>OX244266.1:17553453-20378182 GCA_945867215.1 Epinotia demarniana | reverse complement strand
CTACACTACATAGGCTTACTAGGTCGGGTTCGGATTTCAACTTAACAGAAAGGCGTGATGCCCTAACGACTCAGCACAGTTTCCACCCTCGTGTAAAAAACCTAACCGGCATTGAGTTTTTGGAAAATGAGGTCAAACTGTTAGATAAGGGATTAAAGTATAACTTAAGGCCTAAGATGTCTCAAAAGTTTTGGAAAATGTAGCTGTGGACGCAGAGGTTGCGATAGTACTTAACAATAATGATATGGATGCAAAGCTCACCGTAGCGAATGCATTAAAAAAGACATGTCCATTGAGGAGGAGTGCGCCTGACTCTGACTGGTTATTGCTGAGGTCTATTCAACGGAAAGTCGATGACAACGATTTAGTGGTGTCAAAAGCAGACAAAGGGAATTGCATAGTCATCATGGGTAGGGAACAATATAACCAGAAAGTAATGGATCTTATACAGAATGATGGTTTTTCGGTTTTACGGAAGGACCCAACGCCTGGTTTCCAGAAAGATCTCAGAAATGTTGTCAAGAACTCTATGTTTGTCTTTGAAACCGAGCATCAGAAAAACACGGTCATATCCATGAATCCTCAAGCACCAATTCTGTATGGTCTTCCAAAAATTCATAAAGACAATATCCCGATTCGTCCAGTTGTCTCGTATTTGAGTGCACCGACTTATAAATTGGCTAAGAGGTTGAATGGTATCATAAGACAGAAGTCTAATTTTGAACCAAAATACTGTTTAAAGAATAGTTTGGATTTAATCGAAAGGATCAAAGACATCAACATGCCACAAAATGCTATTCTTTTGTCGTTGGATGTGGATAGTTTGTTTACAAATGTACCATATTTGAATACTTTAGACATTCTCAGGGCACTTTTTGAAAAACAGAGGCTGCACCCAGGGGAGGTAGATGAATTAATAGAATTGGCGACAGTCTGTATGCGACAGAATTATTTTAGATTTGGGGGGCAATATTATCTGCAAGGTGATGGTTTGGCAATGGGTTCCCCACTTAGTCCTTTGATGGCAGATATTTTCATGGATCATTTTGAGAACCAACACATTGTGGATAATAATAATATATTATATTATTTTCGGTATGTTGATGATTTGATTATTTGTTGGACGGGTAGTATGAGTCAACTGGATACTTTTGTGAATGAAATCAACAACAAGCATCCTAAAATCAAGTTTAAGAAGGAATTAGAACAGAATAACTCACTGAATTTCTTGGATTTAACAATTACTAAGGTAGATAACAAACATCAATTCCAAATTTACCGTAAGCCTACGCATACAGATACTGTTATCCCGGCTTCTTCCGCTCATCCATGGCAACATAAGTTAGCTGCTTTTCATTGTTATGCACATAGGTTATTGACAGTGCCTCTTTCTGATATTCATTATAAAATGGAATTAAATAATATATACCATTTAGCAATTTCAAACGGTTACAGCAAGTCTCATGTGGATGGTATTATTAGGAAAAAACGGGCTAGAATGACAAACTATCTTCTGTACGCTGCACGATCTTCGGACCCACCTAAAAAGTACAAAGCAAGCATAACTTATGTTGGCAAGTTGTCTGATAAGATCTACAATATTTTAAAGTCTAACGACATAAACGTGGCTTTCAAAACGAATAACACCTTGCGCTTTAGACTGTGCAATGGCAAGGAGAAAGTGGAAAGTGCCAAAAAGTCGGGAGTCTACAAACTTGCCTGTGATAATTGCAATAAAGTTTATGTGGGACAAACAGGCCGTAGTTTTAGCACAAGGTATAAGGAACATGTTGCGTCGTATCGGCATAATCACCCGGACAAGTCTAATTTCGCAAAACATTTATTGGAGAATAACCATGCGTTATCTGACAATCATTCTTTCAACATCTTGCATGTTTGCGAAAAAGGATTGCGTCTAAGTGTTCTAGAACAATTAGAAATAATTAGGTACAGCAATAGAGGCGTTATTATCAACGAACAATTGAATGTTGTGTCATCACCGTTGTTACGTGTTCTTCCATCTCTTTCACGCATGAACGGTAGTATGGGGGGACAGAATATAAATATGGCGGATGGCTCCGGGCGGGTCATTTGCTCAGTAGACATGGGCGAAATGTGTCACTTTAAAGAAAAGATTGAAATATATCTTTTGATCCCTGGGATATGAATCACTCTTTTATATCATTATATCCGTATATATCCGTATTCCGTCGCTCCGGTTAGTATCAGCTCTCGTCTCTCATGCGATGCAATGCGTTCACGGACTGATATATGAATTGGATTCATTCGATTGATTGAATGAATCAAGTACATAGATGGCTACGAAAGATGTATTGATTTATTTTGTGGATTGATATGAGTTCAATCTGAATATTTAAAAATATTTATTTACCTAATAATCATATAAAATATGTACTCATCTTACATCTTATCGTCTTTCATAGTGTTTTACGTACTCAGAACAGAATTACGCAATACGCAGAGCTAATCACACAGAAAGCGATATTCCTTTTTTGTATTTAATTAAACGACCTCGTTATGAAATGAATCGAAATGTTCGTTGGTCAAATCTAACTTTAGCTATCAATTTTATGTAATTCTGAATGCCTACTTTTTACTTGCCTGTTTTATACCTACTTTCGTTATTAGCCATTCAATTTCCCTTCATACTTTACAGGCTTAGGACTGTCAACCTAATGAAATTAAATAAATTAAACAAGAACTAGCAAAAAGTACTTAGATGAAATAATTAAATTAAAGTAGTTCATGAGAAAATCAGATTTTTTTTATAGGTTGGCGTATTTCGAAATTGGTGGCTATATACAATGATTATTGATTATTATTTACACTGTACATATTTCGTATTTACAAGTTATATTACATTCGTACTCATTCTGAGTTGCAACTGATAAACAGTAGTTGAGAGACCTTTTTAGTAGTTAAGCGTCTCCTACGTTCACTTAAAGTGTACCCTGCTTTTGAAAAAATGCGCTCACACGGCACGGACGTGGCCACGAGGTTGAGCCTTTTCATGACATAACTGTACAGTAATGGATATATCTCCTTCCGTGCATTCCACCACTTTAACGGGTCGTCGGTACGTCTGATGATCGGCTCCTGCATGTATTTGTCGAACTCGACGATACCCGCTGCTGTCTCGTTTGCTGGTGTTTGCATCGCCCATTCTTCATCGAAAGCCGCCCAAAATGAAGTATTACAGCTGCTGGTGCTGGGGCCAGGCTGAGGATTTGCTTGCGATTCGGTTGCTGCGGGCACTGTTACTGGTCGTCTACGTGAAGAGGCACCTATCTTCAGTCTTAACTCTCTTACAGAACGATCGCACATCCGTTGGTCTAGAAAACCCTTATGCTTGAAGCGCGGGTCCAAAATGGTGGCCTCTGCGTTTAAACAACTACTTTCTACGTGGCCGAACCTGTGGTGTAACTGATTGTGAAGGCTTTCAATAAGTTTTTTAATTTCTGGAACAGCTGAACTATCGTTTTCAGCTAGTCTTCCCCGGATGTGGCTGAGCATTATGCGGCACATGGGGAGCACCTTGGCTAACGAGACAGTTTTTTCAGTGCTTATTTCCACCGTCACGTCAAAAAACATTTTTAAAACCGGGATTGCAGCTTGGATAATGGACCAATCGTTTTCATTTAAGGCGAGTTCAGGTCTTGTTAATGCTAAAGTAGCTATAATAGCCTCCTTTACCTTGCAAAATCGGTGCAGCATATCATAAGTAGAGTTCCACCTAGTGGCAACATCCTGTTTCAGCTTTAATGCTGGCAAGTTTAACCTCGCCTGCATAGTGGTTAATTTATGACAGGCTTGTGAGCTACGTTTAAAATACTCTACTATGCTTTTAACTTTGCTTATTGTCGGGCCCAATTCATGCAACGCCGTTTGTACGCACAAATTGAGCGTGTGCGCAAAACACGGAATTTGACGAAAATCTCCGTCCCGAATTGCTGCCGTGATATTTGCGGCATTGTCAGTTGCTCAGTGGACGTGGCGCAAGCAACATCTCCTGCCAGCATCTCCTGATGATGCCTCGTAGAGAGGCGAAACACGTGTCGAGGTTTTTGTCATTATTGGTGGTGGTTTGCTGTAATTTTTTGCATGTTTTTACGCAAATAGTTGCATCTTATCTTCACTAATAGACCAGCACGTTTTTTAGCGGAATAGCAAAGAAATATTGTTCTCCTAATATGAGAGATAAATGTATGTGGAAAAAATATTGAGACACACAATATAGGGATCTATTTAGGTATGTATGGGTCCATATGACAAAATTTTATAATAAAAACTTCCTAACACATTGATATCTTTCTTAATCATATTAATAGTTAATATGACAATGGTAACTATATAACATTATAAAATCAATATTAACAAAGGTTCAGGCATTTAATGCACACTGTTGACCAATTAAATAAAATTTGTTTTTGAAACTGTTTATATTCTATAAACAGTCATGTTTTTCCGCCCAGGACATAAGTTTCAAAGTGCTCCGGCAAATGCACACAATATGCCGTACATCCATCAACCAGGACGGGCCTTGGAAACTGCAGCAGATCCAAGATGCGGCGAACCATCTGCAGCAAGCTATCGGGTACATTGATAATGTGGACAAACATTACATATTCAGGTTAGTTATCATTTTGAGGACACTGTTTCACAAGGCCGGGTAGTATGGAAATAAATGACCTTACCTTATGATAAAATTTGTAAAGCTGTGACACATCAAAGTCTTTGTTACATTGATTTGGACTTCTGTTTGCCTGTCCTGTGTAAAGACACACCCAATTAAGAATTGTTTTTTTTTAATAGGTACCTATATTATTTATCTCACAAAAGACAATTTATTTTTTAGGTACATAAAAATATCCGCAACACAGGCTTACTCATTGCTTACAAACAAACATCTCCCTAGGCACTTAACAAACAAAGATATAATCCGCAATAGGCTTGTCAATAATTGATATGAATAGAATTGAATTGATTGCAATAAATTAATAAATATTGTGGGAAAATCTTATTTAAATCACTGGCCTGGCACTCACCTGGCCCCAAACTAACATTTTGGCATAGTTTCTAGTGACTGCCTACAAGCAGGTGGTCTGTGTGTCGAAATAATGATATCTCTTCCTGAGTCTTGGACGCTCTTATGTATTTACATTATCATCTGGTCCCTCTTACAAGCTTTGCTTACTTTGGGTCAAAGTGGCGTTGTGTAATATTTACGAATATTCAATTTGGTTCAGCTCTAGTTGATTACGTGTTAATCATCTATCCTTGATTGCAGGTCATCTGATGAAGTACTACATATAATACAATGTCTGATTGGTTCTCTTCAAAGAGCCCGCACAGCACTAGTCCTGCCTAAAAAGAAAGCTATAGATGAACTTATGAAAAGTAGGAATATGGTAAGTAAAATGTCCATAAAATACATTAGTGTGATTACATAGTGAATCATCATCTTCTCAGCCGTATTGGCCTCAGCAACTGTTAATCACTGCTGAGAGTGTCACTGGTGCACCCTCAGGTGACTGACATAGCCAATTTTTCGGTGAATTCGCGACCATATTCGCCATATATCAGCACCTCTTCAACATAATTATATTAAATATACTAAAGCCAAGAAAAAATTGGCTGTTATTTGGGAAATAAAGTATCATACATGCTCGTATTAAGCGGACAGTACTGTATCTAACGGACAATATTTGTGTTACCATTTCTTACCAATCTGTTTTGTTTACCCACATAGATTAGTCTGCGGTAGTAATATACATGCTCGTATTAAGCGGACAGTACTGTATCTAACGGACAATATTTGTGTTACCATTTCTTACCAATCTGTTTTCTTTACCCACGTAGATGAGTTTGCGGTAGTAATATACATGCTCATATTAAGCGGACAGTACTGTATCTAACGGACAATATTTGTGTTACCATTTCTTACCAATCTGTTTTGTTTACCCACATAGATGAGTCTGCGGTAGTAATATACATGCTCGTATTAAGCGGACAGTACTGTATCTAACGGACAATATTTGTGTTACTCTGTGTGGCTGCAAAGCCAGCATCAAGCTGAGTTGGGCCCATTTCGTGACACCACACAGATTTACTTCTCTTGTCTTTGTCTTGTAATACTGTGTGTTTGTTGTGTCATGAATAAATATTTGAATCCGAATCTGAATCTAATACAATTGTTTTATCAGAAGCGATGTTTAAACAAAAAGTGATAATTATAGTACATTATTGCCTGTTATCTGGATTTGTTAACTTATTTTTTGTTATGATACCATCCTTATCACTATTTCGAAGTTCTAAAAGCCATCAACATGCTAGTGTTGTCTCGGTTGTACCCTAACTGATAAAGGAGCCCGGGGCCACATTGACGCCCAATCCCATGATATTCGGTTCGGAAAATTCTAAAAGCCAGTTAGAAAATAATTATATTCACGAGTATTCCGTAGAATCAGTACTTTACGCCCTGCAGAGTACTTCATGAAGTAATCAGATCATTATTCTCTAGACATATCTAATCTATAATCTTTAACACTCGAACTTGCTACTAATCTATATATATAAACGTAGGTAAAAGTCCTGACTGACTCACTCACTCACTCACTTAAATCAACTCCCAGCCCAAACCGTTGAACCTAGAAAGCTGTTTTTTGCACAATAGGTAGTTAACGTAAGTACCACGGAATAAAGAACCATTGGAAATGGCACTCAACCGATTTTCATAGAGAACCACTGTCGCCGCACGCACACAACCACACATCATTAAATACACGAACACACAATTGCAATACACTTTCGATTGGTTAAAACGTACTATGACAATAAGTTGTTAACGGTAACAAATTGTATATGCAAAATCTACTTTAAGTAGTACCATTTACGGTATAATTTAGAGTGTCAAGTAAACATTTCTTACGTCCGTTACCATATGCTTTGCAAGATGTGCAAGAGACATGGTAGTTCGGCTACTCGACGCCAGGTAGCGTTGTTTTCAAATTATGGAGATGCGACCTCTTAAAACTAAAAAGTCGCATGTAATGCGAAATGCGTATGATGATAAGTCTATTTGGCTATAACGGAATAGGGATGTGGGTATGGTATGACGTATGAGTTTGAATATCGATATTTTTATGATATTCATACGGTAAATAAACTAAGACTTCGGTTACTTATCATTTAGTTACAAATTGTTTCTAATAAAATCTTTTTTATTATATAATTAGTAATAGGTAATATTTATAGTCAATAACTTTTGTTATATAATTTTGTTGTTGCAATTAAACACCATTTCTAATAAACAAGGAGTATTTTTTTTTCAATATAATACAAGCATATCTTAAATACTATTTAGATTTATTTTCCCAGCAATCTACACTGCGGACGCTGTGCGAGTGCGGTCAAGTGAGAATTTACAGTGAAAGTTGTTCGCAGTGCGGGATAGTAGGAAACAAAACGAGGGAAGTTCACCGTCCGTTTTGAAGGGCGCGGACTACCGCTGGCAATAGATCTAACCTAAGTCTACACAGATGTAGTTCAGGTGTTAATACGCAGATGTAAATAGGTGTAAATACCCAATTACATAGAAAAAATACAAGACTTGGAAATCATGCTCATCACAAAGATATTTGCCCTTGCCGGGATTCGAACCCAGAACCGTCAGCTTTATATGCCCCTAGTCAGCCTCTGGAAGCAGTGCGTCATGTGAGAAATCGGAGCGTTGCTCGCTCCTTTGTATGGCCCAATGCACTGCCGCCACCTTTCGATATCTTGGCCTAGCTATGCACTCTACAACATTATCATCATCCTCCTAGCGTTTATTCCCGCTAATGCCCCTAAAGGAACCCGGGGTCCGCTTAGACACGTCATCCCAAGATTTGGCATAGGCACTAGTTTTACGAAAGCGACTGCCATCTGACTTTCCAACCCAGAGAAAAAACTAGACCTTATTGGGGTAAGACCGGTTGCCTCACGATGTTTTCCTTCACCGAAAAGCTAACGGTAAATAAATATTCCGAACATAAGTTCCGGAAAACTCATTGGTACGAGCCGGGATTCGAACCGACGACCGCCGCTTGCACACCCGCACATGCCTGAACAACTAGGCTACCGTAGCATTTTACAACATTATATGTATGTAAATAGAAAAACAATAATCAATCATATTTAATTATTCGTACTTACGCTACATACTACTATATTCTGCGTGGGAATTGAACCTTCATGAATGAAACGTTTTCCTTTCGGCGAAACCCAAAAATCTGTTTCAACAAAATGTTCCGAACAAATGGTGTTGCATCGTTGCGGAAACCAATCTTTTCTCCCAGTGGTATCAATCCATTTCTCCTTTGTTTTCGTGTCTTTAGGAAAACTATACTATTATAATAATTATTTTATTGTGTATGACATAATTTCAGATATTATATATTACTAACTTCCGCCCGCGACTCCGCCTGCGTGGACCCGGGATAAAAACTATCATATATTTTAATTTAGGCTATAACATATCTTCGTGCCAAATGTCATCCAAAGCGGTTGAGCCGTTTAAGCGTGATTGAGTAACAAACATCCAAACATCTAAACCTCTAAACATACAAACATCTACAACATCCAATAAAGTTTCACATTTATAATATTCGTAGGATTCATAAACAAATATATTTTAATTTTGATTTATCGATAACTATTATCGACCTTAGCCACAGCATTTGAGTAGCGAACCTTCTAGATATTGTGAGCATTTGACGTTCCGAGTAGCTAAACAATACACAGGGTTATGAACTTTATTGTTAGAGAAATAGAATTGATATTTCCGTGACTACAGACGCAAATTTTGTGTGTGATTCCATGAAATAGAAAATTAAATATTTCTTTATACGTATTCTAAAATAATACTTACCGATGATAGGAGATACCTCCATCAGACAAGTTTTTTAATGTGCTGTTATTGGAGCAACTTTTAATAGCGCAATACGGCATTTTACTAAAATAAACAAATATTCTCTCATGTTATACGCCGCGTGCGGTTGCTAGGTGACTGACTATAATCTGTGCAAGAAGTATGCTAATTATTGCTCATGTTCGGCGACACGGGAACGCCCACTTACCATTTCCAATGGTTCTTTATTCCGTGGTAAGTACCCACTAAGAAGGGACTTTCGGAAATTCCATCCGCAAGGGGGTAAAAAGGGGGTTAAAAGTTTGTTTGGGGATGGAGTATAATAAGTGAGAGAGATTGTGTATGGACTCCTTAGTACAATACAAGAAAAGTAAAAAATTACTTTTTGAAAAATCCCCCCTATATTCAAGGTACTTTCCCTCCATTTGGCATAGGTGTGGGACGCCCTGTATAATAATTGAACCTGCTCAGTGAAATTCACTAGAATCGGTTGAGAAATGCGGCCAGTAGGGGAGAACAGCCGGACACCTCTGGACATCCGAACATACGAAATAATTTTGGCCCATAGATCGCTCGTTCAATAATAGAAAGATTGGAAAAGCTGTACTAGCTTATATCTCCTCCAGCTGAGTGCAGATAGCCTGCCTGCACGGTGTTGCGGTGACATAGACTCTGTCTCTTTCTAAGTCTTCTAAGAATTCTAATTAGAAAGAGACGGATAGTCTATCTCGCCGCGACAGCTCAAGGGCCGTCCTGTGATAGCCGTGTCATATAGTGGTCCAAACATTATGGACAGATGGTATTTACCTATAGAATGCTTTCAAGTCAAACATGAGAGAAAAGTACAGAAATAATTTTTCATCACAGTTGCTCGTCAATGGCGTTATTACTTGCGAGCGTACAGAGCAGTTATTGCCGTTTCATCTCCCACGAGATGTTAAGTTTAATTTTAATAGTACATTACTGCAGCCGCCGGGAAAGAAGGGCTTGCCGGTTGAGTAGGTATAGACGGCCGACTGAGACGGGAGGCCGGATAGTGATACGAAGCCGGCAAGCCCTTTTCACGGCTAGGCATGTATAGTACTTTTCTCAAACATATGCAATGAAATAAGAAATATCACCACTCAAAAACCCAACCTGTTTTTATGTACTTGTCCTTCGATTTTGCCGGCAACAAGTTATTCATGGCTAATTCGGCCTCCGCCCTCAATTCCGGCGGAGTACAATTAGTTTCTTCGTCGCTGTTATCATCGGAACTCATTTTGAAATTGATTTATAAATATCAACCACAAATAAATTTTTTTTTTTTAAATTCGTCCATTCGGACAGGCTAAGACCATGGGCCATACTGCCTAGTCTTCAGTAAGTATAATTTCATTTGATCGAATCCAGTAATAACGTCTTCAGTAGTTTCAAATCAGAAGTCTCTAGTCCAATAAATATGTCTTCAGTTATTTCCAATTCATATGAACAAATCTAGATATTAAGTCATCAGTATTATCAACATATGTGTCCACAAATATAAAATCCAGCTACACGACAAAATACTTTTCATTTTCCCTCCAATCCCTCCATAATGTTTTTTTTTAAGGAAGTCGTCCGTATTACGCGTGTGTAGTGTTCTAATTAATAGACCCTATTAGGGCCATTATACACAAACTGATAATGAGAATCTTAATTTCTATAATAATTAAAATAAATTCAGAGGATATAAATAAAATAAATGCAGAGGAGTTTAAATATTGTCTATGGTCTCTGGTGACTTACAAATAGACAATATTTTAAATTTGTTCATGAACACATTGAATGATACAGATTTCTATTTTTAAATCAGTTCGTGCGTAATATGCATTACCGCGGATAAATTTTGGTCCAATAACCATTCAGCCACTAGAAAAAAATTAATAAAATATAATTCAGCTGTTTAGCTTGTTCATGAACAGTTGAACACAGACGCCATATTTAGTTTAAAATTAAAAAGAAATTAGTTCCCGGCCTAGGCCTTCAATTTTGTATGAAATTGCTTTACAGTTCTCTCGAATTGTTCCGCCCGAAATGTGATACTTCGAAGCCTGTTATGACGCACGTAACGACGACATTTCATTGCATGTTTGAGAAAAATATAGAACCCACTCATACTTCACTTCGGACTGAGGATGTTTCCAATCAGCCAAGGTGTATTTCATATCTGCAAAAGTTTGCTTTTAATATGTATAAAATATATCTTTATATTTAATTTGACTACAATTTAATGTTTAGTATTTATTACAAATGTATTTTTCATCACACTTGCTCGAATGTTTAATGTTTTTAACTATTTTCAAATCGTGGCTGTATATCGAAGGGTCTTTGCCATACGCGCCTCACGTCAAATTCAACAAAATGGACGACTGACATGTTGCAGTTTTTATTACGATTTTTATTAACTTAATCTAAAATGTATTTATTTCCTCGCAAATGTGATGAAAAACATTGTGTATAACACGGACGTAAGACTATTGCAAACTCGAGTCATCAAAAGCCCTCCGCCTTCGGCGTTGGGCTTCTAATAGACTCTTGTTCGCAATATTCCACTTACGCCCCTCGTTAAAACAAAGTACTATTGTTTGAGTCATATGTTCAGATGATGTACAAGTTGCAATTTTGATTTTGTGGCTTAGGTGTTAGAAATTACGGTTGACAGTCACATGCATCTCAACTCTTGCTCGGCCTTCTATGGGATAACAATGACATAACGTGAACGACCATAAATATATATTATCGCATGGAGGTGTATTAATGTCACGTTTAGCGTCGTGTATAATATATGTATATACAGAATACTATATCTCTGGAATCCGTCCATCGCTCTTGCCAACTGAGCTACCGTAGATCCGCTGGTGGCGACGAATCTTTCAATCCTTTCCACTCTTCTAATTACACCTTAGAAGGCTCGTAGCTCATGAGTAACCTACCGGTTTGGTTCATTATTCTTCACCTACCTCTATTTAGATTGTTTCAACGCTCAAATTATATGATATTACCATTTGTTTCCAGAAAGCCCTATCGCCGAACCTGCCCGAAGATCTCGCGATATCGTTCTACATCCAATCCCACAAGCTAATATTCGTCGCGTACCAGCTGAGCTCGGTGCACGGCAGCATGCGCATCGACTCGTGCCAGGCGGACTGCGCGGTGCCGTGGCTCAGCGACGTGCTGTTCATGCTCACGGCGGCGCTGCACATGTGCCAGCAGCTTAAGGACAAGGTGAGGGGTGGCTCGGGCTGCCATTGCTGCTATGGTGGGCCTGATCTGGGGATGCCCATCGCGCAGCAGGATTATGATGATTGGTTATAGCGTTACTTATGCATGCCATCGCAAAAGATATTAAAACGCCAAAACTATAGTGTCTTTGCGGACATAAATAATTATGTCGGACTCTTTCCTCCCGCTCCCAATCTTGCCTCTCTCCCACTCACTGTCTCTCGCTCCCACTCGTTGGCTCTCGCTCCCAGTCTTTTGTCTCTCGCTGCTGGCGCTAGCTGTTTCTCGCTCGCATTAACACACACATCTAAACTGTGAGTGAAAGGTACATTCGTCTTGTGCCTGAGCTCAGTGCACGGCAGCGCGCATCGACTCGTGCCAGGCGGACTGCGCGGTGCCGTGGCTCAGCGACGTGCTGGTCAGGGTTTGTTTTGGGGATACTCGTCTCGCAGCAAGATTCTCGAACTTCCGAAACAAATGATTTGAAATGTAATAAAATATGCTCGGCGTTGAAGTCGACTAATAGGTACGCTCGCGTAACTCGATAGCACAAAAGCAAGGGACGCATGAAAAAACCTCGACAGATAGTAGACCTGTACCGTATATATACTGCATCCAATCGCATGAGATTTATAGTGCCAAAAAGATCATGTCACTGCGATCATAATCGCTCGCACTTGTTGTCTCCCTCACGCACTGGCTGTCTCTCGCTCGCGCTGGCTGTCTCTCGGTCGCACACATTGTCTCTCGTCTCCTGATCACACTGATAGTGATACATGCGAGGCAAAGTGCGCGTGCGCGGTTCCGTGGCTCAGCACGTGCTTGTATACACCAAAATTGACTGATAAATATTTTGTGCAAACCGTTTTTTTTAACCGGGGTGCCGACGGCGTGTCACTGGGAATAGCCCTGTGCTGCATGGGTTTTAGCGGCTTTCGGATAAGGGGCGGTTGCGAGCCTGACCTAGGGATACACACGGAACATTATAGTTTTTATGTTCATGTTTTACGTAATGATTTGGGCCGTAAAACTTGACCATAAAATTGTCGTGCCAGCTGGGCTGAAGTCAACTTACTCGCTCTTTCAGCAGGAGAGCAACGCTGTATAGCCATACACAATTACACATACAGTACACTTGTCACAATGTCAAGTTTTTTTCTTTCTTATGTAAATGTTATTGTTATAAAATATACTAACATTAATAATAGATTTGTGATGTTTTGTTTTGTGTTGTACAATACCTACATTGTATCATCATCATAAAGTCTTACTTTAATGAATGGCATTATAGTTAGACTGATTGTCTCGTTCATTAAAATGAACTTCGACTAAATCTTTGCTGACGATGTGCGCAACTAATATTACTTCTTATATGATGAGTTGACGGGCGATAGAGAGGTATGGAAGAAAAAAAACATGCTGCGCCGACTTCAAGCAAATGGGATGAAAATAGGTACTTATGGAATAATCAATCAGATATACTACGTGAATCATCTCCCAGGCCCAGGGTAATGACTAATTAAATAATAGAGACAAATCAGATCAACGACTGCATTTCGCAAACTCGGTATCTATTACCTTGATTTTCGAAATTTGAGCTTTATTGCAATATCATTAAAGTCGAGTAGAATAGGAATTTAGCGTTAACTTTCGATGGTAGTCTTTTATCTTGACGTGACTTGGGGCATGCTCTGATAACGTTCTAAACGATAATAATCGAATAATCAGATATTGGTTTTTATTCGCGTGATTGGATGTATAATCACGATCATATCGATAACGAGTTTTATAGTCTGTGCAAATAAATAGTGCAGCCAGTTTAATTGTGTCATGCGGTATTGTATTTAGCAGATTTCTAGGTTTCATGAGGCTTAACCCGTTGGTAGGGTATTACATAATGACTATAATTGTAATATTTTTATGACAATATTATTGCCATACCCAAAATTGTATGGAGAACTTATCTTCAGCTTCAACATCGTCGATATGCATGTGATACATATTGTGATACTAGCTTCCGCCCTCGACTTCGTCTGCGTGGACCCGGGATAAAAACTATCCTATATTTTAATCCAGGCTATAAACTATCTTCGTGGAAAATTTCATCCAAATCGGTTGAGCCGTTGAAGCGTGATTGAGTAACAAACATCCAAACATCTAAACATCCAAACTTTCGCATTTATAATATAAGTAGGATAAGTAGGATGAGATATGAGAGTATCGCGTGATAATAAATAGTCACCGTGTGATTGCTGCCATTAGGATATACTTGTCATATGGAATGTAAGGATAAATAATCAGGTTTATAAAAAAAATGAATATGGAAGCATAAAAACAAAATGCTATTGCTGTATAGTGTCAAAAAGGCGGCCACATACTTTCTACCAATAGAATTGAATACGAGCGATCAATACCATTCGTTTTTAAATCGCTATTTCAAAATAACATTTTGGTACTTTTTGTCAGTTTTCGAGTGAAAAAGTCGAGCGCTCGAAAGTCAAAAATCGGTCCCCAGAGCGTAATGACGCTCTCGTATTGTTTATGGTTTCAATGTGACAATACTAAGAGAGTGGACCTTCTGTGCCTTATTGGTTCTAGATACTTTCTGTGGTACCATACGAAATGAATGGTACAGAGTTCTCTCTATAGTGACGCGACCTACAGCAGTGGTTTTTAACCCTTTCTACACCGCGATCTGCTTTACACAAAAAAATATATCGCGGCCCTCAGCTTTTCTTCTACTGTCCTTATTTATTTATTTGCAAATTTTTAATTCGTTTCGCCACTTTTCTTCAAGATTACCGTTGCCGGAGGCCTCTTGGGGGTCGCAATCCATAGGTAGGAAAAACACTGCTCTGCAGCAAATCTATCAACAAATCCTCAAATCATCTCAAATCGATAAAAGGTCGGAAGCGCGCTAGTGATTATTCTGGTATCGCAAACGTCCATAGACAGTGTCTTCTTCTTCTTACCATCAGGCGGGCCGTATGCTAGTTTGCCACCGCTGTAGTATAAATCTGTGAAACGGTTTTGTAACATGGTTTTATTTGTTTTTTCCAGCTATGCGTCTTCTCTCAGTACAAAGACTTCACGGTGGGTTCCCGTTCAGCGTCCATGCTGTTGAACTGATTACTTTCCTTTCGCGATTCTCAATAATGTACGTATGGTTAATAATGTATGTATGTGTATTTATTTAATAATAGTTAACGAGTCCATTGTTGATATTCTTGTTGAATATGTTGTAACATAATGTATATGCGTAATAACTAACATTAATTTATTTAAGTATAGTTAAGGTTTGCACATGTAGGATAAAGGACGGTAGCTGTTGAAATTGAAATTAATATGACTATCGCACTCTAAAGCTGTCTCCACACTAACAATTACCACTGTCCAATTCCAAAGGTCACATAATGCCATATTATAACGTTTGAAAGGATGGTTCTGTTGATGTGGACACAGCTTTATTCACTTAGAAGCAATATTGCACAGGGATATCGCTGCCGATTTATTAGATATTAAAATCACAAATGTATAGAGATGCTAATTGACAGATATTTTTGACATAAATAGTTAAACATGTTACACTAAAAACACTTAAGGTGGATTGTTTTGTATATATTGAATTGTCCTATTAATTGATCTGAAATTTCACTGTCTTCAAATTTAACCTTAAGTGGTAAAAACCCAAGTGTAGTCGGCACAGTACTTTCTCTTAACAAGACTAATACAAAACTGTTATTTGTTATTCACCAGACTGCTTCGGTGCTATGGAATAACTTGTAACATTACAACACACGTTAAGTATTACACATATTGTGAAACTGAACTAGATTTAATCAATCATATCAGGCTTCATTATGCCTGATAATGAAAACGAACAGTTTGGCATATCTATGATCACATTAGTAAGCGGCATTTTAAACCTTATTACTGATCAGTATAAAGTTTATCGATCGTATCTGCGAACCGCATGGACTGTAAAAGTGAAGAAGACACACATTATACGCGTTTTTGTGTAAAAGAAAAATTATTACTACGCTGACGGCTTTTTCAATATTTTGGCCAGTTGGGCTGTTATTCGACCAAGCCACGTAATCTCGTGGATTTGCGCTACTATGTATACGAAGTACCTATACAAACGGCTGGCCAATTGAGACTTGGTTGTGTAGTAGTATTAGCAAATTGTTTTTTTTTTTAATAACTAGATTCGGACATGCGTTCTTATTAAGAGTCTACAAGTAAGCTCGATTCTCAATACAAACATAGTTACGCTGTCATTTTAAAACTACGTGTTGGATTGTGATGAAACTTTGCATAGTACAATGACATGAGGTATATATTATCTATGTCTGTTATTAGTGTTATGTAGCTTCAGATATCACAGTATAAAAAATACAGATAATTTAAGTTTTTCATACAAAACTTATTTTTGCTGTATTTTGTTTGTTTTATAAACTGGAACCATACAAACTAATTGCAGACATAGATATACCTTATGTCATTGTATATGCAAAGTTTCGTCATAATCCAATGTCAGTTTTAAAATGACAACGAAACTCCGTTTGTATTGGAAGGTCAAATTCGGCCGAGCTTACTGCGGACTCTTAATAATTATTATTTGTCCTAATTCGACTTAAGTACTTATAAATTGATTTTATTTATTTATATCCCTGTAAAAACTACTTAGTACCAAAAGTAAACCGTCTTTAACACTATTATTCAATTGCTTTAAAAACATGGGTGAGTACCAGAGATCTGCTAAGTCGTTTCCATATATCTGAAACCTCATATTATACACTTGAATCAAAATACAGCGCATCTCTGGTGGAAATTCACCTTTAGCTACTCTAATGGCTCAGCCACGACATTGCGCTAATTGCGGCGCGGCAAGCGTTTTATCTGTTCATTGCGCGGGCGAGACGCGCAATGAACGTGCGTTAGTTGGGATGTCACGCAATGAATGACAATATCCGCTGCCGCCGCGCAATGTCATGACTTCGCGCGACTAGGGCTGGCGACCGCGGTAAGGGGAAAGCATTCCAATTATTCCGAACAAATGCACAGAGACGGTGCCGTGTGTTTCATTACATTGCGGGTTACTAAGGTATTTATACTGCGTTTTATCTATCAAACCCCGCAATGTAGTTAAACTTGCATGGAATTTCTTGCATCTGTAATTTGAGCTTATGACTAGCGGATGCAGTACGGAGAAGACTCGCATTAACCCTGATGGCTCTAGTCTCTATGTCTCGGCCGAGCTGTAACTCTCAAATCTACACTAATGATCTTGTAAGATTATTACAGACAGCGTAACCAATGAACCATCTTATACACTTTTGTAATATTGTATTTGGATAGATCTGAATGAAATTAAAGGTTGTTGTTTAGTAATGGAACGTGAAGCAATAACGCTTCTAATATTTAGTCAGTTTAGATGCGAAATTGTATGTAACCCTCGAATGCATGTAGCTAATTAAGTTTGTAGGCATATTCATATGTACTTTTCAAGTTTAAGTGACAATTTTGTTTGTTTTTATGACAATATACTGCCCTTCGATAAGTACCCTTAGTACCATACAACTTTTTAACCACCAAAGTCAAGCAAAGCTTTACTTCCATACAAGTATCCTATATTTTAATCCAGGCTATAAACTATCTTCGTGGAAAATTTCATCCAAATCGGTTGAGCCGTTGAAGCGTGATTGAGTAACAAACATCCAAACATCTAAACATCCAAACTTTCGCATTTATAATATAAGTAGGATAAGTAGGATGAGATATGAGAGTATCGCGTGATAATAAATAGTCACCGTGTGATTGCTGCCATTAGGATATACTTGTCATATGGAATGTAAGGATAAATAATCAGGTTTATAAAAAAAATGAATATGGAAGCATAAAAACAAAATGCTATTGCTGTATAGTGTCAAAAAGGCGGCCACATACTTTCTACCAATAGAATTGAATACGAGCGATCAATACCATTCGTTTTTAAATCGCTATTTCAAAATAACATTTTGGTACTTTTTGTCAGTTTTCGAGTGAAAAAGTCGAGCGCTCGAAAGTCAAAAATCGGTCCCCAGAGCGTAATGACGCTCTCGTATTGTTTATGGTTTCAATGTGACAATACTAAGAGAGTGGACCTTCTGTGCCTTATTGGTTCTAGATACTTTCTGTGGTACCATACGAAATGAATGGTACAGAGTTCTCTCTATAGTGACGCGACCTACAGCAGTGGTTTTTAACCCTTTCTACACCGCGATCTGCTTTACACAAAAAAATATATCGCGGCCCTCAGCTTTTCTTCTACTGTCCTTATTTATTTATTTGCAAATTTTTAATTCGTTTCGCCACTTTTCTTCAAGATTACCGTTGCCGGAGGCCTCTTGGGGGTCGCAATCCATAGGTAGGAAAAACACTGCTCTGCAGCAAATCTATCAACAAATCCTCAAATCATCTCAAATCGATAAAAGGTCGGAAGCGCGCCAGTGATTACTCTGGTATCGCAAACGTCCATAGATTTTTTTTTTTTTTTTTTTTTTTTTTTTTTTTTTTTTTTTTTTTTTTTTTTTTTTTGAACCTGACTGTTGCTATAATAGGACGGACCCAATATAGCGGTCGAACTGCGTGGTTGGAGGGTGGCCTGGGGAAAATCCAGGGGAAGCCTCCGGCACGACCACGCGGGGAAGTTTGTACACTGGAATACTCTAAGAGTTTGCGCTCCAGTGAGATTGGTTGAACGGTATCAACCGAATCTGGGGTGTGAGTGGTATCGAACTACTGGGAGTTTTATCGCTGGTTCGCTAAAACCTAGCCTAGCTGAGAAGAGTCCAGCAAGAAACTCAGCTAGGCCCGACTTGCGTCGGACTGACTCTACCCGGTATGCGGCGGTACCGGGACGAAAGCGGACTGTATGTGTCTGTGTTGTCTCGCGGTGGACGTCCCCGCCGGCGGGAACGCTGAAGTGTACGCGATGTGTTGGACGCCGAAAGCGCAGCGTTCCATCTTTCGATGGACGCTGTGATTTCGTCGTCCGGGTCCGTGAGTGTGTGCCTAGGACGCCGGACCGTGCGGCCCCTAATCAGTGAGCGCCGAGTAACGACAGAGGGGGGAGGGATGGGGACGTAGTCAGCAGCCTTCCTAACTAACGGATTCCTATGGTGGGGAGCGTTATCAAAATAACGTCTGGCAGCCTGCTTAAAGAAACCATACATGGTGCTAATCTCCATGTCGTGGTGCAGGCTGAGGTTCGATTGGTACCACGGGGCACCAGTCGCCCTTCGGAGAAAACGATTCTGAATGACCTGAAGCGGCTTGAGCGATGACATAGGCACGTGAGCGAATGCTACACTTGCATATGTCATGATTGGACGAACACAAGTCTTGTAGAGTGTCAGCTTATTCCTAAGTGACATTTTACTAAACTTGTTGATCATCGGCCCTAGCCTTCCTAGCACGAACAACGCGCGGTTGCGTACCCTACGGATGTGGCTACGGAAAGTCAGTCTCCTGTCGAGGGTCACTCCAAGATATTTGGCCTCGTTGACCCAGGGGATGGGTCGGTCAAACATCTGGATCGGAGCCACCCGCCTTTCTGTACTAATGCAGTCCGACGGATGAAAGACTATTGCAGTGCTTTTCTCCGGGTTGACTTCGATACGCCAAAGATTAAACCAACGACCTAGGTCGGAGATTGCCTCTTGGAGGTATCGCCGGATAGTAGCGTACTTACAATGAGTCGTAAAGAGCGCGGTGTCATCCGCAAACAACCCCAGTTGCACCTTAGGGTGCCTGGGAATGTCGTTTGTGAATAACGAGTAGAGAGTGGGAGAGAGCACGGAGCCTTGCGGGACTCCGGCCCGGATGGGGTGTGGGTCCGAATACGTTCCCTCCAGTCGGTATCGAAAGCTTCGGTCACTGAGAAAATCTCGTATTGTGAGTGCGAGTCTGTCCGGCATTCCGAGCTGGTATAACTTGTATACAAGCCCGTTATGCCAGACCTTGTCGAAGGCTTTCGCTACGTCGAGAAAGATCGCACCGGTCTTGAGCCCCTGGAATCGAGAGAAACCATCCAACACGTGCTCCGTGACGCGGTGCACCTGTTGGACGCATGAGTGTCCGGATCTAAAACCGAACTGCTCATCGATGAGGAGGTTATTCTCAGCCGTAAATCTGAGAATTCTCGTGAGAAGGATCCGCTCATATAGCTTTCCAAGGGAGCTAAGTAAGCTGATCGGCCTGTAAGAGGCAGGCGAGGGCCGGGGTTTGCCGGGCTTCGCTATCCCTATGACCGTTGCACATTTCCACGCGGCTGGAAAGTGAGCATTGGTCAGTGCGGCATTGAAGATGCCGACCAAAAGGAGGAGGAGGGTTTCGGGGAGAAGTTTCAGGATGCGATTGGATAGACCATCCGCACCCGGAGCCTTCCTAATACGGAGACGCCTGACAAGGTCACTGACTTCCTTAACCGACACCGGTAAAATGGGTGAAGTTACGGGGAGACGCGATCTCCTGTCCACCTCGGAATCGACCCTACTAATGTGGGCTTCGTCGGTGTTGAGGAGGTTGGGCGAACATTGGGACTCTAAACTACTCGCAAGGCATTCGGCTTTCTCACTGTCCTCGAACGCGGGGGTTGAGTGATCCGGTCGATCCAAGGGAGGGATGGTCCAACAGGCATCGGATTTGAGAGATCTCGCTAGTTTCCAGTAAGCCAGGTGACTAGGCGTTATCTCCCCCATCAGATCCCTGAACGAGTTCTCCCGAAATTCGGCAATTCTCTGTTTGGACTCGTTAGACAAGTCCCTCAGGATTTGCCGATTTTCGGCAGAAGGGTGATTTGAATAGGTACGTATGGCGCGATTTTTCCTTGTCACCAACTCTCTCAGTTCCGTAGGTAGAGGTCGGTTTTGGATGTCCTCCGCCGACACCTCCCTTGAGGCTTCGCTTCGAACAGCGTTGAGGTAGTTGGTGAAAGTATCGATCGCTTGGTCTGTCTGTTCGGTTGTAGTTATATTGTCTGGGATATCTCTAAGCAGGGGGGAGTCCGTCTGTAGGAGACCTGATTGTACCTTGTCCCAGTCCACGAGTGTCCTGGTTCGAGGAGTACTATTGGGGTGAGGGCCTAGTCTCAAGAGGACTGGCCTATGATCCGAGTCTAGTTCGTGTAGCACTTCTATAGAACGCAGAGTTAACGCTACGTTCTTTAGTAGTGCTATGTCGAGTATGTCAGGTCGGTGGTCTACGTTATGAGGGAAGTGAGTCGGCTCTAAGGGAGCGAGGAGATCGAAAGGGAGGCTATCGATCAAAAGGTGATGAAGCCGATTGCCGTTGGGATTGGATGCTACGCATCCCCAGCTGGTATGCTTACTATTTAGGTCCCCGGCCACGATGACCGAAGGACCTAGGGAGGCTAAAGAGTTGAGGTCAGTCAGAAGTAAGTCTCGTTGAGGTGAAAGGTAGGTTGACGCAATCGATATCGGGGGGTGCCCCTCCATCGAGATGCGACAGACCGACACTTCCATATTAGTCAGGGGCGGTGGATTGAGACTTATGCAATGTAAGTTACGTTTGTAGAAAATGAGCGTGCCCCCGAATGGCCTACCATCTTGCCTATCATCTCTAATCTGAACGTATCCAGGGACGCGAAAGGCTCTAATGCCGGGACGATAGAAGGTCTCTTGGACCAGAAGTAAATCTACTGAGTGATCGCGAAGGAAGTTCATCACCTGGTCCTT
Organism: Epinotia demarniana; assembly: GCA_945867215.1. Lineage (NCBI taxonomy): Eukaryota > Metazoa > Arthropoda > Insecta > Lepidoptera > Tortricidae > Epinotia > Epinotia demarniana. Next base: position 20,356,270 of record OX244266.1, on the reverse strand, counting down.
CATACCCCTTAGACCATTGGCATTATAAATGCCAATGGTAATCGAAGCAGGTTTAAGCTTCTGGGATGTACTATCCATACTAATAGGCACCGTTAACCTGGCTGCCGCTTGGTGCGGCGAGATAGCGAGTAGCTGATGCGAATATGTGGGTAGACAGGCCGCTCGCCACCTCCGGTGGGAGTACCTGTACTAACTGCATAAACGCATAGAGTGGGTCCATAGCGGGCCGGCCCGCTTGACTGGCGGCGGGTCCCCATACAGAGGGGCCCGCCTGGGATTGGGGTGCAGAAGGCACCGGGCGGGGACCTACGGCCGCTGAAGGCGGCGGGTTCCTAGGGGCTCCTAACCCTACGGCCGGAAGGGCGGGGAAGTTTTGCGGAGTGCTATGGGGAGCACCCCGGCCCGCGCTTTGCTTGCGCCCAGAGGGAGGCGAGGACTTCGACTTTGCCCCGGTGTCGCGACTCTTTGGGCGGCAAGGGCATCCCCCATAATTGGCAGTATGCCCATGGGGGAGCTTGCGACCCAAACAGTTGCAGCACCGTATGCCGTTCGGGTCCTTGCAGCCTTTTGGGCGCTCGCAATCGCGAGTCGCGTGATCCCCAGCGCACTTGACGCAACGGGGGGGAGAGTGGCAGCCACGGGCGCCGTGGCCAAACCGCTGGCAGTTGTGGCACTGTGAGAGGTGGGTCCTCTTTTTGGGAGTCTCCACTCTCACCGCCATTTTAAGGACCACGTCCATAGACAGTGTCTTCTTCTTCTTACCATCAGGCGGGCCGTATGCTAGTTTGCCACCGCTGTAGTATAAATCTGTGAAACGGTTTTGTAACATGGTTTTATTTGTTTTTTCCAGCTATGCGTCTTCTCTCAGTACAAAGACTTCACGGTGGGTTCCCGTTCAGCGTCCATGCTGTTGAACTGATTACTTTCCTTTCGCGATTCTCAATAATGTACGTATGGTTAATAATGTATGTATGTGTATTTATTTAATAATAGTTAACGAGTCCATTGTTGATATTCTTGTTGAATATGTTGTAACATAATGTATATGCGTAATAACTAACATTAATTTATTTAAGTATAGTTAAGGTTTGCACATGTAGGATAAAGGACGGTAGCTGTTGAAATTGAAATTAATATGACTATCGCACTCTAAAGCTGTCTCCACACTAACAATTACCACTGTCCAATTCCAAAGGTCACATAATGCCATATTATAACGTTTGAAAGGATGGTTCTGTTGATGTGGACACAGCTTTATTCACTTAGAAGCAATATTGCACAGGGATATCGCTGCCGATTTATTAGATATTAAAATCACAAATGTATAGAGATGCTAATTGACAGATATTTTTGACATAAATAGTTAAACATGTTACACTAAAAACACTTAAGGTGGATTGTTTTGTATATATTGAATTGTCCTATTAATTGATCTGAAATTTCACTGTCTTCAAATTTAACCTTAAGTGGTAAAAACCCAAGTGTAGTCGGCACAGTACTTTCTCTTAACAAGACTAATACAAAACTGTTATTTGTTATTCACCAGACTGCTTCGGTGCTATGGAATAACTTGTAACATTACAACACACGTTAAGTATTACACATATTGTGAAACTGAACTAGATTTAATCAATCATATCAGGCTTCATTATGCCTGATAATGAAAACGAACAGTTTGGCATATCTATGATCACATTAGTAAGCGGCATTTTAAACCTTATTACTGATCAGTATAAGGTTTATTGATCGTATCTGCGAACCGCATGGACTGTAAAAGTGAAGAAGACACACATTATACGCGTTTTTGTGTAAAAGAAAAATTATTACTACGCTGACGGCTTTTTCAATATTTTGGCCAGTTGGGCTGTTATTCGACCAAGCCACGTAATCTCGTGGATTTGCGCTACTATGTATACGAAGTACCTATACAAACGGCTGGCCAATTGAGACTTGGTTGTGTAGTAGTATTAGCAAATTGTTTTTTTTTTTTAATAACTAGATTCGGACATGCGTTCTTATTAAGAGTCTACAAGTAAGCTCGATTCTCAATACAAACATAGTTACGCTGTCATTTTAAAACTACGTGTTGGATTGTGACGAAACTTTGCATAGTACAATGAAATGAGGTATATATTATCTATGTCTGTTATTAGTGTTATGTAGCTTCAGATATCACAGTATAAAAAATACAGATAATTTAAGTTTTTCATACAAAACTTATTTTTGCTGTATTTTGTTTGTTTTATAAACTGGAACCATACAAACTAATTGCAGACATAGATATACCTTATGTCATTGTATATGCAAAGTTTCGTCATAATCCAATGTCAGTTTTAAAATGACAACGAAACTCCGTTTGTATTGGAAGGTCAAATTCGGCCGAGCTTACTGCGGACTCTTAATAATTATTATTTGTCCTAATTCGACTTAAGTACTTATAAATTGATTTTATTTATTTATATCCCTGTAAAAACTACTTAGTACCAAAAGTAAACCGTCTTTAACACTATTATTCAATTGCTTTAAAAACATGGGTGAGTACCAGAGATCTGCTAAGTCGTTTCCATATATCTGAAACCTCATATTATACACTTGAATCAAAATACAGCGCATCTCTGGTGGAAATTCACCTTTAGCTACTCTAACGGCTCGGCCACGACATTGCGCTAATTGCGGCGCGGCAAGCGTTTTATCTGTTCATTGCGCGGGCGAGACGCGCAATGAACGTGCGTTAGTTGGGATGTCACGCAATGAATGACAATATCCGCTGCCGCCGCGCAATGTCATGACTTCGCGCGACTAGGGCTGGCGACCGCGGTAAGGGGAAAGCATTCCAATTATTCCGAACAAATGCACAGAGACGGTGCCGTGTGTTTCATTACATTGCGGGTTACTAAGGTATTTATACTGCGTTTTATCTATCAAACCCCGCAATGTAGTTAAACTTGCATGGAATTTCTTGCATCTGTAATTTGAGCTTATGACTAGCGGATGCAGTACGGAGAAGACTCGCATTAACCCTGATGGCTCTAGTCTCTATGTCTCGGCCGAGCTGTAACTCTCAAATCTACACTAATGATCTTGTAAGATTATTACAGACAGCGTAACCAATGAACCATCTTATACACTTTTGTAATATTGTATTTGGATAGATCTGAATGAAATTAAAGGTTGTTGTTTAGTAATGGAACGTGAAGCAATAACGCTTCTAATATTTAGTCAGTTTAGATGCGAAATTGTATGTAACCCTCGAATGCATGTAGCTAATTAAGTTTGTAGGCATATTCATATGTACTTTTCAAGTTTAAGTGACAATTTTGTTTGTTTTTATGACAATATACTGCCCTTCGATAAGTACCCTTAGTACCATACAACTTTTTAACCACCAAAGTCAAGCAAAGCTTTACTTCCATACAAGTATCGCAATAGCTTTGAAGCTTTATAATTAAAAATAGTTTCTTCAACATTACGAGAAAGTTACAGAAACGAGTATGAAATTAAAACTATGTAATATCAGTCGACGTTAAAGTGATCTTTTCCACCGTAGCCTTGTGTGAAAAACTAGCTTAGCTTAACTCTGGTGAATAAACAGCCTTAGATTAGGACTGCCTTTGTCATTGTCCATAACTGTGCAATTAATATAACTAGGTTACGTCCATACATGAAATGTATGAAATGCGAATATTATTTGGTAAAAAATCATTAAATCCTTGCGTCAATTTAGATGTGAAGGTACATTTTCCATAATAAAAAGGATTTATAAACTTACCCCCTTATTCTTAAAGAAGGGGGTAGGTATGCTTATAAATCCATTTTAACCACTTATAATCCGCCAGTGAGTACCTTCTCTAACTAATTGAGGCCTTTACAGATGTCGCAATTTATCGCAACAACCGACAGCGATCAGCTCTAGAGTTTTACAGGAATACTTACATACCTCTCATTTGAACTATAGCTGTATCTCTGGGTTGTTGCGATAAATTGCAACGTTTGTAAAGACCATTAGTCTTTAACGAAATGGGCTGACGCTGAACAACAAGCGAGATAACAACTCATGGTAGCCATGCAGAATCTCGAAATGGGGCCTAGTTTTAGATTTTTGGAATTAATGCAGCCGCTTTGGCGCTAAACGATAACCATACCTGGGTCAATCAAGTATTTCTTGTTGTTATTCTGTCCCGTTACCCAAGAGACAATATGACAGAATTTCTTTGAGAAATGTTACAACATGGACATCTAACAAACTTAAAAAATGGCTCTTAAAAGATATACCTTAGACCCCATAATTCTATTAGTATATAATTGACAAGAAAACCTCATATTTGGTGGATTTTAAACCGCAAAAACGCAGTTTTAAAAAGTGACCAAGGAAACGGCAAGAAGGGACTGAAAAAAGTTGATTCACCCACTTACATATACGTAGCACTTCTCTGTCTCAACCGGCATCATAATCTGTTTCCTATAATTACATAAAAGCCCTGACAGTCGGCCATGCATGGTTGTCAGAAGATGAATGACCTTTGTTTTTAGGTTGGCAGACTACCCAACCTTAATAGGCATGATGAGAGATTTTGTAAAACTGTTCTATAATGTTTAGAAACATTTATTATGTACAACGAATAAGATTTTTCAAGAGAATATGACAGTTAAGTAGAAAGAAATGCATTTTAGTTTTTAAATTTCAAATTGGCGCTAAAACGCTTGTCAGTGTCATGGCGTCCCGAGTGACGTCACGTTGAACGCAAACCTTTTTGCTACCTAGATGCTCCAAGTCTTGCGCGGCCGCGCGAGCGACAATGACATATGAAGAGCTATCAGATAACATGGTTCTATCCCTGTCTTACTATTCGTTCAGTAGGTAAGTTTTCTCTGTAATCTGTGGTAATGGCCGTTATGGGTATTTGTTTATACAAACGTGACGTCATGCGCTCTGATTGGTGTTTAACATATAATGGCGGGCGTCCATATTTTTCAGTTTAATTTTATCAAAATAAATAATAATCTGTTACTTAATAAAAAAATATGAGCTTTTTTCGAATTCTATGATTAAAATTTCACTAAGAAAATATCATATTTTAGTGATTTTCAATTACTGTCATCATGCCCATTGCCCTTTTATGCCATAAGAAAAGCTAGGATGCCAAAACCAAATCTAATGATTCGATCAACGGCTTTACCACGAAACTCAAAACTCGATGTTTGTGTATCTGCATCTCTGTCACTCGAGTAAGATAAGTGGGCTAGAGACATACCCGAACTCCGAATTTCGATTTTCGTTGTGGCCGTGGAACTATAAATCTGTGATCGTAAATACCTGTTTCGGTAATAATAACGACTGCTTTCGCTAATCTAACAAAATTACAAAAAAACAACTTGCTACCGTTAAAAAGTCATTATATAGTAGAAAATGTCATATTTAATTTTTAGCTAATGTAGGTTCTACTTATGTTTTATTTCAAAATCTAATTTTGGTGTAAAAAATATATTGTGATAATAAATCAAACAACGGAATTGGAAAATACTGTTAAAATTGTATTTTTATGCACAATAAGCTATTATTGTTAACGCACTTTCTATTGTAACTATAAAACTTTTGAGAAGTACACGTAGGTACCTACTTTATTTAATCCTTGTAATTAATAGAATAAAAATGTATTATTGTATTTTTAAGTTATTTAAACAGTATCTCCAATATTTGTGTGGTTTTGCAATTTAGGGAAATATGCGACCTGTGCAATAATAACATTATACTTTTATTTTGTCAACCATAATAGAAAAGTAAGTTTATTTGATGCCCATAGCATTAAATGCATCAAAACACTGCATTTATTTAACGTTTTCGTAAGACCTCGGTCAAGTACTACCTGTGTATATTTTCTGACATGTTTGACAATAAAATTATTATACTAGTATTATTAGGTAGTCTCGGACTATTTAAAACTGTAATATAATAAATAACCGGTTCTTGTGATTGTGTTGTATTTCAGTAAACCAAAATGCTGTTACGCTCTTGTAGTTTCATTTCTGCGCAATTAACACATGCAAGTTCAATAGGGTGGTCCTTAAAAATCGAAATTTCATTGAGTTTTATGTCGGACATAAAGCCTAGCGTGCTAGGGGAGCTGAGGGCTGATACGTGCAAATATAAGGTATCTTTTTTATTTTTATTTTTGGATAAGATTTAGGGGTCGCGACTGTTTTTGCATTTCTTCATCCTAAGTTTTCTTTTGTATTTTTCTACTTTTTTGAGCTACATTTGATAACAAGGAATAAACAAACCAGGAAATACGAAGTTCGTTCAATAAAATGTGAAACACTTATTTTAAATCAAATTTAAAGTTGCCAAATCATCGCTAGAGTCAGTTTTCAGCATATTGCGACAAAAAAATGAATGACTGAAAATTAGTGATTTCTTTTTATGTGAGTAAGTATTCAAGATTATTCATTTCCTATCATCAAATGTAGCTCAAAAAAGTAGCAAGAAAAAATATTGATATAGAGAAATAGTAAATAAAAAACAGTCGCGACCCCTAAATCTTATCCACAATAAAAATAAAAAACATGTTATTTTTCAAGTAGGTAAGTATTAGAACAATATAAGAGGGTGCCTCATCACCCATCATCACAAATTTCAAATTTTGAGTTTTTAAGGACCACCCTAAACTTACTATTATTATTCTACATTGACGGCTAATAAATGACAAGTTTACTATTGACCGCCGCGGCCATAGAGGAAATTTGGCCGCGGCCAACGCGCCAGTCCATGAGAGGTTAAGCCATAACGACTCGAATTCGAGAATCTTGAACTATTCAAAGGGTATTAATTATAATCATTACGTTTGAATTATATTTTATGATTCAGTCGGATAAAGCCGCCGTCAGACGAGCGAAATTGGCGGCATGCAGTCCGCAGCGCGATATCGGTCCGTCTGTGTAAGTGCCGATACACGGCGTCCGTCCGACAAAATAAAGGCCTGTCCGTCCGTACTAGACTTTCTTTGACCTTCCTCGGGCGTCTACTTCCTTCCTTGTCTTATTAGAAAATTTAGAAGGAGACGGATAGTGCTAGAGAGCTCGCGCGCTGTCTTGTCTTGTGCTAAGTGCTAACCCTGCAGCTAGCCTACATACGGCTATTTTTATATCGGATGGATATATATGTGTATATATTTTATATAAATAGAGATATTATATTATATCCCTTTTTTACAAGTGAGCTATCTTCGTAAACGCAATTAATGTTTGCCTGTGTTGACATCTGCCAATCGAAGCTTTTGTTTTGAATAACTTTCATTGACGAAAATATCACCTTAGTTTCACCAATATCTACTAAAGGCTGTATCCAAAATTGCCTTTATTATAATGACATAAAACTTAAAATTATTTGCCGTAATTTTAACTTCTTTAATTAAAGAAACGTCCCCTTTCGATTGACATTCATAAATTGTAGTGTTTTAGGAACGTAATGTTAGGTTGATTTCACCGAATTTTCCAATTATTTCTATTTTTCTTAGTTCCGATGTAACTAAATTAGGGCCCTATAACTGTAAGAATTCGAAGATACAATGGCGTTAAGAATTGGCGGCTGGTTCGGCTTAATTTCTGTAATAGTAATTGGCTTGTTTGGATTTGGATGGTATTTAACAATTCTTTCGTTTTTGATGTCTTTTCTAGCAGGGTAAGTGTCGATACATTAACTAAAATTGCCATAAGTTTATACTAAACACACGAATCTATATTTCTATTTCTCGTTTTCAACGATTTAATAATAATTTGCGTTTTCCAGGATACTAACAATCCTTTACTTTAATTATGATGACAAGAAAATCTTCAATGTAGACATAAATTGTCTGGACGATCCACTGCAGCAAACAAATTATTCCATTCAGTCCCCAAAGGTAAGGAAAACTGCTATGAATATGTCTTAAATATTGTTGTCCTCACTCTCAAGGTCCAATTATCATGTTAATGAATTATAATTAAAGAGGTAATTTTTCACACCCTGGAACCGAAATGGTCGCATACCGTACGGTTTCAGAGAAATTTCCTCCCTCGGAAGCTCTGGTTGTGGAATGACCTCCCTGCCGAGGTTTTCCTGAGTGACTACAGTATAGGGTTCTTCAAAAATCTTCAAAAAAGGAGTGTATATATTCTTAAAGGGTCGACAACGAGCATGTAATACCTCTGGAGTTGCCAGCATCCATAGGCTACGGTAACCACTTATATGGTGGGCTGGGCCTTAAGCATGCTACCAACGTGTTATAAAAAAAACTGGTGATTTTAGTCCACTAAAGTGCATCATCATCCTCCTAGTATTATGGGAATAACCGGCAGGTTGTGCCCTAAAGTAGCCCAGGGTCTACTTTGACACCTAATCCCAAGATTTGGCATAGACACTAGTATTACGAAAGAGACTGCCATCTGCATTCCAAACCCAGAGGAAAAACAAGACCTTATTGGGATTAGAACGATTTCCTTACAATGTTTACCTTCACTGAAAAGCTAACAGTAAATGAGTTACATGTAACATATGTTACAAATAACTCATTGGTACAAGCCAAACCAACCCACAACCACCTCTTCACAACCACTTGGCTACCATAGCTTACTTCACTAAAGTGCATCTGTTTGTTAAATGACCACAGGCCGAATATCCGGTATCCGGCCGCCGAATATTTGGCCGGCCAAACGAACCTACATTTTAGTTTGGCGGGGGCGCGTCGTGCAGGTTTTAACCTGTTACGTATTGTAGGTTGGCGCGGACCGTTTTCTAGGCAAGACACGAGTTTTATAAGGTCAGTGTACGGAACTATTTCGTATGCAGTACACGTGCGCCCGCCTATTTTGCTGAATAGATAAGTTTTTTTTTCTTTTTTGTTATATAAGTTTTAAAGGTAATACTGGTGAAATGCATGTTTCCAACAGTGCATATTTTGTATAATCTAATCTTATCTTAAGTAATATGTAATTTATCTGTATGAGTCATGATGTTACTTGAAATAAATGTTTTCATTCATTTCATTCATTCATTCAATACTAATTCAAATTCAAATTCAAATTCAAATTGTTTATTGCGTTTCATGTGTACATTTGGTCTTAAAACTATAATACAGTCTCAACATGAACCCTGCTAGGGTATAGCAACACAACTAAAACTAGGTACCTATATACTAAAAACTAAAGCATTCCTTCTGAATATTCATTAACATAAAAAATCTCTAAATAAGAAATAAAAATTTAGTCTGACTTATTCATTGATAAAATCTTGGACGGAATAATAGGCTTTGCTAATTAGATATTGTCTTAATTGTAATTTAAATTTGTGTTTACTATTTTCGTCTTGTATTTTCCTTGGTATTTTATTAAATATATTTACTGACATAGCGAAAGGGCCAGAGTGGATCATTTTCATTTTTGAATAAGGTTGGGCGGGCTAGTCTAGTATTGGGGCGTAGATGTGACGGGCGAGAGTACTGAGGAAAAAGGGACATGTTATTTTTAACAAACATGCTTACTTCTAATATATACATTGCTGGTAGAGTTAAGATCTTATGTTTAATAAAGTGTTCTTTACAGCTTGTCATATTATTTATGTTCGCGATAATTCTAAGGCATCGTTTTTGCAGTATGAATAATTTTACCGAGTCGGAACTATTTCCCCATAGCACTAAGCCGTACTGTAGCCATGCATTTGCATAGGCATAGTAGGCACACAGAGCTGTTTTAACATCGGTGTTCTTTTTTAACTCATATAGGGCGTATGTGAATCGGCTCAACTTTATGGATATTGCATTTATGTGGTCTTTCCAGTTTACGGTTGTATCAATATGTATGCCTAAGAGCGGGAAGGATTTTACGCATTCTAATTCGGTATTTTGAAATTTAAAATCAATATTTAAGTTACGTTTCTGATAGGGTTTAAATTGCATGATTTTTGTTTTGTTAAAATTTAGTTTCAGATTGTGATCGTCTAGCCAATTTACAATATTTAAAAGCGTTGATTCTAACAGATTGTTCAAATGTAATTCGTTTCCACAGGGTATGATTATTGATAAGTCGTCAGCAAAGAAGAAGAATGTTCTATGGTTTTGGGTAGATCATTTATGTATATTAAGAATAAAACACATCCAAGGACACTTCCTTGCGGTATAGATCGAGTAACTTTAACTGTTTCTGACTTGAATGTCTGTATATTGCCTGTTATATGGTTATGGTTTTGTACTTCCACGCATTGGGTACGGCCTGTTAGATAGGAAACAAACCAATTATACAAAACACCTCTAATTCCTATGCCGAATAACTTTTGAAGCAAAATGTCATAAAGGACGCGATCGTAAGCTTTACTCATATCTAGTAGAGCACCTATGGCATATTTTCTACTATCGATTACATTTAATATGTCTCTAATATATTTAAAAACTGCTAACGTAGTTGATCGGCCTTTCCTAAACCCATTTTGAGAGTCATTAAATATTTTGAATTTTTCACAATATGAGTAAATAAACGAATATTGATAATTTGTTGTTGTATTCTTGTTTACTAACCATTTTTCAAAGTTAAATACCAAACAGAATCACTATTCGATATCTGGCCGGATAGTGCGCTACTATCCGATATTCGGCCGGATAGTAAAATAATGGCCGGATAGGCCGGATAGCAACCGGATATCCGTTGCATCTAATGTTTGTTGAAATTTTGGTACTCCTCCATTAAGATCTAATCAATAAATATCAGGTAAACAGTATCTTGAGAATAGACATTAAAACTTAATGCCATAACGCCATAAGGCATTCTCTACCAGTCAAATATTTGTGTGCTATTATACTATAATATGTTTACTTTTCATAAGGATGTCCATTATAATTTATAACAGACCAGACATTATGGAAAAACTAATAAATCTTTGTATGTTATAGCTCCATCGGTATTATCGAAACAATATTTATGGCGCTGGAACATAAGTTTTTTGTGTGTGTGAAAAAATAACGTATTTTTAAAAAATCTTATCCCAAAACAAAATCAAAAAACATACGTTATTTTTCACTTATTAGATCAATATAAGAGGGTGCCTCAATGAAATTTCAACTTTTCGGTTTTTAGGAACACCCTACTGCCTACCCCTTTTAGGAATAAAAGCGTGTACTCATGTATGTTTTTATCTTTTTTCAGATTCTAGAAATATTTAAAACAGTCAAACCTCTGAACAGTCAGACAAAGCCAGGATTCGATCAGCGCATCACAGGCAGTGAGACCGTAGACTCGTTCCTGAATGAAATCATCACCATTATCATCAATGACTATGTGACTCCTTGGTACGGCATATTGACAGACGATGAAGAGTTCACAAATCACACTATTAAACAATTGGTGATAACCACCAGTGCCAATGTTGCCTCGAGGTGAGCGTTTATTAGAAAAGCATTAACTGGACTATTTAGGCTGTAACATTTCCTAATAATAACCCTCAGTATTATTACCGGTTTTGCCCTAAAGGAGTTTGAGGTCCGCTTTGACATCTAGTCCCAAGATTTGGCATAGGCACCAGTTTTACAAAAGCGACTGCCTTCGTAAAAATAACCTTCTAATTCCAACACAGAGGGAAAACTAGACCTTATCGGGATTAGACCGGTTTCATTCCGATGTTTTCTTGACAGCCGCATGTCTGAACCACTAGGCTACCGTAGCTTGTAACGTTTCCTAATAACAATAATAACATTCAAAAATATTTTGTTATAATGGAATAAGCAGGATGAAAAGTGAAGTCGGTAGTGACCTAGTGCCTATGAAAGCCTATGCAGGCAGCGTTTTTTTCACGCGCTGTCGACGCGCCTTCCCCTACTACCTAGCGGATTGTAAGTAGTATGAGAACGCGCGATGACGGTGCGTGAAGAAAAACGCAGTCTTCTGGGGACATCCCGGATTTTAACCCTGGCAAAGGCAAATATTTGTGCCTATCGGTTTTAGTTATCTAAGTTGCTTTAAAAGGTCCAAGATAATAGCATAGTTAAAGTGAGGTTGATGTACCTTGAGACATCATTAAGTCTTATCAAATGAACTCTTTGAACATGATAATTCTCTAATGACTGTCTTCACACAATTGTTTTTAAAGTTATTGCCTCTATCTTGTGAATTCAGTTGATATATAAATTATAACAATTAGATTTGATTTCAAGCTTACTGAATAGCTATGAAAAAAACACTGAATTTCAACTTAAGCTGTTTAAAATTACATATTTAACATTTGTAACCAATAATGTAATATAAAAAAGAGGTAGATACGTTATCTATACGAAATTGGCGCCTCTGGCGAATCTGACAGCATACCTTTCCAACGCGGAACTGAGGCAGGTTTGTGCAATTGACTCAATTTTAATGTGCCACTTTTGGAGCGCTTATAACCTATCTCTTTTTTATAACACATAATTGTTTGTATATAAAGAAATTAAATACTCGAACAGCCCAAAACTACATGATTTGCACAAAGATAAAAATCACCTATACCTTATATTGTTTCCAGGGTAAAAAGTGTAGACTGGATACACCTCCTCTCAACAAAGTTCCCAGAGGAATTGACGATGCACCTAAAGTTGTTCAAGCAGTCTAGAGTGAGATTGAAGCATATAGATCTGGTGACCGCTAAAGAGGTCAATGGGAATGGCAAACCCAGTCCAAAGAAGGAGGAGAAGAAAAGTCATAGAAGGAACAAGAGTGATACAGACCTGTCTTGGCTGCCAGGTACATAAGTATTCGTAGCTCGCTCGTAGCCGATAACATGCGAAAAACCGTACGTAGAGGTTCCTAGCCCTGAAAGTACTTCTTACACTTTTGTATTTTGTTATTTTATGATATCTTATTTTAATACTTTCGCTGCCAGGAACCCGCCTAGCGGGCGCCTACGCCGTAGTCGCTCTCCGCTGTATACGAGCAAAACCACGGGATCGGCTACGAGCGTAGCGCGTAGCGATTCTTGTCAGCGAAAGTGGTAATGGAGGTTGCAATACCTTTAACCACATAAGTGCACCATAGTCGCTCGTCCAAACTGTCAAAACCGAACTTGAAACATATGGCTGTTCTCTCTTGTCGCGATACGTGAAACGCGAACGCTTATACGTAAACGCTGTCACACTTCGCTTCGCTTGGTTATGAATGTGTTATTGACATAAAAAAGGAAATACTTAGTATGTATTAATTAACCAAAACTGTTCACCGCTGCACTGGAGGCCGTTTTCAAGACTCTTGACTGGAGAAGGCTAGGCATCAACATCAACGGCGAGTACATCACTCACCTTCGGTTTGCTGACGATATAGTAGTCTTGGCTGAGACCATGGAGGACTTAAGTACGATGCTCGATGACCTCAGTAAAGCTTCCGAGCGTGTTGGTCTAAGAATGAACATGGATAAGACGAAGATCATGTCAAATGCCCATGTCGTACCAACTCCCATTACAATCGGACACTTTACGCTCGAAGTTGTAGACGATTATGTATACCTAGGACAGACTATCCAGTAAGGTAGGTCCAACTTCGAGAAAGAGGTCAATCGTCGAATCCGACTCGGCTGGGCAGCGTTCGGGAAGCTGCGGCACATCTTTTCGTCCAATATTCCGCAGTGTCTGAAGACGAGAGTCTTTGACCAGTGTGTGTTGCCAGTGATGACATATGGCACTGAAACGTGGTCGCTTACTATGGGCCTGATAAGAAAGCTCGAAGTCACCCAAAGGGCAATGGAGAGGGCCATGTTGGGAGTTTCTCTGCGTGATCGCATCAGAAATGAGGCTATCCGCAGCAGAACCAAGGTAACCGATATAGCCCTCCGAATCGCTAAACTTAAGTGGCAGTGGGCAGGGCACATAGCACGTAGAACCGATGGCCGTTGGGGCGGAAAGGTTCTCGAGTGGCGACCGCGTACCGGAAGGCGCGGCGTAGGTAGGCCCCCCACAAGGTGGACTGATGACCTGGTAAAGGTTGCGGGAGTCCACTGGATGCGGGTGGCGCAGGACCGGTCACTTTGGCACTCTTTGGGGGAGGCCTATGTCCAGCAGTGGACGTCTTTCGGCTGATATGATGATGATGATGAACCTGCAATGTTGCAATGTTAGAGATTAAGCTACTTTGTCATATATTATTATTAAGATCGTAGTTAAACTCAAATTTGTACGGACCGGGGCAAAACCCAATTTTACAAGGTGTTAATTTAACTTGCAGCTGGTTCGTATGTAAGTATGTCAGTATGTAAATATTTATAAATTCGGTGACAACGTAGTATTATGGCTTCGAGCTGATCTGATGCCTTAGTTCAGTTGCATTCGGCAGATTCTTATTTTTGCAGATGCGTGTAAGCGCATAATGCAAATGTATTTATTTAGTGTGAACGAACTCACAGGTGGCACTTATTTTTGCCCTCACCGTATGCTTTCTCAACGTTCAGTTTTTCAAAGTTCAGTGTGAAGGTTGATCGGCCGTGACAGTTTCCTATTTCTGGGCGTTTAGCCTTTCGGGCATCTGAAGCGAACGAACGAACCTAATCTACCTACCTTTGGCTATCACAAGAAATTTCTGCCATAATCATAACTTTAGAGAGGTAACAATGGTCGAACTTTGATACTTACGATGAAAGTGGACGTCTGTACTTGGTCTCACCTCGTAGTTGTAGGTAGTGACTTAACACCAATTCCGACCCAGTCATTGTAGCAGACTGTTTAACATCTGCCGTTTTAAGAATCCGCTATTGCCAGAATCTGCTATTTACCGGAAAAGGGATCAGATGATTTAGGCCGTAAGGGTCATAGCGACTTCTAAACTACACTATAACTACACATAAACCCGTCTCATTGGAACCCTCTCAACGACTAGTTATTGACTAAAAGTACATTCAACAAAAGCTTGTACAAATAATGATTTTAATGACGGGAACTTTTTGCGACACACTGTTTGCAATTATACTTTTTGTGAATAAGTAATCCTAATCATTTATAGAAGCCAATTCGCCAAACTTAACCCTGCATTTTTTTCCAGATACTCAAACTTTTGGGAAATCAAAGTTTTACGATAGCTCCGAAGACGTTAGCGGCAAATCATTGATCGATCTGTTTTTTGATCTGGAAAACTCGATAGAGAACAGACAAGTTTGCCGCGACATATTTTGTACTGATCGCGATAAGGAGTATGGTAAGAATGGAAACACAAGTATTCAGACGTTTTAGTAGTTTTACTATTTGAAGTTCCGAATTAATAAAAATGATAAAATCGAATCGCAAATACCACACATCGGTCTGGGCATACTTACTATACTTAGCCTTAAATAATTTATTAAATTTGTCAAGTAGGTACCTTCGCTGTATGTTTTGAAGGGACAGCTTGCCATCTGTGAGTTAATAGCAGTGTTAGATAGGGACTGTACGAAACACGCATGCATGAAGGCCATAAACCTAGCAATTTGTCGCAACGACTCGCATTTCCAAGTTTGCATATCTTCATCATTCGCTCGATAAATGCGATAGTGATAGATAAATTCGAATTTCGATTTTCGCGGTCACACAGCTCTGATCGTCATTTTGTTTTCAGCGTTGCTATGCGAAGTGTCTGAAGCAGTGATATACCTGGTGGCGCCCGAGAATGTGTGGAGGTGTCACGCGTTGAAGTTGCTGCTTGTAGACTTGCTGTCCTCGGTGGTTCTGCGGCCTGTGATCGAGTTGCTCAGCGACCCGGACAATATCAATAGAGCTATTGTTAGAACGGTTAGTGAAAACGCTTCTTGCGATGTGTGAGATTATACCTGTAGCTGTTTCATGAAGCTGCAAGCTAATTTTATGAGTCAAAACTAGTGGCCCGTATCTAGCAACAGATTTTCGTGGCCAATCGACCCCCGTGCGATAACTTGTGAGAAGATTCAGAATGTTGTATCATGAAGCCCCGTGCACGTCAGATGCGGCTCCGTCGGTGGCTTGGAGGTAAGTGACTGACAAAAAAAAGCTCCTAGCTCGCGGTCTATAGCACCTCAGTGTTGTTTGGCTCATAACGACTGGCCTTTCGATAGCCGGTTTTGACGTGTAACTTGTAGCTTCGTTATGAGCCTGTAGTGGCCTCTTGGTGGTTTTGCAGTCTGTCATGACGTTGCTGAGTGACCAGAAATATATCAAAATGCCTATTATCAGGACTGAGTACAAGTTTATACTGGTACGTTATTTCACCAGAATAGGCATGATGACAGTAATTGAAAATCACTAAAATATGGTATTTTCTCAGTGAAATTTTAATTCGTGAAATGCTCATGTTTTTTTTATAAAGTAAGAGATTATTGTTTATTTTGATAAAATCAAACCGAAAAACACGGACGCCCGCCATGATATGTTAAACACCAATCAGAGCGCATGACGTCAGACTTGTATAAACAAATACCCATAACGGCCATTACCACAGATTACAGAGAAAACTTACGTACTGAACGAATAGTAAGACAGGGATAGAACCAGGTTATCTGACAGGTCTTCATATGTCATTGTCTCCGCTTTCTCGCTCGCACGGCCGCGCAAGACTTGGAGCATCTAGGTAGCAAAAAGGTTAGCGTTCTGTTTATACAAACGGGACGTCACTCGAGACGCCATGACACTGACAAGCGTTTTAGCGCCAATTTGAAATTTAAAAACTTAAATGCATTTTTTTCCTACTTAACTGGTTATATTCTCTTGAAAAATCTTATTCGTTGTACATAATAAATGTTTCTAAACATTATAGAACAGTTTTTCAAAATGTGTCATCATGCCTATTCTTGCGGTTGCGACACGATTTGAGCAAAGGAAATCTACCGTTCACAAAATTCCTTTTAACTAATTCACATTAAACTCACACGTCACATTCGCAGTTGGAAGAATCATCGTAATTCTATTATTACTCATATTGTTCGTTTCAGTGTTGTCGCGACTCCTGCTTGCCGTCTGAACAGTTCCTCATGGTGATAAGGTGCTGCAGTGATGCCGAAGAGTTAGACGCTACGTTGGAAATGGTGCAGAAAGACATACAAAAACTCGTAAGATTTTATTTTTCATATATATTTATACCACGTCGGTGACAAACAAGCGTACAATAGTACCACAAATATAAGTTACATCGGTAATCTTCGTCCACGCCGACGAGTGCTGACAAGTACCGAATGAAATCGAACGTATGACCTTTTCAATAAAGACCTTGTTGCACTATACGTAAGGTACAACGTGCAATGACAGGTGCTGTCGTGCTGTCCCGCTCATGGCGCCAGACAAGATGGCGGGCGTCGGAGCTGCCGGCGTCGCTTGCAAAATTTTGGCCAATGGGCGTTGCAGATTTTACCCGCGCAAACGCGCTGCCTTATGATTGGTTAGAATGTTTTCAAAAAATGCTTTCTTACATCGTTGTAACTTATATTTGTGGTACCACTATACGGCCTGCCTGATAGTAAGTCCACCGTAGCCTATGGACGCTTGCAACTTTGTGGGGGTCACATGCGCGTTGGCAATACTGTAAAAATGTATACGCTTCTTTCTTGAAGAACCCCATTCTGTAACTGGAAAATCCTGGGCAGCGTTCATTCCACTTAAAAAATTCTCTGAAATCGTACCGTACGAAATAATTATTGATTTAATACATTTGTATCGCTGCCAAAATCGCCGACTAGATCCGTTTTAACAAAGTTTGAAGGTGTCTGTATAAATTCCAGCATTCGAGAGACACCGCTGGAGAGTGGGAATTGCAAGATCGACAGAAACTGTCATCGCTGCAGTATCTGAGCAGGATCATACAGGCCAGGAGAGCCACTTTAGGTCCTCAAGGTAACCTTGTTATAATAACGAGACTAATATTAAAAAATGTGTTTATGTCATTACAAGGTTCCGACTGCATTGAAACAAAAAAACATAGCTGAACAGCTTGACAGACCACACTATCGATTGAAAAAACCTCACTAATGGGCTCATTCGTTTGGTAGCTACGATGCTACAAACAGATACACAGGTTAAACATATAACACCCTTCTAATTTGGACATATTGCCAGATTATGATAATGTGTGAAATACAACGAACATTTCAACAAAGAATCCGTTTAACATCGACTAGAATACCAGTCTTCACGGCACAATCTCTTTCTTTGCCTTGATTAAAAATAAATAAATATTAGGGGACAATCTTACACAAATCGACCTATTCCCAAACTACGCAAAGGTTGTACTATGGGTACTAAACGAAAATAAAATTTAGATAATTAAATACCTAAATACATAGAAAACGCCCATGACTCAGGAACAAATATTCGTGCTCATCACACAAATATATGTCCTTACCGGGATTTGAACCCGGGACGCAAGGGTGCTTCGTAGGCAGTATAGTGATGCCTGCCTACGATTGCCAATTGGTCACTACCAACTAGGCTAAAGCGGTCGTCAATGTTGTTGTGATTATAATTCTATATTGTCTGGCATTGTTAAATTGAAATTGTTTCTGATCCGAACTGGATAATGGTGTCCACGACTAAGGAGGCGTGTGTGCCTAGCAAAGCAATCGAAGTATCTAGCAAGTATCACGTAGACGACACAGAGGTCCTTGCGACAATTAAATGAAATGCAAGGGGTACAACGATCAGATACCCTGGCTGTGTCATGGGATGCACAAAGATACACACACCAGTTAGGGTGTATAGGGTCTATTAGGTGAAAATGATGGAGTAATGGCTGCTTGAGACAAGACGCCTGCCTAATAAAACTGCGTCACATTTTGTTACCCAAGTTATTCTGGCTATTCCAGGAAGCAGCACAACAGAGGAGAAAGTGTCTGAAGAGGTGATCAGATCGTTGAAGTTTCTGCATGCCATTGCGGCGTGGAAGGATCAAGCGCAGTACTTATTGGACATAGAACTTAACGAAGCAGGTCAGTTTCCTACTAAATACTAGGCCCGTCTCTCTTGCCATATATTATCGGCTTTGAACATCTCCGAGGTGCGAATTCACCCCGACGCGGCTGACACCGCCGGCTAACTTTGGCACATCGTCGCGTATCCGGTGTGTCATTGACAGTGTCACATATAACGCAACAACCCTGAAGGGACAAAAGAAGACGTGATATGCGGTAGAGCGGGATAGCGTGATTTGAGATTTCTATTCAACATCGATGTTACGCGTAAATAAAGGGTCTTCTGTACCTAAGTACTAATATTTATACTGAAAATACATACTGATTACTTTATTGTCTCGTTTTAAATTCATGAATGTAATATTGACACTGAAACACAAAAAGTTATGTCAATGTACAAAGTAACATTGGTTTAACTGATTGTTTTATTAAATGGTCTGTGATGGAAGAATCTAACATATATTCGAAAAAAATTGTTTAGATTATTTTATGTAACCATTATATCAATAAAGTAGGGGTTATCATCGCGTAAACACTATTCGATATCAGTTTTTTATTGACGATATAATATCGGTTAGACAGTTTCATGATATGACTTCAATTGAGAAGAGATGCAAAAAAGCCTAATATTCCATTAGTTATATATATATGTATTAGTATGTTATAGTTTCTGTTAAAATGTCATTATACTTCTTGCATTTAATGAAGGGATATGGCTTTGACGAAATCAGACTTTATAGTCATATACGAAGCTGGTGGACGCGTTCCTATATAGGAACGCGTCCACCAGCTTCGTGAAATGCACTGTAAATTAATTAATTATGCACAACTGTAATTAATTATGTACAGCGTAAGAAATGTAGTTTCTATGTATGTTTAGTTTCTTATATATTTGTATGTTAATATTTTTTTATATTTTAAAGTGACTATATTTCGGAGGATGTCAACATTATCGAACAGAGGTAGGCCTATTCAGCTAAATAGGCATTTGTCATTTGCCTGCCTTAGTCTCTAGGCTTTATAGTAATCATTGTGTGTAGTAGTATCGAAATATTATGGCTCATCAGATAAAATAACCATACTAACAATATTATGTGCATACTCTAGGCGCCCATTACAAGAAAAAATACAACGAACTTACCAACAGTGATAGAGTTTGTTTTGTTTTGAAATTCAACGGAATAAAATAAATGCGACTCTGTTCCAGTTTAGAATGATATAAATTCCACCGAATAGGAGGATGCCTTTTAATAAACGCCCTTGGGCGTCTAAAGGATAAACATGTTTATATTTTTTTCCGGCTTTAAAAAAGGAGGATTTCAATTAGTCGGAATCTTTTATTTTTTACGTCACACCTGGCCATAATGTGAGTTATACTGCACGCTGCGCGTACGGGAAACTCGCATTGTGGCCAGGTGAAGACGTAAAATTTTGTACTCAACACGGGCGGTAATTCGTAAAGCCCCATATTTATGGCCCTCACCTTCGGTTCGGACTACAAACACCTGCGATCTGGGGCATTCACGAATTCACCGCCCTAGTTACGCCCTAGTTACGTAATGTACTATTATGTATGTTTCCCGATTACTAGAAGAACCCTGGACCGAAAATCTTTTTTTAGAAAATCTTTCTTTGTTTAAAAGTGTATCCTTCCCCACTAGTCCCACGGTCATTAGGTCAGGATCCGATTATAGGATCCCAGGGAAATCGAGGGAGCTCTTCAAATTGTATAGGCACACTTGAAGTGATTTGGGTACTTATTTGCAGTCTGTTGAGCTTTGATTTTAAAGTAAATTATTAAAATAGTTCATAGTCTCATGATGTAGTAAACAAAGAATAGACGCAATTTAGTATCATGCTCACTATAGCGCGTAGTGTAGAATTCAACCTAACTCCATTCAAATAAGGCTTAAATTCCAAGTCACTACACAATTCATACATAAACCTTCGGTTCACTTTTATAATTTCACAGACTCAGCCCAGACGTCAAAAGTTGTGATCGACAACCTTCGGTCATCAGCATTAGAGATATGCGATACGTACCTGACACCCAACCGGGTACTTGTGTTAGGTATTCCTGAGAACTGCCACGCAGATTTGGTCAGGAAGATTAACACTGAAGGAGAAGAGTTCACGAACAATCCAGTAATATTCTTTGAAGAGGTGAAGAAATGCGTTTCCTTTGCGGTTGAAGTGAGTCTTTACATTGTTTAGAGTAACATTTCACAAAAAATTCTTAGGTAATGGACATGGGAGGAAAACAGTTATTTAAGCCCAAAAAATAAGTATATGTGTAATTTGTGGAATTCGGACTAACGAGTCATGCACACCAAAGTATTAACATACTAAAAAAGTATCGTTACCTTCTTTGTATATTTTCGAAATATTTAAATTATTATAACATAGCTGGCGACTCCATGAACCTATGCAAATATATCCGAGGCATACTAAAAACTCGAGAGATTAGAAATTGGGTGACAACAAATGTTTAGCAAATACTGCTATGTGATGTATAGAAAATATACTATAAGTTTTTACTAAATTAATTAATACAATCAGTAGAGATTACGCTATTTTAACCAGAAATAGTTGCGTTAGTTACCAGTTAACACCGTGATAAAGCTGATCTTACAAACAGGGTGGCTTTACCTATAGTTCAGGGTGTGCGTTGAACACGGGCGCACAATCCTAGCGGGCGCCGAGCGGGGTGCTAGAGGGCGCTAGGGTAATGATTGCACAGTGGCGTTACATGGGCTGGATATGCCTGTGGTTACAAATGTTGCATGGCTTCTCGCGAAAATTGTTGAATATTATTTACAATATTTATTATTTATTGTATATTAATATACAATATTTACTTCAGGACGATTCTTCATGGCAGTCTGTCTTGATGATGGAAGATCAAGACGGGGCGGCACCTAATAGGTACATATACTAATTATATTTAAGGAATAAAACAAACCCCGACACAATAAAGATCAGCAAATAAGACTTTCGCACTTTAAAAAACGCACTCAAATCGGTTATTTAAGAGACTCTGTGATCTTGTTTCCGGGCTAAAAAGAATATCAACAAAAGGAAAACATCGTGAGGAAACTGGACTAATCTAGTTTTCCTTCTGGGTTGGAAGGTCAGATTTGTTGTGAGGTAGGGCACAGCGAAATGTCATCCCGCTCGAATTTGGAGCAACGCCTAACGCCTAACTCCTTTGGATTTGCTTGCATCTATAGGCTGCGATGTCCGTACGCTTGTTTGCCACCGTCATTGTATATAAAAAAGATGGCAGTCGCTTTCGTAAAACTAGTGCATAGGCATGAAATCTTTTCAAACAAAGTGCATCTTATTTTCAGTGAAACTAAGAAAGAGGAGAAGGACACTAAGAAATATGGCGGTAAGATACTTATTATTATCTCTTCATTTAATATTTCTCTTAAGTTAGGTTTTTACAATAATGATATAAAAAGTAAAATATAAAACAATACATATAAAACATAAAACCATTATAAAAACCTAACCTAGGGTACCGCCGGCAGCGACGCGGGGCCTAAGCTGCCGGCGGTCAGGGCGACAAAGACAGGAACCTCCTGACTATTCGCGCAGTGTCCAGGAGTACCGCCTTCTGTATCTGACCCTTGATCCAGCCATCTAGCGAGAGTCTCTTCAGGTGACGGTCGAGACTCTTCGCTATCAAACCGTTCGCCGAAACGACTATCGGGACGATGTTCGTCGAATCAACATCCCACATGGCGGTTACCTCGTGAGCCAGGTCTAGGTACTTGCTGGCTTTGTCCTTTTCGGCCTTCACGAGGTTCTCGTCATGGGGGATGGTGATGTCGACGAGCACTGCCTGGCGTTTTGATCGATCTATCAGCACGATATCAGGCCTATTGGCAAGAATAGTTCTGTCCGTGATGACAGATCGATCCCAATAGAGCGTGGCACGACCATTTTCGAGAACTGGCGCAGGTGTGTACTTATAGTAAGGCACTTCGGAGACCACAAGACCGTATAACAGAGCAAGTTGCTGGTGAATAATTCTGGCTACAAGGTTATGTCTGTGCAAGTACTCGCCGTTAGCAAGATGACCACAACCGGAGATGATATGCCTGAGTGACTCCCCGGGACGGCGGCATGCCCGACAAATGTCGACCGTACCGTCCTTCAGGATATACCTCCGGTAGTTGTTCGTCATGATAACTTCGTCCGCAATTGCACAGACAAAACCTTCGGTTTCCCCGAAGAGATCCCCGAAACGTAGCCAATTCACCGACGCGAGCAGATCTACATCGGGCCCTGTGAGGGCCTTGTAGAACCGCCCGTGTAGCTCTTTGCTCCTCCATACCGCCTTGCGATCCTCGGCGCTCATTACTTTAAGTCTGCGCCAGTTCTCGTTTGCCAAGGAGAGCGGGGTGAAGTTTCCGTCTACTGCTACTACGTCGCGATGCATCCCACACTCGTTGTTTAGGAAATAATCCCTGAGACTGTACACCTCGCGGTTGTGGAGGTCTTTGGCATTTAAAAAACCGCGACCTCCACACTTCCGCGAGATGTACAGTCTCATAACAGACAAGCGTGGGTGTAGCATGCGATGCGCAGTAAGCAGTACTCGGACTCTTCGATCCAGGGCATCCAGCTCAGTCTGAGTCCACCTTAGTACGCCAAAGGAGTAAGTAAGCAAGGGCATCACCCAGGCGTTGAAGGCGCGCACCTTGTTGCCGCCCGACAAAAGACTATTAAGTACTTTGGTCAGGCGACAAAAGAAGCGCTCCTTCACCGCCCGCTTTACGCCCTCACCCTCAATACCCAATGACTGTGACATACCAAGATACTTATAGGTTTCTGCTTCGGAGATAGATTTGAGGGACATTGTCTCAGAAAGTTGCAAATTTGTTGAATTTACAACTTTCCCCCGCTGTACATGCATGACCGCACATTTATCGACACCAAATTCCATTTTGATGGCGCTACTGAAGACTTCTGTTGTTTTCAGTAGTTCCAACAGGTCATGTTCATTTGGTGTAAATAGCTTGAGGTCATCCATATAGAGCAGATGAGAAATAACCCCACCCTCTCTCCGAAGCCGGCAACCTAGTCCTGAATCCTTCAGCAGGGTGCTAAGCGGATTCAGCGCTAGGCAGAACCACAAAGGACTCAGACTGTCGCCCTGGAAGATCCCACGTTCAATCCTTATAGAGTACTGCGGACCAGAAGAGCAATCTCCTCCCCCCGGTTGACGAAGGACTGTGGTCCACTATTATTATTATAAAAGATAATTGAACTGCCTTTAAAAGGCTTTTGGAATAAAGCAAAAATAAATTTAAGTCAAACTGCGATTTGAATCTAGTAACATAAGGGGATGTTTATGAGAATTATCTCGTGTGTTCATATATGCATATTAGTTAAACTGGTTTTATTAAGATTGTGGCCTATCGAAACAATAAAATAAGTTTTAATTTGCATTTATTCAGCACCCTGATCAGTAGCGTGTTTCACTCAAAATTTAATATAATTCTTAACGTCACTCCTGGCCATAATGTGAGATTTACCGCTCGCTACGCGTACGGTAAAACTTGCATTATGGCCAGAAGAAGATGTAACATTGTGTACATACGACGGGTAGTAAAAAAGAAAGCCCTGAATCGCATATTTACAACCCTCGCCTGCGGCTCGGGTCACAAATGCCTGCGATTTCGGGCTTTCTTTCTTTTACAGTCCGTGGTAAGTAATGTACAATTTATATCATCTTATTGCCTTTCGGATCAGGTGGCTTTACCAACTATCAAGTACGGCAGACACGGGTGCGACAGCATTCGAGTTATCTTTAGTTTGGTTTGGTCTGTGAAACGCACTGTACTTACTGTCCGCGAAAGTTGACTTTAATAGATTTTTTGCCTTACTTACATGAAAATCGCGATGGTAGAACATTAAGATTTTCATCAACTAAATCTGCAAAATCTAATAGTTTATATAAACGTCAAGCCCGTACAGGCAAGTGCAAGAAGCTAATGAGGTCGTGCCTAAACACGTTGCCCAAGTTGTTCCACAAGGTGAACAAGCCGCAGTGGGCGGATAAAGCGTCCACCTTCCCTCGAGACGTGGCGCGGAAGGCACAGCTCGACAGAAGCCATACACTGCCTAAATGCAAATTCGGTATTTCAACTGCGTTTTTTAGAGTAGAAGGTAGAAGAGTATCAATTACCAAAGTTAAAGACAATCATCGTATGATCAAACTTACAT
Source organism: Epinotia demarniana (assembly GCA_945867215.1). Taxonomy (NCBI): domain Eukaryota; kingdom Metazoa; phylum Arthropoda; class Insecta; order Lepidoptera; family Tortricidae; genus Epinotia; species Epinotia demarniana. The sequence continues at coordinate 20,331,159 of OX244266.1, read as the reverse complement.
TGTACCTTTCTTCTTGCGTCGAGGGTTAGAAACAGCTTCCACTGAAAATTATAGTGTAGTAAATATATAGATGGCTCCCGCATTCTTACGATTTGGGGACCGATTTTTCACTTTCGAGCGCTCGAAAATCAAATAAAAGTAAATAGGTTTGTAGTGTCTTAATGGCCGGCACTTACTTTCTACCAATATAATTGAATACGAGTGGTCAATAACACTTGTTTTTAAATTTTGTTTCGTTATTTCAAAATAGCATTTCATAATTTTTGTCAGTTTTCGAGTGAAAGAGTCGAGCGCTCAAAAGTCAAAAATCGGTCCACTGGTTACACAGAATTCAATTCATGGAAAGAGACCCGATTTGCCCTGAAGGTATTCAGTACCTTAAAGTAAGCCTTTAAGTTTTTTAAATAAAATAATTTCTTCTTTTAGCTAAATCTTCCATCTACAATATTCAAGGTACTTTCCCTCCATGTGGCATAGGCGTGGGACGCCCTATATATACCTATATATTTTTCTTTGACTTTAACTGTAACTTTCTACTCTCGGCTGATACTTAGATTGTTAAGTATTTGGAGTACTATCGACAACTTGGCTAACCGACCATCCGTGCACTTTATGTGTATCGTAATAAGGCTCTATATAATACCTGTGTTGGCGTTTGTACCATTAGATCGGATATTAGTTAGATGGTTAGTTTAGTAAATATATACTTCGAGAAAACTGTAACCATACTTTGGGTGAATATTCTTTTTCTTTAGTTACTCGTAGATGATGAATTGGCTAGATATTACAAATTAAATCTATTGTTACACTGTCAACGTGGACTTCAAAGCTAGTAACTACGACTAGCTAATAGCTAGGTACTTTTTTGTTACAAAATTTAGTCTTACATTATAATTCTTTTAATTTATCAGTCACCTATCTAATATTTTCAGTGTGATTATACTGCACAAGGAGTGACTTCAGCACATTACTTCTTAACGGCTAAACAATATGTTCATCAGTAGAATAAGTTTACGTACTCGTATCTGTAATGTATACTCTTTTAACAGGAATAGACACGCTCCCCGTTCCCGGCGCGAGGCATAATCGTTCCCGGTCTGATATCGTGGGTAATTTAACTCAGAAGATGAACAGTGAAAGCGCAGGTTAGTTTTATATCAGGTATATAATAACTGCCCGCGCAGCGTCGCCGGCGTATTGCAAATATAGCAGGCAAACTAGCAGGGTGAAGTACCTATAGCCATCCAAAAAATATTCTTTTGAAAAAACAAAACGGATTAGTGTTTCCGGAATTATCCCATACGCACAAACTTACAACGCTACAACCTCACATACTTTTCTTCTGTATAATATTACGAAATGCTGCGCGACTCCGCTCACATATGGCAAAGAACGCATGTAATTACGTGGGATAAAATATAGCCTATATGTGCACCCAGAAAGTCCATGTAAACACAACAATGAATGATTTTTCAGAATTGGAAAAGTGATCCCTATATACAAACTACAATCTCCCAGACTTTTCCTCTGTTCCTATGATATTATTCCCAACGTTTGATGCGGATTGAAAATACACTATTATCAAATTAATTTATCTAGTTTATCTTTCAGGACCATCAAATTTAATGTCACCCAATACGAACAACATTTCTCTGTCTCATTCAAACATCAGCCAAAACGCAAAGAATCTCACCTCTCCTCTACAAGCGTCAATAATTGAAACAGGTAATTGTGGTATATGTAGATATATATATATATATATATATATATATATATATATACATATGTCTATCTCATTTCACACCTTATAGGCCGAAACGCACTGACAGCGGTGGCGGAGCGGCGCGGTGCGGCGCGGTGCGGCGCGGTGCGGCGCGGAGGCGGTACCGGTTGTAATGTTCGAGCTAATATGAAAGGGTCCGCACAGAAAACCGCGCCGCACCGCGCCGCTCTGCCACCGCTGTCAGTGCGTTTCGGCCTTATTTGATCGAAGTTAACATTTGAATATCATACGTGTCTCATAAAGATTCCTTCTTGCAAGTTATTTTGACGTGCTGCTCCTTTTACGCTTGTTGAAAAAGGCTATATAGAGTGACGTTAATTGAATTGTCATACATATGTCTTGTAGCTCTGATGCAAGACAAGGGGAAGGCAGTTGGAATCTACGCAATCGCAGTGACACGAATTTCGGACAACGAGAAATGGCATATTTATAGGAGATACAGCGACTTTTACGATCTGCATTCATCTATTAAAGACAAGGTAAACGAGCAATGTGATTTTAGCATGGATACCCGCCGAAGTCAAAATGTTATATATATATTTTTACCTATTATTAAAGTACACATTTGCAGTTTACTCCTTTCTAATAAGGGGAAAAATGTACCTATCTGTAAATATATATATATATATATACATATCTGTGGTAGAGATCGTGAGCGCTTAAAACAATCTTCAAAGCCGTACTCCCTCGTTTGCTCTTACACGTTCTCGTTCTTATGCCAAAATAAACGCAAAATAATAAAAAATGCCCAAAAACGAACACTATTGTAAGAGCTCACGGCTTAATTGCAGCACTTTTTACTTTACTTAAACGATATAAATTCCATTACAGTGGCCAGAGCTAGGACACCTTCCGTTCCCGGCGAAGAAGACATTTCAGAACACCTCCCGAGCGGTGCTAGAGACTAGAAAGCGGATGTTGAACAACTACCTAATGAACTTGGCCAATCTCGCGCGGGAGGCGCGCTACATGGCGCTCTGGTCACAGGACTACCTGGGCGGCTTTCTGAGCCCGGAGATACAGACGGGCAAGCAGAGTAATTCGGTGAGTGATGGCGCTTAATGTTCTGGTTGCCTGATGATATTAGTTAACATCGCGCGGGGGTCGCGAAATCAAAGCACTGGGGCGTTTAAAGGTCACTTCGATGTTCAGGGATTAGCTAAGATCGGACAACCTAGACCATAAAATATAATATGGCGTGGTTGTGGTTATCCAGAACCAAAGGAATACCAAAGTACTCCTGAGCTACATCATCTGGTTGGTAGAAATATTGCACAAATGAAAGGGCCCTCATCACGCCAAGATAAGTAAAGGCAAAACAAGATCTATAACCTACCAATTTTTTGAGCTCAATAATCGTTTTGAAGTCGCTGAGCAAGGTTTTGATAAAATATTAATATGATAATTTCAATAATAATTGCGTCTTCTTTTGTCACAGTTCGACGCGCTCTTTGTGAATTCGATACGGGCCGGAGTGAGGACCTTGAAGAATATGCCCGATCAGTTTGCCAACACAGTCGACGGTGTTATGGATGGTAATTCGCCATTTCTAATTGCGGCGTTACGTAACTTGCGTGTTATTGACTTTGCCAGAGCCTTTGGCTAAGGGACCTTTTGCTTCAGAGCAACACATTTGGTCTTACGTATACTTATACGTGTTTATGATGTGCAATATAGCTAAAGATAGCATATTTTTTACAGGTATTTCAAAAGTGTTTCAAAGCAAAGGAAGCGACAGTTGCGAAGACCTTAGATACGGAAATTCTTCGGATAGTCAAGATGTGAGTATGCTTCGATTTACTAGAAAGCGCGAAACGGCAAAGTTATCGCTTAACATTGTCAGCAATCTCTTAAAATCATGGCATCGCGCTCGCAAGCGTTCGCCACATAGCACTTGCTCTTTCGTTCTTAGCGCTATCGGGTGACTTTCTTAATAACGCAATTAATCTTACGGACCGCCTGATGGTAGGCGGTCACCGTTTATGGACCCTTGCAACTCCAAGGTTACAAGTGGCAAGCCCTAAAAACTCCTCTCTTTAAGAACGGCTGGTAAGTAAGTAAGTAAGAAAGTGATTTATTTGTAAACATAGGTTACAAGATGGTGGTGGAAAAGGTACAGTGTGGCGCTATGTTTCGCCGATAGGCCTACAAATTTAAAATCTAACATGACATTCAAATTCATTTAAGTAAGTATAAGTAGAATAAGCATAAATTACAATTACATTATGTCCCGGATATACATGAAATTCGTAAATAATAAAATAAATAAAAATACCAACAAAATTAAACATTAAGTACAATGAACTAAAAGAATTGAACTAAAATTTGTCCACAGAAAAGTCTGTCAAAGAATAATAACAGTTGTCAACGAGCAATTTACATAAATTATTTTTAAATATCGTGAGTGGTGCCAGTCTTAGAGGCAAGGGTATTTTATTGTAGATTTTACTTGCCAAGCAGAACACGCTTTTTCGCATCAGAGAAGTACGTGAGGACACTATACAAAGATTGTGTGCTTGATAGGTAGCTCTATTTAATACTTCAGACAGCTGTTTCAAAGATAAAAAGACAGGGAAGAGTTAAGATATTAAGTTTTTTAAAATATGATTCACGGCTGTCGGTTTCTTTCAGGCCACACCTAGCCCGGATACATCTTTATTGTGCCCTAAAGATGGTTTCCCTGTTGGTACAATTTCCCCAATATACAAGACCATAGCGGAGAGTTGATCCAACATAACCATGATAGGCTGATATGATCGCCTCAATGCTCACTGGTTTGGACAACTTATAAAGCGCATATGCATATTTATTGAGGTTTTTACAAATTTGCTCTGCCTGTGGTTTCCATGACAACTTGTTATCTATAATTACTCCTAAGAATTTCGTGTCATTAACAGATTCAATAGTTCAGGTATTGAACATTTTGTCGAATACCTGTTGTGGATGATTTTAGTCTTGTTAACATTTATTACAAGATTATTAACATTAAGCCATCTCAATAGATCACTTATAGTATCATTCATTTCCGTTTCGTAATTATTAGATAGATAGATAGATCATTTATTGATAAAAAAATAAAAAGTTTTTACATGTCAGTGTTACTATTTCTATTTTATACTATTACACTATTATTATTAAGTATACATTATTTCCTAGGTAACATTTTACAAAATTACATTAAGTCGTGGATATATCAATTTTGTAGATGGGTCGGTGACTTGTAGCACTGAACAAATTCGTCAACTCTGTAGCACGCCATGTCTAACAATATCTGTTTAAGTTTTTTCTCGAACATCAAGTCCGAAGTAGATTTTAACTGTTCGTCCAGAGCATTGTATAGTTTTATGCTTGCTATGTGTAAGGATTTCCGAGACTTTGCTAGACGTTGCGGAGGTACGTAATAGGAGGTTGCGCCTGCGCGTTACAGTCTGTAGTTTTTGGAAGTTAGTGGGGATCCGTTCGAGATTGCGTCGTATGTACTTGCATGCTTCAAGTGCATATACAGAGGGTAACGTCAGGATTTTTAGCTGCTTAAACAACTCCTTAGCGTGATACTCAGAGGGTTTTTTGGCCATGATACGGATTGCACGCTACCATACGCGCGCGCGCGCTGATTACCATAGTTACATTTATTAATTACCGTGCTATCGCTGTCCCGTCTACAAACACCACCATAGGATACTTGACATGCTTAGGAAGGTCATTAATAGAAATGAAAAACAACAATGGACCCAGAACGCTACCTTGGGGCACACCGTAGGTTATTTTACGTGAGTCTGACTTGTATGACCTTTCTTCCTTCGAATTCAAACAGATACAGTACAGTCTGTACATTGCTGCCTGTTGCTCAAATAGGAATCTAAAAGACTTAAAATATTCCCACGAATGCCATACGCGTTCAATTTCTTAATGAGTAACTTGTGATCTACATAGTCAAATGCCTTAGTTAAATCCTTGAAGATAGCGCAGATATGTTGTCTCTTATCCATGGATGAAATCAAAGTGTAAACCAGATCATAAATAGCCATGTTAGTGGTCTTTCTTTTGCGAAATCTCTTTTGTTCAGAGGCTAACTGGTTATATTTTTCGAGATAGTCATACAATGCTTCATAAATTACTCTTTCAAATATCTTTGAATATACTGCAACCAGAGCAATCGGTCTGTAATTATTAAAATCATTTTTGGGAGCTCATTCCATAACCGAAGCGTTCGGAGGAGGAAATTCATCTAAATCCGTTGTCTCTCCATGGTGCGCGAGAGCGGAGTTAAGGCACTCACGGTAGGTTCAGCGAAGTTAAGCGAACAGAGTTTTTGAATCAATATAATATGTCTGTTTATAAAAATATGATTTAAAAAAAATACGAATAGTAATCTTGAGGCTTTTCTGCAGCGAGAAAAGCGATACGAAACATGATTAAGCAATTTTCGCTTAATACACTTAAAATATTCGTAACAAATTATGCGCAAAAACTAAAAATATTAAAATTGCTTCTAAAAACCGTCAATTTCATGTTTGAGAGAAGTCCGTGGTTACTTTTTTATTTATTTAAACGCCCAAATAAATAATAAAAATAAAACATATCCGCGCTTCCGAGCATGCACTTCCATCTCGCTCACGCTTATGTTCAATGAGAGGGAGAGAAGACCATTAACCTACGGCGCCTTAAGTCGAAAGCGCCAAGAGGGACAGGTCAATATCGCCACCAGTTGGAAGCCGGTCCTGTGTGTGTGTTTGCAACCTTCGTGGTATTCCAGGAAGGCGACGAGAGCGCGGCGCTGCGGCTGCTGGAGGAGGTGCTGGGCGTGCGCGGGCTGTGGCTGCGGCGCAAGCTGCTCGCGCCGCTGCGCACGCTCATCGGCGACCGAGTCAACAAGTACGTACAACCTTCGTGGTATTTGTTTGTGTCCCTCAGACCAGAAATAGACACCCCGCGCAGCGGGGTGGCGTCGTCTCGCTGGAGATTATCAGCCCGCATAGATAAAGTACAGCCCGATAATCCGAAGCTACAGCGACTCGGATTATTGGTCCGGCTATTATCAGCTCGTAAAGAATTGGCTTCCAATTAGCCCCGGACCAAGTGTGCTCAGAGTGATAAAGGACAGCCAAATAATGCACGGCCCGATAATCCACGTACACAATGGACGTGGATTAATGGGCTGTACATTATTTTGGCCGTGCATTATCTGTACATTAACCGGCACCGGATGCACAGATGTGCACGTTGTCTCCAGCCACGCCTCTATCGTCGCAACAGCTCTGTCCAACGGCCTGTTTGGACGGTCGAGTGTGAGGTGTGCCTCACACTCGACCGTCCACCACACAATGTATGCGCAGGGCATCCGTGGTTTTGTCTACCGTTTGTTCCATCTCGTCCAATAACCAGTTAACTGTGGCGTTTAGTTACAAAAGATCGGAAGTCTCCACTTCATTATTATGGGCCGCTCGTTTAACACGTTCGCTACCAATAACCCGCCTAGCGGGCACTCGTAATGTTTGCTCAAATGCCGGCTATATGCAGCAGTATGAACTTACACGCCTAGCGAATTCTGTCGGTTTCTGGTGAATTGTTCCATTTTTAGTTTGGTTGCGAAAGTGTTAAGCAGCCGAATCTTGGATTGCTGATAACCGTACCAAATCTTGTTCTATTATTACAGGAAGGTGTTGGAACTGGTTTCGTCTCTGACATCACCCCAAAACGTCGTTCAATATCTTAAAACCTTTAAGTAAGTTCCTGTTCATTCCATTTATATAATCTTGTACAATGTGAAATTTAATTTGTGATTCAGAATACCAAAATGTGAATTTATTCATGATTCTGTACCGTGAGACACTGTGTATTTGTAAGTACATATAATATCATCAGTGTACGATTGTAGCTATAGTTAAAGACCTCATTTGTAAGTACATATAATATCATCAGTGTACGATTGTAGCTATAGTTAAAGACCTCATTTGTAAGTACATATAATATCATCAGTGTACGATTGTAGCTATAGTTAAAGACCTCATTTGTAAGTACATATAATATCATCAGTGTACGATTGTAGCTATAGTTAAAGACCTCATTTGTAAGTACATATAATATCATCAGTGTACGATTGTAGCTATAGTTAAAGACCTCATTTGTAAGTACATATAATATCATCAGTGTACGATTGTAGCTATAGTTAAAGACCTCATTTGTAAGTACATATAATATCATCAGTGTACGATTGTAGCTATAGTTAAAGACCTCATTTGTAAGTACATATAATATCATCAGTGTACGATTGTAGCTATAGTTAAAGACCTCATTTTCTAGAAATTGACTTCACTTCTAGTACATCACAGAGTAAATTTTTCGAATGAACTTCTGTTACATCTATTCGCCAATTGGCAACTATGCAAGTATGATGTGATCTGAAGTATAGTAGTGGCTGTTTTGTTTTCAAATCGAAGGCCACAGCCATAATAACACTACTAATTGCTCTGTAGTAGTGTTGTGTTCCTGGATGTGAGCAAGGTCGCCAGAGCTCCCGAGGATGCGAGAGGGAGGGTATTGTTCCTTCAGCTGTCAACACGGTGAATCTACAAACATATCAAGGGTCGGCAACGCCCATGTTACTAGGGATACGTAATTTCAATTATTTTTGTTTGTGTTTCAGACAATGGCTCACGAGTCGCAATAACTCGCTTGCTAGTAATCGTGACGCGGCCACTAAAGCAAGAACGAGGGTTGCTGCCAAAGTCGCCTTGTTAGCTGCTTCCTCAGGTTTGCCAAATTGCCACTATGCGTTAATATGTGCCGTCAATTATATCATTATGAATATTACTTCTGACCTAAGTTCCGAAATGTGTACATACGAGAATTTGAAAATAAGGGGTACTTATTTTCTTTATAAGACGTGTAGATATTTTTGAAAGGTTGTCTGTATAGATATTAGAGAACTCGACTGTATTCATGATTTTGAGAAGGATAAAAAATCACTATTTTCGATTTCTAAGAAAAAAGTAAACGGCACACTTTTTACTTAAAACGCCTTCACTTTATTGGACAGTCAAGTAAGTAGCCCACTTCAGAGAAAATATGAATAGCTTTTGTTCAAAACTGTTTTAATTTTTCAGACTATGGTAAAAAAGCACGATCTTAAGGCACTTGTCTCACCGACGGCGAGTAGCGAGTACTCTCATAGTAATTCTTACTCGCTTTTACTCGCGCGAGTACGAATTACTATAAGAGTACTCGCTACTCGCCGGCGGTGGGACAAGTACCTAAGGCTTAAATTGTACGTGCATATTGAACCTGCATGCGGGTGTGCTAATTCGATATGTCTAAATTAGTTGCACCATAGTTAAATAAGATACTGGATTGTTTGGCAGATGAGTTGAAACACATTGTCGGCTCGGACGCGGCCAGGCGCGGTCTCCTCACCGTGTTCGACCTGTTCCAAAACGAAGAAATCAATAAGAGACTCATCTTCGTCCTGTTCGAAGGTAATTTGTTACTCACTAGCTTCCGCCCGCGACTTAGTCTGCGTGAACCTAGGATAAAACTATCAACAACTGACCGAACTTCGGCGCCTCGGGATATCCAGGAAAACATGCACAACGGCACAGCAGTCACCCTTATCACCAACAGAAAGTTGCGCAACACGTCGCAGTAATTGTGTTTTTTGTAGTTTTAATAAGTTTATATTGATATGTATGTTAGTATTTGTAATATGGGCCTTGTTGCCTGAATTAAATAAACAAATTAATTGTTACAGCTGCGTTGGCGAACCTGTTTCCAGACAACGAATTCCCAGAATTATTCAAGAAGCTGTATAGTAATTCGCCGAGAGTGCCTGCGACTAAGAAATGTTAATATATAGATTATACTATTAAAAGTTACATTTAAAGTGAAGGGACCAGACGGCCCGACCTGTTCAAAATGCCGTGTGCCAACTTTTTAATTGGAATTGATACTTATGTTGTAATTCAAATCGGCGGTGTTTTTTGCCCCAATTGTAGGTGACTATTAGTAAAAATATTAATTGCACTTGGCTACATTAAGGAAGCGCTGTAGGCAAAATATTTAATGGGGTAAAGTGGGTATTTCTAAGCGTTAAGTATGCTATATCATTCAAGACATAGGCATATTCAGTCCATGAGGGAAATGCTATTAACATCAATTAAAGAAGTTAATCCTATGGACGTCAAAAAGTGTCGCGTGTCGTGCCCACGGCGCCAAGAATGACAAGATAATATAAACCTTCAAGTTTTGTGATAAGGTTTATAATGAATGAAATATGAGTGTATTTTTTTTTGGGAATGAAAGCCGTTTAAAATGTGCCGTAAATGTTATGACACTGAAATTTATGCTGTACTCAACATCTATATTTCAAAATATTCAAATAATTCCATCCTATGTGTATAGACTAGTACCTTTGTACGAAAATATATCTAACTTATTAAAGAAGGATTTTGCACCGTGATTAAAGTATTATTCATATTTAATGAAACATTAGATTATTGGAAATTATAATGTGATAAATTAGGAAATTTTACATACTACCTGAATACTTGTACAAACGCTTTTTACTATCGTTGTAATGTTTACATCATCGTAAAGTTTTCAGTTTGTTTCGTAAATTATATGTAATTGATATTGAGTAAATATTTAAAATGTCAAAAAAGCTAATAAATAATGACGCGTGTACGGCTAGTTGAGGGACCCGCCATATACTAAGCAAGAGTTTCGTTGTGAGCCAATGTATAATAAATTCATAATTAAATTATTTTAGCTTACTTTAACTAAAACCCTTCTTTACTACAATGACAGAGTAAATCAGTTGCAACTCAACACGTCGCGTCCCTTATAATTTTGCTGTTGTTGAGTAGAGGCTAAAATTAGAACATTAGGGGTGAGGACACTAAATAAAATATCCAATAATGTTGAATTTTCTCGAAAAAGGATAATATGACCAATGGAGAAAAAAGTAAAGCAGGGGATTAAACAATCACAAAGTTATACGTGTCCAAAGTTTTAAGAGGGCGTATATTCTGTCCCGTTTCCGCAATACGCAACTTCATATGAAACGATTGTCATTTACTATGATACTCGAGTGCCGTGACGTCTCTTTTCACGTTCTCTCCAAGCAATATTAAAACGGTTGTAGCTTCGTAATTTTTTGGGCTATCTGAATGGAAGTTTCGTCACTAGGCATATTCTTTTGCCTTCTTTTTTTTGGAGTAATAATAAATTTTGATTCTACAACCCTATTTAAAATTAAATTTTAACAGCCGTCATCCCGGTGGTATAAACATCAATCTTGACATATGATGACATGAATTGTACTGGGATGACAAATGCCAAATATTGGATCCAGGGGCATTTTCACTATAGTAGAAGTTACAGCTGCTTTTTGACATTAATGTCATGCTTAAGCATGATCTACTATTATGGTCTTGACGGTGCAGGCCTATCTTCCAAATATCTCTATCTCTGTCGCATTTGCGTCATTTGAGTGATAGACACAGATATATACGAACTGTCATTTTTGGGATAGCAGCTCAGATTTACGTTGAACAACGTAGGTAATTTTGCGTCGACACATGACACCAACATCGCTTTGCAACGCATCCGCTACCTACATATTTGCGTCAGGATCGACACAACACTCTAATTAGATAGATAATTAGGTTAGGGAATGTTTAATATGTGTCGGGAACCTCAAGACTACGTTTTAAATTGTCTTCAGCGCTTATTTTACATTAATAGGCATCTTGCAACCAATGTATCTCTTACTTCACGAATGTTTAACTTTTGTAAGCAATATTTATTATAAGCAATTTAGTCTGGAAGGGTGCCATGTGACGGTTATACCTAATTTCACTGTTATTTTATTACCTATGTAGGCATATTTATAATTACAGGTTTGTGGTCTGATGAAACAATTTCAGTTCAATTTAAAGCAATAAATTAATCAGCACATATCATAAGATTCATAAGGTTAGGTAATTTCCATGTTGTCCTCATTATTATAATGTTAAATAGTATTATATTTTTTATAGCTGGATACATTCCACTTGTTTAAATTATTTAAATTTTATAAAATAGCCGAATGTTAGTGTAATATAGTTACGTGCCTATTTATTGATTTGAAATAAAATACATCTTGAGGGAGACATTTGTTTAATTGACAACTTTTAAGGCATATTTTCCTTACCGTCTATTCTTCCTTTCATAAAACTCATACCTACTAAATAAAGCAATTTCACGCTTCCCTAGCAACATGCCTCATCGTTATGATTATCAGCCTGCATGTATACGGCCGACTACTGGGCACAACCTCTCCTGGGGGATGAGAGGAGGTATGCCATATTCATTGTGCAATTCTATTCCAAAAATTAAAAGTAGTAGGGTCAGCAACGTAGGTGAAATTAAACGGCTATAGATATTTGGTACCTTTGGTGTACCTCTGTGTACCTTTAATAAAATTCTGTGCACCTCTCCTGAAAACGAGCTATCATCAAAAATGCCCGCCATCCTGACGCCTGACGTCAGTTACACAGAGGTAAAAAGTACCAAATATCTGTAACGATTTAATGAAAATTCTCGAGGTCCACCCGCCATCCTGACGCACAAGAAGACTAGCCGAGTAAAACTTTTGCATTTCCTGAAATGCGAGTCAGATGTATTTTTAGGTACCATATAACATTCTTGAAATCCAGGCTCAGTAAAACAAATTTAGATTTCAATGATATTCAGTGAATCGGTGACTCACTTATACGTAGAGGGGCGAAATAACGCCTGTATAATTATAGGTAAGTATGTGCGTTCCAAATCTACATCATAAAAAATCCGCAGAACATCACAGAACCATAGAGTATTATGAATAACTCTGGACAGAAGAACGTGCAAATAGCTTGCTTCAAAATCGCCTCTTTAATTCGATTATCGTTGACGACGATTTCTGAATTCACCTGAAGGGCCACCGCGGAGTGAAAACGAACTTCGTTAGAATACCTCCTCTCTGTCGCTTGAACTAGCAAGTGCAACAGAGAGGGAGATACGCAAACGAAATTCGTTTTAGTTTCGCGGTAGCGCCTCTGGTCTGTAGAAAATGTTATTAAGTACGGTTCCGTAGCCAAAATGGCGAAAACGGAATGCGCTATTTACGTATTTATATGTAAACCCATACGTTGCATTTCTGCGTACGCTGTAACTTAAAGTAAAAAAATATATACATATAGACCTACGTTTCCTACGCGATGTTAGCTTGTGTCGAACCGATGTGTTTTGATTGTGCCATGCTGTTACGGAGTTGATGAGAGTGCGTTGTAGTGTAGTACGGAGTAACATACCAAGAATACTGAACGGTTCGAGTTGAGGCGGTTCTCTTCATCGTTTATTAAATTAAATCCAGAATTAAAAACTTGTTTCCTGCCAAAAATCTAGTTTTAAATATGGTAAAATCGTGCCGCCATACTGTCCCCTTCACAAAGTTCCATTTTTGAAGGTCATTTTACGCATATTTTTCTAAGGCGATAGCACCAAGTAATACATTTCTGGTAAGTTTATGCTTTAGGCAATGCATTTTTGATGAATAATAGCTTTTAAAACATCATTATTAGGGTTGAATTTAGATTAAACCGTTGTCCCCCCGAAATTGCTATTTGGACAATAGTCCGATTGGTTACGCAATTTTCGCAGTCTTAGTGAAATATTTTTACCAACAATTTAGGTGAATTTTGAGCAACGCTGCGACCATAGACAGAGCTTGTCACGTCAAATTTGATTTTAAACAGCCAAATCGCGACCGTCGTGACGTGCTGGATTATGTGACAAGTAAGTTTATCCAATTTTTTGTCCGGTTGGTTTCGCTGTTTATGAAGTTTAGAGGTTAAGTAAAAAGAATTCTGTTTATATAGAATAAAACCGTGTTTAAAGGAGTTATTTGTTAATCACATAGGTTGAACATTGCGGTTATTTTTGTAATGTTTTGAATAGATTTAATTCAGCTGCACAGAAGTCGTTACGTCTGTTTGGTAACGATTTATCGCGTAACCTATAACCGGACTTGCAAAGGTAACCAACGGACACGGTAAAGTCGCATGCACATTGAGTATAGATAGTTTTTCTTGTGACTTTGTCTGTAAGATTTATTTCGTTAGTTTATAAGGTGCTCTAAAACGAAGACTTATTAAAACTTACCTGGTCTTCAGTTCAGAAGAACCGGTTTGAAAAAAAAAGTACAAAATATTTCCTTTTACTTGTTAATTGTTATTGGATCACATTCGACAAATTTGCAGTCAGGTTTTTAAACCTAAACTAGCGTTTTGAGTGATATGACCACCACCATTTATAAATGTGGCATACTAAAGGTAGCTCTCACATAATCTCATGATAACACGTACACGTACCTGTATTAAATATTTAAAATATGCTATGTTGTGATGTTACACTAGAAAGTCAGTAGGTTCTTTAATTCACTTTGATTAATCAAAGCACCTTGTTATACTGTATTGAGTATTTTGTGCAAGTCTATGACCATTATGATGTCGTCTTTACTTTGTCCATTGAGTTACATAGGTGTCCATTTGGAGAATGTCCCCTTGATTTAAGAACAGATTTTCGAGATTTACAGAGATTGGAAGCTTAATTATTTATTATGTTAGATAATAACTAAATGTTATTTTTAGGTCTACCTTTTGTTGTTTATCACACAACAATAATGTCAATGATTATTTAAATAATTCAAACATTAAGTAAGGTTTGGACCTAAACCGTAACCAAACTGCCTGAGATTCCATTTTATGTGAAAAGTTTGTTCGAAATTGATGTTTTTTCATTGTTTTTAGTTCTTTGATTATAGTTCAATTTAATAAAGGGTAAAACATTTAGTTGAGGTACGTCTCTTATTAACTACATGCAAAAATAATTTGTAACCAAATGGACCATCAAAAACCTCCCTCGTCCTATTAAATAATTATTTTAACGTGTTTATCCTATAAATAAAGCGAATCTCTTTAGTTTTTAGTAAACTAGAATATACTTACTCTAAGAATTCGTTATAAGAACAGCAAAAACCTAAAATTATATTTGGCACTCTTTAATTCAATCGGGGTACAACGGTAGATAGAAATGCCCTTCTACTGCTCAAAACAAAATGTTTGTATTTTAATGTCAATTATTGGACATAAACTGATTGTTAATTGGCAAAGCATACTTCAGGGTATAACCTGGAACCAGAATACAAATGGTATCTTTTTCAACATTTTCCTTCATAAATCGAAAATTATTCACTGTATTAAAAAAAAGGATATATATTTTTTTAATTAAATTTATTTCATTTGATACCCTACTTGACCTATATCCTCAATTTTTCATTGAATATCTATATATTATGTTTATTTTTTCCGTTTCCATAAAAATCGCTTAGGATATAACATTCTCGTCTCATTGGCTATCCGAATCTATAAAAATATTTTCATTTTATCGCATCAGAATGGTGTAAATTAAGTTTTTGTTCATGAAGTCCTTGTGTTACAATTGACCCCTAGTACGGGTCAATTGCACCAGATAATCAGAGGTAAATAAAACCCTAAATAATGTTTTAATCAATCAGTAATTATTGTTAATTTCTTAAGACGAATCAGTCTGTTACGTTACATCAGTCTTAGTTATAGAGACTCGTATTTACACTCGACAAAGGTAGCATTGCAGTTGAACTAAATGTAATATAATATTTTCCAAGATTTTGAAACATATTACGACGTATTATAAAAAAAATACTTAGGGGTGCTCATAGCACACACCTTTCAAGCAAAAACAACATGCCAATACAACAAAATAACGAATTACTTAACAATTACTAATCCCATACAGTTACAATTGACCCCTCGTACAATCAACCCCATCCTTCACCACAAATACATTTTAAATAATACCACTGAAACGGATGGCATTGCGTTTATCATAATCTATCCCGTGTGGTGTCGGGTTAGAATTTCACCACCCCCTTTCTTCCCGTGGGTGTCGTAAGAGTCGACTAAGGGACCAGGGTTGAAGTGTGCTGTGGGCGATTGGCTAGCAACCTATCACTGCAATATCACATTTAGTCGATCTTTTATACCCACATTTATGCTAAAAGTGGCGTTGGAACATACGTTTCACGTGCTCTGCCTACCCCTTTTGGGAATAAAGGCGTGAATGTATGTATGTATGTATGTATGTATATACATCCCGAAGTATCGTATGAATCATAGGTATAACATAAAATATCTACCTGAGATATAACTTGTTACAAAAATAATTGGCTTCAATTGTCTTATTTTAGCAGTCGTGTAAAAACTTTGGGTCAATTGTAGCACGGGGTCAATTATAACGTTACAATTAACCCCGAGTGTTGTGATACAATTGTCCTTTTACTCGCACTCACTAACCTTCACAAATCTCGATTTTTATGTCTAACTGACCCCCTGTGACACATTAAAAACTTTAATAACTAGAGAATCACAATTCAGTACAACTTTCACACTACGACTATTAAATTATAAACACTAGTACAAAACGTAAATCGTAAATACTTACTTTGGTCAGTCAAAAATGCAAATGGTCGTGTAGCACATGCTTTTCGCACGACAGCGAGTGGCCGATTAGTGAGCACGTAGAGACACGCTCAAGGCACACTGGTGTATACACACACATGCATATTTCGATGTGGTTGCAGAGTTATAGGCGATGGTACTATTGACCCGTGGTACTATTGACCCCGGTCTACCCTAAGCATAGCAATTTTTTCCATTTATTGACGAGAACCCGCCCGCTGCGCCGCTTAAAAACCGCATCGTGTGCAAACCTAACTCACCGTAAACCGACTTAACCTTCCTTAAATTATTCAAAAGGAATTATAGTGTAACATGAATTGAATGCATATTACTATGCAGTGAAAGATTGCCAAATGAAGGCGGTAAACGCTGTGACCACTTTGTGTCGGGGGTTGGGCGTCCGCCAGCATGGGCCCCGATGCCAAGTCGCTCTCGTTAATGTGAATGGATTTGGACTTCAAATCTGCACGTCCGATGTGTTTTAATGAGATGTAATCTACGCAGGTTTCTTGCAATTGCATGTCTCGTTTTGGTCAGTTGTTATCTATAATCTGGAATTTTTAGGGTACCTACAGCCAACGTCAAAGATATGTTTACACCACCTTGCACCTTAAGTCCTTTGTAATAATAATGTAGGTGGGTCATTCTCAAAGCGTTACGTCTACGTCTCACAAATGTTGCCATTGTGCAAAGTTGGCATACAATTGTTACCATTGAAGGACATCGTCCTTACGAACCAGGAGTTTTGTTAATGCCCGCGAATGGACCAAACCATAGCCTAACTACTACTAACTGGGCATTTTAGCGAGAAGAGATGCATCATTAGTGACGTCACTGAGCAAAAGTTAAAAATGATCCATTTTTAACCGACTTCAACAAAAGGAGGACGTTCCCAATTCGGTTGTATTTTTTGTAACTTCTATTCTTCATACAAATAGTATTGTTAATTTTGGTTACAAACGTTGACGTCACTAACGATGCATCTAATCCCGCGAGAATGCCCTACTACCTACTAGTAGGGGAGACCGGGGACAATTGAAGCAATTTGACTTTAAACACCTGTAACTGTTATATTTTTATGAGTAGAAAGATGAACGCCCAAAATATTTCAAGGTTGGTTATCTGGTTCCTAAATAAAATGTATTTGGTTGGTCTATAATCCACAGTTTTTTGACAATAATGTAATAAAGAGAATAGGGCAGAATGGTTCAATTGACCTCACATGACTGTCAATTGAAACACTATGTAAGGTCAATTGAAACACTCTAATATCTTCGGCACAATGAAAGTACTTATATCTTTTTTAATATTTCTCATCACTACCACGCCATACAATGAGCTCATCAAAAGTTCGCAAGCATAACATAAACAGTTCTCAATTTATGAGCAACTGAACATCTCGATAAAAAAAACGAGTGTAAAAAAAAATATATGACTTTAGTTTTCTTTGTTACTGCTACATTGTACATTTTGATTAACCAAAGCACTTTTAATGCAATTAAAAGATTAAAAGATTATTAATAAGATATAACGATATAGAATTGCAGAAAACATGCATAATCATGTTTCATACAAAAGTGCTTATTTCAACTATAACAATGTTTCAATCATAACCATTCCTTGTAAGTACCTTCCCTGTGAAAAAGAGTGTTGCAAACTTCGGGATGTAAAATTAAACTATAGACGCAATAAATAATCAGTTTAAATTGTCTTACTAAACAAAATATTTGCGATATGCCAAATTATATTTAAAAAAATGTGTGATGTGAATGTGTGATTCTTTCTGATATAGGTATATTTTATATACGGGTCAAACTGAGAACCTCCTTTTTTAGACGTCGGTTAAAAACAAATGTTCATAAAATCACGTATAAAAAAAACAATGAAAACCATTTATAAATAAGGTCAAAAACTACACAAATAATAGTGAACATTAACATTAACCTCCGTATATTCTCAAGTCGGTTACTTTTGGGGACGATTAAAACGCGATAGTGGAAGCCCCACAAGCCCAATTTCATACGAAAACCGCAAATCGATGTACAGTTTAGCCGTTTGGCACACGCATACTAGAGGTCAAAACAATTTTTTTGACCCGCAGTTCCTAAAAAAAATTCCCTTAGGGGGGGAGTTCCGAAACATTTTTCTTTTTATATGGAAAAAAAAAAATTTTTTTTTAGAAACCTATCGTGTGTAGTATCATATGAAACGGCTTTATGAGGCGATTCTAAAAATATGCCTCATCATTACATTTTAGCCATATTTTTTTAATTGAAACAAAAATAATTTTCGACACATACCAAGTTTGGGCTCCTCCAGACACAATATGGCTGATTTTTTAAAAATTCAATATACCACAAATAATACGTGATATCCTCATATCTAACCTCAAAAAAGCAATTTTGAAAATAATTGCATTAAGTATTCTTTTTTAATTTTTCAATATTACCAAGTGAAATCAAATAAAAAAATTCAAAAAAAAACTATATGATATTATTTCGAAATTGCTTTCTTGGGGTTAGATATAAAGATATAACGGATCATTTGTGATACATTATATCTTGATATCCTTATCCTTATATATTACCTTGATATTTTGCGACAAAAACTAACCAAACTATACCAACTGATGAAAAAGCGCAGTTAAAGGGTTAAAGAGGTATTTCCCGTTGGATATATGGATACTACGTATCATTTTATGATTAATAAGTAACGTATCTGCAGTACAGTTCCAGAAGTCACGTAAAATAGGTATTCAAGTAGAACTGTGTCCCTTGGTGATATTGAAAAATTAAAAAAAAAATACTTAATGCAATCCTTTTCAAAATTGCTTTTTTGAGGTTAGATATGAGGATATCACGTATCATTTGTGGTATATTGAATTAAAAAAAAATAAGCCATATCGTGTCTGGAGGAGCCCAAACTTGGTATGTTTCGAAAATTATTTTTGTTTCAATTAAAAAAATATGGCTAAAATGTAATGATGTGGTATATTTTTAGAATCGCCTTGAAAAGCCCTTTCATATGATACTACACACGATAGGTTTCCAAAAAAAATTTTTTTGTTCCCATACAAAAAGAAAAATGTTTCGCCACTCCCCCCCTAAGGGAATTTTTTTTAGGAACTGCGGGTCAAAAAAATTGTTTTGCCCTATAGTATGTGTGTGCCAAACGGCTAAACTGTACATCGATTTGCGGTTTTTTTAAGCGTAGGGCTACCACTACGAGGACGATTGAAACGTTTCAATCGTCCACGAGCAAGTTGTTTCTTCCGTCCCCACACGACGTTTTTAACTTCAAGTTCAAATATTACATATAATAAAAAAGACTCCAACGCTGATCAAAAGCCATTAGAAACATTCCTTTATTCCTAACTATAATACCTCGTTTACACTCCCATCGCGCACCGTCGCTCGACCGCTACTGGCCAAGGATTCAAACGTGGCAGAATGCGTGTTCTGAGTGTTGCTTCAGGCGCGTAGGTATTATAGTTTTCGAGAAATTTGACTTGTTTCAATCATGACGTGTTTTTATTGTCCCCAGTCTACCCTACCTAGGTATATATAATATTAGATTGTATAACAAGTCTAAAATAGGCCATACGAGGGGCACACCGAAATGATCTGGAATGGATAACTTATTACAACTATTTAGTCCTGAAAATCTTTTTTTACGAAATTAATATTGGACTAATTTTGTATTAAGCAGTAACGTTGCTAACGGAATTAATAATTTATATTAGAGGAAAAGTTGAAAAAAATATTAACATAAGTACCTATTAAAGGAAATAATTAAAGGAAAAATTAATTAATTTAACATTGGACTTTTGAAACTATAATGGCATTCAAAAAAGTTTATTTTTTTTATTTTTACAATAAATCTGTTTATACTTATGTTGTTAAAGTCTGCAGTGATCGAAAGCTTGCACGGAAAATTAGGTAAGCTTATTTTTTGATGATTTTTACTTTATTGCTATTTAATCTAATGCAACCCCAAGACAATATCTCGCTAGCATCTCAGCATTTCCAGACATAGCTCTATCTTTTATAGGTCTACTAAAATAGTGGTAACTCCTGCGTACACCCCGTTAGTGGAAAGAAAAATATAGCATAATCTATATGACATTTCGTTAGGTATCTAAGTATTCAAATGACTCTAAATAGAACAACGTTATCAAAGCTAGTTTCCTTTTGCGTTCCCTCATATTTTGTAGGAAGTAGAAATGCGACTTAGGTTGATTTTTGCTCACCCTCTCCACAAAAGTTCTGGTCAGAAACGTCAAATGCCATTAATAATATATATATTTTTTTGTTGCAAATGAAGAAACTAGTAATAGATATAAGCCTGAAATAACACGTTATCCGGGACTCGAGATTTGAACTTTGTACTCGTAATACGGTCGAAAATCACGAAAAACAATTAAGTTACATCTTCGATCAGTTTTTTCCATTCCCGATCATTTCGGTGTGGCCCTCGTATTACCACGTCAGTCACGGTTATTCGAATACACTGCAGTTTTCACTTAGATTGCGAGATTTTTTTAACCTACAATTCATTGAATAATAAATTTCAAGGCAAACATTTTACCTAATTAGGCGGCTCGTTTTTTCTTATTTAATCTGCTTAGACGTACAAACGATTTAAACTGCGTCCGAACGTCCAAGCGCAGTGGATTGTACCTATACGGGACATAATATTAAGCTATATAATATAGAGCGAGATAAGAAAAAAATGTTCTCTATTATGTAGAATAGAGAACAGACATCGCGCTCGAACGATTGGATGTGCGTTTACTTTTTTAAATAATTATAAACTATTGATGATGATGACATATAAAAAACATACATCGTTTCGAGAAATTCAGTGTCCTGCTTGGTCGATTTTGATATAAGTAGCTGGATTCTGGTTAGTTGGTACTAAATTCAAAGTTTTTTTTAAAGAGTTCAATTAGTTAAACAGAGTAAGTAGGTATACCGTTAAACAGCAATTCCAAAAAAGAACCCATCGTTCTGATTGACTGTCGATGAGTATTGTGACTGGTGGATTTAATACGGCGAAGTTGTTGATTGGTGAAATGGAAATGTTTAGTAAATTATAAATATGTACTCATATTTTCCCTAGGGGCTGTACTACTAATAGCCACACTTGACATGCCTAATATATCACACTTTTCGAACATGAGAAGTGAAAACATATTGAAGTAAATAAATGTTCCTAACTGTTAATTTTAATAAAAACAACGTTTTAACCGACTTCAATTTAGTACTCCGCCAAGCCACGAGAACATTTTCTATTTATTTTTACAATTTACTACATGAACTGATTTCCGATGCAAATGCGTTATTACTATAGAAAAAAAACCGAATCGCTGTATGTGGGCCGATAATATTTGAGGACTTCCATCGATTCCCCAAGATCATCAATTGGAACTTCATTAGTTCCTATTTCAACGGAATCTTATCAGAACCTGTGACGTGCTTTTGCACTTTTACACTATGTACGATTAGAGCGTGACCATTAAAACTTAAAGAAAAAAGTAACAATTTCATGTCCAATACTATAATTAAAGAGTTTTATTATTACACATGAATGCTATATTTTCAATAAGGCGTCCAGTCTCCTGAGTTATCAATAATCGCTTGGCATCTTTAAGGCATAATTTTGACCAAATTGTCAGCATAACTGCGAGGTAAAGACCTCCACGCAGACTTCAGTTCTCGAGTTAAGTCAGAAACACTAACAATATTTTGTCCCCGTAATTTAAGCTTCATCCATGCCCAAACATTTTCTTTTGGATTGGCGTCGGGTGAGCGCCAATCCAAAACGTCGACGCCGTTTTGAGTTTTCCAGACAGTATTGACTTCGGTGTTTAGGGTCATTATCCTCTTTCAAAATCCAAGACGCGTTGTGCTTTGAGAACATCTCTTTAGCGGAAGGCAACAAGGCCTTTTTATAAATTTTGGCCATTTTATGGGCGTCCAGTGTATCGGTAAACAAGTGCAAAGGGCCGAAACACTGGTTCGAGAAGCATCCCCAAACATGTACCTTTACCGGGTGTTTCACGGTTTGCACGAGCACTCTATTATCTGCCGTAGACCAAGCCCGAGTCGAGTAAAAAGCTGCCCAAAAATAAGCTTCTGCGGAAAAAAAATATTATTCCAATCTCGGTTTTTGTTTTTTCCCGCCCACGATAGTCTTTTTTCCATGTGTTTTTCAGTAAGGATTGGTTTTTTCACTGTACTGCGATATTTAAAACAATTTTCATTCTTTTTTTTTTTTTTTTAAATTTATTTATATTAAAAGAGAAAATCAATACAAAATTAATAGACGCGTACAGAAACCTATATAAGGTTTATGCGTGACGCGAATGTATCGCACCGCTCACGACAGTTAATCATACTTAATCTTTATACTTATAGGCAATTACAAAAGATAGATAGATGAGTACTTATTGCATTTTCACCCCAGCAACTACACCTCGCTATTTGTCCCAGTTAGAAAATATCTTTTTAATGCGATCTTGCACGACTTTTTGTCGGCAAGGACACTTGTGAGTATATCTTCTGGTATTCTATTTAGAAAGTTAGGAAGCATGTACTCCCACGTCCTCATACCATATACGTTTATATAATTAGGTAGAATATATCTAGGTTGGTAGTCTAACTTACGTAATTGTTTATGCCTGTCTCGAGTTTTTAACAATTTTATTTTATCATAGTCTTCTAGAACTATTGACATGTCAAGCTTGTTAAAGATTGACATTACTTTGCAATACTTAAATACACTGGACTCTTCCTTAAGTTTTTTTTTCATGTATGTAGGTACAATATTTTTGAGTATGCTCAATTGTAGCTTGTAGATGCAGCCCATGTTGGTTTTATATGTACGTCCATAGCTACTCAAGCCATAACTTATTATTGAATCGGCTAGCGATAAATATAGCAATCTTAAAATATTATACGGTATTTTATACTTTAGTATATTCATTTAGTATATTCATTCAAACGCCTTCTGATTGAATCTAAAGATATCTTCAAACCTTTCGTCTTAAATTTTTCTTGTCCGGAACACGAAGACAGAAGTGGGTTTTTTTTAAACATCTGCAAGACCCCCGCGTTCTGGTAAGTCGTCAACCTTTTTAAACTCCATATATCGCTCACCCACTTAGTTTCAAACGCCTTCGATTTATTCATATACTTAGCAGCTTGATTTCGTGACATTTTGGGTCCTTTTGGATGTGTACAAAGGGACACTGCCTCATAACGTGAAGCGTAAGCGGCACTCATATTTGAAAATGGACTTTGGGCGGGAAACTGTCAATTGTTTTTTTTTTATGTAGCATTGTAGCCAAGTAAACATTCTATTCAGCCAGTAACTTAATTTTTGTATGCCACATTCTTAAAAGTTATATATGCACAGGTCACGCTCTTGTCAAACAGACTGTAAGTACATAATTGAGGAATTCGATAAGTCATCTCATCTGTGGTCTTCATCGTCAATTCCTCGCCACCAAATTTATGATTCCGGATGTAAATACACGAGTTATAATAGAAAATACAAAAATCACCACACGCGTGCCTAACAAAATTGAGGAGATCCCTCAATTCCTCATGGATCCCATTATCTAACAGAATTTTGAAAAAAATGGGACCCACCTGGAACTACATACATAAGAAAAAAAAAATTTTTCGAATTGGCTCATCAATGACGGAGTTCTGAGGTAACAAATATTGAAAAAAAAAATACAGCCGAATTGAGAACCTTCTCCTTTTGTTTTGAAGTCGGTTAAAAAACAGGTCGTAAGAAGTCGTTACAAGGCCGTTCCAAAGGTTAGGTACCTACAAATCTAAGTTGGGTTTTGCGGAAAAGATACAGAATGCCTCCCCGCATAACCCGGCAGACATTTTTGTACGCAAATATGACATATGTCTTTAAATTATACTCTTCAAACTTTGGATTTTAAAATTTTCTGGTTGTTTATTCTTTCCATTTGACTATATTTCTTATCATTTGTCGAGAAATTCAACATTATTGATTATTTTATTTGGTGTCCAATATACAATAGTATTGCTGGTACCTAAGTTTCCAATTTTTCAACACATTTGTTAGTAACTTGGCTCTATCTATTTCGCATTTAGGCTCGTCACCCTTGATAAAACGCGTGTTTTAAAGTTTCTTTACACAACGGGCCACCAAGGCCCGTCATACTTTCTCCCCTAAGGCACACTTGCGTCATTGTGCTCTATAATACGTATTACTTTACTAATGTCTTACAAAAAAAAGTGAGGTTAGGTTAGGTAAGGTTAGGAGACTCTTTTTAATCAGAACGCTTAGAAAGAGACGGATATTCTATCTCGCCGAGTCCCCAGCAGGCTAGACTCTCTAACGAAATGGAGTTTGGCTCTCATTTTAAGAGGAATGTTTGACTTGGCTTGAAATCTTTAAACTATTAAACTTTAACGCGTTTTACAATGTGTGGCCTGTTACAGGTGCAAATATTTAAACGGATGCTTCCTTAGAGCATCTGTAGTAACCCCTTGTGACCATTTTTAATTTTTTTTTTAATTCTGAGCAATGTTGATCTAAAGTTATAACCTCCAAGTAATGTATCTTGGCACCACCAGATCATAGCACAGATATATATATATATATATATATATATATATATATATATATATATATATATATATATATATTTAATGTTTGTTACTTTTTTGTTTAAAACTTAAAAAAAACGACATGTGTCACCCCAAAAGAGTAAAAATACACGTAAACTTACATAAAAGGAAATATAATTATAAATATGTTTTTTTCAATTATAACAACCTAGAAAAAATTGCTCACAAGCTCAATAATCTAACGTTTAATGTTTTGCTCCTATTCAGGCCACACCCTGTATACTAAGGACGTGTTGCAGCAACATACAATTATCTACAGACCGATCAACGTTAAATATGGCACCGGCAGTGGTTATCCATACAAACTTGTTAAGCTTTCCATACATTCAGATTTTAGAAAACCACTCACGATTACCTATAGTCGATTTGGTGCAACTCACCCTGACTACTATACCTACTATACTATATACAGTTATTTATTTCGAAAAACTGTATCGACAAAAAAAATGTACGTAATAATTGAACCCGCTCACAAAATTTCACAAGAACCCATTGTGAAATTTTGTGAGAAATGCGACCTAGAGAAAAACAGCCGGACAGACGGCAGACATGCGAAATAATTCATTTTTCGTTCGTTCGCTTCGCTAGCTACTTCCATAATAATATAACGGATAATTACAATTTAAAACCCTATAATGTTTTTCTAGAGAAGTCCTGAATTGGACTGCTTCCAGAGTTGGAAGCTGCTGACGCGCCCGCGGTCTCGGGACCTCCGGCACGCTTCTCGTTGATCGATAGCGGATGTTACTTGACAGCAGTTTAAACTTTCAGGTAAAATGCTTTTTGCCCGATTTGTCTTAGATTAATGGCCGGGGATCTATTTTCATTGTGGTAACCGATTATTTGTGAATATTCTTGATAAATGTGTGTGTTGCATTACTGTGATGTACTCGTATGTGCACTGTTCTTAGCGCTATTTCGTCAGAGATGATATTTATTTGAAATACTTCTATTTAAAATGCAAATACAAAATGCAAAATACCTATTTAGTATTTTTCATTTAAATGCCTTTTAGTAAAAAACATTTCGTATTTTACTTGAAATACCTTTCGAGATGCATTTTTAATATTCATTCATTTCAAAATGCAAAATACTTTGTGATTAAGTTTAGCCAACATTACCAGTCAAACAAAATGAAATGAACGAATGACGCTTGTATTGCCGAATTTGACCGATAGAGGCGCCTGCTTTTTCTTCTTCTTTGGTCAGAGTGCGCGCCTTATGTCTATAAAGCGTAATAAATAAAAATCGATGTTTATTTTTTTCGCTTTTTAACAATAGCAGTCCAATTATTATTAATAAAGGAAAAGTGTAATAATAATAAAATAAGAACTAGATGCACAATCAGCCCAAATAAATGGCCACACAATTTTACAAAATGGAGCCATGGCTATAGCTTTTTTAACATTATTTTAAGTGAGTATTATTACTATTATTAGTATTAATAACATAACAGAATTTATTGATACGCGTACTGATAAATATGACCAAAATGTCATATAAGGTGCCATTCGGCTCGACATTGTATCTCTATTCTATTTCTCACGATAAATACCTAAAATAAACAAAAATAACATTCGATTTGATCAAAAGGTATTTTATTTTGAAAATACCTATTTAGCATTTTAAATACGTAACGCAAAACTATTTGGTATTTTGCATTTAAAATAGTAAATCTGAAAAGTATTTTGCATTTTGTATTTAAATGCTTTTTTGAAACCATTTTGTACATCTCTGTATTTCGTTATCTTTTTGCAGGTTTACTCTATAATTCTTTGAATGGCAAGAGTTTGGCGTATTGATAGTGCCCACGGCATCGATAAGGTTCGTAATCGAGCTTACTGCAACACGTCAACATCTACTCTAAAACAACGGTTTTAGAGTAGATGTTGACGTGTTGCAGTAAGCTCGGCCGAATTTGACCTTCCTATACAAATGTAGTTACACTCTCATTTTAAAACTACGTGTTGGATTGTGACGAAACTTTGTATATACAATGACATGAGGTATATATGTGTTTCTAATTGGTTTACATGGTTCGAGTTTATAAAACAAACAAAATACAGAAAAAACAAGTTTTGTATGAAAAATTTAAATTCGCTGAATTATGTTACTATTGTATCTGAAGCTGTATAAACTAATTACAGACACAGATATACCTCATGTTTTTGTATATGCAAAGTTTCGTTACAATCCAAAACGTAGTTTTAAAATGAGAGCGTAACTACGTTTGTATGGAGAATCGAGCTTACTCCGGACTCTTACGTCTAATGTTTGTGCATGATAAAATGCGTTTAACGGGTTAAAGAGTGTAAGAACCGACTCTAAATGATTTGTTAGGCAGACTGAAAGGTCAATAATTGAACCTCCCGCAGAATACTATTACGCGTAGACCCTCATTTATTAACATTCTACATCAAAAGATTGAACCGAATTCTTATACTAATAGCCATTACAATTTATAACACCATTTATCTTGAACTGTTCATTTGAACATAACTCCCACTCATAAATAAACCTTGTATTCAGTAGGTCACAAAGGCGGAAATTTAATCATAATTTTGGGGTGAACAGCTGTTGGATTCCCAAAATTCTTTCTCGCAACGACCATTGGGATTTCCCCAATATAACTTTCCTCTAATCCGCAAATTAGGCGCTTCGTATACTCCGGGGGAATACCGAAAAGACTCACCTCAAACGGTAAACAATTTCACGGGCAGTGCTTCGATTTAATTGGTCGATTATCTTTTTTTACGCTCGACTTGTGTAGAACCGTCGTCAAGTGTGTGACAGACAATAAATGATGCATCGGGCATTGCTAACTAAAGGGTTCCGTTAGCGAACCTGGGGTCCCATTGACTTGTCCGTGGGCTTGAGTGATTGGTGGTGGCCAGCGGCGAAAGGTCACGTCTCTCTACTCTTTGATTTTTCCTTTGAGACGGAAGCGTTCAAAATCTTATTGAAGTTGCC
Source organism: Epinotia demarniana (assembly GCA_945867215.1). Classification (NCBI taxonomy): domain Eukaryota; kingdom Metazoa; phylum Arthropoda; class Insecta; order Lepidoptera; family Tortricidae; genus Epinotia; species Epinotia demarniana. The sequence goes on along the minus strand of OX244266.1, from coordinate 20,303,155 downwards.
TTGTAAGGATTAAAAGCACTTAAAGGAAGCGTGGGTTTGAAGCGTTCGCCCTAATAACGAGTCGCTATTCAATGTCTGCCATTGTTTTTTGAAGTACCTAATTGGTATTGTTCGTAGGGTGTCGCCGGTAGTACACCCTTTGAAGTCTATGCTCGCTGAATTGATCAATCAGATTACTTCCGTCTTCAAATAATCAAATACGAGTACCTATTATTAACATTTTGACTTGACGACATGACAAAAACTATTTTTTTTTGTACCCGACTGTACACTACAGACACAAGATGTGTCCATACCCCCTATTGACCCTACGTGTTGTCACCCTAACGTATTTTTGTAGTCAACTTTACAGCCAGTAAAGGACTGCGATATGCACATCCTAAATATTCCTACCTACTAACTATTAAACGACTACCAACAAAATTGATCTATTTGTTTGTAAAAAAGGGGTTCTCGAAAACGGCTGTCCACGGGATTTACAGGGATAAAATCGATCTGGTTATAAGGTCTCATTAAAGAGTTTCTTTCCAGATTTTAATCGCGACGCTCAGCCAAGCTCTGTCTCCTACGTACTAGAAGTGTATATGCACAGAGTATTACATTCCTCTAGAGCGGTATGTAAAGAGTAGGAAAGAAAATTAAATGTAGAAATATTTTTCTCCAAAAGTATGAAGTTATTATTCGAAAGTGACTGATCCTGGACAATTACTAGAAGTGTCCAGGAAGTAATAAATGAAATAATAGTTATTTACGATATAAGTGCCGAAAATAGGAAATCGCATCGCAACGAGTGGTGATAAATTAAAACACGACCGAAGGGAGTGTTTAAATCGACACGAGTTGCGAATTACCTATTCGCACGTGTATCGTACAACGTTTTACTGTACATATGGCTCTTTAAAGTTTAGAAATCTGCACGGAAAGTGCTCTTTTCTTCACTAGTGCGGGAAAGTAGCACCATATGTACTGTAATTGAATTTTAAACTATATCATACAGATAACGAATATAAAGGAAATTAAACCATCATCTTCTGTAGCTAGACGGCTCAAATGGGTCGAGCTTATATCTTGCCCATTGGAGTGGTCCTAAGGCTCTGAGCCTTTGTTGAAAATACAGCGTCGCTACTAGTGACGGTGAATGAGATTGAACGATACGCCTCATTGGTCACTCTCTTCTCGTAGCTCAGTAGTGAGAGCACTGTACCGGACATACAGGGGTCACAGGTTCGAGTCCTGACTACGGCTAAAGACGATGATGGTTTATTTTTCCATTACATTCGTTCCCTGTATCATAACGTTCAAGATTTGATCGTGGTAACATCCACGTTAATTGAACAAACAAATAAAATAGCCAAAGGGCTGAATAAAGGTTCAAAAGGTTATGAACATGCATAATTCTATCGTTTAGTAGATTGATGGCAATTTTAAATTTAGTATTTATGGTTTGATTGTTAGTTTGTTTGAATAAATTAAAACGAACAAAAAATACAAAATAATTTGTGTAGTTAAGAAGTGAAATGAATTTTATTCTGCAAAGTAGGCCGTAAGAGCATTTTTACAAGTCAATAGTCTACCAGCGTTTCTGAAAAAGAAGACCACTGTTAAGAAGGAACGCCGAAACAAACTCAACAGTCAATATTTTTCTGCCAAAAATAAAACCTTATGACAATGATAGTAGTTAACCTAGGTACTTAAAATAAGTTAAACTGAATATGAATACAAAGAAAAAAATAATCTTAATGCGTTGTTATACAAGAAAGCAGAGATTTGAAAAAAAAAACGAATCCAAATCCCATAAGGCCTGCAACACACTGGCGCGGCCTGCGGTGGTGGACAATAGAAAATTTGACAGCGGCGGACAAGTCCTATTGTCCGCCGCGGCCAGGCCGCGCCATTCTATGAGAGGCCTTACATTACATAGCATAATATTTAAATGTAGAACTATGTTTTTAATCAAAGATAAGCAAAGGAGGTACCATAAAGGTTGACGTGTCCGTATTTCAATTGAATAGCACGATGTAAAATGGCGGAAAATGGAACTCAATCGTGTTTTATACTATTTCAATACTAATTAAGAATTCGATACAAACACGAGAACAAGAAAAATAAAATAAAATATTTACGATAAACATAAAACGAATAAGAAATGTATTTATTTACTATAGCTGTTGCCCGCGACATCGTCCGCGTAGAACTTGTAACCGTCGTAGAAAAATGATTGCTATTAAATGATTGTAGGCGGAACCTTAATTAAGTTCTACCATATCAAGGGATGATTTCCGAGATAAAAACCATTCTCCTATATCCTTCCAAGGGTCTCAAATCATGTAAATCCGTTCAGGAATTAAAAAACAAACAAAGGTAACAGTGCAATGAGTTCTTTAGTTTAAATTCCTAATTTTCAATTGAAAACTCCGTTTTTACGTATATAAATATGTTAAGAATCATCAACAGACGTTTCAGCTTAATTTGTATATTTTTGCATAATGTATTAAAGAATGCTAGCTACATGAATTTTTTTTTGCATAAATCCCTTATAAATGTTTTTGACGGGGTTCTGCCTTTTCTCCGAATTTGTTATGTCCGTATTTCACTTGCCAACCAACTTTTCGCCGATGATTCACCTTGACAACTAATGGCAATTTTTTGTATGACAACAGATTCATTTGGTACAATTATTGTTAAGTCGATTATTATAATGAATAAAAAATGTTGGCATACCATGATTTCGCAAATCTTTTAGTTGGACAAACAACTACTAACCGAATAACGTTTTTTCAGTCCAAAAGTTCCCTTTTCTTACATAAGCCAACTTTTTACATACATTCCACCAAGCAACAGTCCAAAAGTAATGATGTAAACACTTATCTCCAATGATGCGATAATTCAGGTACCATCATTGTCACAAAAACAAGTGAGCGGTTGCGCTTACTCACTTTGTAAATACGTTTCATAGTCACTAAATAAAACATCTTTTAAGTATTATACCACGAAATGTATATAAGTCAAACTTTTATTCCTATCTTATAGACCTTAATCATTCTATTTTCATTAAATAAATGCTTTGTTTTTTAAGTCAAACTGACCCATTCTGCTACTCGAAAGGTGGCATTTTGAAAAGTGACTTTATGAAAAACAGTCCTAACATACAGTTGGTAACAGTGAGGTTTGGAAATAAAACTTAACCTTTTGATAAGTTGACACTTAATCATTAGGCGAAATGACATTATGCGAAAAATTGGTTGCGATGTGATATTCGTACATAAAATTTTCGGAGATGATTTAGAGAACCGTTTTTGACTGTAAATTAGGAGCTCGTGACCGAAGTTTTAAAAGTCTAACTTTAAAAACGACATGTTTCCCATACAAACTTTCGACTCTTTTTGTAACCACTTCAGGGGATGAATTTTCATAACAACGCTAAATCATTTGTTTTGCTTATTAGTAAGAAACCTTCATACAAAGATTCAAGTATATAACTTCCCAAATGAACGATTCGTATACAACGGATCGACCCCTATTTCACCCCCTTAAGGGTCGAATTTCGAAAAATCCATTCTAAGTACACGTTCTCGGTTTGTAAAGAATATATGTTCCAAATTTCATGCTTAAATATCTTTAGCGGCTTAGGCTGTGCGCTGTCTGTCAATCGGTTAGTAACGCAAGAGTTTTATAATATGTATAGATTATATTGGGGCTGTGGCCAGGGGGCTTGCAGTGGGTGGGGCGCGGCGCGTTAATAACCTAGCGGTCGCGGAACCTCAGGTTCCAAGTCAGTCGGGGGCCGGCACCGCGCGAGCGAGTACACGTACGTGTTGAGACATGCCGCCGCCGCCGACTTGAACGCGACGAACGAACGTATCAACGTGTTATTTTATAATTATAACGTGTTATTTAAATTTGTGTGATGAGCATGAATGTTTGTTTCTGAGTCATGGATATTTGCTATGTATTTAAGTATTTATATCTATTATATATATCGTCGTCTAGTACCCATAACACAAGCCTTAGTGAGCTTACTATGGGACTAGGTCGATTTGTGTAAGATTGTCCCCTTATATTTATTTATAACTAACATAATTTTTAAAAACATGTAAAAATCAACAAACCACACAAGCCACACCTGCTCAGTTTATGGCTGTTTAAAAAATGCCCAAAAGGACGTTGGATTATGTTTTTTTAATCTGCCCGCAAATTGTGAACGATAACTTTATTTTTTTATTAGGTACCTACTTTTGGGTACTTACTTTACATTATGAAGATATTAGGTACAGTACAATGTACAAAAACAATACAAATGCATGTTACTTATTATTACCTATACTTTTAACGGGATACCTACTGCAATTTACTTCAAAATGAAAAACTGGTTTGAATATATATTTTACAGTACATATGGTGCTACTTTCCCGCACTCGTGCGGAAAAGAGCACTTTCCGTGCATATGTCGAAACTTTAAAGAGCCATATGTACAGTAAAACGTTGTACGATACACGTGCAAATAGGTAATTCGCAACTCTTGTTGATTTAAATGTAAAAAATGAAAAATGTTGATGTAAATAACTATAACAATGCACTTGCTCTGAAAGTGCGCCTTTTCATGGGTCAATGAACACAGAAAGCCCTCCATGCTGTCCTTAAAACTTCAAAAGTTAATTTGAATTAGAGAATAGAGAAGTGGCAGATCAATTTTATTTATGTGTGGTGTTATTCATAATGACGCTGACATACATTGTATGTGAAGTAAGCATGTACTAAATTAATATCGGTTCACTTTACTCAAGCGACATCTGGTGAGCATTTTTTGCCTTCATTGATGTATTCTTGGCGTGACAGCCCTAGCGCTACACGTGCTGTGTGTGAATGAATACAAGTTATACGATAGACAGAGATGCACAGAGTAGGCACGTTTCTTATGCCTAAACGTCGTTTTTGCTAGGAAGTGCAATTTCTGTACTTGTACTATTACTTATTCTGTACTGTGGCATAATATCAGTATCAACCAGAATGAAGCAATTTAAAAAAGGTCAATCTGTTATTTCGGCGGGATTGTCTTCATTGAAATAAAGTATTTATGTTGGAAATAAAATTGCTAAAAATGAGTTCTGAGCAATCAGAATACGACATAGATTGCACATGCACACCTCCCTATTTAAAAGCCGAGGCGGAATTGCCGAGAAATAATTTTCTTCCTAAGCCCAAGAAGAGACATTTGTACAATTATGAAAAGTTCATGCAGTGGAAAACTGAACATCAAACTACAGGTTAGTCAGAAAATGTATTTTCTGAAACATGCTCGGAAAGCGTCGCATTTTGTTTGAAAAACGAACACGCGAAGTGCCTAATTTTTATCCGCTAACATTTAAAAAGTTAAGTCTCTTCCCTGCCTAGGAATATAATAACCCATACAAAACCCACTATTTCCCGCTGCGTTCAAATATTTAAAATCCTGATAGCGCCATGCTAAATCGCGACGACTAAGGAAAGATCGCATTCAGCCAAAGAAAATCACCCGCGAGCCCCGCGGTTTTCATGGCGATATTTTTTTAATTTTTTTTTCTCGCTCTTTATTGTTTATGATATCAAAAAGGTATCAAACTGTATGTGAATTCATTAATTTGAGATAAATTGAACATGAAATTAATTAAATGTGTTATACTTAAATAATTAATTACTTCAAACACCGCATTAAGTGTAAAATATAGTGTGAAGTGAATACCGCCTTAGAAAGAATTCGTAGAAAGAATGCTTACATACACCTTACATATGAATCATAGTACAAGTACCTATCACCGCGTTATTAGGTATGTCACAATATGTTTTTTGTATTGTCTTTGTATTATTTCCTCCCATGTTTGAGAAAAGCACTATATTTACCTTGGCGAAAACAAGGGTTGCCTGACTCGTCTCTTTGCCGAGGCCTGCCAACCACCTCGTCAGGCAACCCCTTTCTATCCGCGCCTCGGCAATAATGTACTATTATTTTATTCTGCCCTCGTATTACTTACCTGGTGTGTCCCCTTTGTAGCAAAAAATAACAGACGCACTCAATTTTGCTCTTCGACAAAAATGGAACTGGGCAGGACACGTCGCGCGCTATACAGACAAGAGATGGACCATAGAGTCTACTATATGGAATGGACCTTTAGGCAAAAGAAGAGTCGGTAGACCACGCAAAAGATGGCAAGATGACATAGTGTCAACAGCTGGAAAACAATGGCCTAGCAAGAGACTTAATAGAGAAGAGTGGGCCAAACTGGGGGAGGCCTTTACCCAAAAGGGGGTCTCTATCGTACAAAAAAAAAAAAAACTAACATACTTTAGAATAACATAAAACTAACACAGTGAAATGTAAATATTTAAGGAAAGAGATTTGAATAAAAGGCTATATAATAATAATAATTACTTACCTACTGGTCTCTGCAGTAATGTATGATTACCGTAATATGAACAAGAAATGAAACCCACACCTATCGTGCATCTTTCTACCTACTTAGTTCCCGAAGAACAAGTTATGAATGTTATAATTACAACATAAATGTTTAGCTACCTATCTACTGCATAAAATATGATCATATTTATGATACTTACAGTGTGAAAGTAGGTAAGTGTTACTAGTTAATACCTACGAGTGGCAGACTGTTACAGCAAAGTACCTACCACGTATTTCCGCATTTAGTTGCCATTGGACGCTAACGAAAACTTATGAGCAAAACCCGAACAGCAATAAACCATCGCACGGCGAGATGTCACAGCGAATAAAATTATCCAAAAGTATTTTCTCTCCTAGCACTCAAACTGCCAAACTGTAGGTAATAAACTTACAAAGAAAATTAAGAATGTGAGATAGCAGTGAACGTTTTTTGGCAATCGCCCGAGAAGGCGCCGATGGCCGACCTTGCGAACACATTCAGAGAAAGTCCAGGATATTGCAATTCTTTGCGAACGACATAAATTGAGTGTCCCTCTGAAAACTCGAACGGGGCGCTCTGCAGGGCCATTTGCAAACAAAGCGCCCTACACGATTTTAAAAGGCAAAATTGTTTCCTCTACTACGGTCTTCGTCGGCAATAATGTAGGGGTATTTAGCAGACTATTTACTGCGCGACACTGCGCTCGCCGACTCCTCTAATACTCTTAATTATTTTTGCCAGTGTAAGCTGTTTTTCTGACGGGGAAATGCAATTGCAACATTTTGCATCCCCCTGCCGCCGGGCGCGCTCATTACGTACCCCGCATCCGTCGGCCACGGCTGAGATCGCAGAATAATTAGACTTTAAATCAGGAGTAGCAAAGCGGTCAACCTCTCCAATGTGGTATGAATAGTCAATCGTCATTAAATTGTTCAGCTTTGGTAGTCTAATGCGTTCGAGGGCGGATGGAGAGCCTTCCACAACCCTGGCATACGTGCTCACGTATACCTACGTATGAGGAGAATTTATAATGAACGTCAACCTAGCTACGGCGAACTACGGATTTATTTACGTAAATTAATTTGTTGAACTTTCATTTCACCTGCGCTTTCCAACTTGCCGTTTCGGCTCGTATGTGCGCTGCGCTATCTAAGTGCTGCATAATTATTTTATAACAAAAAGTTACCGTATAATAAAATTCATTAGCGATTAAAATTAAATTAATACAGTCCGGGTGGAGTTCGCTCAAATTTAAGCAGTGCAAGATTTAAACGACAGCTCACATTTCGTACGTAATTATACCGTGGGTCGCCCGCTCGTGGCGCAATGTGCCAAATCGCTTACTCGCGGCTCTGACGGGTTACCATCGTTCCTCGATCGCTACTTCAAAAGTACTAAACTAATTGGAACTTGACATTTTGTTCCAATTTTTTTGTGAGTTCTGTTTTGCTGCTGGTGATATGCCCTGTGCTATATAGGGTTACCTATGTTTTACCAAAAAAAATCGAGACAAATTGTCGATTCCCAAAATATTTTTCGGAGATTTGCCTAATAATCGTTTGCCAAATGAACACTTGACAAATAATTGTTACGCAAACCTAATGTTTGGCATAATCATGTTTAGGCAATATCTCGTTTACCAACTGATACTTTGATTTCATTCAGTCAACAAGTTGGCATAATATGTTTTAACCAAAACAAAATAAGGCAAATGATTTGTATCGTCAATAATTTACCATGTCTATTCCGTCGGTTAGTCAGCAAGGGAACTCTTCAATGACAAATCATTTGCATCTTTATTTCAATGGTGTATAAGATACACAATAAAATAACAACTTTTTTTATGTGGGTAGGGAGCATAAATGAATTTGTGTAGAGGTCGCAATTCTAACCTAACTGCCAGCATGTCGAAGTCACCCCGCGGGGTGCCTATTTCCGCTCTAAGGAACACAAACTAACCCTAAACTAACCTACCAAATCAAATAATACAATTGTAACGATCATTTGTTTTTTACTTCGCCCCCCTAGCCCCCCTTTCTTGGATGCCCTGACCTAATTTAACGCCCTTGCCTACCGACCTACCTAACAGTGTATTTTTTATTTTAGGGACCGTGCCGTTTTAGTAATAGTATTTTGGTAAAATATCATAACCCTAATCAATTGTGATTTTTGTCTGTTTATAGTTTGCCATAATTAACATTAACTTGACGAAATGTTTATTATCCAATGTTTTTTTGCCTTATTTTGCCATTTGCTAAAAGACCACATGCCATAATGTATTTATTCGTAATTATATTTTGCTGAATTAAAATTTGACGTAATGAACATATTCGTATTAAAATTGTGCCAAAGTTTGCATTGGCAAACAAAACAGTTGCTAAATTTTGTTTGGGAAATGAAATTTGACCAAAATTAATTTGGTAAAACGGCAGGATCCCATAGAAACCATTTAGAAGTGTGCTTTCTGGCACTAAAGTGGCTGACTGGGGATTGCTCCACCACTTCTACAAACTGTGATTGTTACAGTCGTGTATGAGTCACCACACACTCGCGGGCCGTTACCGCCGCACTGATTCTAAATCGGCGCCGCTCGCCCCTGAGCTACACTGCGCTTCCTGCCGCCGTTGCTCGATGCTACAAACTCTCACCGTACATTCGCATCTAAGTCACCGCCCACTTGCTCGCCCCACTGGTACCACCGGAGTGATCCTGAGTCAGCGTCGCTCGCCGTTCCGCTTCCTTTCACTGTCACCCTATTTATTTATTTAAATCGTGCTAAGTACATGGCCTTACAAATACTTAAAGTCTAACATACTTACATATCATTCATATCAATATAAACTTATTAGTAACTAGAAAAACACGCTATTAAGGCCTCCACCCACCGGACGCGTGTCGTGCGCGGCGCGTGACGTGCGCGGCGCGCGTCGGGCGCGGTTGAATCGGTATATTCACACCGCAAGCGGGCGGCGTATAGCAACGCGGGGGTACGCGGCTGCGACGCGTTACCAACGCGTTACCAACGCGTGTGCCGCGCGTCTGCCGCGCGTGTACCGCGCGTGTGCGCGAGGCCTTTTACTGCGATGTGTTGCGCAATTTCGTGGTGTCACGTAACCGTCCGCGAAAACGCCGGAACTTAACCCCCTTCGGCCAAAGTTTTACCTTGGTGGAGGTCGGTAGCTGGTATGTTACAACTCTCACCTTATGTCGAGATTCCAACCTCACGACCCTCAGGATGAATCCGGTCTTCACGCACGCATACCTATGCTACAAACTCTCACCGTACAGTCGATCGCATGTAAGTCGCCTCCCACTCGCTCGCGCCACTGGTACCGCCGCAGCGATCCTGAGTCAGCGTCGCTCGCCGCGCTCGGCTGCACCCCGCTTCCTGTCACCGCCGCCCTATGCTACAAACTTTCAGTTCATTTCATCGGTTACGTTTATTGTACGCAAAATGACAGAGTTTGGTTTGCTGTGTTATCTGTTCACTTGACTTGTTCGGTAGAATTGCAATCGGAGTTATTATCGATACCTATAAATCGGGAATTTCTTGTTAGTCATATTTTATGTAGCAGCCATGAAAATAAATTGTCGCAGGTCATATTATTATCTCGTAATATTGTAAGGCCTTTATGCAGTAAAATGGGTACAATTGGTGCTATTTGGTACCTTTTGAACATTGGACACACACATAAATAAAGAAATTCACATACATACATACATAAACCCTGACAATATAATAGTGTAATTTGAGTAAGCATCAATTAATTTTCTTACAGTCGTATTAAACCGTACCGTATACCGTAATCGTACTCGCTACACTTTTCCTCATTTAATTTCATTAGAAGTAGTTATATAAATAACGCATAGAATACGCATAAAAACGCAACGGCATTGGTCAGTGCGATTTGATTTGGTGCGATTTTGACGTAATATAATTGAAGGAAAGATGGAGGGGAAGTGAGGAAGAGGAAGTCCTAGAATAAACTACATAGAGCAACCCCAAAAGAGAATTGATGTTAGGTCTTATCGAGATGTCAAAGAGGTTGCGTGGGATCGGAGTAGATGGAGGGCCTCGAGCTTATCTCTTAATAATTAACTTTAAAAAGAAAGTTTTAACCGACTTCAATTTAGTACTCCGCCAAGCCACGAGAATATTTGCACATTTTTTTACAATTTACCACATGAACTGATTTCCGATAGCAAATGCGTTGATTAATAGAAAAAACCGAATCGCTGTATGCGGGCCGATAATATTTGAGGACTTCCGTCGATTCCCCAAGATCATCACCAATGGCACTTCATTAGTTCCTATTTCAACGGAATCTTATCAGAACCTGTGACGTAGTTTTGCACTTTTAAGTACATAATTGAGGAATTCGAGAAGTCGTCTGTGGTCTTCATCATTAATTCCTCGCTACCAAATTTATGATTTTCGGATAGAAATACATAAGTTATAATAGGAAATACCAAAATTACTACACGCGTGCCTAATAAAATTAAGGAGTTCCCTCAGTTCCTCATGGATCCGATCCGGATAACAAACATAGAAAAAAAAACCGGCCAAGTGCGAGTCGGACTCGCGCACCGAGGGTTCCGTACAAACCTATAACAAGCAAAAGTTGTACTTAGTATGTTTATTACTAAATGATAAATGAAAATGGAATCCGTAACATTACAATGTGGAAAGCTGGGGGAGCATAAATTTAAACAGGGTCACTTTATCAATTTAGTAATCATTCTTTAGGCTTTGATTTCCTTACGAGTAGAACTACTCGCAAGGAAATCAAAGTTGCGAACGGCAAAATAAGCGGATTACTTAAATTGCTGTTTCTTTTGAAAGCTGAGTTCACGGGAAAGTAACTTTAGGTTTTGATACCCTTGAGATTACCTATAATATATAATAATATAAACCAGCCTATATACGTCCCACTGCTGGGCACAGGCCTCCTCCCATGGATGAGAGGGAACGGGCAGTAGTCTCCACGCTGGCCGAGTGCGGGTTGGGGACTTCACATACACCTTTTTCAGTTTTAAATTATGCGACTTATATTGCTATTTCTTATGATTGCGTGGACATAAAACTTTCGTTTTGCTACAGCTGAAAGGTATTATAGACATGAGTATTTGACATGAATTTCAATTTAATACCTCTACACATTTACGAGAAAAAAGGTAGTAAGTTTAAAATTTAAAAAAATGATTTTTGTATGATTTTACTAAAAATGTCTACTTTTCGTAATTTTTCCTTTGTCTGTGCTATATGAAGTTTCTTCGTGCCAAGTTTTAAGCTTCTGTGTTAACGGGAAGTACCCTATAGGTTTTGAGTATGTTGCGAGTACTCAATTTCAAAATATGCGACTTAAATTGCCATTTCTTTTGATTGCGTTGACATAAAAGTTTGGTTTTGCTACATCTGATGGGTCATATAGCTCTAAGTATTTGACATGAATTTTAATTTAATACCACCACACGTTTACGAGGAAAAAGGTATTAAGTTTAAAATTTAAAAAGTATTTTTTTGCATGATTTAACTAAAAATGTCTACTTTTCGTAATTTTTCCTTTGTCTGTGTTATATGAAGTTTATTCGTGCCAAGTTTCAAGTTTCTGTGTTAACGGGAAGTACCCTTTAGGTTTTGAGTTTGTTGCGAGTACTGAATTTCAAAATATGCGACTTAAATTGCCATTTCTTTTGATTGCGTTGACATAAAAGTTTGGTTTTGCTACATCTGATGGGTCATATAGCCCTAAGTATTTGACATGAATTTCAATTTAATACCACTACACGTTTATGAGGAAAAAGGTATTAAGTTTAAAATTTAAAAAGTGTTTTTTTTGTATGATTTAACTGAAAATGTCTACTTTTCGTAATTTTTCCTCTGTCTGTGCTATATGACAATGCTTCGTGCCAAATTTCAAGTTTCTGAGTTCACGGGAAGTACCCCGTAGGTTTTGCGAGTGTAGAAAAACTCTAAAATTTGCAGCATAAACGACTGTATCTTTTGATTGCGTTGGCTTTTAAATTTGATTTTTTTACAGCTCCAAGAGACAATAGACCTGAGTATCTGATATAAATTTCAGCTTGATACCTCCACGCATTCCTGAGAAAAGTGGTCTTGACAGACAGACAGACAGACAGACGGACAACAAAGTGATCCTATAAGGGTTCCGTTTTTTCCTTTTCAGGTACGGAACCCTAAAAACATAAAAAATACAACCGAATTGAGAACCTTCTGATACTATAAGGGTTCCTGGTCAACTACGGAACCCTAAAAAAAGAGTTTTTGCTCCCATACAAATTTTATCTGTCTTTTGTGTAACACACGGTAATAAAAAAATCATAAGTCTGATTTAAACAGCTCTGGCTACGAAATGTGCTTGTGGTCTGCTTAACACCATGTAAAACTGCAAGAACATGGTTTTTCAGGTTTCTAGAAGAAATATGTTATATCAAAGTTCGGGGAAAGATATCCTTACTTTGTGTTACGTCAGCTATGTAACGCTACACTTTGCGCTTTATTGCAGGTAAGACTGCAATCGTAACATTCATTAAGCTACAACCAACATAAGCGCATGTGTCGATAGCCATTTTCGTTTTTATTTTGTGGCACGAAAATTGAAAAAGTATGTTTAAAAACCAATATTGTGTTATGTCTCAAATAGGTAATTTCTTTGCTTTTTACTGCTGTTTTTACATAGTTGGGTGGTGAAATAAATAGGTAATCGGCTGGGCATATTGGAATTTTAAAATACTCTTCGGTTTATTTATTTGCTTCCCAACGCCAATTTTGTTTCGTTTGCGTGACGTTTTGGTGTCATTTGTGTGACGTTTTAGTGTTACACAAAAAAAATCCCATACAAATTACCAAATTTGTGTATCATTTTTGTGAATATTCCTTTGTGTTACGTAATATTTTTTTTGCAATTCACCCTTATGAGCCAAGTGTGTTCTCCGTGACATAATTTTATCGTATCTGTTACGACAGTTATTTTGGTGGGGTTTCATACGCTCGAGTATTATTGATATTTTAAAGAGCTTTTGTATCCCAACGACGCTTTTCTAGCTTGTTTCTTTTTAGTTAATCATAATGTTAACCTCGGTCAGTATTTACCTACTTAATATTGCAATCCCATTAAATATTTACTCAGATACATTTAGGTACATACCCTCGGACGTGATACATGTAGGAAATGCCGGGTAACTAACTATAAGTGATACGAGGTGGATTTGGGTTTCTTTTAAAATGGATCCGCTGTATAAATCTTGCTAAATGGGTAATTAAAAGAACGGCGTTTGGAACATGCATTAAAGCATGGAACATGAGAAACGCTTGCCTCCAATGCAAAATATAATGAGGAACGGTTTTATTTTCATCCATTCTTAAGTGATAGAGCTAGAGCGCGTATTTCCTACAGAGAAGCTGAAATCAAAACGACATTTCATAATTTCATGTCATATGTTGCCTGTTACATTTACGTTTTCGTGACATTTCGTACATAGTGAAACAGAAATTTAATTCATTTATTCACCATAAAAAGCTTCTAATATTAATGTCGAGTATGATATTACAGCTAACCGAAACAATATCAAAGTAAACTTTGCTTAAGTACCTACCCATAGTCTTGGAACAAGAAGTAATGGAATAAGTAGCAATGTACAGTTAATTTTGAATATAAGTGTTTGGAATCTTTAAAACAAGATAGCCCGGATTACCGGCAGTGGGGAGGAGGGGCAGAAATTTTGAAGTTTTCGTCCCACTCACCCCTATCACCTGATCCCAATTTTATTGAATTAAAGTTTGGTACAACCTTTTACGTCTTTTTCCCCGACCATTAACTACTCGTTTAGAGAGCTCCGAGTAGAGCCAAACACGAAGGGTTTATTTTGGGGTTGCTATGGACACCTGTCTTCTGTCTCCATCATCATATTAGCTCGATGGAATCATACATAGCACACACCTTAATCGGATACCAGCGAGTGCTGTTAAAACACAACTTTAATACTTACATATTGACCACTTACTTACAAACAGTGCAAGTTAAATAAAAGCTAGTAATATCTTGTGTTTTCCTGACTACCTGCTACAATCGCGTTTAATGTCCGAAATAAAGCTTTCGTTTCTCTCGCACTTATAAACTTGGTCGTACAGTAAAGTAGGAACGCTTTATGTGGGCCATAAAAGCGATCGTGCTGGTCAGTGGAGACTTTAAAATATCATTGTCAGGATTCGGAAATAGGCCAGCATTTTGGGGGGAAAAATCTTTGACAATACAACGTGTAAAAAAAACAACGCAAAACCTGAAACAGTTTGTTTAGAATCGAGAGTATAAAATAAAAAAAAAAAAATTGACGAGTTGTTTTTTACCTTTGCATGGAGCGTCGGCCGACTGGGGCGACCTGCTCCATACAAATGTAAAAAATAAATCGCGTGAAAAAAAAACATTTTTTTACATTCTACTCTCGATTCTGAACAAACAGTTTTCTGTTAACAACAACGGCTTTAAGCAATATAGTATCCCATATTTACTTCAAAGTTCATTTTTTCGAGGTATTTGGCATCAAAGTTGAACAATTTTAGGCCAAAAAACCGGTTTTTGGCCATAACTTTTGTGTTAATTGGTTTAAAATGAAAACCCTTGACCAGTTTTTAGGGATCTAGGCTTTTAGGCGTCTGTGACGACAGACGAACCCAAATATGTAGATTTCGTATGTGTTAGATCTTTTACGTCAATAGAGATACAAAATAAGTGTTATTTTCGACAATGTTTTAACGGATCATACAAAATTAAGTATTCATTTGTTTCAAAATCCGGTAGACCAAAATGGAGATAAAAGATTGAAGAACCGATAACCGTTTGATTTATACTTCTATCTGTAGTGCAAAAGTAGGAGATACGATTCAAAACTTGTCAAAAATCGATGGAAACCTCGGGTAGCCCCTTACTTACGTTGTATAGTAGTAACTACCTACAAATAAAAAATGTATAAGTATTTCAGTTTTTAAATGTTACGCAGAACCAGTAAAACTATCACGTGTGGAAAGATTACCCTTCAAGAGAATGAAGAATCAGGTTATTGTGCCAAGTTTTAGTAGTGATCATTTTAAAATAAGTATAATTATTACATTGATATATAAAGCAACGCACTATAAGTCGCTGTTTCCAGCTTTTGTAAGAAAAACGTGCATTTTTCGCTAGGTTACCTTGTTTTTTCAGGAATGTAAAATAATTTCATGTTTTTATTGCATTTAAATCAATAAGAAATTAATAAATTAATAGGTACCTAAGTTTTAATTTAGCCTACCTTAACCTTGATCTACCTGTTTATGGTTGAAAGTCATCCTACTTATCCTCGTAGTAATCCAGTATCAGCACAAGCGGGACGAACATTTCACTTCATGGAAACCAATTTCCATCACCAATTTCCGAATTAAGCAGATCGTCAGCCACCGCATCAACTACAGACGATCTGGAAGAAGTTATAATAACCCTGTCCCAGAACCAAGGTCATCATAAAAAAATACTGTCAAACATTAAATTTTTGATTAAAGCTTTTATTGCTGACTGTACTTTTCTGTATACCGTTATTAACTACTCATTGAGACGATTCTAATGACCCAGTTTGTTTAACGGGGTTATGTCGGTTAAGTACTGAATTCCCATGGCCACCTTCTATCTCCATCATCAGATCAGGTCGATAGTACAATAATATTGAATTGTCATCCAAAACCTTTACCTAAAATTTCAGCTCAATCGGTTGAAGAAATCTGCTTCAAAATTTTCAGTTGCAAGATTCCACCCGGACATAAATACATTGCAAGTTAATTAAAAGCTTGTGAAACGGTACTAAGTTAGGGCGGGTTGCAACGACCACACTTTTACAGACCTGCAAACGTTAAATACGAGGGCAGTGACTGTCATCCCATGTAGAACTGTCAATCTTCACAAATAATCAGATATTTGATATAGTAAGTTACGATTAGCTCTTGGAATGAAGTGATCATCGTCATCACTATCAGCGTTCAATCGCCAATTACTGCTGAGCATAAGCTTCTCTTCGTGTACACCACATCCTGATCTCGTGCTAGTCTCGTCCAGATTGTTCATCTCTCGTCTCGTCCAGATCATTGACGTGCGGTATTTTAATGTTACTCCAGGAAAACTATGGATTTGTAAAACATTAATTTATTATAGGTAGCGGTTTTTTTATTGATTCCATTTTAAAATGTTATTCTAAGATGCTTTATTCAAGAATCCGACAAACTTTCCACCCGGATGTCATGATGTAAATTTAAATGAAGCATGCATTGTCTTTTTTTGTGTGATTTATGTACCAACCAACCACCAACCAAAATAAAGACAAATATATGTATAATTATTTTTTCTGACTTTTCAGAAGCTAGATTATTTATAATTTTTTTGATATCTGAAATTTTATTGGATTCTGTCGCTGGGTAACTATTTAACTGATAATATATCCGTTACACAGAAAAAAATACCTATTATAAATTATTACCAAAATTTTATTTTTTTCCATAGAAGTTGTCAGTTCATTGACTGGACTATGTCGTCAAACCATTGGGCTAGTGGACGATCGACGCTTCTTTTGCCTCTAAGTGTTTACCGATCTGGGGACCTAGACAAAGTGACATTCGCTTGCGCTTCGCCATAGAATCGCTTTGTGTCTCTCTATCACTCTTCCATATTAGTGTGACAGTGACAGTTGCGTTTCGTTCGCTACGAAGCGTTAGCGATTGTAACCTTGTCTAGGCCCCCTGTTAACATTTCCGTCCCCGGGACGTAATACGGAACAAATTTAATTTTGCCAACAGGCGTCAAGTCAGATAAACCGCATGAGCCTCACTAGAATGCAACAATTCTGATTAGACGGCGTCGCAATCAGGCTGCTTCGAACCCCTTTAATAAGCATACCAGGCTTAAACTAATAAATCAGCCTGATTTGATTAGCGGTATTTACTGCCGCGGCTCACGTGTTTGCGGGATTACGTCAGATTTCCTGCATTACTGCATTACCGGGTGCAGATGCACTGCACTTTGTGATGATTAACTTGGCTGTTGCTATTCATTATTCCTCGCGGCGTTGATAAGCTTCGGCATCGCGTGATTCCGATTGGAATCATTTTGTTGATTAAACAGGATTTTACTACTTTGAAAAATATTTAAAAAAAACTCGCTTTGGATTTTACTACCAAGGCGATTAAAGACAGTACAGTTTAAGGGGCTACCCGAGGTTTCCATCGATTTTTGACAAGTTTTGAATCGTATCTCCTTCTTTTGCACTACATTTATAAGTATAAATCAAACGGTTATCGGTTGTTCAGTCTTTTATCTCCATTTTGGTCTACCGGATTTACAACAAACAAATTAATACTTAATTTTGTATGATCTTTTTAAACATTGTCTAAAATAACACTTATTTTGTATCTCTATTGACGTGAAAAATCTAACACATACGAAATCTACATATTTGGGTTCGTCTGTGACGTCCCTAAAAACTGGTCCAGGGTTTTCATTTTAAACAAATTAACACAAAAGTTATGGCCAGAAACCGGTTTTTTGGCCTAAAATTGGTCAACTTTGATGCCAAATATCTCCAAAATAATGAACTTTGAAGTAAATATGGGATAGTATATTGTTTAAAGCCGTTGTTGTTAACATAATAAGCTACATATAACCTAAGAAAACTTAGCGATTCAGATCGAAGGTACGATCCCATACGCCAATTATGGGAGCCCCTTAATGTCTATTTATACTAATACATTGTTATATATAGGAAAAATAAGTGATGTTATAAGGTTACCTGAAAGAGATCCCTTATGCCGATATAGGAATAAATTCGCCTTTGTACTTTGATCTCTTGTGTGACATGTATATTCTTTAACCTGTTATTGTGTACAATAAAGTGCTTACATACTCGTACAATACATACGTACTACTTAGTATATTATTTTTTAACACAATTGCTTATTGTGTCGCTTTTAGGCTCATAATCCTGGATATTAAAAACGCGTGTTTTATAACATTACAACACTTGTGTGTTATGGTTATATCCCGATTAAGTCACGTTGGCACCTTGCAGCAAGATATATGCATGAACACGGTGCATTCTTAAATTAACCGGGTTGTACAGAATGTACAACTATTTTTTTAATTTTCGGCAAATGGATTCTTACTCGACTAAACAAATTAAATCCGTTTTGTTAATTAATTGACTATTTCTTTTTGTATATGATATGGAAACGTTTAATTTAGTAAAACTATTCACTTTTCATAACATTTTACATGAATTAAATACAGATAACATTTTAAAACGAAAATATAATTTTATTTTGTATTGGCTGTTTAGAGATTTCTGTGCCCTCACTGCGCAAACTTCACGAAAAAAAAATCTGTGTGGCGTCCTTATAGGTTATTTATTTCACAAATATTTGTAAAAATTGTTTATGCGTGTTTGGTTATTATCAAAAATGTTGACTCGTGGTGACTAGAAAAGTCATAAATAGAATGGACGCCACTGGAAATTCTTGGCGATGTGCAATTGTGAGTAAAAACCTGTTGTCATCTTGATTTGCTTAATGTAAACTAAATAATTTGGCAGGCCTATAACATTTTCATCTTATGAAAATGATTTTTTCCTCGCAAAATGTGTTGAAAAACGTCGTGTGATACGCGTGAGCTTTGATAATTACATCCTCGGCTTCCTTATCACGCTCACCCGCGGTTCGCGTTAACAATTTCGCCTCTGATGTAATTATCAACCTACCTCACTTGTATCACAATGTACTAATACCTACATAGGAAAACTCTGTGAATTCATAAAGTTGTTTGTATGTAGATTGTAATCGCAAAAAAATTCTTTCATTTTCTGAATGGAAATAAGCGCTATACTCGTATTATACTCCGCGGGTTTGCGGGCTCCTAATCTAAAGATGTGGAGTGGGCATTAGTTTTACGAAAGCGACTGCTATTTGGACTATCGACCCAGAACGAAAATAGCGCTTGTTGAGATTACACCGGTTACGTTACGATGTTTTATTTGCCTTCACCGAAAAGCTACTGTTATATATCTGGTGAAATGTCATCTCGCTCGAATGTGGAGCTGCCCAACTGGGGAAGTACCTCCGCCTTGCAGAATACCACAGCCATAATAACACTACTGCTTGCTCTGTAGTAGTGTTGTGTTTCTGGAAGTGAGCAAGGTCGCCAGAGAGCTCCCGAGGATGCATTGTGTTGAGAGCGAGGGAATTTGTTCCTTCAGCTGTCAACACGGCGAATCCTCAAACATATCAAGGGTCGGCAACGCCCATGTTACTCCTTTGGACTGGCATGTGTCTATAGGCTGAAGTTTCCGCTTACCATCAGGCGGGCCGTACGCTTGTTTGCCACCGTCGTTGCATAAAAAAAGACAGGGTTGCTCTCCGGGAGTGCCGGCAGAAGTGAAAACAACAAATGAAATGACAATTGTAACAGTTTTTCGATCAGGTCACGTGTTGGTCATTTTCAATCTGTCGAATCTTACGGTCACGTGACCTGTTGCGAGTTTAACATTTTTTCCCCATCACAAAAGTGTACAACGTAAAGAAGTTTTCACTTCAAAAAAAATGACATTATATTTCGTACGTTACTTTATTGGAAATACTTATTGGTATGAGCAGGCGCGGGACACTTCGCGATTTACGTTCATCGGTACAAGTACGAGTACATACCGGTGCCCCAACGTTGGGGAACCGGCATGTGTGCTTGTAGCGATGAACGTCGACGTCGTCGTCGACGGGCCATAAATCTTAATGTTTTGGCTGAGAAAAAAAGCGCCTTTTGTAAAGATCAAAGGAGTGTCCCTTCTGTACTTGTACTATTATCTATTCTGTGGCATACCACAGAACTGACTCATAAGTCAGGGTTCGAACCCATAACCTCCAGATATTATATAAGTATAGTAGTTACTTAAAACCGCGCTACTCCACAATAATCCCATTAAAGATAATGTTTTCATTTGGCACTAGAGCTATACGCAACTCGAATTCCAATCCAAAGCCGTATTAAGCATATCCGAAGCTTAAAGAATCTCTTACGCTTGTTTTAATGCAGAACCGAAGTTGCGGCTGCGGATAAACTTCACACAACATTGTTACCAAGTAACTTGATGGTGTGGGCGATTTGCAAACAAATGGGTATTAGAACAGTCGGAACAATTAAACTGGCATCAAGAGGATGCGAGTTGCATTCTGTGACGGCGAGGTTCGTGGTGCACGATGACAGCGCCAAGTGGGAAACGGCCATTTCAGTAGTTAAGGTGAGGCGGGTGAGGCGGGCCTGGAATCGGGGATCTTTCGGTTCCATTTTCATCGAGCGGACTATATGTAATCGTGTTGATAGTTTCACTTTGAAGTTCCAAACTAGTGAAACTAGGTAATGGTTACAAACACCTTAAATTGGTACCTAATTGGTAACGGTGATAATTCCTGAGTTCTATCAGACTCACGTGTTGAAAACACTTACTTGATGAAGGCGATTTCAAAGGAGTCTCGCGTGAACATTTATTCAAACTGGTTATAATAAAAACTTTCGCGGTATTATCGTTTTTTGACAAAGTTGCTTTCGGCGCTCGAGGCCACAAACTTGGATTATTCATTGGGACAATATCATAAACAAGTCTGCTAGAAATCAGAATTACCGGATTTGACGCAAGCTCTGGATATATATTATAACGTTACTGGACGTTAATTATGAATCAACATTTTGTAGTTTCTCTTTGTAAGAAACTCTGTCATAATTATGTGTCTCTTGTGTAACGGGACAGACTTGATCAAGAAATAGCTGAATGTCCCAGATAACAAAGTAATAAAAAAAAATTGTGTATGATATTAAATATTCCTAGCACTTCAAACGTGAGAGATAATCTGGAGTAAAGTGAGGCTGACTTGAGTCTAGTCTGTGTCACCACAGCAGCCACCGGCTCGCCGCCAGTTTCCAACTAGCCCGCCTTGTTACCTGACTTAATGAACTGAATTACATTGCATTTGGGTAATTGCTTATTTGTTGTACGAAAATGATTCGGTTGGTTAGTTCGACGAAATGGACTCTAGGTTTGGAGTCCCGAAACAAGCGGCGTGAACCGTCCATATAAAAACAAATGCAATACGCTCCACGCCCCGCACGTAGCGAAGCGTGCACTCAGGCCCTAATTATGAACGGAGCTATAATATTTGGATCAATGTGTAATAGCTGATTGTGACGGGGTAAGTTACTATATAGTAGATATTCTGGCGGTCTTATGGCTAAGGGATGCTTCCTTTGGGTAGAGGAGATAATGCAGCAATTTAATCAATTTCAGGTAAGTGGCAAACCAAAGTATAGATTGAAGTAAAATACATGTAAAGAACAAAATATTTATAATTTCAATAGTCCGAGAATGAAGTTCTAACATTTAAGTATCTCACTCTTTTAACAAAGCCTAATCCCAAACGATGTTTCCCCTGTGGAAAAAACTAGTGCCAACGCAAATCTTTAGGAAAACTTTCCGGGTTCCCGTAGGATTAGATGATCGCTAGGATTAGAAATAGAGGCAATTTATTAGTGAATATTCGTGTCAAATGGTTAAAGAGTAACTAAGTTTTATTTCAGGATGTTCAATAAAGTACATGATATACCTACAGATACATAGAAATAGGGCCTCCAGAGACCTAATATTGATGCCACTTCACCGGCTCACATCACGCAAATATCAGGTTCGAATATAACTCCTGGAAAGGGAGAATGTGAATCTCTGGCGGTTTTAAACGCTCGGTTCTAAAGTCATTATCACCTCACGATTAACGCCAGAATTTTGATAAAATAAAACCCTACGCCGGCAATATACATTTTTTTTTTCAGATCATCATTATTTTAACATTTTTTTATATTTGATAAGATAATGATATTGTTTTAAAGATTTTATTCTACCGTTTTGCCGGCTTGATTGATTCACCTCTATGCCGAATTAGAGCGTTCTAGCAGTAAGGGTCACTGAGCTAAGCCGCAGACGGACAGACGGACATGGCGATACTATAAGGGTTCCTTGTTGACTACAGAACCCTTAAAACGTTCTTAAACGCGGAATATTCAATCGAGAGAGCAATCTTTAGCTAATAACTTCAAGAATTTTACAACAATTTGTAGACGGACAACTTATCAAAACAATCCCTGATAACTTGTAAAACAAGTCAGAATCAGAACTCGTACCTAGTACAATTTTGACTTTTCAAGATACACATCGAAATAAATGATAGCTTCCACCTAATAAATTTGATGATTAAAACTGGAAGTTTGGACGTTAATAAAATGCTCGCGGCGTCAGTGGAAAGTTTGGCTAGACAAAGCTCGCCGGTCAAAGGGTTCATTACTTTACTGTAAATTACTTCGCAATAAATTCCAACACAGATATTTAATTTATAGATACTAAGAATCGCAATCGCGGTTCTGCTGATAAGATATTCGTTGAAATTGTAATTAAGAAGTATTTTTTGTAAATGTAGAATTTTAGAGTCTGAACTATTCCAATAATCCTAATGAGAAAGTCTGTGCCGATTCGTTCCTCTTAATCGCAAATACTACTTGAACGGATTTCGACGAAACTTTCCAGTACATTACTGGATTCTTCGAAACAGACATGGGAATAGGATATATGCTATACTTTATTCGCGTTATATACGTGAAAATCTGTGCCGATGTACGTTTATCTTCATCGTAAAAACGTATGACACGTAGCTTAGCTATCCGAGTCACTCATAGCCTATTATTTATATGCGTATGAAATCACAGGCAGCAGCCAGTAAATACCTACCACATTTGTCATGATTCAAGCAAATGACGAATGTGTTTGTTAATAACATTTTGTGTTCCAAAAATATCGCAAAGTTCAGAAGGATTGTCTCCATAAGCTACGGCACCGACTAGTTTCAAGGCATCCCCTTAAAATGACTATATGCTTGTTTAAATATTTACAACACCCCCGACATAAGAAACATAGCAAAGAACCATCTCAACAGACAATAAGGTTCATTCTTTTTAGAGATTTGATTCCACAGAAATATATGCATTTTAAACTTGTTACTGTCGCGTCGGATTTGATAAAATGAATAGCAAACTCGCTAAAAGAAGACTCGTTAACAAAAATGACTATAAACAAAAAGTCTCCGTTCAGATTATATTTTGTAGTTAAGTATAGATTTAGATATAGGCGTAATAGGAGTAAATCAAAACATGTACATTAAAACAGTTTTAAAAAGTGTCTCACTGATACGACACACTAACCGCCGGCGGTTAGTGTGTTAGGTTCGACTCCCGATGCTAGGCGATAAAGCGTGTGAAAGATTCATCACTGCTCCCCCGAGGGCGATTCCTCTTCAAAGTTGTTGCCGACCCTCCCTCTCGCTCCGTTAAATATCATATTTTTCAAAATTTCCCTCAACTTAGTTGGGAATTTCAGGCTATATGGTGAGAACTTTTTACATTGAATAGAATCGGTGATCTCGCAGTATTTTGTTATCTTTTTAATTACGTTTGTGAACTAGGTATAGCTTAGTTATGCCGAGGTTTGTTAATGAAAGTTTGGATTGCCCGAGATTTTCGGCCGTGTTCGAGATTGTTTTAGAGATTTTAGAATCTTGGATTTTAATTACAAGTTTAAATTAAATTAAGGCTTTTAGTTTGCTTATTTATTAAATTAGTTGCCAAAAATTTTAATAGCCGGCATTTGATTATTTTGAATAAAAGTATTTTTTTTATGCGTATGAAGTAATTGGATACATTCCGATTTTACTATTCCAATGAGTTTTATGCTAAACGTTCCAGTGCTAGTCATCGGTCTAATCGAAACTTGCAATCTTATGTCAAAACAATAGAGGTGCATAGGGGTGCATTAATGAGCCGAGCATAGGGACATTTACTTTCTTTAAATTTTGGCACACCTCTTCTGCGGTTTGATAGGTTTTGACAAAATGATTTATCTTAACAGTTCGCACGGCCCAAGAGTTAATATAATAGATAACAATTTTAAGAAAACTCTTGAGCTTTATTCTAAGGGATTCAAATGAACATCATTATTACGTCAACGTATATGACTATAGAAAGAGACAATTTTTTTTTAATGAGTTTATCTTTGCCTAGCTTTGGCAGCTAGGCGATAAATCTAATATAATCTCCAAGAGAAGCAGACACTCGGCACTTGAATCTAAACGCACCAAATAGCAGCAATAACCGATTTGAGGGGCATAACTTGATAGCTCTCAATAGTTATGGCGCGGTAACGTGGCCTAACGAGACATTAGTCTGCCGGTCGGTCAAATTGCATATCATCTTGATTATAATTAACTGGCAAGTTATAGCCAGCAGCCACTCCCAGCCGTTAGGGCTGGCATACACAGGAGGTCGATTGTGGGGAGTGTTTTTAACACATTCACCACCTACGGTTTCGTAGAGTTACGTTCGTAGCTGGATAATTCCCAGAGTAGTGGTCCCTGACCCCCGACCAAATAACCTAACACTAACCTTAGATATTCAAATTGAGAACACACAAAAATTTAGAGCAAAGAATTTAAAGCATAATTATTCCGAAATTGCCAAATTCCGAACGCCGTTGAGCACTTAACAAAAATTTGGACGCAGATTATTAATGAAATAAAGAAAAAGCTTAGGTTAATACACTATCATGAAAAAAAAACAGCGCGACATGGGTTTTGGAATTATGAAATTCGGAAAATATATGCTTTCGGACAAATGACTCTTCGGATTTATGTAGTGAACCCATTTAAATACCATATTTGTATTTATGTACGTAATAATCATATTTTATTTGTACTTTTTATGCATTTGTACCCCCTAATACGAGTCGCGCAGTAGGCTGTTCCGCACACCTCAGTGGATCCACAGAAAACCAGCGCCATTGGAACTGCTGAGTCAACTGCATTGCTGAGTGGAGACCATTTCGGTAGCACACCCTTGTTTGTTAGTTCTTAAGGAGCATTATGTGTAATGATGTGTAATCCGAATAAAGTCTTTCTATTCTTTTCTATTTTAAATGTGACAAAAATCTGCAGCGACTTCGTCAAAAATTCAGACATGGAAGGGAGGGTAGTTGAAACGCTTTCGGAATTACCATCTGATAACATGCTAAAAACTGTATGTAGAATTGTAGACGAAAAAGTACCTACTCGTAGACCGCACACCTAGCGAGTTCCTGGCACTGAAAGTGTAAAGGGATGCCTCGATTCTTGTCATGAATGCACCCGTATCAGGGACACGTTTTACGTCTTCCGCGAACGAAAAAACGGGGTGCTACACTCTCTGGGAATGCTTTGTTGGACAAAAAAAGTGATTTTTTATTCATATTTGCTTCTATGAGATTTAATTATGTCGTTTATGATGTAGGTATTGTTTGAGTTGGGTGAGGTAAAAAGGAAAAAAGAGACCCAACTTTGGCTGTTTTTCTATAAGTTCGAAGCGTCGTGTTTTGGCTTCTGATAAACAACAAAATATACAGCGTGTAAATTGATACGGGCGATTTTGATAACCGTTAGTGTATTCCTAAACAACACTGCTTAATTGTTTTTTCAAACAAAATACTTGAGGATGCAAATAAAAAACTACACATCACATTATAACACTACACGTCATGTCATCTGTTTGCGACACCCATAAACAACAAAACATTTTTAGTCAGATCAGTTTCGATGCTGCTCGGTAGTCGGTAAAAAAAAACTTACTCTTTGTTAATTAACCAATTTTACAAAATAGCTTTCTTATATGAAAGGGAACTATGGCTGATTTTAAAATATACGCCCGTAAACCTAAACAATTTACACGCTGTATAGTCAAGATATAATATAATATATATTATTTATTATGCCTGGTTCAGGCTTGAAAACCCTATGAGGAAAATATTAAACAACTTTCTTTAAAAATTACATAATTTTCCACTAAACATGCGCACTGTTATTTACATGGGATTGGAATGAACTTGTTAGTTGTAAAAAGTAGCACTAGCGATGTGTATCGTTCCATCGTCCAGTATACAGACGTGTTCGAGACGGCGCGTTTAGGACGTGATGTGGACGCAAGTTTGTCTGTGTTGGTAGTAGACAGGCTCATAAGTTCTAATAATTAAGATATTCTAGGCGTACACCTACCTTATAACACTAAGAAATACCGTCAGTAACTCCTAGGCCATAAATATGTGTATTGGTCCCACCGGTCACTAAATACACTTACGGTCAAAAAATTCGGGTCACCATAAATGAAATAACCGCAATGTTTTTTTAAAAATATTATTTAAAATTCGTTTTGTTAAAAAGACTAGAACCTTGCCCTATTTTAGGAAATATGACGGTATTTTATCGACCCGTATTCTTTGTCCATATCGTGTCGCGGGTGTATATAGACGATGCGCTATGACGTGAATGGGTCGGGTTACGTAATGAAATGTTTTTTTATGAATTATGATAATTTATAATCCTGCGCGTTGTACACATATTTAAAATATTAGTTTCGACCTGGGACAATGGCCGTTCTAATCAGTGTCGAATCGTCGGAAATGAAGGTAAATAAATATCGCGTACGCGTCATGTTTGGACTAGGCCAGTATTTTAATGTTGTCGGTAGACTACAGGTAGTGTTCGATTCGAATTCGATATTCGAATCGAACCGGCAAATAACAACAAAACACGCTACAAGAAACAAAATGACATGCTTATTTTTTTATAGTAGCTAAAGGCACGTCTGGATCTTGCGCTGTCTCGCCCAGCCACTCGGCGGTGTGATCAGACCTTTCAGGCCGTTAGGGTGCGTTCTCAACCGTGCGACGATGGTAAACCATTTAGCTCGGTATTTTATTACTTAATCTTCGGTATGGATTGCCTTTGCTACGCTGTCGTCGGAAACCTTTTAACTGTAATTTAATTGAGCTGGATTGGCAATAAGTAAATGTAAGTTACGGTACGGTGAAGCTACGGTAGCCTAGCGGTTCAGACATGCGGCTGTCAAACGGCGGTCGTGGGTTCGAATCCCGGCTCGTACCGTACCAATGAGTTTTTCGGAACTTATGTACGCAATATCATTTGATATTTACCGTTAGCTTTTCGGTGAAGGAAAAACATCGTGAGGAAACTTGCATACATCCACGAAGAAATTCAAAGGTGTATGTGAAGTCTCCCTCCGCCCGGACCCGCACTGGGCTAGCGTGGGACTATTGCTCGTTCCCTCACATCCATGAGAGGAGGCCTGTGTCCAGCAGTGGGACGTATGACGGTGATTTATTTAAATAGTAAGTTGAATAACTATGGCGATGCAGACACAGTCGACTACCAAAAGCCGCTTCTATTTGTGTTTTGACCTCGTGAAATGCGGGACTTCCCGTTTACGTGCCAGGCGGACATGTAAAATGTTGTACTCACGACTGAAGGTAGAAAAGAAAGCCTGAGATCGCATACTTACCGCCCTTACCTTCGGATTGGACGTGAATTACCTGCGTTCTGAGACATTCTTTGCTATATTTAAGTACGAGTTATTACTCGAATAAGGTACGATTGTAATCGACACTACTAGGTGACCATTTCAATTGAAATTCAAACTCTAGTACGAATCATAAACAATACGAATAATTTATTGTAATTTCACATACGTGCGTTGACGGGATCGTTGAAAATACCCTGTGACGATTATATTTACCTATAGGCACTCGACGATTGAAGATGATAACCACGCAATAAAGAAGTTCAGTTTTTATTATTAAAATTGACCAACATATGAGAAATTCTTGTGATCTTGACATTTTATGCAAGTTTATATTGTAATTTTTATCGTATAATAAATAAATCTAATCTAATCTAAAGTCACAGTTAACTCTCAACTAACTCATATTATTTCACAATTCCGTGGCTGGTCCTACGGGAAAGGTTGTTCGGTTTGACCATCCTCTTCTCAGATCATGACGCCGTAGTCATCTAGGAGGTATATGCCGCCAATTCTTTTACCGAAAGAAATAAAGAAATCGTTTTGGGGAACGGCTTAAAACCGATAAATGCGACCGTTCTAATTTTATATAAATATATTATAACCAACTACTTAATGCAATAAATTCCATGTCGATGATGTTATAAACGAGCTGTGGCTTAGAGCGTTCAGCTAGCCGTCAACTATTTGCTCCACTGTCTCTATAAAATTATGGAATATAAAAAAGTGTTAGATAGGTTATAAGCGCTCCAAAAGTGGCGCACTAAAAGTGACTCAATTGCACAAACCTGCCTCAGCTTCGCGACGTCAATGGAAACGCGTAAACGTGTCTCAGCTGGGTCATACTCAAATTTAGGTTCACGTCTTTCCTGTGGACACTATAAAAATTAAGGACTACGAAGCCTAATTTTGGTTTGGACTCTTAATCCGCATAAACAGCGTCTCCTCTTATGTATGACCATTCGATAAAAACCTGATTTATATGCAGGTGAGCTTTTAATTATTGACCACAGGAGAGACGAATTTTGCATATACAGTGTGTTCGGGTGAACCCTATGTACAAACGAAATTCGTCTCTCCTGTGGTCAATAATTAAGAGCTCACGTGCATATAAATAAGGTTTTTATCGAATAGTAATATACAAGAGGAGACGCTGTTTATGCGTAGTCCAAACTAAAATTAGGCTTCGTAGCCCTTAACTTTTATTGTGTTCACAGGAAAGGTGCGAACCTAAATTTGAGTATGACCCAGCTGCCAGAATTGGTGGCCATTATTAAACACTGAATATCGTATAGACAATATTTACCTCTCCTTTATATTACATCATTGTCTCTATATGTCACAAAAGTAATATTTTTACATACAAGTAAAAAAAGAATATAGAATAAAATATCTTATTCAGCAGAGTTGGCCGGGAGGGAGGGATCGGTACGTTACTTCCCCGGGCATGCCTCCCGAGTAACTGCAATAAATGTCGGGAAACTTTTGCAAAACATCCTTTAGTTGCGATCGTTCGACATGTTTGGTTTTTAGATTTTCACTTGAGCGCGTTTTGCGAATTCGTTCCTTAGTTATAGCTCCAGTCTAACTGGTTCAATTTGTAACCATGTATCTGATTTGTAAAAGTACGCGCTTGGTTTAGCAAAGTTCTCACGCACGCACGAGCAGATTGGTTGTGCGTTGACATGTCTCATGTCAATGGGTGACTTATGTTGTTAGGAATGGGTAGCCGGAGGCGATACCTTTTATCATTGCTATACGCTTTTATTTTTTCGAATCGTAGTAACATCTTATTGGTACTACAAAAATACATGTTTTATTTATATACTAATACCGAATACCTAATGTGCATAATGTGCGACGATTTATTAATATGCTTTAGTTATTTATTATGTTTCTACCGCATTTTGCTCAAAGGCATCGAAATGTAAATGGTAAAATAATGTTTAGGCTGTAGTCCGAAATAAAAATAAGAAGCAACGCGAGTGACGTACACAAAATGATCTGAACAAGCTTTGTTGCCCCATAATGAAGACATGTGTAGGTCATTTTGACTTCTTAGGACGGATGGATACTTCTGCTACTCACTGTATATCTACAATGAACATAGACACAACTTGAAAAACAAGGTTAAATTTCCCAGTCAGATAAAAACTACACACAACAGAAATCTCAGCCATAAAACTCGGATAAAACCGTATAAATAGTTTAAGCATACACCTACCAATACAAACTAACTCTTAATAATACCAGTTAAGATAATACTCGCATGAAATCCAGAAACAATAGTTTCCTTCTTCTTTGTGGTTATTGTTCAATAACGGTAAATCGAGTTGTAGAGGAACAAACTGGGTTAGTAACTTCTACAAGTCGCTGCAGCTTCCAACAAAATTGATATCTTCCTATATTTTTGCGGTATTTTCAACTAATTATATAGTTGTTTATTGTTTATAGTTGCTTAAATATGTTGTTGAGGACCGGCGACCTTGCTGGGTTTCGGTAAAACTAGGTATCTACAAATAAATGACAACGCCATTAACGATAAATGTGTGTCAAGGCGCTTTTCTGGAGTTTAACCTGCTGCGGGCTATGGAGTACCGTGGCGGCGAGTTGTCTGTAAGATGTGATTACACGCCCTTGAGTGATGGATTGAGTTGAATATGATGGATGCCATTCTGTTACAGGGGCAGGTGAGCGAAAGCTAAGGTGTGTGACCTGTGCACTGCGCAAGGGTTATCCCATCATAAATAATTTATCATTAGCTGTCGCTACTATCAGTCAAGTCAGCACAGATTCTTATACTGCGCAAATTGCAGCACTGCATACGTACCGCCCCGTAATCTATACAAATGTAATGCTGCAACGAAATCTGGCCCCTAATTATTACAAGTAATGAAGTGAGCCTCCTATTGTTGTAACATGACAATCAATCACAATTCGCCATAGAATTCTGGGTTTACGGGTAAAGATAGTCGTCGGGTATTGGTACTAATAGAGCCAGAAATGTACCTACGGCACATTATCATCATTAGATGTTTCTCTTTTGTCGTGGTGCAATAAAGGTGCAATAACGTAGCATGGTTGCAATTTTATCACTTATCGCGTTGGATAAGACATCTGTCACGTTCTGACATGTATACGAGTGCGAGAGTGACGGATGTCTTATCTACAACGATTAAGTGATAAGTGATAAGATTGTGCTATGCTACGCCTGCTGGCCGACTTTTGCAGACTCTAAAAGTACAGAATACCGCATACTGATTCCGTCCGCAAAATTTGGAAGTGAAGTGAAGTAGACAGTAGGATGAAAGAAGAAGAAGTGAGTATGTATGATTTTAATGACGTTATGCTTCAGTCTGTAAGCTTTTAAATCGTTATAAGTTCCTCATCCCTTGAGCTGAATTTTCACTTAATTTATGCAAGTCTAATAGAAATTCTAATATATGCATTCCGTTTTGGGACACTCAGATTCAATTTCAGATTATTTTATTGGTAAAAATACAGGTAGGTAAAGCCAAATTATTAACAATTATTAAATAAGTATTGATACTACGATTATTCCAATAAGACACGTGGTAAGTTCTAATTAAGTAATACGAAGTTACTTTTAATTTACTAACTTAAGCGTCAAGTATTTCTGGGGACCGATTTTTGACTTTCGAGCGCTCGACTCTTTCACTCGAAAACTGACAAAAATTATGAAATGCTATTTTGAAATAGCGATAGAAAATTTAAAAACGAGTGGTATTGACCACTCGTATTCAATTCTATTGGTAGAAAGCAAATGCTCGCCATTATGACACTATAAACGTATTTACTTGTATTTGATTTTCGAGCGCTCGAAAGTCAAAAATCGGTCCCCTGGTATTCAGCCACTTAGTCCATTGAAAAACAGGTACAAATTGAGTGAATGCACATCTTGCTGAATAGTGTATTACAAATTTCATAATACACACAAATAGATAAAACTCTCTTACGGAAATGCTTTTCAAAGTGTACCTACTCGTATGTTTGCTGTTGATTGTCCTTTCAGTGCACTTAGCACAAATAAAAACTTTTGATAGACAACATATTGAAAATAATGTAATTCTCTCCAGGTCCTGAGCGATAATAGAATAAAATAACCATTACTGAGACAGTCTTAGTGCTGGTACAAATAACGGGAGCTTGCTCAGCTTGAAGTAATTAAGATTCTTTGTTCAGACTATGGGTTCGTTGATATTTGAGTAAATTTAAACGTCTTTGACTCAATCGTGTCTAAATGTTTCAAAAGTTTGAGACCATCTTGTTCATTAGCGTCTGTGTACTGTAACTCGCGCTTTGATAAAATTGTCTTAAACCATTCAGCGCTAATTCACACTTATGCATTACATATGGAGCTTAAGTTGCTACGGAGTACGGCGTAGCGCCTCGAGCGTATTGTGGCAGCTAATGAGTCAATAATATGTGACACTTTAAAAGTGTTAAACTATGTTGCTGTTAAATAACACAATTCTTTCTTACATAAATATTAGGGTCCTTCTAAGACGATCTAGCACGTTTGCAGCAGATTTTATATTACATTAGCTGTGCGTGTACTGGCGTAACAACTTCCACACTCGATTTCATCCCTATGAGGAATAATTATCGGCATACACAGTATTCTCTAGTAACCCAGGTTATGCACAAATTCATCTTAATCGTTTATAATATTAGTAGGATGACCCTTAATCCATACTAATCTATGCTAATACTATTACAAAGAGGTAAAGTTTCTGAGTTTGCAGCTTTGTATATATCCTACTTATCCAATTTGGTTTTCACTAGTATATGAAACGAACCTTCGCAATGGACATTGGCTACATTTGATCCTGCTGCTCATATGAACCTGCAATATTCGTTTTACGCGGGTGGAGCCGCGCGGTCGGTTTGGAAGTTAATATAGTTAGGACGTCATAAACATTATCTCAGTTATCAAGTCTAAGATGTTCTACTTACTATAACGCATAAAAATTGAGGGATATGTTCTAAAACTTGTGATAAAATGTAACTCACGATCTCGATATAACCGTAGAGGGCATGCTACTCATGTTCCGGATTTATCCCAACCCGTATTTATTCCATCTATTATTCACCGTCTCTGAAACTACCTCCCTCAAATGTGTAAGAAGCAAACTCGCGCCAAAGTTGCCCTAAATGTGTGCATTTTGTGGAATTGTCACACGTCAGTGGATAAACATGTGCAAGACAAAGACATAGCTAGCACATGGCCTTTAGCACCTCACAAACTTACCTGGCATTCCAGTTTAACTTTTTGGCACTTTCGACTAACACAAATATTCTGAAGAAACAGTCGGATAGAAATGGCGCTGACATTTTTAGCTGCGAGCTCTTAGAGATTTTCAGCGTGTGACTTTGAGCTGTTTGTGAAGATTTTACGGTCGGTACAGCGAGTTCTATGAGTTTGCGGGGATAACAATAATATGTAAAAAATTGACCTGCAGTCGCGAGTTATTTACGATGTAGTCCGTTAGCAAGAGTAGCGAAAATCACCAGTAGATTTTGACACATATATGTGTCGTGATTAGTGTTGAATGGCTTAAAGAGGAGGGTCGCAAGATTCGCAAGTACTACATTTAACCTCACTTGTTATTATTATTATATAGAGCCTGATGTGTCCCACTGCTGGGCAAGGGCCTTCCCCCTCTTCTTCTACTACTCGCGATTTTGAGCCAACTCTTCCTGCTACCGCCAACGAAACGAGTCTAGACGAATGAGGTAGTCCGGTGTACGTGCTGCACATGCAGACGTGCTGCACACGCAGTCAGTGTGGCTCAGCCTTAAATTAGTCCTCGCGGCGAGCGGGTGCAGAGGTGTGACGATAGCGGGGTGCGCACGAGGCGATGACTGGACTGGTGGATCTGCAGACGTGACCAGCCCAGTTCCACTTTAACTTGGCCGTTTACGAAAATTTGTAATTTTTTCCATTGTTTTTTGAATTTAAACTAAAACCGGTCAAGCGCGAGTCCGACTCGTGCTCTGAAGATTCCGTGCAAACTTTCATAGACCGTATCCGTCACGACCCAATAATTTTGCAAAAATATTAACAGCACATAATAGAAGTTACCGTTTTCAGTACAGCGCGGTCTTTTTACACATTGGTACATTGTGTTACTAATAACTTGCAACTTTTTATTTTTCAACTTTTTCCTTCATAGATATTAGACTGGCAGCGAAAAGTGCACAACTACATGCGAGAGCAGCCGTTTTTTTTTATTTATTGCAGTTCAGCAATAATATAATGATTACATTTTTGTGGTTTAACAAAATATAGCGCACGCTCTTCAAAATGTGCGTAACGATCGGCCTCGGCTAATACAATATTCATTCCCGCTCTCCGACGATTAGTCTTTGATCAGTGCGTAATACCGGGCTATTATATCGAGGATAGGTACTCATGAGGGCCTAAAAACGTGCTATGACAAAGAGTGTCGGGGCCTCGCCTCGGAGGGCCTCGGCTGGCCTCGCCCCGCGAAGGGCCCTTGGCTTTTGTTCGAGTTGCAACAATGCCTCTACAAGGGCCCTCGAGCGCACTTCAATCCGATGTGATATTCGCTGCTGGATTAGGGTTTCCAAGTAATGTGCCTTTGTCTTTGTGTGTAAATTGTTTCGGTTCGTAGTGTTTCTTAAAATAGGAGAGCAGAGTGGTTGTTAATGTATTCTTGGAAGGCGATACGGCTGCAAGTGAAGGGCCGCATCTTGGACCAACTTTCAGAGAATAGGCACTCGCTCTGGTTACATTATTATCATTTACTGGCTTCTGCCCGCGACTCCGTGCGCGTGGAATTTGCTCTGTACAAACTTTCACCCCCCATTTTACCCCGTTAGGGATTTATTTCCGGGATAACTATTCTAAGTATGGCCTTCCTCGGGACTCGAACTATTTCTATAGTGAGTTTTACGCTTAGGCTACAATAGCTTTTCTTGTATTGTAATAATGAGCCATACACAAACTTTCGAGACTCTCACTTAAAATTTTACTTCAGGCCCATACAAACTTTTAACCCCCTTTTGACTCCCTTGAGGGAGGAATTTTCATAAATCCCTTCTTAGTGGGTACTTACGTTATATAAACTACCTGTTATTGAAATAACAGCTTTCTAAGTTTCAACTGTTTGCACTAGGCGTTGATTTAAGTCAGTCAGTCAGGACTTTTACGTTTGTATAAAAGTATAGAAAATAAAATGTTTATAAAATATTCTGCATTGCATAAAAAATAAAAGAAAAGCGAACAAGATGCGAACTTAAAGCCATAAAACAGTCTCTACCGGTCAAAGCAGATAGAAATGTAATAAAGGCAGTGTAACTTCAAATATAAGGTAGACAGTATACACACCTACCTACAAAACAGGACTGCCGGCAAATAACATGGATAATTTTTTTTAAAGAGACCAGCTTGGCAAATACCTACACTCAAAAGCAAAGAAACTGGATACCTACATTACGTTTTTGACATTTCATAAACCGGAGTCAAATCAGACTGTCAGTCAAATACCGTATTGATTGATTTTAAATATTCTCCAACATTAATCTAGTATATATATATATAAATTTATACTATACAAACTTCATACAAAACACGAAGCAAAAGTGCGTGAGTAGAAAGTCCCACTAAACGCCGGAACTGGGAGCACGGCATTGTTACAGTTCTGGGCTGTCCACAACGCTTTGCCTCACCTCACGTCACCAAACCAGTGTCGGTCAGACTTCCAAACGAGTCGCTATTACGAATGCCTGGGTTAAGATATACTAGCGAGGAGCGGTGCGGCAAGTGGAAAAAGATGTGAATAGCATAGGTGTCTACTCAAACAAAACGGCTTTTGTTACATGGAAAACTACAGCACTTACGCCCTTTTGCGCAGGCGGCGCAAAAATATAACAATGGCAAGGAAGTGCTGCCTCGGTCGCTCACTTACAAATTAGACTTATTATAACTGTGGATGCAAACTTGTTATTATTACGCAGTTGGCAGAGTCCTTCCTGGAATGTTTCCCTAATCTTCCGCTTGACATGCCTGTATATGTATGACTAATGAAAACAAAACAGGAAGAACACAATTGGCCCATGAGAAATTACGCATTTTAGGTTCATTTCCTAGCCATCAATATACCATTTAGGTATAAAAAATAAATAAAATATATTACTTAGGGGATCTTATTCTTATCGGAATAGCCCCATAGTACGCTCAATAAGGCTTATGTGATGGGTAAGTAATATGACCAAAGAAGGCGATTATCTATTTAATTTATACAAATACTCAATAGACTATAGGAAACATTCAAGACTCTACAAATCACTTATTCATTCTCTTCACACATGTTTTTTACCGAGACTCGAACCCAGGACGCCTTCTTCGTAGGCAGGGTTATGACATAACAGTTATCATTTTATTGCATTGCTTTGTACTCTAAAATACTTCGCTCATAATACGCTCACGCCCCATTAGTAAAGCAAGATTATTAAAGACCTTTCATCTGTTCAAATCCACCTTCGTAAGATTTTAAGTGAACACTTATTTTAAAACTAATTGAAAATAACATGTACAACTTAATCTATACCAATCAGGATAAAAACTCTGGGGTTTACGTGGACTCAAACTGGCTTGAATAAATTGCGAATTTTATAGAAGTCATCTCGCAAAATGTTTCCAAAATCATAGCGCACAATAAAAGTTTTATTGGCTCGGTATTGTCTCGAGAGAGCTGCACTCCTCCTGGGGCCGACCGACCCGTACTTTATTTCCATTGATTACAATTTTTAAGCGAACATTTTATTTAAAACCAAATGTGTTTTTTTATGCATATAATGCTCTTTTGCAGTAGGCATGCGAAAGTTAAGCTTTTAATATAATGAAAGTTTTGTAGAATCATTAGTGACCGCTGTGATTAAATCTGATGATGATGAGGTAAGCTATGCTCGTAGCTTTACATATTAGCCTGTAGCAACTGTATCTCTGTAGGTAATACTTAGCGATAGCGAGTCTTAGGCCTGTCATGCATTCGTTCTACGATTTATGAAATACATATGTCAAGTCAGTTATACTTCTGAACGGATCAATAGTATCAGAGAGTCACGCCACTGACAATTCAGTTTTGACAATTCTGCCCACTGGCATTGAGCTAGGTAGTTCTAAGTAGAGTAATCCGGACGGCGTGGGCGTCACTGCGAGCGAAGCGGGAAGCGGAAGCGAGTTGACGCGCCCGTCCAGCAACTTTGCCGGACGGGAAGTTGTGTAATTTTTACTAACGTGTAACTTTAGCGTGACACCTTCCTTGCGTGTTAGTTTCTCGGTATATTTTGATTAATATTTTTTGTTATATGTTGAAGTTTATTTATTTTGCCGTTTGATTTAGTTTTAAATACTTACACAGAAAGACATAATCTTTGTTTAATTTATTACCCCTTCTTCGGCTTCGGAGTGCTTACGGAGTGTTAGTCATTACCAGTGATCGTAACTTTTGTAGCATTTTTGGTGCAGCGTAGTGTTGTTAACGGAATTGGTATACTTAAATAAATCTCAATCCTAATTGCTTAAATCGTTAATATCGCAATAATAACCTTAAGTAACAATTTTTATCGATATTGTCTATATATATACAAATTCTGTTAGCATCACTACGCTGCACCAAAAATGCTACAAAAGTTACGATCACTGGTCATTACTGCTCTACATCTGCATGCATGGATTAGTTTACTTACATCGCCGTAAAATTAATTCTGGAATGGTCTGAACCCATAACCCAATTTTACATTGTTACTAAGTATAGTTATAAAGTTTACACTTTAACCAAGTCTGCATACATATAGTTTATCACCTAGGCATGACCACATAAATGTTTTACCAAGCAGATCTACATATTCCAAACTACTGTAACAGCTACAAGTAACTTCATACGAGCGCCATTTATAAGGAACTCGTTTTACTTGTACAAAGTTGAACAAATTCAAACGAGTCGAAGTGCGTCATCTCAATACGGAGCCAGTGTGCGCCCTACCTTAATCTATGCGGCGGATCTTAGAAACAATCCCGCCAGATCTTTCCAACAACTGAATTGAATTCATTATTCGAAAGAAAACAACATGGACAACTTCGAATTAAGTACTTTTAAATTGTTAGTAAAGTGAACTGGAGAATTGCATCGATTTCTATATTTCGCGCAATAAAGGAGAATCTAAATTCATCGAACACAAATAAAACGAACTCTGAAAGTGCTACCGTGCAATTAAACCGCACTTTACTGCTACAATCCCTTCAGTTAAATAGAGAACTTTTAAAGGCGTGTCCTTTTGTCCGAGTTCCTTTATTTCTTGCCGGGGAAATAATGTGGGTGCGAGCGATGTACCTGCGCTGCATGCGACGTCCGACCTCAAATAGCGATGCATTTTGTTTCTTTTCGGAAAGAGGATTAAACGTATTTTGGAATCATTTGCATAGGTACGCCTGAGTGCTGGTCCCGTTTGTTTAAACGTTAAAATAAAGTAAAACCAATGAAACTTTAAGTAAGTTACTTACTTAAATTCAAAATTAAACAAATGCATTAAACAAATTATAAAAATAAATCTCTTATAAAGTTGGAGTATAATATTTTTTAAGTATGCATATTTTAGTAATTCGTGAGTTAAACTTTTAAGTCTTGACCCAATACCTTCAATCTGGATTACATAGCAATAAAGGTGAAATACGGGTTGCCAATTATTTGTATAAAGTTGCCAAACATTGAAACGTTTATTTATCGTTACTAAAACACTGTAACATCGTTAAATACCGCTGTTGATGGCGGCTTAAATTCATCTATTCTCAGTACCTAAACATTTTTGACCCACTAAAATTCTAGCTCAACTGTCTTAAAAAGGCCGTTTTTCTTCCACCAACACGGGTCGTTATCTGTGTATATTTAGACATGGGGTAAGAGTGGGGGCGAGATAGCAATCAAATAGATGTTGTTTCACTGCAGTCCTCGTATGCACACGTGCCGACAAGTGGTCTCCACGTCTTGACACTTGCGCTTATATACTGCGGTGCAGATTATGACCACGGGCAACGCCTTTTGTGAGTACGCCTCCTGTGACGTTCGTGCAATGTAACTTCTGGAAGCGAATCACAAATCGCAAAATAAGTAATATATTTCACTAAATCGATTTAGTCCCACAAAAAGCTTAATTAGGCGACGATATACAAAATCATACTTATATAAGATACATACAAGGGAAAGGGCCAAGACTATGGAACAAATACTAGTGCTTATCACACACTGGATTTATCACAATAATGTACGACGGATGTATATTTTGTTATATTAGATTTTTGAAGTGAAAACTTCTTTAGTAGCGCTGTGCACTTTTTGGGATGGGGAAATTTTTTTAAACTCGCGACAGATGTAGGAGCGTAAGAGGTCACGTGACGTGTAGGAGCGTAGGATATAGTGTTGCCAATTGCCGGAATACAAAAAGCGGGAGTTGCGCTTCAAAACAAGGATTTGTGGAATACGTTTATAGGTTTTTTGATGTAAGACGTACGGTGCTTGGGGGAGGAGGCAGGGGGGAGGGGGAGCGGGGAGTTTTTGCAAAACTAAAAATATTGAAGTTTTTTTAAGCAATTCGCAAGTTTCCACTTCTGACGGCACTCCCCGCTCTTTTTTTTAATAAGTACATATGAAATATCATCATCCTAGCGTTATTCCCGGTTGTGCCCGTAAAGAAGCCCGGGGTCCACTTTGACACCTAATCCCTAGATTTTGCATAGGCACTATGTTTTTACGTAAGCGACTGCCATCTGACCGTCCAACCCAGAGGGAAAACTAGACCTTATTGGGATTAGACCGGTTCACGATGTTTTCCTTCACCGAAGAGCTAACGGTAAATGTTCCGAACAACTCATTGGTAATTCCGAGATTCGAACCCACGACCGCCGCTTGACAGTCGCACGTCTATACCACTAGGCTACCACAGTTTTCAAATCGTTATAAAAATAATCATGTTTGTAAAATACTTCATTATTTTTGAAAAACCTGTATAAACGGAATAAAAGCAAAAGTCATTTGGTTTTTTATTCGGCGTCCTATTCATAACATGATTCATTAGCCAGGTCTGCATCGCAAATGAGAGGCCGATGACGAAGCGTTTTGTCCAACTATCCGTGGCATAAATATTAAAATGCAACCGATACAGTTGATAATTTTATTCTATCGTTTCGACATTTTCAACAAAATATGCAAAATCAGCGAACGTTACATTTTTCGAGCGAAATACAACGGGGAAAACCGATGTTTTGTGGAAGTGTAAATTATAAATTGGTTCAGTGGCAACGTTGCACCGCATTTCCGAGGTAACATTTGAAATCAGCGCTACAATTAAAATATTTTGAAATAAAATTAATTTAGGTCAGAAACGTGTTTTAAAATTGTATTTAATGGTGTAATTTTTTACGGAATGCACGGGACGCGGGCAATGGGCCCACAACGACATAAAATATTTCTGGTAATATTGCGGTTGCTGGCGACAAGCATTTGCGGCAGGTATTTGTGAAGAGACTGTTATAAATAATAATGCTATTTGTATTGTTGTCGTAGCTGTGCTTCTAAAGAAACTGTCACTGAATAAATTTCATATTCGCTAACAATGTAATTTTTGTACAGTCCGCAAATAATCTCCCGGAACAAAAGAGGCGAGAAAAATGCAATTTTACGCGCTAAATCACCTTTCCCTGCTTTAGAAAATAATTTGCCTTTCATCTTCCTGTTTTAAAAACTTAATGTTGAATAACAGGTTGTGTGAACCTCTTACAACTGTATACCTTACTATTACTTCAAATAAATAAAAGAAGAATAACAAACTATCAAAACTACGTCCTCCAAGTATATTTTTCACCTGAAGTATGTTTCGGCTGACGTAACAGTCATGAAACGTATTTTGGAAGAGCGATAAGGAAATGACACAAAGAAAACAAACTACAGTCCGCCTCGGTCGAAAATTTGTCGAGGCAGGCGGAGGCGGGGGCGGCAGCGGGCGCGGGAGCAGCAGCGGGAGAGATAGCGAATGTCAAAGTTATCGAAACGATGTCAGCGATCGCTCGCAACGGATATCTATCGACTTTTACGACGTTATTGCAATCTTTAGACGCTTCTAGACATATTCCCGTTGGCAATAAATTGGCGAGTTCCTAGGTAAGCTGCATTTTATAAACTATGTACGTTATGTTGTTCGCGGAGCTTTGTCGTAAAATTATTTGGTGACGTTTACGATCGGGTCGTTTGCGCCAAATTGAATAATGGCGATGGCACATACAGGAACTAGTCCTTTTACTAACTTCGCAGAAAAAAACGAGTACTATTACACAGGTCAAATCCGTACCGAGTAAAAATCCTGTTTTTTCTGGGAACATGTGAAATAGGCTAACGAATGACTAAACGGTTTTGTTCTATTTCTAATCTGTAAGTACGTCATGTGTATTTTGAGAAATATTACGGTATTTTTTATGTAAACAGGAAGCATGTATAAATAATTCGTTATTCCGGGAAGCTATGCTGGAAAAATCGATAGGCATTGTGGATTCAGTCCAGATTGGAATTGAATGGCGCACGCGACCGATTGACGTGTCACCGTTTTGTCTTTGGAATGGCCTTCCAAGAAATGATTTCTATAGCCAACCAGTAAACAGTACAGCAGCGATTTGTCAAGGGAATGGATTTTAACAAAAGGGTCCCAATTTGAATGGCAACTTGTTGTACGGCCGTTTTAATTTCATAAGTCGTTTATCATAATCAAGGCGTCGGGGTGATTTCACAACCCATGTCAATGTCTCGCCGTCGCCGATGAAGGAAATGTCACATACCTGCTTGGGTAAATGTGTGGACAGGGCTCGCCAAATATTGTATATGCATACTTGTAGTTTTAATAAACTACACGTATATTTGCGTGAGTCAAGTGGTCGTTCTTGTTACACTGGACAGCGTCTTGACTAGTTCATGTGCTCTATTCACCGACTTCAAAAAAGGTTCTCGTTTCGTCAGAATCTTGATTTTTTTATGTAAGTATGTTCTCCGATTACTATATCTACTAACATTTTTTAATCAGTGGCGTGACGTCAGACCGTAGCGCTATGCCGTAGTCCGTTGCAGATGTCCATATGCAGCAAAAGCACCCGTAGCGCTCTGGCTTATGTGTGTACTGAATGCACATTTTCATTTTCACTACCAGGAATTCGCTTACGCCGTAGTCGCTTTCCGCTACATACGAGGAAAACGATGGAATCGCCCACGAGCGTAGCGTGTAGCGTTGCCTGGCAGTGAAAATGTTCAGTGCCATCAAGTTCGCATCGCTACGCTTGTGGCTGATGACATGTGACAGATTTGCAGAGGAAAGTGCCTACGTGCAGTGTTAATAAATATAGGTATACTAGGGGTAAAGTTTACACGAATCGAACTAGCCCCATAATAAGCTCAATAAAGCTTGTGTTATGGAAACTAGACGACGATATATTTAATAGATGTTAATACATAGAAAACAACCATCACTACGAAACAAATATTCATGCTAATCGCACGAATATCTGCCCTAACGGGGATTCGAACCCAGGGCCGTCAGCTTTCTAGACAGGGTCACCCACTGGGCTAAAATAAAGTATCTCTTTTTCGACAAACTTAGCATTAAGTACTAAAAAGATTTAAATAGGCAAACCGGAATAAACAGAGTACTATTCTATGAGTAGGCAACTAGGCAGTAGTAAACTATTATATCCATATTTTATGAAATTACTCATA
Organism: Epinotia demarniana; assembly: GCA_945867215.1. NCBI lineage: Eukaryota > Metazoa > Arthropoda > Insecta > Lepidoptera > Tortricidae > Epinotia > Epinotia demarniana. Next base: position 20,260,435 of record OX244266.1, on the reverse strand, counting down.
AAGTATTTAACCCAAAAAGCCATCTCCATACATCCAAGCACGGAACATTACGGCAGATTCAGGTAGCTAAATAGTTCGTGCGGACCAATATCCCTAATCTAATATGCTCCGCCCGGGCTCGATGTCCGCCGGCTGCAATCTTCACCCTAGTGCGGTAACGGTGTCCTTTCCACTCACTATTACTCGGAAATGGTTTGTCCGCTGCTGCGGGGCCAGTGGTTGAGTTTTCAGAAGGTCGAAGGAAGGTTTTTTTCGGTTGGGATACTCAGTGCAGTCGCGGTCAATACTAAACTTGACATAAGCTGTCTGTGAGAGGCTTTATTCCGGTCTTAAGGACCCTTGCGGTATTGCCGGTGCTGTCAGTTAAGTCAGTACGGGAGGCCAATTCTCGGGCCGATTGAGATGAGGTGTAAAACTCGTAGATATATCTCGAAAAAAAATGGCAGAAGACGAACGAAAACCAATGTCTGCATTCTCAAAGTCTCACACTCGAGATATGTCTAGTCTCAGGGATTGAGATGCAACGAGTTAGCGTTAACATTATATCTGTCAGTGGCGTAATGGTGGAATTTGACAGCTTACTTTACTTGAAACAGTCAAGTCAGAATGCATTACTAGCACTATCCAAGCTTCCAAAAACTAGCCAAGTCAAGTCTTGAGCATCAATTTATCCAAATTATCTGCTTTGTGTAAATAATTCGACTTTTCAAATTTAAGAAGTTATACTTTTATATAGCAAATATTGTTGTTGTAGAAAAAATTACAAATTTCATATTCTTTAAAATACATTTTACTAATGGATTATCTACTGAACTTGGCACCCATTAATATCTCAATTCTTTTGTCGGAGAAGTTTACAGTCACGCATATTCTTAATATTGAACTTGGCTCCTACTTGTATTTATACATTTATGTTTTTGGTGGGATTATATCTTTCTGGAACTTAAGTTTTATATTTTTAATTTTTAATCAGAGCACAATACAATTAGGTACATAACAACTTAAAAACTACTACATAAATAAAGTTATAACTAAAAATGACATATATTTACAAATTGCCTACAATGTAGTCCCCCAGGTCGGCGCTCTGCGGCAGGGTGCCCTTAAGGCTGGCTACATTTCCTCGCTGAATGGCGATGCCAATTCTTTGGCCGAGGAACAAGCCAGCCCTATGGTCAGCCGTGTGCTCGAAGAGCCGTTTTTTCAGGTCCCGGTATAATTTCACATGGTTTAACACTTGGTTGCCTGCAAGGCCCGTGTATATGACTATAATATGTATAATATTGATCTCATAATTTTTTCCTTATCTGATCTATCATTATCAGTTCAGTGCTGAGCATCGCCCTCCCCTAATACTACAAAATATCGTTCGCTCTGTTAACCATTTTTGTTTTTCTTTTGCGCTACTTGACCAATCGTAATTTGTGAATTTTGATCCGTGACGTTGTCGTTTCAATATAATAGTAAAGCTATTTTTCAAACAGAAATACTCTTATCAGAACTAAATACACGTTCCACTTAGTGAAAAATTATCTACTGTTTCACTAATTGCTACTACCCGTACGGTTACAGCTCATTCGAAATGTTCTACGAGTAATCCTGTATTGGTTGAATTAAAATTAATCTTTCCCAGCATGCTTATGTACAACTGCGTAATTCAAGTGAAAAACGGTACAAGTTTAGTACAGTTGTGTAGGACTTGTGCCCTTTTTTACCAAAGCCACAGAATTGCACACGTAGGTGTGAATACACGCGCATTGTCTTGTTGCAGTGAATTCAATTGAGACGATTGGTTTAAAATAGAATCCTAGTTTTAAGGAATAGCTACTTGAACGGAATGGCATTCTATTTGTTAAAAGGTATAATGATGTGTTTGTGAACACTGGCTGGTAAGCAAGCCCTTTGACACATACGGCTTTGGGACCATTTTTTGTGAACGGAATAACGGTATATTATGTACAACAACGTTGTCATTATATCATTAGTGGGTATTCCGATTCTTTACATAAATTTAGCAGTGACGTAAATTAACATAAATACCCATAAATGTTTTCTCTCATACTCTTACGGAATCTTTGGAACAAAATCCGGATTTCGACGAGGGTAGAATTGGAAATAACTTAGTGCCAAAGTTTGGATCAGTTCAGTAATAACAGAATGGCATTAAAAAGCCTTTCCGTTTCAATAAAATAACAGTCCGTCTGTTACTCAAAGTACTACTTCATTTAATCTACGGGAGCTGCACGAAAATACTTTTGTTTTTAAAATAGCCATCAGATCAGAACCCAAGTATACGTGTAACTGAAGAACTCTTTATTTCTTTAGCTTCACAGTCGATACTCGCCGGCTTTATTGCGAAACTTTCGGCAAGCATTCCTCTTTTATTACTCCAATTTTGTACGACTAAGCCTACGGAGCGGAGGGGCCGCGCGCGATCTTTATTATTTAGATTTCGATTGTTTGAGCTTACACACAAAAATACACGGTAACGCGTCATATATATTCAGCGTTTCTGATTTGGAATCAATTGCGGATTTATGGTCTCGCGGCATCGATGCTTTATCTCCCTCGGGTACTGAGAAGCGATTTCATACTGAGTTTACCTGCGCGCAAAACCAATCAGTGAGGATTTTATCAGATTTTAAATCAAGTTACAGCTCATTGAAATCATTCATTCTAACAAAATACCAAATCAAAAATCATTCGATCTGTAGAAAAAAAAACAAACTTAAAATGAACGCCTCTCAAGGCTTAATTCAATGTGTGAGATTTTGTTAAATATACTAGAATGTTGGAGTAAATATCTTCTCAATGTTTATGTTTTAACAAATATTTTTATATTAATTAGTAGAGTGGCGTTCATTTCAAGCTTAGTTCTAGTCTATTCAGAATATTTTTTACACAACGTTTTACATATTTTTTAATAGATACCATGCATTATCGATCGAGTTATAAATATTCTTACATGTTCATTGTTACATTGTTCCGTTCTGTAATACTAATAATTACAGCACATAATGGTGCTACTTTCCCGCACTAGTGCAGAAAAGAGCACTTTTCGTGCATATGTCGAAACTTTAAAGAGCCATATGTACAGTAAAACGTTGTACGATACACTTGCGAATAGGTAATTCGCAACTCGTTTCGGTTTAAAACACTCCCTTCGGTCGTGTTTTAATTTATCACCACTCGTTGCGAGTTTCCTATTTTCGGGTAGGTTGTGACATACGTGAGGTATGTTGATAATTACATCAGAGGCGAAATTGTTCACGCGAACCGCAGGTGAGTGTGATAAGGAAGCCGAGGATGTAATTATCAAAGCTCACGCGTATCATATGACGTTTTTCAACACACTTTGCGAGGAAAAAATCATTTTCATAAGATGAAAATGTTATCTAGGCCTGCCAAATTATTTTCTTTACATTAAGTAAATCATTAAGATAAAAACAGGTTTTTACTCACAATTGCACATCGCCAAGAATTTCCAGTGGCGTCCATTCTATTTATCACTTTTTTAGTCACCACGGGTCAACATTTTTGATAATAACCAAACCCGCATAAACAAATTTTACAAATATTTCAGAAATAACCTATACTGGCGCGCAATACTCTATATCATTTACAAAAAGATATAGTCAATTAATTAACAAAAAGGATTTAATTTGTATAGTTGAGTAAGAATCCATTTGCCGAGAATTAAAAAAAAGCTGTACATTCTGTACAAACCGGTTAAATTAAGAATGCACCGTGTTCATGCATATATCTTGCTGCAAGGTGCCAACGTGACTTAATCGGGATATAATAAAAAAAAGCAAATCAGCAAAAGTGCTGTAATGTTATAAAACACGCGTGTTTAATATCCAGGATTATGAGCCTAAAAGCGACACAATAAGAGGGTACGTTACGAGCAATTGTGTTGAAAATAACTATTATTACTATTAACACAGATGTGGAACTCACTGTATGTATCTAAACGACAATTTTGCGTATTTTGAATCTTTATTAGAGCAATTTAAGACTGTTTTTTGTTTTTTACATTGCTGGAAATAAACATTGCTTGGAACCCTAATTGCAGCTTAAGACAACTAATTGCTGTTGTATTAAGTGCACCGAAAACAAAAGGAATGTGATAGACAAATTAAACCGTTACCAAAATGAAGCGGGTCGTTTGGCGCTTAGCGTTTTTCGAGTGGTTTAAACATACACACCCACCTCTGTATAACGCTGTAAATAATTATCTACGTGCTAGCAGTGACGTATGCGCGCTATTTAAGACAGGCGTTCCTATTTACAAAGCGTTCGAGAAAGTAGTTACCGATGAAATATGTAAAGAGTTATTTGTTTCTGTCACCCATGCATAACTGAATTAATGCCTGCCTCGCTAGTGTGCGCGACACTGTGCGTTTAAATTATTCTTTTTGTTTTAATTTTTGTATCAATTATAGATCTTAAAAAGCCCTTTTTTTCTCATGGGTCTGTTAGATTCATGTACTATCTCATACTTATTTATTTATAATGCACAAATACATTTTATCTCAAAATTTTCATTTTAAGTTAAATTAAATTAATTCAAATTTGTTTATATCGATATAAATATGGAAAAAATAGAATAGTTGACAATGGGTTAAATGTAATGCTCATGTTATTAGTCCATTATGAAAATACCCCAGTGACGTTACATTTTTCCCTCTGAAATGGAAACACTTTTGGTGTTCATACAAATCGTGGTACATGCGATGCCTACTTAAGTATGTCTGTGACTTGCACAGTCATGTAGTGTCATTTCGCTGGTGTGACGTCGGTGCAACAAATATAGAGGTACCTACACAATTTAATAGACATCAAAATGACTGATGATGAATGATTTGACTCATAGTCATACTTTTGAGCCAATGTCCGGTTCACTGCCGCAGAGACACTTCTTTCATGTTTAATGTATTTTTCTTGTTTAATATGTTTCTTTTGTGTGTTTGTCAATATATGTATCTTTCTTTATTTATTTTCTTTAAATCAGCAACTTTTCGAAACGTCAAAACAATATGTCAGTTGAAAAGTTATAGTTTGATAGTAAAGTAAGTACCTACTAAGTTTTGTTGGCAATGTAAAACTAATTTGTTTTCGCTGTAGTGAAATACCCTATTTTATATACGTGCGTTTCGAACCGAGGTCAAGTTACTCGCGAATATCCCCAGGTGTCAGGATAGCCCCCCGGCGAGAGTAATGGCGGCGATAAGCACTAGCAATTAAAGCATTGCTACGCGACGCACGCGTTTCTTTGCGCCTCCCTTAATGGAGATTTGTGGTTGCCTGCGCGTGGATTGGTGTTCGCGGTAGCTTGTATAAGATGGGTTTTAGAAAGAAATGGCAATAGTCCCACAGAATAAGGTGTTCTATTGATACGTGTAAACTACGCCTCCGTGTAAGAGCTACGTCAAGACGCGTACGAGAAAACGAGATGCTCTTGTACAGATTTCGATTAATATCTTACCTTTAGATAGCTATATTGTGGCGTTTAATTATGTATTGTTTGAATAGGCTGAGCTTTAAAAGCATAAAAAAAGAACCAACTTCGTTTTTATGTTCTATCTAGGCAATTTTAAGCAATTGTATTTCAACATTTAATTAAATGGTACCTGCCATTTAAGTACTTACTAACCTAAGAATAAACCTTTTATCACTCCCGTATAAGGTCGATTATAAGAGCTATGTATCCAAGATTTTTCAACGATTAAAACTGGTGTGGGCTAAGGAATAACACATGTATATAGCGTTGTTTCACAATTAAGTTGTTAACATATGTCTGAGTTGATAAAACTATAGATAGCGGTCTAAAGCGGACAATTCTTGTAATTTCTAAGCTTAATTGTTGCACAAACAAACGGGGCAAAGATGGTAGCCATTTTATCACTTATCATTATGGATAAAACATCTGTCACTCTCGCACGTATGAGACTGCGAGAGTCACGGATGTCTTTTCCACAAAGATAAGTTATAAAATGACAACCATGCCTCGCTCGCAGACTATAATACTCAGAAAAAATAATGCACAAACACTATATTTTTTTCAAATATGTATTAAGATAATAGTCGTTAATTTACTACGAATCTACGCCCATGACCTAAAAATTCTTCGTAATTCCTATTGTAAATACAATACACATTATTAATTACACCTTAGTTAGGTACTTTATAAATAGTTTCGAATTATATGGACGTGCTAAAAACATATAACGAGGTAATAATTTTACGGCGAGTATTAAGCGCTCAACTTTCCGCCCGTTTGGCCGGTTATTTCAGCTTTTTCAGATCAATTACGGCTTTCTGACTTTAATCCGCACTTGCTGCGGCACTGAGCCGGTTTCAGTTCTAGTTAGCGACTTATTTCTCAACTGTAGTGTTAGTTCATTAATACCTAGGTAAATATGCTACGTAGGGTGGCGCTGAGCGGGTAATTATGGCGCTCTTTAGGGAAGCCCTATGTCCGGTGGTATGTTTGGCTGATATGACGATGATGATGATTCCTGTAGAACCCAGGCAGAGGAAAACACGAAATCCTTTGGAAATGTCTTTCATTTATCTGTATGTATCTTCTATGATCAGTAACGACTTAATAATTCTATAAAAAATAGGATGGTGAATACTGTTTCCACTGTGCTACAGTTTTAATTAGTACGGGGAGCAGAAGACGCTTACTCAAATTCCAAAATTTGTTACTATTCTGACAACAACGATGCACTTGCGCTGACCATTTGTGAACCTTATGGCAAGGACATAGGGTCTACTATTGGTCGGTTAGGTGTTTTTGTTGTTTATATGTAATACCTAAAGAGTAAAAACAATGTAAGAATGAGACTCCTCAAGCAACTTTAATATAATTAGAACATGTAAGCAGCTTTGTAACATTAACTTACTGAATAAAGTATTCCTGATTTATTTTTATAATTATATATTTTTTAATTATATAGTTTTGCACCTGTCACATGTTATTGAAGAATGACATGTTTGATTTCCGAACGTGTATTGAACGACGTTTTTAGGGTTCCGTAGCCAAATGGCAAAAAAGGGAACCCTTATAGATTCGTCATGTCTGTCTGTCTGTCCGTCAGTATGTCACAGGCATTTTACTCTAAAACCATAAGATGTATTTGAATAAAAAATTAAGGATAGGCTGTATTTTGTTAACCGCTAAATAGTTTTGTAATGAAATTACTAAAAAAGATTTTTTTTAGGGGTGCACCCCATACATAAAACTGAAAGTCAAAAAATATTTTTTCATTGCAAGCCCACTTGTGGTACATCAATAGACAGGCCTTTCAAAATAAAAGGTTTTTAAGCAATTTTTTGGATTAAGTGAATAGAGTCGGAGATAATCGCCCCGAAAGTGACTAAAATTGTTTCCCCCCCCCTCTAATTTTTGAACCGTGTATTTTAAAAATATGAAAAAAATCATGCTCATAGGGATTATAAAATTCTACCAGCGAAATTTGTTTTCAACAAGATCGGTTCAAAGGTTTTCGAGATATTTATAAAAAACTGCGTTGCTTAAAGAAAAGGACGTAAGTGCCATAAGTTTTCAGTAACGATATGAACTTTTTCATGTCAGACCCATCATACCCCTAGCAATACCCCTGGGTCTACACCCTACGGTGGGACTATCTATCCCAAAAGTCCTATTACCGTTATCAGTATCACGCAGTGTAGTTGAAAAAGTTAGACTACCGTTATCTGTACGAGTAGGTAACCTTTGATTTAGTATATAGAACTAGATGCACAATGTCAAACAAATATGCCAAGAAATGTGCCCCAGAACATGAACGAAGAATACTCTGGACAGGCTATGGTAATAATAATACCACGTGCGCGTTCATTGTCCTTGTCATAGTTGTGCCACACAAACCATTACCCGTCCCGTAGTAAGTTGTTTATGACAAGTCATCAGCCATTTTAGGACCGTTCTTAATTTAGCTGCATAAGAGCTTTTCCGTCCCTCACCGTGGCAACACGTACAGCCCGTCCATAGTATTCTAGGTTCATGGCCCCAGAATGACAGCTCTAGCTACATTTCAGTAATTGCTAATAGCGTTAACTTATAACCTGCATCAAGATATATGTTTCATAAAAAAAGAACTCAGTGTTTTAGACCTTAAGCACCATATTAGCAAACCAACATCAAAAGATTAAATACTTTTTAGTTTATTGTGACATATAATGTGACTTGACTGCTCACGTCAAAACTTTAGCGTTTAGCGAATGAATGGTCGCGTTATAAATTTTATTTATTTCAACAGAAAGCACAAATACATCTGGTTTCTTTATTTTACAAGTGGGGAATAAACAGTTTCAAATATTTGTACAAATATTATATACAAAACAATTGTTGAGATTTCCGTAAGTACATATAGTCATAAAAAGAAATCATTTTAGTTTCCTTGAAATAGATTCAGTTTGTTAAATAATTGTATTTTCGACCTGCCTTTACTTTAAATACTTTCTTTTTTGCGATGTAATGTAAGCGTATAGTCAAGTAGCGATCAGCTGTCGATTTTATTAAAACGGTCCTGGGTTTTGAACGTCACTCTCATGAAATTCATGATCACCCGACCACAGAATAAAAGAATAATACAGTAGGTAATCTGAGGCCGTTTAGGAGCGTTTGTTACCTACTGCGCAGGGCTGTGTCACGTTTGTGGCTTGGCATACCTATAATACTAATTTTGTTTTTAAGTATGCAAAGTATTTCTGTTAAGGCACGGAACCCTTGTTGTGCGTGGTCCGACACGCACTTGGCCGCTTTTTATTTAATATAGTTGCGAAAATTAAGAGAAGGCTCAAAAATATGCCTAGTGACGAAAATCCCATTCAGATATTTCATAGAATTACGCAGCTACAACCGTTATAGTATAGCTTGTTAGAGAGAGAAAACGCAAACAGTGTGTGACGTCACAAGCCGCGAGGCTGCGGCGTCGCGCGTTGTTTTTTTTCTCCATTTGACTACATTTTTAATTCTTTTTCGAGAAAATATGACATTATTGATAATTTTTTTTAGTGTCTTATTGAGTTGCAAAAGTGAAAAGCTCTAGTTCGCGAAAACCGACTTTCCGCACCCTAAACAACTACCTACGTAAAGTAGCACTTTTTGAGCAACTGTATTAAAAATGTATTTACATACATCACTTATCTGCTTCTTCTCTTGCCTTGGAAATGGTACAAGATGCTCCTTTTTACATGTGGCTTTTAACCCTTTAACGGACCAATTTAAACTTAAGGTATAATTCACGTCTCCTGCAGTGCTATTGTATATAGACCTAAAAATTATGTACCATAAAAAATACAAAAAGATGACCTTAACATAGGTGGCGATTTTACCATGAAAAAATTGTGTCCTATACGCTAAACAGGGTTAAGGCACAGGCTAGGCCTACGGTACACAATTTGCGGAGTGTTCGGTTCCATTTTCTATCGAGTGATCTTTAGTAATGAATTATATATCCATTATGTACTTTCGCCAGATTGGAACTTCAACTAATGAAATTACACATTATATTGCTCATACACGAAGGAACCGAAAATTCCACTAATCGACTTGGGTGTACCGTGTCTTAAAAGCTTTTCTCATCACAATTTATATTCACGATCCAGGCATGTTCGTAAAAACCCTTTCGAAATATCTTCAACTGCGATAAATCACACAAAACGTAATAAGTACATTTCCACCGGGAATTTTACTTCTAAATCGGGAAACCCTCTAGGTATAATTTAACAACGGAAAATCAAGAAACTTAGTAATACTCGGTTCCCGCTAGCTTACAATTTGCGAAGTTCACTTCGGTACCCGTAACTAGAATTTGGTAGTTTGTAGCAAACCTACTTGAAACCGAAAAGTTTCAATGGATGCCGGTGCATAGGGAAATTAAACGCGGATTAGCAATGTATAGACTCACGTCACGGTTAACTTGGATTACGGTACGCAAAACAGATCTCGTCGCTTCTTGACAATCTTTGGTGGATCAGGGTCAGCACTGTACTCTGCCATTCAGAATCATTCGAATTTACGAATACTAATCATTTATTTCGCACTAAGTATATAATCCATAGTGTTAGGGGTTACATTACAAACTCAGAGCTATTGCTAGTGTACTATAATTATGCTAAACTTAAATTAAAGGTGCCTGGGCACCGGTATTGCAGGCGCGTGCAGTTGCACATAACGCTGCAGCTGCGGCGAGTCGCAGCGGTGGGCTAGCATGCTCAAATTGCACAAACCTCGTGTCATGGTCAGCCTTATCACACGATAAGTGACGAGATGGAGCGTCCGTCACTGGCCCAGGATACTATTTGAGCTGCGACGACTGCAAATGAGGAGACACGTACATCGTTTCCTCATGATGGTAGAAAGCAATGCATGTGTGCTTCCACCAACATTGTCGACGCAATGCAATACCGTGGCAGCCCGAACATCATCCTGAACGCGTCATTATATTGGACGCGCAACGGGTTAAACCCGCTGAGTAATTAGAGTAAATTCTGAATCAAACATTTATATACTCTTATTTGATGCACACAAAAGTACCAACTATAATTATTATTCTGGAACAGTTTTTTGCCACATAAAATTTTTTTTTTTTTTTTTTTTTTTTTTATTACATATATCTGCGATCAGTCGTAAGACTATAATCAGATAGGTAGTAGGTGGTAGATGTTTGGAGAGATGAGACCACTGTCCTAACTCTCGTCTAATTCAGGCAGCACGTTGGCTCTCTTGAGTCTCTTGATTGGATTGGGCTCCAATAGTTTGGCAGACAAGGGATTAGGATGGGCTATAAGTCTGTCCTTGTACTTGATTGAGTATCGTCTCGCTTCTTCGGAGACAGTCGGTATTTCCAGGTACTCGTGGATTTCCGAGTTGCGAGCGTACCAGGGTGCTGATGCTATAACCCTGAGGATGTTGTTTTGGGCTCTTTGTACTCGCATTGTATTGGATTTGCTTGCTGATGACCACAGTTGGATCCCGTACGTCCAGATTGGTTTGATGATCCCGCAGTAAACTCGCAACTTGTTGGTTAAGGATAGTACAGACTGCCTTCCCAGGAGCCAGAGCAGGTTCCTGAACCGGAGGTTGATCTCGTCGCGCTTGTTTTTGATATGCTCTTTCCATGTCATCCTTCGATCAAGGTGAAAGCCCAGGTATTTTACGCATGTCGACTGGGGAAGGTTAGCTGGGCCTAGACTAACGGGTGGGCAAGTTTCACGCCGGAGTGTGAATGTAATATGGTGTGACTTAGGAGCACTTGCTTTTATGCGCCATTTGGACAGCCAAGCATTGGTGGCGGTAAGTTGAACCTGCAACAAGCTGCTTGCCTCTTTCGGGTCTTGGCTACAGGCGAGAAAGGCTGCATCGTCAGCAAACGTGGCTACCGAGACCTGAGGTGTCTGGGGTAGGTCAAGAGTGTAGATGTTGTACAGGATAGGGCCTAGAACTGAGCCCTGGGGTACTCCTGCTCTGCAGGTAAGCAAGGAAGATCTAGCGTCACCAAGCTTCACTCGAAACTTTCTGTCACTAAGGTATGATTCCATTAGAGGGAAGAAACAGTGTGGCAAATAAGTTTTGATTTTGCAGAGTAGCCCCTTGTGCCAGACCCTGTCGAATGCCTGCTGTACGTCCAGAAAGGCAGCCGAGCAGTATTTTTTGCTTTCTAGGCTTTGTCTTATGGTGCTGTAGACTCTGTGGACCTGCTCTATAGTGGAGTGTTTCTTACGAAAGCCGAATTGGTGGTCCGGAATTATTTGATCCATATCTAGGCAGGGATTTAGTCGCGCAAGGAAGATCCGTTCCCATAATTTGGACAGTACTGGCGTCAGGCTGATTGGGCGGTATGACGACGGTTCATTAGGTGGTTTACCGGCTTTATGGATCATTATAATCTCAGATGTTTTCCACAAGGCGGGTACATGGGACGTCCTTAGCGTGGCATTGATGAGTATGGTAAGGAATACAATGGCCTTCTTCGGGAGTTCTTTTAGTAGCCTTGCGGTTATTAAGTCGAAGCCAGGGGCTTTCTTTGAGTCCAACTTGCGAATCTCTCTAATCACCTCTCTGGGTGAGGTAGGACGCAGTGGCAGGCAGAGCTGGAAGTCTTGTTTGATGATTTTCTCGATTTCCGGGTCTTCAGGCTCATCGGTTTCGTTTGGTTTGAATATGCTGGCAAGGTGTTTGGCAAAGGCCTCGCATTTTTCTTCGCCGGTTCGCGCCCAAGTTTGACCAGTTCTAATTGGTGGGGAGCATTGTTGTGGCTGAAGGTTTTCCTTTGTCGCTTTCCAAAGGTCATGAGCCCCACGACCGCTTGGAGTAATCTTTACAAGCCTTTGCCTGACTGATTCGTTTACAGAGTCAGCAAGGAGGTCTTTCAGTTCTTTAATTGCCCTGTTAAGTTTGGTCTTGTCGGTGCTCCTATGAGACTGGTGCCAAATTCTTCGGAGGCATCGTTTCTCTTTAATTTTCTCCCTTATTGCAAGGGGTATCGGGGTGCCAGATGATGTTCCTTTTAACTCCGGTGTGCTAACCCAAGCCGCTACTTGTAAAGTATTTGTGAAGTACAGGCAGGCATCATCCACATCTTCTTTACTTTTGAGTGGAAGTTTGAGGTTGATATTCGTCTCGAGGTATTCACGAAAGTAGAGCCAGTCTGTGTGCGGGTTGTGCAGGTGATCAGCGTAGGGCTCGTAGAGCATAGGCACGGAGCTCAGCATTAGAGTAACGGGGGTGTGATCAGACGAGCCATCAAGACTTGATTTGACGATTGTGTTCTGCTTGCAAATACTCTTGGTTATGTAGAAGTCTAATAGGTCAGGCTTTTTCTGGCTATCCGTTGGCCAGTATGTAGGCTCTCCTGTTGACATAGGTGTCAGATTGATGACATCGCAGCTCTTTTTTAGTTCACGACCCCTAGTGGTTGTTAGTCTCGAGCCCCAGTGAGAATGTTTGGCATTCCAGTCGCCACCAGCGATGAACCGGTTGCCCAAGGATTCGAAAAAACGGGTAAACATAGCCTCTTTTATGGTGTGACGCGGTGGGCAGTAAACTGCGGAGAGGTTAAGAGGTCCAGATCGATCTTCGACGCGTATCGTAGTGGCTTGTAGGTAGGGGGTCGTGAATGGATCCAAAAGGCAGTGCCTTATACTATTCTTGATAATGACCGCGGAGCCAGCATGGGCACCCCCATCAGGGTGAGGGGTTAGATAAACGGAGAAACCAGGAATGCATATTCTGCTTCGTGATGTTGTGTGTGATTCAGATATAAGGCAGATATCAAGATTGTTTGATTTTATGAACATTTCTACTTCGTGTTTGTTGGGAGCAAGGCCGTTAATGTTCCAAGTAGCTATGTGTAGAAAAGTCATTTTGCAAGCTTTGTGACGAGGGTTGTGATAAGCCCCACAAGGGAGCCTATTTGTTGTATTAGTAGATCCATTTTTTCGCTCTGTTTAACTAAAATTTCCTCTAGCTTGTTGTGGTATTTTTGGTCATTGTTGCCACTGGTAACTTCAGCGTATGATTTTTGTTGTGAGTTGTCAGTAGAGCTCTTATGTTTAGATGTGTTGGGAATCGGGTTTTCCATTGCAGCTGAAGCCGGGGTAGTTTGTGCAGGTGGTCGGACTCTAGGACTAGAATTCTTGTTTCTTCGAGCAAGAAGATCTTTGTATATTTGACAACCTTTGTAGTTGGCCGGGTGATCGCAGGAACATAAGCCGCAGGTAGCAGGGGTAGCTCTGTCTTTCTTGCAGTCAGAGCTTTTGTGAGGTCCAGCGCATTTGACACATTGATATGGCCTCATGCAGTTGTTCTTGGAGTGTCCATATTGTAGGCAACGCTGGCATTGTACAATGCCTTTTGATTTACGAGGATCCTCTATCTTGACCTTTTGATTATAGATATACTCGATCTTTTTAGCTGCCGGGTTGTTAGCACTAGGCTCAATGTTGACAAAAAATGTCGAGGTGGGTGTCTTATCTGGGCCGTAGCGAACGTTGATAATTTCACCTTTAACTTTGTTATTAGTTGCCTCTACTGCTTCGTTAATTGCTTCATGTGGAGTAGTATGGTGTAGGTTTTTTATAACGATCCGGTAGCATTTGGAGTCCTTTGGCGTAAATGTGTGGCCAATAAGCCCGTTTGATCTGATGACAGTAATAATCTTTTTATATTCTTCAGGGGTTACTACAAGGACGTGAAGAGTGTATTTGTTGAGGATTTTGAGTTTAAACTTATCTTCGGTGCTGGCAGTAAGAAGGAGTTTTCGTAGCTCATTGACATCTTGTATTCCACTAAGAACAATCGGCGGGGGTTTGCTGGGTTTCCTATCATTTTCGATGGGTGTTTCGTCTGTTGAGTCCAGCGGTAGGTTGCTGAAGCGATTTTCCGTGGATGTTCCCTCTTGCTCAGGCGGGGACCCGCAGGTTTTTCTCTTTTTACTGTGGCGCGGTGTAATCACTTTCTGCCATGACGGTGGAGCAGGATAAGGCTGGTTGTCTTGTGATGGTAATTCTGTCATGTCAGTTGCAGTATCTTTTGGAGAGTCTTCAGAGTTCTTAGATGTATTTTGAGCTGGGTCAGTCATGGATGATGATCTTGGTCTGTTAAACAGTCCGGGGTGAAATACTTGTTGAGTTAGTTGAGGTTGGAGTTTTTGGTTTTTTTGGGTATTCATAATTATTGTTCCCACGAGAAGGGTCGAAATAGAGGTCGCTCACAGGGTAACGCCCATTCCTGTGAGAAGGCACAGTACAACGATGTGAGCCAGGTCCATCGAGGTTAGCGCTAGCGACTGGATTCCCTCAGCCATCCATCCCCTCGGCACGCACCTTGGGATTGGGGTAATTATTTTATAGAGGTTGTCTTCCTCATAGCCCAGGCAATTAAGCCAAGGCTACCGGTCTTGCGAAACATGACCACAAGGATGCGGTTTGTAAAGGTCATTTCCTACCTTTACACTGGCTGGCTGTTAAGCTTGCCTAGTAGGTTAGTTGACCGCCGCCTACGACTCGGCGTTTGTTGTTCTTTAGCACCACCCGGGGGACACGTGTAGGGTTGTGGTTAGGTAGCTCCTACGGACGCGAACAACTTTGCCCCCCAAAATGCCACATAAAAATGATTTGTGAATCGTGACAATGACAGCGTCGATTGACCCAAATAAAATATGATTTTATCAGTACGTCCTGCTCACACACTTGCATTAACGTATAAGCCAATAGTGACCATGCGTATAAAATTGAGTGGGCCTCCAAACACATATATATGGTAAACAGAAGAAGAATAGAAAAATAATCTGCCTCGCATAGTTTACGAAGAGCACCTCGTTACAAACAAGTAAGGTACGCCATGGGATAAAATATAGCGTATGTCCATTCCAAAGAACCACTCTATATATTACTGAAATATTTTTTGATTTCGGTTGAGTAGTTCTGAAGATTAAATCCTACACAATAGTATATTACGTACCTAGCAGTGAATTTTTGAATGCCCCAGATCGCAACTGTTTGTGGTCCGAACCGAAGGTGGGGGCCCATAAATATGCGATCTGGGGCTTTACGAATTACCGGTCGTGGTGCGAACACAAGCGAACACAATTCTACGTCTCCTGGGTATGAAGTGAGATTTTCCGTTGCGCCCGTGGGCGGTAAATCGCACTTACCGCCCAGAGATATGTAAAAACTTATAGAGCTACATAATTATAACCATACATCGTTATTCAGTTATCCTAGCATACGTTTTTAGCGGATAACATATTCCGAAGCAAATAACCGAGGATACAACCAGGTTTAACGACAAGATATTGAGGCGACATGTTTTTCAGGCATAAATGGATTGACAGTACACTGCACATGTGAGGATATCCGCTCGGCAATTAGCACAAGTGCGTCAATGATGAACCACTAATCCGGTGCGGAATATATTTGCATCAATAACGGCGCATTATAGGTGCATTCAGTCAATTTATTCCGTACTAATTACTCATATTCATAATATCAGACAGTTCACTATGGCTATAAATCGTACTAAGGTAAAACTCGCAATGTTTGACCCTTTAACCCTTTCAACGCCGAGAATACTTTAAGGTGTCGTGTGTCGTCGTGCCGGCAGCGCCAAGTACCCCTCCCTATAAGCGTTATATATGACATTCACTGACAAAGCTACTTTCAATCTTTCATATAAGGTATGTTTTTGGTCTCTTGCAACAGTGATGTTGGCGTGACAATGTCTCTTTTTGTGTTTTGTCTGGACGGCGAAAAGGTTAAGTCCTAATAGTTGACAAGTATTGTTTATCTTTATTTTTATGAATTAAGATTGAATCTCAAATATTGGGCCTATGTCGAGTAGAGGAACGTTTACCTTACTGAAGTATTATATTCTTCATATAATATAGTTTAAGCAGTGAAAAAAATTTACGAATTTACACGGATCTGCATCGCTGCAATAAATTTATGATCCAGTCAAATTCTGTTTTTACTAGGAAAGTTTTGGGCTAATTCTGATTTCTTTCATTCTATAAGCATTTTGGGGTGCTGAATCCGAATCTGAGGTTTGCTAACAAGTGACGCAACATTGAAAACATCGCTAAAAAAAAGTAAAAAAAAGTGCTTTTTTTCCGGTTTTTGCTTAATACTCGGAAACTCTTAACTTTTAGTAATATGGCCTGTTTACACAAATTAAAGTTCTTAAAACTATCTAAAAATGTCACTATTTCGTTTATTTTTGAAGAGCCGTCCTGTCTCAAGTGCGAGTTGAAAATTGGCATATTTCAGCGGTCTCTGCAAAATACACTTTTCTTTACTTTTTTATTAAAAGGCTGGCAGTCAGTGAATTTCATTTAGTTTTTAAGTTATTTCAATAAAGACCGAGGACACAGAGAATTCACGTTTTGATTACTTATTATTTTTATTGTTGAACAGTTATTATAGCTAGATTGCAAAAAAGGAAAAGATCTCAGTTAAGGCCTCTTCACATTCCAATCGGCAACAATGTACTAACTTTCTGTAGTATGTGTATGTGTACGGTCCAGTGACACCAGCCCACACTGTAACTAACTAAAACTACATCCCGCGTCACGGCAACAAAATGTAACTAAATAACCTAAATAAACCTGAAGAAATTAAATATTAAAAATAACTTGATTTGGCCAATGAGATCGTCTAGTGTCTACGTTATGTTCCTAGCAACCCAAATTCTTTTATGTGTAGCAAGTTAGACTTTGACTCATCCCTACCTACTTAACCCTACGTTCTCCTACTACATCCTAGTTCAAAATAATAATCAAGTAATAAATAAAATTTGTTTTTGGTTACTAAACCCCAACCAGATCCTACCGTGGCCGGTTAACGTAATGGTAGCTAGCTTTATCATTATTTTCTTAACATGTAATACTTCCTCAAATCAAAACCTTGGTTTCTTTATATACCAACATTGCCTCAATTTATATTCATATCATCAAAGTATATAACAGACCAACCTAGCTAGCTAATTGTTTATTATTATTATTGAATGGAAGATTCTCTTTCATCCATACTATGCTACCATTTCCGTCTGGATGTGGGTTTGGCCAACTAGCTAATTAAATACCTATTTTATTATATTTTATTTCTAATAGGTATTCCTACATCTTGAATTTACCTGTGCTTCGTACCTATTTTCTGATGAGAAGAAGCACTCAACAAACTCATCAGACCTAACATTTGAATATTATTTCATTCAAGGAAAATTATGTATTAAGGCATTATTCCACCCTTTACATATAAACTAATGTATCCATTAGATACCTGTAAACCCTGTTATAGTGAAGATATTTATAATACTGAGGTAAACCGTCCATTAAATATGAAATATTGAACCTGAAGTTTACCCTAAGTAATGAGTATATTCCACTCATGATAATTTGATACCTTAAAATTAGACATAATGGACTGCTCCGCTTGCCATTAGCCTAGAATCATTTCATCTTTTTGAAACAATTCTGATATCCTAATCATAACTGGAATCTTTATGACGATAATCAATATATAGGTAATAGTTAACCTTTAATATTTCATATATAATAATATACGGAACCCAATACTACTGATCCTCACACAATGACTAATTCCTATTCACACAGTTACTCATAATTGCTATTAAACCTTCAAATAAACGCTATTTGATTTGTAAACCTTCTAACTTTCCATCCCTAAGAATAGTATTCCTACTACCCTATTACTGTGTTTGACTCTATACCTAAGCCTACCTACCACTAAACCCTAATCTGCTGTAGCAAAACTCCCATCATTACTTTATTAACGTTGTGTTGTGTAGTGTATGTTCTAGCTAGGGACCTATGCTGTACAACGTTCGGAAGGCTAGTCCGAGAATGCAACCTAGAGCCTGTGTAATGTACATTTCACAACGTGTCCGTGGACTAAAGGGTTCTGTGAAATGCACGCCCTATTTTTATAACATATAAATATATATTCAATAAAAGACCAAGCCTTAAGCACACACAGGGCATCAACGAGTGGATAACAATCCTAGCGATCGACTTATGGGAAATGGCGATCTTCTCGCTTCAGCCTGTGGCCAACCTTAAGACCAGTAAGAGGCCCATCAAAGATAGGCTACACCATCTGTGTAGGTAAAAAGATGGTGCCAGGCTTCTCTTAAACCTGGACCTACTACTAACAGGATCCCGAAGTGTACTTCCTTGACACCGTTAGGTGAAATGCACTTTGTTAAGTTGACCATGCAACTAGGACATTGATCTGGTTCGAAATGATAATAAAATCATCTAAAATAAACCCGAAATGTAATAGAAAACTAAGCGAAATAGTTCACTACTATGCAACATATCTGCATAATACTGAACGTTAGAAAACTCAGAATCTAATAAGTGGTGGAATAGTTCAATACTACGCAAAGCAATCGCACAATATTGAACCTTCCCGCCACAACAATAGTGTATCTACGATTGTTTACGTTACGAATTTAAGCTCGACCCAGAGTCAATGACAATCCGACAGCTCGCTAGAGAAAGAATGAATACGTCTACCCGGTGCGCCGTTTTTATATACACTAAAAGGTATGAATCGCTCGAAACGCTCGATCTGCTCGAATCGCATTATTCGCTTGACGTAAACGAAATAATACCTTACCACCATTAACTTAAGATTGGTTTTTAATCGTGCACGTACGTGCTTACTCCCTATTGGAACCAATTTTATTCATTGCGTAGTGTGCGCGACAGCGTCGTAGCGACAACACGTACCTTTACTCAGAAATATGAAAATATTAAGTTTTGTTACGCACAAAACGTTGGTTCAAGTATGCACCACTATATTCTAATCAGATGTACATATCAGTTCGATTCTTATCCAATGATGATGACGATTAATGTATTAATCCCTATTATATTGTATTATTCCTTCATTCAGCATTCATTAAAGACCATAATAGAGCTATAGGCATAGTTCTAGTTACAACACTAGCTATCTATAAACTGGTTACTGTATCGCAACGCACACACACACACACAGACGTGGAACTTAAATGGCATGCTTCCGAGGAAGGAAAGGTTTCGCAAAGCCTCTACAACCCTCTCATCTGGCTGATGAGAAAATCCTATGGGACCATATTATATTGTTCCTGCACGCGATGAGTGGTTCAGTGGTTGTGATACTACTTCTGCATTGTTTAATCAGGGGAAACTGTAATCTCTTAAAGTCCTGCAGAAGAACAACGGACTTCGGAATTCTAAAAATGTCTTAAAAGTCTCGTTGAGATAGGTACTGCTTTATAGCTCACATCTTTTCTGTGCTGATTCTCACTGTAATAATAACCGCTAAATATATTTCAAAAGGATATTGGTACGGAGTCCTCGGCGCAAGAATCCGATTTTTACATTGTTTTGTGGTGTTATAAGTTTAAGCTCCTTAACAGTTACTTAGTATCATGCCAAAAACTTCACTTTGTTCCCCTTTTCAAAAGACGATAGCAAATGATGCAAGTTTATTGATGAAAATCGCTCTATGTACTGTTGATTCTCCGGATCTGCTAAGTAAATTACAATTTTACATACCTGCTCAACTGAGGAGAAGACCCTTTTTTCGCATCGCTCGTTCCCGCTCAAACATTCGTAAAACATGTTTATTTATTTATTTATTTATTTATACAAGGAATTCCAACAGGTATGAAATATTCACTAAACTTTATAAATAGCAATAAAGAGCCAATTATAGGAACTCGCAAATAGAAACTGAATGTAATAATATGTTGCACAGTACAAGCTATAATGAAAACATCGCACAGTATCTGATACAAATTATTACAAGTATGGAATGTCACAAAAAACAATGTAAAAACAAAAGAAGAAACAAATCCCATGTGGGCAAAGAGTGAGCACACCTCTAGATGTTCATATCATCTACAAATGTACAAATACAAGTACATTTGTAGATGATATGTACACCAAGTGAAACAACTTATAGTAATAGTTTGATGAGCAACATGGACCGGATACAAATTAATTAGAGTTACAGATAAGACGCTATAGCATACTACTGCCTGCAACAGGTTATTTTAGAAGCACCTATTGACTAGATTACGTCTTATAGAAGGAATAGAGCAGTTAAAAACGTCAATATCTAGATCCTTCGGCAAGTTATTTAAGTTACGAGCATTCCTCGTATGGAGATTTCCTCGAATTGCTAAGTTATTTAATGAACTACATGTGCCCAGTGTGGATGTTTCATATTTAGTAAGGTTAACCGTGTTAAAAATATTATTAGGTACCTATCTAACGATCCCCGTTACAAAACTCTGTTTGTTTACTGTTCAGCTGACCCAACTTTTGTATAGTGTGAAATCATATAATTTCGAGACCTATGTAAACATGATGTTACGTATCATTATATAATATGTGGAAGCTGGTAATTTGCTTTTAGTTATTAAATTAGGTAATTGGTGGATAGACGCTCTAGAAATGGTGCTGGAGGAAAATGCTTGGGGTATCTTGGACTGAATTTCGTACCAATGAGTCCATACTAAAGGAACTCTGCATCAAACAGCGTCTATCAACCGTAGTGCAGTCTCGCATCCTAACGTATGTTGGGTCTGGGCACGTGCGTCGAGATGTAGCTATCGAGCGACTCGTGATCCAGGGAAAGGTCGAGGGCACCAGATCACGATGCAGGTCACCAATGAGATGGACACACCAGATAAAAGCTGCAGTAGATGCATCCTTACACGCTAGCATAAGGAAGGCGACTGTCAGAGAGGAATGGCGGCGTGTTGTGAAGCTTGCTACCAACACCTGAAATAATGAACACAACCACTCTGTCAAGAGTGAAACGACGAAGAAGAAGAATTCATGTGAACTAGGCAGTAAGCATCCCAAATAAAATAAAATAAATGATAAAGTTGGGTAGCCATTATGAAATGAAAACAAAACTGAACACAGCTGCGATAATGAACTCCAGTATATGCATTATTCAAATAATGTTTATCTGTAAATGCAGGTCAACACTAGAGAAAGATTGCATCATTTGCATTGCACACATTCGTTTGCTTCAAAATGCTGCAAAATAATCCACCTGCATCATACGAGTACCGCCGCTATTAATAGGGTTCCGCGGGATCTGAGCAATCTACGCGCAATCTCGAATAATTGGCCTTTACGTAATACGTTTATTGTTGAATATGATTTTTTGCTGTTTGCTTTATGTGACTGAAAATACAAACATGCATTGAGTTCCTGACTTACCTGCGATATTTATGATTATGGCTGTCATTGTGATATCAGAGAGATATCATTATACATAGATACATTGTTGATTTTTTATTTTTGTGTTAAATCTTTACACGTCGTTAGTTGTTTTATATTTACAACCTTCATTTTGTTACTACCTATGTAATTTCAATTCAATTCCAATCATATTGTTTAAATATTAATGGATCACGACCACACACGCTTGGCTATATGCCTAGGCAAGAGCGAGTACATATACTTAGTTGAAAAAAGAATTGGGGTAATTTTTTTTTTATTTCTTACTATTTAGTTTATAGCATTGGTGATCGCTTTGCAGGTCTCCATGTACCGAATTTCTATTGTAAAAGGAATCCTAATTTTGGGTGGATAGTTTCGAACAAACATTCTTTAGGAACTTCACAACGTTTGTGTATGTTCGCATCATTAAAACCGGCTTATCTGGGATGACAGGGTCCATATAACGTGGACCGGGTGGATAAATATAAATAATTATACATGTTGTAGGTATACGAAAACATTGTTTTTGTAGTTATGGCATTATGATCAAGTCTGTTAATACAATTGTCAAGTCCGTCGTTCCGGATTGCTTTTATTTGGACGCACTCATATTGGGAGATGGAATTGATATAAATATAATTTAAATTGGTGAAAAAAAGTGGCTTGCACAGATATACATATATATACTACATAACTTTAACACCTCAATCTGCATGAAAACCGACCGTGTCACTTTTTTCTACCTACTGTGACGTCACACGGGTGAATTAGTGATGTGAATTCCCCGTTGTCTGCGCAAAATCGATTCTGCAATAAGGCATTTTTTTAATATTCACGGACAATCGGCTACCACAACAGACGCGCGCGGAATGTCAGTCGGAGTGCCAACTCGGAGACCAAATTTGGACACGCGAAATACATGCATTTGCGTGATCTATGTACATCTATAGGTTCTCTACTCTATGGGCAAAAAAAACCCAAGGTGTCACTTCCCAAAACTTTTTTTACCAAATGTTCATTTGGCAAAAAATCACTACCCAAGTTATTGTTTCGCATTTTATCCCTTTGCATTATCTCCTATGGCAAAATATTACTTCGCAAATTATTGTTTGGCAAAGTTTTACATAGTCAAGTTTCATTTGGACAAACGTATTATATGGCATAACATTCGTTTTCCAAATTATTGCATGGCATACAATTTATATCCTAACCCAACTAGCAAAAGAGTCTCAGAATGTGCACTTAATGAGAGTGGTAGGCTTATAGCGCTCTTATAATTGTTTTGGAACATCTCATCGCCCTTATATTAGTCTTAGATAAGCTTGTACGGACTCAAGAATGCTCAGTCTTATTACTTAGACTTACACATGTATAAAAGAGCATTTTATAAAACTAATTTAAGCCTCTTACTCCTACAATAACATTTACGAAGCATCATTGGACTTAACAAAACCTGTGCTTATAACAGTCTCGGAATGCGCACTATATAAGAGTGGTAGGCTTATAGCGCTCTTATAATTGTTTTGGAAGATGTCATCGCTCTTATATTAGTCTTAGACTAGCTAGTACGGACTCAAGAGCACTCAGTTTTATTGCCTCGTCTTATATATGTATATAAGAGCATTTTATAATACTATTATAAGCCTTTTGCTCCTATAATAAATTTTACGAAGACTCATTGCACTTGAGAAAACTGTCTTTATAATAGTCTTAGAATGCGCTCTTTATAAGAGAGGTAGGCTTATAGCGCTCTTATAATTGTTTTGGAAGATGTCAACGCTCTTATATTAGTCTTAGACTAGCTAGTACGGACTCAAGAGCACTCAGTTTTATTGTCTCGTCTTATATACGTATCAAAGAGCATTTTATAATACTATTATAAGCCTCTTGCTCCTACAAAAAAAATTACGAAGACTCATTGTACTTGAGAAAACTGTCTTTATAATAGTCTTAGAATGCGCTCTTTTTAAGAGAGGTAGGCTTATAGCGCTCTTATAATTGTTTTGGAAGATGTCATCGCTCTTATATTAGTCTCAGACAAGCTAGTACGGACTCAAGAACGCTCAGTCTTGTTACGTCGTCTCATATACATATATCCGTGCCACACCGGGCAGCCATGGCGACGTATCCCATACAAACAGGAGATATAAGAGTATTTTATAATATAATTTTAAGCCTCTTGCTCTTACAGTTACATTTACGAAGATTGGATTGGATTAGAAAACCTGTTCTTATAGCCCCACTCTCTAACCTCATTTCATTTTGTAATAGACTTGCTAAATGCTATTGTTAGAACGTTAGACTAATGTCAGCATAGCATAAGATCACTGTAAGTAGGTCCATCTCTGATCTTATTTAAAGCTGTAATAAGATACCAGCAGTGATTAAGTAAGATATTAGAGTGATATTGGATCAACATACTTACAACACAAAAGACAAGATCGATAAAAGGTGGTTTGATCTTAAATTGATTTTGGGAACACACAAATTAATTGTACATAAGAGCAAGATTTTATTTTATGTACTAATGCTGCCAGGGCAAGGTAGTGTTGCGAACAATATTAGTGAGGGTTCTGCAGGTTCTGCTTGCATACAAGAGGTTGATTGAGGACAGTGATTAAGTCTGTGTTGAAAATGATTTTAGTGAAAATGAATCGTCGACCGAAGACGAAACCGATTGAAAAAGATTTCGCCTTAAAACCGATTTACAAAAATGGGCGTTAATGTTTAATACACCTCATTAAGCAGTAAATGGATTGCTATTTATTTTAAACAGGAGACTAAACAATGTTCTAACAAAAGACGCACGAACACTACTTAAAAAACTCCAGATGCAAAGTTCACATTCGTCTTCGATGTAGTGGTCATAAATAGTGTATACAAAACAATTGTCACTCTAAGAAAAACCAATTTAATAGTTTCCTTATGTTTTTATTTATTTATAACTAGCTGCCCGGCCCGGCTTCGCACTATTAATTTTCCATTTTCCCGTAAGAATGAAGCATTTTCACGCGGTAAAAAGTAGCCTATGTTCATCAGGGATAATGTCGGCTTCTAATGGTTAAAGATTTTTTCAAATCAGTCCAGTAGTTTCGGAGCCTATTCAATACAAACAAACAAACAATCAACTCTTTCCTCTTTATAATATTATTATTATAGTGTAGAAGAAATGTTTAGGTTTGACATTTATGGCGTTTTGCAACGGTGTATAACTTGGTCTTAAATCACTCGTGGCGTCTTTAATTGCGATGCTCGCCAAGGCTCGCATCGCAACTCACGACACTCGCGTTTTAAGACCCTACTTATACAACAGTTGCATAAAATACTATAACATTCGGATGTCTTTCTTGATTAAGTAACGGCCTATACCCATCTAATACAACTATTTCGCCTCACCAACGTTGTCACTTAAATAAAAAAAAACTTAGTTTATTTGTATTCATAATTTCAAGTGGTCAGATTAACATGAATAAAATCGATTTGAGATTTTAATCAACGAACCCTAATTAATTTAACATGGCCATGCCATTAGTATCCAGAATGCTAACGTGCGTTTAAACGATCTTACAAGAGTCTAACAGTGCGCTGGTGAAATGCAGCTATATCAATGGCGACACTGTCAATACAAATAAAGATATAAAATAATTAAAAGAGGATACGAAATACTTTACAGTAAAAAAAAACTACCATGCAAATTAGTTACCGTAAAAGAAACACACACCAGATGAAAACAAACACGTTATTATATTACAATATTAATTATACTTAATAAACAGTCACTCAAACCTTTTTATTTTTTACTGTCACGTTGCACTTTAACATACTGACCGACTCGACTCTCAGACTGTTTCAAATATCGAGTGATCCTACAATAATGAAGTACTAAATCATAATAAGCTTCTTAAGGCTCACAGTATTCTAACGTTAGATCAATATAAGCCCATGCAGGCTTACACGATCCTACAAAAAATCATAATAAGCTTGTTTAGGCTCACAGTATTCTAACTTTAGATCAATATAAGCCCATGCAGGCTTACACGATCCTACAACAAATCATAATAAGCTTGTTTAGGCTCACAATATTCTAACCAATTTAAGCTCATGCAGGCTTACAAGATACTTAGGTAAATGCGATATTAGCCTAAGGTACTTAAATTCGTTTTGGCAAGATTACTGTTAAAGCGAACAGCATCTAATAAGACTGATATTAGAACGATATTAAAACAAATACGCTTATAATTGGTGCCCAAATCCAGGCTTATACGATGATATAGGATCAAAGTAAGAGCGAAAAAATTGTAGTCTTTAGACTGTTGTAGGCCTAGTTTTTGCTAGTTGGGAATTGTGTAGTGTATACGAAATGTATTTGAGTGTTCTTGAGAAACATTGAGCGCATCACTGGTTGCATGGTGCATCACTAGTGTGCACACGATATATTATCTGTGCTTGTCTTCTCGCTCCGACCTGCGTTAATGGAGTCCGTAGTTAAATGATATAAAAATGTGATTGTTCTAAGCTTTAATAGTGTTTTGAGTAATAGAGAGTTATTAGTCAACAACCTGCCCAAAACTCAAGATGGTAGCAGAGCGTTAATAGTTACAAAATATAACTATCGGGTTGCGATCCGAGAATTTAAAGAGAAAATAAAATGGCTACTGCGTGGTCCATTTTACCAGTGTTGACGGAAATGGGAAATTTTAGTAATTGGAAATTTAGAATTAAATAATTACTATAAGAAAAACAACTAGGACATGTGTTGAAAGTGGAACCTACGACTAAAGAGCAATTACAAGCATTCTCCAAAGATGATTCGAGAGCAAAGTCGACGTTAGTACAATGTCTGAGTGATAAGTGATAATAAAAAAGGGAAAAACTACAAAAGAAATGCTAACATCGCTTACATACGAAAATGAAAGAGATCTTCAACAGTGTTTCCTAAAATTCGACAGCTTATTAAGTGAGCTAGCCGCAATAAACGTGACGGTTGATCCAGAAGACCAGATCTGCTATCTGTTGTCTTCATTACCCAAGAGTTATGATCAAGTCATTACTTCAATAGAAACCTTGGCAACCGAAAAACAATTGAACATAGAATTTGTCAAAGCAAGACTTCTAGACATGGAAACCAAAATGAAAATGGATGACGGCTGTAATAACAACGACAATAATGCCTTTCTACATCTCCTGGGGGAAATCTGGTCACAGATCATTTGAATGCAAAGGATCTGAACAAGCACAAGGACAACATCGAGGTTGGTCATTTGAACTAGAACAAGAACATCATCGAGGTCGGTCATCAGGAGGAGGATGGAGTCGAGGTCGAGGTTATAGCCAAAATCGCCGAGGAAGAGGCAGATTTCAAGGAAGAGTATCCCGAAGCCGAGGCTTCTCGGGACAAGCTGCTACCTCATTAGTGAGTGAATCGGAGATCCAGATTGGTTTTATAGCCAGTGAAGAAAGCTCTTTAAGTGCTAAAAGTGTGAACAAAGACTATGATATCACCTTCATTGTGGACTCAGAATGCTGATAACATCTTGTAAGTAAAGAATTTGAAAAATACATAACAGACATTCAAATGCTCGAAAAAAGTGTTAAAATATTAGTGGCAAACGACCATTATATACATACTAATAGAAAAAGTAATTTCAAAATAAAATACAACAATTTTAAAATAAATGTTGATGCCTTAATTGTAGAAAACATAACCTGCAACTGACTTTCAGTCAACAGGATAACTGAAGCCGGATTTGACGTAAAGTTTGACAAGTATAGAGTTGTTATTACAGGAAACAATGCATTTGTTACCGGTAATTCTGAAGGAAAGTTGTACAAGTTAAAGGCTAATGTATGTCATGAAGTGTGTAATATTAGTACAAACCAATGTGATGATGCTCTTTGGCACAAACTTCTGGGCCATTTAAATAGAAAATGTTTAGGTATTATGCATTTACCAATATGTAATAAAGCTTGCAGCCCATGTATGGAGGAAAAGGCAACCAGAGGACCGTTTAAGCAGACACCAAGACCAAGATCCAGGAGAATAGCAAAAATGTTGCACACAGACATAGCGGGACCTGTCAAGGATTGTGGACTAAATGGTCAGTGATATTTTATGTCAGTGTTGGATGATTGTACCCATTTTTCTGTAGTATTCCCTTTGGTATGTAAGTCGGAAGCAACAGAAAAAATAATGGACTACATAAGAAGACTAGAAATTGAAACTGGAAATACAGTTCAGTGAATCAGATGCGTGCGACCAAAGCGGGGAATATACAGCCAACAAATGAAAAGATTTTTGTAAGAAAAAAGGAATAAGTATAGAATATACCTTACCCTACACAAAACAGTCTAACGGGGTAGCGGAAGGATTGAATTATACATTGTGTAATAAGGTGAGAACTTTATTTGCAGAGACTAATTTGCCCAAAACTTTATGGTGTGAAGCTATTCAATCTGCTGCCTATCAGCTGAACAGGTCACTTTCTTCAGCAATAAATTTTAAAATACCCTGTTTTATGAAATATGGAACCTATGACCTATCAAGACTGAGAGTTTTTGGAGCAAAGGCGCGGGCCACCATTATACCTAAACCAGACAAACTGAGTAAAACAGGAAATGAGACAAGAATGGTTGGATATAATACAGTAGGATACAGATTGTGGGATCCAGAAGAAAATTCAATAATAATGTCAAGAGATGTGAGATTCGATGAAAGGGATACAGTATATAAAAATGAAGAAAACAAGGACGGAAGATATTATGACATTCAAGAGGAAGAAGAAAACCAAGATGATAAAATAGAGGTGAGAGAAGAAGAAAAACAAGAAACTGTCAATGTGCAAGGACAAGGAAGCGAACCATTCACTAATGAGGGAAATTTAAACGAAGATGCAACAAGACAGGGAGAGAAAACTACAAGATCAGGAAGAATAGTAAAACCACCAGCGCATTTTGATGACTATGCGACAAATATAGGTATTTGCCTGAGCGCAAATACACCTAGCTCATCATCATATCAGCCGAAAGACGTCCACTGCTGGACATAGGCCTCCCCCAAAGAATGCCAAAGTGACCGGTCCTGCGCCACCCGGATCCAGTGGACTCCCGCAACCTTTACCAGGTCATCAGTCCACCTTGTGGGGGGCCTACCTACGCCGCGCCTTCCGGTACGCGGTCGCCACTCGAGAAACTTTCCGCCCCAACTGCCATCGGTTCTACGTGCTATTGTGCCCTGCCCACTGCCACTTAAGTTTAGCGATTCGGAGGGCTATATTGGTTACCTTGGTTCTGCTGCGGATAGCCTCATTTCTGATGCGATCACGCAGAGAAACTCCCAACATGGCCCTGTCCCTTTGGGTGACTTTGAGCTTTCTTATCAAGCCCATAGTAAGCGACCACGTTTCAGTGCCATATGTCATCACTGGCAACACACACTGGTCAAAGACTCTCGTCTTGAGACACTGCGGAATATTGGACGAAAAGATGTGCCGTAGCTTCCCGAACGCTGCCCAGCCGAGTCGGATTCGACGATTGACCTCTTTCTCGAAGTTGGACCTACCTAACTGGATAGTCTGTCCTAGGTATACATAATCGTCTACAACTTCGAGCGTAAAGTGTCCGATTGTATGGGAGTTGGTACGACATGGGCATTTGACATGATCTTCGTCTTATCCACGTTCATTCTTAGACCAACTCGCTCGGAAGCTTTACTGAGGTCATCGAGCATCGTAATTAAGTCCTCCATGGTCTCAGCCAAGACTACTATATCGTCAGCAAACCGAAGGTGAGTGATGTACTCGCCGTTGATGTTGATGCCTAGCCTTCTCCAGTCAAGAGTCTTGAAAACGTCCTCCAGTGCAGCGGTGAACAGTTTTGGAGAAATATCATCTCCTTGCTTAACTTTAACTTGCTCCTTGCTTAACTCCCCGCTGCAGCGGAATAGGTTTCGAGCTCTGGTCCTGGAATCGGACTGACATAGTGGCATTTTCGTACAAACACTTCAGCACTTAATTCTCAATTCTTTATTGCATTCCTAAATGTATTACAGGTGTAAGACTTACATGCTATAAAAACATTAGGAACCCTGTCGGGCACAGCAAGTTTTGATGGTACATGCTTAAATAGAAATACAATATGGATCTCTTATTACTACTATATAACATAATATATATCACTTTAAGGGTAATTAATACATTCCCAACATGTTTCTAGGGTTTTCTGTTAGATAATCATTAACAGTGTAGTAACATTTATTTATTAAGTATTCTTTAACTTTTTTTAGGAATCGTTTGTTATTTGATTCTTCTTTGAGGTAACTTATTGTAAACTTTTATTGACATTGCATGCATACTATTTGAGTGCATTCTCAATTTTGACGAAGGCAACAGTAACTTGTTTTGGTGCCGCAAGAGATGAGTAGTTGGTAAATCTTGCCGTTTATTATAAAAATTTGGATATTCTTCATCACCTCGATATAGCGATAGTCAACTTGGCACCGCTGGCGAGACTGTAGTACAGCCCAAGTTTCGATCGAATCGAAGGCTTTTTCGTAGTCCACGGTCCAGGTCTCCGGTCTTCGGTCTTCTGTATAATCTGACGAAGCGTGTGGATGTGGTCTACGGTACTAAAGCCTCTTCGGAAACCGGCTTGTTCGGAAGGCTGGAAGTCATCTAGCCTGCGTACGAGACGGTTTTTAATGACCCTCGAAAACAGCTTATAGACATGGCTCAGAAGTAAGATGGGTCTGTAGTCCTTCAGCAGCGTGTTATCACCCTTATTGAAAAACAGCACCACCACCCCTCCGTTCCATGCCTTCGGAGTTCTCCCTTCCAGTAAGAAGGAATTGAACAACTTTTGAAGGGCCGTAAGGACCGGTTTTCCTCCCGCCTTTAGAAGTTCGGCTGTTATTTGTCTTCACCGGGTGCCTTGTTGTTTTTGAGCTGCTTAAGAGCCATTACAATCTCGTACAGGCTGATGTCCGGGATGTCGTCGGTATAGTGTCGGGTTAGTCTAGCTCTAGGGTCTTCTGCCTGACGAACTTCGGGTCTGCGCGTTGCCGTGTATAGCCTAGCTCCTATGAAGAGGCAATAAGTGATACAGAATGGAAAGAAGCAGTCAATAAAGAGTTACAAGCACTTGAAAAGCTAGAGACCTGGGAAGAAAAAGAATTACCGAAAGGAAAGAAAGCAATCGATATCAAATGGATTTTTAAAGAAAAAGATGAAGTAACCAAAAAGGCTAGACTGTGAGAGGATTCCAACAGCAGAAAGGAGATATTTTGGATAATAATTATGCACCTGTTGCGAGACACTATACAGTGAGAATGTTCCTATTAAAAGCAGTCCAAGGAGACTGAACGATTAATCAACTTGATATACTTACAGCTTTTTTAAACGGAAAATTAAACACAAATGTATACATAAAAGTTCCTCAAGGATTGAAATCGAAGAATGAAAATACAATTGAAACTAAAAAGAGCATTGTACGGATCGACTGAATCGCCGAAGTGTTGGAATGAGACAATAGACAATTTTGCTAAGAAAACTGGATTTCAGCGATCAGAATACGACTACTGTATGTACTACAAAGCTGACACCTCGGTGCTAATTTATGTAGACGATATTTTAATAATCGGAAATGGACAAGATACCATATGCACTGAAGACTGAATTTAATGCGAAATATCTAGGCGAAGTAAGAAAATTCTTGGCATGGACATCTAACGAAATAACAACACCTTGATAATAAAACAAGAAACCATGATAGAGAAGATACTTAAAAGATTTAATATGACCGACTGCAAAGGTATAAACAATGGAATGGAAATACAATATAATATACAAGTAATTGAAGATGTTGAAATATTGGATGTGCCTTATCGCGAATTAATAGGATGTTTAATATACCTGACAGTGACATAACGACCAGATCTGACATTTGTTGTATCATATCTCAGTAGATATCTGCATAAGCCAAATGAGAGTCTATGGAAGGCGGGCAAACGAGTCCTGAGCTATCTTAAGGAGACTTAGGACAAAGAGCTAGTTTTTAGAAAAATTGAAGATACAAACTTATATGGATACTCAGATTCGGATTGGGCAGGCGATAGAAGCGACAGAAAGAGCGTTAGTGGAGGCATAATCCTACATGGAGTATATCCCATAATCTGGTTCTCAAGGAAACAGTCATGTGTTGCTTTGTCGACAGCAGAATCGGAGTACATAGCCGCTGCTGCCACCGCACAAGAGTTGGTAAACCTTAAGGGCCTGAGCAAGCATCTTAACAACAACTGTGATGCTTTGTTACTCGTTGATAATTGAAGTGCCATCTCTATGTCTAAAAGTTATGAAAATTCTAAGCGAACCAAACATAGATATCAGAGCCCATTTTCTGAAAGACATTGTTAAAAGAAGCATCATCTCAATAGAGTGTGTAAATTCTAATAACAATTTAGCTGATTTAATGACTAATGATTAAATTTCTATTTAATTTCATAAAAAGAGTCTTTACCTAAAGGTGACTTCAGAGGTTAAGAGTCACCAAGTTAAAGTTTATTTAAAAATAAAATGTGTGCGTTTTTTGTTATAAAATGTTATGTAAAGTAAAGAACTCTAAATAATACTTTGTTGTAACTTAAGCTTATTTTTCTTATGTAAATGTGCTCATGTTTCATAGGCAAATTTAATATGTTGTTTTGAGTTAAATTTGAGGTGGAGTGTTGAGAAACATTGAGCGCATCACTGGTTGCATGGTGCATCACTAGTGTGCACACGATATACTATCTGTGCTTGTCTTCTCGCTCCGACCTGCGTTAATGGAGTCCGTAGTTAAATGATATAAAATGTGATTGTTCTAAGCTTTACCTAATAAATAATGTTCTGAATAATAGAGAGTTATTAGTCAACAACCTGCTCAAAACTCAAGAAGTGTTAGTAGTGTAGAGTGTAGGTAGTTTTGTAATTAACATGTAAATCGTTACAAGGACTATTATTAAAAATTAAAATACCTGGCATACACCGTTATCCATGGCAATTATTTTAACCTAACCTAAACCTAACCGCCAGAGTGTCGATGTCACCCCGCTTCGCGGGGTGCCTATTTCCGCTCTGAGGTACACAAGTGAACTCAAGCCTAACCGACTTATAATACAATTGTTACGGTTGTTTGTTTTTTTACCGCGGGTGGCCACGCCCTCCGAGCCGCTTTTTCTGGCTGCTCTAATATAGTTAAATGTAATGTTGTAATAAAATTTCGAACAAATGAAATTCGTTGTTTTGTTATTCTGACATTTAAAATTCATACAAAATAAATCATTTGCCTAATAATATTCTCTGAACAGTTATTCTATGAAATAATAAAAATTGGAATGATCTGTTTATGAAATAAAATTACACCAAACAATATTTTTTCAAATATTTGCCAAAGTTATGCTACGTGAAGTGTGCTAAATGAAAAATTGATCAAATGATTTGTTTCGAAAATAATATTAGCCCAAATAAAGTGTTTGCTTAATAAACTTTTGTCTTAATAACACTTGACAAAGCAAAATTATGCCAGATGACATTTTGACCAAATGAACAAAATGCGAAACAAAAATGTGCTACGTGTTCGTTTGGGAAATGAAACTATTGCCATAAGTTTTGTGGGAAGTGAAATTTGGCGAAAAATATTTTGCCGAAACTTCAGGATACCACATCTATATCTGTGGTGGCTTTTGTTGTTATGATATTCATTTAATGCCATTAGTGCTTATTAAGTGTCATACGGCCACTGTTACAGGCTAAACCCAACGCTATAATTTTGCACAACACACCTTATAACTAGTTATTTACAATAACACATTTTAAACAGAGCAATCCTTGTAAATTCATTTTGAACAACAGAAAAGATCTAAATCAGTCCCCAGGTACCATTATCTATCCCTACCACACGCTTTAATTCTTTTTCAGCTAAATGTTTTTAGCGTTATTCTCCAAATCGGTCCGAGAAATTTGGCTCTTTTTCGACGTTCGATATTCTCCCTAATTATAACAGCCGTATAATACCATCGTACGTTATAGGCATTATATACTGACAGAAATATAGTACCCACCTGTATAAGACGCAAGGGCTCATTTATAGAGGAAAAATGCCGTAGGTTAGTGCAAATGGAGCACCATATATCACGTGCTACTGACCGCTTGCTATAGTAACCTTTATTGGTGGGCTACTCTGGAATACAGTATTTCTGTGACTTTTGAATGTGTAAGTTTCCTATTAAACCACTAATAAGTAGTAACTGTTGCACGGAATATTATATTTTACACAAAGGCTCTTAACTAGGTGCCATACATCTCAATGAAAAATAATGTGGACAGGAAGTTTAAGTCCAAAAATAAATAATTAATACAGGGTGTTTCTTTAACCGTCTTGGAGCCAAAGCCCAGCTAATGTATACACTACAAAGAATATTAAAAAAAAGTTTTTTATAATTACCTTTTTTTGTTATTTTATGCATTAATATTGTTTTTTTTGTATTAATATTAATTTTAATCATGTAGCCGAGTGACCGCAAGGACCGCTAGCCGCCATCTTTTGTAGATAGGTACGAACTCTAACCGGATGAATGAACTTCGCACCGCGCGCCATACAGGATTTTTCCAACTTAATTACCTTTTATTACTAAAAGCTTAAGTAATACATTTTTTTTTCACAAATGATTAGTACCTACGTTTTGGATACTTTAAGTGGGCTTCGGCTCTAAGACGGTTAAAAAAACACGTTGAATAAGTTTGTATTTATGCCGGTTACTTTGGCACTATTAGGAGACGCCTATTTCCAGCAGTGGACGTCTTTCGACTGATATAATGATGAAGTTTTTATTACCGACTATACTTTTTTGATCAGTCAGCAACTATTAACTCGTTGCGAGGGTTCCAGTGAGCCAAAACATGTAGTTTATCTTGTGTAGTTGTCATGGCCGTTCGGTGGTGTCATTATGTTGGGTTGTCACCGAATTTACATAAATATGCCTCGGCTCAATCAGATACCGAAAAATTGGTTGAAAAATGGTTTGTAAATGTTCAAGGACAAGTTCATACTTGCATACGGACAGGGTATGTTAAATAAAAGCTTATGATAAGATTCTGACCTTTATGATGGCAAAATAAAGTCTACAAACATGTAAAATCA
Source organism: Epinotia demarniana (assembly GCA_945867215.1). Lineage (NCBI taxonomy): Eukaryota > Metazoa > Arthropoda > Insecta > Lepidoptera > Tortricidae > Epinotia > Epinotia demarniana. The sequence goes on along the minus strand of OX244266.1, from coordinate 20,225,483 downwards.
AACAATTATGAATTATCTTAATCCCGCTATCTCAAACTGCCTTACACATCTCATGTTTATGACTAAGGATGGAAGTGCGCGAAGTATTCAGCCAAAAACCGTTAAATAAAACAAACTCAACGTTAACAATATTCTTATGGACCCTCACTATTCAGTTTTATCTCTACTCGCAGGTCCTTAATGGCGTAAAACATTCTATTACACAGTTTTACCGAGGCCGTAGTCGATTTAACTGCAGTCCGCTTCGATTTAACCTTTCACGTGGCGTATCATAAACTGAGCCTGTTATGGAGCTCAAATTACGAAGAATGGCAGTATGCCTCCCTCATCGTCTGCCCTTTAAGGGCCTGAGTGTACAAAGGAACACACCGAAAATGCCCATTCGTATAACATTTCTGTGACCTTTAAATTTGGGTCAGGAGAAAAATTGAATTGGTTAGGGATTATGATGGGGCTTTTATGACGGAGCTTGTAATGTATGGCATCGAATAGCTTGTTAAAAGGCCGGTCGTTTCGTTGTGTAATGATTTGCTGTGGAGAGGTTGTACCTACAGCTGTAGAGATAGAAAAAAGTAGAATATCTAGGTATGTTTATTTTTAGGAACCAAGCAATCATTGAATGTGCGGTTTACGCAGTTTTCCTCAAAGTTAGTACAAACTAATAGCAGAAGGTGAGCGTATAGCCATATAATATGGGTAAATAATTGAAATTCCTTTTTGAGGTTAATAATAACAAATATTTACTGCTGCTCTTAAATATTACTGCGATAGATTTCCGACAGCCCGTTTTAAAATGAACCGTCATATTTTCGCCCTTCCGTTATAACAGCAAAATAAGGAAATAAAGTCATCAATCAGCAACAAGCGCGAACAAAAACTGCAAATTAATCGCGAGCGATACGGACTGACAATAAAGTGGAGACGTCCCAAATTGCGGGCCACTTCGAGGCGTAAATAAAAATCGTGGGTCGTCGAAATTAAGGTTCCTACGAGCGTTGTCATTAGGGCCCGAATAGGGTTGTATCCCGGTGGTTGTAATAAGTCATGTCTGCCGCAGGACCCTCGACCCTGCCCCCTGCGCCGTGCTGCCCCCGCCCCTGCGACGCCCGGAGAACATTATCACTCGCTAAGTATGGCCAACAGTCAATTTAACGGACAAATAGCCCGACTGACCGAATTAAACAAGTTTCAAGTTTCGCCTGAAACCTATCGCTTACGTCAGTGCCTAGTTGATTAATATGTTGTTAGAATTTACTTGTTTATATTAAGGTTAACGTGTTCGAGGAAATTATTACGTAGCCTGATTGCGAACTTGTTTACGTAAGGTGTTACAATACAGTATGCGCTTTTCACGTTAAAACTACCTACTAATTTCATTTGTAACTTGCTTAACAAGTATTCAATTGACAAAGTTACGCAACATACAAATATCCCACTATTTGGTATCGCATACAGCAAACCATTTTTAGTTTTATCTTAATGTTAGTATGTAATTTCGAAATGTAACTTTATACCCTATTCGTACTTATCCATGTAAATACCTCACACACAAATCCTGAGCGTAAGCTTGGGGCACTTTCCTGGGTCCCCGGTATCAGTTCGGTCCATAAACTACGGGCCCCTCCCGAACCCACTTTCCCCCCGATGTGTTCCTCTTTGCACCTCCTTCCCCTATCCGTTCTTTCGCTCGTGAACATAAGCCCGGCCATTTTTTAAAATGCGTGCATCGGACCTCGACGTTACATGCTATATCGACTCTTTGAAGTGTTCAACTTTTATTTCTTCGGTAGGTGTGCCAGGATTCTTTTGTTTCCCACGCTGCGAGTGATATATCGAATGGCGCACATTGGTTCTGTTAAAACGTATCTATAAAGCTCCTATTTAATCGGTTTTAGTCGTTACGCCTCTCTTTTCCTAGTTCGTAATAAAATAAACTGTGAAATATGATATGAAACTTCACAATAGGAAACGAAACAAAAGTGGCATCTACAAAATGTGTGAAATAGCTTTCTTTTAGCGAATAGGTAGGTACGACGATAACTTAAGTATATTTATTTTGTATAAGTTGAAGTAACTTACAACACGTGCGAATCTCATGTTACAAATATACGTATTATAATATTCTATGCATAAACTATACATTATCTGCCGTAAATGTTAATCGTAAACAGATTAAGGGCCGATTTTTCAATTCCCAGATAAAACTATCTGTCAGACACATGTTAGCTCTGTCCTTTTCTTTCATACTACTTAAGAAAAAGATGGTGATACTGATAATTTTAACTGACGGATAACTTTATCTAGAGATTGAAAAATCAGCCCTAACTAGAACTAGCGATCTGCCACGATACCAGTTTAACCACCATTAAATTAATTTTGGCAGCATCATGTAACATGTGAGACAAATAATTGCAGTGATTAAGTTAGTTGAGGTAGAATACGGTTGAACAGTTTGCAAAGTTACTATAGTTAAAGCATAAATAATTTAAAATTCAACTTTGACTCATCAAATCCTTTAAACATGACAAAAACTGAATTTGAACTATCATACCAATTTATACCTCAAACTCCTATTCCAGATACAATATTTCCTTGTGATATCCTAGATAAACGAAGAAACGTAGACCAATTTGTCCGTCAACATTCTAAAGTTGAAAAAAAAATAAAAAGAAAACCAGCTGTTCCATACAAACGGTGTGAGCTCAGCCGTCAAAATGTATGGAACAGCTGGTTTTTTTTCGCGATTTGGATACAACTTCGTGATCCATTTTGATCGAGATGACCCACCGAATCAACTCCTAAAATTTGAACGGTGAATACTATTTCACCCTGTATATATGGAATGAGAATCCATTACGAAACCAGCAATACCCTACCCCATAACCACCCAAGCCCCATAAGGCAGCCTATTTAAAATACATTCTGCGTGAAAACTACCCAGTAACGGAATGAAAACTACCAGTAACCACCGCGTGGTAGTTTTTGCGAGAGGTTGTCACAGGCATGACGGGTCGTGGCCTCTTGTACCGCAGAAGTGTCGCAGAGTATGGCAATTAAAACTTGCGAATGTCAAAGTGCTTGCGAGGTCGTATTATAGTTTTATAATTGTAAACGCTGGGATTTGTGGAGCATTTATGTACCTATTGTGGGACGCGGACGTGTAATTGCTACGGATCATTCTTTTTGTATATATTGCGTGCTAATTGTTATAATTATTTGTTGATTTAATATAATGTTACATGTTCACGTATACTTTGATTTATTGACCATACGGTTATTAATGCACACAGGTATATGTGGTATTAGCTTCTGCCCGCGACTCCGTCCGCGTGGAACTCGTTTATAACGCAGCTCCATACAAAGTTTCACCCCCCCATTTCACCCCCTTAGGGGATAATTTCGGGGATAAAAACTATCCTTTGTCCTTCCCCGGGACTCAAACTATCTCTATACCAAATTTCACCTAAATCGATTAGCTGAATCGATTTATGTGAAATTCACAATCAGCGCTTTAAGCGTGAAGAGGTAAGACAGACAGACACACTTTCGCATTTATAAGTAATATTAAGCATGGATAATGTAGTCTTGTGGTACTTTAGATGTCCTATGACTAATCGATTTTTATTTCAGGACGATATGGTTCTAAGTTGTAAGTTAAAGAAATGTGGAAGCTTCATTTCCTCAAACACAGTATAAAAACTGCCAGTACATACCCACCGACCGTATGTCTGTATTTATCCGTCCCAAAAACTAATAAAACGTTGAACATTTAATTGTAAGTGTAAATCCAGATTACCCGCATTCATACTCGTATATGATTTTATGTGTGCAGTACGTTAAAAAGCAATCGCATCGCAAATATCAACACATTTTAATCCAGAAAAGCCTTTGTGCAACATGAATACGACGGAGCTTAATGGTAGGTACCTTCTTGCAATTGACACACCAAAATAAATTAAACGTACACAGTCAGTGTCGCAAAAAAGTTATTATCATGCAGATTTTCAGGAAACGGGTCGAATGTTTATTATTCTTTTTTGTTCATAAAGATTGCTTTTTATATCTCGTTTTTCTATATAAAATAAATGTTGTTGTTGTTGTTCCATTTACGCTCAGTTTAAAAGAATACCTGGATAGCATGAAATCATCGTATCAATTATGCGTCAGGATGCTGGAGGTAGGGCACAGCGAAATGTCATCCCGCTCGAATTTGGAGCAGCCCAACTGGGGAAGTACCTCCGCCTTGCAGAAGACCACAGCCATAATAACACTACTACTTGCTCTGTCGTAGTGTTGTGTTCCTGGAGGTGAACAAGGTCGCCAGGGATCCCGAGGATGCGTTGTGTTGAGAGCGAGGGAACTTGTTCCTTCAGTTGTCAACACGGCGAATCCTCAAACATATCAAGGATCGGCAACGCCCATGTTACTCCTTTGGAGTTGCGTGCGTCTGCGTCTGCGAGTCTGCGGTGTCCGTACTCTTGTTTGCCACCGTCGTTGTATAAAAAAAGGATAAACTATGAAATCCCAAGTGGGGATGCTTTAAAGTTTTATGAAAATGTATTTATTTAATGTTTTATTTCAGTATGTATGCCCAAATATTCTAAAAGCTTAATTACAATATGTTGAATTTAATCTTACACGATTCTCACACATGATTTCTACAAAATGGGACTTAATGGCGTTTAATTATATACGCGATTAAGTCCCATTACTAGAAATAAAGCTTAAATAGACTACCGATTCCAATAAAAATCGTATTTTATATTTATACTTTTCGCACTATATATATCGTATATATATATATATCGACTTCTCTATCGCATTGATCATTTATGCATTTGTTGATTTTCCGTTTTTCTTTTACGTACATTGCAGTTCTTTTTTCGCTCGCTTAACTCTTCCATTTAAATTTGAGAGCTGTTCGGTCAACTTAGTACAAAAGCCATAATCGCGTAACGATTCTTTGTATTTACCATCCAATGCGGAATCAAAAGAGAAATTCACTATAAGCGCAGGTTAATGGTACTTGCAATTGACACAGTAAAATACGATAATATTCAAAAGTGGGGTTTTATCTAAGGGAATCAGCGACTGGGAGTGGCAAGAATCAATTGTTCGCCTAACGGCCGAGGCGATAAGCTAAACTTACGACGCCTTTTGTACCGACGATTCTTTATTGTGAATGTTGTTGGGAAACGCTGTAGAAATTATTGGAATAGGATTATTAAATGAGCTTTTATTGAGCAATTTTAAACTTCCTAGAAACATAAATGAGAAGATGATTGGAAATAAATCCTTGAAACTGCATTAACCTCCGTGTTTTAATTGTTTTATGCTAGTGTATTTCACAACCAAGCGCAGAAGACAGAGAAAATAACATATATTATAGACATTTATTTACAAGTTTAATATGAAAAGATGGTCTTATTTCTGAACGTTGAACATTGTAAATTAGCATATCACCCGTCCATTAAAGTACTAGCATTTTATTTCGCAACTTTTTAACTGCTGGCATTAGGCGCCAAAAATGGTAACCTTTTGCACCCGGGGGTATCTCCAGGAAGCCTCGCCGGCCGGCAGGTCATTAGGGAAAAATAAACGATTATAACCACTTCAGAAAATGCAGAAAAAACTTTTTTTTTTCAATTTAAACTCGCACGAATATGGAATTACGCTTAGGTAACGCTTTACAGCAAAATTAGAATTTTAGGCAAAGTTTGTCGATAGGCAACCAGGAGCGCGGAAATGTTCCAAACTGGTTGAACTTATGACCTAATTTGATAGTACGAACGTACACATGCTCATCATAATAATTCCTGATATCCAGCAGTATAAACTGACTCAGTGCTAGTGGATCCGTGTTCTAGTTTCGTGGCATATATAATTTGATCACGACAAAGTTTTCAAACAGAAACTCTACTCGTAGTCAATGATTAAAATCAGGATGTGATCTCTGAAATTTTTGCTTTCGCTTATAATAACTACTGAAATTGTTGATGAGCAGGGTAACCACGTAACTTTTCGTAGGGTAGTGTTAGGTAGGCGTTAGGTATCAACGCGTAACTATCAACTGTCATTGTCTGAAGGTGAAAATGACAGACGGCATGAAAACTTAAGCAATAACGTGACATGTAATATCGTGGTGTATACTTTTACACATGCTTTAGCAATTAGTTTGCGTGAAAATATGCACCGTTTCAACTTGTAATTGTATACCAGTTAGTTGTACTAACTGACTACCCGGTTAATTAGAAGTTTAATTATAAAATGTGTTGTATTTGTTTATAGCGAACAAGTCAAAGCACGTTACTTGACATATGTCGGTTTACTCACTGTTGAGCGGCGGTGGAATAGATAAATAGTCCAGGAGCAAGATATTTTTGTAGGTATGATTTTTAAGACACAAATTATACTAAACTCATATATTTTTAATCTTACATCATCATCCTCCTAACGTTTTCTCAGTCGCACGGAGCCAAGGATCAGGTTTGGCACCTAATCCCAAGATTTGGCACTGGCACGTAGTTTCGTAGGTTTACGAAAACGGTAGCCATCTGGTGTATACTCAAAAGGAAAACTAGGAAATGTTGGTCTTATAGCGGTCGCATTATCTTTCCACAAATATAATCTTTCAAGGTCACGTAATCAGTACATTTACAGCTTGGTAAAAAAGTCTTAAAAAGGAACTAATTTTTCGACCCTGGTAACTTCGTTAAACTTGTCATAATTGTCAGTATCCTAGTAGAGATATTGTCATTTTGTGTTGTTATTTTACGTACTTATAAAATTTTGGGGATTTATTATCATAAAAGTGTGACATAAATCCAAACAATGAGCAAGACAATTTACGCGGTTCGCATTTTGACAGAATTGGACAATGTCTATAGGTGAACTGCTTCAACTACATTTGTATAGGCTGAAATTAATGACTATCTAAAATATTTCATCAAACTATACCCTATTCCATATGATAGTGGAAAAAATGTACGTTAATCATCATGCGATTTCAAGGAAAACTAATTTGACAGCAAGCAAATCGAAATAAGTAAAACTAGTACTATTATTTCCATTTGATATACTAGATAAATGAAGTAACGTATACGAATTTATCCATTAAAATTCTAATGTTATCCGAAATAAGGTCTAGTTAATCAATTTGATGATCCATCTACCCGATTGCAACCGTTTTCCTGATTTAATAATATTTAATGGAATAATGCGTGTGGTTGGTCGACCATACTTATTCATTGAGCAATTGGCATGCTTGGCTTGCATTCGCTTATATTAATTGATCAGGTGAGATAATTGAATAGGTAGCTAGTAATAGCATACACAAACACAATCCATTTAAGACTAGAGGTTTTTTTAAATACGTAATAATTATTATCAGAATTTAACAATCAATCAGGGGAATATCATCTCGCTAATATTGGGAGCAGCTTGACTGGGAAAGTACCTCCACTTTATTCAACGACCACGATATCAATACTATTTGCTTTGTAGGTAAGTTGTGTTATGATCCTGGTGGTAAGGTTGTCTGAGCTCCTGACGGTATGCTTTGTTGAAAGTGATGGGACCTAAATTTATCTCTGGCTATCAAACACAACGAATCTTCAATTCAATAAAGGGTCAGCTAAGCGTAGTAGCTAGCGATGTGTATTTAAAATATGTTACTATGTACGTATGTGTATGTATGTTATTGTACGTGTGTGTCCTATTTCATTGTGTAGGGGGGGGCCTACACAATGTATTACTCAAATTTACAGTAATTTTCTATGCGCAAGCAAAGTGCTTTTAAAATATAATTAATTACTCCCAGGACAATTCAAATGCAGACATAATTAATTAATGTCCATCAGATATCAAACAATATAAAACATTTATTAACAATAACATTATAGAAACCAAACTATTTATGAAAACACATAACTTGAATATAAAACTAAATCTAACTACAATTAAAATAACTAAAGCTTGCTATTGAAAATGCCTATCAAAATTTTGTCCCCAGGACAATGTATTATCTGGTTTAGCAGTTATTTTCTCGACACGTTATATATTTGCTGTACATATTAATGTGCTAGCAGGATAGTTGCACTGACCTTTCCGACATCGAACGTTACGTTAAACCCACATTATATTTTCTCAGACACTATGATCGCGTGAGCGGCGACATTAGCTCCCGGACTACGAGTATCAGTTCGCAAGCCAATCGAGCCATTAGCGATATTGCACCGTTTGTTATAATCCTATCAGCTAAAAGTAGACTGCATCAAATGTTGCCGAGTAGTTGATTGAAACGGCGGGGTTTGGTTGGTTAGCTTGGCTTTACCCAGTTTTGTTGTTCCACAGTTTAAGTACAACGATTTCCTAATAGACTGCTTAGATATTTATATGGGTTGTTTAATGCTTCTTCTTATATTTTTTTGGTTTCTATCTTTGTTTGTACTTTCTTCTGCCAAAACTACATCAGGATTGCTGTATTCTGCGGATACTTCAAATACCAAAATTTAGGCTCCAGTATAGTACTTAATTTTCAAGAACAGGAGTACGTATTTGGTTTTCCGCTCTGTATACGAACCATTTGATCCGTTAGGTAAACATTATTGCATCACACTGTGTTTATTAAAAACAGTGTTAAAATGGATCACCACCAAACACCAAATGCGCGGAAAGGGATTAACTCTCTAATAAAGCCAGTGTAGGAAAACGTTCACAATTTGGAGTGTGGAAATAAAAGTGGTGTCCGTCGCGGGGTATATTTCATTTTTTATCGCGAGCGCGGCCAGCCGCTAACTCACGCTGCTACTGCGCGCGGCCAACTCGTGCGCAACTATTTGTTCTAGAATAGGAATCAGAATCAAACATTTATTCGTGACATAACGCACACAAATACAAGACAAAAACAAAGAAAATGATGATGCTGGCTTAGCAGCCATCGGTGGTCTTCCGTTGGGTCCATCTAGCGAGGACACGGTAACACATAAACACATACAATAAAAAAGTAAGTAAGGATATAAAACATAACATGAAATCATTGATAATAAAATGAAACAAAAAATAAAATAAAAATTCATACTACAATTTAAGAAAACAAATAATAATTTAATATAACAATAATTTAATCTGAAAACAAGCAAACAACGAAATCACATTAAAATACAGAGAAAAAAAATATTCTCATGTACCTACACTTTACAGTCTACACTAGTAAACGCTACACCGGTCAGTAGCCTGTATTTTGCGAGAATACGATCGATGACTGATGTGATTGGGAGTCAAATCAACCTCTTTTTCGTGAGTTTAAATAAATAAATATATAATTAAATAAATATAAGGGGACAATCTTACACAAATTGGCCTAGTCCCATAGTAAGCTCAGTAAGGCTTGTGTTATGGGTACTAGACGACGATATATATAATAGATATAAATACTTAAATACATAGAAAATATCCATGACTCAGAAACAAATATTCATGCTCATCACATAAATGTTTGCCCTTACCGGGATTCGAACACTCTTGCTTAGTTTAAACTTTGAATCATGTTGTAAATGACGCGGTACAACTTTTGGAGATATTCCAGACACCTATCTTGTCGTGTATCCCGAGTGGCTGTCTATCCTATCGGCAGGAATCGAATCACGTAACTTTTCGAACGCGTGGCAGGACATATGAACTGCAAAAAAATATGGTGATAATGAAAACTAGTAGCTCTAACGCTCGTTTGGAAAACTTACACAATTAGCGTGCAGACAAATCATGATTCAAATTTAATGCGTTTCTTTTCCTGACACGTTATCTACTCGGCTCGAGACTAATCTGTCAAGATGCAAACCTCATACGTGACGATTGTCATTTGATTTTAAGCCCGCACTCCCTCTCTTTCTTCCACGTATCTCTATCGAGTGCTAAACTAGTTGATAAACTCCTTCCAAAAAGGGTAGAGGTCATCCCACCATCTCCGTCGGGGTCTGCCCCTGCGTCGAACTAAAAAACCAAAATAAGAGTTAATTCCCTTAACTTAAAGGAACAAGCAGTATTTTTTTAGTTTTACGCCAACTTAACAGTTATTTATACATCAAAACGAAAGTGCGAAATCTGAACATGTCATTTTACAGATGATTAATAAAACGAAACAAGCAGTTCGTTAATTTAAACCCAGGAAACCCATAGTACTGTGGCTAATGCCGCAGCAATGGCACGGTTTGGCGGCAACATAGTTTTTTAGAAACACTCCATATAAAGTTGACTTTATACGAACGTTTAAACAAGGCAAAGGATTTATGTTAAACTTGAAGTTACTTTACGAACTACTTTACTTTAAGGATTGTAAAAACAAAGCCGTATTCTATACCGGCGGTTTAGCGCTTTTTACTACTCACAGCTACCTACCAGGCTACCAGGCTATAATAGCTGTTTGGAACTATCATTCTTATCAACATTAAGGAAACGAATTTATTATGGATACCTTAAATTTACAGGATGAAAACATAATATTTAACCACTGATTAAGTCAAAATTCTGCAATACGATTACAGTTTTATTTTTATCTAAAACTATAAATATTTATAATGATTTACGTAAAGCTCAAACAAGAGTTGCAATCTACTAACGGTTTGAGGACTTTAAACGGTGTCCTGTCTGGCACGCCACGCAATTACCCTTTTCTTCTTTATACAACAATACTACTTAATCCGACAAAGCGCTTCTAGCATCATCTGCACTTATAACTACACACCAGAAATAACAATTCAAACATAAAACATTCGTGCAATTCCGCCACAAATTCTGCGGTATTCCCACTTAGCGTACACATGCGCGGTTGAGACCAGAAAGTAAACTATTTAATCAACTCATGCAATATGCATTCGCCGAAATTCTGTCTCGTCCAGTCCATCAGCTGGAACCCTTATCGACGTCGGCTTATCATCAACAGGTCCGCTGCCGGCTCGTGCTGTTATCTCTTGCTACAAATACTCACTGACTTAGCAGGCTAAAAAGCTTCTAAAACCGTTCTGAATACAGTCTAACTTCAACCCCAATGCGAGCTCATAGAGTTCAAAGTTGAAACTGACTTTTCCAGCGTTCGTATAACCGTGGCGAAATGTACCGTGCAGCGTATGTGTGACGGGGCCAGTCGCCTAATGCGCTCGATTCACGACAATGTAGACAGGTCTTTAGTAAATTAGTGCGAGGCTTTATTGATAAAGTAATAAAACAGCCATACAGTTGTTGGCTTAAGTGTCTGGCATATTTCTAAGAAAACGTTGTACTTATTTCATACTACGAAAATAATGTGATTATAGAAATTAAATGAGAAGTTTGCTCGGCAATTTTGGTGTGCTTTTGGATGTTGCACTTTGTTGGTTGCATGGCCACAGTTTAGGTTCAGTTTATCATATTACTTTCCGCTCGGCTACTAACGGTTAATCTCGCAACATGTTAAAATTAATAAATAAATATTAGGGGGACAATCTTACACAAATCGACCTAGTCCCAAACTAAGCAAAGATTGTACTATGGGTACTAGACGACGATAAACATACTTATATAGATAAAATAAATACTTAAATACATAGAAAACATTCATGACTCACGAACAAATATTCGTGCTCATCACACAAATAAATGCCCTTACCGGGATTCGAACCCAGGACCTCTTGCTTCGTAGGCAGGGTCACTACCAACTAGGCTAAAGCGGTCGTCAAAATGGCTGCATTCGCTAATTGATTTTGTGTTAACAGAGACATAGTACTTAAATACAATGTAAAATGTCCACCTTGTTACTGGTTTATGTCCATTTAATTGCCCAGAAGCGTGCGACGTTCATTACACAGTTTACGAGAATGCTGTTTGACAAACGACCGCGCAATATTGCCTATATATTACACGAATACCAATAACATTCGATTATAATAATAATGGTTTGTGATGTTCAATTTGACTGGAACCTAAATCATGCTCGAACTAAAGCTTTTTCTTAACGGCTTTGAGCGCCACATTATGAATATTCCAAGAAATAGTATACTAGAAATATTTCGTTTACACACTTTGTTGAATATGTTTTGTACAACGAATACTATATCATTGTATTCCAAATCAAACAATAGTACATTACGTAACTAGGGCGGTGAATTCGTAAATGCCTCAGATCGCAGGTGTTAATAAATATGCGCTCTGGGGCTTTACGAATTACCGCCCGTGTTGAGTACAACATTTTACGTCTTCACCTGCCCGCAATGCGAGTTTTCCCGTACGCGCAGCGTGCAGTATAACTCGCATTATGGCCAGGTGTGACGTAAATAATTTAAAATGCAGCGGGTACAGTTTTTATAGGATTTATGTGCAAAATGTGCCTGTCTCGAGTATACAGTCAGCAACAGAGAAACGTCACCCCCCCGTGCATAGAAGGACAACTACCAAAGTTGTCTTTACGTCGTTTATCGACGTGATTTAAGGTAAACGGACCAGTGCTCGACACTAGCCCAATAGTTGACAAATTATATCTCAATTCATAATAATAGGGTAAACAATACGTGTCGATGATTACGAAATAAGGTAAAGTTTGATCAAAGTGGAAAATTGACAAATTAATCGCCTCGAGCGGGATTTGAATCCGCGACCTCTGCAATGTGATATGATATGATATGATGTTACTGCTTGATAAAAATTTACTACGAAATAAGGTGTCAAACATGTTGATTTCAAAGATGTTTAGTTTAGCCTAACACTTTCACTGAGAGTAACCCGTGTAGCGGGCGTCTACGCCGTAGTCTTTGCTAAGTTGCGCTTGAGCGCTACGCCGTAGTAGTTCCCTGCCAACAATTTCGTAGCACTATGCTCGTAGCTGGTAGCAATTGAAAACGGGTTTGTAGGTAGAGGAAAGACAACGAGCAGAACGCCCACCTAGCGGGTTCCTCACACTTAAAATACTAAAACTCAATATGTCGCGAAAGCGCCCATGGCCCTCTGACGCATGTGTGTCGTGATTAGGGTTAACAATTCAAGTTTTCAATTCAATTCAATTTATTTATGGCTGAGCGAGTTGGTCTAAGAATGAACATGGATAAGACGAAGATCATGTCAAATGCTCATGTAGTACCAACTCCCATTACAATCGGAAACTTTACGCTCGAAGTTGTAGAATTATGTATACCTAGGACAGACTATCCAGTTAGGTAGGTCCAACCTCGAGAAAGAGGTCAATCGTCGAATCCGACTCGGCTGGGCAGCGTTCGGGAAGCTACGGCACATCTTTTCGTCCAATATTCCGTAGTGTCTCAAGACGAGTCTTTGACCAGTGAGTGTTGCCAGTGATGACCTATGGCTTAATACATATGGCACTGAAACGTGGTCGCTTACTATGTGCATCATAAGAAGGCTCCGGGCCATGAAGGATCATGAAGGATCAGGGCCATGTTGGGAGTTTCTCTGCGTGATCGCATCAGAAATGAGGCTATCCGCAGCAGAACCAAGGTAACCGATATAGCCCTCCAAATCGCTAAACTTAAGTGGCAGTGGGTGGGGTACATAGCACGTAAATCGATGGCCGTTGGGGCGGAAAGGTTCTCGAGTGGCGACCGCTACCCTACACGTGACCCCTGGGTGGCGCTAAAAGTGCGACAACCTGGCAACCGTACTGTCTTTTCCAAGATCTCACGGTTCTAAATACAGATTTGCCATACGATAAATAAAATAACCGGAAGGCGCGGCGCAGGTAGGCCGACAAGGTGGACTGATGACCTGGTAAACGTTGCGGGAGTCCGCTGGAGGCGGGTGGCGCAGGACCGGTCACTTTGGCACTCTTTGGGGGAGGCCTATGTCCAGCAGTGGACGTCTTTCAGCTGATATAATGATGACGATGATGATGGCTGAATGGGTCAACGAAGCTGTTTTTTGTTATAACTGTGCTACGCTCGTAGCCGATCCCGCGGTTTTTTTCGTATGTTGCGGAAATCGACTACGGCGTAGGCGTCCGCTACGCGAAAGTATTTAGAGAGCATATGGAAACGGGATCAATATTTCACAAATGAATTTACATTTTTAATTAGCGCCTAGATTAAAGTTAAACAGAAGCTGGTGACAGCTCAAATACATATGACACATGTGCACGTAGTAAGTCTTCGTATAACTGCAACATTACTCGCACACAATTGCACCTCCATACCAACCTCAAGATAACCGTAACTTTGGACCACTTAGCCCACAATGTAGGAGAATTGAAGAGTCGCCGTTACCCGACACTGCTTTTAATTACGCTCCTTGTTCTGGGGACGATTTAGATTGACCTAGAGCATGGGAATTGCTTTGGTATAGACTTCGTTTCATTCTGACACGTTAGGTCTGGTGCGCGTGCAAGCGAGCAATCAAAATCAAATTCCGATTAAATATTTTGAGTGAAATAAAGTCCCCAATGAGAATTCAAAACTGCCAAGTTAAAGGCAAACGGACAAAATATATATAATTTTAACGCTTTTATATCTAGGCCCTGGAATTTAATATTCCAAAAATATTTTGTTCGTGCCAAACATCCCAAAACATGAAAGAACATGCATTAAATATAATTACAAAAGTGTTTTTCAACTGTTATACCTGGACATCTTTTTAATTCTTGCATCGATAATCTTTCGGTACTATAGCCTGTCTTACACGTATTTATACTGCAAGACACTTGAACTTTGGAAGTAACGTATTTTCGTACTCGGATTTAAAATAAAAAAATGTAGTCTGCTAAAATGACCATGTACTTATACTGTATATATGCTTATACACGGTGGAATTTAATCGGTGAACAGGAACCCATTTTTCTAATTCAGTAATCGATGGCGGTCACGTTTATGTAGTACTTAAGTGGAACCAAGTTTTTTTTTATCATAACTATATTTTAAGTTGAAATTAAATTTTAATTAAAATTTATTGTCACCCTACTAATGGTTTAGTCTGAAAAGTTTAATACCTCTTTTCAAACTATCAGCCATAGAAACTTAAAACATAAATGAGCAATAAGCTGTCAATTTGTCATTGTCAAATTCATAACAAATTGACGTCTGATCTGTCTAGTTTCCCGCCAAAGCCAGCAAGCACTTGACGTATGTACACTTACGAGTAACTTCCCTTCAATAAAAGTAGGGTGTCCATTTATTCAGTCAGTGTACATTTTACCGATGTTAATTAAGAGTGATTAATTATATTTTGAGCTATATTGCACGAGATCTCACGTATTGGTTTCTGTGTAGATTGATATTTAAGATTTTTGGATTCCTGATCACCGATTAAATTCCACCGTGTATATATGTAAACAAAAACGCCGGTAACCTTAACGCACAAGACTGAAAATCCTTTGTTTTTTTTTTCTCCTGTTATCTATTTTTAACAGGAACATACTGACCAGATACATCAATGCCCTTACAGGGGTTCAACAATACTACAATCTCACAGACTTTTCTTCTTTATCTAACGAGGGAGCGAAGCGAACGAGGTTGTATGCTTCGGCTTGGGCCGAAAATCGTTTGTATGTCCGGATATCCGGTTGTTCCGCTTTCCCGCTGTTCTCTTAACCGATTTTCGTGAAAATTTGTGAGTAGCTTCGTTATTTATATAGTCTTTTTTTGTCAAGTAAATTGGTCGTCTTTTTTTAGATTTGCTCGTGAGTTTTATTCAACTCACAGAGCCACTAGTAATATTAGCATAGAAGTATCTAACTGTGTGCAATATCACATTTTGTCAATCTTTTTTATACCCACATTTATGCTAAAAGTGGCGCTGAAACTTATGTTAGTTTCATGTGCTCTGCCTACCCCTTTTAGGGATAAAGGCGTGAGTGTATGCATGTATCTAACTGTTTGTCTAGTCGGTAACTTTATCAATATTATTACACTGATACGTAATGATAATTCGCCAATAATGTATCTAGCGTGTGTGTGTATGTGAATTTAGTGAACCTGTCACTACCTTTCAAAGACCCGGTTGTACCTCTACTGTGATTATAAATAGCTTCATGTCCAGTCTATATTGAGTATCACTATTTTCGCATGCCTTTGAACCCGCGGCCTGGCAAGCTAATCGACCTACTGTCAAACGCACTTGCTCCTTCCGAACGATCGTCAGAACTGCGCCAACTCAACCTTTAAACAAGCAAATGAACCCTTTATCACCAAGACAAAAGGACCACCAGAACTGCAGTTTTATCTTTGGTCCAGCTGTCATGATCGGTACTGTTTGTACAGTCAAAAATTGACTTAAAAGCAATACCATTAGGGTGTTGCGGAGTGCTTGTTACTTTTGCTTTGTGCCTCAAAATGAATGTAATGTCCGCTACATCGTGTATCGATTTCAGTGCGAAGAAGTGTGTACTTGGACGGTGGCAGTTGTAAAAAGGTGGCTTATTTTATTTTATTTGAGCAGCAGTGCCTTTATGAGGCAAAACTTATCAGGCCTATCAGGTACTTATTAGGAAAAACGTATACGTATGCTTGGTAGTAAGCAGATATCGTATCCTATGGACACTTGAGATTCTAAAATAATGATTATATGTAGATGATAGCTGGAGATGAAGGCGGATCCCTCACTCTCAACACAACACATTCTTGGGATCCTCTTTCCCTAGATGACTTATGGGGTCAAAGTGTTCATTTTACTTACACGAGTAGAGTGTGATTAATATGATGGAAATAAATGTTGAATAGGATATATATTTTTAAAGTATGTGAAACGTTAGCCTTGTAAACGCAATAATAGCTCCGAGATGATAATCTCTTCCATTATTAGAACCTCAAGTATTTCTTCCTTGGATGTTAGTTTTCAGCTTAATGCTGTATCTGTTGAGAAATTTTTAATGTTGTTATCGGTCCAAATTACTGCCTTATAGTTAGTTAGTTTTTTTAGTTTTTGTGAATTATGCTAGGCTTTACACCTAAGCGTTTTTCCCATTATGCGATCCCTCAAAACAACAATTAACCTCATTCTTTATCCTTCACACGCAAGACCGTGCGTGTGACTATCCGAATCGTTTTAATTTCAACACTCGTGAAGAGACGGCTAGTTTGTATCTTCTCTATAGGTCGTGTGCCATCTGTGAAGACGTAACATGGTCAAACCACCGAACCACCAATGACAGTCTTTAATACTAATTAATCCATTGAAGCCGGAAATTGATGTTCACCAATATGACGTCAGTCAATCAACAATATCAACAATCGCTGATTGATTACAATCCATCATCATCTTAGGAAATGTAATGTCACATTAACATGTAACTACCCATACATGGAACCCGCCTAGCGGGCGCCTACGCCGTAGTCACTTTTCGCTACATACGAGGAAAACCACGGGATCGGCTACGAGCGGAGCGCGTAGCGATTCTTGGTAGTGAATGTGTTGTATGCCTAGTAAGGCCCTATATTTTAGAACCAAAAACTCCCTTAACACAGCCAAGAACGTAGCGTTAAATAGTTATTTTTTATGGATTGTTTTTAGGACATGTGACCTTTATAAAAATAGTCTTGTAATGATCCAGCCGAAATGTCGAAAAACGTTAAGGTACCTCTGGAAAGTATTCCGAATTTAATTAAACTTTAACTGGTTGTTTGGAGCTACACTAGGAAGACTACCTCAAGTTTTCGACCTCGACGACCTGTGATTTGAGGGAGCAAAAAATATCTCAAAATCATCTCACATTTTCCGTTTTTCGCTCATTTCTCTTCATCTAAGCACATTTTGAGTACCACATTGTACGGCAAAGTTAAAGAACATGAAATTTCCTATAAGATTGAGATTTTCTGGTCTAATAAGTAGATTTTTTTGTTAAGATACGATCCGCTGACTGATAAGTGAAAAACTTAAAGGGTCAGAAAAAAATGAGGTTTTAGTCTCCCTCAAGTCAGCACAACCTCGAGGTCAAAAACTTAGGTTAGTCTTCCTATTGTACTCCCAAACAACTTGTTAAAGTTTCATTAAATTCGGTATAAAAGAAAAAGGATTTAGTCTACTAAATTATTTGTCATCCATACTTCATCGAGTTAAAAATTACCCTCCGTTTTGTTACACTCTGTATATATATATATATATATATATATATGCTAGTATAAGGTATTGCTACCTGTCACATCATATTTTATTATAAGTACGAATATAGTAGCAACGCAAGGTGAGCAATAAATATAACAAAGAGCGCGTAGGATACAATAAAAGTGAATTATTTCCGCAAAACATAAGCGCATTCTTATTTTTTGCGGTGCAAATATTACCTTTCTTTTTGAATGTCGACGCGAATGTTGGCTTTGGGAGACCGGGGTCACCTGTAAAATTTTAAACTGGGAAAAGTTTCGTAACTTTAATTGGGATCCATAGTTTAATTTATTACAAATGCAAAAGTAGATATCTTTATAATCTATCTTTTGCCTTTTCATGCCTACACTACTAAACCGATTGATATGAAAATTGGTATGGAGACAGTTTGAGACCCTGAGAAGAACGTAGATTAATGTTTATCCCGAACATCGGGTGAAAAGGGGAGTTTTCATGGCAGTGCGGCAATTGATGATGCGTTTATGGGATGTCTAATAGCACATTTGCCCTTAAGGTGATTATCGATTATTCGCAGCAATATAGCTAGCCCTTAATAAAATGAAAAACTGTTAATGTACTTACAAGTTTTCGATTGTGATGTAGAGAGATAATTTTCCATCGAGTGCAGTTATTTAATCATAAGTAGCCACTTAAATAGGGTTCCATAACAAAAAAGGTAAAAAAGAACCCTTATGGTGCGACTCCGTCCGTCTGTCTGTCTGTCACAAAGTGAAATATCTCAAGAACTACTTAAGCTATCAATTTGGAATGGTTTAAAATGAGAGTTATCCACGTGCATGGAAAATGAAAAATTCAAATATGTATTTTAATTTTCTATGAAAAATTACGAATATGAGGAGGGGGCAAAAAAAAATCACCTATTAGGTCAAGTGGGGTATCATTTGAAAGGGCTTGAGTTGCACTTTTTAAAACGGGTCTTCTTTTGTTTTCTACTTTGGTAAAATTTTGATCTATGAAGGAAAATGTAAAAAAAATACCATTCCCCCCCTGCCCCTTGTCTCCGAAGTTATCCAAGCGAAAAAATTGAAATTATTACTTGTGATTAGGATTAACGTAAATATTACTGGAAAAGTATTTTTTGTTTTATTTTCAAAAATAATTTCCTAGTTAAATTTGCAAATTAATCAACTTTATAAGTATTCTTTTGTTTTAAAAAAACCCTATAAGATTGTAATGGAAGTACTCTCTTTCAATTAAAAAATAATAATCGGGATCGGTTCACGTGATAAACAATAATCGCTAAAACACCAACATACAAGCTGATTGCTCTTGCACGTTAGTACCAAATGGGGCCGATAGATGGCGCTGACCTCATTCCTACTTCGCGCTGTTAAGATTTTTCTAGAATTAATGGGGTTGGGACGGGCATATTTCAATAGCAGGTCAAAAAAAGATCGTGATTCAATTGTCTTGGTAGTTCGATGGTCTTGGTGTAAAAGTTATTCGTTGTTTGAAATTGAATTCTGTTGTGTTGGGTTAAAATAAGTAATTCAACAAATATTTGGGACATTCACATTGAGTTAATTGTTAGTTTGCACGGAACCCTCGGTGCGCTTGACCAGTTTCAGACTCCCACTTGACCGGTTTTTTTTTGACGAAACCTTGAGATATGTGTTGACCTAGTGATGCAATTATTTACATAATTAGCATACATATACAATAGACAACTCACAGGATATTTCCCAATTGACTTCTCACATATACAACTTACTATACTTTAAATACGGAATTAATATTCTGACACTTGTAACCGCGGAAAGGAACCTGGCACTATTGTTGTGTTCAACGCTAGTTTCAGAGCCCAGGCCGCAAGACGGCTATATCTGGAGCTCGCGTCAGCCAATCTTAACCTAGCTATTAACATGTAAATGAAGAAGCCTGGGAAACACGCTACATTGCCACGTAATCGTTCTTGACATACTACAGACGCATCGAGTTTCGTCTAATTTATAACACCTGCACACAATTATGTAATATAATAAAAAACCCATTGTTTGAGGGTTGGCGTGAATAATTCAGGAACAGCAGACGGGTCTCTTCAATGATTGACTTCCTCTTTATGATTTTACAATTTGATTGTATTTAACTTTAAAATATTTGTATGAATTACAAGAAAGTTGGATGCGTGGTGAATTTATATAAAAATGTAGGCAAATCGCGTATGTAGCGTGTGTGCCTTTTGCGCCCGTGGATGGTAAAGTGAGCGAGTCATCGCCGCGCCCCCGCGCGGCTCATGTTGGAGGCTCCTCCGCTTCGGTAGGTGGTCGGTAGATGGCGTTCAATGCGTGAACATGCCCCCGGCCTTGAAAGCACCCGCTTTCAATGTGGTTGCGTTGATGTGGAAGTGGCTGGTGCCGCGTCACTTTCAGGCGGCGGCAGTAGTGGGCAGAGCTTGGAGAACGCCCTGCGTATAAGGCCGCCCGCTGTTTTGACGTCAGCCACCCGAGACACTCCGTCCTTTCCTGTGAACACAGCTACCACCCGACCCAAACGCCATTTGAGGGGTGGTAGATTATCTTCCTTGACCAGAACCAACGAGTGAAGAACGATATCCTGGCCATGTGTCTGCCATTTCGTTCTTGTCTGCAGTTCAGAGATATACACCTTCGACCATCGTTGCCAAAAGTGCTGCCTCATTTGCTCCAGCATCTCGTAGCGGGGGAGGCGGCCCGTAGCCGCTGTGAGGTCCTTGCAGGGCGGCGCTGTCAGCGGTCGGCCAATAAGGAAATGAGCTGGACTAAGGGCAACTAGGTCGTTTGGATCTGTGGACATAGGATGCATGGGTCGGGAGTTCAGGACGGCTTCGACTTGTGCTAATACCGTGCTGAACTCCTCGAAAGTTAAATGCGCGTTGCCAACAACGCGCTTCAAGCACACAATCCAGACATATGTGGAGCATAAGGCGGGTGGAAATGTAAATTTATACGATCGTTAGAGGCACAATCAACAATATCATCTGAGTGAATTTGTAGGAACGATGAAAGTTCTTTCATAGAACCTACAAAGTTTCGTCCGTTGTCTGAATAAATAGCGTCTGGTTTACCACGTCGAGAAATGAAGCGCTTTAACACTAGCATGTATCCTTCGGTACTAAGACTCGTGACAAGATCGAGATAAACCGCGCGCGTCGTGAAGCAAACTATCAAACATATGTAGGCTTTTTCGAGTTTAGCACCCCTACCCCTACGGTTAAGTACGTACATCGGGCCCGCGTAGTCGACCCCGCAGCGAGCAAACACAACCCCGGGTTCCAGACGCTGTGAAGGTAAGTTACCCATAATAGGCGTGAACGTTTTCCCCTTCATGCGGATGCAGGTTACACAGCTGCGCACGACCCGTTTTGCTTAGTTCGTACCACCGAGAGGCCACCAGCAATCTTTAATAGAAGAAAGCAGAAGCTGGGGCGGAGCATGCAGTAACCGTCTATGCTCACTCTGAAACAAAAGGTGTGTGAAACGGTGTTTCGAACAAAGCAAGATCGGAAGTTTTTTGTCGTATGAGAAACCAGGTGAGTTGCTAATACGACCTCCAACCCTTATTAGTTTATGTGTGTCTAGAAATATGTTAAGTTTAGCTATCCCACGTGTGCATTTATTTGGTAAATTTTTAGATAAGTTTTCATATTCATTAGGAAATGATTTAATTTGCGAAAGACGTGCCAAGTGCTGCACCGAAGCATCCAATTCGTCAACAGTCAGCGGGCCTATTTTACGATTAATTTTATTTATAATGCGTGTGTTGTATATAAATCTTAAAACATAAGCACCCGCGCGCCGTAAGCGGTTAAAAGATGAAAACCTGTCGAATGGGAATAAGTCGGTGTCGACTTGGCATGTCATGTTAATTGTGTGTGTTTTTATTTCAGGTAAATCAGTATGTGTCATTTTTGAAGTGCGTGATGTAGTACTAGGCAACCAGTTCGACTCTGGTTCATGTAAAAATGACGGCCCATTAAACCATAGTCTGCTGTTGATAAGCGCGTCAAGTTCAAGGCCGCGACTGACGAGATCGGCAGGATTTTGTTTACTACTCACATGTAGCCACCGCGCGCTCCCGGTCAATTCGTTTATCTCCGCCACTCTGTTTTGGACGAATGTTTTAAGTGTGTGAGGTGCCATTCGTAACCAGCCCAAAACAATAGTGGAGTCCGTCCAGAATGTCACAGTATCAAACTTCACCTTAAGCGATTGAATAACCTTTGAGTACAACCTAGCAGCTAACAAAGATCCTAATAACTCGAGTTTCGCAATAGTAACCGATTTAAGCGGCGCGACCTTACTCTTCGCGAATAACAACTGTACTGTAATTGATTGGTTATGTCCCGAATGTGTGCGTACGTATGCGCAGGCCCCATAAGCAGCCTGGCTGGCATCAGAAAAAAAGTGCAACTGTGTGCATTGCGCATACGCACCCATTACATAACGAGGAATGCGAAGACTATGTATGTGTTGTATGTGTGTGTTTATGTATCGACGCCAGGCTGATGCGACGTCATCAGGTACCTCCGAGTCCCAATCTAATCGGCTTAGCCATAGTTTTTGAAGTAAGATTTTGACAATGATTATGGCTGGCTGAAGTAGCCCGAGTGGGTCGTACATTTGTGATATTACAGACAGTATTTTGCGTTTCGTAATATGGGTCGTGTCATGTTCTATATTAGCGGTGTAATGAAACTCGTCTGTGTTATTTGTCCATCCTAAACCGAGCGTTTTACTTTGACAGTTATCACCCAAACACAATTCGCGTGACGTTATTTTGGATGATGTAAATTCTGACACGTCAAAGTTAAACACCCATTTTCGGAGTGGGAAACAGCCTGACTGAAGTACGTCGGTAACCTTTTCACAGATGTTAATTAAAGCGTGTTTATCGTTATTTCCTGTAATTAGGTCATCCACGTAACAGTCTTCTAAAATAGTGCGAGATACCTCTTCGTCCGGACATTCTTTGGCCAGCTGATTTAGGCAACGAATGGCCAGAAAAGGTCCAGACGCGGTTCCGAATGTAACGGTATTGAGCTGGTAAACATTTAGTGGATCGGAAGGGTTCTCCCGCCACAAGAAGAGTTGAAGGTTCCGCTGATCTGGCTGTATAAGAACTTGCCTATACATCTTGGCCACATCGGCGCATGCGTCGTATTTGTTTTCGCGAAAACGTAATAATATCGAAAACACTTCGTTTTGTAATGTCGGTCCGAGTGATGGCAAGCAATTAAGTGATTTGCCTGTACTTGTGCGCATACTACAGTCAAAAACCACTCTAAGGCGTGTTGTAAGGCTGTGTTCTCGATATATGTCAAAATGCGCTAAAAAGCAATAAGGCTTTGTGTTTGTGTGTATCGGTGACATATGTCCTAACTCGAGGTACTCGCGCATAAACTCGCAGTACATTTGTTTATATTCCGGGAGCCGCTCGAGTTTGCGTTCTAGTGATAAGAACCTACTTTTAGCTAACTCATATGTATCGCCGAGCGAATCTGCTGATTCCTTCAAAGGTAGGCGCACGGAAAACCGACCATCCTCACTGCGTGTCGTAGTCGCCGTGAACAGCTGTTCACAGGCGCGTTCTTCGTCTGTCAGTCCGTCTCCTATCTTAGAAACCTCCTCGAGCTCCCAGAAACGTTTAAGTTGCGTGTCTAATGTCTGCATGAAATGACAACTTGTTTTATTTAATGGTATGTACTTGCCATGAATAGGGCCTGAAATAACCCATCCAAGCTTTGTGTTTTGCAAATAAGGCCCTTCTGCGAGTCGAATGCGACCTTCATTTAACAAATCCCAGAAAATATCCGCGCCTAACAATAAATCGATTTGTGACGGTTTAAAGTAATTAGGGTCTGCGAGTTGAATATATTCTGGAATGTTTATGGAATGCGTGTTTATTGCTGCTGACGGCAGCTGATCCGTTATGCAAGGAAGTACCATACAATTGATGCGTGTGTGGTAGTTACTTGTAATAGACTGTAGGTTAAGATTACACGAGTGTGTGCTTTGCGTGATTGATTGACCTACGCCTGTGATTTTGTATGTGGACTGTATCATAGGTGCGTTTAATTTGTTTACGAATGATTGTGTGACGTAACTGTGCTGACTCCCATTATCGAGAATCAGCCTAGCCCTATGGAATGTGTTGTTGCTATCGGAAATGTCTACTAGCGCTGTAGATAACAAGACCGGTTGCAATGAAGATGAGCTTGTGTGCGAATTAAGACTCGTAAGTGTGTGATAGTTAGTCGAGGTGGCGGGGACGGCGCTCGCCGGTGACTTATTGTTTGCGTTAACACCCAAAGTCGATGCACCGTCGCTGTCACTGCTCAGACTGTGAATTAAACTATTATGTTTTTTCTGGCAGATCCTACACGGACCATAAAAGCAATTGTCAACTATGTGACCTGAGCGCAAACAGTTATGACATAGTTTCTTATCGTCAAGCAACTTTACTCTGTCTGTGACAGTTAAATTAAGAAAGCTATTGCACGAATAGAGCGGATGATTAGCGCTGCACATTTGACAAATGCGAGGGGAAGCACGTTTGAAGCTGGATTTGTTTGTGTGTGTACCAGTGGAGCTAGAAACGTA
Organism: Epinotia demarniana; assembly: GCA_945867215.1. Classification (NCBI taxonomy): domain Eukaryota; kingdom Metazoa; phylum Arthropoda; class Insecta; order Lepidoptera; family Tortricidae; genus Epinotia; species Epinotia demarniana. The sequence goes on along the minus strand of OX244266.1, from coordinate 20,200,815 downwards.
GCTTTGAGTTGCGTGTGATTGTGATTGATTTGATAACTTTTTAGGTTCGTGAGAATGTGTGTGCGTAGTTTTCGAATGATTGGCTGCGATAGATTCTAACATATCTGCCCGATTTTGTAGAAAAGTTATCAAATCCGTTAATTTTATTTTAACTGACGAATCATGCTGATTTAAGTTGATTGAACCCTTGTACTGCTCCCATTCGCGTTCTGTGGACGCGTCTAGTTTTGTGACAATTAAATAAATTACCAAGGTGTCCCAAGACTCCGTTGGTTCTCCTAGCGTCTTCAGGGCACGAAGGGAACGTAGTACAGAGTCAATCAGCTTTCTAATTTGTGTTGCCGATTCTTTATTGATAGATTGCGTGTTAAAAAGCGACTTTACGTAGTTGTGTGTGAGTAACCTATTATTGTTATAACGGTTTTCGAGAAGCTCCCATGCGGTCGTATAGTTCTCTGCAGAGAACTCCAAGGATTTGATAACCTGCAAGGCGTTACCCGTTAAGGCTGCGCGTAGGTAGTGAATCTTCTGGATGGCACCAATGTCCTTAGAGTTATGTATGAGAGAAGTATACGTGTCCCTGAACCCTAACCATTGCTCGTAAGAGCCCTCGAAGGTCGGAAGTGCGATTGTAGGCAACTTTACTGGACAAGAACTCACAGGATCGCTCCTGGCAGCGGTAGGGGTACTGCTGCTATCATCAGCGAACCTAGAAGCCAACGCCACAGTTTGATAATATTGCGTTTCGAACTCTTCGCGGTACTCAACATGCTTTAGCATCTCACTTTCCTCGACTAATTCTTCGATGCGAGTCTGAACCCCATCGAAGTCTTTGTAAAGACACGTGGCATTTGCTATACGTAATTGTAACTCAACTTCTTGGATATTCGTTAAATTATCATTAAGCGTATCAACATATTTAGCGAACAACGTGAGTTTACTCTTGATTGTGCCTCGTCTTTTGGTCAAGTTGCGTAAGTCATTTAAGTCGATGGTTAAATAATTTGGGGACAATTGTGGTTTTGGAGAAACCATAATGTGTGTGACAGAGTGTAGAGCACTTACAGTTTTATCCCGAAACTCGTTGTAGGCACGTAATGGCGGCTGCACTGCACCGCGCGACACGTGCACGACACTGGAAGGTTATATAATGGACACGGTATTAGCACAATGCGATTTGCGGGAAGAATATGAAGGATGGATGACCTGACCGTTGTGTGCTGATCCTGGCGCTGGTTGATGGCATCCGGTTCGAAGGACCAATGTTTGAGGGTTGGCGTGAATAATTCAGGAACAGCAGACGGGTCTCTTCAATGATTGACTTCCTCTTTATGATTTTACAATTTGATTGTATTTAACTTTAAAATATTTGTATGAATTACAAGAAAGTTGGATGCGTGGTGAATTTATATAAAAATGTAGGCAAATCGCGTATGTAGCGTGTGTGCCTTTTGCGCCCGTGGATGGTAAAGTGAGCGAGTCATCGCCGCGCCCCCGCGCGGCTCATGTTGGAGGCTCCTCCGCTTCGGTAGGTGGTCGGTAGATGGCGTTCAATGCGTGAACACCCATTATCAATAAAAATCACGTTTCTTGTATGGGAACCCCCGTAAATATTTAGTTATTCTGTTTTTTTATGTATTTTTTGTTAAAGTGGCCACAGAAATACATCTGTGAAAATTTCAACTGTCTAACTATCACGGTTCATGAGATACAGCCTGGTGACAGACAGACAGACAAACAGACAGACAAACAGACGGACCCACAACGGAGTCTTAGTGGAAGGATCCCGGTTTACCCTTTGGGTACGGAATTCTAAAAAGGGTAAATATATTGCCTAAGATTCGAAATTCCATACGTAAAAAAAAATAGGCAATACGGGTACCTATATGGATGACAAGTGAAAGCAGGACGGTATGCTAATTTTGGGGTTTCGCTTATAAGCTAATCTACCTCTTTTATCCGACTGCGCAACGCAAAGAAGGGTAATGTGTTTACCAGTCTATGTATGTATACATGTTTGTTTGTTTCTTTATGCACTCTAGAGATCAAACGCGCGGGTCGACTGTAATGATCCATACGTCAATTATTATTCGATTTAATCTTGTGAGTGTCACTGAAGACAAAACAATAATCAAAATTCAAAATGGCGCTCACCAGAGTAAAAAAGTAAAATAAATTAGGTCGACGAACTATATCATGTGGGGTATCGTTGAATAGGTATTTCAAAGTAATTAGGTTTCTTCAATATGTTTTGTGTTTAAATAACTGTTTATGACCTGGTTATGACGATTTTAACTTGGCTTAACAACAATTTTCGCTTAAATATCCAAAAAACGTGAGAGTGATAATTAGGCTATACTATTTGAGAAAGGCATTTGGGCTTTATGAAAAACTTTTTCTTAAATATATCATTGTCTTTACATGCTTTACATATACGAGTACTTAGTGCTGCACTGTTTTTTGTAGCCCTTAACTTTGGCTTTATCCGGTTGGGGTATAGCAAAGGGGGCGCGGGACTTAGTTTTTGTTTTGATGGGGGGGGTGGTGTCATTATGACACCTATTTTTTATGATGCTATCGTATAGAAGACGCTAAAATAAGCATGTTTTGTATGGGCAACTTTTCTCTACATTTGATAATTACCGAGATATTGGCTCCTAAATCAGTTATTTAAACGGTTCTGGGACTTAAAAAAATTCGGTATCGTGAACCGACTCGGATGGCGGATAGGTTTGAAGACGGTGGCGGGAGCTCTGCTCCCGCCGCCGTCTTCGTGGTTGTTTTTTTTATAAAAGAGCGGAAAAAAACTTAATCGCGCCCCCTTTGCTATACTCTGACCCTTTATCCATAGGATAGACGCGAACATAACTCTGTTTGGCCCAATCCCATTCTCCACGCTACCTATTCTAAACACTAACTTTATTTGTACCATAATGTTTGTTCATAGTCATTCTTAATTAACGAGTAAATAATAGGGCAACTTAGTTTGTCATTGCTAACAAGGTTAAGAAGGCAAATTAATATTTTTTCCATTTGTTATTTTCAATTAATATAGTTAATATAAAGTTTCGTTATAGTACATTGTTTAACGAGGGGCGTAAGTGGAATATAGCGAACAAGAGTCTATCAGAAGCCCGACGCCGAAAGTGGAGGGCTTTTGGTGACTCGAGTTTGCAATATTCTTACGCCCGTGTATACACAATGTTTTTCATCACATTTGCGAGGAAACAAATACATTTTAGATGAAATTAATGCAAACCGTAATAAAAACTGCAACATGTCAGTCGTCCATTTTGTTGAATTCGCGTATGGCAAAGACCCTTCGGTATACAGCCACGATTTGAAAACACTTAAAAACATTTTACATAGACACTTAACTACATATTAAACATTAAATTGCAGTCAATATTAATATAAAGATATATTTTATACATATTAAAAGTTGGTTGTAGCAAAATTTTGAAGATATGAAATACACCTTGGCTGATTGGAAACAACCTCAGTCCGAAGTGAAGTATGAGTGGGTTCTATATTTTAAAACTAAACTTAACAGCCCGGGGGGGGGGGGGGGCAAAACGGCTATAACTGCTCTGTACGCTCGCAAGTAATAACGCCATTGAGGAGCAAGTGTGATGAAAATAATATTAATGAATTTACATTGACTTACACAAGTACTCGTATCGGAATGAATATTACATAAAACTTTTACCTCATTCCATATAACATTAGAATTTTACCGGGCAAATTTGTCGGGTAAATATTGTAATAAATTTACGTATTTTGATTATTAAATACCTTACAAACATAACAATACTTATGCTTTTGTGGTTCGAAATAGTTTTCCTTGAAATCACATGAAGATTAGCGTATTTTTTATTTACTGATATAAGTACATCCACATCACATTATATAATTGGCTTAAATTAATCTGAAAAGGTATTTACAACTGATGTATGCGACAATTACGGAGTACATAGTGGTAGCAGAGACTTAATTAAAATATTTTTTTTTGTGATTCTACTTCTCTCATCTCATATGCGGTAGGGTATACTCAAATGCGTCAGTGGTAAGTGTGAGCTACAGCGGTGTGCATTCATTCTATTTCTTGCAAGTTTATAAACTTACATTTAAAAAAAGTGAATAACCTCGCAATGTACTCAATTTTCTATTGTTAAACTAAATAAGCACGTGCGTTTAACAATTTTTTCCAAGTGGCGACACACCGCCATTACAGTGGAGTAACGGGCCGGCTACCGTTATAACAGTGATTGCTATACTTAGGTATCTCTAGGAACTCTTGCAACTTTGCTATTCTCGTGCCCAGATATCGATTGCACTGAACTTACGACCGAGTTAAGAACTACCTGTGAGGTGGGCGATTGATTTATAACAGCTTCGGAAAATTGTTTGAGTATGTTGGAACACCTTAAAATAAAGTGTATGTAAACTTATATGTTCATGTTGAGGCAGGTCGTAGTTTAATTTCGACAACTCGTAAATATAAAGTACTAAACTATTATAGTGCAAAGAAATTGCATTTTTTATTTTTTTTATTAGCATATAAGAGTATCGTCGACCTCCTTGGCTAGTTGGTACCCTGCCTACGAAGCCGGAGGTCCTGGGTTCGAATCCCGGTAAGGACACTTATTTGTATGATGAGCATGAATATTTGTTCCTGAATCCTGGATATTTTCTATTTATTTATTTATAAATATAAGTACATATATCATCGCCTAGTACTTTTGTTTTATTTATTATGCGCAAAAATACTATAAACCAGCACAGGTACAATTTTACAAGTATCCTGATCATTCATATCACTTGTTGTCAATGTAAAAGACTGTGGGCAAGGTAGGTTCCTAAAAGCATGTACTGTATCTACCTACCTATTACGTAGTGTCTCATAGCAACTCCTAGACACGTGTAAAGCACAATCTCGCTCATCATAACCGAGGACGACATTATTTTTGTTCAACAGTAATGCGCATTGGCGTCACTACGTAGATGAAGAACAGCGTCTCCGGAGAATCAACTGCTATCAGAGTGATTGGTCGAGTAGCGAACTTGGGAGACTTATAAGCAGGTTCTATTCTACTAAGAGTGCCGTTTCATTTTAATAATTGCTCTTCCATGTCCTTTGAGTAATATAACTGAGAACCGGTAAACGTGGCTTGGAACCGACATGTTTGTCTAGTCTACATAATTGCTCTATGTTAATTGGAATAGATTCCTCGGAGGCTAATGACGTGTTTTCATTTTAGTCTAGCGCAAGCTGGTTCCGTCGAACAACTCTAGGTTAACTAAATTAAAACCTTTTCGGAGATTTCAGCTATGTTGAGAAGTAATTATTAATATGTGTTTCAGCCATGAATGCCAGAAGGTCGCAGGTTTGAATCCTGTACTGAACGACATTTTTATATTGCTTTTAGTTTGAAATTCATAACTTACGTTAGTAGACGTTACTAATTACATAATTGATATCTTTTAAAATCAATTACTTACTTCTGGAATTCAACATTGTAGAAGTCCCAGTGCTCGCCACCGGCCTGATGATTGGCGCTTTTAATCTTATGTCAAAACAATACAGGTGTCTACTTATAGGCATAGAAGTGTCAAGCATTAGGCCGTTAACCTTATTATAAACTGTAAATCACATTAACATTTCTAGAATGTTATTTGAAGCGTTTCCTGTGTATTGACTCGTAACAAATGGTCCAAGTTGGCACATTTATTTATAATAATTACTCTATGGTATTTGGCGACAATGCTCCGATGCTCGGGCAATATTCATTAATATCAGGGAGATATTGTATCGGTGGGCCTCCAACATTAATTACGTTAAATATTATTTGAAAACGAAATTTATGATGTCACAATAAATATTACCTACCTTAATTAATTGCTCGATATGAATTAGTATTGATTATGAAATGTATAGGCTAACAGCATAAAATGCTCTCGAGCGCTACATTATTTCATACAATTTGGTTACGTTATGCCACACGACGTTACGTACTATTACTTATTCTGTGACGTTACGCCAGAAGTGATTTAAGCAGTTATTAAAGCCAGCCACGTATGCAACGACATCGTTTGTTAGGGTCAAATAGCGGCTTGTTGGTAAAGTTTAAAACATTTTTGTAATTGTTTTAATTTCACTAAAATGACGATAGCTTTAAGCTTAACAAAATACCAAACAAAAAATAAAATAAACACTGCAGTTGTATTCGACTGCTAAAAGCATTGCAAACATTTCAGAAATGTTACGGCTTCATATTAAACACACGAGGATGTGATTTTCATTCTTGCAACTGTAACAAAACCTCAATGAAGCACTTAAAATGCTTTGGATTGGTTAGTTCAATACCTACTACATTTTACTTAGGGCGGCTAATCATGTAATCATGCAAGACCTTGGCCGCGATTTCATTTGTTTTATACCCGTGACAAAAACGAGGGCTGTTGTAATTCTAGAATAGGATATCTTGAGATCGGATATCGGATCCAACCATTTTAGTCACACATCAGGGCATGCTGGCTTAGGGCAAAGTGTACAAACTACAAAGTCTACTTTTTATTTGAAGAGCATAGATATAGAGAGACGATATGACAAATATCATAAATGGCAACATTATTTGCGATATTAAGTCAATGACATTCTTTGTCAAGTCGAATTTAACATATCATTTCATATAGAGTAGACACAAGCCAGGCTCGCACTCGCATGCTTGTCGGAACGAGACGGACGTCTTATCCACACAGATAAGTCCTATCCGTCAACGGCGAAATACTCGCATGCATTGAACTTTATTTTATATTCTTGATGATCCACATTCCCCTGAATATCTCAAATCTTTCTTTCACTTTCATGGTGCTTCTCGTGACCGTCAATTTCACTCTTCTGGCAATTCTCTTTCGATTCCTCTTCACCGTACTGGCTTTATGGTCAATTTTTTCACTGTGCAGGTGGTTCATCTTTGGAACGGCCTTCCCCCCGCGATCAGGAAAGCCCCGAGCAAAATTCGTTTTTAAGAAATCTGTGCGTAATTTCTTTGCTGGCAGATCCAAATAGACTAAAGGTTAAGGTTTGAAAAATTTGCTTGTAAGTATTCATGTAGTGTATATTTATTGTGTATGTATTTTTGTAAATATGTTGTACATACCGTAATATTTTTTTAGTTGTTATCTGCACTGCCCACAATATTTTCCGCTTTGGCTTAAGGTTTGACTAGTAGAGAATGCCATATGGCATTAAGTCCGCCTTTTGTACGATACGATTTTTTTGTGCAATAAAGTTTAAGTAAAATAAGTGATAAAATGGCAACCATGCTACGGCCAGTGGTTTCTCTCGCTGAACCCTTTGAATCCCATTTGAAACTGCAAATGTCATGCGTATTCGTGCGTGTTTGACTTCGGCCATCGACAAATTGAAAGAAACAGACACTCGTTAGGTGGAGTCCGTGGTTTCGTTTTGATAACTCGATACCTTTACTACATACGGGATAACAAATGACAGAGTACAGGTTGGATTTTGTAGGGATCTACTGTCACAGGGAGTTTTACAAAGCTAGGTGAAAGAGTAATTACAAAAATCTGCGAGGCACGTCGGTGCATAAAAGACAAGCTCATACTCGTGATGATTTTGGATGTTAGTTGAACACTGTCTCATCAGTGTCTAGCAGTCAATCTCACACTGTCATTTTCTAATAATATTATAGCTTAGCGCTGCGAAGACATGACTAAAACTTATTAATAACGATATTATTTTATGCAAACTGTGCCTTCTAAATCGTTGGCAAAATAGTATACATGTAAAAGCGCCCTTTGGCTCTTTGTATCCACTGTCAGTGTTTATTGTATGAATATAGCTGTTGGTTCTCCTAATAAATAAATGAAAAGTGACAGAAAAGCAAATGAACTTGTATTATATACCGATAAAAAACGCTTCGTTATGTCAACGTTTTATTATCGTGCCACGGTTAACTGTAGAAGTCAAAGTAGGGTACTAAGTATTTTCTGTAAAATATATTATTTTGTGTATAAATAAACAGTAATGTCCTGTACCTACTATATCTAGGTTCACCCATAATATATTAAGTTTTAATACCTACTTTACAATCGTTTCGAAATAATGAATTGACTTGACTTTATTCTACAGCAGCCCATAATAATCAACTTAGATTAAGCACGGTATATAAGCTGATACCGTGCGTGTCGCTTTGTAAGATATTGCTATCAAAGTTTACACCATTTATTGCTACGTTCGCAACAGCTGGGTTTATAGGCATCAAAGAACTTTTATTAGTGTAAGAAGCGACAGTTCCCATATTCAGTTTGATCACATAATTAAGTGTTTTGTGTTTTACTTTATGAACAAAAAATCTAATAATACTTTCATTCATTAGTATAAAAGGAGATGAGACAAATAAAGTAAAAAAAAAGGTATAAAAGTAGAAAGAGTACTATTGCTTAATTAAATTCCTTTTGAATACTATATAGATCGTTACTAATGTAAAATTATTTTATTTAGACTAGTTTCCATGTACCAGTAAATTGTCATGAACTGCTTCGAGAAAAGGATGGTAAGGCCGTGCCGCTGTTGTGCTCGACTTGGAGGGGACACTGCCGTGCCCCCAGATATGTCTCCGCTATGCGACACTTTATTAAAGTTTATATCAATTCGTGTGTAAGTGCGGGTCAGTATGTTATGAGCGCCAGCGAGAGCATTATTAATGATCTCATTAAGTCAAGAGACCCTGAACTTATTGAAATGATTGTCGAATATGATCAGAATAACATTGTGTAGTGTAGATACTTGTAAATGCCTGACGTCCATACATCTCTGTCATAAGTACTTATATTATTGACTCTCACTCTTACATATCCAGTAACAAGTAAGAAAAAGTGAGAACGTTGCTAGCGATATCATATATACAAGTTTACTCGTGTATTGTTGCCATGATTTAGCTAGAGCATAGTTATCAATAGTCAGTTAAAACGTGCGTGTGATCTCTTTCTTGACGCTGAATAGTCTCAATGACTTCAATATATCGCAAATAACAAATGCAATTACAGACGACTCATTAACAAATAGGTATATCAACTTAATGGGCACATAAACAGCAGCCTGTAAGGGACCGACGAACATTTATCAACAAAAAGTGGTAATTTTGTCGAACACATTTCTCGCCCTGCCAGTTCCGAGTACCGCACTCTACTTGCTTTATAACTTTTAGGAGAAACCTAATGTTAAGTTGTTTGGTCGGCAGTTCCATAATGGGGGAAATTATTGTGATGGAAACTTTCATTTATGACAGTTGTTAATCGTGTTATGTCGTATTTTATATCAATTTAACGCGCGAACATGCAACTTTCTGCGTCTATTTGGTGCCATTTAAGTAAGCGTGCATCTGGTTATAGGACGTAGGAAGTATATCACTATATCTTTATACTTGTATTAACAAATATAGGTTGAAATTACTGGTACAATAGGATTTGATCCTAATTGGCCAAGCAGGGTACGAAATGGCATTCTGCTTGCACTCATTTTAACATTGTTTTGATAAGGATTCCTAGACGAGAAGAGAGTTAGGTAGAGTTTTCAAAGTCATCAACTTGGAGAAAGATTATAGTAAAGACGTCCTGAAAAAGGCATTGCAATGGGTTTCAGATGGGTGATTATTGTTACTAAACGTTAAGTTAATCGCGTATTATATTATAATTAACATTTATTTTCTCCATCTCGATCCCTCGACAGTGGAGATGTCTTCCTGTGCTCATGGACGTTGTGAAACATTCTAAACGTCGGGAAATCTCGGAGTGGTAAAAATAAAAATTAGGGTAGCTAATTTGTGTTAGCGAAACATGCGGTAAATCCAATTTTTTGCCAATATCTTGATTGAAACAGCTATCATCTTGGATTAAGATGAATCAAGAATCATTTATTCGTGATACAACACAACACACAGTATTACAAGACAAAGGCAAAAGAAAAAATACCGGCCAAGTGCGTGTCTGGCCACGCGCAGTGTAGGGTTCCGTAGTTGCCTGTCTGTTTTTGTTATATTAACACGCGCCAAGTAAATGGTGCGGTTGCGTCGGCCGACTTTGTACGAAAGTTGGCCCTTTCAAGTATGTTTTAAGTTGGTCGACCATTTACTCGGTAACCAGCAATGTCTACTTAGCCGTGATCGTTTTCCTTTTAAATTCATCATATTTACTACTGCCACAACTTTTATTCCGAGTACGATTTTTAGTACGAGTAGCCGGCACAAATATGTGTGATTTGACACACAGTGCGGGGACACATGACTCTAAGTAAAGTTTGGGCTTAAAAGCCCAATATCACACAAATGGACCACTACGTTGCAAAATGATTTTAAAACTCATAATATTCTAGAACAAGCTATCCAACGATACTTCACAGGGTTTAGCGAGAAAAAATCCATTTTGAAAACATTATTCCGTCAGTTTGTCGGTGTAATTGATTTATATATCTATGCCGAATTACAGCTTTCTAAGTACTAAGGGTAAGTGACCCTGACTACTCCGTCTGCGGCTTAGGTCAGTGGAGCTAAGCCGCAGACGGACAGACGGACATGGCGAAACTATAAGGTTTCCTTGTTAACTATGGAACCCTAATCATGCAATTTAGATGATTCTTTCGAACCAAGAAGAACCAAAATCTTGGCTCAAGATAATTTAGCTTCATTCGATAAAGTTTTAACATCATCTTAATTGATTACTTGACCAAGAATATTTACCTCTAATCAAGTTTATATTATCTTCTGTGCAGTCCTAGCGCGTTAGAAGTAATTAGTTAACCTTGATGGCGTGGGCTTATTGGGTCTGACAGTGACACAACATAGTGGGTCGAAACATTGTTTGTATTCGTATAGTTTAAGGACGAAAATGGTAAAGTGCATTTTCGACCTTGTAACTAAACTTGTGTTTTACAATTTCTTTTGTAGCTAAATATGAAAGGAAATGATAACAAAGAAACGTAATAAAACCGACAGAAGTGTAGCACGTATACGGAGGGGTAAACAAAATCACGTAACGTTTCGAACGCGCGTTAAGTAGATCCAACCGTAATTTTTCTATATAAAAAATGTCTTTCAGATCTACCTAACCTACGTACAATGCGTTACGTGATAGACCTGCTGAAGTAGCACTGTTTCTTATATTGTTTATGCGTACCTAGTTGTTATACAACCCTACTGGAACATAAATAACAATTAAATAATATATATATCGATAATGGTTTCTAATTAACAACAAATACAACATATAATAATATTTACCAATAAAATAATTTCACATATTTAATTAGTGCTTACAAGTTACAGAAAATATAAGTTATAGGAACTATAAAACAAGTCGAAATACAATGGTGTAGAGAATAATTAAATTAAAATAGGTACGTAAAAAAAAGGTTAACTACGAGTACATCCCGCTCTGCGTCAAGCCCGAGCCAAAGGTCCCCAAAATGCTAGCGGCATATAATAATAAATATAATTAAGTCAACTTTTCAATTATACTAAATAAAAAATAATAAAACAAAAAATTAAAACTATAATTACCAAAGAAATGCCCATCCAAAAGTTCTGCCTGCGGCATGGACCCCATGACGCTGGCGGCATTTCCCCTTTGGACCGCAAGGGCGATCCTTTCTGAAAGGTATGAGCCAGCTCTGGGGTCCCCTGAGGCGTGGACCAGCCGCGATAATGGTTGGTAGGTACTTTTCGTCATCTAAACTGAAACAAACTATAGCCAGTGTTATGGTAAACTAAGAGTTAACTAATTACCATAATTACGTGGCCACGTAAACGATAAACCATACTGAAGTTTAAATGAAATACGCTGTGCCGACACGTCTCGCGGGTTCGATTCGATGAACAAGTCAACGGGTAGCCGAGGCATCATTTTGACTGCCAAGATCCTATTCGGCGGGTTCGCTGTTGGTAATATGTTTTTGGTTTCAGTTAAAAATCGGTCATTGACTTCGCATGTGCTACGAAAAGCGTGTCGTTTCGGTCGTGTCGATCCTTAACACTTTCAAAGCCAGGAACCCGCCTAGCGGGTGCCTACGCCGTGGTTACTTTTCACTACACAAGAGAAAACCACGAGATCGGCTACGAGTGTAGCGCGTAGCAATTCTTGGCAGTAAATGTGTTAATGCATTCAGTGTCAAAACTCGCTACGGGATAGTTAGTTAGATACTGGGCGTATCCGCAAGTTGACATCTAGTGTGCCTATTTTGCGTGAATCGGTGGGGTAGCGCTAATCTAACTACTCCAGATCCTCCAGAAAGTTTATGAGTGCTTTGGTATTGCTGACTGCGTTCTTTAGTGTGTCCGGAGACCCTAGGTGTTTTTTTCTGTATACTTCTACCTGCTTACAGTCCAGTAGAATATGTTTGGTTGTTTCTTCTGCTTCCATGCACGCTCTGCACATGGGGCTGTCTGTGATACCTAAGGTGTAGAGGTGTCTGTTCAGAGTGTTGTGTCCTATTACAATTCCTATTATAATTAAGCTACGGTAGCCCAGTGGTTCAGGCATGCGGCTGTCAAACGGCGGTCGTGGGTTCGAATCCCGGCTCGTACCAATGAGTTTTTCGGAACTTATGTACGGAATATGATCTCATATTTACCGTTAGCTTTTCGGTGAAGGAAAAACATCGTGAGGAAACCTGCATACATCTGCGAAGAAATTCAAAGGTGTAGGTATGTGAAGTCCCCAATCCGCACTGGGCCAGCGTGGGGACTACTGCCCGTTCCCTCTCATACATGAGAGGAGGCCTGTGCTCAGCAGTGGGACGTATATAGGCTGATGATGTGTGATGTGTGATAATTCCAACTATCTTGCGTAGTTGGAATCAAGCTACGGGATAGCCTACGAGCGTAACGCCGTAGCCGATCCTGTGGTTTTCCCACTGAGAAGCGGATCGCGCATACGGCATGAACGGCGTGATTCGGGTTGATGGCAGTGCAAGTGTTAACTCTACAAATGACTAAACATTTCGCCAAACGCTGACGAAAGATTTTCGGATTGGCAATTTGCTTGGAGCCCATAAATATCGCAAAGAGTCAATAATTTAGGTCTGTAGAGTGCGACATGGAAGGAAACAATGCGCATATTAATCAGACAATCTCAATGGCGGCTCTAATTAGGTCTGACAGTGACAGAGCAGAGCGGGCGGGAACACTGTTTGCGTGTTGCAGCCGCATTCATTGTTTTCGAGGCATTGTCCCGCTTGCTTTGTCCTCTGTACACACTGTTTATTACTATTGACTATCTAGTTGGATATTTAATATAAAACGTGGATTTTAAAAAGAGTAGTAAAAATAAGGGGAGGAAAAAACGGCGGTTTTCATTTGGGGCTCCAAAAATATTCAGAAAGTTTTTACTTTGATTTGTTTGCTGACACATTCACTGTCAACAATCGCTACCTCGTAGCCAATCCCGTGTTTTTTTATCGTATGTAGCGGAAAGCGAGTACGGCGAAGGCTTCCGCTAAAGCGGGGTCCTGGCAGTGGAAGTGTTTGTCAAGGTGCCGTCCCTGTCGTATACAAGTTGTTTGAATGGTAGGCATGGTAGCTCATAATGTGGTGGTCACCACTTATATGGCCAATCTTTAGGGTTTAGTCAACAAGAACACCATGTCACTTCACTAATACCGTCTATACTATATCCGCCTGTTTGTCCGTTTTAATTTTTCTTCTCCCCCTTATGTAACTTAGCCATTATGTTTGAATGTGTGCCATAATAACACAACTACTTGCTCTGTAGTAGTGTTGTGTTCCGGGAGGTGAGCAAGGTCGCCAGAGTTCTCGAGGATGCGTTGTGTTGAGAGCGAGGGAATTTGTATCCTCAAACATATCAAGGGTCGGCAACGCCCATGTTACTCCTTTGGAGCTGACAACACACTAAAAGCCTAGATTCAAACATAACCTCGGCAATCATCCCTCAAGGAATCATATTGACCAAATTTCTGCAGGACTAAAAAAAGGCCAAGTCAGAAATACCCGCAACCGACGAGTTTACATGAGAAGATATATATGGATGTGATGTGCGAAACGAAGTAGTTAAGGACCATTGTATTTTAACAATAAATAGACTAAAAGTAACCTAAAATTAATAAAATAAAAATTAACTTAAAGAAGGTCCCCAAGGTCGGACCCCTGCGGAAGGGTTCCCATAAGACTGGCAGCGTTCCCCCTGTGGATAGCTATGCCGATCCGTTGGGCAAGAAACGAGCCAGCCCTATGGTCTCCGGATACTCTAACCAATTTTTTTGAGATTTGGCAGAATAATTGGTGTGCGCCTGGTCTCCAAGGTCCGAGCGTTTCAACAGCAAAAGCCGCAAATACATGCCGGTCTGTGAGGCCGATGTATTTGCGGCACTTTGCTGCCTCGGCCGCTGCAGCTGCCCCACCTGCTCTCAAAGATGTAGTGTTAAGGTGGGACGGCGCCAGGGTGTCTACGCATGTGGCATCCCAAATAAGGGGCCGTCCCAGTTTCCAAGGCACTAGGGTCATACCGTCTTGCCTCTTGCCGTCGTCCCGTGCCAACCCCGGCGGTTCCAGTACGGCCGGCACGTTGGCGCTGACGAAGGCCCGACGGATGATATCATTGAGGCAGGTGTGGCGAGACAGGCGACCAGCACTCTTTGCGCAAGATAGGCCATGGTGCCCCAGGCTTCCCACCAAGGTTCCGCAGGGGCAACGATGTGGAGAAACAATGTCGGCCCCAAGGCGTAGACTGACAGCCAATCTCAAGGTGTTGCAGTCAAGGAGTGTACCGTAGTTTGTAGAGGGAAGAGCATGGATTTCCCTTTCCGACACAGCCAGTAGTCTTGCTTTTTCCTGGCTGGTGGAGCAGGAGTCCAACAGATGGGAGTGGATTTGCTTACAAATAGGTTGGTCCCAGATCTTTTGAATATGTTTGTTATTTGGCAAGTCGACACCCGGGCAAGCCATCTTCCACGCGTCCTCTTCCTCGGACAAGTACGTCACCTCGAAATCACGTAGTGATGGTCTAAGGATTTTACCTACGAGGGTGACCGTACTATGTGCCGAGGAGAGGAATGCGGGCAGGGCAACGCTGGAGATTTGACGGATACCAAGACCTCCGAATCTGATTGGTAGAGTGGCGTGTAGGAATTGCCTATCGTTGATTTTGACGTTAATTATATTTTGGAGCTGAAGATGAAGCATGGAGTCTATGGATTCGGAATAATTTTTGAATTTCCAAAGGGGGCTGCAGCGCATAGCATAGGTAAATTTCGGAACAAACATGCAGAATCGGAGGATGCAAATGGCCATATGGGCATTAATTTCAAGTAAACGGTCTGAAAATTCGGAGAAACGATCAATTTTGGAGTTAGGCGTTCTCTGGTCTTGACTAAGGCTGAAATCGACGGTGAAAGTTGTTACGTAAGTTTGCGCGAACAAAGTGGGGGGACAGAAGCCAGTTCACAAAAACTAGTTAAGTATATAAAAAGTGTATTTATTTACAAAATGTTATTCCCAAGATTATGATAATACTTCTTACTAATATTTACAACACAAAGATATTGTTGGTTCAGGAGACGGAGCCGCAGGCGGGTACGCAGCCGCCGAAGTCGACCGAGCCGAGCACCGGCACGGAGCCGTCCACGCAGGTGGAGCCGCACGCGCTGATGTCGCCCGACACGCCCACCTGCCCGGTGCCAGTGCCGCCGTACGACCCGCAGCCGCTAATCAGCCCGGAATTCTGGTTGCAACCGCAAGACTGGTACTGGCTGAACGCTGTCTGCAAGGAGCATTGACAATTTAAGTACCAAGTTTGAGCGAAGTCCGCTTACCTTCAGGCGGGCGGTACGATTGTTTGCCACCGTCGTCGTATAAAAAAAATGTGTGAAGCAGCCTTTGAAATAAAAAATATATTAGTCGAAATACTTATAAAATGTAATTCGAACGTAGAAGTAGTGCTACTCTGGGTAATGAGCCGACACCACAAAATAAAGAATAGTTGGTAATTACGCACTAAGAAGGTCCTCTATCTAACAAAACCGAAAATCAAATCATGCCAGCCCGCTCTACATCGTAGCCCGTCGTCACATCTTTCAACAAGTTAATGTTTTAATAAGTAATAATAATAGCCGGCCGTGCGACTATGTGCGAATGTTATTGTATCTGTCAGACGGTGCCCGCTGCGTTCGAGTGAATTTGCACCTCGGAGTGTGCAAGAGCTGAGTTTATCCTAAGTGGCAGGGACAGGCCTGCTGACACGCGTCCTTGCTTTGGCCGGCTAACCTTGTCACCCGCCAAAACCCTTTATACGGCTTATTATAAACACATTATCACTGGTTGTCTTACACTTAGATGAGAACACAACTGTGCGCACATAGCTACTGGTAAGATAGAGCTAGAAATAAGTCCAGCGGATGTACCCTGTATGAGGGTTCGTTGTTAAACATATCGTATATCACATAACTGGAAATAGGTGATCTTGAAAGCATTGCATAATGTGCCTGTGCTAAACTTATTTGGATTGGTTGAAAACCGGCTTCACTAGGTTGTTCGTATTGCTCTGTCTATCTTTTTTCGGCGTTTGTGTATGTATTTCCGGCGAAGCACACATAGCGACGCGTGTTCTCAAATAGGTAAAAGCGCAAGGTATGCCTTACTTAAACAATTTAACTCCCAATTCAGCAGTTTGAAAACTGATTCGTTGTGAATACACGTCATAAACAGCTAATATTTCGACAGATACGACCGCGTACCTAAATGCGTTTATGTTACAGTCGCAAAGCAAACACACAATGGATATCCAAATCAATCCGTCCCTGCTTGCGACAGACGTATAAAACCATTGTTATGACTCTAAATTAAGTTAAAGCTAATATTAAATACAATACAACTAACCTAGATACAGATGCAGCGAAATGTAACCATTGCTGTGAGTGGGGGTACGTTTTGTATGGATTTTCTATTTTAAATGTGTATTTCGTAGCTCTTCTCGTTGCTATTTATAGATACTAACGTATTTTAGTGCAGACAAACTAATATGGAAATACACAAAAATATTCAAATGGTTCTAAAACTAGTATCCATTCAAAGTTGGAACTAAATAATAATTAGACTCGACTGTAAATGTATAGATTATGCACATTTGTACAATTTCGTTGGTATCTTGGTTTATAGTGGGGTTGCAAGTAAGATAAGAGTATTGTGAGTGAATCTTTAAATTTTATCGTTTTTTTTTCTGAGAATTTTTCGTGAAGCATCTGACAGCGCTGGCCACTACGCCAGTACCATGCTGAGATGGAACCGTTTCGTGCAACTTATGTACTTCATGATTTTCTATTCTGATTTATGTGCATGTTTTTTTATTATCCACTATTAATATATTCTATGAGTAGTATAGAAAGTCTGTACTCATAGAACATGCACAAGAGAATGAATTGCACGGCGTCAATTTCAAAAATGTCCTTATCAGAGATATTATGGAAATGGTTATAATCTCCGGTTCTAATGAGTTAGCACACTCAACCAATAGGAAGTTCCAACTTTTTGGAGACGAAATCGAAACTATGTAACATTTAGTTAGTTCAGCGCAAAAATAAGGAGATGCAATTAGAATTGTGGTGTCGAAACACGCCTCGAGAGTAACCGATGGCACCACCCCTGGGGAATAGGGTTGTGGACTCATTGTACTACGTAGGTACTATTGTTAAAAACATAATTTGCTTGACAAAACAGTTTAGCAAATATGGGTCCTATTTACCATGCATTTTTTTCTGAGTAGGTACTAATTAACAGATAGAGTTACATTCATTGGACCTACCATTTGACCTCGGGCAGACCAAATTTTAGAGTCATGTGACTGAAAACGGTGCAGTTAACCTCATTAGCAACGGACATTTAAATACCCTTACTTACGTTTTGGCTTCACTGAATTGGTTTTACAACGTCACTATAGTGAAAGACTATAAATTCTAGCGACAATGCCATTATATTCTTTCCCCTTAGACAATAAAATATGAACATTCGCTTTTAAAATTGTAACTGATATGACATTGCCAGAATAATCAAATTTACCAATAAATCAGCTGAATTATAGTTTCACCACATCATTTCTTTCCCTTATCGGTGAATCAACAACCAGTGCGTTGAGATATGACACATAATCACCTCATATACATAATTCACAGCATCCACAATAGAACATCGGCGTAGACCACGGCATTGCGCATATTAATCAGCCTATTTCAATGGCTCTAATTAGGGCTGACACTGACAGAGTTACACTAAGCGGTGAACATTATACACACCACCTCCATTAGACACCGCCGAATAACACAATCATACCATTTTCAACTTTAGCACTATGTGTTAAAAGTTATTACATTTGAAGTATGTGCTAGGTGTCGTGGCACAAATTCCAGGATACCTTCTTGTGGTACGCTGACTATAATTTCGACCGTCAGGTGTTTCTCAGGTGTCAACGATTTTATATACTAAGAAAAGTTCAAGGTCGGAATTCAGGGTTGTTTTTTTCAATGTTGGGAATAGATCTCCAGACATTTTCATTATGTTTTATAGTTAAAGTTAAGAGTTATTTTTGCTGTTATGACTTCTTCCAATTGATACTGCGTCGCAATTATTGATACCTACTACGGCACTCTCTAGAACAGCCAATTAGTAACTTGTGATTTTAAAGTAATTTAGTTTTTCTTTGAAACTTCGGATAGTTAGTGAGATAATAATCCAGTCTCTCTGTGAAATAAAACATTTATTTTTAGGTTATATATCAGCCAAACTATGTTGCTTTTAGTTCATTCATTTCATCTGTATGTTTGAAATAATCTTAAGCTTCCATTTAGCCTACAGATTTACGGAGGTGGCTAACTTCCGCCATGTTTTATTTGCAACAAAATGTGCCCCGCTTACTTAACAACTAATCAAACTTCAAAATGTGGCCATTAACAATTAAAGAGCTCTTCTGAACTAATTAAAAATGAGCATCGTCATTAAAACGGGCGCTTCTTCGACACAATTTGGACTATTTAAGTGCTTACGCGACCCGCTTCTGTCCAAGTCTGAGTTTCGAATAAAGAATTAATTATGAAGTGGAGAAGGGCAAGTTGGCGACGGCCGACTTGCGAGTTGGAACCGGTTACAATTTGTGGGAAAGTCGCAGGTGTGACTCGGGCCTGAAAACTTGGACTCCCGTACACACGCTTTGTTGCCTTCGCGGATGATAAAGTTGATTTGAATCGCAGATTGTAGGTGTATTATAAACTTACTTTGTCACACGCTTCAGTTGAAACTTACTGTCGGCGGAGTAGTTGTTGCTTTATCTGTATCTATCGTAGATGAGACGTTAAGTCATGCGACGGCACTTGAATACGACTCGGGTTTACATACACGCGGCTTTAGCCTTTGCGAAGTCTGGGTTGGTGCGAATATTACCGTTACAGCGCCTCACAGAGAAGAGTTGAATAGGACACTGAGTTGTGAGCCTTGCTACGGGGATTATGATGGTGATTGAAAACGCTCACTATTGTTATGAAATAGTCTTGACCTTGACACCAGGCACATATTATTATCATCTATATATATATATATATATATAATTTATTTATCCAAAAATTAGAACTTAAAACTGCTTACATTTTGTCTTTAAACAGCGAGCGAAAACCGCGAACTGTTTATCTGCCGCCATTGTCGCTCGTTAACATGTTGGGTTATAGAATTAAAAAATAACGTTCGGAAGGAGGTAGATTTATTTTCCCTGAGTTGTTTGTGAACAACTCGGGCACGCACTTGTACTTGGTAACAACATAGTTTTTATAATGTCTTTGCACTTTTGTTTCTTATTATCTACGTTTTGACTTACTTCGTTTAGCGTATAGGGTACCTAATATGAATTTCCATATTCTTTCTCCATATGTATTATTGTAAGATGGTAATACATTATTTAGGTAGATTAATATTTCTTAATTTCTGTGGTCTAATTCTGAGGTAAGGTAAGTTTGCGATTTCATCACACACTAGAATCACTTTAAACTTATCATACACATTAATTATTTTTCGGTACTCGAATAGTTTTATTTCGTCGTTTTTAATGAATGAATGGTTTGTTTATTCATAGTGAATATATATTATGGTACATAAGATCTTAAATATCTATACATATTTTTTCCCATAGTATATTCAGCCAGGTCAGGCAAATGAAAACTTAGGTCATTAAAATTAAGTACATCACATAATATAATTATAGCATCCTAGTGATCTAATAGTAAATATTAAACATTATTTCATCGCATGCTTCATTATTAGCTACGCAGAATTAGATTGATTTATATAATTAAAGTAAAGAAAGTTAATAAAGAAATGTCATTGATAAAATTGTAATTAAATGAAATAATAATAACAGTCCAATATTATTCTATGTCACATGCTTCGTCAAATTTATAATTTAAGAATTCCTTAATGCTATAGAAACATTTTTCAGCTAACATTTTGTGCAATTTTGTTTTAAATTCATGAAGAGGGAGTATTCTAAGTGCGGCAGGTAGTTTATTAAAGATATTTACGCGCATATTATAAGCACTTTTTTTCCTGACTACCAGCTTATGACTAGTTGGTAATGCTAGGCTGTGCCGTCTATGTGACCTAGTTGTTTCCTTTTCTTCGATATAGGTAAATAATTCCGAATTGAGTTTTACAAATATGGCTACTTCGTATATGTATAGACAAGGCAAGGATAGCAAATTATGATTTATAAATAGAGGCTTACAGGATTCTCGTCTATGTACTTCACAAAGAGTTCTAATGCATTTTTTTTGGGCAACAAAGGCACGATCAGCGTCGACAGAGTTGCCCCACAATATCTTAGGATTGACATAATGTAACTATGGTAAGTTAGTAAAGCAGTACTAAATGACACTGTCTGTTTGAGGCGCCAAAGGACGAAAAGGAATTTATTCAGTTTCTTACATATCGCGTCTATATGTTCCTTCCAGTTACAATGGGTGTCCAACGTCAAGCCGAGAAATATAGTACTATTTACTTCTTCGATGTTAACTGTGTTGTGCATTACTTTAACGTGGTGAATCTTAAATTTACATGACTTGAACAGCATAAATTTTATTTGTTGAGATTTATTCAGAGGTTATTGAAATCTAGCCAGCGTACAACATCACTCAATGCTTTGTTTATCTCATTTTCAAAGTTATCTATATCTGTACCCTTAATTAATAATGTAGTGTCATCAGCGAATAAAATAGTGTCATGTTTTGTCGAGTCAGGTAGGTCGTTTATATAGATAAGGAATAATAGAGGGCCTAGGATGCTCCCTTGTGGGACACCGTATTTGTTTATTTGGTAGCGTGAGTTGAATATCGAAAGTCTATAATTGGTTATCTTACTTATTTGCGTACTTTGTTGTCTGTCATTCAGATAGCTCGCAATCCAAGAGTAGGCAGGGCCGCGTATTCCATATTTGTCTATTTTATTTAGAAGGCGCTTGTGGCAGACTGTGTCGAATACCTTAGACATGTCGAGAAACAGGACCCCAACCGGAGTACCTTCATCAATGCACTCTGTAATTTTACCATTTAGCTTAAAACAAGTCAATGCCGTTGATTTTGTTTTCCTAAAACCATTTTGTTCTTGTCTTAGAGCGTTCGTTTTTGTTAAAAAATTATCTAGTCTCGTGTAAAAAGCTCTTTCGTAAACTTTTGTAATAATAGGAATTAGGGTTATTGGCCTGTAATTGTTAGGGTCACTTTTTTCTCCTTTTTTAAATATAGGTTTAACAACAGATTTCTTTAGTCTAGTAGGGAATGTGCCGTATTCGAATGATAAATTGATTGTATGAGATAAGTGGATTGAAAGAGGAAAAGCGACGGACTTTAATATTTTTGTAGGTAGCTGATCGTATCCAGTAGCCTGTGTATTTTTGAGAGACATTATTACTTTGTAGATTTCTTCGGGATTTGTTGGCGATAAAAATATAGAATTTTGCACGGGTTTCGGGCCTTTTGGTATATGTGCAACTCGGTGGGCAGTTGGTTTGTTTGTATTGATACCCAAAAAGTAACTGTTGAACTCTTCAGCTATGTCTTGTGGTGCAGATAAGTCTAACTTATATTTGTTTGTTATTTTATCAATTTCTCTGGTTGATGACCGGGTGAAGGTTTCTTGTATAACATTCCAACCTGCCCGGCATTTGTTTTGGCAAGAGTTAATGTATCTTGTGTTGCAAAGTTTTTGAGATTTTTATGCATTTTCCTTATTGAATTAAGTACAATTATTTTTACCAGGCTTAACTGTATCTTGTGTATGTTATCTAGGTAGATTTTTTAAGTTCGGCCATAGCTGCTTAGGCTGTAGCTTGTAACACGCTAACCGCTAGCGCAATGGCCGGCGAGAAAGAAAAAACATAGGATTTTCACGGCCGTGTTTTGTTTTTTTTTTCGGGAAAATAATTGCTGAAAGATTGGATTGAGATTTCTTCTATTTTAAAACGTAAAAAACGAATGTTTTATGTAATGCACATTACCTCTGTTTATAAATAGTGTATATAGTTCATGCATGCAAGGGCTGCCACTTAAGCAGGTATGTTTTGTATCAAGTTCTGTGCTCTGTATATATTTTTTGTTAAACCCAATCCAAGCCTCATTTAGCCGTCACTGGTCTAAACCTTATGAGGCTCGGATGGGTTTGAACCTGGTCTAATAAGAAGGATTGCTTCCAGCCCTTTATGCCTCGTAGTCTTCAAACTTGATCACTGTTTGGCTGCTGGATATACCTACGTCTGCGCTGCCGCCTCCAAGCATCCTAAAGGCGAGTCCTAGACCTTCCCAACTCAGCGAGAGCTCCGAGGCTATTTAAACTACAAACGTCTCATCGGAACTTTTCAGGCCAGTGACTTTTAGCTTGTAACATTATGCCTCTGTACTGACTGATTAATTACCTAATTTGTACCTACATATATCTTCTTCATTTTAATTATTATATTTGATTGTAAATAAAATATTAGTTTTATTTTCACCCGCCGGCTAGCCGGGCTACATTGGCGCCCAAGCTACAGGCTAATAATTGACTCGGCTAGTGACATATATAACATTCTGCGGGTACTAAAAGGTATTTTGTATTTTAATAGGGATAATTTGGACTGTATGGATCTTAGATTATTGCAAACATAGTTTATGTGTGGACCCCAGTTAAATGTGTTGTCTATAATAAGGCCTAGATAAGTGTTTGTCCACGTTCACTAGGGGTTCGCACTCGCACATTCCCGTTGTTACGTGGTGAAGGCAAAAAAAAGAAGTACTAACTGACTGACTCATCGTTTGTATGGGGGAAACATAAATTTTTGAAATAGTAGAAAGATTACTTATTAGAATAAAAAAAAGTAAGTTCAGCATTTTAGAAAATTCCACCCCTAAACGGGTTAAATAGGGGTGCAATGTTTGTATGGCGGAAACATTATTTCACAAACCAAAGACTTGATACTTTGTAGAAAGATCACTTATTCTAAAACAAAAAAAGTTCCATATTCCACCCTAAATGGGGTTAAATGGGGGTGCAAAGTTTGTTTGAGCGAAACTTGTTCGTTTGAGCTAGAAACTTGAATCTTTTTAGACAGATTGGGTATTAAGAACCAAAAAAAGTTCTTTAAGCGTTTTAGAAAAATCCACCCCTAAGGGGGGGGTTAAGAAAGGGTGACATGTTTGTATGGGGAAAACTTTGTTTTTTAGCTAAAGACTTAAAATTTTGTTTAAACATTACTTATTAAAATATAGAAGAAGTCGTTTCAGCGACTTAGAAAATTCCACCTCTAAGAGCGTGAAACTGGCGTGCAAAGTGAATATAGGGGAAACTTAGTTTTTGGGCTAGAGACTTAAACTTTGTAGAGAGATTACTTACTACGATACAAAAAAAGAACTTGCAGCGTTTTAGACTATTCCACCTCAAAGGGGGTAAAAGGGGGTGCAAGGTTTGTATGGGAAAAACGTTTTTTTGAGCTACTGATTGTAAACTTTGTAGAAAGATTACTAATTAGAATACAATAAGTATATTTAGCGTGCTAGAAAATTCCAGCCCTAGGCAAGTTTTGTATGAAAACGCTTATTTTTGAGCTAGATACTTGAAACGTTGTATAAACAATTATTATCGGAATAAAAAAAGATCTTCCAGCGTTTTGGAAAAAAACCACCCCTTAGCGGTTTAACACGGGATGCAAGGGATGGAGACTAAGAAAATATTATAATAAGAGATTTGTAACTTCGGTCTTAGCCTGTATGTTAAAAGACTACAAAACTGATTTCAGAGTTTTTTGAAGTTCTTGCTTTCAAAACTGTACAGGCCCTACAAGCCCTTTCAAAACTATACTAACGTGAGTAAAACTACTGGACGGATTTAGGCAAAAAATTCCAGTAATGTAGCTTTCTTTAATACATTATGAAAAAATATGCAATTTAAGCAGAAACTTCTGCTTCAAGCAGTTGGTGGTTCTTAAGATATTAACTTAGACTTATGTGTGAAAACGGAGTTTTCAATTTAATTTTAGCGATTTAAACTAATGAACTCATCGCAATGTTACGCATAATCCCTAAACGGATTTAGATGAAATTTTCCGTACAGTGAATTTGACACCCTTGGGAGGATATAGTATAGTTTTTGTCTCGGAAATCACCCCTTAACATGGTAGAACTTTGTTTGAGCGGGCGATAATTAAGATTCCGCCTACAATAATTTAATAGCAATTATTTTTCTACGACGTTAACAAGTTCTAGGCGGACGAAGTCGCGGGCAACAGCTAGTATCTGTTATAAGTATCTAACTACAGCACAGCTGAGGGTTATGTATATATTTACAATGATTTCTTCAAAGAGTAATCTAATATAATTAATTAAATATTTGGACACAATTTTATACAATTACTTTAAACTGAAAATTGCTTTGACACAGCTATCAACAAAGATACGTAGATTCACGGTTTTTTTCTCAAAAGGGGTAGGCAGAGCACATGAAACTTATGTTCCAGTGCTATTTTAGCATTAATGTGGGTATAAATATCGACAAAATGTGATATCGCAGTGAAAGGTTGCTAACCCAACACCCTCAACACACTTCAACTCTGCTCCCTTTAGTCAACTGCAGCTATCAACTTTTAGCTCTTCTAGCTTAGTTGGAATGCACCTAGTATTTATGTATCTGGTCACATGATTCCGGAGATGAAAGATGAATGGTTTAAAAACAAAATGAAGAGAGAAATAATTCGTTCAAACCCAGAAATATATCGTAGAATACCAAGTTGACACTTTAGATTTATAGATGGCAACTGTATTTCTCATTCCAAATCGTTCCCGTGTCCTTTAGCGTAATGTAATAAAACGTCATCTTGTGGAATGCACTAGAGACTGGGATGTGATAAGGATTCACCGGAGGGTTTGGCCATTTGCGTCGGGCTCAGCCGACGGGGTAATTAATTCGATTAATTGGTTGTCATCTGTTGATTGTGCTGTTCAGACATTAGTCAAAACGAGCCTTGAGCTATGGCGCGATTGATTGTGAACAATAAGTTTCTGTCAAAAATGGCTGACCATGTATTCCGAAGTTGTGCAAATGTTGGTTATACAGTGCCTGTATGTCTTCCTGTCCTATAAAAAGTTTGAAAATTTGTATTGCACTAATTACTGTTTTTGTTAAGATTTATAAAAAAAAACATGAAAGATACACATATTTGACTGGGGTTCACATACCACACACACCGTGTACCGATTTTTAATTTTTGTAACGAGAGTGACGGTTATTATTTTACTAAAAATAGTCAGGGACAGCTGGCCCTTTACCGGAAAACCGTTGATCGATTTACCGTCGCAAAAGACGTTAGATAATGTAAGTAGATGCTCAGTGAAAATGAGAATACAGAGTTTACACTCTATTGGACATTTTTAATAGAATCTCTTGTAAAAGTATCCACACACTGGTAAAGGCGTCAGTAAAGCGCATTCGTCTGCGCTATCGAGTCGAACGTCCGCAAGGACAAATACCTACACACCGATGCTCACAAATCACCCTTTCACATGCTTGGCGAAAATGCTATGGCAATGCGTGATTGGACGGGCCGTTAGGACAACCATCTGTACAAGTGATACATGCAGAGTGAAAATTTAGATAGCGGTGAATAAATGCATGCAATTACTACTTTTGTGTGGTGTTTGACGGGTTCACAAGCGCTGATGGTTTATGACAAACACTTCAGAACCGTAATGCATGTTTATTTCACTTTTTTTTTTAATTTATTACGGAGTTCTTGGAGAGTCGGATCAGAAGAGAATGGTGAATGTTATTTTACAAAACATCATTCGAAATAACCCAATGGCCCTTTCGGTTTGTCGCTCGTTTAGAAATTATTATAAAAATGATTTCGTTTAACAAGCGCTCCACCGACTGTGACAGTTTGCTGCGCCTATGTAATATCCGTGAAATAGGTACGTTTGTATTATTTGTACAAATGGCAATTATCTACAGGAAGTGCCCCGTTGATAGGGCATGCTAGCACGGGACAGGAGCGAAGGACATACGATTACAGCTGACAGGGCAATTAATAAGGGCAGATGGCGATTGAGCACGCGTCACCCGGTCGACCGGTATTAATCATAGGTGTCGGGGTCTATTGCGTGTCGATATTGCTATCCACTGGTTCAGCACATAAGTGCCAGTTTTTGAAATACAAAATGTGACGTGTCTCGCCATATCTCCCGTTTTATGTCTCTGTCATCCTCATCTTCAAAGTGGAGATATTTCTTGGAAATGCTGGGGCATATCACATTCTGTACGTCAAATCGGGGTAAATCTGAGAGATACCCCCTATTTCAATTCAAGTAAATCAAATTGAGACCAAAGTTTCAGTCATGACAATTATTATATTCCATTAACCGGCAAGGTATATATATGGTATCGTATGTATATGGTATCGTATTGGAGATAACGCAGGCCCACCCGCGGAATAAAATGTAGCCTACCACCATCTAGAAAGTCCATTCTACCTATATACCGGATTAATGGTTCCGGAGATTACCCATTACATACCAACTTACAAAGCTGCAATCTCACGGGCGCTTCTTTATATTACTCGTATTAGTATAGAGTAGGTATAGATTTACGAAAAGCGTAGGTTCACCAGTTCTAGCTTGTGTGCCATTTCATTAAATAAACCTGCAGAAAAATTGGTTTCAAGTAACGTAAATATTACCGTGGCAGCTGATTATTTGAAAGTGCCTAAGTACTTTTTTAGTTGATACATAATTATAAAAATAGGCCAGTTTTAAGTTATTAAATTAATGTATACAGCGAGTATTGGATGTGATAATTCATAAATCGAAAAAGCATTGCTAGTTTACTCATTCGCAGTCCAATAAGGAAATGCGGTAAGCACTCAAGGAACTAAAGCCCCGGGGCTGGATCTATCACGATAGCTTATTTTACAGTCGGTAAAATGTATAGGTATGGTATTCATTTTACTCATAAATCGCCTGACTACGTTTTAGTATACAATACAATACAAATATTCTTTATTGCTCACCAGATATCGTAAAGAATAAAAAAGAGGTAAGTTAAACATAAACAATGGTAGACAACAGGCGGTCTTATCGCTAAAAAGCGATCTCTTCCAGACAACCTTTGGGTGGTGGAGACGATGCAAGAAAGATAAGATTTGAGTAGGTGAACACAGAATATAAGAACAACTTAACTATAAGAAAGACTATACACTTACATAAATACATATATATATATATAAACCTACATACACATACAATAACTAAATGTCATAGAAACAGTATCACTTACAGGCGAAAACAAACAGCACACACCAAGTAGGAATGACTAGTTACGGAAGAGATAAATAGTAATCCTTAAGTTGAGTTTTAAAAATGGGAAGAGACTTAGCACGTTTAATCTCAATAGGCAAAGAATTCCACAATCGAACAGCTTGAAAAGTAAAAGAATTGTTGTAAAATTTAGAGTTTGATTGAGGAACCCTCAGAAGCAATATCAGAGCACACCTTGCAGAAGAAAGAATTTTAAAGCGTTCCTTTAGGTAGCGGGGGGTTGCAGGGTTAAAAAGAATTCCATAAAGGTGGGCGAGAATGTGAGAGTTACGTCTGAATCGGATAGGAAGCCACTTGAGTTGAGAACGGAAACTGGATACGAGGTCATATTTGCGTAACCCAAATATGAACCTGATACATAAGTTTTGAATACGCTCAAGCTTGTTAAGTTGCTCCTCAGAGAGATCAATATACGACACGTCAGCATAATCCAAAATAGGGAGGAGAAGCGATTGAGCAAGCGCAACTTTGGTAGCAATGGGAAGGAAATTACGAAGCCTTCTCAAAGAACCCACAGCTGCAAACATCTTCCTGCTAACCTCATTCATCTGTGGCACCCACGCAAGAGTGCGGTCCAAGATAACGCCAAGGTTCTTAACTTGCAGAGAATACGGGATCAAAACGCCATCAAACAAAATCGGTGGGAGATTAGCATAGTCACCTTCAGAAATCATCTTAGGACTACCAATGATGATAGCCTGGTGTAACTAGAACTATGCCTATAGCTCTATTATGGTCTTTAATGAATGCTGAATGAAGGAATAATACAATATAATAGGGATTAATACATTAATCGTCATCATCATTGGATAAGAATCGAACTGATATGTACATCTGATTAGAATATAGTGGTGCATACTTGAACCAACGTTTTGTGCGTAACAAAACTTAATATTTTCATATTTCTGAGTAAAGGTACGTGTTGTCGCTACGACGCTGTCGCGCACACTACGCAATGAGTAAAATTGGTTCCAATAGGGAGTAAGCACGTACGTGCACGATTAAAAACCAATCTTAAGTTAATGGTGGTAAGGTATTATTTCGTTTACGTCAAGCGAATAATGCGATTCGAGCAGATCGAGCGTTTCGAGCGATTCATACCTTTTAGTGTATATAAAAACGGCGCACCGGGTAGACGTATTCATTCTTTCTCTAGCGAGCTGTCGGATTGTCATTGACTCTGGGTCGAGCTTAAATTCGTAACGTAAACAATCGTAGATACACTATTGATGTGGCGGGAAGGTTCAATATTGTGCGATTGCTTTGCGTAGTATTGAACTATTCCACCACTTATTAGATTCTGAGTTTTCTATTACATTTCGAGTTTATTTTAGATGATTTTATTATCATTTCGAACCAGATCAATGTCCTAGTTGCATGGTCAACTTAACGAAGTGCATTTCACCTAACGGTGTCAAGGAAGTACACTTCGGGATCCTGTTAGTAGTAGGTCCAGGTTTAAGAGAAGCCTGGCACCATCTTTTTACCTACACAGATGGTGTAGCCTATCTTTGATGGGCCTCTTACTGGTCTTAAGGTTGGCCACAGGCTGAAGCGAGAAGATCGCCATTTCCCATAAGTCGATCGCTAGGATTGTTATCCACTCGTTGATGTCTCGTGTGTGCTTAAGGCTTGGTCTTTTATTGAATATATATTTATATGTTATAAAAATAGGGCGTGCATTTCACAGAACCCTTTAGTCCACGGACATGTTGTGAAATGTACATTACACAGGCTCTAGGTTGCATTCTCGGACTAGCCTTCCGAACGTTGTACAGCTTAGGTCCCTAGCTAGGACATACACTACACAACACATAACGTTAATAAAGTAATGATGGGAGTTTTGCCTACAGTAGTTTAGAGTTTAGTGGTAGGTAGGCTTAGGTATAGAGTCAAACACAGTAATAGGGTAGTAGGAATACTATTCTTAGGGATGGAAAGTTAGAAGGTTTACAAATCAAATAGCGTTTATTTGAAGGTTTAATGGCAATTATGAGTAACTGTGTGAATAGAAATTAGTCATTGTGTGAGGATCAGTAGTATTGGGTTCCGTATATTATTATATATGAAATATTAAAGGTGTAACTATTATATATTGATTATCGTTATAAAGATTCCAGTTATGATTAGGATATCAGAATTGTTTCAAAAAGATGAAATGATTCTAGGCTAATGGCAAGCGGAGCAGTCCATTATGTCTAATTTTAAGGTATCAAATTATCATGAGTGGAATATAGGTACTCATTACTTAGGGTAAACTTCAGGTTCAATATTTCATATTTAATGGACGGTTTACCTCAGTATTATAAATATCTTCACTATAACAGGGTTTACAGGTATCTAATGGATACATTAATTTATATGTAAAGGGTGAAATAATGCCTTAATACATAATTTTCCTTGAATGAAATAATATTCAATTGTTAGGTCTGATGAGTTTGTTGAGTGCTTCTTCTCATCAGAAAATAGGTACGAAGCACAGGTAAATTCAATAAGTTAGGAATACCTATTAGAAATAAAATATAATAAAATAGGTATTTAATTAGCTAGATGGCCAGTCCCACATCCAGACGGAAATGGTAGCATAGTATGGATGAAAGAGAATCTTCCATACAATAATAATAATAAACAATTAGTTAGCTAGGTTGGTCTGTTATCTACTTTGATGATATGAATATAAATTGAGGCAATGTTGGTATATAAAGAAACCAAGGTTTTGATTTGAGGAAGTATTACATGTTAAGAAAATAATGATAAAGCTAGCTACCATTACGTTATCCGGCCACGGTAGGATCTGGTTGGGGTTTAGTAACCAAAAACAAATTTTATTTATTACTTGATTATTATTTTGAACTAGGATGTAGTAGGAGAACGTAGGGTTAAGTAGGTAGGGATGAGTCAAAGTCTAACTTGCTACACATAAAAGAATTTGGGTTGCTAGGAACACAACGTAGACACTAGACGATCTTATTGGCCAAATCAAGTTAATTTTAAGATTTAATTTCTTTAGGTTTATTTAGGTTAGTTAGTTACACTGGGTCTTTGCTGGGTTAACATTGAGACCATAACTACTACTCCAATCTGAAATGCGTACTAGGTCGGAATTCGTAGCTGAGATGACTAATGGCAGATCGCTGACCTGAGCCTGGGAATAAATTTGAAGGTAAATAGATTACGAGTAATGGAATTTATGAAAACGGAAAATAAAAGTGGAGATAACACGCCGCCTTGCGGAACGCCGGCTAACGTGCTGCACCATGCGGAGCGAGAAGTATCCACCTTTATACGCTGCCGACGACCAGTTAAATAGCAATGAAACCAATCAATTACCGCAGGAGATATGTTATAAGAACGCAGTATCGCCAACATGAGATCAAAATCAACAGTGTTGAACGCGTTACTAAAGTCAATCAACGTCAACACTGTCAACTTCCGATCATTCATACCTGATCGTATGTCATCCGTAATTTACGTAGTATATACGTAGAAGATGGAAAAAATGGCACCAAAAATGTGTTTTTTTTTTAAAGTTAGTTCTGTTATGAAAAATGTATGAACCATAACAGCACGCTAAACAGTGCGTTTTTGGGCCATAGAGCATAGCATTTTCTACGAATTTTTATCGGTGTCTTTGTATTTGAGTTAGTGCCTATTTAAATGGCAGATGTCGGTACAGGAGTAGAAAAATGTTTATACACATTATTCAATTAAGATTATTATAAAAACTGTTCAAAGTATCAAAAGCATGTTCAACTAATTATGTTTTTAATATATTTTTGAAGGCGTCGGTACATTCCTCCATGGTAATTTCTTCGGGTAGGTTGTTAAACCTACAATGAACATACTTAGTTGGCTTTTGTAATTAGGCCTCAATTATTTTACATCATAACTATTACATTCTTCTCGCAACGTCCCACTGTTAGCTTACCTTTCATTATTTAAAAGACAATCTTTTTCAGTTGGATTATTGTAATATATTTAATGTGTATTCTTAAAGAATAGTAATACTAATATATTATTTTAAGTTTTTATACATAAAAGCTCAGCACCGCTAATACGCGAGCTGCCTTGCGTGCAAAATGAGTTATTGGTCTCCCTATAGAAATAGACACAGTTTCAGCTTTTAGAGTTGGTAGAGAATTCTTAATGGCATAATGGCATTAAGTCCGAAGTTTGTACCATTCATTAAATGTGATAAACGATGACTTTTTAGTGGCTCTGTGAGTTGTAGAACTCGCAACCATGTTTTTTTTTCGAAGAATTACCTCCAGAAAAAATTCTACGAGTATATAATAAACGAACCTGCTCCCAACATTTCACAATATGGAAATGCGCCCTGTAGAGGAGAACATCCGGACGGACAGTCACAGGACAGAAACGACTTTCGGCCCAAGCTGAACACACATAGAACTTCGTTCGCTGCTTGAGCTTGCTCGCTCGTTTGATGGGGATTAAAAGTGTAATTTTTGCCTAGTTTTTAATCTCAGGACTCTTAAGTGCAGTCAACGCACCCGAATACAGAGAATGTTGACAGTCTGTGAAAATTAAGTCCGCAGCGTCGGAGTTCAGTGTCCATTTGATCTTCCATTGGCGCTTTAACCTTTGTAATTGAACCGTAAGTGAAATGGAACAGAAAATGGACTACAGTGTCGCTTAAATTAACGTTAATTAGGGAGTTGACTGCTCGTGGTGAACTTGCTGTGGCGACGAGAGAAACGTGTCATCACGGTGATCGTGACGACTCTTGCTTATCCACTGTAGCAGCCCTACTATTCTGTAATTTATTTAAAGCCCACCTCAACGCTCACCCACAAATATATCTTGACACCTCAATGTGTACTAACCAAGCTTAGGTAGAGGTCTAGTTTCGTGTCGGGTGACCGGCGGAGTGAACCGCTTTAGCGCATAGCGAATAACAGCCCAGGAGTGCTCCAAGTACAAGTATTTGCCGCTATTAAACAAAAAAAAGCATTTATTTTGCAATTAAATGTGGCAGAAGCATGGCTTGCTTTGATTATGTAAAATGCTCTAAATCCACAGATAAATTGTACAATTGAATAAATGTTTAGAATTCTTTTTTATTTGCTTTACCAAGTACCTATATATGTTAATATTTGCAGTTTCTAGGATCGGCAATATATTAAATAACAAGAAAGTCGTGGCACGATGTCAGTAAAAAAATCTTTCGCACTATATTTTAATAAAAATAGTAAACGCAAATACAATTAAACAATAACGACCCGCACCACAGCTGTCTAAAACTGTAGAGAGAGGAATGATATTTCATCGCTTATCGAACACACTGTGTTACAACTATGCAACGTGCACCAAGACGGTAATTCCATCACCCGAGTGGCTGTGATCTCGGCGCTTATCGGGCACCTGTGGACTTGAATAAAGCCGTCCATTTTGAGAAATGGACCACTCTGTGTCAACTATTTGCAGATTGTAGGTAGATTACTTCCGATACATTCTCCTCAAGATGGCGTTTGTATATATACAAACAAATATATAATAATATTATTTATAGCAATGGTTATACTGACATATTTATTACGTGACAATAACGTGTATGATTATTTTTAATAATTTACAGAATTTTTTGTTATTAGAGGAGCGTAAAATCGCAACTTATATACCTATTTTTGTGAAAGACTTCGGAGTACTCCGTAAAATAGGAATAGCGAAATGTTTCAAATTAAATTGCTTTGCTCATTAACCGACAAAAACGTAATTTCGAAAATTTAATCAAACGTGAGCTCTAAAATTCCTCCAACCATTTATTCCTAAATAGCCGCTCGTATGTTACTGCTAAAATATACAATTTCGCGAACAAAGACTAGGCTGCTAGCGTCATACAGGTGTTACCAGCTGCGTCTCAATTCCGAGCTTTACAAGACCGCAAAATCTGTCCCCGTCGGGCACCGCTGGGCAGCTGCACTTCAAACTAATAGACGGCTCTGGTAGCCTGGTTTTAATTTCGGTACGTTTTGATTTACGGTGTCCATATGAAAGTGCGAGCTGTGCGTATATCTTTTAAAGTTGGGCCTGCCGGGTAGCAGGCGTCCCCCCCTCGAAGATAGGTTCTAAGACGGAGCGCGGGCGGCAAGGTAACTCAACCATTGACGGTGCTATAACTGCGCCGCCTTTTCAGGTCCATAACGTACTTGTTGATAGTTGACGGGAATTGCTGTGAAGGCGGACATCGCAAATTGAGGTTAATTTAGAATTCATAGAATGCAGCGACTTTGTTCCACGGTGCTACTTTAACGATTCAGAGAATCCAATATATACGGAATAACTACTTTTGAGTTATCTGAATAGTTATCTCCTTTTCAGTCACGCAGGCTTTTCGAAAGGTATGTTATCGCGAAGAGAACAAATGTCCCGTTTGGAAATGGTATTTACTTATCTTATAGTTCTACTTGAACAGTTTAGGACCAATTTGATTAAGCTACATAGATTCAGATCATGAAATAATGATAACAAATATAGCTATACATTTCTCAGTTACAAAACATGTCTATGGTAGTTTAAAAAGGAAACAACATTACCGGATCTCGGACACTGAATTCCAACAGCACACGATCCAACCAACCATATTAACAACTAAGATTAACGCTTAGAAGAGAGGAAGATAGAGAGTCGACATAGTTTTTGGCGACTACTTTAAATAGTAGGTACGTGTATTGTAAGGCCGAAAGCTGCTTTGATACATTTAAATATCCAGTCCTACCTACAATAGTTAATGTAACATAAAATTAAATTCTATTGTGCAAATTGTGTGCATAATAGTTATCTAAACTCTACTCGTATTGTCAGATAGAAAACAGGACAAATTGGTGCATGTTAGTAATAATGTATTCGTCTAATTATTAATAGTCCTACAAATGCTGCAATATCGTAATTGTGATTTCACAAATGCATAGATTAATATATGTGGTAATCATAGATGTGATAATCACAAATGCATAGATTACTATAAAAACAGGTACGAGTGCCACAAATAGGTACCTACATTTTGGTAGGCAATGAGGAGCCGAAGTACAGTCAGCATTGTATCAACGAACATATCCTCACTCTTACAGTACCTAATAAAGACGCGTGCCGAAATATTTGGCTACTTTGGGCGCTTCTAACTATACATACCGGGTGTACAATCCATATGGGTCATTATGGTGAAGTCGGAAACTATGAGAGATAGCGAGATCTGTTCTTAGAAACCATGACGTCGATTTTAGATTTAATAATAATTACATTCAAACTTTTTTATTAACTCTCATACATAACCGGGAATCGAACCTGGTCAAAATCAATGTGTATAAATTCTGCAAGTCGCAAGAAGCACAACACTAATGGAATCTTGTTTAAATATATACATACATACATTCACGCCTTTATCCCTAAAAGAGGTAGGCAGAGCACATGAAACTTGAGTTCGAGTGCCACTTTTAGCATAAATGTGGGTATAAAAGATGGACCAAATGTGATGTCGTAGTGATAGGTTGCTAGCCCATCGCCCACAACGCACTTCAACCCTGCTTAGTCGACTCTTACGACACCCACAGGAAGAAAGGGGGTGGTGCTATTCTAACCCGACACCACACGGGGACCACGGGGACCCGGCACCACTTGTTTAAATAATTGAAAGAAAAACCCATCAATAAGATAATTCCATTTTCAAATTTTAAATGAATTGGTACGCTATGTGTAATGCATAATACCGATGCAGATAAGATATGCATAAGTGGTCTCTTCAGATAATTGATGATCGATTCATATTATTCACGACTTTTTGCAAATTAATAAAACTGTGGGCATTTTAGTCTTATTTACTGTCAGTTGTGTTTCACAAGATTTCATAGCCAAATTTGGTCCTTTTTACTTAACGCGGTTACAAAAATATTGACCAGATTCGATTCCCGGTTATGTATGAGAGTTAATAAAAAGTTTTAATGTAATTATTGTTAAATCTGAAATCGACGTCATGGTTCCTAAGAACAGATCTCGCTATCTCTCATAGTTTCCGACTTCTCCATATTGACCCATTTGGATTGTACACCCGTTATATTATGCTGACTGTAGGAGTAGAACTGAGCTTTAGCTCTATGTTGACCGTGATCTGAGCATGTTTTTAAAGTTTTTATAAGTATCGGCATGAGAGTTGAGGTAATTTATTAACTACACACGTATATAAAACGAATTGCAAAAAACCGGACAAGTGCGTGTCGGGCCACGCACAGTGTAGGGTTCCGTAGTTGCCTGTCTGTCTTAGTAACATCGACGTGCGGTGCGGTTGCGTCGGCCAAATTTGTACGAAAATCGACATTTCCAAGTACACATTATAGTTACAACAACCAAACATTAAGTTGGTCATTACTCGGTAACTACTTATGCCTACTTGTCCGTGATAGTTTTCCTTTTAAATCATTACATGTACGAACGAATTTTTTCACATCCCCAGCAGTAGCCATTTAGCCGGCAGGGGGGGGGGGGGACGACGACGACGACATGGACAATATCTCGCAAACTAATAACTGATTTGAAAAATGGTTTTAGGAAACCCATAATATTATTGAACGAGCTACTCCAAACCATGAGTTTAACGAGAGTAGGGGACGTAGGTACCCTAAAAAATAATTCTTCAAGATTTTATTGTATCGTTTTGTCGACGTGATTGATTTATACATACACCCATGCCGAAAATGGTTACTAGTAGGGCAGTTTCAGGTGATAATGTGGACACGCTGGACAAAAGCACCAATTTTTTTTCAGGTATTACGTCCTGCTGGGGCGTATAGCTTTTTGATA
This sequence comes from Epinotia demarniana, assembly GCA_945867215.1. Lineage (NCBI taxonomy): Eukaryota > Metazoa > Arthropoda > Insecta > Lepidoptera > Tortricidae > Epinotia > Epinotia demarniana. Next base: position 20,164,106 of record OX244266.1, on the reverse strand, counting down.
GGAACCACCTCCTCCGTCGGAAATCTTTAATTTTATGGCGGAAAATTTTGAATAATACGTATATCATTAATATCTCGAGTTCTAAATTACGTAGAATCACCAACTTAGTACGGATCCCTTTTCCTAAGCTTCCGCTGTCCATCCGGCTGTCTGCGTATCAGCAATTGCTAGACTGTTCAAATTTCCACAGGTTGTTTTTCTATTGCTGCTTTAACACATTCATAAAAATAAAAAAATATTTTAAAATTAAACAGTTCTCTCATACATGGAACGTAATTTTACTGCCCGCCTTTAACAATCGGTATATCTCTAGAACCGTAATATGTAGACAAATTTCCGCAGATTATGTATGTGTGTATGTATGTATAGGTTCTATAATAACGAGTAATAAAAATGTTAATAATTGTTTTTTTAACATAACTTAAACCAACTGTAAGAGAAGGATGTTTTACATTTATATTCGACGGTCCCAATTAAAAGAGTCGGATCTGCAAAACAGCTACTTTCGAGGAGAAGCCGTCAACATTTTTGAAAAAAAATTGTATGCTAGAAATTGTTTATTAATGGAATATCGTTATCAAACTTCGAATGTTTGCTTATTAGTAGGTTGTTTATTACTAGTCGTTGAGCATACATATACTTTTTCAGACATTTTTCCAAAAAAATACGAAAACCTCCTATACTACTTTTTTAACCGGAAACTCTTATGTAACAATGTAATACAGAGGAAATTTACTTGATAACTTAACAGGCTGTAAATTACATAAAATACACAACAAAAAAGACGCTATACTTTTCCGTGTAATATAGTACGATGTGTCATATACGACACGTTGTACTCACCTTGTGTCCCGTAAAAATGTCGGAACTGTCACAAGCGACGTTTTTAAACGTCATCTGTTCTTAGATCCGACCTTTTTATGTTGGTTTTTCGAAAAACGAAAATCTGTGACTGTTATTTTAAAGTTGACCTAAACCGCTGAAATTCAAAAATCTCAATTTTGCAGATCCGACTCTTTTAATTGGGACCGTCGATATGAAGTGTTGAATTCCCTGACCCCAAATACGTCTATTTAGACACCTACTTTGTGATTCTAAGTGTCTTAGAACTAGAGATATTAATACCTAACTATTATATATATTAACATGGCCCATGGCCGCCAAAAAAAAGGCCGACGGAGGAGTTGGTTCCTATCAAAAACTTAAAACTACCTATCAAGTGTCTGAAAAAAAATTGGTGCTTTTGTCTAGCGTGTCGTTTTTACGACAATTTGTTCGAGCACTCTGCCCCACTATACTGAGCTAAGCCGACAGACGTTACGGACAGACGGACAGACGGACATGGCGAAACTATAAGGGGTCCCTTGTTGACTAAGGAACCCTAAAAAGGTAGTGATGAACGAATGAATGAAAAATTGTGATTAATGTAATGTATGTATATCTGTTATAACTATTCTTTCATTCAAATATAACCATTTTAAACGGACAGTGTTGCGTATATTATCGCGTATGTAATATTATATATTATACATAATATTATGATAACGTATGCAATCAGATATTTAAAAAAAAACTTAATACCTTGAAGAAACTTTTAGTAAATCTTGCTGTTAGCTGATTGAACTTGTTTGCTATCGGTGCGAAAAAATACCACTACCTAAAACAACCCGCTGTCATTACATGACATCTTGTTGTGGACGTGACTGCAACTCTGCTGCCGATACCTGTAACAATTAACCTCCTGGATCCCCTGGTCCTCACTTGAGGACATAACATTTAAAAAAATCTGCAGGTCGTCATAACGTTTCCAAACGAAACTGTCAACCTGAAAAATAAACACTGAGTCACAAATGGCCAGTCAGCGATCAGTTTTGCGAGGGGAAAACTCCATGATTTTTTTTACATCCGACATTTTCACTTTGATTTTGCACTGATTTGTTTTGGCACAATCGATATCTCCAGGATCCAGGAGGTTAAGTGTGCTATATCTGACATTCAACTTATTTTTTCCTATTTGTTAAGTACAGTTTTTTTGTAATTTCCAATCAATGATATCGAAAGTAAAGATACGCCTGTCCGAACAATATTCGCTTGACTACTGCCCGCAATTGCTAGTGTCGGGTCACCGCATTGGACGAATTACTTGTGTGCGTTGGGTCATCTTTACGAAGTAATATAATTATATCTATGACTGACGCGCTTGATCATGAATGTTTATAAAAGGCCCGTTCTATACTGATTTAATAAATACTGTTTATTGCTGATAAATATAAATACTGACAAACCAGCGCGGCTATCACAAATCGGCGCGCGAGCTCTCTCGATTTTTCTCCAACTATTCGTCTCTCTCTTATTAGACAACTTAGAAAGAGACGTATAGTGCGAGAAAAATCGAGAGAGCTCGCGCGCCGTCTTGTGATAGCCGTGCAGTATCGTGACAGTTAATTACTTAGCGTGTAATCAACCTTGCAGAAACTCAAATAGACTTAATGGCTGAATGCGAGAACAGCGCTATGCCATGCCATTAAAAAAAGGAAGAGAGTCTGAGGGGCTACCGCGAAGCGAAAACCAACTTCGTTCGAGTATCTCCCTCTCTATCGCTCGAACTGGCAAGTGCAACAGAGAGGGAGATACACGAACGAAATTCGTTTTCGTTTCGCGGTAGGGCCTCAGACTTTTGACCTTCGACGTTATTTTGTTGAAATTTGTTGATACATTATTTATTGAAATTACGCCTCAATACGAATTTATCGCTTATAAGTTTCCATATCAGAATCGATTATTTTTTACGCTTTAGAATTTAATATGCGTTTTGTGAAGGTCTATCACAACACCGGATCGAAATTATTAATATTGGATAATTATGGCAAGCCCGCCATTTTAACGTCACTGACAGTTGGCGGCTACGATTTCAAGCAGGAGAAATGCATAATTTAATGAGGCGAAATGTTTCCGAGAGTTAATTAATCGTCGCAGTTGGATAAAAACTATCCTAAACGGAAGCTAGTGTGTAATAATGTGCTTATAAAAAAGTTACATCATTCGGGACACAATAATTGTTAGTTTGGTAATGGCAGATTGTTTTTTTTAATTTAGAAATTTATTTTAAGTGAGAGATAATAGAAATCGTAACAAAATAGAAATAGCATGCTTTAATTGGTGGTAGGTACTACATAATTTGTACAAACGTTTTTGAAATTCTTATGTATATTTTTAGTTTAGTTTTCGGTATAGGTATTGCTGATTTGCATGGTTCCGTAGTAAACAAATGGAATCCTTATCGTTTCGCCATACTGGTCGTCTGTCTGTATGGGTGTCAGTGGCTTAGCTCAGTTATGCTTACTCCTAGAAAGTTACAATTTGGCATGGGTTTACAAAATTGACATATTCATGTAAAGTCTAGTATACGGATGCGAGCGTGCAATACTTAAATAGTATATTGTTGAACAGGCTAGAAAGTAGGCATTTTTGGATGATACATAAATGTGCTTTTCACGCCTACTGCGACGAATTTGCTAATAATTATAATGATAAAACAAAATTAGTTAACTAATAATAGTACATTATTGTCGAGGCAAGGGTACCTAGTAGGCAATTGCTGGCTGAGTATTAATGTTCATGAAGGTAATTGCAATTTTGCAGTTGCCCTTCCGGTGAGACAAATATAGTGCTTTTTCTCGAAAAGTTAACAAGAAAACAAAAATATGCTCTCTGAAAATGATGTGGCATGCTTTTCTTCTCGCCACTTCTTGAAATTGTCGTATGCCTTTAAATATTTGTCTTTTGACTTTGCAAGGAACAAATTGTCAATATTTTTTGCACTGCCGCCTTTTAATTTTTTTCAATAATAACTTAGAAGTGTATTTTTCTATGTCCAGCAGTGGACGTGTTTCGGCTGATATGATGATGATGATGATGTATTTTTCTTCCGAAAACGCCATAAGTTATTTCAGACAGCTAAAAAGTGGCGATTAGTCACATCATCTTCCGTTTTGGCTGTTTAGGACCTTTTTTATATGACCGTTTTAACTTTTTAATAAGTTTGTACCTCGACAAGAAAAATAATGAAGTCAACTTTGCCGAACATTTTTGAGAAAAATATCAAATAACGTGGCAGCGTATTCCATTCCACTGGACTATTTAGCATTATTTGACACTTTTACTTCTTAGAAGGGCTGTTCCTGTGTCATTCAGCTAACACTAGTTTTGAAGCCTGAATTCTGAGCATCTTCTGCCATATTTTCTAACAGTGGCGTGAACACATTATTAAACTTGAGAGGTCTTAAATCTGCATTTAATTGTCTCGTTGTCCGCTGAATCTATTTCAAATAACAATAATTAGCAGAGCGTGGAATTTAATGTAGTATAAAATAATTGTCCCAGCAGAATATAACATTCAACTGCATAATAGAAGATGCAGGTTGAAACAAGAATAGAACCCTTGGCACGGTGGTTACGACGTCAGCATATTTCGATATTGGCTTGCCAAGTTTAACCTGACATCTTATTCTGGGCGCTCAAAAACCTACCAACATGTTCATGTGTTCAATAATATTGCAGCTTAAAGTTTATTTGTTTCGGCATTTATTTATTTAGTCGTATAGCATTCACTTATTTATAATAGAAAAACAATAAAACAGATTCATATTTGTTTTCGGTATGCGGTATATGCTTTGTATAAAATCGCTTTACGGATAAGCTTAAACAGGTTTATTTTTGAATTTCATTACTAATGTAATATCCATACTAATCCATACTAAAATTATAAATGTGAAAGTGTCTCGGTCATTCTGTCTGTCAATCTGTTACCTCTTTACGCTTAAACCGCTGAACCGATTTAGATGAAATTTGTCATAGAGATAGTTTGAGTCCCGGGAAAGGACATAGGATACCATTTTTTTATCCTGGAAATCATTCCCTAAGAACACTTTTATGGAGCTACGATAAAAACGAGTTCCACGCGGATGGAGTCGCGGGCAGAAGCCAGTACAATATAAATCTCTACTTATTAATATGATCGGATGTTTACTGAGCACCTTATAATGTATTTTTTTTTACCACAATGATGGCCACCAGTGCATAGATCCGACTGATGGTTAGGAGTAGTAGTATGCACGTTGGCGACCATTTATTGCTTCGAGAATTATCTGCGTCGACAGCAAGAGACAAATGCAGTTGGCTCCCTCTCTTAACACAGCGCACGCTAACACATATGTTTTCGGTAAAATAAAAATGATGCGTTATTTCGGAAATTGGCATTGGATTTCATGCATCTTTATATGGAACAGCACAGAGTATTTCGAATAAGGATTGCCACAACCCAAGCTCGACTCAGTGATTTGATGCGGAGGATTCAGCCGGCAGGTGTTACTGTATTTTGTGTAAAATATTAAAATGAACGCTGCGAGGTTGTACAAATCTAATGCTAAATTATATAACGTCAGTTTTGGATGGATGTTAAATTGAACTTAAAGTTTAACGCAGCAAGGTTTAGATCAGCAATGATGTGAGCACAGGATGGAGGCTAACTACCCGAATTAGAGAAAATATCTGCTTACTACCTACGTCCGCGGCTTGGGTACAGCTTTGTTCAAAAAACAAACATTTTGTTTAAAGTTGGCGTCTCTGTTGCGAGGTGAGTTTTTACAATAATTACATTTTGGTATAACTCATAATACACTAATTATATTTTATTGAATACCAACTTAATTATGACCCCGCCTTTATTATTTTCTAAAAGTACCACACGGCATGATTCATAATAATTTCATTTAAAATAACAGCTATTACTAAATTTTATTGCCTCCTGATGATTTTTTAATGTTGAACGTTTTAATTTAAGTCATCAACTAGAATTAAAATTGTAATTTATTTTAAGTGTTTTCTTATTCGTTTTTTAGTCAAGCGGAACATTTATGCGATAGCTCGGTGTCTGTCTGCCTATCACGCCTAAAAACTTTTTATCGCTTTCATTTTCCCTTCCTTTCATTTAATACGCGTAAAGAAAATAAACAACCATAGAAAAATCAATTCGTATGTTTTAATAAGCGTCTTCAAATTTATTATTCAAGCGTCTTTTAGCTTTGCGCGAATGGTAGTAATTATTCAAAGTGGACTTCATTTTCTTCGACACGATCGCCATGAAGGGTTTAAAATGACATCAACATAATTATACGTACTGTCGATAATAGGAGGGCGATGCAAAATGCTACGTTGCAGTTTGAAATTATGTATGATGGTACTCAATTGTTGTTAGTAATTTGTAAATTAAATGTTGATCTATCATTATTAAAAATAAAAACGTCTAAAAGGTTTGTCGTATTTTGTTTCCATTTTTTTAAAGATAATATCATATCGACTGTATTACTTACAATCTTTGATAATTAATAGACGTACCTTTATACTCGTACTTTGTTAATATCAAAGAATCTCAATACATTGAATTATCAAACAAATTGGTAACAAAATAGACACATTTTCAGTACGGTCAATTTAGAAACGATGAATTGGTAGGCATATACAAACGAGGTTATAAAAATGCTTCACTATGAGGCAACGTGTTACGTCAAAAACAAGCAAGGAAATAACAGTTTACAACTCCTCATTTTTACACATGATTCCCAGGATTATTTTACGAAATCTGAGGCTATGCAGTAGATAGTGCTTTAAATGTTACTAATATTATAAATACAAAATTTTGGATGTTTGTAATAGTTTTTATCCCGGATCCACGCAGACGACGTCGCGGACGGAAACTAGTATTCCTACATAAAACGTTTCATTTCATAGAAAATACCTTTACACCTTCCTTATATCTGCGAAACAGTATTTTAAAATTGCACCAAAAGTAAACTGTAGCAACACGCATTCGGGGGAATCTATTACAGCAACCACTAATTTTGGCATGATCCCTGTAAACGTGGCTGTACCGTAAGCCCGGCAAGTCCCGGTACATCATACCGCCCTGACACACGGCTTTGCTATGTGATAAAGTACCTGGTCACATATTTTATAGTACAAACATGGGTTAAAATTTATTATAAGGTGACGCAAGCGGTACGCGTAGGAACTATTTTGTTTGTTCGGTGCCCGGGGTTTTTAAGATATTTGAAGTATTTTGCTTTTTTCACCTACTCTTGTTTTGAAAAGTATGTTTGTGTTCACTGTGATGTAAGTCGTCGGTATTAAATATCAGGAATTACAGTTATAAATCGAGATTAGTTGAAATAAATACGTTAAGATGACTATTGATGTAATTTGTTAATTAATATATTAATGTTTAGTTTGTAGTTAATATTTATATTGCGACATCCTACGGGTAAAATTATATCCCGCAATTTGAAGCTATCTTGATCTTTATCGTTTAAACTATAACATTACATATGTATTTTTTTATTTTACCACAAAGGGTCCACGAAAAGTAATTGTATTTTTTTTCCTGACCCTTACTAAACGAACAAATTGAGCCCCTTTACTCAGTGAACACTCTTTTACATTGCTGATTTAATGTTATTATTTGTAGCTAAAGAAATGCCGCAAAATCGCTTAGACAATGCAAGGGTAAAAGTAATTACCGCCCGGGGGGCTATAAAGAAGTTAATAAGAAGAAAATAAAAGTACAAAATAAAATACTTCCTGGAGTAAAATGTGAGGGAAAAGAACTTGCTTGTTAGTGGTTGACTTTCATTATCAAAGTTAAGTATTTTTAAGTTTCATTAAAATCACTCGCTTCGTAAATGTTAAAGCTTGGCAACTTTTACTATGCAGCACTTAAACCTACCTACTAGTAGGTAGGTAATAAAAGTCTTCAGAATTGCTGATATTTTATTTTTCCAGTTTTCAGATACTCATCACTATAACATCGTCATCATATCATAATATAAACCGAAAGACGTCCACTGCCAGACATATGCCTCCCCCAAAGAGACCACAATGACCAGTCCTGCGCCACCTGCATCCAGCGGACTCCCGTGACCTTTACCAGGTCATCAGTCCACCTTGTGTGGGGGCCCTGGCCTACCCACGCTGCGCCTTCCGGTACCTGGTCACCACTCGAGAACCTTTCTCGCCCAACGGCCATAGCTTCTACGAGCAATGTGCCCCGCCACTGCTACTTAAGCTTAGCGATTCGGAGGGCTGTATTGGTTACCTTGGTTCTGCTGCGGATAGCCTCATTTCTGATGCGATAGTGCACAGAGAAACTCCCAGCATTGCCCTCTCCATTGCCCTTTGGGTGACTTTGAGACCCCGTTTCCGTACCATACGTCATCACTGGCAACGCATGCTGTTCAAAGACTCACGTCTTGAGAAACTGCGGAATATTGAACGAAAAGATGTGCCGTAGCTTCCCGAATACTTCCCAGCCGAGTCAGATTCGATGATTGACCTCTTTCATAAAGTTAGACCTAACTAACTGGACAGTCTATCCTAAGTATATACGATTATCTACAACGTCGAGCATAAAGCATCTCCTCTTCGAGCTTAGGTATAAACGTCCCTGTGTTGGGCACAGGCCTCCTGTCATGGATGTGAGGGAACAACCTAGTTCTCACATTGGCCCAGTGGGGGTTGGGGGACTTCAAAACACCTTTTAGATGGGTGCGTAATGATCGATATAAAAACTTTTGATATATTTTCGATGGCTATAACGATTAAAAGATATAATGCACTTTTGATATAACAACATTTGATATATGCTCATGTAATATACTTATCAACAGATATAATGAACTTGTAATAAAACAACTATTAATCTAACAGTCATAACGTATAACATACATGGGATATAACTTTGTTCGATATAAAACTCAGTTGGTATAATGTACTATTGGCATAATCTGGAATACTTTTATTTCTTGCCTATTTTACTCTAAGGCAGGTTTGTGTAGCTCGGTACGACACCGGGTAACCACTAACACACAACAGTATAACAGCCACTGATACTTGTAACAATGGTATTAATTGTACCATTGTAGGTTAGGTTAGGGTTAGCTTGTGTCCCTAAGAGCGGAAATAGGCACCCCGCGAAGCGGGGTGACGTTGACACGCTGGCGATTAGGGTTGTGTTAGGTTAGTTTAAAATAATAGACGTGTGTGTGAAAAATAAAATTATATATTACAAAACATTATACCACTAATACTTATGTCCAATATACATTATATCCATTAAACGTTATATCAAAAATATATTATACTATCTACGCCTACGCGTTTTATACGCCTTGAAATTATACTGATTGTTGTTATACCAAAAGTTTATTATGTCCCTTGAGTGATTATATCCAATGAAATTATATTAAATGTTGTTATATCCAGTGAAAATATATCAAAAGTTGTTATACCATTCATTACACACCCTTTTTAGATACCACGAAGCGAAACGGATATTCAATATTTCTCTCAAACTGACATTAAATCTCAAAAGACTTTTATTACCTACCACTAAACACAATTCTATAACCCACTACTTTTCAACAATAGAAAATTATCAAATCATACTGGCGCCCCATAATCCCTCCCTAATCAACCTGGGCCGCTAAAGGGAATAACTTATTCGATTTATCCGCTAATAGAGCTACGAATAAGCAAACAAGATTATGTTGAAGTAAGCGGGCTTTATGAATTTATGAAGGAAATCCTTTAATTCCCGAAACTGATGTTAGCATTTTAAGTTCCCCTCACGGGAAGATTGTAGGAAGTTCGTTAATCCGGCCCGGTGCTTGCGAAGCTGGACTGTCTTGTCTATGTGAGGAAAATTCACTACCTATTCTTGAGATTCAAATTCGATTTTTGAAATGCCCTGTGCCCAACTGACCATACTCACTCACTGTGCTAACTAGGGTATCTAACCTAGTTGATCATTACCTACCCTGGCTACGTAGCTGGCGGGCCCAATTTCGAATCTCGAAAAGCGCATTTATTTAATACTAGCTGTACCTGCGACTTCGTTTGCATGTTAATGTAGGAGTTAACGCATTTCTTCTCTTGGAAGTTCTAATTTTAACCTATCATGTAAAACTTTCAATAAACCTATATATTTTAGTTAAAATGACGTTATAACTTGTCACTCTGATATTTAAATTATTAAGAGAGGGACAAAACACGTGTTATTTATAGGAGGTATTTTAAGTTTTATGAATAATGGGGTAGGTAAAAGTTTAGTAGATGTCTGTGGCAATAGATCCAACACACGCTGCAGTATTAAATGTTTATTGATCTTCTCTACATATTTTTAACACTGTGTTATGTTATATTATAAAAACGTGATGGATGACTGAAATGATCTTGAGTTCTTGAGTCACTCCGACTCTCAGGTAAAGATGTGTTTAGGAATTAATAATAGATAATCCTTTCGAGTACCCATTGACCGGCAAGTGTTTACGTGGAACAAAAGATCTCTTTTTAATTTGACAACAGACGGCCAATTTATATTTTCCAAACTATACCTAACCACTAGGTAAGTTCTACACCTATAATGCGAGTCCATGTCCCTTTCTAATAAAGGAAATTATAAAAAATGTTGAAGCAATATGTTTATTTTTTTCATATTGCAATGTTTCAGATTGCACTATCACATTCTGGCAAATCTTGTGTATGTTCCCGCTCTTGCCAACATAATAATGTGTGTTGCAGGCTTTATGATAAAAGTATTTTCCTGCATGTTGGCCAATTTCTGTGTATTTAATTTTTGTGTATTATATTGGCTGAATGTCAACTTCAAGCCGCCTTAAGGCCTGCCACACACTGGCGCGGCCTGCGGTGGCGGACAATATTAAATTTGACAGCGGCGGACAAGTTTACTATTGTCCGCCGCGGCCAGGCCGCGCCAGTGTGATGCAGGCCTAATACTGACGCGCTTCATAATTAATGTTTATAAAAGGCCCGTTCTATACTGATCTCATACATACTGTTTATTGCTGATAAATATAAATACTGACAAACCAACGCGGCTATCACAAAACGGCGCGCGAGCTCTCTCAATTTTTCTCCAACTATCCGTCTCTCTCTTATCAGATAACTTAGAAAGAGACATATAGTGCGAGAAAAATCGAGAGAGCTCGTGCGCCGTCTTGTGATAGCCGTGCAGTATCGTGACAATTAAATACTCAGCGTGTGATTCAATCTTGCAGAAACTCAAATAGACTTTGGCTGAACGCAAGAACAGCGCTATCGCCATGCCATTAAAAAAAAGGAAGAGAGTCAGACTTTTGACGTTTGACGTTATTTTGTTGAAATTTGTTGATACATTTATTGAAATTACGCTTCAATACGAATTGATCGCATAATATAAGTTTTCATATCAGAATCGATTATTTTTTTAATGCGTTTTGTGAAGGTCTATCATCAGTATCATCACAACACCGGATCGAAATTATTAATATTCGATAGTTATGGCAAGCCCGCTATTTTGACGTCACTGACAGTTGACCGATATGGCGGGTACGATTTCAAGCAGAAAATAATAATAATTTAATGAGGTTAAATGTTTCCGAAAATTAATTAATCGTCGCAGTCGGATAAAAACTATCCTAAACGGAAGCTAGAGTAATAATGTCCTTATGAAAAAGTTACATATTTTTCCGTTCATGGGAATCTGAAATCATCGGGGACACAAAAATGGTTAGTTTGATACTGGCTGATTCTTTTTTTAATTTAGAGATTTATTATAAGTGAGAGATAATATACTGTTTTGAGCATAATGTGCTCATTATGCTCTTGACAGGTAAACATACTTTGACGCAGAGGCGGCTCGTGACTAAATTGTATGGGTGTTCACTTGAAATAAAACAATGAAAATACATGACGTTAGCAGATTCCGGGATTCCGAAGACTCATCCGTGCACCCTTAAAGCAATTTGAAATGCACCACATAATACTACACAATCTGTTCCCAACCTTCGTAAAATATGCCTGTTTTTGTCAACGCGGTCATTGAACTCGCGTATAGACTTTCGGTACCTACTTACGTGGAATCTAGTGCCCTGCGCATATCCTGTAAAATAGTTTTTACTCTCATCACTACCACACAACTACAGTGTTTTCATATATTGTTCGGATTAAAACACACGCGTAAATGTTTTGGTTTTCGTCGTTCATGTTTGCGTAAGGTCAAGGTCCCTTGTCCCTTAGCCTCCAATTCAAGCCGGATTTGTCACGTTTTTGCACACTTTTTAATGACTAACTCCGCCAATGACGGTCCCAAGCCCGTATGAGAAAGGAGGAGGGTTGGCTGAGAGAAGACCTAGCCAGCTGTAAAAGGTCAACGTCGAGCATCGGGCGACGGTAACTAACCCGAAAAGACCAGGCCTAACAAGCCGGAACAGTTGGGGGTAGGAAATGACCTCCACAGCTCCCAACTCTGTGAAAGATACTCGCAGGATCGAAGGCCTTGGCTTAAACGCCCGGGCCAAGAGGTAGAACACCTCCATAAAAAGTTACCCCAATCCTAAGGTGGGAATACGTGCCGATAGGATGCATGACTTGCGGGAGGCAAGCCTCGAACGCCAACCTCGACGGACCCGGCAAACGTCGTTGTATATTGCCTCCTTGAGGGAATGGGCGTCACCCCTCTTGTGACACGTTAAATCGACCCTACTCGTGGGAACAAAATGAATAATCCAAAAACCCTAATAGAAGACTTAGATGATAAGACAGATGATAGTAATAAAAAACAAGAAGATACAACAGCCAAACGAAAGGTACTAACCCAGCAACTGCTACACCCTGGCCTATTTAACAGAACACGCACATCTTCACTTGGTGACGTAACACAAACCCCAGAAAACCGCACTCAGCCATTACACTTACAGAAACCGCAAAACGATAGCAACAAGGTGACGTGGCAGAGAGTGCCCGAACAAAATCAAAAAAGAATACGCTCACCAAATGATGGAGAATAAAACAAAACATCGAAACTACCTAAAACAAATAATTCGAGAGATCAAGCCTTCAACAGGTCCCGAGGAATAAACTTAGACCATAACTACGAAAAAGACATTGAAATATCAAATAGCTTCTCATCGCTAGAGCTAGATTGTAACACCGACGCAACAAGTGCCTCAAAAAAGAAAACGCCCAAACCACCACCGATAATACTGTACGGCATTGAAGATATCACAAAACTCAAGGAATGTATTGAAGAAGTTGTGAACGAAAATGACTACTCTTTCAAAGTTGTATCAAAAAACCAACTAGTAATTTCAACACCATATGTCGAGAAATATAAAACGATGATAGAACATATTCGTGGAAAAGGACTGATTGGCCATACTTTCACACGTAAGGATGAAAGATGTCCTAGATTTGTTATCAAAAACTTGCACTCTAGTACACCCCTAGAATCAATAGTCAAAACAATAGAAGCAACTGGTAATGAAGTAAAGGGAGAAATAATCTGCGGCCGAAAAAAAGGTACCAAAGAACCAATGGATATGTTCTATGTAAACATATTACCTGGTGAAAACAACAAACTAATCAAAGACATAAAATACATATATCATCAATCTGTGATAATAGAAGACCCCAAGCCACAAAGCTCAATAGTGCAATGCAAAAGGTGTCAACAACTTTGCCACACACAAAACAACTGCATGAGGCCGTATCGATGTGTAAAATGTGCTGGCCCACATAAAACAACCTCATGCACACTAGATAAAAATAGTCCAGCTACCTGCGCATTATGCACAGGACGCCACCCTGCAAACTATAAAGGATGTCAAGTATATAAGGAGATACATGCTAGGAGAAAACATAAACCAAGATCCGAACATACATACTACAAAGAAAAACCGATAACAAGATTACAAGGTCTACAAGATCGCCCCATAGAACCAGTACCAGAGACACAACAACAACCACTGCTCAATATGAACTCTCAAGTTGATGAGCAAGAAAAATATAGTGACATAGTCAAAAAAAAAACATATGAGAAAATTTACCGCGAACAATGAGGATATACGCTCAAAAAAATATTACGTTGACGAATCAAAGTCACAGCGCACACATCGCACAGATAGAAACACAGAACAAAATGCTCAGATTTTTGAGACAAGATATAATAATTTAGAAGAAATCTTCCGTAAACAAGCCGAAAAGATTGATCAACTCATAGGGCTCATAGGGACTATGCTATCCCTACTAACCAAACTAGTTGAGAAATAGCAATGGCATCACTACGCATAATAACGTGGAACATCAATGGATTGACTCCAAATAAACATGAGCTAGAAATAATAATGAAGGAAAATAAAATAGATATCGCATTGATATCTGAAACTCACTTAAATGACCAAAGAACCATTAAGTTTAATGACTATTGCATATACACAACGAACCATCCTGATGGCACATCGCACGGAGGAACATCAGTCATTATCAAAAAAAATATACGGCACAACCTACACAGTGAGTATAGAGAAGAATATCTACAAGCTACTACAGTCACCGTAGATGGAGTAATGGGTCCTATCAACATCAGTGCAGTATACTGTCCACCTAAGCATAAGATAAAAGAGAACATGTTTAATAAATACTTCAGCACCCTTGGTCATAAGTACATCTGTGGCGGGGATTGGAATTGCAAGCACACATATTGGGGATCTAGATTGACTACTACTCGAGGGCGAGAGCTCAAAAGATGTGTTGATAATCTCAGGCAAACTCCTTTATCCACAGGGGAACCAACATACTGGCCAACCGATCCACAGAAAACACCAGACTTACTTGACTTCTTCATCATAAAGGGCTTATCAGATATATACCTAGACGTGAATTCAACATACGACACGGTATCAGATCACAATCCGGTACTGGCAACATTTAGCGAGACAGTAATCCATAAAGAAAAGAAGATGACGCTTTACAACCACAAAACAGACTGGAATGCTTTCACAGAATACCTAGAGGAAGAAGTGTGTTTGAACATTAGCCTGAAAACTAAAGAGGACATAGACGATGCAACGTTTTATATCACTAACATAATACAGGAGGCAGCATGGCGTTCGACGCCATATTTAAAGTCTACTAGTGTCCCAAATAACGTTCCACTAGAAATTCGAGTAAAACTTGCAAACAAGCGCAGGTTGCGAAAACGGTGGCAATTGAGTAGACTCCATGAAGATAAAGCTAAGTTCAACAGAGCATCCAGAGAACTTAAAGCAGTGATCGGTGAGAATCGGAACGCCACATTTGAACAAAAGATATCCTCGTTGTCGACCTTGAAGAAGGATAATTATTCGTTGTGGAAAATAACCAAATCATTCAGGAGGCCTCAACAATCAGTACCGCCTTTAAAGACACGTTCAGGAACCTGGGCAAGACGGGCAACAGATAAGGCAGAAGTATTTGCGCAACATTTAAGCCAAGTCTTCACTTGCAATGAGTCTGACATGATCGATTTTGAACGGGAAGTAGATAAGGTGATTAACAGCGACCAGCAATTAAGCCTGCCACTAAAGCTAGTCACACCCAAAGAATTATACAAAGTAATCCAAAACTTGGAAAACAAAAAAGCACCTGGGTTTGACCTTATTACAGGCGAGGTATTAAAGCACCTGCCAAGAAAGGCAATAGTCTATTTGACTATGTTGTTTAATGCAATATTTAGAATCCAACACTACCCGAAATTATGGAAAATATCCCAAATTTGCATGATAGCTAAGCCGGCGAAACCACCAACAGAACCGAGCTCCTACAGGCCTATAAGCCTTCTCCCCTTAATATCAAAGGTGTTTGAGAAAATGTTCCTTAGGAGGTTAAGACCTGTGCTGGAGGAAGGTAAAATAATCCCAGACCATCAATTTGGATTCCGAGAGGGTCACTCAACTGTAGAACAAGTCCACCGTGTTGTAAATAAAATCAGACAATCTCTTGAAAAAAAAGAATATTGCTCGGCAGTATTTTTAGACGTCCAGCAGGCTTTTGATAAGGTTTGGCATAAAGGCTTATTATGTAAGCTGAAAACATTGCTGCCTAATTCCTTCTACATGATCCTAAAATCATATCTCGATGGAAGAAAATTCCAAGTAAAGTATGAAGAAGAAACATCGAACCTATATGAGATAGAGGCATCAGTACCACAGGGATCAGTCCTTGGACCAGTACTATACACCATATATACAGCCGATCTTCCCAGAACTGAAGAGGTAGAAACAGCCACTTATGCAGACGACACTGCCTGTCTTGCAAGCGATATAGACCCGTTAAAGGCATCACAGAAACTTCAGATCCAACTAAACAAGATTGACTTGTGGCTACGGAAGTGGAGAATCAAGTCAAGTGCCACCAAATCTACACATATAACTTTTACCCTTCGTAAAAAAGAATGCGCTCCTGTATACATGGGCAACGAAGCCCTGCCGAAAACTGACTGCGTGAAATACCTTGGCATGTCTTTGGACAGACGATTAACATGGAGCAACCATATAAAAGCTAAACGAACTGAGGCAAACATGAGGCTTAAGAACTTGTCATGGCTTATCGGACGTAAATCTCCACTCTCACTGCATAATAAGCTCTTAGTATATAAAGTAACTATAAAGCCCATATGGACATATGGTATTGAACTGTGGGGTTCAGCTAGCAACTCAAATATAGAAATTCTACAAAGATTTCAAAACATAGCATTGAGAACCATATCGCAAGCAGCTTGGTTTACCAGAAACAGCGAAATACATGAACACCTTGAGATGGAAACTGTTAAACAGACACTTAACAACGCAAGCATAAGATACAAGAACAGACTGCAATTGCATATTAATGACCTAGCACAACAACTCCTGGATAGCTCGGAGACTGTCAACCGACTCAAGAGATGGCAAATATTGAACCTGGACCATCGAAACTAACTCATGGGATGATGTTCACTGGAGTATCAACCAACTTCCTGTCTCGATAAAGAACACATCAGATTATGACTATGAAGTCGATTGCTGAAAAACTGGAGAACAAAAAAAAAAAAAAACTTTTTAATGAACACCACATTATAATTATCCATTTTAACACTCACAAGTAGTAACTGATAAGTACAGGCTATTTCAACTCGTATTAAATGATTATTAATTGGAAAATACCCGAATTTGCATTCGCGCGCATGCATTTAAGTTGACTTTTTTTACATAGGAGTGGCAACGTCGCGCGCAATCGCTGTCGCTGTCGCGGCCGGGCGGCAAAATTAACCGGCAACGTGGCGTGAGCGGCGCTCCGAATTTGGCTATATTTTCATAGAAAATCTTCTGTTTCACGCGCAGGACTGTGACGAACTTTCTCTTTCACTCTTATTGGATTTCGTATTAGGAAATGTACTGAGTCTTCTTTCATAGGAGCGCAATCGTGAGCGCTCCGCTTGGCGCGTTACCTATGAAATGATATGGTAGGATGATGGGTATAGCGCCTACTTATGATCTTGTAATGTGTAAAGGTAATTATTTTATTGGTATTGGTACAGTCGTATTTTAAGTGGATTTTAAATAGTAATATTAATAATGAGATTAATGAGTATAATTTGGTTATAATTATTTATGGGAGTTCACTGCACCAGCGCTCCTTAGGGCGAGCCGCCTCTGCTTTGACGATATGCTTTTTGTCAAAGTTTTTTTACCAGTCAACTGTGAACAAAATATACACGGACAGCTTACAGCACCCTTAAAGTTTAATACAATGATATACAATGATTAAGTTTAACACAACAGAATCGAGGCTGTTTGGTGATAATACGCAAGGGCGTATTATCACCAAACAGCCTCGATTCTGTTGTTCATCGGCAATGCTTGCTTAGGCCAGGGTATTCGATTTATTTGCAATTGTTAGAAATAGTATAGCGTCGTTTTGGCGCAGAATACGCATTTCTAATAATGTGGTAATTGAGGCGGTCGATAACAACTTTAACCGAAATGTGTTATCTGCGCATCGGCACCCGAATCGCAATTAATTTAATATATACATGTTTACATTACATTATTAGTATTGTAATGGGTGTATTGCAAATAAAGAAGCATTCATTCATTTATTCCTTCATAATGACTAAGACAATGGGTACATCCGGGAATAACGCTAGAAGGATGATTACTTAGACTAGACAAATAAATACCTTAATAGTTATACTCGAAAAAATCCAATCTCAAGAACAAATATTGGTTTATTAATAATACTCGCGCACCGAGGGTTTTGTACAAACTTTTATATACTAGTATTATAGCATAGTATAGGACTGGTATTTTTTTTCAATAATATATATTCCTTCATAAATCAAAATATTACTAATGAAGAAAATAAAATAAAAACTGTTTTAGAAAGTGCAACTTAAGCCAGCAGCCAAGCTTTTAATACACCATTTAATGTATTTACGCACGCATGTTAGCTTTATTTACAACTAGCTTCTGCCCGCGACTCCCTCCGCATGGAATTCGTTTATATCGCAGCTCCATACAAACTATAACCCCCCCCCCATTTCACCCCCTTAGGGGATGATTTCGGGGATAAAAACTATCCTTTGTCACTCTCCATCCCTTCAACTATCTCCACTTAAAAAAATCACGTCAATTCGTCGATCCGTTTTGCCGTGAAAGGCGGACAAACGAACACACACATATGGATTGTTCCAAACAAATTGATAGCGTAAGTAGTTCCTCAGATATTGAACGTTGTGTCAGTAACAAGAAAGACTATGCATAGATATTTTTGAATTGTTGTCTATCCCTAATATCACTTAAAGAGCTCGACGTTCAAGCCATGCTCAGTTCAAGTTGTGGTAAATTGACATGACATGACATAATAATGACGTCAAGCATCTAATATGCGTGAAATTAAAATATACCGACCTTAAATCTAATGGGCGCTTCTAAATTATTTCCATGTATCTGTATACAGCAGCGAGTTCATTTCAGTCCTTGATGTGAATTATGATATTTCTATGCAAAACCATCCGTGAAATAGAACGTAATTTAATCCAGAACTTGTATTACGAAGAGAATATAATTTAACCCATAATATACACTAAACATGAGATATTTAACCAGAATGATAGGCTATTATCTATCGAACAGTCGATACCGTAGGTGTCCTGTTATTATTATTATATAGAGAAACACACCCGTCACAGGGCTGCGGACCCTTTTCGCTACATACTCGTAATATATGGAGACTAAGCTGCTGCGGATAGAACGGAGCCCTGATTATATACGAATTTAAACTGCCAGAATTAAGCAAGCTTTTCTTTTTAATATTATTAAGGAAAATAAAGCGACTTTCGGAATCTTCACGCCGCGGTTCGGACACCAGGCCCGCTGACGTCCAGGCCCCGTATCATGGTCGGCCTTATCACGCGATAAGTGACAAGATAGAGCGTCAGTCTCGTCCTATCGAACGGTGTCAGCCAGTGACGGACGCTCTATCATGTCACTTTTCGTGTGATAAGGCCGACCATGATACGGGGTCAGGACCGCGGTCTTACATCGCAACACAAGTGAGTACTTACGATTCAAATAGTAATTTACTTGTGAATAATGTTACATTTAGTATAAAGTCGCCATAAAAGTATAAACATCAATGTCTAACAATGGCATTTATTCGTATACAATATTTCTATGCATTACGGATTACATATCCTCTAAGAAATAATGATCGATTGATATTACGAAAAAAATGTGTAGAAAGGATTCCAAAGGATTATCCGACCGCATTGAATTAAGTGAGCAGGTAGTCCAATGCAAGTACAGTTATTATAGTCTCGTTTTATTTTAACCGGATAATAGCGAGCGAGCGATACACGGCAGAAAGGAGATTATCTTGGATTTAGCAATACAATTCCGCCCGTCCAATACATAAAAGCGCAATCCATTAAATACTGGGCTGCGTTGTTTCGTAGCTGTGTTTTTGCAGGGTTGGGCAATTGGGCAATCTGAAAACAGGTTTTAAACACATTGTTGCAAACGAGCATATGACTCGCTTTAGTAGCGGATCCAGATCCCTCCAAGATCATCTGAGTCTATGCGGGAAAAATCTTATATTTAGCTTAAATCCAATTTTAGTAGTGAAAGCCCAAACCGGTTCCCCCCAAACCAACATTATGGATTCGCTACAGGCTTGCTTGATGGTTAGTAGGCATCGTAGCTTATGGAGGCTTGCGATTTCAGAAGAGACTAAAGCGCGACCCTTTACTGATTTTGGGATTCTTTGTGTGGACGGCTGGAGACAAATGTAGGTCCCAATAAAAAAATAAGACTTTCCATTTAAATAGAGTTCAATACTATATATTTTTGAAACGATAAGAATGTGTAGAATAAATTCCTTACTCAATTAAATAACGAGTGGAAATTAACAAACAGTGCCTACATAATGAATTGTAGATTTATTGCCTCTTAGAGAAACGATTTTAACGATCGACGAAATAGTAGTAGTTTATGCGACTGATCCATAATGAGAGGCCTTAAAATACGAGTGTGGTTTTATGAAACGAGCGTGAGCGAGTTTCATAATAGAATCACACGAGTGTTTTAAGGCCTAATTATGTACAGTTGCATACACTACTTTATCTACACACATATTATAAGCAGTAGTAAGTAACAGCAAAAACCAACATGGCGGCAATTCGATCATCCGTCATGACATGACGAATGTTTTTTTTTTAAATCATAGACAAATGAATGAAGTCCCTATTCTCATATAACTCGAGATCAAATGTCGTACGGTTTGTATTAAAAAACGTACTGAATTGATATTTCGTATCGATAACTGTTTTAATATCTATGGATACTAGAATAGAGACCGACTTGAGTTTTGACAGCTGTTCCAAATTTAAATTCATAACGATACAAATGTATCAAAAAATCTGTACTGTAATGACATTACAGTACAGATTTTACCTACTTCCACAGACAAGAAAGTTCTCATAGTAAAATCGGTTGCAGTAATGCTGGTCATTTCCTACGGTTTCTGAACGCATTTTAGAGCACTAATGATATGTGCGTAGATAAATATAATAATAATCATTATACGCACAGAAGGTCCGCTCTTTAACAAGATCGATCCTAGACAGGTAAATAACTCATTTTCTACCGTATACCACGTGCTCTTATAGTATTAACAGACGATCGAACGGTCCGGCGGACCGAGAGGGACACAGCTATCTGAAAGAATCAGATAGTCATATATCGCTCTGATTCTTTCATATAGCTGTGTCCCTCTCGGTGCGCCGGACCGTTCGATCGTCTGTTAATACTATTACATCTAGTTAGGGTCGTCACGTTTGCGTGTTATCGCCGTGGTAGAAACGCCAACACAGTTAACTAACAATCCTTTATTTACATTGAACCTTATTATAATGCAATAAAAGTGCAGTTATAGTCACTTAACTGTGTTGGCGATGGTACAGTCAAGTGTAAAAATATGTGTGGACAAAACTTACTCTTAAAAATGTCCTACGGCTCTTATGTTTTGGTACATATTTATGAGTATACACATTTTTGCGGTTGACTGCACATATGTCTGTATTTTTACCTTTTTCTTGTGTCATCATCATATCAGCCGAAAGACGTCCACTGCTGGACATAGGCCTCCCCCAAAGAGTGCCAAAGTGACCGGTCCTGCCCCACCCGCATCCAGTGGACTCCCGCAACCTTTACCAGGTCATCAGTCCACCTTGTGGGGGGCCTACCTACGCCGCGTCTTCCGGTACGCGGTCGCCACTCGAGAACCTTTCCGCCCCAACGGCCATCGGTTCTACGTGCTATGTGCCCTGCCCACTGCCACTTAAGTTTAGCGATTCGGAGGGCTATATCGGTTACCTTGGTTCTGCTGCGGATAGCTTCATTTCTGATGCGATCATGCAGAGAAACTCCCAACATGGCCCTCTCCATTGCCCTTTGGCTGACTTTGAGCTTTCTTATTACAGTGTTCGAGATTTGGAACTGGTCTTTTGACACATCGCGACACCCATATATCGTAAATTGGCACTGCTCATCGAAATAATAAAAAAAGTTTCAATAGCTTCCGAGTTACAAAACAAAGTTCAATCTCCATGCACGCTCTTTTTAGCACTTATAAAATTATTGTCATATTTTTTTACGGCTTATTTGTATAGAAATTAGCATTGAAAACTCCGTATGCAAACCATTACGTCCTACGACTTTTTATTTTTAAATTTAGTGATACACTGCTTTAATCGTTTGGAGTCTGTCAATTTAGAAATAAATCGATATGAATCAAATAATTGTGAATAGGAAAATACCCATGTATTATTTAATTACTGTTACGATAGTACGAAATAAAATCACATCGATCGAAACCGACATATTTGATTGTGCAAAATGTTGCCTCTGAAAATATGGCATTGATTTATGCACGGCGCGCGACCTCTCTCAATTTTTCTCGCACTATCAGTCTCTCTCTTTACTTGCAGGACACTTGTGTTGGCAGACGATAGTGTATATATAGGCTCTCTATTTGATTTCCTAAAAATAATTATAACACAGTAATCAATCGATTCCTTTTATTAGCCATCATCAATCGTAATCGGATATTATGACAATCGATTTACTCTAGCCACATCACTCTTTACATCATATTGGAACTGTCCAAAGACCAGTCCCAAATCTCGTACACTGTAGGCCCATAGTAAGCGACCACGTTTCAGTGCCATATGTCATCACTGGCTACACACACTGGTCAAAGACTCTCGTCTTGAGACACTGCGGAATATTGGACGAAAAGATGTGCCGTAGCTTCCCGAACGCTGCCCAGCCGAGTCGGATTCGACGATTGACCTCTTTCTCGAGGTTGGACCTACCTAACTGGATAGTCTGTCCTAGGTATACATAATCGTCTACAACTTCGAGCGTAAAGTGTCCGATTGTAATGGGAGTTGGTACAACATGGGCATTTGACATGATCTTCGTCTTATCCATGTTCATTCTTAGACCAACTCGCTCGGAAGCTTTACTGAAGTCATCGAGCATCGTACTTAAGTCCTCCATGGTCTCAGCCAAGACTACTATATCGTCAGCAAACCGAAGGTGATTGATGTACTCGACGTTGATGTTGATGCCTAGCCTTCTCCAGTCAAGAGTCTTGAAAACGTCCTCCAGTGCAGCGGTGAACAGTTTTGGAGAAATAACATCTCCTTGCCTGACTCCCCGCTGCAACGGAATAGGTTTCGAGCCTTGGTCCTGGAGTCGTACTAACATAGTGGCGTTTTCGTACAAACACTTCAGCACTTCGATATAGCGATAGTCAACTTGGCACCGCTGGAGAGACTGTAGTACAGCCCAGGTTTCAATCGAATCGAAGGCTTTCTCGTAGTCCACGAACGCTAAGCAGAGGTGCAGGTTATACTCCTCGGTCTTCTGTATAACCTGACGAAGCGTGTGGATGTGGTCTACGGTACTAAAGCCTCTTCAGAAACCGGCTTGTTCGGATGGCTGGAAGTCATCTAGCCTGCGTACGAGACGGTTTGTAATGACCCTCGAAAACAGCTTATAGACATGGCTCAGAAGTGAGATGGGTCTGTAGTTCTTCAGCAGAGTGTAACGAACTTCGGGTCTGCGTGTTGCCGTGTATAGCTGCCCGTAAAAGCGCTCTATCTCACCCAGAATCTCAGGTTTAGAAGAAACGATTCTACCATCTTCAGTTTTGAATTTCGCGAGCTGGCTCTGCCCTATAGACAGATCTCTCGAGAATACTTTAGAGCCCTTATTGCGCTGGACGGCCTCTACTACACAGCCTCTTCTATCTTGTGTATAATAAAGTATTTACATACATACATACAACGCCGGCTGCGGTATAATAAGCATGGCCACATTGGTACTGTCAACCACGTTTGGATGACTTGCACTTCAGGGGTGTGTGATATCAAAGTTTAGCTGAAGCGGCGAGTGGGCCTAGTGCCACTCGATCATAATTATTGGCCTTGTACATCTGTGAAAAGATGATTTATACAGCGTCCATATTTAGAGGTGCGGCACTTACTTGGCTTGTAAGGCCGATACGATAGTGCTACTCGATAGCCATATCTATAATATTACTCATGGAAAATTAAAATGCAAACATTGTCATATCACACCTTCAGCGTAATGGAGCCGCAACCCTACATTTTAAACTTGCGTTGTAGATTACAAACGGCTCCTAATAGGGTTGACTAGATTACGTTCCTAATGCGTTATTATTATTTGAGGCTAGTTTATGGCCCTCGTTATGCTTTCGGTGATCCTATTGCCCAATATTATGTAGTAATGGGTTATCGGAAAATTGTTTATAAAAAACCAACTGTTTTTTTAGAGCCACTAACTAGGTAAAAGTTAAAGCTTTATATAACCAAAATAATGTTTTTTTTTAGTTTCAATTTGTATTTGATGAACTACTACGGTGGCAAACGATTATCCGACGTGCCTGACTGTAAGCAGATGCTGTAGCCTATTGATGCTTGTGACTGCAGAAGAACCAAAAGGGCGCAATCTATAATGTTTTATCCACATTAACTTTATTTCCTACACACTAAAATATCTAACGTGTTTGAAATACTATGTGGCATAGGTGTTTGTGTTCCATAGGCGCTAATGATTCGCCACAAAACAGGGTTACTATGTAACTACTTATGAAAATGCTTGGGTCAATTGTGTTTGTTCATTAGTTTAATCCTTGGACAGGACACATTCAAAGTCTCTTTGTTGCTGGACTCATACAAGTCTACAAAATGTATTTTCTCAAACATGCAATGAAATAATGAAGTTTTGTATAATAGGTTGCGAAGTGTTTAAGATTTTTCGGATGCGGCGAGACGAGAAGTCCATAAGGGAATTTCATACAAATTGGGAGCCACGGCCTGCAAAGCGAGCTTCTTTTGTTTCGGTATCAAATTGATACTGAAGCAAAGGTATCCATTACTAACGCAAACTATTTCATTGCATATTTGAGAAAAGTACTATACATTTACCTCGGCGTGAAAAGCTCGCTACACTCGTCCTTCTATATCTACTTGGCTGACAATCCCTAGTTTTCCGGCCACTGCAGTAATGTACTATTACGACTTTTGGCTTATATGACAAAATATGTCCGTTTTGTTTCCGATTTTGACGCGTCAACGAAAGCACCTTAAATACTAAACAATATTATGCTTCGAATAACAATAGACATAACGTATACATCCAAATAACAAAACGTCCAACAAATGATGAAACATTAACGATACACCAGTAAGTGATAGCATAAAATAAGAATCAATATCAGATTCACGCGACTTTCATTTTAGCTGCACGGTTACAGAGTTTACATTGGCAAAATTGCTAAATCATAGAATCTGTTAGATCAATAATGCTTTAAGCCGACATAGGCGTATATTGTAGTGTAATTGCCAACTTATGTTGTTCATGTGATCACGTTAATTATCCTCGCCCGGTAGGGTGTGAAGATTATTTCGACTGCCAAACGCAGAGCTCGGCCATAGAGCTAGCTAGAGTTAGAATGACAATTGAAGTTGATTGTTCTGTACTTGCCTTTAGTTAAGTCGAGTTTTCCACTTTAAGACGTCTTAAAATAATGACAGTAAAAATTAAGAAGTGGGATTTAATAATTTTAACGATTCTTTTGTAAAAGATGGATCAATTTACATGCAGAGCTTTCCATCAGAAGAGAGACAATAGCAAATTGCCTTCTCTAGAATATTTCTTAGTTTTTACTGAAAAAAGAGCAAGCAGTTTCGAGGACAGTAATAACAATATTAAAGTAACTAATATGGCCAACAATGTGGTACCATCTTGCGTATGCTGTAAAGCAACGTCTCACAAATTGTATTGCTGCCCCACATTTGCAGCACTATCATCAAATGAGAGAGCAGAGCTTGCTTCCAAATACAGCTTCTGCAAGATACGCCTAGGTATGCACAAAACAAATGCAAATTTCACTTCAAATGCTCCAAATGCCAAAGCAAAAATCACAATACATTACTCCATGTTGAGTGTGAGCAAAGTGTTAGGACGGAGAGCTAGCGACCAAATCGGTCATGTGGCTTCAGCTGTATTGTAACTCGATGATCTTCGTGCTGGCAGGCCGCGGGCAGTGGGTGCGGTTGTAGCGGGGTGGAAAAAAAAAAGAAATAATAGTAATTCAATAGTTGCAATAGTGATGCAACTTTATCATAACTTTAACCATACCGACTATATATTTTTATTTCTGTCAGTAAATTTTCGATAGCACTGATCAGTGATAAGCCACACGAAGGGTGAACTAGTTATGACATTTCAGCGTCATGACATACTGGGGGCGTTTAGCGACATAAAATGGCCAAACCTTACTTTTTTGATACAAGTAAGAAACTTGGCACAGTTATTCCTTGTGTCAAAATAAGCCGATTAAGATCGGTAGCCCTCGGGAGCCCCCCCTCTAGGGCCGGGGAGGAGGGGTTACAGTCACGCTCTACTCGGCATCATTCTAAAAACTCTAACCATCCATGGCTAGCTAATAGGTCGTGTTTGGTATCAATTTCGGTTAAATCAATAACGTAGAATTCATTTCTGATATAAAAATATGCAATTAGTTAAGTAATTAAAAAAACATACAATATAAAAATTTCTCAATCTATTTCGCAATCTTGGCCTGCACGTGCAGTTTCCGCTGCGCGCGCTCCTGCTCCGGCGGCACGGTCAGGTCGCAAATGGAAAGCCAATTTAGCTTTTTTCATTTTAACTTTTCGGAGGTTACTGCCAATCTAAACAATGGCGTATGGCCCAAACCGACCAATCGTGGCCGGATGGGCCATACGCCCTCTGACGGAAAAACAATATACGTATGAAGATACTGAAACAAAAACATATTGTTAAATTGCGTGGCACGTATTGAGAGAACCTCGAGAACCTTTTCGCCCCAACTTCAGTAGCGTGTTAAAGGAGACACTTTTTAATACCGCGTTTTTTCTTCGTGTAGCGCTTAGGGCTAACACACAATTAGACGTTAGGTACGTATTCTGGAATCCTTCCCTTGGTTCTGGATTCATTCGGGCACCCTCGTTACAATATTATAAATTTTCATTATTATTCCATTCCCCGACGATCGCTGTACGATAAGTAATATAATTTTAGTCAAATGTACTGTAAGTATCCTGTGAAATTTGTACAACGAAATAAAATAAACTAAACTAAACTACACTCACCGGCAGAAAATTTGGCTCAAAAACTTTTCGTGATTTCAAACTATAAATTGAATAGATTAAATAATGTTTAAAATAATTAAATGCATATTTTTTAATTTGGGCCTATTTTTTTGCCGGTGAGTATATCTTATAAACAATGCATCTTAAAAAAACATAGATAGATACGGGTACTTACAATGTCATCTGCCAAAAGTATTTGTTGATAACATAATTTAATCTGTTACTCCATGTGCCTGAAATAAAATAAAAATTAAAAATTACAATGTCTGATATTACAATGAAATACGGGTGTCACGGTAAGATAATATACTTACAACTATGCCAATACTTTTCTTTTTTTATCGGGCCGCCTGCGCACTGCCGACAAAATAACAATAAGCATGGTGCCTCATGTTCAAATTGATAACTAAGTAAACTATCAATTTATCGTAATCCATACTAATATTATAAATGGGAAAGTGTATCATGTGTTTGTCTGTTTGTCCGTCTTTGAAGTCAATACAGAGCGACGGATTGACGTGATGTTTTAAGTGGAGATAGTTGAAGGGATGGAGAGTAACATAGGATTGTTTTTATGCGGATACTCACCCACAGTGTGGCCGTAGCCCGGCAGCCAGTGTCCTCGGCCAAGGCGCATTCATAACAGTGGTTGCCGCGCAGCGTGTACCGGCATCCGTGCAGGATGATGCCCTGGTTTTGGCCAGGAACATGATAATAGTCCATTTCTGCAGTGAAAATAGTACATTATTGCAGCGGCCGGGAAGTAGCAATTCGTGGATGAGTTGATTTTGTCGGATGAAGCAAAGCTGAATCCGACAATAGAGACGAATCCACGAATTGCCGTTCCCGCCAAGGCAGATATAGTGCTTTTCTCCAAAATGTGAGGAAATCTAATAATATTTTCAATAATCTTAAAATAGCGAGTATGTCAATAACCTATCAAGTTCCCGCCCAACTTATTTTTTAAAGTATGTACACGGCATGACTCGTAGTGCCAGTTTCAATTGGCATACATAAAAAAAAATAACCATTAGAATCGGTCACAATTTTAAATGCTTTGTGCAATTAAAATTACCAAAGATTGAACGGGATTGCAATCTAAATGGATTTCAGTTCGTTGTGGGTTTTATTTTATATCGATACATATTTTTATTTCTTCATTTAAAACATTTTGTGACATTTTTAAAAACGTCACTTCGATCAATTTGAAAAGACGCGTTTTGTCTATGACCATTAAAAAAAGAAAACTCGAGAAAACTTTAAGCAGCACGGCTATCACGCGACGGCGCGCGAGCTCTCACGATTTTTCTCGCACTATCCGTCTCTCTCTTAATAGAACACTTAGAATAAGAGGTATAATGCGAGAAAAATCGAGAGTAGGCATGTCGCGGCCATCCTATGATAGACGGGCTGGCTACAAATGGACGTAATTTGTAACATCAACTTGCAAAGTAGGAAAGAGACAGCCATACACTACTAACCAATCTAACTATAGCAAGTTGTTATGACAAATTGCAAGATCTTTAAACGTACGAGCACTTGGCTGTTTGTAGTGATTTGTCTTAGTCAAAGCATATAGTTAAAAGGTAAAAAAAGTATACAGTAAGGCCTGCAACACACTGGCGCGGCCTGCGGTGGCGGACAATAGTAAATACAGCGGCGGACAAGTTTACTATTGTCCGCCGCGGCCAGGCCGCGCCAGTCTGTGAGAGGCCTAAAAGAATTTCATACATTTTCTTGGCCGCTAAAACTGTACAGTAATGACTTTTATCTACGCACATATCATTAGTGCGCTAAAATGCGTTCAGAAACCGTAGGAAATTACCAGCATTATCACAACCGATTTTACTATGAGAACTTTCCTGTCTGTGGTAGTAGGTAAAATCTGTACTGTTATGTCATTACAGTACAGATTTTTGTATCGTTATGAGTTTAAATTTGGAACAGCTGTCAAAACTCAAGCGGGTCTCTATTCTAGTATCCATAGATATAAAAACATTTATCTATACGGAACGTCAATTCAGTATGTTTTTTTAATATAAACCGCACGACATGTGATCTCGAGTGATATGAGTATATTTGTTTATTTATTCAGTCGTTTGTCTATGATTAAAAAAAACCATACGTCATGACGAATTGCCGCCATTGCTGTTGTCATTTTACTGTTGGTTTTTTGCTGTTACTTATACCTACTTATGACAGGTGTGTAGATAAAGTAGTGTATGCAACTGTACATAATCAGGCCTTAAAACGCTCGTGTGATCCTATTATGAAACTCACTGGCACTCGTTTCATAAAACCACACTCGTATTTTAAGGCCTCTCATTATGGATCAGTCGCATAAACTACTATTAACTTTTTAAATTTGCGCTCGTCAGTAACGAGGAACTTCACGTACTACTTTTGCTACAGAGGCGCCCATTTCCGAGCATATTGGAGAAAAATAATTTTTAATCATATAACATTGAAACCACGGCATCGGGTAACTACGCCTTTTCGCGTCCACCGCCCAATTCGCGTCCAAACGAAGGATAACTCGTGGAAAATAGGTATGGTTACTTTGATTTCCGATTTCATATTATAATTCAGATTTCGAAGGGAGCTTTATACAATCTACGGGAAAGCAACGATAGCGTGTTTCACGAATGTAACGCCGCCATCTATTATGAAATTGGTGCCCCATAACCGGTGACAGTGCCCTAATCAGGCACTGGACCACTCAACATTTAAGCTTAGGTACTAACATAATTATTAAAGTAAATCTGTAACACTAACACTTTATGGACTCCAAATGTCTGAAATAAATGATTATTATTTTTATTTTATTTTTATAAAATGTAACTAACTAAACATTGTACTTAAAACATTATCGGCGCCCAAGGAGGGATTGTCCTTACAAAGGTCCGAGTCAGTAGAGAAAAAAACCCGGGTAGTTTTACTAGTGAAACTCGACATTAATCTGTAAATCCAAAGTTAAGATACACAGTAAACTCAATCAACTTACTTCTTTAACAAACAAAACAAACTTATAACAGATCATTATTTCGTATTGAGAGAACCTCGAGAACCTTTCCGCCCCAACTTCAGTGGCGTGTTTAAGAGGACACTTTTTAATACCGCGCTTTTTTCTTCGTGTTGCGCTTAGGGATCATCATCATCATATCAGCCGAAAGACGTCCATTGCTGGACATAGGCCTCCTCCAAAGAGTGCCAAAGTGACCGATCCCGCGCCACCCGCATCCAGCGGACTCCCGCACCTTTACCAGATAGTCAGTCCACCTTGTCGGGGGCCTACCCACGCTGCTCCTTCCGGTACGTGGTCGCCACTCGAGAACCTTTCCGCCCCAACGGCCATCGGTTCTACGTGCTATGTGCCCCGCCCACTGCCACTTAAGTTTAGCGATCCGGAGGGCTATATCGGTTACCTTGGTTCTGCTGCGGATAGTCTCATTTCTGATGCGATCACGCAGAGAAACTCCCAACATGGCCCTCTCCATTGCCCTTTGGGTGACTTTGAGCCTTCTTATGAGGCCCATAGTAAGCGACCACGTTTCAGTGCCATATATGCGCTTAGGGATACTATCTACTATATATACAGAAATAACCTGACTGATTTTGTATACTATATGAATTGTATTTGACATTACGTTTTATTTTATAGTCATTTAATTTGAATTGTAAGTATATACATTTATTGTATATCATCATCCTCCTAGCGTTATTCCCGGTAATGCCCCTGTAGGAGCCCGGGGTAGCAAAATTTTATACGTCGGTTGTGGGCATAAAACATGTGCATAAAAGACGTCACTTTGTTAGTGTGCTAGGGCCGTAGGCCTGGCTCCTTGGCTGCCTGTACCTAGAGACACATCTACATTAAGACCTAAAAAGTCTCCAACAATTTTACAGAGGACTACGGTTGGTCTCACCATGATCAAGTATGAAGGACTTGCGCTCTAACTAAACTTCCACTTAATTCTTGTACCGTACTATACCTAAATATTTGTCGCTATTGTTAAAAAGTACTTTATACAAACTGTTCTTGTGAATGAATCTGTATCTAGTGTAAATCTTAGCCTTCCTGCAGAGAAGGATAGATTAATACAAATAATCAATTAACTCTTACTTATCAATCCAATAACTAGCTTAAGTATAATTGTTACTTGGTAAGTGTAAGTACTTATCAGATTTTATTCACTGATTATTAATTAGCGTTAGATTGTGGCGTTTAGCTCGCGACCTCGATAAGGTTGCTGATGTGTGCACAAAGTCGCGCGGCTGGCGGAAATTGCAACATACTTGAATGAGGACACTATCCGACACTAAGACTTAACAATTGATTTATGACTTCTAATGTTTTTTATATGAACGACGACCTTATTTGTTATATTTTTAAGTAATACCTTATAATTCAGTAACCGGGGGATATCGCCATCCTCGTACTCTTCCTGTTCTTGGTTGGTTGCTGGGACCCATGGCCGGGCGTGACTGTCGCAGTAGCGCGTACGGCGGATATGGCGGCGACGTGGGCGTGTAGGCCGGACCTGTCGTCGGGTGCGGCTGGGCGGACCTCTACTGTGTTCTCACGACCTCCCTTGGTGGCGTCATCATGGCAGGCGTATTGGGAGGCAGCTGCGTGGCTGGTCCTTCGGGCGGCTGCGTGGCTGGTCCTTCGGGCGGCTGCGTGGCTGTCGCTGGAACCGCTGATATGGTTACGGTGTGTTGTTGCGTTCTTCTGTTTCCTGTGACTGCTACTGAAAGACTTGTCAGTGCTACCAGGGGACCCTTCAGACGTATGTTGACCCCCTGTACGGTCACGGTCATGCTTCCGATTGCTTCCATTTTCTGTTTAGATTCGTTAAATTCGTCTGACTGTGTATCTCGTTTTTTCCGGTTCTTTCTTGTTTCTTCGATTTCTTCGGTTTTTTCTTGTTTCCTGGTCAGAAGATTCTTCACTAGTACTTTATAAGGAAGGTCGCCATCTAGTATTAGTATTGTGTTGGGAAGCTCGGGCAGAGTCAGGGTGCAAGGTGGTGCTAATTAATAGTCAAGTGTTGAGTAAAGAGAGAACATTTATTAGAAGAATGATATCTATTTATACATTGTTAGGTCGTCGCTGAGCAAGCAATACGCATTATGTCGCCGTAAACCATAGTGTTACTGCTAACCATGTAAAGTGGCTAGAGAGCCATTACACCGGAACACCGCATGTTTATAAATCGTTCTTTATTTTGTTCTTACTTAGTAGTGTTTACTCATGAATACTCATGATAAGTTAGAAAGAAAGATACATTTATTCACTAACACACAGGACACATATTAAACTATAAAATAGTTAAACAAAAAACATAAATCAATCAGTGCGTCTTTGCGGAACTGAACATAGAAATGAACGATATCGTATAGGCAGACATGTTCGCCAACATGAGACCTTGCTAAGTTGCTACATTTAAAATAACAGGTTACGGGAACAATTTGAGACGACCGAATGCCCCTTCGATTGAAGGGCAAAATATACAAGACCATTATAAGACCTGTCGTAATAGAGGACGTATATCATCTTACGTGACGTATATATCTTGATGGAATGTGTACGGGGGGAGCCCATTCGCGCCACCTACCATACCGGATATTGTAATACGGCGCTGGCTGATCCTGAGTCAGTGCAAGCGAAATCATTTTATAAGGCCTACAAATTGTGTATTAGATAGCTATATCTCCACTAGCGGACGTATGGAGCGACATTCTCGTTTAACGACTAAGCTCCTAAAATCAAGATTAAAAAAAAAAAAAAAGACCTGTCGTCATGTATGGAGCGAAATGTTGGGCCGCAAAGATGACGGATGAAACGAGATCACATGTTGCGGAGATGATGTGTGGTGTGACGAGATTGGATCGTATAAGGAATGAGTATATACGAGGAAAGCTGAGAGCAAATCGTTTACGGTGGTATGGACATGTTATGTGGAGGGATGATAGTCATGTTACTAGAAGGGCATTAAGTATGAATGTGGAGGGATGTAAAAGAAGAGGTAGACCAAGGAAAAGGTGGATGGACTGCGTGAGAGACGATATGAACAGGAAAGATGTGTGTGATGAGTTGACGGGGGACAGAGGGGTATGGAAGAACAAAACATGCTTTGCAAACCCCAAATAAATGGGATAAGGACAAACGAATGATGATGTGTAGAATTCATTAGTCACTACTAGCCCCCTTCTGGGATTATCTTTCTGAACGAAACCATTATTATATTTTTGAACGAGTGACACACGGAATGGGTCATTTGAATGATAATTGTTATACATACTACATTCCGGTCACTCGGTCACCATTTCTCTTCTCATCCAACTCTTGCACCGAAAGGTACCTACAGCTCTGCATTAAACGATAAAGTCAAACTAATTACGAGTAAACGTTCATTTAATAATTCAAAGTGTTTTATAATCATCCACCAACACTAAAATCAAAACAGAATCGAATATGAATCGCTCTGCTAGCAATTATCTCGCTCCTGCTTAAGCGTAACAAAATATTTAAGAGTGGGTTGCAGGTTACCAACCCAATTTCTATTTAATTTCGTTTCAAACTTGGTAAGTACATACATTTTGATAGATACTAGATCACTTTGCTCTACTCATTTTTTGCTTTACCACGGGCGGTTATTCGTAAAGCCTCATATTGCATATTTATGGCTCTCACCTTTGGTTCGGGCCACAAACACCTGCGATCTTGGGCATTCACGAATGCACCCTAGGTACGGAATTGTACTTTTTCGATCGAATTCATGCAAGTAGAGAGGTAGGCACAACCGAAGCTTCCATCGGCTGCGGTGTCTGCTTACCATAAGGCAGACCATATGCTTGTTTCTCATCATTGTGACATTCAAACAAAGGCATAACTAGAACTACTCGTAATATATTTATACCGTCGTTTTTATCAGTAAGTATGTAAGGTTCCGTACTTAAGCTACCTTGTCATTACTCATTTATATTGTCATTGATTATTGCAGCTTGGGGAAATTATAGGTGATTTATGTAGCTTATAGGTATCGATTGATCTGGTATGAAATGGAATACCTATCAATAATTTGATTACAATGACAGGTCAGGGTTTAAGTTAGCTTAGTTAAACCCTAGCTTACCTACTTCAAACTTAATAGTAAGTAATGTGAACCTAGATGATGTTTTAATAGTTGGAGCGGATGACTCCGTTGGCGATGACATACTCGTGCTTTTGTCAAATGTAATTGGATAAAACTCAACACAACCCATGTCCATTTTGATTGACTACATGTACAAATTATGCAAAAGCGTATCTGCATATTTTTATCACAATTTATGCTTTCGCTGGCTGACAATGATTTCCAAAATCAGATTAGCTGCTTCGCTCAATTTCAACCGAACATATTACGAATGAAATTGATAAAATCGTCTGCGGTGTCAATGGGATTCATTCGCTTTTGAGCGGAATAACGTCAGGAATTGTACGAAGTCACTTACCGTTTTTGGTGAGAGTATTATAATAAGCGAGCTGGCGGTAGATCTAAATGTCACTTCTTATTTGGAAAAATGACACTTAAATTGTCCTAACGCGCGTTTGGAAAGTTACGTGATTACCCTTCTGGGTTCGAATCACAGCAAGCACATTTATTTCAGCTCAAGGCTCAATAATCGGTCCAACTGAGTATCTAATCTATGTCAACGACATGTACAATATATTCAGCGAGGCATCTGTATACCAGTTTGCTGACGATACTTGCCTAATAACAGCTGACAGTGACATATCGAAGGCTGAAAGTAGAATGTAGCGCGAATTTGATACATTGTGCAGGTGGTCACATGATATGGGTCTATCCAAAAAACCAAATTAATGCACATCCACTCATCCCATAATAAAACTAACATAGTACCGAAAATAGTTGCCCACAATCACCCCTGCTTACATGACACAGATCCGCGGTGCGCCTGCGAGACCTTAGATTTAGTAAAACAACATACATATCTTGGCTTAATAAAATTATAGATAATAAATTCAACTGGAGCCCACACATTGACTATGTATGTAAAAAATTAAAAGCGATAATCAGTAACCCAAACCTACTTAAAAATAAAATGCCATATAGCACACTTCGCTTAATATACCTGGCCATGGCTGATTCAGTGATAAATTATGGAAGAACATGCAACACATACCTACAGCGTATATACAATTTGCAATTAATAAGGCTGATAAAGACAAATGTACCACTAAAAGTTAAATATAAGCACAAAAGCAACTATGATAACCTATTTCAATACTGTAGATTCCCCCTTTTCTTGGCAAATAACAAAAAAATGTGTTCGAGTCTTGTTTGCGCCTTGTAGAGCCAAAAAAATTGTCTGTTACAAAAATACAAAAAGTACACCAAAAATTGTGTATCTTATAAGATACAATGTCAAAAAAAGGGTTAATGTATATGACAAAGTTAAAATGGCAGTTATTATAGAGTACAGGCAATACCTAGGAAGATTGAATAGATATAGCAGACCACAGACCCTTCGGACACTATAAACCAGTAAAGCCTTTACAGTACCAAATAGCAAAAACTTTAATGGGCGAAGGGTCTGGTTCACCTATGTGCCTGCTGTCCTAAACAGTGTCCGTACAAATAGTATAGAAAATGTAATAAATAGTATAGGAGATAAACTACATAAAGCCAAATGTGTAATTAAGAAAGCCATACTTAAATTATTAATTAATTAACTAACTAAATATGAATGTCAAATCTATGATATAAAGTAAACTGAACTTAGCTAATAAGATGTAAGATTGTGCTAAGTTATTAGACATAATTGTATTTAAAAAAATTTGAAATATACAGTTTATTTTTTTATTTTTTTTTATTTGTTAAGACTATTACTTTTATTTGGTACTTTTATTTGGTTATCTTTTGTTTTTTTTTTGCTCATACATATATGTAAACATAAAATAATAATACATACTTATGATCTAGTTCGCATGCTTAATCATATTGTTATGTATAATTTTAGTGTAGTTTTAGGATAGTTTTCGCTCGTTGTTACTTGTAATCATGCTGTGCATACATGTTTTGGATGGCATTCCTAACCAGATCCCCCGATTTATCTTGTACAATCTATGTAATGAATGTTATCTGTTTTGTGTGCCTAATAAATAAATAAATAAATAAATCAATTTGGGTGATGAATACAAATATTTGTTCCTGAGTCATGCATGTTTTCTATGGGCGTAGGTATCTACAGGGCTGTGCCAAAAGTCGACGTCAAGTCGAAAACGGGGTGAAAGAGCAAGTCATTATAGTTACAAAAAAAAAAATCAAACCATGTATTTGAAAAATTACAGGCATTCAAAAAGAAAAGAAAAAACCGGCCAAGAGCGTGTCGGGCCACGCTCAGTGTAGGGTTCCGTAGTTTTCCGTCCGTCACAGTAAGTGTCCCCACTTAAAGCGTTAAAAATTGGGCTATTTGTTACATTGAGTCGACATATTAAGTATATAGAACCCTAAAACCCTACAAGCAATACTTAGCGAACAATTTTATTATTAGATAACGAACGACCAAAGACAAGACCTAATGTATGGGCGCACCTGCTCCGACCCCATTAAATCAGGAAAAATCTTAACACCGCCATGTACGATGTGAGCGTCCCTCTGTACAGATGCCGTCAAACTTCTTGAACATTTGACCTTGCCTGCGCAAAGGCGAATTGTACCTGCGAGCTGCCCCCCCACTTCGTCCCGCATGTTCAAGAAGTTTGACGGCATCTGTATCATAGAGTAGACTGTAGGCAACATACCGTTCGATCGTCTTTCAAATTCATACAATCGGTTTTTCAACGTATTCGTGCACTGTAGCTTGTCGTCTACACACTCTAGGCGAGATAAACTAGTAGGTACAGCGGAACACAACTAGATGGCGCTGTAAGTCTCAAATTGAAGTTGGTCACCCGCGAGTAGGTACCTATGATCAGTGCGGACAGGCTCCGAGTTCAAAAATTGAAAAAAAAAAATTATAAGTATGTTAGGTGTTTTCTTTTGAAGCAGTGAAGAGGTATGTTTTTCTAATTCATTATGTAATACTGAATTTGAACCAATTTTACGAATTGCGCAGTTTTTTTGGTAATTAGTGTTAGTTGCCTGTAGGCTACATTAGGCGAAAAGTGTAGTAATTTTGTATGAGTACTCTTATCCCTATCTTAGAGTTTATTCAGATGCACAACGTCTGTGAAAAATGCGGGGTTGCCTTGTGTTACACTACAACTTAGAAAAGTTGGAAAAACCCCCGACGTTTTCATTTCAAAGTCCAATATCTCAAAAACGGCTGAACAGATTCTGATGAAACATGGCTAAGAACACTTGGGATAAAATTATCTATAACACAAAAAAACCGCATTCAAATCGGTCTATCCGTTTGGGAGCTACGATACCACAGACAGATACACACATACACAGATAAACATATAAACCGATTCACAGATACACAAACAGACACGTTAAACTTATAATACCCCTCTTCTTTCGTCGGGGGTTAAAAAACAAGAATTGCTCAAGAAATTTCCACGTCTCGTAACATTTGCTACAATGTAATTTTTCAAATATGTATGCATTGTTGCTTCCAGGCAACACTCCCTATTTTTGTGTATTTTTTCAAAATTAACGACGTTAAAAAAAACCTGAAGCACGTGTATTTTATTTTTCCTTTATTATCAGAAATCAACAAAAAGAACTAAAAAAGAAGGTAATGAGTTAATAGAGGGATACAGGCATTCAAAAACAAAAGAAAAAACCGGCCAAAAGCGTGTCGGGCCACGCTCCGTGTAGGGTTCCGTAGTTTTCCGTCCGTCACAGTAAGTGTCCTCACTTAAGGCCTTAAAAAATGGGCTATTTGTTAGATTGAGTTGACATATTAAGTACAGAACCCTAAAACCCTATAAGCAATACTTAGCGAACAATTTTATTATTAGACTAGCTGTACCTGCGACTTCGTTTGCATGTTAATGTAGGAGTTAACGTATTTCTTCTCTTGGAAATAGGACACATGCAGTTCTAATTTTAACCTATCATGTATAACTTTCAATAAACCTACATATTTTAGTTAAAATGACGTTAAAACCTGTCACTCTGATATTTAAATTATTAAGAAAGGGACAAAACACGTGTTATTTATCAGAGGTATTTTAAGTTTTATGAATAATGGGGTAAAAGTTTAGTAGATGTCTGTGGCAATAGATCTAACAGGTAGGACACACGCTGCGGTATTAAATGTTTATTGATCTTCTTTTCTACATATTTTTAACACTGTGTTATGTTATATTATAAAAACGTGATGGATGACTGAAATGATCTTGAGTTCTTGAGTCACTACGACTCTCAGGTAAAGATGTGTTTAGGAATTGATAATAGATAATCCTTTCGAGTACCCATTGACCGGTAAGTGTTTACGTGGAACAAAAGATCTCTTTTTAATTTGACAACAGACGGCCAATTTATATTTTCCAAAGTATACCTAACCACAAGGTAAGTTCTACAACTATAACGCGAGTCCGAGTCCCTTTCTAATAAAGGAAATTACTAAAAATGTTAAAGAAATATGTTTATTTTTTTCATATTGCAATGTTTCAGATTGCACTATCACATTCTGGCAAATCTTGTGTATGTTCCCGCCCTTGCCAACATAATAATGTGTGTTGCAGGCTTTATGATAAAAGTATTTTCCAGTATTTTGGCCAATTTCTGTGTCTCTATTGTGGTCTCTATATTGGCTGAATGTCAACTTGAAGCCGCCTTAAGGAACAGCCACACGGACAATAGTGGCGGACAATATTAAATTTGACAGCGGCGGACAAGTTTACTATTGTCCGCCGCGGCCAGGCCGCGTCAGTGTGATGCAGGCCCAATACTGACGCGCTTCATAA
The DNA here is from genome assembly GCA_945867215.1 of Epinotia demarniana. Lineage (NCBI taxonomy): Eukaryota > Metazoa > Arthropoda > Insecta > Lepidoptera > Tortricidae > Epinotia > Epinotia demarniana. The sequence continues at coordinate 20,125,044 of OX244266.1, read as the reverse complement.
TTAATGTTTATAAAAGGCCCGTTCTATACTAATTGCATACATACTGTTTATTGCTGATAAATATAAATACTGACAAACCAGCGCGGCTATCACAAAAAGGCGCGCGAGCTCTCTCGATTTTTCTCCAACTATCCATCTCTCTCTTAGCAGATAACTTAGAAAGAGACATATAGTGCGAGAAAAATCGAGAGAGCTCGCGCGCCGTCTTGTGATAGGCGTGCTTGACAATTAAATACTCAGCGTGTGATTCAATCTTGTAGAAACTCAAATAGACTTTGGCTGAACGCAAGAACAGCGCTATCGCCATGCCATTAAAAAAAGGAAGATAGTCCGACTTTTCACTTTTGACGTTATTTTGTTGAAATTTGTTGATACGTTTATTGAAATTACGCCTGAATATGAATTTATCGCATATAAGTTTCCATATCAGAATCGATTATTTTTTTACGCTTTAGAATTTAATATGCGTTTTGTGAAGGTCATCACAACACCGGATCGAAATTATTAATATTCGATAGTTATGGCAAGCCCGCCATTTTGACGTCACTGACAGTTGACAGATATGGCGTCTATACGATTTCAAGCAGAAGAAATTAATAATTTAATGAGGTCAAATGTTTCCGAAAATTACGGTACGGTACGAAGCTACGGTAGCCTAGTGGTTCAGGCATGCGGCTGTCAAACGGCGGCCGTGGGTTCGAATCCCGGCTCGTACCAATGAGTTTTGCGGAACTTATGTACGTAATATGATTTCATATTTACCGTTAGCTTTTCGGTGAAGGAACAAAACATCGTGAGGACACCTGCTTACATCTGCGAAGAAATTCAAAGGTGTATGTGAAGTCCCCAATCCGCTCTGGGCCAGCGTGGGGACTACTGCCCATTCCCTCTCATACATGAGAGGAGGCCTGTGCCCAGCAGTGGGACGTATATAGGCTGATGATGTGAGTGTGAAATGTTTCCGAAAATTGATTAATCGTCGCAGTCGGATAAAAACTATCCTAAACGGAAACTAGAGTAATAATGTGCTTATGAAAAAAGTTACATATATTTCCGTTCATGGGAATCTGAAATCATCGGGGGACACAAAAATGGTTAGTTTGATACTGGCTGATTCTTTTTTGAATTTAGAGATTTATTATAAGTGAGAGATAACGAACGACCAAAGACAAGACCTAATGTATGGGTGCACCTGCTCCGACCCCATTAAATCAGGAAAAATCTTAACACCGCCATGTACGATGTGAGCGTTCCGCGTACAGCGACATCTATCGGCAAATTAAGTAAACTATTGCGCGCGAGCTTAAAGTATGGAAGATGATTTTTATGGGATAATTCTTTATCGCGTGAACCGATTTTCACCGTTTTTACTTTATTTGAAATCACGTCATTTTATTGATTTTGGTTTACAGGTACAAAAATTAGAAAATAGTTCAGAAATTATGTTGTAATTTTTTTCAAAAACAAATCAACCTATCAAGTTCAAAATAATTTTCCTAGAAAGTTTTTATTTAAAGTTCTACTTTTGTGATTTTTTCATATTTTTAAAACTTATGGTTCAAAAGTTAGAGGGGGGGGGGGACATATTTTTTTAAACTTCTGGGTCGATTATCTCCGAAAATATTAATATTATCAAAAAATGATTTGAGCAAACCCCTATTCATTTTGAAATTTTCCTAGTCGACTACGGAACCCTAAAAATGGGCACCCTGTGATAATATTTTTAGTATTACTGGTTACAAATTGACTTTTTCACCCTTTATCGGATGACTGTTGTATAAAGGTATGTGCATTGTCTTTTAGTAGGTACTCATAGTAGTTCTTTGCTTTATTTAGATTTGCTTATTTTCAGACTAAGTCGATTTGTCCCCACATTTTTTAATTCACGAGATTTTTGTTTTTGTTTTGGGTGACTGTTTTTATTAGGTCTATGGGGTATGGAAAAGCCAGTAGTCGATGTGCCTACTCAGGAATCTTTGCCAAGCTCTTTGCCAAGCTCAAAATGTGTAAGCAAAATGACCTCTTCGTACGCATGGCCACCTCTGCTCAATTGAGTTGCAAATGGTAAGTCAATTCCACTTATTTTACACGGTATAGTAGATTGTGTCTCAAGGGAGCAAAATTATATATTTACGGCGAGGCCGAGGGTGGATATTGAATCCTGAGTGAAACTAAAAATTCTACATTAGAATCTCGAGCGTAGCAAGGCATTCTAAAGATGAATTTTGAGCGTAACGCGGGATTCAAGAAGTATTTACGCCCGCGAAGGAAATATTTATTGTTATCGAGTGGGGCCGTGCCACTCGATAATAACATTACTGCTTTTTACACCTTCTATGAGGAAAATTGAAATCCCTCATTTGGGATCAGGGAAGAAAAGTACAATTTTGATCCCTCATTAGAGGGCAACAATTACTCTTTTCTGAATAATAAGCGTGAAAATTTAATATTTGCTTAGCTCCTCTCTATTTTTTTAAGAAACACATAACCTACCTTCATCTACCAAAATTTTATAAAAGCTCATTTACTTTTCGGGCTGTTCGGTTATGGAATGCTTTGTCGTTGCATAAAAGGTGTAAAATCTCTTCCTATTTTCAAAAATCTGTTGAAACAACCTGTCCCTGTCTCTCCCATAAGTTGCCTTTTATGTATTGTATGTGTTTATATTGTATGTATGTATGTATGGTTGTATATATGTCTGCGTATTTATTCATTTATTAGGTATGTATTTTAAACACATTTTGTCGATCTTTTATACCCACATTTATGCTAAAAGTGGCGCTGGAACATAAGTTTCATGTGCTCTGCCTACCCCTTTTAGGGATAAAGGCGTGAATGTATGTATGTATGTATGTATTTTAAAATGTTCTGTTTAGTAATATCTGAAAGATTGATGTGTTACTATGCTCTTCTTGATGAATTCCTGCAGAACCTGTTAAACATTGTAATTTAAATGTTTCCTGCTATACAAAGGTTGCCTGGAAGAGATCGCTTTAAAGCGACAAGTCCGCCTGTTGTTACCATTGTTTATTAAGCAAATTTTTTGTAAGATATTTCTCTTTTGTCGTGGTGCAATAAAGAGTATTTATTATTATTATACAAGTTACCAAAACCAGTGCCTTTAATCTGTTATAGACAAACAGAAAACCAGTAGAACCAGCAACAAATTAAGCCATCCATTTCGGAGAGGGAATTTGATCCCTGCTGTATTACTGTGTCGGTTCATTTGTGCCCTGATAGCTAACTTTACAACCACTCCGCCATGAGTACCTTGACCTGCTATGAATGGGAATCTGCTATCTGGTTGGGTAATTCCTAGTTGATTGTATTAATTACATAAGGTCGACATTGTCTAGCGTAATTCTGGGCGGGCTGGGCTAAATATGCATGTTGTTAAACAATATCATTGTATGTATTACTTACATAACTGTAACCTTACGGTATATAAGTGAGGGTGGTTTTACTAGAACAATACGCATAGTCATCTTACTCAAATTACAGCCATACCTCAGCTACTCATACTAATAATATAAACAGGAAAAGACTGTGAGATTTTAGCTTTGCGAAATATAAGTTGTTATTGTAAAATTTCTTTTGTGTAAAATGAACTTTTTGGATGGTTACAGGCAAATGACCATCCAAAAAGAAAAATATCAACCCTCGGGTTTGCCTGCGTTCTTTGCAATAGGCAGGCCAAGCCGCGTGGGCACCTAGGATTCTATAAAATCAATACCAACAACAACGCGCAAGTATATATAAAAGCATAGCATTTCAAAACGTACTCACCTTCCGTTTGCTTGTTCTTGTTGAATTTCATGGTTACTGTAATAGTACAGTCTGTAGTAGGTATTCTGTACTAGGACACCGTAATATATTTTTTCAACACAATTGCTCGTAACGTACCTCTTATTGTGTCGCTTTTAGGCTCATAATCCTGGATATTAAAAACGCGTGTTTTATAACATTACAACACTTGTGTGTTATGGTTATATTCCGATTAATTCACGTTGGCACCTTGCAGCAAGATATATGCATGAACACGGTGCATTCTTAAATTAACTGGGTTGTACAGAATGTACAGCTATTTTTTTAATTTTCGGCAAATGGATTCTTACTCGACTAAACAAATTAAATCCTTTTTGTTAATTAATTGACTATTTCTTTTTGTATATGATATGGAAACGTTTAATTTAGTAAAACTATTCACTTTTCATAAAATTTTACATGAATTAAATACAGATAACATTTTAAAACGAAAATATAATTTTATTTTGTATTGGCTGTTTAGAGATTTCTGTGCCCACACTGCGCAAACTTCACGAAAAAAAAAACTGTTGGGCGCCCTTATAGGTTATTTATTTCACAAATATTTGTAAAATTTGTTTATGCGTGTTTGGTTATTATCAAAAATGTTGACTCGTGGTGACTAGAACAGTGATAAATAGAATGGACGCCACTGGAAATTCTTGGCGATGTGCAATTGTAAGTAAAAACCTGTTGTCATCTTAATGATTTGCTTAATGTAAAGTAAATAATTTGGTAGGCCTATAACATTTTCATCTTATGAAAATGATTTTTTTCCTCGCAAAATGTGTTGAAAAACGTCGTATGATACGCGTGAGCTTTGATAATTACATCCTCGGTGAACAATTCGCGTGAACAATTTCGCCTCTGATGTAATTATCAACCTACCTCACTTGTATCACAATGTACTATTTTATGTGCAGAGCAGCTAGCTGCGTAACGCAGACATGCCATCTTTGTGTTATCATGAATGACTGTTCAAAACGCCTTGGTCAATGGTGTACCTATTTACGAACTATTCGCTTATGACCTGCACAATAAAATCACTTCATGAAATCACAAGGTGTTCATTATTTTATGGTTATTTACTAGACTAGGTCAGACCACACTTGGGGCGTATGTATGTCGCAGTGAAATGGCCAAAACAGAGATTTGAACAAATCCCTAAGGGATATGATCAAATCACGCAGGATGTTAAAATGGCGAATCCATTTTATCATTTACCTGATACAAATCAGTAATTTGATCAAATCTCTGAATCTGTTTAGTGAAATGACGTAATCGGACAAAAAAGGCAACTCGTTTTTTCATTTCACTAGATTTGTTTAGTGATTTGATAAATCCCTGAAACGCGTCAGTGAATTGACGAAACTAACTCGCAGATATTGGCTCCTAAATCATTAGTCATTTAAACGGTTCTGGGAATTAGACTCGGATGGCGGATAGGTTAGAAGATGGTGGCGGGAGCAGAGCTCCCGCCACCGTCTTCGTGGTCATTTTTTTTATAAAAGTGTGGAAAAATCTTTATCGCGTTAGTTTCGTCAACTCACTGACGAGTTTCAGGGATTTTATCACATCACTAAACAAGTCTAGTGAAATGAAAAAACGAGTTGCCTTTTTTGTCCGATTTCGTCATTTCACTAAACATATTCAGAGATTTGATCAAATTACTGATTTGTATTAGGTAAATGATAAAATGGATTGGCCATTTTAACATCCTGCGTGATTTGATCATATCCCTTAGAGATTTGATCAAATCTCTGTTTTGACCATTTCCCTGCAACATGTATTAGTCTTTGCTTGGAGCATCCAACTGGTGTGGGGTGGCGCAGAATAGGGAAAAGTTGCGTTCTCTTTGTCCCTGGCCAAGATTCTGTTTGGGTCATCGAGCCAGCGTAGTAAGTACTAGACTAGACGGCAGGTTTTGTTGCAGTCATAAAATGCAAAATAATAGGCATTGACGGTGACACTGACCATACTGAAAATAGCAGTGATCTGACCTTAAGGTTCATACAAGCTGATTTCCCCCTCCGATCCTCCGGGCGGATTTCAGCCGCGTAAAATCTAATTCCTCTTTCCACAGATTTTGTATGGGTAGCGACAGAGAGACATAAAAAATCGGCGTGGAACGCGCTCAGCTACTCCTTAATAATCAGTTGCCGTGCGTTGCGTGTTTATTTGGTTTATGTCAGACATTAAACCTTTAAAATATTGCGTTATAATTTTGTATGCGCAGTGACAGAGACACGTAAAAAAATTGTCTAGAACGCGCTTAGCTCCACATCTGGCCGCAGCGGGCCATAGTAAATTTGTCATTAGCTGTCAAATTTATTATTGTCCGCCATAACAGGCCGCGCCAGTGTGATGCAGGCGTTAATAATCTGTTGCCGTGCGACAAGCGACAGTGTTTATTTTGAAGATGCAATGTCAGACATTAAAACCTGAAACAAATTATCGGATGCGGCTGACGGACGCGGCTGACGGCCGCGACTGATAAATGTGAACAGTCGAACAGGATCCAGCGCGCCAGATTTCTGTCGGACGTCCGAACGCTCAAGATTACGTCCACGGCTTACGTCCGATAGTTTGCACAATAGCCATGATGACACATTTTGAAAAACTGTTCTATAATGTTTAGAAACATTTATTATGTACAAAGAATAAGATTTTTCTAGAGAAAATAACAGTTAAGTAGGAAAAAAATGCATTTTAGTTTTTAAATTTCAAATTGGCGCTAAAACGCTTGTCAGTGTCATCAAAGTGAATAATATATAATCACTATGGCGTCCCGAGTGACGTCACGTTTGTATAAACAGAACGCAGACCTTTGACGTTTGCTACCTAGAGGCTCGATTACTCATTGAATGAACATGAGTTCAAAAGTTTACAAGTCTTGCACGGTCGTGCGAGCGAGAAAGCGGAGACAATGACGTATGAAGAGCTGTCAGATAATCATGGTTCCCTGTTTTACTATTCGTTCAGTACGTAAGTGAGAAGAGATCGGATGTATAGAAAACCTTCAATTGATTTAGGGCCTATCTGCCTTTCTCTGTAATCTGTGGTAATGGCCGTTATGGATATTTGTTTATACAAGTGTGACGTCATGCACTCTGATTGGTGTTTAACATATCATGGCGGGCGTCCGTATTTTTCGGTTTAATTTTATCAAAACGCATACGTGCGAAACAAGCTGGAAACGAATGCCGCCATATGGAACCCATACGAGCAGCAGTACACGCTTCTCTTGGAAAGAGTACAAAAACCATATGTAAGGTTCCTGTATAGTAAATTATATGGATTCTACCCTTTCCTCTATCCTACTCTCTTCGTTGTCGGCATGGTGGGTTATACATCCCTGGAAGCCCGAAGAAATATTTCTTTAATTAAATATATTTTTCATTTGGTACGTGGGTTAGTAACTAATTACCATCTATTGACCCAAATATCTTTACGTGTCCCTCTTGCCACCTCTAATCGACTGCGAGCACGCCGCCGCGGTCTCTTCGCTGTCCCGCCCGCGAGAACGCGAGCGCTTTCCTCCTCGCCGCTCCACACGGCTCTCACCCTACTTAATGACATCCTGGACAGTGACAGCCAGCTGGATATTTTCTTCACTTCCGAGCTAACTTTTATGAGGTCAGCGAGTCGCTTTTTGGAAAGTGTAGTAGCCACCAGCTCCATCCAATAGTTTCTAGATTAAAATGACGTGAGCAATGGTCTCTTAATATTAATTTAACTATAAAATGATTGTAACCAATAGTAATGTAATGTGCATAAATGTATTTCCAATAATGTGTATTTTGTATGTAATTCATAGCAATATTATTATTTTCAAAGAAATGTTTAATTATTAATGAATGTAAATGAAATGTACAAATTATAAATTAGCACGTAAGGTTTAACTGTTAGTGTTAATTTGTATAACTAAATAAATTAATAAATAAATTAGTAAAATAAATATTAATCTCTTACTTAAGAATGAAACATGAGCATTTTTCGAATTCTATGATTAAAATTTCTGTAAGAAAATACCATATTTTCGTAATTTTCAATTACTGTCATCATGCCTATTCAGTGTATATTAATTATCTAGATACCTACAAAGCCTGCCACACTTTAGCGCGGCCTGGCCGCGGCGGACAGTAGTAAACTTGTCCGCCGCTGTCAAATTTACTATTGCCCGCCACCGCAGGCCGCACCAGTGTGCGGCAGGCCTAATTCACGGCTGTGAGCCGCGTCCGTCAGCCGCGTCCGATGATTTGTTTCAAGCTTTAACCTGTCAAATATTGCTTTTTATTTCTCATCTTCGTTATTTACCAGTAGATACGTCTGAACTGTCTGTCAGCTTCGCTATTATTAACGCTCCGAAAAAAAACGCGTGTGTGTGAAGGGGATCCCGAGGCTGAAATCGGTCGCGTAATTCAGCCCTTTTTGTGGCAGCCTTAAATGTGCCTTCATTTGTTCGTAGTTTCAGTAATATAGCAAAGCTCTTTTATCCTGCTAATAGTATAAATGCAAAAGTGTGGATGTTTGGATGTTGATTACTATGTTTGTTAAATAAGTCACGCTTAAACGGCTCCACCGATTTGGATGAAATTTTGCACGAAGATAGCCTGGATTAAAATGTAGAATATTTTTTATCCCGGGTCTACGCAGACAAAGTCGCGGGCAGAAGCTATTAAAAAAAATTAGTTAAATTTTCTATCAATTTGATTTAACAACGTGCAACTTACAACCAATTTTAGAGCTCCCGAATGAATCCTGTGATTTATTGGCGAAGCACATCAAAGTGGAGGTAGGTTTACAACACACAAGGAAACATTAAACAGCTGACATGAAACTGTCAACAACATCATCCGTTGCAGCTAAGTGTTTTGCGTTACATTGCGGGCTGAATTATTTGTAAAGTTTTTTTTTTGTTATTTCAAGTTCAGCAAACTGTATCTAAATATGCTCCTTAGGTCCTATACTAATCGCCATTTCAATATTTGCTCGTATTGGATTTCCACGCTGTAGAAATAAATAATACGAAATCAAAATAAATCGGATGTTATTTTTTGAAGATTTGTTTTGCAGCGAGAGATTGCCGCATACAGGTTGACTATTGTATCAATAATGTAATATCATGGAATAAAAGTTCTACAGAAAATTGTCCTTTTGGGATGTGTTAATTCAAAATCGAAACATGTGGTTCACTATGTTACTTGGTGTTGTATAAGCTCCAGCCAATCAAAGCGGCGAAGTGGTGAACTGTAACAAAAAGCCAATTGCCTTAATGTGAAGTTAAGGTTGGGTCGCCATTTAAATTAAGCTTTTCTAGTCCTATTAATGAGATTTTTGAATGTGGCCGTCTTTTTATAAAAACTTTCACAGGAATTTAAATAGCTATCTCTGGTTGCTTTTTGAAAAGATGATACATTTATTTTCTAAAGTATATACAAGATGATAACTATCATTAACTAAATTAAATTAAAGCTAAGTTAAATCTAAAAAAGGCCCTCGAGGCATTGTACCGAGGTTGCTGGCGGCATTTCCTCGCTAAATTGCAATGCTGATGCGTTGCGCGAGAAAACCGCCAGCTCTTCGGTCACCAGTTACGTCAACCAAAATTCAAAATACTTTAATGCAATAAAGAAAAAACGAATAAAACTAAAACTAAAGGTACAATAATTGCCCCAGGTCGCTTTAAAGCAATTCGTCCAACTCAAATTATCTCAAGTTTACTTTTCTAGTGTTTTGTTGATGTGTATTGATGACACACGTTGAATGATGTATACGAACTAGTTTCATGCAAATTACCATGTAAAAAATGCATTTTTTTGTCTTTCATAAAACTATGACCAGATGTGTTTGACCACTCTAATACAATGTATTTCATGACTTACCGAACATTATTTGTAAGGAGCAATATCACGCTTTCAATGGCAAACCCGTTATATGGTATTCCTGTACAAAATTTAAATAATTGTAATAGTTCCCATTTTTATTATGCGTATTAGTGACTTTGTATTTCCATAGTTTAGATTCTGGCTCGCTAAAGTTGTGAGAGGATCACTTTGTCAATATCGTCTGTCAAATAATATCTACATTGAAAATTATATATATAAAACGTTTCAGATTTTCGGCATTTTCTGCCGCTGCACCCGCTTTAGAAGTAGTCCGTTGGAGGTGGGACGGTACCAGTGTGTCTACACAGGTAGCGTCCCACACAAGCATCCGTCCTAAACTCCACGAAACCAGAGACATTCCATCAGGTCTATGGCCATCATCTCTGATAATGCCAGGTGGCTTGAGAAGAGCAGGCACATTGATGGTGGCAAGAGACCGGCGGATTATGTCATTAAGTGTCGCTAGTCTTGAAAAGCGGCCTGCACTTTTTTGACAACAAAGTCCGTGGTGATCCAGTAGGTCCACTTCCGTGCTACAAGGACATATGTGTGGAGTGCATACTGTGACCCCAAGCCGTAGACCAGTCGCCAGACGAAGGGAGATTGGATCTAGAAAGGTATCGATATTTGGTGAAGGATGCGCATGCAGCCAGTGACCAAGCCTCTCTGGCTCCGACCGCCAAAAGCCTTGCGTGATCAGGACCTGAACTGCGGCTCAGAATCGATTTGTACGTTAAATCGCAATTCCCAGCTAATATGGCGGCATGAGCGACTTGTTTCTCTCTTCGTGAAGAAGAGAACTTGTATCAGGGATTCCACTGGCAGGCATGAATGGGTTTAAAAGTAATCACCGCTCATCTTTTTTTCCTTATACAATTTCTTCTTTCATGACGTCCAAAATGATTACTGTAAAATCTCATTTTTCTAAATCATAGCATAAGTATAGTTCAGCTGTTTAAGATTATGTTGCTTTGATAAGTTCAGTCGTTAAAACTGTCACAGAACTAGTTTACAAGCTTTTATTGAACTTCAGTTGTATGTTAGTTTAGTATACTCGGGTAAAATCTTTTTACGTAGTGTTTTGCGTAGTTTTAGAGTTTGGATTGACTTGAAATTTAGTTTTAGAACTGTTTCGTGTCGATAAAAAAAACCGGCCAAGTGCGAGTCCGACTCTCACACCGAGGGTTCTGTCCAAAAATTTCATGTTTTTGTTTTATATTTGAGTTGATTGAATGAAAGGTAAATTGCGGTTTACGATTTATGACGTATTAAAAAAAAAAAACTACTTAATAGATCTCGTTCAAACCAATTTTCTGTGGAAGTTTGCATGGTAATGTACATCATGTATTTTTTTAGTTTTATCATTCTCTTATTTTAGACGTTACAGGGGGGGGGGGGGCACACATTTACAACACACATACACAATTTGGAAGTGTCTCTCGCGCAAACTATTCAGTTTAGATTTTTTTTTTATTAGAAACCTCAATATGAATTTTGAAGACCTATCCATAGATTTGTAAACGTGTGTACGTTTGATGAAAAAAAAATGGGTTTCAGTTTTAAGTATGGAAAACCCCCAAAATGTATTGTTTGTTTTCTATTTTTGTGTGAAAATCTTAATGCGGTTCACAGAATACATCTACTTACCAAGTTTTAACAGTAATAGTTCTCATAGTTTCAGAAAAAAGTGGCTACGGAACCCTAAAAAGTACCTACACGTAAAATAATTACTTTAAAAAAAAAAATAGATATTAATTTGATTGATTTAAACGCATACTTAACCCACTATAATTCTGCGTCCTTAATATTTATGTGTATTAAAAAAATCTGATGTAAAACACGTAGAAAATAAAAGCGGACGAAAGTGTACGTAGCGTACGAAAGAAAGTCATTTCTTTAAATATTTCATTTTAAGTGTCTAATTCACCATCCGTAAAGAAAACCATGTCTGTGAAGTTAGCATATCAAGTTTTAGCAGATCACAAAAAAAACTGGAGTTCTATTCGCATGCAACATAGTTCTATAGTTCCTGATACATTTTAGCAATAGTTCTGGCGTTTTTACCACAAAAAACAATCTTGTGTATTTCAAACAATTGATATGCTAACTTCACGTACCTAGCATATCATTTTCCTCCGAATCGACTAAAAATTAATATCCTGCCTTTTCAAAGTATTCCCAAGAGTTCCTGATACTTTAAATACAGCTAGCAGAGTTCTGCTAGCTAGTTATCTAGCATGAAAACTTAAAAATGAACCTTTCTTTAATTCAATGATATGCTAACTTCACACGTGATCTGCTGATAGTTTTTGAGGAGTTCTAGCCTTGTCTTTGGTTTTAAATGATAGCTCTAGCCATGTAGAACCTAGAACTCCGGAGTTCCAGGCTCTAGTGCTACATCTTATACCTAAAGAAAATTTATGAAAACTGAAAATTTTGACATGCAAGTGCTATACGATAACAAATAAATTTTTAAATGGCTCTGGCTTGTTTGCTAGGCAATAAAACAGATTTGCCAATAGAAAATAAAAAAATCTTCAAACCTAAGCTGAAAAACTTACTTTGAAGGACGAAAATAATTTTCATTGTCTTAGGATTCAGACAGATTATATGCAAACTTCACACGTGATCTGCTGACAGTTTTTGAGGAGTTCTAGGCTTGTGTTTGGTCCTAAATGATAGCTCTATCCATGTAGAGCCTAGAACTCTGGAGTTCCAGGTTCTAGTGTTACATCTTATATATAATTTTTTTTTTACAAAAATGGAAATTTGGACAAGCTAGTGCTCTAGGATGAAATATATTTTTTAAGGGATTCGGGCTTGTTTGCTAGGCAATGAAACAGATTTGCCAATAGAAAATAAAAAAATCTTCAAACCAAGCTGAATAACTTACTTTAAAGGACGAAAATATTTTTTTTGTCTAAGGATTCAGATTAATTATATGCAAACTTCACACGTGATCTGCTGATAGTTGTTGTGGAGTTCAAGGCTTGTGTTTGGTCTTAAATGATAGCTCTAGCCATGTAGAACCTAGATTTCCGGAGTTCCAGGTTCTAGTGCTACATCTTATACCAAAAGAAAATTTATGAAAACTGAAAATTTTGACATGCAAGTGCTATACGATTACAAATAATTTTTAAATGGCTCTGACTTGTTTGCTAGGCCATAAAACAGATTTGCCAATAGAAAATAAAAAAATCTTCAAACCTAAGCTGGAAAACTTACTTTGAAGGACGAAAATAATTTTCATTGTCTAAGGATTCAGACTAAAATTATATGCAAATTTCACACGTGTTCTGCTGACAGTTTTTAAAGAGTTCTAGGTTTGTATTTGGTTTTAAATGATAGCTCTAGCCATGTAGAACCAAGAACTCCGGAGTTCCAGGCTCTAGTGCTAAAAATCTTTTACCTAAAGAATATTTATTAAAACTGAAAATTGTGACATTGCAAGTGCTACATACAGATTATATGCAAACTTCACACGTGATCTGCTGATAGTTTTTGAGGAGTTCTAGGCTTGTGTTTGGTCTTAAATGATAGCTCTAGCTATGTAGAACCTAGAACTCTGGAGTTCTAGAATCTAGTGCTACAACTTATACCTAAAGAAAATTAATGAAAACTGAAAATTTTGACATGCAAGTGCTATACGATTACAAATAATTTTTAAATGGCTCTGGCTTGTTTGCTTGGCAATAAAACAGATTTGCATATAGAAAATTAAAAAATCTTCAAACCTAAGCTAAAAAACTTACTTTAAAGGACGAAAATAATTTTCATTGTCTAAGGATTCAGACTAAAATTATATGCAAACTTCACACGTGATCTGCTGACAGTTTTTAAAGAGTTCTAGGTTTGTGTTTGGTCTTAAATGATAGCTCTAGCCATGTAGAACCAAGAGCTCCGGAGTTCTAGGCTCTAGTGCTAAAAATCTTATACCTAAAGAATATTTATGAATACTGAAAATTGTGACATGCAAGTGCTATATACAGATTATATGCAAACTTCACACGTGATCTGCTGATAGTTTTTGAGGAGTTCTAGGCTTGTGTTTGGTCCTAAATGATAGCTCTATCCATGTAAAGCCTAGAACTCTGGTGTTCCGGGCTCTAGTGTAACATCTTATATCTAAAGAAAATTTTACAAAAATGGAAATTTGGACAAGCTAGTGCTCTAACCTCGCTCTGAACCTCTACATCGGCCCATAATAAAAAATTTAATGACGTTTTTTCAAGTTAATTTCTAAGTCTCTGTTTAGATTTATCCAATCAATTTATTTATTTTTATTACAAGGACAAAGTTTTTATTGTGTTGTGTTTGTTGCACATGTTCAATTTAGTATTATTTAGACTTATGTGTTTCTCTATGTTTTGTGCATAGGAAGTCCATCATTGACCTTATATTGTGCCTCGGTGCCTACAATTCTCAAAATTAAATTTGCTGAACACTATACAGGTAGAGTAATTTCGTTTACCCACAGAAGTTTGTTTACCCACGGTGTTTGCTGTTTTGGTGATTGTGTTGAGCCAGCAGTATTTAATTTGACAAGAGCCAAGGTAGTTGGCTATTTCAGCTTGCTTTACATTTCAGTTTGCTTTTTTTATCAACTGACTTGCGGGTCTCCATGTCTTAAATACAATTTATGAAAATCACAGACTTAATTTCTTTACCATCACTTTACATTTTGGTTTGAATACAAAGTCAACTGACTACAAAAAAATTAAGCAATTAAATGAAACCCTCGAATAAACATTAACTTCCTACATTGGAAACTGATAATACTCACCTTAGTGGGATTTTGATGAATTCTTCACGTCTCACCCTAAACTACTTAAGTACGAGCATTATAGTTCTCCATAGGATATCCTGTTTAATTGAGTAACGATGTCACTCCGGTTTACAAGTATGTACTGCTTATATACAATTTGCTATCCAGGCTCTTCAACCACTCGTGTTTAACAACATACGTACAACGGCCTTACATCTAGGTGTACTAATGGATTTAAAATAAACTAATATTGCAGCATTTAAAGAAGAGTTGAAAGATCATGCCATATGCGGATGCATTTATTTGGTAACCACGTCATAATCATCATCCCGGGGAGCAGTTAGCAACAGTATCTTGCGAAATATTTCTGCCACTTTTTACACATACGCGTTACTTTATTCTTTACTTGCTTCGGACCGCGACTTCGTCTGTGTGGACTCGGGATAAAATTATCCTATATTTTACACACGATGATTCTTAATCCGTGATCAGGAGTAAAATTTTTCTAATTCTGTAATTGATACCAAACACGATTAACTCGAAGTTACCTAAAACAGACGTTCTTTTTTCCTGAATAAAACTGGATAAGGAAACACTTTATAATTCAAAATCATTGTCACCCTAACGGTAGTTTGCAAAAAATTGACGTATGTGTGTTTGACGTATCTACTTAACTTCAAAAAATGTAGGGTGACTAAACATTCAGTGGATATTAATGTTAACATTATCATTAAATTTAATTAACAAAACAGTGATTTAATTGCATGAGACCTCATCCATTGAAATCCGTTTTGGCTGTTTATCAATATTTTTCGACACGTGATCACGGATTAAGAATCATCGTGTATAGGTAGGCTATAAACTATCTTTGTGCAATCAAAACATCCAAACCTCCAAAGTTTTGCATTTATAATAATAATTCAACGGAAGTTCTCCACATTCGTACTTTTTATAGATCAATTTTTTACACAAATGAGGTTTTTTTTCAAAAGTTCCCGCCTCCGAAGCCAATCCTCGTCTGTAACGGGTGGGTACTTTTGACTTACCTTTTTCAGTACCGTAGGAGTTTGGTCCACATACCCTTGACTTGGTCATCCGTTTCCGACCCTTAAATCTCCTAGATGGAAATCCACTTAGTCAGTTTACTTTCAAACTACCACGGCAATATTTTTACATTACATATGGTGCTACTTTCCCGCACTAGTGCGGAAAAGG
This sequence comes from Epinotia demarniana, assembly GCA_945867215.1. Lineage (NCBI taxonomy): Eukaryota > Metazoa > Arthropoda > Insecta > Lepidoptera > Tortricidae > Epinotia > Epinotia demarniana. Next base: position 20,109,372 of record OX244266.1, on the reverse strand, counting down.
GCACTTTTCGGGCATATGTCGAAACATTCAACTGCCATATGTACAGTATAACGTTGTACGATACACGTGCGAATAGGTGATTCGCAACTTGTGTCGATTTTAAACACTCCCTTCAGTCGTGTTTTAATTTAACACCACTCGTTGCGAATTTCCTATTTTCGGCACTTGTATCGTAAATAACTATTTATTTTCCGTCTGTGGTTTTTTCACTTTCCTCGTATTTGGTATGAAAAGTAGTGTTTAACTCGGGTGAATGTCACCCATTTCTGACTCGAACCATTGGCGCTCTCACTTCGTTCGAGGGCCAAAATATCTCGTCAGAAATGGGTGCCTTTCAGCCCTTGGTTAACAATCTACTATTTCAATCGTTATAACTTCATCTGCCTTTATTCTCTCTTATCTTTCTCGTATGACACTATTTTATTAGACCACACAAACTTTATCCACACATGTTTCTTAACGCTCATCATTTGTACCGAATTCAGTATACTCTCTAGCTTTTTCCGCCATGCCCAAGTTTCAGTCCTAATACCCACCATATAAGGTGACGAATACATAGGTCTATGTATTTCTAGTATTATTCTACCATATTTACTACTTTCTAATAGTTATTACCTTCGTTAATTTAGTTTCTTTGTAGTTCTTCTTAAGTGCTTACCTAAGGACACCAGCGCCAGTGAAGAGTGCACCAACCATAGTGTTCCAGCTGAGTCTGTAGTATAGAGTCTATATTCCAATAACTTCATATACTTTCACTAGAGGACGAGAATTTGAGGAACATTTCTGGATCAGCAAATAAAAAAAAATATTAACACTTTCACTGCCACGAACCCGCCTAGCGGGCGCCTACGCCGTAGTCGGTTTCAGATACATACGAGGAAAACCATGGGAACTGGGCAGCGTGTAGGCAGCAATTCTTGGCAGTGAGAGTGTTTTAGGTAATACTGATAGACCCTGTGTTTTTTCGCATATTCCCATTTGTTGAATTGTGTGTTGGAAGAAAACAAATAAGTAAATGTTGGGGTAAAACAAGGAATGAAACAACCGGTTATTGTTTGAACAATGTCCATATTATATTTATTACCACATACACACGGCACGATGTGAACCTTGTCTTAAATCATTGTATCATAATAGGTATATGTACATTGCACAATGTGTATACATACATCGCCATACACGCGCGCCCCGAGAGGCTGTATGATTATATATCTCATAGTATTATGTACGTTATATAATGTAATATTCCCATAAGTTAAAGTGCACTGGTGCACGGAATCGGGGCGGCGGACATACCCACCGCTTTTTACAAAATGTTTGATATCATTATTTTAGTAAAGAGATGACGTAAAAACTAATTTTATTTATTCATCATTATGATTTATATCCATATTGTATACAGATTCATGTAACATATAATACACGAAGAAATGACGAAAATATTGCGTCGAAATCGCGACGGACAGTCACGACCCCTTCGCCTATCGTTATCCTTCTTTCTCTAATATTTTAAATGTACATGACACCAAATTCGAACGTATATATAAATCCAAATTTATTTTAATGTAAAATCTTAGGTAATTGATTTTTATTGCTATAGAAAATCAGTCAGCACGCGAAGCACGCAATCGAGAAATAACCGCGAGAACGAAACCAAGCGGGCGGCGTTACGCGGGGGCGGGGGTGCCGGGTGAAGAGGAGGAGGGGGTGGTGGGAGAGAGGCGCGGGCGGCGGCGACCGTCACCGCGCGGTCGCCGCCCGGCGGCCCGTGCTGACGCGCGCGTCGCGTGCGCGGCGCGGCCGGCGAGCCCAGCTGGCGGAGCCGCCGCGGCCGCCACTGCCCGCTGTCTAAGTGACTTCTCATCATTTATTCTATACCCATAGACACGCTCTGATGGTGTAATGAAACAACCGATCGGCTGGGGTCGGTTCGTGCGGAGCCAATGCGCGTCCGGTTCTACGCGAATAAGTATACCTTTGGTCCTTGAAACATTAAGTTGGCCATCGCCGAATATGCAAAGCTACTTGATCTAAGGCCGCCACGGCGACTCTACGAACTTTACCAGTCTGTCACGTTATTAGATTAAAATTAATTATTATCTTTAATAACAATATAAAGTAGGTCAAGTGTAAATTAATGTAGAATGTCATTATACAAAATATAATAAATTATCTTTTCAATTTTATATATAAGATAAGTCGCAATATTAGGATCACATAACGAATTTTTTAAAATAAATTTGAGATCTCGCTTATTATTACGTAGTCTTTATCGTGATATTAATCACATTTCTAAAAATGATGACTGAATTAAATCAACTAACGCATATACGAGGAAGCGAGAATACGGCGGGGCAGCGGCAGAGCGTTGGAACACATACATATGCTGCTTTGATCACGATACCAAGCTATACAACCGATACTGATGTTTTCCTGAAAGTTGGAAAGTTCAAGGCTGTCAGTAGCGTGACTATTTTTGCATCCAAGAACATCTTCCGTGCCTCGCCGCAGCAACTAGGGTGACACTAAAGAAACAACCTCACAAACCGTATCAACAAACCATTTCAACAACAATGAAACTAATCCATCGTCAAGCTAGTCCTGATTGCAGCTCGGATGAGTCTAATTTCGATCAGATGGTATCGGCTAACGTCTTTTTACACATGCGGCTAACTATGTATATACAATAGTAATATCATCGTCTCGATGCATCGCGGCGAACCGATGGCTTCTCACGAACGCGCAACGAACGTCTCTCACTAAAATGTTTGTTTGTACTCGTGCTCGCACGGGGACAAGCGGCCGTGTGCGCTTCTGCTACGTTAAAAAGTTCGGTAAGAAAATATAATTAGAGTGAGGATGTGAGAGTGAGAATGAGTCAGCCGACGGCAGAGGGGAGCGCAGCCGCGCCGCCGCCGGCCCGGCCTAACAAGTATAACATCTCATCGTAATAATTAATTAATATCCTAAGAAAAAATGTCTTAATTACCTATAACACCGTAAATATAAAACAAATAATTACGTTAATTTGTTAGGTATGATATCGATTTTCCGACCGTCCTAAAGACTCACACCTTTCGATTTCATTATCAATTTCCTAGCTAACGTTTAACAACATAATCGCGGTCGCGTCTCCTGCGGTGCGGTGTGCGCGGCTCGGGCGCGTTCGGGGACGCTCGGGCGCGCTCGGCGAAGTTCGGGTGCGGTCGGCACCGCTCGGGTGGCGCGAGCCCCCGCAGCACCTCAGCGAACCGACTCTCGGCACGAACGTAAAAACGCAAAGCGAGCGCGCCTCCCGGCGACGAGCGCACTCCGTCTAACACTCCATTATTCAATTAACTACGTACTCATAAGTAATAAATCACCTTTAAAAAGAATATTGATTTATTTCGTATGATGTTCAATATTTTTTTTTGTAACAGGAAACATTTATATTTATAACGTATTTATATAATAATAGCATTTAAAAGATTGTTTATTATTAATACCTAAATTTTAATACCTAGATTTATAATATTAATGTTTAATTGATGTAGATAATGTGTAATAATAACGAACGAATGATTGCAACTCAGTGCATGTGTGTAGCGAGCAGGCGGCTGCGTGGGCGCGGCGCGGACGCGTAGCGCGCTACGGCGTAGGCGGCTACGGCGCCGGCTACGCCCCGAGCTTCTGCAGCAAACTAGATAAAAGTGGCCGATAAAAATGTCTCCAGTACCTAACAAATATGATTAATAAATTGACTTCATATTTAATCTATTACCTGGAACCTGCGCCTTTGGCTGAGTTACTTTTTGTGATATCCCTGTCTTTATTTTATTGAAATGCTTGTGTCGTGTGACTTTATAATCTGTATGAAAATTTATTGTTTATATTAATAATTTGATTAAAATTTTAAATACAACTAAGTACGGTGCGACGCCACACTTGCAGCGTCTCGTTATTCATTAACAGTGGTCTTACATTACGGTAAATACAATCGTAAGAAACAATGAAATATTTATTACGTAATGCACAAAATTGTCATTTATTTTAATTACAATACCTACTTTAAAGGTACAAGATAGAAACGAATTATTATCTTAACGCGATGAGAGATATTGTGAAATGTTCCGACTTAGCTTCCCGACCGTCATTATGAACCGTCTATGATCATTATTATCCTTAGGATAAAATTTTATATCATAATACATAAATATTAGAAAGTATGTATACGTAGTATTTATCGTAACTAACATAGTCTTATACAGAAGTAATCGAGAAACTGTTGTCCACTACTGAAACGGAACAGCGGCTTAAAGAAGTGATTTTATACAATTCGAATTAGGCGAAAAATAATTACATTCATAGGTAAAATATGCATAATATATAGTAGTATTATAATTATGTTAATATTTGACATTAATATTAAAAATAGAATAAAATATGTGTTGGTGGACGAGCTAGGAGCGTGGTACGGCGCGTGCGTCAAGCCGGCGCGCCTCGCTTATTGTCCGCCTGCCGGCCGGGCCCGCTGCGCCGACGCACGCCGCGGCAACTCGCGACACGATCGAACCTCGATACATTTCCAAAATCCTACACATTACAAAAGCTTGTTCCTAAAAACCTGTGACCCGTGAAACACGCTCGGTCGGCGGCGCAGGACATGTCAGAACTTTGTATCTAGAAACAAACGTCCCGCGCGCGTGGAGGGACATTAAGTTACATCTTAAAACTGTAATTTAACTATGAACAATAAAATAGTGAAGATATATCTCCCTGCGATTTAACTGTCTAGATGCATGTTTATATAATTATGAAATGTATTTTTTTGTAGTTTAATCCTTTATTATTCTGACAACACATCTACGGTACAGTTGAAAGCGAGAAAAGTTTGAAAAAATACCTGTTTAAGTAATAGACTATCTCTCGTTCACACGATAAAAGATTATTATTATTTACAATAGACTGGGTCTCCTCGGGTTCTTCGAGTGGGTTTAGGGTCGAGGAAGGAGATGGGGGGGAGGGGGGGAGGGTGATGTTTGCGGTCGAAGGATCGGTCCGCGCGGTGGTCGGACGGATGACGACCGTGGCCGGCGCGGCGCGGGGCGCGGGCAGGCGGCGGGGGCCAGTCGAGGAGACGTGTCGCGCGGCGGTTGCCGGGGGGCGTTACGCGACGCCACACCGCTCGCCACCTGGCATACACCATACATCATTTAGCTTTACAATTTACATACAATTGATTCATGGCCTTATCTTTTGATAGCCTGCTAACCTATTCGAGGCCAAGCAGCGCTCTGTGTGTAGCCGCATTTTTCCACCATGAAGCGGAAAGCGTTCGTATAATCATGACTAAACTGTGTCCGATTTGAACGGGTTAATAAAATATGCCACAATATTGGTGAATTTCTTTCTCAAAAGCTTAAGAACAAAACAGTAAAAAGTTATAAATGTGAGGTTATAAAAAAAAATGGTAATAGATTTCTAGTTTAATAAAATGTGTACATAAGTTAAAATAAATAGATGGGTTTTGAATCAGTGTAAAAAGTTATTAAAATACTTACGTAAAATAAAAGTGCTACGACACTTTCAATGATATCCGTTGGTAAAAGCCGCTGGAATCAGGGGTCCCTGAAATGAGGAGAAAGAATCATTAATATGATATTTAATCCAGTACCAAATAAACACATAAGACTGCTTCAAAAATGCTCTTAGTTCCCTGTTCATTACGATTCACTTTTAAAACGAGGCCGAACTGCAAACCATAATTGAATGGAAGTATAAAGCGTTCAGTCGAACATTATCCTCTCCGGGGACAGATTTAAAGGTAGTAAGTTTGGTGTTCGCAGTCGATAGAGCGGTAGAGGCTTGGTGGCCAACAAAATAAAAACAGTGAGCGGATGAGTTAGAGCTGCGCGCGACCGCTCGGCAACGGTAATTACACCGCTTGTTCTCCTTGATTTACTGTTATTGCCCGGGGGGCACTCCCGTTACCTAATAAGACCGTTTTACACCCGGGAACCACATGCGCCGCGGCCCGCCCGGCGCCTGGTCCGTTCATTCTCTCATTAGCGACATATTTGTTTTGCCCCAGCGATTACGGACGATTGAGTTAATATCCCATTTGATGTATGGCGCGCCTGCAACGGAAGGGTAGCTCATAGCCTCCGACCACCCGAATTAAGCGGCGAAAAACATTGCCTCGTAAGTCACCATCCACTCGGGCTGTCGATCATTACCGCGAGGCCGTTTTCGGTACGTAACCAACAAATAAAAGGAGCTTCCTTTGAAAAATGTGTTCGAGATACGACGACGTGAGGAGTTAAGATCTCGCCGGCGGCCGCAATGGCGGGCGCCGACAAGCAATGAAGACTGATGGCGTCTCAGAGAAGCAGTTATGGAGCGTGGTCGCAGTTTTAAAAAGCCATTACCCGCGGCACTGCACCGCGTAGATTGCCGCCCCGCCCGCTCGTCCCGCTCATATTTCGGAACACTTTATAATCGCATCTCTCACGCTTCACTCGCTCGCTAACTTATGGTGATTATGCTTTAAGAGCGACAAGGAAGATCGGTTCCATAATGAGATTGGACCGTCTCGCGAAAATTTTAGAGTGCCGTCGGCTGCTAATTGCTTCTGCGGTGCATGGCGCGCGACGCGTGCCCGCTCATCGACACCCACCAACTAACTGCTAACCGCATTTTTATTTTCTCAACCTTCCTTCAAATTTTAAACACGTCCGCCACCCTTCAGGATATGGAAATCATCGTCGTTCTGAACAAAATGCAGAAAATATTTCAACATCTCAAAGCGCGAATCAAAAGGCCCGAAGAAAAACAAAACAGAACAAACATTAATTTGAATTCCGTGACAGTTAAAACTTCTCGAACGAGGACAATTTTAGGAATTGCCATCGCTTGAATCTAACTGTAATAGACATTTTTGAACTCGACGTGATAAATTAAAAAGTTAATAACCGAGTTAATAAGTTCTGTGATTTATCAGATTAGTTCTTAAGTTTAATAATTTGTTCACTATCTGAATTCTATAATTAATTTAGATGAAATAGATGCAACTGTAATAAAATCAAAATTGAACTGTATTAACTTGTCTAATTCATAAATAGTATCATAACTATTCTAATAACTATACATTCTATCTAGACACAAATCTGTAAATTTTTGTGCCAAAATTTTCTTGTAAGCAGCTGTTCATAGTTCCATGCTTACCGACGAAGCATGTTGTGAAGTACGATTTATTTTGAACGTCTTATCCCATGATAATGAAAAAATAAAAAAATATATGGATGTTATAAATTATTTAAAACATGACCAAGAAGCGAATGACCATTAAGTGGCTTGTTGGTGGTGTAGTATAGAGAACGGTTTGGTTTTTCGGCCAACTGTATGTACTGTTAAAGGTTAAAAACCTTAGGTATATCTTAACTAAATGGTGTCTGTCTAGTCTGCCTAGCTAGCGCGGTCAAGGGATAGTCTCTAGCGGGAGCTACCAATCTGACATTCTAAGATTACGGCCTAATGGAAGACGTCAAGAAAAATAGACTGGGTGGCAAGTCTACATAGTACCTAATAGTAACGCTTACCGGGGTGTAATTGAGGGGCGCGCGGCTGACTGCGATCGCGGGGAATCCGGAAGGCTGGGGGCTGGCGGCCTGCACGTAGCCGACGCTGTCCGCGGCGGAGCCATACACGTCCAGCGCGGGTCCCGGCGAGCTGGCGGTGGGGAAGCCGGCGCGGCCGCCGGCGGCGTGCGGGGACGCTGGCGGGCCGAAACCAGCGGCTGCTGCTTGGTAGTTGTTCATCACTGTGGGCGCAGAATAGGGCAATAAAAGTATGCTTCGAAATAATCCTTTCAAGGACGCGTAAACGCTTGCTTGTTGACAATTTTATTCTGTGTAAGAATAGGCTACACTCCGCCACGTTATATTTAAGGCTCAAAGAGGAAGTCAGGCTTTTCCACACTCAATGAGTGCTCAAGGCACGTGTAGAACAAATTTTCATATCTCAGCGTTGTCAACTACTTCGAGAGAACCTGCACTTCAAAGAGAATTTGATTCAGTACATGTGCTGCAGGCCTCAGCCACATGTCGATTGATCTTTGAACTAGCTTCAAACGGTATTCTAAGTGCTAAATATATGCTAAGCTGCCTGAAATTAAAAAAAACATGGCATTTTGGAAGAAATTTACCATTCGTGAATTAGGGTTACAGGTTCGTACGTTGATTTGGCACATTTGCGTCTGGCAGTAGTCAACATTTATCATACACAATATAACTTGTTAACACAATATAAATTGAAGTTATACAATATCTCTATTAGGTCAATTGTCATTTAGTATTAAACCGCACCGATTGGCTTTTGATTGCCAATTATAAGATATACTTGATTGCCATTACATGTTGGTCTACCGCCTTTGTCGAATATCTTAAAACATAGTCAATTGTGACAACACTACACAGAGAGAATCACGTATTGTTCATGTGTGTTGTATGTAGTCCGATAAAGTAAGTACTCATTCTATAAAATATGCACAAGCGTGCTCCTTAAATTAGAAATGTAGACAACATTTGACCATTATATTGCTACAATATAATATTACTAACACTTGTTGCTCACCAGATGGATATAATAATAACGCTCTGAAATATACATACTAGGAATAATATTACTGTTGAACTTGCTCCAAATCATAAACGTTTATTAACTACAATAATCTGAATTGTGAGGCAACAAGTGGACCTTTGGCGAAGATATTTTGGGATTTGATGAAAATACTTATTTGGAGCGGCAATCGCACTAACCACCATTAAGCTTAATGTGTGTCCGCTAGACAAGGCCTGCTTAATAGACCAGTCAACTGAGATGTAAAATGATACACAAATATTGCTTTTTAAATTACTTGCATGGTCATGTCTAGCGTGTTAAGTGTAGGTGTAAAATTCTGTGATACACAAGTGAAGTGTTCAGAATATTAAAGTGAGTCTGGTTATTTAGCCACTAAATAAAACCGCTACCTCTAGTAAAAAAAAAATATCTGTTTTAGGCACCACCATCACCAAACAATTAAGAATACCTACCAAACTAATCCGGAAATAAGCATGTTCTTGATGGGGACTTACTAAATTTTACTAACACATATAAAGGTTTTGAAAATTTGTTAATTAATGACTGAATCGTTATCGTACATAAAAAAAAACTGATTGATAAATTCCTTTTCGGGATTCACAAAAAACGATCAAAGATTTACGTTGTTAAAGACATTATTTTAATAGAACACTACTCTCAATACTGACTATAATTATGAAGGTACCATAATTACAGTAACATAGGAAAAGGCTATATATTAAACAAAACAAGAAGAAAGAAAGACAAGTAAAGTAGTCGTTACACTGTTCCGTACTTCTCCATTGTTGTTAATTGTTGGACCAAATAAAGTGCGACGTAAGTAGGTAACGAGTACATAAAGAACGTCTAACGCGAGGAAGAAAATAGAATTGTAATTGACAAAGACTAACACAACATTAAGAGCCACAAAGAATGTAACACTGAGCTTACACGCTACAAAGGTACCTATTAGTAATGAGTTTTTGTGTAATGTTTTTTAAATGATTTAAATGGTGCAAATTGTGTTACTGTTTGAAGCGTCAAGAACAATTGGCCTTTTGTGACAGCGCTTTGTATGATGCGACAATGCGTGGCGTTAGCTTCTAGCAAAGGATACAGTTTAGATGACGCGTAAAGAAGCCAGGATATTTGTGTTTTGTGTAAGTTAGGTTAGAAAGTGCATGCGCAGGAGTGGGGTGGTGGGAGGAACGGGGGGGGGGAGCGGCTGCTCACCTGAGAGCGCCTGCGCGAGCAGCGGTGTGTTGTTGTTCGGTGTCAGTTGGCCGTTGGTGAGGTCAACTGCAAACATACACAAGGTTCGCATTCGCTCCACGTTCGAGTGACGCGCACTCTCATTAGTGACACACATCCATGACTGAACCATCGCATTTTTGAATTCCAAAAACTCGCCACCTCGCTCGCAACACCTCATCTTTTCTGAATTTAGCATATTGAATGGTAAAGTGACTATCGATGTAATCCCAACTCAATATTAAAGTTCTCCAGCGCGGATAAAGTTGGAGCGCGTAAATGCATGAATAATTTAGCCGTTGGAGACAGATGCCGTGCTGACGAATGAGGACAAGGAAGACTCCCCGGGCTCAGATTATGTCGGAACAAAAAATATCACGTATGTCACGTGCATTCAAATGAAAAAGAGTACTCCAAGTTTCGCGGGTATAAATCACAGAGGGCGAAAAAACTTCTACAAACTATCCAGTAAATTATCCGACGTGAGTTCTCGCTGGCACGCGGCGGTGTGCTTATTGAATAGGGAAGGCATTAGCATACGGGGCACGTCGCAGCGTCTTGACGCCGAGCCCGCGTGGCTTACGCATTCCGCGAGGGTAACTTTGATACAGCTTGCTGGACTACGGGCGGGTGCATAACGATTGCGCTGCGGACGCAATATGTCCACGTACGCGTGATTTATTCTCCGTCTGAGACTAACTTGTTATTCTGCTTCCTAAATTAGGCAAATGACCACGACTCCTCGAGAATTTCAGACATGAAAATACGATCATGACGTATTATTTAAATGAAGAGCGGTTACGAATTTTATTTTGACAGAAAATCTAACCCCCCAAGCAGCCGATTAATATTCGCATGTCCCTTTTTGCTTGCTCATAGTGTTACCATTAGCCCTATCGGCTTGTACGACAAATTTAATTTTTGTCAGATGCGCGAGTTATCATTTGGTGTGAAAAATGGAGGTCCGCGGTCGCACCAGGTGATTACCGGCCTGCGAGTGACTTTGCGAAAAAAGTACAATATAAGTAATGGAGGATGAATGATAGATGGCGTCGCGAGCCGGGCGGCCGGCGTGCGTCCCGTTCGATCCCGCGGCTGCGCCCGCTTCCGTTCTCGCTCACGCCCGCTGGCGCGCCCCCGCCCGTACTAAAATGCTGACACGTTTTAATAACATTACTTTGCGTTGCGAGAGGCTATTTATTTTAGGGTTGCCGTGTACCAAATATGAAGTGGAGTGTTAGTTCAGACACGTCTTTCGATCGTTAGCGCGTCGATCCGTCAAACTTCATTCTTTTCCCATTACTATGGGAAACAGGCTTTCTATTTAAGTAGCACTATTTATAACCAGTGCCATATTTTTTCGGAAATAATATTTCTTTATCGTGTTAAACGCGATAGCCTGAACGGGTGAAATGTTAAAATAATTCTGCTACAAACGCCGGTAGTTTCGCACTGTTTTTAACCGACTTCAAAAAAGGAGGAAGTTCTCAATTCGGCTGTATTTTTTTTTTCAATGTTTGTTGCCTCAGAACTCCGTCATTGATGAGCCGATTCGAAAAAATTTTTTTGTTCTTATGTATATACTTCCAGGTGGGTCCCATTTTATTCATAATTCAGTTATAGGTATGATGGGATCCATGAGGAATTGAGGGAACTCCTCAATTTTATTAGGCACGCGTGTAGTGATATTGGTATTTTCTATTATAACTCGTGTATTTACATCCGGTATCATAAATTTGGTGGCGGGGAATTGATGATGACTTATCGAATTCCTCAATTATGTATTTAAAAGTGCAGGAAGTACGTCACAGGTTCTGATAAGATTCCGTTGAAATAGGAACTAATGAAGTGCCATTGGTGATGATCTTGGGGAATCGACGGAAGTCTTCAAATATTATCGGCCCACATACAGCGATTCGGGTTTTTTCTATAGTAATCAACGCATTTGCTATCGGTAATCAGTTCATGTGGTAAATTGTAAAAAAAATAGGAAATGTTCTCGTGGCTTGGCGGAGTTCCTGCTAAATTGAAGTCGGTTAAAACTTTGTTTTTAAAGTAAATTATACATAATAATTTGAACCATAACAACTTATTACATGCTAATTCAATAGTTAAGGTACCACCGTCGTCTTTCTACCTGCCAACTCCGGACACTAGGTAAATTTTTACAGCTGTATAAACGTTCGGCCTGAATAATCCGGTCGCAAAAATGGAGTTCAAGTGTCATAAACCGTTATTTATCCGTCTCAATCATAGCCCTGGGTCGGCGATCAAAGTCAGCGGCAGGCGGCTCCAAGTCCGCCGACCTCAAATAATTTACGATTCAGTTTACAAGCACGGAGGAGCAACTCTGTTGTTAGTTCTAACGCCGGTCAAATCTGCGTCCGACGTTAACTTCCAACTGGAAACTAATGTGGGAATTGCGAGAAAATTGAGATCCGTCTTGATTTTGGAGCTGGCTGCAATAAACTGCAGCATACGGGGAAGAAACACTTGATGCACCAGATCTCCATTCAATACTATTCGCCCCCCTTAACCTACATGCCTCATGAAAACAAAGCTCTCTTATCTCTCAAGAAACAATTTACGTGTATTCTCTGCAATATACTAATTTAACATCTCGCGAATCTCGCAATCTGTCAAACGGCCATTAATGAACATGTTCCCCGTCTCAACTCCGCACACTTGGGTCAGCACGTTAACATCATGAGTGATGTGCTTATATTCACCAAGTATGTTCCACCTTGCAGGTGAGGGCATACATCTATAAATTCAGGAGCCGTCCTGCGAGAGCTATTCGAACTTTCATAATTGCGAAGTTCGGGGGAAACTTAATAATTCTTCTTCAGAAGTGGGATGACGGTCGAACGAGAATATTCACAGGGCGTCCTCGCGTACGTAACACCCGCCCTTGAAGCTACTATATTACTTACAAGTGCCAGCTTTTTATATCTTCCACGCAATATAAAAGTTTTACATGAAAATATTTGGATGGTGTATTGCGGAGTTTTTGAGTTAAATGGTGTGTGGGAAAGTTTTGCTTTGAGTAATACTTAGAAATTCTTGTTACGACGTGTTTTTATACTTTCAAGGTCCGGAGTAAATGCGTTTAAAATAGTATATCCCTACACAACTTTGTACGTTAAAGCTATTGTACCACAATGTATAATATGACTACATTTCCCATTTCTAAGGAGCGTTAATAAAACAAAAGTCTCTAAGCAACAATGGAGTAGCAACAAAGCAAAGCAGCCAAGTTAACGCTCAACAGCGGAGCTCGTAATCGCGGAGGGCATCACTCGTCGATAACGTATGCGCCTGTACCGACTCTCGCAATAGGCGGATTGAAATGTTTTATATGAGCGGCTCTTCCGCACACGTCTTGCCGTAAACGTATATTTAATAGGCGCATCAATAACTCCCCGAGATGATACGCTTTGCGGGTATTCGATGGTTTAGCAGTTGGGACTTATCTCAATTGCAAATTAATCGAATTTCTATGCTGGCCGAGGAGTAGCCACCGCGCACGCGCCAGCGCCCGGATTTGTAATTCAAAGAAGCATGCGTCCTTTCTTTAAATCTCTCCCCTGACTATATTTTAGTGCGGCTCGCTGCCGATTCAATAAGCTGTTTACTTTGGCTATCATGCCACCTCTCTCGCTCTGGTTCAGTCATGGACACGAATGTTAATCGACATATAAAGCGATATTAAAAAAGCTAAATGAAACAGACAAACGTTTACAGATAAAAACCTTTTTACAACACACTTTTAGTACTCAAAGTATGCTACTTAATTACTGACTGTAGTATTTCTTCAATGTTTCTACATCTTTTTAATGTAAATTATAACGTTACTCGATAAATTTTAATTTACCACTACAAACATTGTAAACTACGGTTGTAAAATAACGAATTATTTATGCTAAGCTAATATCTGATATAAAAATTAATCTGTCTATTCTAGTTGTAATTTTAAATTAATGTAAACATTTTAACACAGTTCACCTAAGGCACAACATTATTCAAAATACAGTTGTCTAATTCTATTTATCTTAAAACTAAACAATAATATCCAACACGCTATAAAGAGTTTGCACCACCAATCACAAGTTATTTAGAACATTTGTCTATCTAGCCATTTACAAAAACAGCTACCTATTGTATTACTGATAAAAGCAAAATTTGCCATCCTGATAGCATTAAGTATACTGGGGGCCTTGATACTGACACTAAATTTAAAGCTTCGCTAAATTACATTAAATCAAATAGTCCACCATTATTTGAAAACATTCTAGGCTATTGTGAAGTCCTCTAATTTAGAATGTGTTAATAACAATAAGAAATCTACTGACTTCCTATTACTTTGACACGCTTATTAGTTTCTATTTTTTGGTCTATTCTAGTTTCTATTACTAATTCAGCATAAAAATGTTTATCTATAGAAGATCTACCACACTTTTATTTTCACCTATGAAAATTTAACAACAATGTATTCAACGAAATAACCAAAACTATTCTATATCTTAAAAATGGTATAGTACCTTACGGATCAAACTTGATAATGTTCAAATAGAAAATTACTCGCCCTATTGTCGTCGTCGTCACACGCCATTCACCAAACTGCTGTTACTCTTGTTTTTCTCGTCACTAACTTTTTTGTTTATGCTCACTCGTATACGGGACTATATATGGTATAGCGTACGTAAATCCCTTATCCCTAGCAGTCATATAAACGGTAACAAAGCTCACGTTATTAAGGCAGCAGCAGTGTGGAGTCACTGTGTCAGTGTATAGTGTGGGACAGGTACGTCGACGAGTACAAGACAAAACTTTAAGGCCGAAGCTGGTGATCTATCGTCACCAGAAGCCGCCGTACATGAAACGACACGCTAATACGCACGTCAGCGCTACCGATCCGACCATGCAGGGGAGAAAGGATTTACTACGCAAACATCCCGGATTTTTGCGCTGTATTTGCGCGCTCAACTGAACACTAACTAGAAGAGATTAGTATGCTAATCCATGGTCCCTTGGACATACTTCCATTCGGTGAAACACTACTATAAAAATGTATAGGCGATGGAGCTCGCTAGACTAGCGCATTTATAGTCAAAATCTATAGACATCCATAAAATAAAAAGTCATCTAAAACAACAAAATGAATACATAAATAAATTCTGACCCATCCAAACACAGCACTCGTGATCTAAGACAGCGATGGATGGTCGCCGGTCGCTATGATCGACAGCTATGTCTATATACATGATGGACTAAGAGTGGTCGAGCAGAGCCGGCGTCACGAGCTGCTCGCACTCGCTCCGACCAAGCAACAAGCACTAAACGTAACAGTTACTAACACAATTAACGGTCAAATATCTTAAATTACAAATGGAGTTGGCACAGTTCACGACACGCGGCCACCCGCCGCCTCGCCAGCTAATTATTTGGATCCAACCCGACGGCTGTGTGACCCTTTATAGGATTTTGTTTCAAGGCGCTAATTTAGCTGAGGCATTGACTTTATACCTTTTTTAACGAATAGAGAATTTAATCCGTTGTCTTTGTACAATTCAGGCTGTATTTTATCGGGAAGACGGACTGTAATGAATAATTCAGAGATTCGAGTTTAAGGATTAAAGTGGCCGAATTAGTTAGTGTACGCGTGTTGTGTAGGTTGTACATTCTGGGGGTGAGCGTGTAGAATGTGAGGAATGCGGGTTACGCGGGCGAGGCGGCGGCGGCAGCGGTCACCGGCCGTCCCCGGCGGTGACGTCACTAGTGCATGCACTCAGATTGCAACTTGCAACCTGCACCGCTTACCAGCTGGCTGCGCAGCGGCGCGACGCGTACACCACGCTGCTAGTGCCGCATTGGATGAGTCAGAAAACGAAAGCCAACGTTAGAACATATCGGAATCACGACTGCGGCGCGCACTCCCCGTGTGCCGGACTAAGGAACGACCTAACTTCACCACACGCTAGCCAACTCCTCGCTAACACACTATCTCTTCCAGTTATTTTGGTCGCAATCGATATGCGAACGAATGGTAAATAAGTGAGGCCGCGATTGGCCTCGATTACAAAACGATCAATTGGACAATAAGCGATAAAACGTTTTGCTTATACAACGGCAATTTCCTTTATTTTAAAATATAGCGACTTCACAATATGACAAACTTACGATTAACGATATATATGACGATATGTTATAAGACGAACAGCGATTAGAACATTTCTATTGACTTATTATTAAAAAGTAGACTTAATTATGAATTTGACATATGTGTTTACATTACAATATTAAAAGTAATGCGTCGTTGACGACGCGATTTATTAATTACCTAAATATCTATATATAAATGGTATGACTTCCTGAGGGAGACCGCAATTTCCTGGTAAAATTCGAAGTGAATTTGCTCAAATGACTTGCAACGGGCTATATGGGCGAACCTAGCCGGGCGATCACCGGCACGCATCTGCGAATTCGGGCGGCTACAGTTATTTTTAAACCTTTAGTTTTTGCGACATTGCATTCCAGAGCCGCGGGTCGGATGGTGGGGCGTAATACCAAAGAGCTATTCGTTCGAGAAAAGATTTATTTAAGTTCTTTTAAGATGTATCCGGGAGCCGTTAACGGGTAGTGGTGGAAATAGTGAGTAAAGCGGCGCGGAGGGTCCCCGGGAGTACGGTCGCCGAGGCGCTACGAGCTCTGCCCGAGCACTGGAGGGCTAACGTACTCGGCGCCGACCAAGAGTCGACTTTCCGCTGGGATTACTCCTACTACACCTGCGGCAACAAAACAAAAAAGCTACAAAGCCGGCACGCAGCCACCGACCGCTCAACTAACTCACATGTGTGCAAATAAATTAACACAAAAAATTACAAAAACCAAATGTGTTTCGCAACTTCTGCGGTTATCTACTCAATAATTACATTTAGAAGGAAAAAACAAAAGTTGCCAAAACATATCATTACGCATAGAAAAAGTATAAAAACGGAGAATATCGCGCGGAGGCTCCACTCATCGAATCTTTATGGGGAAACTTGGAATTGATAGTTTCCTGTTTACTGTTTTCGGGGTATTTAAAAATTGTTTGCACGCACAGACACGGAACGATAGACTTGGCTTTATTGGGTTTTTGTACCCGTTAAAAAGTATCTGTATCACGCACTGCCACGATGCGGGGAGGGGATATTTCGTGTTATACTTATTGATTCAATCAAACTATCACAAACATACGGTTATTAACTAATATTTCATTTGGCGTTAGTACATCTAAACACGCACTGGGAAGTGAGCCGGAGTAGATATGAAAGGAAGACCGGCATCCCGGAATACGAATCGATGTAAATGACTGGGGTTAGTGTTCCAATGATATCTGATGGCTTCCAAATATGACGTGCACCACACTAACTTCAAAGTAATTTATTATAGCTTAACATGTAATCTTATCCTTATTTATGACTAGTTTAGAGGATGGCGATAAGGACGGTCGCACACTGCGGTAGCGATTTAATGATCGAATTTTAACTTATAGTTATGTAATAATTTTGATATCACACTTCAAATTTTGACAAAACTTAATTGCGAGGTATGGTAAGCGATGGCCGTTAAGGCGACTGACTTGCCACAAAATCTGACAATGTAGATCGATAGAGAGCGGTACTTACCGCCCTCGAAATTCGTTGCACCGTTACATGAATACTATGAACCACTCCGTAACAACAATAACACGAAGAAGAGCATAAAATATTTAGTAGCATTCAAAAATATCATACAACAATAACAATAAATATCAATATTAATTACTTTAGTATTTATAAAGCCGTGTAAATATAATTATAATAGAGAACTAATTTTAAAAATGAAAAAATACACTATAGTTATTAATTTATTATAGTGAATACTGGATAAAAATTTAGTAATAAATTATATTATCAAGCTCGATATATTGTTTATTTTTATACGATAGTAATTGAAAAAAAGAAACGAGCTAAACTAGGCTAAGCTACGAGATGCTAAGAAACGAAATTGCTAATTTTTTGAGTATGTATATCTGTTAGTTGACTCATCCTCTAAACTTAGTAATCTGAAATTAATGGCTAGTACATCTGGCTAGTCATAGTCGTCTACCATTTCTTACCTAACTAAGTGAATATATTTTATTTATCTAATGTTAAAGTCTTAGATTAAGAAACAATGTAAATTTAGATTGGTGATAATACTATATATTCTATGTCAATAGGTACCACGTAGTACAAAAACAGTTTCTAAGTATCATCATCCATTTCCATATAGATTAAACTCTGTTTGTTATTTTCATTTGGTACTGAACTCATCTTGTATTATTGTCGGATAATATATGAAACAACGTGGACAATGACAAATGACTTTTATTCATTTTATTGTACTAAAGTACGGCGCGGGCGTATGCCCGTCATTCCGTATGCATACACTGGGACCTAGTGCCCCTACCACGAGATAATAACGGCTCTCGATTATAGCCAGAAACTAAATAGGGCAAGTAATTTGATGTTCGTAATATGGCCGTGGTATGGACAATGTTGTGACTGCAAATCTCGAATCTGTACAAAGTCGATCTACTTATCTCAGAATTTCCTTCCGCTTAACCTGTATTTCGAGTACAAACCTGCAGCGTTAAGCCTGCCAAAAGACCTGGTTTAATTAGACAGAAAACTAATAGGCTTTAAGCTATGTATTTGTCATTCCAATTTTGAAAGACAGAGACATTTATACTTCTGTCATGTCGGCCCTGTCACCTACTTTTCTAAATAAAAATGCCCAAAAAATGCCCACGTGCTTACGAGTAGAAGTCGTTCGCTAAAGCATGTAATGCTAATGTATAAAGAGTTTGTATTGAAGTTCGAAATAAATATCAGTATTATCACCAGTCATGCCTAATTCCTATTGAATTCCAAACTATCATCTACGAGGCTACATTCAGGATTATTTTGTATACAATATACTGGCTAAGACAAACGCTAAGAAGTGCCTATTGCCTCTAGTTAAGTATTATAACTATTATTATTATAGAGAGATGAGTTGTTACTAGGATTAATGCTTAATCTCTACGTGTATTAAGTACATATCTAGAAAATTCTGAATATCTGTCTAGGTTTTACGTTTTTTAAGTCGCAAAGTTATCCATTGCATCAGCTTCAACGGCAACGACTCTACGAATATTTTTCAATCATTCAAATATTAAGTAGGTATCACGCCATAATAAATCGGGTTCATAAAACCATATGGTGATATTTTATAAAATGAAGCAGCAGTTTAACTGGTGTAATACTTATTCTTACTTTTGATCATATTTTAATTAGCCTAAGAAACACTTCTCGATAGGAGTTTGGCGCTCGTGGTAGCACACAATAATTTCACCGAGTTATTTGCCACGGTAGTGCGAACTATGTGAAAACTATGCCCTTGCGACTCGCATCTTTTCTGGTAGCTCAGGCTACGTATTAAAATGTAAAACGAGCGAAAACGTATCACTACTTATCAAATTATTTTAGTACTTGAACGATTTAGCGCAAACAAAAACTATAATTAATGCTTTGTTTAATATATGAATTTTCCAGTGACAAATTCAACATTCTCCACTCCAATATGGATAGTGACTACAAGGATTACATGTTATAGATCTCATTATCATTTCAGCAGTGTATGTCTGGGGTATAATTAATTTATTATGTACTTAAATAGCGCTGTAGATGACGTTACCAATAAGCCAGCGCGTCGGCGGAGGAATGCTAATGGCTGTAATGGACGTACATTAATCGCGGGTGGTCGCACGGCGTACGCACGTTGTGGTCACGGCGCGCCGGCCGCCGGTTTACGGTTGCCGGTACCCGCTGGTCACCGGTTGCCGGCTTCTCGCCGGTTGCCGGTGCGAGAAAGGAAAGGTTGCCTCTCTTTGCCGAAAGCGCCTACTACATAAATACGCACTGCTTAAGGTGAATTGTTTTAGGAATTAAGACAGTTAACGTAAGAAGACCATTTGTCGTTTTCCAAGTTTTATGACTTTGATTTCCACAAATCAGCATCAGTTTATCGAACTTTATACTGACCCTTCATTCAAAAGCTATTTTGTCGTCATATTGCAAACACTTTAATGACATTATTACGAGTATTTTACTTAACAATGCAAGCAGGTTGCCAATGTAGTTAGTTATTCACAGAATATTTTAATCATACCCACATATTATACGTACGGTATAATGTTAAATGGTTTGAAAGTGAACCGACGACAATATTACATATTTTGGATTAAAACATAAGTTTTCATAAAAACGTGGAGACCACGTCATCAAACCATCAATTGTAATAGAAGAGAAACAAAATTATTTATGTAATAATTTAACTACACTTAGTGTTTTTTTCCGCATTATCCTACCTTATAGATCGGCTGAATCGCTTTCAATAGGACTATTAAATAAATAGATTCACATTGGCAGCATTTTAATTATCAAAGGTCTATTGTTCAATTAAATGTACAATTGAACGAACGCCTACAATCAGTGTCATTTTGTGAGCCAGCTGGTAAATAAAAACGTCTGTCTCGCGTGCTGTAAAACGCTCACGCGGAACGATTTGTACGACTAATACGAAAGAAAAAAACTACCCTTAGCGCGGTCACCGACTCTGGTGCGATAACATCGCTAACCGGGCAACTACTCCGAACAGACCGCTATCGAACCCAAACTGAACCGCTGTATACGCGTGGTTCCCTCAGTTAGAATTCTCAATTGCCTCATCGTTTTCAGATTTCGAATGCTGGGCGGCGTTCGGAGTGAAAAAAAGTGTAAAGTCAAAGCTTAGTGGCGCAATTATGGCGGAGCGAAGGCGGCTCAAGCACTGAGTGTCGACAAATAACGAGGAGAGTATTTGTGCAGCTGTGCTCTGCCACGACACTTATTAGGGAACCCCCACCCGCGTCCTATATCGAACCGCCTTTCGATGCAACTCACTGACCTCAAAAGTATTGTGAGAAATACGCAGAAATTAACATTCTGGTCTTATTCGAGGAGCTCGACTAGCAGGCTACGCTTAATTAGTAGAAATTCTTTTTTGTCTGTTTTGAGATTTACATGGAAGTCACCGCAAAAAGGACGTCACTTTTTCAGAACTTTTGTTTGAATCTGTTTAAATCTCTTTTAAAAGCTTTTGCTGTTAATGAGGGCCTGGCGATGGAGCGATACTAGTCTGGCGCGCGCGGCGGGGTGGGCCCGCGGGCGGGGGTATGTGGAGCGAAGGCAAACACGGTATTTGCGCTAGAGTGTTTGCACAACGCGTAGCATTTGAGAATCGTTAGGGCGACTCGTCGGTAAACATCGAGCGAGGCGCTCACGATTGGCCGGATTTTCTAGACAAAATTTTGGAGATAAACAATAAAACAGCATTTCTCAAAACATGGACGTTTTGTAATTGACGGCTTAGCAGATTTATCTAGATGGCTCAGTCATTGTTAAGGGTGTTAAATTGTTAGTGAAAGTTCACACGAACTTTTGCCTTAGAACAAGTTAGTTGAAATCACAAGTTTGGAAGTAGTCACCACATTTGATTAAGAGAATCAGTGCACGGATGCGTTGTTTAGGTTTAGTATGGGTGCCTAGTCATGACAGGATAGAAGAAATGAAATTAAATCTACGGCAACGATTCGAAAAATATAAATGGCTCGTGTGTCATTTGTCGAGTGGTCTATTTAATTCGATATCAGACGCACTTCTCGCTGATCGAGTTACAAAACGGTCGAGATATCGAATGAAATGGGTCCGAACGTAGCGCAGTAAATGAAAGCGAATCGTTGCCGCGAGAAGTTAGCGGGTTAGTGGAATGCATTGTCGCAGGCGCGAGTTCACAGATGCATGGCGTGTACATTGTAGACGCTGCTCAGCTCGAGCGGGTGGTAAGGCAAGAGTGTCGCCAAGTGGTGGTAGTGATTGCCGGACAGTTGGTGGTGCAAGCTCGTCAAGGGATTACCTGCAGGGTATGGCAGCCCGAAGCTAGGATAGCCCGAATAGCTCCGTCCTGCCGCGTAGGCGGCGTATGCTGCGGGAAAACCTGCACAAAAAAACGAAACACATTAAACAACTGTGTGGTATCGCTCCGCCGTGACAAGCAAAGGTTAATTATCGGGTTGCATGCTTTCTTTCAAATTTTTAAAATGATTATACAAATGCGTAGATGTTTCCTTGACCATTATATTCAAACTTGTATGTTTCTAAAACTTGTCCTGGTGGCCCAATTCTAAAATAGAGCCGTCTCACTGAAAACATAGGTAAGTGTATCGTACATACTTCATCGTACGACATCGTTTTGGACAATGTCCAGCGAATATATTTTGTAAACATCGTTTCATGTTGCGCACTGTACGTGGAGTAACGACGGCTTTATTAAACAGCTACAGCGATGCCTACTTGCATCTCATTAACAACTCTATCTATGCGCATCGATTTACCAAACAAATGATAATTACACTATTTCAAAACATGACATTAATACTAAAACAACTATAACAATGGTTACATGGTTTCATTAACATGTAGGTACTAAAAATCTACTGGTTCATCACATTTCCGATATCAACAAAGTCCGTTAAATATAAAATGTAAAATGAATGATGGGCGGACCCGTCCACAGCGGTTGATATGATTACTACACCGGATCGTTTATCATATTATTGCCAATCAAAATAGTGTATCTGTCAGGCTCCGCGATCCATCACGCGGTAGACGGACACACAGCGCGCCAGGCTGTTGTTCGATAATTCATTCATTAAATGTACTAACACCTACTAACACTTAAACTGACTTGCCGAGTTAATTATTACTGCCGTAATCCATTTCCATAACCCCAATTAGGACAAGTTTAATAATGGACGTCGAAAAGTTTATTGAGGGCCATAAAGGACGCTTTCATTCCAATGAGAAATGATTTGAGAGATGCAGGATAGCAGAATGATGTGACTTTGGTAAAAAAATGTGCAGAAAACTTACCGTCAGGAAGAGCACCCAATGACCACATGAAATCTAGAAATGTAAAAACATTTACATAAATCGATCGAATCTTACACTTATAAATGTGTCAAATTGATATAATAAGAGTTATTCGACATTAATGTGCCGGGAGACACTATTTTGCTTGGCGAACTTTTTTGCTAAGTATACATTAAGTGTATTATAGACATACTGAGTATAGAGAGTGGAGTAATATTAAGTATTTAGTGAATGTTCTAAACATTCATTCAAGTGTTCCTCCACCGATTGTGTATTCGGAGGCTCAAAGAGGGGGGTATGTTAGTTATGTCATCAATGATGATGATAGTAGGTAACTTATTTAACATGTTAATCTATTCTACACATTGTTAGTCTAATGCTAAACATGTTAAACAAACAGACGTTTTCAAATATTTTGAAAATGATATTTATTAAACTAAACTACCGATTACCTACTTAAAACGTTAATACAATTAATTCTATTAGTTTACGAGAACTACGATTATAATACAAATTTCAGTGTATCATTATATCTTTACTGTTTTAGGAACAAAAATGTGGAAAAAATATCTACATAACTAAATAAAACGAATGGTGAACATCTGTTTAGTCTTAATTTGGTAAAAAGCACAAATAAATATTCATAAATAGTGAATATCTATGATAATCATTATTTATCTAAAAGTAAGTGACTATAAATACACACAGAGATGCTTTCAAGTACGCATACTAAGTTTGAAAATCATACTAGTTTTTATAAGTTAGAAAATATAACTCCTATTCATCTAAATGATCTCACAAAACGCATAACATTCACTGATAAATAATACCTCTTGTTTTCCACTCATACACATTTTTGAAAAGCCGACATCAAACTGTAAAGCTATTCATAGTAAAAACGAAATAATAAGAATATCAATTAGGAAAATATAGTTTGAAAATGACTTCACCAAGTATCCGTAATTACTGGCGCGACTAGAGTCTGTGGCTAGAAGGTAAGTTATTATGGATGGACATGTGGCAATGGCAAGCTGGCTGAACCAAAAGGTTCTCTCCAAAATATATTTTATTAAAAGCTACATAAAAATGTAATATAAGTAATACCAGGCTCAGTATTTATAAAATCTATTTGTAAATCAATCGAAGTAAGCGCCTACTACCTGGTAGAAAAATATTGCTCTCTATGTCCCTAAATTTAAAATTGATCCAGTTTTTTCTACTTCATTTTTAGCAACATGATATTTGTATAATTGAATATCTGGACTCTTTTCTATGACTCTTCTAAATTCTGGTTAGTACACAATTCGAAAATCTGCTAACTAACTGATTTACTAATGGCATTTACTAAAATAAGACACTTTAGATATTATCAGTTTCCTTAAAATGTAAACATTGTCATTTCGGTTGGAGAGAAAGTCGTAGGAATGTAAGAGATACTAGGAATATATAGGAAGCTTGCCGCAAAGAAGAAGGCGAGTGGAGTGGATTTACTTCCCAGGATTCAGAATGGATGGTGAGGATGTTGCTGAAAAAGGATCGCGGATCAGAGGGGCAGAGCGGTGGGCAAAGTAGCGTGGGTCAGGGGGGAGTAGAGCGCGGGGATGTCCAGTGCGTGGGCACCCAGCAGCTCGGAGATGGAGTACGTGAGGGGAGGGATAGAGAGCGGCGCGAGCGAAGGACGCGAGGGTCGCGGGGCAGGGCGGAGGGCGGCGAGCGCGCGGCGGTAGGCGGCCGCGTGCGCCGAGCCGCCCGCGCCCGCTACCAGCAGCTGGGCGGGCGCTGGGAGGGGATAAGGAGCGTACCGGATTCCGCTGGCGCCGGCCACTGCCGCACTGCCTAGCAACTCACCGTACGCGCCGCGACCGGCGGCTCTCGTCTTCGCCAGATTCGCTGGTAGCATGACTTCTTTAGGTTGTGCCTTCTTGCATTCCACCTGAAACAAACATCCATTATAACATCAAGAATGAAACCTTTAATTGCTTTCCGGAGGTTAGGCTGCTTAACAATTGACTTCGAAGAACAGCGAAAATGCTTTCGCGGAGCGGGGACTCGTAGAATTATGGAAGAAAAGGGGCGACGAAGCCGGTCGACAATCCGTTATGCTTCACGGTTCGACTCACAAATTGAATTTTAATTTCCTTTATCAAGTCAAGGAGCTTATCATTAAGTGCTCATTATACACTGCGACAAATTTTACGAAATCTGAAGTAATTGTTTAGAATTTATGTAGGAGGTCGTCTTGTTGGGATTGTACAAATGTTTTGATACCTAATTGGTATTTCAATATTTGACAATTTTGTTAAGTTTATTATCAAAGCTTTACGTAATTGCTCCTCTAGAAGGTGCTAATAGGATCGCAAATAATCCCACGAGGATAGAAGATGGTCAGGTGAAGTTCAATCAAAACGATTTACATGAATTGTACTCAACAAGCGAGTTTATGTGTGATTGCTAACTTTATTGTAAATTACTTTTTAATTTTCACCAAATAATTACATCCAACCCTTAATCGATCCATTAAGTAATTTTAACGAACAAGATAGCTCTCTGCAGTGCTTGTTTCTCCCCCTCCCGAGGTGGAGGGCAGGAGGCAAGTATAAATTACCCAATCTACGCTAACCCAAACCTTTGGCAATAGAATTTTCGCTACCAAGTAGCATCGTTACAGAAAAGTACATAGGCTTAAATTATGTTAAAGCCAGCCGGATAAATCACTTACTTTACTCCCCCGACCCCGTTCCAAAGTTATGTTCCATTGAAACGCGAGTTTTAACTTGATGAATAGTTGTCGTACGTCGCTTGACAGACAAGTAAAAAGTTTTGAGTAACATTTTTCATAGCAGTGCATAATCGCGGTCGACTATAGTTGTGTGGATGTAGTGGTAGCTGGGGCCGAGGCGTGTAGGTAAGTCGCGTCCACATTTGTCACGCGGCCGTCACGAGTCGACAAATGAAGGCTTTGCCACGGCGTTCGCACACTTTGTGCACTTTGCACAACTTTCTGCGCCGACATGGAACTACGTGCTCTTGCATTAACGCGGGGAAGTGAATACGCCGCCACCGAGATGAGTGTCTTTCTACCAAGTTTTACGCCTAGATAAAGCTGAATAATCAACACGTAAAATTAAAGTTTGAAACAGCCTCCGCTGTAAGTAATAAAACGCGTGTACGTACTTTCATGAAAGTTTTTCGGGGCGCTGTGTAGTAGTTAGTTAGTACATACATTAAGTATCAAAATTGCAATGTAGGACATTTGAACATTACAAAGCAGAGCTAAATCGTTCCGTACATGAACGGTATTCTTCGATCGTCCGCGACATAAAAATAGTAAGTGTCGCCATTTGTCAGGTCCGATAAAGCTTTACAAATGAACCGGCGCCTACGCCAGTGGCGGCCGCCAGCTTCGGGCCCACCCTCCATTTGTTCCCCAACACGCAACCTAGGGGACATGCCAGATAAATGCCACTCCACTTTAAAACTAAGACAACATGACTTTTGAGATTTGTTAAAATTTAACGATCCTACTTTGTATCATGACCTCGGAACGAAATGATGTCTGGAGAATTTGAGCCCAGTGACACAACAGAAGTCCCGCAGGTATGCAGCATTATTCAGCGGAAAATGATTCCATTTTAAATCTACCTAAAATGCGCCAGTACAGCCACGAAGAAAATTCAGCCGGGGATCCGACGTTAATTGATGTCGCGTCGCTGGCGGGTGAACGAGAAACAAAAGCTCACAAACAATTCGCATCGGAGTTCGCAATCCCGATCAAGCGTTCCGAGATCGCGACGCAGTTAAATGACACGAAAAATAACAAAGGTAAATTGTATTTAGCCCCCGCTAGGTAGCCGGCGTATCGTTCCGACACGGATCGAGTAGTCGACGCAGCCGATGCCGACGCGAAGATGTCGGTTTAACCGAGCGGACTTAAGATCCGCTCCGACGCGCCCTGGCTTAATGCGCCCAACCAGGGCCTCTCGCCCAGCAACACCGCGCTTCTAATCCCAACGATGTATGAGAAATTTAATTGTTTCGCAGGAAAACGCCGCGCTTTATGCTCCACCACACTCACTGAACATTCGCGTATGAAGGTGAATTAATACGAATCTGAAAGCAGTCATTAAATTTTCGCTCGATTGGTTCTGGTTGAAAGGCTTTTAAGGTAAAACAGTGATGTCAATAACGTTGGTTGCGAACCTACCTTTTTGTGAACGACATTACGTACACAAGTGAATTTGAGTGAATAGCAGCACAAATGAATGCAGCATTTTCGACTTGTTTCTTTTGCATTACGAGATTACGTGAGAGCTTGCGGAAGCAATCGGGCTCCGGCTGATGTTTTTTTCATTCACCTTTATGGACCTACCATCGAACATAAAAAAGCGTCGAAATAAAAACGCCGAAATAAAATACTCAGGAGTTTTGCGAATAAAAAGCCCTGGGGTGCGTTTAAGTAGATCCGGGACGGAGTCGAATTTTATTAATTCGCGTATTGGCTGTATATTGCGGGGACCGATGAGTTATTGCCGACCCTGCTCCTAACGGGGACCTTTGGAACAAAAGACACTGAGATTAAGTGATCGAAGGAGATGTCGTAAAACGCTACAGTGGGTCTAGGGGCCAAAATGGAGTAACTAGCTGCATTAGTTAGATCCGTTGCGTCATGCTACAGTGCGCTCTGCTCTCTGCAGAGACTAGATGGGGTCAAGGCATGCCGCGTACTTACCACTGTCTACTTACGAGACAAAGTCCGGTGACTGTGGACATTATTCCAGATTCCTACCAAGCGTAGCGTGGAGTAAGAACTTGCAGAATAAAGCAACTTCACCGACTCGAGTAAGTACAAGCTCACCGAACCAGTCGGCATGTGTGTTGACGTTAACTGCATTTTATAAGATTTTGCGTTTGTTTTCTTGTACTAAAATTTCTGTTTCCTATGAAATTCTTGCGGCGGTACTCGGGCAGCCAGCCAAATAGACAACTTTTATAAAAGGATAAAATATTGTGGCCATTTCTAAACGAATATGAATTGGTACACGCTGAAGTGACATTTGATAACTTTTCATTATATTTTGGTGAATACTTTAAACTATAGTTGGAAATTGTAATTTATAGGGATTTTGTAATGACATTTTATTCCATTGTTTGTAATCTTACTTAAAAGAGTTTTCGAGTTGACTTGACGCACTGATAAAAAGTTAGGAAGCCAGCGTCACATTCGGGAGAGTAATGTGGTGGTGCGGGCGTAGCGTACGGAGCATACGTGAGATAAACGCAGGCGACGGGGGGCAGGTGCGGGGTCGAGAGGCGCCGGGGGGAAGGGGTGCTAGATAAGTTTATCAACGAAACCTCTCGCCTTCGTATTGACAGAGCGCATCGCAGGCGAGCCCTGATTGCCGCTAAACGGAAGCCGGAACCTAGGAACCAAGGGCAGCCAGATTTCCCTCAATTCTTGATTTCAAAAAAACCTAAGAAGCGTCGATATTTTATGGAAACAGGGTTTTTTAGCTAATTATTTTTACATTTGGGGATAAAACGATATTAAGCTCGTACACAATAGATGATGGGAACTAAAATCCTTCGGGAAGATAAGGAAATACAAATGTATGTAGGTTTCTACAACAGCTAGTTACCTGCACTGACGGGCTAGTTACATGTAAAATGCGTCATGTGTTTCCAAGTCGCTTGTGTGCCTAGTCAATGAGTCTAGGATACACAAGTACTTAAACTCGCCACAGTGTGACGTAAAAGAGATGACTCACAAATCTCGCGCTCAACAGGTCACAGCACAGATAATGAAATAGCCCGCCGCGCCCCAGGAGTTCTTTCCATATTTACCTAACCGTTGTCGGATAAAATAAGACGAGCGCGAGTCGTGAGTTTCAGCTCTCAACTCGGTGTTTACGGAGTGGGGACGGGGGCCCGATGGGCTGTAATGCGAAATTCAAATCAGATATAAGCGATCGACGCTCGACGCCGATAAGCGGTAACGTTACCTGCATTGCTTCTCTGATAGCCCTCCAGCCAGTCTTATATTGAAGGCGTTTCATACAGAAACGTTAAAAATAAATTTAAAACACGATAAGCAGGTTTTACGCTCTAAGGTGACCTTTAATGTTCGGTGCGGTAATACCTAATATATTTAAGATGCGTATTTTTAATTCCAGTTTGGTGATGTGGGCAGAAAATCTAGTTATGGTAATCTTAAAAGTTAGATTACTATTTTAGGCCCTGAATGAATATATCATTTTCCATCATAATGAATTACATTTTTAGGGTTCCGTAGTCTACAAGGAACCCTTATAGTTTCACCATGTACGTCTGTCCGTCCGTCTTCGACTTAGCTCAGTAACCATTACTACTAGAAAACTGTGATTCGGCATGTGTATATACCTAAATCAATCACGCCAACAAAACATTACAATAGAATCTTGAAAAAATTTTTTTTAGGGTACCTCCCCTACACCTAAAGCGGGGATGTATTTTTTTCTCTCGTTAAACCCATGGTGTGGGGTGTTGTTGGATAGGTCGTTCAAAAATAATACGGGTTTCTTAAATCAATTTTTCAAATCAGTGATTCGTTTACGAGATATTGGGCTTTAAAGCCCTAATTTTCGTCGAGTCATATGTCCCCACGTGCCGGGTAAATGGCTACTACTGGGGATGTGAAAAAATTCGTGGTAGTAGTACATTATTATAATGAATTTAAAAGGAAAACTATCACCGACAAGTAGGCATAAGTAGTTACCGACTATACCGAGTAATAGTCGAACCACTTAATGTGTACTTGGAAAGGCCAATTTTCGTATTAATTTCGGTCGACGCAACCGCACCGCACGTCGATGTAACTAAGACAGACAGGCAACTACCGAACCCTACACTGCGCGTGGCCCGACACGCACTAGGCCGGTTTTTAAATCAATACATGAGCAAATACATAAAAGTGTACGCCATTGGTTAGAAATGTAATTTAGTATGTTTCGTAGTTAGGCTGTAGATTATATATTACTAAGGCTTATACACCATTTATTAATTTAATTGTAATAAAATGTTACATAAAAAACTTAAAAGTAGGGGTAAAAAAGGTACTAGTCCAAATGCCGTGGAGAGCAGATGATATGTAGATGTACATCAGAAGTATGATCAGCTTTTTCCATGGAGATCACTTTTTATAGATTTACACGTGCAATATTATAATATGTAGGTAAACATTGTTCATTCAAGATCAGTAAAACCAGGTGCATTATTAAATAAGTTGTACTTATATGTAACATCTAAGTATTCTCATTCTTGTTGACTGCTTTTCATGTTGGGAGAGCGAACGAAGTAAATAGAATATTAATATTATACTTAAAAAATATAGGTACCAAATTGCTTCCGATGGGCAGTGTGCCCAGAAGGCAGACCGCATTATACAATAGCCGTTACCCAGATTAGCGTAGGTAAATACATATGGCGTTTCAAGGCTTCGGCATTGAATGCCCCAGAGCTTGCTCGATGCTGATGGGTGAGAGCTGGGGCAATGCAATGACGTCATGAGTATGTGCCCTTCGAAAACAAATGCCACCCGCGTCGCATACTCTAAGACTGGCATACCATCCGTGATATTTGACAGAAGGTTTCCACTCTGATGTCTCTGCTTTTGTCATACTCATTTAGAAGGAAAAACGTGAAAGTGGGTGGAATATGTGTATATTTTGATTTTGATATAGAGAGGAAAATGGGATCTAAGTTCGTCTTTTATCAAGTATCGTAGTCGGAATATTCGCCCAGGCCTCAATTTGGTACATATCTATACATCGCAAAAACAAAATAAAATATATATGGTTAGAATTGAAAATAAATACTCCAGCGGCATCGGAGTAATTCCTTCTCGCCTCTTATAATATTATTATTGTATAAAATGTGGATATACATAAAGTAATAAATATTTCACAAATCGACTTAGTCCCAAACTAAGCAAAGCTTGTAGTATGGGTACTAGACGACGATAAACATGCTTATATAATAAATACTCAAATACATAGAAAACATCCATGACCCAGGAGCAAATAATCGTGTTCATCACACAAATAAAAAAATATATAAATTTATTCCGTAAAATACAACACGTGATTCAAATCTAGGGGATGGAGCCGCCCGGTAAGCAAAATGTTGCCTGTGTTGGAAAACACCGCTCTTCCTTAGGTTATCATAATGTAACATGAAAAAATATACTACGTACCTACTGCTTAAGATCCTAAAACAGGTGTAAAATAAACCGCATTAACGGGATTCGAACCCAGTACCTCTTGCTTCGTAGGCAGGGTCACTACCAACTAGGCTGAAGCGGTCGTCATATTCGAGTCACGGCACTGGAACATAAGTTTTATGTGCCCCTTTAGGAATAAAGGCGTGAATCTATGTATGTATGTAGAAAAATACTACGATAACGAGTAAGTAGGCGTTGCATGGTGCTAACCGGCGTGCGTTATTTCAGTTTCCTGTTTGAAACTAATAGTACCCGATCCTCGACTATAGCCAACTCGTCCAGCGATTGCAGGATAATGCAATGAATAAAAAGCCTTGATAAAAATAGATCACGGAAAAAATATCCCATATTTAAATTCCGAGGAGACGTCCATATGTATACTTGAAGAATATACTGAAATAAACATGTTTTTAACTAGTAAGTATATCATACGAGTATTAAACATCATCAAAAGTAGTCAGACATAAAAAAATAAAATATCTTCGATGATAACACAATGATAGCCATCAAAATTGCCAGCATTTTAAAGCAATAAGAATTAAAACCATTAAAAAAATGCAACAAATAGCCGAAAATCAGTTATCGCTTCAACATCACAAATTTAGATCGTGTCACATTAATGTTGAATTTCAAATTACAGTGGCATACTTGCCTTGTGATTCGCCGTCATAGAAATGTTAGTTAGACATTAAATATGGAGGGTGGTGTGGAACGGGGCTCGCAACATTCTGAGCGAGTGTAGCACCGCCGGAGGCTATTTCTGAAGCATCGATCGAAATCGATAGCAATCGCTGTGCCAAGGAGCCCCCGGCCTAGCGCACCGGCTTACACTGATTTATTTATTTTTATTTTACTCGCACCATTTGGAACTATAAGAACATGAAGTATACTGTACAATCATACCACATCATATATATATATAACTTCGTAAAGATAGGCCCAACGCACACGAGTAATTCGTCCAATACGGTGGTGCGACACTGGCAATTGCGGGCCACCGTGCCTTAGTCTGTGTGAGGACGCCGTACCGTTCAGCTGTCAGAGTGTGTCAGAGCCGACTGTCTCAAAATGCCCAGTTGCGCAGTAAAAGGCTGCAAATATTATGATACGAAAGTGAAAAAAAAACATGGGATATCGTATCATCGGTATCGTCCATTTCTTTTTTATCGCTTAGTATCACATTTTCAAAAGAATTATTTCGTTACCTAGCGCCATTACGTTTTGTTAGTTCGCAGCCGCTAGTCAATCAGAAGTAACATTGTAAGGGCGTCATTTTTATATTGGTGTATGTACCATTGACTATGGACATTGTTTGATAATATATAGCTAAACATTTGATTGTTAATGATTCTTATATTTTATTGTAATAATAATTACCTCTAAAACGGTACTTTGGTTACGAATTGCTACGTTTTTTTTAGTAACTTGTGGTGTAGGTCCAATTTGCAATGAAATTTTGAACTACATAGTTATCCCAAGTTAACCGACATGAATTGTTAAATACTTAAGTATGCATAGTATATGTATTAAAGTCTTACATTTGTTACGGAAAATTCCTCTACCGCATCCCTGACAAAATTTCGTATCGAACCGTTCAGTAGTTGGGCCGTAAAAGTAAATAAATATACGTTTGTATATTTATTTACTTTTACGGCCCAATCTGAGAGTGAGTTTTCACTCTCAGATTTATAAATATATATTTATTACATAGGTACCACTATCTCTATGTAAACATCAGTGCATCAACCACTGCCAGCCACATTAATATTGAGAAAAGTCCCCCTTACAAGGTTACCGCCCATCGAGTAGTCCGCGCGGTCCGCCACGTGGTATGCAGTCCGTACAACAGATGGCGTAACTCTTTTCCATAAGGGACAGATGTTAAGCGAATTGTTCGGAAAGGCGTATCTTTACTTTCGATATCATTGCTCAAAGTACTAGTACTAGTGCCAGAATTTAGTGTCTAAGCAATTATTTATGAAATAATGTAGTTGTAGAAAGTTTTCTTCTACAAGTCACGGGTATGTTTAAAATCACCACCTGAATCAAAATAACTTCAGTTGATGGTCATCATTTTGATTGCTCTGGAGGGTAGATGCATTATAAATTTAGAGCACAATATCGTTTGGGTTCAATTTTTACTTGACTAGTTTTCTGGAATGCAAATGGGTTGGACACTAAAAGATTTTATACAGCTTTCGTAATTAGCAAAGCAAAATGTCGATCCAGCTTTTTGCTAAAAAGCAACGATCAAGCAATGCTTATCACAAACCAGTATTAATGTGATTCAATATTCAGGCAAACTTCCAAAGTCCATTGAAAAACCAATTAAAATTAAAGCATAACAAGCAAAAACTTAATTGGCATCCACTCAACAGTATTAGCCGTTTGCAATTGTAAGTGAACATGATTACCGCAGACTCGTTGCTTAACTAATTCTTATCACACTTAAGAGGGTACTTGGATGAAAGGGAAAAA
This sequence comes from Epinotia demarniana, assembly GCA_945867215.1. NCBI lineage: Eukaryota > Metazoa > Arthropoda > Insecta > Lepidoptera > Tortricidae > Epinotia > Epinotia demarniana. Next base: position 20,075,769 of record OX244266.1, on the reverse strand, counting down.
GGTAAAACGATGGCGAATGACCACTGGACCGACGGACGGACACTGCCGGCCTCGTTTTTCGTTAAAAATATGAGACATTGAATTTGCGTATTAGCAGACGTGGACGCAAAGGTAAAAAAGGATTTCCATGTATAAATTGAAATGCTCATGGAATTAATTCCTCAACGAAATAAAATTGCAATGTATTCCAGTGCCTGCATTAGCCAATAAAAAGTAGTCATTTGCGCATGCAGCTCCTTAATTGATACCTATTGCTGCAAGTGCTGATTGGATTCAAATTACAGTTATTTGGTTTCCTCTGGTGTGACACTTGAAGTAATATGCAGCTGACGTAAGCTTTTAATGAAGGTGTATTTTAGGAGCCAGCAGCAAGGTGAAGTTTATGTCGTGGGTACCTACGTACATATCAGCAGCAGCAATTAGTTGGCAGTAATTAAGTAGGTTAGAGCAGGCGCCGCCGGCGTGGCTTGTCAGCCGGTGCCGACTAGATTAAGGTCTGCGGCACGTGGTCTCACCGCTCGTAACTTGTTTTGCATGAATCTGTACGCGACTTTCATATGACTCCCCTAGGAGTCTCAGCTCAGCACCTCTAATGTAAATGAAATTGTGCGCAAGAACCAAGAAACAAAGCAGGGCTTCTTGCCCGCTATTTATCGCCGCTCGCGTCTCCTAACTCCCACGTAATGGCAATGTGGAGACGCGGAGCGCAGTAATGAACCGGCCTGCCCTAACGTATGGCCTTTATTGATGATGCCCGCGCCCTCAACACTCTCGCTACTTTATTGTCTCGCTACGCAGCGACACCGTTTCAATTACGCGCGGCTTCTTACAATACTTTATGGTGATTGAATAATTTGTCGCAAGCTCCCGTTCGAACGATTCTGTTACCATAATACGGAGTCATTTAGGTAGTGCGCGATTGTTAAAGTTCCAGTACGTCAGGCGTCGTTCACACCTGGGATATGCGAGAGTAGGCGTGTGGCGTATAGGACAGGCAAGCCGGGTTCGTGTTCGCGATGCCGTGCACCACCTGTGATTAATTAATTTTCTTTCACGCTTCGAATTTAAGTCGCAATCGTTAACGGCAGGAAAGGCCTGTTGAGCCATAATTTACGTCTTCGCGTTCGACTGGAGTTGGTCGCGTCATTTGAAAATTGCGTGCCGGTTGCCATATAACCATTAAATTTATATTGTACGTACATAGGAAATTAGGTAGTTGTTCCAATAGTGACTGCCGTGAGATTAGAATCGAACTTGTAAATTTTCGTTAAAAAGGTTCGAATTTATACAGTTCAATATTGTAAATGTTTTACTCCCTATTCATCGATTTGAACGATTTGGCGTATTTTTGGATTAATTTGTTTCATAATTTCACTGTGCAGGATAAAGCGGTTCTCGGATCTCATTAGCGGGAAGGTATTGCACACTGCTAATCCGACAGGGGATTCATGGTAACGTAACACCTCTATTATTAATGATACAGATATGCTCTGGGACAATTCCCAAACCTAACTTTGGCAAATATATGAACATCCAAATATTTTGTGGCTTTTGATATTTCGGATCAAATTTATGGATAATGAACTAAAACGTTTGTAGACGTATATTTGGAGAGTTTTTTTTATACTATAATAACGAATTAAGTTAACATTTCGTCCTATCTAATATTTTTTGGATTCAATGATTAATAGTCGCTATTCAGAAATAAGTTTAAAGAAGAAACAAACTTTAAATGAGTTGTATAAGAAAGAAAGTATCCAACTAGCTAAGCCGCCCGCAGCCGGGCAATTGGGAGTTTCAAAGAAAAGGGCATGTCACAGGAACTCTTGATATATAGAAAGCGTAAAAATGCCCAAATCGATAAAGCTTAGAAGAAGCGAGCCGGGTCGTGTTAAAACGGAAAGTTTATGGTAATCACGGAGCAGAGCAACCCGTGATTGATTGTTCGACGCGCCCTACAATGGCGGAGGGACTGCTGAGTCGGGGTAGACGTGTCTCTACAACACGCGTATCCAGCGGCCGGCTAACAATGGTGCACTCAGAACAAGTTAAGCTTCATTTAAGTGAGTCTTTTAATCAAAAGTTAAACTCGGATTGGCTTGTGACAACGGCCGTATCTCCATCTTAATTTAAAGGGTTAAAGGTCGCGAGGCGTAATCCTTATCGAGGGCTATCAGCGCCGCGTAGGTATGTAGGACATTCTTTAATGACAAGGGTGCGCCCGGCCCCGCACCAGTTAAGGCACTAAGAGAAATGGCGATCGGGGATCCCAAGATTTAAGTGGCAGTTTCAAATGTGCCTACTTTTAGTGTTATTTCCTAAACGGAAACCATTTGTTTGCCCTCATGCACGATCGAGGAGATAAATATACACAAGACCCAAGATCTTCCCTTGAAGTGTTCATGCGAGGATAGCTTGAAGAAAAGTGCACTGTTATGTTACCGCCGTGCCGAACCTAGTTTTGAATGTGTGAATGAGTATAAAGCTCGAAAAAATATTAAAGCAGTAGATTTATATGAATCATGTGAGGCATATCTGCCAAAAAAAAGTTGCCTATGAATCATCGAGTCCTGTCACGTTGTTTTGGGAAACCATTAGTTAAACGTCCAATAAAACGCAACGCGTATATAACGAACGAAAAATAAAATCTAGGGAATTCGTTCACATCGGTAGCGCCATAAAAGTTTCTTATGCTCGCGAGTTGGAACTTTTACAATCTCGTTGAACTTATGCAGCTACTAAGGTAAAATATAATCAATTTAGATTTAAACTTTGAAAAACAAATTCATGAACTCGCGAAGTGAAACACAGATCTGTCTGGCTATGAAAGTGTCGTCAGCAACAAACGAGCCTTTCCCCTAGTACTTATGTTTGGCGCCGAATGTTTACGAAGTTGATGCGATAGTATTCTCGCAGAGAGGTGGAGTTGGCGTGTTTTCATTTGTACTGTACAGCAACGCAGGTGCGACTTCATGAGGCGAACTACATATGCATAAGGCGCGCCGACAATGCTTCTGCCGTTACTGCATTGATTGCTTGTCGATTAAATGCGCAATACGGAAACAGAAACTCGATCTAATATCGGAAAACGAGTTCAATCTGTTACGAAAAATGGTGGCAAACTAAAGCATTTAAAGGAATAATTTCATCAAATGCGCTTGGCAATATTTTCATAAAACACGTTTTTTCACTACCGCAAGAGAGTCACGGTATCACCCTATCACTCTCGTGCGAGGAGGCGGTGCCGCTATTAGCTTAACGACCATTTTAATATAAGAGATGACATATTAAATTTACGAGGGCAGCTACCCGTAACGGAAACGTCGCGCTGACGTGCCGTGACCCCTCTGTCTTCTTTATTGCTGGAAATATAAGTATCAGATGTGTTTATGAGAGTCACAAGTGATTGTTTGTGTTCATACCAGTCCCCGTGTACATCACCAAGGAAAAAGGTCTACGAAGAAAAAACGCTTCCGCATTATAGGCAACTTTGTGGAAAAAAAATTTTTTTTCAAGGTGATTTCATATTGATAATAATGATAAGGAAGTGAAGTAAGGGACTGATAATGAAAAAATAATATTTAACTATAATAATATATGTTGAAAAGCTTTACTCTCTAGATGTAAATCATAATAAGTATTTATAACTTTTGCGTACAAAGTAGTATATAAATTCGCCAATGTTTTAGTGAATAATGTCGACTTAAACTTAACCACTTTGTAACTCTGCAACTTTGTACATTTTATTAGAACACAAATCGGTAATAAAACGTAAAAAAATTACGTTTGTACTTTAAGATTTTGTATTTTTACAGCTCAATAATATGTTATTTTTATCGTAAATGCTTTAGAACAACTGTTTAAGACTTGGAGTAATAATAATAATAGGATAGAATGGCAACCCCAAGCCAAAATTAAAAAATGAATTCAAAAATTGAAAAGCTTAAATATTCTCTGCGTTTACACTCTCCGTGTCATGAAGTACCATTTGCACTTGGAAACCGCAAAAATGTATCGGTAATTTAAGAAAATATTATGATGTACATATGTCGAAGTATTTAAGTTATTATTATTTTACCGCGTGATCCTGTAGTGCATATAATCCAATACCTACGTACTATACAAGTGTCGGTTAATTCTTTATTACATTTTGTTTCGGGTGAAACTGAGTAAAGAGGGTCCATATTGGCTGCCATAAAATTCGTGATCCTATTTTTTTTTGTACTAACGTATTCTAGTCATAATCATCTCTAGTCCTAATTTTTTTCGTCCTAACTTTTTTGTTCCTAAATTTCTGTCACTATCATTGGAAGTCATAATGATCAGTTGTCCTAAAATTTTTCTTCCTAATTTCATTACTAAAAACTTGCTTGAAGTCATAATTTTGTTAATCATAACATTTTTCTTCATAACGGACATACATCATAATTTTGTTAGTCCTAATATCATAACTAAGAACATACTTTTAACTCCTAATTTTGTTTTTCCTAATAAATAAAAGCTTTCGCTAAGTAAATTGAAAAAATATCGGTTCTGGCGCTTCGCCGGCCGCTACCGCGGCACGCTCGCTTCGCTCGCTCGGCTCGCGCGCGTAGGGTCGCAGTTCAACTAACACTCCTCCTCGCTTCGCTCGTCGTCGTACCTACACGGACCTGCCTTAGGCTACGTCCGCACAGACAGGCGGCTAGAGTCTGTAGAGTCGATGTAGAGCGAATATGTAGAGTCAATGTAGAGTCTATGTAGTCTATATGTAGAGTCGATGTAGAGTTAATGTAGAGTCGATGTAGAGTCAATATGTAAAGTCGATGTAGAGTCTATGTAGAGTCGATATGTAGAGTCGATGTAAAGTCTATATGTAGAGTCGATGTAGAGTCAATGTAGAGTCGATGTGTCAATGTAGAGACGTCTAGCTAGAGTCTTGTGACCTCGTCTTGTACGTAGCGATAAAAAACCACACGTTTATTTACTTCGATAACGCCATGTAACATTTATGATGATAAATATTATGAAAAACAAATTTAGGATTAAAAAATGTATGACTAGTGTCATTATGAATTGAAATAAAACGGGCAAGTGAGTGTTATGACGAAAAAAATTAGGAAAATAAAGATTAGGACCGGTGAAACTTATGATTACTGTCATTATGACTTCGAATGGTTATTACTTACGATCGTTAGGATCAAGAATTATTAGGACTAACGATTATTATGGCGTAAAATTTTATGACGAACATTTTCGGACTTCCAATAATAGGACTTAAAACAATAGGTGAAACAAAGCGCCCCCGAGTAAAGAAATAGAGACTAATCCGGTTTGTTTCAATACGACGTTAGACAATAAACGTTTAGTTGTCTTTTCTAACAAATGATTACTGTTCAAAATAAACCTCAATTTTCAAGCGAGTGTCATTTTAAATTAATATTACCGTCGGGCTCTGATCAGTGTCAGCGTCCGGTCACATTAGAGCGTAATCGCCTAGCACGTGATGAATGCAGGAGACCCGACGGGATGACTCTCGTGCCCTGGCAACAGGGGCGGCCTTTAGTCTGGGATGCCTCGTGTGTGGATACCCTAACGCCGTCCCACCTGGGCACGACGTCGTCGAGGGCAGGGGACCGATTTTTGACTTTCTAGCCCTCGAAAATTAAACAACAGTAAATACGTTATCAGTGTCCAAATGGTAGGCACGTACTTTCTACCAATAGAATTGAATACGAGTGGTTAATACAACTCGTTTTTTAATTTTCTATCGCTATTTCAAAATAGCATTTCATAATTTTTGTCAGATTTCGGGTGAAAGAGTCGAGCGCTCGAAAGTCAAAAATCGGCCCCCAGGGCTGTTATTCGCTACGCGTTAATGCGGCTCACTCCGCCGGTCACCCGTCACGAAACTAGACCTCTACCTACGCTTGGTTACTAGGCATCGCGGTTTCAAGATATATTTGTCGGTGAGCGTTGAGGTGAGCCTAAAACAAGTTATAGAATGGAGGCAGGAGCGGCCGCCGTGGCTGAGACAGCAAAGCGCCACAAATATACAACTCTTGGCGAGAACTACGTAATTGCGGTTTTGCCGTAGAGACCCTGAGTCCTTGGGGACCGGATGCAATTGAGCTTTTTAAAAAGCTAAGCTTTATGCTCATCCGGTCCTTTGGTGACCGTAGGGCTGGCTGGTTTCTTGCACAACGTGTTGGCATTGCCATTAAGCGAGGCAATAACGCAGCCAGTCTTATGGGCACTCTGCATAGTGGCAGCAATTTCGGGGAAATATGTATATATACATAAATATGTATGCATTGCTGACGTTGGGGCTAAGACCACCAAGCTGAAATGGGAATGGGCTGGCCACGTCTGCCGCATGCACCCCCAGAGGTGGGCTAAACTAGCCACGCAGTGGGTGCCGCACGATGGGAGGCGGCGGCGTGGCAGGCCGAGAAGGAGATGGCGGGATGACCTGGGGACCGATTTTTGACTTTCGAGCGCTCGACTATTTCACTCGAAACCGGTCAAAAACGATGAAATGCTATTTTTGAAATACGAGCGATAGAAAATTGAAAAACGAGTGGTATTGATCACTCGTATTCAATTCTATCGGTAGAAAATTTTGACGCTTCAGTTGTACCTATTTAATTGTGAATTGACTATTAATTTCAATATATTGATTCGACGCTAAGTGATTGGCTGCTGTACGATTTTATTTAATTTCTTGCCGAATTTTGTGGTTGAAAACCAAGATCGTTAGTCTATTGGCGGGAAAATAAGCGTTTCGTTTACTTTTACTCACTGCTTACATTTGTTTTTTTTTCTGTTATGAAACGCATAATATATTCAGAATGAATCAATTTACTATATTATAGATACGCAACTTCCAATAAAGTACTCTCTATAAGGTTTAAAAAACCGGTAATTATCTACGTTTTGCATACAACGAAACGCAAAAGTATTGACAGCCAACACACAGCCAATCACTAATTTTCGAGTGATGATTTCAAAAATAGCTATTATTGGGTGCATGCGAAAATAATAGTGATAAATTTCTCGCTTTTGAATTCGAGCGCTCGAAAGTCAAAAATCGGTCCCCAGGACGTATTTCGCAACTATTGGCCGACGATTTCTCGGAATCGGGACGAGTGGAAATCGAGAGAGGAGGCCTTTGCCCAGCAATGAGACACACTATATGTTTAGGTTCACATAGTTAAAGTTAGTTTGTAATTATTTACTGTATTTTGACTTGTAATAAAAACTAATTTAGCTCCTAAGTGAATAGTTGAGGTTAAATAGTTGTCAAGCTTGATTTATAACAAAACTAGCTGCCCATGCGGCTCCGCTTGCATATAAAGGACGCAAACCGAGGTCCATTATACATATAAAAACATACAATATAAAAGGATGTATTTTTAACAACAAATTAGTACTTCTGGAGATTACTCCTTCGATACAAACTTGCACCTTGTTTCCGAACTTGGACTGAAATGTACCTACCGCGTGTGAAACATGACCATTCATTTTTCACAGCGGTGTCTCAATATGCGTACATTACGCGCGATGAGGAGAGCCCGATTCATGCACACCTCGGGAGCGAACCGTAATTGCTCTAAAACGCCGCTCATCTGTTTGATGTCTTTGTTCCTTGTTTGCACCTCTAAGGGTACATCACGGTACACTGTACTCTTGCGAATTCATCCTCGAGTTTCCACACCCATTACGGTGCAGACAATGGGTGACACAAAAAACAAGCATTAATAATCAGGAATATGCATCGGCTGGGGGCGGGTGCCGAGTCTTTACAGCGACAGTGAAAGATGATCCTGGTGAAAACTTTTAGTGACAATGAACGCGGGGGTCTGAATTGCGGGTGCGTTTTAATGAGTGCTCGCGGATTTTCCCCGTGAAGAGTGAAAATGTGTGGTATTGTTAACGACTAATGCTTCTTTACACTCTCCTGTTTATGAGTGCCTATACCTTGTTGTTTTACGAAAAATCTTTGTGAAAAACTCGGGTTTCAGTTCAGTTCCCGAGGATAGGTTAAGTCATAAAATACGTACAAAATTCAACCCCTAAAGGGGTTAAATAGGGATGCAATATTTGTATGAGGGAAACATTATTTTTTAAACCAATGAATTGAAACTTTGTAGAAAGATTATTTATTAAAAAACAAAAAAACCAATTTCAGCGCTTGAGAAAATCCCACCCCTAAGAGGGTTAAATAGGGGTGCAATATTTGTATGGGGGAAACATTCTTTTTTGAACTAGAGACTTGAAACTCTGTAGAAAGATTAAATAATAAAAACCCTACTTAGGTAAGTATAAAGTAACTAAGTAATAATGGATCAGTTTGGTTGGCATACTAAAGATGTGCATATGTGACTTCTCTGGAGTTTCAGGCGCCCATAAGCAACTGTGCCCATTTATTAGCAATGAAACCGTAGGCATCTTAGCCAACATTGCAAAATAAATAAAGCGTACAAATGTTATATTTAGGTACTTATTTTTTGGCGTAGTTACACAAAAATATACATAACGCAGGTAATTGTATAGTTAAAATTGTTGCCTTCATCTAGTGACGAAACTCATCAGAATTTATTATTTAAGATTGGAGTTATCTGACGCTTTTAAACTAAGTAGGATACAAAGGCAGCAGTAATTCCTCCTAGTCCTTAGTAAAACAAATGACAAAAAATCACCATATATTACGGTTGGACAACGGTTGCGTGTTGCTACAAGTTAATCGAGGGCGAGGTTTACTGCGTCACATGATTGTAATGGTCTTGTAAAGGGTGAATGTAATGTATTGCGGACGGCAGTAGACGACGGAGCGCAAGTAAGCATTAGAGAAAAGGCAGGCATAGTGCGGACGTATTTTATTTACAGATTATCAGAAACACTGACTAAAGTAAGTGATTTTTAGACTAAAAGTATTTAAATATAAAAGTCGAGACAAGGGAGGACAGACGACATTTATCTGGTAACACAATAATCTGGTATTAAAACAATTATTATTTTATCAAGGACAATGCAGAAGCATTATAGTAGGTAACATAATGTGTTCACAAAAACTAACACCTGAATAAAAAGGTTCGTTCAGTGGGTTATTTCCAAAGTCTTCTCTAAAAGACGAAGCGTTAAAAACACAACAATTTTTATTCTAGGTTCCAACCCCTAATCTAAGAGGATGTTTCGTTGTGGTGACATCTTGAATACACACGTCTCCCCTCCGAGGAAAATCTAAACACAGTAAAAGCTGAGTTTAGTGGTGTTTTATTGGTTCTGCTTGGATCCGCGCCAGCGCAGTTTTTCGCTCCTAATTGATATCTGACCGACAATGTTAACATTGGGATTGACTTGCGCTGCGCAGACGATTTCATGTTTGTTTTACGCTCATTGATTTTAAAATGCACCCGGTTTTTACATTTTCGATTGAGAACTGATCCCAAGTTTGCGACGTAGCTACTTCAAATTATGAATTATGTGGATTTATTTATCTATGTCATGTTAATAGACACGGGAAGATATTGAGTAGTAGTCGTCTACTAGTCAAGATGCAAGTGTTTATGATTATGTCTGTGAAATCATTTTGCAGCTTTAAGTTTGTATAAGGCGGTAATCTCCGGAACTATTCATTTGATTTCAAAAAATCTTTCACCTGTGTGTATAAACGTATTTCATCTGTGCTATTTTATCCCGGGGATTCCTTACTATCTTTGGCAATACAATAAAAAAACAAACGTTTTGGTTGTAAAACAAACACTCAATTTATCAGGACAGTCCAATGTCAGGTTGACTAGAGGAAAAAAACGTAATAAACACATACTCACCATTTTGTTGTTGATTTCGTGAAAATGTATTTCGCACACTTTATCTACTATATCTTCACTTTGAAACGTGACGAAACCGAAACCTGAAACAATACAATAAAATGTTAGAAACATTATAAACTTTCTCTGCACTTACTGTGAGATAGGTAATGACGAGTAGAATATAAACTTGTTCCAAGTTTAGTAAAACTAAGTTTTCAGTTCAAACATTTCCCATTTCGACGAGTCCTGCTAATATCGGCTAATGCCCCAGAAAATAAGTCTTAAAACTTTTAGTTATCTACGAACACCGACATTAATTTAAGTTACAATCGAGAAGTCTAATCTTTGGTATCGTTTTAATTAAAGGCAATTTGCGTCGGGCTACTTTCAAAGAGGCGCGTCAGTCAGTTTTCGACAACATATATCGGGCGGTATAGTACGGTGCGTGGCGCGGACAGGCACCGCCGCGTTTGTATCAGCGATTTAATAAAACTTGTAACCTCACCTTCAACGACAAACCAAACAATATTCCTTCTTTTAAACCTTCCCAGATAGTCGCGGGCCGCAACGCCGAACAACTTTGGCGATACGTTCCGCATTCGACGCATAAGATCGCTCAAGTTCGCCCCCTTATGGGATTCATGAATTACAAATTGCGATTTCGAGTTTCGCACTCGACATCCAAATTGCTTTCCGATATTTACTCTATACTCTAACATAACTTACTCCTCAGACTGAAATATGTCACGGGGATCGCTCGACACGACGCGAAAAATGCCTGAATCAAGTAATCACCTGACACAGGCAAGTTTCCGCTTAAAGTGGCAAACAAAACACGATGATGAACCAGTGTGTTTCGGTCTGTTAACAATGAAGACACACACACGCAGACGTGACGTGGCGCGTCCACTACGACAAATAGCATTAGCGAGCCGCTCGACAAACAGGAGGTGGCGCCGCGATTATGCTGACACGTAGGTACAGAGGCCGAGGGCGCGACTCCCCGTCTCGCGAAAACTTCTACTTGTTCGTACCATGTCCACATGTTGATATGGGCACGTGTGAACAAGTCGTCGCACTACATCATATGGGGTCAGCGTCTTACCGCTTCAGGAAGAGGATAAATCATTTTGAAGTGGATTCAAACTACGAACAAGAGTTTCCTCATAACCGCCATTTGCCGTTCCTCGCTAATCAATACCCGTCGAAGCTATCTTTCAAGCAGGGACCTATATTTTATAATCTGACAGTCGATAGTTTGGGGTTGGAAATATTTAGTCCATCACCTTTCACGACTGGTCTACCCTAAACAAACAGCGAGAACTGTGCGATCGACGAAACTAGGGCGCATTCGGTATTACGCGCGCGGACGGGTGGCTTTACGCTAGAATTGAGGCAAAGATAATAACACCCGGAAAGGCAAATAAGGGTTCCGACAAGTTCCATAGATGATGATATTTTCTTAATCCGGCGGCCATATAAATGCTTCGGAAAAAGTAGAAAATTTGACGACTTATCAGGTTACCGGGTAGTTTTTCATATAGATATATTTAATATCAGAATACGGCTGGTGTATTTGGACAAGATAAGGATCGAAAGATTTTTCTAGCTTTGCTATACCTACAGTGCTTTCAAAATAGCTTAGTGCGGGTGACAGCTGTGTAAATCTCAGATTATAGAGGTGAAAGTATCGAAACTTGAGTCATTAAAAGTAATAATTTTAAATCTCAATTGTATATAACAAAGAATGTCACCATGAATCCGATTAATTAGGCTAAGCTAGTAGAGATACATTTTTTTTGTGTGTTTTCATTTATGCCTGCGAGAGCGAGATACATCGTGCGAGTGAAAAAGTGGAGACAATATCATATGAAGACATGTCAAAAGTGAGAAGAGATCGGATGTAAGTATACTTTCAATTTATTAGGACCTCTCTGCCTTTTTCTGTAATTTGTGGGTAGACCAAAACCTCAGTATGAGTGCTCTAGGTGCCTTGTATGCGAGACGTTTTATTTTTCCTCCTCCAAAAATATCTATAATTTAATTTCATGGCTTCATAAATCAATCCATAGCAACAACTTAGAAATAACTTTTGGATTTACAGTCTCGATTTGTTTTATTAAGGCGGTTTTATTTGTGTAGTTCCAGTTTAGCAAAAATCTGGTAGGTTACATTTATTTCGTATTACATAGCTCTTTATCTCTCATCTCTCACTTATAATAAATCTCTAAATTAAAAAAAGAATCAGCCAGTATCAAACTAACCATTTTTGTGTCCCCCGGTGATTTCAGATTCCCATGAACGGAAAAATATGTAACTTTGTTCATAAGCACATTATTACCTAGCTTCCGTTTAGGATAGTTTTTATCCGACTGCGACGATTAATTAATTTTCGGAAACATTTGACCTCATAAAAATATTAATTTCTTCTGCTTTAAATCGTAGCCGCCATATCTGTCAATTGTCAGTGACGTCAAAATGGCGGGCTTGCCATAACTATCGATAGACCTTCACAAAACGCATATTAAATTCTAAAGCGTAAAAAAATAATCGATTCTGATATGGAAACTTATATGCGATAAATTCGTATTGAGGCGTAATTTCAATAAATGTATGAACAAATTTCAACAAAATAACGTCAAACGTCAAAAGTCTGACTCTCTTCCTTTTTTTTAATGGCATGGCGATAGCGCTGTTCTTGCGTTCAGCCAAAGTCTATTTGAGTTTCTGCAAGATTGAATTACACGCTGAGTATTTAATTGTCACGATACTGCACGGCTATCACAAGACGGCGCGCGAGCTCTCTCGATTTTTCTCGCACTATATGTCTCTTTCTAAGTTATCTGATGAGAGAGACGGATAGTTGGAGAAAAATCGAGAGAGCCCGCGCGCTGTTTTGTGATAGCCGCGCTGGTTTGTCAGTATTTATATTTATCAGCAATAAACAGTATGTATTGTATGAAATCAGTATAGAACGGGCCTTTTATAAACATTAATTATGAAGCGCGTCAGTATTAGGCCTGCATCACACTGGCGCGGCCTGGCCGCCGTCAAAGTAAACTTGTAATAAACTTGTCCGCCGCTGTCAAATTTAATATTGTCCGCCACCGCAGGCCGCGCCAGTGTGGCTGTGCCTTAAGGCGGCTTCAAGTTGACATTGAGCCAATATAGAGACCACAGCAGAGACACAGAAATTGGCCAACATACAGGAAAATACTTTTATCATAAAGCCTGCAACACACATTATTATGTTGGCAAGGGCGGAAACATACACAAGATTTGCCAGAATGTGATAGTGCAATCTGAAACATTGCAATATGAAAAAAATAAACATATTTCTTTAACATTTTTAGTAATTTCCTTTATTAGAAAGGGACTCGGACTCGCGTTATAGTTGTAGAACTTACCTAGTGGTTAGGTATAGTTTGGAAAATATAAATTGGCCGTCTGTTGTCAAATTAAAAAGAGATCTTTTGTTCACGTTCATCACGTTTTTATAATATAACATAACACAGTGTTAAAAATATGTAGAAAAGAAGATCAATAAACATTTAATACTGCAGCGTGTGTCCTACCTGTTAGATCTATTGCCACAGACATCTACTAAACGTTTACCCCATTATTTATAAAACTTAAAATACCTCTGATAAATAACACGTGTTTTGTCCCTTTCATAATAATTTAAATATCAGAGTGACAGGTTTTAACGTCATTTTAACTAAAATATATAGGTTTATTGAAAGTTTTACATGATAGGTTAAAATTAACTGCATCTGTCATATTTCCAAGAGAAGAAATGCGTTAACTCCTACATTAACATGCAAACGAAGTCGCAGGTACAGCTAGTGTTCAAATATTTAACGGCAGTCAATTCAAGCTGCAACTGAAATATTTATCTTTCATGTATTTAGACTGCAGCAACAGTTTTTGAGTAAAACCAAATGGTGCGTGTAAAGTGTCACCCGCACCAAGCTATTATGAAAACAATGTAATCATTATATTTTTCACTTCTCATGGTCTAAACGTGTGTAATGTACTATATTTAGGCCGTCGGGAAAATATGTATACATGGATATATAATTTTTATAACATTTTAATTTGACGAATCAAAACACTTCATCGAATTCAATCTACTAATTACTACTCTTTAAAAAACCTTTTTTATTTGCTATCAACTAATCAAAATATGTACATCTGTATTAAAATCAAGCAATCAGGAATCAGCATCAAGTTCAAATATTACGAGTTATTCATTCACGAATCCATATTTTTTTTTAAAAACACCTCCAATCTTTTGTTGTTGGCTGCATACATGGCTTTAAGGCGTGAGATTGAGCGGGATAAACTGCTGCCTATTTCGCTTTATCAAAATGCCCCGTATGCTGTCCGCCGCGCTCGGTCGTTTGCTGTTCGCTAATGCAACGTGTTTCAGAATCGAGAGTAGAATGTAAAAAAAAGGGTTATATTTTGACGCGATTTATTTTTTAAATTTGTATGGAGCAGGCCGCCCCAAACTGTTTTCAGGTTTTGCGTTATTTTATTAACACGTTATAGATAGTCAGTGGCGTTTAATTCGTGGTGTCAATATTTTGTATTCTGTAAAATAACATGCCGCCAAAGGCCAAATTAAAAAATCCTTTCGCCACTTATTGATTCTAGGTTGGTAATATTTGTTTTTGCTATTTTCTCGTAGTCTAAAAGCCATATAACCCCTCGAACAGTTTTCCCTCAGTTCGCTCGGGAAAATAACCGTCTTGTCGCAATATGACTTATTATATACACCCTTTTCATACAATCTACATATCAGTAAAAATGTTAATTGAGACAATGTGGGCCGCATGACGTTGTGTCATCTACCATACAATATGTTTTAAAGTTGAAAAGATGTATATGATTGAAGTTATCATTTATTATTTTTATATAAAAAAATTGAAATGGAAATGTTTGAAGATGGATCCACTAGTACTGTTTTTACATTCGAGTATTTGGGGATAAAAGATTTTGTAGACCGCGAGTTGATAAGCATCGTGGCCGTGGGAGTGCCGATGCCCTCCCTTTATTTATGCGGGTTCGCAAACCGAATAAAGGAGGAAGTAAGCAACGGTCCAACTAAACTTATCTGCGGGCCAATGGCTAAGCAAATATGAAATAGGATCTCCGGATCAAACTAAATGAAGTTCATCTAAGTACGCGAGTTAAATTCGTCAATGTCACTGACCGCATAAAAAGTTTTGGGTTTCGTTTTGCTTTTGTGTGGCCCCTCTAGATAAATGAGCAGTTTTCACGAAATTCGTCCGCGTCACTTCTGGTAACAATGGAGAAGATAAATATCGCTGCGTAAGAAAAGGATTCTGTAAAGATAATTATTTGAACTTGTAATTGTAGCCATGAAACGCTAATGAATGTTCTCGAGCAGCGTCGCTCCAGGAATTAACTTTATTTTTTCCGGGTTCAATTAGACTACCTTTATTTTTTAGGAGGAATACTTTAATTAAATCCGGAAGCTTACAGGTGATTTGCGAGCAGTGCTTTGGACGCTCGGCGAAATAAATTGAGTTCACATCACCGATCGAGGTGTTCTTGTATTAATAGCGGGCTCGCACCTGCGCGGGCGTTATTCCCCATTTTAATATGTAAGAAGTGGGAGGTTGTAAGGCGAAGATTATGAAAGTGTCTTCCGATATCGGATATCTCGACACATCTGTCGGGCGGCACGTGGTGCTGACAGTGGGCGGGCGCCCGCCCCGCCCCGCACCCTGCCCCCTATTGGGGCCACAGGCAGTATAATCTGCCCGGCACTGTATGAAACACCGGCCGGTGGCGTTTATGGCGCTATAATAACCGTATAAAGCGCGACTTATTGTAGGCGTCGATAACGGACGTTATATACAACCTTAGGCCTCCTCCGTGCCCTCCGCGCTGACGCTCGCCTCGTCGAACGTTGCCGCTTTTTATGGTACCTTTCCTTTCTATATTTTGACAGGTTATGATTTTTCTTCAAACAGACGTTGCCAAGGTAGCGATTTTATTTCAAAAATAGTCAATAGCAATCTAGAAACATGCTGTAGTACTCATATAGTGAGTTACAAGATTTTAGTTTATATTTATCTTGAATTTTATACCGTAGGTACGTACTCAAGAGGTAAGTCGTCATATAATTCAGCGGTATTTTTTTTTGTAATGACGTCTCTTCGCTTCGGTTTGATCGTCGTAAATGAGTAAAACTCATCGACGACAGTGCCCAGTGGACTGCTCGCGATAAATAAAAGTGGCGTTCTATGTTCGCGGTAACTAACAAGTTTTCATTAGGGGCGCGCAGAACAGCACTCAAATGAGCAGCAAACTTGCCCGGCCGCGCTCCGACGTCCAAACTTTTGTTATTGTTTCGCTTCATTATTGTAATACGAAATACGCAGCAGTATAATTAAGAGATGCCCTAGAATTGTCCTCGCCGACGTAATAGTTGGCCAAAACTTTTATCTACGATCTCTCATCGTGACAGAATGTTTGCTGCGTAAATAATTGCCATTTTTCTTTTTGCGTCTAGCTAATAATAACAAGTTAATCGTAATAGTTATTAGGAATGAGAGACTGTTTGGAGAAAATTGACCGCGCCATGTCTAAACGTTGCGCCAAATTCGGGCCTTATTATTAGATATCGGCTGATTGTTAGCGGTTGATTAATTAATGGCTTACGCATAGCTGCGAGGGCGGCGTACTGTTAGTCGCTAAGTCATTATTACTTGCTAAAATATTAATAAGCAAATACGGAAAACAAGTACAATAAGTGGCTAAAAGCTATAAACAACGATATACAATACATAAACTGCGGCCTAAATCAAAGCATGTACCTAATATTTGAATGCTATTTGACTGAGTTCCAATTCAACAAACCCGCCAGAAAGCAGACAATGGGTACTGCTAAGGAAACAAACAGTTTATCAAAATTGAAACTTTTAAGGTAGTGGCTGATTCCAAGACAAATATGTGCCCAGATTCTAATGCATTCTCGGCGAGGTGAAAACTGTGCGCAAACTTTCGGCTGCGCGAAGAGAACAGCAGATAAAAGCTGTTGTAAAAAGAATTGGCTCCTCTTCATTTTCTCTATTGTGAAGTTGAATGGAACACGAACAATCAACTTTCCCGTCTAGCTGATTGTGTGGAGACACCCTTATTGTCTACCTTCAGGTAAATAAAATAGAAACACAATTGGCCCGGTACTCGGTGCGTTGTGATGCTCAACTTTTAAATTCCCAAACTTGAGTAAGTTATTTTTATTTAGTTTAATTTATTTTTCTCCATTTAGCGTTCAGCCTGTAAGCTGTGCCTACTACGCATGTACAACAAAACGAGGGAAGTTATCAAAAGGCGTGAAAGAAAATTATGTCATAAATCAAGCACACAGAATATTCTTTAGAGCGATATGTTACTCGGAGTACCTACACGAGAAATATTTGGTATGGTATACTGAGAGTGGCCGTTAGGCCGCAGCTAGTGGGACAATTTATCAAAGGCGACGGAACCCTCGTCCAATCAGTTGATAGCAATGCCATAAATATTTACTTTAATAAGATTCCGACCCTTCTTTCGCGACACTGTTGTTCTACGGCCTACTTTGCCTTACAATTTCGACTCTCCAATGTTCATGCCGAATCCTTGAAAGTTTCTAAATTGATATCAAAATATGTGAACATTTGTATTGAACTTAACCAACTCAAAATTTTCGATAGTGCCTCAGCCAAAGCTAACCTGTCACATAGTATCTGCCAAAATGACATCATTAATGCGATCTTGAAACTACTAAGACGCCTGAATTACCGCCCAGCACATGACCGCCCAGATAGTCGAGTATGATTGTTGTGGTCACCCGGGATCGCGTCTAGATCGCGCAAAGCGCGTAATCCCGCGGAGAATACGTGCCTGCAACTCAAGGGATGGGATTTGCAGGATCATCAGGCAAGACGGGAATTCCCTTGTTCGTCTCGACGTTGCTCGAGGTCTGATCTGCGTGTTCAGTTGCAAGACAAACTCGATAGTGTAATCCTTATATCAAACTATCACCCTGTTTGTTTCTGTCAAATGCAGCCGGAAGTAAACCGATGTATGCATGGAGTTTCCTTACTTTCATGTTGCATAACATTTTATTTGTCGTGACATTTTACTTGCTAATATTATATACATTCGTGTCACCACAATATTATGTTATGCATATTGTGGTGGTACAGAGTAGGTATTGGTTGTTATAAGTACACACTACCTACTGATATAGGTGTTTTACACTTGGGTCCATATTGGCTCATATAAACTTGATGTGTCGATTTTTTCTAGTAATACCGCTTCGTAATCATAATCATCACTCTTCATAATTTTTTTCTTCCTACCCTTTATGTTTCTAAATTTCTGTAACTATCATCGGAACTCATAACGAACAATTTTCATAAAATGTTTCTTCATAATGTCATTACTAAGAAAAGACTTGAACTCATAATTTGGTTTTTCATAACAGATTCCTTCATAATGGACATATATCATAATTTTGTTTTTCCGCTCTTTTATAAAAAAAAATGACCTCGAAGACAAAAGCGGGAGCGAAGCTCCCGCTTCCGTCTTCTGACCTATCCGCGATCCGAGTCGGTTTTGCCACTAAGTCCCTGTTTCCTACTGCCTACTTGAACTTATATAACACTAACTTGGCATTAATCGGATTAAAAAAAAGGTGGTTGTTCTTCATTAATACATAATTTAACAATAACTACTAGCATGTATAGAAATAAATATGATATTAAACTATATTGCTAAAAATCGGTGCTTATGACATAAAAGTATATCAACATAGATAGTAGTAACAGAGATACTTATGTTGAATAAACTTATGAATATAGACAATTCGAAGTTACGATAGTTATTAGCACAAATAGTTATGAATAGTGATCATTATGAGATAAAATTGTATGAGAAAATTTTTCGGAACTCCAATAATCGAAGTTGCAATTTTATATGAACTTTGGCGCACCCTTTACACTTACCTATAAATTAATCGTACATAACCTATAAAATACAACCGATTTCTAGTGTATTAGAATTAAACACTTTATCGTGAAAACTATCGCAAAATTCACATCGTACGGACTTTCTAATTACAGATCCACTAGACCAACATCAAATGTTATAAATGTTTATTTCATTTTGATTAAATGTGTATTCATATAGCAATTTCTAAGACTAAAATAAAATAAAAGAGGGTAATGATAAAAGAAGTATATATTTCTACACCCTAATATGATATTCATTGCCATTTCAAAACGTGGGTACGTCTAAAAAGTGTCAAGTACTCGATTAGACAGACTTACATATTCATCATATTTTAATGATGCCTCACATGAAACCCTCAAAGACGCCAGATATTTCGCACAGAAGTATATTTATACGAAAGAGAAGTGCATGATTCTGACAATATCCTTTTAATTGTGTAGTCCGCGAGGGAGCATTATGATGCCGGCAGCGTGCGCTCGGGGTGGGAAGACGTTCACTTGTTAGTGAGCCGCGGCGAGAAAACCAAATATTAACAATTGAGGAAATACAGTCTGATCAAGATTTAGAAGGGATCAGTACAACGTCTTTATTGGAAATAGGTCAAAAGGAAATGTGCTTAAGACAAGCTACTTTAATTTAAACACAGCTTTGTTCACTTTTTATGGTACATCATTTTAATTCTAATACCAATGTAGAGCTCTTCTAACCTTTGCCATATTTAACCGACGCAAAAAAATGGAGGAGGTTCTCAAGTCAACGCGTATATATATATTTTTATATTATTAAAAAGTGTGAATGTTAAGTTGAAAAAAAAAATTGAAAACTAAACATTTTAACCGATCCTATTCTCAAACCGATCTCTAAAAACGTAGCACTCGAAAAAGAGTCCGAAAGTTGTAGGGCGGGTCGTATTTCGAGTTGTCCTCGGTCGAGTTCTCGAGTGACCGGCCCGGGTCAGCCGTTATTGCGAGAACGCTTATTTGCAGAACACTAGAGAACAGTTTTCGTGCTGATTTTGGCAATATACGACTGACGGTAGTGACCGGTGTGTGGTGTGGAAACTTTTGTCGGATTGTGTTTCGAACGATTTACAAAATAGCCTCCGAACGATATACAAAATAGCCTCTGTTGTGATGAGTTTTTTATGCAGCCGCTCAGGTTTTGTTTCACAACGTTACTTACATTCGGATTACTGGTCCAACGTAACACAATCAGAATTTTTATTTCACAAGTTACTTAAAACATCCACAAGAGTGCCTACGCTTCTCACTTTGGCATGAGTAATCTATAGTAAAATATAGGTTTTCTACTGTATGTGTACATAATATGTGTTATAACATACTACAAAATTGTTAAAAAACAAAATAGTTTAGGTATTTTTCAGCCAAAAAAAATGAATGTTCGTTGAGGATGCTTGTGAATATATTTAATATACATAATACTGGACTGATATGCGGGCCAGAAACATGGATATTTCATGCTTGCATGTTGCTATCAGTCTAACGCTCAACGCGAGCCACTTGTGAAACCACCCTTATACTTAAAATTCGATACATCGAACGCTTTGATCCACGCTTTGTTCCGCTAAGGGCCTGCACACACGGAGGCATAAGTGCAGAGCGTATTTGCGCGGCGCGATTACGACGGTGCAGCAGTGTTTACACTGGAATATTAAACGACGTTAATGAATGCTTAGGGTTTTATGTTTCTCACTTTTTAATCGTTTTAACGGTTTAGGTTAGGAGGTCGTATCAAACTGAAAGTCAAATAATTATTCCGGAAGCTGCCCTGGCGAGAGCTTTTTGTGATTTTTCGGAAGTATTATAAAATCCATTTCAAATTAAGATCTTATTGTTTCAAAAATATCACGACTCTTGATGGTAGGTATTTTAATAATAAAGATAGTTTTAAAATTCACAAAGCTGTCTAAGAGTGAGAAAGATATCTCCTTGTTTCAACAATCAAATCCTTTCCTATATTAAATAACACAATTAAATTAGCATAATCAGTGTTTTAAAGACGGAATCGGATAGCAAATTTACAGGTAGGTCGCAATAAAGATGCGCATAAGAGAGAGTTAACTGCGCAAAATAATCGCGGCCGACCGTTGTTTTATGATCCGATTTTGCATATCCCAACATCTGTTAGAACAATAAACCCGAAAGAGACGCCGGGGTGTTGTGCGGAGTTGTTACTTGTTATTCCGTCCAAATCTATCCTTTAAAGGCTTAGAAACGTGCCCAACGTACGGTTTTATAAAATGCGGTATAATATATCTACGTTAATGTCGACCGCAATTATGTAGCATACATCATTAATAAATTATAACACCCCTCTTATTTCGTCGGGGGTTAAAAATATCACGATATTGACTCGTTCAACCAATTTTTTTTGACATTTGAGGACTGAATTTGATAACTCTAAAATTCCTAAGATATACAGATGAAGTGAGAAACCTTTTCATTTTAAGGTCTTTACGGCATGACAAAAAAACGGTCACTAAACTTACTATGAACCTGCCTACAACTACAAATTATAAAACGCTGTACAAACTGAGGAGGTTTAGCATGATCGCATCAATTATTATTTAATCGTATGACATAGTCAATACGCTTAACAATGTCGATATACGTTATTTTATAGCGATCGTAAATAATAACGATGTTCCTGTTTGCCAACCTTCTTTGTACGAACAAGCGAGCCCTCGTTAGTAATACTGCGATGAACATTGTCTTCAATTTAATGTTATTGAAAGGAGTTTAAGTACAACTTTTTTATATATTCCTTCACACCATATTATTTACTTCAAACGTCAAAAGAATTTTGTGCAGGGAGAAATTTAAAATGGACGACTGGACGTTTTTAAAAATTGCAAACCCTCTCGCATTTAAATTTGAAAAGTTGTCCGGGCCGTTCGGTCCGGTAACGGTAAAAGGGTATTACTTATGAATCAATACTTAATGAGTATCAATAGGAAGCTTTTGAAACTCGCCGGCCTCTCTGTGTGCATTCTCGGCGCATCATTAATATTGAAACTTACTCTCCCGTCCATTGTCTCTCGAGTGGCCCTCTTTGTATAACTATACAGCAACTTCCTTGCCCAAATGAAACTACTCATTTCCTTTGCAAAGTGCTCCTATCTCAAAAATTGTGATCAGATTTTCTTTCAATGCTTTTACATTTCTGTTTCTACCTTTTTATTATGTTAGAATATGGTATAGACAATTCAGTTCTATAAATCCGATCATTGACTTGGAAGTCACAATTCAACCCTGTTGCTCAGATTACGGTTTATTATATACGTAGTTTGATTGAAAACGGAACTGAATGAAAACAGCGCTATGGAAAAAATATAAATATTCGCTCATTTTTCTATGAACTTTTAGTTACACGTGCACGCAAAAGCGAGAAATGTTGGAAATACAAAGCTTTTTTCATATCGCATGGAATGGCTATGGCGTGAAATATACTATTTTTACCATGGAAACTATTTTAATTAAACCCATTCGGTCGGAAGGAGTTTATAGAGGGACAGAATCGAGCGGGAGCCGATAGATTGGGAATGTTCAATTTGGTGGCCTCTTGATGAAGCTTGGTGGCAGTAATTGTCGTAGTCATTAACATTTACGATAATGACCCGGCTGGGATTGACGTCGCTATCTCCGATATCGTGCGCCGGAGATACCGCCAATCCTCTGCGCGCAAACGACCACACTGGATTGATATGTCATAAGTGACGAAGATGCCAAGCCATTATAAATCGAGATTAATTTTTAATCAAACAATAGGTACATTAAATACAGCATTTCATTTAGTCAGTAAGTTTATTTTTATTCGGCAATGAAGATTAATAATTGATTTATGTATCTGTTGGTCTTAACATCTTTATCCTACACCGAACAAATGTTTGTATCTAGTCCGGCAGATGTCTGGTGTCTTAAAGCATTCAGTCCGCCATTTGTACTTTCATGTGTTGTACAATAATTTTTAAATAAATATCTATAAATTTAAAAATTCAATAGTTCTATAGCTACACAAAACGAACATTTAATATTTATACAACTTTGTATTAACAAGTATTTGTATTAAAAATCAACCTTTTCTTCAACCCTCCGCCTGTACTAAAAATAAAATTTATTATTAATAGGTCAACATTGTAATGTTATTGTAATTAAAGAAATTACATTTCAAATACAGTTGTTCCAAGCAACATTTCTATCCTTATTTAAAAACAAAATGTTGTCTTAGTACAACAATTTATCAGAAGAAAGCTTTCGCCGCTTTTCCGAGAATTGTGTGTCTCTTGTAAAATCAGCACCATTTCATAGAAATGTTATTTTTAGTAGTAAATGAAGTAGCCATTATCTTGTCTGTAAAATTCTCTTTATTATTACCTACATTAATTTGATTAAATCTAGCGATAATCATAGCTTAGAACTTTTTCAGTTATATACTACAAGCCACTTAAATATAAATATTTGAGTAGTTTATTTTTATTATAACGTTCATACTTTAATCGTTTTTTTTTTATAATCAGAGCATTATCGCAATCTAATATCTATTTAATTAAAGGGTAAAAACTTGAAAACTCATTGCACGGAGCAGAATTGGAACCAGCGTCATTCTGGGGTACTTTTACTCATTCGAATGATAATTTTATTTTACTTAAAGCTATGTACGAGGGTAGTGACGTTATTAAGAGTTCACCGCCACTAGTTACCTCATTACACGCTAGTCATACGACTCCCAGCAAGTCATTAAGGCGGAGACATCTGCCAAGGCCTGCATATGCATGATGCGCGCATATTAATATTGGCGGCTCACGGCATCGATGCTCGTTGCATAAGGCAGGCGTAGTTATGAACTTTGCATATATGTTATTATATTTATACAACACTAATTAGAACACACTTTTTATAAAACTTGTCCGAAATGCCAATGCAAATTACT
Source organism: Epinotia demarniana (assembly GCA_945867215.1). Classification (NCBI taxonomy): domain Eukaryota; kingdom Metazoa; phylum Arthropoda; class Insecta; order Lepidoptera; family Tortricidae; genus Epinotia; species Epinotia demarniana. The sequence goes on along the minus strand of OX244266.1, from coordinate 20,051,992 downwards.
TGTAACTTTTTTCATAAGCCGTTATACCGACATGTGTTCCTTGTCTTGTACCTATTGTTGACTTGAGGCCGTACAGTTAACAGCAAAAGGAACAAATGAAATATGATCCCAAAATAATATAAACAATAAATTAAGTCAGATGTTACTGACTATCGTAGTTTATCAGAAGTAAATTAATTTTTCATAAGTAAGTGACATGCCATTCCAACAGTTAAAGTCATGAGTGTGTCAAATTAAACTGATTATCTATAAAATAAGGGTTTTTGACACTACATGACCTCGTAAGATCACCCCGGAATACAAGTCAGATGTTCGGTTAATCTCGGTTATATTCGTCAGACAAACACGCGAAATGAGTTCCTTATAGTAATATAACGAACTCATCAGCTTCATTTTAACATTCTAAATAAATCCTTTTTGAATATCGAGTACTCATTTGGATATTTTGAAATTTTGACTTTCTTTCGTTCCGCTTTGACATATTGATTAGGCATTTTGTTTCTGTGTCCCGGTGTCACTATGATAATTTTATTTTGACTAATTTAAATGTTTAGTTGTAGTTGTTTAGTTGTAATTACACTTTGTTAAAGAAAGTTATTTCTGGGGCGTCATGCTAGTACATGTTTTGATATTAATTTTGATCACTTTACTTTTGACGTTCACTGTACAAGGATATCGTTGTCAGCTACATAATAATAAGAGTACAGTAATCGTGATTACAGATAAATAATATAATAAATAAGTAAGTATACTACTCTTTATGATAAAAATAATTTTACAAACAAACGCCTCCGCAAATACAAAAGCATCTAATCAACCACAAAAGCCTTCTTAAGAAAGAGGAGTAATCTTAGTCTTAAAAAACTCTTCTAAAAAACTTGATAGCACGACGGTTTTCTGTTTGAGCGTCAAAGATGCACGTCGAGTACACCATGTAAACACGGCACCCTCAAATGAGGCTTTCGGCTGAGCACTGGGTGTGCAAGGGAGCGGTGAACATGAAGGTATGAAATAAAAGAAAGAGAAAGAAAGAAAAATATTTATTCGTGACATTACGTTATGAATTGATCCCAACTCAGCATGGTGCTGGCAAAATTATGGTAACGAGTTTACTATCAGAGCTGCCATTCCGTTATTCTTAATTGACAGAAGAGGGCATCACTAGAATGGGTACCGTTTTGTTTCGTGTCTCAAAAACACAAACGCAGGGATGTATATTCTATATATGCTGGGGACTTAAGTATATAAATAGTTTAACCGGCGTATTTAAAAAAATAGGGGAGAGAATAAACTAAGATCTGGCCATTCATTTGCTTGGGTTATTTAGTATAGCGGTAAAGTAAACTAAGTAAATAAATTAAAAAGTATAAGTAAATATTTTTACGTCACACCTGGCCATAATGCGAGTTTTACTGCACGCTGCACGTATGGGAAAACTCGCATTGTGGCCAGGTGAAGACGTAAAATCTTGTACTTAACACGGGCGGTAATTCGTAAAGCCCCAGAGCGCATATTTATGGCCCTCACCTTCGGTTCGGGCCACAAACACCTGCGATCTGGGGCATTCACGAATTCACCGCCCTAGTTACGTAATGTACTATTTTAATACAGTTGCTCAAAACGTGCTACTTTACGTTGCTGTTTAGCGTGCGGAAAGTTGGTTTTCGCGAACTAGTGCTTTTCACTTTTCCCACTCAATAATTGTACAAGTAAATTGTACCTTTAATTATTATGTCAATAAAAAATAAATAAGAGAGAACTGTATTTTTTTTTAACAATTTCATTATTCTTCAACTGTACAATGATGTTACAGAACGAATAATATAAAATTTTCGAATTCCTTACTTGTTGTTTTTTTTAATTTTTCGCAACTGTATTAAAATACGTCGTTCGATACACGTGCTGAAATGTCATTCTTCACTCGTCCCAAGTCTTGCCACTCGCATACAGCTCGTGGCAAGATATCTCGGTAATCGTTTTTAAATACCTGTTTGACAATTGAAGCAAATTAATGTATGATACATTATGATAGCTAGTGAAGTTGCCACAGGTATATTAGTTCATACAGCCAATTTCTACTGCGCCATATTTGTAGCGAAAATAAATAAAAATTTCACTGACAAGTCATGATAGTAATTTATTTAATAAAATTTCCAATATTCTCAGACTTAATAGTTAACCCGCTGTTTAGGACAAGGTGACAACGATTATGTGTTTTGCTGTATCTTTGTTTTTTTGTAATAAAATTGATATCATATCGCAAAAAAACGCTCACCGCTCACGTTTCCTCTAAGCCCTCTGCCCGCTCGCCCTCGGCACCGCATCACCCGTAATGATACGTCTCGAGAGATGCAACTCGAGGCAGCCTCGCGAATTTTAATTACGTCACGCACGCATTTGTGAGCTGTGCTTTATTCTTTATAAAGGCTTTATATGACATCGTGAAGCCGAGCGGAAAAACACCAGAGAATTGTTGTACAATTATTAATCGCTTTGGCATTTTTGGTAGGAGGTTTTTAGGACTTTTTTGTTGATTTATTTTTAGCGCAAAAAGTAAATCGGGTAGCTTTTAGTTAAAAGCTTACTGTTTTTTTCGCTTAGTTAAGCGAAAAATATTGAAGAAACCATTAAATTATTAACCAATAGGTAGTGTTTGTATCAGATAAATACAAACGCGAAAGGGAGAATATTCATAACTAGCTTTTGCCCGCGACTTCGTACGCGCATAAATTATGGTTTACATGGTGAGATTACCATGTTTAACCATACTATGAACATGATCGCAATAAATGAATATGAATACTACATATTGAAAATAAAGATTTCATTTCCATATTGATGACCAAAGTATCCTATTAGAGAGCGCTCCCTATGCGAGCCCCAGGTCCGAAGACCCTAGGTTGCGCCCGACGGACACTCACTATCCTATGGTGTATTGCAAGCGAGACCTGAGGCCAAAGTGCCAAGCAGTGAGGCAAGAGAGGCCGAAGGCCGAGCTTTTCATTGGAATTTTAGGCCTAAAGTAATCCTTCAGAGAGCGGTCTCAATGCGAGCTCGAGGGCCTAAGGCCCGTCCCCCATGGATACTCGTTATCTCTGAGTAACTTGCAAGTGAGTAACCTGAGGACCGAAGTTCTAGAGGTAAACGGGGACGCAAGCGGAGCCGAAGGCTTGAGTTTTTCGTAAGAATGACAGCCCCTAATCATGCTTGTAGACAGCGGTCACTCGGGGGCTGAATGCCCGTTTGTGAGCCCCCACGGACACTTACTATTCCCAGGTGTCTTGCTAGCGGAATTCCAGGCCAAATTTCCGAAGGTGAGTGGCGAGGCAAGCAAGGCCTTTTCGTTGTTATGTAAGGCCCAAAGCAAACCTTCTGAGAACGGTCTTAATGCGAGCAATGACCCCTAAGGACACTCATTATCTTCCGGTGTCTGGCAAGCGAAACTTGAGGACCAAAATCTCGAAGGTAAACGGGGAGGCAAGCGAAGAAGAAGCGAGGCGAAGGCTGAGGTTTTCGTAGGAATTATAAGGCCCAAAATATCCCTTTAGGGGGCGCTCCTTATGCGCTCCCAATAGTATTTCAAAAAGTCACGGGAGTTTTCTACATAAAAAAAAATTATACCATAGATAGGTACCTACTCGATTCTCCGCGGAATGCCGTTTTATCCAAATTGTATACCCACATCCCTTGACGTTGGTGAACTATGTTAATCCGAGATAAGTAGTGAACTCAACCTTCAAACAACATTAGATGATCTCTGATTTCGTAGCAAATATAGGAAGGCAGAGATCAAGGTTCCTGGTTTTTCAGTATAAACAGCGACGTTGTCAGTGACTGAAGTTCCAATATAATTAGGTCTCTTATGTATAACAGTTACTATCGGTGGAGGTTTCAACCAGTTTTGGTTAATATGTAGTGTTCAGCCGCCTACTACTATTTCACGTTTTATCTATGTTTTGCTAAAAGTTTGAATGGTTTGTACTTTCTAGTCAAGTATATGCTTGTCAATTTTAAAGTCTTTAGCTCATAGATTTAAAAAGTTCCCATACAAAGTTCAACCCCATTTTTTAACTCATTATCTTAATATTTTTTATATTAGCCTATATGTTGGCCGGGAATTTTCTCGACAGATTGGTAAAGTTTGCATCAAAATCCGTCCAGCCGTTTTCACGTGATGCGCGTACAAATAAACAAACAAAAATTCTAAAAACTTTTGTATTGTGTTCTGTTATCGATTTTAAGTATCCCCAGCAAACTTTTTTTCGAATATCTTCCATGTACAGACTTTCGACCGTCTTCAGCTTTATTAAATGTATAGATAAATACATTCGCGTTAGAAACCAACGTTCAAACATCCATTGAAATATGAAAATAAGGTTTCTATAACGGGTGTGCCATATCCGCTAATATTCTATATCGGCCCCAGAGTTTCAAAACAATTAAATTTGTTTTTTTTTATTTGAAGTTGTGATCCACAAGTACGTAATAAATGTTGACATTACGTTATCGTAGCATGTAACTTATTAAATATCTTGATAAAACACTGGGCACTTAAGTCATAGTGATTATTAGTGTCTTTGTATTCCATACATTTTTGGAGTTTTTTTTAACATTTTGCATGATTTTTTGCATGGAGTTTCCTTACTTTCATGTTGCATAACATTTTATTTGTCGTGACATTTTACTTGCTAATATTATATACATTCGTGTCACCACAATATTATGTTATGCATATTGTGGTGGTACAGAGTAGGTATTGGTTGTTATAAGTACACACTACCTACTGATATAGGTGTTTTACACTTGGGTCCATATTGGCTCATATAAACTTGATGTGTCGATTTTTTCTAGTAATACCGCTTCGTAATCATAATCATCACTCTTCATAATTTTTTTCTTCCTACCCTTTATGTTTCTAAATTTCTGTAACTATCATCGGAACTCATAACGAACAATTTTCATAAAATGTTTCTTCATAATGTCATTACTAAGAAAAGACTTGAACTCATAATTTGGTTTTTCATAACAGATTCCTTCATAATGGACATATATCATAATTTTGTTTTTCCGCTCTTTTATAAAAAAAAATGACCTCGAAGACAAAAGCGGGAGCGAAGCTCCCGCTTCCGTCTTCTGACCTATCCGCGATCCGAGTCGGTTTTGCCACTAAGTCCCTGTTTCCTACTGCCTACTTGAACTTATATAACACTAACTTGGCATTAATCGGATTAAAAAAAAGGTGGTTGTTCTTCATTAATACATAATTTAACAATAACTACTAGCATGTATAGAAATAAATATGATATTAAACTATATTGCTAAAAATCGGTGCTTATGACATAAAAGTATATCAACATAGATAGTAGTAACAGAGATACTTATGTTGAATAAACTTATGAATATAGACAATTCGAAGTTACGATAGTTATTAGCACAAATAGTTATGAATAGTGATCATTATGAGATAAAATTGTATGAGAAAATTTTTCGGAACTCCAATAATCGAAGTTGCAATTTTATATGAACTTTGGCGCACCCTTTACACTTACCTATAAATTAATCGTACATAACCTATAAAATACAACCGATTTCTAGTGTATTAGAATTAAACACTTTATCGTGAAAACTATCGCAAAATTCACATCGTACGGACTTTCTAATTACAGATCCACTAGACCAACATCAAATGTTATAAATGTTTATTTCATTTTGATTAAATGTGTATTCATATAGCAATTTCTAAGACTAAAATAAAATAAAAGAGGGTAATGATAAAAGAAGTATATATTTCTACACCCTAATATGATATTCATTGCCATTTCAAAACGTGGGTACGTCTAAAAAGTGTCAAGTACTCGATTAGACAGACTTACATATTCATCATATTTTAATGATGCCTCACATGAAACCCTCAAAGACGCCAGATATTTCGCACAGAAGTATATTTATACGAAAGAGAAGTGCATGATTCTGACAATATCCTTTTAATTGTGTAGTCCGCGAGGGAGCATTATGATGCCGGCAGCGTGCGCTCGGGGTGGGAAGACGTTCACTTGTTAGTGAGCCGCGGCGAGAAAACCAAATATTAACAATTGAGGAAATACAGTCTGATCAAGATTTAGAAGGGATCAGTACAACGTCTTTATTGGAAATAGGTCAAAAGGAAATGTGCTTAAGACAAGCTACTTTAATTTAAACACAGCTTTGTTCACTTTTTATGGTACATCATTTTAATTCTAATACCAATGTAGAGCTCTTCTAACCTTTGCCATATTTAACCGACGCAAAAAAATGGAGGAGGTTCTCAAGTCAACGCGTATATATATATTTTTATATTATTAAAAAGTGTGAATGTTAAGTTGAAAAAAAAAATTGAAAACTAAACATTTTAACCGATCCTATTCTCAAACCGATCTCTAAAAACGTAGCACTCGAAAAAGAGTCCGAAAGTTGTAGGGCGGGTCGTATTTCGAGTTGTCCTCGGTCGAGTTCTCGAGTGACCGGCCCGGGTCAGCCGTTATTGCGAGAACGCTTATTTGCAGAACACTAGAGAACAGTTTTCGTGCTGATTTTGGCAATATACGACTGACGGTAGTGACCGGTGTGTGGTGTGGAAACTTTTGTCGGATTGTGTTTCGAACGATTTACAAAATAGCCTCCGAACGATATACAAAATAGCCTCTGTTGTGATGAGTTTTTTATGCAGCCGCTCAGGTTTTGTTTCACAACGTTACTTACATTCGGATTACTGGTCCAACGTAACACAATCAGAATTTTTATTTCACAAGTTACTTAAAACATCCACAAGAGTGCCTACGCTTCTCACTTTGGCATGAGTAATCTATAGTAAAATATAGGTTTTCTACTGTATGTGTACATAATATGTGTTATAACATACTACAAAATTGTTAAAAAACAAAATAGTTTAGGTATTTTTCAGCCAAAAAAAATGAATGTTCGTTGAGGATGCTTGTGAATATATTTAATATACATAATACTGGACTGATATGCGGGCCAGAAACATGGATATTTCATGCTTGCATGTTGCTATCAGTCTAACGCTCAACGCGAGCCACTTGTGAAACCACCCTTATACTTAAAATTCGATACATCGAACGCTTTGATCCACGCTTTGTTCCGCTAAGGGCCTGCACACACGGAGGCATAAGTGCAGAGCGTATTTGCGCGGCGCGATTACGACGGTGCAGCAGTGTTTACACTGGAATATTAAACGACGTTAATGAATGCTTAGGGTTTTATGTTTCTCACTTTTTAATCGTTTTAACGGTTTAGGTTAGGAGGTCGTATCAAACTGAAAGTCAAATAATTATTCCGGAAGCTGCCCTGGCGAGAGCTTTTTGTGATTTTTCGGAAGTATTATAAAATCCATTTCAAATTAAGATCTTATTGTTTCAAAAATATCACGACTCTTGATGGTAGGTATTTTAATAATAAAGATAGTTTTAAAATTCACAAAGCTGTCTAAGAGTGAGAAAGATATCTCCTTGTTTCAACAATCAAATCCTTTCCTATATTAAATAACACAATTAAATTAGCATAATCAGTGTTTTAAAGACGGAATCGGATAGCAAATTTACAGGTAGGTCGCAATAAAGATGCGCATAAGAGAGAGTTAACTGCGCAAAATAATCGCGGCCGACCGTTGTTTTATGATCCGATTTTGCATATCCCAACATCTGTTAGAACAATAAACCCGAAAGAGACGCCGGGGTGTTGTGCGGAGTTGTTACTTGTTATTCCGTCCAAATCTATCCTTTAAAGGCTTAGAAACGTGCCCAACGTACGGTTTTATAAAATGCGGTATAATATATCTACGTTAATGTCGACCGCAATTATGTAGCATACATCATTAATAAATTATAACACCCCTCTTATTTCGTCGGGGGTTAAAAATATCACGATATTGACTCGTTCAACCAATTTTTTTTGACATTTGAGGACTGAATTTGATAACTCTAAAATTCCTAAGATATACAGATGAAGTGAGAAACCTTTTCATTTTAAGGTCTTTACGGCATGACAAAAAAACGGTCACTAAACTTACTATGAACCTGCCTACAACTACAAATTATAAAACGCTGTACAAACTGAGGAGGTTTAGCATGATCGCATCAATTATTATTTAATCGTATGACATAGTCAATACGCTTAACAATGTCGATATACGTTATTTTATAGCGATCGTAAATAATAACGATGTTCCTGTTTGCCAACCTTCTTTGTACGAACAAGCGAGCCCTCGTTAGTAATACTGCGATGAACATTGTCTTCAATTTAATGTTATTGAAAGGAGTTTAAGTACAACTTTTTTATATATTCCTTCACACCATATTATTTACTTCAAACGTCAAAAGAATTTTGTGCAGGGAGAAATTTAAAATGGACGACTGGACGTTTTTAAAAATTGCAAACCCTCTCGCATTTAAATTTGAAAAGTTGTCCGGGCCGTTCGGTCCGGTAACGGTAAAAGGGTATTACTTATGAATCAATACTTAATGAGTATCAATAGGAAGCTTTTGAAACTCGCCGGCCTCTCTGTGTGCATTCTCGGCGCATCATTAATATTGAAACTTACTCTCCCGTCCATTGTCTCTCGAGTGGCCCTCTTTGTATAACTATACAGCAACTTCCTTGCCCAAATGAAACTACTCATTTCCTTTGCAAAGTGCTCCTATCTCAAAAATTGTGATCAGATTTTCTTTCAATGCTTTTACATTTCTGTTTCTACCTTTTTATTATGTTAGAATATGGTATAGACAATTCAGTTCTATAAATCCGATCATTGACTTGGAAGTCACAATTCAACCCTGTTGCTCAGATTACGGTTTATTATATACGTAGTTTGATTGAAAACGGAACTGAATGAAAACAGCGCTATGGAAAAAATATAAATATTCGCTCATTTTTCTATGAACTTTTAGTTACACGTGCACGCAAAAGCGAGAAATGTTGGAAATACAAAGCTTTTTTCATATCGCATGGAATGGCTATGGCGTGAAATATACTATTTTTACCATGGAAACTATTTTAATTAAACCCATTCGGTCGGAAGGAGTTTATAGAGGGACAGAATCGAGCGGGAGCCGATAGATTGGGAATGTTCAATTTGGTGGCCTCTTGATGAAGCTTGGTGGCAGTAATTGTCGTAGTCATTAACATTTACGATAATGACCCGGCTGGGATTGACGTCGCTATCTCCGATATCGTGCGCCGGAGATACCGCCAATCCTCTGCGCGCAAACGACCACACTGGATTGATATGTCATAAGTGACGAAGATGCCAAGCCATTATAAATCGAGATTAATTTTTAATCAAACAATAGGTACATTAAATACAGCATTTCATTTAGTCAGTAAGTTTATTTTTATTCGGCAATGAAGATTAATAATTGATTTATGTATCTGTTGGTCTTAACATCTTTATCCTACACCGAACAAATGTTTGTATCTAGTCCGGCAGATGTCTGGTGTCTTAAAGCATTCAGTCCGCCATTTGTACTTTCATGTGTTGTACAATAATTTTTAAATAAATATCTATAAATTTAAAAATTCAATAGTTCTATAGCTACACAAAACGAACATTTAATATTTATACAACTTTGTATTAACAAGTATTTGTATTAAAAATCAACCTTTTCTTCAACCCTCCGCCTGTACTAAAAATAAAATTTATTATTAATAGGTCAACATTGTAATGTTATTGTAATTAAAGAAATTACATTTCAAATACAGTTGTTCCAAGCAACATTTCTATCCTTATTTAAAAACAAAATGTTGTCTTAGTACAACAATTTATCAGAAGAAAGCTTTCGCCGCTTTTCCGAGAATTGTGTGTCTCTTGTAAAATCAGCACCATTTCATAGAAATGTTATTTTTAGTAGTAAATGAAGTAGCCATTATCTTGTCTGTAAAATTCTCTTTATTATTACCTACATTAATTTGATTAAATCTAGCGATAATCATAGCTTAGAACTTTTTCAGTTATATACTACAAGCCACTTAAATATAAATATTTGAGTAGTTTATTTTTATTATAACGTTCATACTTTAATCGTTTTTTTTTTATAATCAGAGCATTATCGCAATCTAATATCTATTTAATTAAAGGGTAAAAACTTGAAAACTCATTGCACGGAGCAGAATTGGAACCAGCGTCATTCTGGGGTACTTTTACTCATTCGAATGATAATTTTATTTTACTTAAAGCTATGTACGAGGGTAGTGACGTTATTAAGAGTTCACCGCCACTAGTTACCTCATTACACGCTAGTCATACGACTCCCAGCAAGTCATTAAGGCGGAGACATCTGCCAAGGCCTGCATATGCATGATGCGCGCATATTAATATTGGCGGCTCACGGCATCGATGCTCGTTGCATAAGGCAGGCGTAGTTATGAACTTTGCATATATGTTATTATATTTATACAACACTAATTAGAACACACTTTTTATAAAACTTGTCCGAAATGCCAATGCAAATTACTTGTAACTTTTTTCATAAGCCGTTATACCGACATGTGTTCCTTGTCTTGTACCTATTGTTGACTTGAGGCCGTACAGTTAACAGCAAAAGGAACAAATGAAATATGATCCCAAAATAATATAAACAATAAATTAAGTCAGATGTTACTGACTATCGTAGTTTATCAGAAGTAAATTAATTTTTCATAAGTAAGTGACATGCCATTCCAACAGTTAAAGTCATGAGTGTGTCAAATTAAACTGATTATCTATAAAATAAGGGTTTTTGACACTACATGACCTCGTAAGATCACCCCGGAATACAAGTCAGATGTTCGGTTAATCTCGGTTATATTCGTCAGACAAACACGCGAAATGAGTTCCTTATAGTAATATAACGAACTCATCAGCTTCATTTTAACATTCTAAATAAATCCTTTTTGAATATCGAGTACTCATTTGGATATTTTGAAATTTTGACTTTCTTTCGTTCCGCTTTGACATATTGATTAGGCATTTTGTTTCTGTGTCCCGGTGTCACTATGATAATTTTATTTTGACTAATTTAAATGTTTAGTTGTAGTTGTTTAGTTGTAATTACACTTTGTTAAAGAAAGTTATTTCTGGGGCGTCATGCTAGTACATGTTTTGATATTAATTTTGATCACTTTACTTTTGACGTTCACTGTACAAGGATATCGTTGTCAGCTACATAATAATAAGAGTACAGTAATCGTGATTACAGATAAATAATATAATAAATAAGTAAGTATACTACTCTTTATGATAAAAATAATTTTACAAACAAACGCCTCCGCAAATACAAAAGCATCTAATCAACCACAAAAGCCTTCTTAAGAAAGAGGAGTAATCTTAGTCTTAAAAAACTCTTCTAAAAAACTTGATAGCACGACGGTTTTCTGTTTGAGCGTCAAAGATGCACGTCGAGTACACCATGTAAACACGGCACCCTCAAATGAGGCTTTCGGCTGAGCACTGGGTGTGCAAGGGAGCGGTGAACATGAAGGTATGAAATAAAAGAAAGAGAAAGAAAGAAAAATATTTATTCGTGACATTACGTTATGAATTGATCCCAACTCAGCATGGTGCTGGCAAAATTATGGTAACGAGTTTACTATCAGAGCTGCCATTCCGTTATTCTTAATTGACAGAAGAGGGCATCACTAGAATGGGTACCGTTTTGTTTCGTGTCTCAAAAACACAAACGCAGGGATGTATATTCTATATATGCTGGGGACTTAAGTATATAAATAGTTTAACCGGCGTATTTAAAAAAATAGGGGAGAGAATAAACTAAGATCTGGCCATTCATTTGCTTGGGTTATTTAGTATAGCGGTAAAGTAAACTAAGTAAATAAATTAAAAAGTATAAGTAAATATTTTTACGTCACACCTGGCCATAATGCGAGTTTTACTGCACGCTGCACGTATGGGAAAACTCGCATTGTGGCCAGGTGAAGACGTAAAATCTTGTACTTAACACGGGCGGTAATTCGTAAAGCCCCAGAGCGCATATTTATGGCCCTCACCTTCGGTTCGGGCCACAAACACCTGCGATCTGGGGCATTCACGAATTCACCGCCCTAGTTACGTAATGTACTATTTTAATACAGTTGCTCAAAACGTGCTACTTTACGTTGCTGTTTAGCGTGCGGAAAGTTGGTTTTCGCGAACTAGTGCTTTTCACTTTTCCCACTCAATAATTGTACAAGTAAATTGTACCTTTAATTATTATGTCAATAAAAAATAAATAAGAGAGAACTGTATTTTTTTTTAACAATTTCATTATTCTTCAACTGTACAATGATGTTACAGAACGAATAATATAAAATTTTCGAATTCCTTACTTGTTGTTTTTTTTAATTTTTCGCAACTGTATTAAAATACGTCGTTCGATACACGTGCTGAAATGTCATTCTTCACTCGTCCCAAGTCTTGCCACTCGCATACAGCTCGTGGCAAGATATCTCGGTAATCGTTTTTAAATACCTGTTTGACAATTGAAGCAAATTAATGTATGATACATTATGATAGCTAGTGAAGTTGCCACAGGTATATTAGTTCATACAGCCAATTTCTACTGCGCCATATTTGTAGCGAAAATAAATAAAAATTTCACTGACAAGTCATGATAGTAATTTATTTAATAAAATTTCCAATATTCTCAGACTTAATAGTTAACCCGCTGTTTAGGACAAGGTGACAACGATTATGTGTTTTGCTGTATCTTTGTTTTTTTGTAATAAAATTGATATCATATCGCAAAAAAACGCTCACCGCTCACGTTTCCTCTAAGCCCTCTGCCCGCTCGCCCTCGGCACCGCATCACCCGTAATGATACGTCTCGAGAGATGCAACTCGAGGCAGCCTCGCGAATTTTAATTACGTCACGCACGCATTTGTGAGCTGTGCTTTATTCTTTATAAAGGCTTTATATGACATCGTGAAGCCGAGCGGAAAAACACCAGAGAATTGTTGTACAATTATTAATCGCTTTGGCATTTTTGGTAGGAGGTTTTTAGGACTTTTTTGTTGATTTATTTTTAGCGCAAAAAGTAAATCGGGTAGCTTTTAGTTAAAAGCTTACTGTTTTTTTCGCTTAGTTAAGCGAAAAATATTGAAGAAACCATTAAATTATTAACCAATAGGTAGTGTTTGTATCAGATAAATACAAACGCGAAAGGGAGAATATTCATAACTAGCTTTTGCCCGCGACTTCGTACGCGCATAAATTATGGTTTACATGGTGAGATTACCATGTTTAACCATACTATGAACATGATCGCAATAAATGAATATGAATACTACATATTGAAAATAAAGATTTCATTTCCATATTGATGACCAAAGTATCCTATTAGAGAGCGCTCCCTATGCGAGCCCCAGGTCCGAAGACCCTAGGTTGCGCCCGACGGACACTCACTATCCTATGGTGTATTGCAAGCGAGACCTGAGGCCAAAGTGCCAAGCAGTGAGGCAAGAGAGGCCGAAGGCCGAGCTTTTCATTGGAATTTTAGGCCTAAAGTAATCCTTCAGAGAGCGGTCTCAATGCGAGCTCGAGGGCCTAAGGCCCGTCCCCCATGGATACTCGTTATCTCTGAGTAACTTGCAAGTGAGTAACCTGAGGACCGAAGTTCTAGAGGTAAACGGGGACGCAAGCGGAGCCGAAGGCTTGAGTTTTTCGTAAGAATGACAGCCCCTAATCATGCTTGTAGACAGCGGTCACTCGGGGGCTGAATGCCCGTTTGTGAGCCCCCACGGACACTTACTATTCCCAGGTGTCTTGCTAGCGGAATTCCAGGCCAAATTTCCGAAGGTGAGTGGCGAGGCAAGCAAGGCCTTTTCGTTGTTATGTAAGGCCCAAAGCAAACCTTCTGAGAACGGTCTTAATGCGAGCAATGACCCCTAAGGACACTCATTATCTTCCGGTGTCTGGCAAGCGAAACTTGAGGACCAAAATCTCGAAGGTAAACGGGGAGGCAAGCGAAGAAGAAGCGAGGCGAAGGCTGAGGTTTTCGTAGGAATTATAAGGCCCAAAATATCCCTTTAGGGGGCGCTCCTTATGCGCTCCCAATAGTATTTCAAAAAGTCACGGGAGTTTTCTACATAAAAAAAAATTATACCATAGATAGGTACCTACTCGATTCTCCGCGGAATGCCGTTTTATCCAAATTGTATACCCACATCCCTTGACGTTGGTGAACTATGTTAATCCGAGATAAGTAGTGAACTCAACCTTCAAACAACATTAGATGATCTCTGATTTCGTAGCAAATATAGGAAGGCAGAGATCAAGGTTCCTGGTTTTTCAGTATAAACAGCGACGTTGTCAGTGACTGAAGTTCCAATATAATTAGGTCTCTTATGTATAACAGTTACTATCGGTGGAGGTTTCAACCAGTTTTGGTTAATATGTAGTGTTCAGCCGCCTACTACTATTTCACGTTTTATCTATGTTTTGCTAAAAGTTTGAATGGTTTGTACTTTCTAGTCAAGTATATGCTTGTCAATTTTAAAGTCTTTAGCTCATAGATTTAAAAAGTTCCCATACAAAGTTCAACCCCATTTTTTAACTCATTATCTTAATATTTTTTATATTAGCCTATATGTTGGCCGGGAATTTTCTCGACAGATTGGTAAAGTTTGCATCAAAATCCGTCCAGCCGTTTTCACGTGATGCGCGTACAAATAAACAAACAAAAATTCTAAAAACTTTTGTATTGTGTTCTGTTATCGATTTTAAGTATCCCCAGCAAACTTTTTTTCGAATATCTTCCATGTACAGACTTTCGACCGTCTTCAGCTTTATTAAATGTATAGATAAATACATTCGCGTTAGAAACCAACGTTCAAACATCCATTGAAATATGAAAATAAGGTTTCTATAACGGGTGTGCCATATCCGCTAATATTCTATATCGGCCCCAGAGTTTCAAAACAATTAAATTTGTTTTTTTTTATTTGAAGTTGTGATCCACAAGTACGTAATAAATGTTGACATTACGTTATCGTAGCATGTAACTTATTAAATATCTTGATAAAACACTGGGCACTTAAGTCATAGTGATTATTAGTGTCTTTGTATTCCATACATTTTTGGAGTTTTTTTTAACATTTTGCATGATTTTTTGTATTTGAAATATAAAATAATGTTGATAGTATTCCAGAAACGTTAGAGAAGCCAGAAATGCTGAAACTTAAAAAAAAAACTTGTTTTTGTGTGAAACCTGGAACGGATTGGCTTAATAATCCACTGTTTGATTTTTTTTGCTCCTATTAAAGCCTTATATAATTTTTTCCTGTGTAGTTAAGTGTACTGCTCATTTTTTACCTCCATTCAAATTATTAAAAAAATGTGTCATGATGATTAAATACGTTTTAGATATGAAATATCTAATGTTAAACCTGCATAATTCTCAAATGTTGTATAACACCGTTTACGTACGTAACCTAATGTATTTTAGTTTCGCAAAATCTCATTATCATAGTAATCTGCGAGGCTATACATGTTAGAAAACAAATAAATCACATTTCCATTTAATACACCCCGAAGTCACTTCTTTAAACTCTCAAAGTTTCCTTCAGCTAATAAATGATAAGTAGGTATATATGTAAAGGCAGTTCGACGGTATCATAAATTGATACGAGCTATTATTAGTTCGCCAACTACAAATTTATACTTCGTAATAGTTAAGGCACAGTAATAACCATCAGTACACTCAATTTTACTGAGAGGCACACATGGGTTTACACATGATTACAGTATAAATTATATTATACGCGTGACATGATCAATTCTGCGATTTATCGAAAGATTCTAACTTCAACCGTATTTCCGGAACTGTATCGTTATTATCATAATACTTGTGAGCCAAATCGTATCATTTGGTCACTGGCTCAAAGTTGTTGGTTTTCCTCATCCACATTTTATTTGATTTCCTCGAGCATGCCTAAGGAAGAATTTTATTCGCAGAAATATCATTGTGAATGTGTGCTCAGTCAGTTAGCCACCTGACTTCTTGTGTGTCACCGAATATTGATGTAAGTATTTAAGGCTTTGTATTTTTCATTAAGTAACCTATTTTTATCATAAGGAAAAACTTTAAGTAAGTACAATTCAGTTTTTGGACTCCAAATGATGTTCACTCGTAAATACAAAATGTCGGATAGGTATTATAGGTACCAGCAGAAAAAAAACAATATTTTCGACTAATATACTAAGTTTCATAAACAAAAAATTGTAAGCGTACGTTTATTTATTACAAAAACGTCCAAATCTGTTCTGCAAGTTCCCAGAAATTGGGTCTAAAGAAATTGTAATACTTAAGTAATTTCCATAAATAAATTTAAGGCGATAAATATAAATGTTCAAAGGGTATGCAGGTGCGTTGAATCCAACTGATCCCCTTGCCCAGGGGAGTCAGAAAGAAATATCGTAAAAACTCGCGAATATTGCAAACAATTCGTAAAATTGTAAGTACCTCAACATTTTTCTCTTTCAAGTGTTCGCGAGGAGTTTTGGGGCCACATTTTGTATCTAAATGCGAGATAAGGGCATGCTTGAGAGCGTGATGCACTAACGAAGGAAAAAATGAAGCTCTTGAAGCCTCTCCACTTGAAAGAGGGCACTGTTTCTCAAAAGCACCAAAAAAAGATGTTTGAGTATTTTTGTATGTTGGTTTCATAGATGTTTTCCAAATAATAGAAGGCTTATGAAGTATAGCAATTAGTATCTACCCGTTTAGCTTGCTAACCTTGCATATAATGTGTATTAGCACATACATAGCAAGACTAATAATGAAATGTCCGGTGTTGAAACTTTTGTTCAAAACAGCACTAAAATACATTTATCTGAATTTTTGCTAGTATCGTCTCATCTTGTTAAACACTAAAAGGTACAAAAACAACATCGAAACATGTTTTCATCGAGTCTAAAGTTTCACGCTCGAAGAAGGAGTCAGGCATTGCGGACTCGTGAATAATAAATTGAATAATTTTGATAGATATATACATAAATTGTACAATTATATTATGTTAAATATTATATTATATCATGTTACCAAGTTGATTTAAAGTACCTGATTATTTATTTGTATGGGTTTGTGGACGAAAGAAAAAGAAGCATCCGCAACCGGATGCTTCTGTTTTCTGGAAGAAAGTAACGTAATTTAAAATTAAATAACGAATGGAAATAATGCAATTTTAAGTAAAAAGTCAATGCAACTAAATGCAGGTATAGTATGCGTACTATGGCATTCGATAAATTAGGTACTATAATAACGTAGATAACATTGATATTAAATTTATGTCCATGATGAAATATGAAATTTATTTTTTCTAAATAAATAATAAATACTACTAAAATTATAACAGTAACTAACATACTACTTATACTTAACTAAAATAAATGGTCTCCCCGCGGCATGGTGCCTAAGATGCTGGCAGCATTTCCCCGCTGTATCGCAATACTTATGCGTTGAGCGAGGAAGCCGCCAGCTCTTCGGTCCCCGGTGGTGTCGGCTAATTTTTTTGAGATTTCTTTGAAGAGATTGAGGGCGCTGGGACCCCACGGACCAAGGGTCTCGACGCCGAATGGAACAAAGTAGTATTCGGCGCCGAGACTCCTATATTTGTTATTTTTTACCTTTTCTGCAGCCTCTGCAGGCGCACCGGCTCTGGAGGACGTTCCGTGGAGATGGGATGGGGCCAATGTGTCGACGCAGGTGGCGTCCCACACCACCACCCGACCCATCTTCCACGGAATCAAAGACATTCCACCCGGTCTCTTGCCGTCGTCCCTGAGAATGCCGGGTGGCTCTAACAGGGCCGGCACATTGGGCACAGGGCTGGCAAGAGAGCGGCGTAGAATGTCGTTGAGTGCGGCGTGTCTTGAAAAGCGGCCCGCACTCTTTTGGCACGAAAGGCCGTGATGTCCCAACGCGTTGACGTCACTGCCGCAGGGACACGTGTGTGGAGCACATACCCGGACTCCAAGCCGCAGACAGGTAGCAACGCGCAGGGTGTGGGGTTCTAAGAAAGTCCCAGTATGCACCGACGGAAAGGCGTGTAACCAGGAGCCTGCTTCTCTGGTCCCCACAGCCAAGATCCTGGCGCGATCGGAACCTGTACTGCGATCTAGGAGAGAGTCGTATGTCATTTTTGACGATATGTCATCCCAGGCCCTTTGTGATTTTAAATTTTGAGGGGGATCCTTACCCGGGCAGGCAATAGACCAGGCGTTTTTGGCCTCCGTCAAGCCAGCAGTCTCATAGTTTACAGGGAACGCCCCTAAGATTTTACCTATGAGATTTGCCGAGCTGTGAACGGAGGACAAAAACGCCGGTACAGAAACACTGGAAATTTTGCGTTAACCTAGCCCACCGTAACGAATGGGTAGGGATGCTTGGGTCCAAGAATTCTCACTGAGTTGCAGGTTTAAAATACATTCCAAACCTGTCCATGATTAATTATTTGCTGACAAACGTACACAAATCGACCTAGACCCAAACGCAAACCAGAAAACATCCATGACTCAGGAAAAAATATTCATAAATTATCACACATATAAATGCCCTTACCGGTATTGGAACCCAGGATCTCTATAGCTTGTCTTACTCATAAACTTCTTTAGTGACACTACTTTAGGGTTCCTGTTTTACTATAATATAAAAGCAAATACTGTTGATATGGTACAGTCAAGTCAGTCGTCAAACTATACCAAAGCAGCAAAAAATTATAACATTCCTCGGACGCATGTTATTAAAGAATTTGGCCTTAACTGTGACATTACTAACAGTAGTTTACTCACTAGAAAGTACTAAAACTAACTGATGTCTTAACGCCAAAGATCTAGAGCGTGGCAAATTTTAAAGCAGCGGCGCACTACACGGCGAGTTTCTAAAATAAATTCCACAGATGTCGCTGGCATCACCGGTGTCATAAAGGAGGAATATGTTTACAAGCCGGTAGCTCGTCAGCAAATCCACCGTCGCCGAGGAGTCTTACAAATTGTCACACCCGCGGCTACGCTGTGTTATGAAAACTTGCCACAGGTAAAGAGGGCTCCGGCAAACAATTTGTTCGGTGCTTACACTCTGAATAAATATACTTGCTTACGTGTTTACCGCGGCGCAAAGTTTTCCGCCGATGGCAATGTCGGTTCCACTAATGTGAAGGATAGGCAATTTAGTGACAAACTGTATTTTCATGTACCTAGCATACGACTACGACTTCTTTTACCATGTCACTTCATGGCGGAGTATGCAGTTAATATGTATTAAATATGATTTATAAGATGGAAACAAACTGCCACAGCTATTACTTATATTACAACGTAGCGGCAGCTGCATTAGTAAATTACCGGCACGAATATTTTACACACATTGTAGCTATACCAAATAACCAAATTCCTACTACTATTTTCAACAACACGCAAACCTAGATAATGTGGAAAATTTATACTTCCGCGGTCCCAGCACGGTTATTATTTATCTTTATTGTATTGTAATAGCTTTTTACAAATAAAGCGGAACGTCGTACACGCATACTTCTATTTTAATCGGCCCCCAAGGAGCCGTAATGACGACTCAATTAAAGCCATCCACCGTAAAGCGTTTACTGTAATAATCCGTTTAATACAAACGGCGTCTTCAGTAAATATTATAAACAGTTATTGGCGAGTCTTTGTATTTACATAAATAATTATTTTCTCCTTAATTGCTTAGTCGAGATAGCGGCTCGCATTTCACCACTAATGAACACAAATGTAATGGATATTTCCACAAGGTACCATATAGTGGAGAAAAGATATTGTGTCCGACCAAACGAAGCCAATTTTGATTTACTACGGACCTGAGGCGAAATCGTAGGCTTAATTTTCATTTAAAGGAAGAATAAAAAAGTTGAATAATTACTCGTAATTGTTGTTGCGAACGGGAACGTGAAGATAGATGTCGATTTATGCGTGCTTTATAATTATGGTAATTATTTCAGCGATCCAAGGTATGGCTGGAATTGCTTAAAGGCTATTTCCGAAACAAATGTGTATTCGTAGGTACTTGTTTAATAGTAGGCCGTAATGATTGTTCATTTGAAAATAAGGTAGCAGAAGTCGTGTTTCCTACAGGGTTGTGAATATCCAATTATGAAACGCGGCGTTATCAGCTAATAAAGTAGAGAAAAACACTTTAAAGTTTATGGTGGTCTGAAGAAGGGCTATAATTGCAGGTTGAGGTGGTGATACCTGATACGTTGGCGTCAGTGATTTGTTGAAACTTTAATTACAGCAGTTGTAAGTTAATAATTAATGGGGCCTGGGGGTTATCGTCGATCACGACGAGGCGCGTCTTGGGCCAGCGGTGCGTAAAGCGGTCACGCCGGCGCCGGAGCCAAGTGTCGAGCGGATTGCTAATCACATTCTACACTAAGTACGGTCAGCTTCGATAGATGTTACGTTGTTTTTTAATACGGTCCAAGTGTCGAGCGGATTGCTAATCACATTCTACACTAAGTTCAGTCAGCTTCGATAGTCGTTACGTTGTTTTTTAATACGGTCCAAGTGTCGAGCGGATTGCTAATCACATTCTACACTAAGTACGGTCAGCTTCGATAGACGTTTCGTTGTTTTTTAATACGGTCCAAGTGTCGAACGGATTGCTAATCACATTCTACACTAAGTACGGTCAGCTTCGATAGACGTTACGTTATTTTTTAATACGGTCATATTTTTCAACGATAATATATCACTGGTCAAAATTGTATTGTGATAATGTTTGATAACATTTTAGCCAAATACATACTGAACATCATAGTCTATATAAGTTCTTTCGCCACTCATGGACGAGCACGAGCAGTAGTACTCCCTACGCTGGCCAAGTGCGAGTTGGGGACTTAACATGCACATTTTATATTCAACAAATTAACACAATACCCAGAAGTAGGTATCATGCAATCATCATATAATATCAATCAAAATCAAGTAGGTAGTGAATAAATGATCATTATCTTTTCGAAGTAGTTGGCAACACACTTTTTGTTTCAACATTTTGTAAATAAGCTTAACATTAAGCGGTGTAACTGTTTCTTCGCTACATTTAAGACCTAACCTTATACGGGTCGCAACCGAGGGTCCGCGTTATGACTGTGTAGCACGCTGTAGATAATTACCACCAGCCGAGTGGTGGAAGCATAAAATATGTTCACGCACGCCTCGATCCTTCCTAGTACTGGAACCATAGAGCAAACTGTGGAACTCTACTTAGACTGTCGAATCCTGAATGTTTCTAACATTTGGGACTTTCGAAGCGATTATCTCGGAATATATTATAAATTGCTGAGAAACCTTTTATTTTTGAAGATCTGTCGATTGGTGTGCCACATGCCTATACAGTGTTTTTTTTTACTTTCAGTTAGTTCCTCGCATACACCTTCCGAAATGTGTTCAAATACACGTTTTAGTTTTTAAGTAAAATGTTGTGATATACGGACAGACAGACATACGAAAATGAGGAAACTATAAGGGTCCCGGAATGCCAGAGAATTCTAAAAAGCCTGCCTGTTTGAAGCAAATAGCAAGATTGTCAACCTGTGTATTATGTGATCATACCTGTGATTCAATCCATCTTTAAATGGTGGTATCTGTAATCTTTTAATAAAATATACACGATTTCACTCTTGATTCACTGAATAAGCAGATTGTTTAAGTTCTGGCCTGGGTGTCCATCTAGTCGCATAATGATGACAATGTCATAATTTCGATTGTATGTAATACAAATTTACGCATTAAGTTGTTGCTAATAAAAGTCTTTTGTAATTAATGATTCTATGCAAAATACTTTCATTTTCATATTTGTAGTATGTCATATTTTTTATACTATAATGTTGAATATCATACAAGTTTTAGTCATTATATTGGAGATCATAACTATTTTTTAACCGACGAAAAAAACGAAGGAGGTACTCAAGAATTCCAATGCTCAATTTTAAACAATAGACTGTTAAAATAATTGATTCGAAAAAAAAACAAGCTATTTAATTTGTTGACTAGTGTTAAATTAGGTTGGAGCAGCTAGAAAAGGGGAGCTCGAGGATCAAGGTCCCCGCAGTGAAAAAATAACAATCGTATTTTTGGTAGGCCAGGCCAGGTTAAGGTTTTCTTTCGTCCCTTGGAGGTGAGAAAAAGGCACCCCGCGAAGCGGGGTGACGTCGACACCCTGGCAGGTTGGTTGGGTTAAAACAATTGCCGTGCATTTGTTTAAAAAAAGTTGTGTTAGGTTTAGGTTACAAAGAGATAATTTACTTTTACCTTTAAGTTTACCAATTTTATTATACCTATGACTTGAATATTAAATAAAGGAACTAATTTATGACTCTTGGCGGTTATGCGTTTTGATGATACCGCATTATACAAGTGGTTATGCCGATCAAAACTACTTATGGCTTTAAATATTATGTAACCCGATATAGACCCTTCTGGCATAGTTATATCAAACGTGGTCCGTACCCTCTGCCGAGTTTCTTCAAACGTGCGTTCAAAACAGCTGCACTTTCTAGTTAAACTTTGTAAATGCTAAGGCTAAGTCCTTTTATCTTTGAATTTATTCAGCCTTTAAAACTTTTCTAAGACTTGAAAGCGATTAAGGAACTGGCAGTCGCGCGCAAGATCCTGATTATTCTAAAGTGTGAGTCGTAGAATTTTTAAAAAGCTCACGGTGCGCCGCGTCGGGTAAATAGTTCTGTGGTAGTCTTGCGTCGCTGTTCTTAAGCTCCAGTTACACTCTCCACTTTGAGAGGTCATATATGATGAAGAACAAAGAATTATGTAAATAATAACTTGAAAATAAAACAGCCAAAACTTTATGAGTAAAACCGCGACTCAGAAAATGTTAAAATATTTGCAACCTGACAAACTATAGTTATTTGTGTCACAAGGGAGCAAAATTGTATATTTACGGCGAGGGCGGTGTATTGAATCCTGAGCGTAGTGAGGGATACAAGTGTTTACGCCCGAGACGAAAATAATTTTGCTACCGAGTGACACATACTATTTTTCACAACGACTATGAGGAAATTTTAAAAAGCTATTGCTTTAAAATATCTAAATTATCTTAATTTTTATTACTAATTTTTAAATATTACGGAATATTTATAAATTTTTATACAACATTGTTATAGTTAAAACTTGAAATATGTTCGTTTTGAATCGACTACGATGAAATTACAACCGATTATTTTATTGACATCTGTGTTCAATTGGCACATTGCGTACAAATGTTCCAATGCCAATGTATAAATTAAAAAAGTAGCTTGAACAGAAAAGTAGCGTTTTGGTCCCTCTCGTCGTGGAGCAAAACTTACTTTTCCGAATGAAAGGTGTGAAAAGGAGTTTTCTGCAATGGTTCCGGGTGTTCTTTTATCCGTTGACATCGTCAAGATTTAAATCAATAACGGCCATAAATGCAACGTGCCTCGAATCTTTCGGAAGATCGTTTCCTTAACTCAGCGACGCAATGGGATCCGAGCTGTCACACCGCGCGCCACCTTTACACAACTTTTGAACTCCTAATGGTTGTAACATTGTCGGAGTTCAAAAAAGCAATTCCGTGCTTGCCGGTCCAAAGGTTTATGTTAATGCCGTTGTGTCCCATCTATAGCTTTGTTTAAAATTGTGCAATATTTGTTTGGAAACTGCGCCCGTGGTTTTCAGGTGCCTTACACAATGGTTGGAAGTTAGTTCCAGAATCTTTGTTTGGCTAACGGATACAGCTTGAAATAGTGGCCGGTATATTTTAAAACGACCGATTTTCACTCGCTTGTTTTGTGAAGTTTTATATTGTAGTGGTGAAATATTTTTTGCGGTACGTCGAACGTGTTTAACGCGCGAGGTGGAAGCCGGAATGATGTTGTACAAGTGAGCAAGCTGAACAATAATGTAATACAGATATAGCCTGCGGGAACGTTGGGCGGACGACGGCGGGTTCCGGCCCCGCGCGGCTTATCACCGCTGATAACCGCCGCTGCGTACCTAACTTTCTGTCTATACATTTACATGTGTTTATCTGCTGGATTTTATAACACAAATGTGTTTGAATATGTAAAATAGGCTCATAGTTTCATCCAGTTTATCTACATGATGTTTTGTTCTGACCTTAAGTAAAATGTTACTAAGACTTTGTCAGGTTCGCATTTCAAGCGTTTGGCTAGCAATCTACCACTGGTAAGTATATCAACATTTTTTCATCTTGAAACCTTTGTAGGTTGCAAGATGGAAAAATGTTGATATAGAGGTTAGAGGGGCACTGAATATTTAATTTTGTGAGCTCAATCTGTCCCTTTTGATGTATTATAAAGGCGAGATATAATGTTTAATTGGTTTAAATGTAAAATACTGTATTCTTTGGCCTATCACAACGAACATTTTGTAAGATAAACAAAGCCTGGATATATCGACAAGCAACTTGAATGTAGCATCGTTAACCGTACCTAATACTCGTACGTGCATTGTTATCTACGTAATAACAGCCCTTATAAGACCACTCAGCGTGAGCCCCTACATTCGCCATAGCTTATCGTCTCATCTTATTACGAACTGATCCCCTTTTTATATACCACAAACCGGGAATACCCGCTTATTTCCGAAATTAGTTCGCAACTACAGTGTTATCGAAACTTGTGCATGGCTCGATTGGTCCAATTTGTGTAATATTACACAAGTTCTTGATTAAATTTAATAAAACCAAGACGGCTAGCTAATTGCGCGCGCGAAGTTTGGTTAACGACCGTTCGATTCCGGCGCGATTGCGATACGCTCAATTCTGACAAACCAAGGCGACATTTAGCCAAGGCTCTATTTGAAGAAGAGTATTGAATATGGATCGTTCTGGTATTTCTCGCGCGCCGTTCTGACGCAGCTTGGCGCGTACTATAAACACCGAACTAAATTCAATTGATATAATTTTAATTATTAATCCTACCTACCTAACTAACGTGCTATTTATTTACTTTTATTTATGACGTGTCAACGTGGGTTTCAGCGGTCATATTCCCAGATGACTGATGTCCCAGCAAGTTGTCAACAAAGATATTTCAATATGCACACTATTTCATTACCCTACAATAGTCCATGCAAATGAGTAGGTAGCCCCGAAATAAATACATACACATGTATAGTTATATTTTAAATATCTGTAGGAAGCGCGAGAGTTTTGAATGTAATACAGTATTGGTATTGGCTTCCAGGCCAAAATGCGTAAACGCGTCGCGTCCTTGTTGAGGCGCGTGCGCGGCAGCCCGAACAGCCTCCTACTGTACGATTCCACCGAACGGGTCGGGCCGGCGCGCATTCTATTACATGCAAAGGAATTTGAAGGTGGGAAACGTACATAATACAGACGATGACAGCGCGCCTAGACACCATGCTGCATTGGGATAAAATGCACCAGTCGTCTAACTGTACCTGACATTTTCAATTTTTTTATTTAATTTTGATGATTTGTATTTTTATTGAATATTTTTGAACTAGTCATTTGTAATTTAATGTATTTTTGATTTTAATATATTTTTTTTTAGTTTCGATGTAATTATAATTATATGTGATTTTAATTCTTAGGATCTCAGTCTGAAAATAAAGTACGATTATCATTAATTGAGTCGAATACAGTGTTTCGTGTCATCCTCTATTACCGCGCCTGAGAGCGAACCACTTATATTACTTCAACTTGCTGAGATAAGTGTATGCTCTGTTTGTTTGAATCGGGTTTTGATATGTGGGGGTTGTAATGGATACTTCGATACATCATAACAGCAGATGATATCTCGTACATACGTATGTATAATTTCTTTATTCATAAAGTAAAATATTTCTTTATTCATAGTACTTAGAAAGAGCTCCGCATTAAATAGCTGAGCGCAGAACTTATGCACTGATTACTTTATATCAATTTCATTGTGTTTTATTAAATGAAAAAAAAACTATGATTACATGACATTTTATATTGCCTAATATTCTTTATTTCTTTAGTATAGTTTACGTACCACGCGTCATATTTATTTATATATTTAATCTTTATTGCTGAAAACCAAAACTTAAAGTACCAAAGGTGGACTTAAAGGTATAAAGGATTCTCTACCAGCCATACAACCTAAGACCACATTGACCTGTGTCACCACATCTGCAGTGCTGAAAAAACGTTCGGTCATTTATTACAGAACACTCAATATTTGAATTGATCTGCATCAAACCCTGCGGAATACCTATCTCTCACTCCCTTTTAATTAAAACAATGAAAAAATGATTCTAAAATCGACCAACCCGATTCCGACAATTCCATTCGCGCGAGTCACCTAAACCCAACAAAAGATCCGTTTTCCATTTTAATTCTATGTCACGTTTGCGATTGAATCATTTGGGAAATGTGGGACCGAAAATGAGAAAGCCCAGCGAGTGGATGAAATGGTACTTGCGTTAATGAGATTTATCAACGCGGTAGATTTGGCAGACGATTGCCCGTTTTAATTGCCGCACTGTGTTCCCCGGATCCTTGAAAGTTTGCTTTGTTGCAAATAAGATTGCTACTATTGCATCAATATCGCGTTTTCTGTTTAATTAGCACTTGCCGGCTAGTTTAAAGTGTATTTAATATTCTCCGACTGAAGCAATTAAATCACTTCATACTGGCGCCTGGGGATCAGAGCACTATAATGTTAATATCAGTTTAAAACATGCTGGCAACATTTCGCCTCGTTCACGTAAGTCTGAAACTAACACGGATAGCAACACCGGTGCGGTGGTTGCTTATTAAACTTCGCCCCACCTTCTACTGGCAATAATCTACATGCGTTTATTCTACATCCACGCGCTCCGATACTATTAAACAATTAATTAAATTGCTTGTAGTCTTATAGGATATATTATATCCTATCGGTATAAGGAGATTTGGTTCACAGACTTCCTTTGTTTTTAAAGCAAGGTAAAGAGACGATTACTACTAACATTCTTAACCAATTATATCTAGTATCCGTATTAAGATATGTTTTACCCTGGACCCTTTTTAGTCATGGATAACTTATTTCTTTCTACAATTATAGTTTGCAATTAGCTGTCGGATTTTTAAATAAGATAAAGCTTCTTTAATTAATTAGTACATCACGTTGGGCGACAGCGTATAAATAGTTCTCTTACAAATGTTCAATAAAGCAGTTAAACAGAGGGTTCTAGAAGTTAAACAAATTTCGCAAGCAAGTCAGCTCTTGCTCCTGTCTAGACTACTATAACTTAGAACACTGCCGAAACAAAGTGAAGCAAACTTTAACTAAGACAACTACTTTCACATACAATATTCTCGAAGACACACTGACTTTTGACTTTTTAAGTTCAGTAAACAAATCATACGTACCAAAGAATATCGAAAATCCCGTATTTTCAGATTTAAATTGTGGATGAAAATTTAAGGGTTTAATAAAAAATTCGAGGCCAATATTAAAAGAGACAGGAAAATAAAAGCGAAACGATGTCTTTTTTGGTGAAAACAAAGGCCTAGTGGAACCGGCAGACCGTAAAGAGAAACATTAATGGAGTCGAACCTATGAAGCATAATTTTATCAATTAACGATTGGAGTATAGAATGGGCTCTGAAAGAACCTCTCACGTCGAAAGGCAAAAGCAGAACGGAAATAACCTAGTATTAATTTAATTGAAACTCCTCTTCATTAGTTTCAGTCGTGCAGTTGAGTGGGCAAACAAATAAAAATGTTTGATCTCACCAGTTATGCAATTGGAACGATATTCGAATCGTAACAAACGGCCGAGCGCTCCGATGGTTATGGTTTTGCGGCTGGGAGCTGCTACCGACGGCTGTTTTTATATTCATCTTACTTTTTCCCGCATCATTTGCTGGTCATAGGTATTAAAACGTGATCCTACGTACTATAGCGCTTCCTTAGCGCTATACTGACTAAATAGGTAACTTGATCTGAAAAAGACGTGATTTCAGGTCAAGTTCTTTAGTAATTTAAAACAACAAAACAAAATACTGAACGCGAAATACAATTTTTACTGACTTTTTTTTGTATACAATAATATAACATTTACAGAAATCCATTAAACGATACTTAAATGTCATGAAACTAACTAAAAACTTTAAATAGATTAGACATTCCAAGAGTACGAATACACCGTCTGACTTGAAAAAAATGTGAATTAGTTTACCAAAACGTGTTACAATTAAGTATAAAACAACGGCTACGTTTCACAACTATTTCGAGACTAGGAACTCAAATGAAAAAAAAAACATAGATGTTAAATACTACTTCCTATGTTTACCAATAATAGAACAACTTTTTAACGAATAACGAAATCATGTTTAGTTAGCATTCTATTCCCTCGCATATTTACACGGTTTATGAACACTGACTAAATATGCGAAGGAATAGAAGCTGCCTGTTAAGTAAATAATGCAATATGTAGATCGACTACCAATCAAGAATGATCGTTGGCCAATCATTTGAAATAGTTCAGCATTGCCATGTTTCCTAAGTAAATTAAGTTTTTTGATTTTGTTTTCTTAATGTTTTTGAGATTTGGATGGTGAGTTCATATCACTTTATTATAATAGTCTGAGTTAGTCGCTATGTAATCACTATTCATTACATTATGAGTCCCCAGGGAACTCGTTTTACCTACGTATGGTAAACTTGATAACTCATAAGCCTCCGTATAAGCAGTCCGTGCAGAGGAAGAAATAAGTAATTACCTTTTATGTTCCAAACAAAACATTCACTGACCAATATTCTTCCAGCACATTTATCGAGATCGCTCGCCAGTGAATGGGCAGTTCTACCCCGTACGTTCTATCCATGTTCAATTTTATGCTACTGTTATTGTTTTCATACAAACACCTATTAAAGCTTTTGACCGACTACAAAAGCTGGCCTTCGCAAAAATGGGGAAATGTATTTAGGCATTTTCGTGAAATGTAAAACGGTTTTCTCGATTTGGGCTAAGCGGTATATTCGACGGCTTTTAAAAATGCGTGTGGATTTTTAACTTTTATGGAGGGTTAATTTAATTGTGAAACGGTAGACAATGGGGTTAAAGCGTT
This sequence comes from Epinotia demarniana, assembly GCA_945867215.1. Classification (NCBI taxonomy): domain Eukaryota; kingdom Metazoa; phylum Arthropoda; class Insecta; order Lepidoptera; family Tortricidae; genus Epinotia; species Epinotia demarniana. Next base: position 20,022,892 of record OX244266.1, on the reverse strand, counting down.
AAGCGGTGTTTGTTTTAATTACCACTAAAAGGCTAAAGGCGTCAGAAAGATGATGCGCCATTGAATGGCTTGTGAACAAGTGGAAAGTATTCACCTAAATCGAATAAGCTCTGCACATTCTCAATTAAAATCTCTTTTACGGTGTTACGATTTATGTATGAGTAAACTAAATCATAAGAGCTTCGTGAATCATATTTCTGGTAATATATTGGTGTGAGCGGCGGCCCATCGCTAACAATGTATTCTCTAATAAGCCGAGCGAAATCCGAAGAAGCGCCGGCATCCGTCAAGCGAACACTCGACTCCGTCGAGAGGCCTACTGCGTTCGTTAGCGGCAGCGTGACGAACTGCTGTCCCACTCTGCCCCACTCTGTCCCACTCCTCGGCTCTTTTCATTAGGAAGTAATTCAGAGTGGGCACTCTTCCGCTTCATTCCTCCACGTTTGTGTCTCGCAAGAGTGCCTCGTGGCCTCGCTGATTCAGGTAAGGCTTTTGTGACGAGATTAAAGAGAACACATTTTCTTAGTGGCATTGCCGTGTTCTTGGAGCTATATTTGGAATTAAGGTTGCCTCGTTCTTAGTGTAGTTGGGAAGTTGATAACTTGTGTCGTACGTCTCCGGTGTCATAGTCGCGAGACGCGCTCGACTTTCTTACTTGTTTTAGAGACTTAATTCAACAGTTTTGTTTCTTTAAACCCAACAATGAAATAACCAGTCAGTTTTAATCTCAACTAGGTAAAAAAAAAACATTTTGTAAGGGTAGGTACTATGTTATCAGTCTTAATTTTTGATAGCACTTCTTTGTCCCATTGGGAGTATTCACCTTGTTTTTATAGTAAATGTATATTTTGTTTTACTATTCAACACTGGTTTTTTTCTATAATCTCTTCTTACATAGATTGTGTACGACAGCCCAATAATTCTCAACTTTTCAAACATGGTTTTCTTTTCGGTCACGTCTCCAATATTAAAATATGCACTAAGACGTGTGGTGCCAATGATACGGGGTCGATAGGAAAACGGTGATGCGACATGAAATGACAGCTTAACACTTTCACTGACATTAACCCGCTGGCGAGAACTGTCTCTGATGGCATTTTTTGCTATAAATCGAAAGCACATGGGATTCAATTTGACACTTACAACCCTAGAGCTCGACGCAGCGTGTATGCGGTGTCTTACGTCACTTCTTTGACATCCATTTTGCTACGTAAACGCAACGTCACCGTATTTTAAGCTTCTGATTCAGACCCCCTACCTTGTCGGGTTTGACGCGCGATTTCTAAGCTGTTTTGTAATAAGTCAAATGTATTAGTATGCATCAGTGAACGTACATCTATATATTCACTCCTTTATCCCTAAAAGGGGTAGGCAGAGCACATTAATCTTGTGTTCCAGTACCACTTTTAGCATAAATGTGGGTATAAAAGATCTATAAAATGTGGAATCGTAGTGACACTGCCATGAGAGTAGGGAAAAGCTAAAGCCAATACAAAATTACCCTCAAATTTGTCTGATAGTTTGCGTATGAGCCTCATATTTAACGTCAATATTTCTAGTAAAAGTAAACGTGATTTTGCGTAAAAAATGCTAAAGTTTTTATCTAAAGTCATAAGTATTAAGATAGTCATCCCTTATGACGAACTGTTCATCCAATATGTACAATCATCGAGTTCTTTAAAAGACTCGAGTACTTAGGTACTGCAAAATTTGTCTTACAGGAAATTCTATGAAGTGGGAACCGACCGTCCCACACGATTCCCGCTAAAATTACTGGGCGAGCCGTCACTTTAGTGAAATTACTCGCTAAAGCGGCGTGTGAAGCAATTTGGTAATGCACTTTTATCCCGACCTATGTGAGGTTTTGGAAACCGCAATACCTCTAAACGGTGCTCCCATTACGTACTTAAGGCAAAAACTTCAGACTTAAATCGTATCTGTGGGATAATTTGGGACAGACTTCAACTGACGCTTGAGATGTCATACAAAAATATATATAGCAACGGCTATGCCAAAGTTAACAGTTCTATCGAGTGGGTTTGGCAATGACATTGAAACCAAACACGGGGTAAAGTTAACACCAGGGAACAATAGTACACTTCCTAATGCAGACTAAAGGTCGCTGATGTATACAATATAACATTAAGCATTTAACCTTTAAGTACTAGTTTTCAGAAATACAAATGAATATATTGTTTTGGTTTAACAGTTGTTGACTTTAACATAGAACTAAGGTGTCCATACAATTAACTAAGGCAATTTGTCTCAGAGTATCTTCTATTTAAATGCAGATAACGAATGACCCAGTAAATACAAAGTTTCTGTGTTAATGGGGCTGCATTAAAAGTAGCATAGTATTTTACGCAAAAAGCGTATCGTAGGGATCAATCGGCGGTTATCGGGGAACGATCTCAGCGCGTGTGTAGCGCACGTAGCGCACTATCGCGCGGCGATCGCGCGCGATATTAGCGCCATTCGTCTTTGTCGTACCGTTACCTAATTTGAATAATCGTCGACGACTCAGGTGAGAATACCGAGTGAATTGCCCCACCGTACGGGCCTTCCTAGTAACTTGCAAGCAATATGTCTTCCAGATTGGAGCCTGTTTTTCACCAGCCTCTAAAACATAAATGCCTTATTTATATGCCAGCAAAAGTACCCCCATAACTCCGGATTCAGCAGTAATAACAGGAAAATAAGACACGTAAAAAAATACAAAAGAGAAATGACAAAAATTCGAAGTGAGAATTTTCTCATTACACCACAAATCAACTGTTAAAACAAATATTTAAAAAGAGAAAAGAATTCGCAGACTGCAAAATGCTCCTCATCCCTGGCTACTGCGAAATGCGAAATCCGATTTAATTTATTTTTATCGCGAGGCTTTATAATTTCATTTTCGCACTTTCCATTTCGAGAGCGCCGGCGCCGCGGACCGCTGCTCTATCCGAATGAGATCTCTACGAAATCAGGTACAAAAGAACGATAATGAACGCTCACAGCTCGCTACGTAATCTAAATTATTATACGAGTCGAAATTCTAACTTGGCAGCGAAAGAAATCAACTTTATCTCGGTACCGGGAGATGTTTAATAAAATTAAAACGTCGGAATAGGGCTCTGTAACAGTATTCCGATTCTAATTTTCTCTCATCTCTCTCGAAAAACGCGTTTTTTCTTCTGCAACACACAGTCACTTCATTTCAGATGAGCAAGAAACTTGGGTGTTTTCGTTAGATACTACCATCGTACGTTGTTGTAAAGAGACTTTAAAAGTTTTGAGAACAGTTTAAAAAGTTCTAACGCGCCTTTATTTCCAATCAGTCGGTACTTTAAACACGTATGTCTAGCTTGTATGAAACTATGGCGTAGAGACTTGGATAGTTTGCTTAACTCAGTCGAGAATTTAAAACACTTATTCTGTTATCAGATAGCAACGTGCCAGATAACTGACGACGAGACGCTGACGGTAGACTTCGATGTGTCTCATGCGCGTCTTTTGCAACATAAACTTTCTGATGTTTCCCAAAATACACACGCAGGAGCCCTACGGCAGTTTTGCTCCGCCACTACGGCGCCACTCATCGATTCCTGCACCCCTCCGCACTAACTATATTTTTCCACTTCCTCTTCTTAGTGAGCACTACCTACTACTGACATTAACTTCGTAACTTGATAAACATAACTTTCTGAAATCTGATATAAATATAGCCTTGACGGAGAGATTTGAAAGGAATGACGACGTTACTTTGCATCCTCCAGTCACTTCAGTTGTTAGATCCCGACTCCCAGTGCGTATCGTATTACCGACGACGCGAAAAGTTCAGTATTTTATATTATAAGTAATATACAAGAGACTGTCGGGATGCGACCAGATGATGTTTGAGCTGAACTAATTTTGTAGAACATAATCGAGCAAACACGAAAACTTAAAGTAGACGTCTCCCGAAATAACCGTTTCGGTAATCACGAATTGTCACACCAGTGAACTGAGCTGTAATTAGGCAAATGCACCATGTAACGTGAAGTGTACGGGGCGACGTGGCCCGCGCGCTCGTCGCAGCTCGCTCGCTCCGCAGCCGTATTGTTCCCGTAATGATTATATAACCGTACTTTTACTACGCAATTAAAATTTAAGCGTTCCTAAAATTGTACGGAAGATTGTACGGTGCCTACCGACTCTATTTCATCTCAACCGACCGTGGCAGGACCCGAAAGGATGTACCTACCCGAAATCGGACTTTAATGTTAAACCCGGATGTATATTAAGAAATTCAGGAACTCCGTTAAGGACGGTTCAATGACATCCTAAAACTAGGAATATCGTGCCATTAGCACATGAAACTTTACGCGCAGCAGCAAAACGAGTGAATTATTGTCAAGGTAGCGGGATACGAAAAAGCAGCATTCTGCTGAGGAGCAACAAATCCAACAGAAAAGGTTAAAATGTTCTCGGCGGTAAGTTTGTCGGCAGTACACTCGGAGTTTATAAAGCACCTTATTCGAAATAACAACGCGAAACGCTGCGGATGTCTAACTTAAATAAGATTTAATATTCCTATCCGACAGGAAGTTTCTTGAAGGAGCGTGTGTAATCAAAATCTGCACTGGGAAAGTTTGAGCGGGAATCTCCCAGCAATTGCAGAACCAAGTTGCCGGTAAAAAACTGAAATGAACTTGTCGCTTGAAACTAATTTCATTCCCAACTTTGTGTTAGAATAGTTTTTTCATGTTTTGCAGCTTTTTTCATCCCAACTTGTTCACAGCTTAAAAATCAATTTCTAGAAAGTTAAAGAAAGGGCAAGTTGTGAGGTGTTTACTCCGGCCCGCGACACTGCTGTGTGAACGAAAACTTAAACTTAGTCTACGTACAACGGAATTTTCTTTCCTAAATTAACCAACTTTAAGAAAATATTTGCAAACAAGTTTCCTTGGCTTTTTACCGGATCAGCACTAGTGAAAAAGCTCTCAGCCACGAAAATAAATTATTTTAGAAAATTCCAATTTAACGTGGCCATTTATTTTACGTTATTTTTCTATTACATCGCTTTATCTGTCATATCAATCCCTTGTTATCTTTATAAACAAGTCGTGGTTTCCTTATAATACTCTGTTCCATAAAAGACGCAACAAAAACTTTGAACGTGGCCGCTGGATCGCTATAAAAGCGATCTTATAAAAGTGTCAACAGAAACTGTTTTACTCAATCCTGTTTTGTTGATTATCTTATAGGAGTGAGCCCTCCAGTGGCTAGAGCCAGTCAGTGGAAATATTAAACGTGACTAAGTACGTTTACAACAGAACGGCAGTGCCCCTTGTCCTTCAAGAGCGCAATTAGTCCGCTTTTTGCTGCACTCGGATGCTTTGAGTAATGATTGGACGCTGAGAGCTGCGGTTGTTTACGCTCGCAACAAACGCTGATTTATCGTTGCTCTAGAGGACCATTTAGGCACATGACATCATCATTACATACAAGAACATCCTTTTTGTTAACGAAACGTTCAAGTTTTCGTCTCTTGAACATTTACTACATAGCAAATTGTTTCTACCTACTCTAGCAGTTATCCCTAAAACTTGCACGGGTATGGATGTAATGTAATCAGTATTGTTGAAGTAAAAGTATCAAAATTTACGCCCCAACGAATAGCTTAAACTGCGACAAGCGAAAACAAGAAGACTAGACAAATTTCCTTCTGCGTACACAAATATTTATCCTGGCAAACTCGTGACGCTCCGCTGTGTAGACGGATAAACAAATCGCCAAGCAAATGGGTCACCCCGTTTATTACCAGCTTATAATTTCCTCGTTAGTCAATATATTGTGGCTGGCGATATAAACAATTTGAAATTAACCCCTTGGATAAAGAGAAATGTGGACATAACGTTCTAGTTAGTTATGCAACTAAATAATGTGTGGCGGCTGGAGAATGTTGATTACACACGTATTTAACATAACAATGAGACGGAGGCGCGTCCATATAAGATGCAAATCGTATAGGCGGACTCAAGAAACTTGGCAGCGAACGTGTGGAAGAGCGATCCAGCAAATCTGTGTGAAAAGCTTATCAGCGCTGATTCACATTCGTGCAGCGACACACGGCTGCATGTTCTAACCTTAAACGACGATAACAGTGACATATTCTTGAAGACTGTGTCGCATCCGCGCGCCGCTATTTTACTTGGTACTCATTCCGTGTCTACCCTAGATCTATTTCACCAGTAAGGAAAAAAAAACGAGTCGGATGAGAAATGTGCCGAAATAATTTATCTACTGGTAAGTTTAGGGAATGAAGCGGACTCTGACAAAGGCCACTTTTCTAATACAGAGATACGTGAAAAGAAAAAACTGTTATAAAACTACAATCGAGATTGAGATACGCAGCACATCCAGTAAACAATACCTGCGAAGGTAACATAACAGTTAAACAGGAAGAGTACGACGTTAACAACATTTTTTCACTTGTAGGTCGTTACAAAAATACAGATAACAGCGCACGTGCCGTTTATGGCTGGAAACGTTGAGGGAGACGCGAGTACAAAGCGGCCGAGATTTATTGGTCTGCCGTAAACGCACGTAAGAGGAAGTTTGTTTACTCGCGCTCGACGAATCGCAATATCTAACGTTCAACTATTTCCATCAATTTGTTTTACCAAGAAAGGAAAAACTTAAATTGAAGCGATTAAATAGCTCGCGGCTCGTGATTGATTCCTCGGGGCAGCGCGCCCGCGCCGACGTACCCGCGCCCGCGCCGCTGCCCCCATTGTACCCCTAGATTTATTTCTATTTCGCTGTTTTTATTGCGTACTCAGAACTTATAACGAAATAGTTACGGCTGTTAAAAGGTTTTATTGGTTAACCTTCGGCGTGTGTGGTCATAAAATAGATTCGTAACCAGAGAAGCGTACGCATAGCGATAGATTTATAACTGAATCATGTGAAAAAGAAACAAATTTGCCCTACAAAAGGATATAAAACTAGAGGTACAGAGGGAATTTATCGGAAAATTGTGCAAATCTCTGTATAATAAAATATTTTCTATTGAATATTGTATGGAAAGAGTTTTACGGGTCTCACTCATTTCACTCTATTTTACTACCTTTTTATGCAGGACCTCTGTATGTTGGAATACAAAACAGCTTAAAGCTATATGGGGGTTTAGGATGTAGCGTAGGGTTTGCTTACCTGAAACAAAAGAAGGGTACAATTAGAAATAGGAAATATTGTGCTATTCATAATGTTATGATTAAATGAATTAATACGCTGGTGATGAGATTGCAAGGAACGCCTCAGCTCGCGAGCAAATTCACTTAATTTACCCCCCCGCTCGCAGCCCTTCCGCTAAAACTTTACGCACTTAATAAACTCCGAGACGAATTAAAATTCCGCCGGTTTAGTAACAATCGTGTCGGAACGCCGTTAACTCTTCGCTAGAGTTATTAATAAGGAACACGCTTCGCCGCTGATTGCTGCCCGTTACATTTTGTACATCTCAATTATTGTCTATTTAGAGGTTTTTAACTACGCCACGCCATGTTTAATTATGAAAATCGCCATGTTTTACTGTCTTGAATTTTGTAGGCTTGGTAACGACTGAAATATGTCCGCCCCGGCAGCAATTGATAATTCATTTGGTCATATTAAACTAAACAAGCTATTTAAATAAGTCAGTTTAATCTATTCAACGCCAACCACGGAAAATATTTTGTATCGAATGTTAGAGCGCTCTGGATGCTTTTGCTACTTATTGCGGAGCGGAGCGTATTTGCGGAGTTTACCTGCTACGCTACGCACTACAGCGTAGAGCAACGAGCATAGCCTTAATGAGTTAAGTACTTTATTGTTTTTATTTTAAGGTATGAATGGTATCAGATACTCGTATTATATGTAGTACTTATTTAATTCCAGAACCATTTATTAACCGCACATTTTGGTTTGTAATCAAAACAAGGCGAAATCACTGGTCGCGGTGTCGTATGTTGTTTATATGCAAATCATTTTTGAGTGCACGTTAGTTCGGTCGCACTTGTTTAGCATAAGCAAATCGCATTCTCGTTCCGCTATTCTTGCCTTGTGCTGAGAATGTTGACGATATCACAGTTATCCCATTAAAACACGGGTAGATTTTGACTTGTTAAACTGCCTTTTGCAGCCTAGATAGAGTGCAGAATAAATTACTTTTAATTTTTAACGATATAGTTACCGGAGAAGCATGTTAGGCAATGTGTTCTTCTTCAGTGTTATTCCGGCCTTTCCCAGGGCCCGCTTTGCTACTCGAGTTCGTTTCATTTTGCACGATCGTGAGGACCGATTTTTAGACAAGCGGTAGAAAATGAATTGCACACAAAAATTAATTTTCAACATATTTTTGTATGAACCCAATGACAGCTAATTTTGAAATCATCACTCGAAATCTAGTGATTTGCTATATGCGTTTCGTTGTCTGCAAAAGGTAGGTTTTTCAATTTTGAATTTTCAACATATCTAATATAGAGAATAGCACTTCATTTGAAATTTTGTATTTATATTATAGTAAATATATTATGCGTTTCATAACAGAAGAAAAACAAAAGTTTAATGTTACGCTTATTTTCCCACCGTTTTAGGTACTGACATAAAACATGAAGAAAAAAGTTCCTACTATTATTTGTGTTAAATAATATAAGATATACGTCAAGACTCGCCATTACTGAAGGTTTTAAATATATTTCTTATTGAATTGTCTTTCTTTATAAAAGTATTTCCCCGCCAATAGACTAACAATCTTTGTTTTCAACCACAAAAATCGGCAAGGAAATAAAATATAATCGTACACCAGCCAATCACTTAACTACAAATCTATATGTTTTATTTAAATATCTATCTTTTAAATTAATTGTCAGTCCAAACTTAATAAATAGGTTGGTACAAACGAATTGTGTCAAAATTGTATACGCACTTACGTACTTTTTACCGATAGAATTGAATACGAGTGGTGAATACCAGTAGAGTATGCGAAAGAAAGACGTATTCCTACAGACGAAAACACAACGTTACTATGAAAATCATAGTAGCAAAATAATCGTATTATCAATAACAAATGAAGGTGCCAGAAGAACGACTCAATTTGACCAATTTTGATGGCTGAATGGGCCCTTATTCTTCTGATCCCTTTATATGAGTGGCGAGCACTGGCAGTGTTCTGATGTACGTGTACATCAGTTTGTGTTTTGAGTCAATAATCGTTTTAATTAACCGGATGAATCCGGGTTTACTTCGCATCAGTTTAATCGGAAATTCTTCTACCAAAGCAAGCAATGCAACGTAATAAGCTGCACGATGTCTATGTACATGCAATTTCAATTGTGGGATAGACTCATTTGTAAGGTATGTAGAATTTATTGATACAATATTATTCTTTTTGACATAGTCCAAACAGTAAATTTGCCTTTCTATCTTCTTCTACAGATTATACGGAACAGATCTTGCTGTAGTTGCAAAATTGCTTGTTGCTTATTTTAATCTACATAGTATGTATACAAAGTTTATGTTGTTACTGCATACACAGCCATAACACTAAAACGTAATTTTGTTATAAAACGAACTATTCTAACCGACCCAAATTTCTGAAGAAGAAAATAGTTATTTGGGTTGAACCTGATTCGAACTTATGTTTTTTTGGCTGACTGAGCCAATTGCCATAGGTACCTAGCCACCTGAGCTATCAAAGGCGTGTTTAATACGATTAGTTTTAAAATCATTATAAATGCATCGGTCGGTAATCGTAAGTTTCGCCCATTTAATTCGGATGTCATGGGAAGTTTGAAGAGCATTTGGTGTATACTTACCATTATGGCCCAGCTGGGCTCAGGCCGGCCGGAGGCAGCAATAGCGATGGTGCGCTATTTATGGACGCAAGGAGCTCCACCCCGATTTTGGAAGACCACAGCCTGGTCGCCCAGACAAAGTCGCGGCCGAGCTCTAAGGCCATTTTATTTAAGTTTAGGCCAGATTTTAGGTTCGATGTTTTTTGAATCCTTAATTTTAGTAACTTTTAACTTTAAGTTACACAAGCTATGCTGCACACGCAACTTAATCATCAAATTATCTCACATGTCACTTTCGTTTGCAGATTTAATGTGGTTCCGCTTTTCTAAAGGTCTGCGAGAGACTTAATTGAATAAACTTACTATACCAGCTCGTTCGAAGGCAATATAACTTTGTTTTCAGTTTCCTGTCATACTGAGACGTTTACTATGATACTTGTAGTGAAGTTGTAAATTGATACATTTTAAATCAACTTCTCGTAGCGTATTTTGTAAACTGGATGAATTGTTCTTGTGTTATGTTCCTGGCGATTAGTAAAGTCGCAATAACTCTTGTAATACCTGCATGTCTATTTAACTGTTACTCAACAATCCCTCGAATCAATATAGCGGTAGCCCTACGCTTAAAAAAACCGCAAATCGATGTGCAGTTTAGCCGTTTGGCACACACATACTAGAGGTCAAAACAATTTTTTTGACCCGCAGTTCCTCAAAAATTACCCTTAGGGGGGGAGTGCCGAGACATTTTTCTTTTTGTATGTTTTTTTTTTTTTTGCAGAAACCTATCGTGTGTCCTATCAATACAACCTATCATACTGATATGAAAGGGCTTTTTGAGAAGATTCTAAAAATATACGACATCATTACATTTTAGCCATATTTTTTTAATTAAAACATAAGTAATTTTCGAAACATACCAAGTTTGGGCTCCTCCAGACATGATATGGCTGATTTGAAAAAAAAAAAACTATAAACCACAAATGATACGTGATATCCTCATAATCTAACCTCAAAAAAGCAATTTTGAAAATAATGGCATAAAGTTTTTTTTTTCAATTTTTCAATTTTTCAATTTCTCAAGTGACACAGTTCTACTTCAATACCTATTTTTACGTGACTTATGGAACTGTAGGTCAAAATAATTGTTTTGACCTCTAGTATGCGTGTGCCAAACGGCTAAACTGTACATCGATTTGCGGTTTTCTTATGAAATTGGGCTTGTGGGGCTTCCACTAATACAGAGAGTCACAAGCGTTCGTAGGCTATGAGTCTCCACTGCCAAGTTCTTGTTGTATAAAAAATAAGCAGAAAATCTTACAATCAAAGTCAAAAAATGTGACACTAAGCTTTAATAAAATAACAATATCTCCTACTACTCGAGTTCAACTCGAAATTTACTTGTGTCAAGTTGTGCCTTATCTCCGCAGTAAAATTGAGTAAGTTGTCCCAACTAGTTAGAAAATATTCTCCGCTAGTAACTTAGTGTCTATAAAAGTTAAAATAAGCTCGCCGCAGACGACTCCATATAATAAACGAGCGGATTAAGATCACTCAAATATTAAGATTACTGTTTGTACAGTCAGCTATAAAACCGATCGTTTGACGATTTCTAATTTACATTGCAGGCATCTTAAAATATAAAAAAATGTAGAAAAATTTGGGCCAAGACATGTTGTTTTGACACCCCGTTTAGCACAGTCAGCTGTAAAAGCATATACCTAAGATGAAAAAATAAAAAAAATGTGTAGAAAGTATTGGCAAAAGGTTTTGACACCCCGTGTGGCCTACATAGAAAATGTGAAACTCATGGTCATGGGTTCTAAGAGTTATTAGTGTATGATACATATTAATATTTTTTTCACGTCTTGGGTATTTTCTATCTAAATCGTCGTGTAGAATCTTTATAGTACTTTGCTAGGCAAATAATAATAATAATATAATAAAACTGCCTATAAACGTCCCACTGCTGCATGGATGTGAGTGTAAATATCAAATGATATTCCGTACATAAGTTTAGAAAAACTCATTGGTACGAGCCGGGATTTGAACCCTCAACCGTCGCTTGACAGCCGCATGCCTGAACCACTAGGCTACCGTAGCTTTTAGGCAAATAATATTAAAATATTTATGGTACCACTACTATAGTTTTAAAAAAAACAGTTAAATTGACTAAGAATGGTAACAACATGGAAGACAATATTTTGAGTACGTGTACTTAAGCGCAGTCTATTTGACCTTGAGATATCTGCGATTACTATAGGAGATCATTGTTCTAGCGTAAATTTTATTTCTGTAGATTTTTATTTTACTTTTATAGAGCCACTTTATTTCCAGATACTTAAAGTTAACACTTTTTATTTGTAAGGATAGCGTTGACCTTGTAAAACTCGCTTTGTTTTATTTAGCTTCTTAACTAGAAAATAAATGTTTCAAGAAAGTAATTATAAATATAGACTCAAATCAATTATGAAGATTGAAATTACGATCTCAAACGTAATACGAATTTTAGTTAATAATTTACGGTCGACGCGTAGGAGATGGAACCTCTACGGTTCGTAGCATGTAGAGCGTCTACGACTTATGTAGCACTACCGTAGCGTAGACATGTTTTATGGCGCATTGATAAAATAAATCTAACATTTATATCATGCTGATAGGTATCTATGTGAGAAGCCGTCTAGGACTAGGTGTTTTTATGGATACATCCTTAAGCAAACCACGCACCTAAAAATGGAAAAAAAAAGAAAAATTAAATACTTAATATCATTAACGAAATTGAACAACGCATTCGCAATGTACACGACATAAGGATTACCTGAGAAAAGGGATGAAATACAGGCTTATTTGCGTCTCCGCGCGGCACATCGCTTGTATGGAGATTACAGCATCTGAGACGTAACGAACAATACAAATAAAGTAACGCGGCCACCTGCACTCTCTCACGAGGGCTTAACAGGAATGATAATTTGATATATACGATTATCATTATTAAGGTGGTCAGCCCTTTATAAGGTAAAAAAAGATATGTCTAAATAAGTGTTAATTAAACAAAAACTTTGTTACTAATTATGAACTCCTTTTTTTTTTATTTTGACACTTTAAAATAATATTTTTTTTTGAATTGTATTTTAGAATAATATTGATGCGAATGCAAATGTTTGTATATTGATCACGAAAAGGCTCTGCAGTCCTGGATGTTTTCTATTCCATTTATTATGTATTTATTTTAGGTCTGTTTTGTACCATGATAAGGCCGTCAAGTTTGGCACATTTTTTTTAAACAGCGTCTGCTTTTGTTGTTCCTTACATTTTGTTTCGTGTTTGGAGCTTTTGTCATACACAACATTTGTTTTAAATGCAATACAAAATGTTAAATGAAATTATGCAGACCTCGTTTTACAAAAATATGACAATTTTACCCAACAATTAGACTTTCAAGGAGATCACGAAGCGTATCGTGGAAGCGAGTGGTGACCAACGGGCTGGATGCTATCTGGAGCAACGGATCAGCATTGCTATCTGGCGCAACGGATCAGTAGTGCTATCTGGCGCAACGGATCAGCATTGCTATCTGGCGCAACGGATCAGTAGTGCTATCTGGCGCAACGGATCAGCATTGCTATCTGGCGCAACGGATCAGCATTGCTATCTGGCGCAACGGATCAGCATTGCTATCTGGCGCAACGGATCAGCATTGCTATCTGGCGCAACGGATCAGCAGTGCTATCTGGCGCAACGGATCAGCATTGCTATCTGGCGCAACGGATCAGTAGTGCTATCTGGCGCAACGGATCAGCATTGCTATCTGGCGCAACGGATCAGCAGTGCTATTTGGCGCAACGGATCAGCAGTGCTATCTGGCGCAACGGATCAGCATTGCTATCTGGCGCAACGGATCAGCAGTGCTATTTGGCGCAACGGATCAGCAGTGCTATCTGGCGCAACGGATCAGCATTGCTATCTGGCGCAACGGATCAGCAGTGCTATCTGGCGCAACGGATCAGCATTGCTATCTGGCGCAACGGATCAGCAGTGCTATCTGGCGCAACGGATCAGCAGTGCTATCTGGCGCAACGGATCAGCAGTGCTATCTGGCGCAACGGATCAGCAGTGCTATCTGGCGCAACGGATCAGCAGTGCTATCTGGCGCAACGGATCAGCAGTGCTATCTGGCGCAACGGATCAGTAGTGCTATCTGGCGCAACGGATCAGCAGTGCTATCTGGCGCAACGGATCAGCATTGCTATCTGGCGCAACGGATCAGCAGTGCTATCTGGCGCAACGGATCAGCATTGCTATCTGGCGCAAGGGATCAGCATTGCTATCCGCAGCAATGCCGCCAGCCTTATGGGCATCTTGCCGCACGGCACAGATTTAGAGCCGGTTTTGTATTTGTAAATATGTAGTTTTGTTATTATTTTGTTAGTTTGTAGTCAGGATGTACATAGGCTAGTATTATTTTATAATGTATTTTGTGAATATTGAATAAATATTAAAACGTGGAAAAATTAGACTTTTTTTAAAAGGCTATATAGGATTAGCCCTAAATCGTATGTCAGATTGTTGTCTAATATTTATTAATGTAAGCAAAACCTTTTTCTCGGCGGTACAAAAGTCTTTATTTTACTCGCACGCGGCTCTAGTCGACACCTACGCTCGGTTACGTAAACGGACGAGGCAAATTGCGTTTGCATAACGTTGATGTTTTCAGAATTAAATTAGTGTAGTCTGAAATTGTGGGAATTCTTTTTAATACAGTCTCCTAACGTTCAAAGTGAGACTGCTAGGTTAATTTATAAGTCTGAGAACCGTTAACTGTATAACAGTTAATTTTAACAAGCAGTAAGCTTGTGCTAAGGAAATTCTAAATGCCGATCAAGTGACAAATTTAAAAATCATTCGCTTTTTTATTGCAGGAATGTGATTTCTGGCCTTTTATAATAACTTACATGCAGTAAGGAAATATAGGCGAAATTTAATTTCTTCGTAATAATATCGCATACCAATACCTGCTTAGTATTTTAGTGCGGAAGTGGTCTAACTTACATTTAGGGAACCACTGCTATAGATTAACATGCAAGGTATTAGAAAAAGCCACTATATTATATATTCACAAATACATGAAAATGTGTTTTAATTCAATAAATATAGTCAATTTATTATAAAGAATATTTAAACCTGATTTCTAAGATTCACAATGTGGTAAAGTTACGTCAGGTATGCGATGTTGCGTTCCTGGTAAGTGAGTAAGCTTGCCATACCTCCCGAGCATGTGCTGTGTTGAGAGTGAGGGCCCCGTGTTCATCACCAGCGAATTCTCAAATCAATAAAAGGTCGGTAACGCGCTTTTGATTAGCGTCCATCAGCTGCGGTGTTTCTTTATCATCATACAGACCGTATGAATGTTTACCACTGACACAAAAACAATTTTATTTTTAAAACAAAAAAATAAATATAGTATCCAAGAAATAGAAAGTTATTAAGTCGCTATTACTGTTAAAGCAGGGCATTATTGACAGTGATACGATAAAGAGAAACGAAGTTATAATTTTCCGCGGAGGTTATAATTTGCATTGCAACCAACCATGACACTTGACAAGAGCCACTAATAATACGCTATTAAAAAGATGACAGGTAATTATTCGCAGTGAATGGATACTAACAAATTGTTGATAACTATGCTACAAGGAAGATTAAAATCTTCTAGATTCCTTTTACATACATACCAATTAAGTTTAGGCTTTGTGTTGACCTCATTTATTCAAATTTCAATAGCGATGAGAGTAGAAATTAAAATAGAAACAAAACGACCGAAAAATTATAAATATGGAGGGTAAGCGTTTAATTTTTCAGCTTTGTAGCAAACATCGCTGGTAGACAGAGGCATGTTTCATATATGTGTGAGTAATTGCATTGACTGGTATAAAGACTGACTATAAAGTTCTTTTCTTCAAAATTGACACTTTGGTCACCGGTGCAAACGCATGATCTTAAACCTAAGCCAAGGAAAGGTAAAGTCAATATGCTGAAATAACAATTTAGTAAGTTCCGCCAGTAAACTGCCGACCTACTGGAATTGAAATTGGAAAGTTGGCTCTAATTAAAGATTCCCGTATAGGGTCGCGACGAAGGGCCGCCACGTGAACGCAATTTCTGCGATTAATGGTGCGAGCCTAATCCAACTTAGCAGGGACACAGCACCCTGATTAGAACAGTAGTGATTTTAACACATTCACTGTCAAGAATCACAACGCTCTACACTTGTAGCCGATCTCGTGGTTTTCCTCGTATGTAGCAAAATAGCGATTACATCGTGGGCATGTCATCCTGACAGTGAAAGTTAAGAAGGTTTACAGTATAAATAGCGTACCTTCTGTTGGTCGTACGTTACACTATTATTCAACTAATAAAAACATACCAGTCAAATGCGCACGTAAGCTGTTAAGCTTACGTGCGCACGCATGTATATATTTTGTGTCCCATAGATTTACCTCAAAGGAAACGATTTTTGAAAAAAGATGCGGTTTAAAAATCCAACCGAAAAACATGCTTACTTAGCCCCATAGCCAGTTACTTTGACTTTTGGACGAATTTACGAAGTCGTCAAGCTGCCCAGCTTTATTTTTACTAATATTGTTGTCATAAAAATCTTCTCTTCAGCAGTTCTGTCGTACTTCTACGTGAATTTCTCATCATACAGTTTTTGCCAGATTTCATAGTAAAGTTTACATGGAAATAGCTAACCCTTAAATTCTTACGCATACGCGTGTAAAACAAGTATTTATAAATCTGGGTTTGTTATTTTCAGAACTGGCATACTGCTTCGTTTGTATGCACTGCGGCCATTGATAGGTACCACGGGAACCGTCCTCATACGTCTATCTCCTCAATGTTTGAACTTTCGATATTAACTCGATTCGAATGAAGAGTTAAATTTGAGGTGATTCATTCGACACGGTGAATGTTCGAATAAACGAGGACCGCTGTGTGGATTTGAAAACTATGTCGCTAGGATAGGACAGGGGTCGGCAAACTTTTTAGACAAAGAGCCAGATCCCGGAAAAATTACAATTTTTCGGAAGCTCAAAGAGCCACAGTACCAAATTTTAGGGAAAATAATAATTTCGAGTGTGCCTGCAAAGTGGATATGCTGCGTTTGGGTTAGATAAAAACAATTATATTTGCCTCGCGCTATTTACGAATTTTTTCGCCTGTTTTTCATTAAAAATTTTTTTTTTTTTGGGGACCTAAAGATCCGCAACAAACCTTTCAAAGAGCCGCATGCGGCTCGCGAGCCGCAGTTTGCCGACCCCTGGGATAAGAAATGCACGATGATTCTTAATCTGGGATCAGGAGTCGAAAATATTGATAAACAGCCGAAACGGATTTCAATGGATGAGGTCACATGCAATTAAATAACTGTTTAGTTAAATAAATTTAATGATCATGATAACACTATTATCTACTGAATCTTTCGTCACTCTACATTTCTTGAAATTAAGCTACCGTTAGGGTGACAATGATTTTGAATTATAAAGTGATTCCTTGTTCTGTTTTATTCAGAATAAAAAGAACGTCTGTTTTAGGTATCTTCGTGTTAATCGTGTTTGGTATCAATTACAGAATTAGAAAAAAATACTTCTGATCACGAACTAAGAATCATCGCGTATTATCGATTGACCCGCCTGAATCCCAAAATGTATTATCATTATGTTTAAACTTAACATAATACGTGCGAGTGCAGATGCTAAAAAATATACCTGAAATAGTTGCGCAGCAAATACTAGAAATGCATTTTAAATATTATAAAACTGATACTTATAATTTTATACTTCTATTTATTATTATAATGTTACGTTGAATATATGTTCGAGTGAACTGATTCCAAATCATATATAGAAAATAATTACGCAGTAACTGCAATTGTAATTTATTCTTGAAGGATAATCACGAACTCGAATAAGCTAAAGGTTGAACCATATGTTACCGCAGAGGACCCGTTTCATTACACCAACTGTATTATTTTGTACCGTAATGATTTTACGCTTGCTTTCATTATCGCTCGTTTCAATAATTGAGATGCTGTTGCGGAATAATACTTTGGATCTCTTTTCTGCGACTTATCATTCCATTCTTATTCAATTTACCTAATTACTAAGTGTGTTGCGCATTTACACCACTGACTACGGTGAAAAAAAGCGCCGTCAACGCATTTATTTAAATAAAATCAATTTTGACGGTAAACGATGGGGTCTTCGGGTTGGTGATTTTTTCTGATTTGGGTTAAGATGTCACATATATCAAGTATGTAATCAGAAACTTGTCGCTCGTACAGAATTTCAATTCATGGATTTCAAGCTTTAAGCATATGTAATGCATTTTCTTGATAAACAGATTAAGGCTTTTTTATAATACCTATAATACACAAACAATGGCACCAATATATGGATAGTATGAACCATAAAACCACAATACCTTAATTGTAAATCACAAAACATATTCATTTCTGATTCCGACTCTTGTTTTTATGGTGTAGCAATTGTTGGTCCTTCACAAATATTTCGTTTTCTCTAAAACCTGCTTCGGTTGACATCAGAAAATTCAAGATCCCTTCTATATATTTTATCTCCCGCTTGCGATGGTTAGCCAAGTAGAAGCTTCGCTCGAGTGTTATGTGTTTAATCGATACATGGTAATTAATCTTCTTTGTAATTAACTTGAACTTTGATCATAATGACGCTTATTAATTGCGGGGCATTTGTTTAATAAATTCTACAGTACATATGAAGCTACTTTCCCGCACTAGTACGGAAAAGAGCACTTTCCGTGCATATGTCGAAACTTTAAAGAGCCATATGTACCTACAGTAAAACGTTGTACGATACACGTGTGATTAGGTAATTCGCAACTCTTGTCGATTTAAAACACTCCCTTCGGTCGTGTTTTAATTTATCACCACTCGTTGAGAATTTCCTATTTTTGGCACTTGTATCGTAAATAACTAATACGTTACAAAACGTACATGTAAAAATTATTACAATCCGTGTGTTACGAATGTGGTACGTAAAATTCGCTTATACCTAATCGTTTAGGACAGCTCACACCAAATTGCGAACTAGTTTTAGTTGTCTTGTAGCAGTGTGGCTGTGTGTTGCTTCTGCTTAGATTGGAAGATCTATAAGTATCTATTCAACTATATACAATTAAAAGTGTGGATGTTTGTTAATAAAAAGTGTTATTAAAACAAACCTTAGAATACTTTTTATGCAGATGAAATTGAAGATGGAACCTCTTGCATCCTTGCATGCAAGGGGCATCCTCTTTTTCATTTTTATAAACTAGCTAGCAGAAGCAAACGTCAACAAAAAAATATCAAAGAGATGAAGTAACGTATTCTTTTCTAATGTGTGTGAAGAGGTTAACTTCGCAAATACCTATACCCATTCGGCATTATTGGCGACATCAATGAAGTTACCTTGAGCCTAGACTTGAAAAACATAACTTCTCTTCTTTTTGAGTTGTAAATCAGACCATGACTAGCCTACATTGGTCACAAATACTGAGCAGTTTCCTAAGCCCGCAGACCGACGCGCTCAACAACACCATATGTCATTATTTAAAGGTACCTATTAAAGGTACCTATTTAGGAGGTAGTTCAAGCGTTCTCCAAGTATCTCTCACACGGTGCATGGTGGCGGCATTGTGCAGACGTCAGCGATCAATCAACCGATTGGCTGGCTCATCTATCACGCCACGGGCTTCGCACCAAATGGCGGCTAACTGACGAGAAATTAGAAAACAATTTTCATCTACTTTGTCCTAGAAAATATCTAGCTTCCTTGCCAATTCAATCATAACTCGCACAATTTACGATGTGTCGTGGATTTGGAACATTATCAATATGATGGCTACGTCATGACGGAGTTATATCAGTGGTATATCAGCAAAGTACATACTAGATAGATCTACGACCCAACCCTTCATACAATTCGTGCATGTTAAAATTATTTAGTATTGCTGTTGTCAATCAAATTTCATAACTATGCTCCATCGTAGTTTACATTTAGGAATATGAGGATTTTCATCGTATTTTTTATGTACACACAAATAAAATTCTTAATAAGAAGATCAACTTCATTGACGTAGTTAACAATTGTTTTTCTTTTAATGATGAGACTCTTCCAAAAACCCAGGTAGAACAAAAATGATGAAGTTATAATAAATGATGACCGACGTAATCCACAGGACTCTAAGCAAAAGTTAATCTTCATACTCATTATTAAGGCAGATTACTCGAGTTAATATATCGAATGAGAAACCCTAGAAACATCTCGTATTGGCTGTAAATATTAAGGAAACTCGGGCTTTAGACGTCACATAATACCATGGATTATATGATATAATTTTATTACAGTACTGATAATGGACTCCACACTGAGGCTCGTCTCGTGGTTGGGTTTCAAATGTTACGTTATACCAATGAAGTTCACAAAAGACATCGCTTGTGTATTGAATTCCAATCGTATTTTAATTGTGTTCAGACAACAAATGTTGTTTCGAAGTAATATGACAAAAAGACACAATGTTTGCAGTTTGAGAAAAACCAAAGCATGAAATCGATTCTGCGGAAAAATACATTTGTTACGGCGATGACGTGTCACGTAAGCAATATAATACATTGTCCTTTAGAACAACAAACACTGTCGGATGGCAAAAAACACTGAACGGCATTTGTTAATTTCACCAACTCTCTTCGGTTTACTACTAAAAAGGAACTTAAACTTTTTCAACGGAGACAACCTTCCACCAATTGACCTGGTACAAAACAAATCTAGATTAGACCTACTATTTACCTACGCTTATTTGTCCCATGCAACATTCAATACATATTGGCAATGTTTACACTAACGTTTTGTGTAATTTAATCGAGTGTCGTTGTTGCAAAATACCCTGGCGTCGTAAATTTTACCTTTAAATCCTATTTGGACAAAATGCAAAAAACGTTCGGAAAAAATTTAATCACGCACGGTAATTTCTACGGGACGTGCCTAAATCGGACGCTTTTATGATGTCAGGCACTTCGCGTTAAATGCGGAGGCTTAAAAAGGGTTGACAGCGAGTAGCCTTGTCACCTGGCAACACTGGGACATACCGCTACCTTCATCATACGGCGCGGCCGGACGTTCATTGATAATTAATGGGCGATGCCACTGTAACGAAAACAAACGACTGGCGGCACGCGCACGATAACGATTAATATCTTTGCGGGCGCAGCAAAAACAAACCTACTCCTGGCCTTGGTGTGATAAATCATATCTCATCGAGGCGCAAAAATAAATGAAGCCAATGATAAATGACGACGAATTCACGGAGTGCCGCAATAGTCAATTTGAAAATTAAAACTTTCGAAGATACTCAAAACAATATTGTGTCATGGATATTCTCTGACTTCAGGACAAAATTAAGGGTGAGCGATGAACCGGAAAATAATCTGGGCGGATATTGTTACAAACATTTTACGTTTACCGTCAAATGTGCCTCCACCAATTTAGCTCATTGGCTAATGGAATCCATTTATTCCTTAAAGAAGCGGCATTATTGCCAACGATTTTACAGCCAATAAGAAGGTGACGTTTTGCATTGCGAACGTTAATAAATGTTAAAAGCACAGGCGATGTTGTAAATTGCGTACAAAGTAAATATTTTATCATAATGCAACAATGTAACATTTTTATCGACGAATCGTCTCAATCACGTAATCTCAAAAGACTCTTATTTGATTTTACGATAATGGTCCCAGGAGCGGGCCTCGGCCGTCCCCAGGTACCTCCTACGTCCAGCCTCGGAAATTGTGTTAGGCACATTCGAGGACCAGGAAATTAGAAACGTTGAAGGATGTAATCGAATGTCCTTCTCCAGTATAGGGATACCTTTTGTTACCTCTATCATTTTGTTCACACATAGAGCTAATCGGTGAACGAAAATTTCACATTCAGAAAGAAAACTGAATATATATCAAAAGGAAATTAATATTTGTTGTTTGGTAAGCGATCCATGTCACTATTGACGTATCGAAATTGGGTAGACAAAGCGATAGCTGCATTATAATGATATGAGTTGATGCGTCTTAATTTCAATCTTAGTGCATGTGTATGGCTAGAATTAAGTTAAGGTACTTGAATTATCTGCTAATTATATTGCTATTAACATTTACACAGTTAAAAAGGAAAAATAAATCGGTACATCAGTTAAAACAAGACGTCAGTTTTGATTAGAAGAAAAAAAGACGGCGCAGTGCTAATTTCTGGAATACTTTGTGTTCGTTAGACCGACGTGACTCCGCTACGGTCGCCACCGACCGACTGCGCTAATTACGTTAGTGATCCCCACCCACCCCCAAAGTAAACGACTCCACTTTCAGTGTAAACAACCACTCAACTTTACTAAGAAAAATTCGCAAACCCACTTATTCACGTCTCTAAGGTATACAGCGACAAAACGTATACGTTTCAGAGTTCTTTGATGTGATGGGATACATTTTATTTTGTTTTATAAGGAAACTACGAACTGCTTTTGCCTTGTGTGATTTAGTGAAAAAGGCTTATCTAACATAAGCAGTTAGATCGAAACATTTTTAAGTAACTGCTAATTTCATACCATCGAAATACGATAATTGTTTAAAGGAAACAAATTCCAAGTATTGTTTTCAAAAAAACTCTTGCATGAGGAAAAAATCTTTCGAGAAGTCAAGATCTCTAAGCAGGAACTGTCCAGATATTATATTTCCCAATGTATTGATCCCTTTGGATGGTGTGTTCGGTTTCGTTTCGGAGGAAGTTTTCAATCCCTCTGCGTTTTGGGAGTTGCACTCGACAATCTTATCAGGGAGGGAGGGAGGGAAGATTTTCCAGTGTCCGGCGCCCTCTCACCTTGAAGGATTTCCCTTGACGGTAGGAGGGCACCGATACTATTTCAAATTATGCGTGTAGTTCGCCTTTGAGGGCTTTACTATTCGTAACGTTGTTTTGTTCCGCTTTATTGGAAATATGCGTGGCTTTACTAGTGAGATTTCAGCTTTATCCTTTCTTGACGTTCAATACAATAGGGGAACGCATAATTTATTTCATCAATATGTTTACACTGTTTCAAGTGGAAAAGCGTACCTATACAGAATAGTTACTAACAAGGAATTAGTAACCACAATACTGGTTGTAAATAAGTTATAATGATATATTTGTCAACAAAATGGTTCATGAAATATTTTAAAATAATTGAGATACGAATGAAAGTTCTTAGTTTCGATCGCATTAGAGAGCGCGGCCCTCGCCGATGATAATGCCATTGCAATACTCCAGATCCGATTGTATTGGCAAATTGGATCAAATGCAGCGTTCGCCGAGCAAAAGATAAGGTACCCGTATAGTAAATAGGCGCCGTTATATCAGGTCCCGACCAACGGATTTAATCGCTTCATACAATCGTTGGCTTAGTTTTTCTTATATCCTTCAGGCTATACGAATTTTCAATCTAAAAAATCATAACAATTTACGAGCGTGAAAAAATCATTAAGTGTTATCAAAACTATAGGGAAATAACCTGTATTTCTCTCACTGCGTACATAAAAAAGGATGTTCATTTCAAAAATATTGAACTCCAAACAAATACATAAAAATGTGTTTTCATTAAACACTGAACTCCAAACAAACTGTCGGAATGACACGTTTAAAAAACATTACCGCAAAACGGTATAAAAATGAATAAAACACAGATAAGAAAAAATAATAATATCGCAAAACATTGCAACAATTCCCTAAATGTTTCGGGTGTTACAAAAAAATATATGTAATATCGCGTCGTAACAAACACAAGCGCCAGCGGCGCATTCGAGTCATTGTTTTTGTAACAACGAATATCATTCAAATAAACGGGAGCGCTGTTACGCAGATTATTACTCCGCTATGGAGGCTCGTTACTAAATGCGATGAAGATATGAAAAATACAATGCTAGTATTTCAAATTTGAAATGATTACGGAAGAATGCAATGTAATTGTAACTTCGAATAAATGACATGCACTTGCTCATTAAAATATTAAGTGAACTTAGGAAATCGTGAGTTTTTGTGTCTCCGGTCAGAGGTAACTTTTCGTATGCGCACTCTAGGATAACTCAACTTTCCCATACAAAAACTGATTTAAATCTACCTGACGTAGGTACAATGCGTTACGTTTAACGTACCTACGTAACCCTACCTGCAGATCTATGATTTTAGCAATATGATAGACAAAGGTAGTCAGTGTTTGCGAGTCCTAAAATGGGTTAAGGATTGCAATTATACTTTGACAACCAACATTTTATTCTAAGTTCGATTCAGGCATGGCGCAAATGGAAAAGTGTCCGATAAAAATAATGGAGGGTCCGTTTTTGTTAAGTAAAATGTAACACTTTCCAAAAAGGACAAAATTCTGTCGACAAAAACCTGACTTGCAATTTTCCCGGTTTTTCATATTATCACAGTAATTGCGACCAAACAGCGGTTCTCATTAGAGGGTGAATTTTAAATTTGCGAGGGTGTCCCACTCAACTATGTATGAAGAGGTCCCATCCTCGCAGCATTCGGTCGTCGCACGCATACTATGAAACCTCATTGTTCTGGATTGCCAGGGAGGGTTGAAGTGTGGAGTGGCTCCTGCCTAACGTGTTATTTTGTATTCTTGTATGGATAAGAGATCTTTGATGTGAATATAATGTTTAAAACAAGAAGACAAAGGGTATTCAAATATTTAAAAAAAATACCTAAACTTTCACAATTCTCGCCCACTTAACGGGACTTAATCGCGTATAATTAATTTATTTATTGTTTCGCGATTTTGTCTTTTTCTGACGTCCCATGTCATAACAATAACGCAAAACAATTTGGTTGGTGGTTTCGTTTGGTTGGAAGGTTGATTTTTTTTGACTTATCGAATGATCTGCGTCGTGTTGATGTACACTGAGTATTTTGCTCGCCTGATTTCTCACACTTGGCATTTGACAACGTGCAGTAATTGCGGTATAACCCAGAATGCAATATTGCTACCGAAGCGCCTCGTTTCTGCCAAACATTATACTAATGTGCAAATGTAATACTGACAATATACCGGACTAGTAAGGATATCTGGGTGACATGAGTATTATGAGTAAGCTCGGTAAAGTTTCCCTCGATATCTCCTCATAGAGATATCGCACGCCAATTGTGAAGTCACCTATCATACTTTATAAGATCGAGTGGGCTAAATATATTTAAATAAAATTGGAATTAGTCACAGATTATCCCTCAGATACAGAAGTAAAGCATGCGCACTGTTCCAATACTCGTAGACTCCATCTCCGCAATTTTACCCGCTCCGCGGGCCAGACTCAAGGTAAACCGATTACGTGGTAAAAATTCGTAACGCCAATGTTATCTTCATGTTGAGCACCTAATGTTTAGTAAGTGAGCTTGGCTATTAAGCGAGTATTTGCGTTTACGGAAATGGAAAACAATTTTTCGGTGATAAAAATGCTGCGAGTTTCGCTCTTTGTCAAGATTGCCAACAAGTTCAAATTTTGCTGGCTATAGTTAGCTTTCAATACACTTTTATCCACCGGGCTGAGTAGTAGTAGGATTCACCTTGTATTATTTTAGTAAAATATTGCCTGGTCACTTGTCATTAAATAATTAATACAGTTCAGTAACGGAACTAGGGTTTTTTTGAAAAATAATTATTATTTCAAACTAACAATTAGATTTTTATCGAAGCGTTAGAATACGCTTGAAATAAATCAACAATTAGTGAAATTTATAACAAAAAAGTATATAATCACATCAAATCAATTATTTTGCATTTTGCAAATAGGCCACAAAGGCACTTTTACATGTCAAATGGTAATTTACAATCAAAAATAATAATCTTACAATAAAATAATAATAATCTTACACAATAATAATTTAAAATTTGTTCACTAAATAAATGTCACAAAGTTAAAGAAAACAAAACAAAATTGAAAATATGACCATTAAATTCGATATAAGGTCTGTGCATTAACAAGAAGTTAATGATATTAATTCAGTATTCCAGAGATGTAAGGTCTCTGAGCGTCCAAATACAATTAATAAGTATTCTAATGTTCGTAGTGATGTATACGGTCTCTAAACGCCAAAACAAAACAATAAAAAAAGGAACATTCATGTAATATTGTCAGTGATGTACAGGGTCAATAACAATAAAACGTGTCAAGATCGGAATGATGTCTCTCGTCAATACGATGATAATAAAATAACACTAGTATTTAAGGAGTTAGGTACTATGATATGCCCTTGCAAGCATGAACAGTCCGGACTCCACAAACAGCACCCGATCATGAGTATGACGCATATCTCAGCCATCGCCTCCCTCAACCATATGTTAGGGAAGGTGGCGACCCGATCAACGACGCCACCGTAAGCAAAGCCCTTTAAGCGAGCATGACATATTCAAGCCACCGGACATTGTTAATGACAAAGATTAAGCTACTTGCTCGGCGAAAAACAGCACTACGTTGCTCTCTTCTTACATAAAAATTATTTCAGGTAGGTAGGTAGGTTAGACGACCTCTGTAGCCTAGTTGGTAGTGACCCTGCCTACGAAGCCGGAGTAGTAGTATTTGTTCCTGAGTCATGGATGTTTTCTATGTATTTAAGTATTTATTTATCTATTTAAGTATGTATATTGTCGTCTAGTACCCATAGTACAAGCTTTGCTTTGTTTGGGACTAGTTCGATTTGTGTAAGATTGTTTCCAAATAATAATTATTTATTTATTTATTCATTTAGGTATATTCCTAATACAATTAGCTTAAAGGCATTTTTGTCATTAAAGAAATCGTTGACAGTTACGCCTTGCTTAGCAACTTACTTTTAACATGAGACTTAAATTGACTGAACGGTAAATTAAGAATTTCGGTGGGTATTTTAATGTAAAAACGTATGCAGTTCCCCACGAACGACGTGCTAACCTTGCGGAGACGACTGGCCTTCACTGCGATCTTGTTTTTACTTCTGTTGTTGTAGTCGTGGATGTCACTGTTGAGTTTGAACTCATGAAGGTTTTTCCGCACATACATTATATTCTCAAGAATGTATTGGCATGCTACAGTAAGAATGTTTGCCTCCTTAAATTGGTCCCTGAGAGATTCTCGAGCTTTAAGTTGGTATATGGAGCTTACAGCTCGTTTCTGTAGCAAGAATATGGTCTGGATATCAGCCGCTTTCCCCCACAACAGGATTCCGTAGGACATAACACTGTGGAAGTAACTGTAGTACACCAGCCTGGCGGTCTCAACGTTTGTTAACTGTCTTATGCGTCTTACTGCATAGGCTGCCGAACTAAGTTTTCCGGCTAGGGCGGCGATATGCGCATGCCATTGTAGTTTTGAGTCCAAGGTGATACCTAAAAACACTGTTTTATCTTCAAATTCCAGTTCATCGCCCTTTAATTTGATCTTGGTATTGTTTACCTGCTTGACATTATATTATTATTATATGTATATTTTTATTTAGTTAAGAATGCGGATAACGACCTCATTGCTACTTACTTATATCCGATCATGTAGAAATGTGGTATAAGATCATTTGTTGCGATACAAGTTCCAGAATTTGCTACTTTTATTGTAGCGCGATGTGTCGAAATCGAATTCCAATTTTATTTCCTAAAGATAAGTGAAGTAAGTGAATTGAGAGAAGCTCTCATGTGACAATGTTTGCATGTTTGCGACTGCAACATAATAATATTACCGAACATTCATTTCTTTCGTACGCTTTACTTTCCATTACACAGCAACACAGTTTTTTTTTTAAGTTAAAGTAATCAATTGTAAAGTAATAATGGCAAAAGCGAATATAATGAAGTCCTCAAGCGCCTATTGAAAACAAAAATCTCAATGGAAACGTGATAAACAACACGGCACCGGCTTAGGCTTATCTCCCTCGCTAACTTATGATATCATTATTTCCCTTTTTGCAAAAATTTACGGAGCAAGAACAGGCGCACCGCGTGAATACTAATTTTTCTTGATCAATATATTGATATCGGTGTGCCACGGGCATTGGTTATTTGACCTTCTTAGGGGAAATAAAACAGATGCAATTTCTGTCTGTCAATGAATAACGCTATCCAAATCTGCAATGGTTTGTAGTTGAGTGAATGAAAACGTTTTCATACACAGCATTTAAGGGCTTCATAAACTCCACAAACACATCCGTAATAACAAAGCCTCCTTAGTTATTAATGGAAAACCACCTTTCATGGTGGATGTGGGTTTTAAGCCTTTTGTCGGTTTTGCAAACAAAATTTTATTAGGCTGATGCTAATTCTATTTTGTTATTCCATTAAAAATCTCGAATTGTTTAGTTTAGTTCGACTAAAACCCATGTCAAAAATGTGTTAATGCCGATCTCATGTTTTGCGTTATGAAAGGGAAAATAATGTCCATAAGCCGTCACCCTCATATAAAACGTGGTGATTTAGTGGAAAATACCGCTTATTTGCATTGCCAATACATCTCTTCGTGGACATAAAACATCTGAACGTAAAACCGGATGAGCGAAATAAGATATAAACGGCCGCTTGCACATGGAATCTCGGGTTTTACAGCCGTCTTATATAACTTAAAGTGAAATATGGGACGATGTCATTTTAGTCAATCGCCTGAAGTCGATGGCCACGAGTATTTACGAGACGTCCCTCATGTGTTTTGACGACATATCTCAAATTCATCGCGATTGTATACTGACTGCGAAAATGTCTCCTTTTATTTGCCTCATCAGTAGCTTTCAAAGTAATATCCGCGGATGATTATCTTTCATAAATATTTCATTCCAAGAGATTTGCTTTGATCACGTTACGTTGAAAAATTTAATAATTCATACATAGAAACCATAAATTAAATCAAAACCTTAGGAATAGATAATGAGATCTCTTGAGGAAAACAGGATTGTCGAAATCTGTGCAAACAGGATAATGTAGACGCAATCGTCATGGACAAACAGTGCGACGACTGAATAGCGCTCTTAAACGAACTGCTTTTAGCATTGTTTGTGTTTCGATGTAGAGGATGAGTATTCAAATGAAAATCCTATAAAAAACTTTTGACTAAGTAACGAGTAAAAGAGTTTGAATAAAAACGGTAATAGTCTTGTTTTATACGTTTAAAAAGTACATTATTATCACGTTTTTACTTGCCAAATTCTTGTAATTTGATTTGGCTGTAAATTCTTATGTTTGGAAAAGTTTCTATATATTAACCTTACTTTTGAAAGCTAAAGCAAGCTTTCACACCTTGGAAGCCCTAATCAGTTATGATTGAAGAAAATAAGAAGGTAACTAAAACCTGGGGATTAGGTTAACTCCGTATCACTGATGAGCTTTAGGCTTCTGCTATTCGAAGCCAATTTTGCGATATGGCCAATTTGTCTTTGGAATTCTCTTTCTAATAGGAAGAGTGGAAAAGAGGCGTCCGCTTGCATTACAAGTACTGAGCCCCTGGTCTCTGTATTTCGAATCAAAATGAGACATTAAACCAAAGCGATATCCTAGCGGTGTCCCTTTCTGTCAATTGTAACTCAGTTTGCCTACATGTTTTGGCTATTGAGTTACTTTCACATTACCAGAAATGGGTCTAATAAAAAGCCCAAATTTGCATACCCGAAGCCTCAGTGGCAGAGGAATGAGGTTCATTGTGAATGCGCGCGCCGGCAGCATAGGTTCAAATGGCGGGCCCCTACCCTTCATACATACTTGAGTGCGCCCGCTTTAGTATCGTAAAAATTGTAATTAAAATTCACATCAAAACGTTGTTGCGAGCTAGGGAAGATAACTATCCTGTGTGTGTCATAATGTTCATCGGTAGTATATATAGCAAGACACAACTTAAGCACACACCCAGAGAAATGTCGTGTCAAATATTGAAGGACTGATCACAGGAAAAATGGACACGGTTGGTGAAAAAAGAGCAGATTAGTATACCTATGTTCGAAGAAAATAACGCCAAATTGCATTATAAAAAAAAGAAAACGCGTCAAGAACTTTAGCATTGGTATGTCTTAGCAGGTGTACTGCCGTTTGGGCTAAATATTTTTGCCAAGTTTTACTACCCGTAAAACTTATTAAATTAGTTTAATTTTTCAAGTGAATCTTTAGCACATTTACACATCGCATTTTATTCGTTTAGTCAAATTATCATTTGAATCATTTTACTTTGTCAAGTTTTATTAAGACTGTTTTTCAATAAGCAAACGTTTTCCTTTAGCTAATTATATTTCTAAAAAACTTTTGGTTCAAATAATCACTTCGCACTCTCAACATATACCTCTAGACCATAATCTACCTTAATAAAGGGCTCAGTTGGGTACGACGATGAGCGAAGAGAGGTGGAGTGTTATAAATAATTCCCACCGAACGGGCCGGGCCGGGTCGCCGGGCGCCGCGTCGCAGCGGGTGCAGGGCAGCTGACCGCGTTTTAATAGAGTGCAGTAGGCAAAAGCCGCACGGAGCCGGTCACATGTGACGACAGCCGACCACAGCCGTCCACGTCCGCGAGGAGTCGACCGGCCGCAAGTACATTCAAATATGAAATTTAACGTCTATATTAAAGATTCCAATTCCTTTGGCAACTTGAGAATCGTACAGGTAGGTACGGGTAGAACGATGGTGCGACCATACAGCACGCGAGTCGAGCGAGCGAAGCGAGCGTGCCGCGCCAGCGGCCGGTGAAGTGCCAAAACTTTTTTTTGTTATACTTAGGTATATTACGTAAATACCTACAAAAGTAAAAAGGATTTTTCTGTATGATGAGGAAGCAAAAAAATACACAACACTTATTCAGCTACTAAGTTAGACTCCATGTCTCTTTATAGGTGTCGATTGTTATATCATATGGATATTATAGAATGAGATCGTTATACTTTCGAAGTTGTATCCAATGAAATTTTACACGATATCGTAAATAATCATTGTGCATTATATACGATGCCCTACAATATTTTGGGGTGAGTTTGTTCAAATGATACATTTGACAAAATGATACATGGTAAAATGAAACATATTCTAGTAATTTTTTTACTAATGATTATTTGCCAAATCATGATTTGAGATTTTATAGTTTGGGATGTGATACTTGGGTAAAAACTCTTTACCCATACATTAGTAATCCGTCTTAGCACTGTTTTGATAGTGTAATTACCAAAACAAGGGAAGACTATTATAATATCTGTAATTTTATTTTATGCTTTTCATCGGAAAATCTAAATGTATGATATCGCTTACTATTACTTTTATTCAAAGTTTTAACGCCGAAAAAGTAAAAAATGAGACCAATAGACTAAAAGAGGTGTAATACATATTAAAACAAAAAATATATTTTAACATAGGTAGCTTCTTGTGCCCAATCTTTTGAGAACGAGCCTAGCTCGTCCCGCTATCGCCGGCGACGCCTGTCGCGTTTCCGTTTTGAACTATCGGGTTGCCAGTCAGTGGTGGCTTTGGCCAACAGTTCACTCGGCATGCGGCAGACATGCCCAGCCCAGTCCCACTTCAACTTAGCCGCTTTCCAAGCCACGTCGACTATTTGAGTCTTGGAGCGCAGCGTGGTGTTCCAGATACGATCCATTAATTTGACACCTAATATGCTGCGCTCCATGACTCGCTGGCAAACCCCGAGTTTGGACTTTTGAGATGCTGTCAACGACCAAGTCTGTGCACCGTAAGTGAAAACTGGAAGAATGCACATGTCCACATGTAAACATAGGTAGCTAAGAAATATTAGACGTACCAACTGATAAATTAGGATAACTGAACAATTCGTACGTTGATAACCGAACATTGCAACGTGAATATTCAAAAGCCCTTAAATACAAAGCAAAGTTATATTATCTACCATAGCGTGTGAGCACGAGGTTAAAGTAAGACATTAATCTAGTTTTATTTCCACGTATTGACCGAAAGCGCCGCGGGTCTGCAAAACATACATTAAATATTAGTCGACAAAATTGCGGTATTGCCGTTGTCCACATTTCAAACCACTAAATTACCAGCAGTAATAATATGCCTTTGGAAAATAAAATGCCTGTTACAATACTTACGCAAACAAAATGTTTTAAAATATTCATATTATTGTGTGCTTTCTGAAATGCTTCTCAAGAAAATGATTGTACTGTTCTCACTCATTTAAATCATTAGGTTTCGAATATCTCTTATTTATTTCAAAATTAATTCCTTGAAATCACATGACGATTAACGCACATTTTGTTCAATAATCTATGGAATAAGGTATTATATTATTAGTTGGCAAACTGACACCCTAATTACAAGTGCGTAAAAGCATTTTGCGAGGTTTCGCTCACACCATACATTATGCATTTAACCTTTCAAGCGAACAATGAAACCGTCAGAACATCATTCCATTGTACGCGGCGTTATCTAAAGATACGTTCCTGAAATCAAAAGTTCATGAATAGAACACAGACTACGTGTAACATGGGCACGCGAGGCATTTAATGAAACAATAGATAGCGTTCAAAAACACAAGGCAAACAGAAATACTACAGCGCAGCGCACAAATACAGAGGTGGCATTTTTAACCATCGACGCAGACAAGTGGTGACATACCTATAAAAGCCTTATTAAGCCTAATATGGGACTAGTTCGATTGAAGTAAGATTTGACTGACTGACCTTTATTTTAAACGCAAGTCTTCTCTATCAGCATGGTCCTTATCTATGGTTGCTTATGTGTTTTATTTTAAATATATGTAGGTATAAACAGTTTTTCAGGCCGACAGTTATTTTTTTTATTAAATGTCAATTCAACAATTAAATCTTAACACTTAACAAATCATAACACGCTTAAAACATAATATAAAGAATACTTTAGGTACATACACGAGACATTTGACAATTGTTTGACAGAATCTACATATATGCCTCCAGTTCCTCATGCAAAAGAAGTTCAAGGAGCCTGACTGATTTATAATCATCCAAAAACGATAAATACCGCAAAAATATAGTCCAGCAGCAAATTAGACCGTTATTCATTTCTAAAAAATGAAACGCGTCACTAACAAACTTAAAAACCGATTAACATTTATTCGCTAAAAACGCTCACGCGGTGCTGAAACCACCGCAACCTACTTTACACATTTTAAGGTGTGGTGGAAATCATTTTTCACGCAAGAGTCGCTTGATAGCGGCTAATGCTTTGCCGCGGGCTCGACCACTCCGATAGATAGGAAATGAAGACAGATTATCGCGTGACTGCGCGCCTGTGGCGACGGATAAATACACAAACTTTGGATTTAAATTCTATGGAAATGACGTAACCGTACGTTCGATTGTTTTCCTCACCTCTAAAGTATGTAAGTATGTAATAAAGTAATGAAATCCCTCACTTTCATTAGCCTCACTGAGTTGAATCCTTGCTAATATGTTTAATATAAATGACTACATGATAGAGAGCCACGGAGGTCGAACTCTTTAATAAATCTTAGTGAGATTTATACATACAAAAATCTGTTAAATTTATAAAACTCATCCATTATTGAATGCGTGTCGTTTTACGTGTATGACTCAACAACATATACTTACGCTACATACTCGTTTATAATTTGATATGGTGTTTACGTGTTTAAGTGCGTGAGTACCTACGTTAATTCAAGTTATTAATTTCCCCTTAGGGCCCAATTATAAAAAGCGTTTTCAGCGCATTAAAATGACATGCGAATCCAATTCGTTAATGTGCTCCTTTGTGTCAGCATTAAGTGTGTGTAAGCGTAGCGTACTAATTTGGATTGTTGGGTTAGGTGCAATACGAAACGCTTGATTGTTGCTCTTTGGTTCATCAATCGCTTTCGAAGAAAGTAATCGAACTATATGCGAAGGCAATAAAGCCAAGGCGTCATGATTTTAGGGATGTTCTGAGCTTTTACGAAATACTAACATTGTTTTTTTATGTAATACGTATCCTAGTGTCTGAATAATGCTTATCGGTGTATAAATATTTACTAAAAAAATTGCGACTGTTACAATGGCTTAATTTTAATGTATTTTTTTCTACACAAGGTACTTCGGTATGTAAAAGAATGGGTATAAAAATACATGAATGTTACAAATTTTACGCTCATCGCACAAGGTAGCATATTTTTATACAATTTATGACAACACTTTGCTCTGTTTGTATGCAAGTTAATTAAGGCAGAAAAAATACGTCACACGAGCTTAAAAAATAAAGCTCACATATTGTAGCTGTTTCCACAAAGCTCCTGTACTTTTAACTAACTGAAGTACTTGTGCGACCGTAGTAATAAACTACAGGACTTTACTTTTCATAATTTTTACGTTGTACGTACGTAAGTACAAGCAAAAACACTTCAATGGTACCTGTTACTTTAATGTTTTAATTATAAAAGAGAACCGGTGGTATAATGCTTATGATCCAGAGTGAATTTAAATATGTGTGTGTGTCGCGTGCTAGTTTTATACACTAGACCGAAAATGTTAACCCGAAATATATTAACTGTTTATCAAGCAGAAACGTCCGCTAACAAAATTCCCGATTATAGTGGAAAATTTAAAAATCATTCGCCACGAGCGGGATTTGAACCCACAACCTTTGGAATCCGTTCATGCACGGTAAATAATTTTTCAATTTTCCACTGTGATCAAAATTCCGAAATGTATTGACAATAAGTGATTGAAAACGGAAGCAACAATCAAAAACAGTGGTGCAGTATACACATTTAGTTCTAGACATTGTGACAAAATAATGCACACCGTTATACCAAAGGTTTAGAAGAGTCTATCTCTAATTGTCTAACTCCCAAAGTTTATCGAAAGTTCAAAATACCTAATCTACGACTTCTACAAGGCGTTGCGTGTGAATTCTGATTGTTATAAAGAACAACTGATTGCAAATTAGTGAGCTTGCAAACCAGAACTTGATTAATGGAATAACCTTTAAGTCGTCGAGTCATAGTCACATACGTCGTGCGTGCGACTCCGTGCGTGCCAACAATCACGTTTAGACCCGGCTGAATGTTTACACATAAACATGATAATTATAATTTGTCGTCCCCTATCTACCGCTAACTTATCGCTCTATTAGCCGCTGTTTTACATTTTTATTTACGTCATGGAACATCGTTATTTGTGTGTTAAGCAAATGTTTTGAAAATGTAGTTGTTTTAAATGAAGTAGGTAGGTACCTACTATGTTTTGATCCAATTAGATTTGTAGTTAATGTTTTTTAATGTATAGAAGTCATTCAATATTGATGGAACGGGAAGAAAAACCTCCGTCCTGATGTCACCTGGGCTGTAATGCATGCTAGCGGTATGATAAGGAAGGATGCTGAAGATTGTGCGACGTGGAGAAGAAAAAAAACGGAAAAGGAAACGAGAAAAAGTTATCACAAGTAAAGTTTTGTTTCATACAGCTAAAAGTATTGTTTCTCAATTGATAGAAGCAATCATTTGAACACCGTGCGTGTTGTTATAAAAGCGTCGAGTAAAAAGCATCGTAATGGCAAAAATTATAACGAAACGGAAAACTCTCATTTATTTTTATTTTTGTGGTCATTTATTTTCGTCAAACAATTAGGCTGCGAGCGCTCCAAATGCCGCGGCGGCCCGGCGGAAGAAACTTCACGTCACATCGACTCTTGAAAAAAAGGGTTATTTTAAAAGCACTTTTTTGTTACATAATCCCAGGCCACGCGGCCTATTGTGCCTTTGGATAATGCGAGTGGTTCAGGCGAGGCGCGAGTTTAAAAATGTCATTTGCAGGGCAAGTAAATCCAGATTTGTTTTTGGCGGGTGACTTTCTAATTCCGGCGTTGGGGGAGAAGTTTCTGAAACGTATACCATGTTCACGAGACCTGCGACTGACCGCGGGTGGCCTCTAATCCGATCCGCGGCCGAGCCGAAACTTCTGCCGGCTCGCCTCTCGCAGCGCCCGCTTTGTCACCGCTTTATAATCGCTACACACTATACAAAACTCTCTGATTAATTTATACCGCAGCCGGCATAAAGTTTTGTGTACTAAAACAGAACCGTTGTTTTCTGGCTAATCCTTGTAAATGTGACCCGCGTAAAAGTTGATAGTTAATCTGAAACCGATAGGCAGGTTTTCTTTGGCGTCGTTATTGTAAATTACTACGAAAATTGCTTAATAAAAATGGTGTGCGTTGTAACTTAATATAGACTGCCAATAGTGAACACGTAATATTATAAGCGAGAAGTGTGTAAAGACATGTAAGTCGCGTTCACGCGTCTGCAATAATTTAAATCCTCATGAATCTGCCAAGTGGAATATACTAACAAGTCGATAAAACTATTCAAGATAAAAGAACAGATTTAAATATCATTATGTGTCAAATAAATAACTTGAGTTATATTAAGAATGTGAAAAAATAAACCGATTGAACGATAGTTAGTAGTAAACCAGCAATAAATTCAGAAATCTCAGAATAATTGGGTTCCTCTTGCATAAGGTCGCTTCCCGTCTCTGGTCGTTTACCGAACATGCATTCAGAGCCTTTCTTCGATTTGTATCACCACTAATAGCGGTGATATGATTCGCAAAGTAATTGGCAGAATTCGGGTGAACGGCAGAATAGTAAAAGGGTAGCTTACCAGGCAATCAGCGGGCAGCAGGAGGCTTTATTAACCCGTCAGGGCACTGCGGGCCCGGCTAATCAATCGACGCTCGCGTGTCGACCGCGCTATCTGTCTTTGGCCGATTGGACCCAGATAACGCCGCCAACGCAAGATTACCGACGTATACGGGAATGGCCCATTTATAAAATTAACTTCTTTTATCTTTCCAAATAGACAGCATTAGGGAGAGTAAATAAGTCTAAAGTGCTCCTTAGGAAATGAATAGGCCGATATTAATGCCCGATCGCCGTTATAAAAGCCGGGTGAATTAGATAAGCATGTGTGTTTACTAAGACAAGGGCATACCCTACATCTACTGAGTTTTCTTTCACTATTATTATTTGATTAGTCTAACACTCAGTGAGACAACTGTGTAACTCGATATAATGCGAGGATATTTATTAAATGTCTGTGCATCCTGATAATAATTGAATAGAAAACATTAAATGATAACTAGTGTATTCATATTCGCCGACAACAGGAAATTCCTACAAAACGACTTTTCTGTATGATTTGGAAACAAAGCTTTGCTGCGCAATTAATGCAAAAACAGCTTTGTTACCAAACGAATGAATTCACAAAATCCAAACATTTTCACAGGCAAAACATCGAACAAAATGCATTCGTGCAAAATGCATATGAATCGAAGTGCATTAAGACACGACAACAAAGTTAGTAAGCCAATGAAAAATGCTTTATTCCTCAGAATTTTCTACTATTCATAAATCACCGCGCGCTGAATGCGAGAGGGACAACTTTAAAAGTAAAGTCGGATAAACTCTCTGTCGAACTTTTTATGAGATTAAAGTCATACTTTCCTTGATTAGAAGACATTATATTGTCAAATACGAAACTGAATGTACTTAATTTGTGAGAAGAAATAAAAGGCCAAAACGTTTAAAGGAGGGTGAACGATATCCGCCTAGAGGAGCATGCGTTTTCAAAGCGGCGCAAAGGGTCGCTCATTACGGTCTACGCGGATACTGGGCAACTTTATGCCGCCGATACCTTTAAGGTATTTACAGAACGGTTAAGCGGCCGCCATCTAGCTCAGCGCGAGAAAAAAATGCGGCACCCACGTAATCCTGCTGAAATGCCCTTTAAGAGCCTCACAATTTAATGCTAAGTATCGCAATTTCAAGACGACGGTGAGCCGGTCCTCGGGAGAGGGTTGAAAAAATGATACACGTGAGGTGAAGGGGGAAGGGGCAATCACGGTTAGTTAGCGGGGCAGCTGCTCCCGGGGCGCGATAACACTTAAGGTGGTTTACGGGGCGCACCGACAGGCAGCTCGGGGCCTGAACACAAGTTCTACCCGCATCCCACTGAGATATCGCTCGTTTAACCGTTAACCGCTTGACCGTTTTCAAAAACTATATTCACAGTAGGAAACCCAATTGCAGTCAGTCCTGCTAAGTATTTCATCAACGTAAGGCTTTATTTATTTGGTTTTCTTGTTAATTCGTCCATGTGTAAAGTATGCCCACTAACGAGCGTATACCAAATTTTCACTTGATATCTCGTTACAAATTCCAGCGTTAACGCCCTGACAAATGACATTTATAATCACGTAATAAACAAGTAAAATTAAAATTTACGCAGTGCCGTTAACATAATCAGTTTATTAATCAAAATGTGCATAGTTCGCAGCAATTTATAGGGCAGTCAGAACTCGTTAAGAGGATGGGCGCTAAAGCTCTCCGCTTAAATTATGCGTTTCATTTGATGTGTTTCACTGAGTGTAAATAACTATCTAAAACCTGGTTTTAGACGTACCCACGCGTTG
Organism: Epinotia demarniana; assembly: GCA_945867215.1. Classification (NCBI taxonomy): domain Eukaryota; kingdom Metazoa; phylum Arthropoda; class Insecta; order Lepidoptera; family Tortricidae; genus Epinotia; species Epinotia demarniana. Next base: position 19,984,599 of record OX244266.1, on the reverse strand, counting down.
TTCACGTTGCGCAATAAAAGATTATATTGAAATATTATTCCTCCATTTAAAAAATCTACTTGTTACAAATCCGACAGGTAGGGTGCACGTTTCCAGTGTTATTTTCGACTATAAATGCTGTTAATTAATGAAACGGCTCTGTCGGAGAACAAATCGCGGCCGTAACGTTTAATGATTCTGTTTAGGAACCACAGGGGTCGAAAGAGAAATAACAGTTGAATCAGCCTGCAGTTTAGGTTACGCGATAATCGCAGTATCGTATTTGTAGTAATGGCGGCTAGTTAATTCATTATCGGGCGCGGCAGGTGTACGCGCGGCTTTACGGCGTCGTTACGTGCGCCCGCCCGATTGATGCGCCCCCACCCAGGCCTATTCAAACGCAAATACTACAGCCGAAAAACAATACCTATTCCATGTTTAGAATTCTACCAAATATAACAATATTATTCAGGAAGCTACTTAGTCAATTAAAATACCTAGACAACTCTCAGTAAGTCCAACGTATAAAGATGCTTCAACTATTTAATGGAAACCAACTAGCTTTGTGAAAGAGCCAATAAGTCGACAAAACAGGTTATGTTAAATGAGTTTAGTCAAATTGGTTTCTAAATAAATGGAGTGAAGACGAATCAATACAACGAATTCAATTTACAATTCTCCGTACATCACTGACGTATCAATTGTTCAATCTAAGCGAAGGCAGATAAACGCACAGATCTGGCGATCGCTTTCCAATGAAAAAGACTGGAGATCCATCGATAGGATGCGCGAGTTCCAAAGTGAAAAATGTACATTCGGATGGCGTTAATTCGTTTAATTTCCGGTGAGATGGAGGGGAGGGGGTGATAAGCGGACGGGGGTGAGGAGGACGGGTCTCTCAGATTAATTCCGCGCCAACGCCGCTGCGATAAGGACACTGAAATAAATTGAAAATGTTCCGAGATTGATTTGAATACTCTCGAGGATATATCGACGGCGGACGCCGCGAAATGACCACCGCACTCTTATCACATTTCTTTGAGACTTATCTGGAAAGCTGCGGCCCCAATGAATAAATTAAATGCCTCACCGTCAAATATAAGTGGAAGTTTAATTGTGTTCTTTGAATATCAAGGGTGCCGCAATATTCAATTTGTTAGTGACATACCAGCTTTTGAATACTTAAATTACACTATTTCCATTTTGCGTAAAAGACGTTACCGTCCTATTAGAAATAGCCGAATCCGGAAATTGTCCATTAAGTCGCTTATAAAATGATGAAATTAATGTAATCGGTGCGAGTGAGCCGAGATGGGACATCGTTCGAGGAGTCCGTGCGCCGAATGTCAAATGATCCTGGGGCCTGCCAGGCCAGCCTACTATTTACATATTGTATCGATAATGATTACGACATGGACAATTTCGCATAGGTGAATTACTTCACGATCACAACATTTAGTCCTAAGTAAGTAACTACGAGCTTTTACCATTTATACTTTGTATGTGATTCATCTGTGCTCATAAAGGTAAATAAGACAGCGAAGCAACATAAACTTCCAAATGAAGACATGCCGCAACGAGCATCCAGTCAGTCTCATGTTCTCGTGAAAATCAGAAAATCAAAACGTCCAAACGTGAAACAAATTGATTGCTGTGCGGAGGCGCTCGACAAGCTCCGAGCTCGCCGGCAGATTGGTAATAGTGCATGCTAAACTTATTAGCCAAACGGAAAATGGCATTAGCAGACGTACAGCCGCCCAGTCTGCCGTGAAACTTCATTCTTATTTCAGAGTTGATACAGCCGCACGTAAATGATTGTTGCAACCAATCAAACGCGAGCTAAACTGATTCCAGCCGGACCTACGGCACTGAATTAAACTGACTGAGTTTTGATTTTGGAAAACTGTTTTCCCAAAGCCAGTTAAACGGGGCAATAGAGTTTCTTTTTGCATAGATTAAAGTTGACGGCTGGTAAAATGGTCGCTTCCAAACGCTAAAACAATTTATTCGGAGTAATCCTGAAATGTCAGATGATAATAAGAATGACATTTAGAGCGGGCCGAGCCGTTAATTCTGCAGCAGCGGCCGATTGTGACACGCGCTAAACCCTGTTGCCAACGTTAAGCCCATCAGGTGTTCGTTGCGAGCCCTAGACCTCACACTTCGTTTGGAAATGCACTCGTTTACTCTGCTACTATTGGTATTCGACTTTTTGTTCTTGTATCAGTATCATCAATTTTAGCAAATATCCTCGAGAAAACTGATATTTACTTATTTTGAACAGATGCCTCCTTAGGTAAATATTATAAGGTATCTCTTAAGGTTTACGTTAGGTTAGTGTCGTTCGTTTATAGCATGATAAACTGCAATTTTTCGAAGTCACACAATCAGTGGCACAATCTGTGCCATTCCATTAAAACTACACGATCCATATCCCGACTGAACGAAAGCAATTATTCGCATTCAGTCAACAAAGACGTAGTTGAGAACTGCACAAAGCGACCATTTCATAAGTTAAAGCGTCGCTGACGATACTTATCTGAGTGCAACTAGTGATGCGGTAAATCCTGAACGTACACTTCACAACTATCTCTTGTTACGAATCTGAAACCCAAGCCCCTACTATCCGACAACCACTTTAAAATTTCAGAAATTTCCATTTTTTTATAATAAATTACTAAGAAGTAGTCTTACAGCTATACTAAGATTTAAAAAAGGAAAACTACCAATAAGAGTTTTTATTTTTGTATGTCACCGCAAAATTGTAAGAAGCGTCAGTTAATAATCTCCTTACTGAGATTATACACTGAAGAGTAGGTTAGGTTAGTATATAATCTAACGCGTTAGATTATAAACTAACGATGTTCACAAGTTTATGGTGACATTATAAGTTGTTTAATCTTGTTATATATATATATCACACTATCAAAAAAATTTGCCACTCAATTATTTCGATGGTATAATGTGACTTCTTACTACTCGTAGTAGTGGTAGCGGTTTTAGTAGATCCTGTCCACACAATTCTCTGTGAGGATTATGGCAGAGAGAAGAAAGTAGGAAGATTAATCCCACAGGGTAGACGGTGGAATTTATTATAAAACGGTTTCGTTGGAGGCTTTAGTGCGATACCGGTCGGTGCATTCGCCTGGTTATCGATGTGGTAGCTGCATGAAATGTTTATGTTTAGTCTTCGCTTATTTGGTTGGGTACATGCGTTCGTGTTTTTATAACATTTCGCTCTAAACTTATTTACGATATTGGAGAGTTTTATAGTCTCTTTAAAGGAAATTATAAAGAGTAGTCTCAAAATCAGTATTTTACTTGTTTAAATATTTATTTTACTCCTATACGTTTTTTTAGTCAGTAGAACATGTTTTAAAGAATTTTATATAAATAAGTTTCATTGAAAGCAGTGATCGTATTAACAATACTATATACTCGATTTCAGCTATCGCGTGCTTACAGCGAACCATTTTAGGCAAGTGGTTGCGTAAAAGGTCATTATGGAACTAATCAATAGTTTCATGTTCCACAGAATGTAGTTCAGCTTAAATGCCCCCACAACGTCTTCACCTGAGCAAATGTCATTCATTAAATTATAACTGACATTTGCATTGTTAAGAGAATTGTGTCCAAGTTGATTTTATGTGAAAGGATTTTTTTTGACTCCCTTTTATAGTTCTTACATTATGAATCGTTTATATATAAACTAAATAACTACAGTATAGTCGTATATTTGCACGGCTCTCGGCTGGGTTACCCAAGTATACCTATTCACAATCAGTGCGAAGCATAAACTCATACTCTGATGTCAGCATGTTATTCTATTTTAATCCAGTTGTCACTCTTACCTCACAGAAACTAAACCATAGGCATATCAGCCACAGTGACATTTCTAAACATGAGGGGAACACATGGATCTGACATTCAGTAAGTAGGCACCTATTTAAGCGACCTTAATTGTAATGTAGGAAGGAGAAGGCTTATCTCCAATTATTTATGACTTTGGGTCTTTATGTTGTTGACTCAGGCGCAGAACATCTTTCTTTAAAGTGTCAATGGACCTCCCTTTAGGGAAATAAAAGTTTGCACAAATATATTATGAATTGAAATTAGGAAAATATATTTCTTTGGCAGTTATTCAAACCGAGAATTTTCCATTGGAATCGCATTATTGAAATCTTTGGGAGATAATAACCTGAATAAAATTTATCTTAAAATGAAATATTACAAAGAAGTGGCGAAATAAAACTATTACTTACGGTGTTCGGAATATTTGCGTGAAATTTTATGCTCCTTTTAAGATTTTAGTATCGGATTTCCATGATACAAGTTAATTCCGGGTCTTGTGAAATAGAATAAGTTAAACGGGAATAATTTACAGTTTCAAACTATCTAGACTCCAGTTAGGGGGTTCGATTCTAGGAGGAAGTGCTCACAGATGTGAGGCACTGGTAGCAAGGGTAGGAGAGGAGGGGGTGCCGTCAGCCCTGACGGTGTAAATAATTGCTCTGTCGAACACACCTGCCGGGAAAGAAAATTAAGCAAAACGCAATTTGACTGAGTGATGAAGCACCTACAGTGCTGGATCAGTTTAATGAGTTACTGGCGAAAAATTACTCCAGATTAATAATTCATCATCCCGACTCCATTATTAACAGCTTAAATTCAATTGAATCTAATTAATTTCCAAGGAGCGAGTATAATTTTGACGCTGTTAACGATGTGCTTTCTACAGGAAAATTGTTTTTATACTTAACAATATTATACGCATGTATCCTTAACAGTATTTTTTAATGTAGACGAAAATATGGAAGTTTCTTACTTACATCCTTAAAAACTTTCAAGAAGACAAAATTGTCTCTACTCATGGTAGGTACTTTGTTCCAAAGCAATAATCCGATAACATTTCCACGCGCGACACACGCCGCACGATAGCGTTTATGTCCTCATTGCATGATAACCCCTCTTTAAGACCGCGATACTTACAATCAAGACCCCAGATCTCGTAAAACAGACTATTTTATCAAAATTACTTAAGGATTACTTTTATTTTAGCCAAATAGCCATTTCAGATAATTAGCTTTAGCGTTTTATACTGTGCAATGTAAACTTTGTCACCAATTTTGTGTAGGGTAAATTACTAAGGTAACAGCTTTCACTCGGGCGTTTATTGGCAAATTCATAAACATCGATTCGCAAATAAAACGGTTGCGAGTGTACTCTGGAACGTTAGAGAGCCAACACGTTCCATATTTTCATGGGATTCAAATAAAAATAAAGTGGATGACCACGGGCCGGGCGGTCTAATTTAATATAAGCGTTGCATGTTCCGTCATGTGGCTGATGTACCTGCTTTCATTTTATTGCTTAGAAGGCAGCCGGAATACAAAAATGTTCGACGGGGCGGCGCGTTTCACAGCTGTTAAACAGTTTTATTATTGCCGGACAAACATCGCAGCGCATATTTGCATAATTGAACGGCCACTTGGAGCCACTAGCTTTGTTATACTCTGCCGTGCCATTTGTCATATTCGGCGTATCATTTATGCACGTAGCTCGTAACGAGAGCCGCGCCGTTTTTCTGGACCATTCATTACTTCTTTTGTGTTGTTTGTTATCCCGACCAGTCTTGCCCTACCCGGGCGACATAGACACGCGTAACACATGTCGACTTTCTCTCTATTGACACAAGCGACCACATTTTTGTAACATGAAGTTGAAAGGGCTTTAATCTGGAATTCAGTCAGGTAAAATAAACATTTGCTTTTTGTTGCACTCCAACAAGTTAAAGCGGACTGTGATAGCTTTTGTCGCTAGCGTTTAGATAAAAAACGAATCTCTATTTTTGAACGAAATTGCTTTCGGAAAAGGTTGTGCAAAATAAAAATTATGTGCTGCTACCGCGGTGACAAAACATTGATTGAAATGTGACTCGATCGGGCTAGGCGGTTAAAACGAATAAAATTGTCTGAAATGTTCCCCAACAAGGATCATAAATCTTTCACTATGAAGTGAACGAACTTTAAGTTTAGATTGATAGGATCCAATTATAATAAAGAAGATTATAAGAAAACAGGTCTTCAGTCAGGAATAAGGTCTTCATCTTGGGTTAAAACGTCCAAATTATAAAGACTAGTATCGAAACAAACTATTTTCCTGTTCGTTCAAATTGACAATGAACATTGCTCAAGAAAACCACGCCCTGGATCAATTAACCCGTATCTTTCTTCGTGCAAGAACTGTGTAAGAACTTTGAAAGCCGTCGATCAGATCAAGGAATAATAAAAGACCCATAAAATAGGTGTAGTCCAACAGAAAAAGCAGGCGTTATCTCGAACGCGTAAATGTTTAATGGCACGAGCCACTCGAGCGTTCGTGCGCAGCTCGCGATCCGATTTTAAACTGATGACTTTTAGGAGCTGGTACGGAAATAGCTACTTAGGGTCGTGAACTTCTGAGCACTTAAAAGAAACACTATCAAGTCAAGTCTTTAAGACAGGTGCCGGTAAATTACAGAAGCGTTCAAGAGCCTTACTTTAATTGCAGGTATTTGTATATTCGAATAAATTGGTAACGAACAAAATGAATACATTGAACTGGCTGTTTCGTACCCCCGTTCTTTTTTAGCTTCGTTGACTTTGTTTAACGTGACTCAAATGAATTCCCAATTGTACCTAAGGACAATTCCTTGTTCTTTAAAGAACCACCGGTCTCTGTTATTTCGGTGACATTAATCAACGACCGGTGGACTTCAAACAGCATTCATGTTCATTGTCAGAGAACAAAGATTGCAAGACATTCGTAGAACGAATGTGATTTTTATTATTCAAATGCTCTCATACGCTTATTGAGGTATTGTAGAAAGGAGCTTTCTAAAACTTTGTTGCGGGGACTTCCCTTTGTTGATCCTATTTTGACAATACTCCTTCACATTTTTAGGGTTTCATTAGGTAGGTATAGTCCCTAGTCATATCTACCTATATATTCTATGGATCTCGATGACCACACGTCGAGCAGAAATGCATGATGAGATTGATGAGAAATAAATGAAACGTATTTGTATACACTGAATACTTAAGGTATTTGCTCCCGCGGTTAAATTACGGGTTCCCATTAAACAAGCTTATTATTGTCCTAAGGGCATCACGAGTGTGAATTGAAGTCTCGGAGGTGGCTGAGCTGTCAGAGTGAGACAGCCAGCCGCTCCTCCGGGCTCGCTACACGAAACCCCTGATAGTTCAGTGGTTTACTAGACAAGTTGCAAATTTGTTGCCAGCGATCAGAGAATTGAATATCAAATAAAGTTTGCCAACGTTCAACTCTCCGTTGCATCTGCAGATTTGTTAGTCCGAGTTATATAACTCTTCATACCAGGACTGTATGAAGAGTAAAAACAGAACTCTTCATTCAGTTCTGCTAAAATTCTGAAAAAAATCGAGTCATATACAAAACATAATATTTAAATGAACAAGTGTAACCGTCTCGGGAACGGTAGTAATTTACACAAGAATTAGCTTATGCTTATATTAAATGACTCAGTTATTTTACAAATACTAAAAATAAACAACACACGATCCTAGCACTGTTAATGTCGAATTTAAAAGTACTTACATCCTTTCATAGGAGTTTGAGTGTTTGATGGGGAATGTACGGTTCAAATTTGATAGTCGTTCGCGTCGTTTTGGTTGTTGTTCGGTAATCATAATCTTCTATTCGATTTGATGCCCGTTTTATCCCCTGGACAATACAGCGTTCAGTTTGAACAGCAAAGTTTAAATTAATTCAAGATTGACACATCGCACCTCGTCGATGCTCTGATTTTTAATACTTTAATAGTTCACAATTTCCGCAACTTTATTTGTTCGAAACTCGGAACTTCTTTTGCTTTATTATCTGAACTTTTGATGTACAAAGTTTGTTCGTATCTCCTATTTGTTCAATCTATAGGCAAAAAAAACTCATTGTAAATATGTCGTTAAATGTAATTTTATTTTAATTTAAATGCAATTTTATATTAAAGTATATTTTGGTAAATAAATGCTTAATTAGTAAAATTAACTACTTAGGAAACCAAAAGTTACTTAGGTATGTGTTTTACTAACTTGCATTTAATAACACTAAAATGAAATTCACCCTTAAGTAAATTTATATATATATAACAAGGTGTAACGAATAAAACCACCCGTAAAAAAGTAGTGCGTAAATGGTTAGTTATTATACTGTATCCACGTAGGTAGCTAACATTATCCGGCGGTGAGCGTGCACTGGCATACAAGACAAACGAATAAATCTGCTCGTCGCACACATTCGTTGCGTGCTCCAGTCTGTCTGGGATTTATGGGCCAAACCTCTTACAGCTCCATCAAAGCTTGCAAAATATCTACCTGACTGTACCACCCCTAACTGAAATAGCGAACGGCAGACAGGGTTCATAAAATATAAAGCAGTTTCGTACTCGTTGCTAATACGAAAGTTAATATTCCATCCGAATAATTGGCTATTGGCGTTGTTCTTATCCAATTTTGTTGTCAGAAAATTGCCAGCCAAATTTATGTTTGTACTATTTTGTCGTAAAAAAGCTGTATGTATTTTGCCAAAGTAGTCTTCGTATTTATATAGCTGGAATAGGTCACCTGAAAGTCAACATGCAAAATAGTAATGACCATAAAGGTCGAGACAGATATTCTTGTCTGTGGCACTGCGATGGTCAATTGAATAAATTAAATAAAGATTAATTTGATTTGTCCAAAAAATTTTTTTTTGTATAATTTTATATCGGAATCAGTTTCAGTTAAAATGAGCTCATTCACACATTCACACAATCACGACATTGGATATGAAGGGAGGCGCGTGGCGATGAGAATGTGTTTTAATGCAAATTTCCATTTGGCCGGTTGATATGCGCGAGCGAGTGGGTAAATTCGAAACGAATCACGTGTGACATTTAATTGACAAGCGAACAAAATGTGTAAATGTAGTGATGTTGTCGACGTCAGAAAGTTTCAGTCGCAGTGTTGTGACCCGTCACCCGCCAGGCGCACTCGCCACTCGTCAATGACAACTTGAAACGTATTAAATTGATCACCTAAAAGGACCTGCATCCGTGGTTGTATCGAGCGACGTAGCCAATTAAATCGGTTTTATTCAGTAAATCACTGCTTCATTTCAAAAGGGGCATTAATATTCTGCGGTTTTTGAATTAATGTTTTAATTAACTTGGATTGGCAGTATCAGCGGGGGCTGCGATTGTGCGCACAGGCTGTTTTTCTTTCAGTTGTGCTTTAGGCGGTGGAGAGTGGGATGGCTAGAGTGATTATAATTATGAGTTTGCAGCGAGGCGCGGGTCGTCCCTCGCACCTGTTGCCCGACTAAGCGTACGTGTTGAAAGTCCGCCTCGTAGGCTACATATTCATATATGTATACATATCCTTTCAAGAACCTACGCTAAAGTATTAAGACTGTCGTGATGTCGAATGTACCAAATAAGGATCGCAAACTTAAGAGAAACGTGTGACTTTTATATTACAAAAGTACCATAAGTACTCGCTTAAGTTTTGGGAATCCATGAAAGTTCAAGCAATGGTTGACCTTATTAATCCAAGCGAGGTGATGTGTTTTAAACATTTAAGACCCCTTTAACAATGGGTAAGTTTTCATCGGTTTATTATTCAACGTATAAAATAGAGGGTGCGAGAAACTTGGTAATTTACTTGTGAGTTTTGACATAAAATAAAATGTTTGCTGACTTCAAAGTCAAGTGAAGCTTAGTCTGTTGGTTTAGAAGCTTGTTCCGTGTATCGCATGTCGGTCGAATTTGTCTTACGCGCGGTGCATTGCGTTATACCCTGTTACACTTTACGGTGCTCGCTTATGGAACGGCGAGGCTACAACAGTCGGCAGTAAAACTTTCAGGTGATTGTTACATTGAAGCTAACTAAATAAAGGCTGGGGGTAGGTTGTCGCTGGAGCCTTTTCATGGGCGTCGCCTTTATGCCGATTTTATGTTGCATGAGCAAAATACAGCTGTAATTCCGACACGGGAAAATGTATATTACGCCGAATCCTTAGTAGAATCTGGCAGGCGAGTATAATGCGGGGATTTCTTGAGAGACCCTGGGGCTAGGTGAGGGTAGGCGCGACTCGAGTTTGTTACATAAAAATCCCGTTACCGCTACGGAGGTCGACAGATTACTTTCTTGTTAAGAGGATGAAAACAAGAGTTAGTTCACTTTCGACAAGGAAATAAATAAGAAAGGTTCTTTCTTTTAAAGGCTCGTTTTCAGTGAATCCGTTAAGTGTAGCTGAGGGGCTGCTTCTGAAATGTATATATTTTATTATTTAATGTCTTGCAATTCCTTTTGTGTCGTCATTTTATTTTTTAGGTATTAAATCATATGTATGATGAAATATTTTCCCAAAACGTGAATCTGGAAAAGGCGTGGTGCAATCGTCAGAACTTCATATATGTGAGTCATTTCCAGTTTTATGGTTTACATTGTCGCTTTGGGAAAAAACTGCATAGGTACTAGGCAACTGCGGAAATCAATTGTAAGTCACATATGGAACAATGGGTTACCGCAGTGGCAGTTCAGGTAACATTTGCGTATTATTAAACAATATAAAGGAGCAGTAGGGCGTGCAAAGCAATTCGTGCTATATTCCAAATTGTGCAAAAGTAATCAGTCGATTTATTCTCTGTTCTGGAATGATCTCCCGGCTGCGGCGGCAAACACGCAATTTGTCCTCGGCGTTAAATCGACCGCAAACAAAACGGCGGCGCCGGCGCCGCGCCATCATTCACCTGTGGTCGCTCGTGATAATGAGATGAACCTACTGTTCAACATATTAGGCTGATTGCAATTGTGCATGCCATACGTAAACCACTGGCGCCGTTCTTGCCTACTGGAATAGATTTCCATGGTGCAGGAGCACGTCCGAGTTGCGTACCTAATCCTGTTTAATGTAGGTAAGTTTGTTGTTTGTTTTAGGACCAGGCAAAGTGCTAGAATTCAAAAGCATAGCAAACATTTTCTATTTTCTGTAATGATTTTGAAACAGGATTGGACCGTGACTTGATCATGGTAATTAATGTAAGAACGAAAATTACAGCTGACTTTTTACTCTGCAAGATATAAAAATTATATTGGAGGCCATAAATAAAGACTATGCCTTAAATCACTCCAAGTATAAAAAGATTTTACCATAATTTTATTATGAAAAAAGTTGAGGCAAGTCATTATATTAACGTGCGATTTGAAATCCTGAAGCAACTTCGGCGATATCCCACAGGGTATGACATAGGGAGATTCCCGTGAACGCGACTCGCTGCTAAATTTACGGGATAACGCTCTTTAGGCGTTAAGTTTTACCCGGTGTAATTAACTTGGCCTTAGTAATTAAGATGGTTAATAAATGGCTGCGTAGTAAGTCGCTTAGAGATATGCTTGGAATCCTTTAATATAACCAAAACAAGCGTAAATAACTCGCGCTAAAGTGTTCGTGTTAATGTGACGGAAGGACTTGGGGTAATGCTTTAGTGGCTAAGTTGTCGCCGAGTTCGCATAATTACGCGACTCGCGAATATATATAGTCAACACCTCACTTCGACAACAGTTTTATTGAAAGTTCTGTGATGTCGCGATTCAATATTATCATATTCTGGCTTTTTAAGTCAAAAGTGTTTATTTGTTAAACATAGGTATATCTCAGGGGTAATCACGTCACGTTCCGAACGCGCGTTAGGACAATCTAACCGTCGTTTTTTCATATTAAAAGTGACATTTAGAACTACCTGACGCGGGTACAATGCATTGCGTGATCAACCTGCTAGTTACAGTGGTGTTGTGATAAATTTATGATTTAGATAATAAGTACGCGGTACCGATAATAAGCGGTTTTGACGACCGCTTTAGCCTAGTTGTTAGTGACCCTGCCTACGAAGCAAGAGGTCCTGGGTTCGAATCCCGGTAAGGGCAAATATTTGTGTGATGAGCATGAATATTTGTTTCTGAGTCATGGATGTTTTCTATGTATTTAAGTATTTATATCTATTATATATATCGTCGTCTAGTACCCATAACATAAGCCTTACTAAGTTTACTATGGGACTAGGTCGATTTGTGTAAGATTGTCCACTTATATAAAAAAAAAACAATAAAAACAATAAAGTAAGTGTCACATTTCAATAAATTTGGAATCGAATAGAAACATTAGTAATTTATGAAATTTTCTTTTCACAGCATGAATTGGCAATTCTTTAATGTCAACGGGCAGTTTGTTAAAAGTGTTGCGTGCTAAAGACAGAATACACTCTTAGGAGCTGAGATAGAGGCTTAATCATAATTAAGCTTTTTTACAAGAATGATGTTGAAGAAAGTTTATTATTTATTTAATTAGAGAGTAAGCTCAATTATAGATTAGTAATTATGTAGTAGTATAAATTAATAATGAATTAAGTACCTAAATCCAAAAGATTATTATTTAAATAACTACACATTTAGTTACAAACGTCATGCCATATCCATGTAATGAAAAAAAAACTATACTATCAATAAATTGTTGATTAAGTAGTACAAAGTAACTTATTTAATAATTTTAAACAATAGGGCAATTAAAAAATATCATGTAATTTGCAAAATAAGTGCAAACAAATATTTTATTACATTTGACCCGCGGTTCAACGCGGGTCAAATGTAATAAAATATTAGACGTAATTATTTATAAGTAATGGGTCTTTCCCAACTCTACAGTACCCAAACACTAACAGCCATAAATACTATTTAGGTTGTAGTTGTCGAGAGAAATGGAGGAGACGATCGATGTTCTGAAAGGTGAACAGAAAGTCGTGTTTATTGTTACACCCAATTTAGCTGTAAATTGTACAGCCTTGGCCGAAAGTACCTTTTGAGCAAACGCATGGGTGCGTTTTTTATACAAAGGTCAAACTTTAAAACGTTCATTTATATATTTTACTATAGACGGTTGTATATGTGCATCGAAAAAAAAACATATTTATTGATTGAAGGGACTATCCGTGGAAAAGAGGAATACAATTGATCTTTATTGCAAAACCCGACTTTTTATAGCTTCAGTTTTCAAAATGATACCAACTTCTTAAGAACTCGCGTGAAAATAATGATGTAGTAGTCTCAACGATATGTATTGTTTTCATCAAAATCGGAACCGGGATACAAAAAACTACATCGGTATTATTAGTTGTTTAACGAGTGTTCCACCCTCTGTCCTTCAGCCTGTCAGTGTGAAGGCTGCAGTCAATTTTCGTCGGCCCCAGAATGGATGACTTTTCAATTGCTACCACTTTATTTACCTTGACTCGGTAAGGACGTCTACAATAGCCTTTCTACTGTGTCATTTCCCGCACTCCCAATTTTTTTATCCATCCCTTTTCAGTAGGAAGTGATTTGCTAAAACATACTTCTAATGTACATTGTCGAAGCGTCGGGCCCTTAATGCTCCATTGACGAACAATTCGAGGTTTCGATTTATTGCTATCCGTTCCTAAAGGAAGTATTGTTGTTGAAGCCAAAGGAATTATTGGACGATAGAGCCTTTGGTTGGATTACACAAATATAATGGTATTATGTCCGCTACTAAGAATTAAATACATTAATATGAATCCATAAAAACATTCAGCCACTTTGTTTTTTTTGTACTTTATCACTGGCAATTCTGGGTTTTTGCATTGATCAATGTAAAATAGTAAAATAGAAATCAGCGGCAAAGTTTTTGCAACTCAATGTAAATTATGCAAACCACCAACTACGTAGTTGAGCAAACCGCTTACGTGTACCTACAGACCAGTGAAAAACAGACGAACTAAATTCTCCAGTATTTTCCATACCACTCCTCCCCGCTGGGATCTCAATCCCCCACTAACGTGTAAATGAACTTGTTACTTGTTGCAACAGGGAGATATAGTAGCCCATCGTCGAAATATATAACAGTTTAAGTGTGCTGTTGTGAATTCTGAGGTGGGTTTAAAGTGGTTTCATACTGAATTTGATTTCAGCTGAAGTGCACGGTCGAAGATTAAAGTTTAATTTACTGCTGTATGGTTACCAATAGCTACAACGATCCAAGCTTGGAGATTTTTAGATTATCAATCAATTATGAATTACGGCGTTTATGGCAAAACTAGTTCAGTTTAATTGCATAAGCATCTTAAAACTACTTTATAATAGTATTATTTTAAAATAATAATAATTTAAGATTGTTTGAAAGTTCATACAAACGCACTCCATCATACTCAATGGCATGATGTTTTCGATTTCTTACATAATTTCGAACCACTTAAGCAAGTATTAGTATACTTAGTATAAGTAGCTCGCTACGTTACCAATATCAAAACCTCCAACCCTATGACAAAACAAAACATATTCGCGACGAGAAAAACCCGATGAGAACTTAAATCCTTCCTACTCAGTCTTGAAAATATACAAAGAGGCGCGCAGCAGGTGATTACGGAGCGGTCCCAGAGCTCGCGGGCCACATTCCCTCATATGCAATGCAACGGGATGCATTCTCACTCAACCGCGCCATCTCGGGGGAGCCAGAGACTCGATACCGTATCAATATATCAACATTCTATTTAGGAAAATGCAGAAACAAAAATGCCACGACAATTTAACGCTGATTTATTTTGGCGAGTTGAATCCTGTTTATATTTCACGGTACCTTTAGGCCTGTTATGGTCTCTTGACAGGCCTTAACGTACCGTCAAATATAAACAGGATTAGGAAGATCAGCTTATCATAAGTAATACGTTATCAATTCGAAACTAAATGTATTTTCAAATCCACAGTAACAACAAAACGTAAAATAATATTTCATCATTTGACTTAAGACATTCAGCATAATTGTTACTGACTAACTTATAACTGTTAGATTATATTGAAATGAGTTTTTATACTTTTACCGACTTATCGTTATATTTTTTATTGTATTATTGAAAAAGCTATGACATTTCTGTAAGTTAAAATGTTCAACGGTTAGTAGTTTGTACAAAACAGAGCAATTAAATATTGAATTGAAAGCGAATCTGACTATGAGTGCGCTGTCTCACGAGATACGGTTTGGAAACTTTGGTTGAACAGCCTTTGCAACCTTGCTTTTGCACCTACATCAACAAAATTGCTCGTCAAAATTACTAATATTGGACGTTATATACCAATGTTTATTGTTTTGTTTTCATGAATTGCAAACAAATAAGAGATACACAAAATAAGCTTGTAATTAATTTATGTTATAAGTTAAACCATCATATATGTTTCCGGACTGTTGTGCATGAGGAACAATGGGCAATATTAATTTTAATAATTATAGCGTTATAGCAACAAATTAATTATCAATACGATATGCACTCAAAATAGCGTCGTTGTCGTAAGCGACCGGTAAATAGGTCGTTGTCAGGTTAATAAAGCCTTGATTATAATACATTTTTGGTGAAACAATTTGTGTCGATATGACGATGAAGAAGTTGTAATCACCTGTATTTTAATAAAATTAGAAGCATGTTTAATAATTGACTTTTATCTCAAATAGTAAAGTCACTCAAAACAACTTTTGAAGTGAACTTGGAGTTTTCTCGTTATAACAAATGTCTTCTTTTTTATTTGCATTATTGAATAACGAGTAAGTTTTCTAATCCCCGACGTAAAAAGTGTTATAAGTTGAACCTGTCTGTGTGTGTATCTGTATATCTGTGTATCGTCGTTGCCTAACGGATGGACCGATTGGAATGCGATTTGGTTTGTGTCATAGATAATTTTATCTCAACCATGTTTTATGAAAATCTGAATAGCCGTTTTTGATATATTAGACTTTGAAATGAAAATGTCGGGGGTTTTTCAACTTTTCTATGTTGTAGTTATCTATCTCGTTCTACCTACTTTCCTCACAATTGTTCAAAGGTACTCTAGAAGAGATCTTTTAAGGACAAGCTCGCCTTAGTACTTTGAGCCTGTGTGATATGTATGTATATGATCAAACCTGTTATTGGGTGCAATAAAGTGCTTACACACATACATACAAATGTACCAAAAGTATAAGCACATAATTAGAGTTTAACTTTAATTATTTAAAAACCACGAGCATAAAATATGTACAATACCAACATCTCGGTGTAAACCGTACTTTATCCCGGTGTAACGATGTTGTAAAATGAATTAATTGTAATACACGTAATATTAACAGGGCGGTTTGGTTTCCCACAAGATGCATCTAAGCTCGATGTGCTCGCTCCCCGGGGACACTCCCACGTGCCGCCACTTAGCACTCGGCGAAAACACGCTTACGAACTTATAACACAACCAGAACAACCCTTATTGTTCACTCATAAAGACTAAAATCGTCTGCCCTGGCTAACAGCCTAAGATAGCAAACTTTACAGAGTCTGAGAGCTCTACTCCAGAAGCTTACTCGTGTTGCAATTGCCTCGACGTGTACAAAAATAGCGAAAGTGTTCAGTGAATTGAATCCAATACAAAACAAATATAACATTTACGTGTGTTGTGTTTGATTCGAATGCAATTTATGAGTTATTCGCTGCTGCAAATACGTAATATTTCGCACACATTCAAGTTATTTAGTTAAAATAAATAGCTGTTGAATCCATTTGTAAAACAAAGTCGTCTATAAAGAGGGTTAAAAAAGATACCTACAAAAGGCGTGAAATAAAAATGAAGCTACATTTCCCATTTTTTGAGTGAAACTATACGACACTCGTCTGAAACGATCGCCATTTATGATTCACGCGATAGGCGTCTTTACACATCGCGAACAGTGTCGAATGAAATATAGATAACACTACTCTTATGCAAAGTGAAAGGTGACATTTTCACGGCAGCAGGGCACGCACTCGAAGCAATCGTACCAGAGACCAAATGGAATCCGCCCCACTGAGATTGGTTCCGCTAGTTCTTTTTCGTTTAATATTTAACAACTTGGTGTCTCACACATCGCGTTCACCTTTTATGATGGCATTTGATACAGGCTCGGCTGCCACTTGGAATGTCAAATGAGTAAGAACGCGGGCGCGATTATAGTTAATACTTAAGTAAGTACGTCATAAAAAGTGTATTGATAATATTCCCGTTATGTTTATTTTAGTGATTTAAGTATGTAATGCAATTAAAAAAAATTCAAACCATCATTATAAAATTTGCAAATAAAAATATTAAAAAAGACAATGGAACATTTCCGTGAAGGGATGCCGTTAATTATATTTTTTTCTACCAACGAAGGTCGTAAATAAAAGTAAAGGGTGCTATTAAACGCATTATTCGCGCATATTTAATGTACTGTAAAGGCTAAAAGGTTTTTATTTCTCACATTTTCAACAGCTTTACATAAAAATCACCCAACGTATTAAGTCCCTATTCAACACGTGATGTAAAGGCAAAATAATGGACAGCGACAAAAAGTCTGGTTCAAACAATCGAAAAACAAAAGAACTAGGAATCCCTTTTCAGAGCAGATGATTAAGTTTTGTTATGATTGTCGTTGGGAAATGTCTACATATACATAATGAAAAAGTTTATGTTGTATGAATATATTCTTAAACATTTAAACTGAAGCGGGGAAAATTTACAAAGAACATGTGATTACACGCTTCGTCACAATCGCTACAGGTCATTCAACTCGCCTCAAATCGCTCAGTAAGCATAAAGCTATTGTTGTGATTTATAATTCAGGCGGCGGGGTATTTTGTCGTCTTGCGGTGCCTTAGCCGAAGTCCGGGCTTCCGGAACGAAAAAAATGATAATAAAATGTATTGAAATGGCTGCGGGCCGGCTTATCCGGTTGAAAGTCAATGAATATTTGATTTCAATTTTTTTCCCAACGTCGCCGTGAAGTACTCACGATATACCTAATTTGATTTTCGCCATTTCGCCCGTTCGTCGGGGCAGTTTGCATTCATATTCAGTTTGAATACGCGTTTGGGTTGCCTCTTGCCCGAGTTTGATACAAATAAACAGGGATATTTTTACATTTCTTACTAGTATAACCCGACCCAACTGATTACGTATTGGGGATAATAACCAGGCCTGTGTATAAACCTATATTAGGAATATTTGTAATGAAAAATTACGTCCTTACCATACATCATATATTTGAATAGCTTCTTTACTTAACTATGTATCAAGGTTTGACAATCACTCCAGATAGAAGGAAATATTATTGAAAAGCAAATTTAATTGTAGGACAATATTTTCCGCTAATTTACAAATTAAAATGTCAAACTATATTTCCAATATCGGCAATCGGTAAGTACTTATGGTTCATACGGCATAAATTACGAAGAGGGGATTGAGAAACCAGGCATCAGCTTTTTTCAACTAATTACCAAGAAAGGTTACAATTTTCATCAGTCCACTACGCAAAAGGCGCTAAAAGTTAGACGTGGATGTAAATGCGTATATAATTTTATGTCTTAGGGCGACAAGAAAAAGGCTCGTTTTTCCTGAGCTGGAAATGAAACGGGATTGGTTTTTGCGAACTTGCACAAATGACGGCGCAACGATATTTCACCCAGGCTGAATATTTGGGTCAACCTGTTTTTGCCTAATAGGGATTACAAAAGCAAATTTAACATTGTGTTTGTTGTAACTGCTGCAAGGGAACCTTCGTTGGCAACAAAAGATGGCCGGCCTTGATACATTTTACGTGGATTTTAATTAAAATCTTACGCGCTGTGTGGATAATAAAACTGACTCAATATAAGTCTAGCCCCGATAGGTAATTAAAAACATACATCGCAACAACAATAAATTACATTCAAATCATTTCCTATAAATCTGTTATTGGCATAATACTGATCAATCATATAACTTACCAACCGTAAAACAGGTTAATTTTGTGATAAACAAAAAGATAAATAAAAACAGAATAATCACCAAGATATAAATGTTTCAACGTCACTAGGTACGGTTTTCAACCAATTTTTCCCTTTCTCCCGCACCAGATACCTACGAAGAAATCTACATAAGGAAGCCATACATTTTATTCGGGCGTCGATTTGTTATTTATTAGCCGGGAATAGTTGCAATACGAGGGAGGGAACACAATACCGAAATCGGTGAGCCTATTTAGTATCGATACCACCTCGAACCTCCGTTTCGCTTCGCCTGAGCTGTAACCTCACCAGTGATCCTTGAGCTCCCTTGCCTCTCTGGTCATGTTTATATCGGAGGTGAGGGCAGGCTATCTTTACAGCGTCACATGTCTCACTCCACTGGCCGTGTTTCATCGAGCGCTGGCGTTTGTATTTATCCGTAGCTAGGCGACGACTTTGTGGCGAAGACGGACAGTGAAATGAGGCGAGACGAGCACAAAAATGATATGTTTCCTTGTGTGACATGCAAGCCTTTGGAAGTACGCTGTTTTTGTAAGGGAAAAGGAGGTGGCACGACAGCTGAGCGCTCGTGCGTGCCTTCGCTTGGCTTCGCTAAGTTGCGGATGTTTAACTAAAAATATATGTCAACAACTCTTAGAAATTATTGGATCGTATGTAATTGATGGTTCAGTAGTTGTAGTATAAATATACCAACATGTCAAAAATTACCTGTTACTGTGCTACCGCATCCCTAATATTCTGTATAAATATCCTTTCGAACTATTTGTTCGACGGCAGACGCAGGCCCGCTCATACATGTGTAGGCAGGGTTCAACCGAAATTCAGTTGCGTGATTCTAATGGTCAATTAATTATTTGTAAGCGGAGTATAAGACGTTACAACACGCAAACATACAGTTTTTGACCGAGAACCATTGAAATTACAGTCGACTCAATATAACTTGATCGTTTAATGAATACATTGTGAAAACTTGTAACGTTACTCACCTCTGTGCCTATTGGTTTGTTTGTCGAACATTAACATGGCATCCTCGATCTGCAACAAGAAAAAAAAGACATAAAAATATAGTTCAAATCCTGGAAAGATCGGGGGAATATAGCGAAAAACAAGGGCGTCGTACGCGATTTGAGCCCCGCCCCGGCAATAAAACACTCCGGCGCTGTAATAACGAATAAGCACCGGTACAGAGTAAACCACACGCTGCAAATAAACTTTGATAAGCGGGGGCGAGCAGGTAATAACGTATTCATAGAGAAATAAATGGAAAGTCGGCGGTTAGGACACGAACAATACACGCGAAGAGATATGCTGTCACAGGCGCGCGCGCCGCGCGGATTGTCTGCGCACACCAAACTCGGCCACGAAGGAGCATTTTTAAATTCCCCATCCGGTTACAAAACAGCGATAAATCCCTGATAACGAAAGAGGTAACGAAATAGCATCGTCAATATTCATGTTGAAGCGTACGCATTCTACATTCATGATGGCCGCTGTAAATTGTCTGCCTTTGAACATTTTCGAGTACGTACCTTAGTCGATATATTTAAGCTGTTCTCATATTTTATCATCATTGTTATCAAAATTTACACAGTAAAAAACGTAGTTCTAGGGTATGGTGAAAATAATACACAAAAAAGGTTTGTTTCACGTAGAATCTCAATACATAAGTGACTTGAACCTGAGTGGCTTGAGAGAATATAAGTAATATACTAACCAGCAATATTATAGAAAAAATTGACTAGCATGACTTAAGTAGCGACCACACCGGTGCGTTACGCTGCGTATACGCGTCGACGTGTCGTATGCGTCACGTATTCTTCATACATTTTGCTGCGTTTACGGTGCGTTAGCGTATTTTCAGCAGCGGTGTGGTGCTCCTTTATGATGACTTATCGCCCGTAAAGTAACCAATGTCGCGTAAATTACTGATTATAAAAAAATGTGTTCGTGTTTAACAAGATTGGACAAGTCGAGTTTGACAAGCGGGTGCTGGGGTCATGTCTCGGCGCCGGAGTCAGCGTCGTTCCCTCGGGCCACATTAGGTCCTGGAAGGTCGACGCTACGCACTCCCGACGCGATGATCGATGCCGAATACCCGTAACAGGTGACCTTTTGCTGAATTATTCCTACCTGTAGAAACGTTTGTTTAGCGGTGATTTGTTTGAGTGGGAATTGCGACGCTTTTTGTTTCACAGGTGAGGTGGACAACCCTTTTTTGCAGCGAAAGAGTTGTATTAAATCGCACCGGGTTTAGTCGACTTTTGTTCCGAGTTTTGCGGTAGTTTTTAGCTACTGTGAGTTATTATTTATGAGCGTTTGTGAGGGATTTTCTAGTAGGTACATACATTTAATCCACTAATCATGTGGCATAAATGAAACACAAAATTATTACCTAATGAAGAGTCCAAAAGTGTATTTAGAATACCTTCTTTTGAAACAAAAGCTTAATTGGCTCGTATTAAAGCAGAGCTACAAAACAGAACTCAATTCTAAATCTTTGTCTTTCAGAAATAAATTAGTGGCAATTGAAACGTTTTATTAGAGAAGTTTGGCGTAAAGCAATCTTGTAAGGAAAATGAGAGAATTTGTTTCGTCAGGCGTCCGCCCGCGATTCGACATCCAGTCCCTCGGGCGACATTATAAATAAGGCAGCCTATCCGACACGCCTATATTACCGAGTTTGGGGCCGATACAATAAACTAACAAAGTTAAAACAGTTGAAGAATCACGAATATTCACTTCCCATATTGTACTTGTACTCAATTGGCGTACAACTACTTTCACGTTTATAGGTACAGAAAATACATACATCGAATTCACGTATGAGACATCAAAGGAACGATATCTACCGTAGCCCCTACTCTTTTGTCGAAACGAGAAGTAACTAAGATGTTCCAGTTTAAAGACAACATACATACATTTGACTTACCAAAGAACCATTTCCTTGGTAAATTTCAATTCACCACTTTACTTCGATACTAACTCAGCGTATTTATACGGCTTCGATAACTCTACGTAGAAGATTGTGATCTAATGCGGTATCGTAACGGGCAATTTGTAAGGTCTATGCTATTGTCGCGCTCTATCATGCCGGTGTATTCGGCGTGCGACAAGGACAGGTGACTGGCACGGCCGCGGCCGCTCCCTCGGGTGACGTTAGAGAAATCGAACTTGGCTTGATCGACGCGGCCTCTGCAGTGTCTTTCGCGTTAATGATCTCGTGTTATCTACCTAATTGATGGATTTATTATGGAATTGTAACTTTATTCCGTTATTAGTAGTAATAGTTATAGAAATAACGTGTGAAGTATAAACAAGTAGGTACGTATTCGTTTTATCACTAGGCCGGATTAAATATAAAAGAAATTACTACATAATGAAGATTACTATATAAAGAAGCTCTATTAAAGTAATTTTAGGGACAACTTGTGATACCGCCATTTTTCGGAAGTCGCTAAGAATATCGCGAAATTAAAACCGCTTTTAACAATGGCGTTCGATTTTAACTTATAAATCGATTAGCAAGGTGATAACCGCTATGTCACAAATCATGACCTATCTAGGCGATAAAGTAATTTAAAATTGTTATATTTAAATTAAGCGAGTAAGTATTTTAATAATTCGATTCAGTATTCAAGTGCACTTTTACTTTTAGATTTTCACTCACTTAATGTGGATAGTCGTAACCTATTTTATAACTCATCGTCATCGTACAACGAAACAGTCAAAGTTTGAGAATATTTGCAGTGTGTGGTAATTAAGGTCTGAGATGAAATTCGAGATCAAAAATGTAGAGAAATGGGTTGCCACCATAAAAAAATAAACGCAAGTAGTGGTTAGTATAAAATCATTGAAATACTCATAAACATTATCATATTCAGACTTAAATAATATCGTATGAATACCTAGTCAAAAATATTTTACTTAATTAAAAAACCAAAATAATATTTTATTATTACATATTGCCGTTGTTTAAATAAAATATGTGAAGTTTTAATTTATGCTGTGGCAATGGTGAGAGGTTTTAAACATTTGGTCAGTAAATAAAACAATTACCAGTTTCCTATTAGTTTAATTGGCAAATATTCATAAATCTTTTAATATTTCTGTATATACAAAATGGGCATCACCTGCGTCTGCCCCCTTACCATTGTGAACTAAATCCCATAGAGTTAGTTTGGGCACAGGTAAAGGGGCACGTCACCAAGAACAACAAGACATGTAAAATGAATGAAATCAAGACCTTATTTGAGGAATGTTTGCAAATGGTGACGCTTCAAAGATGGAGTGACTGTAAAACACGTCATTAAAGTAGAAGACAAAATGTGCCGACTCGACCATCTGATTGACAATATCAACGATAGATTTATAATAAATGTAAATTCTGATTCTGATTCCACTACGTCGTCAAGTGAATTAATTATCTATTCCACAAAAAAACAGCATTCAAATCGGTCCATCCATTTGGGCGCTACGTTACCACAGACAGATACACAGATACACAGACACGTTAAACTTATAACACCCCTCTCCTGGCGTCGCGTCGAGGGTTTAAAAAAATATAGTGAATAAATATGTGTTTTATTTCCTCCTTGTATTCCTGTCAAAATATTATAGATATCCGAATGTCAATTAAAATCATGCAAAATTTACATTTGGTGAATACATTGGATAAAAAAGATTTTATACCCCTGGAATGTCACTTTGAAATTGACAGTTGTTCGTTTACACTTTTGATCTCGAATATCATCTCAAACCTTAGTCCACGGCTACTCTGTTGTTGTGTCTAAATCTTTGTTGATGTTTACAAATGACATGCACTAGTCAGCAGTACTGTTATTCAGGCTATAACTCTTTACATACCTAGTCCTATATTCATGTAATTCTTCATTGACAATATCGTGGATAGAATATATTGTAATGCGAGTAACCAAAGAACTATTTAATCATGAAAGTTTTTTTTTTAATTATTACAGGTCCAAACTCGGGGTTTACCAGCGAGCCATGGAGCGCAGCATATTTAATAACACCTAATAGGTGTCAAATTAATGGATCGTACCCGGAACACCACGCTGCGCTCCAAGACTCAAATAGTCGACGTGGCTCGCAAAGCGGCTAAGTTGAAGTGGGACTGGGCTGGGCATGTCTGCCGCATGCCGAGTGAACTGTTGGCCAAAGCCGCCACTGACTGGCAACCCGATAGTTAAAAACGGAGACGCGGCAGGCCTCGCCGGCGATGGCGGGACGAGCTAGGCTCGTTCTCAAAAGATTGGCCACATGAAGCTCAGGATCGAGAACACTGGAAACGTAGAAGGGAGGCCTTTGCTCAGCAGTGGGATACTACAGGCTCCCAATAATTATAATAATAATTAGAAATAAATGGTTTTCCATTTATCACACAATAATAAAATCCAATGTATGTTACAGGATTATACTAGTTAGTTAAACACGGTAGGCTTGGGAACTTTTGACAGCACCGTTTAGTGGCGAATCATTAAAATGAAATGTTAAGAGGGAAACCTTTGACCTTTTGTGGGGGTTACCTTTGGAATACTACGTACTCGTCCATACAAAAAGAGACAACGTTTTTCCACTTGTAAATATTTTCCAATCTCAATGATTTTTTAGTACGTTATTAACACAATGAAAGACTAGGTTTATAGGTTTTCCTTTTACAAATTGTGCAATAAATTAAACATTTATAGACACCATCTTTTTATGCTAAACCTTTTAACCTGGGTGTTATTATGCTGGAGCGATCGACGAACAAAATTATTTGTTAAGATTTAGTTAGTGGAAAACGTTTTCTCCCAAAATGAAAATTTTGTCAGTCGCGAGCTGCTGGCTATAAGTAAATATAAAAGTATCCTTCCTAAGTAAATAAGTACACTATGACTTCATCTATCTATATCCCCAAAATGGTCAACTGTCATTATTGATCGTCACCGCTGGTCCCAGTGCGATTCAGGCCTTAATCGGCTATTTAAAAAAATGTATTGAGGTGCTTTATAAGGGCCATATTGAAAATTATCTTTTTCTTAGAGACAAAAGCAATACGACGTAATAAGAGTGATACGCCCGAAACACATCGATGCCAAATTGTATTGCGAATAGCAAAAGTCAGTAAGATTGACTGTTTGACCTAAGTATACTATGAATAAGAGATAAAGTTTGTACCGTCAGCAGCAGAAGTGAGAAGCTACGCAAAATAACACGCTCAAAATTATCTAGACAGTCCTTAAAGCCTTGACATTAGAGTCGTGTACAGATAATTTTGAGCACTGAGCCCGCGTAGCTGCTTTTACTGACTGTAAATATGACTTCATGAGGCGTAAGGCTCTATGTAGAGGGTAATTTCTGGAACTACTAGGCCAATAAAATTAAAAAAAATGATCTTCTCTCGTACGAGTATATAGACTGGACCTTTGATATGGAAATAAGCTATAATATAAAATTATGTGTTTTAATATTATATTGTAGCGTATTTGTAACTATGGGCTTAAGTTGCCTAAAATAAATGTTTTATTATTATTATTATGTTTTTTCCATATCTCAAAACCATTAGGGTCCCGGACTTTTGGAAGGCATGCGTGGGGCCGAAGCCAACAGCGCAGAGGCCCTTTAAAACAAATATAATATAAAGCGAGGATACACATGGCGGATACCATCTCCGAGCGCACAACATGATACACCCTGCGATGGTCCCCGCCAGGTGCAAAGACTATTGCAGTGCAACACTGTGCTGCGATGGAAACAAAGGACATGGTTTTTTTGGTTGAATGGTGGGTGGTTTGGACAATGGGTTATGGGAGGAGACTTGCGGACACCTGCCTTGACAATACGTCTCAAAATTGTGAAAAGCCAGGCGGTGACTCGCCAACTCGTTAAGTGGGCCCCACAAACAGTCGCACGCACAGAGCGACAATGGAGCAACATGTCTGAGCGGCTGTGAGGTTGTCGAGAGGTGAATCTGCAGTGCGCCAGATCCCGGTAAACCGTTCAAGGATCGCCGGCGTTATGACATTTTACACTAGGTTATTATTATTACTATTATATTTTAAACCGCGGCTTCACGACACGTGCGGGCACCTAGATGTATATATTTGTTGAAAATGTTGTGATACGTGGTCTGGAACAGTTAATGCATGTATTTTTCAGACACCTATTAATGTGCCTTCTATTTCAAATCTTCTATAAACAGTGTTCTCGTTAACCGACCATCAATGTCAAATAAACATTTCACTAAGTGAAAATTTCAGATATCAATAAACATGTAGCTACTCGTAATAAAGGGCGCAATTTTGCTAAATGTCGCCGTTTCCCTACAAAGCTGCCGGCCCTATTATTATTTTACTTAGGGGGTAGGCCCCGCCGTCCCTTGAGATACCTGTCGCTGTAATTTACTACGTGTAGGTACTTGTTTTAAGAATCCGCGCTTTAATTCCTCTCAGTTTTTCCCTATGTTACCGTGATTTAATATAATATAACAAATTTGGACGTTTTATCTCTGTTATTGTTCAATTTGCGATGTTTTAAGACACTAAGCCTTTGACTTAATAGCTTTTGATACCTTTATTTTACTTAGTACAGAGGGGCATTAAACGTGCATTATATCGAATTAACGAATAAATAAATATACATTGTATATTTGCGATATATACAAGATGATAACTATAACATTAACTAAATTAAATTAAAGCTAAGTTAAATCTAAAAAAGGCCCTCGAGGCATTGTACCGAGGATGCTGGCGGCATTTCCTCGCTGAATTGCAATGCTGATGCGTTGCGCGAGAAAGCCGCCAGCTCTTCGGTCACCAGTTAGGTACGTCAACCAAACGTTTCGCGATTTCCGCAAATAGCTTTTGCGCACTGGGACCCCATGGACCGAGGGTCTCGACGCCAAAAGGTACAAAGTTGTACTCTCTGCCAAGGCCTCCATATTTAATGCGTTTCCGATTAAAAAATAAAAATAAATAAATAAATACGAATAATCCAATCTTTCAAATCGGTTTTCTCCATTGTGGTTGCCTTGATGTGCAAGCATTCAGGCTTTTACCTTTAAAAAAACTTGTCTACGTCTACTGGGAGAGATAAAAAGAAAATATGTATATAGATAAATAAAACTTAAGTAGATATCGTTTAGTATACAAAACATTTGACTGTTGACTGAATGCATTACCGTTAAATTACATTAAAATACGGTAGGTATTAGGAATGTAAACAAGAAAGCTAAGTGAACGCATGTTTGTACCGAAGTCCATTAAAAGCCAGCATGCGATATCGCCAACATTTTGTCAGTTGAACTAATATCAAATCAATCACGGGTGTGTTTGCACGCGTTTGTATCGGCACCGGGCACATGCAATGCGAATACCGACCACTACGTCCGCAAACTCGTATCTCGACCAATTAAGGGTTTGTAAAAGCAGCCTTAGTCAATTTAAAATAGCGTTCATAGTTAAAATTAACGCATAATGGAGATGTGGGTTTATTCGAGCCACACGATTCCGTAAACAAAGTTAGTTATGTAAAATTTAATTGGTTTGTTTAATCGCCGTAATGTACTTTATTAAGGGATCAATCCGACGTTCGATCTACATAACAAAGCACACAGGGTGTATAAAATACGGTATCCAAATAATTTCATTAAAAAAGCGTTTTTAAATATTTATTTTAAAAACAACGTTTGGCAAACTAACGATTAACAAATTAGTTGTTCCATAAAATATTGTTTTGCAAATAGTTCATTAGGAAAAATATATACTTGAAAAACATCATATTATTAATCATTATTTCATTCCTACCCTAAAAAGACAACTTTTAGGTCTTAAAATGTATTGACGTAACAGGCGGTTTACCTACCTATGTCGGTGTAGGTACGACGACAAGCGATGCGAGGAGGAGTGTTAGGAAAGAGCGAAGCGAGCATGCCGCGGCAGAAGCCGGCGAAGAGCCAGAACCGATTTTTATTCTTGGAAAACAATCATTTATCTATCGATCTAACTGGTAAATAATATTTTTTTAAATGGTTATTTATTTGCTGAATGAAATTCAAATGATTATTAATAGAATGAGCAATTTGAGAAATGATAGGTTTGTGAATCGTTGTTTATAGGTACAAGAATCATAATATGAAATGATGATAAGCCATAAAATAACTATTGGATTTTTTTAAAATATCCATAACCTAAACCCAAGATAGCTGCACACTAAATAGGTACCTAGTATCAATTTTAAATGCACATGAGAACTGAGCCTACCTTTTAATAATATTTTATGTTAGGGTTAATTTACAGTCCCTATAAAATCGGTTTGTGTGTGATAGATTTTATCAATTTTTTCCCGTTTTATAAACAAAATCTTGCAATTTATACGTATGATCCTAATTAGATATACCTACTTATTTCGATAATAATAACGCTATGGATAATATAACAACACAGGATGCGCCGCATAGAACATCAGTAATGTTTTCGAAATACTATTTAACCTTATCAAAAAACTGGTATCATGTCGCAAAGCGTCCAATCGCTGGATGTTGTGCCAAGTCGTAAATAAGATCGTTTTTCAGACGACGCTATGATGAGGGCCATATTGAAACTACACAACACACATCAGATGTAATGTTTGAGTACATTGTGACATATTTGTATCGAGCCATTCATGCCAGTATCATGGTGTTTATTTATTTAGCGTATGGCAAATCAGTGTATTTAGAACCGAGAGATTTGAAAAGACAGTACGGTATAAATGTATATTTTGGAGTAGATATGCATTAAAGAAAACTTTAATATTATACAGGATGGAATATTAACAGAGAATTTCTAATCAGATTTTTTTCACATAACGATTGTTTGATTTCAATACCGATTAATTAGGCAAATAACCAAAAAAGTTCACACGTTAAACATATTTTAATTACGTATTATTAGCTACCTAAATACATTAGTCAATAATGCTTTCCCAGAAAACTATATATTTACTTTATTAATATGATATCTTACCAGTAAAGCTACGTTATTCGTTTAAAAGTCTAGCATTAGTATCTCGTTGGACCGTAAAGGTTCAATTAATGTAGTGTTTTCGTACGAAATACATTAGATATTGGCCGCTCCGTACAGTCAAATACAGAGAGTCACCTATACGCGTCGTGCATCGAGCAACTTTTCTAACCGAGTACGTGTAAAACAATAAATTTTGTTTTGCGACATGTCAAGTAAGACTGACCGCCAGCTTTTCGGCTAGTTTTGACGAGTTTTGAGTTGATATTCTTCCGTCAAAGCTATATGTTGTTTATGCACTTTTTATTATATATGAAATCTACATACAACTGTTCCTCATTGACGTCTCTAACAACCCACGAGAGATTCTTATTTTTAACTCATTTTCACAAAAGTTACGTCCAAAATACTGTTTATTTTGGCCTGAAATTGTCAACATTTGGTGCCATATATCCTGAAAACTGTGAGTTTTGAAGTAAATATGGGACACTATTTCCATAGACCACGTTGTTTTTATTACGATTAAGCCATAAAAAAACACGAAAAAACTGACAGTTACAGATCGAAGGTCATTGGGACCTGGGAGCCCCTTATGAAGCGCACTGTCAGAAACCGTGATTATGGTATCACTTGTACCCTTATATTTCAAAAAACATTCGATTCATTTCACCACGACTTTAAAATAAAATATTATTTGATGATTAATATCCACAATATAAATTCCGGATCCCAATGACAAACAAACAGATTTATGGTTCATAAATCAGCTTTTACATATTAATTTCCTAATACCCAGACATATTCATATCGAACAGAGTTTCTGGTATCCGGTCATTGCAAATTAACTTCTGAACATTTTAAACTTTAAAATGTTATAGCAAACCAAACTTGCACTGTCACGTCAATTTCACTTAAACACTCACATAATCAATCACTCAGCGAGAATATTTCAAATTAGTATCGTTTGTCGAAAGGAACTCCCAAACTATGCAACCGTTTTCTCATGACGTCCAGTGGTTACTTTAGCAGTTTGGGGAACAATGGTCTAGTCGTAATGGCTGACCATTGCCTGAGCCTGAGCCTGAGCGCGCGTCCATCAAAATACCAACAATGTTGGGCTAACAATGTTGCTTGTCTGTTATCTTGGTTTACACTGGACGCGGATCTCTCACATTTATTAAAGCTGGATTTTAGGAGCGCCGATTTTTTGCGCTTAAGTTTCCGCAAAAATATTATTAAGGAAATAAGTTTACATTATATTTGATTTATCCTCAAAAAAAATAAGGAAACAGTATAATCTAGTTAATCTAAGTTTTTCTACAGCTAAACGCCCGACGTTAAATGTTGTCAGGAAAAGTTTTAATTTGTTTAAATATTTCCGCGGGGCCGAGTTCCCCAGGCCGCTCTCAAGTTTCGCGCCTCGGCATTACAGAGCCCGCGGCAACCTAATGGGACAAGCCACCTGGTCTTAAAGGCGACATAACAATTAACTTGAAGAAGAAAATATTAGTTGAGCTAATAGAGCCACTCAGATACACTCCGGCCCCTGCCCTCCATAAATAACACCCTTTCCTGACGACAGACGCTCTAGAATTTTGTCGTATTTTCGTAATGATTCTCCAAGGAGACAACTCTCGGAAGAGGATATCGACGTTTTATCCCGTGTTTTTATAGGCGAATTGATTGGGAGCCTCACGAAATAATCTTAGGGTGGGATTAGCTATCTCAGGAAAATTTAGGTACACTCGTTTTCTTATTAAACACTACTGAGCGTCCACTCAATTTAAAAACTCTCTATTTAATACAGACCTTAGCTTTCCATCTAAAATGACTTACCAACTCAGGTAAGAGGGAAGTATGAAATGTTTTTCTTAAATTGTAATGAAAATTACCGACTTATTTTCTGGTACGTCCAGTAATGAATTTCTGCACACTTAAATTGAATCGTAGATACGGACTATTCATTGAGCAAATGTGGGCAACCTAAACTTATTCATTAGAAACGATAGACAATGTTATTGTTTAAATATGTGGTCGGGATTGTACAACCGTTTGCTATATTTATTCAATGGATACTAAGGGCTGTTTAAAGGTTCATCTGTATGGTTAAATAATATCAAAGGAGAAAAAAACAGTATCTCTCTCTCTACCTCTTCCTCTATCTCACGGTTATCGTAATCAGTCGTCCATACACAGCAGTACTGAGAAACGAACCTAGTGTCTCACTTGCAAATTAGACTTGTCAATAGAATCAAACTTAAAACAGGGCATGTGTACGAATTTTGATTATGCAGATATAGTAGCAAAATTAATATGATAATTGATATGACCTTTCTACACATCGAAGAAGTATATCACTGAATGTGCATGGGGTCAATTGAAATAAACCATTGCTTTCACCGAGAGCAAATAGCTGCGAAAATTCTAACAACAATTACGAATTCCTCAAACCGTGAAGAAATCAGTGAATAAAATATGAGAGAAGTTTAGGGAAAACCGAAAACGTTTTTCGTATTTGAATAATCACTTTAACAAACAAAACTCGGTCGAATCCGCTTCATTACTTATTAACCTGCGCCAGAGTAGGAGACAAGCGGGAGAGCGGGACACCCCCGGGGAACCCGATCGAACCTAAAGATGAACCCTTCGGTTTTCGCCAATTTTGTTCTAACCACTGGGATTTATAATAAGGCCGTCAAATTTATCATCCGTTTAAATCGAATTTTATTAGATTTTCAAGCCATTTTGTTGAAAGATTATAGAAATAAAAAGTGTACATTTACTTTCAGATGATAAGACTGTTATTCTTTTAATATTACCAATACTAGTGGACTAATTAACATACTAACAACTGCTTCATACCATCAAATCATCATTTAAACTGTCATATACAAATGTTAAAATTGAAACTTAAGATTGCTATAAATTGTGGAAACTAATTTTAATTGGCTAACATTTACATAACAAGCAATTGTCTTGACACCATCTGTTGCAAGTACCTTCAAGTTAACTTGTACCTTTTTAATTATAAAACTTTGCCTATCATGCGACCTGAATAAAAAAGTCATCGTTTTCAGCAAGCGGCTCGCTGTTAATGATTAGGGCATTCCCCAAACTTTATGAACACTTCAAAAGTTAGGACGTGGTCTGCGACTTTCGCCCGATGTTAATTACCAACTTTTTAAAAACTGCAACTCATAATAGACAGGCCGGGTAAAAGATGAATGATGTGTTGGCTTTTTGCTGGCTTTCTTTTTCCACAAAAAAGTTAATGAATGATCAGGAAAAAATAAAGCAACATGGATTTGACAGCGATTCTGGTACATGAATATTCGAATTGTAGCATCGTAGATTACAGGCTTTGAAAATTAATTACCAAGTTAGACAAAGTATGGTTAAAATCTGCCGGACAAGCTCGTGTGTTGATATAGTGTTGGTACTTAATATCATTGTCATAATCCGCATAAATTGAATTGAAACTTGTGCCAGCTCGTTGAATTGATTTAGTATATTGGACTGTACCTAATCATAAACACTTAAAACGGGTTGTCTGAGTCGAGTGAAAGATTGCATCTGACTTAGCATTCGACGTAATGCGATCGCTGGCAGCATAATGACGCAGCAGAAGTTTTACTCGTTAGTCTGATGTAGATCGTTGCCAGTCATTTCCTACTTACCTATGGGAAAAGCCACACTTTCATACGCTCGCTTCCATTTTCCAAATTACTTATTGTTTACAAAGTAGGCCTCGTCTGAAGAGAAATGAACAGAATCTGTTGCTGTTCGTGAATATAAAATGTTTGCTACGGGGTACTTTTATTTATAAGAATATTTTATAATATCACTTACTGGGTGAACGGGAACGTGAATCTCCAAAACTCCTAGGAAAAATGATATGCAGATAATTCAGAATTAAGTCAAAATATAATTGTGGAACGAAATAATGCCTCATTCGTGGGAAATTTTCGCCTTATTTTCACCCTGCATGAAAACAATGGAAATGAATACGCACTTATGCCATAAATTAACCCAATTGAATTGAAAACTGGAAGTCTAAGTAAAACAAATAAACAAAAGCCGCCAAAGGAGACAGTAAGGACTTTTAAACTTCTAGTTTCAAACTCATAACAATACTTAACTGAATAATTTTCTTGTCATTTGATTTCACGGATTATGCCACTGACACTCTTCATCTCGCATACTTGTCATGAATAGAATTGACTACCATTGTGATATTTTATTATCGCTGGGCGAGATGCAGTAAAGCGAGATATTGTTAAATCCTTACAATAGAGCTTCTGTCGTCTTAGGGTCCACTGCGCAAAACTTTAACAAGGATCTCAGTTCCGACGAGAATCCAGCGTTAACTCATCTGCAGAACAACACTGTCAGTTAAACCGCTGAATTTTTAAATTACTGATTTTAGTTTCTGCGCCATCTAACGCATATTACTTGAACCTTTTTCCTTCAGGGTTCATGGTCACTTGTGTTTTCTGTTATCGTTGTCAGTGTCTCTAGGACTTTTACGTCTTCCCGGTAGGTGGCGTCCACAACTTAAGACTCCCTGGTACGGCCTCGGTACATGCAGTACTCTTAGCGTATTTGTACTGGTGGGATTTAAAAGGACAATTTGAATTTTAAAAAGGCAATTCGATTTTTCAAATATGATTGGTGCTAGGTTCTTTTCGAAGGTCAGAGAAGCAGTTGACATTGGTCAAGTAAACAACTATTGTGATTCGAGACTGTTGTTTTTATCCCAGCTTATAACTAGAACTAAGGCTAAGAACTAAGGGATAGTATTCTTCGTTTTAAAAACTCAGTGGCGTTGGAGTGAATCTCAAGCAACGAAGATTCTGGCCGCCAGCACCAAGTGCTATTGTGTGAAGGAAAAGGAGGTTCCTAATTCACAAGCGTCGTCTTACATCGAGTGTGATTGTATTCAAAGGCCAGCCGTCGAGGACATGCTGGGTAAGCATTGGTGGTATAAGTCTCTAGTCAGTTCATAGTCGCATCAAGAAATATCGTAGATCTTACCTTTATTTTTGTCGTAGCTTTCTGGTGCGGGTACTCAACCCAGCGCTTGCCCTTTCGGGGTACGAGGACCCACTCCGTCAGGTCGTTACCCTGTTTAAGAAGCTTGTGCCCACGATTCCTGCGTGCTATCACTGCGGGTTTTTATACTCCCGGAATGCGGAGTTCATTCAAAAGAGCCTACCTGAAGTGGATCAACGGTTCGTCGCAGCGGCTCAACTAGCTAAGGAGCTCAGGAAGTCTCAGGGAAGTCAAGTGTCAGGGAAGTCTCCGGAAACCTAATAATCGTCTACCTTCTGTTAGTTTTAATTAGTTACCTATGTAACCGCGATTTAGATTTAGTGACGCTATTGTGTACACCCACGCTTGCTGATCCTTGCACGAACTGAGCGCAGGGCGCTATCTTTAGTTCGGGATATCAACCATCCGGTTCCGGCTCTCAAAATTCTTAAAGGCATCAGCACGCCCACGCGATTCATTCCTTTCGTTTCTCCTTCTTTCGGCTATCGTCTCCACAATCACCCATACACCCATCTCATCTCACATCATCCGCTATCCGGTGTCCTATTGCCCACCCTCGTGGTGGAAGGTTTTTTTACCATCAGATGCGTTTCTCTGACGTATCGTGCCCTGTGCCAGGGATCTGTACGATTCGCGAAGCCGTTTGTGCTACTTGTACCTAATTGTAATAACCCATTTGGGATCGACTTGGTTGCCGCGAGCACGTCGTCGGGATATTATAACTTTGTTTAAAATGTATAAATGTTTCGGTTAGAACTATTAAAATTACGATCGTGATCTTGCTAGTGATCTTTTATTTTATTTTTCACTACAGTAGGTATACTAGCTACTGTATCTATTATCTGTATCTTGAAATATTTACGTATAAGAAAAGAGGAAGTAAGTAGTATCGTAGCGGGTACGATAGCTGTCAGACAGGGCGGCAGCGTGAGGACGTCGCCAGGCGTGACGTCACGCTGCCTCGGCCGCACCCACGCTCCTTTACTTCGAATCTGCATATAAATCGAATATCGATAATGACGTCACTATCGCATGAATCCCAAAATTCGTTCAGAATCCGATAAGCCTCACCGGTGAAAGCCCTAATCCACAGAAGTTTGGATGACCCCGATAGGGGATAGACCTACCGTCTTCTATTATGTAAATTATCAGCCACATGAAACTTTCAACTAGCCACTACGGCTTCCAAGTTTGTGGGTAAAAGTTATGTTATTGACTAACAGTCTTATCTTTTCATAGGTCAAAGATCGATTATAATATAATTATGATCACATTGATTAAGGAAACATATCGTTTAGTTACGAGGAATTTCATCTTGGTTTACGATTAATATCGTACCTAGGGTCATACGAATGCCCCTAGGTACGATATTAATCGTGAAAAGTCTAAATTAGATCCACAATCCTTTTGGTGGACCCACAATGGCTATAAAAAATGTTGAGTTAAATCATTGTCTGAGCATGAACACTGTAAATGAGGAGTTTGAATAGAGCATCAAACACTACAAACATCGCCTGCCACCCAAACCAACTCGAAGTGAAACTGACCATCTTAGATTGTACCAAAAGACGAAAACGACGTGATATATTTGAACACAGCAGTGTGGAGACGCGGCTTCTCCAATAGGAGCGTGTCAAAGGAGACCCGTTCCAAACGTCATCAGCAAAACTACATCAAATCTGCTATAGTCCGAATGACTAATTGCAGATAAAAGAAGGAAAAAAAAATCATCATTACAGAGATACTGATTTTACTCATACGAAATTACGCAAGCTCGCTCAGAGAGTTATAGTGAAAATTCATGTGAAAAGAAGAGCTCTTTGTGCGTGTGGTGACGCAGCTGGTGGGAACGATGGGTGCAAACGACTCGCGTAGAAACATGACCGCCGAACAGTAGCATTGGGCAGGTATTCACGAAGCTAACCCTCACTTCATCTGACGCCAACCAGTGTAAGTCTGACCTCCAATTAGTCGTAGTCTTTGTGACTCTCCAGGTCAATTGAATTGGTTTAGAGGTGAGTTAAGTCGAGGCGATTATGAATAGAATGGCTGGCCGCGCCCGCATCCAGGCTGGCGCAAACCCTTGCCAATTACGGACAATGTATGACATTGCTTTAATTATTGTTTTGGCGTGCTGTCCATTTCCGGTTTGTAAGACTATTAAAAATTATTAAAAAAAAGTTCGTAAACTTGCTACAGCTGGCGTTCTCGACTTACT
Source organism: Epinotia demarniana (assembly GCA_945867215.1). NCBI lineage: Eukaryota > Metazoa > Arthropoda > Insecta > Lepidoptera > Tortricidae > Epinotia > Epinotia demarniana. The sequence continues at coordinate 19,948,472 of OX244266.1, read as the reverse complement.
TCTAATTACGATTTTGTAAAGAAAAATTAAAATTTCAATAATGATTCAGTTGCCCGGGACAAATGGGCGATATTGCCAAGTTCCGGGCTGCTTTTCTCAGTGGCGTATAAGAAAGTTATTTAAGCGGCATTCTATTGAGTGCATGTAACTTTGCTTTTAGAACCCAAGCACTAGCTAAAAGTAATGCAAAGTTAGTGTGATTGGCCGCTCCTTTCGGCGGCTCCTGTTTTGTCTAAAAAGAATTTTACAAACAGTATTCCGAAGTTAGACCTTTTTACAAATGGAAATTAATGTATATTGCTCGGATGTTTCTCGTTATTTCGACTTTCGTTTTTGGGTCGTTCTATGAAAATCGGTCACATATGCGCAGGGAGCAACATTGGATTGATAGCGCACGTAATGCGGCTTGGTTAGTTGGGAGCAGCCACCAAAATGCGTTATTTTCATGAGGTAGCCTTGCCCTGACCCAGTTCCTTTTAATCCATCTCTTACCTATAACTTTTTATTCGCAATGGCCTATTACGACCTACATTATCAACATCATCATCCGATTTTACTATTTCCAGTCACGTAATCTTGAACGACGAATATAAACCATACGGCTGGCACACTTCTATATGCTTAGAATAGGGACCCGATTCAATTCATATGAACGGCGTAGTGAGAAGGAAATATATTTCCCTGAAACTTTTTCAATAACACTCCCGTCGTAAAATATCATGTCATTTTGCATAACCTCTTTAGCCTTTTTAGATTTTATGCCTTCAAAGGTCGCACCCAGGAATCAACCACTAAGACAAATATGAATAGGGAAATGAATTATATGACAAGCTCCTTCGGTGTGACGTGTGAGAGATTGCGTCGCTTTGCGTCGACCTCTGAATTTAACCAGTCGTTTGTGCGCCGCGCAAAACTTGCCTCGAGGTCACATTAAGCGGATTGCCAGCGTCAATCAAAACCCGCCTTTTTCCGAGATACCATAATATACGCGTGTAACAATCCCGTTACACTGGATACGTAAATATTTTTGTCAGCCTGCGCCACAGAATAATTTCCGTAATGATCGTGCAAATTGCGATTCATTACGCCAAGTACGAACTATTTTATTAAGCATATTTCTTTAGGCAATTATCATGTTATTCGCTACACTTGAATGCAAAATAAATACGTGGCTTAAAAGTGGAGCAACCAAAGTTTAATGTTGAGCTTTAGAACTTAATTTAGTATTAAAGCTGCGCTTAGGTAGATTTATTAAACGCTTCCCGCGTTAATGCATCCCGGTAAGCCTTGAAAAAAGACTAGCCTTTTTCCATGCGACTGACCATCGGTCCGACGGTCTATCGAGCCGTGGGATCCCACGTTGATAAATTGCAAGTCTTAAAACCAGTGGCAGGTAATTCTGCACAAATTCCTGTCGCTAGCCCTTCAGCCTGCCTTGGGAAACTTTCAACGATTACTTTTACTTCTAATTTATGTCCCTGGGTACCGATAAAACGGTGGCACGGGAGTTGAGCACAGGTGAGACCCCGTCTGAATTCCCCATTTTAATTAAAAAAGTAGCGATGAGAGTCGTAGAAAGTTTTAAATATTTTTAACATCATAATAATAAAATTACGGGTAATGATTTTTGATGCATATTTTTGTTACTCGCAGGTGATTTGGTTGTAGTAACTGTGAGGGCCTGAATCAGAGCTCAGGTGAGTCTGATAGATTGGTATACATTTATCACATGCGGGGGCGTGGCACGATCCGTCGGGATGTGAACTTACGTGAGGAACCCCATTTAAAGTCAAACGTCTTTGCTTTCTAGATAAATTACATTTAAAAAGTTACGACTAAGGTCTTAAATACGCATCTGACACCAGCGAATAATAATTAAAAACGAAGTCCAAATATTATATTAATTTCAACATTTCACCAAAGCTGCCTTTAATTAGCATTTTCATCGTTTCCTGCCTTCAAGCGTGAAGCAAAATTACTCGTTACGTGATCCTATAGAAGTGAACCGATTTACCTCATCAGGAAAACTATGACCGCAGCCCTTTTTGTACGTGATGCCTCAATGTTTTATTCTTGTTTGTCCCTCCAGTTAGATTGATTTTATCGCAGGCCCAGATAACTCGCGGTGATGCATCGGGGAAGTACGCAATCTTTGTAACTTGGGATTACAAGTGACAGTACCCTTAAAACATTCAACCGATTTTCCATACACCCTTCAAACGTAATTCATATCCTAAAGCGTAAGTATGCCAGCTACCTTCGTATTTGCGTGGTAGGTGATGTGTAATTTTTATTGGCATTTGAAATTATATTTTCCTTCTTTTCCCTAAAACTGTTTTATGCTGACGTTTCCGATTTATTTTGGTTGGCAGAAGGATGATTTACGACAGGGAACAATATTGAAATCTGCTATGAGAGCAGAAACTTGTAGGGACATTGGAAGAAAATAAAATGTTTTAGTAGTCGCCTTTGATGGTAAATAGTTTTCGTGACTTATTGGATGTGAGAATGGGTGTCAATATTAAAAAAAATACATACAAGTCATCCTGATAAATACTAATCAAATTTAAGCACTGACGGAATGTAAAAAACAAGGTAACGCTTATACTGGGAACACCGTAATCCATTTATTGCGAATGAAATAAAGATGGCGAGATTGTCTGGATCACAACGCACTTACACAAATTTTGTTCTCGTGTCTTCGGCGATGAATAATAGATGTCGGCCGCAGCTCGGTTCGGCCTCTCTGATGCGATGCGTACACAACTGATATTGGAGCGGTAGAAGAAGCCTGGTATAAATTACCTCATTTCCTATAATAAGTCTTATACGGATACACGTATTAAGATAAGAGTATGTTTAGTTAAGAAGGATTACAACGAGTTAAGAAAGGTCCCATTGTCCATTACTTTGAATAGTATTCTGAAGCTCTATAAATTTGTTTTCGTTCTTATTACTCTTCATGTACATACATATAAAGGTCATGAATAGGTACCTTGATCAAGTTGTGTGTATGCAGAATACTATTCGGATTGTAGAGCGGAATGCGTGCATAGGAATTATTTGAACATTTGCGCCGGTAGTATTGCGGTGCCATCGGCTACAGTCTGTTCCTAGTGGCGGAAGAGATTTATGTGCGGTATTCAATACATCTTGTTTAAATAGAATCTACGCATTTGGCGTAAATCTTGTAGCTATTCCATTAATCTCGACATGTAGTCGTATCACAGACTTTCATAAATACAACAGTTCCTGTGATATGTAATTTATTTTCCATACCACAGGAAATCGTGCAAGTAATCGTTTTATCTAGTGAAAGAGATAATTTTGTAGACTGCAATAAATATTAAAAAAAACTGGTCCCACATTGGTTGAGTCACTTTATAAGCGAGGCACATCGGGCCAGGCGCGGCAAGTGCAAATGGCGCGAAACGACAATTTTAAAGCACAACATTGAATATATCTGGTGTTCGCACGTGCGCGGCGATTACTCGGTCCCCGCTCGAACTGAGCAAGTTGTATGCCGGCGCTTTTAACGCATTACCATGAATAATATATACTCAAATTGAAATGTCGCATTCGCGTCGCTCGAGCTGCCTATCTGCTCTCGGCTCCCGGCAGCCGCCAACCTCTTTCTGTATTCTGCCCCTCTCGATCGTTTTGCCAATAGGCTTTACCTTTTATCGAAAATCCCGATTTTTCTGTTTCAATTGTTTTAGGTCTCTTCCGTTAGCGAACTTCTAATCATACCGTATAAAGCTACCAGGCTGCGCGATATTAATATCGCAACCGTGAATGATCTTGCATATCATGTTCTAATAATTATGTTAAAATTAAATCGACGCGTCAACAGTTTAACACAAAACAGGCGATTAATTTCCCTCTTCTATTTAGGTTGCTTAAGCAAACCAGAAAAAAATATCATAAGATCCAAAGGCGAAATAACAATATAATTCTGAAAGTTACTTTCGTCAAATAGCCCTCTCTTCTTTATACCGCACTGAGTAAAACGGAAGCACCACAAATTGGCGTCTTAAATATTTAATTTGTGAAGAAAACGGATTAGCGAGTAATTGTAGGAGAATTAAGATATACTTACGGAATACAAAGTTAAACGAATTGTATGGCGCAGCAGTAGCAAGTAATAATTGAGGTTGCGGAACGTACGACTATTAAATACTACGGTTCACATTATCGACCGTACCCACGATTCGTGTGATCCATTATGCACATTAAGCAAAATTTCCTTAGAAACTATTAAAAGGGACCTTCCGACATCCGTCCCTAAGAAACGTATAAAGCAAGGGTCATCTTCAGAAATCAAAGCCGGCTTTATTTATGACCTGGACTCGACTGTCCTATTTGGGCGAGATAAGTCCGTATATTATATTATAATAAAGTTTATACTGTTAAGGAGGGCTGCTACCTTCTCCATCTCGGGGTTAAGATAAGATCTCCATTAGTCGCAGATCTCATTCATCGTGTGCGTGGAGCCAGCTGAAGGAGACTCGACCCGTAATTACACTTATAGGGGCGCGGGCAAACAACAGCCGAGTCGAGCCGACCCACCGAAACGCGATATGCGGCTTTATTTCTTAAGCCATTAATTCTTCGATCGTGCAGCCCAATAATTATTTTCTCTTTAGTAATAATGTAAGGAATTAATAAGCAGGCTACAATATGCGGTTATATGTTAGTTAGGGCTTCATTGGGAACAATTCTCGATGGTATGTATGATTGCACCAAGTGTAAGCTGTCGAGTAGGTTTTCAAGCTCTTAAGGAATAGCGTGATCAAAGAGAGTCTGTCTTCTGTGACTTTAGTGGATTTTGGGTGGGCTCGTGAGTGCTAATCTTAGGGGCGAGTGGGCTGTCTAATCCGGGCACTACTCCTGGCCAGAGGACGCTATAATGCGCAATAGGCATTAGTATTAGTACAGAGTGTTGCGGGCCCGCCCGTAATCAGATTAATTAGATGATTTTGCGGGCGTTATTAAAAGTTGAGCCGACTAAAGCGCGGCTCTGTTACCTCTGCCAAGATAGCGGGCTTATGCGCTACGTATACTACTTAGCGGATATTATACACACGCCGGGAATGCTCTTTAATGTTTTAGTATTTTCGACTGAGGTTGCGAACTCCGTGCCGTTTTGTTTGTGCGCCGCAGTGGGCGGCTGGAATAATTCACTTAAGCTTAACTGGGAAAGATAATTAGGATTCTACGTCGGTTGATGCAAAATGAACGCGAAAAACATGGTGCGGGATTCTTTTTTTGCACTCATTCAGAAATTAAATTTTATATTTGTAGACGAAAGTTTTAACGAGATAAACATTCTTGTCTGCGTTTAGACGCAAAATAAAACCGTGAAATCTTTTTCGTAATCAGATATAGAGTTAGAATGACTTTATTTCCTGTCGTTTCCAAAGTGTTTACGTGATTACTATGAAAACAAGGAAGTTTCCTCTATTGGAGATTATCAAAGACAACTTCAACTTCTATTAAAATGAAAACCCAAAACTTCAATGAACAAACACATGCGTCAAACCATCCATTGCTTTACGGATACGGCTGCGAAATTACGAATTCAGAGCTCACTGTGGTCTGTATTATGCAACACGTGACAATGTGCACAAACCGCCCAGCAGATAGGTCTCTTAACAGCGGATCACGGCCGGCTGGGCTGAACGCGCGACCGAGCACGGCTCGTGTGCTGTCAATCATAAAACAAAAAAGCGGGTAAAATTTCAGTTGCTAACTCTCTGTTTAGTATAGACATGCGATCATGCTAGCTCGCTTTTAACGTGGCCGCAACCCGAGTTGCATAAAGCCACTAAAAATGGCGGCCGTTCGGCGGATTTAATCAAATGTCACCATTTCTACCGTGTAAAAAGTGACGAATAGCCGCGCGTTAACACCTTTACTACAGAAATGAGTAGGTTACCTGTGAAAATGTTGTTTTGTAGAAGTTTTAATCGCTGATACACACTTTTCGCGCTGTAAGATCATTAATGTTTTTTCACTGAGTTATTAAAGTTTTATTAGGGTATAATTATTTTACCACGCGCTATTTATGTCAATCGCTGCTTAGTTTCTTTGCAGTTAAATATACAGTCAGTGGCACAAAAAATGCAGAACACTCGATGTCAACGGCTGGTAAGATAAGATAATTTTATTTTCATTTCATTTTCATGATAAGAAATTACAGTAAAAATTCGCATGTACATGTCAATACTATACTAATTTATATCATGATCGTCAAAAACAAAGAACATAATTATAATAATATTAACACATGTCAACAAAGTAAAATACACAATAACAAGCAATTAGAAAAACAAATAGTATCCTAATATATTCGTTAGGTATCTTGACAAATTGGTCCTCATACTGTTTTTTACTCGTAGGTGCTATTTTAATCGTATTACGAATACATCACAACCTCGACTACCTCTTTATTTTCCAACTAACTTGAGCACTAAAATAAATAGCTGCGTAAACGACTTTTCTTTGTAATCTAGAACAAGACCGGGGGCTGAGGCGCACGTCTACGCTCGTACGAGCCGATAATGCACCGTGCACCGATTCGTCCGGCCGGTCCATTCTTTTGTTATTTCCTCTTTGTTTCCTGAAAGGTGGCGGTATTGTTTACCCACCGGAATGGCTTCAGATTGCGCTAAGAGTCGAGATTAGCGACAACGTGAGATGTGTTTGTAAGTGCCTTAATTTAGTTTCGATAATGCGGAAGGAACGTGGAAAACGTTTTGTCTTAAGGTACTAAAGTAGTAACTTGTGTAGCTAATGAAATTTACTATCGTACAGGTATATCTGGGTCATTATTCCAATTTAGACATCATACAAAAACGGCAATATTGATCTTTTAATTCGTTTAAATTCTAGTCGTAACTGTTAATTTTCAAAGGCGTTTCAGGATTGTAATCGGTTCGGCATCCAATAATTATTGATTGGTTTTGTTAATTATGTTAATAAAGGAACTATTAAAACATTAAATTGATGACCATATCAGACTTATGGAGGATTTATAAAGGTCATTATGTGCATTTGGGGTTACTTTGATTCCCCGGTAGGTACACAACTACATTTTTATGAAATGATATATTTTGCTCCAAATCCTAATTTAACATTATTTTGTAACTGTCCAATTCATAAATCTACAAAACTTTTTTTCCCTACTCTTTATTTCTTTCCACACGCACAAACCGCCTAAGCGATCCTTAATTCTTCGACGACACACATGCATTTCCTCAAACTTAATAATCCCCACTATTAGTTCAATGCACTACAATTACATTGTGCTTCTACGTGCGTACCGGGCGAGAATTATGCAGACCTTCAATTGGATTAGGCTCTCTGTTTCCTGAGTCCGACGGCGGTGTGTGACTGGACTAAGGCTGTTACGATTACTAAGGCGATCATGACTGCAGTTCCGGTAACTATTATTTCATCAAGTGCTGGTAACGTGTTAGGTAAGTATGCATATTGAAGTCACATAATTCTTTTCCTACACAAAAATGCTGAGGTTATTTATATAAATAACAATTTACCCATGTAGTTGTAGTAAAATAATTGCTTGCATTGCGTGAAAAGGTTAATAAACAGAAACAATTTTTGTTTTTTAAATGGCATCAACATACTTTCAAACCTACAAAATCATTACGATTTGCTTACATACATATAATCACGCCTTTTACCCGGAGAGGTAGGCAGAGATCACGGATTTCCACTTGCTACGATCTCGACAAATATTTTCTGTTTTCATTCACTTTCATGACATTCTTCATACATGCTCGGCGGTTTAAGGCCTCCACACACCGGGTCGGGCGGTATCTCTATCTCTTTCGCACAGTAGCGCGGCGTCTCTATAGCACAGCAGCGCGGGCCCGTAGATATAGGAGTACCGACCCGCGCCGCGCCCGACCCGCGCCGCGCACGGTCCGCGTTCGGTGTGTGGAGGCCTTTACGGTACTCGATCGTCGATTTACACGAACACTAAATACATTATATTTCATGTGGTAAATAAACCCCGTCTATTAGAGTCTGGCCAGTAAATGACGAACCTGAGATTTTATTTAAAACTTTTTATACGGCATTAATAATATCATTGCCAATTGTGTCAACTGCCTTAAATTATATTGATGTCCTAATCTTGATACTTGATTATGCCAATTAAGAAAGTAACTGTTCAATAAGAAATTGAGCGGTATTTGTTTTTAAGAACATTAAAGAGTGACTTTACAGTTAATAATATATACGTTGTAGGGTAATAAAACATTCAATTAATAAGTCTCATTTTGGAGTGATTTTGATTATTATTTATAAATATAGAGTAGAATGAGTAGAAAAAGTGTTTTGTTTCATACACCTTTACTTCCTTCTGCTTGATCAATTGCATTGTTTGTATTGAAGAACAATTTATCAAGTTCCGTTGTTATTTTATCGCGTTATACAAGGTGTTGCAACTTGCTCTTTTTTATTTGCTCTTATCTAGGCTCATCTTTTGCTGGCAAAAATCTGGAATGCTAAGAACCTGCTAGATTAGCACTCTGCTCGTGCGCGATCTTCTACAACGCAGATAATATGTAGGGCTATCGACTACGATCGTAGTATTGTGAAAATATTAGCCTGGTTGCGTTAAAGTGGTTGTCAACCCTTTTTTGCCACATAAACGCTGAAAACGCGACAAATTTAACGAACATTGTTTATTTTTATAAAGTTCTAAAGTAATTTTCAGGTGACGTTTTCAAGGTATTCCAAAAAGTAGTAATATCAATTAATTGAAGCCCCACTACCTACTTGATGATTCATTATATTTCTATGCGTGTGTGGTCCGCCGTAATAAATCCCAAAGTGCTCACCTACAAGTGTTTCTTCTTTCAATTCGTAATACAACATCCTACGATCCTAAATCAAAGTCAGTAGTTGGGAACTAAGAATGACTATACCAGAGAAGTTTTTCTATATAAAATCCAGTAACTTGAACTTTAAATGTATTATTCACTGCCCAGTATAATTTTATATTGCATTTTTACAGTGTCCATATATCTATCTTTTGTTTGTTTTTATGAAATCTTTTTCAATACAATATTTATTATTTAAACTACTTGTGTTATCGCCCTCTCTTTCACCCGCCGTTCGTCACGCACATCATCAATACTCTTTTCACTATAAACCTTATTTCGCACATCATCCGCTCTATGGCCTGTCTGCCAAATTCAAATCCTAACAACAAGAAAAATATCTGTCAAAGTGGTGTAAAAGATTTCCAATAATTGGAAAGAAATATAATATGTTTTCGATTAAATAAATACGCGATAAACCTGTAAATAGTGCAGAAGAAGAAAGGATAGCCCAGCATACCTTCGATTACAAAGAAAGGCAAGTGGCGGCCGCCCGAAACCTCGACAAGGAGCACCAGGTACGGCAGGCTTCCATTAACCTCTTTTTCACTCCACAGACCAATCAGTGCCTTTCAGCCGACGGTCTTCTACCGCACGGTCCTTCGTCCCTTTTTCCTTCCCCGCGTCCACACTTCTGGTCCTTCGAGCCGGATTTCTCCCTTCTTCTCGCACCCCCGCACCCCATCTCATTCATTCATTTATCGCGTATTCTTCCCGCACCGCCCTTATAAATTACCTAAATTATTTAAATATGACCGCTCCCGCAGTTTAGGTAAATATTATAAAAGTTTCCCTATTCGTAGCTATTCGTAGGTACAATTTATACCTGTTGTTTATTTTATCCGCATAGACCGCTTAAATAATTTTAACCGCTTCGCACTATGGCGAAAATACATAAAAAGCCCGAAAGTGTCGACAGCGAGTATTTTGATGACGAACTGTCGATGCTTGAGGCGAAACGTAATACGATCTTTGAACTCGTTCAAGGTATTTATAATAAATCACTGGTTGTTGATACCGATGAAGCAAGTCGAGAGAGTTTCCTCGATTCTGTTGACACCATTGAGGAAATTCGCTCGGAGTTTAAAGAGGTGGTAAACGAGCATAATCGCACGCTACTTAGGGGTAAGACTGCTGCCGTCCCCAATTATCAGCCGATTATAGCTTTCGAAGATTTATACTGCCGCATTAGAAGGGTTATCAAACGACTTCAACCAGCCGCCGCGCCGCCGGTCGCTTGGCCACCTATAACGGTGGAGCGATCCAGACCTTCTTTGCCAGCGATGGAACTGATGGCGTTCGATGGCGACATACGCAACTGGCCGCTATTCTACGCCAGTTTTAAAACAAGAGTGCATGACAACCTGTCGCTTACAGATGACGAGAGACTATACTATCTTATAGGGAAATTGTCACCTAAAGCTCAAGCCGTCTTTGCGGGTATAACGCCATGCGCTGACAATTATAACTTGATTCTCGATTGCCTTATCGACAGATTTCATGACAAGCGCACCCTCGCCGCTACATACATGGATCAAATGCTCAATTTAAAGATTACTGGGCCCGCTTCTTCATCCAACCTTCAAACGTTCATTGACAAATATGTCACAGCCGCGAACGCGCTTAAATCGCTTAAACTCGGCGACTTAACTGATTATATGCTGCTCCACGTTGCATTAAAGAAGTTGGATCAAGAAACTATTCGAGCATTCGAAATGGAGTACCGAAACATCAAGATTCCTACCTTTGGCAACCTCGCCGACTTTGTCAAGAGTCAGTATAGGATTTACCAGAATACGCAGCCATGTACCGCCGCTGTAGCTTCCTCACGCGACAAATCTGCTAAGACGCCGCCGCCACGCAGCTTCGCGCCCAACCCACAAAGTTATGTGGCTAGTGCGAACCTACGCAAATGCATTTGTGAAAGCATTGTTCATGAGCATTTATACAAATGCCCCGCCTTTAATGACTTATCGCCATCCGAGCGCTTCAAATGCGTTAAGGAACATAACGCGTGCGTCAATTGTTTAAGCATTAAACATAGAACCCGCGAATGTCATTCCGAATTGAAATGTCGACTTTGCCGTCAAAGGCATCATACGATGTTGCATTTTAATACGGACAAAAATGAAAAGTCAGTGACGTATGACGTGTCAAACCCTTCCGCCAGTGACGGAGCGAAATCATCGCCGCCCCCGTCAAATCCAAGTTGTAACACTTCCACTGCATCGCACGTACTCGCAGTCGCAAATAACAAGGAGTCTGGACAAACTGTGAAATGTACGTCGCGTAATACAATAATATTATCGACCGCAAAGGTTCTTGTTCCCGACAATATGGGTGGAACACATCTTGTAAAATGCTTGCTTGATTCCGCCTCTCAGAGTAACTTCATCACGGAAGACTGTTGTATGCGCTTAGGTCTGACGTATGATAAAAAATCGAGCGTAACTGTGCGAGGCATTGGAGGCGCCGAGAAACCTAGTAGGGGTACCGCAAACTTTAAAATATTTTCGCGATTCGACGAAAACGCCAACTTTGACGTTTCGGGTCTTGTAGTGGACCGCATCACAGATGACTTGCCATCAGTCGCTGTGGACACGTCCGCTTTCGTGCATGTTCAAGGGCTCCCTCTAGCGGACGACACGTTTGATTCGCCTGCCACAATAGATGTACTGCTAGGTGCTTCATTATTTCCACATTTGTTGCTGCCGAAGATTATTCAAAGCGATATAAATGGAATACCGCCGGCTATCCAGTCGGTACTGGGATACATAATAATGGGTTCAGCCCCCGCTTTACAGGTGCCACGAAAATTTACCTCCGCATGCTGTGCTTTCGTCCAGGATTCTATGGACCACCTCATCAAAAGGTTCTGGGAGCTCGAGGAGGTCTCCGCTCCGCCCGCTCACAGTCAAGATGACATTGAATGCGAGGACTACTTCCGCGCCACCACTACGCGAGACGCTAGTGGTAGATACACAGTCGCGTTGCCGTTTCTTGACGATGTATTCAAGCTTGGAGATTCGCACTCTGCTGCTTATAGGCGTTTCCTTTGCCTTGAAAGGAAATTAGAGGCATCGAGTACTTTACGTACCGCCTATGACGACATCATACGTGAATACGTCAATAAAGGGTATATATCGGAGGTAACAAACTCGAAGGATGCTTCATCCGCACCTGCATACACGATCCCGCATCACGCCATCGTGCGTGAGGACAAATCAACTACGAAAGTGCGCATGGTACTGGATTCTAGTAGCAAGACCAGCTCAGGCCTATCCCTGAACGATGTTTTGCACTCGGGACCTAATCTACAGGGGGATTAGTTTTCAATCCTCTTAAATTTTCGCCTGTTTAAGATAGCCCTTTCAGCCGATTGTCGTCAGATGTTTCTGCAGATCGGTATCCGCGAGCGTGATCGCCAATACCAGCGGATATTATTCCGATTTAGCCCGCAAGATCCCGTCGCAACATACGAGTTCAATCGCGTTTGTTTTGGAATGAAGTCAAGTCCGTATCACGCCCTTCGCGTCGTACGACAGCTGATTGCGGACGATGGACATAAATTTCCAATGGCAGCGGCGATCGCATCCTCATGCACATATATGGATGACGTATGCTTTAGCATAATGTCAGAGAACTCGCAGGAGCAGGACGAATCCATGGCAATCGCCGCTTCTAAGGAGCTGATCGACCTATTTCAATGCGGTCAATTTGACCTCGTAAAATGGACTTCTAATTCCAATGCTGTTTTAGAAGCTATACCCGCCTCGCATCGAGCTTCTGACGTTGAAATTGATCGTGGGGTATCTCAAAAGGTCTTGGGCTTGTGCTGGAACAAGCTTAGTGATAACTTTTATTTCAAAGTCACGGAGCCAGACTCTGAGTGTACTAAAAGGACAATTTTGTCTGCTGTCGCACGTCTGTGGGATAACGTGGGCTTGGTAGCTCCCGTTGTTTTGCACGCAAAACTCCTTATTCAGGAGCTTTGGTTAATAAAATGCGATTGGGATGACGTTCCCCCACCCCATATCGTGAAGCAATGGGAACAATTTTGCTCTGAGCTGCCAAAGCTCGATGAAATCCATATACCGCGCCATCTTGGAGTAGTACAGGACTGTACTGTGAACCTTTTAGGGTTCAGTGATGCATCTGAACGCGCGTACGGAGGTGTGGTTTACCTTCAAGTTCTTAATGGAACAAAGGTGACAGTCCGACTGGTGTGCTCCAAGTCAAAGGTCGCACCACTTAAAACACTCTCTGTTGCGAGACTAGAATTGTGTGCATCGGCTCTCCTATCTAAGCTCATGCGGAAGGTCCTGGACAATTTTGAGCCACGTTATAAAATAAACGAAGTATACGCCTTCACCGACTCTAAAATCGTCCTCTGCTGGATCTATTCCTCACCGCACCGCTGGCAAACGTTTGTTGCTAACCGCGTTGTCAAGATTATTGAAGCCATTCCTGCCAGCTGCTTCCATCACGTGGCAGGGTTGCAAAATCCCGCGGATTGCTTGTCACGCGGCCTGTCACCTGCCAAGCTAGTGGATCATCCGCTATGGTTCAGTGGGCCGCCATGGACTTCCAAGCATCCATCAGAATGGCCTTTAAGAGAGCTCGATCGTGAATCCGTCGGTGAAGTACCGGAGCTTAAGCCGCTCGCACACGCTACAACTACGGAGTCTACAGAATCACCGCTTTACTCACTTGCCCAGCGAATGTCGTCGTGGTCCAGACTATTGCGTATCGTGGTTTATGTTTACCGCATTTTAAAACCAAAACCGCGCGCCACGGCGCTTGCTCGGTCTGATCTGGAGTTCGCTGAAGGTAAAATAATTTTAACTTTGCAGAAAGTGCACTTCTGTGACGATATGGACAAGATAAAAAATAACAAATCTTGTTCTACCGCTTTACAAAAGCTTAAGCCGTTCTTAGATGAAGACGGTTTGATCCGCGTTGGTGGCCGACTGTCAAACGCTGGATTACAATATTCGCAAAAGCACCCAATTGTACTTCCGCGCCGCGATCACGTGGTCAATATAATAGTTGACTACTTTCATAGGAAACATTTACACGCCGGTCCTGAAACACTGATGTCCTTACTCAGGCACCAATATTGGATACTCGCCGCCCGTCGAGTTATTCGTGAACGCGTTGCTAAATGCAATGCGTGCTTTAGAGCAAAACCCCAATCATCGTTCCCACTTATGGCGGATCTGCCGAGCTGTCGCGTAAACAAAGTGGACAAAGCATTTTCACATACAGGATGTGACTACGCCGGCCCATTGCAATATACGCCTGTTCGTGGCAGAGGGGTTAAAAGTCGCAAAGCATGGTTGTGTATTTTCACCTGTCTAACAACGCGCTGCTTACACATCGAAATAGCGACGGAGCTAAGTACCGCTAACTTTCTTGCTGCATTCAAGCGCTTCTTATCGCGACGTGGTCCAGTGCAATGTCTGTACACCGACAATGGAACAAACTTTGTCGGTGCGAATTCATATTTGAGGGATCTGTATAAGTTTCTGGATAACTACCGCCCATGCTTGACGACAGAGCTGGCCGAAAACAGAATTGAATGGAAGTTTATTCCTCCGGCTTCTCCTCATTTTGGAGGTGTGTGGGAAAGTATGGTCAAAATTGTTAAGAACCATATGTTAAAGGTGATTGGCAGACAAATTCTGTCATATGAAGAACTGTTAACGACCCTCACCCAAATAGAGGCACTTGTAAATTCTCGGCCACTGACCGCTATGAGCAGCGATCCCGCTGAGCCGTTAGCACTCACACCGGCTCATTTTCTCAATACTGCGCCACTACTATCCTTACCATCACCATTTATCGAATCGGCTAACTTGCTCGACCGACATACCCTTCTGGATGGAATGGTGCAGTCATTCTGGAAGCGATGGCGTGCCGAGTACTTACATCAGTTGCAATCGCGGGCAAAATGGACCACGCCATCAGTTCCCATTAACGTTGGCACAATGGTAATTATAAAGGTCGATAATGCCCCGCCATTCTCTTGGCCTTTAGGCATTGTAGAAGCAGTTCACCCTTCAAAAGACGGCACAACCCGTGTCGTCACTGTGAAGACGAGTAGAGGCAGTTTGACCCGTCCTGTCGTGCGACTATGTCCGCTACCAAGCCAATAGTTTAGTTATTGTCTTTTTATGTTTTATTACCGCGAGTCACGCATTTTTAAGTTCTTCATTCAGTTTAGTTCTTTAAAGGAACCCTTTAAGGTCGGGGGGAAATGTTATCGCCCTCTCTTTCACCCGCCGTTCGTCACGCACATCATCAATACTCTTTTCACTATAAACCTTATTTCGCACATCATCCGCTCTATGGCCTGTCTGCCAAATTCAAATCCTAACAACAAGAAAAATATCTGTCAAAGTGGTGTAAAAGATTTCCAATAATTGGAAAGAAATATAATATGTTTTCGATTAAATAAATACGCGATAAACCTGTAAATAGTGCAGAAGAAGAAAGGATAGCCCAGCATACCTTCGATTACAAAGAAAGGCAAGTGGCGGCCGCCCGAAACCTCGACAAGGAGCACCAGGTACGGCAGGCTTCCATTAACCTCTTTTTCACTCCACAGACCAATCAGTGCCTTTCAGCCGACGGTCTTCTACCGCACGGTCCTTCGTCCCTTTTTCCTTCCCCGCGTCCACAACTTGTTTAAAGAAACAAAATGTGAACTACGAAAATGTTCACGTATACAATTTACGGACGCTCAATACAATCGAAGTAATTACCTATGGGTATTTATTCCAAGCTTAAAATTAAATTCCGTCCACAGTCTCAGTGGAAAAAACACAAAAGGGAAGCGGATATATAATAGCTTATTTAATGTAGGTACCTATATCCTTTCCGCGTGCCACGCCGCATTATCGTCGGGTGAAATGGACAGTCCGGCCCCTTGAGAAGCCCAAAGGGTTTGGTTTTCGTAGGCACTCAATAATTGAAGTCGTTGAAATTCCGAGCGGATTGTTGCGGCGCCACCTGAGGGAGGGGCGGTGGGGCGTTTAACGGGAAACAATAACGTTAATGTTTATTATAATGCCCGATTTATTGGCGATTCTCATTTATGGTTCACGCTCGGAGTTAAATTCGCGCGGGCTTATTAACGCGCCGCACGCGTTGCGTAGTCGATTTTACTGCGCGGTACGGCTTAACGGCAGGCCTAGCTTAATTAAAACTAAAACGACGCAGTAAATACATTGATCTGCCCCTTGTATCCAGTTTAACCGACCCGATCGACTGCTCTGGTGTAATGATCTTATGACCGAGATGGGGTAGAAGCGCACGGAGACCGTGTGGCCTCACGATGTATAATAATTGAGCAGGCATTAAAATGATTGAGGTGAACCATTTCCCAGGTAGGTAATAGAACGCGTGCCGCGGTAAGCTCGTAATCATCGGAGTTCATTAGCAAGGGCTGTGTATTTTTCCCCTGTTAAAGTTTCTGTGCGTGGCTAAACTATTTTCAGGGGTCCACGGTGAGACATTTTAATCCGATAATATCGCGCTATGTGTTGTGCACGAGTTTGTAATGAAGTTTTGTTGTTTAACTTTACTAAGGCTATTTGCGTAACGTTTATATGCGTCGAATGTGAGACAACTTAGTTACGTCCCAGTTTTCGTGCTATTCAAATATTACATTAGTTTCACGCCGTCGCCTCTGCTCTTCACATTAAATAGTGACCTATTTGATGTAGTGGGAATAAAAACTATAATATCTGTTACAAAAAATACCCATCACAGAAGGCTATAATTTCCACGGTCATGGAGTGTGCCACAGCAATTTTTTTGGTGAAATTTGTTTGTACATAAATGCAGTAGTCTATATTGAATTGACGGGCCCCTAGCTCCTTCAGGGTGCGGTTAGGTGAATTCACGTGCAAATACATCTCGGCATAGCCCAATGTGCTAATGAAAGGCAATACATTATTCAACCTTTGAATTATACAGTGGCATGTAAATCGATATTTGTACCGCATAACCGCAATTAGCTGCTGAATGATTTGGTACCTAAATGAATACCAATATAATTGAAAAGAGCGCTTACAGCTATTGTGAAGGCTTGCATCGGATCTGTTTAGCACCTGTGCTTAGTTGAAGCAATTAATCTTTTTAATCCGATTTTATTATAAATTAATTTATTCATCCCAGTTATCTAGACTGCTAATGATAAAAGGTTGTTATTGTTATTTAATAAAATATAGCATAGTCCTGTTTTTTTTTTCAATGGCTATCCATTTATTTGAATCTTAATACCTATTGTGCGATGTTCTTGGAACGACAAGTACTCATAATTATTGTTAGCAAATCAAATTCCAGTTAGTACGTTTTTATTAAGATCAGCAGTTATGAAATCATCGGCAATCATTTTTTTTTCGGAAACAGTCAAATAAGCGTGGGCAAGCATTATTGAAAAAAGCGAATTGGAATTCCCGTTCCTCGGTTCGGGCGTTGATTAGTTCGGTAACAAAAACTATTCCCAAACGGTGTGCATGCAACAAGCGATGTGGAAAAAGTCGATATGAGAGGGAGGCTGTACAATCTGATTGTGGGACGTAAGGTGCAATCGTCGAGATGCGTTTCACAGTGAGCGCGCACCATTTTTAAATGATTACTGTCTCTTCACCTTCCCGAGGGGATTTGTAGCGCTATATCTGTAGCTTGCGAAGTCAAACAACGTTGATGTACTTACTTGTATAAGTACTTTAGATTTTTAAACATGTAAATAACAGTCGAAGACTACTATTTATTAATACGTATTCACTTGTCCCGTGCACAAATTTTAAAATTGTATCAAAGTTTTTTCTTTAAATGTAATTTTGATTTTTAGGATAACGTTTAAAATCAACTCAAAGTATTGTAACAATTGATATTTTTATTGAATTTAAAGATAATACATAAATGCAATATTTATAATATTTTTCAATAAAGAAGTGCCGAAATTCTCATGTTGTTTATTTCCTATACTAAAATAGCCTAGCCGATCGCCCAACTAATACCTCTCGACTCATAACTATTGATTGCTCTGCACAATTGGACTGTAGCTCGCACGCACTACTCCGCTACAAAGAACCGTGAACCAATTACAAAAAAGGAAACAAGACTTCGAAGATTTTCATTATGCCGCCGGAACGCTATTCTCTTTTTGCTATGTGCTTCATAAAGCAATGGGATTGGGTCTGGACAGTTAAAAAGATCTTTGAGTGCAGGTGTTCAACTGAAACACTTTAACATTCGAGTTAGGTTAAAATAATTGCTTAAATACTGACACTATCCAATAACCAACGCTTTGCAGTATATAACTCTTTGCTATGTGTCAGTAAACAAAAACTGGGAGGGCAGTAAACGCTGCCTATTTTTTAGCAAAAACGTATCCAATAACAACAAAAATTCGTCACTTGCGAAAACGAATTCATTCGCCGGATATGTAAAATGTTATAGCATTCATCTACCTATGCGCGCTCCGCACACCGGAATTCATGAGAGAATATAGAACACACAAAACTGCCGCCACAGCAAACCTCACTGCATCAAACAACAACCGTCACATTTGATTAAAATAAATAAAAGGGAATCATATGGCACGAGTAGCGCGTCCTTCCCCCCAACCGTGCCGTGCACACACCGGCAGCCGCTCCATGAATGCACATACATCACCACACACATCAAGATAACATTTTAAACTACATTTTGTTGCTGCATATTATTTATGACAAAAAAATAGTTCAACAATTCTCATCTCCTATTTCAAAACAACCCAGCAATAAATTAAAATGCATGTACGCGATCTAACAAATCAAAATTGTATCATGCAAATACGTGAAGTGCAAACCGTCATAAATATCTCGAACGCACGTCGAATACAAGTAAGACGCAACACTCTAAAACGGCATATCTATTCTAAACGGAAGCTAGGGAAGTATCGAGTTACAAATCGTACAGAAAATCTAGATGTTGGCCACGCTCCAATCGAGAAGTGATCATATCTGTCAATATTCTTTGAGCATAAGATCCGTTTAGACCGTTCTACTACATTGGAACAAAGGGTGAAAGAAGAGTTGTTTTTAAGTATGACGATAAAGGCGTGGCAAAGTTCTAAGATTTTAGATGCATCAATAATGAATGGAATTAAATAGATAGATAAATAAAATGTTAACTTGTTTGCTACAATCACACAGAATCAGAAACAAAATCGTACAAAACAAAATTATAACAAAATATTTGTTCTAGTTCTAGTTACACAATATGGAACAGAATAGACATAATAGTACCTAACATCGTTTTCCTAGTGTTATTCCCAGTTAAAAAAGCTACGGTAGCCCAGTGGTTCAGGCATGCGGCTGTCAAACGGCGGTCGTGGGTTCAAATTCCGGCTCGTACCAAAGAGTTTTTCGGAACTTATGTACGGAATATGATTTCATATTTACCGTTAGCTTTTCGGTGAAGGAAAAACATCGTGAGGAAACCTGCATACATCTGCGAAGAAATTCAAAGGTGTATGTGAAGTCCCCAATCCGCACTGGGCCAGCGTGGGGACTACTGCCCGTTCCATCTCATACATGAGAGGAGGCCTGTGCCCAGCAGTGGGACGTATATAGGCTGATGATGATGATGATGATTCCCGGTTGTGCCCCTAAAGAACCCGGGCTCCGCTTTGCCACCTTATCACAAGATTTGGCATAGGCACTAGTTTTACGAAAGCGACTGTTTTCTTACCTTCCGACCCAGAGGGAAAACTAGACCTTATTAGGGATAAGACCGGTTTCCTCACGCTGTTTTCCTTCACTAAAACGCTAACGGTAAATATTCCGTACATAAGTTCCGAAATACTCATTGTTATGAGCCGGAATTCGAACCCACGACCGCCTTACAGCTGCATGCCTGAACCAATAGGCAGGCCACTAGACATTATAGTAACATAACAAAAAAAACATACAATGGCTGTGTGCGTTGCAGAAAAACAAAAATAAGATGGTATATGGTAATATGGTAAATAAGATGGTGACTGTATAAAGCCAGGTGAGCTTTTGCCGTAACTTAATTGAAATATAAAAAAAAACAACAGAATGTCCCCAATCTGTTGTTGTTCCCAAATCTAAATCCTAGCTGACTCCCGAGCTTCTCTTAATCTAATTATGACAATTCACTGAGTTACCACTTCACAGGGCCTTGGCAAATTCTTTTAATAAGTTAAAATTTTGAGGGCGTCTAAAACAACTTTTTAATTAAAGATAATCAGGCTGAAATGTCAGCAATAACGCGGTGTCACGAAGGCAAACGCCAACTTCATAATTCTGATGCTACTCTCGTTGACGTGCCGACGGCAGGAACACGTTTTATTGGTAATTATGGCAAGTGGCGAAACTTAACTTTGTAGCGGAGTACTTCGCTCGAGAAATGCACATTTGCGGCGTTTGTAGGACTGTAATGGCTTCTCCGTAGTTTAAAACAAGGAGGATTCTCGACGCAGTTAGGTGATTGCTCTCGTTAGACTGCGTCGCAAGGACACTCGACTGTTCTTATGCGAATTCCAGTCTCCTTACGTGGATTATACGGGTACAGCCGTGCGGCAGTCGACTGTTTTGCATAGATACGTACAGTTAAGTAGGTACGTAGGGCACAATCTAAACAATTTACTGTCGTAAACTACAAACTCGCATGTTTTGGTACAGTCAGCGCGACGGAGCCCGTATATTTACGGTACTGTCGAGTTGTCAAGTTGCGCGGCAACATTTGGCCGACATTTACATACAATTTCATATTCATATCAGAATTAGGTGGCTGGCGTGTCTGGGCCGCACTCGATACGTTGCGGAGAAGAGGTGTGAAACCAGTGTGTGTTGCGAGAGTATAAACTATTTTTCGTTAACGTACATACGTTAAACTAACCTTCATCGAAATATTATCTTGGCATTGCTACTTTCTCATGATAACAAGTTATTAGATAAATACCCTTGGGAAACAGTCAGGCAAAGTAATTACCTACGTCAATAGAACTTAGCCTTGAATCTAATACTTGATGTATCTTATTTACTAATACGCATATGGGTTGAGCCCCTGCCATGCCTAATAATAACTTCATCCTTCTGAAAGCAAACCTCTGATTACATCCATCATTCAACATTGTCTGACTTCATTAAAGAAATATTAAATTAAAAGGCAAACAAAACGAAACAAAGCGAGGCTTTCAATAGCTTTATTTAGCGCGATAGGAAGTTACAATAACTTGTGCATTGCTGATGCGAATAAGAGAAACGGAAGATAAAACAGTGCAAGTTATATTGAATAAAAACTTTACTCTTGCATACTAATGCTAAAATTTGTATTCGACTGAGTTTGCTTGACTTTTCATTAACTTTGCCGTTTCTCGCGGGCGAGAGATGAAAATCAAAATAATCATTAAGTCTGATTAAGCGTCTTGCAAATCGCAGTTACGATGTTTTCCTTTATATTAGTGATCATTTGGCTTTGTCCTGTTGAATTAAATGGAAATCGTTTAAAATATGTCTTCCTATTAAGATAAACTGATATTTATTTCAGGTAAAATTTCATTTAACGAAGTTATTAATCATAATACTTCTCCCGGGCGCCTTGGAGAACCTTTATCTAGCATCAATTCAAAGGAAAATAAAGACCTTGTTTATTTTTTACTCAATATAATAAACTAAAGTTTTGTTTGTTACAATTTGACTAAAATTTCTTGAAATTTGTGATAAATTATCTTAATACATATGACTCTTCTTATTCAGGGAACCATACTCGGACATTAAAGCAAGCTGCTAAAAATGCAAAAGCCGTTGAGTGCTTAGCGCGTTGACGCGAAGCCATACAAACTTGCATTGCCGTTAAGAAAGGGCACGCAGGAACGAAAGACAAGGGACGTCGTATCATGCATTAGGCGAATTAAAAAGTTTCCCTAGTACCAACAGAGCTGTAGGGGTGCAGGCGCGATCATTCTAAACGTTAATCACGGTGAAAGAGTTGTTTGGAATCAAACGTTCTAAACGCGCCAGCTTCAAAGGGCGCGAAATGAGCATGTTCACAGTGGAACGAATTCGAATAAGTAGCAAGCGGGCAGCCCGTGAGCAGGTAATCGCACCGACCGAAGCAGAAATAAGTTTTAATGTGATGAGCATCGAACTGCGGGATACCACGTACCGATAACATCGTGCAGAATCCATTTCATACAAATAGCTTCTGTATTCAATTGAAATTAGCTGAATGGAAACTGAAATGTTGTTGCACAGTGTGATACGGAACATTGCAGATAAGGCAACGGCTTTCCTGTAGCGTTTACTTGCATATACGTTTTACAGTTAGATAAATAAAATCTGGATGAGTTTGATTACTATTCTATTCGTATTGGAAATTACCTATTCCTATTTCCAATTTCCACCGAACCACAATGTGCCAAATCAAATCAAACGCTGCGCGCCTCTAGTTTGTGAACAAAGTATGTTGTAACTAATAAAATATTTAGTTCCGTACAAAACCACAACGAACGAACGCGCCATACCTTTCAAAGCCGTAACTGCCTACACATTTAGGTTAGAAAACCTCCGACAAGAATTACTAAGGTCAAACGTAATAAATTTAGTTTTAGCCAGCAAACTATGCGGTCAGAGATTTTCGGGGGAAGTCGGCCTTTGTTTTGTCGATGCCTACTTTATTCCATGTAATCCATTAAGACACATGACGAATAGTTGGAGGGGGGAGGACCATCGACAGCCCTCTTAACTGCCCGTTGCCGTGGCAAAGATTTGTAATGTGTTTACGAACCCCTTTTTGTAGGACAGTTCGGGCCGGGATGCGGTTTCCTAAAAGGCTATTTGTTATGATTTCAAACAAAGTCCTGTCAGAGAAAATAGCTTTTGTGTTTTATTTTCTGGGCCAGATATTTTAAGACCCTTACACGCAAACTGAAACAAATGCTTAGTACGGGTGCAAGACGACTTCAATTCTGGGTTTTGTTTGCGTATGTGGTATGTCTGTTAGGTCTTACGAATAACAAGCACTCTAGTCGGAAAACTTTAATGATGGAGCGTCATATTGCTCGTATTGTGGCGAGAATGTAACGTTTAAACGAGTTATTGTTTATTGACTTACTATCGCAAGATGTGAGCACTCCTTTAAGACTAACCAGCTCAATGCATTGCAGGCGCATAACAAAATACCGATTCCAACACAATGGGTTTTTCGAATAGGCGGAATGCCATTCTAATTTAAGAAAAAATCTGGCAACAGAGCGTTAAGACAGAAACGCGAAATAAAGTAACATGTGAAAACATATAACGCCTAAAAGGCAAAACAAACCTAATGCCACAAATCATTTCAAACTAAGTGAGCGTGACATCAAAAAGAAAAAAACTCCTGCATATTTTTCGCTTTCGGTATCGAATAGGAAGCGGAAAAATGATAATATATACAATTGGAATAAGCGTGTTCAAAATTCAAACTCAAATTTTAAAACAAATGACTAAACGTATTGAATTGAAATCAAATGACATTTGTTGCGCGAACTTGCTACTGACGTCTGGTAAAATGTGATTACACTGTATTTTATTGGGGAAAGCGAGAGGGCACAAATTTATGCAATCCCAGCAGGTCAGTAGGGCGTTTCGGAGCTAAGCCTCAGTCCGTTTGTGCTTGATTAGAAATATTGCTTCTGTGTTAGAATCACAGCGCTCGTAGCACGACTTGCTCGTGGAATGTGCGCGGCCACCTGCTACAAATGCAATTATGGCGAAGGTTGTTTCAAAAGAACTTGCGTAAAATATGAATAAATATTAAGACATTCACTGCCCAGAATCGTCAAACTAGCCACATACCTAGTAAGCACATCTGGCTTATGTTACGGTACTCGGTGAATAAATAACAAGACCAATTTAGTCAGACTGGTTACACACGCCACTTTTTGCAGCTCTACAAAAGCGAAACATTGTCAAAACAGGTGATTATTACAGGTGCTCCATGGCTAGTTTTGCGCATTCTTATGAGCGATCTTTTCCAGACAAATTTCGGGTAGCGGTGAAAACGATAAAATTAGATTATGAATTAGGTGGCACCACCTCCTGCATTATAAAATGTTGTCTCTTCTTATCAGAGATTATAATGAACATTATAGGGTAAGGACCAAATTCTTGGCCAGCTTAACTCAAAATCAATTACAGTTTCTATGAAAGTTTTCCGTTGCGACACGAAAATTAACCATACAATTCTATGGTTAATTTTTGTGTCACAACGGAACTTTTTTCACTCCTTCATGTAGGCTAACTACTGGTCAAGAATTTGGTCCTCACCTTATTATGATTGAAATATCACAAAAACTAATTTATAATACAGTTAGCCAAAAAATACATAATCAGGATAAGGTTCAGACCTTATGTTGAAAGGGTAACGTCTTAAAATTTCATGTGATATTTGGTTACGTTATTTTGCAGCCTACATTCTGTGACATACATGTTTCATACATAATCAATTCATGTACGAGTATGCCTATTTGATTATGCGTGAACGGACACCATTGACAAACAGATTTTGTTCATCACTTCTCATTGCATTCCCGCTTCAATATGTTGTTCATTGACATACATACTATAGTTTATCTGAATTTTAGGACAGTTCGTTCAAAAATGACAAAATTACCCTGCTAGAAATATACAGTACCTAATCAAAACTCGTTTGGTCGAAAAAATATATATTAAAAAGGAAAAAGAATCCTAACTATGCTGCTTGCATGTAAGAAGTTTAACTGAAGAAATGTAAATCATTTACAGTTTTCTCCAAGTGCATAAAAATATTGAAAATATAGTTTTCAGATTTAAAAACGGCCAGGACCAGCAGAGACCGAAAACCTATTTTTATATATTTATTAAATAATTGCTTCATTATTAATATTATTATTTTAATAAAAGGAGCTTTAATTATTTAGTACCGTTATTTATAAGTACCTATCTAATAATCAACATTTGTAATTTGTAACTCTCCTCAATGCTGTTTTTAAGTTTATGAAAGACGTTTCATCCTATAGAAATAAATCACTCTCAAGGAAGTTGTAAAATTGCTTTATGTTTTTGCCGAAAAGAAACAGAAAAGTAATAACTTTTCAACCAATTACAACACTCTACTTACATTAATCCAGTGAACCCGGCCATTTTCCCCAAAAAGAAAAGTTTCAAAACAACTTACCCTCCGAAAGAATCCCGAAAAAAGCATAAATATCAATGGTGAGGAGGGCTCAAAAGCGATTTAAGCCTTAAGTAAGTCGGTAGGACAGAGAGAGAGATGCCTTATTGGAATTTACTGGGGTAAGAGGGGGACAAGCACGCCCTAGTGATACATGAGATTCACGAAATAATCAATATGTAATATGACTTCTCGGCGCAATGAAAACTTTTGTCCTTCATCAAAGAATGTCCTTATGGAGAAAAACCAGTGAAGCGGCACTCTGATCGTATATTCCGGGGA
The DNA here is from genome assembly GCA_945867215.1 of Epinotia demarniana. Classification (NCBI taxonomy): domain Eukaryota; kingdom Metazoa; phylum Arthropoda; class Insecta; order Lepidoptera; family Tortricidae; genus Epinotia; species Epinotia demarniana. Next base: position 19,923,060 of record OX244266.1, on the reverse strand, counting down.
TCCCGCAGTTTCCGCAGGAGAGGGTTGATATGAACAGTCATGTTGACTTCTTAAACCTTCATATTTTTTATTATCTGTATTTTGACGTAGTTTACTTTTTTATAGTAACGTATCTCGCATAAGTGCCAATTGATTTTAATATGTAATCAATCATTGCTTTAACACTACAATAGAAATTATCGTGAATTCACGTTAACGACGCGATTTTATAATGAACGCTCTGCTGGAATGCACACAGCGTATGCAAAATAAAGCCTTCGCTTTGATACGTTAATAAATAAACGTCATAAATACCATGCTAAAATTAAATTAGCGGATTATTTGCGTACGCAAATGTTGAACAAATGATAAAGCGTTACCAACACGCGCTTTCTCCCAAAAGACTAATTCGTTGTGTGGCATAATTACTTTAGGCAAAAGGGGCGCCTGTTTAGGGTAAGATGAAGAAGAATCGCAGGTGTAAATGGCCGTCTATTGCGCTTTCCATCACAAGCTTTGCGGCCCGCCGGAGCCAAGGCGGGATCATTCAAAAATCAAGCTAAGCTACAAAGAGATGTGGTTGATTTTGGCACAGTCAGGCAGGAATGCCTGAGAGCGAATTTGCGCGGCGCGTTTGCGGTGAAGCTACGTTCCGGACAGCGGAACATTTAGAGCCAATTCCCGGCTGGCTTGTTGTATGAACAATTAAGTGTGCCAACCTGCTCCCGCGCGGTAAGAAACGTAATGAATGTTTACTGCTTCTAAGTGGTATGTCTAATGCTTGTACCGCTAAACTGTAGTGAACTGTCCTGTTTGAGTCTCCGCCACATCGCACTCCGTTTTCGGTTGGTAAACTGGCTACATTGAGGTTTTAACAGTAGTTAAAGAATAATAGACGCTGACTCTCGAGTAAGGCTGCACTATTAACGGGGTCGTTTAACTAAACATGGTTTGATGTAAGTAGTTGTAGAATGCGGGTCGCATTATCTTAGGCCCAACACAACTGTTTATGGTTGTGTCAATCATATAATTATCATCATATATATTCATATATTGCATTTATTTTTTAATTTAAAATGTGGACTTGCTGTTATTTATTCCCTAATCCCATCATCATCTACCTACTTCTCCATTGAATTCTATGTCTCATAAAATAAATTTAAATCAACTTATCAAAAAAAGGATCCCGTTTTTTAATCGGATTTGCCAAACCTTGTAAAGGACTTATTAAGAATCACGTACATCAGGACATAATCACGTAACATTTAGAACGCGCGTAAGGACAGTTTAACTGTCATTTTTAACCGACTTCAAAAAAAAGGAGGAGGTTCTCAATTCGGTTGTAATTTTTTTTTTATTAACAATGTTTGTTACCTCAGAACTCCGTCATTGATGAGCTGATTCGAAAAAATGTTTTTTTGTTTTTATGTATATAGTTCCAGATCGGTCCACATTTTTCCAAAAGTCAGTTAGATGATGGGATCCATGAGGAATTGAGGGAAGTCCTCAATTTCATTGGGCACGCGTGTAGTAATTTTGGTATTTTCCATTATAACTCGTGTATTTACATCCGGAAATCATAAATTTGGTGGAGAGGAATTGATGATGAAGACCACAGATAACGTATCAAATTCCTCAATTATGTACTTAAAAGTGCAAAAGTACGTCACAGGTTCTGATAAGATTCCGTTGAAATAGGAACTAATGAAGTGCCATTGGTGATGATCTTGGAGAATCGACGGAAGTCCTCAAATTCGTCGACGATTCGGTTTTTTTCTATAGTAATCAACGCATTTGTTATCGGAAATCAGTTCATGAGGTAAATTGTAAAAAAAATGTGGAAATGTTCTCGTGGCTTGGCGGAGTACTAAATTGTAGTCGGTTAAAACTTTGTTTTTAAAGTAAATTATTCCATATCTACAAAATTTGACATTTAGATTTACCTAACGTACGTACAGTCAAGTGCAAAAATATGTATCGACAACATCCTCTCATAAATAAGTACATAAACATTAATCCACTGACATACTCGTAAGAGTTATGGGACATATTTATGAGTAAGTTGTATGCACCCATATTTTTACACTTGACTGCACAATGCGTTACGCCATTGACATGCAGGTCCCACTAAGAACGATATTTCCGCTTTGCGCAAAGGTTAACTGGTAGAGTGCATGCGGTATTAAGATTAAATAAATCTATATTTTTTGAGTACCCACTCGAAACCCTATCAAAGAAACACATTAAAAAGCTTTCGCCTCAATTCAAACGAAAATTCTCACCCAAGCGTAGCTATTAAACTGGAGCTCCAACTTACCTGAAATAATAAAATTGAACATATTATAAGAAAGATGCTCCATCGGGTTTAACAATATGTTGTTTAAGTCGGAACAAAAGCCCGTTCGGCGTAATGAGCGTTGCGTGCGGATCCGCGCGCGTCAAACATGTAAGCAAACAATTTAGGCACGGCTGAGTAAATACATCTGCGAAATATCTTTGCTCGAGACCCGTCTGAGCATGCTCGCGTCTTGGCACAAGCTCCTAGCGGATGCGTTATAAAATACAAATCTACTAAGTTTTATTTTAACGATTACTGAGATACAGTTTGGAATTTTATGTCCTACTTATTTCAGCACAATGTATTTCTAAATACCTATGCCAAACTTCCAATGTGTAATAATGTATTTCCTATAATTTTGTATCAGAAATTACTTAAGTACTGTTTATAATTTCACCTACTAAGTAGTAGTTTTACAAATTATGATGAGCATTTAACAAAATAAGACTCTTAAACGAGCTTTTTCCGTTAAAATACACATTGTTAAGAAATTTCATTAGTGAAATTTTATTCGTTTCACTACGATGGTTATTTTTTTGGAAAAACCCTAATTTCTATTTTACTTTACGTTTTTTTTTTCTTCAAGGCCAATTGGACACGTGTAGGCAGCGGAGAGTAAATGCTACGCGCTACGGCGTAGCACACGTAACGTTATGTTGCCTCGAACGTGTTAAGATACCGTTGAAGCAGGAAATGTAAGCTATCGGGACTCATCCGTAGCGCTACGCGCGTAGTCGATACAATACGAGATAAAGTACGATAAAATGTTCCGAAGTGTTTATGACATTGTAATAAAGTAAAGTTTTATATGGCCAGTGGAAAAGGGAGAAGCCAACGTAATGCGTTTTTTGGAGTGAAAGTGGTAAATATATATGTTAAAATGAACCTAAACGAAACAAATCCATCAAATAGAAAAACCTATTCGTTTAATCTTTGCAGTTTTATTAATCTCGTCACTTGTACACGTTGTTGTGTGGGAGAATTAGTACGGTACACCTCGAATACTCGCTGACTCTCATCTTTTCAAATGGAGTTGTTGATAATGTAATACAAATAATTTGCTCACAGCTGACAGCGCATACTGTTTGTTGTTGTAAGCATAAAAAGTTTTTGAATCACATTAAAATTTGTCCATAATTAACGACTTATTGAGAAATGAGACTGACTATAACAATATTGTCATCATCATCATCATATCAGCCGATAGTCATCCACTGCTGGACATAGCCCAAAGAGTGCCACAATTACCAGTCCTGCGCCACCCGCATCTAGCGGACTCCCGCGGCCTTTACCAGGTCACTAGTCTACCTTCTGGGGGACCAATAGAACTGCTTATTATCAAGCAAGTCGTGTTTAAATAAAACAGTTAAAACTAAGTTCCGATTTGCGTAAAGACAATATTTCTCTATAGTGACTAAAGGTTCTGTGACAGAAGTGTAGGTGTAAAAATATTATCTGTGTAAAATATTCTAGAGAAGAGCCGTAATTAATTAAAAAGGTGCGTGAACCCTAACGTAGTCGGCCAGTTATTACAAAGCTTTATCTTATTTTTTTTAATTTGTCCTCTGTGATGATACTGTAAATTACCTTTTCTAAAAGGCGTGAAAGTTATCTCGTATTTTTTTTCATATCTGAGTCATTTCAAGCACGACAGTCATGCGTAAGAGCACCATGAGCGCTTTTTGCTATATATTAAGCGGTGACGAACACGGCATAATTCAACATATAAGTGGGTATTATCCCTGCCTCGGAAGCTGATAGTCCTATGTTATTATTGGACTCCTGGGCAAAATTATAGCTTGCCTGTAGAATGTAGGTATGGAATAAATAAATAAAAAAATAAAAAATTGAATCCTGAGCGTAGTGAGGGAAACAAGTGTTAACGCCCAAGACGAAGATAGTTTTGCTACCGAGTGACACATACAATTTTTCACACCTACTATGAAGAAATTAAAGAAGATGCTGTTAAAATTACTTGACAAGTTTTAACAAATATTCTTAAAAAAATATAATTTTTCATATAACGTTGGTAAAGTTAAAACTTGAAACGTGTTCGTTTTTAATCAATCACAATGAAATTACAATGTTTTCTTGTTAAGATCTGTGTTCAATTGGCACGTTGCATAAATGCTACATGCCAATGAATAAATGTAAAGAGTATAGCTTGAACAGAAAAGTGTCATTTTGATCCCTCTCGTCGTGGAGCAAAACTTACTTTTCCGAATGAAAGGTGTGAAGAATATTTTACCAGGTCACTCTCTAATCTGTTTATCATACTTGGCCATATACCTCCAAACTTGCACAATTTGCGATTGCTTAGTGAGTTTAGAATACTTTCGGAGACAATACTATACCGTGGCGATACTGATGTTTTAACAATAACATAGAATGGTTTTAAAATGGTTACTTAACTAGTGCACACTAAGCTACATTTAATGCCTTAACAAAACACTAACACATTAACATACCTCAGCGCAGAAATTCACTAATAACAACCGGATTCACAAATCTGCAAGTTGGGGAGCGTAAATAGAAACAGTCGGCGAAACTTCGCTGCATTAGGCCACAATACGCGGGTTGCACGATTGCGCATATATTAGCGTCTTGTCCTTTGGCGAGATATCTCTGGAAGTTTGCCGTAGCCCGCGACGATTTACATTACTTCCGAAATAGTAAGGCGCACTCGCCAAGCCGTGGAACAACTCGTGCCCCGCTTGCGTTGCTTCCGTAACACCGAACCCACTCTCACAATTGAACCACGACGCAGCAGCCCGATTTCAATGGCAGATCAAATACCCACATTTCGATGATTTAAATCACCTGTGTGGGTAGTTATGAATTCTACAGAATCCGGTCTTAAACCAGGCCTGTTCTTCTTGCCGCATCAGCTAAGCTAAACTCATCAAATCGCACTGGGAGCGTAAGAGCACATACTATTTGACGAGCGCGTATGAGCGCGAATTCTAGCGGTGAAATAATGGTTTTGCTAGAGGACTTTCTGCGTGTACTTAAGTATTATGTTCTCTTTACACGCGTTTGTCCGTGTTCTTTTGGTGCCATATCCCTGTCGATGTTAAGCGATTATTATTTTATGGTTACCATCCCTTACATAATACAAGGGTAAGCTGCTAGAAATGTATAGGGGACAATTTTCAATAACAGTATTTACGTTGTAATTATAATATTACATTTTTCATATGCACGTAAATATGTGTACACATATCTATCAAATTACAGTGTCATTAGTAAAATCCTCAATCAACGTCTCAAATACTTAGTAAAAGTGGACGATAGATTAAAGTAGCGACCACACCGGTGCGTTACGCTGCGTATACGCGTTGACATGTCGTATGCGTCACGTATTCTTCATACATTTTGCTGCGTTTACGGTGCATTAGCGTATTTTGAGCAGCGGTGTAGTCGCTCCTTAAGTCGGATAGCACCGTAAGCCAACTCCAATACCGCGGCACACACGAAGCGGGCCGCAAACGTACACAGCAACTATTTTACGTCGCCAAAAGAATGCGGAAAACAGCCAGTAAACTTCTGTATACGCCCAATGCTGCCGAGAGATGGCGGTTGTGTCCGGGTAAGACACTACGAATTGTTTTAGTGCCGAACATTTGTAAACGGAGGTTCAAGAGATTCAAATTAGCGTTTTGAACAGTAACAAATGTTATTTATGTATGTAATCCGTGTCATTCGGAGACTAACTATACTCATCATCATCATCATCATCATCATATCAGCCGAAAGACGTACACTGGTGGACATAGGCATCCCCCAAAGAGTGCCAAAGTGACCGATCTCGCGCCACCCGCATCCAGCTACTAACTATCCTACATACACATAAACAAAGATACGCAGTTCGGCGTCTGTCCAGCTGTACCAACTTCTACTGGTCGTATTCTGGTCTCAACCGATTCTCGTAAAATTTTGTGAGGAGGGTCATAGATATGCGTAAGCATTCGCAATTTAGTACTTCTATTGCATTCTCGTGATCCTTTGATCACGAGTTATACTTGAAATATTGAGCTTATTCTGAAATAAAGCATTTAAGTAAGTAAGTAAATATACATCGATTCTTGACCGGACTGCGGTCTGTTGAATACGAAATCGCAGGCAAATAAAGTATGTGCGGATATAGAACATTCATTTTAGGTGTCTTAAACTTTGACATTGATACCTACTCAATAAAACTTATTTTACAGCCTTCTGGGAACCAGCAACATGGCAATAAAGCACTTAATTTTTAAACGAACACTAGAATAAAGGTCACGTAGACGCTAAAACATTACTAAATGACGGCCCTAATGAAAATCTAACAAAACAGACGCATAACAATGACATTTAAACCGCAATATAATCGTGGTTACAGAAATAAATGAAACGCATTATTTAGTTAGGCAGTGTTATGGAAGTTAACAAAATAGCTTATTTGAAACAAATCAAAAACAAGCGACACATAATGTTGGGAATAAAGGTTAACAGAGCAATAGTAGTTTGTGTTAACGAGCCCAAAGCACTATCTAATCAGGGCAGAGTTGCCAAATTACGTGGTTGGTATAAATGTGGGCTTATTTAATAATATGTAGAAGCTGTGGCGTGTCGAAACGAAACCAAGCTCCCAACGCACTGCATTACGAAGCTTCTTTGAACTTCATGTACTACAAATAATATTTTTTATTTTACTTAAAAGCAAGCAAAATGTCTTCTCTCATGCTTCTATGGTACGGAAAGCAAAACTCAACACCACGTGGAGACCAAAGTCGCAAATACATAACCGTAATTAAACCAAACTGACGACCTAGAACTTGTCGATATACGATATTTGCACGTTTTTATGTCGAACTTAGCACTTTTTTAAACGAAAATTGTGGACTGTTTAAGTAGTAGACTAAATTGTCTAGATAGAGAAAACCAACTCAAAACTATAATCACCAGATTTTAATACTTAATAAAAAGAGCTGAAATCGAGTCGGAGACGTTTATCACCCGCCGTAAACCATTGTGCGATAAGTCATGCTACATAGATTTTGAACTAGGTAAAAGTATAAGAAACAGTTTAAAGTAAACGAGAGTTAGGAAGTGCCAAACATGGGGCAGGAATAGAATAGAATATAATAGAATTGAATACTTTATTATTCACTGTGTACAAGATAGATGGTATGCAGGGAAAGGTATCAACTGTTACATCTACGTTGTTATTATGCATTTTAAAATCCAATTATTTTTAACACGCACTAATATAAAATTCCTTTAGATCAAAGAAAACTCTTCCTTCCTTCCCTTCCATCCTTTTCCCTGGCAAAGGGACTACCTTTAATTGCGTGTGCCTAGTTTGATTCTAGAGGTTTTATTAGACGGTGACGTCTACAAGGATGTTACAGCAGTCATCTCCAAAGCCCTTAAAACTTTTAACATTACAGTGCTTCAGATTGACGTATTCAGTCAAAACACTTTCTGTAGCATCCCTTGTTATCCGTCGTCCTGCGATGTCATAAGTTTCGACCCGCACCATCGCAACGGCACCACCGCCCGGCATCGGCGGCGGCTAACTTATCACTTAGTCACGAACAAATTAATCCAAGGAGGTTGCCGAATTAATAGTACGGTGCCGTTCCGATATCTTCTAGCCGCTTGTCCTTTATCGCTCCAGCCTCGATATGGCTGTAATTTATTCCGCAGAGAGCCAAATTAAATATAAAACGTCGTTGCGGTGTATCACTGTAAGTGACTGTGATAAATGAAGCCATTAGTAACGCGAGCTGTACTTTTTTCGGTTCATCCGGCGGCGTCGACGGGCCGGGGGTTGCGGCGAGCGGGAGTTTGTGGACAATTTCATTAGAAAACGTTATATGTGTGTCGCCGGGTGACGGGGTGACGCGGGTGACATAGAGGGGGCGGCGGCGGGGCGGAATTACAAGCGACGCGATAAATTTTGTCGCCTCGCGACATTAGGCTCACGGCAAGATAGGGATGGGACGCACCGCACGGCGGCGACGGCGCAGCGAACGGAAAGCGCTGATCCTTGAGCGAAATTAAAACAAGGAGCGTACTTGGTGAACAATAAAAACGTCCAATAAATCGCAGCTGCCGTCGACGTGTGGACTGCAGGGCTTTATCAGAAACTCTTGTGTCATTGTGGTTTACGCTGTACCTGCATTTCCGTGCTATCGAAGACTTAACAAATTTAGATAACTTGGTATGGGGGGAAGACTCTTAATTACTTTTAAAAATTCCATTTTTAATTTTTTTAAACCAATGCCATAGGGCATTGGTTAAAAAATAATTAATAATAACAGTTATCGAGTTATAGAACTCGTTATTTAATTATTTTTTCTTTACAAAATTTTATTGTTACTTAGACTTTTGTAAATTAAGAGCAAGTTTTTAAAATATATTTTACGTGACAAACGCTCACGTTGCGAAAAAACTTGAGACGTTACTTTCAGCTGCGGTCCATAAAGACCAGCGAGAAAGTTAAAAACAAAGTGGAAATAAATAAACATTAAACTCAAGCACTTAAGAGTATTTTCATTAAGGGGCTACAACGTTGCATGTTCGTACCGACAACGATTACTTTGGAGGAAGAACTAAGTACGGTTGACAAAGTCTGTAAAGAGGGTAGGTGCACTGCACGCCCGCCTAATATGGGAGAATCGATAATCTTACGGCGATCAGATATTTGGTTATTCGAAGTTATAATTCAAATAATAAATTTGAAAACTTTTATTTTCGATAAGGAAAGATTGTCCTTACTTATGTATGTTTGACAGCGGCGAGGCTAGTAATAAAAATATTTATTGTTTTTAGGGTTCCGTACCCAAAAGGGTAAAACGGGACCCTATTACTAAGACTCCGCTATCCGTCCGTCTGCCCCCAGGCTGTATCTCATGAACCGTGATAGTTAACTGTTGAAATTTTCACAGATGATACATTTCTGTTGCCGATATAACAACAAATACTAAAAAACAGAATAAAATAAATATTTAAGGGATGGCCAATACAACAAACGTGATAAAATTGAAATTTATTCGCCATTTTTATAGTTGGTACGGAACCCTTCGTGCGCGAGTCCATCTCGTACTTAGCCAGTTTTTTTTAAACAAATGGGGGGCAATATTGACACAATTAGTTGTGAGAGTGTTGTAGACACAGTAACCACATAGTTTATGTAGTTTTGCTTTTATAGAACGAACTTTCTAGAAACTGTAAACTTAATGTAAAATATTACATCCAATTCCATTTAGTTTTTTTTTAATTCCAAAATAGACATATTGTACCAAAGTTAATCGAACAAGGTAACGATTTTACTTTGTTGTATGTTCAAAAGCTCAATAATTACATAAACACAATTGCTAACTCAAATTTAAATAAAAGTAACATTTTTGGTCACAATCTGGGGACCAAGGTTTTTACTTTCATGACTGTAATTTAAGTAGCTAATGCTTTTAATAGAAGGAAGTTACTTTAGTTATGCTTCTATTGCAAGGCATTCGCTGTGATAAAAATACCTTTTGTTTGCCTCTAAATTTTAAAATTACTAGATTCCGCCCGCGACTTCATCTGCGTGGACCCGGGAAATAAACTATTATATAATTCAGTCTATGAACTTTCGTTCGTTTCGTCGTTTAAGCGTGATTGAGTTACAAACACACAAACTTTCGCATTTATAATATTAGAAAGACTACTGAGAATGAAGGTGAATTTTGTACATGCGTTTAAACTTAACGATAGAATTCAATGTTTATTTATACAATATTGTGTTGTTAAAGAGGATTGTGTCTAAATGCAAAAATAGCTTAGCGATCTAGATAATTCGGATTTCTCTATTGTAAACCTAATCCCAATACCTCATTTAGAATAGGAACGTGTACAGAAAATGATTATGGTTAATCAAATCCTTGAAATATATGATGATAAGGATTCGGGTCTGGAGCCCACGGAAATTGTAATAGTGTTATTGGCATGCATTGCTGTACCCTCGCCCTATCGACATTCAGGGCTCGCCCGTCTTCCCGCCAAATATATTTATCGCCTTCACCAATTAGATTTTTACTGCTTTAAACCTACCGAGAAAAAAAACTCCACCGAGATACATTATCTAATTCTATTGCCCAGGATAACAGTAAAGCAAGTTTTATTACTCTGACGTTGATGAACGTAGGCCTTTTATTGAGTTTAAAGGCGGCATTAGGAAGTATTTAAAGTTCGTGTTCCACATAAAAACTCTGAGGGTCTGGAAGTTAATTGAAATATTTTTATAGGGAGGAAATTAAGTTTATCTAAGTATTCCGATACGGCCCTTATGTCTTTACAGCGGCTGCTAAAAGAAGTAAATGCTTATACTATCGTAGCATTATAGCAAAATAAAATCTGAAAGTTCGATTCAAATTTAATATGTCTTCTGTATTCCGACGCCACCCTTTTCCTCCTGGAGGTATAGTTACCTACATATAGAACTTGTGACGCATTCAATTTGAAATCACATTATGACTTTCCAACATGCAACTCAAGCTTTCTATTCCTTGCTTTTATATTGAATCTTTCTGTCTACGTTTTCAATATGAGACAGATATATATGGTTTAATATATGAAACATGTATCTGGATGTTACGAGATCCAGGAACACAGGAACACGTGTTGCGCAAACTAGGTTACCATAAAATTGTAAATGGACAATGCTTAGTCCAAAGTCTTATTTTACTTAGGTTTGAGTTGGTTTATCGATTCTTTTAGAATTCTACTAATTTAACACTGTTTTTTTTTGTGCAAAATATTGTAAATATGTGATTTTTAAGGTTTCGTATTTCAATATGTCACGCACTATATTAAGATACCCGTGTGGTGTCACGGTGGTTTCGGGTTAGAATTTCACCACCCCCTTTCTTCCTGTGGGTTTCGTAAAAGTCGACTAAGGGTCCAGGGTTGAAGTGTGTTGTGGGCGATGGGCTAGCAACCTATCACTGCAATATCACATTTCGTCGATCTTTTATGGCCACATTTATGCTAAAAGTGGCGCTGGAACATACGTTTCATGTGCTCTGCCCACCCCTTTTGGGAATACAGGCGTGAATGTATGTATGTGTATATTAAGGTGCTATTACTTTGAAATTATACTGAATAACAATGAATTTCCAATAAAATATTCTAGGTTTTAAGAGCTTAAATGTACGCACGGTCATGTTAACCCTTCGTATGACTTAGCACTGATCTAAAGCTGACTCCGTGACACAAATGAGAAAATGAAGCCCAGCAGCAAGCATTATCAGTGTCAAAGGATCCAAATTGTTAATAATGTGTGTCACATTTCGATAACTATACAAATATACGATAAGAGTGAACACGTATGAAACAGGCCTACCTGTCTCGGCCTCTGTGTTTAAATGTGAGGTATTCAAATCCACAGATAAGCAGTTCTTTATGTTACATTACAATACTCCGAAATAGCTCTGAGTGTTCAGCTAAATTTACACCAACATTAGGTAAAGTACACACGATATGAAAGTAAATGAATGAACAAGGAGAGTTTTGCAGGCCTAGTGTCGCTGAACCCGGGGTAATTCCATTAATCTTGCACATTAGCATGGAGGGGACAGGTCGGCGTCGTTTGATCTGTGATCTCCGTGGATTACCTACTTTTAATACTACATATTAACTTTCATAATTAATTAAGGATCTTACCTTTTGTAGGGATGCTTTCGTAAGGTTAGTTGAAATACAATGGGTAGTTAATTTAGAAATGATAAGAATAACAGATAAACGATATTCTATTATGGTTATTACCTACATATTCCACGTACCCAAGTTAGGTACGCAATTTGGATACAACAAATCTTAATGGAAAATTTAAACAAAAATATCTGTTTTAACAGAAATCTTCGGAAAAAGGAAGTCACTAAATGTTACCTTTACATGAAATCATGGGCTTAAGCTGTATGCCAATCACAACGCCGACATTTATACACGAATTTAGTTGTAGCCAAACACTGGAATACCCCATAGAGGGCCATTCTACGCCCTCGTTTGTTGAAACGCCAAATCGAGCCGCATTATTCTAATTCTCTTTCCCGATAGCTTTGGAAGAATCTATTTATTTGCGCCGAAAGCCCAATCTGCCTCTTCAGAGTTGAGTCAAGTCTGCTTAAAACGTAAATAATGTCATGAATTATGCTAGCGCGTTTTCAGGAATAAATATATAATGATAACATACAAAAAGTACGTTGACTCTTCACAACAAAAACAAAATGTTGCCCCTCAACAAATGAACTATGAGGATTTAGTAAAAACATACGCCTATTCAGTTTTCAACGCAGATTGCTCATATAATAAATTAAAAGAATAAAAGGTGTAAGTTTTCTTATATATCATGATAATGTAACATTGGAGCAGATGTGGAATCTTTATTTCTCGCGGGCCGCAGAAGTGAAAGATATTCCAGATATAAAAACACGTGCCCAATGCTAATAAAGTTGGGCAATATCGAAAAGGTGTTTTGTATGAACGGTTTCTGAGGGAGGCCAAAAAAGGGGACATAAAAACGAAAAGACGAAAAGAAACGAATGTTGAAATATGGGCAGTATTTTATTTACTGCATACAATCGAACCTTTATCACAGAATGTATCGCTCTACAGTGTTTTGTAATACAGGGTATCTGAGGAACTTTGACATAAATGTTATTTTTTGAAACAGGACGCAGGCATAAAATAGGTGCATCTGTTGAGGGCATTTATGTTTCTTTCATAAAAATATGTTCGTTTGATATTATTACTTCGATTTATTTTGAGTACATGTTGCGATTGGTGTGTGAAAGCAAATAAGTGAATATATTTTGTTTAAATAGTGGTTGATATCAGTAATATTATCAATAAGATTAAATGTAACAACAACATCCAATAAGCTGACCTAGAAATTCCGAACCGCGCATACGATATTACACAGCCCTCACAATCGCTTTGTTTTAGTGCTTCCACAACAGCCCAATTTAGACAGCCTCAGCTGAGCGAAATTGCACATCCCATGTATGAAACGTTCAGAGAAATAAAATTATAGGACAAAATATACATGCACTGAACGAAACGTGTTGCATCATGCAGTTTTCATGGAATAGAAAGCTACAAGTACAAGATTTTAGTCATTATCACATCACATCATCAGCCTATATACGGCCCACTGCTGGGCACAGGCCCCCTCTCATGTATGAGAGGGAACGGGCAGTAGTTCCCACGCTGGCCCAGTGCGGATTGCGGACTTCACATACACCTTTGAATTTCTTCGCAGATGTATGCAGGTTTCCTCACCATGTTTTTCCTTCACCGAAAAGCTAACGGTAAATATGAAATCATATTCCGTACATAAGTTCCGAAAAACTCTTTGGTACGAGCCGGGATTCGAACCCACGACCGCCGTTTGACAGCCGCATGCCTGAAGCACTGGGCTACCGTAGCTTTTCTCATTATAGATTCACTTTATTTTATGGTACTCGATATTATTTGACAGTTTAATGTCCCAAATTATAAAATCGGGCATTTGGCAGTAGCTCTTTAGTTATCGTAGGCCAAACTACCGGGGATTTGCAATGTGATAGTAACTTCAGATGGAATATTACAGATTAATATTCGAATATTCGTAGAATAATACAAAAATCGAGTCTGACAAAAAAATGAAAGGCAAACGTGTAGATTTGCAAGGAACTCAATTCAATTCCCTCGCGTTGTTCAGCCGATCATAATCAATTGTATATTAGCAACAAAGACGGTGAAGCGTTCTATCGGTAAGGCTCAATAATTGGATTCGAAGGAAAGGAATTTTAGCGAAAAAATGTTCGACAATTTGTCAGTCAGCTAGACGGGGATCTCAGCGGCATGATCGTGCTTCATCATCGTTTTTTCGTCAAAGTACCCGCCCCTCCTCGCGGTGATACCAGAGAATTCTTATTACGCGCGCTGGATACATTCTGTGTATACTTTTCCTTAAAAAGAACTTTAATTCTCTTCGCCAGTCCTAAATAGGGGAAATCGAGCAGCTTTATTACTTTGGGTACGCTTGCTTTTGTTTTCTTTTACGATAAAACACGACGTTACAACATTGTGCCGTAAATGAGGGTTGTAGCGTTCCACGCCACGAAATAATATATTGCAACACTCCCGTTACTAATACTGATAGTAAAGTTTTTCGTCATAAATATCGAAGTAGGCAATCTTTCTCGAAGGTAAAAAATTAAGAATATTTTTGACGCTTTTTTCTTAGGTTGTACAAAACTTGACATTGTATTAAAAACCTGGACACTCGAACCACCATAACACGTACAATAAAAATCTATCCGTCACCCCATTAGCAACTAAGTAGCCAACATAGTTTCAAATGCGAATTCTTCATATAACATTACTATTATACATAAAGCATCTTGTATATAGTTATAATGTTTGATAGCTCAATGCGTTTATTGGATAGCGAGAGCGGTTGTTCGCGACGCGAAGCGCAGCACTCAACACCGCGGCTGAAAAATACCCTTTCATCTAGGGAATTCGTGCAGGGATGCCGAACTCTTATAAAGCGAAACGTGAAATAAAGAAACCAAATGATGGAAAAAAGGAACGGACTGAGTCGCAACGGCCGTAGATCTAGCTGATTGTGAGGAACGCCGTGGCACACCTTGAATTATTTGACAGTTTGAATTGTCACCGCTCGCCTGTTCTGTTATTTTTCTCATTTTCCTGCCTCGCACGCCGATAAGATAATGCGTTAGTTACAAAACACACCGATACTTGCTACAATACACCCGTCACTTCGGTTTGTATTACTACTTCGGATGTTAACAGTATAATAGATAAGTATTCCCTGTAGACGCGCGGTGCAAAAATACCTGCGTTGACGTTTTCCTGGTGAGGTCGGAATTCCAGTGTTTTTCCTTAAATATTTTTATATGAGAAACCCTATTAGTATATTAAATATAGATACTTAAAAATAAAAGCATGTTCGTTTGAAAGGAAGCAATGTAATTTGAGTGAAATATAACCTTTCACGTGCAATTTCTTCCGGAAAGTGTCAGCCCGTCTTCTCCAATCACGCCGGCCGTTCGCACTAACGCCTAATTATGTTTACTGTGTCCCTTGTTCCACACGAATTGGTTCCTTTTAATTCACTTAAGGTACCTGGAAGCCGATTCCAACGATACTTGCATAGCCTAACTGATTACCATGCACAAACGTAGTATATGTAGCGTTCGCACGGTAGACAAGTTTCCTAAGTGCCTACATAGAATCTGTGTGCAGTAGCAGGACGATTCTCGGAGAGCCACGGAGTATCCATTAATTACCAGGGCAGCACGCCGCGTGAGACGTCAACCTTCGCCATGAAGGCCTGCCCAACCCCTCCTCCGACCGCTTAAACCAAACCTCCCACCTAAATCCCAACACTGATCTTTTCTCAAAGAATTTTTTTCGCAAAGCCGTCATAAAATGAATGAATTAGCATACCTAATTGTCCCTTGAAATGGGAACAATAAATGAAGAGCCCCTCTGCAGAATCCGGGCGGATTTCTACGAGGCAATCAAAATTTAGGAATTATTTAACAGTTCCACATGAAAATCCTGTATTTAAAAAAAAAAAATTAATGCGAGAACAAAGAAGCGATATAGACCGAGAAGATGAGGGTTTCTCGAAATTTGAACACTTTTATTAACGTCAGATAGAATGCAATAAAGGAAATAATTGAGCCGGCCGCGAATCAGCTTTGCGAGCTTATAAAGTCGAGTCCGCAAAGTCGACTTGGAGCACCCCCTCACACACGCGTGAAACGAACCTCTTTCGTTTCTGAAGAAGCTTTGAATAAGACGTCTCGGGCGCTCTGTTGTGAGCTGATTCAAATGCTTACGTTGATTTTTTCATTTTAAACGCGATCTTTTCTTCGGTATGTGCGGAGTGAAGAAATAAAATGAATAATATGTAGATCACTTCTTGGTTTAAGTATTATTACCTTTATCATATAATATATCTTACTAGCTTCCGCCCACGACTTTGTAGGCGTAGGCCCAAGATATAAGCTATATTATAATTTAATCTTGACTGTAAACTATCTTCGTGTAAAATTGTATCCAAATCGGTTTAGCCGTTTAAGCGTGATTGAGTAACAAACATCCAAACACGTAATGATGCACAAATAATTGAATACCTCAAACATTAACCCACAAAAGATAATCTGGCAACAGCACAGTAGCTTTTGGTGAGAGTAAATTCCATGACTCGATTCGCATTTTAATTTATTTTGTTATTTCGCAAATGATCGGCTTATAATGTCCCATCGGTTCGAGCATTGTAACAGGATGAACTAGTCGATGCATGAACCGTATTTATTAAATTTCACTCGAGTTTTTTATTGGAAAAACGTTTTAAAGGATTTTTTAACCAAGCGGATATTTGGGTTGGACGAGTTTTTCGCAAACGTTATCCGTAAATATTTGAGATGTCCTTTTAGCTGCACACTAAATGTATTTATTGATGATTTATATCACTGATTAATTTAAGGTATATTTTATGTTTATGCAAAATCTGATTGTCATATTAAGTAAACTAAAGGAAATTACACCTCACACTCTCTGGGATAACGGAAAGAGAACGTACGAACATTTTTATACTTACTAATCGCTGTTGGCTTTTCGTTATGAAAATCTACACAGAGTACCAAAATGCGGGTTCCATCGCTTTAAGACTGAGCGTTATGATTCGCCATTAGTCAAGTGTCAAAGTTATTTTGTTATAAAATAAATTGTCAATATGTAGGTACTTAACACTTTCACTGCCAGGAACCCGCCTAGCAGGCGCCTATGCCGTAGTCGCTTTCCGCTACAGTACACGAGTAAATACCACGGCATCGGCTACGGCAGTGATTGTGATAATCCAAACCCCCAATAAAAGTTTTAGTTACCGTGACCTGTTCTCATCTCGTCTTCGAGTGGCAGACGTATCGCGACGTAGCCCGGGGCGTCGACAATTACGAACAGGACGAGTACTAGACTTCTAATACAAATCGCTCGCCCGAGGGTTCGTTTATCCGTACCTCCCCATCCGACCCCTTCGGGCGCGGACGCACTTAGGGCGAATCAAGAAAATGTAAGGCTTAAGCGCTCTTGTTCACTAAATTTAAGGCACTTTTTAAAACGTAGAAATGTTTTTGAGATTGCTTTAGGGAGGTGACGACACGGTGACTTGATAATGTGTACTTGGACTGCATCCACAATGATAATTTTGTGACAACGGTTTACAAACACTTAGTTCTTATTTAACACTATATCAAAAAGTATAAATTTTTTACTCTTGAAAAAAGATAACAGTCTGTTTTTTCTACAGCTTGAGTATAATTGTGAGATTGTCCAATGTTACTCTTTACTCATTACTTGTGTGTAGCAGTATGAGATATACATTGCAACATTCTTCAGGTTAACCTCCTCTACTACAGCCGCACTCCAATTCCGAGAAAACTATTACATCATTGTCCCACCACATTCCGATTTTATTTCTCTCGACGAAAGCTCTTGTATCAACAGAATATACGACAATGTAAATGTTTCGTTGCGACTTTCCGAAACTCTTTGTTTTTAGGTAAATAGAGGAAAAAGACGGATTTGAATGTAATAAAAGCACTTTCAGAGACTTGTTTTATCAATATAGATATTCTACACCCCTATAGTACATTAGCAACAGCAAGCAAACTCTTAGGAATGAGTAATATCGCAAGCTAAACAACCATATGACAAATTTTGAGCCAAATCCAGCCCTGAATTCAAATTACTCTTGTAACATATTACGCTAACAGCACTAGGTAGTCACGTGAAAGATTTAAAAGCGTGTTTCAAACAAGAATATGGAAATATTAAATTACACCCCAGTGGACCATATTTTAAAAGAGAAGTTCCTTAAGGGGTCATTACGTGGTCCTGTAGAATCGTTCGGAGCGTAATTAGTTCGCCATTTGCTTAATATATTGGCACTCCTGCTGCCGTCTCGCTTCAATGCCAATGCAAACGGAAAGGCAAAAAGTAAAGTCTATTCAGAAAAATTGAGCTCGTAATCATTAGAGCCAGAGTTCTTTTGCTTTCTCGAGTGCATTTTATTCCTGGATTTTAACTAAATCAGAATCGTAATTCAAATGTTTGTTTCCACGGAAAAGGCAAATAGTGAAATGTTTGAGTAAATATATTTTGAGAATATTGTATTTATTAGTCGTTTATAGCTTGAATGCATTCAGGGAAAAAAATTGACTAACAAGTAAGGTTTTTGATACAGGTATTTTTATGTCCGGTTGCCACTTAAGACCGTACTTTATCCAATTTGTGTAACAATTCCTAACAAAATAGCAGTAAACTTTATGATAAGTAATTCTATTGAAACCATTTTGTTGCAATGAAAAAAAATCAAGGAAGTTATTATTGATGTTGTTTTATTTATGTTGCTTGACGCTTTTCAAAATATCTTACTTGATCATAATAAAGGCATTAACTGTTGAAAAGATTTTAAGTTTATCCGGTTTGTGAAATCTAAACTTTGGTAATAACGTGGAATAGGTTGGTAATGTACTAGCACTTAATTTCTACTTTATGGATTGCAAGAGTCATAAAAACCTCCAATTAGGTCGCCATTAAGCTAATTTAGCCATCAAAAAAATACAAGTTTCCTTCTTAACGTAACTTTGGAGCAATCCGATAAAACTAAGTATAACTTAGGTATTTCTTATTAAAGTGGTACTAGTTCGAGTTAGCTTTAGGACATTTCATCTAATATCTAACTGTTATGTTCTTTATTTCTCATAGTAAAGTACCATGAGCCCAGCATAGGTAATAGTACTTTACTCATAAGTAGAATTTCACAATCAACTTGTACACTTTTAACTTAGCAACAACACAGTCCCAAGTATGGATTAATTTCTGCTCGTCGGTTTGTTTTAAAAACAGAATAATAAGAGGAGCGTCGGCATATCTATTCAAACAGTAAAATAAAACAATAAAGGTCGCTTCGGTGCTATCAAACACGAAGTAAATTGTTAAATAGTTATGCAAAAGGCAATACAAATTACATACCACAACTCGAGTGTCGCTGGTGGCCTGGGCTTTAGCAGCCTTCGATCACCCGTCAGCGCATAACTAAATTAGAGCAATTTAAGTCAGGAAATTGGAAGCGCTATCGGCCCGGCCGTTCGATGCGGTGCTGTTGCAACGGGGTGCGCCTCTACCGCCACTGGCATTTCAGACATCCACCGTTTCAGCAACCCTGGCTAATGTCTGAACAATGCACAAATCTGGACTCAGATCCGAACGGGCCCGAAGATAAACGACAACCGTGGCGCAGTGTAACAACTGATTGATATACGGTCTCTGATGATATCGTATCTAGCTATAGAAGTGAACTACAGTTTAGCCGAATTCCGGGCCCGCTTCAGTTACAGTTTGAGTGCTGTTGACAGTAAGCGATGTTTAGTTAGTGTTGCAAGCGATAAGAGTCGAATGGGGATCCAGTTACACTTGTTTGTTTTGATAAACCTATCTGCAGAAATCCGTTTACTCTTTGCTTGGTAGCAGAATTTTTGAAACTGCTAGTCGGTAAATAAAACTGGGAATCGGATTGATTTTGCCGCTGAATCGTATGAGATTGTAATAGCATTTGAAATGGAAGTACTAGAAATTAAAAGACACTTTTATATTTATATATATATCACATTTGTCGATCTTTTATACCCACGTTTGTGCTAAAAAAGGCGCTGGAACATACGTTACATGTGCTCTGCCTATCCCTTTTGGGAATAAAGGCGTGAATGTATGTATGTTCTTTTATATTTACCGGACTGTATTTAATAAAACGCGTTGTAAGGCAAATATTGCGGGCGATATATGTACAAAACCAGGTCGACGTTGTTATAAATATTCAGTAATAATTTTGATGAGATTGGCCGATATTTTCGCGGCATGTAAGTTTGTTACATCATGAATATGGCTATCGAGCTGATAATAATCTGTTTGATGCGGAAAATTCCGTACCGACTGGAACAGTTCGATTCTGGGAAGGGCGTTGCGTAGCTGTAATACCGCTGTACCCTACCCTACCCGTATATAAAATTAAATGGATATTAATAATGTATTCACGTATTTTGTTGGACTCTTTATGAGTCTATAATCAAGGTGTAAAAATTAGGGAATTTTTAATCCATATTTCTATGTATTGTATAAAACAATTAAAAAACCTATCATTGTTTGATGATAGTTAAAGGGTTACTACAGAACAAACCACTTTATTGATTTATTTTGAATGATAATAACTGTTTACAAAGTAGAGGCTTTTAAAAATATTGGTAAGAATACAAGCACACTTCCAAAATGAAAAGCAACAAATAAACAACTAAAACCGAAACCGAAGTACAACTGCATTTAATGACATTGATCCCAAAATAAACGCTAATAGTCAAATTGCAACTTCTTTGAACTGAATACTTGATCTAACATATTGTATTTTCTCACCAGAAACGTTTCAAGTTTGTTCACCAAAACAAAGCAACTCGCACAAACACCCGGTACGCCATTTGCAACTGTGTACGGAATTCCGGTTTGCAGTTGCAGTCAAGAGAACATGTCGATAGCCCATACAAAGTTAAGGAGCATAAGTTAAGATAATAACAAGTAATCGAGCAAGTTGGAACGCGAGGCAACACACTTGCTTGCGTACGAGCTCAGAGCGGGCCGGTCAGAGTTTGGACTCGCTCGACGGCTAAAACAATGGCGAATCAAGCATGCAACGGAACTTTCTCAAAGACACCCTCTTGTGCGTGCGACGCTTAGCGAACGCTCGGTCGCTAACTTTATATTGGTTAGGAAACTTCATCCTTAGCCGAGCTTAGACCCAGTAACACGAGGCGCCAGATTCGCCAGAAAACACATTTTGTTAATTATCAGTGGCAAAGTCATGAGTAAGGAGATAACTTTGCTTTTCAACAAGACTAATGCGTTAAGCTAATGCAAAGATAGCTTCATGTTAAAAAACAGAAATGAATAACTCACTCCCTTGCAAACACATTATAACAAACGAATACTTAGTAAAACATTTACGAAAAAATAAGTATTTTTATTTTAGCGTCACAGCCAAATTGTTGAGAGTAATGTTGTCCGCTTAACATTAAATAAGATCGTTTTAGCAAAGCAGATAGACAGATAAAGACGGCATACATTTTCATGAGAACAGAAAAAATAAAATGTAAGCAATCTGCGGCAAACTTGTGAGGGCTAAGAGTCTGTTGAGATTGGTAGACGCAATGCTTCGCAGTGGGCGGGAAAAAAGGACGTAAGTGCCATAGGGTGCGTTTCAAGATGACACCTACGCTCCGACCCCTGCGGTAAATAT
This sequence comes from Epinotia demarniana, assembly GCA_945867215.1. NCBI lineage: Eukaryota > Metazoa > Arthropoda > Insecta > Lepidoptera > Tortricidae > Epinotia > Epinotia demarniana. The sequence goes on along the minus strand of OX244266.1, from coordinate 19,901,356 downwards.
TACAAACAACAAACTCGGCTAGATAACACTTAATCGTCGTAGTCTGCAGAGATTACACCGGTCGTTCGGCTAATTAATTTTTAAGCATCTCGGTGCCGGTAACCCGCATTCAACTTTCGAATTAATTAGAATTCTTAGTACTCACAGTCCTACTTAAAATGCAAATATTTAAATGCGTCCCAAATTTCAATTACCTCGATAACATAACGCTGTTATAGGAAGATGTTTACTGAACACGAAACAGGAGATGTGAAGCATGTTACAAGAGCAAACTATTTAATTTGGTTAGTAAAACAACTTGAAGTAAACTGTAATTAAGACGATCCTTTCCATAAGTGTAACAATTTACCCAAAATTAATTTATGAGCCGGGTTGAGGGCTCGCACATTATTAACTTACGTATATTTTAATTTCTACACACATACTTCTTTCTGACAGCCAACCCAAACTTGCTAAAACTCCCAGTATGGAAAGCTACTCATCCAAAGTAAATTCAGTGAATGTTCTCTAAAATATGTTTTCAGGTGCCTAATGTATTACTATTGATAGGCTAAAGCAGAAATCCATATAAGATTAATAATGCTAGGCTCACTATCATAAAAAAAAAACTAATTTTAGAATGACGAAATCCTTGAATAAACTCGAATTTAGGTATATTGCAAAATTATCCCGCTGAAACGTTCTTCACTTTGCTGGACCACAGCTGTGCCGATTAAACCGAAGGCACGATATCTCCATAACTCTTTAGCTTTACTCCTCAGTCCCACTTAAAAGTTCCAAATGGAGGGAATTTTATAGAAGGATCATGTCAAGGGAATACTCTCTTGAAGCGACCGGTATTAAGCGTGCGATAGCGAACACTATCGTAGGGAACGAAATTTGCACCAACCTATCGGGCCATAAATACTACTAATACTTGAAAAGGCACTGCCGAGCAGCTTTCATCAGAAAATTCTCCATTATCTGGAGGAAATCGTTACCGGGGTTGAACCTCGCCCACCCTTCGGTCCCGACCCGACGTGCTCCTTTCATTTACGGCGGCGTTGCGTGCACGCGTGCCCGCGGCCTTTGCTTCAGGTGGGCGTAGTCATTGTGTTCGGTATTTAAGGGGCTCATTTGATATTCTGAGACAGTTTGCATTCGGAAAGCTCGCACGTGGGGTGGGCCGTGGCCGTAGCGAGACATCGGAGGCTCGGAGCACGCACACATCGCCAGTAGTGGCGGAGCTAGCCGCACCGGGCCGGCTCCGCACGTGCCGCGCCGTCGCCGTCGCCGGCACGCCACGACGCCACCTCGCCTCGCATCGGCCCCGATCCCACGCACACGCACGCACCTAGATTGCGCCGAGTTACTGAGCTCATTGCGCAATGTTTATCCACAAATACACTAATGAAGGCACCTACAAAAGCGACTGGATTGTTAATTAAACTTGCTCAAAATGTGACACCCTTACGAAATGATGCTGAGTCGGGAGCACAGTGCACGGCTTGAATGTTATTGAATTAATTTGTAATCAGAATTCTCCGTGTGCGTTCTTGGATGTAATAATGGTATTAATTTATTTAGCCGTGTTAGAAGTACCCTGTAGGCATGTTATGTAACGCCACGGTTCGGCATAAGATTTGATAGTAAGTAAATACGGTGTGTTAAGGTTAGTTTACAATTAAAAGAAATGTACACATATCGCTCGACCAAAAATTGTAGAAGTACTGAAACTTAAACGTCTACAAACTTTCTTTACTACTATCTTTAAAAACGATTTTGAGAGGCAGGTTCATCAAAAAATTACCTGTGTATACCATCCACTAAAAGTACATATAGGCAGGTTTTCCTTCCTCCTGTTTAATTAGATTAATTGCGGTTACACAATATTTCGTAGACGCAGAAAGTAATTCAAAAGACCCCATCATTAGACTTCCGACTAAAAGGAATAACCATTCCCTTAATCATTATTCTTAAAAGTCTTCATTAAATTCCTTTTATCTCTCTCAGGATATTTCCTTCGCTCGGCATCAATCACATTCACTTCGAAAAACTCGTTGGCTCGTTATTCTAAACTCTCATAATAGGTAATGAAGGTCTTGATCGGCCGGCGCGGGCGGCTGGCAGGCACCGATTACTTTGAGAGCCGACACAATGACTCCCCGGCTGTAGCCAATGTTGAATTCTGAAAAGTTCCTTAGTCCGCATCCACGCTGGATGCGGGGCTAATTACGACGAAACTTTTGAAGATAGACACCTGCGCTGCGCGGCCGCCAGACAAAGACCAACTTATCGCAGACTTCCAGGCACGGACACCGCGTTAATGGAATATTTACTTAAATGTCAAATATCAAGGCTTGATTTGGCCCATTGCTTAAGCGACGCCCGACTTGTGTCAAGAGGGCGACCTCATTCGATGTCTAATACAATAATGAGACAAAGAAAGTTGTTCCTTGATTAAATCTTTGCATTTAATAAAAACCTTTATCATGTAGACTAATTTTATTTTTGATCAGAAAGATTGTTATTTTTACTAAACGCGACGACACATCATGCTGACACATTACCAAGTTCTTTACTTTGACGTCAGACAAAAACTAAACAACAACAGGTGAATGATTTTAATCTGATTTATTTATCATCGGAAGAGGAGCAAGTGAGCATGAGATAGTCATAACACAGTTTGCGAGTTTGACAGACACGCCTAATTCGAGGGTAACGTGTTTAATATTATGTGCACGAAATGATTTAGCCGCGGGCAAAATTAGGGTTGCCTAATAACAACTGAGACATGACAGCGCGGATTTAGTACACTTTTCCAAAAAGTTCGATGTAAATTAAATTTTGCGAGTGAAGTTGGCATAAGTTCGCGCTTTCTACGCTGACACGCTCCACGCAACATGTCAGCGTTCCTGCGTCTTGCGAACAAAATAATATGAATTACTGAAATAGGTATATCAAAAACATAAGTAGACAAAGTAGGCGTGCGTACTCTTACTAGCTTTCATTATTAATTTATTTTATTTATTGCTACTAAGGGACTTCAAGATCTTATTTGTATAAATATAGATATTCAGCACGTAAACCATCAGCCCACATACTGATTGCTACTTTTGCCGACTGTACTATCAAGAGTATTAACGATTTCAGTAAACTTGAGAACAGAAATCAGCCGGGTGAACATTATATAGATGTTGTTTTCTTATTAATCGGCTTATATTTAGCACAAGACAAAAACACTTGTGTATTTTTTCTTCAATTTGTGGACTGCATTTGCGTCAAAAATAGTATGGGAGCAGGAATAGGTAAGTGACGTACTGTAGCGAGCAGGTTAGCAATGTCTTTCACGAGTACGCAGTCAGATAATTTTAGTTTATTTTTACCTGCCTGGTTTGAGTTGAGTACCTACATCCTCATACCAAGTAAAATATACTGACAGAGCATTACGAACACTCTAGTGAAGCCGAATAAAACCAAGCCTTATCATTAGATACACGCTCAAGTACATACAAATACAAAAACAAAAACAAGCCTCAGACCTCTTCAGTGCGTGTCGTGACGCCGTCATATTGACACGTTTTCCATGATAAACAAGAAAATAAACAATGGTCTCCTGCGTTGTGCAATGTTGTAAAAACAACACCAATTCAAAGAATTAATCGGACGGAATAACGTATGGTTTGTAAGTACTAAAATAATACCTTAAAATACTTTTAGAAAACATAAATGAATGATTGGCTTGCAACACAAAACCTTAATAGTTACTTGGAGTGACATCTAACATATAAAGCACGAGTGTTACCAGAGCATGATTTTAACGGACAAACAACTACAGTCCGGACATGAACACCGTGTATAAGATTTTAAAATGAGGTAGTAATAAAACCATGTGGGCTCGCAAATCGGTTTTGTTATTTATTTTTAATAATGTGTATCTATGTATATACTTCAGCGCAGATTTAAAGTGCCAATATTAATCATATCGTACGATATTTTATGATTGAGATATTTGTTCGAGAACCAGTAATGTTATTCTTATTTGAAGTAAAAGAAGAAGCAGTTTAAACTCACGAATTAAATGTCACTATGAACTTTTCGCAACATATTGTCCGCAGTGACCACACCCATTGCGCTAAAGTTATCGATATTTAAACATGAATATTAAAATTCGCAAAAACATGACTTAACATATCATAAGCTGACACCAGACGTCTGAGCGTGGCGGACGTCACGAGGGGTACGAAGTTATAAGATAAAGCGAGATAGGGATACAATTTTGCAGGACGCCGAGGTTTCGGCATCTTTCCACACAGGCCGAAATCACGCGGCGGAGTAAATGGCAAACTGCTATGGGCATGAGATACCTACATATATCCCACATTACTGCTTAACAATCTCAATTTAAAAAAGATTTAATATTTCAGAAACCGCTGTGGAGAGACCTTAAGTAAATTACCAAAATTATTACAGGGAGACTTTCCTTCTACGGGCATCAATTTTACGCACACATCTTTATAAAGTTGATTCACTTTGGGTGCCGGTTAATGTACAGCCATGATAATGCACGCTCCAATAATGTACAGCCTAATAATCCGCGTCCATACTGTACATTGATTATCAGGCTGTACATTATTGGGCCGTGCATTATCACCCTGAGCAAACTTGGTCCGGGGCAATAATTGGAAGCCAATTTTGTATGAGGTGATAATGCACGGCCCAATAATCCGAGTCCCTGTGGCTTCGGATTATCGGGCTGTACATTATCTACGTGGACTGAAAATTACCAGCGAATCGACGCCACCCCGCTGCGCGGGGTGTCTATTTCTGGTCTGAGAGACACAAGTGAACCCTAACCTAACCGACCTAAGACAGAGTTCGCTTATGACAAGCCATTTTTGTCCGCGTCCACAAAGAGTGGACGCTAATTATCACGCTGTACATTATTGGGCCGTGCATTATTGGCTCCCTCACTTTGTAGTTGGTAACGCGGCCTCTGTCTTAGTATTTGCTCTGAGCCGTACATCCTCGTAATGCACCCGCGCGCACTTCATCTGGCTAACTAAGGGTTTGCGGACAATACTTGTTCCTAAAGGTTGGTACTCATATAGTTAAAACAACAAAACAGTTAATTCTAAAATTTAAACCAATAACGCGGAAGACCGACCAGATTTTGAATCTTAAATATAATGAATGAATGAACGCGGAAGAATTTTTGTTTGCTTCCAATATTAGATCACTAATGTTTGTCAGGATGAATAAAATACAATATGTACTCACCGGGCCAAACTGTTCGAAGTAATTCTTTACGTCTTCCAGCGTTGTGGGTGCTGATAACCCTCCTACGAAGATTTTCTTTGTCCTGGTCACCATCTGAAACAAAACAATCAACATTCATTAAAAAACCTACTATACTGTATATTGTGAATATCTAAGTTTCTATGTTTGTTACTCAATCACGCAAAAAATCTGACCCCGTATTATGGTCGGCCTTATCACGCGATAAAAGACAAGATAGGAGCGTCCTTTCGTTCTTTCGAAAGGTGTCAGCCAGTGACTGAAGGAGTATCTTGTCACTTATCACGTGATAAGTGACAAGATACTCCATAACCATGATACGGGGTCTAAACAAGTTTGGATGAATTTTGGCAAACGGCCAGATTATAATTTATAACACCCAGGATCAATCAGAATGAGATGATATTAGTGGTGTGTGGACGCTGACATATCTTAAGCTTTACTTTTTACATTCCTTTACTTGTATTTAGCCAAACCTAGTAGTCGTTTCTATTTGAAGCTTTGCAAGTACTAGTATGTAGAAGTAAGTATTATGAAAGACATTTCAATAATTTTGAAAAATATTTTTAGAGTCAGAAGCCGGATTTTCAATAGCTAATAAGTGCTCTGCAATAATACCTAGAATGCGCGGATTGACACTGACAGTTTTGATCAGGTTTATAACGCCTTTTTTTTAACTTATTTTTATTGTAACAGGTCACCGAGTAATACGTTCGTTCACTAGAATAAAATTTAAATAATTAATAGGCGGTCCCGTCCCGACGCCATCTTTGTTAAAGCTCGGTATGTTTGAGTATTGTAAAGTTTCAAGACTGTACGCCGTAACAAGCGCGCGGACTTGAATCTTGACCTTACTTTATAAAATAGCACTACATTTTTATTCTTTATTCTCTTAGGGTTTCTTTGAAGTGTAGTACTATGCAATAAAACTAGACAAAGATAAAGAAACATTCTGATGTTTAAATCAAAGTCAACTAGCGTCACCGAGACAAAGAAAACATACTTTTGCTTGATTATTCTAATTACTTACTGTCACTATCTCGTACAATGATAACATAACACGTACAAATTATAGAATGAATAACGGTTTTGACTTTATTCATAATCATTTGCTCTATTTATAATGGTATTGCATACTTGGAGCCCTTACAATTTTGCATACAGAAATGACATAGCGAGTGTCCGTGGCACGGAACAAATTTAAAAGATTAAAGTTGATAAGCAATGCATAATTTCAAAAATAAAAGCGTAGACGTTTACAGGAGATTTCATTATAACGTCAATAACACTGGCTTACTTTCAAAGGACGCGCCTGTTTCTTCTTGAATATTTATGCCGGTAATAACGAGCAAAAACGCATGCGACTAGCGAACAATGGCGATTTTAGGTATTCGGCGCCGGTGATGGAGCCGACAGCAGTGAAAAATAAAAATAAAAGTAGCCAGAAGACAATTACTATGAAGAAAGTTTTTAAATATACTTAATGTATGAAAATGCATTTTGATTTACTTTAAATATTTGACTAGCAATATTATAAATCATAGCAGCCCTATGAAAACATATCCTGCATCTACGTATGCATATAACACTCGACCTCATCATCATTTACCATCAGGCGAGATAGTGGTCAAATGCATACCTATACTTAATAAAAAACACTAGATCTTGAGTTTCTCAAGTGCCATGAGTTTGTTGGCATGTAAATGGAAAGTTGATTTCTAAATCGTCTTTCCGCTATGATTGTTTTAGAAAAAGTCATTTACTATCTACACATGCCACAATATACTAAAACCGTTAAAACTCACAAACAATAAACATATACTGCTTAACGAATTCACACTGTATGGATGTGTAGAAACTAGTCGTAATTACCAGGTAGCTGGTAATTAGGCGAAACAGGGCTATGCCTGGCGAAAAAATATTTTTATTAAAATATTATATACTAATGTAAGTATTTTTTGTAAGTATTTGAATAAGCAATACTTATATGGACCGTCAAATACTTTGGTAAGTACTAATTGCAGTTATTCAGAATACAAACAACTTTAAAAGGGATTGCTAACCAAACCTATTTACAATCCAAATACAAATAAAATTTAGTTCCGTAACAGGCTCATGCATAGTTAATGCAGTTAACAAGTTTACTAGCTTTAAATTTAAGGACCAACATGAAAACCTGTCATAGAGTGACTCGGCCCGCGGTGGCGGTCAATACTAAGCTATACAATTATTATATAGTTCACTTTTGACCGCCACCGCAGGCCGCGCCAGTCTCTAAGAGGTTTAACACATCGCCTCACGGACAGCCACTAAAGTCAAACAATTAACTCCTGGCGACTCGGTGTTTTTCAAACTCGACCGCCGGCTCAAACTGAATTCCTATTTGCATTATAAGTTTACATTGTACCGTGTTCAGGGATCAGTCGCGTTTTTTATTTATTCGTATTTTACGCTGCATATAAACAAAGATAACTATTCATGTTTAGGCTACGTATATAAATAATTTACTGATATTGCCGAGATTTCCTTACTTGTTGGTAAACTGTCATTTTGCGGAAGAGGGGCGGTATGTATGCAGTACTGCATATGTCCCGTTTCTGCACATCCCGCGCCTAACAGGAAGCACTCATTTAAATATAAGTGCTCAGTACGGAATCTGTACTGACTTGTCTGACAGTTGTCACTAGCAGCGGACAGCTTACTGTGACTTACTGTTGGCATATTGATTGAAAATCTTGTGAACTTTTACCTCCCTGCTTTAAATGCAGGAGACTGCATAGCTACCTTAAATGATAACCCAAATATCTCAATCAAGTACATATTCTATGTACTTACTAACATTTTCCACTTAAATGTGTCTGAGATGGCACCAAAATTTAGGTTTGGGATAGAATGTAAAGCCAAGTGGAAATTCAATAAAACAAGATTCACTAACGTAATTGAACTAATATAAGTGAGTGAGGCGCTTCGGAGTTCTGTGACGATCCCAAACGAAATCACACTCAAATATAAATGACGAGAAAGTGCCCCCGCCCGGCCAGCTACGTGTCCAAGTGGCGGCCCCTCCCTGGCATCTCCGTCTCTCCCGTAAATCTCGAGTGTGACAACATATCCTGCTTCTCCTTAACGGTTTCTGTCTAAACCACTGATTTAATTCTTTTGTGATGTGATCCCTTGTTGGGAAGACTTTTTTTCAACAAGTTTAAGCACTCATTGCTGTTAAAGAAGATAAAACATGATATTGAACTGTGTGTTTAAGTATAGGTCGTGCACGCTTAGTTTACGCGACAACGAACCAGCGCGTGTGGCGAATATAAAATCGATCCTGTATCTGTGACGGAATAGACTTCTTTTATGTCTATAATTGTAGGTGCCACCTTTCTCTTTTATCTCAGATGACGCTGTTTGGCACTTGGGCGTGGTTCAAAGAAGTGTTTAAGCTGATTGTCATGTAGCCTCGCGGTAGGTTATAAATGACAATTATCGGAATGTGCAGATCCTGTGCTGTGATTTGCACTCAATTTCTACCCGCCTGGAGCTGCTGTAGTTAGTTTAATGTCGTGTTTTGATTATGGGATATAAAACTTAATTACAATGCGGACAGTAAGCTTACTATACGAAACAAAGTTATTCATTCGATAATACAAAAACTATTTTTTTCATTATTGTAAGTACTATAGTGATATCGATATAAAACCAGATGATTTTACAGTATACATTTCAGCAAAAAGTAATCGCCGAAGGTAAAATCGCTCCACCGTAATCTCTCGGATGAGATCGATGTGATATTCAAAATAAATAAAGCGATGGGCGGTAATATCGCGCACGGGACCGATTTGTCCCGCATCGATAACCGGTCCGATTTTCAATGGATCACGTTTCGTTTCATTCATCGAATCAATATTTGTGATTGCGATTATTGATATTCGCAGCTGTGGCATTACGGTTAGTTAAAATAAACTCATTTGAGTTGAACTAAACTGGAGTTACGTATAAACACCAGAAATTTAGACTTATTTTTCAGTAGCATAGAACTTTTTATAATATATGAATAAAACAATAAATAAAAATTTGATAAAGTGGCATTTATTAGTGTGATTGTAAAGGGCGGTCCCGCGGGAGCGAGTGTCAGGTTTACCGGCGGCCGTCAGCCGAAACTGTTGGCAATTACCTTAAATGTGGACAACGCAGTTCATTCCACTGGGAAAATTATTATTCACCGCATATCCAATTTTTGGCTCACTCTAAATTGGAACGCTACCTGTGATTGCCTGACTTAATCGCCTCTCGACTCGATTTTGCTTGCCCGGATTCTTACTTTGATTTTTGTGTGTGACCTCTGCAAAGTATGCGTCAATTCGACTTTGAGTTCATGTACATACTCTAAGATTTACGCAGAAAAATACATCAAAACTGACGGTTGAAAATGTTTTCTAAAATTAGACAATGCTCAAAAATCATAATTCAAAATTTTCAAACGTGTTTACGGCACAAACAAGAGCGCCGCTTGGCCAAACGACGTTATCCGCCCCCTCGTTAACAAGAGTCGGTCACCGCAGTCGTTTCGTTGTGAAAAATACAACAATTTAATTTAGTCTAACTTGACCAGAGGCGGCGGCGGCAAACACCGAACGGTCGTAGCACGACAAAAACATACACACATCAATTACAACACGACCACCCGAGCCACGCCACGAGCGTCCCTCGCGACCGCGGGCTCGCGAGCGCGTCTACGTGTCCACTGTGACACGACATCAGTTTGCAATCAGGGCGTCAATTCCAAAAATAGATTAGACTGAAATTGTAGATTAAGTTTACGCGTGCGTTCACGTCCACGAGAACAAAATCCCTGGAGTATACTTAATGCACCCGAGTTAATTCACCTGGGGGAATTAAGAACACTAAAAGTATAATTAATTCACCTCAAAAAATCTGGGGGGTTTAAAGTATACTTTTTAGTTCCCCTAATTCACCCTTAATTCACCTAGGTGAATTAGGTTAACTAAAAGTATACTTAATGCGCTCGCGACCAACCAAGGGTGAATTAAGTATACGGACAGTACACCTTATGCACTCGTGTCCAGTCACGGGTGAATTAAGTTTACTGAATGGGTACCTTATTCACCCGTGACCTGCTAACGGTGTATTAGGTATACTTTTTTGACAACTTTATTTGCCCGATAGGTGAATTAGGTAATCTTATCTGTGAGTGAATTTTAGTGCCCTCCAACGCAACCGCAGTTCCATTAGGTATACTTTTTATTTCCCTGATTGGTGCTTTATTTTTGAGCTAGATTAGAAATTTATTCCCCTGATAGGTCAATTAGGTTGACTGGTAGTGGACTTTGTGCCCTCGAATCCAGCAAAGGGTGCATTAGGTGCACATTCTGTCAACTTTATTCCCCTGATAGGTGAATTAGGTTGACTGAAAGTGGACTTTATGCCCTCAAATCCAGCTAAGGGTGCATTAGGTACACAATCTGTCAACTTTATTCCCCTGATAGGTGAATTAGGTTGACTGAAAGTGGACTTTGTGCCCTCTAATCCAGCTAAGGGTGCATTAGGTGCACATTTTGTCAACTTTATTCCCCTGATAGGTGAATTAGGTTGACTGAAAGTGGACTTTGTGCCCTCGAATCCAGTTAAGGGTGCATTAGGTACACATTCTGTCAACTTTATTCCGCTGAATTAACCAGACCAAACATACTACGCACATTGTGGAGGAATGCCCGAGGCGGCGTTATACCGGAGACATGAAGGATCTGCAAGCAATATTTGCGGATGCCGGGGATTGGTTATCAAACCTTTGTAAATTTAAGTCTTTTTTCTGAATAAAGCCATATGATAATAATGAGGCATTCTGTTAAAAAGATAAGGTGCAAGAATTTTTACAATAATTATCGTGCGTAAATTGAGGGAAGCAGAACCAAGGTAACCGACCCTCCGAATCGCTAAACTTAAGTGGCAGTGGGCAGGGCACATAGCACGTAGAACCAATGGCCGTTGGGGCGGAAAGGTTCTCGATTGGCGACCACGTACCGGAAGACGCGGCGTGGGTAGGCCCCCACAAGGTAGACTGATGACCTGGTAAAGGTTGCGGGAGTCCGCTGGATGCGGGTGGCGCAGGACTGGTCACTTTGGCACTCTTTGGGGGAGGCCTATGTCCAGCAGTGGACGTCTTTCGGCTGATATGATGATGATGAAATTGAGGTAAATCAATAGGTATTAGTTTAAATCTAAACGAGTAATTAAAACGACCATACTCAACAAATATTTTTATCGCAACATATCTAAATAACTAACTTCGATTATAACCATGTAACAAACTAAAATTATCCATTTGCCCTTTATAATACCATGAAATTGCATTGTAATATTTGTAATCTAGCTAACACAATGAATAAAACTGAAATTGGAACCTTATTCACCTATCAGGGGAATAAAGTTGTCAGAATGTGTACCTAATGCACCCTTAGCTGGATTCGAGGGCACAAAGTCCACTACCAGTCAACATTATTCACCTATCGGGCGAATAAAGTTGACAGAATTTGTACCTAATGAACCCTTAGCTGGATTTGAGGGCATAAAGTCCACTTTTAGTCAACCTAATTCACCTATCAGGAGAATAAAGTTGACAAAATGTGCACCTAATGCACCCTTAGCTGGATTAGAGGGCACAAAGTCCACTACCAGTCAACATTATTCACCTATCGGGCGAATAAAGTTAACAGAATGTGTACCTAATGCACCCTTAGCTGGATTCGAGGGCACAAAGTCCACTACCAGTCAACATTATTCACCTATCGGGCGAATAAAGTTGACAGAATGTGTACCTAATGCACCCTTAGCTGGATTTGAGTGCATAAAGTCCACTTTTAGTCAACCTAATTCACCTATAAGGGGAATAAAGTTGACAGAATGTGTACCTAATGCACCCTTAGCTGGATTCGAGGGCACAAAGTCCACTACCAGTCAACATTATTCACCTATCGGGCGAATAAAGTTGACAGAATTTGTACCTAATGAACCCTTAGCTGGATTTGAGGGCATAAAGTCCACTTTCAGTCAACCTAATTCACCTATAAGGGGAATAAAGTTGACAGAATGTGTACCTAATGCACCCTTAGCTGGATTCGAGGGCACAAAGTCCACTACCAGTCAACATTATTCACCTATCGGGCGAATAAAGTTGACAGAATGTGTACCTAATGCACCCTTAGCTGGATTTGAGGGCATAAAGTCCACTTTTAGTCAACCTAATTCACCTATAAGGGGAATAAAGTTGACAGAATGTGTCCCTAATGCACCCTTAGCTGGATTTGAGGGCATAAAGTCCACTTTTAGTCAACCTAATTCACCTATAAGGGGAATAAAGTTGACAGAATGTGTACCTAATGCACCCTTAGCTGGATTCGAGGGCACAAAGTCCACTACCAGTCAACATTATTCACCTATCGGGCGAATAAAGTTGACAGAAGGTGTACCTAATGCACCCTTAGCTGGATTTGAGAGCATAAAGTCCACTTTCAGTCAACCTAATTCACCTATAAGGGGAATAAAGTTGACAGAATGTGTACCTAATGCACCCTTAGCTGAATTCGAGGGCACAAAGTCCACTTTCAGTCAACATTATTCACCTATCAGGAGAATAAATTTGACAAAATGTGCACCTAATGCACCCTTAGCTGGATTAGAGGGCACAAAGTCCACTTTCAGTCAACCTAATTCACCTATCAGGGGAATAAAGTTGACAGAATCTGTACCTAATGCACCCTTAGCTGGATTTGAGGGCATAAAGTCCACTTTTAGTCAACCTAATTCACCTATAAGGGGAATAAAGTTGACAGAATGTGTACCTAATGCACCCTTAGCTGGATTCGAGGGCACAAAGTCCACTACCAGTCAACATTATTCACCTATCGGGCGAATAAAGTTGACAGAATGTGTACCTAATGCACCCTTAGCTGGATTTGAGAGCATAAATTCCACTTTCAGTCAACCTAATTCACCTATAAGGGGAATAAAGTTGACAGAATGTGTACCTAATGCACCCTTAGCTGAATTCGAGGGCACAAAGTCCACTTTCAGTCAACATTATTCACCTATCAGGAGAATAAATTTGACAAAATGTGCACCTAATGCACCCTTAGCTGGATTAGAGGGCACAAAGTCCACTTTCAGTCAACCTAATTCACCTATCAGGGGAATAAAGTTGACAGAATCTGTACCTAATGCACCCTTAGCTGGATTTGAGGGCATAAAGTCCACTTTCAGTCAACCTTATTCACCTATCAGGGGAATAAAGTTGACAGAATGTGCACCTAATGCACCCTTTGCTGGATTCGAGGGCACAAAGTCCACTACCAGTCAACCTAATTGACCTATCAGGGGAATAAATTTCTAATCTAGCTCAAAAATAAAGCACCAATCAGGGAAATAAAAAGTATACCTAATGGAACTGCGGTTGCGTTGGAGGGCACTAAAATTCACTCACAGATAAGATTAACTTATTCACCTATCGGGCGAATGAAGTTGTCAAAAAAGTATACCTAATACACCGTTAGCAGGTCACGGGGAATAAGGTACCCATTCAGTTAACTTAATTCACCCGTGATTGGACACGAGTGCATAAGGTGTACTGTCCGTATACTTAATTCACCCTTGGTTGGTCGCGAGTGCATTACGTATACTCCCAGTGAACTTAATTCACCTCAGGGGCATTAAGTCGACTTAAAACATCTTGCGGATTTGACAGGTGAATTAATTATACTTTTAGTGTTCTTAATTCCCCCAGGTGAATTAACTCGGGTGCATTAACTCCAGGACAAAATCTTGTTGGAAACAAGCAAGCAGGATATAAATTGGAGAACAGATTCGATGTATGCATGGCACCATAATATGTGCTTGATTCACACGCGCTAAGCCTTTTCTGTCGGAGTGAGTCGTGGTCAAAATACCTATGTCATTAAAATCACTTCAAAATTGAACATATGGAAGCGTCGACATTATAGTCGCACTTCTGTTATTCAACGCTTCCTATTAATCAATTAATTTAGACTTCATTTTCGCTAGTCGGTGTAACTAATGATTTTATATGTGCATTATTTATTATACTTGTCATAATAGACATATATTGTCATTTACATTACTACTCCAAAAATACTTTTGACTGCTATGAATGACTATTGTTATCATGCTCAATGATAACAATAGTCATCTCACTGTGTGATGTAAGAGTGATTGCCCTGATTATTTGTACGCTTATATCATTGGTTGAACTATAGTAAATAGCAGGAAGAGTGCCAATAACTGTTTATTCGTTTCATAACCATCTTACTTGTTTTTTACTGCCCTGTATTTAAATATAGACAGTAAGTTTATTCAATGATAAACCAGAGATAGTCCTAGTCGGAGTTTAGAGAGTTGATCTCGGATCGTGATCTCCTGGAAACGCGCAAAGACTAACTCAATTCATAATGTGCCATGCACGCTGCGTCGGTGAAATTTTTATGTTTCCACCTGTATCCCCCAGCGCACTGCATCTAAAGGTATGCACCCAACGTCAGCACTCACGCTATTACTTAGAATGCTAAACCATTTTAAACTGTGAGAGTTATTTGATTAATCTCTTTTTTTGAAGCTAGTAACATTGGTGTCTTTGTACCTTGCATTTTGATTAGATGTGTGTTGAAACAGTATCGTATTATGCTGATTCGCGTTTTTTCTCTACCAATATATTTCTTTTCAAAGTGCGGTTATGTTATTTTGTGTTTTTCCAAGCCCCAGTTAGGCCAAAATTAATCAATTTTTACTCAGAGACAATTTTGTGATCGCCCGCCGCCCCACAAAGGTCGCTCCAACGCTGACGTAGCGTTACATTTTTTTGTTTGCTCCCGGCTTTTGGTCTGCCTATCCACTCTTTGTCTTCCTGAATAATGCGTGCTTTGAATATACTTTTCATTATTATAAGACCTGTGACCAAAAAAAACGGTAACGTTTTTCATAGAATTTGCATGTGTGAACTACGGTAATTTTTTTATAAAACCCTATAAAGAATGTAAGGAAATTTATTTCAAAACCTACTCGTAGCTAAGTATTTATTACATTTCAAAGATACCAGAAATATTCAAATTTTCGACGTTCATATATCATTCAGAATATACTTTATCACAATATATTCGCAACATTATGTAAGTAGAGGTACACATTTGCCTTGAGCGCAGTGAGCATTCCACATAGATAGCAGATGATCCCGTCTCGTCGTGTCGCACACCTTATCTGGTTCACAGCTCATTAGGTCCGCACGGAGCGGCTGCGAGCAGACCTGTGCCATTTGTAACAATACAGGGACCGCACGGATGGCAAATGGTGATTCTCAGGGCTTACCGTGCCAGTCTCGTTACTTCAGTCGCAGTCTCCCTCCACGCGACGTGAAATAACTACTCGGCTAAGGCGTGCGACATCAACCGACGCAAGACACTAACCGCGTACGTTCTAAATGGCAGACATTAACAAAACGTTATTGCTTCTCGGCTTCACCAGCACTTGCACAGTATTAATCTCTATCTCGTTCTGATGCTCACTATCTGACGCTTTGTAGACTAGTCAATTCCTAGAATAGCTAGACTTGGCTCCGGCACGTATTGTTATTCGAAGGTAAGACTATTTAGTACAGTCAATTGCGACTGTGATGTGACATCAATGCAAGTATTTGTCTGTAAAATATCCTAAATGCAAATTTCCCCAACGACTTTACTATTAGATTCTAAGTATTGATGCGTTTCATTCAAATACAACATGTTGAATTATTTACATATACTGTGGATCAAATATATTCTGAGGTTCTGTTTTTTTTTTCAATATCCGATAAAGCAAGTACAAACAACCAAATACGAAAGAAAAAGCGAATGCATGTAAATGAGCAAACTTCTTAGAATTACATCGTGAGCTGAATAAATAACGACTGATCGATGCGTTGATAAGCCCATGAAAATTTTAAAGGAGATCTGTAGAAACGGATGAAGTGGGTATCTATTCTTGAAGCTTAGGTATTGCTCTCCTTACTTTTTGCGTCCTTTCACTAGTACGCAAGTCCTCTATATATAGGCGAACAAAGGACCACTTCTTTCAACTTGATAGAATATGTCGTATTGGTACGTTTGCGAATATTAGGTACATTTGTCTCGTATATGGTTGAGTATACATGTAGCAAAAGACAAATATTGCGTATTGCATACATCTACCTACAGTTCGGTAAAGTTTCTTGATGTACTGCTGAATGTACGCTTCTAAATGCCTACGCGAGGGCTGCAAAACAAAAGGCACATTTTAGCCATCTAAAACGCGAAAGACCTCCATGCACCCGTCATCGAAACCCATTCAAACACATTGGAATGACTCCATTTCCGCGAACGTTTGGCGTTTATATAGTAGTAGGTGTACGCGTACTTACTTTCCTTTTTGCACTCTCGCCCATTGAGTGGATGAAAGCGAGACGTCAAGTCGCCTTACCGCTTACTCCCCCATCTTTGTTAAATGCAAAAACCTACGCTCATAATAACCCTAACCCATTGTTAAGACTCGCTGAGAATGTTTTATCTCGAATATGCAGACAGGAACGCTGAATATAATACCGACACAGAATCAAAGACCGACATAACTGAGCTAGATTCCTGCAATTTGACGCAGTATTATCTAGACTTAATTTTATCTGATTGTGTTTGGAATATGTGAAATACTAATAACATTTGAGAAGAGCACCATCTCTCATCCTCATCCCTCTCATGATTTTGAAGTAATGTTTGCGAAGCACGAACATCGATTATAACGATGGTCGACAATGTTTGTTTCAAATAGTCACCTAATGACGTAGCTGAGAATTTACCTTTTGTGAAAATGAATGCGAAGATATGATTCATGAAAGTAAAGTTTGTAGGTAAATTATTACATAGAGATTTCAGTCCCCATTAAAAGTGAAGGATACAAGGTATTTCGAGGTTTATTTTCTTTTTGCTACGCATAATCAAATAAAACTTGATTTTTTGTTTCGAGTCAAATTATAAGCGGAGGGGAGGGTGAAATAAAAAAGTGAATAATGAATGCGGAGGCCGAAACAGGGACCGCGCGACCGTAGCAATTATTTTGTTTCGAGTGCCATCAACGCGGTACGTTCTTTCAAGTTTTCATACATTAGGCAAATGTCGGAATTCGCAATAAGGGCCTAAATGTAGTAAGCGGCTGCGGCCTGGGATTATTACACGAGTAGGCCAAGAGATCACGGGCTCAATTCAGAATTCACTTTTTTACACGTTTTCATATATAATTTTTGTACGATACTATATTTTCAGTTCGATACACAAATCTGCAAATTTGTTAATGTTTGATCGCGCGTACCTAAGTGTGTTTGTAAACTACTGAACCATACATTTCACAAAGCGATAATAATACTCTGGCTGCGAAATAGTTTAGCAAAGTTGAGGTTTCAACATTAATTTAAACAGTGGCAATATTACTGTTTACTCGCCAACTTTATGGCGCTATTATATTTTCGAGAAATTTGTAAAGCGTGGATACCGTTTTCTCCTTTACCTCACTAGAAGTAATGGCGTCACTAAACAACTTTCTGACGTTTTCGCTCTGACACACAAAACGAGCTGGAAAATGTATGGCACGCCATTCGTAAGAGTAAATAAATACAAACTACAGAAACAAGTGTCATGTATGACGAAGGCTGCCTACAAAACATGCAATCCGTATGAATGATTGCCGTCTGACTGAACTCTATGTGCCTTGTATTTTTTCCGAATCCCTACTAAAAGAAAACGACGTCCCCGACAAAACGACTGTGGAAACTGATTCGTGTTATGTTGGTGTAAGAGTAGTATTCTGTATGACACATGAGGCGATGGGTTGAGCGTTTTCGTCTCCACATCGGTCGATAGTGTTGACGAACAAAATAAGCTCCCCTCGGGTGGGAGCGGTGTCAAGAGGCTACAGGATTAAACTTAAACTGGGTTTACCCGCAGTTTAATTACACAAAAGGTATGTATTCACGTGCCACTTGCGCGAATGTGCTATTACCTGACACTAAGTTAGACATTAGTTAATTATAACGTCTAACTATGCTCGCCTCCGCAGTGAAGGGCGAAATTTTAACATGATAGAATTTTAAATTTAGCTTCATTTTCAAATTCAAACGAGGGAAAATAACGCTGATTCTTGTAATACAGACCGCTATAACAACAACTTTCGTCATAACGTTATTGCAATTAAAGAAGTTTCAATATACATGCGTCCTTTGAATAATTTTAGTACAACTGGCTTGTTGTTCGTGTGCGTGATGCAATGTAAAAGGCCGCACACAGTCGGCGACTGTACTAAATTGTGCGTGGTACGGAAAACTTTTACAATTTTATGGCATGGTGGCAAGAGCAGGTCAATAAATTCTGAGCACTCCTCTAAAACCAAACTTGGTAGAATAAGATGCTGTAATTTAAGATTACAGTATCATAATCCCCATTTAAACTTAATAATGGGTCATAGGAGAAATTTTATGATATGAAATACTGCGCTGCAATTGATTCACGAGTGTTGTTTTAATTTTGTTTCATATTTGTTTACTTTTATCATGTCACATTTTTTTCAAGTTTACGATTTATAAAACCCTTTTTCGATCGTCCCTGCGAAGATGACACTCAAATTTAAATTCTCTAATTCTTATTTTGGATAGCTTGTGACATACAAGCTATCCAAAATAAGACAAGACACAATATGGTTGTACATATTGTTAATCCTTTTCATATAGCTCACTGAAAAAAAGGGAAAAATCCTGTGAAGCGTGTACAATTTCTCCATGTTGCAGAAGAAAACAACGTAAAAACGGATTAAAGAAAACAACCCGAAATGATGAATAGCGTTATAAGATAAAGCCAAATGGAATTGAGAGAATGAATCAATAGCGCTAATTATCCAGACCAGGCTACTCTGGATTCATCTGGGTAGCTTTACAAACGGGATGAATGCTTTCTCGATAGAGAAGGAATTGTGAGATCGGGAGTTATCTTGGCAATCTGACATAATACACCCTCGATAAGTAAATACTGCCCCACGCTCAAAAAATGTAGCCCTTGAGATACTTTTATTATACACTACGTAATGAAGTTATTGTTCATTTAATCTTAAAGTTTGTTTTGTAACATTTTGGTATGCAAAGCTTGGTCATCGTAATTTAAAATGTGTATAGTTTTTTATGGGTGATTTATATATATGCACTCAATTTTATTTGATGCCACTGGTTTAGGTCCGAGCTATTATGGCCTTTATTTTGTATTACAAATAGAGACCAAGGAACCAACATGGGCATGGAGTTAATATTAATTCCTGAATATATCTGTACCTACAAGTACATGGACATAAAAAACAAATTAGTTGCACACGTCCCATTAAAACCGTCTTGAGGAAAAACGCCGAGTTTTATGAGGAGTACCAACACTGCGAACATAAAAATAGTCCTCCGTACTTGCGGCGCTGACGATGTTTCCGACCAGCTGACATGGTGCAATATGGCGGACTTCCGCGACCGCGAATAACGTCACGTACACGACTTCATGTTTGGGATTTTGAATATTTTTTACTCCTCGCAAGAAGTAACGCTGAAAAATATCTGGGGCATTTAAATTAAGGTAAGCGTGAAATAATGTCACATATTACCTACAAGCAGCTTTCTATTTTTTTATAACACATTATACGCTCCATTATCAATAAAATTATTCCTAACAAATTTTATTACAAAAAAATGCTATAACCAACAGACAGACAGCGAATAATCGCATATTATGTGTTCTGTCAGACCAGTGCAGTGACGACTTATATTATACCCTAAAAATAACTTACTCCAAAATTCACTGGGGATCTAAATTACTTGATCGTTGATATGTCGATTATGTATTTGTCGCGAGCACTCGTCCTGCCGTGCTATACTAGGAGCGAAATAATGTTAACAAACTTTAACTTGTATCATTTAACTTAGCCGAAAATTTTTAAATCACCGCAGAAATCGTGCCATGTGCAAAACATAGCCACGATGACGGCCTAATTCGCATTTCCTTACTATTCAGTTTCCTTATACGTTAACGTAATACCGAAAAGATCACCACGTAATATATCGCGCGGGTAACGCCGTGTGGTGGCTTACGAATAATGCGTTAAGATCGTGGCTACATTTGGATTTAGCGTGCCATTAGACGAAACTTACGTCACGCAGGTAAAGCCTTGGCATTATTCAACTATGTCTTACGCATTTATTATGTGCTAATTGTTCCGAAGAAAAACATTGTATTCTGTTCATGTTTCAGGTCAAATGAAAATGATGTTAAGTAAACAAATGTTGAGGTATCCCGGAAATAATGTGAAATATAAATACATTGAGTGTTACCTACCAATTGAGAAAATATGGTGGAGATCTGAGTAAAATCTGTATATATAGCGTAGTTTTTGGCACCAAGGGAGTTGATTAATGTCAATCGACATGATCTTGAATCCAGTAGTTTCTTAAAAGCAACGTTTGTTACGCGTATAAGTTTAAAAAAATATTTTCAGCACACTAAACTTAATGTTTTTAATAGTTTTATAACAGATGTTATAAGTTTTTAATCGTTCTTTTCTTTTTGTCGCATAATATTTTGTTGCCAAGTAACGTCAGGATTTTAGGACAAACAATGTTATGCCACACAAAGGACACCCGTTTTTACATATTTTAATATAAGGATACACACAACATGATCAGTACATATTTTTATCACTGCAATAATTACAAAAGCATTATTATTCCTTAATAATATTTTTTAAAATTAGCATCACAATAATTGACAGGCACCAAGGCGTCAAGAAAAATATCAACAATAATCCGCGTTAAACAGCTGCCAAGTTGAGGCTCAAGCGGTGTTGTAGTTAATTGTAATAAGCTTCGAGCTAGATTGGGGGCCGTGGGTGAGCGGAAAAGGGGGGAGGGGGAGTATTGCGCAAGCGCATGGCAGCGGGTACTCAAGCACGCGTCGACACTCGAGCGCCCTCGAGCCGGCACTCGGCGCTCGCCGCGTCGAATTGAAAAGATACCTACGCCGACACCGCACTGAATATTCGCTCACGTATCAAAACCGTAAAATGCAAATCTATGCAGTGCGGTTGTCTAGAGTGCTTGCCGCTCGCGGGCGCGATTCATCAAATACAATCTACCACGGATTATGATGAGTCCAGCTTGGTGAGAGTATAGGTTTGCTAGATAATACTTATCTTTTTTGGTTTCTATTCTAAGACTTTCATTTGTATTTTTGTTCCCAACTAAGGTAATTTAATTCTAGAAGAGCTACTCATTAGTCCTTGTTAAATTGAATATTTAACACGATCTACCTATTTTTTGAAAACGCTCTATTACACGTAGAAATTAAGTTACTCTCAAGATAATAACGACAAATTTCAGTGTTGAAAGATCGCAACGTTAATCTAAATATGATATCACTGGATTCTTTGTACATTTATTGCATGTTGTTTATTTGGCGTATACACGAAATCAAATTACAACATCCATCTCGCTGGCCTAATAGTGCCCCGGACACGTTAATAGAAAACGCAAACGAATGCGGTGCGACATGAGATGGAAGCACAGGGTCACAGGACGCGTCACCTCTGTTTGTACAGGCGCACCTACCTATGTACGAGTATCTACGCTCC
Organism: Epinotia demarniana; assembly: GCA_945867215.1. NCBI lineage: Eukaryota > Metazoa > Arthropoda > Insecta > Lepidoptera > Tortricidae > Epinotia > Epinotia demarniana. The sequence continues at coordinate 19,879,351 of OX244266.1, read as the reverse complement.
AATTTATAATGCGGACAAGCCACACTGAAATGGATTTACAGCTGCAAACCTGCTTGCCTTTGATGAGGGTCTATTTTCAGATGCGGGCCGAGCGCACCGCAACATTCCGATATTTCCAGCCGATATATTATTATTACGCTCGAATCCGAATCGATGGCATGTTATAAAATTTATTACGCACTCGTCTCCCCGCCGTTTTCTTATTTGTAAACAGCGCTTGGGTAACTTCTCGCGAGCCGTCGATGATGTTTGATGTCTCGTTAAAAATATAGACGGCCGTCAATTGACGCGAATAAATCCGCAGCTAATTTGTCGACTGACAAGTCGAGGGACGCGATATAAATAATTTTTAGCTCGTTTCGACATGAGTTGGTATTAATAAATGCCAAAGAAGTGGTCTTTGGAACAAAAAAATCACGAAGGGTTAGGGTAATCAAATTATGTTTTGAATGAGCGTTAGGTAGATCCCACTGTCGGCTTTCCATATAAAAATTGACATTTAGATCTACCTAACGTACGTATTAAAAATGCGTTACGTGATCGAACTGTAGAAGCAATTTGAAGTGAGTGGCTGGACTTAATCTGTACGTCAATCGGCGTGAACGTTCGAAGCGGGTTTTCGATAGCGTCGCAGTCAGGTGGCATGTAAAGTTTGGTGTAATCCATTGTAGGTGAACTAAAGTCCGCAGTGTCTTTTAGGCACGCCTACTCTGTATGCAAGCGTTTTCCTGCACATCCGTTGTACGCGACCGCGGCAGGACTTCCGTACACAAAATACTATGTTTATGTCGAGTTCTTTTAGAATTCCTCGTCGTAGTTGACTCTTCGTGCCGACAGCGAACAGGAAATACACATACTTTAAACTTTTCGCTGGGATTATCAAATTCCACATATTGTATTAAACGGTTTATCATCGTTTCCTAAACAACATTTCAATTTATTTCACAAACCTTTCATTCCTCAAATTGCTCATACTAAAAATAATTTTTAATGGCAAATGTTACGCTTTAAAAACATATTGAATATAAAATTGTCATTTAAAAAATGTAGTAATACTCATAAGTAGCGCCAAGCTTCCTATGTTACACAGCGCAACCCTACCACTACCAGCCACGCTCTACAAATTCTACATTTTGGTTAAAAAGTAAAGCTTTGTTGGGCACATCCCGGTCGCCGCATAGACTCTCACGCGTGTCTATACTTACTAAATACCTACGCAATAAATACAAATACGACCTAGCAATAAATACAAATACGAGTGACTGTATTAACATAAAAATTTGTAATGGATAAACAGAAATTGTTATCATATCATGGTCATATCCATGTCATAAGATTTGCGATGTTAGGAGCTCAGAAAACAAAGTATGACGCCCCTGTATGTAGAATGTCATAAACCCATTATTCGTAATTGAGGTTACTCGCGGAAGTAAACGTGGGGAGGTATTCACGAAGGCGTGATGTCAACGATTTTTCGAAAAGACGGTGCGATGCTGTCATTTGGGGTTTACTAAACTTTAGACAACTCGAAGTTTATCAAGCTATAGACGGACGAAGAAAACAAACGTCCATATGCTTGATATCATTGTAATTTTACATAAGTACTTATTTTTATTCATCGTCGTCACGTCTTTGGTGGCATAGTTAAAATAATAGTACTTTAATGATAAAAGGGACACCAGTATAATAAAAACGTACCAAATAATTTATTTTTAAACCTAGTTTAAATAAACATGTATGTAAAATTACCCCAAAACGAAAAATGTCTTTGATCATTTGACAAAATTGCCGACACGTTTCCCCGTAACTTCTATAAACATTTTAAATTCCAATCAAAACCCCATAAAGCAATCACCGCCGCTGCCGCCGTTAAATTGTTTTTATATACTTAGTGTGGAAGTGGCTTTACGAACGAGTGAATAGCGTGGTTTCAAATATTTTTCGCGCTTATTGTTCATATTCTATTTTAACATGCCGTTATTGCATTTAAAGTTTACCCAGTCATTATTCGTTTTCAATAGGCAGCATACACGGGTATTGCCACGTTTGGCGGCCAGACATTTGAATAATTCAAAAGACGGGTGTGTAGAAAAATCGCGCGACCAGGAAGGTAATCGCGTAATTTTTCGAACGAACAATGGATTTTGATCGTCAAAAAAAAAGTTGATATCGCGTTCGAAAGTTACATGATGTCGTTGCACGCGCATGACTCGACCACGCGGATGGACGGTGGAACCATTGTCACACCACACGAGGCTTTCTACTCGTGAACTAATTTTTTTGGTTAAATATATAAAGTTTTTACTATATCTAAGCTTTTACTCAAAAAACATACATATTCACTCAAAAAACTACTACACAATCAGATTTCATAAATGTAAATCTAATAGGTTTTAGAAATTGTTAGTAAAATCACCGCCACCGTCGCTATACATTTATTGTTTTTACCCACTTAGTGTGGGAGTGGCTTTACGAACGAGTGAATAGCGTAGTTCGAGATATTTGCCACACTAATCTCCATTTTAAGAACGGTCGTGCGATCCTCAAGCCTAGGATTACGGAACTTGCGTGACACTAATTAAGTTGGAATTAAGGCCGAAGCTGTATCAGGAGCCACGGCGCGAGTTATAAATGAAAGGGTATTACGCGTGTTTACTTATTACACCGTACTCATAGGAAACTGATACAACGCACAATTTTGTTACCGCTTTCTGCATTAGCCAGTATTTCATGCGTGATATTTGACAAATTAGTGTCCCCAGATTGAATTTCACTCTGAGATAACAACATACTCAGCAAAAGAAACTTGCAATCGTAAGCAAATCGATCCGATCCATTAATTATACTTTTCGAGAACAATTAATAGTCATATTAGAATAAACCTAAACTGATATACATACATGTGCTTATAATAATATACTTCATTATTGATAGGTGATTATCAGAACTGTAAATTACTTCAGTTGAGAATTTGTTGTGCAGTTGTGATTTTATTTTTAAACAGAACCATGATCGTTAAATTATTTATAAAGTCTCACTGCGATGTCCGATCACGTGTTTGAAATATGATTGTTACATTTTATACAGTTTTTTACACATAAACTGTTCAAAAAGTCATATAATACTCAGATCAGTCTATTGTCAATATAATATTCCCCTAATCCTTCTGAAGAAGCGTAAAAGTCAAACACAAATCCTACTTTGCTGTCACTTGTGTTAAAGTAGGGCACTCACTTTGATGGCTTTCGAGGAATCGACAAGTTTTGCAACTTCGGTATTTATCAACTTTCCTATTAGGGCCTTATTGATGACATCGTTACGTTGTCGATTTAATTATCTGTGGTCATGTCGGTGGAATGAAATGGGGATGAACGAATGAAACGAATGGGAAATAAAGGAATGAAAACAGAACAAGGCAAAGATCGGACATCGATTGAGCGTGGCATTGAGGCCTCGAGTATCCGATGTAAGCTGCGCCCGATCGCCTAATCCCTGTGCTCGGCTAACGGCAGCGGTTAGGCCCTCTACGTAAATTTGTGTAATTTGGAATCCAGGCCAAGTGCCAAGGGATCGGGCGGCTTGGCGGCAATGGTGATTGATATGACGCTGTTGTGAGCATCGCCTTGCCCAACCTCGGGCCGCGGCCCTGTCAGTCTCAGACAGCGCGTTGCATTTCTAATAGGCTTGCCAGCCTCTAATAATACTATAAATAGGTGTAACATTTATGTAGACGACGATTTATTAACTTTCGGTAGATTTCAAGTTTCACTCAAAATTATAAAGTTTGTCAGAATAAAGGCACTCTACGCCTCTTACACATAATTACTATAAGGTACATACATACTCTTATCAAAATTTGGTTGACATGGTGAAATTTTATAAAAATCGTTTGCTCATTTGTTAGGAAAAATCCGCGTCTATTACTGCGATGCATGTAATAACGACGTTGTAATATCATTTCCTGTCACCTTGCAAAACTTTGGGTTACATGTAATTATAGTATAACTAGTCACTAGTCAAGCAGTGTGATAAGAGTATTATTAGAAACAAAAAGTGTAGTTGCTTATTTTCAAAATGTAATTTAGTTGAAATATATCGAGCATGAAAAGCATTACCCATCTAATTATGATAAAAACCGGGCAAGTACGTATCGGGCCACGCGTAGGTAGCGTAGGGTTCCGTAGTTGCCTGTCTGTCTTTGTTACATCGACAAGTAAATGGTGTGTTGTGTGCCGAATTAGTACGATAGTTGGCCATTTCAAGAACATTTTAGTTGGTCGACTATGGTTACGAGTAATGATTTCTAAGCCATGATTGTTTTCCCTTTAAACTCATGATTATTATGCGCATTACACATGCTGCCTCAATTTTTTCACATTCCGAGTAACAGCCATTTACTCGGCAAAAATGTCGGCTTTAAAGTCCAATATCACACAAATAGACCACTCTGTAGAAAAATGGCTTCGAAAAACCCACAATATTTTTGAAGAAGCTATCCAACGATACTATGGGATTAAAGGAAAAAGATATCCCCACTTTACGTGTAAGGGAGAACCTTATTTTTTATTGTTCTACCATTTTGTCAACGTGATTGATTTATAGTTGCCCAGATGCCGAATTACAGCTTTCTAGTAGTAAGGGTCACCGAGCTAAGCCGCAGACGGACAGACGGATAGACGGACATGGCAAAACTATAACGGTTGTTGACTACGGAACCCTAAAAAGGAGTTATTGAGCAAGATTTAGCTTGTACTTAATTTATTTGGTTTTTGATACTACCTCCGAGTGATGGAAGAGCGGGATCTTCCGATACTATCATATTATAATACCTCGTGGAAGGTTCCAACTGCTTGTTTTTATTACGTGTGAAAAAGTCAAAAAAACAACTTTTGTATTTTGTGGTTAAGGTTCTTCCTTTGTGTACCCATTTGAAAATCAGCCCTCAGATTATCTGTTTCCAAAACGTTGATGTGTTGGCATACGAATTTCAAATTCTGGTTTCCGCAACGCGTTTAAAAACGATCCATCTCCATTTCGTACTATACAGAATTTATATTACTTGTACGGCTTCCACAGCCGATCGCTCTCCTACCGCCAGGCTGCGAGAAACTGAATTTCAAATAGCTACGCAAAACCTGCGGTTGCTCCGGCGCGCTCTTCAATTTCTGCTATTAGTTGCCTTCCGCTTTCTGCGAAATGTACGCTTACCGGTCGAGTCCATCGCCGGCCAAAAAATGGTCAGAGTTAGGGAGGCGGGGTATTATACGGTACAAAGCCCCTGTAATCAACTATTGGTACAAGGAGACTGTTCTTAATTTTAAAACTAAAACTTTTTAGCCTTTGTCAGCAATGTATGAAGAAAAAATCCGTAAACTAAGATGAATTTAGTAAATGGTACAAGAAAAGTAAAAAGCTTTCCATCAAGAAAAATCAATTCCAAAATTGTATGGTTTTGCAAATGTTAGCGGTACTTATTAATTTAACAATACTTTCTGCTTCATTGTTACCAGTTTATAATTTACTAGCTTCTGCCCGCAACTTCGTCCGCGTGGAACTCGTTTATATCGCAGCTCCATACAAACTTTTACCCCCCATTTCACCCCCTTAGGGGATGATTTCGGGGATAAAAACTATCCTGTGTCACTCTTCATCCCTTCAACTATCTTCACTTAAAAAATCACGTCAATTCGTCACTCCGTTTTGCCATGAAAGAAGGACAAACAAATAAACAAACACATACATACACTTTCCATTAATATTAGTATGGATTTGTTTAATTAGTTAACTAAGCATACTTTAGTAAAGCATGTTGCCTAAATAATTGTATTACACAAAGCCCAACCCTTGAGAAATATACCCGAGTCAGGAAACTAAACGGGGACCGAAATAATAGCAGCAAAACCACCTTCAGTTTTGTAAATTACAATAAACCGTGGAGAGATCGTGGGCAGAATTCGTGATGGCGGAGCGGCGACAATAGGCTTAGATTCGGTTGGGCAGCGCGATCTAGTGGGGATGTGTACCTACTCTTGCTGTCCATTAAGTTAACCCGTTTTATAACTACGGGCCCAATTTATGATTATGTAGTAGGGGCGAGACAAATTCTGGTTTGAACTTGGCACCTAGGTTTACCTAGGCTCGAATTATACAGCGAGTCGAATGACCGCGCTGTTTTAATCTCGCATAGAGATTTGCAAAGCGTGTTACTTAAGTAAATACGAAAATAAATAGATTGAAAATTTTATTTTTTTATTTTTAGATCAAAATGGAATCCCCCATCTAGACTGCTTTGATTGCACTTTGGATATAGTTCATAATTATTGGGGCAATACAATATAAAAATGTTGCTAAAGCACACGAGATAATTTTCAGTGTACAAGTTTGTGCCGGTTTGTAGTCTCCATCAGTCAAACGTCAAACATTGTTTAATTCTTTATATCACAACAAACCCGATATTTAAGGTACCTACATAAAAGAATCGAAACAACAATGACATGACTATCATTACGTACAAAAGATCCGCCACGATTGTTACGGAATAGATCGGGCGATACCAAAAGAACCACCGCTGAAAAGGACGACCTCGTTATTATTTGATAGACCTCATGATCAAAATCCATGCGACACGCAACTTCCCCGGCGTTCGCTTGTCAGAATAAAAACAACAATGTATGGCATTCTGTAATCCACATCGAGCGACCTAGCCGAGCTTGAGCCATGAATACGAATAAAGAATGCTAACAGCCCGCCGAACGAGACAATTTCTTGACAAGCTATGAGGAATTGGCCTTCATCACGCACAAATTTCCGCAAAAAGCTCTTCGTATCAGCGTGAAGGTACGAGCCCGCGGCGATCGTAAACGGTGACGTAGAGTACCTTGCACTGACGGTTAAAATCGAATTCCAACCTTTTACCGGTAAACGGTGCGAAACGTTGAAGATTTACGTACGTATAACGCTATCCTATTTACAGACTAGTAAATTATATTTGCCTAAAGGTCGAATGGAGGCAATATCGTGGACGTCGCGACGGTGTGGGCGGGGGTTGCAATAAGCGGAGCGGCCAGCGGCGGAGCCGTCGCCAATTTAAAGAAAGCCCATTGAACCGAAAGACAAGCGCATTGGCGGCTCACAAGCACCGCGCCCGCACCACCCGCTTTCTAAGGATCCTCATATAATTTTCAATCCAGCGAGCTCTAAAATCGATTGTACTTTGTAAGTGCAAAATAAAACAAAAGAGACAACCGCACATCGCTAAATTAACACTTTAATCTGCTTATTTTGACGTAAAATGCAAATATTTCTCCTTCAGTTTGTATTCAATGAATATGTGAACAGCTCCCTGTAAGAAAACTGTTCACATATCGAACCATACCTAGATTTTAGCGTATTGGAATGATTTGAGGGACTGTCTCATCTTGTTGATAAATACTCGATTGATGCTGGTTTAATACCGGTTAAACCTCAACTTTTACCCATATCAGGGGGATATCGGTATTGATGGCAGAGGTTCGGGTAGTTTCATTCGTCGCTACACCGTTTCGTGCAAAGACCGCACTTAGGGGGCGAGTGCGTAATGTTCAGGCTTATCTGTCTCCTTGATGCCAGTTTAATGAAAGGGTTTGATCGTAAATCTACATGGCTAAACTTAATAGACTGTCCTATTGGGTTTTGCTCCGGGAACGGTTAGTAATTAATGTGCTGCCGTCATAGAGTAAGTCTTATAATTACTTCTAAAGAGATATTATAGGTATATTAAAATCGCAAAGTACCTTAACGAAACTTAAACATAGTCGTAGAAGGATTTTAATTATTTAATGAGCCTTGGTGGAATTCACTAAACATTGTGACTATATTTTTGACACGAGTTGAAGTCAGTAGCAAAAATTTATTATGATTTATTTCAATCATTTCCCACAATTAAAAATAGATAGTAATAAATAGCTGATATTTGCTCAATTTGAATCATTATAAGGTGCTTTTGATTAACAAACCCACCTTCCTAATATGTAATCTTAAGCAATGTTCCAAACATTTGAGCCATCTGCGGTTCGAAGTTGTCCTTTTTTATTAGTAAGTAAAGCGTAATATAACGAAGCCTGTTTCGGATTGCTTCGTTGTTCTCACACCTGGCGAAGCCTAAAGCAACGGATTGAGTATTGCTAATTTTGTGTTTAAATATTTTGAATAAATGACTAAATTTCCTTAATACTAGGCTAAAGTAACTGTTCATTCGAGTATTGGTATTGGCGTTTTGGCTGATAGCCCAATACGCAAAAATTGGCGTGCAACTTACAAAAACTTACAAGTGTGCGATTTTTTGCAATCAGAGAGAGTGTATCAAGCATTTACTAGGGATAACAAATATAAAAAAAACTATGTTACGCTAAGCTAAGATCTCTGCCCTCCTGCTCTCACCGCCTGAGGTAGCGCGGCGAGGCGAGACGAGTAAGGATTCCCAGGGCATTTAGTCGGAATTTAAAAACGTTTGTCAAACTTTTTATAACAACTTAGATCCGTGGGTAGGTAGGGACAGTTATAATAACTGATATTATATTCGATTATAACAACACATTTTCCTGAAAAACGCGCGGTTTGCGGGTGGTTTTCATTGGTTGTATGTGTGTTTTTTCCTTAGTCGGGTTAATATTCAGTGTTTTTAAGGCATTCTTTTCGTTGATGTGGTCCACAGCAAATATTATTAAAAGAGACGAATATCAGGAATATCAGAGACCACTTTTAAGAAAGACGTAAGCCAATACCGGTACTGAGAAACCCACGACGCAGAAGAATTTTTTAGAGGTTAAACATATTCTACCCCTGCTGCAATAATCTTGAGCCGACAATGACGTTAGAACCGAGCGGTTCAAGAGCTAAGAGTGCACAGTCATCTCGATTAAGTATACCGCGCTATCAGGATAAAAAAAAACCTATACTCGTAGCAGGGAAGAGTTTTAAGGCGCCGTAGGTTCATGGTCTTCTCTCTCTCTCATTAAGCATAAGCGTGAGCGAGATGGAAGTGCGTGCTCGGAAGCGCGGATACCATGTTTTTAATTTTAATTTTCTGGCCGTTCAAATAAATAAAAATGTAATCACTGATTGCTCTCAAAGATGATATTGCCGATTTTTGAAAGCCATTTTAATATTTTTAGCTTTTGTGCATAATTTGCAAATAAAATATTAACAAATATTTTAAGTGTATTTCAGACCCTTTTAGACCTATGTTCGTGTTTTTTTTCTATCGAGCGAAAATTGCTTAATCATGTTTCTAAACACTGATTTCCCTGCAAAAAAGCCTCAAGATTACTATACGTTATTTTTTAAAACCATACTATTATAAACAGATGCATTATATTGTTTCAAAAACACTGTTCGCTTGACTTCGCTGAACCCACGGCGCCTTAATTATTTACAGAAGCGCGGATGACAATGGGGCATTTCACGTGTTCCTTTTTCAATCCATTTATATCTTACCTACTGGGTTAACAACATTGCTCGTAAATTTTTAAGTTTTTGCAGTTAATCAGAGAAATCAATACGTAAGTACGAGTATATCATAATGTACTGATTTGTAACAGAGGACACCATATAACAGTATTCTCGCGTTATGATACCGCGAATCAGTTTTCTTCAATGCTGCAATATTATATTGCAACAAAGTCTCGATCATTGTAACTGACCTGTAGCTAAGTGTTAGGATTAACTCTCATGCCACCGTAAAAGATTTTAACGTTACTCTTACAAAACTAAACTATAATAACTATAACTTTTAAAAACGAAATTCAACGTCCTGTACCTTGACGATGGAACCCTAGGAGGCGATCTGGAGCCTGTACTTTCAGATCTTTCGACCGTAAAATCCAAATTCCAGTCGATCGGCCAGAAACTCAACTATTCCAAATGCGAACTTTTTATTCAGAACTCTTCTGTAAATTATTTTGATATTAAACAAAAGTTTGACGACCTTACTCCGAATATAAAATTAGAAGATAAAAAATCCTTGTGCCTCCTAGGATCTCCTATTTTTGAAGAATCTCTTTCGGGTTTCATTTCAAATTCCATTTCCAAATTTCAAAAATACGAAAGTCGTCTTTCTCGAATTTCTTCACTTTGCATTTACTATTTTAAGGTTTTGTCTCTTTCTTCCAAAATTATCTTATGTACTTCGCTGCTGCTCCTTTTATAATTTTCTTAATTTACTAACCCTTGGACGACTTATTGAAAGACAATTTGGAATCTATTTTAAACCTGCAACTCAGTGAGAATTCTTGGACCCAAGCATCCCTTCCGCCTCGCCTTTCCATCAGTGCATACTGGGACTTTCTTAGAACCCCACACCCTGCGCGTTGCTACCTGTCTGCGGCTTGGAGTCCGGGTATGTGCTTCACACACGTGTCCCTGCGGCAGTGATGTCAACGCCCTGGGACATCACGGTCTTTCGTGCCAAAAGAGTGCGGGCTGCTTTTCAAGACACGCCGCACTCAACGACATTCTTCGCCGCTCTCTTGCCAGCGTCAATGTGCCGGCCCTGTTAGAGCCACCCGGCATTCTCAGGGACGACGGCAAGAGACCGGATGGAATGTCTTTGATTCCGTGGAAGATGGGTCGGGTGCTGGTGTGGGACGCCACCTGCGTCGACACATTGGCCCCATCCCATCTCCACGGAACGTACTCCAGAGCCGGTGCGGCTGCAGAGGCTGCAGAAAAGGTAAAAACTAACAAACATAGGAGTCTCCGTGCCGAATACTACTTTGTCCCATTCGGCTTCGAGACCCTTGGTCCGTAGTGTCCCAGCGCCCTCAATCTTTTCAAAGTAGTAGTAGTAGTGTTAGTTAGTGTTATAATTTTAGTAGTATTTTTGAGTTTGAGTTCTAAAATTCCTGTTATTTTGAAAGAAATTTACGATGTTACATGATAGCCATCAGGGGTTAAAAAAACTATAATGTTAAAACGTTTTAGTAATCTCTGTAACAAAGGGATTATGTTTAAGCGTTGAACAAATAAAATGTAATAATAGCTTTATTTTTTATAAAATCTGCCTCTGGAAAATTGAAAGCGCCATTATGAAGCACCGTCAAATTTTACGATCCGTTTAAAAAGTCTCGGCTGTAAGCAACAGTGCGAGAGATAGTTAATAAATATACGGCTTGAAATTGTTAAATAAATACAAATACACCACGACTATCCCCCACATTGATGCTTTCATTTCAGATACATTTAAATATATTTGCATTCTGAATAAGCTACAATCTATATAAATGTTGCAGGGAAATGGTCAAAACAGAGATTATATCAAATCTCTAAGGGATATGATCAAATCACGCAGGATGTTAAAATGGCCAATCCATTTTATCATTTACCTAATACAAATCAGTAAATTGATCAAATCTCTGAATCTGTTTAGTGAAATGACGAAATCGGACATAAAAGGCAACTCGTTTTTTCATTTCACTAGACTTGTTTAGTGATTTGATAATATCCCTGAAACGCGTCAGTGAGTTGACGAAACTAACGCGATAAAGATTTTTCCGCTCTTTTATAAAAAAAATTACCACGAAGACGGTGGCGGGAGCTCTGCTCCCGCCACCATCTTCTAACCTATCCGCTATCCGAGTCTAAGGTCGTAAAGACCCACCATTATATAGTATTATTTGCTGATGACACCTCACTTATTTTCAAACTTTTAAGACAGCAAAAAGCTTGCAATGATGTAAACAATGCTATTTATAAAGTAGTAAATTGGTTTAATGTTAATAATTTATTGTTAAATGAGAAAAAGACTAAATGTATTAAATTTGTCACGAATCACGTTGAACACGAGCAAGGGAGTGTCTTTGTGAAAGTTGAGGAATTGGAACTAGTTGATAGTACAGTTTTTCTTGGTTTAACGTTAGATTCTAAGCTTCAATGGGGTGGGCCCCATATTGCTAATCTCTCGAATAGACTGAGTTCTGCAGCATTTGCAGTGAGCAAGATACGTCAATTAACAGACGTGAAAACAGCTCGATTAGTATATTTTAGCTACTTCCATAGCATTATGTCATATGGTATTTTATTGTGGGGCAGTGCCTCGGACATTCATTCCATTTTTGTTTTGCAGAAACGGGCTATTCGGGCGATATATAGATTGAAACATAGAGACTCACTTAGAGATAAGTTTAAAAATATTAATATAATGACATTGCATTGTCAATATATCTATGAAAATATTGTGTATGTACATAAAAACATTGTTAATTAAAGGAAAAACTGTGACATACATAATATTAATACTAGAAATAAGCATAAGCTCGCGGTGCCCACCACTAGGCTCCAAAAAATTAAAAAATCATTGATGGGTAATTGTGTAAGGTTTTATAACAAACTTCCTGGAAACGTAACTGAGTTATCTATTAATAGGTTCAAGAACTATGTGAAGCGTAAACTTATTTCGAAAGCTTATTATAGCACACAAGACTACATGAATGATAAAACTCCTTGGGACTAATTTTGACTGAATTTATAATTTATTATTCCCTTAGGGAATTTTTGACATTGTATTTTCAATTTATTATTTTTGTTTTATTAATTTTTTGACATAAGATTGTTTTTCTAGAAACATTCTAGACTAGTACTTTTTATAAAAATGTTTACCCCGTATAAATTTTACTTTATATGTTTAATTAGCTGAAGAATATGTTTCTACTTGACGATTTGAAAGTGCTTGTTACTGGGCCTATTTGAATAAATATAATTTTGAGTTTGAGTTTGAGTTTAAGTCCCAGAACCGTTTAAATGACTAACGATTTAGGAGCCAATATCTGCGAGTTAGTTTCGTCAATTCACTGACGCGTTTCAGGGATTTATCAAATCACTAAACAAATCTAGTGAAATGAAAAAACGAGTTGCCTTTTTTGTCCGATTTCGTTATTTCACTAAACAGATTCAGAGATTTGATCAAATTACTGATTTATATTAGGTAAATGATAAAAGGGATTCGCCATTTTAACATCCTGCGTGATTTGATCATATCCCTTAGGAATTTGTTCAAATCTCTGTTTTGGCCATTTCACTGCGACATATATATATCCGATTATAAGATTACTATTAATCTGGGTAAAAAAATACGGTATGCATTCGGATAAAGCCAGGTGTAGAATAGCAATATAATTAATATTAATAAAGAGAAAACTATATGCTTACTGTAAATACCGCAAACGTTTATTTTTACATTATTCTATTTTCATTACAATGCAAGTAGACATAGCTATAGCGATCTACCTCACCTCACAGTTTATCACATCCGTTCAAACCCTTCTTCTTACTGTCACTCAATTCATTCCGATTTCGCACTTACGATGGACCCACTGGGGCGCCGCATCGTATATGTATATATTTATATGACTCGGCTCGCGAGGGTTGTGCATAACTAAAAGTATTGATAGGTATCCGTAATAATCCCAATCCGTACGCATGAAGGTGAAAAGGTGAAGATATCGAGGTCTAAGTCGTGTAAACACCGAAAGTTGTGAATTAATAACGATAACCTCAAGCCTAGCCCGCTTGGGGAGCAGTGGGCTTGTAGTAATAAGAACAAACTACAAGTAATTATAACAAGAACAAGTATTATTAATTTAAAAACAACAGGTTAAGTTGCTTGTTTCTGGTTTACTCTGAATGGAACGGTCAATTAAAAACGGCTTCTTGGTAGTTTTGTTGTTGACTTGAGCGTTAGATTGTGTGACTCGCGATTTAATTAAAACGTTTTAACACTTCTTTGGATTTAGAGCACAAAAAGTTGTGAGAAAAATAAGCTGTTTTTTTAATATTTAATGGAATATGTACCTATATCAAACAAGTTGTTTTGCGTGGCCCCCGTCATTCATTTTTTTTTCAACGGTTCGATACCATATTCTTTTTCCATCCTGAAGGTCTAGGCGTAGATCCATAATTTCTCTAGGTAAGTTTTTATATTGTTTCTTTAGGTTACCTATTAACTAAGATTAATTTTAGACACATAATTGAAATATTTACAACAACTACTTATTATATAAAAAAAAGGAACGGATAGTTGTGTGTAGAGGGGGGGGGGGGTTAGGTGGCGATGTTGCGTAGAGCTGCCCCGTCGTTGAAGCCGGAGACATGTATAACAGATCTGAATCTGTGCCCGTAAACATACTTGTGGCTCGGATTATGGATATTATAATTTGACCTTAACCAGCCCATTCTATAATTTGGTGACATTTTTTTCAATTGGATGAATAATGTCCATGAGTATGTGTCTTAAATAATAAAAAAATCACATAATCGTGGTGAATAAGTAATTTGTTAGTTTTCCACATATCGAAGTTTTTAAATCACATTGTTATATTTTAATCTGCGGTTTCCGATGCATTCATTTAATTTTATAGAAAACTAGCTGACCCGGCGAACTTCGTACCGCCTTTCTAACAGTGAATGAATATCGTGTTGCAGATTAGCTGAACTTAATTTATGATTTTATTATAAATGTAATAGAAGGAATGCAAAATTATAAAGTTCATTAATTGTCGTCAGGTAAAGTTTCATTTTAGTTTTGTTTTCTACTCATTACTGTTATGACTGTAAAATAGTGTCTCGTTTTGCACGTCACGGTTAATGCAGTTAAGTATTTTAGTACAGACTCTTTTGTCAACAAATAATGTGCCTACTTTATAGGGTTCCGTACCAAAAAAGTAAAAAAAGGCACCCTTATTGTGCAACTCCGTCCGTCCGTCTGTCTGTCACAAATATCTCACGAACTACTTAAAATATCAATTTCGAATTTCTATTTAAAAAAATCACCATGAGTCAAGTGGGGGTATCATATGAAAGGGTTTGAGTTGCAATTTTTTTTTTTCACTGACAACGCAAAACATCATGAAATAACTACAACTTAGAAAAGTAATAAACCCCCGACATTTTCATTTCAGATTCCAAAATCTCAAAAACGGCTGAACAAATTTTAATAAAACATAGCTAAGAACACTCGAGATAAAATTATCTACGACACAAAATAAACTGCATTCAAATCGGTTCATCGGTTTGAGAGCTACGATACCATATACTGATTACAGACCCATACACAAATGCACAGTCACAGATACACAAATACACAGACAGACTCGTCAAACTTATAACACCCCTCTCTTTGCGTCGGGGGTCTAAACTGACATCATATGTCTATGAAAAGATAACTTGACTCTAATAGTTATATGAAAAGTATGCATTGCCCGTTTTTCAAAAAGTGGATCAAGCGCCAGGACAACCGAAGTTAATGTCCTAGTTGTTGTAACAATCTGTTACGTTGTGCTGAACGCAAAACAACTGCAGATTTCATTAAAATGTGGGCAATGCTTAAGCCAAACAAAACGCATTTATAGGTCTAAACTGCAGAAAAAACGATCGAAGCACAAATTAACATCAAACTAAAAATTCTTCACTTCATTAATGTCATCAATCTCGGATGGAGAACCTTTTCCGGATTTAAATATAACCTCCGAAGAGTTTGATGAAATAGAAATTATCAAAAGAAGCCATGAGCATAACGTGACCGGTGTTCTGGTTCACCCAGACTTATTGGAGTCGCCGGGGCCTACCGCCACGCCGCTGTCGCATCCCGCCGAGCCGAGTCCTAACAGCATGCCTGCCCCCCTATTCTGTAACTTGTTTTAAGCTCACCTCAACGCTCACCAACAAATATATCTTGACACCGTGATGCATAGTCTTATGCTTATGGGTAGCTTTGGTAGAGGTCTAGTTTCGTGACGGTTGACCGGCAGGATGAGCCGCTTTAGCGCGTAGCGAATAACAGCCCTGGTTTGCCTTCGCCGTCAGATTGATCGAAGTGTCGCCTACCGATTCAAATTTTCATAATTTTCTTACAAAACTTACACAAAAAGGTTTACCTACTAATAAAATTGTATTGAGACTATAATACTACTTTAATTGTATTGAGTTTAAGCACCCCATGTGCCTATCCGTTCCTTTTCCTCGCGTGACGCGCTGTGTGTGTCAAAATAGTGAAGCACGGGATAACTGATTCGAACTGTTGAATAGTTCATAAAATATAAATTGTGCTAATGATTGAAGAACTTTGTAATGTATTTGTGAATTGTATCTCCGCGATATAATCATATTTATCAGTGCATTTTTGGACACTTTGTGACACACTTGAGTAGTGCCGCCGCGATTGAAGAAACTGTGATTTATTACCCACCCAGGCCAGGGTACTCCGAAGAAGCTAACTCATTCAACTGACAAACTTATCTAAAGGTACATTTTCGATTATCATTCGAATCTCCTTGTTTTTATCCTGTGTTCCTAATTGTGTGTGCGTTGAAAAACTGCAATGGTTTGGATATGGGCAATCTCACGCTTTGATCATCTACCGATTGTAGATTCGCAAGGTCCTTCGAATTTATATTACACCTTTAAATTTACGTATTTGACAACCCTTCAAGTGCACAACATTAATTCTTACAAATAAACTTACTACTAAATATACTAATAGGCAATATGGAGGAGCAACTTGATTGGCGTCAAGAGATCAACACAGCAATGAAAAGAGCAATTCTTCAAGATCTACAGCAACTGCTTCATGAACATCATGCATTTGGTGTTGTGTGTTGTGTTGTGTGTGTGCTGTTCGACACTGCAGTGGAGCGCATGCAAAGAGTCGTGATCAGAGCGGATAAACGACCAGCTGGAACACACGAACGCACATTTAACGCTCCAACAATAGATGAAGTTTCAATATGATACAACGTTGTTCAAAAAATTTTAATTTAAAAATGACGTATATATATTTCTATATGAATCTTCATCTCGTCAATCTGTCTTTTACTGTCAAACAACTGACAGTTATTTCAATCGTGCTTAGCAAAGATTATATAAAGCTGGGGCTAAGGTTACATGAAAAAGTTTATAATAAAGGCATTCGTTAAGTTTTCGTTAATTTTCTGAGTTTCTGCGCATTTTTTTTTCCTTCGACAAAGCATTGGAAAAAGTTTTAAAAAAAATATTTTCAATTTTTTTTGGTACAGCCGTTCTCAAGTTATAGCGTGACCAGAAGAAATAGACCATTTTTATATATATATAGATAGATAAGAGTTATGACTATGAGTGCTGATGTTGTTTTGCATTGCAAGATATAAATATTATTTAACATCGTAAAACTTTTCTTCATATTGTTTTCGTCTGATGCACACTACAACTTATATCATAGTGACATTAATACCACTATAACATGATATCGCACATCCCTCAACAACTCAGTTACGCTTCAGACATTTAAGTTTCATCTATCATCATTCCCTGCTCTTCAATCATTACTGTTTACTTATTACTGGAGACAAGAACACCAAATAGCTGTTAAGCGTCACTGAACTTAGTAACAGCCTTAAATTAAGTGAAGTGCAAAAGGATTAGTTTTATGAACAGCTATGATAGTTTGTTTGTGGTGGCTTTTTTTATACCAAAATATGATGTCATTGATTTCGTCTGCACGTAAATTTGTAAGCAGTTTATGTATATACTGAAGTTACATGTGCCTTTAAAGCATTGACTATATTTACTTAACATAGTGTAGTCTAATTTTATCAAAAACTTGGCTATAGACCAAGGTTTTGTGCGCATAATGTAATTATCTTCAGGAATAATCCATTATTGCCTACTCCAACTCTTCAGAAAGATCGATAAATGCGACCACTATAATATCTACTCATAATGCGCTAGCTTTATCGTAGTAAAATCGGCTTGAACGAATATTTTTGACCTTTTTAAACAAAAAATAAGTCAGAAAGTACAGACAAAAAAATGTTTACATAAGTTACTATATCCAACACCAAAGCTACGTATTTTGTAGTTTTGTTACAATATTTGTATCACAAAAAATACTAACAATACCCCAGACATCTCTTTTATCCGGACAGAGTTCAAGATTCGTTTAATGTTTATTATTGCAGTGTACCTACCTCGTATCTACTAAAAGTTTGAAGTCATTAAATTTTATTATAAACAGCAAATTCACTTTATTTGAAATGTCGAATTATTTATGCTTCTTGTTTAATGCCATCTTCGCAGTGCAACAGGTATAAATAGTACGTGTGTAGTGTAGCGACAGGTCATTAGGATTTTTTGAACTTGTTTAGCTTTAGGGTGTGAAGTGCAAAAATATGTACCGATAACATCCTCTCATAAATAAGTACTAAAACCTTAATCCGCTGACTTAAAAGTTATGGGACATATTTATGATAAGTTGTATGCACCCAAATTTTTACACTTGACTGTACTACAATATAAATATATATTTTATCTTATCATCGGTATTTTAGAAAGTAATCATGCCGAGGAGAGTGGCGTAAGAAAGAAGAGGCCTATACTCAACGTAGCTGGATACGGGCTGAATAGATAGATAGATTGATTATGCTTAAGTTAGATGATGATACTTAAGAATATACTCACTAAAATGTCATCATCAGTTTTAATTGACATTCCTCGTATACAATGAAACAAAAACTGTCGCTTTAAATTTTGTATTAAAAAAAACCTTTGGCCCTGCCAAAATACTGATAAGGTTTTGTTCAATTGACTTTCATTTAAAGTATCAGTGATCACAATATTAACTGCGACCATAACATGACGTTGTTACACAAATCACTTGTTACTATTATACATCACTGTATTGAACAATTGTTTTTATATTCTCGTATTTAGGAAGAGGTCACGCAATAGGAATATTAGGGACAAAACGATGGTATCAAATAACGTAAACGAGCACATTGCTTCTGTGGATTCTTACTTAAATTAATTGGTAATCGCTAGCAAATATGCTCTTTGTATAAATCAAATATTCATCATCCAATTTAATTTTAGGTTATTACATCGTGTGTTACTATTATCACAGTTCTTAATCAAAGGTATATTTAAACTAACACGGATATGAACAGTCACAAATTAAAATAGGTGAATTCAACAGCCAAACTCTACGCCACACAGAATACAATGTTAATTGGATTTAGAATGTGATTAATAAAACTTGTACAAGATGTGGTACATTTCTCGAGAGACGTTGATAAAGTATGACTAAGAAATAATTACACTTACGATATATTCGTGCCACATATTTCATCATCTAGGTTACACTGTACTCCATTCAAGAATACATCTCCTACGTGCTTTTTTATATAATGATTTATATGACGTTTAAACAAGATATTGGTTCGATTATAAATGAACTTCGTCGTAAATAAACTGGAAATACCACTGAAAGTCGTTTCAAAAGCTACTTAATTTATTGTAGTTTTAAATTTCTTGACTTTTGGGACCGGAAGTGAAGCTACTACTACTTCAAAAGCTATGTACTTCCGTCAAAAATTAAACAGTATCAAAACAGACGTCAACCCTCGAATTTAGTTTACCATAAAATGGCCCACCGACGTAATTTGTTTAAGAAAATAGTAGGTAAACTTGAATTGTGAACAGTTAATATCACCGTTGCATGCGATCGCACAATTTTATTTCGAGCTAATAGTGTAGTTATTCTTTTGATATCGTTACATTCGGGTGTAACACAAAATGCTAGTTCATCAATTGAAATCCGTCGGTTGAATTAGCTGGTGGGATTTGTTTCTGGTGAATGTAACAGGTCGATTGATCTGTTTGTTGTTTTTTAACGAGGAGGGAAGCGTCTCCGCGGCGCCGCCCAGCAGATACGAACCACTTGCGGCTGGCAATGTGCAGCGGCGCGCACTTCAACTTTATCAAACTTTGCGCTCCCAAAATAAACTTTTTTGAAACGGTACCAATCGATCACTAGAACGCCGTGTGAATGTGGCGTGATGATGATGATACTAACCCTGATCGTCGCGCAGTTCGGGTTCTTGTGGATGAGTTGCACTGTAGTAGCGATAGGTAGCACTGACTTTAGCACTTTGGTCATGTAAAGTCGTAGGGGTGGTCACGTGTTTGCGCGGCGCGGGCCGGCGGCGCGTGTGGAACGGCGGTCGGGCGCGGGCGCGGATGGCGTGTGTCGAGTGACGCGGCCGCGGGTAGTGTGACGCCGCCGCCGCCGCCGCCGCCGCGGGGCCGGCGCGCACGCGTCGCCGCCCAGCGCACGCCCCCGCCCCCACCACCCCGCATCGACCGAACACCCTGCCCGCCTACCACCACCCGATCTAGGGTTGCCGATCAACCTAGCCACACACGCTCCACGTTGAACTTCCAAAACTTCCTGCGACCAAAAAAAAGGAAAATTCCTGCGGCTGTCGGTCAATTTTACTTACGCTGCGCCGTTAAAAACCTGGCGATTTATTTTTTTGAGAATTCCTTATTACTCTCCATTGAGTATTTCCCGCAATATAGCAGACGTGAAAGTTTGATGCAAGTGTCAGTGTGTCATCCAAGTGCAAGACGCCGGCGGCGATAACCCTACGCGCGACCGACTGTTTTTCTCTCGGCACCCGAGCGGGGGACGCACCTGATTTTTTCCGTGATATTTTTTCCTCCCTCCTCTTCGCGACGCGATCCGTTCGCTTTCATTACGGTTTCGAGTTTGATTTATCACCGCAGTAGGTCTGAAATATTCTTACAAATAAAACTGGGTGTCGATCGCTAGCCTCCCAATTAGCATCAATTGATGAAAAGAGTCGTCCGTTGATCGTAGAAAAAAAAGGATTTAAAACTAAGTATTTCTTCTTTTCTAAAATTAATTACCTATTTACGTCATATACCCTATAGTATAAACTCCCCTCTAAAAATAAACGTTTTCCAGCTTCACAAAATAAAACTGAACCAAAAATGGGTTTGAATAATGACGTCGTAATTACTGCTGAAACTCTCAAAGAAGTTTTTTCCTTTTTCATAAAACTTTTCCTGCAAGGGTTAGATATCCGCTCAAACGGGCGCCGATAGCTTTCCGCAGCATGCTAAAGGCTGCGTAGCACATGCCACGCTCGTATACTACGGCGTAGCGTAGCGAATCACCCACATTATTTGACCAGCATAGCCGATTGGTATTCGCCGACCATTCCGTTCCTACATCCCCTCACCGACTTAACATATTTGGCCACGATTCAATTTTAATGTTTTCATATTTGTGTCATAACTTTCGGTAAAGGGGAAAACAAAAATTACCTCCACCACAGACGTTATTTGTAAACGCTTGACGTCTCGGCATTTTTATGCAAAATGAGACACCCTTGTTCCATTTTGAGAAATTGTTTAGGTAGCCGGTATGGGGCTTGTAAAACAATAGCCGGTATGAGTTTTGATATGAAAAGAGCCACGGCGATGTTGCGCCGAGATTGTGCGGTTTCGTATACGCTGCAATAAAACTTGCGTGACGTTGACGGATCTAATATGTAGTTCCACAAATCTTTTACATATTCGCTGGTGAAGTAGGGTTATGTTATTTGAGTTTGTTTTGACGTAATTTTAATTCAGTTGTAATATTTATTAGATGTGCGGAACTGTTTCGTGTGACAGGGTTTCATTAAAAAATGAATTAAAAGTAATAAACGTAAGGGCTTGGAAACAGAGACATGAAAAATAATATGTAAGGGTGGCTACAGGATGTGGGCCGATATCGGGGATGGGGTCTTGGAGGCCGCAGTGAACACTTATAATTTATCCTCTCCGAAATTATTAGCCTTATTAGTTCTTTTTGACTTGCAAGTTAATCAATGACATGTTTTGAATGAAACAGATCATCAGTCGTTTGAGACTTACATGTTCCATTTCAATATTAATTTTATTTTTTACTTTACCAGACATTACTTGGGTCAAAAGGAGCACGAAGATAAACTTTAGGACCTAAGGACATCTGCAACGGGTTAAAGAGCTTAAAATGTTATTTTTTTAGTGATTGGTGATCAATGTTTTGCAATAAATTTTTTTCAATTTTAATACTTGTTCAGTTTTTAAGTTGGTAAGTATATTTAATATAGGTATTATAATTGAAAAATGAAAAAATGAAAAAAGTATTTATTGACTCCACCACAAAGTATACATTGTGTAGGTACATTAGTTTTCTTAAAGTAAATAAAATACAATAAGTGCATAACTTGTGCGGCGGAGACTGGTGCCCGAACTAGGTTGAACCTGTCTGTCAGGTCGCCAGGTCTCCAAACCTCAGATGTATATAGCAATGGAAGTAACTGCAGTCACTTTTATTCTTTATTTTGAAATGGAGTTTGCAACTAGGTAGTAAACGGTATTAAAACAATTTATTCATAAAAACTAAAAACTATTCAGCTTATACACTATTTAATGCCAGTGTGTGTGTGTGTGTGTGTGTGTGTGTGTGTGTGTGTGTGTGTGTGTGTGTGTGTGTGTGTGTGTGTGTGTGTGTGTGTGTGTGTGTGTGTGTGTGTGTGTGTGTGTGTGTGTGTGTGTGTGCGTGCGTGCGTGTGTGTGCGTGTGTGTGTGTGTGTGTGTGTGTGTGTGTGTGTGTGTGTGTGTGTGTGAGAGTGTGTGTGTGTGTGTGTGTGCGTGTGGGTATGTGTGTGTGTGTGTTTATTACTTTACAGGTTTCATAACGTTTTCAGTACCAGCGTAGTCTAAGGTGAGAAGCCAGTTCATAATGCACCTTTTACAGGCTGTTTTTGTGAGGGAGTAAATAGAAAATTCTGCATTAACTTGTTTGTAAAGGAAACCTCCAAGGAAACTGAAGAAACGGTGAGCAAAACATGTGTTAAATTTCTTTGATTGAATTGTAATTTAATTGAATGTAAATCAGAGACCGTTAAGTAGCGGTATTCAAATATCTTCCCTGATACGTGACATTTCTTATTAACATGACGCTCTTAGCTTTTAGGTAAATTGGGTAAATACAAATAACTAATATAATGATATTGAAATACTAATGGGTTTTTTCATAGAAACAAAATATGGGAATTCGCTTTAATCTAAACAGTCCTTCAATTATTCCACAAACAAAACTAAAATAGTACATAACTAACCTCTTGCTTATTTTATGAAGTGAAATATTTCCCGTCAATTTAACGTGGCAGTTACCACAATATTTTTTTAAATGATTGATATGATACAGGGAACAAAATTAATGGGAAATAAATAGCAGGCGATGAAGGTTTTGTTTTTCCATTATATTTGTTCTCAGTATCATATCGTTTGAAATAGCAATTGTTATTAATTGCAGCCATTCAACTATTTTGATAAGACAGCGCAAAATAGGAACCAACTAAGTGAACTTACAACCCTAACTTTGCATTTCAAACTTTTTCGTGTAAAAGCAAACAACTACGGGCGAGACGACGAACAAACATTTCAATGAGCTTGCAATCAATTTAGTACAAACATAAGCTTCAGCTCCACTAAATAAGCGCAAGACACCAAATCCCTAGGGCAAGCTAAAACGTCTCATGCATCACAACAATTTTCGATGCACCTAAAGCACTGTTTTTCAATTAAGTCGACGACAAGTTTACACGTTTGCACCTTACTCCGTTGTAATAAGACAAACATTGTATCCATATCTTTGGCGTACACTGCCACTGTGCTTAAGGGAACTAAGCGCAGGGTTGTCACTATGCTAAGTTTACTGTATTAGGCTGCATATTGAATACTAATCTAATTAGAGAAAGAAAATGAAATAAAATTAAGGAAATAATACAATCCGAAAACACAAATACAGCAATTATTCCTCATCATACGAGTATTCACTACTCAAAAAATCAACTAACATGTTGAATATTAACTGGACTAGTTGACCAACGAGCAATCGATTGCTTGGCTATGAAAAACAAGATTATTTATGTTTTAAGTTTTGTGGTATTGTGCTCGAAATAATCATCACATAATTGATTGTGTTGTCAATCGAATTAATAGATTAAATAACTTTTACTACTGACTAATAGTAGCCATTAAATACCTTTTTTACATCGATGCTCTGAAAATAAAACAAAAACAAACTTTTGTAAATAAAAACATAATCAAACGGGTCACTCACGTCTTTAAGGTCGAATATCACTCGACATGTTTCGAAAATACGTGGATTTAATTTGTGAAGACTCGTGAGGTATGCTTAGCATTTTATTACACAAAAAAGTTATACTGATATTTAAGTATCTAATTATAATTTCCCAGTATAAATGCATATAAATACAATATGTTTTACCTAGATTTTGGCTGAATGATAATATTTCATGATTAAACTCTGTAATGCCCAATTAGCTCTGATTAAACGCCAAAATCCATGTTACTTTACATTTTTAGCCCAATCAGCTCCATTAGTATCACTAACTCAACTCGATAGCTATTGAAGCTATCAGCCTTACGGGTTTGTGTCTCCACAGCGCTGTGCTCGTCGCAAAACGGTCAGTGTTCCGTCCACTTAAGTACGTAAGCGGGTGCACACCCCAGCAGGCCTAATTGGATCACAATCGGTACCTGTTACGTCAGACACGCTTCGTAGGGCTGAGTCCCTCGGGCGTCCCACTTGTCTTATGCCTTTTCTTCGGGTTAATTCGCTTTAGTAATTTTAGATTACATTAAAGATCTGATTTACTAATTTCCTCAATTAATCTCCACAAACAGAATAACCATAACTAACTGCAAAGCTAGTAATTAACTGGGTAACAAAGTTAAATCTTCAGGGATTACCGCGATCGGCGGCTTCGATAGTGCAAAACAGATAAAACTCTCATCAAATACAATCAGCTGCCGCCTGGACACACGGCTTAACAGCACTAGGCCTACCCGCCATTTCCTCCGAGAATTTCATTACCACTAGCTGGTCTAGTAATCCCCGCCAGGCAACTGCCTTAATCTACCAGCTCTCACTTCGATTTCAACTCTAAAATGCGCCACTTGTTTAATTTTTACGTATAATCCATTTTTAATTGTGTTCTCTCCTCACTTGGCCATTATTACATTTTCGAAGAGAAATTAATTAGAACGGCAACTTTCAAAGTCCGTCGATGTGACAATAGATTGTATCGGTGTTAATTAATTAAATAAAGCCGAGTTAAGCAGACTTTTGTTTCTGATTGATGTAATTCGTGGATTAAGATTTCAGATAAGCAAAATGCCCCGGCATTGTGGAAGAGAATCTGGGAGAGTGGAAGTCCAATCTGTGTTTCATCAAAGTTTCGTAGTCTACTTAATTTAAATGCCAAAGCACATCTGATCAGATAGTTATGGATGCAAGTTGGGAATATCTCGGTTACTGCGGTTGCTAATTATTGTTTATGGTGAAGGAGCAAGTTATGTAGGTACCCCTAGTACTTGTTCGTCGAAGTGTCGACGGATGATAGGAAGGGCGACACGTGCCTCCGATCGCGCTGGCGGCGTGAGCGCCCGCGAGCCGCGCGGTTTAATCGAAGACTGCAGTTACGATTAGTCGATGATTAATGCTCGCACGGCGACGCCATCTGCTGAATTAATTGCTTCATTTCCTCTCGACGGCACCAAATGGCATTTTGTATTTCGATTCGTAAAACGTTAGCCGTTTTTGCAGGACGTACTACACTCGTTCAGGTGTATTACGGAGTTGGTGATTTATGGTTACTTTGCACCATATCTCGATTAATGAATTTTGTTGATTCTGTACAATGTATTCAAGGTGACTAATTACATTTCATATTGTTGACTTTGATTTTGTGTAGTATTTATAATTAACGAAGAAGGAAAAAACAAACGAGTAGAATTTTACGGGCAGTGAACAAATTTAACGCCTCAAGAACGTGTTGAACTCCTTTGTAGGCTTCCGAAGTTTTCACAAAAGAGGGCCCGCATGATTTGTGAATGCGTGTAATTTTTCAAACGTCATATTTTTTGTAACAGTTTTCCGAACGTTCATGTAAAGTTTGCTTTTGTACCGAAACGACTTTTGGGAATGTTTCTTTCGTTTTTTCAGGATTTTTTGTTATTCGAAGTGACGTAGTTTGTCTCGAGAGCACCGGTGACTTTGTTACGTTGAAAAACTTTATTATTAAATAAAGATGAAAGTATCGGGTTCGATCTAGATTTATTGTGGGTGAGTTGCTTGATATGTTTGAGAATTTGCCGTGTTGACAGCTGAAGGAACAAATTCCCTCGCTCTCAACACAACGCATCCTCGGGAGCTCTGGCGACCTTGCGCACCTCCAGGAACACAACACTACTACAGAGCAAGTAGTAGTGTTATTATGGCTGTGGTCTTCTGTAAGGAGGTACTTCCCCATTTGGGCTGCTCCAAATTCGAGCGGGATGACATTTCGCTATGCTCTACCTCACCCTAACCTAACGTATATTAAAACGTATGCGCAGCAGGACCGGCTGCCATCGTCTCTAACAATGCCAGCCTCAAGTAAAGCAGGCACATTGATGGTGGCAAGAGACCGGCGGATTATGTCATTAAGTGTCACTAGTCTTGAAAAGCGGCCTGCACTTTTTTGACAACAAAGTCCTTGGTGACCCACGTCCACGTCCGTGCGACAAGGGCATATGTGTGAAGTGCATGCCGTGACCTCAAGCCGCAGAACAGTCGCCAGACGAAGGGAGGTCGGATTCAGGAAGGTACCGGTACTTGGAGATGGCATGGGATGGACATGTATCAAGTGACCGGCCTATTTGGCTCCAACCGTCGAAAGATTTGCGTGATCTGGACTTGAACTGCGGATCTGAATCAACTTGTACGTTAAATCTCAATAAATATCTTCGCAGCTCCTTTAAGATTTAATGTTATCATGTCATACAGATTAAGTAAAACAAAAGCCGTTATTCCTGTAGTTAATATGTCAGGGCTTCCGTGGATATAAAAAATGCATTGATTGCATGAATTCATATAAGTGGAGAAACTGTGTATGCGGATTAAGAGTTTAAGCAAAATTTTGGCTTCATAGGCCTTAACTTTGGAAATCTCAACAGAAGAGAAGCGAACCTAAATCTCTGTATGACCGTGGATAAACATTAAACTGTTTTATTTCCAAGTAAATAACGCTCAATTAGCTTTGAAGTAGTAAACGAGTTGTAAGTAATAATTTTGAAGGATAGGGACCTAATTTTGTTCCTTACTTTTGGCATATTCAAATAATAACGTTAATTGTTTGAATGCGCTAGCGCAAAGCAGAGTGTAGGAGCGAGACGCATAGAGGAATGGCATTGCAACGAAAATGTTATGTGGAAAACTGGGGCCCAGGTGACAAAGCACCGAGATGAGTTATGGCACAGAAGGGTATCTCTGAACGAGTTAATCCTATGACGTCACGATCCGCAGAAAGGCTATGTGTTGATGGCCGTCGTCGGGTGATTGACGGACTCTAGGACCGGTATGGACTAGACGGAATTTTACCGTCTGTATTGTGGAGACAGATATAACGGCGGGATAGAATTTCATTTGACGCCATTTTGACGGATGATTTTGCTATTTTGCTAAAGTTTCACGCTTCGGAAGTTGAAGGCTTACTGAAATTGAATATGGGAGAAGAGTATGTTTTGCATGCAGGCATGTAAATAAGGCTATTTGTCGCTGAATAGACGCCGTGGTTCTGCTAGTTAGGTCTGTAGTTTGTAGGACGCCTCAAATGTTGCTGGTACTAAGTCTTATGACAGTAATTTTATAATAATGCTTCTGATTGATGATGATGATTGACGATGAATGATAATGAGTCTGATTCTTAATATTAGAATAATAAAAAAATGCTATTTTATGTAGGTTAAGTAATTGTTATAATAAGCTTTTTTTTGGCAAAAAAATACTTAGGTACTGTTGAGTTTGTTTCGACGTTTCTTCTTTTTCAGAAACAATGGTAGAATTTTGACTTGTAAAAGTGCCATTACGGCCTACTTGCAAAATAAAATTCATTTATTTCATTTATTTTCACTTCTATACGCGCTAATCAAAAATATTTGAGAACGATCGGCGTTACAATTCAAATATTATACGTTCAGTGAAATAGAATGAATGATAGAGGTCACGTGTTATTTAGATAATTTCAACGATAATCAACTAAGATATATTAATATAGCTATCCAATGAGAATAGCTTGGATGTGTGTATATAGTGAAGGAACATTGACGCAAAAAAACAAGAAGTGGTTGAAATGCGTTTCTACTTTAATTTGCATTCACAACAATATCACAAAGTTCTCAGTATCACAAAGCAGTATTCATCTGATCACATTAACCTCTAGACGCAGAACGACCTTGTTTGATAAAAGCACTTTCACGGTTGGCGGCGATGCACTCATATTTCCGGATTTCATTCCCCCGCTCTCACTATATTACACACAGCAAATCCAAATGTCATCATAACGTAACCCTAGCGGTGCTCCCCGTAGATTGTATTAAACAAAAGGGAATTAAATAGCAGACAGTGCGGTGCGCCGAGCCGCGACCAGCGGGCTATATGAACCACTTTATTCCACCTTCTATGCTATATGCGTTCCTGGTACCCCACACATGTTACCGTTTTATTTTTACAAACCTAACCTTATATCAGCTCGACGTTTTTTGGGAGGACTAGTTTAACAGTCCATAGAGACGCGTGGAAGAAAGTTCTTTGCGCAACAGTAGGATACCGGCTAGAAATGAATGAATGATTGAATATTAACTTCACCTCTGAATAATTAACAAAGTAATCAAAAGTATGCATAATTTAGATTATAATTTATCATGTGCAATTATTTGGTACCGTCAAGGTGGTCTCAGGACCGTTCCATAAGATGGATATTGGAATTATTTAATGATTGATAGCAAACAGAAGGAAACTTGGAGAGGATCATGCAGACGGATTGATAAAAATTTCATGCACTTTGATAGCTCAGCAATGACTTCAGACGAAGCGCTCCTAGCCCAGCGGCGCCTGCGAGTCGGAAACGATAACGCAGGTTAAGCAAAGACGGCAGCGGTCAGTCTTTGGATGGGTGACCGCCTGATGTTTGAGTGGTTAATATAAATGAGCGCTTCCGTGCTTTGGAAGGCACGCTAAGCAGTTGATTCCGGTTGCTGTCTATGACAGTAGTCGTCAAGCCGAGTTAGAGGCCTTCGGGCGGTTTAAGAACTTCTAACAGTCGAGTTGCCCACTCACTTGACAAAGGGGGGACAACTGTTACTCGCGTCCGCAGGAGCTACCTACCACAACCCTGCACGTGTCCCCTGGGTGGTACTAAAGAGTGACAAACTTTCAAGGCCAAAATAATGTATGCCATACGATTAAATAAATAATGACTTCAGACGGCGGCAGCGGTAGCGGATATGTGAGAGCAAGAGATCAGATCGTGGCCTCTCACTCCAACGTACGCCGCTGCTGCCGCCCTAAGTCTTGACCGAGGTCTGACGGCTTTTGTTTGTTTACTAGTACTAAGAATGGTGTTAAAAAAACTTCACTCAACGACTAGTTTATGTAATTTACTTTCAGTCCATGAGCACTTCATTTGATAGAAATAAAATCGCAATTATCACAATGTAACTTACAAAACAAATTGATTAGGCGGATCAACACTAGCAGGCGTTTTCGATTACGATCCAGCCGTTGGAACAGCAGTTGATAAATTAGCATAATCTGGTTTGGAAATAAACAAAGTTAATTTTGTATAAACATTTGCCGTTTTAAATTCCGATTCGGTGGTGATTTTTTAAGAGCATTTCACGTGGAACTACGTACAATCATTTACACTTAATGATTCGGGCGCGGCCGCTCATTATCATTTGTAAATGAGAGAGAAAAAGCAACGGTCGGCCATTAATCAAGGGAATGGAGCAACAACACTGGCTAATACACTTATCAACTTTAATTCAATAATCCGCCGGCGCCGGCGCTGCCCTCAATGCTCTCGCCACTGGACTTTTCGTAATGTGAAAAATAAGTGGGAAATGGAACGCACGACCTAACTGACTAATCCCAATTAATTGCGCACTGCCTAGCGCAGGAGAATTCACCGGCCATTTAATATGTATGTAAGTATATTATTGTCAGAGTTCACTCGAGGTTCTTAGTATCGTTGAGAATAGAATATTTTACGGGTATCATCGTCTTCAAATATGGGTCAAACGAAGAGTAAGGTTCGGTTTTTTTTTGTAGATATAACCAAAATGGAGGGCAGTTTTTTTATAAACTTTAAATGATAACTGTTGATTTGAAGTATTTTTCTGCCATATAATGAAGCACTCTGATGCTCTGATTGGCACTGAATGGATTACCGGTTACCTACTTAATGAAATAATTTAATGTTTCAAGGGACATTTGACTTATAGTTATGGAATTTATTTTTTATTCCTGAAGTTATATTTATCTAAACTGCTCACGGATTCGGTAAAATGCAACTGCTTTAAATTCGCCGAACAAGCTTAAAGGTGCTTCGCAATTGTGAAATTGTCCATAAATTAACTCACAAGTGATAAATACGCTAACAAAAACTATGCTAAATTATTACAAGGCATAAATAAGAAGCGTCTACGGCGTAGCACCGTAGCAGCGTAGCACCCGTCTACGAGAGCACGTAGCGCCATTTAGGACACCGTGTACAGAAAATTTGGTACACTTAAACTCTTTAAAACTATTATCATAACTCTATAGTCGTATTACGTCAGCAGCAGACTTTAGCTCCTGGCTGCTATTGCACAGTTATTCTTCAGTGGTAGTTAGGGTGATTATGAATGTTGCAGGTACCAACTTAAAAAAAGTGAAGCGTTAGAAATAATAAGAACATTAAAAAAATAGTAACAATGAGGTTATTCAGACTGCCCGCCTGATAACTGGGTGCCATTACGCGTGGAAGGAGGTGGAAGATACAATATAGCCTATGTCCATGCCAGTGGACACAGGCTATATTTCTCTGTGTCAAACAAAAATTAAACACCAAAAAATATTGACCCTGACAAGAAATTTGTGAATTTGCAAAAGAGCGCAAAGATATTTTTATCAAAAAATTTAACTTTGTGATAATTTTAAGATAGCAATATAGGTATGACTTATGTCCAGTTCTAGCTATATACTCAATAAGAGCACACACTTCACTGGGATTAGAATCTACAATAATATACCGGAAAGCCTTAAGTCGTTAGAAGGGGCACAATCTAAAAGAAAACTGAAGGACTGGCTGCTATGCAAATGTTTCTATGACTTCAACGAATATTTAATGTATACCTACCTATTTTGTTATTTCCGTTTTTATGTAATTCAAATTTTATCCGATTTTCTACGTCCGAAACGGGCAAGCTGTTGATACTAATTATTTTATAACATGCTATCACATTGTAAACAGTTTGACAATTAATGTATCTTATCTCATCTTATCAACTTTGGTAATATAACACTTTCACTGCCATATTCATCAATCACTTAAATCCCGCCTAGCGGGCACCTACGCCGTAGTCGCTTTCCGACACATGCGAGGAAAACCACGAGACTTACGCGCTACAAACTCGCACTCCTACAGACCTCATTAAAAAAGGAATCATTATTACTTTATAGTTTAAATATAAATAATATGATGATGTAGATGATGTCCTGACCGATTTCGGCCACAGCATAGTTGCTAACACACCTAGTGGTTGAAAATAACAGTCATGTAAGGTAAGACATAGCCGCATATATCTCATGATATATGACGTCACTGACGCAGTTGAATACTTCTTTTTTGCATACCTATCACAATTACCCATTTAGCGCCAATAACAACACCTATTAACCCATTCAGGGCCCATGACGACACATATGCGTCAGACCGCCGTAGTCGCTTTCCGCTACGTACGAGGAAAATCACGGGATCCGCTACGAGCGTAGCGCGTAGCGTTTCTGGGCAATGAATGTGTTAAGGATAAATTAAAAGGGCACTGGTTCGGATGGTAGAAACAAAAGTATAATGACGTCAAATATGAGTCTAAAAAAAGTATAAAAATCAAAGACAATAAAAAGCTATAAATACTGTAAAAGGTTTTGCAATCTATACACACACACACACATATGTATATGCGCCAAAACAGCGGTTTTCGGTAGTGGGATAAAAAATACCAATCCCACAGGACGCTTCAACTAGTCCGCACCTGTCCCCTCAAACACGCAACTACCCTATTTTTAATCGAATATCACAGCTGTTAAATTCCGAAACTCAGCACTGCCCCAGTTCTAAGAAAGGCGAACTAAGGTTTCCCGATCCAATTTCATGCCTTCCTGAACTCATGCACCAACGGTCTACCCACTAGAGAAATTTCACTAACACAAAGTTATGATTAATTGAGGCAATAACATGAAGACTACTACATTGTCCTTCTAGATCCCGGAAGACAAAGAGCTTAAGGCGAAGTCAGAGCGGCATTTATTCCCCGCGGACGCCATGAGCTTGTTTTATGGCGGAGTTGCTTGTGTAAAAATTAATAGTTTTGTACTTCGCCATCATGCTACGCTCATAGCGCTACGCCGTACTCCGTAGCCGCTATACACATGCACTGCCAATAACCCCTACGCGCTACGCTCACAGCCAAACTCGTGGTTTTCCGCTAAGTGGCGGAAAGGCACCTGCTAGGTGCGTTCCTGGCAGTAAAAGTTTTAACACATTCACTGTCAATCATTTTGCAGTACCTAACTTAAAAATATCATAAATGTAGCGGGTTCCTGGTCTTCAAATAGTAAAATTATATACGTTTTCGCTAAATATATTATGTAGTGAAAAGCACCCGTAGGGCTCCGACGCATGTTTGTCGTGACCCGTGCGGAATGGGTTAATAGTAACAAATATATTATATCCATTATGAAATTGATGAAGTACCTAATGGTTTCATTGAGATTTCGGGTTTTATGTAATTCTCCCTTTCATCTATGAGAGGAGGCCTGTGCCCAGCAGTGGGACATAATATATGTAGGCTGATTTATATATAAATCTTTATATAATCTAACTACGGTCCTCATAAGAAGGCTCAAAGACACCCAAAGGGCAATAGAGAGGCCTATGTTGGGAGTTCTCCTGCGTGATCGCATCAGAAATGAGGCTATCCGCAGCAGAACCAAGGTAACGATATAGCCCTCCGAATCGCTAAACTTAAGTGGCATTGGGCGGGGCACAGCACGTAGAACCGATGGTCGTTGGGACGAAAAGGTTATTGAGTAGCGACCAGGTACCAGAAGGCTTTTTTATATTTTTTTAATGTTATGAGCGTTTCATTTATTTGTTGTTTCTGCTAGTATTACAGTCTATGACAAATAGCGTTTCTTTAAGCATACAGAATATCATTCATCACTTTACAAATAACTATGTAGTTTTTGTTGACGTGGACTCCTAATTTGCATTAATATGGTCATATATCAAATAAAGTACTTTGTAGGAATTTAATTAAAAAAAGGCAGGTTTAAGTTAAAGTGATGCTTTATATGACGTCTTACCTGTCGGTTTTGTTACTATCCGTAACTATCCGTTTAAGGGACATAAATTAATGAATATGCCCCCCCTTAACTACATACGATTGCGCTTAAATAAACATTTTATGAGCTCTGTCTTACCCTGAATTTGACAATTTTATTAACACTTAAATTACAATGTTATATAACACGTATGGTTCAGTCCGGGTCAGTCATAATATTTTAATTTTCAATTACAACAAGTTACGAAATTAACATCCTTATAAAATAGGTACTTAAAATACATTTAACCCTGCTTAATTCGCATTCCTTAGCCTTGTTAAATCAACGTCTATATTGAAATTACTCTGGAGCATTGTTACTCTGCGCTAAAGGTTAACCAAATAGTTGTAATCTACGTTAACTCCCATTCCACCAACGAATATATTCGGCTGTCGAGCGCCTCTGTAATTCATAACATTTTATGTGTGACCCCTACCTCCCGTTAAACTGAGATTACTATAAAATAACAAAAGTTAATTACACCACTAAA
Organism: Epinotia demarniana; assembly: GCA_945867215.1. Lineage (NCBI taxonomy): Eukaryota > Metazoa > Arthropoda > Insecta > Lepidoptera > Tortricidae > Epinotia > Epinotia demarniana. Next base: position 19,845,527 of record OX244266.1, on the reverse strand, counting down.
ATATGTAACAAGATAAGCTGTTTTAGTCGAGCGTGGAGGTTATGTCGGTCCGAGTTTTTAATTAGTCAAGCAGGTTTCATTACTTAACGCCGTTGCCACGTGTTGCTCTCGCAGACGCAGAAGAACACAAAAGTTTAGATTTTTCTCAAAACAATAGATATACACGGCAGTGCCGAGCACTGGATATTCCTTACAGCAGTTCCGACTTTCATACCAAAGACAAAGGGACTTCCTACGTACCAACAAAAACTCATCCACGCCAGATGATGTGTCTATGGCGAGAAATAGCAAAAAAAGAAAAAGTAACTTCTACGTGCCGCTACGTACGCGTGGAATTTTCAAGCGAGTCGTTTTTTCCCTACTTTTCGTTGAAGAAAACTGTACCGGATGCGAGAGGATAGACAAAAGGAGGGTTCTCTATACTTTGTTAGATATCTGGCGCGAGTAAAAGCGAATGTAGATGAGCCTTGCCCCGCGTCCCGCGGCGCCCCTGCTTAACTACAAACACAAAAGTCCTTACATAAATCTTGTCGTGCCGAGAACCCGCTCGGCGCCGACTCACCTCTCGCAGCCAGTGCGAGGACGCGGTACGCACGCTCCCCTCGCCGATGAATTCGATAACACGACAAATTAGAACGTTGCTTCGCGCCCATCCGAATATAAAATGATAAAAATGTGGATTTGCCTCCGTAAAGCTCTACAGTTTATTGGGTTTTACGTGAGTGGCTCCCTTATTTTTAAGACACGTTTTACATAAAAAGAAGTGTTGTGAAAAATCTTCGCAAAACTCGCACGTAAATTTGCGTAACTACCAATTTCGAGCGCCTTTTATCTTACACTTATTTCAATTTATCCTTAAATATGATAATAGTACGATAATTTTGCAAAATATAGAAAAAATAATAATACAAGTAGGCAGTGAACATTAAATTAAAATCATAATTGTTGTAATCTTCAAGTTACATTGATGATTAGAAATATGTAACTAGCTACTACTCAACAGTTAACAAAACTGATTTCACTGACATACAATTCATAAGACTGGCCATGAATATAGTAAGTACCATATTTAGCAAAAAATAAGGTCGAGAATGGGCAACCAACTTCGTTGTTGGGTTGATTTTACGCGTTCGTACTTGTAAACTTTTATGACGGCAAACCTCACAAGAAGTGATGCCCTGGTTTTAATTAACGGTTTCCTTGGAACTCCCGTCACTCGCTCGGAAAAGCAAATTGAGTACGCGTAATGTATGTCAATCTTATTAGGTTAGTTTAGTTATTCACTATGTCTCTCTTTGAAAGCTGTATGATTATGTATGAAAATGAGAAACATGCGTATTTTCACGTGTTTTGTCTCGCTTAAACGAGCTCTAGCAAAGTTATTTTAATGACAGTAGAATTATTGTAGCTAAATGTTTGGAAGGTATCTCAAATTTCACACCAATTAGGGGAACGACCTCTTCTTAGTATGGGAGTACCCCTGGGTTCGCTTTTCTATTCGCTCTACTTTTCCTATTATCTTAACGAGTAGTTAATTACACTATTTTTATTTATTTTGTTGTTTAACTCATTTTTCCACCACTTCCTGCATAAATACTTGAATTTTCTGTTCTATCCTACCTAACCTGTTGTCTATGGTTTGTTTGCGTCTTTCCTAATGTAATTTTACAATTTCTTGTGTACGCTAGAGACTACGATATGTCACTACAGCTAACTGTCATTAAAATTCACAGCATTGAAATGCAACAGTGACAAAACATTACTTTCCTGGACCGTACAATGTATAGATGTGCCTGTGTCCCGTTCACTGCCGCAGAGACACTTTTTTCATGTTTTATCTGTTTTTTTTTATTTTATTGTTTAATATGTGTGTCCTGTTTTTGTGAATAAATGTACCTTTCTTTTTTTCTATGTGTATAAGGCAAACCATTACTTTACTGGACTAAACATCTTGCTTCATCAGCGTATTTAAACTTCATGAAAGTTAAAACACGCTAGTAGGTATTACAAATGTAAAATATACTAAACATAATATAGGTATTGCATGATCTTTTCCGAGTTCCTAAGATTTAGTTAACATATCGGTACCTGCGCTTAATATATTAAACAGCGGGCTACATTACTCCACTAAACTACTAGCTGTTGGAATTAAATTAAATTGCCTTTGCTATACCAATTAAAAAAATATTGCAAAACCAGCACACCAATCTAGATACGAATAATCACACAAATGAAAATATTCGAGAGTACCCAGAAAAAACTATATTTTAGTTTTCCTCATCGGCAACGGAAAAGAAAAATGCAGCATTGCGGTGGGGAACGCGCGAAATCTGTCAAGAAAAATATCCAAATAAAAATCGGACGTCACGAAATAAAATAATGGAGAGTAAAATTGACATTCAGGCGCGTTGATTAGCCAGTTACGAAGCGCCGGAGATTGGACGCTCTGCCCGTGCATCAAATATTCTACAAGTTTATTCCTACTAAACGCTCACAATGAAAATGAGACTATAAACTTTCCTTGCGACGCAGAGTGATTCTATTACGAATATGAAATGTTATTACCTCGGACGGATTATAAGCAGGAGCAGGTTTTCACAAATGAAATTGCTTCCCTCCTTTGGAATCCATTTTAGGGATGAATGGTATAATTCTTACGAGTAAAGACTTTGTCAAGCGGAGCACGCATTTGTTAAAATGAAACCGTCTTATTTATAGAGCCTTCAAAATGGTACGCCTGCCAGTGTTTTGTTAAAACAAAATAGCTCTGATTTTATAAAGTAAATTTTGGTGTACATTTAAATTATATTATTAGAAATCGTTATTCTTTTGATTGTCTCTATAACAATGTTAGAAGTTTAACCCCGGTTTAAGTTATTCTTGTTGTTTCAATTCCGGCCTGGAAACCCGTCAACGTTTTTAGACTCCATAAATCCACTTTTTTATTAACTTAAGACCCAGGAGGTAAACAGAAAATTGGCAATTTTAAAACTTAAACTTGTCCACATCAAATAACGTTCTGTTAATTTTTATATCATGGATAACAAATATTTTTAGTCAGTAAACAAGCTACACAACAAAAAATTGATTAGCACATTCACTGCCAAGAATCGCTACGCGCTACGCTCGTAGCCGATCCCGGGGTTTTCTGCGTATGTAGCGCAAAGCGACTACGGCTAAGGCACCCCCGGTAGGCGGGTTCCTGGCAGTGAAAGTGTTAACCTAACAAGATACTTTATTGAAGATCATACATACCGTCTCCGCCATTTCTCCCGTCTCGTACTCGTCATCCGTAATCGCACTTACCTAAAACAAAAGTTCACTGTTAATAAATTACAATCGCAATAAAGTCATAAATTGCACTCATGTAATCCGGTATTCACGACTTGCAAACTCGAACACCAGCGGGCGTGATTAAAGGCATAATTCGAGTTTACGACGCAGCGATATGTACTTAGTCGCACTTACGTACGAGAACATAATTCCTTGTCACGGTTTTATTACAATTTAACTCCTCTTCACACCTGTAATGGCACGTAATGTCGGGCAGCCATTACTTCAAGGGTCGAAAATGATAAACACGTTAAGTTCCGGGCGTTAAAGGCTTCTGTATAAGTTAAGCTGTTTTAACTGCCACCGAAGTGGGCAGGTTTTTTACAGGAGTCACATAAATGACCTCATTGGTTTTGGACATACGTTTTATGAGCAGAGAAGGTTTGTTTTGGAGATTTAAAAAAAGACGTCAGAGATGTGGAGGGTGAGGTTGATTTGCGAGACATATCTTCGTTTATAAGTTTCAATTTTCGTAGACACTTGTGTTTTGTGTTTTATTTCTCTTAACACTTCCAAAGCCAGGAATCCGCTAGGTGGGCGCCCTGCTTGTAGGGGCTTGGGGGACTCTACATACGTTTTTTCGCATGTTGCCGGATACTACTGTAGCGATATGAAAATCATTGGCAGTGAAAGTATGTGTTAATTTCACTACCAGGAACCCACCGTAGCCGCTGTTCGCTCCTTAGCGAGAATAGAACGGGATCGGCTACGAGCGTAGCGGTTAGCGATTCTTGGCAGTTAATGTGTTAAGTCATTCACTATATCGTTCCGCTCGCCGCTAGCGCTACGCCGTAGTTCATAGCAGCGTAACCCAGTCTACGCCAATCAGGACAATCTGGTACATGCGCATTTGTGAATTCATACTAATATTATAAATGGGAAAGTGTGTCTGTCTGTCTATCTGTTTGTTTTCCCCGATCGAGATGAAATTTGGTATAGAGATAGTTTACTTGGGAAGGACATACGATAGATTTTTACGATATTTAAACGAGTTCCACGCGGACAGAGTCGCTGGCAGAAGTTAGTCAATGAAAAAAAATCTTCAAAACGAAAATATAGCAATATAGCCTGTCATATGACTACTATTCAGAACTGGATTTAGTACTTACACGACTTTTTCTATTGCAAAAAAGTTATTATAATTACAAACTATTTATGAACAAGCCCAATATCTCAAAGCCAATAAAACGTATTCATTAAGTTAGTGCTAAGCGTTAGAGTTTACTCGCTCACCTTTAATGGCTCACGTTATGTCATATACATATGAGACGTACCTTTCTTTACATCGGTTCAGTGAAGCCCCAAAATATATTTCAAAGGAGAAGTGCTTACAACTTTCTCCACCTACTTAACCCATTAAGTTTAGTTTAAGCTGCGGTTTAAGTGATGTTTGCAGGTGTAGTTGCTATTGTTAATGTAGGTACATTGTAATTTCAAGTCTTATGTTATATTTAGGAGTTGGTTTATTTTAATGTTTTTAAACTTGATGTTTCTTTGTTTTTATGGATGTGAATTTAACGTGTCGTTGTGATTTACTACTTTGGGAATATTGATATTGATGGCTTTAAAATTATATTTAGCTGATTTTAACTGATGATAACACTTTTGTATTTTGAAATAGCGCAGCGGGCAACAATTGCCATTTTATGACTTATCGCTGTCAATAAGACTTCCGTCACATTTTGACAATTACGCGAGAGCAGAGAGCGACGGATATCTTATCCACACCGATAAATGGTTAAATGGTAACCATCATACAGTGGTTTTAAGATATTGACACGCTACATTGAAATACATATCTCAGTCTCCTCGGCGAAATCCTGACAACCCCTTATTCATACAACCTTGTTACCTAAAATGTAAGGCACATACTTACTCAAAAAAACAAATGACAAAGTGACAAATAAAAACAGAATAATTTTCACGACATTATTACAAAAATTGGTCTGGTAGACATTAATGAATACGGGCATATTTTTTTTAACCCCTGACGAAAAAAGAGGGGTGTTATAAGTTTAACGTGTCTGTCTGTGTATCTGTCTGTGGTATCGTAGCTGCCAAACGGATGGATCGATTTGAATGCGGTTTTTTTGTGTCATAAATAATTTTACCCCGAGTGTTTTTAGCCATGTTTCATCAAAATCAACTAAAACTTAACAGCGTTTTTGAGATATTGGACTTTGAAATACAAATGTCGGGGTTTTTTTAACTTTTCTAAGTTGTATAGTTATTTCGTGCAAGGGAGCGAAGATAATTGATACTCTAGACTATTTAGTCTTGAGTATCAATACAATGCCCTTCAACTTTTTAACTTGTCTTTACCAAACTTGAGCATCATTAAAGTGATGATGAATCGCCTATCACTTCGACCATCAGCGGCTGATTACGAAGGCCGGTGCAGCGGTGCGTGAGGAGCCTTGACGCAGCCTGCGTGCTTCTGACAGCGAGAAACAAATCGCCCACAGTACATATATTAGCCAGACCCCATATCTGTAATCTGCTGTAGAAACCCATTTTCTAAACACGCAATACGCTGATATGCAAACGAATGAAAGAGACTTGAGCAATATATTTTGTTGTAAAAAAAACGAACTAAAATGTTAATATCAGTGCCACGAATCTGCTCGGTGGGCGCTTCGGTCATAGGCGCTTTCTTCTACATATGGAGTTCCCCGTGTCATAGGCACTGAATGTAGAATTTATAATGATCAATGATTATTATATTATTATTGGCTTCATTCAGCCCGGGACTCCGTCCACGTGGAACTCATTTAAGTATATCGTAGCTCCATATAAACTTTCATCCCCAATTTCACCCCCCTACGGAGTGATTTCCGGTATAAAAACTACTTTTTGTCCTTCTCCGAGACTCAAAATATCTCTTTACCAAATTTCATCTAATTCTATTTAGCGGTTGAAGCGTGAAGAGGTACCAGACAGACGGACACACTTTCGAATATATAATATTAGTATAGATAGTAAACAGTTCTTACTATTTGTTAAATAAATAAATAGTACTTATACACACAACTTATACCCACATACACACAATGTAATAATACGTAAAATCCATGTGTACTATTTATGCATTTTAACTATGAATTTTATTTTTAGCATTATATCGCTGTGAATCAATACACTATCGCTGTGTGTGGTCAATTATGATTGACCTTTGTATTGTACTTAGATTATAATTTGACATTTAGTTAAACGTAATCCAATATTTTGTACGAAATCTTGACGTGTAAACAACTACCTGCTTTATCAATAAAATTACGAATTATTATATATAAAAATTACGTAAAAAGCAACCAAATCATGAAAAGAATAAAATGTGTAACGCTGCGTGAGAATAATTTTACAGATTCCTGAACCCCGAAACACCGCGACGATTAAAGTATTGTTTCGGTTAGCTACCTCATTTTTCTTCGGCAATTATGAAGTATTTTCGTCATGAGTCGCTATTGTTTTGTATAAAAGTATTCTAGAGAGCTCTCGGATTATTTTGAAATGTGCTCTTAAAGTATTATACAGCGCATAGTGAAATGTCATTTCAACCAGCGATTCCGGTGCCCGCATCACACTCTTTGACAAATTAGATTTTTGCTGGATATTCCCGGCTAAGACCAAATTACTGGTGACTTAGACTCAAGTGCACGCTTTTAAACGCGACTTAGAAACCATGTCGCTCAAGCGTTAATGGCATAATATGATAGAGCGGTAGCCGCTTCTAAAAATAATTAAGTCTTTTCCACTTTTTAGATGGTAGAATCGTTACAGACAAACCACTTTACCAGCACCCCTCTCGCAATAAATTGGAAGAGAACAAATTTAATTTTTCGCATCACCGTTGTTACGTTCTGGTTTGAAACTTTGTTTGCGAAATAATTTTCGCATCGAAAAAAACACAGGAAGTGTGTTCGGACGATGATACGTCCATGAATTTTAATGTATCTGCCGCGTACCCGGGCGGCGGTTTAACAAACGAATGTTAAGCTTTTGTCTGTGGACGTAGATAGGTAGGTAGGGAGGTACCAGATCCGTGTTTAGCAAAGGTCATGTTATACATTGTAGGGTCCTGTAGCGCAGCACAACATAATCGGGTGCTCGCCCGCCATCTGCCGGAAGTTTTACAATGTTTATGAGCTCCATCGGGAAGCGTACATAAATTCCGACTATTGGACGTGTACAAACGATAACGCGATACAATGGTTTAACTGTATTAAGCCGGGTAATTGTTTATGTAAGCCTAATGTATTCATGACTGTTTGTTTTGCAATTAAGAGTATTTTCAGTTCGAATCCATTCAGGGTTGGGTATATTTAAAACCGCAATATGGAATGTATGCCGTTAAATATGCAGGTCAGTGTTTCATATTCTTTTTCCTTTTTTAACAAACCTTAATGTATCGTGAATTCATTGACCATAGCATAAACTTGACATTATTTTATCGCTCACGCCACAGTAACGCACGCTTGCAGCACAGTTAAATCTGTCATGCACGGTATGTTACTAGAAATACTTATGGTTTTAGTGCCTATATACTAAAATGACTTCGCTTGGTAGTTTGGAGGGTGAGGGTAAGCCAGTTGTAGCACATCAAGTAACCGATTCTTATTTTGACTATTCAAGTTGAGGTACAGTCTATGAGCTATAGCTATAACTAATATAACTATATGTTATAGAACAATAATCGGATTCGGGTGAAATTGTTCCTTAGCATTAAAACGGTAATTAGCAAATGAGAGACAAATAAAAGCCCTTATATATTCAAGACTATTCACTCAAATAGCCCGACCAGGTGTTATAACACCGCTCATTTTTTTTTTTAATAATTTACTCTATTGCTTGTTGCGATCTCAGATATTGCAAAATTTACCCATGTTCCAAAAAGTGCATTTAGGTGAAAGTGGATTGCTGCGGGGTACTAGAGCTCAATATGTGTACCTAAGCATCTCGTTTAAGAACTTTCTACTAAATATTTTATAATAGGCGTATTTCGCAAAAAATGCTAATTCATCTGGAACATAAATAACAATTCTTGAAAAACATACCACCTATATTCTATACTCGTATTAATCGCAACTTTTCTCTCCTTTATTTTAAATGCAGAAAAATTTCAAGTCGCAAAGAAACAACTTTCACGTACAGGAGTATACGACAAACTAAAGGTGAAACAACAGTAGCAATTTATGGACAACTCTATCTACAAAGCCGAGTCCCAAAATTATTTTATATTCAGTATTAATCCTGCAACCCAGTCTCGAGCACCGTTTCTTCCATACTTTGCGAGATTTCGAAAGAAAGCTGCTCCGAGAAACTTCTATCCAAACTCCCGTGTAATCTTACTTATAAAAATAAACTTTTACATTAACTGATTCTGAATCAGGGGTGAGCAAGTTCGGAAGGTAGGCTGAAGCTGTCAGACGGCTGGGGCTAGATCTAATCAGCTGGAAAATAGAAACAAATAAATACGTGCTTAGTAGTTTGACTCGATAAGAGTAGGAGTCGGGGGCTCAAATTTATGGAAGAGTTCGGCAGATAATGTGAAAGTTACCAGATAAGACAGGCTTTGCCGAGCCCATGCGCGAACTCGGCACGGCTGAATATTCTCGAGCTCGCAGAATTTCCGCTTTATTACCTACTCACTAACACGATTTGACACAACTTGTAAATTGCAACTACTCTCAATAGAGGTAAAGAGTTGCATAGGAAAGTACGCCGAAAGAAATATACTTGGATATATTGTGCACCTCATTTTATTTTTTCTATGAAATCATTTTGGTACATTTAAATTGTAATCATATTTTTTGTACATACATAGGAGGATGCTTCAATATATTAAATTATATAAAATCATCTCCTTTGTCCACTTTAAGCCACTTCAACTTTTTTTTCTAGGTGGTTTATTTTACTAAAAAGTACATCTGAAACTTACAGCTAAAGGCCACCCACCGGACGCGTGTCGTGCGCGGCGCGTGACGTGCGCGGCGCGTGACGTGCGCGGCGCGCGTCGGGCGTGGTTGAATCAGTATATTCACACCACAAGCGGGCGGCGTATAGCAACGCGGGGGTACGCGGCTGCGACGCGTTACCAACGCGTGTGCCACGCGTCTGCTGCGCGTGTGCTGCGCGTGTGCCGCGCGACTGCGGCGCAGCAGCAGCGCGGGCCCGCGCGTCATATCTCTCTCACTACCAACACATTTAATATGTATCTCACTATCTCTATCACGCTTGGCGACGCGTTAGCAACGCGGGCCCGCGCAGCTCACGCAACGCGCACGACACGCGGCCGCGCTGCCGAGTTGTAACTTTAGCGCCGCGCCTTCAAATCGCGTTTGATGTGTGTTTGAAGTGTAGTTTCAATGCTTTACAACTTGCGCGTGTGCCACGAAGCACACGCGCCGCGCACGTCCCGCGTCCGGTGTCCTTTACCGCCAAAGCGTCACAGATCTCAAACTAAAACATATTACAAAATAAAATATTACGCATGGCATGCATGAGTTGTTACTAACAGATTAATCTGATAAGGAGTGTTCACACATTATGCGAAGTACCTATCTTTCGAAAAATCAATTTATATAGAAACATTTTGATGAATTTTTTTATGCCATTTTTTCTCATTCTTTAGTATCGCTAGACTCAGACATTTAAAAATGACACTATTTATAGAAAACAAGTTCGTTAAAAATATAAAATGTTAGGTTTTCTAGAATGATCATATTATATGATCTCAAAAATCGTCAAAGTCTGTGTTTAAAGCAGAAATTAAAAGCAAAAGTGTGACGCGATGAACGAGGGCTCAGCTATAAGGGCACCTATAATTCACGACGTCAGATTTTTCCCTATCTTTGGCTGACTATACGTGTCGCAGGTACTTGTGCTCAGGCCGGGTGTAATTAAGGTGCAAGGATATCCGAAGTCTGCCGGCTAGAGAGCGTCGAGGACCCTTCAGTGGTTGGTTGTGTACTCAGAACCAGCAAGTGTTGCGTAGGCAGCCGTTATTCCTCGTATTTCGTGCGTTCAAAAGATTCAAAGCAAGCTTAATTGGGTTGTAGGAAGATATTCTTTAAAATGTACTTGGATATGTTTTTTTATTGCACTGTTAGATAAATCTGAAAAACGAGAGACTAGGTAACGCGGAGTAACGCCACTAAGTTTATTTCGCTTTGTTAACTTGAGAGCCAACTTTATGAATAAGACAGATAAAGTTTAAAACCTAGAGCGTCTATAATACGAGACGCTGTCGTTAAAGCCGGAGCTAACTTCGCGCCGCGTTACATCGCGTTCCTAAATAAACTAGTGGATGAAACAGACAGAAACATAGAACCAATCTTGTTACGATTGCCCAACTTATATTCCACATTACATTAATTTCTCCGGAGACGTCTCGCAACTAAGCAATAGCAGCTGCCCCGGCCGGTCGCATGTTTATTGAGAAATTGCCTAATCTCGAAGAGCTACAAAACAAAACCACATCGGAAATGTTGAACTAAAGTATTTCTTCTCTCCAAGGATGCTAGTTGTACCCTTGTCTGCGCCAACCGATCACACCCTTAAGGCTCCCGAATTACTGTCCGGGTTGATTACCGCCCCCGCCCCGCCGTCGCCTCGCGAGCCCTCGCGCCCCGGGCCCTGCGTCAACTAATATTTGTGTTCCCTACTTATAATTTGTGCGCTGGAAAAGTTCGACAAACACCAGACATTTTATTAAGTATAAGAAAACTTCCCGTGAACTTCTTTAGTGCGCTCTGGGATTGTTTATTGACACTGGCCGATCCGATCGCTACTGATCTGCTATTGAATTAGTCAGGTGTAATTACCCGAGCGCGATTAACATACATAATTTGTGGGGTAGACATAATAAGACGGTGTACGTTCCAGAATAATAAATATCATTTGAATAACTCGTTAAACCTCTTTAATGAATTGCTACCGACTTTAATAAGTAATAAATATTTATGTATGTGTACGCGTTCCGCTGCGAAAATAAATTTCAATTTATCACCACCTCTACTTTTTCTCATTACAGTAAAAAATGAGAAAAAACATTTTATCAGTAAACATCAACGAACATTTCTATAGTAAATATCCTCTTCACACGCCATAAAGGTAGACAGAAAGGCGCAACGTTTTAATGCTCTTACCTACATTCTTGATTTTTCACCAAAACGGAAAAATGTGTTCATTGGCTCGAAACGAAATCATCGTCCCAAATACGTCTGCGAACAACAAAGACCGCCTCGGTACGTGTTTTACATATTTTTCTTTAAACAGGAGACGTTATTTACTGGCTTACACATATATCGCTTTAAGGGGTAAACAATGGAGCTGCAAATATGTGCTTGCTTCTGGCAACCAGTGGACTTGACAGCACAATACAACCAATTTAAAAAGTTGCATTGTCCTTATGTTTGAAAAGGTGATTGATTTATTTCTATTTATAAGTCGAGGCAACTTAAATGTATGTATTCTCTATTTTTTTGCGCATTTGCGGGAAGTTATATATGGTCAATAAAAAAAGCAATAGTAATGTGATCTTCTTTTTTTTGTCAAGTGGAGTCAAAGACAATGACTTTTTGTATTAATTATAATATTCGCGTGTAGACCAGCCTAGACAACCAATAATCGCGTTTATGGTCATTTAGTGCAAGCGGGATAAATGCTTTATGCCCGTCATAAACGCGGTCATGCTTGCTAGGCATGTTGGTGTTTATCCATTTTTCATAAACGACGAATAAAGTTATCAATTAAAATCTAATTTAAACTAGTCGAGTAATCATAAAACCTACCTACAATTAGTCTTTATTATTTTATTTGACTCTTTTAGTGTCGGGTTAGAATAGCACTACCCCCTTTCTTCTCGTGGGTGTCGTAAGAGTCGACTACGGGAACAGGGTTGAAGTGTGTTGTGGGCGATGGGCTAGCAACCTATCACCGCGATATCACCTTTTGTCGATCTTTTGTACCACCATTTATGCTAACAGTGGCACTGGACACAAGTTTCATGTGCTCTGCCTACCCCTTTTAGGGATAAAGGCGTGTATGTATGTATGTATGTATTTTATGTATAAAAAACCAGTAACTGACCTATTCAATCGAGAACTGGTTTGCTAATAATGCAAAACAACACTTGAGTTGAAAGTTCCACTTCAGCTTGTTAGGATCATCTGCTTGAAAATGAAAGTGCATTAGGTATTGTATTACCGCCTCGGCCCAAGGGTTTTTATATTTTTAATTGTCCAATAATATTATTCAATAATTCAACTAAAAAAGGATGATGATATTGTGTTTGTTCGCTATTTAATTAACTATAATGAGTGTAATTTATGCGTTATCCCAGAATCACGCATAGGGCTCCACGCCCAGGGATTGTCGCAGCAGTTATTTCTCTTATGTGCATATTAAATTCAAGTAAGTAAGAGATGCAAGCTGCCAACAAAGTTATATCTTGTCTTTGCTCGGTAATAATAGTTCTCATTATCAAGCATTCAAACGTTCCCGAAGCACAAATGTGTCACGTCCCAAGCGGAGACTAGCACGTTGTATTACTACATCTTTGCCAACGTTTTTCCAATATCAAGGCAAGTGTTAACACTTTGTGTACCAATCGACTTAGGTATCAACTGCAAGCGAACAGCAGCTCTAGATCACAGTAAATTATACGAACAGTAAGATTTTTTGTCACTATTGTGCACGGATATTTCTTGCAATGTGTGTGTGTTATATTGCTCAACGAATGGATGTACAACATTTTTTTTATCAGTTTTGGCACATTCTTTTAACCATTGCTATACGATTCCCATACGACAGTGCAGTGAGCAGCAAAACTAGCCACGCCTACGGGGGGCAAAATGAACAACACACAACTGTGTTTTACCAGGCAATAAAAGTTCGTTGAGATTATTTAGAGCTCTATACTTGCATAGCTAATTGTGTCGATGATCGAATGACAATATGTTTGTGATTAAAGCGGCAATTACATTACGACGGTCGCCGCATACAACGTGCAGCGACCGCACCAGTGCGAAACCGACGATAGTCGGTTGCATTCGGTGACCGACGGCTGCCATCGTCTTTCTATGTAACCGCAGTAGGCGGGCAAATATGAAGACGACAGTCGTTGGCCGAAGTAGTTTGAAACAAGTTCGGCAACGGCTTTAGCCGTGTGCAGTGTAATCGCCGCTTTAAGCGTGTGATATTCTGTATACTATGTGCTCGCCGATGGGTGGAGCATGTCGGACGCATTAAGATGGATCGTTGTAGTAATCAGTTAATGCATTATGCGGTTTAAACTGCGACACGGAAGGTTTACACAAATATAACCACGATGCCTTGGCTTCCTCTGCTATCATTATGAAATTTTATGCTTTTGGAAGTTTATTAAAGAGCATGACATTATTAACGTGACTGATCTTGCAAGTTCTCATGTATTTAATGATTAATTGTATGATTAACTTTGTTGCATATATGTATACTACAAAATATAAGCCATGGTAGCTAAGTATTTTAGGCACGCAGCTGTCAAACGGTTGAGGGTTTGAATCCCGACTCGTAACACTGAATTTTTGGGAACGTATGAACGGAATATCAGTTGAAAAAGAAATTTAACGTTGTCCTATCTAAAGTCCCCAACCCGCAATGGGTCAGCACCGGCATGGAAATTAGTGTCCATTCGCTCTCATTTATTACAGGAAGCCTGTGCTCAGTGAGACGCATATAAGCTCATAATGATGATATATTACCAACAACATAACATGCCCTAAATATGAGGTTAAAATTGGCACCAGGCGAAGAGGCTGTCTAGAAGACTGGCAGCGTTGCTTCGCTGTAGGTACAGTTTTGTTTTAGACTAGCCAGATATGAACTGACCAACGCTTTAAATAAAGGCGCTTTAGATGCCCACACCCAGTTTCTAGACAGTGTCAAAAAACAGACCTGTAGTGTCAAAAAATGAGATATAGCTAAAATGCCTTTAATTTGTCCCTTAACCTAATGATACAAATAGTTGTTTTGTAAACGATTTTTTTGCAGTATCAACCATAACCTAGAAAACATCATCGTATCGTAAGAACAAAGTTTACTATTTGTATAATATTACATTGTAGACTTATATAAATTAACAAATATATATACGAAAAAGTATTAAATTTGTTTTTGTTAAACCCTGTCTTCGTAATGTTGCCCCATTGCCATAGCGGCCAAAACTAAGGTGCACATTTAAGAGACAGATGGCGTCATTCGGATAATTCTGTTATCAGCCGCGAGAGGGCGCCCCTGCGCTCGTATACTCAGACGGCCGTTTCCTCCGACACTAAATCCTTATAAAGGTAACTGTGCTACTGAAAAACTCCCTATTTCTGTGACAAAGTGCGCTTTAACCGCCCAAGTGAAAATTCTTCGAGATTTTGTTTTTATCCGACGAGATACCAATCTTGCCCGCACAGCAAAAAAGAACGGAGTCTGATTTCAAGACAGCCTTATTATTTTCCTATTACTATGTCAAAATACAATAAAGTTTCTGTAATAGTTTTGTTATTAAGTATATCGCGTCGCACGGCGCGCAATCAGCAGTTTGTAAACTAGCTATCTCTAGCGACAGAGATAACGCATAAACACAGAAACAGAAATAATTCCTCTCTTTAGATTTATCGGCTATTGTGCGACTTGACTCTGTAGCTTTTACTTCTGCGCACTAAATCATACTAGTATGATTAACGATTGCTGACGTATGAAAACAAGGTGAGTGGAAGGTAGGACGCGAGATAAGTACAAATTAATACTCCTACTTTACTAACAGACTTATTGCTGCGAAATACAGGGTGTCATTTTAATCAGTGTCCAAATTCAAGTATAAGATACTTCAGCAAAATTATATAATACGTTTTTTTTTGTTTCATATCATTCAGTACAAAAAGTTATAGTAATTGCTGCTTAAAGTTATCCCAAAAAAACCTTACCGCGGCCCCGCCCCGCTCCGCGCGGTACTGAATGCCAAGTAACCACGCAGTACGGATAATTCTTTTGGGATGGAAAAATTATAATTTTAAAAATACCTACCAGTTTTTTTTTTTAAATGGAGTCTTTTAGCGATACGAAATGCCTACAAAAAATTTAGACACTGATTAAAATGTCACCCGGTATTGGTACGTCAACAAAATTGTTCTACCAAAAACATAACAAGGATTACTCGTTGTGGCATTGTAAATAAGCGCATTACGCATTACAATTCGAGTCCACATTTCGGCTGAAAGTGACATACTCGTTACCAACAATGGGAACAATTTTATCGGTTCAATTCTTCTAATCATTCCAGCATACAAAAATTAATTTGAAGTACTGATCCGGGTGAGCGCTTATTTAGGTATCTATTTTTAAGAGACGCACCGAGACTCGAAACGAGTGGCGCTGACTTCCGCGCATATGCGAGGAGGCACGCACCGTCTCACACGCCCGTGTCGTGCTTACGAACACGGTAAACACTTACATTACGTTCTATTCAACAGATTCCGTCCCCGCTCCCCTCTGTAAGGTGAATACTGTACTGTTGCGTTTCAATCATTTTATAACACTCGCCGGCACTCCTCGGTACTTACGCGCTTTAATATTTTTATCGTTGTATGAACCAAAGGCGTTAGATTCAAGTGGATTAAGTAAATCGCCATGAAACTGCTATGGAATATTGGAGTGGCAAGCAGGCATCGTCCCGCGAGTGGCGAGTAACAATGACTACGCAGATAAAGAGGGTCGATAACGTGAAATAGCAACGTGAAAACGTGGCGAGAAAATAGCATTATTAACCTCCCGGGCATAATACGCGTGCCAGTGCGCCAGATATGGTAATGATTATGTAAATCCCCTTCTCACAGGTACATCTCGGGAATGTTATATACTTATTAAAAGCAAGATTGCGAGACCGAGGGGATTGTCTCACAAAAAGTTTGTCCGACCTTCAAAAGACCCCGGACTTCAAAAGTATTTACCGCACTCTCAAATTTTACGACGTTAGTAATTCGAAATCTCAGGTTTCCTGAAATCCGACTATCGACGTTGCAGTTTTACTTGGCGACTCTCTTTTCAATTTTCTTAGTTTGCCACTCGAAGCAGGGAAGCATTGTATGGCTAGATTCTTATCTCTCGAAAGCTATTTAGCTAAATGGAATTTACAGAGCCCGCACTGCAGTTCGACAAAGTACATTGTAATATTTAAAATCTTGAATTTTAAGTCTAAATCCAGGCATTGTATTACGTGTCTTAGATTTCCCAAGATTCGTTATACAAGATTCCTTCCGCGCCCCTTTTTTAATGCACTTTGCAAAATTAAAATTTTATCTTTCTTTCTTAATATACTTTCCGACAAACAAGACATTTCAAAGAGATCTACAGTGAATTGAGAGTTTATGAAAGTCCCAAAGTATCCATTTTATGTACTTTTGGGAAGTACGTATCCGATAAACATTCATCAACAATTACACAGAGCGCTGTTCGAGATGTTTAACGTAAAGCACCTAATTGAGCCCTGTTAATCAAGATTCAAAAGTACAAAGTTTTCACAAGTGCTTAATTTATTTACCTTAAACAAAAAACATCGACATTCAAAGTATTTCAGAGAATGTTTCTGCTTACACTGAGACGTTGGAATACAAAGTGAATAAAGCGAATAGAAAATACCTATTGAATGAAAGCGACGAGCGTCAAAAATACTGACACCGAACCTCTTTAATGAACTTAATGAGTAAAGAAACTGAGTTGTGTCACACGGACAAGTTTACGAAAGCATCTCGCAAGTTTCCATACTGAATGCTGATGCTACAAACTGGAGTATTTGTTTAACTTGTAGAGAGCAAAATTAAATGCATCATAACATAAAAACAGCCCTTTCACCATTTTCTCAAATTTTTAACACAAGTGACGTACGAGATAGAGACCTTTAATTCGTTGATAAATATATTGGCAGGCATTAAAAGGCGAAAAAAAATAAACAAATATTAGGAGACAATCTTACACAAATCGACCTAGTCCCAAACTAAGCAAAGCATGTACTATGGCTACTAGACGACGATATATAGATAAATAAATACTTAAACACATAGAAAACATCCATGACTCAGGAACACATATTCATGCTCATGACACAAATAAATAATGCCCTTACCGGGATTCGAACCCGGGACCTCCGGCTTCGTAGGCAGGTTCACTACCAACTAATCTACGGAGGTCATCATCGTATCAGTATCGTTAAAATATGTTGAAATTAAAAGGGATAATATATTAACAGGATGGCTATCACAAGACCGGCGCGAGCTCTTTCGATTTTTCTAGCACACCTCTCTTTCTAAGTTTTCTAATAAGAAAGAGACGGATAGTGAGAGAAAAATAGAGAGCTCGCGCGCCGTCTTGTGATAGCCATGCGTGCAGACGTGGTCATATATCAAAAGTCGACAAGAATTAAACGGGAATAAAATTGTACATTAAAATAACTAATTAAATAAGGTAACTTGCAATAAATACCGTAGTGGGATGGTTCAGCACGGTAATCTGAATTGAATAATAAATATATCAGTAACTTGACAATAACTTGCCAAATTTATTGCAATTATTACATTTACTTGTGCTTGTGTTATACACTGATACTGCGTCGAAGACCAGTATTCATATGTCATCATCATCATCATCATCATATCAGCCGAAAGACGTCCACTGCTGGACATAGGCCTCCCCCAAAGAGTGCCATATGTATATACATATATATATGCTATTAAGCTTCTATTTTTGTTGCATATGATTATGTTGTTTTGTTAACAAAATTATCATGATAGTTATGAACCTCCAGGTCTTTAGCATTATGTTTCTTTGGTACTCTAGTTTGTACCCCATGTATATTTGTTTATGCGACGGTTTGTGTTCTAAATAAATAAATAAAAACTAAAGACATCTTTGCGCGTGGCTGTAGGTATATGTGCGCTTGTAACCACTGCTGTGTCACTGCCATACATATATAATTTCTAGTTTCAAGCACATGCACACACCTAGCCGCGTGCAAGAAAGAATTAAACTATCTATTCGCTTCACGCTCGCGCTATCAAACGTGTTAAAACAAGGAGCTTACAAAAAAGCTTACATACATCTCAAATCAAGTGCGCTACATTAATATATATGATTTTTGGGGTTCCATATTAAACAAGGAGGTAAAGTTTCACCATGTCCGTCTATCCTATCCGTCAGTGGGGATGTAATTTTTGTATCTCGGTAAAGCTATCGTGTTGGATATTGTAAGATAGCTTGTTCGAAAAGATTATGGGTTTCTAATAATATTTTTTTCCTTCAATGCAGAGATTCGTTTGTGTGATATTAGGTTTTAAAACCCTATTTTTTTAGAGTCAAATGCGTAGAGTCGACCAACTTAAAAATGTACTTGAAAAGGCCTACTTACGTACAGACTCAGGCGACGCAACCGCAACGATTAGTTGGCGCTGTCGATGCAACAAAGACATACTGGTAACTGCGGAACTCTACACTGCGCGTAGCCCAACACGCACTTGGCCGGTTGCTCAAAATCCCTATGCGAGGTTATATACGCAGTCCCTCGACTCGCTTTATAATTCATATATATTATTGATTATTCACTGTACATACATATAAAATAATATGTATCATACATACCAATACTATACAGATGTAAAGTTTGTAAGTTAGTCTGTAACGGTTATCTCCAGAACTACCCTTACTATTTCACCTAAAGACTTTTGAGTTTGACATTAGTTATACAACCGCGGGTTTCCTAGTGCTGCTGTGTGCTTCGCAATACGGGGATGAAGCCGCCCGGGCGTTTTTTTTTTTCATTTGTACGCGTATTATTATATACTTAGAAACATTTCTCATAGAGTACATCTGAATGTCTGTCAACTTCGATTAGCATGTCAGGACTATGGCTTCCCACGGGGCAGCTTGACCCTGTTATAATATCAGTTATTGTTAATCTTTGTTAGAAACTGCATTCGGTATGCAACCAACGCGCTCTTCTTTCTCTTCTTGAACTAATCCCGTTCAGACTTAGACTGTGTGCCACTCTTGTCGTAAATAATATGAAATTTATTAGAATTATACGTATAATGAAGTACACATGGCTGCGATATGCGTCGTGATCGGGTGCTGTTTGTGGAGTCCGGACCTAACCTAACTCTTATAATACTAGTGTTATTTTATTATTATCGTATTGACGACAGACATCATTCTAATCTTGAGAAGTTTTATTGTTATTGACCCTGTACATCTCTGACAATATTATATTAGTGTTCCTTTTTTGTTTTGTTTTGGCTCTTAGAGACCGTATACATCTCTAAGAACATTAGAATAATTATTGATTGTATTTTGACGCTCAGAGACGTTATGCATCTCTGGAATACTGAATTAATATCTTTAACTTCTTGTTAATCCTGATACATACCTAATATCCAATGAAATGGTCATATTATGCATTTTGTTTTGTTTTCATTTATTTTGTGACATTTAGTTTGTTAACCGTTTATATCGGTCCTTAATCTGCAAAATTTTAAGTGTAAGTTTTTTATTACAGTTTGCCGTGCCCTTGTGGCCTAAACAAATACTCTTTACAATGCACTTGCCCTGAAAGTGCACCTTTACATGGGTCAACGTGAACACGGGAAGCCCTCCATGCCGGCACGGCGCGGCGCGCCGGGGGGCGGACGTGCGGGAATGGATTTCGGGCCAAAATTCCCACACGCGTGCGAGAATGAGATTTAATGATAATTCAAATTTCACGTTTTTTGTATAATTTTTAATTTCCTCGCATGATGCATTGTAAAATTTTGTATGATACACGTGCGGATAGGTAATTCCCAACTCGTGTCGATCAAAAACACTCCCTGACGGTCGTGTTTTTGGTGATCGCCACTCGTTTGGAATTACAAACTTTCCGCACTTGTATCATAAATAACTTTTAACATGTTTAAAGATGGGATGAATAATACAACGTGTTTTATAACCGTCTTAGAGCCAAAGCCCACTGAAAGTATCCAAAAGGTTTTATTTGCAGAATAAATAATTGATTTTGATTTGTAGATTTTTGTCTGATTTACATAACGAAGTACAGTGAAAAGATTGTCTCTAATGTAAGATCATGTGACACACACAAAATTAGAAGCAAGACTAAGGCCCTGGCCACATTTCCACGGCACAGCGCCGCCACCGTGAAACGCCGCGACGCACGACGTAAAATTCCACTACACTGTGGGCCCCATTCCCAATACAACTACGTCACACGACAACATGATAAAATGAATGGCAGCATGTCGAGAAAGTTGTGCTGAGCAAGAAGAAAATAATTGCCCGAAAGTTTGGAAATCCTTTACTTCCGGTCAAAATTTGTATGGATAAGGATATTTACGTCATGTGACATAATTTAGCCCTTCAATCGTAGAGAGAGTGAACCAAAGTCCGTCAGTCCTGAAATGGCCGGATTAAAATCATTATCGGCCAATTTTTTTTTATTGCTTTTGTGCATTTTATTATCTTATCATATGACGTATTTTTATTGGGAGTGGGCCCACGGTTTACACGTTGCGCTGTAGGTTTTTACTCTGTGCGCCTCGCCATCTCACGGCGACGGCGCAGTGCCGTGGGCATGTGGCCGGGCCCTAATTATCCTAGATGTGATATCAGCAATCAGTTTATAGCCGTCACACACACACATCATCAGCCTATATACGTCCCACTGCTGGGCACATGTCTGATGTATGAGAGGGTTTATAGCCGTACCGGAGTGAAATGTTTTCGCTCAACAGAGACAAGTCCTCCTTAGCAAACTACAACAATATTTCAAGTAAAGCCACCTTTTTTTCCTTTATTATATTAATCTATTTTACCAAAGAAGCGCACAAAAGCTTGACAAGGAAATTGACACTAGAAAATATTGGCGAATAAAGCTAACAAAAACCCAGTCTCCAAAACTACGCGATCCCTACCTACTCAGTAAAATGAAATACGTAGTCGGCACCGGCCTTCGGAAAATGGTTTAATATCGAAATGTGATCACTTAGCGCAATCTCTTACCAGAGAAAAAAACACAGAAAATGCCCAAATGTACTTAGCTTTTACCAGAAACCGAAATATGTTTCAATTTTCATCAAACACAGAAACAGTTCGATGGGCGGCCTAATCCATTCCTTTATTTTGTATTAGATGAATGAGTTTTACGATGTTTCCACTACACGTGTTAGATTTACACAAAGTTTTATAAAATATAGAAATATATTACAATTTAGGTTCTGTGCTATATCTATTTAATATAATATATTTCAATAATATTACTAATTGCTAGAACTGATTTCAAAACAGTGAGTATATAGTTTCCCTCGCCTCGAATTTATCAAACCTAGAAATAATTAAGGATTCACGGAGATACGGTCATAGAATTCTTCGACGCTGCAAAAGCACCCAAGAGGAAAATATTTACGCTTTTTCGAAATGCAGAAATCAAGTAACAAGGAATCGGTTTTAGCGTGGAGCGTCAGGGCTTGCGAATAAAACGAAAGTACCAGCGGTGCAGTAATAATGCTTACCTTCTGAAATATGAGTGAGGCGGCCAAGCGTAACACAACCCTGGCGAATCATCGGAAATGAGCAAGTAATTAGTGCTGTTTTCAGCATTTTGTACGCATCATTTTTTAACCATTGCATTCCTTTTTAGTGAAATTAGTCAATTAAATAGTGGATGTGTCCAATAACTTAATATCGGCTTAATTTGTTGTTTGTTAAAGATTTAAACCTAAAAATATATGTTTATTTATATTGGATTTAAACTGCATAATCTGAATTTCATAAGTTTTTTTTTATGTTTATGGCCCGGATACGTGTTCTTTAAGCCAAGTCTTTATTTAATTGTTTATAACACGTCATTTTAGCAGAAAATATATGGCGCACTATGCACCATTAACTTTATTTAACACTTCACTTTAAAAAAATATGCTGTTTTTAATATTAATATTCAGCACACTGGCGCGGCCTGCGGTGGCAGACAACAGAAAATTTGACAGCGGCGGACAAGTTTACTATTGTCCGCCGCGTGTTGTTTTTGAGAATTTCATTTAGGGGGCGGGGCACGACGGGGGACTTGTTGACATATGCACATTTTTATAGTCTATACCATGAAGAACTTTCTTATGAAAAAAAAATCGTCCATCACACATTTCTTTTTATGTCGGTACTAGAGATCTTAGCTATACCTCGAGAAAAGCAGTATAAAGTTAATTTGAATAATTTATAGGTCGTAATAACATTCACATACAAAAAACATTAAAATACCTTTAATAAAACGAACTGATTTTTTTCCAACCTACGGTTTCTTTGATGGTTTATAAGGGCTGTTCAATAAAGTAGGATATCAATATCTTTGTTTTTATTAAGTCGCACGTTGCTGTCCCCGATCTAATCAAGATCAGTCCCGAGCGCCATTTGCCTGCTGCTCTGATAAGAGCAAGTTTGATTTCCGTATTTCCCTATCGTATAGTTTTATTAAAAACAAAACTGCACCACAGATTATAGTCACCTAAATAGCTTTGTATTATTCAAGATTTGTACGTTCCTGAGACTACGACCGCGTGAACCTCCGCAACATCTTTCATCTCCGATTTCATCCCTTTGAGGGTGTATTTTTGGAATACAAAGTACTTTTTGCTTATTTTAATCCCGATTAATTTCTTGAAAATTCAGACATTTTTGCGTGATCGGGTAACAAACATCCTAAACGCCTAGAAACATCCAAACTTTCAGGTTTGTGTAATATATAACAATAATAATATTATAATATTGGCGGACAATCTTACACATATCGACCTAGTCCCAAACTAAGCAAAGCTTGTACTGTGGGTACTAGACGACGATAAACGTACTTATATAGATAAATAAACATATAAAACATCCATGACTCAGGACATGAACAAATATTCGTACTCATCACACAAATAAATGCCCTTACCGGGATTCGAACCCAGGACCTCTTGCTTCGTAGGCAGGGTCACTACCAACTAGGCTAAAGCGGTCGTCTAATATATATTTAAATTACGATTAGT
Source organism: Epinotia demarniana (assembly GCA_945867215.1). Taxonomy (NCBI): domain Eukaryota; kingdom Metazoa; phylum Arthropoda; class Insecta; order Lepidoptera; family Tortricidae; genus Epinotia; species Epinotia demarniana. The sequence continues at coordinate 19,822,104 of OX244266.1, read as the reverse complement.
TAATTGTTGGATACGAGATACAACTTACTGAGTTGTAACTCGGACTTTAGTGTGACTGATCATACGTATTTAACTGTTATAATTATGCACAGACGTAAGATTTCAGGTAATAACTTATTTATCCCGAGAGCAAGATGTTAAAATTAAAAATATCGCAATTGTAACATTTAGAAGTGAGATCGTGGAAAATCACTGGGTAGCGCGTCGCAATTAGCGGTTGAAACCCACCGGATAAACAACGATATTTGATTCCTACCGCAGATCCGTGCACTAAAGTAAGTTAAGTACAAGTACAGTCGAGTTCATAAATATATGAGCATTCCCAAGGCTTCCAAAATAAATGAACATAAAAAGGCGCATATACATCTGAACAGATATTTCTATCAAAAACATGTACACATGTCACCTGACATATTAATCTGAGCAATCCTCTCCATAATATGTGAGCAACTGCAAACTAATAAATATCTGTACTAAATATTTTTCAAAATTATATGCACCTGCAGTATGATAGTGAGAGTAATAGTGCTTATTTTTTGCCTTATGACGGTGCAAACAAAAAGTTCGTATTTTAGCCAACGTAAGGCTTTTTCACAGGCCATATTTTCGTTCAAATGATTACATTGTTATAGTAAACTTCTGTTTTGTATAGATACACTCTTATTCTAGACCATAGCAGAGCTGTAATTCTAATTCTATATACGGTTTTTGAAAACAACCAGGTTTTCGTCGGAGTGTTTTCCAAAAATACGCGTCAGAGCTATCTTTTAGGTAGAATATTTCCAAAATTAACTTTCAAAAACTTATTAGTCTTTGCCTTTTACAATAAGATATATAGTCTTTTAGTACATAGTAGACGCACTAGTACTAAAATATTTGTTTTCCTATAAAAAAATGATACTACAAAATGTCTAATTCGGTTAGGTTAAACATTTTTTTATTGACGTATAATGATGATGTTTTGGAAATATAACATTTTATTATAAAACTACGGGCCTTCTTTAATATGACGTGATTTTTTTTATTGCTTATGGGTGACCCAGTTAATGAAGACCATTTTTTAAAAACCACTATATAACCGCGCGCGTAAACGTCGTTCAATTCAATTCCTCCATTTTACATTCCGGTTACGGCAGCGGTCGAGTGAGGTCGTGCTTTAGCGGTGCGCTCTTGCCCTATTGTTGTTGTAACCCGAATATCCTCTCCGACTACCTGCTCACTCTTATCGCTCCCCCGCGCGGTGATTATCGCAATTACCACGTGGAAGCATCGGGTGTGTTAGTTAAGACTTTCATAAGTCTCCAGTCGACCCGCGTGTCCCTGCCCCTCTGGAAATCCACGCTCGTAGTGGTCGCAGTCTTTCGGGGCTGTGGGCTAGACACGTCAGTGGCTACCCGTTAGTTAAGACTTTCTCAAGTCAGACCCGGGTCTCTGTCCCTTAGAAAGACCACGCTCGCAGTGGCTACACAGTGACGGATCCTAACGGTGCCAACTAAGTCACAGTGTGGGGTGGATACCACCACGAAGCCCAGTAATTCGTACAGTCCGACTCTTCCCTTCGTGTTAGGACACATAGCTGACACTGACACGGCGGACAAGTGGACAAGACTCGATACCGACATCAGGATAGCATTTCGGTTCATATTAGGCGTAGGAAAAGCTTAGCGGCGACCGACCAACCAAGTAGGATGGAGCTGCAAGAAAGGATCACGAGGATGGAGGAAGTCATGCGGGCTATGCAGGCCGAAATCGATCGCCTCGCTGCTGAGAACCGACAGCTCAAGCTGGCTCTCAGCGGCGAGGTCTTTGACTCTGCCCAGGCGGCTCCCATACAACCTCCCCCCCGACAAGTCTCGACTTGCAACTCCAGGCCCGTCCGGCCACTCCGACGGCCACTCTGGCCGCCCAAGCCCCTAAGGCCACCATGGGACCGCCGCCGCCACCGCCGTCGGCGGCAGCAGCGACCCCTTCGCCCCCTACCCAGGCCCCTAAGGCCAAAACGCCCAGTAAGGGCAAAAGTAAACTCTCCAAGGCAGCCGCGTCTGCCCTAGCCAACCCTCCGGCCCTTCAGGCCCCCCCCCGAAGCGGATTTAAGCGTGAGACAATCGCGTTCTCGCTCCCTCCAGAGGCGACCCTCCTTGCGAGAGGAACGCACTGTCCCACGCTCCAGCTCTCCCCCCCACCCCCTCCTTCGGTGTCTCTCCACGACCAGACTGACCGACGAACAGACTCGCGACCTCCTCTACTCGAACGAGGAAATGACCATGGACACGACAGTCTGGACCACAGTAGGCAGCAGCCGCAAGGGCAAACGTGCGCTGCCGAAGTCTCCTAGGGCCGATTCGCCGGCGAAGAAAGCCCTTCGGACTCCCGCCGTCCAGGCGCCCTCTGCGCAGGCCCCTCAGGCCAGTAGTGCCATTCTGGCAGCGGACGGCGGGTCTTCGGCCCCCAGCAAGCCAACTCCGGTAGGCAACCCGGACAAGCCGGATTCATGTGTCCTGATCGACACACATAGATACCACACTGCCATGGCCATAGCCAGTCAGCGTGGCATCCGGGTGGTCGGTTCGGAGATTTTGAAACCGCCCTTGGAAGGGATGCACATCACGGTCCAGGGACCCGAGGACTACCGTGCTCTGACCCGTCTCTTCGACGAGCTGTCGATGGCCTACAACCGGAGGCTGACCGTCGAGGAGAAAGGCTACAGGGCCGTCCTCCGGGGAATCCACAAGGATATCCCGGAGGAAGAGGTAGCCGCGGACCTCAAACGCAAGGGGATCGCCGTCAGGGAGGTTCATCGCCTCTACAATAAGCAAGTAGGGAAGTACGATATCGTACTAATAGTCACCGACCCGAACCAGCGCAAAGCCGTCCACTCCCTTAAGGAGGTCCTTAAAATGGCGGTGAGAGTGGAGACTCCCAAAAAGAGGACCCACCTCTCACAGTGCCACAACTGCCAGCGGTTTGGCCACGGCGCCCGTGGCTGCCACTCTCCCCCCCGTTGCGTCAAGTGCGCTGGGGATCACGCGACTCGCGATTGCGAGCGCCCAAAAGGCTGCAAGGACCCGAACGGCATACAGTGCTGCAACTGTTTGGGTCGCAAGCTCCCCCATGGGCATACTGCCAATTATGGGGGATGCCCTTGCCGCCCAAAGAGTCGCGACACCGGGGCAAAGTCGAAGTCCTCGCCTCCCTCTGGGCGCAAGCAAAGCGCGGGCCGGGGTGCTCCCCATAGCACTCCGCAAAACTTCCCCGCCCTTCCGGCCGTAGGGTTAGGAGCCCCTAGGAACCCGCCGCCTTCAGCGGCCGTAGGTCCCCGCCCGGTGCCTTCTGCACCCCAATCCCAGGCGGGCCCCTCTGTATGGGGACCCGCCGCCAGTCAAGCGGGCCGGCCCGCTATGGACCCACTCTATGCGTTTATGCAGTTAGTACAGGTACTCCCACCGGAGGTGGCGAGCGGCCTGTCTACCCACATATTCGCATCAGCTACTCGCTATCTCGCCGCTCCAAGCGGCAGCCAGGTTAACGGTGCCTATTAGTATGGATAGTACATCCCAGAAGCTTAAACCTGCTTCGATTACCATTGGCATTTATAATGCCAATGGTCTAAGGGGTATGAAGGACCAGGTGATGAACTTCCTTCGCGATCACTCAGTAGACTTACTTCTGGTCCAAGAGACCTTTTATCGTCCCGGCATTAGAGCCTTTCGCGTCCCTGGATACGTTCAGATTAGAGATGATAGGCAAGATGGTAGGCCATTCGGGGGCACGCTCATTTTCTACAAACGTAACTTACATTGCATAAGTCTCAATCCACCGCCCCTGACTAATATGGAAGTGTCGGTCTGTCGCATCTCGATGGAAGGGCACCCCCCGATATCGATTGCGTCAACCTACCTTTCACCTCAACGAGACTTACTTCTGACTGACCTCAACTCTTTAGCCTCCCTAGGTCCTTCGGTCATCGTGGCCGGGGACCTAAATAGTAAGCATACCAGCTGGGGATGCGTAGCATCCAATCCCAACGGCAATCGGCTTCATCACCTTTTGATCGATAGCCTCCCTTTCGATCTCCTCGCTCCCTTAGAGCCGACTCACTTCCCTCATAACGTAGACCACCGACCTGACATACTCGACATAGCACTACTAAAGAACGTAGCGTTAACGCTGCGTTCTATAGAAGTGCTACACGAACTAGACTCGGATCATAGGCCAGTCCTCTTGAGACTAGGCCCTCACCCCAATAGTACTCCTCGAACCAGGACACTCGTGGACTGGGACAAGGTACAATCAGGTCTCCTACAGACGGACTACCCCCTGCTTAGAGATATCCCAGACAATATAACTACAACCGAACAGACAGACCAAGCGATCGATTCTTTCACCAACTACCTCAACGCTGTTCGAAGCGAAGCCTCAAGGGAGGTGTCGGCGGAGGACATCCAAAACCGACCTCTACCTACGGAACTGAGAGAGTTGGTGACAAGGAAAAATCGCGCCATACGTACCTATTCAAATCACCCCTCTGCCGAAAATCGGCAAATCCTGAGGGACTTGTCTAACGAGTCCAAACAGAGAATTGCCGAATTTCGGGAGAACTCGTTCAGGGATCTGATGGGGGAGATAACGCCTAGTCACCTGGCTTACTGGAAACTAGCGAGATCTCTCAAATCCGATGCCTGTTGGACCATCCCTCCCTTGGATCGACCGGATCACTCAACCCCCGCGTTCGAGGACAGTGAGAAAGCCGAATGCCTTGCGAGTAGTTTAGAGTCCCAATGTTCGCCCAACCTCCTCAACACCGACGAAGCCCACATTAGTAGGGTCGATTCCGAGGTGGACATGAGATCGCGTCTCCCCGTAACTTCACCCATTTTACCGGTGTCGGTTAAGGAAGTCAGTGACCTTGTCAGGCGTCTCCGTATTAGGAAGGCTCCGGGTGCGGATGGTCTATCCAATCGCATCCTGAAACTTCTCCCCGAAACCCTCCTCCTCCTTTTGGTCGGCATCTTCAATGCCGCACTGACCAATGCTCACTTTCCAGCCGCGTGGAAATGTGCAACGGTCATAGGGATAGCGAAGCCCGGCAAACCCCGGACCTCGCCTGCCTCTTATAGGCCGATCAGCTTACTTAGCTCCCTTGGAAAGCTATATGAGCGGATCCTTCTCACGAGAATTCTCAGATTTACGGCTGAGAATAACCTCCTCATCGATGAGCAGTTCGGTTTTAGATCCGGACACTCATGCGTCCAACAGGTGCACCGCGTCACGGAGCACGTGTTGGATGGTTTCTCTCGATTCCAGGGGCTCAAGACCGGTGCGATCTTTCTCGACGTAGCGAAAGCCTTCGACAAGGTCTGGCATAACGGGCTTGTATACAAGTTATACCAGCTCGGAATGCCGGACAGACTCGTACTCACAATACGAGATTTTCTCAGTGACCGAAGCTTTCGATACCGACTGGAGGGAACGTATTCGGACCCACACCCCATCCGGGCCGGAGTCCCGCAAGGCTCCGTGCTCTCTCCCACTCTCTACTCGTTATTCACAAACGACATTCCCAGGCACCCTAAGGTGCAACTGGGGTTGTTTGCGGATGACACCGCGCTCTTTACGACTCATTGTAAGTACGCTACTATCCGGCGATACCTCCAAGAGGCAATCTCCGACCTAGGTCGTTGGTTTAATCTTTGGCGTATCGAAGTCAACCCGGAGAAAAGCACTGCAATAGTCTTTCATCCGTCGGACTGCATTAGTACAGAAAGGCGGGTGGCTCCGATCCAGATGTTTGACCGACCCATCCCCTGGGTCAACGAGGCCAAATATCTTGGAGTGACCCTCGACAGGAGACTGACTTTCCGTAGCCACATCCGTAGGGTACGCAACCGCGCGTTGTTCGTGCTAGGAAGGCTAGGGCCGATGATCAACAAGTTTAGTAAAATGTCACTTAGGAATAAGCTGACACTCTACAAGACTTGTGTTCGTCCAATCATGACATATGCAAGTGTAGCATTCGCTCACGTGCCTATGTCATCGCTCAAGCCGCTTCAGGTCATTCAGAATCGTTTTCTCCGAAGGGCGACTGGTGCCCCGTGGTACCAATCGAACCTCAGCCTGCACCACGACATGGAGATTAGCACCATGTATGGTTTCTTTAAGCAGGTTGCCAGACGTTATTTTGATAACGCTCCCCACCATAGGAATCCGTTAGTTAGGAAGGCTGCTGACTACGTCCCCATCCCTCCCCCCTCTGTCGTTACTCGGCGCTCACTGATTAGGGGCCGCACGGTCCGGCGTCCTAGGCACACACTCACGGACCCGGACGACGAAATCACAGCGTCCATCGAAAGATGGAACGCTGCGCTTTCGGCGTCCAACACATCGCGTACACTTCAGCGTTCCCGCCGGCGGGGACGTCCACCGCGAGACAACACAGACACATACAGTCCGCTTTCGTCCCGGTACCGCCGCATACCGGGTAGAGTCAGTCCGACGCAAGTCGGGCCTAGCTGAGTTTCTTGCTGGACTCTTCTCAGCTAGGCTAGGTTTTAGCGAACCAGCGATAAAACTCCCAGTAGTTCGATACCACTCACACCCCAGATTCGGTTGATACCGTTCAACCAATCTCACTGGAGCGCAAACTCTTAGAGTATTCCAGTGTACAAACTTCCCCGCGTGGTCGTGCCGGAGGCTACCCCTGGATTTTCCCCAGGCCACCCTCCAACCACGCAGTTCGACCGCTATATTGGGGCCGTCCTATTATAGCAACAGTCAGGTTCAAAAAAAAAAAAAAAAAGTCGTTCAATTCATTACGCGCCGGGCGGTCCCAGAGAACGGACGTATCGCTCTCGTCGCCGCGCAAAGGTCGGTGACCGAGCGTACGCTACATGCACCTGCTAATAGCTGTAATGCGCCCGCTTCAGATTGATACTTGGTTGGTAAGTAATTTTACATGTTAAGTAAGTTTATTTATTTTGTTGTTTCTCCAAGCACTAAAGTGATATTACTTTTTATAGAAATGGGGAATAAACGAAAATTATTTGGGATTAAATAATCCGTTCCTACCGCGGCCCGACAAGTTAAAAGTTAAGTCACCATGTTACCAAATATTATTCAATGATCAAACGAACTTACCTGAAGTGAAGTTCGATCTTAATTATCCTGTCTTCGCCGGAGAGATTTAATTCTTGACTATGTAGTAGTAGCCCTGCTACGCCGCAAACCAGTCGCACAAGTTTTTAGAGTTAGAAAGAGAAAAAACAAGCGCTTTCTCTCTCTCAACTCCCCCCTGTCGCCAACCAAGTCTGACAGCTCTGGTAACTGACAGTCAGCTCATTTATTTCAGAGTAAACAAGAGGTGTAAGTTTTAAGACAGCAACATTGAACTAAGGGTAAGTAAAAATAAATAAACTCGGGTAGGGCGGGGTCTTAAATCTCTCCGGCGAAGACAGGATAATTAAGATCGAACTTCACTTCAGGTAAGTTCGTTTGATCATTGAATTATCCTGTCTTCGCCTTCGAGATTTAATTCTTGACTATGTAGATGTTTAGAGAATGACCAATGTTGCTGAGGAAAAGAAAGAATGGTAAATTATATTATAAAATTAAAATATTTGTTATTGATATAATTTATTTCACAAAGGAAAAAATAGGAATCAAACACGCACATAAAATGGAAAAAAGGTATAACGCTGATTGATTACAGATAGTATTATGCTATATGATCAAGCAAATTCTGATTGGAATTTATAATAGGCCTATTATAGAAATTAGCGAAGACAGCTGATTGAGCAGACCAACCAGCTGTCTTCCTAATTACGTCAACGTTTAAACCAGCTCGAGAAGCTGCGGATGTCGAAGCGTGCCTCGTGCTGTGAGCAGAGAAAAGTCTGTTTCAACCATCGCCCAATGGTCTGGGAAGTAGCTGGCTTGTGAGGTTTCTTAAAAGTCAGTATTATACGATCATCCGCACAGGACCTCAGACCAGATGTTACTAAAATATACTTTTGTAGCACCGAGGCTGGACAGATCCCGGGTCGGGAGTGGAAAAAAGGCAAATTTAATATACGTTGAGATTTTCCGACTGAGGAAGTTTTGATTAAATCAGAAATTGTTATAATTATACGCTCATCAAACACTTTCATATTTGAAAGTTTTATGAGAGACAATGTTTGTGTCCTGTGTCCTGTACTTAGAGCCAATAGCATGACTAATTTTTTTGATAACATTTCTAAGTTAATTGAATCATTTTGCATTTTATCTAAATAATCTAATACAATACTGGGATCCCATGTGAAATCATAACGCGGAAATACTGGCTTTAATCTAAAAATCCCTTTAAAGTATCGTTTTAAGCTTGAATCATCACATAAGTTCTTTAATGATATTAAGGATATCGCAGAGCGATGGTTATTCAATGTTCCATATGAAGAGCCTTTTTTGAAGCAATCCGAAAGAAATTCTAATAGAAATGACATATCAAAACAATAACAATCAATATTTTTTGAATTACAGAATTTCCACCATAATCTAATACTGGACGAATACTGAGATCTGGTATTTTCAGATATAGAAGCAATCATAACTTCTAAGGCTGATTCTGGCACACCTTTCCTACGGAACCCCTCCCGGATAACACACACGCTGCCAGGGAAAGATGGCAATGCAACGGGTGTGTTGATCTGAAAGGAGAGGATAACAAGTATTCACTCGGCGGAAATATCAAAATTTCCTTAATACATAATGACTTAAAAAGTGGATACCAAGGCTGTGATACCCAGTTAGGGACGACTACGATCCCTGTTGCTTTATCGGACACGATTTTTCTTAAAACTTTTAAAATCAAAGCAAACGGTGGAAATGCATAAAAATAGAACGGACACCAATTAATCGTAAAGGCGTCGATATCATACGCGTCCGGGTCTCTCTTCCATGACATGTATAAATCACACTTTGTGTTAATCCGAGAAGCGAAAAGATCGATATCTGGTACCCCGAAATAATTAACAATTTCTTTAAATTCTTGGGAACGCAATTCCCATTCCGTGTCGATATTTATTTTTCTTGATTCGCTATCGGCCTCAACATTTAATGCGGACCGAATATATGAAGCAAACACAAATATATTTCTAGCTTCACACCAGTTCCAAATCATTTTCGTAGCCTGATTTAAGTGGGGGTATTGCACCCCACCCATCCTATTAATGTAAGAAATAGCGGTTGTGTTATCCACCCGCAAGAGGATATCACAATCTCTTTTCTTATCCGCAAAAGACTTAAGTCCGAGATAAGCTGCCAGCAGTTCCAAATAGTTTATATGATTGGTTCTTTCAGATGATGACCAGAAACCACCAGTCTTTTCATTTTTACAGGCTGAACCCCAACCTGTGGGTGACGCATCTGTGTACACTTCCATTATATAATTTTGATTCCTAATTGGATTTACAATAGTCATAATATTGGATTTCCACCAATTAAGATCTTCATATAAATTATCTGAAACGTTCATGAAAGCTTCATAATTATCGTTGTTTTTTAGTAATGCTAGATACTTTGCTCTTTCTAGTGACTTTGTGTGAAGCCAACCATAAACAACTGCTGGGCACGCCGCGGTAAGACAGCCTAGAAAACGCGCAAACTCGCGAATTCTAAGTCTATTCGTATTTATTAATGACAACAATTGCTGTAAAATTCTTTGTCTTTTTGCTAGTGGTAATTGCAACGTCATCGTATCGGAATTTAGTACAAAACCTAGAAATTTACAAATCATTTGGGGCGCCAAGTTACTTTTTTCGTAATTAATTACGAAACCCAACTGTGTTAAATATTTAATTGTAGTTTTAGCGTTTTCTAGACAGTCTTTAGCTGAATTTCCCAAACACAAGATATCGTCTAAATATCTAACTGACACAAAACCCTGAGATCTCAAATGAGCAGCAACCGGTTGTAATATTTTTGTAAATATACACGGTGCGGTACACAAACCTTGAGGAAGGGCAATAAATTCAAATAAATCGTTTTCGACGTAGAAACGCAAAAACTTCATGTGTTTTTCGTGTATGGGTAGCAAAATATATGCATCCTTAAGGTCTAAGTTGATCATATGACAACCTTTAGTCATAAGTTTAATGGCTGTTCGGACGTCCTCCATCTTAAAATGTTCCGTGTAAATATACTTATTAAGTTTTTTTAAATTTAAAATGAATCGCTTACTGCCATCGCTCTTTGGAACTAAAAAAATATCGGAAATAAATTGCCCTTCCTTTGGTTTACAACGCCTGATGGCTTTTATTTGTAATAAATGATTAATTTCTTTTCTGATTTCAATCAATTCAACTAAACTTAAAGAGCGTCGAGGATAATCCTCGGGACTTTGATTAGGTTTTGCAACAAATGGTATCTCATATCCTGACACAGCTTTTAAGATATATTCGTCATCTGTTATCGATCGCCATTGTTTAAGAAAAAACTTTAACCGACCGGAGTGTACCTGAGGCTGAGCCGCTACGTCTGACGACTGGTGGCGGAGCTGGAGCTCTGTGCCGGAGGCGGCGGGCGGCGCGCTGGTGCCGGCGGCGGATACGAAGCCGCAGCCCGGCGGCGCGGCGGCGGAGCTGTAGCCGCTCGCCAGCGGTTCGGGTATTGATACGGGTATAGGTAAGGCTGAGCTGTCGTTGCTAGCCTCGGCCCACCGCCTCGGTAATAGCGATACGAGTGACCGCCCCGTTGCTGCCTGGCTCCTCGGGACGATGGGCCTTTCCCGTTTAAATTCGTATTAGTAGAAGCTGAAGGTTGCATTAACTGTCCGCTTTTCTTTAGGCCTCGTGAATCCTTCACAAGATCTCCTAACTTTTCTCCGAATAAAAAAGTATCTCTTTTCCTGTTCTTTAAGGAATCCGTGAAAGACTTTTCTATTAAGGGCATAATCACGGAGCGGCGAGTATCAGTCTCGGCAAAGTGTGAATCGGATAGCAGCATACCAGCGTCATTTAAGGTTCGTATAATATCAGGGATATCAGGAGTCTTTTTTAAGAGGCCTGTCAATGCTTTTCCCAACGCGGAAATAGCTTTGCCGAGCTGATCTTGCTAGGTAAATAACCTCTTATCTCTCTGCTTGCATACATCGTTTAACATGGCCGCAATCTCCGGGTTTAGAGCGGGACTCTTTGCCAATGGGACATTTTTAGGAAAGGGATACTTTTTGATGAGTTCCTCTTTTGTTTCTTTTTTAAGGCCCTCTAGTAATATTTTTTGAAACCTTGTCGCTAAGTCTGCTTGCAAGCTTTCGCTAAATTCAACGGGATCCTGGTCTACATCCCCTAATTCACGTAAGAGATTGGGATCAAAGTCATCGACCAGAGCATTGTCAATAATGCCTTCACCCGTACTGGAGCGGGGGCTTAAGCCAGCCGTTGTGTCAGTCATTACACTAAACTCTTCGAAAATATTACCCCGTAGGATGTTTTCGGCATCGACCATTGTCTCGCTAGCCATAGGCCCCGGAGGGCTAACATATACATCCTCATTATATTCGAGATGTTCTGTAATTGGAAAATATTTTTTTTTTTAATTTTATTTGTAGGGTAGTTCTAGATTATTTAAACTAGAAATTGGGGGTAGATTTGAAATTGCAATAAGCTGACAACTTGCTTATTTGATTATGTTATATATATTTATTTAAATTAGCACCAAATAATATTTGTTTTCACTATAAATATCGCCCAATGAATGCAAGGGGCGCTCTAAATATTTAGCAAATGTTTATCCGAAGAATACAACGGATTAGGAAATAGAAATTTACTGTTTTCATTATAAAGTATCGTCCAATGAATGCAAGGGACGTTTCGAATATTTAACATTTTTTTTATATCCGACGAATACGACGGTTAGAAAATAATGAGTATAATGACGGTTTTGTTTAACCACCAAATATCACCCGATGAATGCAAGGGGCGTTTCAAATATTAAGCATATTTTTTAGTATTGTAATACGAAGAATACGACGGATAAGTAAAACGAAATAGCATCTCGGAAGAATCGCAACATAGACAAAGAGATATTAGGAGAAAAGAAATGGTTAGGTACCTTCATTTTGTACATCATCTTCATTTGAGGGCAGCGCTAGCGCATCTTGTGACTCGCCATTCCGTTGCCGTTTGCTAAAATTTTTTGTTCGTACATTTCAATCTTCCTTCTCCACCTTTCTTCGCGAGATTCTTTTTTGCTAGTATCATCGTGAGTCCGTTTAGACATGACGACTTATTTCACTTAAAATATACTTTCACAACCTGTGCGAACGCCGCGCGCGCACGGACAAGAATGAGCTGACTGTCAGTTACCAGAGCTGTCAGACTTGGTTGGCGACAGGGGGGAGTTGAGAGAGAGAAAGCGCTTGTTTTTTCTCTTTCTAACTCTAAAAACTTGTGCGACTGGTTTGCGGCGTAGCAGGGCTACTACTACATAGTCAAGAATTAAATCTCGAAGGCGAAGACAGGATAATTAATATCATTTGTTTATACTCGTACTGCACGTTACTAATAATAAATCAGCCTATATAACGTCCCACTGCTGGGCACAGGCCTCCTCTCGTGGATGAGATGGAACGTCCAGTAGTCTCGACGCGGGCCCGGTGCGGGTTGGAGACTTCACATACATACACCTTTGAATTTCTTCGTGGATGTATGCAGGTTTCCTCATGATGTTTTTCCTTCACCGTAAAGCTAACGGTAACTATCAAAACTCATTGGTACGAGCCTCACGACCGTTGTTTGACAGCCGCATGCCTGAACCGCTAGGCTACCGTAGCTTCATGGAAAACGTTATAGGTATTTAAACCTCCGGTTATGAAACTTAGGACATGTACTTTTCAAGAGAAACCCATGTTTTCGGCAATTACTTTTTGTGGTAATGACGATCATTATTCACAGACAGAAAAAAAAATGTGAAAAGTCGACAAATTTAATGGAGGATGGGTCAATTGATTATGTTGATAATGAGATGGCCAGTGTATGTATATAACAGAATGTTCCAAATAGCAAAACCTCTGTATCCTATGAATTGTTTTTTTATTTATTTTACCGTTATTCCCGGTTGTGCCCTAATGGAACCCGGGCTCCGCTATGACACCTAATCCCAGGATTTGGCATAGGCACTAGTTTTATGGTATGTAAATAAGTGCGTCATCATCATCCCTACCGTTATTCCCAGTTGTGCCATAATGGAACCCGGGCTCCGCTTTGACACCTAATCCCAGGATTTGGCATAGGCACTAGTTTTATGGTATGTAAATAAGTGCGTCATCATAATCCCTACCGTTATTCCCAGTTGTGCCATAATGGAGCTCGGGCTCCGCTTTGACACCTCATCCCAGGATTTGGCATAGGCACTAGTTTTATGGTATGTAAATAAGTGCGTCATCATAATCCCTACCGTTATTCCCAGTTGTGCCATAATGGAGCTCGGGCTCCGCTGTGACACCTAATCCCAGGATTTGGCATAGGCACTAGTTTTATGGTATGTAAATAAGTGCGTCATCATAATCCCTACCGTTATTCCCAGTTGTGCCATAATGGAGCTCGGGCTCCGCTATGACACCTAATCCCAGGATTTGGCATAGGCACTAGTTTTATGGTATGTAAATAAGTGCGTCATCATAATCCCTACCGTTATTCCCAGTTGTGCCATAATGGAGCTCGGGCTCCGCTGTGACACCTAATCCCAGGATTTGGCATAGGCACTAGTTTTATGGTATGTAAATAAGTGCGTCATCATAATCCCTACCGTTATTCCCAGTTGTGCCATAATGGAGCTCGGGCTCCGCTATGACACCTAATCCCAGGATTTGGCATAGGCACTAGTTTTATGGTATGTAAATAAGTGCGTCATCATAATCCCTACCGTTATTCCCAGTTGTGCCATAATGGAGCTCGGGCTCCGCTTTGACACCTCATCCCAGGATTTGGCATAGGCACTAGTTTTATGGTATGTAAATAAGTGCGTCATCATAATCCCTACCGTTATTCCCAGTTGTGCCATAATGGAGCTCGGGCTCCGCTGTGACACCTAATCCCAGGATTTGGCATAGGCACTAGTTTTATGGTATGTAAATAAATAAGTGCGTCATCATAATCCCTACCGTTATTCCCAGTTGTGCCATAATGGAGCTCGGGCTCCGCTATGACACCTAATCCCAGAATTTGGCATAGGCACTAGTTTTATGGTATGTAAATAAGTGCGTCATCATAATCCCTACCGTTATTCCCAGTTGTGCCATAATGGAACCCGGGCTCCGCTTTGACACCTAATCCCAGGATTTGGCATAGGCACTAGTTTTATGGTATGAAAATAAGTGCGTCATCATAATCCCTACCGTTATTCCCAGTTGTGCCATAATGGAGCTCGGGCTCCGCTTTGACATCTAATCCCAAGATTTGGCATAGGCACTAGTTTTATGGTATGTAAATAAGTGCGCCATCATCATCCTCTACCGTTATTGCCGATTGTGACATAATGGAGCTCGGGCTCCGCTTTGACATCTAATCCCAAGATTTGGCATAGGCACTAGTTTTATGGTATGTAAATAAGTGCGCCATCATCATCCTCTACCGTTATTGCCGATTGTGACATAATGGAGCTCGGGCTCCGCTTTGACATCTAATCCCAAGATTTGGCATAGGCACTAGTTTTATGGTATGTAAATAAGTGCGCCATCATCATCCCCTACCGTTATTGCCGATTGTGACATAATGGAGCTCGGGCTCCGCTTTGACATCTAATCCCAAGATTTGGCATAGGCACTAGTTTTATGGTATGTAAATAAGTGCGCCATCATCATCCTCTACCGTTATTGCCGATTGTGACATAATGGAGCTCGGGCTCCGCTTTGACATCTAATCCCAAGATTTGGCATAGGCACTAGTTTTATGGTATGTAAATAAGTGCGCCATCATCATCCCCTACCGTTATTGCCGATTGTGACATAATGGAGCTCGGGCTCCGCTTTGACATCTAATCCCAAGATTTGGCATAGGCACTAGTTTTATGGTATGTAAATAAGTGCGCCATCATCATCCTCTACCGTTATTGCCGATTGTGACATAATGGAGCTCGGGCTCCGCTTTGACATCTAATCCCAAGATTTGGCATAGGCACTAGTTTTATGGTATGTAAATAAGTGCGCCATCATCATCCTCTACCGTTATTGCCGATTGTGACATAATGGAGCTCGGGCTCCGCTTTGACATCTAATCCCAAGATTTGGCATAGGCACTAGTTTTATGGTATGTAAATAAGTGCGTCATCATCATCCCTACCGTTATTCCCAGTTGTGCCATAATGGAGCTCGGGCTCCGCTTTGACACCTACTCCCAAGATTTGGCATAGGCACTAGTTTTATGGTATGTAAATAAGTGCGTCATCATAATCCCTACCGTTATTCCCAGTTGTGCCATAATGGAGCTCGGGCTCCGCTTTGACACCTACTCCCAAGATTTGGCATAGGCACTAGTTTTGTGGTATGTAAATAAGTGCGTCATCATCATCCCTACCGTTATTCCCAGTTGTGCCATAATGGAGCTCGGGCTCCGCTTTGACATCTAATCCCAAGATTTGGCATAGGCACTAGTTTTATGGTATGTAAATAAGTGCGCCATCATCATCCTCTACCGTTATTGCCGATTGTGACATAATGGAGCTCGGGCTCCGCTTTGACATCTAATCCCAAGATTTGGCATAGGCACTAGTTTTATGGTATGTAAATAAGTGCGCCATCATCATCCCCTACCGTTATTGCCGATTGTGACATAATGGAGCTCGGGCTCCGCTTTGACATCTAATCCCAAGATTTGGCATAGGCACTAGTTTTATGGTATGTAAATAAGTGCGTCATCATAATCCCTACCGTTATTCCCAGTTGTGCCATAATGGAGCTCGGGCTCCGCTTTGACATCTAATCCCAAGATTTGGCATAGGCACTAGTTTTATGGTATGTAAATAAGTGCGCCATCATCATCCTCTACCGTTATTGCCGATTGTGACATAATGGAGCTCGGGCTCCGCTTTGACATCTAATCCCAAGATTTGGCATAGGCACTAGTTTTATGGTATGTAAATAAGTGCGCCATCATCATCCTCTACCGTTATTGCCGATTGTGACATAATGGAGCTCGGGCTCCGCTTTGACATCTAATCCCAAGATTTGGCATAGGCACTAGTTTTATGGTATGTAAATAAGTGCGCCATCATCATCCTCTACCGTTATTGCCGATTGTGACATAATGGAGCTCGGGCTCCGCTTTGACATCTAATCCCAAGATTTGGCATAGGCACTAGTTTTATGGTATGTAAATAAGTGCGTCATCATCATCCCTACCGTTATTCCCAGTTGTGCCATAATGGAGCTCGGGCTCCGCTTTGACACCTACTCCCAAGATTTGGCATAGGCACTAGTTTTATGGTATGTAAATAAGTGCGTCATCATAATCCCTACCGTTATTCCCAGTTGTGCCATAATGGAGCTCGGGCTCCGCTTTGACACCTACTCCCAAGATTTGGCATAGGCACTAGTTTTATGGTATGTAAATAAGTGCGCCATCATCATCCTCTACCGTTATTGCCGATTGTGACATAATGGAGCTCGGGCTCCGCTTTGACATCTAATCCCAAGATTTGGCATAGGCACTAGTTTTATGGTATGTAAATAAGTGCGCCATCATCATCCTCTACCGTTATTGCCGATTGTGACATAATGGAGCTCGGGCTCCGCTTTGACATCTAATCCCAAGATTTGGCATAGGCACTAGTTTTATGGTATGTAAATAAGTGCGCCATCATCATCCCCTACCGTTATTGCCGATTGTGACATAATGGAGCTCGGGCTCCGCTTTGACATCTAATCCCAAGATTTGGCATAGGCACTAGTTTTATGGTATGTAAATAAGTGCGCCATCATCATCCTCTACCGTTATTGCCGATTGTGACATAATGGAGCTCGGGCTCCGCTTTGACATCTAATCCCAAGATTTGGCATAGGCACTAGTTTTATGGTATGTAAATAAGTGCGCCATCATCATCCTCTACCGTTATTGCCGATTGTGACATAATGGAGCTCGGGCTCCGCTTTGACATCTAATCCCAAGATTTGGCATAGGCACTAGTTTTATGGTATGTAAATAAGTGCGCCATCATCATCCTCTACCGTTATTGCCGATTGTGACATAATGGAGCTCGGGCTCCGCTTTGACATCTAATCCCAAGATTTGGCATAGGCACTAGTTTTATGGTATGTAAATAAGTGCGTCATCATCATCCCTACCGTTATTCCCAGTTGTGCCATAATGGAGCTCGGGCTCCGCTTTGACACCTACTCCCAAGATTTGGCATAGGCACTAGTTTTGTGGTATGTAAATAAGTGCGTCATCATCATCCCTACCGTTATTCCCAGTTGTGCCATAATGGAGCTCGGGCTCCGCTTTGACATCTAATCCCAAGATTTGGCATAGGCACTAGTTTTATGGTATGTAAATAAGTGCGTAAGTTTAATAAAATAGAAACATTTAAAACTCATCTGATTTATATTTCCTAGCTCACTATAAATTAAAAGTATAACAATGATCAAGAGAGTCGGTCCAACCGGCCGGCAGCACTCAAACCGCACGCACACAATAACATCGTAGTGTGGGTAGCTATCAGGGCAGCGCGCAGGCGATCGCGACTAGGTCGAGTTGTAACGAAATGTTTGCACCCTCTTATGACTGATTTACAAACGGCTCGAGGGGCAAAAAAATTACCTTCCTATATTTTTTTATAAAATACAGGAAACTTAATTCTTGTCATCATTATACAGGAAATATTCTATATCAATTTAAGATTTATGACAACGTGTCATTAATTATTTATTTCGAGCGTTAAGCTACTTGTACTTGTTTTTAAATCGAAAAAGTATCAACAATACAAGTAAAATATTTTAACAAAGATTTCTCACAGTGACATTAATATCAATCACAAGCAAGCACTCAATTGTGATACGATCTCTGCAAAATCAAATCACATCGAGCTTAGCAATCGGTAAGTTAATAACAATTTCGAGTAGGAAGCAAAAGCTTTATTATTCAGGACGATGGCTCCTATCTTGGTGCCCACTTAATAAACGCTTTAAATACATTTCGGCAGAATTTAATTTACAAATTCGATGCTGGCCAGTGAGCGTTTGACGTGGCAGCAGATTCACTAATGGCGACTACAGAAATGCAAATAGAATTGATTGCCAGGTCCTCCGTACTTCACTTCACTACCTGTCTTAACGTTCCGGATTTTCCCTACAATTCAATACATCGTTATTCAGGAGTGCTATGAGCAATTTCGGTGACCATACCAGGCATGTAAAATGATATACCGAGAAAGCGCCCGGGTGAGTAAAATGCACTACCTAAGTTACTTAAGAAAAAATGGCTAATGGTGTGATATTCAGCCGAAGGACGTAGTTAGAAGTGATTTCCTAGAAAGTAGTTACCGTGAGAGAAGTAATAAATAAATTTTGATAAATTTTATCAATTAAATCATACAATTATTTTCATAAATATGTATTACATAGACTCACTTTTCTGCCCCCGTTACGAAAAAGGGCGCATGTCACATTTTTGTCAAAATTGAGTTATATACATTGCAGTGATCAGCAAAAAAAGGCGCGTCCGCGAGTATTTTTTATTTTATTCTAGGAAGCCTAGAAACAGAGTTACCATAAGAAAAAAGGGCGCTTTTACACCCATTTCCTCACTTAAACCACCTTAAACTAAATTGAAAAGTCGTTTGTCCGAAATACAATGAAGCCCTGGAATGTAAAGGCGTAAGTGCGTATAGACGCCCATTTTTTTTGTCACTTTTACAACATTTCCATAAAATAAAAGACGCGACATATGATCTGCTGTTTTATAAAAAGTGGAAAAGACGCAAGTGGTCACCTGCGTCTTTTTAAGTTAAAAGCATTCTTGTTGACATTGCCGCATCCGCCATTACCTCAACAAAAGAAAGGCGCTAGTGACCACAAGCGCCTTTTCAACTTCGCATATGACCTATATCATTAATTATATTTGACACATCTGCAAGCGAAACAAAATAAAAAAGGCGCTAGTGGCTATTTGTGCCTTTTAAATTAAGTACTTTTGCAAAAGTACCAGGGTTCTTGTGGTACTTGCGTCTACATTTTGCTCTAAGCTTAATTTTTGTTGTATAATACTTCTTAGAAAAGGCACTAGTACGCACAACCGTCCTTTTTTTCCATAATATTTTTAATAAGCAGAGTAAGTGGGGAGGAATTCTATCGATGTTCGTTCAGTTACGCCCGAAACTTTGGCAGCAGGAGACCTGCGTCTGAGCAGCTCAGCGTGTAGGCAAGTTGCAAGTTATATATCGTTTCTTATTCGCGAGAGATTATTTAAGTAGGTACAGACCTATAAGATTGTCACTGTTATATTTTTATTCATTTACAGTTCCTATATGAGGGACACTATTTTGGCGTGCACGATAACAGCAGTAACACTATTCGTAATATTATGCAATTGTTTACTTGTGTTTTAATAAGAATCAGAGAGGTAAGCACGTAACATTTCGAACGAGCGTTGGGAAAACTCAACTGTAATGATCGACCAGCTGAATACATTTGATTACATTTTTGTTAGTCCAGCCCGAGTCCACTCCTTCTATGAAGAGCTTAGATTCCTCCACTCGTGTTGGTGTTTGGTTTTGGCGTAGGCTTCAAAAGGCCGAAATTATGGTTCCCTGCGAGAGTCCCAGAAATGGTACTGGGCCTACAACGTGATTTGTAGACCCCCTTTTGGCAAGCTCATCCGCTCTTTCGTTGCCTATGTGCCCTCGTGCCATGGTATCCAAACTAGTTGCACCCTATTGTGCTTTGCAAGCTTGTTCAGAGCCTGGACGCCACTATAGACTAGTCTAGAATCCACTTTCGGCGCCGTAAACGCTTTAAGGGCCGCTTGACTGTCACTGAGTATATAGATGGTCTGCCCTCTGGTGGGCCTGTCTATATTATATCCTGTACCACAGGCCAGGCAATTATGGCGTATGTCTCCGCCTTGAAGGCGGTTGTCAAACCACATATGCTTACACTACTACTTTAGTCATTCGCATAAATGTCTGCACCTGTACCGGATCCCATTTTTGATCCGTCCGTGTACCATATACTGTCTCCGATACCAGACCTCGGTGCTTCTAGATCTTCGGCCCATTCAGCCCTGGATGGAACTTTTGTTGTGTAGTTACTATATACAATATATACTTGGGTAGTATTTTGTCGCATCCCATATTTGTTATTCAGTCTAAGAAACCGTCAGTCGCCATGTTTGTGAGCTTAGTCTTTGGCTTGCTGTCACTCCACAGTCCAAGAGTTCTTAATCTGTAGAGCGATTTGCGCGCCTCTGACTTAATCACCATCTGAAGTGGCGGTAGGTCCAGTAGGGACTTCTAGCGCCGCTGTAGGGGTGGTACGCCCCTGTTATAGCCATCTATACCGATCTCTGCACCATCATCAGGGCATCTCTGTGTGCTTATTAAAGTCTTTGGCCACCATACCGTACAATAATATGGGTCTCACCATCATGGTGTTGATCCACTTCAGTATCTTTGGGTTCAGTCCCCATGTTTTGCCATACGCTGATCAACACATTCCAAATACTTAGTACCAAATAGTTAAATGATGCTGATGACCAAACGTGATTTGTTTCTTAACGCAGTATTACAGATCTCATATTACACGTAATTTTAATATATGTAAATTTGGCAAAGTTACTTCGTACGTTATTTTATGTTTTTTTTATTTTAAATATTCTAAAAATTAATATTTTTGAATTGAAGCTGCAAACCGATGTTAAATTAAAACAAAACATGTAGAAGTGACTTGTTATGTGAGTAAAGTCAAATCAGTCAATTATCAATTATATCATTGAAAAGACGCTAGTGGTTACATGCGTCCGTTATTTAAGGATAAATAGGAGTAATATCTGGTAAAGACTTAAATGA
Organism: Epinotia demarniana; assembly: GCA_945867215.1. Classification (NCBI taxonomy): domain Eukaryota; kingdom Metazoa; phylum Arthropoda; class Insecta; order Lepidoptera; family Tortricidae; genus Epinotia; species Epinotia demarniana. Next base: position 19,801,074 of record OX244266.1, on the reverse strand, counting down.
ATGGCAGCATTCTAATTGGGCTTAGTTAATAGGACGTAAATGGTGACTAGTGCCTTTTCTACTAAGTATCTCGTATTTTCCAAACATTTTTTTACTTAGATGAAAAGGAAAAACGCGGAAAACAATATAAATAAGAATAAATTATAGAATTACTAAACACAAAAATGTGCACGAGGTATTTGCCTAACGAAAGCCGTTTACAGAACGTCTCTATCTATTTTCATTTGGAAACAGCAGATTTTTTACCATTGAATTAACTTTATAATTTTTTTCTCAGTTTCGACTTCATGTGACAAGCGCCCTTCTTCGTAACGGGGGCAGTTTTCTGTGTTATTTGTGTTAGTTTATCCGTGGATTTATTAGCAGTATTTTAGACACGTCTCGCAAAAGTATAAATTCGTCTTATTGCCGAATTCTAATTCACTATTGACCGCCACCGCAGTACGCGCCAGTCTGTGGGCCTCAAGCGGTATACTCTTACTTGCCAGAATTTCGTTTGCCCGAATTTTATCTGCCATAACATTCAACTGCCATTAATGTTGTTTTCTATAATTTTGTATGCGATTTGTTGTGATGTATGCGATAGTAAGCTTTTATGATTTATTCCTGCACTACCTAATTACAACTTTTCTTGAAAATTTCCTGCTACCCAAAGGTTGTCTGGAAGAGATCGCTCTAAAGCGATAAGACCGCCAGTTGTTACCTTTATTTAACATTATGTACTCTTGTAACATGTTTTTCTTATGTTGTGGTGCAATAAAGAATATATTATTATTATTATTATTATGCCATTGTTTTAAAATTAAATAAATGCTATTAGGTATAAATTATAAACCGTATTTTCACTGGAGGTTTGTTGGCATTAGTACGCAGTGCGATAATAATAAAAATAAACGCACATGTCTTTTTATAAACCACGTAATGTACACTCACATTGAGTACTATTCAAATGTAAGGCCATGGGTGTGTAAAATATAAGCGAACTTATTTTGAAAATACATATTTTACGCATTCTAAAGAAGAAATTCCGTACTCACGACGAGTAACGAAATTCGACTTGTAATGATCGAAGCTTCTGGCTTCCCAGATTTTTTCTCCTGAGGGACTTGCTGACTTGCCATTAATATCAAGCTACTTTATTATTTGGATTGGCAGGAATTGACTAAGCTCAGAATGGAACTCATTACAAGCGGAGTTTACTAGCAATCCCATTGGCGAAAATATTTCTCAGGCTTACTAGCGTCCCAGCAGTTTACTATTTCATGTAGCCTGTGTTACATTTCACTGTGGACCGTGTCGTAATTCGTAGTCGGCATATTTACGCATTGTAAACAAGTAGATGCGTATGTAGGTAGACCGCAATGTACTGGCCCTTTGCAGCTTCGCTGCAGTTTCAAATTCCATTCAGTGGGGTGAACTCTTGGGCATTGAAAATATGAATCGAGTGATGGATTTTGGAAGGCGTTAGCTACCTAACTCAATTAGGTTAGCGTAATAACTATCGTAACTATTATATATTATACGTAATCTTAAGGTATTGGTGATTGTGATTTTGTATTTGTAAGTTGGTCTCCTTTTTTTTCTTGGCCAAAACCCGCGTTCCAGATAATAGCTATCGGAGACATTTATCTATGGTGTTATGCCACCTTTCAATTACTCCAGAAACAAACAAGCGTTGAAAAAAAGCATAAGAGCACAAACGGCAAACACAAATCGTTGTTGACCTTACCTAGTTGCAATAAGGTTAATTTAACAGTGTCATCAATGATACTTCATTTTGATCAGTCTATGAATAAAGGATTTCAACTAACAAAAAAAAACAATCTAGTTTATGATTACGTTTATACTTAGATATGACAAACGTTGTCACACATAGGTAACTGTCAAAACAGATTTCCGATTTGTAAAATATGTACACACTGTTTTAATATATTTACGTACATACCTGATTTATTTCGGCTAAAATTGTCTTATAGACAATAACTATCGTAAGAGGCAGTTTTTAATAGTTTTGACTTTGTCACTTGACGTAATGGATATCGTACCAAAATTTATTTTATTTATCGTATGGCAAATCAGCCATTCGATACCTATTCCAACCTATTCCGCTGCAGCGGGGAGTCAGGCAAGGAGATGTTATTTTTCCAAAACTGTTCACCGCTGCACTGGAGGACGTTTTCAAGACTCTGGACTGGAGAAGGCTAGGCATCAGCATCAACGGCGAGTACATCACTCACCTTCGGTTTGCTGACGATATAGTAGTCTTGGCTGAGACCATGGAGGACTTAAGTACGATGCTCGATGACCTCAGTAAAGCATCCGAGCGAGTTGGTCTAAGAATGAACATGGATAAGACGAAGATCATGTCAAATGCCCATGTAGTACCAACTCCCATTACAATCGGACACTTTACGCTCGAAGTTGTAGACGATTACGTATACCTAGGACAGACGATCCAGTTAGGTAGGTCCAACTTCGAGAAAGAGGTCAATCGTCGAATCCGACTCGGCTGGGCAGCGTTCGGGAAGCTACGGCAAATCTTTTCGTCCAATATTCCGCAGTGTCTCAAGACGAAAGTCTTTGACCAGTGTGTGTTGCCAGTGATGACATATGGCACTGAAATGTGGTCGCTTACTATGGGCCTCATAAGAAGGCTCAAAGTCACCCAAAGGGCAATGGAGAGGGCCATGTTGGGAGTTTCGCTGCGTGACCGCATCAGAAATGAGGCTATCCGCAGCAGAACCAAGGTAACCGATATAGCCCTCCGGATCGCTAAACTGAAGTGGCAGTGGGCGGGGCACATAGCACGTAGAACTGATGGCCGTTGGGGCGGAAAGGTTCTCGAGTGGCGACCACGTACCGGAAGGCGCAGCGTGGGTAGGCCCCCGACAAGGTGGACTGATGACCTGGTAAAGGTTGCGGGAGTCCGCTGGATGCGGGTGGCGCGGGATCGGTCACTTTGGCACTCTTTGGGGGAGGCCTATGTCCAGCAGTGGACGTCTTTCGGCTGATATGATGATGATGATGGCAAATCAGTGGTGGAAAGAACATGGAAGGAGATCAACCTTGAACAATCATTGGTAATGATAACTCTTGTTATGTTTTGCGATGAGTAAGTAAAATTATTAATATAAAATAAAAATGAAAATTATTAAACAGCCGACGTAAGTAAATGTACACATTTTGCACGTTACTGCAGAAATGAGAAAAAAAGAAAAATATCTTCGGCCTCGACAGTACCAACCATTGACTTTTTTTTTAGTTTATTTATGAGCTTTTTCGCTATAGCGAATATATCGCTCGATAAATGCCTCTTAATTAACAGAGTTTTAATGTAAGTACCTACAGTCTACTACTACTTAATTAACTTATGCTAAAAACAAATTTATCTGTCCTTCAAAACATATTTTACTAGGGCTAATAACTTTTCGACCATCTCAGACATTGGATTGGCTAAATAGCTATTACATAATCCGTTGGAACTGTCCCTGAATATATGTCGCCTAACTGCATCATTCCGGACACATTCCATTAATATATGGTACACATCTTCTACGTTGTTACACGCATAACCATTGACTTATAAGAAAGTTTTTATACATTGAACTACTTTTATGCACTAATTTCCCGAAATATTATATGTTTCTTCCAATTTGTAATGAAATATATATTTTTCCATAGCCCAAATGAGTCAATCGGACTTGAAATGGAGTAAATGAGCTACGTGCAATCGTGCATCTTGTTGCAGTAATCAAGCCCCAAGTAAGTTACACTAGAAGTAAGTCACTAAACATACGACTACAATATGATCCAGAAATAAAATAAAAACGGTACTATAGTATGTTTTACGAATTCACTATCGTACACTTCCAGCCTTTAACAATGTCCTTTAAGTCCGAATAAACTCACTCTATTTGAATCAACAACAAAGAACGCACGTTGGTAAATTTTGTGACATTAGAATTACAAAGAGTTGTTGGGTTCCATATTTTTAGGCGTATCTATATCAACCATATTTTTGTGTAATGCACGTTCACGCATTCAGATAACAAATCCAACTGGCGCTGAAAAACTTTACCAAAATCGCATGTCTTCAGACTAACAAAGTGTCTTTTTGAGAAGTTTAGAAACTCACTACCGCCTTATATTATTTCCGCACTAAAAGGTACTACTTATCACTGAAGTGTGAACCTTCTCCCATTATTGGCAGTTGCATCTGTCCGTCCAGAGACAAAGCAACGAGTTGACAAACTGCAATATTGCAGTAGGTATTTGGGGAGCTTACCAGTCTAATACGCGATGACAAAGCATCGTGAGCCGTGCCGCATTTCAAGTTGCAACTTATACGGCTAAATACGAGCAGGTACGATAGCAAGACATAATGTGACAAATTGATTGAAAAGCAAGGAAGTCATCTGAAAAGTGATTGCTTTTATATTCCCGTTACTAGTTGTTTGAATATACATTTAATTCTCAATTTTTACTTTACGCAAGGTACTAATCCTAATGCAAGTTTTCTTAACCAACCCGCGACGAAAGTATAACCGACGCAAACGTTATACAACAGCCCTGTGTTATAACGATATTAGGAAGTATATTAAGGATTCTTTTAATGATATAAAAAATTGGCTATGGGATCACAACCTGGATCTTAATATGACAAAGACAAAATTAATCCAGTTTAGACCGTATCAAAGGGATCCACTAGATCTGAGTTCTATGGCACATAACATCAGTGTAGAGGAGGTGGATGAGTTTAAACTGTTAGGAATCACTCTGGACACTCACCTGAATTGGAAGAAACACGTCGCGAAAATAGAAAGCTTGCTATCCCGATTCACTTACGCGTTAAGCATCTTAAAACGGAACTCGCACCGCGAGTGCGCACTGGCCGCCTACCACGGGCGCGCGTGCGCCTGGCTGCGGTACGGGCCGTTGATGTGGGGACACAGCACGTACGCTAATGACCTTTTCATTTTGCAAAAGAAATGCCTCCGAATTATCCAAAACATACGACAAACGGAAAGTTGCCGTCCACATTTCGCGCAATTAAAACTACTTACCCTCCCATCAATGTATATCTTGGAAGCAGCATTATTCGTTAAAAAAAAACAGTTTGATTTTATTAAAAGCGCACGGCGTAAAAACCAACTGACCCTCCCGGCACCAAAAATGGATCTATACAAGAAAAGCCCATATTATAGATGTATCGAAATCTATAACAAAATACCAGTGACAATAAAAAGCGAAAATAGAATCAATGTTTTCCACAGTAACTTGAAAAAATCCTTATAAATAAATGTTACCATTGGATTGAATTTATGACAGATGAGACCCTTAATTTAGCTTGTTGACATTTGAATGTAAAATAGAGTAAACCTAATTGAATAATAATTGTTATAAATTATAATATAATACAGGTAGTACTGACACCCTTTTGTAAAATTGTAACGACGATTTATGAATATTATCTTTTTTTTTTGTTATTTCACTTTAAAAATTAGAATTCGTACACCTGTGAGCGAGTCGCATGCATTCATCTAGAATAAGTATTCTTTATTGTAATGTTGCTGTGCCCTAACAGGTTTATGCTGGAACTGTATTTATATGTATATAACATCTTGTAAAGACCCATACTGCAACAAATAAATAAATAAATTTATAAATAAATTTAACGTGTGTATTTAATTTGTGTGTCTATCTGTGGCACCGTAGCTCCCTAATGGGCAAACCTATTTGAGTTCGATTTTTTGCTTGAAAATCTTATATATTGAGGTGTCGTTGAGATTTTTAATTTATATAATTATTTATTCATGCTGCGGGTCAGATAACGTTTTCTTTGATTATTGTGATTATTGATAATTGTTATTAAAATGAATCTTATTAATCTTCACGGTAGTCTGTCAATGATTTAAAGTCACTTGTCTTTGTTGACTCGTATTATTCCGCCATTATATTAAATAAAATATTGTTTCTACGTCAGTTGCATAAAGTTTAAAATACTATAGCGTGAAGAGAGTTTACGGTCATCGAGCGACTAGAAATTGGGTTTAAATGAACGAGGTGTAGTCTCGGTATCGCAAAATCTTATTTAATTGAATGATAACAGCCGCAAGACAGTGCTCTGTTTATGTAAATTTGACTCGGTTATTAGACCCTCGTTGGAATGTTTCGATTAGCTCGTAGGTATTTACTAGAGCTGAGAGGCGATGTTTTAATCATAGTTTAAATGTAGCTATCAATAATTTGAATATTTAAAGCTGATTAACGTCACAACGTACAACGTACATAAAATAGCTTTTAATTAGGTTAGATTTTGAATATACATATTTATTTGATGATTGGGTACTTAATCTAAATGTAGGTATACCAGTTCGAAGTAAACTCACAAACATCACATTTTAATATGTTGGTATCTAGCCTGTGAAAAACTCGACGTTGAAGCTTTATGAATTCTCCAGTGTGGTATTCGCCGAGACTAAATCCATTCTTCTTATTAACATTCTAAAAACAATTTTACCCTCACAAAGAGGGTAAAGTGTTTATATCACAACACCTATTCAAACGGCCCAGGAGAAAATTTGCATTAAATCCATTTACAGCGAAGATTATGGCCTTACGAAATAGTCTGCTCTGCGGCGCCGTATTCCGTAGGCAGTATTGCAACGCACAATACACGTCGATTCGGATTACGCTATCGGCCGCCTCGTAAGTGGCTACGTAGCCTCAAATAGGCACTTACTGACACCACAATGAGATACCTCACAGCTTCCTTAGCTAGATCGCGCCCCAAGATTATGCTATCACCACCGATACGCGACGCGCTTTTACGCTATAATTGAATTAGATATTACTTACGTTAGCGCGTTCACCCATCAATATATTGCTTTAGACTGATATGTAAACTGATAATGTTAGGCGTGAATATTTGCATATGATTAGTGCGATGTGTGGAATACGTAATCTTAGATGGCGTTATAGGAAAACACACAGTTATTAGTAAAATAATGAGACGTTTTATGGAAACATAATAATTACCACTAATGTATGCGCTGAATATTAAGATTACTTTTGTGATACAGTTATTTCAGTTTGTTGCCTTTCGATATATTGAAACTACGTGCGTTGAATAGTTCTTTTTAGTTTGCATTATATTAAATTTCCTGACGACGCCGCTTCGTACGTTATTCGTGCGTCGACCAACCTAAACCTTTACAAACGCTCCTAACAATTTTCAGTTTTGGAATCGATACACGGTGAGCAGAATGCCAGGCGGTTAGCATCAAATTCTATGCACATTTTCAGGAATAGGGAAGCAATTTTCACTCAATCCCTCTCCACAACAAGTTCAAACTTAGGCTGCGCACGTGCGCTCGTATCAATAGTATAACAAATAGGCTGATATTTCGTCAGAAATAACCCGAGTCAAGTTTCAGTGCGAAAGCTTTGTGTGTGGCAGGTGAAAAAGTGTTAGGCTTGATTTATTCGACCTGGCGCCGCCTAACGCTGGATGATTGAACGGAGAACGTGTTTATACATCGGCCAAACCGTGAATTATGACAACTGGAATACGTTTGCATTCTTAACGTGTATATTTTTTTAAGTCAAATTCTGAGACCTCCTCATACGTATAATAAGTGAATGGAGCTCCATTTTTGCATCGCTGAATTCGATTTGAGCTGAGCTGGAGTTTGAATGATCATATTAGACAATGTGTGAACACAATCAAAAGCGTTCTATTTATTTTTATTATAAGTAGGGGAGACCGGGGATAGTTGACTATAGGGGTAGGTAGACTAACTATCAAAAACTCGTCTGACGCAAAGGCCTTGAGCCAACCAATAAGCCACTTGAGTCCGTCACCTCCCCCCGCTCCGTCACCGGGAACGCGACGTCGTGCACGCATGTCTTTGGAGAGAAGGAGCGTAATATTGAAAAACAACGCACCTAAGTAATTATTTTTGTCGTAATATTATTTGTAATGGCGCCTAATTATTTGTTGTTATTGATTATCAAAGCATTTGTAACGAAAGTTTGACTCATGGTCTTTCTATACATTATCATTCTTTTTGATTTCGTCGCAGTTATATGGTTATGGCACGTGATTATAAATTAAAACGTGGTTCGGGGTTAGTAGACTAATTTATAACGGGGTTGGTCGACCTATCAAGACTGTTACCAAATATTAAAAATAATTAAATTTGTTAGGTACGATTTGTGAACAAATGATTAAAGTTGTTTAGTTATGTTTTAAATACTTAATAAGAAAGTACAACGTGTAACCAGGTTAACATTTTAGGTAATCAAATTGCCTAATGTTTAATTGTCTGATTGTTTATTGTTATTGAAAGTCTATTATGTTTAATTAGAGTGGCGGAAGATCCCTTTTTTGATACAATAAAAAAAAAATGTTTGCCTGTTTTTTGTATCTTTTATCCTATGTCTTCGTAGACATTACTCTAAAAACATCATAGGTCAACTTACCCCTGCTGACAAGTCAACCTACCCCATACATGGGGTAGGTTGACTAGTTTTTCCTATGCTACGAGATCCTGTAGGTACACTATATCGTAATGAATATCGTGCTTTTTGCCACTTTTTTCTAAAGCTTAATAGTATATCTATAAAATGAAATCGATATCAAGTTAATATACTCTAAAGAAATAAAAATACAAATGCTTAAACTAAAATTTGGTCAACTATCCCCGGTCTCCCCTAGTAGTAAGTACAAATAGTACACATATATAAATAAATTTTGTACTATATCGTATCGGTATGCGATCTGTCGATCCAAATTGATCTTGTGGTAAATTTACGTGGAAATATTCGATTCGTGTCTGCTGAGCATGTATCTGGACAGGTTATTTTGTTCTGTCAAACGCTCCCGTTCCGCTATGCGCAGTTGCTTGTAAGTAACATCTCTCGTGGCGTTCCTTTTTTGAAATAATTGTTTTAAGAGAAACAAGTACGAATATTTCTAAAAATAAGGGTTTTATAATAATATTATATCCATTCCTAGATTAGTAAACAAAAAACCTTTTTGAACCGTTACGTCTTCTTTTTTACATGTCTACAATAAACATTGAGGTTTTACCCAAATGACTGGTATTTGTACTTTATATCATTTTCTCGTTACCATGTTATTGCAAGCTGCATAGCATATTTCGGAAATCAAAATTACTTTGAAGTACGAGATTCTTCCAAGAACAACTCCAGAATCATACTCGTAACTTAGGTACCTAACCTAGGTATTTACCTAACCTAAACATATTTCCGGAAGTTTTGGCATATATACTCATTTTTTAATATAAAAATGATTTATATTTAAAAAATATATTTAAATTTTGTATTATATAATAGGTACTTACCTAATACAAAATTATAATATGGTATTATATTACATTACATTAAAATGTTTTCGTACAAAATGGCCTTGATATAACAATACAATACAATACAAATATTCTTTATTGCTCACCAGACATAGTAAAAAAAAAAACTATGTAAGTTTGGACATCATACTTTGTGACTACACTAACCAACCACAAAATTTTCATTAAATAATTACCTAATAGTTTTAACGCATTTCGAAGTTAATTTTGAACTAAGCAGTAACGCTGCTAGTGAAATTATAAATTTTAAATAAAATGGAAAAATTTAATGCTCCGAGCCGGATTCCGGATTTGATGCCGTTAAGAGGCCTAAGTCTTCTGGTAGATGTCGCTACACGCCTCTCTAAGGTGTTGTAGGAAGGAACTGATTGAACGATTTAGTGGCCGAGACTGATAGTTCCCATAGCTCAGTTAGTTAGTAGCGAGTTCGCCGGTTCAAATCCGGCTCGGAGCATTTTTTTTTTTCAATATTTCATTTAATTTAAAATTTGCACTTTGAAGTTGATAAAAACAACTACTAACTGAATTTGCAGTACGCATGTCATAACGAAATCCACTATATACATTCTCATAGGGAAACTATTGAGGTACTGGTACCAAGGCGTAGATTTTCATTGCCAGTACATATCACATTCACTGCCAAGAATCGCTAAGCGCTACGCTAGTAGCCGATCACGTTGTTTTTCTGCTAAGGAGCGGAAAGCACCTACGGCGTAGGCGACCGCAAGGCGGGTTCCCGGGAGTGAAAGTATTTTTTTATACTTCTTACCATCATGTTTGAATATTATCACGTCCTCAATTTGGCTAAAATTTTGGTAAATGCTCAATAGTACATTATTACTACGGCCGGGAAAGAAGGGATTGCCAGCCGAGTGTGGTATAGACAGCCGAGCGTAGCAAGGCCGGATAGTATTGCAAGTCAGTTATTCCGACCAGGGCATGTATAGTGCGTTTCTCTAAAAAATGTTCGGAAATTCGGCAAATAATTACCAAAGCTGATGGTGACCCAGCGTCATCGTACCTGGGGTCGGGGGGAGAACGGCATGGGGGCGGCGTGCGCGCCGGCAATTTCTAAACACGCCGACAATTTCCTATACAAATTCCAGTACTGACCTATTAGTATATTCCTTTAGTCCTAGGAGTAACATCAAAGCAATCATAGTCTGTCTTCGGGGTTACCTTTGTTTTACCAAAAAAATTTTGACAAATTATCACTTCCCAAAACATTTTTCGTAGAATTTCATTTGCCAAATAATCGTTTGCCAAATTAACAATTGACAAATAATTCTTACGCAAACCTTACGTTTGGCATATTCATGTATAGGCAATATCTCGTTTACCAATTGGTACTTTGACCAAATTTCATTCAGTCTAATATGTTAGTTGGCATAATTTGTTTTAACCAAAACAAAATATGGCAAATGATTTGTATCGTCAATATTTAATTGACCATTTCTATACCGTCGGTTAATCAGCAGAGGAACTCTTCAATGACAAATTATTTGCATTTATTTCAATGGTGTATAAGATACTTTATTGTGTATCTAACAACAACAACTTTTTTTGTTATGTGGGTAGGGAAAATCAATTTGTGTAGAAGTCGCAATTCTAACCTAACCGCCAGCGTGTTGACGTCACCCCGTGGTGCCTATTTCCGCTCTAAGGGACACAAGCTAACCCTAACCTAACCTACCAAATAATATCATTGTTACGATTGTTTTTTTTACTGCTAGGAGGCTTCACTCCCCGAGCCCCCCTTTTTTCTCTATCCTAACCTAATTTAACGCCTTGGCCTACCGACCTACTTAACCGTGCATTTTTTTATTTAAGGGACGGTGCCGTTTTTAAGGTAGTAAGGTAATAGTATTTTGGTAAAATGTCATAACCCAAACAATTGTCATGTTTGTCTATTTATAGTTTGCCATAACATTAACTTGACGAAATGTTGATTGTCTAATGTTTTTTTGCCTTATTAAAGCATTTGCTAAAAGACCACATGCCATAATGTAATTTTTCGTAATAATATTTTGCTGAATGAAAATTTGACGTAATGAAAATATTCGTATTAAAATTGTGCCAAAGTTTGCATTGGCAAACAAAACAGTTGCTAAAATTTGTTTGGGAAATGAAATTTGACCAAAATAAATTTGGTAAAACAACAGGATCCCCTGTCTTCGATTACTGTAATATTCTTCGTTTAGAAGAATTAAATGATTTACACCTGCCACAAAACACGTCCCTATTCCCGTTAACCACTCAAGAATTTCATGTCTTTCACGTGTCGCCAGGATATTAACGAGAATTTTAGTCTACAAAATCTCATGCAGTAAAAATCAAGGACAATTTGTCGGACTACAATCAATGGTTTACATGTAGGTTTTATATCAATTACATCTAAATTATATTCAAGTATTATAAGCACGAGAGCGGAAGCACTGAAAAAAGTATGGGGAGGCCTTTGCCCAGCAGTGGGACACTACAGGCTCACAATAATAATAATAATAATATAGTTATTTACTATACAAGTGCCGAAAATAGGAAATTCGCAACGAGTTGTGAATTACATATTCGCACGTGTATCGTACAACGTTTTACTGTACATATGGCTCTTTAAAGTTTCGACATATTTTGCACGGAAAGTGCTCTTTTCCGCACTAGTGCGGGAAAATTATAAAAAAGCGTTTGATCTTATTACAACTAAGTTTAAAACTAATAAGAAACGTCCACTTCTACGAACATAATTATATAACCACCCCACCCAAAGGTTGTCTGGAAGAGATCGCTTTTTAGTGATAAGACCGCCTGCTGTCTACCATTGTTTATGTTTAACTTACCTCTTTTTTTATTTTTTACTATGTCTGGTGAGCAATAAAGAATATTTGTATTGTATTGTATTGTATATAAGGCTTGTTTACTGTATTGTTTAAAAACGATTTAAGAAATCAGGTTAGTAGTGACTGGCATATAGCACCATAAGTTTAATAAGTATAAAGAAAATCTCCTCAGGGTGATCATATAATGTTTTTAATTTGTAAATTTAAAAAAAGTTGGAAATGTTTTTTTGACCTACCACTTCAAACCGCGGTACTATGACCGAATCAGCATATTTGAAATATTAACGCCACAATGAATTTCAGCTTACGAAATTCACGCGTGCAAGTAAGTAATAGATGCTCGCTATAATGTGTGTGCCTGAGCGTCGACAGTCGATATTGACTTTGATAAACGAGCTAGTCAGTGTCGCCACAACCAGCCACGTCACCTACTTTGGTGCATTGCGGTTCTTACTTCTTACCAACACGAGCCCTGCCCATGTTTACACTCCATCCTCGTAGGTTTTATGACTACTAACATAATATTACGTCCGACAAGAGTGCCTGTGGTAGTCCTTTATTCGTTTGATACAGTTTATTGAACGTAAGTACAATGCAGTAAGTGAGCAACTTGTGATTCCGCGTTCGCTTCCCGTTCTGATGTTGTTTTGTTCGTTGTTTACGTTCTGTAACTATTTATCTTGAAAGAAAATGTATTTTGTTGATTAAATAGTCGTGTGATATGTCTTCGAAATGTGTAACACGGAATGCTTTAAAGCGGAGTTCAAGACAAACTGCGATTTTTTACTGAAATATTCTGTAAAACGTAAATGTACCCACTGCTTGATTTACAGAACGCCTATTCTTGTGTTCATGATTTCTCAATATGTACTTTAATATTTTTCCTTCATACGGTTTAAAAATTGCGCAAATTGCAATACGAAAACTAATGTTTATTATTGGTATAATAAAATAGGGTTTTTATCCCAAATACCTGTTTCTGGTACTAAAATGAATCGATTCTAAGCTTTCCTTATCGTTGCTTAACGTTAACATGGACGACCACCGGAGGCTTTCATCCAACTAACCGACAGCATTTGCATAATATTGAAGCGTTTCCAATACGGTGCCCAGGGTTCATTAGCCTCATTGATCGGATTACGGTGTCAACCATGTGTAGTATAGATACGATTTAATAGTACTTAAATTATATGGTGCAATATTACTAGTATTGCACGACGACATAATTGAAAGCTTATCATCTTCGAAATTACGTAATTATAAGTAATCAAAAGCAGCAAACAGACTAGTAAATTAATTCAGAATTCATACACAATTTTCATAGATTCACTTAAATGGTTTGGTGAGCTACGGTAGCCTAGGTGGTTCAGGCATGCGGCTGTCAAGCGGTGGTCGTGGGTTCGAATCCCGGCTAGTACCAATGAGTTTTTCGGAACGTATGTACGGCATATTTACCGTTAGCTTTTCGGTGAAGGAAAACATCGTGAGGAAACCGGTCTAATCCCAATAAGGTCTAGTTTTCCCTCTGGGTTGGAAAGTCAGATGGCAGTCGCTTTCGTAAGTGCCTATGCCAAATTTTGGGATTAGGTGTCAAAGCGGACCCCGGGCTCCTTTAGGGCCACTACACGGGAATAACGCTAGGAGGATGATGACTTAAATGGTTTAGATCTGGGTTAACATAGAGTACTGTGGAATACAATATGTCATAACAAGAGCGCCAAATACATCGTAATCAAATTGATATATCTCAAATGGATGATTCAAGCACACATACAGACGTTTCTCTTCTTCTTCATCAACTTAAGAGCTCTGCTCTTGTCGGTGGAGTAACCGCCATTCAGCTCTACGCTCTGCCACTGCTTTGAGCTACTGGTACGACACTACATTGACCTTCTCCTTGACCTGGTCCATAAAAGCACGTCGCGGCTTTCCTCTGCCTCTTCTTCCCTCTATTTTCCCTTCGATTATAGTTTTTATGTAAATGTCATGTCGTAACAGGTGCCGCAACATATTTCCTCTTCTATTTTCAATCGTCCTCTTCTCTCCGACTAAATCCAAAACCTCTTCATTCGTTCTTCTTTCCGTCCCACTAATTCCTTCCATCCTTCGCCAACACCACATCTCAAAGGCACTTAATTTTTCTAAGTCTCGCTGGGTAAGTGTCCATGTCTCGCAGCAACATGTATACAGACGTTTACTTACTTTAAATATATACGTCACATATGAACCTGTTCTTCTCAATCCGGAAAATGCAACACTGCAAGCTTAGTTTTGAAATAGACATTACATTAACAAAAACACTAGCTAGAACACAACTTAAAGTAATACACTCAGTCATTTAACTAAGACACTAAATGATGGAAGTAGTTATATAATTAAAGTAGTTGTTATTATCTATCTAAATATTTTCTATCAGACGGTACTAATGTTGATAGTGCACACAGATAAGTGGCCACTAGAAGACTGGTGCCAATTGGCTTTTACTCGGTAAATAAACGCAAGCTCCTGCATAATATTGAATCGTCAGCGATAGGGATCCTGCGCTCATTAACGTAATTGATCGGCTTTCCGCTGGTCCAGAATCAATCGCACGTCCCGTCATTGTTTTGCATTGATTACTGAACACCGAAAGTCACATATCGTCAATGAGCTCACACAGTACCTAGATAAAAGATTTAGATGAACTACGCATTTCATCAAAATGCGTGCGATTTAGATTTAAAAAATATACGAATATTATTTCAATAAAGAAATTCCATTTCACTTCAGGTCGGTGTTTAATATGTGAACCATGCCAGGGTGTAATTTAAGCTATTTTCTATGAAAACGTCATCATCAATATCGCATGCGTTACGCTAAAACATGTAGTAAACCTAATACCTTCCGTCGCGAAACAAACAACGCAAACAACAATGAGGCTCCGTTTCAAAACATACAAGTTTGACATCTGCCAAACCAGAACAAACACAATCCAGCGGAAGGCGGTGGTACACACCCGGTTTAAATCAAATAACTGTATTGCTTTTAGCTTTGTAAAGCTTCAAGTGCAATAGCGTCAGTGGCGGATGTTCCCCCATCTCTAGTCTGTAGTCTATGATATTGCTCTCCGCCCTTTACGTGTTCGCAGGGGTCTGAAGACGGCAGGCGCGAGCACGCACGGGCCGCGCCGACTCACCGCTCGCTCTCCAGAAATATCACGAGCGTGACGCTCGACTTAACTGCTCCAGTTTATTCCTTTAATTGCCTTTTTTTCTGGAGAGCCAGTTCAAGCGCGCCCGCCATATCTCCTCACGTCGTAATTACGGAGACGTCTTATGATAAATCTGCCGTAATTTGCATGAGATAGCATACGCTCTCAACTTTCACGCGGTTCTTCCTACTCTTGTCGTTTATTACATTAAGGAGCGTTTCCAAGAATGAGAATGAGCTATTTAACTACTAACTAGATAGCGTTAACTACCTTTTGCGGTATTAGTGCTGCTCAAGGATTTTTTCTTGTTGAATAACCGGGAGATAACTGGGCTCTAGAACATTTGGAGATGGAAATGATAATATTATGCAAAGACTCTTTTCTTATTATGTCAAGTCGTTATGAGAACGTATTTTATTTAAACGTTTGACGTTTGCCTTTATGTTTTCGTGAGCCAATTTCGCGAGTGTTTCCAAGAGCAAAAATTTTATTAGCGCACTGCGCCTTCATACAATTTTGCTGCGCGGAAATAAGATGGTAAGAGGCAAACAAAACAGACGGAACAATCTCCGTGTTGCAACGTAGCGGCGGGCTGACACCCCAAGGCTCTTCGACAATTTCGACATTTTTTCGTAGTTGCCAGTGGGTTGGTGAGCGGTGAAAATTGTGGAGTCAGCGGTGCCTGCCTGCCTCCGCCGCCGCTTGCCGCGCCGTGCGCTGCGGACTGCGCTGGCTATTTGTCGAACGATGCGCCAAAACATCACATCGCAATGAAAATTATTCCTTACCAGAATGCAACTTTTTAAAGGTGAATTTACTTTGCAGGTTGGAGTTTTGTGCTCCGCGGATTGGAAATTGAGATTGTCTTATCTTCTTGGCAACCGTTTCAATGCCATTTCACGTTTCGATAATACAAATGGGCGAGTAAAAATAAAATGCTTACAATATTTTATACATTACTTTGTATTTGGCGGTTTTTCCTTGACATATCAACATAGTTTAAAAAATAACATGTACTTTTAAATCGTTTATCGTTCCGAATTGATATTGAACACAAAAACTTTTTCCAATTTTCT
Organism: Epinotia demarniana; assembly: GCA_945867215.1. Classification (NCBI taxonomy): domain Eukaryota; kingdom Metazoa; phylum Arthropoda; class Insecta; order Lepidoptera; family Tortricidae; genus Epinotia; species Epinotia demarniana. The sequence continues at coordinate 19,784,582 of OX244266.1, read as the reverse complement.
CGTACTAACATTTTAAACGTACTAGAAAACGTCACACGAAGCTCCGTAAAACCTCTGCTCGATAAACTTATCTTATTACAGTGGAGTGTTCAATGATCGTTCGAGCGGACGGGCGGGCTCCTACGATGACATGTCATTAGTACCGCTTAGCTTCTGGCCCGGGTCGTGCTAGGCAAATAAAGTAGACGAGTAAGACTTGCAGCATATGATCTGGCTGACTAATTTTTGATCGCAGCATTGTTTTACGATTACCTGTACGATGCCTTCTGCTGAGGCAGTAGTCTCTTACGATACCAAATTATTGAGTGTATGAACGCGTTTATATAATTAATCTTTATAAAAGAAATGTTTGTCCTAATTTCATGTTCTTAATCTTTAATCATTTCGCTTGTCCTCGTCACAGTTTTTGGTATATTTTACTCAAATATAACCTAATCATGCTTGCAGTATTGGTTTTATATGAAACAAGGTCATTAGAATAGCTATTTGCTTTATTACTCATCGGAAATGCATTGCTATTGAAATAATTAAATTTTCCTGTTTTGTTACCATGTTTTGTAAAACAAATTCTTTGATATAAAAATAGTATTTCACTATCAAAAATAGGAATTCATTTCATATACTCGTATAATTACTTACCAACTTGTAAAGAATTGCTTCCAAAATATTAAAAGAATGCCATACAAATCCTTTCATTTTCTTTTATTTAAACGCTTCTGCCGTGCCTAATGTAATGCCATCCCTGGTTTGATCCTTAACATGATATCTACTTATTTTTTAACATATGGTTTTAACTTGTTATTCCAGGCTCATAATATAAATTTATTGAACTCTTGTTTTTATTCGTAATTAATGAAAATAGTTTTGCGTTATGCAAAATATTAAAATTCAAAATTTACTGTTAATTTATTGACGATGCTTTTAAGTTAAATATACATATGTGATTTGGTTTTAAATATAAATCATTTGGGTCTGATGAATTAACGGTCTACGTTAAAGGAGTAGTTTAGTTTCAAAAACACCCTCACAATAGTGATCTTAAGACAGCGCATTTAAGATATTATACATATTTCAGAGTAAGAGGAGTGTCTATACTTACGAGCGTCTAGGTAGTCGTGAGCGGCCCACTGATGAGTCTGTAACTGAGGAGCAAGCTACCCATCATCTGCGATGACACCCCATTAACCCAAGCGGACTGGGCTAGCTAACTTACTTTGCTAATATGTTTCGAGACGTACACCTCGTTACCATCTAGCTGTAGGCATGTTTAGCAAGTCGGTAGATTTATGTGTAACGGACATATAATGTCTCGCCCGGCCTTGTAAACTGAGAGGATGCGTTATGAAGTTATTTATTCACTGACGCGTGTCCCTTCAGTTAAAGGCGTACCTACGATGTCAGGAGTGAAGTAAATTATTTAGGCTCTTCAAAATAAGCTGAATCTATAATATCGCCGAGGATTTGGGAGGGAATTAGCATTTTCACGGATTTTATGCTTGGGTAGCATGTAATATTTTGGTGCATGTGTATTTTAATTCAATTTGAATTGGTTACTGATGAGTAGAAAGTGTTTGTTATGTACCTATAAAAAGGGCGTCGTAAATAATAATGATGAATGAAAATATTTAAGTGGCTTTGTCCCTTTCACATTTCGTCCTCGTCACTGGTGGCCAATTTAAGTATTAATAAGACGACAAAACGTGACCCGAGCACCGGCCGCCATCCATCAGAGCCACCCGTCAAGTGGCGGCCGAGCGATTAAAAAAGTGTACCTAACCGATGTACCTAGCGGCAGATAGGGAAAGGTATTTCGGGACGCACAGCCCGGCGGTAAATGTTTTAGACAAGGGTGAGATTAAATATTAAATTTGCGGTTAGGAATTTTGGGTTGAAAAGTAACGGTGTTGAGCATGCGCAAACCCCTCTGATCCGCGGTCGTTTCAAAATCCAGTTACCATCGCTACATCCGCTCTGAAACAACAGTGTGTAATTTTTTAACATGTTCTAGAACGGTAGGTGGATTTAGAATTACGAAATGCTTTCCATGCGTGTTAACGAATTTAGTAGTTTGGTGAATGTGGAGCGCAAATAACCCAAACATGGGCCGCGAAGTTGGCGAGGGCATGTGCCAACGCGATAACGTAACTAATGATTGATATTCTCTTACGTCTCTGTTCAAACTAATGACAGGGCGAAGGGTGTTGACTTTCAAGTTATTAATTAATACAGCTATTATTTAGACAGAAATGATTACTTACATATTCGCGTCAGTATGCCGTTGACGGGCCTAAAAAGTCCTCAGTGGATTAATGAGGAACATCATATGCGTCAAAAAAAATGTTCACTGGAAATTTGTTTAGAATTTTTTTATTTCGGAATTACGATGTTGTTTTGGGTGTTCACAAAAGAAAACAACTATGCAATAAATTACCTATTTAATAATTTGTATTATTTGTGTTCTTAAACATATATGAACTTTTCAATCGCTCACACTAACTCGCAAACTTAAATGGAGATTTCGAAGTCAAGTTCTATTTAAAAGGATCCAGACGAAAGAAAACACCGCGGAAACGAAATCCGGGCTTAAGTAGATGCGCGTTAATTAAAAGTTGCTGAAATACCACGCACGGTACAGAACTCAATCTACATAGGATGGATTAGAAATGACGCAATGTATATGCAAAAATAGTAATAACGGCTGTTCTAAAATCCGAAAAACTGTATTGTTTGTAAGCTTGGTTGGTATAGGCGTACTCTCAGTTATTATTTTATTTATTTTAAATAACGACATGGTTATCATATATTTTATAGTGACGTTTATAGGTATATATACATTACTATAAAATATAAAAATCATACCTAATATTACGTCACATTAAATACACTGAATATCAGTTTCAATTTCAACGTCTGAGGCTTGACATAGGACTTTAATTCAAACAAAACTTATAAAATGATAATATCCGCCGTAAAGGGGTGCGAGTAAAAACCTCGTACGACGTTGAAAGTATTAAAGTAATAGGTTGACAAGAAGTATGTTAGGAATTCATAAAATATACGAGAGAAAGCCAAGTTATGTGGAGGTCTCAACATGATTAAATGCAATTTCTTTACAAAGTATGCTCCTTGCTCCCGCGTGCTGTTATAACTTTTGCTTTCAGTGGACTCTGGCGTAGGAGCGATTGTTTAAGTATTGAACTGCAAACCTTTCCCATGTTTATGCCTTATGGTACTATAGGTAGAACGACGGGAGCCGCAGCAGATTTCTACGGGATTCGAAACGAATCAATCGCCAAACTTAATTGCCAGTGGCGGGGGCACATTGCATGTAGATCCGATGGCTGTTGGGGCGGAAAGTTTCTCGAGTGGTGACCACGTATCCACAGGCACTACGTGGGTAGATCCCTCACAAGTTGGACTGATGACCGCAGAAAGTCGCGGGAGTCCACTGGATGCGGGTAGCGCATACCGGTCACTGCGGATCTTGAGGATTATGTTCAGCAGTAACACCGTCTTCGTTCCTCTCGTAAATCGTCTTTGGCTGATATTATGATGATAACTAGAGCCTATTCAAAATGTATAACAATGAGAGTGTAATGGAGAAAGAAGGAAGGACGATCACTTTAGCCTAGTCTGTAGTGACCCTGCCTGTGACAAAGCCGCCGAGTTTATATCCCGGTAAGGGCATTTTGTTTCATAGATTTAGTTTTTATGTATGTGTCTAGGTTTTTACTTATCTTTTGAGTATGGGTGCTAACTGTACAAGCTCTGCTTAGTTTGTGTTGTGCAAGATTGTCCCCCAATATTATTAATTATACTTTTCTTTGATGATAATTATACTTCATGCATGTCAGGTCAATCGAATGACAGGTCTAGGTATGACAGTCTATCAATCATATTTAATTATTCTAAAATGTGATTGGTCAAATCTGACAGCCAGACCTTTCGCCTAAGTGCTGTTCTGTGGTAATATAATGCGCTTTGTAAAACCATCGTCGTGGTAATGAAATTAAAATTAAAACGGTTTTCGAACGCCCCTTAAAAACCCTTTCAGCGTGCATAACGCGCGAATTTGGCAATCTTCGATGCAAGGCCAGAGGGTATTTGTATTTTAAGGAGAATTAGGTAATACAATAAACTTCAAAACATTTTTTTGCCTTACTGGACTTAGTTTGATCGAACTCTTTTGTTTCTTCCATCATAGAAATATACTAAGGGTTAAGTTTGTAGGGTAGCACAAGTTTTTTTTTATTAATTTCGTGTTTTATTTTTTGTGCAAGATTCGCCCACTTATACTAATGCGATGTCAACCGGAGACCAAGTCCGTATATGTCAATGATGAATACTGCGACGTGCTTTAAGTGCGCCCCTAGATTTTCTTTTAAGAGCTATAAGTGCTACGGCGTAGCACTGACCTTCACACGCTGGCATAATGAAATGGATCATCAAAGATTCGACCAACGAATTAGTATTAATTTGTATGAAAGTTGTGATGATGCAAGTGATACAAGAGATTTCAAAAAGAGAATGGTCGTTGAACTACCCGCGCGGCTCCGCTCGCGTACTGCGACGAGACAAAATATAGCTTTTGTCCATCTGAGAAGTTAATTCTATATACAGGTGAAAGAATTTTTGAAGTCGAAAACACTAACGGTCGTATTCATAAACGTTCTAGAAGCATTATATGAACTAAATTAGCTTTAAAATTCGTTTGTCTTTATTTGTCACTGATATTTATTTTCGTCAGAAAGGGACAAAGCACACTTTATTTTCGCAGAGGCATTTTTAGTTTTATGAAAAAGAGGGTAAGAGTTTAATAGTAGGTACTACCCGCCCATTGTTGAGAAAAAAAAAACAAAACATTTTATAATCGAATATTCCTTAAGACAAAACAGAAAAGGAACACCGGTACTCGTTTTAGAAAGACTCTTCTATTTCCTTTCCCAAAACGAAACCAGTTTTGATTATTATAATTTATACATAGAATAATTAAAAACGTTACTGAGGTCTTTTTTATCTATATGGACAATGATTTATGACTTTAATTTTATAGGGAAAATTTGCCTAAATAAAGCCGCAGCTTTTTTGTATGATGAGACTTTCGACAGCTGTATCTTCTCCTCCCCAATGAAAGAAGTTGTGGCTAAGATAAAGCCAGCAACATTCTCATTTCATGAAACGACTGATGCTGGTTCACTCTGGTGTGCACACACCTCTGAAGTGTAAACCGGATCAGTTTCCCTGACACGGTTGAAGAGGGCCCAGGCCATTCGTATTGCTTACTAGTGTATTCAAGCGATTATTTTTGTGTTCAAACGCTTATTGTTAAAAGTGTTGACATCGCTGCGCGTCATATGTCCAAAACCGTGAAAGAAGATAAAGCTTCGTACATACGTCAGCATAGCACTAATAATAGTTATTACTAGTGCTATGCTGACTTATATACTATATTTTTTTAGTTGGGATAAATGGAAATGTTACTGTGTGGAAAATATCCTCTGATTCCGGAACCTGGCACGTGTTGCGGGATTAATGTCTTGCATGTTTGTTTGTCATAAATATATATTTTTTCATCAGCTATACCTGCCTTATTCCATATTAAGATTCGAATAATAGTGCGTTAATCGCCATGCGGTTTTAAGAAAAACAATAGAGAAACGTAAACGTGTTACGTTTGAAAAGCAATTTATGGTTGAAATAAGAAAAACTACTTAGAACAATTATATTTCGTCGCTTCATTCTTCAGATATAGAAGAATAGAGACAACATGTAAGTAGTACTTTTTATGTACTGACTTCGCACTTTTAAGGTATAAAAAATGCAGATTTCCGTTTCCAGTGGGTACTTATGCGCAGGGTAACTGCGTACCCTCGTTACTTTAGAGAGTACTCACAGTACAAAATTTTCTTATCTGGAAACGGGCTGGATGGGACTTAAATCTTCGAATGAAGCGTACTCATATATATCGATCGAACTTCACTTGTTAAGTTCGTTGGATCATCTATTATATCTACGCGATACCATTAATAAAAACTTGATCGTTAAAATTTATATGTAATATAGAACGAGGTACAACCGTGGAATGTTATCAAGCAATATCTGTTTATTTATTCGTTTTGTGGAGTATTGTAGTGGTAAATGATATGCAGTGTTGGTTGCAGACTCACTCTGCGGTCGCGGGACTTATGCCCCGCTAGCCGGTAGTTATGAGTCCCGGCCAGACCGTAAGTCACTCGCCGCATCTGTCCCATTCAGCAGGCTTACCTTTATTAACTGCAAGATTTTAGTACCAATTTGCCATTTTAGATACGGTAAAGTCTTAGTTAGTGTCACTTTTTAACGCTTGTAAGATAAAAAGTAATCTTTTAGCTCAAATCTCTCCTATATATGAGTACTGGTACCTCTAAGTGCAAATAATTCAGCTTGATAAGAAGTTTAAAAGCTAGGCACGTCCTTGTTGCAATTCTAATTTGCCGCGACTGAGCAACAACATTTAACAATAATTATTTAGTAAAAGAACAACGATTTGCTCGTCTTGTATTCGTATTTAATTCCATCCGTTTTTCTTAACAGCAAAACGTTTTTCATTTCCGTATTAGGAATGGAAAATACAGTACCGTTTGCATGCGCCACACCACACCCAATTTACCAATTCCGTGAAGCACTATCGCATAAAACCTTACAATTTCATTAAATCCTCCCTAAATAGTTCTAAAGAACTTTGTTATTTGGCTGTCAGTCAGCTTTTAAAAGCCCAACAACAAAGTTAAAACGAAGTAGTTAAAAAAGAAAACACAAAATGCTTACAAAGTCGGAAGCTCGGCTCTCTTCACTTAAATTACTTGCGATTACACCGACAAAACGTTTAATAAAACACGTTAAATCGCGCCAACTGGGCCCCGCCGCACCGCGCTCGCGCCGCCTGCCGCGCCCGCCGCGCCCGACGCGCCGCGCCACCGCCGCGCCGCCGCCGCGCCACTCCGCCCAGCCGCGACGCCGCGCGCCGGCGTCTCGCGCTCTCCACGCGAGCCATACTTCCCCAACTTCGCCACTTACTGCGGTAGGTGGCGGGTAGTTTTTCCTCAAATATCTTAGCCGTAAGGAGAGTTGGAACTACTTCTGCAAAGTCCATTAAAGAGTATAAACTCACGCCACGGTGATTACAAATGCCACCGATTTTGGCGGCCGTTTCGGGCTCGATTAAAGCTTTTTAATTGAAATGACGGTGGATAAACTTTGAGTTAGCATTGACTCCTGAATAAAAACGCGTTAAGTGGGTGTAGCCACGTGAAACGGTGCGTTAAGTAGACTAATTTAGAGACCTTTCTTTGGTAATGGTATTCTTTACAATGAAATTTGAAAAAAAATATAATAGTCGCATAAATTGTAGCATATTTTCTAACCATACTATTTTTCTTTCGGTACGACTCAAAACCTATATTGAAATAAAATATATGAAACAATATAGTACCAAAAAACTGATATTTTCTAACACCTCTATAAATGGGGTTGTGCTGAATATTTTATTCATGTCAGATATTCGTACAGATGGCTGTACCTGCCGGGCTGGTGGAAAGTAGGGATAAATAAAACATTGTAACAAATATACATTAAACGGCACTTCAACTTTCTAAAAATGTAACTGCAAGCTTCTTTTAAAACCAAATTAATAATTCGCAGCATCCATAAAAATTAACTAGCTGATGTTATTTCATAGAACGCAAGTCAGCGCGTCGTATAAATATGTAAGCGAAGGAAACGCTGACGTCTGCGTTCCGCCGCGCCGGTGCGGAAACCGCGTCAATTAACTTGGCCGCGATGACATATTAGCCTTTGTTCCCGCTCCCTCTCCGCATTCTCCGGCTAGGAACCCCTGTATAATCCAGATACAACAGATATCGCCCGCAAGTATGCAACACCCGCGATGCATCAAAAATCTTGGTCCTGTACTGTAATAAGTATACCACCTCGACCCGCACCTCCCCTTAAGGCCAAGCCCGCAATAATTTTGCCAAAAAAGTTTGTGATTATATAAGCAGTCACCTGCCAGATGCTAGACGAATTAAGTTTCACTGAATCAAATCTAAATTGAATAGACCCACTGTGAAAATACAAAGTTTAGTGACTGTCAATGTCAAACAAAGAAGATGAAAAAAGTTTTTTCTTCCAATTCCATTTTCCTTCACGATTCCTCTTTCAGTCTCTAAAAGTTTTTAAAATAAGAGGTTTTCGCAAGAGTCTCAATTATCGATAAAGACGATATTAAAAATTCGTTTGTTTTGTTCTCAGCTTCCGCTTGAGATCGGTGTCCCCTTTTTCCATTGTTTGCGCTTTAAGGGAAAGCAGAAGCGCCGACGACGATAATCAGAATTTTAAATTTTCAGCCCCCCTCAATTACTGACAGCGTCATCCAATTTATGATATGCGTATTGAACGGCTAATTACACAAAAATACGACATCATTAACATTTTGTCTTTTTGTCTCCCAATTCGTAAAGAGTAGCGTAGCTGTATATTAGGAACGAAAATTCAAGAGCAAATTCCGTCAAAACACGCAAATAAAACCTTTTATTATGCAATTATATACATAGTGACTTTTTTGTGTCTATTTTTTATGAATATCCGTAATCTAACAGTTACCTATGCGATTCACTTATTATGCGATCACGCGGCGTGAGTCCGAGTCACATGCAGTTATTTTCAATAGGGCCCTGTCACATGCAGTTATTTTCAATAGACTCCTGCTTTTAAAAGAGATATAATTCACATGGAACTATTTTCTTCCAAGTCATGGCTAACCGTGTAAACTTTCTTTTGCACTCGTGGACAACCTATCAATCAAGCCTAATTTTATAACCCTGCACTGGTCAATTATGAACAGTAGCCATATAATATCTTCGTGGTCTTTCTGCACGACTGTACTTACGTGTCTTAAATTTTAGCACTGTTTATTGCAGTGAGCAATTTATAACGAGGGCCATAGACTACAAAAAGCAGAGGGTTCACAGCACGAAAAGGCTTGCTATCGTAGGCTCTAATTCCAACCGCCATTCCGAGTCCCCTCGTTATCACGGGCGATCTATACAGCCCGTCGAATTTCCATACCTACATAGTTGCCGTTTGGTAGTGCTGTGATGAAGGAACATGCTCTAAATTTATTCGTGAGCATTACACTGTAACATGTACGAGGCAGTGCTCCCTTAATGTATTCATGTAATTCGCATAGCCGGTATCCCCTTTGACCGGCCACGCAACACCGCACTGCCTCGGATAGAGTAATACAACGTGATGTTTTAAAACCATCCATCACGTTTAATGTCTATATTATGAAAGAAGGAGCTAGCATGTCGGCGGACTTTTTTTATAATTTGCGGTTGTTCTTGGCTGGAATGTTTGCCTACTGTGTTTTCTCAGTATCACAATTTCGTGTTATTAGTTTAGGTTAATAGTTTCCCAAATTTTCGGTTATTATCATTTAGAAACAGATTTTTTTCCACTGCGGGCAGTCAGCTGCCGAGAAACTAAACCCCCTGCATATAAGTTTGTATACAGAGGTCAAAATGATCATACTTGAAGTACTAAACTAAATCAAGCATAGCATAGGGATGTAAGTAAAACCACAAAATTATCAATTAAACACAAAAGTACCTACTGATACAAAAACGAAAGCCCACCCAACTAGCCGTAGTGGGGACAAATAAAACCTCAAGTTTCAGCTACTTGAATGTAAAAACGTTGCGATGCGGCCGAGCCAGCGGCGGCGGTCGCCAATTTACATTAAATGCGGCCAGCCCGGACCAGTGATAACTCACACTTACTTACAGAAGCTACAAAACAAGTGTCCAACCCGTTCCATGGCAAATTGCCTTGCTATTGCCAATTGGGGTCTTGATTGGGCTGTTTGGGACTTATTATGGAGACAGATCAACAGGCAGGTCAAAAACTACTGCGATATTTTGCACTGGGAATTTGAATGTGGTCGTATAATTTATGTACGACTGAAATTATATTGTTTCAATTCGACACTTTATGACGCTGACAAAACTTGGCGATCTGTCTAAGGCGGTAATTGATGATTTAATTTTGCCTAAAATAAGAAGGAAATAAATAACTACGTACTTTTTTATATAAGGATTTAACGAATTCTTATCGACCATATAAACAATTGCTTCGACATTATAGTCACAACGCGATTCTAATAATTAAACAGATCACCCACATTTTTGTAACAGAATGCATAGTGCTGACATCTTTGTCACGAATCAAAGTAACTCAATGAATGCGCGTAATGAAACCTTTTTCTCGTTGATGGTACTGGACGTCATTATTTGTAACACTTTATCCATCAAATAGTTTTTATAGTCCAATTGGCTAGGCAGAAGGCTTCCCAACACGTGTAGGTTTAAAAATAGAACCTACTTTTATAAAATCGATAAATAATATATTTAAAACAAAAAATATTCTTATTGCACACGCGGGAACGAATATATACAGTAGGTATGTTGAGACACCCAGACCGTTGAAGATGAAGCATATTTTATGTTCTTTCGTAGTTGCACTTTTTTGCAACTTCAACTAGCATAAATATTGGTTACACGATTACACAAAGTTCACTGGATACAAACTTGAACCGAAAATTCCACAAATCGGCCTCGCCGTTATTTTACCTAAAAGGGGTCTCAATTCCGATTCTAACGTTGTTAGATAAGCAGAAGCGGAGTTCGTAGATAATTGTGATTATTGTGCACAGTTTTTCACGTCACAAATACTTAGTTGAATGCCAGGATACATTATTTAGAGAAAAAATGTACAGGGACTGACTGATCCTCCGACGAACCAGCATACACCCCTAACCTACCCCTCCCCCCCATCCGTATAAATCTTCAAACATTCCGTAGCTGAATTCAAAATTACCTATTTTATGCGGTTTTTAACGTGGTCGCTTTGAGGAGCCCCATTTGCAACTATGTTGAACAAAACGGAATAATACTAGACGCCGCGAGCCTTTGATATTAAACTCAATTTCATGCATTTATTAATAAATAAGCTAACACTGAAATTCTGGAATGGATGTTATATTTTGCACGGAAAGCTGTCGCACTCAGCAGGGATGACTCCGTAAAAACGAGATAGCGAAATATTGTGCCTACTATAATACTAGTAACTACATAGGTACACTTAAAAAGTAATAAATAAGTATCCGAATGCACAGGTATCGTATAGTAAATAGACTTGATACGTTATATTATACGATTCAATAAGGGGTCGGCCTTTGATTGAATCGCATCCAGGATAAGGATGGCCTCAAGATCACAGCCCGCATACTAAATTGTTAGCCCTTAGTTATTTATGCATCGTAAGCCAACATCTTAATAGCGAGCGAGAGTTATGTCCAGCCTAAAATAATATTTTGTGTAAATGTTTGAAAATAAACAAGCGGCGTTCAAGCGGTATGATTTACCCTCATAATATGTCATAACTTTGCAGTACAAGGTTGCCATTCAACGGCAATTTAATGTCGGAATGAGTTTATTTACTGTAACGCCAAGTCTGAGTTTCAATTTATCGCAAACCACAATGATATTACAAATCACTTACCTTTGGATGTGCTCTTCTGGGAAAGGCCACTTTAGGATCAATCTGGAAAGAAAATTTGCCATTACATTTTATGAATATTATAGTCTTTATTATGTAAATTTGTTTTAATATTAAGCTCGGTTGAAAATGGAGGTGGAAACGAATTTTCCGGCGAATCATAACGTTTTACGGTTGCAAGATTTACATTTAAACTGTATAGAAAGCAGGGTAAATCCTAATACACATCCTCATTCACGTAACACTAATTAATGAATGTATAAGCAAAAAACTGAAGTTCCCCTTGCTAACTAGTCATAGACCACACGTCGGGCTCGGAGCGGGCTCGATAAATTCGCATCGCTTGCGCGGCTGCAACGTCCAGACCCGAAATCCACCTAGCAAAAAAGCATCCAACTGAAAATCCTGCGCCGCGGTCCTGTCACTCGATTTCGCCCCTCGTCTTTTTCATGTAACCGACCGCTAGTATTTCATACGTAGCACTGTTTAAGCCCTCAGATTTTCTCCGGCCGCGGCCGCAGCTCTTTTTACTCGTGCCTTGTCGCCGCTGACCGTTATAAACGCAAAATATAAACCTAAAGAAGCTACCTTTGACATTTTTAGAGGTAAAATGCTTCGTTTTCACTCGTGTTGATCATTTTGTCGCTTCTACGTAGGTAATACTTTGGAGTGCAGCGCGATTTACGTTTTGAAATACTTTTTTGCGTTTTTAAACTACCTACTTTTAAAAAGTTACAATGAATAATCTGTATATAATTGAGCCTGGTAAATTATTAATTAAGTTGGTTTTAGTTGCAGATCAGCGTATTTGCAATAGCTTGATTGTGATTATTTTGACAATTGAACTGCCATGAAAAATACAGGAGCAAAACTCTCACTAATAAAACAATAATTACTAACATTATGGCACATATAAAATAGGCACAAAAATCGCGTTTAATAGCACTTGCCATACTTTATCAGTCAACTATATTAAATTGGAAGTTCATAAAATGGTAGTTTTTTTAAACACTGACCTTGCTTGAATTCAAAGACGTTTAATGCACTGTCACCGTAGTTAGTGAAAAATGTCGTCAAATTTTTTAAGAAATTTTCAGAAAAATCTTTTTAGCTACACAATAGATGCACGAGCTGTAGGCATCCGCTGCCGCGTAATTACGAAGCAAGCGTAAGAGAATAATTTAAAAGATTTTACCCAAGAGGACTGCATTATTACAATATCAGGGAAAACGGCTTTACAGCGTCATTCATACATTCTTAATTATTTAATTATCTTCTGAGTGCGCCACGGAACACCGCAACTGCAGAAAATCTACCTTACTTATTTGATTAAAATGGATTTTGAGAACGAATTTAAATTGTCTGTTAACTTAATTATGCAGAATATTTACCAAGCACGATTTAGACTGTTTTACAACGTAACTTAACGAGTGTTTATAAATTGTATTAAGATTTCTGTGAAATTTAGTAGACTTCGGTAGAGATTCGCGGACAAAATGCTGAGATAAATAATGTCATCACATCTTATTATAATGAACACTCAATATGTGGCCACCTAAAACCCTAAACACAAACAAAAAGAGGCCTTGTAAAATGTAGCAAAGCTTTTAACCCCACGCAAGCAATTTTGTAAACGTTGTAAAATGACCACGAAAGTACACAGAGCAAGCAGAAAAATCATAAAACCCCAGATGGTGGCGTTAAAGCGATTAAGCGGGTCGATGATAAATTTTAACGAGTTATTTTAATGGAGGCGATCGCAGTCAGTGGCTATCCGGCAGCCTGCGTCGATAGAAAAATAAAAGGTAACATGCCAAAACGCTTTTTAATGTTTCGTTTTTTTTCGACAAATTATTTTGAAGCGTGATTGTGAATTTTAATAAAATACAATTTGATCTATAAAATTAAAAGATTATATAAAGTGCGATTGCAATTGGGGCGCGGTGTAATTAAACCACTTTTTTCACCAGTCTGAACTTAGCAATCTAACTAAATATTGAAGGGGAGTTGAAGTATCTATGTCTGACTTATTAGTTGCATTCTGCTATAAGGATCCTAATTTAAAAAGGCAAATTAAACGGATAAATGTCTATGTAGTCACTGGAATCGAGTTGCGGTACATGTACAATGAAATAAGAGGTAGGTATTTAATAGATCTTATTCTTCATGAAACCTTAATTACATTAGCATTGGCCTGCTCACGTTCGTTACTGGACACTTGATTTGTATTCATTTGTCCTAATCATCATCCTCCTAGAGTTTTCCCGGCAAGCGATCCTGAGGTTCGCTTTGGCACCTAATCCCAAGATTTGGCATAGGCACTAGTTTTATGAAAGCGACTGCCATCTGACCTTCGAACCCAAAGGGAAAACAAGACCTTATTGTGATAAGACTGGTTTTCTCACGATGTTCTCCATCACCGAAAAGCCACTGATAAAATATCGAATGACATTTCATACATTTTTAAACCCAGTTTCACGTGCCGGGGTTTGAACCGGCGACCTAAGGCTAAGATAGTGGTATCCATTTCTCCTAATAATAATGTGAAATTAGGACCACCTTTATTTTACATTTTCTAACAGAAAATAATAGCTTGTGTTGTACAAATAGCTTTCTAGAAAGAGAGAGTTTAATTTAAAAAAAACCGGCCAAGTGCGAGTCGGACTCGCGCACGGAGGGTTCCCCACCATTCTATAAAAACGGCAAAAAACACGTTTGTTGTATGGGAGCCCCCCTTAAATATTTATTTTATTTTGTTTTAATATTTATTGTTATAGCGGCAACAGAAATACATCAGCTGTGAAAATTTCAACTGTCTAGCTATCGCGGTTCTTGAGATACAGCCTGGTGACAGACAAAACTGCAAAAAAAAAACACGTTTCTTGTATGGGAGCCCCCCTTAAATATTTATTTTATTTTATTTTTAATACTTGTTGTTATAGCGGCAATAGAAATACATCTTCTATGAAAATTTCAACTGTCTAGCTATCGCGGTTCTTGAGATACAGCCTGGTGACAAACAGACAGATGGACTGCGAAGTTTAAGTAATAGGGTCCCGTTTTTACCCTTTGGGTACGGAACCCTAAAAAAGCTGTGACTGAGAGTCCGTCAATTTTATTGTTGTCAATTAGTTTATTGTTCAAAATCAAGGTACCGCCTTAACATTTTGTAATTACCTTGCAGATCATGTTCTAAAGCATAAGCATAGTATATAGATACAGAGCACGGCACTGCCGCAAAAAGAAATGGTATCAATAGTTTAATCTGACGGCAAACAAGCCTCGATCATGTCACAAACGGCTCAAGGAAGTTTCTAAAACTAACACCAAGTTTCTCAAAGTACTCCTGCGCAAAAATGACAACGAAACATCGAAACGAATGTGACATTTTGATATGGAGCCATTTGCGTGATTACAATCGACGCAGTGGCGCACCCTCCTTAGCCACCTTCAACCTCCCCCTTCCTACAACTTCCCTTTACGATAAAGATTGAAATCGCCGCTTTTAAATTTTAACCTATCCTATGTCAAACTCAGAAAACAAACAAAAGTACACCATAAAATCAAACTGCTAAGACCGAGATTCATTCACCGCCGCATAGAATTTTAGCTTGTCATCGTAAGAAAAGATTGTAGGAGAAAGCACATTAGTAGGATACTACTACGGTTGGAAAAGAGCACGTTAGCTTTATGTACTCATAGCGATGACATCGACGTAAAGTCGATTATGTTAAATTTTATATTAAGCAAACACAATATCGGTGTCTCACGCGGTGAACACGAACGCCGGAAAAGTGGGTGTACAAAGCGTTTGCTCACTTTTTCACTGATAATGTGTGAGAATTCCCTAAACACATAATCCTATTGTGCGTCCAACAAGGGGTCAAAGATTACAGTTTTATTGTTATAGAAAACGCTACTTTGATGTTATTTTTGTTTACTAAGTATACATTTTGGGGAATTATGATTAGGATTTGAGGTATTATATGAGTGTTCATGTTGGTATGTGGCAGGCAAAACTAAACACTTTGAAATAATGGCAAATATGTCTGCCCTTATCGAAATATAAATTTATTTTTAATACAGTTGCTCAAAAAGTGGTACTTTTTGTGGCTGCGTTTGAGAAGCTCAATTTCTCGAACTAGTGCTTTTTACTTTTTAGTTGCGACCGCGGCGCGATTGTCGCGGGTGCTTGCCTGTGCGCGGCGGCTTGCCTGTGCGCGGCGGCCTGCTGGCGGGGCGCGACCTGTGCGGACCGCGCTAGCGGGCAGTAGGCAAGCATATTTTATCGCAATGATATATTAATTTATTATTTTTCGCAATTGTATTAAAAAACGTCGTTTACAACACGTGTGAAATGTCTTTTACCACTCGTACCGAGTCTTGCCACTCGCTTTCAGCTCGTGGCAAGATATCTCGGTACTAGTGGTAAAAAGACATTCTTTTCACACTAGTTGTAAAATGTACTATTTTACCGGATTATATCTTAGGTAATATATGCATTGCTGTTACAAAATTTTAAGCCTCAAATGCTCGGGGTTAAAATCGCATAAAAAGGAAAATCTTTTTTTTTTGCCAAGTACTGATCCGATTTTTTTGTCATTTGGGTATAGTGTATAGTGTTTTCTGAAAAAAAATATACTTAATTAATTTATCTCTTTAATAAATTGATAATATCTGAGTTGAAAGTTTCAATATATTTTTTTACTTTCGTGATGCGACAATTAACCAATTTAGTGACTTTACATATAATTTAATATCGAATTACATATTTTTTTCCGAAAAAAATACTTGGATCAACAGTCTGAAAACATCGGATTTGTCCCATACAAAATACCTTAGGGATACGTTAATGATAGGAAAGTGAAATAAAACAGACAATATATTACTATATTTCGAACGAAGCCTTTTATAGACAAGCATTTGAGGGTTAAAATTTAGTAAATGCATTGACATACATTAAAGTTAAAACTGCATATTTTTCGCTAAGGGCAGTTTGACCATGATTGTCCGGCTCAAGGAAGTTTAAACTTTTAAACATTTATTTTCAAACGCAAGTTTAAAAAAAAAATAGGCGGATTGGAAAAAAGGCATATTCATCATACTCATTTATTGAGAAAATACAAAATGTTACATGATGAATAATAAGTAATTTCGAATTCAATTTGAATTGGATTTGATTTTCTAAAATACCAAATGTCAACGTTACAGTAAATTTTTATACTCCTTTTTATAGCTTCTTCAAATCATCGTAGCTGTAGAATGTGCGACATGAAAGTGTAACTACAATATCGGCCCTCGCACGTATTAATTGTAAGATTTTATCAAAACTTTTTGCATTTCATTATTTACCGACATGTAGGTAATGCCTTTAAAACCATTTAACTAAATCAGCATGAAGAATATCATTAATTAAATTATTACATTTATATAAATTCACATGCAAATTATATGTAAGTACTCAATATCTTTCAGTGAATGAGAATCACGAGAGTTGTTTAAACTCACAATAATTAACAAGCATCCGGCGCTTCGGTCAAAATTAGGGAGCAGCTGTAGTGCACTTTAAGTTACACATGTAGCCTGAAGCGCTTAATGACGCAGGTATACTGAGTGAAAACGGTAACTTAAATATACGTGCAGACGACACGTAAACGTCGCCGGGCGGTATTAAGTGGGGACCGCATCATTCGGTGTTGAGTCAGCACCGCGCACTCTAACTCCGGCCTAATTGGAACGAATTTGGCTCTAGGTGCAACACTTGAGTTGGCTCAGGATAAGGGCGAGCTATTCGAATATACTCTGGAACGTTCCCTCTGAAATATTTGATGTGCAATGTGCGACTTGCGGAGTTGCGGCCCGTGAAGTGCCGCCACTTCGCTCGCGCCATCGCCCATGTGCGCTCACACTAACTTGAATTAAATTAAGAACAATATTTACCCCCGCAGCCGAGATAAATGATATTGCACAGTTTAGCCGGAGTTTATGCTTAGTGACGACTTATTGTACCCACATTCTTAGGATAAGCTAGTGAAGTGCCGCCGCAGCGCGGCGACGAATTAATATGAGCCTTGTTGAACAGAAAGAGAAATACGAGGCTGGGAACCACCTCCGGAGGCACGACTTAACGAGCCGCGACTTTACCGAGTAGACAAATTGCCGTGTTAAGAGGCAGCATTAAACTATGCAATTGTTGTATATTTCGAAACTTTTAAATTTGGCTTTGGCTTTGGTTTAACGCTAAGAGACCAAGCCGTAGGTGTAATGACACCGCCAGGGAAGAGACTCGACAAACGTCATTACTGGGGCACGCATAAATATGCAAGGCAGGTAACGCACATTTTCATGCGACGTCGCAGGAATTTTATCGCACGTTTAATTCTGTAAGAAAAAAGTGGAATTCTTCCCGGTGTAACACGAGACAGGCGGCCGCGTGGGAACCCGGACACCGGCGTGAGCCTACTCCTCACACCTAAGTGCAACCGAAATATATTCTCTCCATTTTGTCAGATATTACTTTCTCTTAAATACCGACGTCGAAAGCGTAAGCGGTAGATGGGAAGATACGTAATCTTATCCATCAGTCGAAAGCTCATTCGTCGGGCGCTAATGTGGGTGCTTCGCATACCTAGTAAGCACCTATTAACGTGTATTTTATTCATCGCCCTTTTCCTTTACTGTTTGTTTCACGTCGGCCACTGTAGGCACAGTGACCGGTCTCTAATGACGCCTTCTTTCGTAATACCCCTACTAACTTCCTTGCTATTTATTCACCAGTTGTAAGTTTGTTCATTAATAACGCGTCTAGACATTTTCAAAGAACCCTTATGCTAGGCATGGTAGGGGATTAAAACAATCTCTTTGTGGTTCGAGAGATAATTGTTTCAATATTCAGATGTAGATGTGGCTTATGTTCAAATATTGTCAGGAATAGCTGCATAAAGGCCGGTGCTACGACGTTAGCAAAGTCAATGTGACTTGAGGACTCTTGAGACTGAGACCACTCACTGTTCTCTCGGAGTTACGAGAACGTCACCACAACGTTTAATTGTTATCGAAACCAATAGAATTTTGCTGATCGCATAGTTTATGATTGATTAATGTGAAACAAAATTACAAAAATTGTAAAATTATTTGTAGTTATGCGTTTTCCCGTTTTGTTTTCACAAATAATGCTTTTAAGTTCGTCACATTCAACGGAAACTCCAAGTCTCGGCAACAAATCAGAATGTCGCAAGAAATTAAACCTCTGCGAAAGCATTTACAAAGCTTAGTACTGAGACTAACAGAAAACTAAGAGCTGACGATGAAAAAACATCGTCTAGTTGCGTGGTGGTGTCGGTCTATCTAGGTCTGTGCGGGCTGACCGGTAGACATCCGGCGCAGATATTTGCAGTCAAAACAGACTTAGGGCGCTGGCTCCACTCTGCGCATGTCACTCCGCCTCTGTATTATTTAGTAACTCCAACGAGCTTCCGATGTTACTTTATTCTATTGTGCAACTGTATCTACGCCGGTTCCTGATGTCCGAGCTCGGGAAGTTTGCTCCGAACTGACACGACTCGGAGAAACTTTTCGTGCATAGAATGAATGCCTGTCAGCCAAACGTAAACAGAACTGAGATGCTTAGCCGGTGTGTATAGCGCTTGCAGTCGGATTTGGGTATAAATTATAAGCACAAACGGTATGACTGTTTGTGGTAATAAATTAATGTAATACTAGAAAATGCCTCATGCAATATTTTTAAATAAATGGTCGATATTGGGCTTAGGGAACGTATTCAATTATATTCTGAGTTCAATATCATGTAGTTTGTGTTGATGTGAGCGTAGGTACCGCCGCATAGTGGGGATGTTATTCGGGGACCGGGTGCAAGTAAAGGACTCTATATTAAGCATTCCAGAGCCCAGATCTCGTCAGGTGAGCGCGCCGCACGGCACATCAACTCAACTCCAACTTATTATTTCAGAGCCGCATGCAACTTCTTTTGTTTTTCTCTCATAACCCATATATATCTACAGTGACATCCTCCTGTTTGATTCCACAAACATTTTCTAATTTCAGTTTATTTAAGTGTTTTTCATAAATGTCAAACTGTTTACACTTTCATAATTACTTTTACCTTATTGCGTGTGCTAAATATGTATTGAGGCCGGTAATATTTTCTACGTAAAGAATTCCCTGCCACATTTACAGTTCGGACCACATAGCGTCGCTTTTTGTTTTATCTGGCGCTCTGTAAAAGCTGCCCGTTTTAAAACTGCCTTTAAATCGTCCATCATTAATGAACTCGTTATAACGTTAATTGTTGCCACAATCGCGCCGTGGCGGGGCATTAAAAATGTATGTACACTATTTAAAGATTCTCATTTCGCGGTACTCGCGTGTAGGCGATTTACGAACGCGACTGGCCCAGTGCCCATTAAGGCAGATTATGGACGAAAAAAAACTCAACGAGCTCTTGGCGTTATGAGTTAATTTTGGAAGAATAACGCGGGCGTTGGTTAGTGTTTCCCTTTATTTGGTGTTCCGGCCGCTCGGTTTGTTTAAACGGGTAATCCAGTGCAAAAACAAGCGCGATATACGTACGGCCTGTGCTTGCGGTGCTACAAAATGTATGTTGCTCGCAATTTTGTCCGAACGTAATCGCCGACGATAAAATCACTTAGCGCCTCATAGTAACCCGCTCGACTCTAGTGCTAGCTGCTACTTGGAGAAACTAGACTAGGTACTTTCGTTTTGATTTTTTGTATATGTGTCTATTAAATTATGTCGTCTTATTAAATTAGGATAATTTTGTAAGGGTTATGGCTTTAACTAGCATTTCGAATTCTATCATCTCAATAAAATATATGAATCGAGGCAGTTTGTTAATTAGTTTCAATAGAAGATGTAATACTGATGTTTTAGTAAATTCGAAGGTTAAAATTTGACATGTATGATATTATGGCGCTATTACCTACAGCAAAGTTCTGGAGCAGAGTAACAGAACTAGGTAAAGTATATCACTTTCAAATTCTTGTACTACAGTAACAAACTGCAACTGTTACTAATGTCTTGCGTGCGCACAATATTTTTGCAGGTGTCGAAAGAAAAAAGGAAGCTTGCGCTTGCTCTGAATGTGTTTACAAGTTATGCAATAATTCAAATAGCGTATGTACAGTCAAGGAATTTAAATTCCTACCCACCTGAGGTTCAATATTGTATAGCAAACAGTCATCATAAGAGCTATCTAAGCACAACGTTACTTGACATATCAGACGCATTTGTTTGTGTTACTAGGCAACTGATATGATTAATTAAATTACGTTGACATGGTGAACTGTAAAACGTCAAGGCACTGCTAAAAATGGATGACAGTAATCGAAAATCTAACAAAATATGACATATAACAATTTTCTCGATTGACATTGACATCAACTGACATGTGTTTAATTATTTATTAGATAAGTAAATGACTTCGCAAAGAGGTTATCTGTAATGTGCAGTGACAAATAATAGGTATTGAATTGACATATCAATACTAAAATGAAAATTTCGACCTAAATGCATCGTGAATGCCTAACAACATTTCAACAAAATGGGTAGGAAATTAAATTCCTTGACTGTACCACAGAAAATGTGAAAATGCTACACGCAAACATACTTCAATTGACTACATTCGAAAAGATTTTATTTTCATGGACGATTACGATTCCTTACAACCGCCCAGTGTCGTATTTTCGAATTCCGCTAGAGAGCGCGGAACGTGTTAGTTGACAATATGAATTTATGATCATGGCGATATAAATGCTTTAAAGGCGAACGTGATTCTACGCCACCGTCATTCGGACGTAATCAAGCGAATTTTACAATGAATTACAATGAAAGGTGTCAAAAATACCTGAAGATGTTGCTTTGTACTATTGAATTGTTACGTAATCAAAGACTATATTTAATTAACATCACGCAAGATGAAGGCACTGGCGAGCGACGAATGGCAATTATAATAATGTAATGCCAAGATATTGATGTCAACTTACGGTCACTATCAGCGATATGTCATTTTGATGTTCCACGACCCACAGACAAACTACGTGATAAAATATGTCTCGTGTACAGTCACACTTGATTTTAACATCAGTGTAGGAAGAGCGGATAGAATTAAAAAAACAAGATTTCATCTTCACAACAAAATAATAAATACCACTACTCGACCGTTGTTTTCAGAACGCAATAATAATAATCCAAGCTATAAATACGAGTAGCTCAGTTTAGTCTCGTTAAGGCTCACTAGGGCCCCACACAGTTCCGGCCACGACAAAAGGGAACCCATCCGGACCCACGGACCGGCGGGAAGAGGAATTTTTAATTGGCCTCGAAATAAAAAGCCTAACTTACCTACGACAGAAACGCTTTTCATGACGCAATTTGTTGGTTTTTTTTTTCATTACCTATTAAAAGCAGTGTATTTATACTAATGACTACTTTGTTTAAAAAATAACTTCAGTAACGTTTAATTATTGTGTAGGTACTATTTATTTTAATTTTCATAATAATTATAATTTTCTATGTTGTTTGTTATAAATAATCAGGGACCGCAAACCTCTAATTATTTACTCCCCGGCACTTACCTTAATCGTGGTATAGCAAAAAAGCAAGTTTATTAAATGCTACATTTATAGCATTTAACAAACATGCCTTTTTGCTATTTTCATTTTGTAACAGTTTTTTATTAGTAATTATTCATGCTATTCTGTCTTAGTTTTAATGTATCATTATTTTTTTGAATTACCATAGGTTTTCCGTGACTACATGTTTATTTCGTTAAACGGTTTTATTGGTTTACTAGTTTACGTTATAAATGAAGGCTTTATCTTGTTATTGGTCAGTTGATAAACATGGATATTTTCGATGCCGGTAGCGATCGTTAGTTGTGTAATTATTTATATTAATTATTAATATAACAGCCTTTTATAACATATTGTAAGTCCTTGATGCAAAATTATTTACAGTTACGTGCTGCAATGCGATAAATCACTTGAAAGCGGAATGCTCAACTACTCTGAATGCTGGTGTCATATGAAGCAAATGCAATCGGAAGTGAACCAAAGGTACCTTCAGTTTTGGGATCTTGTTGCTTCCGTTGGAGTATCTTGGGATGTTGACATTTGAACATGCCTACCTGTCTTTGAGCTATACAGTCCATCTTTTATGGCTGCTCTCGCTTTAGACTGGGAATTTCTTAATCGTATCTATCAAAACAATGCGATGAGACCTGTAACGGTTTCAATAGTGTCAATAAACGGTATTTAAACAAAACATGTAAGCGTTCTCTGTGTCAACACCGGTTTGTTTACCATCACGCATTTTGTTCATACCTTTTTTTGGCATTCAAACGCTTTTCGCACCTCATCAAGTCAAAATTTTAAACTGTGGCAGTTGATCTCGAGTTAATCCAGTTGCCACGCAATGAAAACATACGTAAGCGATGGAAGTAAACATAAGTGCAAGGCGGAGGAATATCGAAAGTGGCGGCCGCCCGAAAATCTGCACAGAATCACCGTCTTCGATTTCAATAACCCTTCGCATGCGTATGTTAAAATTAGCGTTTCTAATATGGCCTTGATTTTTGTAAACTTAAACCCCGTGTAAGAATCAGGTTTTTGCCTGCCGCGCACGAAGTTTACTCATATTTGCATCTATCTATGATATATTTAATATCATAAAATATAGGCGTTTTAACTTGAATGTGTCGTTAATAAGGTATTGTTTAAGGAGGTCAAGATGAAAATGGAAAATAAAAGCGTTATTTTTTCCATCGACAAACAATAGTTTTGAGTTCGGACATGCAACAAAATATAGTCGAGATCCACATATCCAAACTTTATTTTGTTTCCTAGTTAAGCCAACCTTTGTAAAGTCTGTTAATTTCCCAATTCATGTCCTTAATACTTTCCCGCACGATCCTCCTTTCTTTTCACCACCACGTACCTAACAGAATTGATTAACATAGAATTGCATCATAAATATTCTATTAAACTTTACGAGTGAATACTAAGACTAAGTATAATTTTATTTTCCCAACGTCATCAATAATTACAAGCGCTGTCAATTGCAGTTGTAGTTTCACATAAAATAGAGAAAATAACTATTGTAATATTGATCAGGAACTTAATCGATACTAAAAAAATATGTGACGATGAAAAAAGAATTAGGTTACCGACTTTCAAAATAGGATCTACGACCTACATAATTTATTGAGTTTCAACTGTTTTAGAAATGAGACAGTGTGAATGAAGACTCGAATGAGCAATAAAGTTTAAAATAAGTATGTTATTGATAAAGAATAAATTTGTCCAATGTGTTTCGCTGTTTTCTCGTGTCATTGGCTGTATAACTTTCACTTGAATGGAACTAACGAACTTCTCACTTCTACCAAAAAAACAAAATAAGGAATAAGCTTCACATTGAATTTGTTCCGTGTCGTTTCCAACAAGGATATATACATTTGTTTCGCATGTACAAAATTGATAGAAGGTAAGTATGCCTGTTTTTAGTATTTTAACTACGTTAAATTAGTGCAAAATGTCACATTGCGTTAACGCGTCGGTCGTGCGAGTAACAAAGTGCATCATATTTTCGAGCGGCGGTTATGAAGCCGCATAAAACATCGAACATTTCCCGCGTAAGTGAAAATTTTATTTTTACGCGAAATATTCTGACGGGGTAATTTAAACGTACCGTGATTTAGAGCGTTACGCTGTGCCGCATCAGGACCCAGTAAGTTGAAAATGTTACATTTCTGATATTTCGTATGAAACGTGTATTCTGAAAAGCAATAGGGAAGATGACTGATAGTCAAATAAGCCATTTTTCACGAAACGCCTAAAAGCTTCAAGTTTTTAATATTATACTCGTATGGATAACAGCGCCCTGTAGGTATACCTTTTTTTTAATTCAACTTGATCTTTTTTTTGTCATTTACTTAAAAATGCAACAATAATTTTGTCCATACAAAATAATTCAGCCAGCAATGTAATGCAAACACACTCACGTTAAACGCTCGTTGACAGTTGCTAATGAACATTTGACATTTCGGTACTGCAACCATGTTTACAGTACATTGCTGTAGAGAAATTTAAAAAATAATAATTATGGGGTCGTAATGACCTGCAACTTAAAAAAAAACCTTTTACTTCATGATTACACTAATGAATACTATGTCCGATTTAATTTATCGCCCGTATTAGACTTACACACTGTATAAGTTTGTATAATATCCATCGCCTAATACCGGAACAATCATAGACCCATCCACACTCCGTATAGCCGTCGGTCTCCGGCTCGGGTCTGAGGTTTGTGTCGCCCACAGCTGCGCTTCCTGTGGGGCCTCCGTAGACTGCTTCGGCCACCACGGACTCGCCTGTTCCTCAGGCGCCAGCCGCCTATCCCGCCATGCCACTCTCAACGACATCCTTAGAAGGGCGCTCGTCAGTGCCAATGTTCCCGCAGCTCTGGAGCCCTAGATCGTGCTGAGCGATGGTAAGCGCCCCGACGGGATGTCGTTGATTCGGTGGAAGATGGGACGTGCGCTGGTGTGGGACGCCACTTGCGCTGACACCTTGGCTGCGTCCTATCTTCCTTCGACTAGCAGACGTGCTGGCGCGGCGGCAGACGCGCGGGAACGAGCAAAGGCGGTGAAGTACAATTGTCTCGGCACCCAGTACGAGTTCGTTCCGTTTGGTGTCGAGACTCTTGGCTCGTGGGGTAAAGGCGCGCGTGGGCTTCACGGGGCGCTCAGCAAACGCCTGAAGGAGGCAACAGGCGACCCTCGCGCGGGCAGCTTTCTCGCGCAAAGACTTGCAATCGCAATTCAGCGCGGGAATGCTGCCTGCGTGATGGGTGCCCTGCCAAAGGACCCAAATTTAGGAATATTTTCTTAGTTTTTGTTAGGTCCTTTTTTAAGTTAGTTGTAGTTTAATTTTAAATCTAGTTTTATGTACCTTTTGTATTTTATATGTTCTTGAATAAATAAAATTACTTATCAAGTATAATATATATCAAATAAGTACTTATATGTCAAAAAGTCAAAAATGACAAATAATGTAGGTTAGTACCTACTGAGTTTCTTTTAAAAAGTAACTCTGTAGGTACTAACCTACATTACATACATACATTCACGCCTTTATCCCAAACAGGGGTAGGCAGGGCACATGAAACTTATGTTCCAGCGCCACTTTTAGCATAAATGTGGGTATAAAAAAGATTGACAAAATGTGATATTGCAGTGACAGGTTGCTAGCCCATCGCCCACAACACACTTTAACCCTGCTCCCTTAATCGACTTTTACGACACCCACGGGAAGAAAGGGAGTGGTGAAATTCTAACTCGACACCACAATTCTATCCTACTTTATTTGTCATTTTTGACATACATATATTAATATACTAAACTTCCCTAAAATGGAGTAATGGAATGTACAACCAAGAGAAAATAGTCCTTGACAACGGGCTTCCGCGATGTAACATCCCGCGGCGGTCTGAGTCCGGCAGGGTCAGGAACAAGGCTGATTCGGTCGTCATCATGCGAAACCCTTGTAGGATCGGGACATGGAATGTGAGAACAATGCTAGAACCGGGGAAACTAGAAGAAGTGATACTGGAAATGGAAAGACTCAATATAGATATATTAGGTTTATGTGAAATAAGATGGGAAGGGAGTGGAGATTTTTGGAATGGGGACTACAGGGTAATATTTACAGGAGAGAAACAAGGACCAAATGGAACCGCAATAATTTTAAGTAAACAGTGGGCTTCATGTGTGGAAAACACAATACATCACAGCGACAGGATAACGGCCATTAAATTAAGTTCAGATCCAACAGATCTGGTCATCATACAAGTTTATATGCCAACTAGTAGTCATTCTGATGAAGAAGTGGAAAGATTGTATGATGATATAGACATAATAATGGAAACAGTGAAGTTCAAAGATAACTTAATCATCATGGGAGATTTTAATGCCGTTATTGGGGAGGGTTGTGAAGAACATATGGTCGGAAATTTTGGTTTGGGTAAAAGAAATAAACGTGGGGACAGATTAGTACAATTTTGTAAGGAGAATGACCTAGTTGTTGCAAACACTCTATTTAAACAGCCGAAAAGAAGGCTTTACACGTGGAAAATGCCAGGAGACATTGGACGGTACCAGATCGATTACATTATAATGAAAAACAAGTTCCGTGATCAAATTCGTAATTGCAAGACATTACCAGGAGCTGATATAAACAGTGACCATAATCTCCTCATAAGCATCCAGCATATAGATGTAAGAAAAGTGAAGAGACTACACAAACCAAAGAAATTAGATCTCAATAAACTTAAAAATATAAACAGCAATAGTAGAGTGCAATATAGCAATAAGATAGGTAAAAATTTAGTGCAATATAATGATAAGGAAAAACAATATAAAGAATACATTAGCATAGAAGATAGGTGGAACAACACCAAAAATATATTAATTAAGGCTGCAGAGGAATATTTACAAAAAGAAAAGCTGGTTGCCCGTAAAGAATGGCTTACAGATGAAATAAAGGACCTTATCTTAAAGAGGAGAGAGCTTAAAAATTGTACTAAGGCAGACAAGAATTTAGAATACAAGAAACTTACTAACAAGATAACAACAAAGTGTAGAGAGGCCAAGGAAAAGGACATTCAATTAACATGCAACAAAATACACGACCTTCTTCAGAAAGGTAGAATGGACCAAGCATATACTATAATAAGAAACATGGAAAAGAAACACAAGAAAAGAAGTACAACTATTTTGAACGAGGAAGGTAAAATACTAATGGATAGCAAAGAAGTAACACAAAGATGGATGAGATATATTGAAAAATTATATGCTGGTCCTGGTTTTTCGGAAAATATCATAGAAAAAGAAGAAGACGTTCCAGAAGATAACGTAGGCCCTATATTTCTAAGACAAGAATACGAGAAAGCACTAAGCAGTATACAGAACGGGAAAGCCGCTGGTTTGGATAATATATACATAGAAATGATTAAATGTGCTAACTGTGATATTCTACACGATGAGATTTTCAACATGATACAGAAAATGTATACGGCTGGCATAATTCCAAATGATTTCCAGGTTACCAAAACCGTTACACTACCGAAAAAAGCAAATACACTGAAATGTGAAGAGCATAGAACCTTGAGTCTCATATCGCAAGCTAGCAAGATTATATTGAAATTAATCCAGAACAGAATCAGACCAAAAGTTGAAGATTGTTTAGGGCCAGACCAGTACGGTTTTAGAGAAGGAAGGGGTACTAGAGAAGCAATACTTGCACTGAGACTATTGATTGATCGCCGATTGGAATTAGATTTAGATACGCACATAGCTTTTATAGATTTAGAGAAGGCATTCGATAAAGTTGATTGGAACAAAATGATGGAGGTATTGAAAGAAGCAGGCCTAGATTATCGTGACAGGAGAATTATATACCAACTGTATAAAGAGCAACAAACTACAGTAATAGTAAATGAACAAACGGGAAGTGCCAGAATTCGTCAAGGAGTACGTCAGGGGTGTCCTCTTTCACCGCTTATTTTCAACATCTTTACAGAAAAGGCTATCAAACAATTAACGGGTTCTTATACAGGAGGGGTCAAATTTAATGGAAGAAATGTTAAGTTTATACGCTTTGCAGACGATATAGCAGCAGTTGCGGAAAACGGAGAAGAGCTCCAGGCACTGCTGACTGAAATGAACACGACTTTTTCAGAGTCTGGTCTCAAAATTAACGCTAGCAAAACAAAATTTTTAGTTGTTTCGAAAAGAAGAGTCGTAGATTCAATTTTTTTGGCGGGGATCTCAATCGAGCAAGTAAGAAGATTCACATACTTAGGCAGTATTATTACAGACGACTCCAGATGTACACCTGATATTGTTGCCAGGATAGCCATGGCAAAGCAAGCCTTTAATCATAAAAAACATTTGCTCACAGCTAGAATATCAAGCGCCACCCGGAAGAAACTGGTTAAAGTGTACATCTGGAGCATAGCTCTCTACGGGTGCGAAACTTGGACTATGACACAACGAGACAGGGAGAGACTACAAGCATTTGAGATGTGGTGTTGGAGGAGGCTAGAAAAAATTAGCTGGACTGAGAAGAAAACTAATGAAGAGGTCTTGAACATGGTAAACGAAAAGAGGAAACTGATGAAAGTAATTGAGGACAGAAGAGGAAGAATGATAGGACACCTACTACGGCACGACGACTTGATCAGAATGATAATAGAAGGAAAGATAGAAGGAAAGAGAAAAAGAGGAAGGCCTAGAAGAGCATATATGGAT
Organism: Epinotia demarniana; assembly: GCA_945867215.1. Lineage (NCBI taxonomy): Eukaryota > Metazoa > Arthropoda > Insecta > Lepidoptera > Tortricidae > Epinotia > Epinotia demarniana. The sequence goes on along the minus strand of OX244266.1, from coordinate 19,755,643 downwards.
CAGATAAAAGAAAAGATAAAAATATGGTCTTATAGAGAGTTAAAGGCAAAGGCAGAATGTAGATCAGATTGGAAATTACTCCACCGACAAGAGCTAAGCTCTTAAATTTATGATGATATTAATATAGATTTGAGTTCAAACGAATCTTTAAAAACGTTTAAATTGAGATTATCTTTTTCAAGATTTCGTATTATGTTTTTGTCGGCGTAATTGATTAGTAAGTATTATTACCTATGTCAAATTACAGCTTTCTAATAGTAAGGGTTACCGAGCTAAGCCCCGCCTAGACAGCCATTTGTTGCCAAAGAAACCCTAAAAATGTTACAACGATGTGATTTCGCGTTACGTACGTAAAATTACAAACGATATTTAGCCAAGATGGAAGATATTTGTGTGGCACACGGAACCTGCGTCAGTGATCCTTTTGATCGTCGCTTCATATCTGATATAATTCACAATTTACCCCGTTTTTCAAAATGGCTACGTATAAGAGATAAAGTTGACGATCATTTAATTTTCGAAGCTTTTTACTGATGCATAATTCCTTATACAAAAATACCTGTATATTATGCGTTTTACGGCGTGTACGTAATTATAATCATTATACAGAGAATGCCAAACTCTTTTGATACCTAATAACCTCTCGTATTCTTAGGTACGAATCCGTTCAAAGGATGTCAATATTGTTTTACATCCAAAAGTAATCATTTGATTGGATAATTTTAACATCCGAGGGCACAAACAACTAAAAAAATCGAACAATATTAATGGCTACCCGAAAAAGATTTCAATGTATGATGTCTCATGCAATTGCATCACTGATTATTTACTATTCAATGATAGTGTTAACACTTATATCCACTGAATGTATCGTCACCGTACATTTCAGTGCTTTGGCGAAATACACCTCAAATGGATAGTATAACTACCTCAATGATGTAAATAATAAAAAGAAGTAGATAATTTGTCTTTACGAAATTCCGTGTTCAAAAATGACCACCATATATGACAGCTGAGTCACGGTTACACGCCGCAAAACTGAGGCCAGTTGGTGCAATTGACTCAGTTTCAATGTGCCACTTTAGGAGCGCTTATAATCTATCTTCTTTTTTAAGTTACATCATTGGTATAGGTACTTACGTCAAGAAACTCTTCGTTTACTTGTCATGCATCTGACAAATTTCAGTTTATTAATCGTAATAATATATAATTATTAGAAACAGGTTTTTTTAGGTTTAAAGTTTGTTTATGAATCAATTATTTCAAGTACCTAGGTTTAAGTTTCGTAGGTTGAAGTCACAAGTTAAGGTCACAATGATTATTCATTAAAAGGATACTAGATAATAGAATACCTAACAAAGCTTAGTCACAAAAAAATGTTTTGGGTAAACTACGCTTTAATTATGGGTAGGCATCAATTACTGAATTGATTGGTTAAATTTGTTACTGATTACTAAGTAAACATCACTCGTGTATAATTCAAACTACGCGCCAAGATGCAGATAAATTGATTATATTTACCTACTAGATTCGAACATGGTGACTTAAGTCATCATAGGTGTTTATTATTTAGAGGTTAAAAGTATTAACAAATTGATTTGTCAATATTTGTTTTTTTAAGCAGTAACGCTGCTATAGAAAATTATAAATTTTAAAATGAAAGGAAAAAAGCATTAAATTTTTCCTTTCATTTAAAAATTTATAATTTTCTTTAGCAGTGTTACTGCTTAAAAAAACAAATATTCATTTAGTATGGGGTGGCGCATCGTTACTGACGATTTCTCAACATAGTTTGAGACGTTGGTGCCGTTAAGAAGCCTAAGTCTTCTGGTAGATGTCGCTACAAACGCCTCCCTAAGGCGTTGTATGAAGGAACTGATTGAAGGATTTGGTGCCCGAACCAGATTGTTCCGATAGCTCAGTTGGTTGGTAGCGACGGGCCATGAATGCCTGTGGTCGCCGGTTCGAATCCGGCTCGGAGCATTACATTTTTCAATTTTTCCTTTCATTTAAAAATTTATAAATTTATTTGTCCCTTGACTGTTGACGTTTCTGATTCTAAAGAGATTTTGTGTCTGTCGATATGGCGCTTTGCTATATTTGATTGCATGCGTATGTACGGTCAGCATCGGAAATCCTTAAGGGGCTCCTTGCTCCCAATGACCTTCTATCACTGTCCGTTCTGTCGTACAGTTTACCGTAGTAACTACAACGAGTTTTACCGAAATAGTATCCCATGTTTACTTCAAAACTCATAGTTTTCGATGCATATGGCACCAAACTTTTGGCAATTTTAGACCAAGTTTTTTGGACGTAACTTTCTTGAAAATGAGATAAAAATAAAAATCTCTCGTAGGTGGTTTGTTAGAGACGTCAATATGGAACATTTCATATATAAAAGTGCATACACAACATACTAATATCGAAAACAGAGCTTTATTGGACCTTGAATAAATCATAAAATAATTAATATTCCTTTGTTTTCAAATAAACTGTCGTGCTAATAGATAAAGGGTTGAAGAACCGATAGGGGTTTGTACCATCAAAATATCTACAGTTATGACGGAGGAACATCAACTCAAAACTAGTCAAAAAGCGCGTGGGGCCCCTTAAACCTCAGCCACACTGCTCTCCTCGCGCTGTTCCTCGCGCTGCCTCGATGTTGCCCTCTTTGGCCATATACAGCTCTCCTCACGCGATTAATCGCGACGTTCCGCACTAAGTTACTTGGCTTTACTGCTGCTTCTTTGACTCACGCCAAAAAAACCTACAAAACGGGGAGCGATGGGCATGACAAGGAAGGAGCAAGATGACCGTCATGAGGAATAAACTTGCCACACTATGTCTCTGCCTTATTTCCACGCTATTTCCCACATCACTCGAAGAGTGTAGGGCAGCGCGTTTATCATGTGACGGCCGCGGCTTACTCTCGATTTTTCTCGCACTACATCTCTTATTCTAAGTGTCTTAACAAGAGAGAGATAGATAATTTTGAGCACATCGTTCATGTTGGAATTCTCGATAGGTACATAGCATTGGCAATATTCGCAGTTAGGGCCATGCGTCTGTTAGTAAGTAGTAGTCGTATGTTATAATCAAATTTTTGCACTGAATTACGGCAACATTTGGACTATATAAGTAGTGTATATATATATATATATATACCAAGTCGGTGGCAAACAAGCTTACGGCCCACCTGATGATCAGTGGTTACCGTAGCCTAAGGACGCTTGCAAATCCAGGGGTGTTACATGCACGTTGCCGACCCTTTAAGAATTTATACACTCCTTTTTTAATATTTATATTTACATGTACAACTCAAAATTATTAAAGTTAGTCGTTAACTCTGCTAATGTATATTTTTAATTACAACGCAGGTATTTTTATCTTACATTTGCCAGCGGGTTTCACTTGTGACAGAACTAAGCAAATGTTTAATGCAATGAGTAAAATGCTTCAGTAAAATGTTTTAATGTAACATTTTGTAACCTGTGCACTGCAGTTGCAACTTTTAAACATTCTTCAAGATTATTTTTACGAAACAGAACTTAATTGCCTTACCTAAAGAGGTAAATAAAGAAGTTAATTATACCCACTTTTATATTATTACTTATGTAAAGAAAAGAAATGCCGTATAGTAAAAATATGGTGTGAGCATTGTGAAAGTGAAAATCGATATATGCTTCTAGATGTTCGTTGTTTTTATTTTCTGAAACTTACATTAATGAAACTTTGTTTATAACTTTATCCTGGCACTAAGGTCTGAGATGATATTCGAGATCAAAAATGTAAACAGATGAGTTGCCACCATAAAAAAAAACGCAAGCAGTGGTTAGTCTAAAATCATTGAAATACTCATAAATATTATTATATTCAGACTTAAATAATATCGTACGAATAGTCAAAAATATTTTACTAAATTAAAAAGCCAAAATGTATTTTTTAATTACGTATCGCCGTTGTTTTAATAAAATATGTGGAGTTTTTATTTATGCTGTTGGTAATGGTATGAAGTTTTAAACATTTAGTTAGTAATTAAAACAATAACCGGTTTCCTATTAGTTTCATTGGCAAATATTCATAGTGATTGATAAATCATTAAATATTTCGGAACATACAAAATAGGGACCACCTGCGTCTGCCCTCTTAGCTACCATTGTGAACTAAATCACATAGAATAAGTTTGGGCACAGGTAAAGGGGCACGTCGCCAGGATTAACAAGACATTTGGACGCCTCAAAAATGGAGTGACTGTGTAAAACACGTCATTAAAGTAGAAAACAAAATGTGCCGTCTCGACCACCTGGGGCCGTAGACAAGGTAACAATCGACAAGCTCTAACGCCAATAGAAAACTAATAAAATGTATGGGAATGACAGATGTCAACGAAACGTGTTTCGTCGGCATCTGTCATCTCCATACATTTTATTAGAAATAAAACACGATATCCGAAAGTACTTCGGCCTATAGTTGTATCTGTCAGTTAAAATCATGCGTAATTTATATTTGGTGAATAAATTGGGCAAAAAAGACTTTATAGGTACCCCTGGAATGTCACTTTGAAATTGACAGTTGTTTATTTATATTTTTGATCTCGAATTTCATCTCAGACCTTATAAATGGATCTACCGACTCCTGCGTCCTGCCATCATCCTATAAGTATGGGTATGGTCTCATTCGATTCAGCGCAATAAAAATACTTAGAAAATGGCACTCACCTAGTTTGTGTCGTGAAATTTCCCCCTGCTCAAGTCTCCTGATGGCGGTAGGACCTGATTTCTAGTGCCAAGATAAACTTAAAAACTATTTTTTTTGGATGATTTTAGATTTAGATTTATTTATTTCGAGATAAAAATTACAATATAGATTCGCATACAATGTCAAAATTATAAGAATCTTTATCAAGATCGTCAATAATAATAATAAGAAACAAAAATTAAATCATATTCAAAATGTCAAATACAGAAAGTGTAAATAGTATCTCCGATTACGGATTGTCATAACAACTAGTGGATAATGAATTCTAAATAAAAATAATCAATGTCAATTTACGTATTAAAAATCACAGTTAAAATACAATATAAATGTTACGCAAGAAATAGTGTCAGATAAGATATCAATAAATCAAATAGTCACTTAAAACATTATTTCCATGAACTCGCGAACAGAGTACAGAGGGTTATCCAACAAAAGATTTCTCAGTTTACGCCCAAATGTTTCGTCACAAGGTTCATTTCTTATATCTGCGGGTAGGTGCTCGAAATAAGTAGGTCCAATAACACGGGGATTTTTCTTTGAAAGGGTCATGCGACGAGGAACTGTCATTAGGCGCCCAGTTGAGCGAAGCTCTTTACCCGTTACATTCACTCGCGCAATTTGGGAGATGTTTTTTTTTACAAATAAGAGAAGCTCGAACAAATGTTGTGAGTAGTGCGTCATTATGCGTTGCGATAAGAATAACTCCCGACAGGGGTGCCGATGCTTGACTCCTACTAGTACGCGAACTGCACGTTTTTGCATGACAAGAACTCTTTGCGCATCCGTGGAGTTTCCCCATAGGAGGGTACCGTAGGACATCAGGGAATGAAAATATGCGAAGTAAACTTGTTTCAGTGAATCACCCGAGATTAGCGGCTTTAATTTTCTTATTCCGCCAAACTGTCATATTTAGTGTTGCTTTACCTGGGGGGCTAGCACAACTGACGCCGCGCCGCGACCCGAGTCGAGAAAGATCTACCCTCCTTTTTCGAATTTGCACGGTGGGAGTAAGACAAGAGACGCTCAGTCGCGCGCGAAACGACTTAGCAGCAAGTTGTGGTAGACGTCCTGTAGGTATTATTCGTTTTGACGACAAATATACTGTCAAGTAAAATGATTAACTGTAATAGCTATAGGCAGCCGATAGCATATCTGGTTGTGCTGTGGATGCGATCGACGTCTAAGATATGTTTACACTTTGGCTCTTATTCCTTTGCAATAAGACGAAAAAGTAAACATCTCTTTGTCATTGTCTGTACTATGCCTAATCGACATTGTTCTGTCATTTATTAAAATAAATACAGCATAAATTACACTAACGATCGGTTTAGCCTAGTCAGTAATGACTCTGGCTGCGAAACTCGTGATATTGGATCCAAATACCTGCTCCCGAGACTTGGATGTTTATATTATGCAAGTGTATCATAACTTCGTCGAGCTTTATTAAACTTGGTATGAGGCTAGTTTCATTTGTGTAACACTGCCCGCTATAACTATTGTTTATGTGTAACATTTAACTTTTTTCTACAGTACATATTTTGGCGGCTGTGTACCCCTACCAAACCGCGCAGATACGGCACGTGCACACACCTATTCAGTTTGGCAGTAGGGTATAAAATAATTCATAAAAAATTTGAAATATCTGGCAAGGATCTGAGGTACCTATTAGGGTACGGATTAATAGTAGTACAGTACTACATATTATTCTCATTAAACTGTGTATTGTATAGTGATGACGTAACCTCTGATTTGTGGCATAAACGTGAAACGGCACACATGTGCACGCCGCCCGTTGTTCAATCGTAAATATTGTATAAATATTGATGACGCAGAAAGCAATAATGTTCAGGCATACTCCCGAAAAAGTGCCCGACAATTTATGGCCTAACGACATGCGATTAAGTTTTCCGCTTGGAAACTACTTTTGGTCGACATTGAAACCAGTTTTTAAATAGGTAACATTTTCGAACCACGAAAGATTGCAGTTAGTATAATATGGATTATAGGGACGTTCAGAAGGCCTTCAGAGCGTATGACTTACGTGAAGTTATGTTTGTGGTACCTACACGTCTGAAATAATTAAAATTTGAAGAATTATTTAGCTAAGGTTACTAGATTTGATAGGAGAAAGAAGATGTCTACTAAAAACGATTGAAAACAGAAGGGAAAATATGTTGGGGCACCTGATACGACATAACAATTACATAAAAACTATAATTGAAGGAAAGATAGAAGGAAGGAGAGGCAGGGGAAGACCAAGACGTGCGTTTATGGACCAAGCAAAAGAGAAAGTTAATGTAATGTATCAAGAGCTCAAAACAGTGGCTGAGAGAAGAACAGAGTGGCGATTACTCCACCGACAAAAGCCCGGCTCTTCAATTTATGATGATCATAAATCATAAATCATAAAATCATTTATTTGCTTAGAAAACATGGTATACATAGGTGGATAGTAAAATTAATTTAGTCTCACATGTTTTGTCATATAGATGACATGCAAATGTGTTTCTGGGTACTTAATAACATTTTTGAAAAAAAAAAAAGAATACAATGCAATAAAACAGAGAAAAAATACAAGAATATACGAATCACTCGATGTCAAATTTATCATTAATTTTAATATTAGGTTTACAAGTTTACAATTAATAGCTGCGACCAATTTCTTTCCGCTTCAAAAACTCGTCAATAGAATAGAAACATTCGTTCTGTAGCCAGAGAGTCAATTTATTTTTAAGTTCCTTAAGAGACAGGCTTTTAAACTCTCTTGGAAGGGCATTAAATATTCGAATGCCCATCGGATAACAACTGTTATGAAATAATTTAGTTTTGACTTTAGGTAGGCACAGGTTATCCGGGTACCGACTATTAAATTTGCAAACGTCTCCGTTTCTAATAAATAAATCTTGATGGGATTTTATAAAAACACACATTTCATATATGTATATTGATGGTACAGTTAGTAATCTTAAACTGTTGAATAAAGGTTTACAAGATATATACTGTCGGACATCACAGATGCCGCGGATGCATTGTTTCTGTGCGATAAAAACTCTCTTAACATGTACCGAATTTCCCCATATTTAAATTCCATATCTAAGTATAGAGCATACATAGCCGTGATAAGCCTGGATTGCAGTTTGTCTATTCGTTACCTTTCTTAAGCGCCATAGAGCGTATGCAAACCGGTTTATCCTGCCACAAACCCTGTCGATATGTGACTTCCAGCTACACTTATCATCCAATAATATTCCTAAAAAAGGGACCTGAGTGTTTTCTACAAGAGTCTTGTCGTCATGTTTGATACATAAATCTTGTTTCTTGCCATTAATATTATGAAATTGAACATATGTCGTGATGATGAGGTTACTACAACCATAATATGTTTTTAGAAGACAATCAATTTGTACAGCGCTTACTTCAGATCGGTAGGGCACATAAAAGTCATCATAGAGAGGTAAGGCACAGGAATGTCATCATAGAGAGGTAGGGAATATCTAAATGTCATCTCGAGAGAAAGGGCTCAGTGGAATGTCATTTCGCTCATATTGGGAGCAGCCCAACTTCAGAGGGGTAGGGCACATAAAAGTCATCATAGAGAGGTAGGGCACAGGAATGTCATCATAGAGAGGTAGGGAATATCTAAATGTCATCTCGAGAGAAAGGGCTCAGTGGAATGTCATTTCGCTCATATTGGGAGCAGCCCAACTTCAGAGGGGTAGGGCACATAAAAGTCATCATAGAGAGGTAGGGCACAGGAATGTCATCACAGAGAGGTAGGGAATATATGAATGTCATCTCGAGAGAATGAGCTCAGTGCAATGTCATTTCGCTCATATTGGGAGCAGCCCAACTTCCCCGGTTGTACCTCCAACTTACAGAAGACCGCAGTACTTATTACTACTTATTCTGTAGGTATGTAATGTTGAATTCATGGTGGGGAGTAAGGTCCTATTCTGTTATTTGTTTTAAGCACACTCACCCACAAATATATCTTGATACCGCAATGCGTAGTAACTAAGCCTAGTTAGAGGTCTAGTTTCGTGACGGGTGACCGGCGGGGCGAGCCGCTTTAGCGCGTAGCGAATAACAGCCCAGGGCTCCTGAGGAACCCCTGTCTTAAGAGTCAGGATCCTGCATATGTTTCCAGGTGTCAGCACAACGAATCCCTAAATCGATAGAAGCTCATCAACGTGCTTGTGATTATTTTGGAGTGGCAAGCGTCTATAGGATATGGCGTCTGCCAATCGTCAAGCCATTAGTTTGCAGTCATCCTAGTATAATAATCTCAAAGCATAAAATAAAAATAATCTTATGAAACTTAAGTTACTACATTATAATCTCAGCTCACCTCAAAACAAAAAAAACTAAATTGTTACGGTAATAAAAAATTAGTTTATAAGAATGAACTTGATCCATAACGGCAGGCGGCGAGAATGACGGTTCACAACAACACATGGCAATGGGAAAAAATACTCTTATTATAATCAGTTTGGTCTTAACCACCGTAATAGGTTAACAGCGAAATTGTATCAAAATTATATTATAAAACAAATTATGGAGTACGACGCCGTGAATAATTTAATTAATGCTGGTTTAGAGAGGGTGACGAAATATTATTTCTACAAGGTTTTAGTCAGACCACGCTATCACGAGCGTAATCTAATCCCGTGGATTCTGTCCCACTTTTCTGAATAAAGCTATCAGTGTTACTTTACTAGTGTTTCATCTGCATGTTACTCCAAATGACACCGTAGTGTAGCGTTTATTGTTTACTGCCCGCGACTCCGTGCGCGCAGAACTCGTTTATATCGTAGTACATCTCCCATTTCATCCCTTTAGTGGATGATTGCTAGTTTGAATTTGACGACCGCTTTAGCCTAGTCGGTAGCGACCCTGCCTACGAAGCAAGAGGTCCTGGGTTCGAATCCCGGTAAGGGCATTTATTTGTGTGATGAGCACGAATATTTGTTCCTGAGTCATAGATGTTTTCTATGTATTTAAGTATTTATTTATCTATATATAAGTATGTTTATCGTCGTCTAGTACCCATAGTACAAGCTTTGCTTAGTTTGGGACTAGGACGATTTGTGTAAGATTGTCCCCTAATATTTATTTATTTATTTATTTAAATACAATTCTATGTCCCTTCCCGGGATTTAACTTATCTTCATATCAAATTTCATGTCAATCAGTTCAGCGGTTTAACTGTGAAGGGGTAACGACTCACTCATCACTTTCGCATTCATGATATTAGTATGAAGGCAAACAAACATATTTTTTTACCATGTGCCAGATGGCATCTAAGCAGAAACCGTAGACAATCAACGCAGGCGACTCCAAAAGAATCACAAGCGCGTTGTCGATCCTTCATTGATTTGAGGGTTCCTTTTGTTGACAACTAGACAGAAATGCAGGTTCCTCATTTTCAACACAGCGCATTCCCGGACACTCTTGCGGACTCACTAGCACCGGGAACACAATACACAGCAAGTAGGGTGCAGTTGTCAGGAAAGTGGAGGCAATTCCCCACTTGCACTACTCACAATGATACCCGAAGATAGAAGATATATGTATAAAAGCAACACAAAGTACCTACCGATAAAAATAATTATCAGCAACAGCTTAAACTTTATTTTACAATAAATCCAATACTCGTGTTCTTCCAATAATCCCCAATAGTTGTCACAAACAGCATCGGTATAATAAAGAATATGAAAACATTCATTGTTAACAAATACCTACTTAGAAATCCACTATTGCGATCTTCCGCGTTCGTTTTATGTAGATTGAGAAAATGCTCTCTCTCCCCGCTCGATTTGCGAGGCTTCGGCTAATCTTCCGCCAGTCGACTACAATTTAATCAAAGTAAACAACGACGGGCGCTGTAATTTATCTAGATTATTTCGTGGCAAGCGATAGTAATCGACTTTTTTCTCCATCCGTACACAGAACGCTCGCAATGGGAGATCGTAATGTGCCTCGAATCCCAAGATACAAAGATGATTATTATCTATATAAAAGGCTAGACGTTATATGTATAAATAATAGTCTGTTATATTTTTGCTGCGGGATTTGGCGCAACTATTTAGTTATTTCGAAATAGTTTGCCATAATAAAGCATTCGCAACAGTTGACCCATTCGTCTATTTCAGGGACCCGAGTGAGTACGTGATTAATGGCCAATGTATGTAATAAATGACCGCACTTATTGTTTTAGAATATTTAAATTATAAACCACGGTGGTTGAATTATGCCACCTGGCTTGCACTGACACTATCCTGCAAAAGCTGTAGGTAAGTAAGTGTGATTTTGTATACCTATAATCATAATGTTGAGATTTTTTGTCAATATATATAAATTTTCAGCACTAACAATTTATGTCGGCAGTGCTCGCCGCCGAAGAAGCGACTAAAACGAATTTATGTCACTTTGGGTATGTCAATAAAATCTCGCAAGAAATCAAGGTATAGGCCGCTATGAATAATATAACACTAGGGTTGGAGTAATGATACAATAATCTTCGATTTTCGACTCTGTTTCTTGTGGCCTGCTTAATAATTAGGTACTCGCCAGATTTTGTGATTACTCAGTGTGGTTTGCACCAAACCGTCTGTAATCGTAATCGGTATTCGTTTAAATCTGAATGTATGGAAAGCGTGACAAATTAGTATGGAATGACAGCTGCCGGCGCCATATATTAACGTTGATCGGCCTGTAATCGCAAGTTAGTGCAACCTTTTTTTTTTTATTGGGAGGAAAATCCGTTATGGATACCTCCGCGCCACGGGGATAGCGCGGAGGTTATGTCGGACTCACACCGACTAAAAACCCCCCGATGGTCCTCCTCGACGCATTTCGGACGGCTCTGGGATCTCCTACGGAACGCACCAGTGCCGCCCTAGCGTCACGTCTCTATGGGTCCTACTCTATATTTAGACGATCGCAGGCCCCAACTGCGACCGTTTGCTGCCTCAAGGTTCCCTTTTAGTCGCCTTGTACTACAGGCAGGGAATACCGTAGCCATATTCTACTGCCCGGGCTACAGGGCGCAAGTTAGTGCAACCTACCCTAATGAATATTACTTTAGGTACTTTTGTGCATATTTTTGTACACACAGAATTATGTATACTGTATAAATCTGGAGAATTTGCTCAAGTTTCACCTTATTTCATTCACGAGACTTTTCTTACACCCTGGATGAATTATAGGGAAACCTTCTTAAGAAATTAATTATCAATTAATTAATTAATCATAAAATTACCTTTTTGCCGTCTAATTCGTGTGTTCCTTGCGCTAATACTTTGTCTACGCTACCAGGGTCGCCGAATGTGATAAAGCCAAAACCCCTGAAACAATAGAAAAACACAGATTAGTTTACATATAAGTATTATATTTTAGGAGTTGCTTGTTCTGTTATCACCACTAATATGTACGACACCGAAGCTCTCATAAATATCTGACACGACTCTATTTCTAGGGCGGTTAGGATGTGTATCAGACACTTTTACCCGATTTTTTATGGCACATTTTTGCAGGTGACTGCATTTTGAAAATATTTACTTAAATAACAAGTAAGATTCTTCAACATTCAACGTATTATAAATTATTCTTTCACTCGTCTTTACATTTTAGGTGTACTTTTAGGCTGCAAAAAAAATAATGATAATTAGTGTATAAAAGAGCGAGCATTGTTTTTTTTTTTCATGCGCTACGTTCCTACGTACCTATTATATACATAGTGGCTTTCAAGCGGGGCTGGGTTTAAGCCCCGGCTCTTACCAATGAGTTTTTCGAAACTTAGGTGTCAAAGATGACGCAGGGCACAATTACTTCGGGCAAAACCGGGTATAAGCTAGAAAGATGATGATGCACTGCATGTGATAAGTTTGTTTTATGTAGGTTCCTATTTCGTATGATCGTAATTACATGTGCACATATAAGTCCATTTGGTTAGTATTTTCAATGTCGGTTTTGGCCTGGACTGGAGACTGGTTTTACTCGTAAGTCAATATTTCATCTACTTAAACTTAAAAAAATAACATTGCTCCCGGTTGAGGCTAAGGTAAAGGCAGTTTTATATTTTAAAACCCACGTCTACTAATTTCTAACTACTACACTGGTTTATAAAATACGAAAAAAGTAACAGCCGCGCGGCTTCGCCCGTGAATTTCTAAGAACGCAAGTAAACCCTCGGAATAAGGCCTACATATATCTTAAGCCTGCATCACACTGGCGCGGCCTGCGGTGGCGGACAATAGTAAATTTGACAGCGGCGGACAAGTTTATTATTGTCTGGTACAGGCCGCACCAGTGTGATGCAGGCTTAAGATATAGGTAGGCTTTAACTTTACAGATTGCTCATTCTACGCGCAGATGAAAGATTTTTTTTTTAAATCGGATATACATACAAATATATAATACTTAAAAACCTACAATCTCACTGACTTTTCCTCTATACTATTACTTAGTATACGTAGATTATCGCGGCAAAACGCCCCAACTTAATAGACCCAATAAAACGACAAAATATAGCAGTCAATGAGGCATTTATTCCAGCCAGTCTCATTTTACCCGCTCAGTAGGAATTTAAACTTACGTAAAAGTACGTAACAGGTAGAGAAGAAAATAAGAAATTTCTTCAGTGTGTACTGTCGGCAGAGAGGAGACGGACCGATAGGAGGTGTCTCTCTGATTGCGTCCCATCCGACTGCCGAGTCACAGTAATCGTATAACAGACAGTTTTTTAACTTGTATAACAGTTTAATTTAAGTTCGCCTTTGTAACTTGATCTATTGTGTGAAATGCATATTCTTTAATCTGTTATTATTATTGGGTACAATCAGTGCTTACATACATACATTATATCAAATTAGAAAAGAAAGAAAATCTATGGTAGCCTAGAAGTTCAGGCATACGGCTGTCAAGCGGTGCGGGCGGTCGTTGGTTCAAATCTTAGCTCGTACCAATGAGTCGTAAAATAATCGGATGTTAGCTTTTCGGTGAAAGGAAACATCGTGAGGAAACCGGTCTAATCCCAATAAGGTCTAGTTTTCCCTCTGGGATGGAAGGTTGGATGGCGGTCGCTTTCGTAAAACCTGTGCCGATGCCTAATCTTGGGATTAGGTGTCCGTTAGCGGACCCCGGGATCGTTTAGAGCACAACCGGGATTTCCGCTAGGTTTATAAGAAAAAAAAGTAAAGCATTATTACTTATGTCCATTGAGTTACTCTTGTAGTATTTTATGAAATCGTTATATAATGTATGCTTGTTCAGTAAAGTACCACGTTTAGGCCATGAAGCTAGTACGAGACTTGAAAAGCTAATTATATAACAATCGTTTACAGTACTTTTTCTACGAGTTATCTGAACTAATTAAACAAACTTTATTTTTTGTCTTTGACGCCTTTTTCTTTACTTCTGTAGTCAAGACGACGTCCTAATGGTTTAATTCATTATAGTTCAGTAAAGGCGCCATAGGGACGGGTGGCGTACTCGAAGAGAGAGAGCATAGGCTCAGCAGTGGGCGAGTACAGGCTGAAAATGAATGATGATGATGAAAGGCGCCACGTGATTGGTCGAATTAATTTTTGGTGTCTAAACAGTTATAAAATGTTGAGTTGGGAGCTCCATAGTATAAAGGATGTGATTTTAGTTTGGTGTACGAATTTTAACTCAAACATTAAAGTCGACGAGTATAAAAAATATTTTCATGTATGAATAGTAGCCAAATCAGACAAGGGGTTGCCGTAATCTATGGGGTTCTAATATGTTGAAAACATGTTTTTTTAAACACTACTTGACGTATGTGTACAGTACCTCGAGTACACAGTTAGGCCGCCACTGATTATGTAGGTGCACAGCTTTAGTGTTAGTGTTTCAGTGAAGAAGCATAATAAATAATAATAATAATAATAAATCGTTTATTTGGACAACTTAAATTAGTTTTACAGTAGTGGTTGAGGCCTCCTAGTAGGTTTTCATGCACCTGTATCAGGAGGTCTCGCTCTTCACGTTAATAATACATGCTGGTAGTGTCTTAGGCAATTTTAAGTAATTATAAACGATTTTTTAAGTTAAAAAAATAATAATTATAGTTTAAGTTGAATTTAAATCTAAAACTAGTGCTAGTTGCTTTAAAAATGGAAAAAAGTATCATACTTAATCTATCGTGTAGAGCGTGCGCGCGCTTGTGTGTGTGTGTGTGTGTGTGTGTGTGTGTGTGTGTGTGTGTGTGTGTGTGTGTGTGTGTGTGTGTGTGTGTGTGTGTGTGTGTGTGTGTGTGTGTGTGTGTGTGTGTGTGTGTGAGTGTGTGTGTGTGTGTGTGTGTGTGTGTGTGTGTGTGTGTGTGTGTGTGTGTGTGTGTGTGTGTGTGTTCAGATTTCTTAATTTTATTACTTGATGCTGTGTCGGTTTCTTTACAGCTATTTACCTATTAATATTCTATTTGAGTAGGTCTTCAGTTTCATAATAACTAAGCCCTGTCAGCCACTTTTTTATAGTTTCTTTACACTTGTAGGAAGTAAGAGGGTAAATGTTTAATACGTTTTAATTTTATTGTACAGATGTGCAGATTGAACATTGAATTGTCTTTTTGCATAGACAGATTTACTACGGGGTACATCTACTACTACTTTTGCTCATCTTCGATTTGAAAGGGGGGGTGTATATGTAAGGTCTTTATGTACTCTTAGAACTACTGATAAAACATATAATTTACGCATGCTTAGAAGCTTACACTCATTATAAAGTTCAGATGTAGGGTGTCTATAAGGTTTGAAAAGGATGGTTTTTAATAAGCACCTCTGCCCTCTCTCCACTTCCAGGTACTTTGTTTTCGTTGCTCCTCCCCAAACTGAAATACAGTAAGTCATAACTGTTTGAGCAAGTGCAGTGTAAATTTGATAGCGTAATTTTATATTAGTAATGTGTCTGAGTATTTTGAAAATCCAAATGAGATTACGAATCCTGTTATTTAAGTATTCGATATGAGGGTGCCAGGTAAGATGTTGGTCGATAATAATACCTAAGTATTTAGTTGTAGATACTTTTGCCAATCGTGGGCAGTCACACCGTGCATTATGAGTTTGGTTACAAATATGCATTGTGAGGCTAAGTTCATCTGGTGGTTGAGTGCTGCTGTTTTTGGTAAAACAGATTTAGTTCGTTTTGTCGGTGTTTAACGTTAGTAGATTAGAGACCAGCCATGAACTTATCATCTGAAGCCCTAATCCAGCACTGGTGAATACTGACTCCCAGCTTCCACCGGTGAAAACTACAACAGTATCATCGGCGTATGAAATAACATGTCCCTGCTGGATACACTTGTTAGTGAGGCTATTTATATAGACGAGAAATAGAGTGGGGCCCAGTACACTTCCTTGAGGTACCCCAAAAGTCACTTCAGAGTCCCCACTTACGTGGTCTCCAATTTTAACTCTTTGAGTACGATTCCTTAGGTAGTCGCCAAGCAGCGCTAGTGGTTTGCCCCTGACCCCTACACACTCCAATCGGTTTACAAGAGTGGGAACTGACACAGTGTCGAATGCCTTCTTTAGGTCGAGGAACACAGCAAGGACCTTATTGTTTTTATCTACTTCTTTTGTGATTAGTGATGTTAGCTCCAGTACCGCGTCCTCCGTAGATCTATTTTGTCTAAAGCCATATTGTGATGGTGAAATTAGTTTAAATTTATTAAGATAGTCAACGAGTCTTTTGTTAATAAGCTTTTCTATGATTTTAGAGATGGCTGTCAACACTAATATCGGCCTGTAGTTATTGGGATCTGCTTTGACTCCACTCTTGTAAACCGGTGTGACAAGCGACTTCTTAAGTATGATGGGAAACACCCCTAGTGCAAAGCATAGGTTCGCTAGATGACTGACCATGGGAGCTATCAAAGTTTTGCACATTTTAATGAACTTTGTTGGTACTCTGTCAAATCCAGGCGCGCTATCTGATTTTAACGACGTTATAATGCTGGCTACTTCATAAGGATCCGTATCCAGAAGGACAAAGGATGATTGGGCTATATTTGAGTAATTGGTGTTTGCCTTTGTCACTAAAAGAGTGTGCTTTGAGTATATGTCATCTGCAAGTTTTTTACCTATGTTGGTGAAGAAAGTGTTAGTACAATCAACAGATTCATGTGGAGTTGATTTATATTTAAGGAGTTCAGTATTTGTGGTCTTACTCGCTTTGTAGTTGGTTATAGATTTTATTGTGGATCACAATGCCTTGGAGTTTTTAGTGCTTTTTTCCAGCTTCTCCTTATCGTATTTGCGTTTTAATTTCTTTATTACATTGTTAGTGAAGTTTCGATACCTCCGGAATGTGACTCTCAGGACCTCATCTTCAGGATTTGATCTAAGTTTTAATTGCATCCTATTTCTGTTAGTAATACATCGAAGAATACCCGGAGTGATCCAGGGTTTTATGGTACGCTGATTTCTAGGAATTACTTTAATTATTTTACATTCAATCAGGGATAAGTTTATACTAGAGATCAGCTTCTGCGACACAAAATCTGGGTCATTACATAGTAACAATGCATCAAGGTTTTTTTCTTGTAGTTTAATGAGTGCTTCCTCGTAGTTAACCAGTTCTATGGATTTAATGTTAGGTGCTTTAATTTTTTTGGTGGCTAAGGATAGGATAATAGTACTGTGGTCAGTGATAGTAGTATTTAGAACAGCTGTGCAGGCACTGTTTAGGTTATTATTTATCTTCATCATGAAGTGATCAAGACAGCTGTGTCCTCTCGTTGGTTTCAGGAGGCCGGGGAGAATACCGTGAGTACTAAGCATATTAAGATACGTTAGTCTATTGTTACATTCGTACTGCTGTTCCTGAGTGCGCGGTATTAAGTTTATGTTAATATCTCCCGTGATGATAATAGTATTTATTGATTGAATTGACTCTAGGTATGTATTCAATGAGTTAATGAAGTTAAGAGCGTTTGTGTTAGATGGGGAGCGATAGATTCCTAGTATTATAATATTAGATAAGCGTATCTGTATACAGGTTGCGAGATCAAGTGTTATTTCTTCAGCAGTAGCGTCAAGGTTCTTTTTACAATAAGTGACCACCCCATCGTTTTGATTTAGGCTATTTATTGTTGCCAGTGAAATATAATTAGGGACTTGAGGGATGGGTTTAGTTGCGTTTAGGCGACATTCCGTCAAGATAATTATATCTGGTTCAAATTTAAGTTGTGATATGGTGATTTGGAAGTCGTGGAAGTTACAATAGATACTCCGGATATTCTGCGATACAACGGTAATGTCAGTATTTGCAGTAGGAACTAGCTTTGAGAAGTCCTGAGCGTCACATTCAAGGGATTGGGCAATTTCAATGTTGTCAATTTCATTTAGCATATTAAGTTGTGTAGCCATTATGAGTTATTTGTACGAGTTGAGGGTGGTATGAGCGAGTGTGTTGTAATGGTTAATCTAAGAGTAGGGTGTTTGTTATTCTTGCAACTGTAATTGTAAGGACATAAAAATATTATATTATCTGTGCAAATATCATTTAAATTTGGTTGTACCTGCGTTTCAGTTTGTTCTAGCGTTGGAGGTGTAAGGCCAGGAGAGCATGAATGGTTGGAGTTGGGTTTTAGCTGAGTACGGCTAAGTGTAAGGAGTAACCCCTTCAAGGGGTGAAGTTTTTGGTTACCAGGGAGGTATGAAACAACGGTAAGTATTAGTCTTACGTTAGTGTAACGGTAAGTGTACAAGTAGTATGTGTGCGTGTGGAGTGTGGATGTAATTATAACTGTAAGCTGTGTAAAGTAGATATAAGTTTTGCTGGCAGGTGGCAACCTACCAGGGGCACATAAATCGAAGTGAGTTTCGCTTAGGTACAAAGTCTTAACTAGATACACATTATCGGTATCTTCGAGTTTATCCAAACCGTCAGGAGCAAGATTGCCTTCACAGGTACTAGGGTAACATAATATTGTAGCAGGTATTGAATTATATATTTGTTGTTCCTCATAGAAAAAAATGTAGTTGCAACCCATTTTCCCTTGTGGTTTGGCACACTCGAAGACACATAACATTTTAATAATAATCACTACAATAACATTTTAACATAACATTTTAAAAATAATAATCGCATGAATCGGTACTGGTTTTGATACTTTTACTGTGTGACGACGACACTAACGACGTTTGTATTTATTTTGTTCCAACCTCCCAAGTATGTTTGCAAACTTTTAAAAGTAATGAAATAAATTAAAATGATAACTTCTACTTTTAAGGCTGTATCTGCTTTATATAATAAATGTTGATAGTAATTTATTTACTATTCTATAGTCATATTATTTTTTAAGATGTTGATGATCCACGTAGCTCAAATCAAACACAAACTTATTGTTGACCGGGTGCGATGGTTCGGCCACACTCAAAGAAGAGGAAAATACCATATATTATAATTAACATTGCACTAAGCCTTCTTGAACACCCCAGAGGAAGAGATAGATCAAAATCCACGTGGTGATCCAATATTGAAAAAGATTTAAAGCACCTGGACACGGACAACCAAGAATCGACCACTCTGGCGCGAATTGACCAGGAGACCCGAACCCGCATAGGTAGGAAAAGGGTAGGAAAGTAGAAGGTTTTCACGATTCATATCAAGCGAATGCGTCGATTATTATAAACCTCGCTCCCGTGTAGGAGACGCGTTTATATTTTCTGCTCACGGGAAAACGAGATGCAACGGCACTTTTTTTTGTTAAATGTCGTCTTCCCCCATCTTTATTATTTATTGCTGCATCTGAATCTAAATCTGAATCTATTTTGTCACTTGGCTGTGTTAAAAAAGGAAAAAAAGCAATCTTTGAATTATTGACAAATAACAAAAATAATAGGTACATACTTATATCATATTCATAAAATTGTATCCATTTTGTTTCCAAGTTCAGACAGTATTTGTCTTTGAAAATCCCGATTGATTTATTTAAACATATCGTAGATAGATGTTTAAAAAGATTGTAGCCTAAATTTTGCCTCTATCATCAGACCAGCTCGGTAATGCCATGATATTTCGTTGTCACCATACTTGCATAAGTATGCCAATAATTAGTATCAAATATTTGCTAAATCGGAGAAGTGGAAACATTCTGGAGGACAACCTTATTTCCATACTTTCAACAGTGCAAGTTAAATAAAGTATTGTAAAAACTGGCACGCATGCATTCCATTATTAAATTTAACAAGTTAATAGCGCAGCATATTTTGGACCAAGCGGCTTGCAAGCGATAAATAATAAAAAGCTTTCTCCACTTTAGGACTCGCAAAAATCACAATTTATAGAGCATTTTAATTTCACTTAGCCGATCCATAATTTACATGTGGCGGGGCGCCCAACCGTTCCCGGACTCGAATTAATACTAAATTGAAATGGTAAAAATGGAAATACAATTTTCTTGTTGGACCTCGCTTACCTTCCGATTATACAGGAGATGTGTTATCTGCTCGCTGGGTAGGGGTGGAGTAGTGAAAATATGCAGTGGATGTGAACCGCATTACATTTGGTTATATTATTATTGAAAGGTGACAATACTACATGTTATTGGGACTATTCGCTGGTCTCATTATTCAAATAAATATTTTAAGTACCTACTTATGAAACAAAATTTCCGAAGAGTAATTTGTCCGAAAGCATCATTATTTCGATATTTCAAAATTCCGAACGCCATTTACCGCTTACCGAAAATTTGGATGCTGATTATTTAATGAAATACTTAAAAAGGTTGGTTTAGATAAACTTATCCTGAAATATGAAAAAATTACGAAATATGGTTAACGGAATACTGAAATTCGGAAAAAATATGTTTTCGGACAAATGACTCTTCGGAATTACGTAGTGTACGCCTTCTCACCTTTGTCTAGTGATATCGATATTAGTATATATAACGAGTCAGATTCCTAATTACTCGCAGGTTAGGCAGTTTTAAGGTTATTTAGTCGTGTTGCTTAAATAAGATAAGTGTGTCTAATTTATCTTTAAGACTATTAGACTAGCAAAATTAATGCTAATTAGTGTTTTTTATCAAAAAATATTTTTGAATTTTGTTTATCAAATACAATTATTCATTAATAGGGCGAACTGAGGCTGAATTCAATATATTTTAAAGAAATTCTATATGCTGACCAATTATTTAAAAAATAATAGTACCTAGTATTTGTATATGTATATATAAATAGTAGTGCCTAATTTAACTATGATTTAGTACCCATATACAGATAGTATTGCGCATTTTATGCACTAGCATTGCATTACTTATAAAATATGTTTCCTAGGGCAGGCAATCTAAAAAAGTTAACCCAAAAATTGAATTAAGCCCATTTTTCTAAAACGCTCGCATCACATTCGTATACACCACGAAACTGCATTAAATCAGGCAGGTCTTTATAAGATTCATGACTTAATACACTCGGCACTCATATTCTTATACAAAAACACGTAGAGAAGGGCGTCTGAGTTCGGAAATTGAAAATAACGAGAATCTCCGTTCGCACCGCGCATCAAGCCGCCTGTATGTGGCGCGACCACCCACCGGTGGCCCATCGCCAGCCTTTCGATCTTCCCTATATCGTCTGATCTTCTCATCGATACGAGACGCGTCGGGGTTCACGGATACTTGGTAGCACTACGGTAGCTACGAGTGGAGAGGCCCTTTACCGAATAGAGTTATTCCTACTTATCTTTAAGGATGCCTTATTTTCATCCACTTGCTAGAGGAAGAACTCAATTCACATCTTTTGAGGATTCGAACCTGTTTTTGCGAATCGAAGTCATTTCTAGATTGGATTTTCGTTGTAAATTAGTATTACCATCAAGTGAATCACCAGTGTCAGTTGAATGGGAGCTACGTTGTGGTTTCCTGTCCCTCTTCGGTTATGCACAATGGAGCTTAAACGGCTCAGTCGGTAGCAAGCGCAACCGCGCCCTTAATTTATGGATGGCGAGATTTTGATACTGCAGCTCCACTAGTTATCCTGTTATAACTAAACGAGTCCGGTTGCGGCTCGCCCGCTCCACGGGTATGTTGACTCACGGGCTAGTAAATATTATTTTTCCTCTGCCAATTATTGGCACTACGCTATTCCGTCAGAATGTTTTAAATTCAGTTTAC
Source organism: Epinotia demarniana (assembly GCA_945867215.1). Lineage (NCBI taxonomy): Eukaryota > Metazoa > Arthropoda > Insecta > Lepidoptera > Tortricidae > Epinotia > Epinotia demarniana. Next base: position 19,733,745 of record OX244266.1, on the reverse strand, counting down.
TTCAAATTAACTACAGGCTTAAAAATAAATTACCACATCACTGCCAGGAACCAGCCTAGTGGGCACATAAATATGCCCTAGGCGTTATCCGCTATACATACACGGGGAAAAGAATGTGATCGGCAACGAGCGTAGCGCGTAACGATTCATAGCAGTCAATGTGTTAAAGCTGCGTAGCTGAGCTGAGACATCTAATAGTAGTTTATGCGACTGATCCATAATGAGAGGCCTTAAAATACGAGTGTGGTTTTATGAAACAAGCGCCAGCGAATTTCATAATAGGATCACACGAGTGTTTTAAGGCCTAATTATGTACAGTTGCATACACTACTTTATCTACACATATATCATAAGTAGGTAAGTACCACCAAAAAACCAACAAAAAAAATGACAACAGTAATGGCGGCAATTCGTCATGACCAATGGTTTTTTTTTTAAATCATAGACAAACTATTGAAGTCACTATACTCGTACTTATATCACTTGAGATCATGACCAATGGTTTTTTTTTAATCATAGACAAACGAATGAAGTCACTATACTCGTACTTATATCACTTGAGATCAAATGTCGTGTGGTTTATATTAAAAAAACATACTGAATAGACGTTTTGCATAGATAAATGTTTTAACATCTATGGATACTAGAATAGAGACCCGCTTGAGTTTTGACAGCTGGTACAAACTTAAACACATAACGATACAAAAATCTGTACTGTAATAACATTACGGTACAGATTTTACCTAAAACCACAGACAAGAAAGTTCCCAATAGTATAGGTAAAATCGGTTGTAATAATGCTGGTCGTTTTCCTACGGTTTCTGAACGCATTTTAGAGCACTAATGATATGTGCGTAGATAAAGTAAGTACCTACTTACAAACTTGCCAGTCAATATCGATAAACAAAGCGATATAATCCATGGCTTCGTTTCCTGGTTTTGTTAAGTACAATTATTGGATAAAAGTTAATTAATATGCCCAACCCGCAGTAGAGTTATTTCAAATGAGCCCATTGTTTTCCGCGGCGTTAGGTTAGGGCCAAACTATCGAAATGAGTCCGATAATCCTCTCGGCTATTGTGTTTGGACAAAACTCCAAGAAAATAAATATAGGACGGCGGGGTAGAGGCAAAAGCCCAAACCGCAACGTCAGGAACAAATAGCGGTAACTCCCGTATTCATGGCTCACGGCTGCAGCTTCGGAGGGAGCCGATAGCAATTACCGGCGGAATTAATATCACGCCCCAAATGTTGCTCGCACATTTATACGTATCGAGTGCAATATTGTCTCCTTTATTAGTTGCCGGGACAAATGCCGCCGCTGTCGTAATTCCTCCCTTATTTCGGTCTTCGATTGCCGCCTTTCTTATTTAATCTTGACGATAATTAATACTCCTTACGACCTCTCCCGCTACAGTTCTGGGGTTGACGTGGTTACCTTTTCAATTTGTATTAGTTAGGTGTAATTAACTCGCTATTGGATTACGCAGTTGAACGGAATATGATTTAATACCGGTGCAATTCAAGCGCATGGCGCGGCGAAAATGCTAGCAGTTTTCAAATGCATTCGCTATATTCCGTATTGTGGACGATACTCTGCAAGTATTACCCACATAATCCCGACCGAAATTAAGTAAGTAATCCAATAATTAATCTAAATGGACCGTACAGCCGAATGGTTCAAAACAATCAGCCCTGCCGCAAAATACGTGCATTAAATGAAGCGAATCGCCGCCTCCGGGGATCCCTGATAAATTAAATTGATTAGAATCCGTTCGATGCCGGCCGGTGGCGTAGCTGTGTAAAAATAGGGCCCAGTGAAAAACAGCCCACGACTCTTGATCGGCCCGGCCCGGCCCTCTTGCATCAATTATGTTCTCAAATTTTTATATTGCCCTTTTACGATTTTGGCTTTCAAAATAAAAATAAGAAAACCGGCTTAGTGCGAATTGGACTCAAGCACGAAGGGTTCCGTACCATCATCCAAAAAAATAACGTTTGTAGTATGGGAGCCCCATTAACTACTGCTTTTATTCTGTATTTTAGTATGTGTTTTTATAGCGGCAACAGAAATACATGATCTGTGAAAATTTCAACAGTCTAAATATCACGGTTCATGAGATACTGCAGCCTGGTGACAGACGGATGGACAGACAGACAGATGGACAGCGGATTCTTAGTAATTGTATCCCGTTTTTTTCCTTTCAACCCTAAAAAGCATGTACATTATCCTGTTTGTCCGTCATTGTGTCGCATTAGATATTTTGTAAGTTGGTAATGTATAAATTGCCCGTTGATGAATCTGCAGGACTCATCTATATATATAAAAGAAGGCTACCTGATCTACCATCAACGCACAGCCGAAACTACTGAGACTAGAAACTTGAAATTTACACCAGGACTTCCTTTTATGACGAAGGCAACCGATAAGACGGGATTTTTGGAAATTCCATCCCTAAGGGGGTTAAATGGGGGTGCAAAGTTTGTATGGGGGAAACTTTATATAATGAAATTAATGAACTAGAGACTTAAAACTTTGTAGAAAGATTACTTATAAAGATACAAAAAAAGTAATTTCTGCGTTTAAGAAAATTCCACCCCTAAGGGGGTTAAATAGGGGTGCAATGTTTGTATGGGGGAAACATTAATTTTTGAACTATGAACTTGAAACTTTGTAGAAAGATTACTCATTAAAATACAGTAAAAGTAATTTCTGCCATTAAGAAAATTCCACCCCTAAGGGGGTTAAATAGGGGTGCAAAGTTTGTATTCAAAACTACTGGGACTAGAAACTTGAAATTTTTCCAGAACTTCCTTTATGACGTAGGCAAGGGATAAGACGGGATTTTAAGAAATTCTATCCCTAATAGGGTTAAATAGGGGTGCAAAGTTTGTATGGGAGAAACATTATTTTTTGTACTAGAGACTTGAAACTTTGTACGAATATTACTTATCAAGATACAAAAAAAGATTTTTCAGCGTTTAAGAAAATTCTACCCCTAAGGGGGTTAAATAGGGGTGCAATGTTTGTATGGGGGAAACATTATTCTTTGAACTAGAGTCTTTAATAAACTTTGTAGGAAGATTACTTATTAGGATACAAAAAAAAACTTTCAGCGTTTTATAAAACTCCACCCCTAAGGGGCTAAATAGGGGTGCAAAGTTTGTACTCAAAACCACTGGGACTAGAAACTTGAAATTTGCACCAGCACTTCCTTTTATGACGTAGGAAAGGGATAAGACGGGATTTTTGGAAATTCTATCCCTAAGGGGGTTAAATAGGAGTGCAAAGTTTGTATGGGAGAAACATTATTTTTTGTACTAGAGACTTGAAACTTTGTAGAAATATTACGTATTAAGATACAAAAAAAGAACTTTCAGCGTTTAAGAAAATTCTACCCCTAAGGGGGTGTAATGGGGGTCCAAAGTTTGTATGGGGGAAACATCATTTATTGAACTAGAGACTAGAAACTTTGTAGAAATATTACTTATTAGGATAAAATAAAAGTACTTTCAGCGTTTTATAAAATTCCCCCCCTAAGGGGGTTAAGTAATAGGGAAATATTATTCTTTGCACTAGAGTCTTTAAACTTTTTAGGAAGATTACTTATTAGGATACAAAAAAAACTTTTAGCGTTTTATAAAACTCCACTCTTAAGGGGTTTAAATAGGGGTGCAAAGTTTGTATTCAAAACTACTGGGACTAGAAACTTGAAATTTACACCAGAACTTCCTTTTGTGACAGAGGCATGGGGATAAAACGGGATTTATGAAAATTCTATCCCTAAGGGGGTGCAATGGGGGTCTAAAGTTTGGATTGGGGAAACAATTATTGAACTAGAGACTTGAATCTTTGTAGGAAGATTACTTACTGATACAAAAAAGGACTTTCAGCGTTTTATAAAATTCTACACCTAAGAGGGTTAAATAAGGGTGCAAAATTTGTATTCAAAACTACTGTGGCTAGAAACTTGAAATTTACACCAGAACTTCCTTTTATGACGTAGGCCCCTGGATACGACGGGATTTTTGGAAATTCTATCCCTAAGGGGGTTAAATAAGAGTGCAAAGTTTGTATGGGAGAAACATTATTTTTTGTACTAGAGACTTGAAACTTTGTAGAAAGATTACTTATCTATATATATATAAATGCCTTTGGCCTGCCTGACTCACTCATCAACGCACAGCCGAAACTACTGGGACTAGAAACTTGAAATTTACACCAGAACTTCCTTTTATGACTTAGGCAACCGATAAGACGGGATTTTTGGAATATCCATCCCTAAGGGGGTTAAATGGGGGTGCAAAGTTTGTATGGGGGAAACTTTATATTATGAACTAGAGACTTAAAACTTTGTAGAAAGTTTACTTATTAAGATTCAAAATAAGTTATTTCAGCGTTTAAGAAAATTCCACCCCTAAGGGGGTTAAGTAGGGGTGTAATGTTTGTATGGGGGAAACATTAATTTTTAAACTATGAACTTTAATATTTGTAGAAAGATAACTCATTAAAATTCAGTAAAAGTAATTTCTGCGTTTCAGAAAATTCTACCCCTAAGGGGGTTAAATAAGGGTGCAAAGTTTGTATGAGGGAAACTTTCCCTTTTGAAAGAGAAACTTGAAACTTTGTAGACAGATTACTTATTATAAAACAAAAAAAGTGCTTTCGGCTTTTTAGAAAATTCTACCCCTAAGGGGATCAAATAGGGGAGCGAAGTTTGTATGGGGGAAACATTATTTTTTGAACTAGAGACTTGAAACTTTCTTGAAAGATTACTTATTAAGATACAAAAAAAGGACTTCCAGCGTTTTAGTACATTGCCCTTAAATGGGGTTAAATAGGGGTGCAATGTTTGTATGATGGAAACTTTTCCTTTTGAGCTAGAAACATTAAACTTTGTAGACAGATTACTTATTTGTATACAAAAAAAGAATTTAAGCGTTTTGGAAAAATCCACCCCTAAGGGGTTTTATAAAGGGTGACATGTTTGTATGGTGGAAACTTTGTTTTTTAGGTAGAGTAAAAATTTTGTAGAAAAATTACTTATTCAAATATAGAAAAAGTCGTTTCAGTGACTTGGAAAACTCCACCCCTAAGGGAGTGACATTGGGGTTTAGAGTGAATATGGGGGAAACTTAGTTTTTGAGCTAGAGACTTAAAACGTTGTAGAAATATTACTTATTAGATTACAAAAAAAGGAGTTTTTGCGTTTTAGACTATTCCTCCCCGAAGGGGGTTAAAAGGCAAGGGTTGTATGGGAAACGCTTTTTTTTTGTAAGATACTTGAAACGTTGTAGAAAGATTACTTATCAAATAAAAAAGTACTTCCAGCGTTTAAGAATATTCTATCCCTAAGGGGGTTAAAAGGGGGTGCAAGGTTTGGATTAGCAAAACTCTTTATTGAGCTGGAGACTTAAAACGTTGTATAAACAATTATTATCAGAATAAAAAAAATCTTTCAGCGTGTTGGGAAAAATCCTCCCCTAAAGGGTTTAAAACGGCATTCAAGGGATGGAGACCAAGAAAATATTATAGTAAGAGATTTGTAACTTCGGTCTTATAGCCTTTATCTTAAAAGACCACAAAACTGATTATTTTGAAATTCATCCCCTATGGGGGCAACATAATTTAGACTGCTTGAAATGGATTCCAAAAGGGGGTTAAAAACACTCATCCCCAAAATGAGCTAAAAGGAGTTGGATGTTTGTACAGGGAACAAGACAATTTTTAATTAAGGGATCTGGAACTTTGCTAAAAGACTAGGTAACTAATTACAACATTTCTTGAAATTCATCCTGTAAGGAGGTTAAAAAGGGTGGAAGTATGTATGAGGAATAAGTATTTTTTGAAGTAAGGGAATTCATAGGTCTTTTATACTAATTATATGGTAAGCCAAAATAAATAATCCGACTGGTAGCAGAGAAGTAGGCAAGGATAAATTAGAACCACGACCCTTACAGAACCGAACAGCTTCCAGTTCCCATAACCGAAAAGAAGGTAATGTTTCATTTAAACTGCGGATTATTTTGTTAATTTATAAAGTTTATTTTAGATAATCAAAATCATGTTTGCTCTAACAACACCGTTAAATGGGGACAGCAGATGGAGATGGAAAGTTCTACGTCTTTTAGCATTAGATAGGTTTTCATAACAATACAGGTAGCTCGGACTAACGTGAACTACTGAACGGATTTAGGCAAACATTTCCAGTAATGTAGCTTTCTTTAATACATTATAAAAAAATATACAATTTTAGCAGAAATGTCTGTTGATGATTCTTAAGATATTTATATTTATAAAAACGGAGTTTTCAATTTAAATTTAGCAATTTAAACTAATGAACTCATTTCACTGTTACCTTTTACGCTTAATCCCTGAACGGATTTAGATGAAATTTTCCGTACGCTGAATTTGACACCCCTGGAAGGATATAGGATAGTTTTTATCTCTGAAATAATTCCATAAGATGGTAGAACTTTGTTTGGGTCGGCGATAATTAAGGTTCCACCTACAATAATTTAATACCAATCATTTTTCTAAGATACAAGTTCTACGCGGACGAAGTCGCGGGCAACAGCTAGTCTTTAATAAATTATTGAGAGAAACGAAATAAGTACATATAAACCAAATACGTACACCTACTAGAGTGAAAAACTTATTATGCAAAACGCGAACAAAATGCGCTCAAGATATAATTAGAACCGTATAGATTCTTCAAAATAAAAATTAAGTTTGCTTTCTGGTATTAAGGCTGCACCGAGAAAATTATGAAATTATTGCGTTCGTTTGATACAGTGCTGTATTATTATTACTAAAGCTTTAGTTCTGCTATTCCTATATAAGATATTTAAGCATTAACTCTATACGTCATATGCTTTAGAAACACGACTACGTATACTTTCCTTGATAGAAATTAAATCCAAAGTTACATCTAATAAAGAAAAGATAACATTAGTACGGCGTAAATACTTCACGGAAGTTTTTGAATACTAACAAAACTTCATGTTTCCTATGACGTATATTATTATGCTCTTCATTTTCAAAATATGGATTATTTTAGAAATAGAACGGAAAAAACTAGATTCGCGCACGTTTTGCCCATTCTAGCTAGAGCCGCCATGCTTCCCCCCTATCCGCTTTAGTCTTGCTTCGGCTGTCGGACGGGGAGGATGTGTCGCTTTTGCTTACGCACGGACATTAAAACTAAATGACGAATTTTGGGTTTTTCACTATGGGGAATAATAAATAATAATAACTATAAATCAAAGAATAGAAGAGGTTGGCAAGAAAGTAATGCAAAACGCTTGCATGAAGAAAAAGTAAGTAATACTCATTTACTACAGATTATGCGCCCAGGGAGGGACTGTGCGCGGGTGACAGGTGTACATTCACGTTCGAAATGAATTTTGATTATCGCCGTACTGTCCAAATTTCTGATGTACTAATTTATTTATTGTTTAATGTAAAATCAACATATATATTAAAAACGAATAAATAATTAATTCTAGAGCAAGACATCTGTATGCAGAGAATTTTAAGATAAAGATAAAGTGTATGCTTACATACTCGTAACAACTCCTGTTCCTTCGTAAGCATACTCAGTACCTATACCTACCTACTACCTAGTAATAATAAAGGGTAATTGCTAATACCTTTTGCATTTGTAGTATTTTACCGATTTAGGTGAAATTTGGTATTAAGATAGTTTGGGTCCCGAAGAAGGACAAAGGATAGTTTCTATCCTCATAATCATCCCCTAAGGGAGTGAAAAGGGGAGGTGAAAGTTTGTATGGCGCTGCTATATAAACGAGCTCCACACGGATTGAGTCGCTGGCAGCAGCTAGTTAATTATATGTACTACTGCCATGAATTTTTTCACATACCCAGTAGTAGCCATTTAGCCGGCAGGGGGGAGGACACATGACTCGAATAAAAATTAGGGCTTTAAAGTCGAATATCTCGCAAACGAAATGACTGACTTGAAAAATGGTTTTAAAACCCTTTAATATTTTCGAACAAGCTAGCCAACGATACCCCACACAATGGGTTTAACGAGAAAAAAGAAATTGCATCCCTACTATGGTGTAGGGGAGGTAAACTTAAAAACTTTTTTTTATACTACTGTTTTGCCGACGTGATTGATTTATGGGTATGCTGAATTACAGTTTTCTAATAGTGAGGGTAACTGGGCTAAGCCGAAGCTGGACAGACGGACGGACATGGCGAAACTATAGCGGTTCCTTGTTGACTATGGAACCCTGATTTTTACCCTAGTTAGCCGTTCCGTTATTTAACATTATTGAGTTAATTTTATTGAGCTATACTATTGTGCTTTGAATATTATTTTGTCATTCATCGTAGATCCTTATAATTTACGGACGGTAAATATATAAATAAATAAAAAAAATACAAATCTGCATAAATGTTTCCCTAAATGTCAATATTATCAATACAATACGCATGATGACAGTAATTGAAAATCACTAAAAGATGGTATTTTCTTAGTGAAATTTTAGTCATGGAATTCGAAAGATGCTCATATTTTTTAATTAAGTAAGAGATTATTATTTATTTTGATAAAATAAAACTGAAAAATACGGACGCCCGCCATGATATGTTAAACACCAATGACGTCACGTTTGTATAAACCTATACCCATAACGGTCATTAACACAGATTACAGAGAAAACTTACCTACTGAACGAATAGTAAGACAGGTATAGAACCATGTTATCTGTCAGATCTTCATTCCTAATTGTCCCGCTTTCTCGCTCGCACGGCCACGCAAGACTTGTAAACTTTTTAATTTATGTTCATTCAATGAGCAATTGAGCGATCTAGGTAGAAAACGTCAAAGGTCTGCGTTCTGTTTATACAAACGTGACGTCACTTTAGACGCCATGACACTGACAAGCGTTTTAGCGCCAATTTGAAATTTAAAAACTAAAATGCATTTTTTTCCTACTTAACTGTTATATTCTCTTGAAAAATCTTATTCGTTGTACATAATAAATGTTTCTAAACATTATAGAACAGTTTTTCAAAATGTGTCATCATGCCTATTATTTGAAATCGTTTGCTTGTCCAATTTTGTAAATATTGGTAGCACCCTCGCTGAAAGCATTTATAGCGCCATTTGCCGTCATTCTTTGCGTTCTATGTAGGCGATCGGCGCACAGCTCCAGCCGCCGAGCCGCTCGCTCTTGCCTGTGTGCCTCACACACACATGCACAGAGCGCATTGAATACCTAAAATCAAAACACGGCAGAAGCTCGGTGCCCTCTTAAGAAATTCTTTATTGAATGAAGAATTAGTCTGCATTTATTGACTGGATAAAACACAATTTAATAAAATTATAAAGAAAAAAGTCAGTTGTTTCCATCACATACGTTACATATTGTTTTATCTTTTTGCATTGTTAAAATTATGACAATTATTTACGTATTTTTTTATAAAATCTTTAATACCTTTTATAAATAAGGCTGAAAAATACGTTTTATCGTTTTTCATTCCGTACTTTTAATACTGTTAGAATAATAAACGTTATTCCTCAACTCCACACCAATTACTCTTGCCCTTCAAACACGCTCCAAATCTGCCTATCGCCCACTAACTAAGTATACCTGGCACGTACTCGCAAACATTTTAAGTATAGCACGAAAGTGTTCAATAAAGAGGAGCTTTTCACAAATTCCGTTCACGTAAGCTTTAACTGGCGATTAAAATTTAAGCTCGAATTTAGACGGCCTAATCTCAGCACTGCACCGTTCCACTGCATTTTCCTATAATTTTATATAATGAACTCGTCAGCTATCTATCTAAGTTGGCCAAGATGGGGTGGGAGTGCAGCTTGTCGGCATGTTAGTGGGCCTACAGTGCGCTTATCTGGTGCGACACACGCGCTGTACGTATATTTATTAGCAACCTACTAACCTACGAGGATACGAGTAGAGAACCCTCGCAACTTATGCTTGTGTTAACAACAAGTTTGGCTTCCCAGCTATTGCATTGTGCTTTGGGCTGGTGACTGATAAACTACGACCTTTGTCATCGCAGACGACGCATGATATATTATGCGCCGTCATATGACGGCGGGGCAACTTGTCTGCTGGGTATGTGTTATTGTGATGTGCTCGAACTTGTGTTGTTTGCGTGGATTGAGAACTACTTATACAAGGTAATCACTTGACCTACCTATGACTCCTAATTGCAGAAGTTAGTAGAGTTATTTTAAAGTTTTGCTGTTGGTACATACAACTGTATAAGATTTATAACGGATTTTAAGAGACAAATACATTAATATAAATAATGTAACATGAATTGTCCTAGATGTTGTAAACGAGACTTACTGGCCACCAGGCCAGCAAAACGCTGAGATGGAACCGTTTCGTGACAATTTTGTTTTTTTTTATTTATTTATGTGCATGTATGTGTTATTGTCATGAATAAATGTTATTCTATTCTATTCTATTCTATTCAAAATATCACTTACTACTTTTGAATGTGTTCGGTCTCGCGAGTATCCCTTTAATCAGTTCATAAACTGAGTACTTTACTACTTCATTACTTGCTCATCACACATATTTGCCGGTACTAAATAAAATGGGGTAGTATCAACTAGCATCTAAAGTAGTCGTCACTTACTTATATATTTTAAACGTATATATACGCTGTCACAGACGTATATAGCCGTTAATGTAACACATCAAATAATTCAACCCCATATTTATTTGTTTGCAGTCGGCATCGAACACTGTTTGTCGATTGTGTACAAGGATACGCCGATAGAGGCCATATGTATACTTAGTTAATAATTACATTAGCCCGTGCATATTCCGGTTTATTGATTATGTATACAGCATTTAGGCGTACAGCCATCGCTTATGGTAACCGAATAGTAGTGGCAGTAGTGGCATTGAGTGTTATATCAAGACACTTGACGGATTAACAATTTGGAAGCGCAGTTATATGTCACGACTAACGGGAACTATTGTAATTGGCATGTAGTTACATTAGTTCATCTAAGTCCTTCGATACATATTCGTACCCAACGGTAATTAGTTGTTCTTGGGATTAGATTCTCCGTGGACCGCGGTCTGCTCACGATCCCATAAGCTGGATTATGATTGTGTTCATTTGACATCTCTAAATGTATAGAAAAAGAAAACAAACGAAATGGAATGGAAAGCCTTTTGACGCGTTTTGTATGTTTGCAAACTATCGCTAGAAATTAAGTAGATATTCATATATCTACCTAATTTGAAGTGTATACGATCAGCTTAAAAAAATAAAGGGTCAATAATTTAGCCTTAACGCTGCTTTATAAACAAAGGTCTTAATATATCAAAAAGAAGAAAAATTGTGTTTGTTTGAAACGGCCAACGGAGTGTCCAATTAAGAGTATATCCTACGGGCGCATTGTTCTTGATTTCCGATGATTCCACTGTATTTTTGTTCACAAAAAGCTAATTTCTCTAAGAAACAGCTAGTTTATTAAGAACAATGCAAATTATTATAACAAGCAAATCAATAATTAAAATTTGCTATCATGAGACCTTGATAGCAAATTGTTATAGCATACACTTTCTAGAAATTACTTAAATTTTATGATACGTTTTATATTCTATACGCAAATATATCAAGCAATTTATTGCTATTGATAAAACAAACAGTGTAAGTGGACGTTTTAGAATTGATGCATCTAGATAAGTTTTTGATAAATCACTAGCTAATTCATAAAGTTACTTGTTGAATTTTCCCGTACAAGGAAAGTAACTAGGGTGTAAACTATGTTGTGTCCGGCAGTAGAATATTTATTAATTCTGTACCACAGTATAAATTTAACATGGTCTGTATTAACAGGTTATTTTAATTAATTGAAATACCATCAGTGGATTCAATAAATATTGATGTTATGTTGCTTAATTATTTTATGACGTACAGTCGGCGACAAATCATTTTGGAAATGTGATATTGCAATTGAAGTAAAATATTGGTTATCACACACAATGTATTGTGTTTGATAACCAGGTGCGGCCGAGATCGCTGTGGGGTTGTCAACAATTTAAATTAGCTCATTGTGGTTTAATAATTTAACTTTAAATTTTTAAAGCGCACCACAAAATGGAAATGAAAATATCAAAGTAAATAATGTGAATGTTTTCACGAATGGTATTTATGGTAATAAATTTCCGCTAAAGCCCTACTTCAGCTTCGAATGTTTAGTTTTCAGACACTCAAAATCCAGTAGGCAACGTAATTAATTCGTGGTGGGTAACGGAGGGTTCCCATCCTGGATTAATGGATGGGAATTACACGCGCACACACAGAACATTATTCTTTACGTTTGAACTTGACTACTTTCTCTTTTATGTAAGTTGGACGTAAAGAGATATAAAGAACTAAGCTGACTCAGTGACATCAGTTTGTATTCGATGTGGCATGGCTATTTTATAAAAATATTAGATAAACATGTACAACTTAAACTCACACCTGTACTCCTGAAAGGGAAAGGGATTGCACATGCAATTTAAGTTGCAGTTCCACATCGGTATCTGCAATGTATTGCAAGCCCATCGTTCACAACACCCTTCAAAAGAATGGTGGGTGTGGTATTCTTATTCTAACCCAATACCATAATATTATATAATATAAGATGCATGCAGCTCAGTTTTCAAGCTTGTTTTTCATAAGAGTCCTTAGCTGCGATTCTAGTTGGAATAATGATAACGAAATATTACTCGTACTTGAATATTTCATATTTCAAAGTATAGTTCTAAGCACATTTTAAACGGCTCTCGTTGTTTCCTTAAAATATACAAACACAATTAACACTCACATTACAGCTGTACTTTGCCTGTTGCATGCCGTTTATGTAAAACTCCCAGCACAAAATTAACGCGTTTTAATAAACTGGAGAGGTAAACGAGCCAGACACCTTCGTGGCATCTACCCGTTTCTCGGAAGGCCGAAACCTCAGGCAGGCTAGCGTGAATCCTGCGACGTTTCTCCAAAATACATTAGGCAATAGTTACACATTAGGACAGCATTATTTGACCGGCAGAGATGGCGTGCCTGGGGGCCGTTTTGTTTCAACAAAATTTACACTAGCAGATATCTAACCTGCCAGACAGTCAGATATTAAAACGTCTGCAGCTTTTGTACAGGTAACTAACTGGAACCGTTTAGAACGAGAGCCTTAGCGGTGAAGATAAAAGTTTATGACTTATACATAAAACGATTTTCAAATCATATTTATGAGTGTCGTCCGAACATCTGCAATGGTTAGTTCGCGAGGAAATTGAAACCGTAGAGTGCATAACGCTTTCACGAACAATTTAAGTTTGTATTGTGCTCAGTTCGCCGCGGACGATGCGCTTTTTGCGATGGTCAGCGGTTCCGGCCAACTTTATTGTTGTGTTTTGTGTGTGCTACCCTCTGATATCTTTTGTTGGAATGTTTGTGCAATTTACCTTATACCTGATAAGCTCTGCAAGTTTTCCGAGATTAACAAATAGGATTCTTTCACAGAATTGCTATGTGTTTACGTCTAGTAGGTAGGTATTTGAAAAGAATAGGGGTAAGTAATGTTTCCAAATGCCAATGCATTAAAAAAAATAGGGAACAGTTCGACATCAATTCTAATATTTTTTATTGATTTGTTGCGTAATCGCTTTAACACAGTTTGAGGTCCAAAATCGAGACATGTAACTTGACATGCTAAGATGTTCGTAAACCTCACGAAGGCTAGTTTTGTTGGGATATTATAGAACATTTATCCTTTTGTATAAATACGTAATTTGAATGGTAATTTACAATTAAAGTGATTTGGGAATTATACATTTAAAATGTTAATTTACGAGTAAACTCATTAAATTTAAAGTCCATCGAACAAATAAGAAGTATTTCTTTTTCATTCGATGTGTGCCATACCTGGAGACTTATTTTCTTTCAAAACCTCCGCTATCTGCTGGATTACAGATAAGTTCATCATTTTAACTTTAAAACGAAGTTTGTTTTACGTTCGACGTAGTAAAAGGCATAATCCTCCCAGCATCGCACTGCGCAGTCACGCTCCGCAAGTCAAAGTCCTCTATTGCAACTAAAACGTTCCTTAAAATGCATTAATCATAGTATTCCACGCCAGCCCTGTAAGTCAGTTTCAACCTTATCCTGGACTCTCTTAAGTTTAAAATCCTTTTTTCATATGCTGCGTGAACTTGAAAGTACCGCACGCTATATCATGCTTCGGTTTCGTTCCTGCCGGATATGTTTTGCATTTTCTTTGAAACTGATGCTTAAGTCACTCAAGGCAAAATACGTATTATTTATTTTGATATGAAAAATATGTATGAGTGTAATGGATTAGCGTATGTAGTACAAATATTACGGAAAAGGTCAAACACTTCTGGGCAAACACTACTAACGGTTAATTGTTACAAAGAAACATTTTACATATTTATTTATTTGTGTTACGATCAACTTTAAGACTGTGCAATTCGCGCTGAGTCCTATTTTTAGGGTTCCGTACCCAAAGAGTAAAAAACGGGACCCTACTACTAAGACTTCGCCCTGTCCGTCTGTCCGTCCTTCTGACCGTCCGTCTGTCCGTCCGTCTGTCTGTCACCAGGCTGTATCTCAAGAACTGCGGTAGCTAGACAGTTGAAATTTTCATAGATGATGTACTTCTGTTGCCGCTATTACAACAAATACTAAAAGTAAATAAAATTAATATTTCAGGGCGGCTCCCATACAACAAACGTGATATTTTTTTGCTGTTTTTATAGATAATGGTACGGAACCCTCCGTGCGCGAGTCCTACTCGCAGTTGGCCAGTTTATAAACATACGTTTCAGTGTTTGTGTAGCTATATTTAATACTTATATCTCAATAATTATTCATCTATGTTAAGATTTCTTATTGAGACTTCATATTGTATTCGATACCTACTATAACCAATACTAAAACTTTGCTATAGTAGGTACCCTCATCATCATTAGAACTAGTCTAATGAATTCAATGAATACTTTTTTTTTATTGTGGTTATATTTTGAAATTAATAATTACCTGGGCGAAGTATTTTATTATTATGCTGAAAATATTCTCTTTGAGTAAAAAATGTTTTTAAATTATTAAACTATTTCAATACAAAAACAATTTATTTCTCTTTACTAAATTGCGCTTTGCTCCTTTCTTCTCGATTATATACTTAAATTCGTTGATTATGAACGTCTTCCACTCACTTAGGTCGGTGATTATGGTAGGTAAGGCTACTGTTGCTACTTTTATACTAGATATTTTAGATATTTTGCACACCATACATTGCTTTAGCTACTAAGTATGACCTAATTTAGATGAAGTTCGATGTTTTAGTCGTATATCATATTTGATAATGGCCTAGATATATTTTCGAACGTAATTGTTGTCTAACGTGCTGCTTAAGAGACTGGAACCACATGCTGAAAGAATCCTTGGCGATTACCAATGTGGTTTCCGCAGAAATCGCAGCACGATAGACCAGATTTTCCTGCTGAGACAGCTCATGCAAAAAAGATGGGAGTAGGTACGCACAGAGCATCCACTCTTTGTGAACTTCACGAAGGCCTACGACAGCATAGATCGGGAGGCTCTATATTCCATTCTTGTGAATTTTACCATCCCAAGAAAACTAGTTGCTATAATCACTAGGGCAACGATGAATAGTACAATGCGTGTCAGAGTAGGGGGAGAGCTCTCGGAAGAATTCCCGACGATGACCTGTGTAAAACAAGTGGATGCCTTATCACCAGTGCTTTTCAACTTAGCCCTTGAACATGCCGTCAGGAATGTTTTAGCACTGGACGTAGGTGTTGAGCTGAGCGGCCGGCACAAGGTGATAGGGTATGCGAATGACCTTGCTTTATCAGGGGAAAGCCGGGAAGAGGTGGCCGAAGCGGCCAGGGTCTTGGAGCAGGAGGCGTCCAAGATAGGTCTCAGGATCAATCAGGCAAAAACAGAATACCTCTACATGAAACGATACAAAAATACACGGGCTCGGTGTGGTAGACTTCACGTTGGGGGTACCTTCTACAAGGGAGTTCACAAATTTCGGTATCTTGGTTGCACCGTAACCGACACTAATACCAGAGAGAAGGAGATAAACATCCGCATCCAAAACACCTTGCGATGCAGTGCAATCCTCCACAAGGCAGGAATACAAAGGTAAGGATATATAAAACTGTCATAAGACCCTACCTTATGTATGGCTGTGAGGCGTGGACACTAACACAAAAAGAGGAACTTCAACTCCTTGTAGCGGAAAGGAAGGTCTTCCGTAAGAGCCGTGGAGCTCTCCGTTACCTTATAAGCTTAATGGTAATTTGACAATTCTTAACGAGATCACCTCCTTAATGGAGCATCTACAATCATACTAATATTATTGAAAAGAGCCATCGACGAAAATGAAAACGGTCCTTTAATTTTGCTAAAATCACCCGCGCGAGACCTCCGCTTTAATTCGACAGGGAGAAGAGACGGCAGCAATCAAAAGAACTAACGGCGGTTCAAACGAGGCATTTCCATACGCGAGGGGGGCTTCGCAAAGTGCAAACGACACGATATTAGTTCGCAACTGATTACATTCCTCGCCGCCTTCGCTGAGAACGACTCACAATGAAGTAGCGACGAATAAACTTCATTACGCCGAGTTAAGCAATGGGAAATTATATGGAGGAATTTTCGTTCAACGGCGGCGGTGGCACGTACAACACACGTTCAACAGAACACTTTGGGATTATGGCCCAGGGCACTTAAAGGACGCGTCCCCGCACGCCTTCACGAGCAGTTTACATTTCTGTACGCCGAAGTTAAAACACCTGGAATGTTCCACATCGTCTCGATAGCGTCCCGATACAATTGAGAATTAACATTGGTACGGGCCCTGGCGTAAAGCGCAACTTGGCACCGGCAACTCGGCAGAAGACCGTCGCGGCGGCGGTCCCTTGCGAAAAGTAAATAGTGGTCCGGCAGAGGGCTTCCACCGATAAGATCTAAATCAGTCTTTGTCTCGTGCTAAACGCTATCCTTTTGAGAGATTTTCCATCTTTGCGGCAGCTCTAGCGTAGATTGTATTGGATGTCGAAATTGAAGGCTTCAGCGCATTTTCTGAACCACTTTTGTTCGGAAAATGATTGTGTGGAGCGATTTGGCATGCACTCGTAATCTGATCAGAATTTTTAAATTGCCTTATATACATCAATATTTCACATAAATGAAGTAATAAAGTACGTAACTATACGTTAATCCTTTACTTGTGGTGAAAAATATTTAAATAATGAATGTACCTAATGAATGTTATACTCGTACTTTGTAAACCATAACGACACTTTAAGCAAATTCGCAACTAGGGATTTTGCTAGTAGGTCAGTCACACAGTAGAGTACACGTTATGGTGATTTCACATGTTGTTCGGAATTAGGGTCCTTGTAGCGCATGTAAGGTACCGTCACAAATAAGTTTAAATTAATGGAGTGGCACTTAGAGACACGAGCGGCCCGGCTGCCTTCTATTACACGCATGTTCGCTCGTTGGCCCTCACACCAGGCGATACATTTACTTTTATATTAATTTAATTAATTAACGTTCCGGGTGTATTTTTGGTCAAATTCAGGGCCAGTTTTATTATTTTTCTAAGTAAAATCCCAGGGTAGCAACAAGCATTAATCGACAGGGAAAAAGAAAGCCGTACCAATTAAGAAGGTAGGATGAAATATATATAGTCGTATGTATAAGTATCCTCGTAAATCCAATACTTGCCTGCTCGCTCGTCTTATTCCCGTCTATAATTGAAACCTGTTATCTACGAGGGGCACAAAAGCGTAAGAAAAACAATTTGCCGACATAACTAATAACAGGAAGTCACCTCGTTACTCACAAGTGAATGGTACGTCGACAATCTCGCGAGCGCGCCCTCCACTTCTCAACTTAATGAATGAGAATAATTTTGCCAAAATACTTCGGAGAGATGGGACACACGCCCCGGGAATTTTTCAATTTGCAAACTGACATAATGTAATAAGAGTTACACCGTGAGCATGCCGACGCTACGTAATTAATAACCTGTGAAATATTACCTGTTACAATGAATTTAGAGGATAAAAGTTGAGTGATAAATTTAAATAACAAGATAATGGCTCGTAGCCGGGACGAGGCCGAATACTTGGGAATAGTTCACGCCGGTGATAAGTAGGTGTGTCGAGCGTTTTAGGGGATTCGCAAGTTTGTTCTCGTGCCTAATGAACGCGTGAAAGCGGAATAACTTCCCGAAAGCTTGAATAATGTATGCTTTAACGAGATGTTTTTCTTGAGGGAATCTCATTAACCCACTTTCTGATTGTGTGAATGTAAACTTTGGGAACTTCTTATTCTTAGTGTGAAGAATCTTTTACGAGTTCCATAAATTAAATCACCTTCAAATTAAACTAAGAGTGTTGTTCGTTAACAGTGCCCGAGATATAGTGCAACGTTAATTTTCATTTTAGAATTTCGCGTGAACGTACGCACATATACTAGAAACAAAAGAATCTTATGTAAATATTGGCTAAAATTTGGTAATTCACACTTTATAGAAAACATATAAATTATTATTGACGTTAGACTTATTTCAATAACTTTCGTATTACTCTATCAGGGTCACGTTTTATTCTAATAGATTTTAGACTCTCTTTTTGAAAACAGGCAAAGAAACTACATATATTTAGTAACTAGCTCACTATCTCTTGTATCACTGCCACTAACAAAATGATATGACTAATATATGAGCAATGCAGTTGTATATTTGCCGGAATAGAACCAATATAGCATTTTAAATATTCACATAAAATCCTTCGCCCAGTGTTGTTTAATCGGCGCGTTAAATTCGAGAAAAGTCGAGAACACATCAAATATTAACTCGGCTCGAGCGTTGTTTCGGTAAATGGGATAATATCGCGTTCGTCCATCTAAATACGCTTATTTTTTGGGTAAAAATTTCAAATCTGCCCGAAAACGATTTGGTAATTCGTGTTTTATTGAAAGCCGGGCGACATAAAATCGTTCCTTTTCTTGAATCCCCTCGAATCACCATTAATCAAGTGGAACTGAAGTTTCACGCTACCTCCTGAATCTAATTTCGCAAACAAAGAAAGCGAAAATCTATCTACCTTTATCAATCAAAACTGTTTGAAAATTCTATTCCGTTAGTTCGCAATGCGGCGGCGCGCCACGGAGACAATTGGAAAAATGTATCACGAATAAAAAGTCGAATCGGAATGTAATATCGAGGGGACGCGGCTCCAAATATTCTTGTCAAGTGAAAATAAAGGGTCAGGAAAATACAGTGACAGGTTGTGAGTGGACAGTGGTCGTCCGAAGCGGGCACAAGTTTCGAATAAATAAGCCCGGGGCAAATAATGACGTCATCTTCACGTGCTCCGCTCGCTGTCACGGAAAAGAGCACCTGCTCTTATATGACACATTTTTGACAGTGAAGTCGGACTATTGTTAATTTCGAAGCCGGGCGCTACTTTTTCGAGAAAGAAGTTTTGTTTTATATAATATTGTATTTTTCGAATGGACGATAGCAATAACGTAACGACAGGCCTGCGATTTAAGACTGTTTTGATTTTTAGGGTTCCGCTGAGTGCAAACTATACTTTATATTTGCGCCATAGAAGCTGAGGAGTGGCACAACTGACCCGCGTACCAGTTGATACTCGAACGCGCGTAAAACTGCTGAGCTATGTTACTTGTTTAGAACTAGTCAACCAAGCTCTATAAAGCCGTTTGATACATGTATGAAACCGTAGCTTTATTTAGTTAGGGTGGAATTTTTTGATTACATACAGTTACCTTTTTTTGCACAGAAATAATCATAAGTGCTGTAAGTGAGGAAAGTCCTACCCCTTTAGCTTTAAACTAGGCCCTGTTCTCAGCTTACCAGGAACACAGAAATGTTACGAGTTAATTAGGTCTTTCCTACCTGTTAGTGGTCAAATTCCTTCTTTAACAGGGCAGTTTGCAGAAATATGCGCAGGCTTCGTGCATTTGTTAGTATTAATTTAACCATAATACGATTAAAATTACTGAATGCAAGATAAATAGTATAAATTAGTTTATTTGAGAAAATATTTGGAAAACATCAAGCTTCGACGATTTTTTTCTAGGTATCCACAGTGTCATGCAATAGGAACAAAAAGAGGAATGACATCCATTTTCTCAAATTCAGCAACACATCTGACAAGTTTTCTATCCTGTGCTTCTACCATGGCGGACACATGCTATCCCTTACTTACGTTCTTTCTCTTTCTGTCATTGTGGCACCATGGATATTGTAACTTCAGCAGAAAACATGTGTATAAACAACCAATGCTTTTGATGAATACATTTAAAACACGTACTTTAACCCTTAAATGGGCACGGCGTGAGGGTGGATATCAGGATGTTACAAATGCTTCCATATTTTGTATGCAGGTAAATAAAACGCCATACTTTGGTTTTATGCATTTGTTTTAAAAAAAAACACGTGGGAAATATTGTCCTCCAAACACATATGGATGTCTGGACTGAAGTCATATACATTTTTATCATACTATTATTAGGCTGGATGACTTGAAAGTAGTTGCTGGACTAGCTGTACATTTGATATATTCATTTGTTGAATATTAGATAATGTTATCTCTGCAGTACGGCTAATTATCTGTACTTCCAAATTTGCGTCCATCTCCTCCGCAGGGCTAGGTATATCCAAATACTTACTTACTTTCGTGAAGTCGAGAGTTTTCTTGTTCTACGAGTATACAATAAAGTATGTTTATGAAATTTTGCCTCTAGTATGAAAAAAAATTATTCATTAACGGTCAGGAGTAAAATATTTCCCACATGGTGCAAAGTAAACTTCTGTAGCGGTCAGAAGTATAACATTTCCCACCAATTCGAAACTTAAATTACACTGAAAGTCTCGAGTAATCACGAAAATATCACTTATAACTTGTCAAGAATATTTAAAACAGATCAAAACGTATCCATAAATAAAAAGTACTACCGGATTTATTCGCGATACACTGATTTTTATAAACTTATTTTACACGAATGTATCACGTTTTGGCAACACTCAACTGACGTTGTCACTTTGACACGAGTCAGGAAAAAAATATTTGCGTTTTGTTTCCAGTTTGTAGTTTTGGGCATAGACAAATTAATATACATTTTATAGTTGACACAAAGTGGGATTTCCCCCTTGAGAGCCTTGAAGAAGTAAGTATATTTCCCAAGTTGAGACGTTAGGTACCTTCCTACATACAAGTTTGTTTAACCTATAATGTTATAAACCCAATATGTAAGTAGATACCCCGAAATATCGAGCGTAAACATTGATTTACGGCATTTTAAAATTAACGGCACTTGGATAATACAAGCGGGAGCTGTCTTATAACACGAAGAATTATGTACGACTCCCACCGAACGAGCCGGGCCGGGTCACCTGGCGTCGCGTCGCAACGGACCGCGTTTTAATAGAGTGCAGTAGGCAAAAGCCGGATGGAGTTGGTCACATGTGACGACAGCCAACCACAGCCGTCCACGTCTGCGAGGAGCCGACCGGCCGCAAGTACATTCATATATGAAATTTTACGTTTATATTAAAGCTTCACATTCCTTTGGCAACTTGTAAAATGCGCAAAGGCACGCTCCGAACGGGCCCGGTCGGTAGGAATCATACATTATGGAAATACATTGGGACTGCTTGTTAACGAAAAAGAGATAGCTTTAGATTTATTTATTTCGAGCTAAAAATTACAATATAGATTCGCATACAATGTCAAAATTATAAGAATCTTTATCACGATCGTCAATAGTAAGAAACAAAAATTTATTAATATTCAAAATGTACCTACAGTATGGACCAATTGGTGATTTTATTTTAAACAAAAACTTAATACCTGCCTACTCCTAAATATGTTTTATAATATCTAAATGGGTGTGAAATAAACTGACATAAACATTTATTAACCTTTTATTGCATTGTTAGTGTCGATATAATGCAATAATTTGCTCTTCATGCAGTGGGCCTGACCATCATAATTTATCGATATCGATAACGTTGCGTACTAATATTATCGACATCGATAATGTTAAGTACTACATCCCTAATCCCTTTTCGTGCCATTATGTTGGTACGACTTACTTCCGTATTGGACTTTTTAATGTGGTATGGCAAAATAGCTCAATTGAGTTATCATGTTAAAATGAAATGACAATGTCACTGTCATCCAAAACTTAGTTCGAAGTCCCGTCTCTTAGAACGTAGTGGTTACACATTAAATAATTATCAAAAGACACAATGTCGACCTGGCAGGACTTATTAGCATTTTATGTACTTTCTCATTTGCTACACTTTTTAAATACTTAATACATTCAATAGCAAATTAGTAACTATTGTACTTTGCCTTATTGTCAAAGTAAGGGAAGTAGGGTATTATTTTAAACGGACGACCTTGGGAGTCCGTTTTATTTAATACGAAGCCAGCAATTGCCCTTCCAGCTGAGACAAATATATATAGTGCTTTTCTCAAAAATTGTACAAGAAAACCAAAATATACTTTCTGAAAATGATAAGGCATGCATTTCTTCTCGCCGCTTCAGAAAATTGTCGTTCGCGTTTCGATATTTGTCTTTTGGCTTTGCAACTGACACTTAACAAATAATCAATAACTGAGCTTGCAAATCTGGAATCATTTACACGTCAATTTTCTATATTTTCCGTAAAAACAATTAGCCACTGTCTGGTAAAACAATATAATTATTGCATTGCCGCCTTTTAATTTTTTTTAATTTATTTGCCGCCTTTTAAGTTATTTGAGACAGCTAAAAAGTCGTGATAAGTCACAGCTACTGATCTTCCGTTTTGGCTGTGTTTTACCTATGCCTTTTATTTATATGGCCATTTTAACTTTTTAATAAGTTTTTACCACGACAAATGGGAATTTGTATGTAATATTGTAGTCGAGCAAAACCGAGCCGGCAAGGTTATTTTTTTTTAAGGTTTGACTAACCATAAACTATGCACTTCACGCCGGATTTTTTACCAATAAAGTCAACTTTGCCGATGATTTTTGAGAAAAGTTTGATATCTACATATAACATTTATTTACATGTGATTGAGAGCATGAGTGTCATTACAAGTCCATTTTTCATTTTAGTATTTTTTGTATATAATTGGTATTTTGTGTTTCTCACTGACGATAACTCTGACGAGTATCGAGAGAGTCAGATGGCCTGCCTCATGGTATTAAGCTGTCACCGTACCATACGACCGCTTGCTACTGATGAGGAGTTACAAGCGTGATTCTGACCCTTTACTGATTTGAGCATTCGACATCTAAGGATGGCCTACCTGATGTTAAGCACCAATGGATGGTTGCATCCAGAGAAGATGCAAGCCCGTTGCGAACCCTTTATTGATTAGAGGATTCGAGAGCTAGAGAAAAATGTATGTCTCTCACTCTCATCATAGCGCACTATAGGAAGTTTTAGAAGCGCTCATAGTCTAGCGGCGCCTGCGAGTCGGAAACGATATCGCAGGTTAAGCAAAGATGGCAGCGGTCAGTCTTCGGATGGGTGACCGCCTGATGTTTGAGTGGTTAATATAAATTAGCGCTTCCGTGCTTTGGAAGGCACGCTAAGCAGTTGATCCCGGTTGCTATCTATGGCAGTAGTCGTTAAGCCGAGTTAGAGGCCGTCGGGCGGCTTCAGAACTTTTAACAGTCCAGTTGTCCACTCACTTGACAAGGAGGGACAACTGTTACTCGCGTCCGCAGGAGCTTCCTACCACAACCCTGCACGTGTCCCCTGGGTGGTACTAAAGAGTGACAATCTTTAAAGGCCAAAATAATGTATGCCATTCGAATAAATAAAATAGGAAGTTTTGGCTATCTTATTCCGATTCAATGCTTTTAGTTGAATAAGCCCCGTAGTCAACCATTGGGATTTATTTAAGTAAGAAAAAATACACATTTCCCATTGTTCAAAACCAGGAAAAGGTTTTAACAAATTCAAAGAAGTGCTAAAACAGACCACGCTGCGGGCTCATTTCCATCGCATTTGACTATCCAAACATATCAGACACAGCCCAGCTCCCACTATCTTCTACTGCCGACTTCATTGGCTTCTCACACTTGATAAAAAGGCAAAATGGCTTTTCGGCAATGGACAATGAATACTGACAATAAATAAAAAAATCATTTAGTTGTCAGTGTACGTAAATGTGTAAATATGTAGTGACTAAGTCCAAGTTTACGCACAGCACGGATATCACAGGACGGCCCGCGAGCTGTTTCGTCGCGATGTAGACTATCCCTATTCTAATAATGATTACGTTTAGAAAGAGACGGATATTCTATCTCGCCGCGACATAGCTCGCGGGCATTCCTGTGATAGCCGTGCAGGTGTAATGTTGTGCGCCGCCCCCACTGCCGCCAGCCATAGATAGTCACCTGACAGATCAAGCTTCGCGTAGCGCAACATTACACCTTTGAGTAAAGGGAAGTCACCCTAACATTTTTGTCGTTGCTTAGGAGCATTGACGTTCAGGCTTGAGCATATCTATAGATACCTTACAGCAGTCATCACGTCGCAAGCACCGCCTGATCATAACCAAAACTAAAGCTAACCTTCTACTGTCATTATTGTCGAGACTAGTTATAGTTCAAGCAAATTAATAAAATCAGAGGAAATAATTCGTGAAGTTTCGTAAATTTGTACAATTATACATTGTAGTGTCCAAATAAACATACTAAAAGTCCTCGAGAGTGAGGGTTGTGCTGAAGGTGTGGGTGGCTTCGGCTTAATTTTCTTAGACTATTGCAGGATAACACTATTTGTACCTCTTATTGATTAGTTATTTTCAGTAGTTAATGAAATATTGTTGTGTTGTTCACAGAATATTTTTTGAATCAATACTTAGATGAAGATTCCATTAAAACTTACGTTTGTTAAAACAAGACAATAATAATTGCTCAACTTGGCGGGGGCACTGCCGTGCCTCCAGATAAATAACGAACACTGAAGTTTAAATGGCCTTACAAAATGTTTAAATAGAGAAATAACCGTAATAGAAGCAATTTCCATTATTACAAACGAAACAAAGTTAATAAAAACGCATGTCATAGAGATCTCATTATTACGCATCGCAGTCTCGAACGGTAGGTATACAATATGTTACGTAGTACCACAGTAGGAATGTTAAGGAAGCAATATTATGCAAATCCGCGTGGAAGCCGCAAATATAAAAAGCTCTCGTTCGCCTCACACTTTGCATATCAAGGCTTGCATCTGACTGATACCAAGATGCCCCAGGAGGAAAAAATGAAAACCCTATTTGAAATTCTATGCGTTTTTAGAAGCACCTGAAAGTCTCATGGTGAGAATTTAGGATTGTGCTATTTACTTGTGGCTTATATTAAAGTTTAGTTTAAATTTTTAAAATAAAATGTTCCACAACACAACAGAGTAATAGAAATCCAATAAACAAATGATGGTCAAAACAGTTTTCAGTTGTCATGTTACGTAACAACTTAGTAATAATCAGAATACGGCAGTTAACAACAGTAAAAACATAACCCTCATCTCCTTCGGCAATCGGGTAAAAATAAATGATTATTCGTTACGCTACTACTTATTTTTCCAATTTTTGTTTATAGGGTTTAAAAAACATTGCTTATTTGACTCTTAGTCTGCATCCCTATTCTTAAACTAAACATCTAAAAACCTATTGCACACTAGTTAGTACTACTTAAAACACTAAGTTAGTGGGTCGCTCGTTATAACGTATTAGCGTGCACAATATTATCCGCGTATGATCTGCTTAATGAACTGGAGCTAATTGTTTGTAATACTTCATCAACGGGCTCATTTGAATCAATCAATCAACCCAAACTGCGTAAATTATATAAACTTATTGGACAATATATCACAAGACGAGTTTGTAGTGTTTAAGTCAATTATGGCCTTTAACGTTCTACGTGGAATTGATTCCATGATAACAATCTTCAATGTCGGACAATGGGACTATTATGTGACTAGCGACGTCTTGTTCGGTATGAGGGTAACGACCCACCTATGAATGCGAAAGCCGAACTTGCAATAAGATGTTATTGTCAGTTGTGTAGGATGTATTTTGATCCACAATAGCCAATGTTATTGTAGTCGAGCCTTAAGATGATTAGCTTTGGGGGCTAACATTTGCGAGCTTGGACAATACAGCTACGCTACATGTAGATTTATATCAGTCTGGTTTAATACGATGTTCCTGTGAGATTCATAACCAGCGACTTGACATGTAAAACACTAATTACTGTGAGACAAAGAAACCCTTTTTACCTTTATTCAAATGGTAATGCGGTACGAGATAGTACAAAATAATTACGCCGAAAACGCTCCGAGGAACTAGTAGCTTTTTGCATCAGTTTGTATGTTCATAGTTTTTGTTTCCTGTTGCAGTCGCATTGTATCTAAAAATTGATAGGTAAGTTCCTATCTATGATGTTTATTCAACTTGATTGATTTACATGTTATTTCATACACTGGATCGGTGAATTTAGTGTCCAAACTGTGTCATACTCTAAAATCCAAAGTCAAATACCAGCTACGAGTAAGTGCGTGTCGGGCCATGCGCAGTGTAGGGTTCCGTAGTTACAGATGCCGTCAAACTTCTTGAACATGCGGGACGAAGTGGGGGGGCAGCTCGCAGGTACAATTCGCCTTTGCGCAGGCAAGGTCAAATGTTCAAGAAGTTTGACGGCATCTGTACCTGTCTGAGCTAAGCAGCAGACGGACAGATTTACTACGGATCCCTAAAAAGAAAGGATGAAAAAAAAGTCCTGGTTTTAGCCTCTGGTACAGTCAAGTAAAAAAATATGGGTGCAGCATACAACTTACTCATAAATATGTTCGATCACTTTTATGACAGCAGACTTAGCTTTCGGTACATACTCCTACTCGTATTTATGACAGGAATAAGTCGATACAATTTTTTGTACATTGTAACTAAGGAAAGACTAGGACATTACTTTTAATAGTTTAATCTGACCTATATAAACACATAAGCAAATTTAGTCTTACGGTAACAGACGCTTAAATTCGGTTAATACTGCCTTTTCCCAAAAATCCCTATCAGACAGATTATGCATAGCCGATGCTTCGTATGTAGGCATCAGATTCGGAGCATTGTTATGCAAACTCCGTGGTTCGGTTTGCTAGCGTCAGTGTACAAGACAAAGCGCCGCTGACGACCGATGTCGACGTCGCCGCTATCAGGGATCCTGTGGACGCAACTGCTCGAATTCCCTTCTTGTAACGTCACTATGTCATCGCTCACCAATGGATGCTGTACAGACATTTAACATGCCGCCGGTAGTAGTTCCGATTTTGCTATGTCAACTGGTCTGTTAATGGGATTTTGCGTTTTTATTTTGTCTTTCGTGCGCTGGCATGTTGTGAGTTGACTTTTAATGCCTGTAATAGATTAAATTGAAATACCGGGTTTTGGACCTTGCAGACATATTGCAAAATTAAAAAATATGATTATTTGATTCTAGATAGTTATGTTTTTAAATCTTTAACTGATTCTTTAATGAATTGAACTTGAACTGAACTTATGAATTTAATACTGTGTCCATTAAATGTTACACCTACATTTGTTTTCTCATGTGTTGTTCTTATGGCAGATACAATGAAAACGTTAATAAATTGCGGAGAGATTGGGCATTCCTGGTCCTTATATAATTCGAATATCCCTGTAATCAAATCCTATTTCCTTAAGCCTTTTAGCATTTCCTTCCAATCTACACTATCAAAAGCTTTTTCCAGATCTACAAAAGCTATATATATACAGGACGTCCCAAAAATATGGGACATGAAGGGGAAGTACCTTAAATATCGTAGATAGGGTATTTTGCTGAAAGAAGACTTTATGTTATTTTTGAAAGTTCGTAATTCTGCATTCAAAGTTTTTCGAAAAATTACTTGCTTCGTCTGGGAATCAAACCGACTTGAAAGAAGAAGAAGACTTTGAACTGTGAAAAAAAAATCACCCCTACTTTTACAATGCCAATGGAAAGATTAGCTAAAAAATAATAAATCTTCTTTAGTAACACAGTATTTTAAAAGAAAGGAACAATGTAAAATGTTAGTCAAATTTCAAGAAAATTATTTGTTGCCGACGACGACGTACGAAAAGTAACGATATTATCATTCCATAGATAGCATTGATTATTCGTAAATAAGTACCCACTTAATAAAATACTTTATAGTACACATTTCCTTATTATAAGTGCACATGTAGATACAATGATTGAACTTAGTAT
This sequence comes from Epinotia demarniana, assembly GCA_945867215.1. Lineage (NCBI taxonomy): Eukaryota > Metazoa > Arthropoda > Insecta > Lepidoptera > Tortricidae > Epinotia > Epinotia demarniana. The sequence continues at coordinate 19,705,368 of OX244266.1, read as the reverse complement.
TTTGATATGTTCTATGTAAGTTAGACAGAAGGCAAAATCAAAACAAACCTACTTAATTGACTTCGGCAGTTCCATGTATGTTTTTAATTTGAATAAAATTAATAATTTGAAGTTGTTCCTTTCTTTTAAAATACTGTGTTACTAAAGAAGATTTATTATTTTTTAGCTATTATTTCCATTGGCATTGTAAAAGCAGGGGTGATTTTTTTTCACATTTAAGTCGGTTCGATTCCCAGACGAAGCAAGTAATTTTTCGAAAATCTTTGAATGCAGAATTACTAACTTTCAAAAATAAGACAAATTCTTCTTTCAGCAAAATACCCTATCTACGATATTTAAGGTACTTCCTCTTCATGTCCCATATTTTTTGGGACGCCCTGTATATATGTGTTTACTCCTAGGTACATTTTTCTATCAATAGTTTGTCTTAGTGCTGGTATAGCTTCTCTAGTGTCCTTATTTTGACGGAATCCATATTGAACATCCCCCAAATGCCACTCGATTCTGTTTCTAATCCTATTTGGTATTATCTTGAGTATATTTTTGAGGCTTTTGATATAATTATAAGTTTTTGATAGAGTTCCAGCGCCACTTTTAGCATAAATGTGGGTATAAAAGATCGACTAAATGTGATATTGCAGTGATAGGTTGCTAGTCCATCGCCCACAACACACTTCAACCCTGGTCCCTTAGTCGACTTTTACGACACCCACGGGAAGAAAGGGGATGGTGAAATTCTAACCCGACACCACACGGGGAGTGGCGCTGGAACATACGTTTCATGTGCTCTGCCTACCCCTTTTGGGAATAGAGGCGTGGATGTATGTATGTATGTATGTTTTGATAGAGTCCGTAAAAAAGATAGATACCTATAAAATATCAATTATAAATTAAACAAGTGTCTAATAAATTCCCCAGAAAATCTTTGAATATAAATATTTCGTAAGAACGCGTGTCAATAAGGTTATTCATTAACTGCTATCCAATATTTCACTTGAGAGTAATTCCCAAATATCAAAAGCAAAGACAACTTAAGTTATAAAGCAATCTTGTGCGTCCGGAGCAGCGCTAACAAATACACTTTATGACGTTTTCCGGGATCAACGGCGCTACAGCTCACGATCGTGACTTACATCTGAACCCTATCCTCAAAATGAGTATCGGAAATTTACATCAGCCCGTAATCCCGTACCGACTGAGCCTTTATTGTAAACGGCGTAATTTGAATTTCGTCTTTGATATTTAAATGAACCTCTACTTGAGACACTGCCTTAGTTATTTGAGTTTTTGTAAAGCAATCAAGTTTGTTTATAAGAGTTCGTGTAATTGTAAATCTCGTTCTGTGAACTTAATTAATGCATAAAATCACTTCCCACTCCTTTGATGAGACAGGCCTGTTTTAAACTGAACGGAATAAATAATGGTGAACGTTCCTCTCTACCAATTAATTTTACGAGTTCATATTACTGCTAAGTATTTTACATTTTACGTTTAGACGTGGAGTAACTTTGTATTCTGTATAGCGTGAACATATTAAAGTGTTTATTTAAGTTCCCACCATTTTTATTTTTGGTCATGGATGATGTTGGAGAAATTGACATGATATTGACATTGACAAAATCTTTGTTGCAAATGATGACCTGGGCACAAATAATTCAAAGCAGTGAATGGGAGAGCCAAGAAGATAAGTTTGCGCTATTGCTTTGAATCAAAGTTCTGATTTATAATATTTCAAGCAGCAATAGCGCAAACTGGTTCGCAACATGCGTCACTAACATTTCGTTTCGAATATCAGAGGCAAATAAAGAACTTCCTCGTAGCGCGCATTAGATTTCACTTTCTAGTACGTGTGTCTATAATAAGAGGCTATGCGCCTTTGATGAAGAGACTTCATACGTCTTTCGATAGAAGCCCTGATATTTGGAGTCATAACACATAAAGCGTCCGATTTTCCATGTTGATAACGGTTTGCGTGTTCGGTGCCCTTCCGTGTTCTAAGTTTTCAGCCGAACTGTCTATCCTGAGATTGAATCGATACCGAATCACGAAGGTTGCACACGAATTAATGAATGATTTTGAAACTCTGCTATCTATTGGGTACTCCGTGCGTCCGAATGACCCGGAATACTTAAGCCATCGACTTCTGTGCTTAACTAGACAAAGAAAAGTTTTGAATGTTATGATGTGATTAGTCGAAAATTGCTTGGTTACGGCCATATTTGTTTATTTTTGAAACCCTTGTGAAAGAACCCTTAAAGCATTAAACCAACCGGAGTGGCCATGAGTCATTTTCTATACATAAAAAGTCTGCCGATTTTTGCGGGGGTCAAATGTATGCGTAACGTGAAAATAGCTACGTCAGATAAACGTCAGTCCATACAATGTGTATGACCACTGGTCATATACTTTTGGCAGAGGGGAACGCCTGTCAATGGCCACTCCGGTTGGATTAATGCTCTAAGGAAAGAACCCATTCAACTTTTATACATCACTCGCTGTCAATTGTTTTTTATTTGGTATGACTACAATTTATTGAATAGATTTTAGTATAAACAATAAAATGATAATTGTATTAATGTCCTGTTAAATAATAAAGTCAAAATTAAATAATTAGAACTATGTTAATACTGTCTTGTTCGGGTCAATCGGGTTCAAAGACACGACATTAACGAAAATATGACATCAGTGGATGGGTCACTGACACGCCAGTTCTATACATGAAGAGGAGGTTTCTTTCTTCAAACCTATTTTTGTCCTAAATAAACTGTTTTGTTTGTAATGGTACATTATGATGTTTTAGTAATACGCCCCGCGTGAATAATATTGAATAAGCATAGGCGTGTTACTGACCCATCTATTGATGCCATGTTTATTAATTCCGGGTAATTGAAGTGCTAGAAACAAAGTTGTGATTTCAGTATTTCGACTCATGCCCACCATCTTGTTTTTTTTAACTAGATGGTGCCATCACATTGTCATCATTATGACAAATCCAACAACACCTCATTTGTTAGCATAAATCAAGAATATTGACCTGGAGGAGGTAGCAAATTTTCAACACTTAACGATCGATTTAATCCATTACCATTATTTTGGATTTGGCCGTGTCGGGTAAAATGTTAATATTAATGTAGTTCATATCCTATTATGTAAATCAAAGTCGATTTGAAATTCTCCAGAGCTTCAAATTCGGAGAACCTCCCCTTGAAGCACAAGCAAGGAAAATCTGGATGCATTTTTCTCCATGAAGACACGTTTTCTCTTCAAGGTGGTGTACTACAGACTTGTGTAGAATATATTCAGGTTTAATGTTATTCGAGACTATGTTTTCATATAGTACGTAGTTATCGAACAAAACCGGATTTTTTAACGGATAGAGTACATATTCCAAGATGGCGCCCGTTTTACGAAGTCCAGACCCGGGGACTTGCGGGAGACGAAAACAGGGCTTCCAACGAACATTCGTACCTTTCATTAAAGTCCCCAAGATTTCCAGGTTAGACAATCTTGACTGTACTAAAGGCAAATTCTACAAAAAAAACTTGATGTTTAATAAACATTACCTACAAATTGTAAATTGTAATTGAACACGACAGGTGACAATTCTACATATTTATTTTCAATATAAATTACCAACTACAAAGTAAATCTAAAAAAATTGGCGATATTTACGAATTGTAGTGTCAATTTTACATATTTTGTTAAATAAGAAATTACACTTGACAGGCAACACTTTAGAAATTTGTCAAGGTAACTGATATACTGAACGCCTAATTATACTTGTGTTGTGATGTAAGTGTGTCGGAAATTAACGATAACTATTTAAAAACAAAAAAACGCCTTGTAGTTGCCTAAAGCGGCAATAACACTGCGTCGTTCGCCGCATGCTGCATGCGGCGACCGCAAAGTAGTAGGAGGACAGACTAATGTGTACGCTTACCATGAGTTTGACAATGACGACTTACGCTAACGAGTATCGAGTTTTCTATCTGTGCATCTCTATTGCACTTTGACAGTACGAGCGGGATGCACAGATAGAAAACTTGATACTCGTTAGCGTAAGCCGTCATTGTCAAACTCGTGGTAAGCGTAGTGAAGACGACGTTTGTTGGCGTAAGTAGTTTAAAATGAATTCAGCGACCGCATTAGGTGAACGACGCAGTGTAATTGCCGCTTCAAGGCTCAGAGAAGAGGCAAGCTGATGTTTCACCCGTAAAAATCTTTGAATCCGATTTTAAACCACGCAAACACTAATATTTAACGTCAATGCGTGATGTTAGTCGGATTGACACCCTAGGCTGCTTATATTTACATATGAGTTTTATTACAGAAACCAGAAATATAATTTGATCAACACATACAAGTATGGTGGGCCGATAATGAAACGTTTCGTCGTGTCAATAGTTGGTTTGACGCGTTTAGTGCATGGTTTTAGCAAATTACGTGGCCCACTAATTAAAGAGATGCGATTGACCGCTTATTATTCACGTTTATTGTCTCATTACCGTGACTATATGGACAATTCTGTAATTAACCATTCTGTTCGCTGCATTATTAAAACTGCATCAGTGTATTTTAGTACATTGAAGAACATGCAAAATTAATGTAAATAATATTATGAACCACATTAATATAGTTAAAAATGTAAGTTTTAATATAAGACGTCATATGTAAATAAAACGTAAGTAAGTATATGTATAATAAAATAAAACCCGATATAAAAAATTGACTGCACTTGTATACAGGCTGTCCCAAGAAGTAGTGATATACTGAAGCTGGGAGGTAGACGACCTAGCGGGCTATCTGAATCATACATGGGGGATGTATGTTCCGCGATTTTTCGTATTTTCGGAATAACGACTTTTTTTTAAATTTTCACCTATCGCCGAGTACGATGACATTTTTATTTATGGCGACGTGAATTATTTCGGTAGATGCTTGATTTAGACAACTTTTTCCGGCGATGTCGCACTTGCATTGAGCAACAGGGGGGCCATTTTTAAAATTTCTTGTAATTGAACACCTTGTAATTGGTTTAACTTTGTTTGCATTAATCATCATGTAAATTAAAATTTTGCACTTACCACATTTAGATTTAAATGTTTTTATTGAAGCCTTATGAAAAATAAAATGAAATTTTCAAGGTCGTTACCTGATAGATAGAGCAAGTTTTTAAAAGCCAAACGGTATTTTTTTTTGTGTGATTTTATTTTTTTAAGGGCCATTGAAGTTATGAATATACTGGGTAATTTTATCTTTCTTGGCATTCAATTTTTTTTTATTTCATTCAAAGATCGAACGATTACATAGATAGAACATTTACTATGTTACCATACTGAATTGGCCTGTCTATCAGCTTAGCACACAAAAAAAAACATCAAACATCTACCGCAATAATTCACGTCACCATAAATAAAAATCTCATCGTACTCGGCTATAGGTGAAAAATTTTAAAAAGTCATAACTCCGAAAATACGAAAAATCGCGGGACATACATGGGGGTGATTCAGATAGCCCTCTAGGTTCTCTACCTCCCAGCACCAGTATATCACTATTTCTTGGGACATCCTGTATAGAGTATAATAAATAAGAATGAGAATAGTTTATTTACCAAAAATAAATTTAACTTTACATGATAGGTGACTTCCAGACTAGGCACAGGCTGTATCGTTTCTGTTGTAAACTTGTATGTACACACTTTGTACGTACGTTAGGTAGATCTAAATTTCAATTTTCATATCGAAAAATGACACTTGAATAAAGCGCGTTAGAAACGTTACGTGGTTACGTATGGGCCAAAAGGGTAATTGTATATATATATATATATATATATATTATATAAGGTCAGAATCCCTTTGAGGGGTAATTGCTTGCTTATGCCTATAACTACTCGTACATTATACTAGTAGATCCTCAACAAACAAAAATTTATCTTGTAGTGGCTTATAATGCCAAAAATAATGTTCTTATAAGAGCCATATTATCGCTAATAAGGGTGCATTTGGGCACAAATTATAAGGGCAATACCTTACTTTCGCTCTTATACACGTTTTGTTACCGTCAGATTCAAGGGAGTAAAACTTATAACGGCAAAACAAATACTCTTATAGAGCCTTTGGCCCTTTCTAACACATTTTGGTAATACTTTACCAAAAAATATGTCAACAATTCTAATGGCAAGACAACGATACGTTCTTGATACCCGAATATGTGTACGATTTATAGTGAAAACTGGGTGGGAATTCAAAGTCATGGTAAAATGTGGTATGCGGTGCCTTGTGTTATCAACGCGCCCTTGAAATTAGGCGGTTTTATGCTAAAAATTTGGTAAATTATTTTGTCATGTTTTATGAAATGCCATTATAAGAGCAGAAGCAGTTCTCACATGGTCTACAAATACTCTATAAGAGTAAGAGCTTTAAATTAGCAACCAGGTGTTGCTTATGATTCGCCATTTTACATATTGTTAGGGTTCCTTTCTCACAAGTGAAATCCCGCATAGTCGCGTTCTCCAATATCTACAGAGACAACCTTTCAAAAATATCTATATAGAGACTTTAGTGTTACTGACATAAGAAGACACATGTGTATGTTTCGTCGTGTCAATAGTTGGTTTGACGCGTTTAGTGCATGGTTTTAGCAAATTAAGTGGTCCACTAATTAAAGAGATGCGATTGACCGCTTATAAAAGCGCCGTAGGTTCATGGTCTTCTCTCCCTCTCACTAAGCATAACCGTGAGCGAGATGGAAGTGCGTGCTCGGAAGCGCGAAAATCATGTTTTTTTAATTTTAATGTTTTAGCCGTTTAAATAAATAAAAAAGTAAACACTGATTTCTCTCGAACATGATATTGCCGATTTTTAGAAGCCATTTTAATATTTTTAGCTTTTGAGAATAATTTGTAACGAATATTTTAAATGTATTTTAGACCCTTTTAGACCTATGTTCGTGATTTTTTTCTATCGAGCGAAAATTGCTTAATTATGTTTCTAAGCACTGATCTCCCTGCAGAAAAGCCTCGAAATTACTATTGGTATTTTTTTTAAACCATATTATTATAAACAGACGCATTATATTGTTTCGAAAACTCTGTTCGCTTAACTTCGCTGAACCTACGGCGCCTCAATCAAGTTTATTGTCTCATTACCGTGACTATATGCACAATTCTGTAATTAACCATTCTTTTCGCTGCATTATTAAAACTGCATCAGTGTATTTTAGTACATTGAAGAACATGCAAAATTAATGTAAATAATATTATGATCCACATTAATATAATTAAAAATATAAGTTTTAATATAAGACGTCATATGTAAATTAAATGTAAGTAAGTACATGTATAATAAAATAAAACCCGATATAAAAAATTGACTGCACTCGTTTACAGGGTGTCCCAAGGAGTAGTGATATACTGAAGCTGGGAGGTAGAGGACCTATAGGGCTATCTGAATCACCCCTATGTATGTTCCGCGATTTTTCGTATTTTCGGAATTATGACTTTTTTTTTAAAAATTCACCTATCGCCGAGTACGATGAGATTTTTATATATGTCGACGTGAATTATTGCGGTAGATGCTTGATTTAGACAACTTTTTCCGGCGATGTCGCACTTGCATTGATATATTGAGACTTTAGTGTTACTGACATAACAAGACACATGTGTAGATATTTTTGAAAGGTTCTCTGTATAGATATAGGAGAACTCGACTGTACCAATCTAAGTACTATTAAGGAAAGCATAACCGAATCAGTTTCAAAATAGGGATTTCGGTAGTACTTTTCTGATTCATTCGATTTCATTATTACCACGACATTAACGAGTACGAACGTAAAATCTACATAATAATAGAAACTTAGCAAGTGCCTATTAGTTGTTATTATTTAAATAATGAATGTTTTGGATTATATGTTTTCATTGCACGTAGAACCGATGGCCGTTGGGGCGGAATGGTTCTCGAGTGGCGACCACGTAGCGGAAGGCGCAGCGTGGATAGGCCCCCCACAAGGTGGCCTGATAACTTGGTAAAGGTCGCGGGAGTCCGCTGGATGCGGATGGCGCATCACCGGTCATTGTGGCACTCTTTGGGGGAGGCCTGTATCCAGCAGTGGGTGTCTATCGGCTGATATTATGATGATGATATGTTTTGATTTACGAACCGAATGACAAAATGACCAATCTGATAGCGAATTATCAGCCAGTGGTTCCGTAGAGGATCATTTTATGGAACCACTGGCTGATAATTCGGTATCAGATTGGTCATTTCGTCATTCGGTTCGTAACTCTGTAATCTCCTTTTCCCAATAAATGGCGAATCTAGTTATGTGAAACCTTTTAATATAACACTATAGAGAATAATGCCCTTATAATTATTATATTAGTGAATATGGATTGCTTTAATACTTGTAAAGGCCATATAAAATGCTATAATTCATTATTGGGAAGACATCTTATAAAATGCTGTTATGAGTAAATAATCATTATAGTTACCCTGAGCATTACTTTTATAAGAATAATTGGCCATATTAAATGCCTTTACACGGCTTTAAATATTATACAGCTAAAAAGCATTGTAACTAGCCGCTATAAGAAGAAAACATTTTCAACCCTATAAGGTAGCCATATAAATTGGATTTATGAACGTTTACATAGCCAAATTATAAGGATAACGGTAATACTAGCCAAATCTTCTTATAAGGAGCCGTTAAAAGATACATTGGCATAATGAATGCCTTTTGAAAACCTCTATGAGAGTTTAGCCCTTAAAGATTTAAATTTATAAGGCTAGTTTGTTTGTTGGGTCTACATCATATGCCTATGCATGGGGTAGAAAATCGCTTGCCTTAAGATAGCCCACAGCGCTCACGTCACGGCACTATCAAAGCAACGGCCGTGGCTCAACCCTCCCGCCGTCGAGGCGAATGTAAACAATCACCGCTAAATCGTGTTATGATAGCCATCAGCCATTAACACCTCAGCGCGATGTTATCACTGCTGTGACATCACTATACGTGTCACTGCTGTTTCGCGCTTCGCGTAATTGAGGAACAAATTGGATTTAGTTTAAAACGATAGAGAATGTTTACAATTTTACGCTGTGCTCGTTTTATAATAACGTTGATGGTGTCTTTCAATATTTATATTCACTTTGTGCTATATATGGAACACTGACTCTAGACACAAGAATAGACATTAATTATGACCAGTATTGAGTGAGTTTAAATTCGCTACTGCTTCTAAATTTCAATAAGTAGATATTTTGCAGAGCTATCTAATATCTAGTATTTTTGTACACAAAAACCTATGTCCATGCACGGGCGAAGACTATAAGCATATTGATCTAACACTCGCGAACGCGCTAGGTAACATTTTGAAGGTTACTTTCGCCTAGATTCCCCAAACAAGTCGACTATCCGCTCCACACTCCACTCTTGACTGAACGTGAACATTGCTGCTACAAAATAATTGGTTCACTAATAATCGAATTCTCGCAAGACACACATGATATGAATTTCTATCACCTCATTCTTAGTGCTTGGTATTTACATAGAACCCGGTGAGTCTGTCTCTTAACCACTTATACACTGCACTTTAGAAATGAATTTCTGTAGACTTCGTTGCACTTTTTACGACGTTACTAATAAACTGGACATAAAGTTACACCTGACTTCGACGTTTTGATTTAATACTTTTAAACTTTAAAGATTGTAACTTCTGAGCCCAGCTAAGCCGTACTTTTTATTAATTTGAAAACAGGAATACGTAAACAGAACTTAACTTAAAAACGCCTCCAGCAGGTCGATCAAGTAACGCATTGTACGCATGTTAGGTAGATCTAAATGGCAAATTATATATAGAAAAATGACACTTAAACTGTCCTAACACGCGTACGAAACGTTACATGACTACCCTTCAGGTAAAAAAAAAATAAGGCATACAGTGACATTACTGTAGCCCAGCCAGTAGCCCAACCTAGGTATAACCTTCCACTTTACAGAACACCCAGCTATAATAACGGTCCTACTTGCGTTGCAGGCGTGCAACGTAAAGGATAACTCTGTATGAAGACGGCAGGACCTGCATTTGTTTTTTTATTGTCGACATAAGGATTCCTCAAATGAATAAAAGTGTCGGCCACGTGCATATAACTCCGTTGTATGTGTCCATAAGCATCGGGGCTCGATTACCACCAGGCCAGCCGTGAGCTTTGGCACCACACAGTGGTATTAAAGAAATGACTACCTAGCTCAAAGCAATTACATGGTATGGAAAATATTGCAAGCACGACAACGTGTCGACAAGGCGTCGTGTTAACACGTTAGCGTGCATTCTTTCCCAGCCTTCATTAGCATAACAAGTAGTTTCGTTAATCAAATGTACGAAATTAATAGTGGAGTTTAGCGCCGGCATTCCGCCCCGCGATCACACAGCTATTACAAATTGCCAGCAATTACCTGCCCCCTCACCTTTTGCATGCATAACCGGATTTTTTGCCAGCACGGAACATATAATAGTTTACACTCCGTACACGTGTAGTCGTTAAGGAATATTTGTTTGTTTTTGAATAGCTTAATATGACGGGCGAGGGGACGGCTTATGCAAGATTACCAAATATAAGGTGTGATGGTTGAATATAATTTTCATGATATGACAATTTAACAGGATGACAAAAATGATATGTAGATTTATGATAATTATTTAAAACGGCAATCATGCCTATAAATTATATTAGGTTATTTATTTTACGATAGGAAATTACAAAAGGTTACGTTTCGGGTACACATACATGTCAAAAAGAAAAGATTTTTATCACGATCGTCAAAATTGAACGCAGAAAATAAAGATTATATAACAGACAATGTCCACAAACGTAAACGGCGTTTTTCTTGGTTGTATGTTATTTAGGTATGTTTTGTTTTTGCTTGTTTAATTTTGTAGCTTTTTGATTCCTTTTATCTTTTTATCCAATGTATGTCTGGTGATTTTATATTATGTATGTGTACGTTTCGTCACTGTGCCGTGGTATCACCAAATGGTCGCAACGGAAGATCAGCGCTGGTTCCGCCAGCATTACGCTGAGTTGCGACCATTTCGTGGCAAATTACGCAATTGTATGTTACTGTTTGTAAATTGCTTTGTGTCTGTCACGAATAAATGTATCTTTCTTTCTTTCTTTCTTTCTAAATATATATGTCGTAGTGAAATGGCCAAAAAAGAGATTTGAACAAATCCCTAAGGGATATGATCAAATCACGCAGGATGTTAAAATGGTGAATCTATTTTATCATTTGCCTAATTCAAATCAGTCATTTGATCAAATCTCTGAATCTGTTTAGTGAAATTACGAAATCGGACAAAAAGGCAACTCGTTTTTTCATTTCACTAGATTTGTTTAGTGATTTGATAAAATCCCAGAAACGCGTCAGTGAATTGACGAAACTAACTCGCCAATATTGGCTCCTAAATTATTAGTCATTTAAACGGTTCTGGGAGTCGGATGGCGGATAGGTTAGAAGATGGTGGCGGGAGTTCTGCTCCCGCCACCGTCTTCGTGGTTATTTTTTTTATAAAAGAGCGGAAAAAACTTAATCGCGCCCCCTTTGCTATACTCTGACCAGATAAACACTGAACAAGTTCAGAGATTTGATCAAATCACTTATACCATGTACCACTAAACAGGTCTAGTGAAATGAAAAAACGAGTTGCATTTTTTGTCCGATTTCGTCGTTTCACTAAACAGATTCAGAGATTTGATCAAATGACTGATTTGTATTAGGCAAATGATAAAATGGATTCGCCATTTTAACATCCTGCGTGATTTGATGGTATCCCTTAGAGATTTGATCAAATCTCTGTTTTGACCATTTCACTGCGACATATATATTAACGAGAAAATAAAAGCAAAAACAAATACAACATTTGCGTGTAATTTTGACCGGTATATTTTTTATAAAAATATTTTTCCGCTAGGATCATTTGTGCTCTTTTTCTAAAGCCATCATACTTTCTACCAAGGGAAGCAATCTCTGTTTGTGAAAAATAAGGGCTACGTCTTATCAAATTATGTTTCGGTTTACAAATGGATTGGACTTCATATCTAAATCCAACACTACACCAACTTCAAGGAGTTATGCTTACATCCCCCCTGCTCCGGTATGTAGATCCGCAAATATTCATTTTTACTCACTCAAAGGCGTATAAAGCTCTCCATTCCTCATCCTTTGAATGATGTTATCGCGATTTCCCAAATGTTTCGCTCTTTTTGATCTAAATTTTTTATATTTGCTTCGCGTTTTGCCTTTTCCTACCACACACTGCGATTCTTTTGTGGCACGATAAGGCTTAGTAAAAATCGAATCTTATTCGTTGAGCACTGCACTAAAAATAGCACAGTTTGTTGTTAGTCGACTGTCTGCCAACCAATCAATACGCGTCGGTTACACAATCATGTCAACCTCATACTTACTCGTTAATGACTTCCACATGCTAAAAATACAAGTCGAACAAATTGAAATAATTTGCCGGGAATTCTACCGTATTAAGGCATTAGGCATTTTAAAACAGCATAAATTATAATCACGTTTTTACTGACATTATTTCAACTTAACAGTTAGAATATCTTGCGATTATAAAATGATGAAAATGTACAAAAAAGAAAACTTTAATTAAGCTCCAGAATCATTATCAGATAACATTATTCATTAATTTTAAATGGTCCAAAGTCAGGGCCGATTCCTGATAATTTTTGCCGAGTTTCTGGCGACAGGAAATGACGTAAAATTTATCTCCAAACCAAAGGAATTACTTTGTGCCAACTTCGCGCAGATATGGAAATTTGTGAAGGTTTATAACTTTCTAGAAAATTGTTTTATTTTTTCGATTTGTTATTTTATTAACTTCGGTACCTAATTTAGGAAGTTTCTTTATTATTTGTTATGAAATTGTTTATACAGTGTGAGTGATCAGGCTTAGGTTTTGTGGTAGATTAATTAGTATGGATTTAGAGCGGCAACAAACTGATACTGCCGTGCGGTTATTTATATGGGAGGGACGGTCGGCTATAAAACGAATCAAAGAATATAACGCATTCAAATATCACGAAATTTTATCAACCTCCAAGCATCGGGTCCAATACGTTTGGGTCGTTTATGGGATATTACAGACGAAGACTCGTCAGCTCTTCGGCGGAAAAGTCAATTCGACGAAGATAACGGGACGTCTGTGGAGATTCTTACTAAAACGCCAATGTTTGTAGTCATTTCATTCCATATGAATAAAAAGGACGCGCCAATTGAATATAATTTACGGGTGGGTCTTCAGAATATGAATTTAAGAACTTTGATTTTCGAAATGTATATTTAATCCTGCCCATAAAGTTCCTTGCGCGCCCATATTATTTATGGGTTTCGTAACAAAACTTCCCTCAACAACCTAATGGTATGAAACTAATATGTATGTCGGTGTGCGTGTGTGTCACGTGGCTGACATAGGGGTCTATAATTTTTAGCAGTAACTACTATAGCAATACATGTGTTAATCATAATAGTTTTAAAATAAAATTGTATTTTGTGCACCCATTTCGCAAAAGCAGCTTGAACGTGCCAAAATAAAATTAAGAATTTGGGGTATCGTTTGAAGTTATTCACATCGATTTTATTTGGAAGCATACATTTATTGTTATCGGTATAAAGTTAAAAACGAATAGGTAGGTAGGTGATGTTTTAAAAGACCGTATTTTAATCTATGCTTGCCATATACGAGTAATATTGCTAAGAATTTCTTACACTAAGTGTCTCGGAATCCTGTTGTATTCTAACTAGTAACATTAGAATCATATTCCTTCCAATTACATCCACAATTATTACACATAGCAAACGCGTCATCAATAACCCATGTCCGAAGTCCACTAGGAAATATTACACGCGTTTCGTTATCAGGATTGTGTCGGCCCTCCGATACACACACTGAGTAAGAATGTGATAATAGTTGCCTGTGGTTCATTTTCTACACGCACTAAGGCTGCGTCCTCATGATGTTTGCTTATTTTCAATAGTCGATGTTGTAATGGGTATAATAACACACGTATTTAATAGTACATTGTGATACAAGTGAGGTATGTTGATAATTACATCAGAGGCGAAATTGTTCCCGCGAACCGCAGGTGAGCGTGATAAGGAAGCCGAGGATGTAATTATCAAAGCTCACGCGTATCATACGACGTTTTTCAACACATTTTGCGAGGAAAAAATCATTTTCAGAAGATGAAAATTTTATAGGCCTGCCAAATTATTTTCTTTACATTGAGTAAATCATTTAAGATGACAACAGGTTTTTACTGACAATTCCACATCGCCAAGAATTTCCAGTGGCGTCCATTCTATTTATCACTTTTCTAGTCACCACGAGTCAACATTTTTGATAATAACCAAACACGGATAAACATACAAATATTTGTGAAATAACCTATAATGGCACGCAACAGTTTTGTTTCGTGAAGTTTGCGCAGTGCGGGCACAGAAATCTCTAAACAGCCAATACAAAATAAAATAATATTTTCGTTTTAAATTGTTATCTGTATTAAATCCATGCAAAATATTATCAAAAGTTTTATTAAATTAAACGTTTGTATATCATATACAAAAAGAAATAGTCAATTAATTAACAAGAAGGATTTAATTTGTTTAGTCGAGTAAGAATCCATTTACCGAAAATTAAAAAAAAAGCTGTACATTCTGTACAACCCGGCTAATATATCATATATTCATGCATATATCTTGCTGCAAGGTGCCAACGTGACTCAATCGGTATATAACCATTGCACACAAGTGTTGTAATGTTATAACACACACGTGCTTAATATCTAGGATTATGTGCCTAAAAGCGACACAATAAGTGGTAGGTTACGAACAATTGTGTTGAAAAATACCTTATTACATTGTGATTTTAATTTTACACAGGAATAACTTGACAGAAATTTGTATATTGTGTAATTGTATTTGTCATTTTATTTTATTATTTAATTTAATGCGATTTGTACGTACGTATGTAAATTTATTGCATATACCTTAGTATATCAATTTTAATTTTTCATTATTATTGCATAAACCTGGACGATCGCTGTACGAATAAGTAATATTTTAACTGAAAAGTACTGTATCATGTGGAAATTGTACAATGAAATGAAATAAACTAAGCTAAACATCGGTAGTTTATTGTGAAAAAAATATAATGTTGTATTCACACGTGAATTTTCTTCTTTTCTATACATTAGTCAAAAACAACAGAGTCCCACTTGCAGGGTGGTCCAGAGTGACCGCAGCCTATGCGTCCACTGAGTGGGCAGTGTAACTCCATGGGCGCGTTTCGCGACGATGTTCTATTACAAAAGGGAATTGGATCTTGATTCATTGGTTCGGAAAATCGGCAGCGTACCTTGATAATTTCATTTCTGTACAATTTGACCGCGTCCGTGGTCAGACGATTCTTGGGGCCTCCGCGGACCCGAACACAATATAGGGACTCCCTGCGGTACTCTCGCACAATACTAAGCTTTTATTGCCTCCTTTTACAATCTCCCATTACCTCCAAGGTTCTGCTACCACTGGGAATTAGTTTTGTTACAGTTTTTTTTATTTTTCCCTTTGAACGATTTTCTATGATTTGAACAGTTTTTCTTTTTATCACAAGTTGTCAATGGCGCGAGAACTTTTAGCAGGTTTATGTGATAACAGTTGGCTATCTTATCAACTACATGGTCTTTTAACTCACCAACTCTCTAATCGTTTGATTTCATGCAATGTAAACGATTAGCTAGCCATACAAGTCTATTAGCCTAACAACGGAATTGCCAGTTCACAACCGCTTTAATATTTTGGTCTAAACCCAAAAAACATTTCAGCTCATTTCTATTTATTTATTCGTATGGCATTACTTAATTACAGAGTTGCTTTACTAAATTATTATAATAAGATATTTTTATAGCACGTGTAAGATATTTCACACATTTAGAACTTAACTTACCTACTTATTCATTTGTTGCATAATAATCACGTCGCAAATTAGATCTAACAAGTTCTCAATTGTTCTTATTTTGTTTTGACTTTCTAATAAGTTTTAATTGAATGCAGTGCATTAGGATTGGCTAACCTAGTGATATGTAGCCAAACAACTAAGTTGACGGTTAATAAGTACATTACATTATGGTCTACACAACACAAACATTGCTGTTTATTTTTATAATTCATCTATTTTTATAACACTAACATTGCTGTTTATTCTTATAATTCATATGGATAATTTTGAGTGGCATGGCATTGAGCTTGCTAAACATTCAGTTCAACAATAACGTATAACGCTACACTTGTTCGCAATGAAATCTAAGTCGCAATGATTGCAGTAAGAGCAATGCTATCGCCAGTGGCCGTATAGCATCAAAATATCGCATTAGAGACCATTATACTTCTGGACGATGCACGATGCGAGCAGATCTGGCTTTTACAGTGATTGCATTGGTGCAAATAAACGAGGGTGTATTGTAAATACACTTGCTGGCAGCACAAATTGAAAAATTTGTAAAATTCATGAATATGAATAAGTGTTCCGTAGACGTAAATGGGACATCAATTATGCAAAATGTATTGCATTGATCGTCGCTGCCGCTGTGGTGCGGGTTCGGTGCTCTGCGATGCGCACAATCGATACTCATCATTTTCGTCAATCGTGTAGGTACTGCAGTGGGGTTTTTATTATTTTACGACGATATGTGCTTAAAATTATGTGGTAAAAATATTTGGACCAAAGTCTGTGAGTAAAAATAGGTAGACAGCATTTCGCATTTGCTGTGACTTTAACAATTTCAAAGATGTAGGTAATTTCTAGTAATTTTTGACAATTGACAATCAAACCAAATTTTTCCTAAGGGATAAAAGAAGAAGAATAAAGAAGATGCTGGGAAGAAGATGCCTTGTTTTTTAATTGATTGAATTATTATCTAACGTTTATTATATAAGTTTGTTTGCATATTACTCGTATATTCTCACCGAATGGACGCTGCGGAAGACCAGCGCTGGCTACAAAGCTAGCAACATGCTGAGCTGGGTCCATTTCGTGGCAAAGGAAAATATGCTTTTTATTTTATTTCATTTATTATCTCTATGCTGTGTTTGGCACGAATAAATGTTTTGATTTGATTTGATTATTATAATAAATATGACTGTATTACCAACGTTATTTCACGGTTCCCGATGAAAATGAAACAAAAATATGTAAATGGACCCATTGGTAACTACATTCACTGCAGCGGCAGACTACTGATATAGTAAACATTCTTATAACAGCTACCTGTAAAAAAAAATTACGCTATACTGATGTGCTATACTGGAATTTTATTAAGGATTTTCTTGAGCTCAAAGGTAATTCATTCAGAGTGAATGAAATCGGAACATAATTATTAAAATCGATTGTTACTAAACGCCATTCATAAGTGCAGAATTTAAAAAAACTAAAGATAATAACTTATTAATAGCTTTTTCTTCTACATCACTTATGATACGTATGAATCCAGTTTCGACAAAAAAACATCGAAGAGAACATCAATACCCATTGATAAGGTGAAGCCAAATCTATTCGACGTCCAAACTGGCAAAGACACAATGTGGGTATGGGACCCCAAAAGTGTAGCTCATATAAACCACCTATAACCATATAAAAGTTATGGCATAAAGTTTTTGCAGTATAATACCTACCACTGTTTCCAAACAACGCCGCTGAGGCCCTGTTATATAATGATGCGTTAGACCTTATGGTTTTTTTTGTAGTCTAGTAAATTTGACATTCATTACCAACATATTGTAAGAACGCCTGTTGTTTCCTGCACCTCTGTCTCCCTGTATTTGTGTGTATTATTTTAAAGTTGCTTTATCGGTGTGACTTGTGCAATAAAGAGCATTGTTTAAAGTCTATATAAAACTTGTGTGAAAACACCAATACCATTAGCCATCAGGCGTAGGTATTACTCGATTCCCGAAGACTTAGATACCCAACTCAACATTTTTTCATTCCCTACCACGTACGACTATCCTACTGTTCCCACCCCTGTGCCTTGCGACTAAAAGTCCGGACGCAGCGTTCGGTGAGCGATGTCAACTCCAAATTACAGGGCACGGGAATTCAGAGAACTTGCGCCCGCACTTCTCCTTGCACTCAAAGCTTTGTGCTGTGGCCGATTTTTACGCTTTGCTTGCACTGTTCCGATAGGCAAACATCGTTTACACTGTAGGTTATAGGTACTGCATGGTTCTAAAGGTATTTTGGATTGCTTAGGCCCGGTTTTATAAAGATCCGTTAGATCAAATGTCAGATCCAGTTTCAGTAACGCCATAAACGTACATTAATAATTGATATCAGGTCCAATATTCAGAGCAATAACGCGTAGCTGCTGTTTCCAAAAGGTAACCGGATGGCTCTCGGTATTTGAGCTCCCGAATTGTTGTGGAACCGCCCTGGTCAACCCGAATTGAGCCAACTTGCACTGGGGCGGAAATATTTTTTTTTAATGAAAAACATGCTTTTATCGCGAGGCAGCCGATAAAACAGCGGTTGCCTAAAAGCGTTTACGCTGTTTATATAATGAAATGCTGATTCAATCGAATACCTGGCGATTTTTTTTCTCTCCGTCTTTTTTTTATTCCGGTCCAAGTTGGTTCAGTGAGGGTTGCACAGGGTGGTACCACAACGCTTCAGGAGCTCAAATACCGCGAGCCATTCGGTTGCCTCTCGGACTTTAGAACTACGCGTTATTGCTTTAACTATATAAAGTATCTTAAAATACCGCATTTTCATGGTCTAGAAATATTGTACTTACTTTTCGTTGGAAAATGAAATGTGTATTTTTTCTCGATGTCGCATGAAGTATATGCGACACAAAAGAACAAAATACATTTTTATTACACCAAGAGCTTCAGAAAGTTATAGATGCAGATAAAACATATTTATTTATTGAAGCTGTATAGCACCATGGACCACCAGGAATTATTCATGGACGAGATAATTCTAATGGCATTCCCTGCCAATCAACAATTCAGCTAATTAGAAACTGTTAGTACAAACCATATCGGTCACAATAATGATGTGGTTATAAATGTATTCGGTCACAAGTATGAGTTGATAATAATTTGATAACTAGTCAGCGTAGATGACGCCGGGCGTAGCATAGTCGCCATTTCATCACTTATCATCGTGGATAAGACTAACCTTCACTCTCACACTTGCATACTTATCAAACAATGATGGATGTGTTATCTACAGCGGTAAGCGATGAAATGGCAACCCTTGCAGTAAAACAAAAGAGGGCATAATAACTTAGAACTCAGAAAAGACGCATCTAGAAAGTCCAAGGTAAAGCTAAAGGTCTTCCTATTGTTCTAATCTTATAGATTATATGTAGTCTTTGTAAAACTGTTCATTGAAAATGAGTCTGGCGTTAGTAAATTAATTTAAATATCATTATTATTCTGACAACTTTATACACTTTTGCAACACGGTCCAGTTTTCAGTGACAATGAAAATGTAATCAGCATTACAAAGTATAAAGAAGTGAAGAGTTAAAACGTGAAAAGAAAATGTGCATCGGAATGAATTCTGCTTTTGCTACGCGGGTAGCTGCCACACGTATTCATATCACAGTAGGAATTAAAACAGTACGGAAATATCGAAACGAGTAGTAAACTTGATTTATCCTTAAATTTAATTATAGTCTAAACCTTACAGTATTGTTGCCTCTGAATCTTCAAGAAATCCGGTTTATTTACAGTTTCCTTTACTTTTCATTTTAAAAAGTTTTTTCTGTAAATCTGTTGTTCTTAACTACTCAATGTTTATGTTTACGGGCAACCACTGGGGGCTGCAACACAGTGAAAACTAACGCAGTCTCCAGGGCTCTAATTGTAATGTAACAAATGTACTTTTGAACAATAAAGATTTTTATTATTATTATTATCTCTTTATTTAATATTTCTCTTAAGTTAGGTTTTTACAATAATTATATAAAAAGTAAAATATAAAACAATACATATAAAACATAAAACCATTATAAAAACCTAACCTAGGGTACCGCCGGCAGCGAGGCGGGGCCTAAGCTACCGGTGGTCAGGGCGACAGAGACAGGAACCTCCTGACTATTCGCGCAGTGTCCAGGAGTATCGCCTTCTGTATCTGACCCTTGATCCAGCCATCTAGCGAGAGTCTCTTGAGGTGACGGTCGAGACTCTTCGCTATCAAACCGTTCGCCGAAACGACTATCGGGACGATGTTCGTCGAATCAACATCCCACATGGCGGTTACCTCGTGAGCCAGGTCTAGGTACTTGCTGGCTTTGTCCTTTTCGGCCTTCACGAGGTTCTCGTCATGGGGGATGGTGATGTCGACGAGCACTGCCTGGCGTTTTGATCGATCTATCAACACGATATTGCTGGTGAATAATTCTGGCTACAAGGTTATGTCTGTGCAAGTACTCCCCGGGACGGCGGCATGCCCGACAAATGTCGACCGTACCGTCCTTCAGGTTTTTTTTTTTTTTTTATTGTTTAGAAACAAACAGTCTTTAAAAAAAATACACATCAGTAAGTTAGCTAATGGCTATGTGAGTAATACAGTTATAGACCTATAGTTTCATACATTTTTATAGAGTTACATGTTAAAAATATGAGAAAAGAATTTAAAATATGTTTAAAAAATATGATATACCTCCGGTAGTTGTTCGTCATGATTACTTCGTCCGCAATTGCACAGACAAAACCTTCGGTTTCCCCGAAGAGATCCCCGAAACGTAGCCAGTTCACCGACGCGAGCAGATCTACATCGGACCCTGTGAGGGCCTTGTAGAACCGCCCGTGTAGCTCCTTGCTCCTCCATACCGCCTTGCGGTCCTCGGCGCTCATTACTTTAAGTCTGCGCCAGTTCTCGTTTGCCAAGGAGAGCGGGGTGAAGTTTTCGTCTACTGCTACTACGTCGCGATGCATCCCACACTCGTTGTTTAGGAAATAATCCCTGAGGTGTACAGTCCTCGCGGTTGTGGAGGTCTTTGGCATTTAAAAAACCGCGACCTCCACACTTCCGCGAGATGTACAGTCTCATAACAGACGAGCGTGGGTGTAGCATGCGATGCGCAGTAAGCAGTACTCGGACTCTTCGATCCAGGGCATCCAGCTCAGTCTGAGTCCACCTTAGTACGCCAAAGGAGTAAGTAAGCAAGGGCATCACCCAGGCGTTGAAGGCGCGCACCTTGTTGCCGCCCGACAAAAGACTATTAAGTACTATGGTCAGGCGACAAAAGAAGCGCTCCTTCACCACCCGCTTTACGCCCTCACCCTCAATACCCAATGACTGTGACATACCAAGATACTTATAGGTTTCTGCTTCGGAGATAGATTTGAGGGACATTGTCTCAGAAAGTTGCAAATTTGTTGAATTTACAACTTTCCCCCGCTGTACATGCATGACCGCACATTTATCGACACCAAATTCCATTTTGATGGCGCTACTGAAGACTTCTGTTGTTTTCAGTAGTTCCAACAGGTCATGTTCATTTGGTGTAAATAGCTTGAGGTCATCCATATAGAGCAGATGAGAAATAACCTCACCCTCTCTCCGAAGCCGGCAACCTAGTCCTGAAACCTTCAGCAGGGTGCTAAGCGGATTCAGCGCTAGACAGAACCACAAAGGACTCAGACTGTCGCCCTGGAAGATTCCATGTTCAATCCTTATAGAGTACTGCGGACCAGAAGAACAATCTCCTCCCCCCGGTTGACGAAGGATTGTGGTCCACTGCCCCATGCAAGCGCCTAAGAAGGATCTCAGAGCTGCATCAACTTTATACAACGCAAAAAGAGGGGTGTTATAAGTAACTATAACGTGTCTGTGTATCTGTGTATCTGTCTGTGGTAGTTTAGCTCCCTAACGGATGGACCAATTTGAATGCGGTTTTTTTGGGACATAGATAATTTTATCCCGAGTGTCCTTAGCTATGTTTTATGAGAATCAGTTCAGTCATTTTTGAGATATTGGACTTTGAAATGAAAATGTGGGGATTTTTCAACTTTTCTAACTTGTAGTTATTATGAGACACATATCTCGAAGATTGTACATTACAAACTAGATTATTGTATATAATCAATACTATGTACCTACCTATTTCAGATCTTCTATCTGAATAATCTTTTATCTCTTTATTTTATGTAAACGTTAGCTGAAAACAACTCGTATTTCAAAGTTTACCCATATAGGTATATATCGTTGATGTAACAAAAACAACAAACCAGTTCATTAACCTACGGTATAATCTGGTAATATTTACGAGACCACTACCGCAACAAGCTGTTACTTCAGCATGTAAAGTATGTAGGAGCGCTAACTATCCCACAAATTCTAAGGCCACGTGTCACCTGACACCTAAGCGGCTATCCAAAAGAGAAAGGCAGTAACGTTTCATGAATACCATAGATTCTTAATACATTATTGTACGCCTTATAAGTCACCGCGGTTGCCACACTGTCGCTTCCTCCACTGTGAATTCACCGTCTAGGCATTTACTTGAAGATTGCACATTGCAAGCGCAAAATTTGTAATCTCACAAAAATGCACCTAGCGACGCGTGCATTCTACAAATGAAAGCCCAGCACCCTTATAATTTTGGCTGCAAACAAACGATGAAAGCAATTTAGTCAGACGAAATGCAAGCGTGGAGCCGAGTATGATATTTTCGGTTTGATGCGAGATACCTATTGCTTAGTTACTAAATTAAAAATTGACTGCTCACCTTCTTAGTTACTTTCACTCGTAAATTATTTGAGTGATTTAAAATTAAAATACGAAAGAGCACGAGTTAACGTTATACGCGAAGAGTGTAAATTGACCTACGAACGACTTTATCCCCTTTTATCCGCTTCTATCTCCTTTTCTCTATCCAATTTAACTTAGTTGCTGCAAAAACATTGTAATTTGTCCATTTCATAAATAGTGAGCAATATTGCCAACAAAAATGACAGAGAAACGATATTTGATTAAAATAAAATGGAATAACACGATGTACTTATATGTTCGAGTACCTATTATACAGACGATTAATTAACATCGTCTGTATAATAGGTACTCGAACGTATACGTACATCGTTAAAATGAATTCAGAAAAAATACTCGGCGCCACAGATTTTTCTGACGAACATAAAAGCTAATACGTTTAACTGTCGGAGCTCATTTCCTTGCTGGAATTTTAATTCTCTTAACGCTTTGCCCGAATTAAAGTTACGGCGAACAATATAATTTTTATAGTCCTTAAAAATTACTCCTTTAAAATACGAGCCTTTTTCCGAGACAGAGCTTAAGGAGAATGGGCATTTGGAACGCAATATTCGGATGGCATTAAAAGCAATCGAATCGTTACAGGCGGTTCCAAGGGGCTTCTGCGATATCCCGTCGCCGGCGAGCGACTCTATCCCGGCACGTTCCGTCAATAATTTTCTTTGAACATCACAGATCTCGTCCAAGTACAATCGACGCGCAGTAAACATCGAATAAAGCGGCATCTATATAATATAATTTTTAGCTGTTACATTTCTTGTTTTTCGTCGAATCCCGTTCCACAAGTGGGCAATAATTGAAAACGAAACTGTTGTGCGGAGGCGGGACCGTGAGACACAGCATAAAGGCGCTCAAAATAGATTGAACGTATAAAATTTTCAGTAGAAATTCGCACGAAGCGGTACCGTGGGAGGTGCTGTGTATCTTTTTACTTTGTGACCTCACTTTTTATTCCATTAGCGGGTGTGCGGGCCCCTCTAGCCCTGTAGGTGAATATCGTGGAATAACAAAAGCGATTAGTAACTATATATACAAATGTGTTGCACAACCTGCATTACTCCTGTGGCCAGACTGAATTAATCATGCGCGCTATGAATTCCACGAACTACTGACGCTTATTAGTTAGTATCAAATAAATATATTTTATGATCTTCTTCCTTAGTTAGTTTATATGGATCCATGTATACGGATTGCTAATATTTATTAGTATCATTAATGTCAACGAAACCAATGTAATTCTTAATAAAAAACCTGTACACTTCATTTTAAAAATTAAAGCATCTTGGTTAAAAATCCCATTTTCGTTCTTTCATCACAGTTTATCTTTACAATAATCCTCACATTGCATTGGTGGAACGGACACTTTATGTTTAATCTTATTTTCCCTATGAGACACATTGCTCCACGTTGGCTGCAGTGAAAGAGCAGCGCGCAACGCGATTATGTACAATACTTCGAGACTAGAGTTTTGTAATCTCAAGATCATGAACAAAGTCACTTGGATAGATTTTTCAGGTTCTTTGAGTTCAACATAATCTTTTCGATATTTTTATAAAAAAGGCCTTATAGACCATTTTCTATAGGATCATTTTTCGATGAATTTTCTTAATTTTAGTCAATCGTGTCATCTAGGTTACAACGTCAGTGAAAATTATGTCAAAATTACACTTGGACCATAACAACATAATAAATTAGATTCCGTTTTTTATCGACACCCAAAACGAAATAATATATGCTGTATCAAAAATTACATGTATGAAAAATCGAATGCTTAAATAGCGCTTACGTATGTGTCTGAAATTTTCTCAATTAATGTTAATGGCGGGAGGCTTTTGCGTGGGACACTACAGGCTGACAATAATAATAATGATAATAAGCATTTTTTAATACAGTTGCTCAAAAAGTGGTACTTTTTGTGGCTGCGTAGCGTACGAGAAGCTCAATTTCTCGAACTAGTGCTTTTTACTTTTTATTGAGCTTGTGTGTGATTTGATTGGTTTAAGCAAATCTAGTTGGCCGCGCGCCACTCGAATTCTGCTCTGTGATTGGTTGAAAAAAATCTAGATGGCCACGCGCCCCAAGAATACTACTGTATACTGCTCTGTGACTGGTTGAAATATTGAAGCTGCGCGCTTCACTCGCACTGATATGGAAGTGAAGTTGTAAATTTCGTAAAGTTTTTTTCGCAATTGTATTAAAAAACGTCGTTTACAACACGTGTGAAATGTACTATTACAACACAAGTGGATCATACACATGTTTCTGAAACACTCGAAGCTGCTGCGATAAATACTACTGTGCGGGAGCATGGTTGCCATCGCTTATCTGTGTGGGTAAGACATCCGTCACTTTCGCACTTACGTCACTTACTTGTACAGAGATAAGTGACAAAATACCAACCATGCTACGCCCGCTGCTGACGGTAAGGAGGGAATAGGTCAGTTTGCAACGTTGTTTCTGGGAACTTGATTCAAATTTATGTCCATTGGTGGACCTAGATCTTGTATTCTCTATTTCGCAACTTGAAGTTCAATTTCATACCAATCCTGCTGCGTTAGTAAAACTCTTAGTTAATCTTACTGTCGATTTCCACTTGTCCCGATTCTGAGAAATCTTTGGCCAATCGTTGGGAAATACGTCCAGGTCGGCCCGCCATCTTCGTCTCGGCCTGCCACGCCGTCCCCTCCCATCGTGCGGCACCTTCTCGTGGCTAGTTAACCAATGGGGACGCATGAGGCAGACGTGGCCAACTCATTTCCATTCCAGCTGTGCGGTCTTGGCTCCAACGTCAGCAATGCTATTTTTTAAGGCCAGCGTAGATCTTCGGATCCGGTCGATCCGTTTGACTCCCAGCATGCTACGCTCCAATTCTCGTTGGTAAACCTTCTATCCGGTCTTTTGAGTCTAGTGTGTGACAATGTTTGTTCACCGTAGGTTAGAACCGGCAGAATAAATATGTCGACAAGTCTTCTTTTCAGGGTTAAAGAAAAATCTCGTCCATATATGTATTCTTCCAGTTAGTTAATCTGTGATACACAAAAATTGCTGGGGTAGAGTTTAGATTTGGCGGAGGAAAGAAAATATTATATTTATATTTGTATGAGCCATGCGCCATCTCGCATTTCCTTTAAACTTATAACACTTTTGCAAAATATTTTACAACCAAGTAAAACAAGAATTCTTATCGGTTATCGCATTTTGCATTTATATGCGCAGTGTACGGCGCTATTGCTCTAACACAAAACTTTTTATTTCCGTCTATAGCAAGTCAATCGTCTGCGAAAATTTTTCAGGCAAACTTTAACAGTGGAGGCAATCGCTCCTGAAATTCGAAAATGAAATCGTTCCAAGCGTCGCAAAGATTTATCGATGAATGTTCCCAACTTTTGGGGCATAAAACTTATGACATGTAATCATATTATATTCCATTCAAACCTAGCACCGTGAGTGCCTTTTATTTTAACTTTCGTGAAACTATATACAGAGGCTTTGTTTGCTCTGTGATTTATAAATGTGTGTGTTCAACCAAATACAGAGCGAGTGCTTAGCGTTTAAAACCAATTGAAGGATCATTTGAATTGTTGTTAATTGTCTATTAAACGTAGGTAAAAAATTCTATAAAATAATTATTCTGCGACTATTAGAGTATTCTGAGACAACTTACAAGTTATTTTATAAAATTATACACCGTGGACATGAATACTCTCACAGACTTAAAGTGTATTTGTGCATAGATTTGGAAGCCAAGTTTTCTCGGTTCAGCCTAATTTAGGATAAATATAGCTTTTTTATATAAATGAGTTTAGTGTCGTAAATTATAATTCGAAACTAGGAAAATAATAATTCTATTTCAATTGTGAAGTTGCTACTTTGTATCCAAGTCAAAACATACTTTTAGACATAATTCATGTACTTATTTTCAAAAGATTAAGTAGCAAAGCTGTTGTTAAATAAAAACGAACATGTTGATCTATTTGTACGTACACATTCTCTCTCTCATTCTCTGATAGGTTCTATTAAAATATCATAGTGGCTGAACGTGCACACTCTGAATATTAATTAGAATTGAGAAAAATACAAGCTCCCGGTGTTAATTCAAGCACAAATGAACTCAATCATGTGTAAATGGATAAAACATATCAGAAACAGATAGAAATCCAATTAAAAGTAAGCGTTTCATCCCCGTTATTACATTTAAAATTGCTATATGATCTGAGGGTTTCATATGTGTACCTATGAACCACGGTTTCCATTAATACGTACATTTTCTTGTTAAACTACAAGTTTAATGCGTATTCACCTCCAACAGAGTTTTCATAATAATTATTACCAAAAATTGGCTTAAAGTGTTAATATTTACAACAATATAAATTTTCGGTCAACTCTGCTAACACAACGGCATCTTATTCTCTCCCACAAACGTATTGCTTCAATATTGATCTCCATATTATCTACTTTACCTACTTATTTAAGTAACTATGAAACAAACGGTCATACACAAAGCATTTTTACAATTTCGAGAGACCTATAGCTTCCATCACTCAAAACAAATAACATTTATAATACAGTGAAATTAGCTCAAAATTTGTCAAAATTAAAGGACGACTTTTATCTATTAAAGCAAAAAAAAAGATAAATTATTAAAAACTTTTGTATTTGGTGGTAGATTGCGCTAAAACTATAAAAGATATCGCTTTTGTATGTATGAATGGTGTATAATAAATTTATTAAGGATTTTTTCGTTCCTATACCGTTTTGACGACCGCTTTAATCAAGCTTTTATAGCCTAGTTGGTAGTGAGCTTGCCTACGAAGCAAGAGGTCCTGGGTTCGAATCCCGGTACGGGCAAAAATTTGTGTGAAGCTCATCCCGGAGGAGAGGGCAGAGTAAATAAAATTAAACTTTTCTCTATAACCTACATATCCTGATAGATAAAAGTCGTCCTTTAATTTTTGGCAAATTTTCCATACATTCTGATCTAATTTTCTTGTATTACTATAGGTACTAATACTAACTGAACTGATAGCTCCACAGATACAAACTTCTCCCAAGAAAGTAGATAAAATTCGTACGCTGGGAATGCGATCGCGATTGGTTAGGTTCAATACATATTTGTCTATTTAATTGCTTCAAGAGATTGAAATACTTACTGTTAACATTTTAAAGTATTTTTTCTACTCCTGTACTTTTATCTGTCATTTACATAGACCCGAATACTAACATAAAGACATACAAAATAAGTCTGCAGAAAAGTCTATACTCTATTCCCCATAACAGTACGGCACAACCGTGCTGTTTTGTCGCCAAAACGATACGCTTAGCAACCATACGCTTATAAACCCGGGTAGTATTACGTGATCAACACCAATTTAACAACAAAATACATTATATACTACCAACTTAACAAACCACTGATATGTTTTTACTTCAAAGAAATTATTGTACTAAAGGCATTGCTGCTAACTTAAGCAAAACCTTATTCTTAATATGACAGTACTGGCAAGTTGAATTAAGAACAAAACAGACCATAAACAAGAGGTGTCAATGTGTCATGTTTCCAATTTCCCACCAAAGTTCCAGTTGAAAATTAAAAGACGAAATATGATAACTATTCGTTATTAATAACTTCTTAAGATTTGATTCGTGTTTGTGAAGTGAAGAAAAATGTGTACGTTCCCTTTAAAATGGACGAAGAAGAAAATAACTGCACCGCTGAAGAAATTGCGTGAGTAGTAATAGAACTGAAACGGAAAACTTACTGCCTGGAAAGTCAAATGCTATTTATTTAAAATTAGTCGTAGAAAAAGTATTGTATGCAACGGTGTATAACTTGGTCTTAAAACGCTCGTGGCGTCTTTAATTGCGATGCTCGCCAAGGCTCGCATCGCAATTCACGACACTCACGTTTTAAGACCCTAATTATACAACAGTTGCATAAAATACTGTTATACCACCAAAGTGGCATTGACAGGTATAATTTACTATTTACGTGAGTTTTATTATGACCAGTGAAAAAGGATCTTGCAATCATTATTATAAGTGATTTTATTTCGTTTCATAATGTTATTATCAGAGCTCGGCGGGGGTGAGCCGTTTTACGTCATTAATGTCATTTAGTTGTGTCTTGTAGATATTAATATGGGTAAGGTTGGGTACACCTCATAGAAATATTTAAAAAAGACAACACTAAAATGAAAATGGATTACAAATAGAATATTAAGCTTATTTATTTATTGTACATTTTCTGTGCAATTATAATAAATAACTATAAGTTTACCTATAAATTTTCAATTTTGAATGAATTTCGCCTTGAGTTTGATATCCATTTATAGATAGTTGTCATTATATTTCACGAAGAGAGAATATGGCATCCTTAAATAGATTTATTGCCTATCTAAAGAGGTTTGATATCATATGATATATCACTTGATTAACCTTCTTTGTAAAATAAGGATATATACCTTAATATTATCGAAACGGAAGTTTGCTTTAATACTTGTTAAAAATGTTTTCACTCTTAAGCGGAAAGCTGCAAGATAGATAAATTAAATTCCGTAGATTCTTCTAATAAAATTCATTTGTTTTGAATGCGAAACGCTAGCAGAAAGGCAGCCTAAATAAAATAACTTCATTAATTTAAAATAAAATTACATGTTGGGCCATTTACCCTTGAATGTCAAGGTATGTCCATGTTAATGCAAAAACTGAAAACGGTTCACCCCCGCCGACCTTTGGTTATTATTGATAGAAATAACTTGTTCCCAGCAGTGTATCTTTTAATTTATAAGTTAGCTAACCTAGGATACGTAATACGTTTGTATGAACACAACTGTAGACACCAGTTGACTTAAATAAAGGATTTCTTTTCGTTATAAACCACCATTACATTGAATGATATGACTGAATATTTAGTTTCGAACAATAATTATGGTCAGCAAAAATAGAAAGATGGGTTCAAATTGTTTGAGATGACGACTTTTTAATTTATGAGTCATATAAATTGCGATTGAAAACGTTTTCAAGCTCAAAAATCTAAACTTTAACTGTATGAGAGACAGTATAGACACATCTTGCGATGCACGAATCTTATTACAGCAGATACATTTCTGCGTACATGCCTTCCGCGACGGCTGGCGGATTAACCGATGCAATGCGTGACGCAAACAAATGGACCACATTACACGTGATTGATTCGCATGTCAAAACGCCGCCAATTGTGCTTCCTGCTTGCCTGACTTTACTTAGGAAATCAGATACCTACCTCAGTTGATTCTAACGTGACGTTGCCTTAGGAATCCGGCTGATGGTAATAGTTATTTGTGTCACAAGGGAGCAAAATAGTATATTAACGGCGAGGGCGGTGTATTGAATCCTGAGCGTAGTGAGGGATACAAGTGTTTACGCCCGAGACGAAAATAATTTTGCGACCGAGTGACACATACTATTTTTCACACCGACTATGAGGAAATTTAAAAAAAGCTATCGTTAAAATATATCTAAATTATCTTAATTTTTATTACTAATTTTTGAAAATTACGAAATATTTAATTATTAAATTTCAATTTTTTTTTTATTTAAATTTTTATACAACATTGTTATAGTTAAAACTTGAAATATGTTCGTTTTGAATCGACTACGATGAAATTACAATCGATTATTTTAGTAACATCTGTGTTTAATTGGCACATTGCGTACAAATGTTCCAATGCCAATGTATAGATTAAAAAAGTAGCTTGAACAGAAAAGTAGCGTTTTGGTCCCTCTCGTGGAGCAGAATCTTACTTTTCGGAATGAAAGGTGTGAAAAAGTTGTTTTCATCGCTTGATCAACTTTTTTTCATTCACTGAATTGATGAGTGTGTACTATACATATGACTAACTTAACAAGCTGTTTCAAACTATATTAATAACACGTGATGTTAATTCGATGAACCTTTAAACGTCTATCATCTTCAAACCTTGGGAGTAATAAGCACGTGAAACAAAGTCTTTATATTCACAGAGATGATTGTCTGAAGAATATATTAATATGTAATTATTTATTTGTGTAGAATTTAAATAAACATTTTTTGTTAGTCTAAGCAAAGTTGTATTCAAATCAAATATAAGTAAGAAAAAAAATGTGTACGTAACCACTATACCCAACGCTACGAACAATACAGACACATAGCGAAAAACGTTTGTATGGAAAGTGACACCACAGTGTTCCCCTTTAGGTTCCCAACTCCATTTTTACATTATTTTAGCTGGTCCGTGGACGAATGCCAATAACAACTTGTTAATTTCACTAGTGGTTCTCGCAAAATGAAGGCTCGGACTCATATTTCCAACTCATGAAATATTTATAGCGGTATAAGCAATCCCACCATTGGAAGTCTAGACGCAGTGTGAATGAGATGAAATGAAATATTATCGACTCTGTACAAAACTGTCCTCGTGTTTATAGCAGCTTTGAAGTCAGATTTAGACACGTAATCCTTTAGTAATGCTCGGGATTATATACAGTCAGAAAGTCTCAAGACTAGATCCTTCGTTATCGGTAGTATGTGGATCATCTTTACGACGAAAATGTAGCGCGGTACCTCAGTACATTTTGGACTCATCCACATCAAGCGTATATTTTAAATATGTTGCACGTTTTTAAGCTATTCAATCATACTAGATTTTTATACAATTAAAAGCCGAAGTATACAGTGTGTTGCCAGCACGCGGGCATTAATTAAAACTGATATTTACGTGCACCATCTGCAATTTTATTTTATATTGACCGTTTCTAATTGACTGAGATGTAGACAATAGAATAGAATAACAAAGTAGATAACCCTACAGCGATCTAAGTAAGTTAGTTCAGTTATTGGTTTGCAATAGGTTATCTTTTTGCAATATTAGTGTAAGCATCGAGCTCGTCCACACAGAGGCTTTATCCGATCGAGAGCAGTGACGTGGTACGAACGGAATTGTTAGCTGCCACAGAATAGTTTCGAGCAGCTTAGTCAGTTTAATAACAATAAAATAAAATAAAAAATGTTTCTTAAAAATGTTACTTTTCCCTGTTATAGTACAATAGCTTCTGCCCGCGACTCCGTCCGCGTGGAACTCGTTTATATCGCAGCTCCATACAAAGTTTTACCCCCGCCCATTTCACCCCCTTAGGGGATGGTTTCGGGGATAAAAACTATTCTGTCACTCTCCGTCTCTTCAACTATCTCCACTAAAAAAATCACGTCAATTCGTCGGTCCGTTTAGCCGTGAAAGACGAACAAACAAACAAACACACACAAATTTTCCCATTTATAATATTAGTATGGACATGGATGTCTCAGTGACGGTATGCGATCCTCTTTATCTGAGTGTCAAGTTAATCTTTGAGTCAAGTAAACCGCGCCCGATATAAATTACATCTCAATTTGGTATACACTGTAAGTGACGGTCAAGTAGGTAACATTGGAAATCATTTATTTTTTCATAATGTTTGTGCAGCTCAAGTACAAACATATTAAGATGCTACAGCGCTAATAATTTTTGATTATCACACCTATTTTGAACACAGATAAATAAATATTGCGAATGTATAAATGTGAATGAAATGAAATCGCAAAGAGTAATAACTTGGTTCCAACAGTGCAACATCAATTTTTACTGAATATAAGTGGTCGAACCTAACGTGACTGAACGAGCGCATGAAACACATAGCATATCAATATGATTGTAACATGTCGGATCAAATCAATGTCAAGTAAGCCGATCTTCCCGGTAAGCCTTTATTTATTGATGATGGAGCGAGCTTGAGACTAGGCAAAAAGAAAGGGGCAAATGCACAAAAGACCCCAATCCCGGTCAAAGTGTATCCGAAAAGACCCTCCTAGATACAATAAGATAAGCCTTTATAGAGCTTACCATGACCTAGTTCGATTTGTGGACGATTGTTTCGAAATATAGATATCTTATAGTGTTACTTCTGAGCCTTGGTATTCTGTAGCGCTGCACAGTCCGCTGCGATCACTCCGACTACTTACCACTCACGAAGATTGCTCTCCCATCGGCGGAATGTATCCGAACTTACGCTTTGTCCATCGTGCTCCCGTTGCGTCAGCCACAAATACTCTCCCTGTGCGATATGATAACTTTAAATATGCAAACAATCGAGAATGTCTAATATCATGATATCTTACAACGATAAGTTTAACCAGTGAATCCTTACAATTATCATATTATATTTGCTAAATTAGAGTATCAAGTTTAGTGTGCGCCGCCCATCCAAGCCGATTCCCTCCGGCTTACCTAAAATTAGTTTTAGGCAAGCCTATAATTTATACTCTAAACTCTTTCATAACTTTCTTATTCGAGGGAGCCTATCAAAAATGCTCACGCGCCGCCCCTGCTATGTAGTATGTATGTACCTGCCTTAGAAATCCTATTTTGTAGTGGCACTAAATCGGGCTTGAAGTAACTTGAGTTGTTTTCCGTTAAGTGGAATATTCATGGTTCTACTTATTATCTATATTTATTTTTATAGAACTAGGTAATTTAGGGATTCGATTAGGTCGCTATACTTTTCTAGCATCATTATGCTTATTTAGACTTATTCCTAGACCGGTGTAGTGAAAGTACCGAATCTAGTTGTAGTGTATTTGTAATGACAAATACATGGTGTCATTATTACAACTAGAATGGATGGTCCAGGAATAAGTCTAAATCACACCACTTGATTACAATCAGAGCCTATGAACACTGCGTTTCTTAACCGAGCCGTCGACGCGCGTTTTCGCGACATGTAATTTGGTACAAACGCGCGTTAACCGCTTAAAACGCGGTGTGCATAGGCACTTATGTTTTATTACATTTGATTTTTACAATTCGTTTATCAATCAGATAATGGTACTTTTCAGACTTGAAATGGCAGCGAAGTCGATTCTAATTCTGGCATGCTGAGCCTAGGGCGAAATATGACTGTTAAGGCCTACTATCATATCATAACGATAGTGGATAGCCTACGATGGCCGATTAATGAAGCCGGCGTTGTGTGGAGCACAACGTTCATGTAATGGTTTTACGACGACATGTTTAAGTTATGAGCTGTAGCGGAAGCGGTAAGCGGTAACAACTTGTAAACAGGTTGCCTCAAAGGTTTCAGTTAAATCGTTGTGATTGAGTAATTTATTTTTCACCTCACCGCCTCGAAAAGGCTTGCTTTATCGCTCAAAATCTGCGCCCAAAAGTCGATTATATCCGATAGCGTGGAAAGAGTTTTTGAATTTGGAACGTGACGGTCAATCGCGAGATTCAATTTTTTTCTATACAGAATGAGAGGTGCGTTCAGAAACTGATGGTTTAATGCCAATAATTAATTGTTATTATGATAATAATAATAATAATATATTATTTACTGCACCACAACATAAGAAAAACATGTTACAAGAGTACATAATGTTAAATAAAGGATATTATAAAGGATATTATTTTGATGAAATAAAATTAATAATACCTATTCCCTCTTAATTAGGTAGGTACATACGAAATATTACTTTTTAGACTAACTTATACGGATAAAATAAGAATAAATAATTTTAAAATGTAGTTATCCCTTCAGCTGTGTTCATCCCTCTGTGGGCTTCGTATTTTTTCCTGCAGGTCGGTGGAGCGGCCGTCGGAGGGGAGGGAGGGGACAGTTTTTGTAGACATGTAAGTAATCTTTAGAATTACATAAAAACAAGTGTTATTTCAACAGGTTAGCTGTAATAAAACCGTGACTAACATGACATACCTACTCATGGTCAAAATTTGGCAACACGTTTTTTAGCGCTTTTGTAATAATTTAATATTACTATTAGCTATTAAAATTACCGTTAGTTATCATACATTTGTTTAAAATGAACTTAATTGGATTATCAATGGCCCGAAAGTAAATAAATCTATTGAAGTTGGTAACGATCACAACAAACCCCTCAGAGGGGGACCTAACCGACCGGGAATTTCCTTCCGAGGGATGCCCACATGATACCTCGTGACGTCACTACGATCCGCACTCTATACCAATCATGACCTTGATTTATACCGTTTTCAAATCATGTTTTGATGTGATTTTTGTTTAACTGATGGTTATATTATAGTTTTAACTAAAAGTATACTTAATGGGAATTTTAAGAAACCTAATTTGTTTGGTTCAAAACATATAGTTGCTGTGATAATTGCACTCGTTTGGAAGAGGTTATTTTGTATGAAAGTAGACATACTTTTTTCATTTTACTCTCAGATAAAACCTGCTGCACTTACAATAAAAAAAGCTACGATTACACCTAGTTGATGACCCATATTTATTGTCCAGGCATGAATTTGATTACATACAGTATAAAACACTTCAGATATAAGCATGTAAATCGAAGCCTACACGAGCAACTTCTGAGTGTAGGCATTATTTTGGTAGAATATTTCAAATGGTCTAGTGTAAAAAAAATACTCACGAGCCTGCCATTTTATGTTTTTCGAATAAGTATAACACAAATTTCTTCAAATTAAGCTCATTTAACACCCCAAAAAACTAATTGATTATATTTAAAATAACCAAAATACGTCGTAAACTTCGGTGAGGTGGTGACGAGGTCAGGTAGATAGCCTTAATACGACTTTAATGTAACGATGATATATCGTTGCAGTTAGATAATTTATTAAATATTGAGTTTCATCCAAAATCCTGGCTGTGATTATGTAAAAAACTAAAGAAAATTTAATTTTACCAAATCACTTCACTCCACAAACCTTGTTAGTGGAGCGCCCCTCAGAGGGTGCCACAGACGTGGGTAAGCGGCCATGTTTTTTCGCCACAGCTGAAGGGTTATATTTTTCAAAAAAAATCGTTTCTTCCAAATTTGGAACGTACTGTTTGAAAAGTTAATTTAAGAAAAATCTCGTATACCTACATAAAATTTTGTTTTGTGCTAAAGCCACAGACAGTAAAACTTCAATAATGGTGGTTATTTATAGATTTTAGTGCAGAAGATATACGTATATGAATTTTAATGCCTGCTAAGTTAGCGGAAAAAGTGAAGTAAGCTTATTTGAGCCTTAGTTTACCCGTGAGACACCCGACACAACAATACTTTGACTTTTTTAGTGTAGGTAAGCGTGGGGTTATTTAAAGATGCAAAAAATGTTGATGTTTATGTTACTTTTAATAATTATAAAATGCTAGATCCCTTTATTGAAAATAACTATAAGGTCCAAATTACTTTCATTACATTTACAATTTACCTCGCGGTTGTGAGGTGAAAAGTTGTGGGTTTCGCTCGGCAGCAAAATTGTATATTAGTTGAATTTCCTTATGTTTAGTTACGT
Source organism: Epinotia demarniana (assembly GCA_945867215.1). Lineage (NCBI taxonomy): Eukaryota > Metazoa > Arthropoda > Insecta > Lepidoptera > Tortricidae > Epinotia > Epinotia demarniana. Next base: position 19,669,185 of record OX244266.1, on the reverse strand, counting down.
TTTAGACGAAAGATTTGCAATACCTTTACAGGGTGTCATGTTGTAATATAGACTGTTAGATATTTAAGACCTGATGTAATGTCTACATGAGATAAAGTATTCTATTTTATTCTAAACTTATTACATCGGTTGAAAAGGGTAAATGTATCCACTCACTCGCCTGTAACTTACGCCACAAGCCACTACCCTCTCTCCCCGCTAACTCCATCCCCTTAGCACAGCAGACTTGACTACTTGATTATGCATCGAGCTACTCCCGAACGATTACCGAACTAGTAATGAACGTTACCGCATAGAAAGTTCAATATTTAATAACGGGTCTAGTAATACTAATAATTAATGGTCATTATATGCTGAGCTTGCTGCTAAAGCGGTTTAGATGCTATCTGATTGTACCTACATGTGTATTGTGTACAGCCGTGTGTTAAGTACATAAGTTTCGTCGAATTGGCAGAGATTGGTAGATGGCGCTGTACCGTTCGGGTCGATTCCTAAATCGCGCTATAGAGATTTTCCCTGCGACAATGACCTCGGGCCAGTAGTAATTTATTTGTAATTGATAAGGACGTAATTTTAACTTTCACTGCCCTAAAAAGTTGTCTACAATACATATAATTTTAAAAATTAATCATGTCTTTTTAGTGTCTCAATGTGTAGACTAACTTTTAATTTTTAGACTCTACAGTAAGATGTTGTTGCACTTTTAGGGCGAACAAAAGAAAATTACATGTCAGAATTTGAACTGTAATAGCTATTATTATTTAAATTCTGACATTTAAATTCACTCAGCAGTAGTGGAATAAGAAGTCATCACGGAGAAAATGGTATTCATTTTTTTCCGTTTCAAAATTACCCATGTCGTTGTTAGTAGGCAATATAAAAAAGATAGTTCCTATTTTCTTATTTCTTTCCAAATATCCTGTAGCCTGAAACCAAAAATTCAGTTGTTGGGGTCAAGACGCCAAACTGAAATGGAAATGAGCTTTACGTGTCTGCCGGATTCACGTTGATGGATTGTATAAAGAAGTCAGTGGTCGGCATCCGCAAAATGGTCATAGTAAGGTATGACCAAAAAAGAAACGGAGCGACGACCTAAATGCATGCAAACGGGATCGGAGGACTTGCTCAGCAGAGGCCTCCCTCTACTGTACTGTAAGTCCTGTAAGTCTAAGTCCTGTACTGTACTGGTAAAAAGAGGCTTTCGCCTAGCCGAGCCACGAAACCACATACGACTATTATGCTTATATGTCCCGTTACCGTGATAATAGTTACCTTAATTCGATATCTGAGTTTTTACAATATTTTATTGAAGTAAACCTAAAGTCCTATAGGTACTGTAGTGTTTGTTTAAACCAAATTAAATCATCAAAACCCCTACAAAGATCGTTTTCACTGATCTAATTGCTCGTAAATAGATTAGGCTTCTATCAATTAGCAAAATTAATTTTGGACGCAACTATTCTGCAAACGTGGCAGTGAAATGTTGTACAATCGATGTGTTAAATGGGTGTATGTCACGTTTTGGCCCGTTGGCGTGACTAGCACGTTCCGTACCCCATCACCCCATCAGCATCGCAATACGGATGTGCGATCGGTCAGAATAATCCTGCGGCGGTACTGGTATCGGCTACTATTCGCGATACTTCGGCGTCAAGAGTTCAAAAAGATAATAAAATAAATAAAAATTGTTTATTTAAAAAGGGAAACTACATTAAAAACATTCGGTACATGCAGTTCGAGTATCATCGCGCTTATCAATAAACAATTAATGTATACGATAATTACTACAACAATACTACTCTTAAATATGAATGAGAGACAAATAACAAAAAATTGGTAGAGAATATCGTCTTAAAAGTTAGATAAAACTAAAAGTGTGTGTGTGTGTGTGTGTGTGTGTGTGTGTGTGTGTGTGTGTGTGTGTGTGTGTGTGTGTGTGTGTGTGTGTGTGTGTGTGTGTGTGTGTGTGTGTGTGTGTGTGTGTGTGTGTGTGTGTGTGTGTGTGTGTGTGTGTGTGTGTGTGTGTGTGTGTGTGTGTGTGTGTGTGTGTGTGTGTGTGTGTGTGTGTGTGTGTGTGTGTGTGTGTGTGTGTGTGTGTGTGTGTGTGCGTGTGTCTGTGTCTGTGTCTGTGTGTGTGTGTGTGTGTGTGTGTGTGTGTGTGTGTGCGTGTGCGTGTGCGTGTGCGTGTGCGTGTGCGTGTGCGTGTGCGTGTGCGTGTGCGTGTGCGTGTGCGTGTGCGTGTGCGTGTGCGTGTGCGTGTGCGTGTGCGTGTGCGTGTGCGTGTGCGTGTGCGTGTGCGTGTGCGTGTGCGTGTGCGTGTGCGTGTGCGTGTGCGTGTGCGTGTGCGTGTGCGTGTGCGTGTGTGTGTGTGTGTGTGTGTGTGTGTGTGTGTGTGTGTGTGTGTGTGTGTGTGTGTGTGTGTGTGTGTATTTAATGCATGATGCTACTAAGAGAAATTATATAAATTAATATGTAGGGCATGCTGGCACGAAACCAAGTAGTCCCTAGGCTACGGTATTCAGCAATTTTTCTGTTTCGAGATAATTGAGTCCGCGCAGCCAGGTGAGTAACTTAAATTTGGCTTTACGAGGAGAATCTGTGGAGATGTTGCAGAGTCTGACTACTTTATTATAGATGAAGGAGTGCAGAAAGTTAGGGAACCGCCGCGCAAAAGCTGTTTTAACAGGGACTGTTGAAATTTGAAAAATGCGTTTGCGAAGTAAACTTGGATATACGTCAGAGCGGATGATGTTGAAATGAACTTGGAGAGTAGTTTTTCATTTGAATTTAGAGAATTAGGCTAAGATTCGGTGCGATATCATAAAGCTATCAGCTGTCGGTCAAGTTAGTGCAGATCGCGGCACTTTACTCACATTTACATGAGTCATTCCTGATTGTAGTAGGTAATAGATATGCAGGGAAGCGGGTCAGTACGAACGCAGAACTGCATGCGTACTGCGCCGCGTCCGCCCACTAGCGACACAATACTGCCAAGAATGGCAATTACGGCAAGGTCTGCAAGCTCTTAAGTACAAAATATCGCAAACCGATACTGCCCTGCCAAATGCAGATTGAAGAAAGAAGTAGCTATTCACACCCATTGTTATTTTCAGTTACTATATATTATAGTATGTGCATGCTATAATAACGTCCGTTTTAAAATTCAGACTACTCCACGACAATGTGAGATTGCTTTCCAAGAAAATAGAAGCTAAACGATTTGCACTTACCTTAGCACAAAGTGACGTCCAGGCATACTACAACTGCAAATATTATTTTACAAGTTACACGCGTATACGACAAGGTTATCAAGAAGTGGCGAAGGTTTGAAGGTCAAGCCTACACTTAAAATACCACAAAAGATCCTACGACAACCATGTGATACGGCGAGATAATTCCGCCGTCAAATAGGCATTTCCCTTGGGTAGAACAACAGCGACGCTAGAAATGGCAGAGAGCCGAAGATGTAGAATCTAGATGGGTTTCTGACGGGGATTCACGGGTGAGATACCGTGCTAGCCATTGTAGGTACTGTGATACGGAAAGCAAATAGAGAAATCACCGTATTAATATCCCCAAATAAAGAACTATGATCACAGAATAAGTAATAGTTCAAGTACAGAAGTTGCACTTCCTAGCAAAAAAGACGTTTAGGCATAAGAAACGTGCCTACTCTGTGCATCTCTGTCTATCGTATAACTTGTATTCATTCACACACGGCACGTGTAGAGCTAGGGCTGTCACGCCAAGAATACATCAATGAAGGCAAAAAATGCTCACCAGATGCCGCTTGAGTAAAGTGAACCGATATTAATTTAGTACATGCTACTTCACATACAATGTATGTAAGTCAGTGTCATTATGAATAACACCACACATAAAATTGATCTGCCACTTCTCTATTCTCTATTAACTAATTCTAGGTATTTAACTTTTGAAGTTTTAATTCGTAAGTTAATTCACAAGTAAGTTCAAAAAACAGGTATCTACGGTTTTATTAAGATAAGTACCTACTCTGTTTAGGAATCCGTAGGTACTTTTATAGAAACTTTTTTAAGAGTATATCTAGCTTAAAAAGTTTGCGTTTTCACTGGAAAAGTGCAGGAGCACGTCGTTTTGTGTAAGGATACACAAAACGACGTGACTGCCACGATTTTCCTATAACAATACGTTTTTCTATATAAGAATCGGAAAGGTAGACAATATTTGGTAAAGTGCTGCATATAGGTTAGGATAGGAAAGGATAGACAACAGACACACTTGTTTAATTAAGATATTTTAATTACAACCGAGCAGCTGTGGCGGTATGTTGTTTTCAACATGTTTAAAAAAATTGTGCTCACGTGTGCTCGCTCGCGCGGTGCCGGCCCTCGACTGACTTGGGACCTGAGGTTCCGCGAGCGCTAGGTTATTAACGCGCCGCGCCCCGCCCATTGCAAGCCCCCTGCTATGAAGTCAGTTATTAACAAGAGCTCTTGAATTATGATGATGACGTAGTTACACGTACTTAGGTGTCTAAGTCAGTTTTAGATAAATGTTATCAACTAGGGAAACAAACAACGTTTTCACGTTGAATTTCTGTCAAAGACATGCAAGATATGTTTCTACGGAAGAAAGAATTTCGAAATATTTAGTGCTCGTATAAAGATTGATGAATATTCGTTTAAGGCCGCGCTCGTCAACGGAGTGAGGACGCGTCTCAAGATTACCGCGACTTAAGTGAGGAACGCGCGGCGTCGCGGGCGCCGGGGCCGCAGCCGGCGGGGTCTGCCAATCCCTCTCATTTAAACACTGCTCCATTCATCTATAGGTATTTGCCCAAACGATTGCCACGAAGGATCTCCCTTTTATAGCGCTACTTACAGCCTCATAGTGATTTGCGGTTTTATTTCGGACGGTTCTTGTAATGGGGCGTACATTTTTCATGCGGCGCGAAAAGCGAACGATGTAATCTTTGCATTTATGCCGTGATCCTTTATTGATTTTAGATTTTTAGTGGAAAGCGAAACGAATGAAACGGGCGTGAATGGAGACGCGCCCGCTCAAAGCTGCTGTAAGCCGCCCTATGATATAAATTCCCATTCAGTCGGGCGTATATCAGAAAACCCTAAAGTTGCCTGCATATTTGCAAGGTCTAGCTAGTTCACCGATTTACGCTTCTCTGCTAATTAAGAAGTTTTAAGTCTCCGAATGAATTAGGATTTGGCGATTGTTAAATCATAATCATCTGTTCAGCCCCCCCAACAGGAAATAGGCGTCTTAACTACACAAACTTGGACCATAAAATTATAATAAAGGGTTTTGTTTTTACGACTAGAATAATTTGCCAAAAGTTGCGTTTCAGCGGTTTGATATCTGCCACAGATGAATTTTGAAGAGTAATGGTAATAAATAGCACCTCGAAATTTAAATTGCCTTTGTAAAATATTTTTTTACGCTAACTACATACCTACACGAAAGAATGCCTTTTGCCTTAATGAACACGCTCATTCCCTCTTAAAATACGTACGCAAAAAACAAAGAAAGCGACCTACCATTAAAATAAATAAAAGGAAATAAAGCACCAACCGCAAATTATTTCACTTATCCACCTACTTCTTTTACAAAAATGCGAACGACGCATTAAATTTTGGGGAGAAAGGAAACTCCCTTGTAAGCAATATCGAGCAGGCAAATTTTTCAGATATTGCCTTCAGGTAGCGCACATTTATTATGTACCTACCCGAATATATTACTCTTGATTCATTGACTTTCGATATTGATTTACTTTGCTTGCATAAGCTGTAGTTGGGGAAACTCCGAGGCGAACAAACTAAACGGCCTTTGATCTGAAGAAATAAGGGCGGGTGTGCGTGCGTAGTGCCTGACAAACACAATGCGAGGCACGCGGACCTTCCAACTTGATAAATCTCTGAGGTGTGACCGGACAATCCCATAACCGTTCCATTACACTTCACGCAAATGTTAATAATGTAACATTCGATTTTTTTCCAAGCAAACATTCAATAATAATTTGCAAGATACACAACCACCATTAATATCTTTGTTTACGACGGCAAGTTTGAAAATGTTATCACTTTGAGTCGCAAGGCGACGGTACATCTCGGCCTTTTCCGATGTCCACTTGATTTACGGTAACGATAAGGTGTCGACCTGAAAACTTCCGTGCTTCCCTTGGACGCGGAACACTGTCGCAAAAGATTTAAAACCGAAAAAATAGCTCCTCAGATATTACCTCTTTTCCCATTTTCATGATTCAACTTTACGGTATCTAAGTTGAAGATTTAAGATAGGTGTGCGAATTTTAAAGAATGTTGCAAGTTAAATTTGGTTGCAACTTTGATCGCGATGTCGCGTGCAGTTTTTTATGCTGAAGTTGACGGTTCGCGTTATATTACTGTCAGAATGCCAATATTAGTTAGAGGGTTTCCAAAAGAATTTATAGTTCAATAAAAATCTCTCGACTCATGTCAACCTCGTAATTAAATTAAACTACGGGATATTTAATGTTGAATGCTTACAATTAGCAGGCTATAAATTCTGCAGATACATATACTATAATTTGTAGTGATAACTAATTATCAGCAAGTAAACGGTTGTATCCAATATACCAATAAGTAAAATATACTAATAAGTATGAACAAAAGACGTTTACGTTACATTAGGCTAAGAGGCAGAGCCCCGTAATAGCTAGCAGGCTGCATTCAGATTCAGCTGAGCCGCTTCAATATCGGTTCTCTGGATACTATTTCAGGGCGGGGCGAGGGGTAATATTGAGTTGTGAAACCGACGATTTACCTAACAGGAGACGCTGTTTACAGACGAACTTTACCTCGACACTTTGACAACTTATTTCTTGTCTAGAGAGTTGCTAAGCCACTGGGTTTGTTTATACAGTGGCTTGATTGTTGTGCGGTGCGATAGTGTTTGTAATAGCTGAACGAGATCAATTTTATTGCAATTCCAGAGATAAAACAATACCCCTAGGTATTGGACGCATGCGTGGAGAGTGATGTTTTTTGAGTTCGTTATGATTTAATTATACATAAGGGAAACTTTAGTCTCTTTAATGTTATATGTTAGCATATTCGCCGACGGTAAGTCACGCTTTTTGTTTTTTTTTTTGTTCTTGGGACTCTAATGGCTTCTACTTTACTTTTCCGTATTTTTGAAAGTAACTAGTGAAGTGCTAGTAATATCAGGTGCCTGTTTATACTGACAAATTGAAACATTAACAGAAAATACAGTGTTATGAAGAAAAAAAGTAATAAAAATTACAATTATACATACTGTTATCAAAAAAAAAGAATGTATTAGTTAGTACACTTAAAACCGAACAAACGGGTGAATGGTAAACTAAAAATATAGGAGATTCAATGAGATATGCACCGAAATATTTGAGCCCACAGCGATACGGCTTTTGTAGGAATTTAGTTCAGCAACTGTAAAGTGGATACCGAAGTCCTCACTCATTGTAGTCGTCCAAACGCTTAATTCAGTTGAAATAATTTGAGTTCTATTGTTCAGTTCCTAAATTTGAAGTATAACATTTAACCACTTTCAATTCAAAGGTAACCGCAAATTTTGAAACGAGCATGCCTCGACATAGAACGAAACTTATTTGCAAACCGATTACTTTTGGCGGGAGCGCTGGCCAGGTTGCACTTGCTCAGTGACCGCCATACCAAAGTTGGATGTGACAGACAGACAGTTTAGCAATAGACAACGTCACTTTTTCCCTAATGCAGGCTGCCCTTTTATTCTATTCTTTTCGACACACACACAATGCACAAATTATAAAACGCACTTAAATAACTAAACTTAAACTAGATCATGCACTTAAATTAGATCATGTGAAATATATTATCCAGGGACATCTTCATAATAAGATCCATAATATCCTCTGTGTCAAAAAGTTATTTCCCAAATCTAGATTTTGTAAGATAAAACATTTTACTTTTTGTAATCCTTATTTTTATACCCTGCGGCTAGCAAGTTAAATCTTTTTTCCGTTTTTCGTGAAAAAATCTGCTCGGCGATTACAGTAAAATACCAAAATCCTAGTTGAGTATCCTTACAAATTAAATGTATAAAGACGTACCTCGACCGCCTCGTTGTTGGATCTTTCATAACCATAACTTCTGTGATTTCGCCGAATTTGCTAAAGTAATCTCGAAGGCTTTCTGCAAAGGAAAGAAAAAAAAATTGGTTAAACAATGTTCAGTAAACTTTTAATAGGAATCGGAAAGTTCAATAGTTAGATGAGAATGGAAAGGCTGACTTTATTTATGGGCTTTCTCAGTTAGATAATAATATATTTGTAGTTCCAGGAATGAGAAGTATGTGTGTACTTTGCGACGGAACATATTAAAGCCCGCAGAGTATCGACATCGAGTCCGTTGGCATGGCATTAGCTTGGCATCCACGTAACGAAATCACTTATCCAAATTGAATATGATTTTAATCCTGGCGAATACCGCATAGGTGGGCCAGGAAAAGGCTAGTTTGAAAAGATAAAAATACACGAATGTTTGTTGAATTTTATTATCAGATGTATGTAAGTTTCGCATAGGTACAATGAACGTTCATGGTACATTCACTAACACTTCCACACAATAGAAGGGTCTCGTTTTGTAACGTCGAAGCCTTTTCGATTCGCAGTCCATAAAAATAAGACGATAAGAGCCGTTCCCTTCAAATGACTGAAGGAGTCGTCAGGCAGAATGTTCGAGAGCGCACGCTCCGCAGAACCGTTCCGGTTGTTTATCGTGTCACGAGAGATTTGCTTCGACAGGGAGCTCGAGTATTTAGTATCCAGTTTCTCTATTTATGTTGGCTTGTTAAAACGTCTCGAATGTTTGCCTTAAATACATGCAAGGAGCATCCGCGAGATTTGTTTGCGGCTGCGCCGCCCTGAGTCGTACTAATGGATAGGGTTCCCTATAAAATGAATATTCTGATTTTCTACGCCCACGTTATAGACCTGTTTTACATAATTTCCGACCAGTGACCGTTACGTTGATCAAGAAATATTCAATTATTTTATGTGCTATAACAAAGAGCGCTCACATACATACGGTGTGTTCCTTTTTCATTAAATAGGTGTAACATAATGAATTTGAGTAATGGAGAAAATATATTTCTATGCATTTGTATTATATTATGAGTAAATTTAACCAAAAGATACGTAGTTTCATATTTTCACGAGTAAAAATATGCTATAACAGTTGCGTAGGTTTAGACGTTCTGAAAATTGTATTAACTGACAATCAAGTTGTATAGGTAAGCATAGAGTTTATTCCATTCCTATAATTTTAAATGTAAGCTCGGTGACAACCCTTCGGGCAGTGCGTTGCAATTTATCGCGTGGTTAACTATAACTTTAACCACTTCCTAAAGTAAACATCTATACCTAGTAGTATGTATTTACTTCTGTTTAACATCGAAATGACTGCGTGCGGTGCATCTGCTTGGCATGAATACACAGCACTTGCAGCGTGTGAAACTAAGTCACTAGGTATAGTGTAAACTGTGCGAATAATGGAAGGCTCGGGTGTATCCAAACACCATTCTTTCACCGCTGCATCCTGTAAAACTTCACGATTAATACCTAGTAGTTAATTAAGTACAAACAGGCCAATCACGAGAGGCTTATTGCGGGATACATTCCAATTTAAAGTTGCCTTCAATCCGGCTGCCGAGGCGCTTGCAAAACCAAATGTTGGTCCATGCTTTTAAAGTCGATTTTCGACTTGTTTAGAAGTAAACTTTTCTAATCTGACCAGGCGGCCGCGGCTTTAGGGTCCGCACTTCGGAACAGTAATGAAAAGTAACGATTGCATGTTGACTGTACCATTAATCACCTAGGACATACTGCTACGGCGCATTTTACACTTTTTATTCTTCTTTGTTGCGCGCGAAGTGAACGTCGGTAATGGAACGTGCATTGGTTTAATTCGATTATTACATTATTATGCAAATTGGGACATTGGGAATTCGTCAAAGTTTTTAATCACATTTAAATTCAGAACGGATTGCATTCGCTGCAGAAGTTTTGTAATTCAGGTGTTTGTTGAAACTTGTTTTTTGACTAACAGACGCTTTGATTGAGCTCTGGCTGAAGAAAAAAGTTGATTGTTTTGCGAATGATAATATCGTAGAAGAATTAGGCGGCAGAAGACATTTCATTCCTTCCTTTGTCATCTTGAGTCACTTTTATGAAGGCACAAAGTGACCACGACCCGGAAACGACTTCGTGCATTTCATTTTCATATCAGAAGCATAATCAAAGTTTTTCTTTAATTTCAATCTCACAAGCATATTACACATATACACAGTATCGTATCATGCACGTCCCGGCTATACAAATCAGCCTAACAAAGTGGATGTATATTTTATTTAGATGATGCCTACTAGGCAATACTGGGGAGTCAGTGCGAAGGACAGCGGGGTAGATTCGGCACAGTTGCTCAACCACCATAAAATTAGCATTTGGCTGGCGAGTAGCATTTCCATCCGAACACAAGTTGTAGCGGTACCTGAATTATTCGACCGCACTTCTCGAGAGATTGGAGATTTTGTACGTCTCAGAACTACACGGACATTGGGGTATATCCCGGGGTTTTCGTGTTTGTCCCCTTTTTTGTTATTTAAGTTGAACTAGATACCTATATCTGCCTACTTTACACATCTACTTTATAATATTGAGGGCTTGATAGTTACGTTTTATACAAAAAACTTATTTCAAATTCAGAACAGATTTATTGAAAACCGACGCACTCAGTTATCTGAAGCTGATTACATAATCTTTTAATAATAAGCTGTATAAATATGCCACCAAAGTTATATGTTTAATAAATATAAATAGTAAAACTTGATTATGTTCGTACTTTTAAAAAGTTTTTTTTTACATTTTTACTTATGCGTACTCTACGACGGTAAAAGTTATTTATCCTAGAAAATCCAAGCTAGCAAGTGTTCCATTTATTAAGTTTACTGCGTTTAACTTTGCCCCTTATAACAACATTCGCTCGTCGGCTCACCTCCAAGTAAGCTTTATGAGAACATTCAACGTTTGCTCCTGGGTAGTTATGTACCTACTAAAATGTATTTAAATAACAGATTATTATCCACAGTTACAAATTTAAAACATAATAAAAAACAAATGAAAAGTCATTATAAGGTAAATAACTGGTTAAATATTACAACTGGTATTTACCTATTCGATCTGTCGCAATCCCATTTTATAGGTTTAAAGATTTTATTTAAATACTGACACAGTCCCTATACTTAGCTACATTTCATTTGTTATTTTAATATGAATAACAACTAATTACATTAATGATGATGACATTCTCGCTCGCGTACACGCGTGCCCAAATTTTGTAACAATTGGCGTGCCTACTTGTACGTTAGTAGGCTCTGTATGAAATAATTTTAATTTGTATTAACTGATTATAACGCTATGGTAGATGGTAGAATTTTTTTAGCAATGTTGAAATTTAGGCAAATTTATATAGTAATTTTTATAGCGAATTAAATTGATATTAATCTAAAAAAGAAATTCGTGTTAAAGAGAATCATTTATTTCTCAAAAATGAAATAGACATTTCACTTATAAGAACTCCGCTATCTCGTGTAAAAATATATTTCAATATAGCCTTACCCGCAGTAATGAATCCGCAGCATCATTAAATTGCTACTTTCGCCGAGTACGGATTCCGCGTATCGCATATCGGTAATGACGTAGTGCACGAGCTGTTCTATATTTTATATCTTTTGCCGGTGCGCCACGCAGCAGTTGCTCAACCACCATTAAATTGGAAGTCACCATATTACAGGAACTAGCGCCACTGAAATACGTCTATATTGCGGAGGCACTTTAATTATTACACGGGCTTAAGTATTACCAAACTTAACGAGTTATATGAAGGTGTGGGTAGTTACATTTTAAAGTTCTATTTTCTATTCAGAATCGTGTTTAAAAGTAAAGACTCCTGCCATTGTATAGTCAAACTTAGTGAGTTAAGTAACTAAAGGAGGTGTGTAGGTAGTTATATTTTAAAGGGGCATTTTCTATTCAGTATCGCCTTAAAATAATAACCCGTATCATTTTAAAATCCTCTTCTGTATTATTTGATTCTCTTGCCATGTTTCCGTTTATAAATTAAACTTGATTTTATACTCGTATTTTGTTTTCGTTTTTACATTATTTTTGAACTGAAAATAATATCTGCATTTTATTAGTACAGCAAGTACCTATTTTTAAACATAAATAAATAAGTGTGTACCTATACACACAAATAGAATTTCTGTTATTGCATTGATATTATTCTTATAATTTTAAGTTATCCAACCGTTGCAACAAGATTTAAAATAATATGCGACTACGTTTTATTTTTTTGTCGTACTTATTTTATATAATTGCAATTTCACGGATTAATCTTTGTAAACAATTATGATGATAACTGAAAAATGCAATAATTCGCGGGGAAAAATCGCAAGAATGATTTGAAATGTTTTTAAGTAATATTAGTATTTATTCAAGGAATATTCAAACCATTGCGCTTTAAAGCGATAAGACCGCTTACTAGTATTTATTAAGCAATTTTTGGTATTTATTATTATTATTATCATTCATAATAATTAATGTATATCAGGATTATGCGACGGTTACCCTTTTTTTTTCGAGCGAACAGGGAGCTGGGAATCTTTTGAAAGTGAAAGTATTTTCTAGTCAGGAAAACGCTCAATGACTGAAGATTGTTCAGTGACCATAAAATCGAAATTCGGTCGGGATCCCTTCAACCCCTACACTACACGTAGATACGTACAGATAACATCAAAATTGTTTACAATAATTATTTATTCAGGGCGCGCTCACGCAATGTTTATAGGCTAGGTCTGTATATTGTAGCTGGATTAGGTCTAAAAATAACAATACATTTTGTTTTTAGTATTCAAAATAAAATGTCAGTTCCACTGCCAAGGTTCTAGTATCCACTGACGTGTAAATTCGAGCTTCACTCGACTCCGCGGCAACTGGTTCGACCAGTGTTGCCCGAGTCAGGGATTCGTACCATAAATTGTATTTGTCTTGGGGTTGGCCATTCGTTAGTCTACCGGCACACAAATGTCCAAACGATATTGTGTATTTGTATCTTGCCAAAATACACGAAATAATAGTTCACGAACGTACCTATATGATGTGTGCTTTTAGAGCAGAGTAATTAAGTGGGAGAATGAGGGCAGCTTGTTAATCTCGGTCTAGTAGTATATGGTATATCAAAAACTTCTTAGAAAAAAATGACATTTGACAAAGAGAACATCCAGAAAAGGCTAGTTTTTCATTTAGGTAGAAAATAGTAGGCTTCAGTAAAAGCTAGTACCCCAGGCTAATCAATTAGAATAAGCTGAACAACCCTACCAATAAAGGTTTATACTATTTTACCATGTTATTTATAGAATTTAACTGACGAACTTATTTAATCATTTAGGTAATGTTTTTTCATCATTTTGTCATCCATACTATCTTTACGAATATTATAAATTCGGAAGTGTGTCTGTCGGTTGGCTCTTCAGGCTTACACCGCTCAACTGATTTAGATGAAAGAAATTCTTGGGAAAGGCCATGGGATAGTTTTTATCCCGGTAATCATGGGGGATGAAAGTTTGTATGGAGCTGAGATATAAACGAGTTCTACGCGGGCGGAGTCGCGGGCAGAAGCTAATCAAATATAAAAATGTTCCACTGCTCGTTCAATGGGTCGTTTTATGTTTCCTAATAATAATTGATTATTTACTGCAATAATTTATGCTGGAGATTTTATTTTATTTTTAAAATATTTATATTTACTGGCGTTTAAACGAGATTAGCAACCGCCGATCCGAGAACCCGGACAATTACCCTGAGAAAGGGTTCTTTGTCGATAGAATTGTCAAGTATCCGTTCTCGGCAAGTCATCCAAGAATAATTACGCGAATTCTTTAACAACTTGGACTGGAAATGCCCCTAATTGGCAGTTTTAATGTACTAACTTTTGTGCGGAATTCGACAGAAGCAGACAACGACTTGCCGTGGTCGGTTTCACCACCGAAGAGAAGCGAATTTAATTGAACATTTTAAATTTATTTTGTTTAATTATACACATTCAGCTGAATAAATTTATTGTTTGTAAGATAATAAGCATTTGTATAATTACTACTGCATTGCTTATGACATACCTATAGCCTAGTGAATGTAAAATAACGATAAAATATTTCTGAAAACGTTTTCTGTTTCCTTTCTCGTTGCTGAGAATGTTCGGCTGCTGAAAGTTTAAGAAATGCACAATTGTAAAAAAAATACATATTGATCAGAAAATGCGATGTAATCGTACCTAAATATGGTTTTATTAACATCGATAGTTAGACGGCGAAATTGACAACATGTCATTTTTTTAGTGGCCCATTATATGATTTAGTTCGACACAAAATGAAATTTTAAGGTATACTTATATTTTTATTTCTCCCTAAATGTTTATCTTCATCCAAAAATATCAACATTAAAAGTAGTGAATTCCAATAGCTCGTAAGCAAAATATGACGTCATTATTATGTCTCTCTATGGCACCTGTCCACATCTTTCACTCAACAGACGTAGGAATGACATCACGCACGGGGTATACCGCGTTTTACAGATTTTAGTGATTTTATCGGAAACGAGTAAGAATAAAAAATGGGAAAACCACTTTATTACGTTTAGATGGTTTTCGATTTAGACATCATTACATATTTTGAAATGTTGTCAATTGATGACGAATCCGGACTGTCAATCATTAGGCCAAAAGTAAACGAAGCGATGAATGAGATTTTCATTAAAAAGTATCTTATACAGCTTATTTGCAAGAGATATTAAAGATGTAATATATAATAATATTTTTAATAAGATATTGGATTTCTCGAATAAAACTAACTTTCTGATCAAAAATTTCTAGTCAAACTTGTGAAAACTTAGTATACATTATGATTTTAGAATTTTGCAGTGAGTGTTTTTCTGATAAAAAATTAATCGCTCCGATGATTTTTTTTTTAAATTTATATATGTTCGAACCCACCAGCGACCGAGTTCAAAATTTCGTACATTTCGGAACGAGGGTCCGATATCGATGCCACTGCTCAACCACCATAAAATTGGAAACTACCCCTGCGGATTCGGCCGAAATGACCCGTCGCATACATTGCATTGAAATAGAGTGAAATTAGCTATTAAGTAAGTGTAATCAATAAAAACTAGGGTCCATAAAAAGCACAGTGTTTAACGACTTTACTGTTGTTTTCTTTTATTTAACACTTAGGGCGGGTTGCATCGACTTACGATTACAGACCGATCAACGTTAAATATGGCGCTGACAGCTGTCAGTCCATAGAAACTTGTCAAACGATCCATACATTCAGATTTTAACGAACATCGCTTACGATTACAGACGGTTTGGTGCAACTCACCCTTAGTTGGTAATAATCGGTTTTAGAAGTTCCGTAGTAGAACAATTCGTAACAGTTGTAGCCCTCCGAATTGCTAAACTTAAGGGGCAGTGGTGGGCCCAATGCACGTAGAATCAAAGGCCGTTGGAGCGGAAAGGTTCTCGAAAGGCGACCACGTATCGGAAGGCGCAGCGTGGTTTGATTCCCCACAAGGTAGACTGATGGCCTGGTAAAGATCTTGGGAGTCTGCTGATTGCGGGTGGCGCAGAATTGCTAATTGTGGCACTCTTTGAGGAAGCCTATGTCCAGCAGTGGACGTCTTTTGGCTAATAATAATACACTAATTTAAGGATTACAAGTATAATCATGTGTTTGTTTTACATATTACACCCGTTTCAGTCGCGTTATGTAATAATAAAAAGACAATACTTATTTTATATCAGTAAAATAACAGAAAGGCCCAGTATTATAATAAAATAAAAAGATTACCCGCACTAATAATTGTAATCACCAAAGTGAACGAACGATTATCGAATAAAAAACTACTTGCAATGACTTCTATAATCCTATGGGAGTAGTTACTGTGCGATTATGTGATTTCAAATTCTTTATGAAGTTATGCCTGATTTTACTGCAAACAAATAGTATTTTTACGCAAAAAAATATTCAATACACCTGAATTTTTTATTTTATTTTTAACACGTATTTGATGTAGCCACCAACTGCTATCAAATATAACAAAATCAAGAGACCTCCGGGAACTCTGGAAAAAATAGAAGAAAATGAGGTTTTGTATGAAAAACTTCTTCTATCTCTATTTTTTTTTCGCAGCCAATACTAGTTTCCGACAAATACTACTTTTTATATAAAATTCCATGTTATTCTGCTATGCCGTTTTCAAATGAAAACCAAACTAAGTTTGTATGGAGAGCCGACTGGTGTCAAGATTCCTGGAGGTCTAGCACAACTTGCTGCCAAGTTGAGTCGCGCGCAGCTCAGCGTCTCATGTCTCGCTCGCTCTGTGTAAATAAAAAGAAGAGGGTAGATTTATCTCGTCTCGTGTCGCGCCGCGGCGTCAATTGTGCTAGCCCTGCTGGGGAATCTTAAGAAACACTATTTTAAAGGTTACTTTGTTAGTGTACCGTTGAAGTATCATTAAAATAATCCCGCGGATGAATAGTTTAACCAAAAAATATTCTGTCATCGAACTCGCAGTGGTAATGAAGCAATCAATCAAAATGTAAACGAAAACAATCCACATCGCATATTTTATCTTTAACAATCCTTGCCCAACCGAACCAATTAGTGTAAAAACCTTTCGTAGTACAGTCCAATGTTATAAATTTGGCACTTAGCCTGACGCAAATTTTCACTGGTGTCAGCAAATAAAGTGCGCCGCAGTCATAGTTTTCAACTTGATGCATTAAATCGACAAACTATAACATTTTTCAACGCTCCTGTTGACAATGCTACTCTTGCTATACTTTGTTTATAGATATTGACATTCACTGGTTTTCAAAACACCTTTGTCGATTGGTTCATGACCGTGAGTCGGACTACAGAGATTTGTTTCATTCATCCGTCATTTATACGAAATTTTCTTTAGAAAGTGATATTCGGAAGTAAAATCAGAACTAAATAAAAACAATGAAGCGGTGCATTACTTACTATTACTTTTAACGTTTATAAACTACTTTAAAATTGTGTCCTGTGAATAAAAACTGCACGTTAAATGTGTATTCCGCACATCAAGCGAGAAAAGTCTTAAGAAAGTGTGGCTTTCATAGAGACATACGGCGTTTTTCGTTTGAGATAGTGTATTGCGGCTGGCAGAGAGCCAACCACGTACGACACACGTTTGGATCCGTGAAGCTCTCACTCGCCCCAATACCCGTGTCCACGATATTTCGCCGCCCAAACACTGACCAAATTAACTTACGTCAAAAGAGGTTTCTTAAAATGTTTAGTCAATTGAATAACTGTATAAGATTCAATCAAATGAATTTAGGTAAAAATTATAGCACGTGAAATTAAAACTTGTGAAACGAAGGGCATCCCAGAAACACTATAGTAGAAATGGTGATATGATGTTGCTTCTGTTTAAATTATTATAATTATTATTGTATTATTCCAAATTATTAATCACATTTGACCTTTGATTTTTTTTATATTGTGTGTAGTTAGGACATTAAATATATTATTTAATGATTTGCACTCTAGCTCGCAGGCTGGTGCGCCCAGTGTGTGTGTATCTACACACACACTGGGCGCACCATTTCTGTAAGACCCTCTGACTGTATCTGAAGCAAATAAATTTTCTGATTTCTGATTTCAACAAAATAATAATTCGTTATGATGTGAATTTCAGTGAAAGTATTTCATAAGCCTGTGACATATTTTCATTCTTTAATTTTGTGAGACAATTAATCCTAACACTGTTTAAAGTTAAATCAAATGGCTAGTCCCAGAAATATTACGATATACTATACGCGGTGATTTTTTAATCCGTGACCAGTATTCTAGAAATATTGATAAACCGCCAAAATGGATATCAATGGATGAGGTCTCATGCAATTAAATCACTACTTAGTCGATTAAAGTTAATGATAATGTTAAAACACATTTCCTAAATTTAAGAAGACAGGTACATGCGTCAAGTTTTCGCTTTGGCGGGAAATCTGATAGGCTTGACGTCAATAATCTCTAACATCTACTTGTCATAATTATGCATGTGCATATTTACAGTCTTTTACTCTTAAATAAAGTATCGGATACACGGGTAATAGGTTGCTTAATTAAACAATTTTTAAGGTTTTAGTTTCATAGATTTAAACTTTCGTTAGGGTGACAATAATAGTTATATTATAAAGTAATTCCTTGTTCAGTTTTCTTTAGAAAAAAACTTTTTTTTTAGGTAACTTCGAGTTAATCGTGTTTGGCGTCAATTAGATGATGAGTAAAATTGACTCCTGTTCACGTATTAAAAATCACCTTGTAGATATCCAACAAAGTCATTCTACGTCTAAATTATAACAATCTTCGTCTTTTTAAAACCAGTATAGCTCACAACAAAAATGAATGTTATATCGTATTATTGGTTGTGAACTAAAGCGGTACACTTAAAAAGCATTATTTACAACTATACAATACATTAAAGTCTTATTTAAATTATAATATTGTTGCATATTGAACATCTTTGATTTCGCGATACTCAAAATGTATGTTAGTGAAACGAGATATTAATAATACAAGTACCAACCTACCATTATAGTCACAATCTACGATTAACCTTAACACTTGCGAAACCTGACTGAAACAATTTTCTGTGCCATAAAAATCTTTAGGCACAGTTTGTATTTCAGTAATCCGAAGAATATAATAAAAACGTTATTTTTACTAGCCGGCCCCTCATTCTGCAATTTCTTTTTTTTCTTACGTGTAGCACAAACTCGTTAATGGAAGAGTACACGAAATAGACAAAGGTTTCTGGCGAGCCCTCGACGAGCCTTCAAAATGATAAAACATGACTTATCAACCCCGGGCTTACACTCAAAACACAGACGCGGCGGCGTGAAAAAAAATCCTGCTTACATCAAAGTAATTGCGAGCGAAAAACGCCACAGAGTCGAGGGGAATGTTGTAAAAATCACGACGACGTGTGAAGTGTCATCTGCTTCGTCTCAGTCGAGTGGCGATCGGTTGTTTTTCCCACTTTCGATGAGCGCCGCGGGCCGGCCTCGACTCGAGGGCTCTCCGATTTCAGCGGCCCTGCAACGGGCTCTGTGTTTTATGAGGTCAAGAGAGGGCCTCCACAAAAAACACGTTCCGCAATAAATTACGCACTGACACATTCAGATTCGCCCATAATATACACGATCGTTATATATTGCTTTTACGATTTCCTGCTGCTTTTCACGTTGTATGTAAATAGCTATTTGTGTATTTACTCGGCCAGTTGTCCATTTAGAAAGCCGTGATCCTGAACAATAGTTTGTCGCCATAATATTTATAACCGGGAATAATTATTTTAAATGTAAACGGTATGATAACGGGATGTAACTGCTATTGTCGTTTTTGACAGTAATTAATATGGGGAAGCTTAATTAAATTTTATAACTCTCTATTGTGCCATTGAAACATTAATTAGTTTAAAATGTTATCCGTTACATTAAGAATTAATTTGATTGCTAATTTGGATAAACATTACTTTGATGAGAGAACACAAATTTTGATTGCCCAATGTAAATTTTCCATGGACGCTATTTGCAGTATAATTTTCATATTACCTACCCATGTGTTAATAATAAAACAAGTTTACTGTATTATCTCTACTTCATAACAAATGTATGTTCTTATGTGTATATGTTACCTATACAATATACGGCATTACAACCTTGGTTCTATATAATTATTATGTTTCATCGTTATCCTCCTAGCGTAGGGAAAACCTTATTATGGCAGTACTAGGAAATTGACATCAATTAAAAACAAAGTTAACTATAGACACACATTTGTCACATTTTCATGATATTAATTTATCTGGTATTGGTACGAATTCCCGCTGATTTTACAAATTGTTGTTTGACTTTGCGGCCGCCGTGTTTGCTATAATAGTAACAGTTGGTGTTTCTCAAAATAATAAAAATGGATGACGATTAAAATATTTACAACATCAAGCAGTAGCAACATCTATACCAGAAACGGAAGCACAGAATAACATTTCACCAACTTTTACGCGTCAAACTGAACCCAAATCCCTTCAACTACTGTACCAGAAACGCAGCCAATTTCAAGTCCAACTTTATCACAAATAATCCAGCAAAACTCTGATGTACATATTAATACCGCAGCATCGACCAGCATACTTATATTCCAACCATGTCAATATCTCACAATAGTATTCAAGAATTACGTGTGCATTTTCATAAATAACATTTTTCGTTGTTTAATTTTTCATTTCATTTTATAGTAGCTAGTCGTAGAAAAAGTATTGTATGCAACGTTGTATAACTAAGTCCAAAAACGCCACTCGCCTTTTTGACCTCTCTTATACAACTGTTGCATAAAATACTATTTCATAATACATAACTATCAAGCGAGTGCAGATGTTGTTCAGTTTCAATTTAAGGGCCCTGCCAGAAGTCGTCTGTGAGAGAACTCCGAACTTTGTTACTCATGACATTGTCAAGTAATCTCCGACCGCCGGCGTACCTAACAAACAATAATAGCTAGTTTGTTTATAGCTGTGCTAGTAAAAGTTTAATGTGTACCTATGCAAGTTCTCAGTAACTGAGGCGATTAAACGAAGGGTCGCCGTTGTAATAAGATGTCACTAATTTATTTTTAAAGTGTTGCCATTCACATATTAGTCTGATTTGAAATAATATTTAGTTTCAGAAATATTTATGAAGACCGTTAGGTACATTTGAATGGAGGTACATTTTTATTTTTTATTTTTATCTCGTACATACCTAATTTATAAAATAAATACTTATTTTTTATTAGAAAAAGGAAGAAAGTTTTTATTTTATTTGTTTCTGTTTATAATTGATATACTTAATTTAATTTAAATAGCCCTTAAACATTCGAGCATTTTGTCTAACCAAACTCTAAGACAAAGAAATGACTAACTATTTTGGGTTATGCAGCAGTATTATACCTACTCGTATTAACGACTTTTGTAGAATTTCAGTGGAAAATTAATGAGTGGTTTACCTAAACTAGTAACAATGCAAAACATTACCATGCGAAAATAATATTGTACCTCGTATTAGTAAAATTCAAAGAGACTATAAAAAACTATGGATGTTTCTAAGAATTTGGAACTTGGAAGGAAATTGCTTTTTTATTGCAACGATTTATACATATAGCGATTAAAATGACTACAAAATAAGATTGAGATAGAGTCATTATTTTTCAGTTCCAGATTAAACGTGGAGGGCTAGAAACAACGACTAAAGATAGCCGCGATAGCTTTGAACAGTTAATAACAAAGCAACTAGATATTTTGGTACCCATTTCAATTTAAGGGCCTGGTGGAAACAGAAACTTATCTAACTCCTACCTAAAGTTTGAGAAACTCTGG
Source organism: Epinotia demarniana (assembly GCA_945867215.1). Taxonomy (NCBI): domain Eukaryota; kingdom Metazoa; phylum Arthropoda; class Insecta; order Lepidoptera; family Tortricidae; genus Epinotia; species Epinotia demarniana. Next base: position 19,647,638 of record OX244266.1, on the reverse strand, counting down.
TCCTTAGTGGCATTGTCTATAATCTGTAAGATACACTTGCACAAACTTAAATATTTGCCGAATAATCTGTATATGACACATTGTGTTAGTTATAACTTTCCGTGGAGATATGAATTAGTTTCTAGGCAGTACTTATATAACTTTAACGCTAAAATTGTACAACGCGTGGGTTTCCTCATTTGTTTATTTCGAGACTGTAGTGACTTTGACTCTGACACTGTTGTGAGCACCAGTCATCGGAATTATCGTAGCATTTTTGAGCTGTCATAGATACTTCTCGTTTATCGATAAATACAGAATAGAATATGTAAAATAATTATGATAACGAGTAGAAGTAAACAACATGAAGTCTTATCATGAATGAGCGATTTCTTCCAGATAACCTTTGGATACCAATTTTTAGGAAATTATAAATAGAAATTAAAATAATAATAGTAGACAGTGGACGAAGTAGGTCGAAACCAGATAATTAGGCAAAAAATATTACTATATATTTGTTTTATAGAGAAACGAATGATGATAAACTTGTTAGCACTAAAACTTTGAACATGAAATTGATAAATGTCAAAACACTGAAATGAACAAATTAAATGTAAAATTGTTAACTATTAATTATTATTGCTTTCATTGCAAATCTCTATTTAACATTTTCAGCCACTTAAAAATTATCTAAAAGAGATGGCTCTTTAGCGATAAGACCGCCTGTTGTTTACCTTCACTTTTAATCTTCTTTGATATATTGTATTGTGCTCAATAATGTATCGACAAAGATCTATGTCATAAGTCGATAAACGAGAAATCCCTATGACTGCTCAAAAATGCTACGAGAATTCCGATGACTGGTGAGTATGTCCACAACTGAGGCGATAAAAATTACAAATGGTAAGTTAGACATTAAGTATATGGTTTTTTTAAAATCCATCAATAGAGAAATCTGGCGTAAAGGTAGATATAAAAGTAACGCAAGAGGTATCTGCGGATTTGACCAGAATTCTCCCCAAAGAGTTTTACTTTATACCACGTCATTGGCAAATAAGCATGGTAAGCATCGCTATTCAAATCAAACAAACTATAAACTTTCCAAACCACTATTAGAATAATATTATGAATACTAAGACTACCGTTGCAATAAGCAGAAGTTCCAATCGAGACGTTTCGGACTGTGCCTTCGTGACAGGTTCAAGTAATCCCAGATGGTGTTGCTGGCGATGAATTTAAGTCACTCAGTTCAGACTGGGAGCTAGAAACTTAGCGGTACCCGAAACTGCCGTTTTCGAGTCTGCAAATTCTGTTTTATTATAAGCTTTTGTTTTACTTATCATCCAGAAGATACACGTATTTCAAAGGGCGACAGAGAGGAGCATGCTGAATATCAGACGGAGTGACAGAAAGAGAAATATTGAAATTAGGAAAATAACAAAAGTCACAGATGCCGCTGAACTAGCATGTAGGTTGAAATGGAGATGGGCTGGCCATGTAACACGAACAACCGACAATAGGTGGAGCGAGAGGATCCTACACTGGCACCCACGAGACGCCCACGCGGTCGATCGCGTCGGCGGTGGGCTGACGACATCGCTCAAATAGCCGGACTGGCATGGACCCGCAAAGCCAAGGACAGATTAAACTGGAAGGAGCTGGAGGAGGCCTTTGCCCAAAAATGGGTACCTCACTAGAAAAATAAAAATAAAATAAAGACGAAAACTGTATTTAACATAAATAAATAAATAAAATAAATAAATAAATAAATATTCGGGGACAATCTTACACACATCGACCTAGTCCCAAACTAAGCAAAGCTTGTACTATGGGTACTAGACGACGATATACATACTTATATAGGTAAATAAATACTTAAATACATAGAAAACATCCATGACTCGGGAACAAATATTCGTGCTCATCACACAAATAAATGCCCGTACCAGGATTCGAACCCGGGACCTTCGGCTTCGTAGGCAGGGTCACTACCAACTAGGCTACAGAGGTCGTCAAACATAACTTTTAATGTGAGAAATAAAGGCTTATTATTATTATGTATGTCTTTCCCGTTCACGGGACAACTGATGTCCCGGACCTTTGGGAGGCGTGCGTGGAGCTAGGTACCTACAAAGTACCAACTGAGCCAACACGTAGAGACCCTTTTGACAATTTAATGAAATGCAAGGAGTACACCGAGCGGATGCTGTCCCTGCCCGTGTCATGGGACGCACACAGAGACAGCACCCGCTGGGGTGTATAGGGACTATTGATGGTTGATGGAGTCTAAATAAAACGGGTTATTGGATTGAAATGATGGACTAGTGGCTGGGCTATTGGGTGAAACATCGGAAGCCTGTCTAATAAAACTGTTTCAATCTTTATCTCTAGCAGACAGTGACTCGCTAACTGCTAGATGGGCCCCTTTTAATAGCGACATTAAAAAATGGCCTAAGGGCAACACCGGTCAGAGAGCTGGGGGGTAGAGAGGTGGCACTGGACTTTAAACACATAGCCAACTCGCTACTTAGGTGTCCACATTTACCCTCGAGCAACAGCTCTTGCGACTCCACTCTGGACGGCCAGTAAAGGCAAGCCAGAGGCGGAGGGCCTTTCCAACCAACCACCCGATCGGCTCAGCCTGACCACAAGACACCCCCAGGAGCACTCAGGTACGTAGGGTCGCTACTCCCTAACAGCCCGCCACAAGCTGCCTTACGTTGACTGATTGCACCAGAAATCTGGTGTGCGATGGGGCCGTCACATCCCTACGCCTTTATTATTATTATTATTATTTCTCTTCTCTTCCATTCTCATTATTTTAATAATGGTGTAATGAGATGCACGGGCCGAAGCCAAGTGCATCCCATGTTCATAAAGCGTATCACATATAGTTTTGGGATTGGTTGTCGTAAGAACTAGCTTTTGGGTGACTGATGCGGGTATTTGAGTTTGTGAGTTGGGTAGTTGTATATCGTTCTGTAAAAAAATTCGGACTATCCTGCAAGTGTTTAAGATGGCTGCTTTCTGCATAACAATAAAAGATGATGGCGGCAATGACAGGGTTTTTATGGAGGTATGCAACTGCTGTGGGATGACACCGGTGGTAGACAAAACTATGGGGACTATTTTAACATTCTTTAGTTTCCAAATCCTGGTTATTTCGTCTTTTAGATCTGTATATTTGGTTAATTTTTCAGCAATTGTGCTTTGTATATTATGGGTGTTTGGAATCGCAATGTCAATTAAAAGGGCAGTTTTATTTATTTTGTCAACCACAGTAATGTCTGGTATATTGTAATGTGTGGTCCGGTCTGTTAATATGGCTCTGTCAAAGTAAATTTTATGGGTTTGGTTTTCTAGGACACTTTCTGGGGTGTATTTATAATAGGCGACGGCTGGCTGAGGTAAGGGAAGGTATTTGATAGCAAGTTTTTGGTGGACTATATTGGCTACCTGGTCATTTCTGAACTTGTAATCTGTCTGGACTATTGCTCTGCACGCTCCGGTAATATGTTGGATGGTTTCCGCTGAACTATTGCATTTCCTACATAAGTCCATGGCTCTGTTTTTCATTATAAATTTCTGGTAGTTTCGGGTATCTATCACTTGGTCCTGAATAGCCAACATGAAGCCCTCAGTCTCTGGAAAGAGCTCGCCATGATTCAGCCATGCGTTCGACGCCACTTTGTCGACATTAGGTTGGCTTAAATCATGACGATGTCTTCCGTGTAACCACTTCGCACTCCATTTGGCTATTTTGGTTTTGTGGTCGATAAGAGCTTCGGTCTTTTGGGTGGCTTTATCTCTGAGGTTCAATGCTGTAAATTTATGGTCATTCTGTTCAATGGCTTTATGGATGAGGGAAGAACTAGATTTCTGGTGGAAATATTTTCTCAGTCTTGTAATCTGTTTGTTATGTAAATTGGTGATATCGATGATTCCTCTGCCACCTTCTTTTCTTGGCAGGGTTAGTCTCTGTACGCAGGATCTAGGATGGTGTTTACGGAATTTTGTGAGAGTTGTATTTATGGTTCGTTGAAGAGATTTGAGATCAGATTTACTCCACCGGATTATGCCAAAAGAATATGTCAAGATGGGGACTGCGTACGTGTTGACTGCTTTAACTGTATTGCGTGAATTTAATTGGGTTTTAAGTATCGAATTAAGCTTGTGCTTGAATTGTACCTTTAATTTAGTTTTCGTGTCCTTATAATGAATCCGTTGTGACTGCAAATAACCTAAATATTTAAACCCTGTCTTTTCGTCTAGTGGGTCTATGGTTTCTCCGGTCTCTAAAGTGTGCATGTGCTTATGGCTTCTTCCTGCTTTCATAGAGTTAATTTTACATTTATCTATTCCGAATTGCATATTAATGTCTTGTGAGAAGCTTTCCCTTAAACTAGCTAAATGGTTGAGGTCATCTTCGTTGGATGCGTATAGTTTGATGTCATCCATGTAGAGAAGATGGTTCAGATTAACTTCGTCTTTGTATGTCTGTGTGTAATTCGTGTCAGGTTTATTATTATTGTTTTACTGGCGTTGTTCCTATGTATGTAAGTGAATTCACCTTCAACATTTGCAAACCAATTTTTATTCTGTTCAATCCGTTCCGTAAGAATAGTCGTATTATATACCAACTCGAACAACTAATAATACTAGTGGCTATCTCAAGATGTTTTGTATAAATATATATTTATTTAATTCCAATAACGGAGCCGACAAAAAAAATCCATATAATTATCGAATCTGTTAACAATATTTCACGAGAATCGGTTGAGAAATGCGACCTGTCGAGGGAAACCAGACCGAACCGGAAAGCCGGACATACGAAAGAATTGTGGCCATCGTTAACTTCTCTCGCTCGTTCAATAAATATTAAACTCAATGCTGTCGCCTACACGAGTTGAAATTGTTTCTTAAAAATTGGTACACAGACAAGGCGTGAAAATGCTAACTATTATTTTCGAGAAAGCAACCGTAGCTGTCAAAATAACTAACTAACTGTATCATATGCCCGCGTGAGCGCAACGCCCAAACAGAAGATCCCGGCTAAACAAACAACGTATCTCAGGGTTGCCTGCGGGGATTAGGGAAGTTATTTCAAGTTTTTATACGTCTTGTATGCTTGACCTGCTCTAATATGAATTGTTTAAGCATAGTGGTAGACAGTATAAGAAATATAAGAGTTGAACGTTATAACATAAAACTGTCCTTCGCAATATTAACAGCGGTGATCCCAATAAAATTGGGGATAGCATTTATGTGTTGCTTTTAAAAGGAGGAGTTATAAATTTGATCCCCAAAATAATTACCTGCGCAATAATTCAGAAAAAATTATATCAGGAATTATGAAACTAAAATACGTCGCTTAAAAGCTGATTGTTTGCTAAATTACTGCCTATATTGTGTGTAGTTTTAAAAAAGAGAGTATTCGCAATTAAATACCTTATATATGTACACAATCACCATAAAGGGCTCTATTTTACCTGCTCAAGTATGTGCATATCATAAAAACTCATTTGAAGTTCCGGGCCCGCAAAAACTCCCTGTATTAAACTTGCCAAATTTGGCTTATCTCATTTTTGTCCCGGCAACCCTAAACATAACAACGGCATTTCGGGGAGCAACATTATAAACAAGCAAACTTAATATTAGACCACAGTGACACAGTTTATTCATGTCACCAGGTGTGGAGACACGGCCTAACGTCCCAAGTTACCGCCGTGTTATACGTTTATACGTAATACGATATTCAGACGCATTACACTCAACTTTACGACTCGAACTGAGGTGGAAAGCTTATGTTTATGAATCTTTAAACATCTTTTAAAATCCGTATTGCGGTGTATTTTATGTCGCCAGTCTACATTATTACGCCACCATTACTCGTGTGATGCGAGACGCGTGTGGGACTGTATCGAGTGGTACTGTAAACCGTGAAAAAATAATGACCCACTCGTCAAAAAAAATAAAGCGAATAAGGGTTGGAGGCAAATAAAAAGGATCGATTATTGTTTACTTTTAACCGACTTCAATATAAAGGAGGTTGTATTTTTTTTTCAAAATTGGATTGGGTTTTTTTTCTCTACTAATCAACGCATTATACTCTCGGAAATCAGTTCCTATGGTAAATTGGAAAAGAAATGTGGAAATGTTCTCGTGGTTTGGTGGAGTACTAAATTGAAGTCGGTTAAAACTTTGTTTTTAAAGTATATTATTAGACATGCATTGGCTGCATTGCACACCAGCTCATATTTTAGAAATAAAATCTTAAGTAAATAGTACATAATATAATAAATGGTTTCATGTTGTTTGTGAAATTTTTGTTTTTTTTAATTGGACGTTCTATAGACATATCCTAAAATGAGTCATAATTTTCCCCTGCATTGTAGCTGAAACGCCTTTATTATATACTGCCCCGCTTTTAATTGCAACTTCTATTTTGATATGTTATTTATACAAGTTATGGCACTCGTTCATTCTGTGCTTCCTACAATCGCTGTCTGTTCCCATTCACAGTGGTGATCGCTAAATGCGTCCTAAAATTAGCAACATATAGCTTGCCAGCTCATTTCTCATGCCGAAGACAGGGACGGATAAACGGGATATATGCGATTACACGATATTATCCAACTGATTATATAAATCATGGGACGCAACAATCGTCCACTTAATCACTGCCTGCGGGAAGGCGAAATTACAGACTACGCAAATTGTTTATGTATCGATTTGCGTGGAGTGCAAATTATAACAATTCATGCACCGGTTAACTTATTTAGAAATGTCATTTATGACAGAGTGTTAGAGTGTCAGCCAAACGAACATGTTGGCGTAGTGATATGTCATATTAGAGAAGAACAAACTGCGAACAACATGAATACCAAAAGGGGTTAATTAGCAGCGAGTGTGCCCAAAAAAACAGGAAAAATTGTCAAGGTGAACAAAGAGGAAACCTATGAAAAATAATGAGACAAGGAATGAATCACATAAATGACGAATGAGGAATAGGCCGAATTAAAATCTTGAAAAAACGAAAGGGATGAGTGAAAGTGACACGAAAATGTGTAGGTGGAATACGTTCGAAGTAATATTGTTTATTTTCATCACATTGGATTTTCTTCGTTTCTTACGTTCCGTGATACCTGCACTAAGTAGACAATGAGCTTAACAATAATGCTCTTCGACAGAATGCAGGCAGATTAATATTAAGTGACGTCTGTGCAGAGACTGCACGGCACAGTTCTAGGATGTTCACACATGTTGAATTTCCTGACTCGCAGCTCTGTAGGGACGCTCCAGCTAATGTCTTCAATAATTTTGGCAGGCTTGCTTGCTTTTGACTAAGGACGGAACAATGTGGAAATTAAATTGGCTCTGAATTAATCAATACGCTTTCTCTGCAGATACTGAAACAAAGAGTAGGTATGCTCTAATGCTTTGTCTCGCTAAGTAAAAACTCGTATTGCCTTTACTCGTAATCATTTCTTTCGTTTTTTTTTGAGTCATATGTGGTTGCTGCGATACGAAAATTTGTAAAATAGACGCCTTAATAGACGTACTGTTTGTTCTGATCCTTGAGGTGACAGAATTCATTAAATATTAAAGCGCATTTCGCGAATAAATCGGTATTGTTCAACCAGTGATTAGGTGTAAGCGGGTTTACTCAAATATTTTGTACAATGAAAGCAAGACAAATACTGTAGCCACTCTTTCTGGTCGGGCTGAGGCATAGCCAGTCGTCACGCGATCCAACCGCTCCGCTTGTACTCGTACCATGAGAAAAACCTTGATAACATCCACTGATTACTTTTTCTACCTCCTATCTTTATATGACTATGGTTTCTGGAGTAAACTTTGCACTTTACGAATCAAGGTTGCTTTTATATTAGCATGGTGGAGTTTGAAACGAGGTCAAAGAATTAGGCGTTTTAAAGATACGTAGAATAAAGAGAAGCAGTGATATATGTATAGGTAAATGAAAGAAGAGTAATCGTTGTATGCGCTCGTTGGTTTTGCAAAGTTTTTCAGTTCTAATTTTAACGTCAGAATAATCCTTTGTATTGAAGTGTTATAGTACTTATAAAAGCAATAGAAGGCAGAATTATTCCTTTCAACCTTAAATTTGTTATAAAAAGTGTTGCCAGGAGCTAGCAGTAAACGCACGCTCATTTTTCTATTTAAGTCCATTAACAACTTACTATACTCACTCTATTCAGAAATAAAATGCCCCACTTAAAGCGTACGCCAATGTATGCCCCATATTATAATTATAAATAAACCTACTGTCCTCAAAATGAATGGAACTTGTCAGAAATTGATAAATTCAGGTCAGGCGTCTATTCTAAAAGCACCAAAAAAGGTTTGCGGTCGGTTTCGCGTTCGGATACTGTGCCGTCCCCAACCACTGATTTCGTTACAATAATAGACTTTTCCTCACCTATTGAACTCGGTTGTCATGTTACTATTTTATTTTCTGACTCGTAGTGTTTATAAAAGAGATTGAAAAAGTATTTTCATACTTTGTGTCATTAAGCCAACAAAAAGGTTTATTTTTCCTGTTTTTGATAGTTATTATTATTTGAAAAAGTATCTAAAGGGTTAATACATTTTTCTTTGCTATTGAAAAGTATAGGTATTAACCTTTTATTTGCCGAATAAGGAAAAACAATGAAGTGGCTACAATTTAAAGTTATCGATTATAATGTTTCGAATATAGAACCGCCTTGGCTTATAATAAGTACCGTCTAGGTACAGTCGAGTTCTCCAATATCTACACAGACAACCTTTCAATAATATGTATAATAATAAATCAGCCTATTTACGTCCCATTGCTGGGCAAAGGCTTCCTCCCATGAATGAGAGGGAACGGGCAGTAGTCTCCACGCTGGCCCAGTCCGGGTTTGGGACTTCACATACAATACACCCAGTCTTTATTGTTACTGATATAAGACGCATGTGTAGATTATTTTGAAAGGTTGAACGTATAGATACTCGAGTGTACTACGTAAAGGACTAAGCATAGAATTCGACGGAAAACTAGTACAAGGAGCGTTTAGCTCATATTATCATGAAATCTCCGCATTTATTTCTCAGCTCGGTTGGTTACCGATCCGTCGGCGCAGAGATATGCACATCCTGTCCTTACTTTTTAACGTACCCTTCAATCCTACTTCCCCTCCGTATTTATCTGAAAGTTTTACTTATATGGCTGACGGTAGCAGTCATTGTTTGAGGTCGAACGATAATCTCACCCTTGCAGTACCGTCTAATAAGACGCGCACATTTTCTAAGTCATTCGCGGTGCGTGCTCTGAAGTTGTGGAACGGTTTACCGTTGTCCTTTAGACAGTCCCAGTCTGTGGCATCACTAACGGAAAAGTTGAAAAATTTGTGGCTCTCCAATGACTTATGATTTGATTGGATATTATTTGTATATTTTGTTGATAATATATTTATATTGATATATATATATATATATATATTTGTGGTATGTGTATGATATTTTATTTGTTATTTTCTGTACCATAGAGTTAAGAGTCCGCAGTAAGCACGGCCGAATTTCACCTTCCCATACAAACGTAGTTACGCTCTAATTTTAAAACTACGTGTTGGATTGTGACGAAACTTTGCAAATACAATGACATGGGGTATATCTATGTCTGTAATTAGTTTATATGGTTCCAGTTTACAAAACATTCGAAATACAGCAAAAACAAGTTTTGTATGAATAACTTAAATGTCGTCTCATTTGCTCAAAGGTTAACTGGAAGAGATCCCGTACAGGGATAAGTTCGCCTTTATACAACGCATACAATCTGCACGGTGTTCCCAGGAATTTCCGTTAACTTCGGCGTATTGCAGAATACATTCACAGAAACCAATTAGCATAATAATTTCGTGAAAAAAAAATGTTTTTTTCCTTTTTTTGTAAAAAATAATTTTATGTAGCATTAATAGTTATTGTCTTATTGTGCAAGGGTTCAAGACCAGAAGGTCCAAGAAGACAAATTAAGTAAAAAAAAATGTATCTCCGACGCAGTTTTTGCCTAAGATCGAACGAACTCACTTGGTAAACCTTCTTGTAGTGTATAGGAACCTTACAACATTTAAAAAACTGTGATGACACCACAGTTAAGAGCCTAACTTTACACTGGTTAAATCTGCAAATCTGATTAAATTAAAATATTCAATATCTTGATAACAGTAAGAGTTAAGATACTACTGTTTTGGAGAAATTAACTTTATTTGATCTAACCTATGCCCCCTTGCAATTAACGGAAATTGCCAAAACCACCTTGTACAATGGTGTTCTGAGGTATTTCCCCCATAGTTTTGATAGTATGCTACGTCTATCTACTTCCCATGGACGATCGTAAGCAGTTACACTCTAAAAGTACAATGCTACACGGCAGTAGCATTGATGTTATCCATATTACAGAAGGCAATCTTGTCCAGTGAGCTTTGAATGTGGCAGTGAAATATAATTTCGATCGGACGGCAATCAGGGCCTGTTGAAGACGGAGCGTGAGACGACTTGCCAAAATATTAAACGTACTGCCGGTGCCCGTTCAACCCAGGCCACTTTACTTTGGCAGGCACGTTTAGAAACTGGGACATTTTACAGTAAACTAAGTATGCAAGTGAGGGCTCAGTTCTATATTTAGTGGAAATATTTTAATATCTGTGGCCAGGTGAAATTCTTATGGCGTAGAATTTGACAAATAAAACTTTTTCTCTCTTTATGTGTAGGTATACCGTGTGTTACCGGCATGCGGGCATTTATTAAAACTGATAATAATATGTTCCATTGGCAATTGTTTGCATTTATTTGCAAATCATAATTATATAAATTAACTGCGCAATTATTTTTCCAAAATACAAACCTTTAATGGACTAGGTGTATGACGCCGTAATAAACAAAGTACGAAGAGCTGTCACTTACACTTACTTGTCAATTTACTTTGCTTTACATTGCTGGCAATTAAAATTTTGGAAGACAGACAAAGAAAGCTAACGAAGTCTGAGATCTAGTTTATTAATAAAATGAATGTCATGGTTGAGTTACATATCTATGTTATTATAACATCCTATAAAAAAAGCCCGGGTGCTGGTAACACACTGTATAATCTGGGACTGTAGACAAGGTTACAATCGACAAGCGCTAACGCCAATAGAAAACTAATAAAATGTATGGGAATGACAGATGTCAATGAAAAGTGTTTCATCGACATCTGTCATTCCCATACATTTTATTATTTTCTATTGGCGTTAGCGCTTGTCGATTGTAACCTTGTCTACGGCCCCTGGTAAGATTAAGTGTTAATCCATCTCAAATGGGGCTCGGCTCATGCACCACATTTGACATATTCACTGCCAAGATTCGCTACGCGCTACGCTCGTAGCCGATCCCGTGGATTCCTCGTATGCGGCGGAAAGCGACTACGGTGTAAGCGCCCGCTTACGTTCCTAGCAGTGAAAGTGATACCTAAGTAATGACTCTACGATCGATTTGCCCTAGAATACGAATAATGCTGCTTCCCGCTACGGCGTAGCAAACGTAGCTTTACTAGGCCTCGAGTGGGTTAGCAGCCAAATTGCTATGAAAATATGATACAGTAAATTAAGTCAATGTTATATTTTATACTAGCTGAACCCGCAGCTCCGCCCGCGTAGGCTAAGGCCTGTATTATCCCTTCCTGGCAGTGGATTAAAAAAGCAAAGTACCTCTAAGGTAAAAGTTTTATTCATGTCAAGTTTCATCAACACTGGTTAAGTAGTTTAGGCGTAAAAATGTAAGAGACAGAAAGAGCCACATTTGCATTTTTGAGTATGGATGGATTTACATCTATTTACAAACTGTTCTTGATTGTTTTGTATACATTTATCATGGGTTAGTTGTCACCGTTTATCATAGGTATTAACACCCCTGATTACTATTAATAAATTTAATATATTTCGAAATGTCTCTGGACTCAGTTTCTATTTGTTTATGCAAATGATTACCTTTTAAATTAAAAAAAATGCAATCAACTTATGCATCAAATAATCAAAAACAAAAAGAGCAGGTACGATTATTTATTTTATTCATTTATTTTTACTTTATTGCACAAAATGAGGACTTAATACCTACTCGATGCATTCTCTAGCTTTTCGGTGAAGGAAAACATCGTGAGGAAACCGGTCTAATCCCAATAAGGTCTAGTTTTCCCTCTAGGTTGGAAGGTCAGATGGCAGTCGCTTTCGTAAAAACTAGTGCCTATGCCAAATCTTAGGATTAGGTGTCAAAGCGAACCCCGGGCTCCTTTAGGGGCATTACCGAGAATAGCGCTAGGAGGATGATGATGCATTCTCTAGCAGTTAACAGAGCTAAACAGAAACTAAAGAAACATACTAACAAAACAGAAATCATGATTAGTAAATCGTAAAATAAACTATATTAAATTAAATAGTAAGCTATATTTAGTAATAGAAAACTCGGTTTATTCAGAATAACGGAATACTTGAAGTGCAAAGTCAATCCCGGCTTTGTTTAAATTGCATTACTAGTTAGACGCTCGAGGCAGTTTTATCTCGAACACTCAAAATCTTAGAGTGGATTACCTATCCAATTACGTCTGTTCATAACAGTTTCAACTCAGTAGAAGCTTCGAGAATAGAAAAATCCTTGAAAGTGTAGCTGTATCATGGCGGGTAGAATAGATCACTCCCCGTAGGAAGGCGTCAATCGCAGGGTGATTTATAGAGAGCGGTGCGGGCGTCGACTAAACTGCTCGGCGTTTTGCTCGTACTGCGCTAGCAAACAAGTCACTCACCTGCCCAGCCGATGCCGCGCCCTCATCGAAAATGCGAACCCTAGAATGCCTTTATAAACGGATCCATTTTAAATTTCGAATAGTCCACCGAAACATCGAAGGAACTTCCAGACATGACGTGCGTGTTAACGAAACGCTGGCATTATATTTCGCTTTAAACTTTTATAAATTTACACGGCCAATTTTAATAACAAGTCATTTGAGCTGCTTTAAAACGATGGACGAATTTAATTTGAAATCGTGTTAACATGATTTATAATTTTGTTTTAAAGTTGCACTTGATGCAAGCAGAGGGCAGAAATAATTAAAAAGGTTATATCACAAAAAACATAAATGGTTACCATTAACGTTACTGTTAACAAACTTCTTTGAAATGTAACAGAATAGAAACGTTCTACGAGAAAATTATTAATTTGCAAGGCGTCTTTTATGCAAACTTTAAACGCAAACTTAACCTAAGAATTCAATTAGGATTGGGTTGGCAATAATTGCACGATCCCGGAGCGCACTATTGCAAAACTTTACATCCCGTTGTTAACCTTCTATTGAAAACATCTTAACGCTATTCGTAGTTCTACACCGGCGTTATAAATTGTTACAAAGCAAACTACTTACAATGGAACAAAGTTTTAATTTAATCTCCAAATGCAGACAACATTTTCAAATTACATCCTGCTTTAATTAAAGCCGAATTTCGCCACTTTAATGTATACGCCATCGATCTACAGGCGAGTGACAAGTTGTTTCTTCAACCATCTGTTAACATTTTTGTTGGTCACCAACATCGAAAGATAATGGAACAAAATTAAATTTAATTGCATTTTGATAAAATATTTGGCATGTAATTGAAACATTTTGGGGCATTCAAGAAGTTTTTTAGTTCAATTTAGCGGCAATCAGGACGGCCGCAGAAGACGACGCGTGAGCCGAATGGCTAAAATATTAAATGCCGGAGTGACGGGCGCTGTGCCCGGCGCCGACGAGCCGGACCGGGCCGGACGCACCGGACGACCGGACGACAGTTCAGACTAACACCCAGCGAATATACTCACATAGGTACTGGATAACATGTTCTGGGTTTTGTAGTAGGGAGATACTTTATTCTCTATTTTTTCATTTCTTATACTCGCACAATGCTGCGCCTACTTTTCAATGAAAGCAACGCGGCATTGGATCTAACGATAGTCGGTAAGTCTAAAGCCTCATGGTTCATCATCATATTAGCCGAAAGGGGTCCACGTGTGCTGGACATAGGCCTCCCCTAAAGAGTGCCACAATGGCCGGTCTTGCGCCACCCGCATCCAGTGGACTCCCGCAAACTTTACCAGGTCATCTGATCAGTCCACCTTCAGGGAGGTCTACCCACGCTGCACCTTCCGGTACGTGGTCGCCGAGAGAACTTTTCCTTAAAGGCTTAATTTATGGAACAAAATTAGTTTATATAATATTTATCAACCATTTTTTTTTGTTCCATGAATTTCCAAAAATATTTAACTTCCTTGGTTGTCCTCAATATATTGTAAGCTGTGGGGTAAATAAAAGTACTATCAAGTACTTATGAAATAAGAAAATTTGCGAAAAAGACGTGAAGGAGCAATAACTAAAACAGGTAGAGATAAAAATTGTGACAGAGGGAAACGAGCCCAGGCAGCCGAGCGTATCTCACGAATGCAGCTCTGCTGATTTTAATTTAATTCAAGAAAATATCACGTTAATTAATTTGTTTAAGGAAATTTTCTGTTTATTTAAATGAGGGGTGACTCTTCACTCGTAGACAATGGCGCGATACCATTACACTTTTGATATTAGACGTAAACGGATTGATGTTTAATATGACCATAAAAAAGGTTTTTTGACGGCGTGATATTTTCGGAAACTTGTGTAACACAATTTCATTAATTGGTTTTCTATTTGCGCGAAATTCCCCCTTTCTTAGAATAAACTTGTATAATTTGAGAAATTCATTTGTCACATGACACTTTGGGATAACGATTATTCTCAATGGAGAGCCAATTTATGACAGATAACCTGCGAATGTCAAAATACGTTTTGCATGGTCGTCGAACCGCCTTATTCATTTCAGTTTGATTTTTGTAAATACTAGTACGCAATAACATGATTAATTCGTACAGAATTATTGCTCTTGGAACAGCGTTTTCTTAAATACTAAAAGTAGCCAGATAAAATTTTACCACCTATTAATTTAACTAATACAATAACAATATATTTCGCTGTGAGTGTCCTCCTGGGCTTCACATTAAAACTCGCTAATTCACTTAAGTATTCATCTGCGCTATTGATTTATTCAGCAATAAAGCTGACAGAATTGCGCGATGAAATATTCACATTTTATTATTTAAATGAATAGATTGGAATCGACCATTCGTGATTGTGTCCAGTCGTTGTTTGGCTTGAATGTAGTGACATCATCAATAATGTAGAAAAATACATTCCGCCGACCTCACCATCATCGGTTGTACCGTTATAGTATTTGCGTATCGATACGTGTAGTCGTCTACCGACCAATTTCCCAAATAAACGTGCCCCAGTATATCACCGAAGATCAAGGTAACACGCGAGAATTTATTATTTTCGAGATCTCAAACATAATATTTTTTACCATACATTTATTTTGTACCTTATTGTCAGCTGGAAACGGTTATTTTCACTCTTTCGATAGATTTCTCGACACGTGGTAGGTTTAGCTGTTCATAAAGGTGTTTTATTTTATACGTGAATTGAATAAATAATCTGTTGAAGTGAAAATGGTGTTAAAACTGCTCTCACCATGCGTGTTTTAGAGTTCTGTTTCAATGTCATGTCCTACTCAGCATCTATTGCATAATCTCTAATAATCTTTTATATTTTTTTATGTTATGGTATATTTTAGGCATTGTAGCAAAATAACTAATGTTTAGTCCGTGTGCCTGGGCCGCGTGTGTCTCATTCCGAAATCTATGTTGAATGTATATGTACTCATAGTCCCGTGCCTCTTCAATACATACCTAGATATTTCATAAATGAATGTAAAGTTGTGAGAGACTACTTGAAAATACTTTAATTCTGTCCTTAAATAATAATGTTCCTATTATATTCCTAACATAAAATTGTAACTTTTACGTTATTTGTAGTGGAACGCTAGGCCGACGCAATCGCGAGCCCGCCGCCTTACTCTATTTGCTTCATTTTCATCGAGACTCGGATTGCCAAGAAGTTTTGCGTTCAATTTTTATAATATTACCTGCTTTTCTTGCAATGCATGGCTCGTTTCAGTAAACGGTTTTTCAGCTTGGTCGATTTGGCGAACGTCTTCATCATTCGTCAATCGTCAATCTTATTGTTTTATGCGAAAATTCTCTCAGCCTCTGGATCCAAGATATGTGAATGGATTGTGTAAAGTGTTCGTGAAACTAATATCGTATTTAAAACAATCATTAGGTAATAAAGAGGTGTAATTTTTATTTAATAGCCCCACCCCACCCCACAGGTATGTTTACATAAAAGGTTTCAAACGTTAAATTAGAAAGATTATGTTTTTACACAAAGTCATACAACACAAAACGATACATATTTATCAGTGAAACGAACATACGTTTCACCATTAACAAAAAATGGCATACCTAACCTCTCAAAATGATAACCAACCACAGCGACCCCATCTCCCGTAACGTCATCTACGGGAACAGTTTCACATGCAATCTGACACTTAAAACCACTTGGCTACGATTTCTTGGAAAGTTAGTGCGCTCGGTATGATACCCGTCACACCCCGCTTCCGATGGACCCAAATCGATGAACTATAAATCCATTGTCTAAGTTTGCACAGACAGTGCTCCTCTCTGGACTCAGAAGATTAATTTTCTTAGTTTAGATTGTTTCGTGACCCTTTGTGCAGGCGATAATTGGATTTTCTCGACTATCTGTGATCTAGTTACCTACCTCTTGAGTTTGACTATAGTGTAAAATGCATTCGATTACTTTATCGCAATATGCATGACTAAACCACGCGTGTCTATGAAAGAGTGTTGCGGAGTTCATTTTTGTGTATAAAAGAAAGAATGTGGACATTCTATAAAGAAATAACCAAACTCAGTAAAGTACGTATGTAACAAAGTGACAACCGTAAAACATAACCAAGTCACCAGTAATCCAAAAGCGAAACGTACTTAGTGCCCAAATAAAATGTTTCAACGCGCACAACGCCAAAAGCATGTCGAAATTTCAAACGATAATATTATTTTTATTGAAAGAACGTTGACTTAACATTGTTGGTATTTTATCCTTGCAACTTGGTTTCTACCTTTTCACGACAGGTGGGTAGCAACAGCAATAAAACAGTTCTGTTTTATGAGCATCGTCGTCAAACTCAGCTTAGCTCTGCGCGTTTCGTTGCAAGATTATTCTTTGATCCAACATCATAACAGCTTTCAAGCGTGGTTTCTTAATTTTATGTACGCTCAGTAATCTTGCACGCAATTAACGAAATTGTGTGTTAGCAATATTCAAAAAGGCCGCAGCATCAACTGAGGTTGGAATGATCAAAAATAAACCCCGCTCTTAACGGATGTCATTTCGCTCTTATTATGCTAAGCCGAGATTGGTATGTACCCACTGACATAACCCACTGCCAAGTTTTACCACATCTCCTTGGGAACGAACCGATTATTTAATTATTAAAATGAGTATTTAATACTTTGGTTATTGTAGGTAGGTGCTCATTTTACCGATTCTTTAAAACAAATTCACCAACTCGTATCGTATCGACTCAGTTGTTTAATAAAATTTTCAGAACATACCCTGTTATACTCGTATTAATAGGTAGTTTACAGCCGTCGTAGAAAACACCGGCCGCTCGTAATTGATACCTACGTGGTGAACGTACCTTTGAATAAATAAGACGATTGATATTGATCTTTTCTAATTGTGTTGCGGCTGTGAATGTCGACCGGCGGCCCCTTCATTAAATATTACTTAAAAGGGATTGTAAGTAACTTGTTTGAAAGAATAGACGATGCTTATTGGTGCCATCTCTTTTACCTTATTTTAGAATTCAGGAAAAAGTAAGTCACGAGTTGAACTGATCGAGTTCAAATAAAAATGTTGAACGAATTTAGGACAGGTTTTTTATTAGTTGTAAACTACGAATAAAAATGTATAAAACACAATGATTGTTATAAATTTAAATATAGGTGCTTAATGTTTATGGTTTATGAGTTAAAATCTTCTCGAAAACGAGAGAAAAAATTATGGGCAAAAATGCTCTCGTATGTCTAGCGGGAGTTCAGCGGATGTCCGGCTGTGAATGCAGGTCGCATTTCTCAACCGCTTCTCGTAAAATTTAGTAAGCAGGTTATATATTTTTTGTCAATTCTCATTTTGAAGAGGCACCTGGCATGTATACTGCCTTTAGTTTGTATTTACTATTCAGGTAGTTTACACAAATTAATTTGACACAGGAAATTATATTTTTCACAGCCATTAACCGCGAGCACCGAGAAGGTTTCCAATTGACGTAATGTGTTTAATGTATAATTTATTTAATATAAAATGTATGAAAGCAGGTGCAATTCCCCATTGTATCAACAACATATATATATCGCACCCGTTTACATGGTTGTATTTAATAAGTAATAATCGCATAAATGAGATGTGCCCAGCAGTGTGACTTATATACACTGATTTATTTTTATTACTTATAATCGCAGAAATCGAAGACAATATGACCACAAAAAGCAAAATTGTATATATGTCCTATATACCTACGTCCCACTGCTGGGCACAGGCTTCCTCTCATGTATGAGAGAGAACGGGCAGTAGTCCCCACGCTGGCCCAGTGCGGATTGGGGACTTCACATTCACCTTTGAATTTCCTCGCAGATGTATGCAGGTTTCCTCACGATATTTTTCCTTCACCGAAAAGCTAACGGTAAATATGAAATCATATTCCGTACATAAGTTCCGAAAAACTCATTGGTACGAGCCGGGATTCGAACCCATGACCGCCGTTTGACAGCCGCATGCCTGAACCACTGGGCTACCGTAGCTTTGTATTTATCACCACCGAAATCACCGCCTTTCACAACATTAACCATGTCGCCAGCAGTCATTATTTATTAGTCATTTAGGTATAATATTATATCTAAAGTCAAATTATGACGACTCCTGCACCAAAAATAACACGGCTACTAATCTAAATGTAATTAAAGTTCTAAACTGGAAAGCAGTTATTTATTCACGCTAATTTACATAATAACAATGTTATATAAACGCCCGACGCTAAAGTGAATTAGGTCGCGTTTATAAAATAACTTTGAAACTTGTCATTTTAGTTGTCAACGACTAAATCATAAATAAAGTTCGAGGGATGAAGTTTTTAAGGGACTTAGTGGGGAGTTAAAAAGCGGTGCATTTCATGCGGCAGGTGACCGGCCGTGCTATTCACAACTTGTTTCACCTAAGCCCCACTTTATCTTAACCACGAGCTCTGTAACAACTACGGTAATCGGGGGTCTGAGTAACATTGGTTTGAATTGGGTGAGGTGAAGCGTTGTGAGTAACAGCGGGGTTTTATCAGCCCGGTGCAGCCAGCGGGTGACGGCATTACACTCGACTGCAGTACTGCACACCGGTCTATAAGTCCTTGCACGTCCACGATACAGTTTAGTCTCGCTAAGACTGAGAGATGAATGTTTTATTTCTGCTTTCTAGACAGATTTCCCGAAATTCAAGCAATTTTAAAGAGATCGCTTTTTCTGTTTTGTCTTGTTGCAATTTTTTTAGCATTTAGGCATATAGGTCATAGTCATAGCTCACTAGAGCCACCCGTCGCCCTTCCCTCACCGCCTCGCCTCGTGTACTAACTACGGAGTTGATGTAGTGAGCGCATGCCATACAAATCCTAACCGCCTAACCGCTCGAGGCGAGGCGGCGCGGGTCGGGCGACGGGTGGCTCGAGTGAGCTGACCTTATTGCTGGCCAAGTTTTCAGTGAACTGGTAAGGCACGGGTCTATATCAGATGGCATAATTATTTATTTTTGTCGATTTTCGTGTCGCATAACAACTTTTTGCCTATAAACGTTTGCCCTAATACTTATTGTGCATAATATTTATTGTGTCGAACATCGAATTATCGAACACTCCGTGTCCCTAACTTTATAATTGCTCATAATAGATGTACAAAAGCTGTTTTGACTACAATTCATGATTCCTCAACATATTTTCAATCAGTATTATCTACGGCCCATCATCAAGTCGACGAAGCTCCTACTTTCCGCTTTGAGGGACGGGTATACTACATAACAAGCAAAACGTTTTGCAAATTGTACATAAATAATATGTAAGTCTAAGGTAGTAAAACAGTGTTTTTTTCTGGCTCATTGCAAGCCGCTGCCGCGGCACGCTCGGTTCGCGCGCTATGGGTCGCCATTCTACCTAATAGTCCTCGCTTCGCTCGCCGTCGTACCTACAGCGACCTGGCTCTTACTTCACCAACTTGACAATTGTCACCTGATAACGACAATTCTCCGTAGTTCCGTACATTGCTGATTCCACAAGTAACCTAGCAACTACCTTTACTTCTAGAATAAGCAATGTATGGCGAATTGTCAGTGTCAGGTGACAATTGTCAAGTTGGTGAGATAGGGGTCAGCCTTTTGAACTGAAGTAACCTTGCACCTTTATGTATATTATTTTCGGGAAATAGGAATTGTAATAATTAAATCGTATAATATCATATGTACCAAGTTTTAATGCCTAATGGCATATCGACACCTGCAGACTCAAAGGGCGTAAACGCCATTTTGCCAAAAATGAATTAGTGATGCCATCTTACTCAGTTTTTTTTTCTCTATCGATCTGTGTAGTTGAAACTGAGAAATTCGCAAAAAAAAGGTTAATACGACTCAACTTTTTTTCACCTCCAAACACGATTTCAGAGAAAATTTGGTCGTATTTGTTGTGAATTTTGATTTTCTTAATTATTGAGGTAGTATATACAATAATTACAAAACTTTAAGGTAGTATCGTGAATCTCGATCTAAAATGACGCATACGACCCTGATATTTTGGGTACTAATAATTTAGTTGACTCATACGACCTAACACACAACTTGGCATAATTTCAGTTGACTTATACGACCCAACATTATCTGGGTATAAAACTTCAATTGACTCATACGACCTTACACAGTTTGTTACAAAAAGCATACATGCCACTATACTCTAGGCACTAATGTTACCTTTTATCGTCATAAAACCTGCAATTTTACAAGTTTTATTATAATTATGTTGCGAATTAGTATCTACTCCTGCCATACCTACGCTAAAGAAATGTTTGTGGAACGGAACACGGCGCTAGCGCAGCGATCGAGCGCTCTCAATGACGGTGCTACTATTTATAGTACGGCGGAAATTGGCCAATATTGATAAAAGTCGTGGACACGTCTTCTATATACCTAAAACTGGTATGGATTTGTTCCTTGTTGTCTCCAGAGTACGAATCTACCGATTTTAGTTAAGGGAGAGGGGGCAGACATAGCGGTGACGTCACAAAGTTGGCGGCCGACGGTAATCGATTTTTGTTCAAATCTCAGGTTCTATTTTTTTGATCGGTTCGTGAGAGATGTCATTTGAAAGCATATTAAATGTTCTATAATTCATTTTTTGAGTTTTTTAACGTACAATCAACCGTTTGTAAAATAATTAAAAAAATAGAAATTTTTACCTCAGATGTTTTGTTTTCTTACCATCATAATTCGAGAAAGAGATACTTTAGCGTGATTAATGTCATTATAAAAATTATCAAACCTTTTATTAGCTTGCCGATAATATGCAATTTGTCGCCTTGAGATAATAAACATGTCATTTATGGCCAATTCCGTAACGCAAGTTCGCGGCAGCCGGCATGCGGCAGATGACTGAAATACTTTGAAAGTTCAATTTTGGTGTTCCCAAATGAAAGGTACTGTAGTTGTTGTCGTTTTTGTTGTTGCCCTAGGGCACCCTGTGGAGCTTAAAGCCTTCATAAGCTCTCGCTACGCCTTCCTTTGTGTTCCTGTAGTCGAATGAATAAATATTGTGTTTAACGCGTACAAAGCGTAGATTAGTATTTATAATCGCTGAATTGAATTATTTTACACCTAGGAGCAATATTAAAATAGATGAGCATAATTTATTGTATAAATATGTTTCAATAAACGGCATTTTAAATTCATAACTTCGTTGACTGTGGGCCGCAAGCTTTCGCCAAAATCCAGCCCGAGGGCTAGGACCCAAACTGGTGCCACCCTTGCCATATCCCACACTCGCGCATACTTCATTTTATTCCAGTGCAAGTTGCGGTTGAATTTGGAGATATTTGTACGTGGTGATTCGTTACATTACCTTTCTAGCAAGAGCTATGTGTAAACATATTTTTTCTCTGGAGATGCGTATAGATATTTACGGTTTGTCGACTGATATTTGTTGCGAACTATGGAGTTCCATGGTTCGAACAGAACAACACGGCCCGAAGGCGAGCGGTGAGGCTTGCGGGGCCTAAGGCCCGGAGCGTTCCTCCAGAGCGAGCTCTTCTCGCGAGTCCTATAGCCAAAGACCCCGAAGGCAGAGCTTACGCGGACATTTTACTACTCCGAAGTGAATTACAAACAAACCTGAGGCCCAAAGGCCCGAAGCGTATCTTCAAAGCGGGCTGTCCGCGCAAGCCAGAGGGCCAAAAGCCCGAAGGGCGGGCCCACGTGAACACTTTACTACTCCTAAGTGACCTACAAGCAAATCTGAGGGCCGAATCCCCAAAGGAGAGCAGCATGGCACGCGAGGTGGCAGGCCGAGCTCTGCGTAGGGCCGAAAGCCCGAAGGGTTCCTTCAGAGCGGGCTCTCCACGCTAGCCAGAGGGCCAAAGTCCCGAAGGGCGGGCCCACGTGGACTCTTTAGTACTCCTATGACCTACCCTACCCTATGACCTAGTGGTACTACAAGCAAACCTGAGGGCCGAAAGCCCGAAGAAGAGCAGCATGGCACGCGAGGCGGCAAGCTGACCTATGCGTAGGGTCGAAGGCCCGAAGCGTTCCTTCAGAGCGGGCTCTCCACGCTAGCCAGAGGGCCAAAGGCCTGAAGGGCGGGCCCACGCGGACACTTTATTACTCTTAAGTGTCTTATAAATTAATCAATAAGTTCATAATCTCTTTTAGGTGTTATTTGTACCGTAATGTAAAGAATTCGAATAATTCTATACAGGTAATTTATCGATAACAACTAGCGCACGAAGTAGATACAAATTATCAATTGAAAATACATATTATATTTTAATCAATAGCTGATCACCTCTCAAGAGACCATCATATACGCCCCTATTTCACATAAAAACTGCTTGGGGTGACTCTTACGCCCTAAGCATTTCATAGAAACAGCCAATTTTAGGGTCGTATAAACCATTTTTTAAAAATTTGTGGGGCGTAACGGACATCCATTTTTCTTGTTTATAATGTTATTTTACATATTTACTTACAAAACTATGCATTTTCAAAATCTAAAACACAGGACCAAATATGAACTTTACACGTCTAAGAACCACAAAGTTATAATAAAAACTTTTTTTTTTTTAGTTTTTTTGCTTTCCTGAAAAGTAGCGATTTGGCGTTTACGCCCTTTGAGTCTGCAGGTGTCGATATGCGGAAAATATAACCTTGGTGTAGTTTTTTTTACAGCGATATACTTAACTTATAGGTGTAATGTAATTAGTGGAGGGGACCCCCTAGGCGTGTGTGCCTGCTGTACCTCATCTGATGAAAAATAAGTATAGTTAAGGCAAAAAATGTGCTAACTAAGATCAACCCATCTACATAATTATTAAAGCGTATCTCCATAAAAAGCTGCAGGATTTATTAGCGGGCTAGCTCTACTGCTGCTTGAGTCACTGTGCCGACGAGGCCACAAGATGCGGGCTGGCACACCTATCGCCCAGGACCTACGCGAGAGGATAATCGCCTCATTTATAAAGTTTAGCGGGACAAAGCTGTGCGAGTTTTTGATTGAAAACAAACTTAGAAGGGACGGCCTCATTTGAATAAGTATTCTGCGAATAAAGTGTGGCTTTATGTTTTCCTTTAGGTGTTTTTTTTTCTTTTGTAATGCAAAACAATGTTCCACCTTGTTTAGGTACAGCACGCTTTATTTTTGAGTGAAAGACTCTTTTGAAGTAAAGCTTTACGGTATAAATTATTTCATTTTCATAGCATTGTTCTTAATATTTTGTCGTTTGAAACTTTATGCGACTTTAAGCAGAGGAATCTCAGTTTATCATTTGGAGCAATTCAAAGGTGAGCGATCACTGTGTTGTTCATAGAATTTACATAAATAGCTTTAAACTAATAAAAATGTGCTTCTTCAACTCTTATTAAAAGTGTTTGGCTTAAACTCTGACTTTTACATCCAATTCCGGGCAGTTGAACATAGATTGAATATTTTAAGTGTATTTATTTACTTCATAGCACGTAGAACCGATGGCCGTTGGGGCGGAAAGGTTCTAGAGTGGCGACCACGTACCGGAAGGCGCAGCGTGGGTAGGCCCCCGACAAGGTGGACTGATGACCTGGTAAAGGTTGCGGGAGTCCGCTGGATGCGGGTGGCGCGGGATCGGTCACTTTGGCACTCTTTGGGGGAGGCCTATGTCCAGCAGTGGACGTCTTTCGGCTGATATAATGATGATGATTTATTATTTACAAAGAACGCAAGCGAAACCCCAGGGTAAATATTGTCTGTTTATTATTTTTGTGACATATTTAAACACAATTATTGTATGGTTTTTTGAATACACGAACTCTGAACGAACAACCTTAGTTTTTTGAGTTTATTGTTACCACCTGTCGAAACCAGGGCATCAAAAAAAACCTTTAACTAGTTGTAAACATTTAGTTTCAATCTAGGCCGCTCAGTTCCGAATTAGCACGTACCGGCGGCGCAGTGATGTTGATTAGACAAATTTCGCGCGGTACAGCTAACTTGCTTTCAGATTAGCGGCTCACGTCCGTCAGTCGGTCCAGCGCGCAATTAGCGGCCCGATGCCGATGGGACGACAATTAACAACTTCGTACCAATTCCGACTGTTGGCAGAGCAAAGAAATTAAAGGCATTAAATGGTGGTGTATGGAGTTTGTACCATTGCGCCCTGTTAGCGGTGAGGACAGACAAAGCGGTTGTGTCGACAGTTACTTACAGCAATTTTTTTTTCAATAAATAATTTATTTATTTATCTAAACTTTCTGCAAAAATTAGAAGTACAAATGGCGGACTTAATGCCTTAAGGCATTCTCTACCAGTCAACCGCAGGGCTAACAGAAAATCTTATAGGTGCAGGCAGCTGACCAAGAAAAACACAAATGAAAGGGATAGGTACTTAAATAATGAAATAATCTGATGGAAATCGACGTAGTCCCATAGTAATCTCAGTAAGGCTTGTGTTAAGGGTACTAGACGACGATATATAATATCATAGATAATATACATACAAATATTTAAATACATAGAAAACATCCATGATTCAGAAACAAATATGCATGCTCATCACACAAATATTTGCCCTTACAGGGATTCCAATCCAGGACCTTCAGCTTTGTCGGCAGCATCACTACTACAACTAGGCTAACCGGTCGTCCACTATTGTTTGCAAGATGATTTAAAACATAAAACCTCGAAAATGTTGGTATGAATCATCAACCCCCCGCAGTCCTGTCGTGGTGAACACTGGAACCACTTAAGTTCGCGAGCCTTCTGACATCATCAAGTTTAATTTCCACACCAAAGAAAAATAAACTCGAGTGATGAATGAAAGCACATTATTGAACTCATTTTTGTCGTATCATCAATCTTTGCGGTATTGAAATTAGGATAAAGTACCACACCTAATTTAACACAATTTATTTTCGTTGGAAGTTGCTAAATAATGTCTCATTTTGTTCAAGTTCAGATTACTTTGAATTAGACGTGGAATTGTTTTGGTTACATTTTGGTTAAGAAGATTAAGCGGCACGGGGACAACAGGCGTTTGATCTATAGTAAGAAGTAACCCCTTTTTTATTATGTCAATTCAAAGTTTAATTGATGTAGTTAGCCATACACGAAGCAAAAAAATAGAATTGTTTACTAGGCACGTTTATTGCTCAGTGTAGGCTATTTAAAAATATTTCAAGCAAATTCAGCATAAAATAAAGGTTACTCTGGAAACAAAACAAAGTTGAGATCCGTTATCAGAAATACATATACAAAATATTGAAGCAAAACAAGAAAAATAAGTTTTTATTTTATACTAACAGATCCTTAAATAAATTAACTTCAAACATCGTGACGGGATTGTATTGAGGTATTACTCGTAATCTACACAGTCATGTTTTGGAAGCGCACAGTGAAGTTGAAGCTAAACCGAATCGAATTTTATGTTCCATAGGATCAAGTAGATAATCCACTTCCATGTCACCTAGCTGCTCAAGTTGTGTATGCGAAGAAAAACGATAAAAAGTCTCTTCGGAGGCCAAGGCCGAGATGGCATCTGAATCTACTGCTACCTGCTCCGTTTCACTTTCGTGACCACTTTGCTCCTCAAAATCATATATTTCCGATCCATATCCACCCTAACTATTTCCTTTTCGTAGCAACTGTTCAACGTCACTGTTTCAATGGGTTATTTATTGTATAAGTGTCTATATCAGGAAAAACGAACATAAACATACCAGAAATAATGTAACAAAAACCGCCGCTACCGGGTAGTTTTCACCCATACGTAATTTAAGCACACCCTGCCACCAAACGCTGGACCAGAAAGGCGTGCTCGTACGTTGTGTATCCATTTGAAGGTACCAAAAACCCTCAAGGGACAAGGCAATAAAAAAAAATTAGGATAAAAATTAACTACCATGTGGTATTTTTTACCCCGTAGCGAGTACTCCAGCGTTAATGCTATCGATTTTATGGTGTAAAATTAAGTCTACTTTAACCTCTACAGCCAAGAACTCTCCCTTTTAATCACGCTATCCACGTTAACCGCCTGACCCCGATCAACCAGGGGAAAAAGCAGCAATTTTTTTATATTCAACTAGGAAAAAATGATAATGTTCGGTTAGGGCGCTTCGCCGGACGATACCGCGTCACGCTCGCTTCGCTTGCTCGGCTCGCGCGCTGTAGGGACGCAGTTCATCTAACAACCTAACCGATTTTTTCCCCCGGGGATCAGGCTAGGGCATGAACGTGGACAGCAGCCTTGTAATGGATAATTCAATATAAACGGTTGTCCTAGATTCTAAATAATTCATTGGTTTTGTAGCATAAAATGCGCAGACAGGTAGTGTAGGGAATAGTTTTATGAAAAATCTACCCAAAATATGCCAAATTATATTTACTATCTATGATGAAAAATATACAATACTTGTCCTTTGCTATATCCAGCATTTCCATACTGGCGAAGGGTATAATAATAAAAAACGCAGAGTACAATGCGGACCAAGCATGCCTAGGCAAGTACACTACCTACGTCAAGATTAGCTGGAGGCTGCAGGCTGATTATGTCGCTGTATAAAAAGAGGAGACATGAACGTTGTACGTCTTCATTCCACAAACTTCCTAAGAATGACGTTGCATTTTTGCATGAATCTTACTTATGTAACTAGATATCAAGGGGTTATTGATGTTTTGTTTAAATGAACGCTATCTAAAAACACTATGTATAAGTTTCAGGATTCTAATGAAACAAACCTGCAAGGTACCTAGTTAAGGCACCCTACTAAACCGGAACAATGACAATACATATATAATAGAACATATATATATAATAGAATAGTTATTTATAATACAAGTGCGGAAAGTAGGTAATTCCCAACGAGTGACGATGACCAAAAACACGACCGTTAGGGAGTTGGCAGTGTTTTGGTAGGTCTTCCTCGCTGCTTAAGAAAGCAGGTTTTACTTTTTCATGTTGCTTTCCGAAGTTCACACAATTTCCTCTGCTTCGCGCCACTATTGCATGATGTGCATTTATTTTGGAAACCATATTATTTCAGGCAACAGGTATAAATAATTAGTCCGTAGGGTTTGAGACGGAATTCCGTATCGGAAGTCATGCGATCATGTGAACAGCAGTGAGAATGAACAAGATTCTCGGTACGTGACAATTTAGCCATATTGAATTGTAATATTTTGCCACACTTGTTAGACATGACGTATAATATAAAAATAAGCACCCGCGATAAATTCTTACTAAATTAATTTCGTTCAAATAGACAGGACGCAATGATAACTGAAATTGGTCCCAGATTATTCCAATTTTGTTCAATTCAGGAATGTAAGCTCTAAAATACCGACGTACGAATACTAGCACTCTAAAAAATATGCTACTTATTTTTATCGGCAAAATTGTCCTTTGGTACTAGGAAAGCTTGTCGCGTTACTCGTCACTACAGGGCTGTTATTCGGAACGCGCGAATGCGTTATGCCTCATCTCACTCGTCATATCTAACAAAACTAGACCTCTGATACTACATGCTCTGATGCTTTGTTACTACAAATTGCGGCGTCAAGATAATATATTTGTAAGTGAACGGTGAAGTGAGGTTAAAGCAAGTTACAGAATAGCGGGACAGAACACCACGTGCGTGAGTGCACTAAACGTACGCAAACCAATTTATTAAAATTCTCACACGTCTATATCGACGCGAGTATTTTATTGGATCTATAAATCTTTTTTTTGTAGCCTTACCTGCCCGCGCAATTGCACAAAAAATATTAAGTTAGTATCGGAATAACAAAATAAATGAAATAAAAGTGCCTGTTCAAAATGAATTGCAAACAATATTACATTTTGGAAGCAATCTACGTTAAACCAAAAGGGAATGATGTGGCAGCTCTTTATATTGCAATTTTTGTGTACAAACAAAACGAATTTGCCGCGCAATCAAAGCCGGAATCCGATTGATGACATGGCGGAATAATTGTTTCGCGAAATTGAAAACATTGCGGACGCTTCCCTGTGTAACACCTTGTGCGCCGCTGGCGCCGCGAGAACCCCAACCAAGTGGGTGCTAGGGCTCACTTTCCAATCGCGTTTTTGACGTATCGGATGATATGTAAATCTTCTTTACGCCACACCTGGCCATAATGCGAGTTTTACTGCACGCTGCTCGTACGGGAAAACTCGCACTGTGACCAGGTGAAGACGTAAATTTTGTACTCAACATGGGCGGTAATTTGTAAAGCCCCAGAGCGCATATTTATGGCCCTCACCTTCGGTTCGGGCCACAAACACCTGCGATCTGGGGCATTCACGAATTCACCGCCCTAGTTGCGTAATGTACTATTTCAACACATTTGCTCGTAACGTACCTCTCATTACATCGCATTTAGGCTCATAACCCTGGGTATTAAACACGCGTGTTTTACGGCACTATCATGTTTTATGGATATATCCCGATTAAGTCACGTTGGCACCTTGCAGCAAGGTGTATGCATGAACACGGTGCATTCTTAAATTAACCGGGTTGTACAGAATGTACATCTTTTTATTTAATCCTCGGAAAATGGATTCTTACTTGACTAAACAAATGAAATCCTTTTGTTAATTAATTGACTATTTATTTTTTATTTTTGAATATGACATAGAAACATTTCATTTGATAAAACTATTCACTTTTGATAGCATTTAACATGAATTAATGAAGATAAAATTTTAGCGCGAAAGTATTTATTTTTTAAGTTGTATTCGCTATTTAGAGATTTCATCTAAGTCTGGCTTAACACATGCGCGCACTGCGTAAACTTCAGCAAAAAAACTGTTGCGCGCCGTTATAAATAGGTAATTTCACCAATATTTGTAAACATTGTTAATGCATAAACAAACCAAACGGTTATTATCAAAAATGTTGACTCGTGGTGTACTTATAGAAAAGTGATAAATAGAATTGAATTGAATTGACTCGAAATTATTGGCAGTGTACAGTCAAGTGCAAAAATATTAACTAAGAAGTACCAAAAACCTTAATCTGCTGACATAAGATTTATAGGATATATTTATGAGTAAGTTGTGTGCACCCATATTTTACACTTGACTGTGCAATGTGTGAGTGTGAGTACAAACCTTTTGCCATCAATAAGTTTGTACAGAAAATAACTTAGCAAGCCTATACAATTTTCATCTTATGAAAAGGTTTTACGTTCCTACGAGGAAAAAAATCATCGGAAAATGTATTGAAAAACGTATGAAACGCGTGAGCTTTGTTAATTACATCCTCGGCTCTCTTATCACGATTCCGCCTCTGGTGTGGTTATCAACATAC
Organism: Epinotia demarniana; assembly: GCA_945867215.1. NCBI lineage: Eukaryota > Metazoa > Arthropoda > Insecta > Lepidoptera > Tortricidae > Epinotia > Epinotia demarniana. Next base: position 19,617,532 of record OX244266.1, on the reverse strand, counting down.
CTCACTTGAATCACAATGTACCTACTATAATGTGTGAATAAGATGCAATGATATCAACATGGGATTGGAATTAATTTGGCCGACAAACAAACGCAATCACAAAACACACTGTCAAACACAAGCTCAATGTTAATGTTACCAGCGGATAATGGGTCACGTTGTGGTAGTACGTGAGTATTTAATTATATTTAAGCCACATGTTTTTAAGACTTGCTCATAAATCTTCATAACACAATTAATTTACGATCAAAATGCTGTATAATTTGTATATTTTTTATGCGAAATCATTTAAAGAAATGTTGTTATTCAAGTCGTGATAATATTGTCTTTATCATTAGGTAATGAAACTATTTTCTCAGTATCTTGGATGTAGGTACTCGTACACCCACACACACACACACACAAAATCTAAATAGATTTTGTATTTACTCAATGGAGTCACTCCTATAACGTTTAAATAATGTTCGTAATAGTCCAGTTTTCGTTACCTCAGTCAATAATTTTCACTTGACACAAAGCAAATAGATCAAACGGCTCACATTAACATGCAGCTAACTCGGCGGCCATTACTGTGCATAAATCAATCATGCAACTACCATTCAACTCATTATTGGAGTTACCATTCATTGAGGATTAAACGTGATGGTCTATTGGCATGACGTGTGTGAGGTAGTCAATATTGCGAATCAAGTGTTATAAAAAAGTGTTTGTTAAAGTTAAAATATTAAAGTTAAAGTTTTATTTCTAAGGTACTCATTATTTTAATTTGTTCATGAAACACCGAAGAAAAACATACCTAGTACACTTTACTTCTGAAATATTACTGACAACAAATCTTCAAATTCCACTCATCTAAACTCCAGGGAAAATAGTGAGCCAATACAAATCATACATTATATATCTTCTGAACAAAAATCGCGCAATCCCATCACATCGGTGACAAGCACAATAATAAAAGTTTACCTATAAGCAATATTTCATCTGTAAACCAATGCCGCAGTCGACTTCAATCTCAAATGGTAATATTTTATGAACCCATTTCCCACGTAAGAACGTAAGTCAGAAACGGAGATGAGTTATAGAAGATTCCCGTATATTCATTATATCGTTTTTTCATGCAAGTAATAGAGAAAATTATACACTCTGTGATATCGTCATCATTGCCTTAGCATTATATAAATTCAAGCGTAATGTTATTTGAGATAAAAATTAGACACGATTGAAAAAGTATTTTGGTAGCGATTTAATCAGTTCTTGATCGTATTTAATAGCATCGTTTATATAAAGCATATATTTATTGATAAGATCTGAAACCCAGAATGATGGTTTGGTTTTCTGGCTGTTTAATTATATGAATGCAAGTCACAAATATCTAGAGATCTAGTCACATGGAAACTATGGGCCGCACAAGCTCTGGTTCTTTTGATTATGGAGTTAGACTCTTGTTGCTTCGCTACTGCTTCTAATCATATACAAGGAACAGTGCTTATGCTGTAACGTTGTGCAGAATAGGCATGATGACAGTAATTGAAAATCACTAAAATATGGTATTTTCTTATTGAAATTTTAATCATAGAATTCGAAAAATGCTCATATTTTTTTATTAAGTAAGAGATTATAATTTATTTTGATAAAATTAAACTGAAAAATACGGACGCCCGCTATGATATGTTAAACACCAATCAGAGCGCATGACGTCACGTTTGTATAAACAAATACCCATAACGGCCATTATCACAGATTACAGAGAATACTTATGTACAGAACGAATAGTAAGACAGGGATAGAACCATGTTATCTGTCAGGTCTTCATACGTCATTGTCCCGCTTTCTCGCTCGCACGGCCGCGCAAGACTTGTAAACTTTTTAATTTATGTTCATTCAATGAGCAATTGAGCGATCTAGGTAGCAAACGTCAAAGGTCGGCGTTCTGTTTATACAAACGTGACGTCACTCGGGACGCCATGACACTGATAAGCGTTTTAGCGCCAATTTGAAATTTAAAAACTAAAATGCATTTTTTTCCTACTTAACTGTTATATTCTCGTTAAAAATCTTATTCGTTGTACATAATAAATGTTTCTAAACATTATGGCACAGTTCAAAATGTGTCATCATGCCTATTAACATCTAAGACTCTCAATCTCAAGTTCAGGCATGCGGCTGTCAAGCGGTGGTCGTGGGTTCGAATCCCGGCTCGTACCATTGAGTTTTTCGGAACCTATGCACGGAATATTTACAGTTAGCTTTTCGGTGAAGGAAAACATCATGAGGAAGCCGGTCTAACCCCAAGAAAGTATAGTTTTCCCATTGAGTTATATTACTAGAGCAGATATCACCTAGCGTAAGTTTGCGCATATCACATAGTCTCATGAGACTATCTTGCTTTAGTCTATGGCGGGCACTGATGGCGGTCGAATCGAGTATAGTTGGACTGAAAACGAAAAAAAATGCCTGGTGCATTGCGCTATTGCACCAACAACAACCACAACAAAATTAAAAGTACGGGAACCACATTTCATCAGCAAACTTACGGATTTATTAAATAACATGTTTTTTTCTATAATTAATAAGATACGCGCAAGTGGCGGCTATCATTTGAAAGATTTAAAATGTAGAAGTGCCAACCATTAATGTAAAATTAAACATAATAATAGACTTTGAAGCTTTAAAGATCTTAATTTTTGCACCAAAATAGCAGTAACCATTTGCTTTTTATTATTATAAATTTAACCATTTTTATGATTAATTTTATTGGCAACGTTTAGTTGCTTTTTGCTATTTCGATCTTAAGTTCTACTCATTTTTAAATAATGTACGCGACGAGAGTATGGTCTCCGAATACCCATTAGCAATTTAGGAGAATAATAAACATTAGCCGCCAAGCCGCCATTCATTTTAATTTCCAATTGCTTTCAAAATCTATATCTGAGATCCCGTGGGACTGACTGATTGAGATCTGACTTATGAAAATAGTTGTAATTTAGTTTTTTTTTGTTTTGCTGCGATTTTTATCACAATCGGTTACCTTGGTTCTCCTGCGGATAGCCTCATTTCTGATGCGATCACGCAAAGAAACTCGCAACATCCCCTCCGGATCGCTAAACTTAAGTGGCAGTGGGCGGGGCACATAGCACGTAGAACCGATGGCTATTGGGGCGGAAAGTTTCTCGAGTGGCAACCACGCACCGGAAGGCGCAGCATGGGTAGGCCCCCGACAAAGTGGACTGATGATCTGGTAAAGGTTGCGGGAGTCCGCTGCACTCTTTGGGGGAGGCCTATGTCCAGCAGTGGACGTCTTTCGGCTGATACGATGATGATGGTATCACAATCGATCTGTGGATCCGCATGGAGCTTAAGGGTCGGCTTCGACAATCGAGGGTCGGGATTGTAAGAGAATTATATTTATAGTAAACGATGTTCCACAACCTTGAAAAAAATTACACAGCTAGCCAATGAATACTTCTTCTTAAAACATTCTAATTCAAGATAATGCTTATAGATAAGTGTAAAAAACATCAGAAAATCACTAAAAACGTGTAAATCGCTCTCCCGTATTGTAACAACTGAGCGGTAAGTATTAAGAATTATTAAATGAATTGTATCAAATAATAAAGTTCAAACTATATGGAAAAGTCCTTGCAATCTTCATTTCTTAATAAATATGTACTTATTTCGTGTATAAAAAACAAAAAGTTGCCCAATTTTTACGTTCAAAATCTTCATACATTTTATGGATAGTATGGAGCGGCCGGTGCACTACGAGTGCGCTCGCGGCGGTGGCGTTCAGTCGGCCACGCGTCTCCGGAGTAGGAGCACGTCGCTTTACGCCGCATTGACAGATCGCGATCGAACCGTGTACTTACACAAAATGAGTGCACACTGCACAGTGGTTCAAACGAAAATTATTCTTATGTTCATTGATTAACATATTTAAATAACGTAGAACTAAACAACATGCTTATATTTTCCTCGTTTTGTACATGTATTTCTGTTTCTTATGCTTGGTTTGATCATAAAAAAGGCTTGGGTAGTAATTAGAAATTATATCTAATTAAACTACAGCTGTCCCCTCTATAGGTCGCATCTCTCAACAGATTCTCGTGAAATTTTGCGAGCGAGTTCCATATTTAACTATAGGCCAAAAATGCTTTCGTATGTCCGGTTGTCCGGCTGTCCCCTGTATAAGTTGCATCTCTAAACAGATTCTCGTGAAATTTTGTGAGCGAGTTCGATATTTATATATGTCAAAAATCGGCCTCGCCTAAGCCGTTCGGCCGAACAAAACAACCGTCCACATAGATAGGCTGCGGTGCGCTCGTTTCGGGCGAACGTTGGTAGGTATTAAGATGAAATACATTTGACATAACAATTTTTTACTTGGTAACAAAATCCAAAGTTACAATTTTGTTGGCGAGCCGAAGTCCGACGACCCACTTTGCATGCGTACATGTGTGCGTGTGCGGTGTGCGCGCCTCGATCGTTGTGTGAGTAGCGCTAAAAACCTAAACTTCGCGTGGCGTGACTCCAAAGCCGAGCCTTAAGTAGGACAATTTCATCAAATCTGACACAAATTGCTGAGATAAATTACTTAAACACAGTGCATCCTCGGTAACTATAAAGATAACTGGTATTAAAAAATACAGATAGGTACCAAATTTCGGTGATTAAATCAATAAGTCGTTTTTTTATATGAGTGTACCAAATCACACTATGTCTGTTACTAAATCTGAACTCTAAAAATGACGCATTTACTGCACCTTCACATGCTCTTTGATTTTCCAAGATGGCGGCCTGATCGGAAGACGACAAGAAAAATGTTCTGGGTCGCCCGTCTATACGTAGTAATAGTAAGTGAATGTGTTTTCCCTCTGGGTTGTTAGCTTTCATAAAACTAGTGCCTATGCCAAATCTTGGGATTAGGTGTCAAAGCGGACCATTGATTATAAAAAGATTCGACGACCCTAGTTAGTAGTGACCCTGTCTACAAAGCCGAAGTTTCCGGGTTTAAATCCCCGTAAGGGCATTTATTTGTGTGATGAGCACGAATATTATGTTCCTGAGTCTTGGATGTATTTAAGTATTTATTTATCTAAATTAAGTATGTTTATCGTCGTCTAGTACCTACCCATAATGTTGAATTGTCCCCAAAATATTTATTTATTTATAAATGTTTAAAAAAAAACCTTACACACGACACACAATGCAAGAATCACTAATCGTTTTGACCAATACGGGCGACTCACTTGAGCGTAGTCATATTTGTCACGTGAATTTGACACTTAGATTGTTGTTAGCGCGAGGTATTTACTATGCGCGGTCACGGAGCGGCTTACCTCTTACCTTGATCTCTCTAGCGCCACCTTGTGGCGATGTGCTGAACTAAATCATGTTGGGAGAGGGCGCGGCGCTTTAAAAACGTTTTCTTACTCATAGAAGCGGGCTTATGGTGGTTGCATTTAACGAGCTATACATTCAGGATTTACCTTACCAGTTGGACAGTATTGGAACTTTTCTCTCAGAGCATCTGACCTTGGTTTGATACATACTTGTTGTTTACAAAACAATGTATTACTTAGCTATATTTTATTCACTCTCGCATTTGTAGTTTTTGTAACATTTTACACGTCCATTCATGCCATTTTAGACGTCGGCCGGCGACGGCATTTTATATATTTGTGTGCAGGTAAAGTAATATCATAATGAGGTCTGTGAGATTGTATCTTTGTAAGTTTGTATGTAATGGGCAATATCTGGAACCAGTGTGTAGAATGGACTTTCCAGAAGGTTATACGCTATATTTTATCCCGTGGGTTTGCCTGCGTTCCTTGCAACACACGAGCGAAACAGAAACAATAGTACATTACTGCAGAGGCCGTGAAGTAAGGGATTGCTGTAGCAATCCCTGTTCCGGCCGAGGATTGTATAGTGCTTTTCTCAAACGAGGTGAGGAAATGTTAAATTAAGATAAATACAAGGTAATCAATTAAATAATAGTTCGTTGAAATTACAATCGGAACGAAAGTTCAGAAAACAATTGTGTAATTTGCCGCCTTTTTACAAGCTTTATATGAACTTGACTTGTATCGTATGTTTTATTTTTTAAACATGCCATTTGAACAAGCCGTTCGAGCACCGTGTTTAACCGCACATAAGTATAGTACCTTTTTTTTATGTCGCAAGTATACTTACAGAGTCTAGTGGTGGTTGGCAGTATGTAAGTTTTCCTTGGTCAGTTTAATATTAGTAAGCAAATTTTAAAAGTTAGAGTAGCGGACAGTAATGTTTTTAGTTAGGGTTTTCATACATTACTTCTTGGCGTAAGGCCAAGAAGTAATGTAGGGAGCCATAAACAAGCAACTTCTTGTCTTCATTTCGTGACATTAACGCATACATTTCAGAGCATGTTTGAGAAAATATTAATTATTAAATATAATATCATCATCCTCCTAGCGTTATTCCTGGTTGTGCCCCTAAAGGAGCCCAGGGTCCGCTTTGACACCTAATCCCAAGATTTGGCATAGGCACTAGTTTTACGAAAGCGACTGCCATCTGACCCTCCAACCCAGAGGGAAAACTGGACCTTATTGGGATTAGACCGGTTTCCTCACGATGTTTTCCTTCACCGAAAAGCTATTCATTATTATAATAATCACACAAATATTGCTCGTATCGGATTTCAACCTAGATCCATCTGCATCGCAGGCAGCAACGCTACCCGCTACAGTATTTTCAAAATAGCTTTGATGCTGGTGAAACTTGACTAGGGTTTCTGATTTCTCTACTTTATTTTCTCGGGGCTCGAGAATTCTCGACTACGAATTCCCGGGAATTCTTGGCATGTCGACTAATTTTTGAAATTAAAAATAGTAATGGTTAGAGTTATAATTTTGTGAGTAAACGAAAGGGTGCGGTCTTAATACTCGCATATGGAAGATAAATATTTCAGTTGCAGCTTCAACATGACTGCTGTAAAATATTTGAACATGAAGAATGTTATACGAAATTAATTTGACCTAGATATCAGATTTTTATGTTCAATTTATGCAATTCAAAAGTAATGTTATGCATGTAACGTAACATCAGAGACTCGTTTAGTGATGGGACGTGGTGGATCTCGAGTCTATTGGGTTTGTGGTTTTCGGTTTAATTTATTTTATTTTAATTTGGTCTGCTCCAGTTTATAATCAGATAAAGTTTACAAGAATGTTCGTTACTTACCAATTAATAAGTAGGTACTTATCAATTGGTAAGTACAGCCCAAATAAAAATAAAATAAATTAAACCAAAACCAGTCGTCGATCATTAACAAATCGATGCGTCCCGCTCATTCATAATTCTTAATGTGACTTAGCGACAGTAAAGATATGAGTGTAACCTACGCCAAATAATGATTGAAATGTGTATCATAATTAGCATCACAACTTGTCGGTAGTAAAAACCGACGCGTTGATGGCCGCGCCATTTAGCCGCTTATTCATTTCATAAACTGCCTAATGAAATTGCAAATTTGAATATTGTGCAACAAAATTCATCAAACTCGGGGGCCTATCCAACTAAACGTATAACATTTGATTCGGTTTAGTACCACAAGCCCTCGCTTAATAAAGAAATAAAGTAAATAATTAATTAGCGTAAAAATTAAGGTACCTACATAAAACCAAAAATAACTACATACAATTTAGCCATAATATTACGCTAAAAGATCCTCACTCACGTTGGTGTTACGGAGCGAGCCACAAGACGCTCTCCGTGACGCTGATTTTCAGTGAGGCAAAATGGCATTGAAAGAACGCTACATAATAAGGGTCGGCAAAGAGCATGTAACACCGCTGGAGTTGCAAGCGTCCATAGGCTACGGTAACCACTTACCATCAGGTGGGCCGTAAGCTTGTTTGCCACCGACGTGATAAAAAGAAAAAGATAATAAAAATAAAAATAAATAAAATAAAATGCATTTATTTCGGACAATTAAAAATCCATATCTTGTTAGTAACAATTTGGTACTTAAATAAATATATTAGTTCTATGCCTACAACTTAAATGATGAGAGGACCAGTGCTTTACTAAATTGCTGTCCCATCTATCGGCTACGACTGTCAGGAGACTGTGGCGGCTGCCGCGAACCCTACAGAGCGTCGCGGCGCAGCGCTTGCGCAGCGTCGCATGAAACCCGTCTACATGCGCGTCCGCAAACATGCCCGACGCGCTGCAGTACCGCGGCAGTCGCAACAGCACCCTGAACGCGTCATTATATTGTACACGCAAGGCACTCATGGCACGTTGCGTGTACTTCGACCACAAACTGCCGGTGTACAGCGATGTACAGTACGCACGAAACAGGGTTATTTTGACTTGCGCTGTACATCGACCGAACCTGCGAGCTATCATGTTGGCTCTAACGGCCAACGCCCTTCGCTCCCTCTCTATATCGGCGTCGTCCCGTAGGTCGTCAGTTACAATGTGACCAAGATATTTGAAAATGTGAACCCTATTTAGCTCTTCGCCGTTTAAACGAATGGGTGGTACGTGTGAAGGGCACTTATTACCAGCCTTAAAAACCATGTATTCGCTCTTCCGCACATTGTATTTTAAGTTATGGCTTAGAGCATAGGATTCGCATTTATCAATAAGGATTCTCAGCCCCCCCACTGATGGGCTCAACAGCACCATGTCATCCGCATAACTTATATTATTGTGACATACTCTGTTAATGTGGCATCCGACATGTGTACTGCTGATGAGTTCGTTTACATAAAGATTGAACAATTTGGGGGATGTAAGCCCCCCTGCCTTACACCACAATCCAACCCGTACTCGTCTGATAAGATGTTCCCCCATCGGACGCTATTTCTTTGGCTCGCGTACCAGTACCTAAATATGCGTGTTAGTTCCCTGGGAAATTTGGCATCATCAAGCTTTTTCCATAGTAAGTTATAATTTACAAGGTCAAATGCCTTTGAAAGGTCCAAAAAACACGCATAAATAGGTGTTCTACGCCTGGTATAGTACTCGACAGTGTTTTTTAGGCAAATGATCGCACTCTCGGTGGACAGGCCGGCTCGGAAGCCGAACTGGCCATCATGCAGCTGCAAGCATTTGTCCAACTGCTTACTAAGGAGACTATCCAGAACCCTGGCCACAATTGTTGCCAAAGAGATTGGTCTGTAATTCGTTATGTCAGATATATCTCCTGTTTTATTTTTAATTATAGGAACAACTACCGTTTTCGTCATATGGCTGGGCAGGTATGAGTGTCCAATACATAGATTAAAAAACATAGATAAGAGTCTGGGCAAATGAGGACCAGCGAACTGCAGGTGTTCGATGCTCAAATAATCATGACCAGGGGATTTGCCCCTTTTCATATCCCGTATTATCTTGTTGATATCCTTCGAGCTAAAACGTAAGTGAGGGTCATTCCTTACCCCACCGTCGAACACCGGCAGCCCGTCCGAACCTCCTACCGATGACTTGCAATTAAAATGGTCCTTAAACAAATTAGCAATGCCCTTGGCATCAAAAGTGCCGTTGATATTAACTGAGAGACTAGTTTTTGTTTCCATTTTCTTTGTACATTTCCAAAAATTTCGAAAATCATTTTTCCTATGATGTGAAGCGAGTATGTCCATTTTGACTTGGTCTTGATGATTTTGTACCCATCGCAATCTGGATTTAAAAACTTTTCTGCTGTGACACATCAAATTAAAAATATGACCTGTAGTAGGTTTACCAAAAAGAACCCAGTTTTGGAAACAAACCCTAGCCTCTCTGTGGGCTTCGCCAACATGCTTATTCCAACCTATTATTTTCTTGTTCCCAGTATTAGCCGTAGTAACTTTACTGTACATAGATGCCTCACATAATGCATTAATAATATTGAAATACAAATCATCCAAAACAATATGGTGCCCTGAATTATTTGTACAGCATCCGTCACAGCAGCCTCGAAGTTCGTGAGGGAAATCAATAGCTTTTAATAACTCGTTACATTTATCAGTATATTTTTCAATCTCGAGAGGTGTCCTATTGCCCCAGACTATTTGTTTACATTTTGATGGCAAGTCTAAACTATACAGCTTGGGCACAACTAAATTTAAATTGCACTTAACAACAAGCGGATAATGGTCAGAGCAATAAACGCCATAGTCAACGAAAACATCATCTATCGAATTCCATCCCGCTGTAGAACACAAACAATGGTCTAGCCAGCGACTGCAAAAATGTGAATCGCTCACATACGTAAAAGTATCGGAATCAGCGCCCAATTTTATTAAATCTGCGTAAACCCAACCTTGATCAGTACAAAAACTTTGTAATTCATTACTGAATAACTCACCGGGATGCGCATTATAATCACCCAGTATGTAAACAGTTTCGATACTGTTTTCGTCGACTATAGCACTTATCGCACTGACACATTGCACAAATTCAGTTAAATTATCAATACAGTTATTCGGCATATATACACAAAACACTAATATATCTACACCACCGGACGATAACTTTATTGCACTGATTCTAGCGTTGTCACATGAAATAACTGACGTACACGGAAAAGCTTTCTTTTTCCACAATAGAGCAGTCCCTCCATAGGGCCTGCCTCGTAACATTCCGACCGACGTATCCACAGCCGAAGTCCCGGTACTAGCGAACTCGTCACTTATACTATTTAGAAAAGATAAGTCGTGTGGCAGCAACCACGTTTCTTGGAGGGCTACCACGTCAGCGAAAGTACAAATTCGCCTGATGTCATCAATGGATCGTTTTATGCTCCGACAGTTAAACGAACACAAGGTTATGTTCACATTATTATTGTCTTGTTTGTTCATTTATTTGTTTTTGTTTTGAGCGTATTCGTGGCACTCGTGGCCATCATCGTAGCGTCCGCGCAGGTCGGCACGCGAACACCAACATCGCCAGCGTCACTTTTATGTTTTCTCGGCACAAAACGGCGAAATATAATGCCCGCCGGCCATAAATGATCCGTTAGAAACAGGTCCAGTTTACAACTAGGCACGTAACACTTAAACGCGTTATGGAGTTTGTTGTTATCCTTCATTGTAATTTGCTGTAGCTGAACACTAACTGATGTTTTTTCGCGTATGTAATCGACAATATCCGACTGCAGCGTATCTTTATGCACGTTCGTAATCAGAATAGGTATCCTAGGTTCTGCCGCGCGGAACTTGCAATTGCTATCAGTTGTCGCTACACCCGGTTTGCCGATGAACCGGTTCTTCGTTTTGGGCCTCTTCCGGCTCCCGGCCACTTCCCATTTGCCGTTTTTTGCCATGTCCGCAAATGTCGTTTTTTCCTTGTCGACGTTACCACTTCCCGCCGATTTATTTTTGACATCCGTAGGTACTCTCATCAGCTGATTTGTCACTCGTCCCGCAGAGGCGCAGTCGCTAACGGCTGTTTTTTCGTCGCATGGCTGCAGCGGGGCCGGGGGGGTGGAGCGGGGCATCGCAGTCGGAACCGGCGCCGCCGGCGCAGGCGCAGAGATGTTGTTTACGATGATACTGGTCGAGTCTTCCTTTCGCTGCATATAATAGGGACATAGGACTCATCAAATTAAGTACAACAAAAATTTGAAACAAAATAATAATAATTAGAATCTCTTTTGAACTAGTATTGTAATACTACCTACCTATATATTTTAAACATATTATGTGCATGACATCAAAGTATGTGTGTGTGTCTGTATGTGGCTGAGAATGCGCAAGAGTATGAGTGTAAATGTGCACGGTAGCCTAAGTATTATGTTTAACTGTTTGGTAATCAAAAAAAATCTGAAGGACATTTTAAAAGAGGTGCTTCTAGTTCCTATCCTAATATGGAAGTTGAACAAGCGTGCATGCCAAATGCGATCCCGATTCTTCTTCTTCGTAGTCGCCTCACTCTTAACAATCCGTCGTCATTCGTCTCTCAAGGCCGCCTCTAGAATCGTCCCGATTCTAATGCAACGCATTTGTTTATTAGAACTACTGCTTGGCGTTATTTTCTTTTTCAAGGGAGTTGTGCACTAGAACATAACCCGGAGAGAAGGTCGTCAATGCTGATGTAAGAAATTTTTGGGTATTTTTTAGTATTAGTAATTGCGTTGACACACGTAATTGAACGAGGTTGCGAGGCGAACGAAGTTCTCTACTTCAGCGTGGACCAAATTCTTTCGTATGTCCGGGTATCCAGTGGTTTTCCCTTACAGGTCGCATTCCTCAACCGATTCTCAGGAAATTTTGTTGAAAAGTGACGATGTGTCTGAGATCTTAGATTTGTTTTTTCAATCGAAAGAAAACGGTTGTTTCTGTGATTTTTATCGAAAATATAATTTCGGTCAAAAATCAAAAAACTTCCGATTTCTTCAGCTCACAGAGCTCTTAGATTGTAATTGTATCAGTTTCGCCCAGCCAGCGATCTCATTACATCCCTGATGAAGGGCCCATTGAGTTCGGAAGTGGTTGGGAAAATGTCGCCTAACTTTACAAGTGTTACCTACCCGAGTTTCAACCGTACATTTATTATATTATTGTTATATCCGAGCCAAAGGTTAGGGCGATAAATATGCGATCTGGAACTTTCTTTATTACAGTCAGTGGTGAAAACAAAAATTTACGTCTCGTCCGTACCGGACGTTTTATTTAACTCATATTATATACCTAATACCCGAGCTGAGTAAGTACGAGAATTATCCGATCTGAGACATTCTTCATTACCGTCCGTGGTGATTACAAAATTTTACGTTTCCCCCTGGCTATGATGTGGGATTTTCCGCATGCATAGCGGGCGGTAATTGCCACTTTATGACCACTTGTGACGAAAAATTATTTGTTTTTTTTCGCTCATCATACCAGTTTACGCCATTTTCGCTCCCCGTGTGAGGGATAAAGCGAATAGCCGATAATTAAATGATGACGTAGAGCGGTGCTACTGACGGGCGCCTGGATTATTACGGCGATGTTGAGTTACATTTATGAGTTCAACACTTATGTTAATCGGACTGTTTTGTTCATTTTACGCGCTACGGCTGCTAACACAATATTGAATTACTCGCTGGTTTGTAATTGCCTCATAATGTTGCCGAATGGTGTTGGGTTAAAATAATATCAATTACTTTATTCCCGTAAGTGTCAATGTATACTGATGTCAAATGTGACGTGTTTGTGGGCGATGGGCTAGGTACCTATCATTGCAATTATTTCATTTTCTCCAAAACGTTTTATTTAAACAAGCAAATGCTAGAAGAAGCACGGAAATAAAATATCATGTACTCTTTGAATTTCATATTTAAATTTGTAGTTTTTCAAAGTGACGTGAAGTGAGTGAAAAATTGTTATAACAAGCCAAGGGGCCTTATTGAGGGGCTGAGGGTAATAAACATAGCGGTATTATTTTATAACTACGCCAATCAGTCGGGCCCATAATTTTAGAAATAAAATTGTTAATGTGTACAAGCCCTAACTAGGACCAAGCCGTTCAGAAAACGCGCATTCTTAACGGAGGATAGAATGAATATGTTGCATTATCCCTAACAACAAAATTGTCTGAAAGAGATCGCTTCTTGGTGATCCACACCTTTTGTATACCTCTACTTGCTTTATGTTCTGTATTGTGTTATTTTTTAGAGGTTTGCAAAAAAGTGTCATCGGCATCATCATCAAAAAAGATAATGTCATTATTAAATACGAGACATGTTAATCCTTTGGGAATGACTTCAGATGTAAAAGTATTCTACACATTCTGTTTCAGGGTTTGGCTTTAAACTATCCATGTGCCAACATTCTTCACAGTCAATTGAGCCGTTTCTACGAGATTGACTGACAAATATACAGACATTCATACACACTACTTTTTTACACTGGGACTTAGGAGCTACTAGTTATGAAATATGTATTAGTAATAAAAAACAACATGGTGATATGTCAATATTATTATGTCCATATCAAAAATATTTACGCACATTATGAGAATATTAATAGTTACCAATTGTTGTCAAAACCTGAAGTATTACCACAGTAATATGAACCTTTCTTCTACAAAACAGTTTCAATCAAGTATCTATTTTTTTATTAATATTTAGATAAGATTATTTATTTCGGCGGTTGCATTTAATTTTAACTTTACAATTTGTATAAATAAATAACACACGTACCTAATTTAGAAAAGTTAAAACTTACCAATTCAAAACTAATTCATTTCAATGGCAACCCATGGGTAGTTTTTTTGGAATCTATATACGGCGTCGAGTTTAGACACTTCATTCGTTTGTCTATGTTTTTTTTTTTAATTCGTCATGACGAATTGCCGCCATTGCTATTGTCATTTTTTTGTTGGTTTTTTGTTGTTACTTACCTACTTATGATATGTGTATAGATAAAGTAGTGCATGCAACTGTACATAATTAGGCCTTAAAACACTCGTGTGATCCTATTATGAAACTCGCTGACGCTCGTTTCATAAAACCACACTCATATTTTAAGGCCTCTCATTATGGATCAGTCGCATAAACTACTAATATGTACAGGTATTATTGTAAATATGTATTATTTTATTAATAGGTACTTACACTTATTTACACCCCATTCTGAATAAAGCTTTAAAATTTACAACAATTAAATGAAATACTCGCTCAATTGACTATTTAAATATGCCTTTTTAAGGTACCTATGTGGCTAAACCTATTCCTAACTATATTAAAACTAACTTACTTAATACGATTCTGAAGAATACATGCCCCATCAAAAATGGCACGTAGAAATGCGTCATGACTTCTTACTTTGTTAAGGTCACTTATGTTATAATTATATTAGTCGACTTTGTATCCACTATCATGGTGCTGTTACAATACCGCATGTTTAGCACACATTTTAATTCTTTTGTATCTAAAATGTATAAATAAGGCTATATTACAACATTATCATAAGTTCTGTCCGACTTTCTAACAATGTAGTTATCGTTTGACCTGTGCAAAACCATATTCCAAAACCATTAGCGGCATAGGTAGATCTGATGTGGAACAAAAAAAAGGTACTAAGTGCATCCAGAACCCTAAATGTCAGTCAAGGATCACGGTTAGTCAAGGATCAAGTGCTCTATAACCGCAAAGCCCGTCAGCAGGATAGATAGCTTGATACCCGCATCAAAATCGCAGACGTCGCGTTATCATATTCAGACAACTTCGTGACACGATAATACCCCCAGCAAATCGAATTTCCGACTAATCGACTCTGTTGTTCCACTAATCGTTGCAAATGTTCCGAAGAAAATACCTCTAATACGAGCGCAGCACTTCGCTGTTTGTTGTACACGGTATCGATTTATAATTTCTAAATTCCCTTAGGCATCTTAAACTGGCCGTAAAATTAATACACCTATTAAGGGTTCGGGGTCATTTATCGATCCTACCAACTTCTGGTTTGAAAGTGTTTGGTCGAATCCATTAGGTTATACTTTTCTTTACTCCATGATGTATGTTTAAGACCTGGGATTAGAACACTGTTATCTGAATTCATGTAACTAGTCGGTACTTGTTCAATGCATTCACTTGCATTGCATTAATTTATTTTATTTTATTGTATATTAAAAATATTTAATTTGTTTTAATTGCACTTGACAAACAGAAAAAACTTATGAAGTAATTTTATCTTTTCTATTTAGATAAATAAGGATCTTTTTATTAAATAGCACCTTGTAACTAGAACTATGCCTATAGCTCTATTATGGTCTTTAATGAATGCTGAATGAAGGAATAATACAATATAATAGGGATTAATACATTAATCGTCATCATCATTGGATAAGAATCGAACTGATATGTACATCTGATTAGAATATAGTGGTGCATACTTGAACCAACGTTTTGTGCGTAACAAAACTTAATATTTTCATATTTCTGAGTAAAGGTACGTGTTGTCGCTACGACGCTGTCGCGCACACTACGCAATGAGTAAAATTGGTTCCAATAGGGAGTAAGCACGTACGTGCACGATTAAAAACCAATCTTAAGTTAATGGTGGTAAGGTATTATTTCGTTTACGTCAAGCGAATAATGCGATTCGAGCAGATCGAGCGTTTCAAGCGATTCATACCTTTTAGTGTATATAAAAACGGCGCACCGGGTAGACGTAGGCTTTCTTTCTCTAGCGAGCTGTCGGATTGTCATTGACTCTGGGTCGAGCTTAAATTCGTAACGTAAACAATCGTAGATACACTATTGTTGTGGCGGGAAGGTTCAATATTGTGCGATTGCTTTGCATAGTAGTGAACTATTTCGCTTAGTTTTCTATTACATTTCGGGTTTATTTTAGATGATTTTATTATCATTTCGAACCAGATCAATGTCCTAGTTGCATGGTCAACTTAACGAAGTGCATTTCACCTAACGGTGTCAAGGAAGTACACTTCGGGATCCTGTTAGTAGTAGGTCCAGGTTTAAGAGAAGCCTGGCACCATCTTTTTACCTACACAGATGGTGTAGCCTATCTTTGATGGGCCTCTTACTGGTCTTAAGGTTGGCCACAGGCTGAAGCGAGAAGATCGCCATTTCCTATAAGTCGATCGCTAGGATTGTTATCCACTCGTTGATGTCTCGTGTGTGCTTAAGGCTTGGTCTTTTATTGAATATATATTTATATGTTATAAAAATAGGGCGTGCATTTCAAAGAACCCTTTAGTCCACGGACATGTTGTGAAATGTACATTACACAGGCTCTAGGTTGCATTCTCGGACTAGCCTTCCGAACGTTGTACAGCTTAGGTCCCTAGCTAGAACATACACTACACAACACATAACGTAAATAAAGTAATGATGGGAGTTTTGCCTACAGTAGTTTAGAGTTTAGTGGTAGGTAGGCTTAGGTATAGAGTCAAACACAGTAATAGGGTAGTAGGAATACTATTCTTAGGGATGGAAAGTTAGAAGGTTTACAAATCAAATAGCGTTTATTTGAAGGTTTAATAGCAATTATGAGTAACTGTGTGAATAGGAATTAGTCATTGTGTGAGGATCAGTAGTATTGGGTTCCGTATATTATTGTATATGAAATATTAAAGGTGTAACTATTATATATTGATTATCGTCATAAAGGTTCCAGTTATGATTAGGATATCAGAATTGTTTCAAAAAGATGAAATGATTCTAGGCTAATGGCAAGCGGAGCAGTCCATTATGTCTAATTTTAAGGTATCAAATTATCATGAGTGGAATATACTCATTACTTAGGGTAAACTTCAGGTTCAATATTTCATATTTAATGGACGGTTTACCTCAGTATTATAAATATCTTCACTATAACAGGGTTTACAGGTATCTAATGGATACATTAGTTTATATGTAAAGGGTGAAATAATGCCTTAATACATAATTTTCCTTGAATGAAATAATATTCAATTGTTAGGTCTGATGAGTTTGTTGAGTGCTTCTTCTCATCAGAAAATAGGTACGAAGCACAGGTAAATTCAAGATGTAGGAATACCTATTAGAAATAAAATAAAATAAAATAGGTATTTAATTAGCTAGATGGCCAGTCCCACATCCAGACGGAAATGGTAGCATAGTATGGATGAAAGAGAATCTTCTATACAATAATAATAATAAACAATTAGTTAGCTAGGTTGGTCTGTTATCTACTTTGATGATATGAATATAAATTGAGGCAATGTTGGTATATAAAGAAACCAAGGTTTTGATTTGAGGAAGTATTACATGTTAAGAAAATAATGATAAAGCTAGCTACCATTACGTTAACCGGCCACGGTAGGATCTGGTTGGGGTTTAGTAACCAAAAACAAATTTTATTTATGACATGGTTATTTCCTTGAACTAGGATGTAGTAGGAGAACGTAGGGTGAAGTAGGTAGGGAGGAGTCAAAGTCTAATTTGCTACACATAAAAGAATTTAGGTAACTCGGAACATAACGTAGACACTAGACGATCTCATTGGCCAAATCAAGTTATTTTTAAGATTTAATTTCTTTAGGTTTATTTAGGTTATTTAGTTACATTTTGTTGTCGTTACGCAGGATGTAGTTTTAGTTAGGTACAACCTAAACGCATATCATTATACATGAAAGGCTAGTATAGGTATTTAAAGTTATTGCAAGTTTAAAACTAAAAATTTCTCCGCTATCAGTAATAGTAGGTAGTGAACAACTGGGTAAATTTTATAATATATATCCTTATTATTTTCCATACAATTTTAAATTGATATTTTAGTAGGTATACTGCCACGCTAGCCAAATTGATACTTCAGTATTATGAGTATCAATTTGACTTTAATCTTTCATCTAAAAACAATCACAATAACGAAAGAATAAAATAAATTGCTTTTTCAAGTTTTCATAAACTCTCGATAGGCATTAATAAAATTTGAATTCGCTTTCAATACACGATTAGCATAAATTATCCGGCAAAAGTATCAGGGGCGCGCGGATGAGTGGCAGTATCGTCAATAATGCATGCGCGGGCGGTCTCTGGCCTAATTGATTCCTGACGTGGCGTGAGCGCATCACTGGCTCCTTGCTTCAGCGCAAGGCACTGCCCCCGTCCGCGCGCTTCATTACGCTCTTATAGGATCACGTGCATGTGGACGTAGTAAGGTACCTACCCTACAGCCGCTTACCTCCTTACGCGGTCTATACATTTGTAAGTTCTGTTTATTGGTGATGCGAAATAATTTATTTTTACTGAAATGAAATACCGTATTTTTATTTGCCATTCTACCTAAATCTGTGAAAACGTTTAGAGATATAGAACTAAATGCAAATTAGTTTATGATACAATAGTTTTGGTAGATGAGCTCGTCTTCGCCATCAAACTCAATAGTTTGGCGAGAATATGTTTGTAATTTATCATGTAACTTGTATTTGGAAAAATAAAATAAATTAGTAAAATATGCATAAAATGTATACATATATGAGTTCCTTTAAGATAGATCAAAGTTCTTGGTATGATAAATTCAATGATAAATCGAATATACAGATAGGTCAATCCGGGGAACTTCGATATAAGTACATACATACGAGTAACATATCAGTTGTGTTTAGGATTCGAGGCAAGTAAAATAACATTTACTGTTATTCAGATACAACTACGAACCCACACTATCAACATGCGTGGCAGGGCAAAACAATGTCCTGCAATTTTAGCAGATTCAACATGGTACAATCTTGGTAGCATGGGGGAATTTTCTGACAGTCTCTGAATGCATTTGTTTTATTCTAATGCGCTCCAAGCTTCTATTGTCTGACCTACATATTTGGATCGCTTAGTTTGTTCCTCTTAAAAAATGCCTAGCGGTCTGTTTGCCTTACCATATATAAGGTAGAAGTTGCGCTTTTCTACAATCAAGATGTCATTAATGTTGAATCATTATAATACCTGCCAATATCACTTAAAACCTGCAAATCTTAATAACCACCACCAACAAAGATTATTCAAACATTGTCTAACATTACGTATTCCAATTTGAATACAATAAAAGCTGTCCAGTCCTGAATTAGTGGCAGGCAGCAAGTACTCGGTCGTAGCTAATTGACATTCAGAATACATGCTGTGCAATCCCGCTAGAGGGCATGATCTTGAACGGCGTGACAGCGGACGCTGCGTCGGTATTCGAGGACCTTTCGAATTACGATTAGCTAAAATCGTATTTATTAAATATAACTACAGCCGATTAGTGGTGACTAATGTAAGGAATGTTAATATTGTTTTCGTGCATCATTGTGTTCCATATTTAAGGGGACGTAGGCCCAGGGCGATTTCGCCTCCTCTGTACAATTTAGTGGAACATTTCCAAAGGTCAAATTAAACCATTGGTTATCAACCGTTATATGAATCTATTTATGCACAATTGAAATTCGTGAGTTGAAATCTCAAATTGAATGTCTGCCTAGTACCTAGAAATTGTTTGTGTATCTTCGTTTTCCTATAATTCTCAGTATTACGGATGTAAACACAGCAGCATTTACCTATTGGCCTATCCGTAACGTTCACCCGAGCACTTTAAAATCTGAATATTTTAATACTAAAAGTGATTAACATTGAAATGAAAAGGTCTAGGTTTATTTAGATTGCAGATTATTCCGCAATCCGACTTGTTTACAAAGTTGTGGGGCGCAGAATAATTCCGGCGGTCCCTGCTCGTAATGACAACGTACGTGACTTATGTAAATAATGGCGACAGCCAAGATCGGCCCCGTTACACGTTCTTACAGTCGTAATCATATAGTTTGAATATGAAATTGCGCTGGATGAGTGCATGTTAGTTTTGATGTGCTGAATAAGGCCCCTTGTATAGTTTTAGGTATTTTGTGGTATTAACTCAACATATTCAGATCAAGCTGAATTTTGCCATGTTTCATAAATAATTACGTATTCATTTATTTATACTGCGATTCTTTATCTTTTTCATATCATGAGCGTGGTTTGGTCATGTCACATAAGTCCATTTCTGTCATTTAATTCCTTGGTAACTCGTAAATTTTGGATAATTTTTCCAAGTTACATTTCTGTTACTACAAAATTATGTCACATAACAGTAGTATTATCGTTAGAAACTTTCTAGGTAATTTAATAGAATTTAAAGATACCTATCTATGTGTAAAAAGACCGTAAATTGTCAGTATTAAGAAATTATGTTGAGAATTCTACGTCGACGGCTTTGGAAATATATAATATGCTTGTATAGAACATTATTGAGAATATTGTTTTGCATTTTTTTTTCATAAGACGACAGCTTTCCTTTTGTTTCTACGTTTAAACCTACCGTTTGATACAACTACTATCTATAGTGAACGTTACACAAAGTCCAGCACTAACTAACCAATTGAACAGTTTCAAAGGACAAACGGATAAATCAAAGACAGCCATTGCAAATACGGTCCGTTTTGCCTCGTTGCCGTACAATACAAGTGACCGATAGTTTGCCAGCACAATATAGATTTGAGCGATTCATATCATCGGTCGCATACCAGAATGTAAACAATTGAGGTTCAGATCTATCTGGCTATGAAGATAGAGAGATAGCCTACCAATTTCGCATTCTTGTTCGTGAATTATTTGTTATGCCGGTTATAGTTGCTTTAGCCTGGTTGGTAGTGACCCTGCCTACGAAGCAAGAGGTCCTGGATTCGAGTCCTAGTAGGGGCAAAAATTTGTGTGATGAGCACGAATATTTTCTGAGTCATGGATATTTTCTATGTATTAAAGTATTTATATCTATTTTATATATCTTCGTCTTGTACCCATTTCAGAAGCCTTACTGAGTTTACTATGGGACTAGGTCGATTTGTGTAATTGATTGTCCCCTTATATTTATTAATTTATTTATATAATTCAATTTACTAGCCGTTTTTTAGGAAGATTTCTAACTGAATATTCCAAAGTGCTTAATAATAGTGACTCTTGATTTCACTTAGCAAAGCCTCTCTGCCGTCATCATTCATTCATACATTCACGCTTTTATTCCCAAAAGGGGTAGGCAGAGCACATGAAACGTATGTTCCAGTGCCACTTTTAGCATAAATGTGGGTATAAAAGATCGAATAAATGTGATATTGCAGTGATAGGTTGCTAGCTCATCGCCCACAACACACTTCAACCCTGGTCCCTTAGTCGACTTTTACGACACCCACGGGAAGAAAGGGGGTGGTGAAATTCTAACCCGACACGACACGGGTTCTGTAGTAGTCACGGCTCTCTGCCGTGACTACTAAAATAAATAGTATTGTGGGTATAAATCGCGCAAGTTGACGTAACAACGTATAAAGGTTGATGCGCTTCAGTCAAGTGTAAAAATATGTATCGCATTAATATATTCCGAAACCTAAGTACATAAGAGCCATTTAACATAGGTATGTTTATGTTAGTAGTATGCACCCATATGTTTGCACTTGTCTGTGCAATCTTAACAGAACAGCCCCCCGTTATCGCAGTGCTTGTCATTTCCTTCTCTTCGTTTTTTGTGTATTAATCGGAATAACAAATTCGCTAGATGAATCCAACAATTTTACCGAAATCTTCATATACACAATACAATCATTTATTGCTAAAAATTTCATTTTACATGTCAAAGAGATAGTAATATGTCTTAGGTCACACAGATCCATAAATATTTTAACAATACATGCAACAATATACTAACATTTCATGTATTGGGCTTGCGATATTTTCTAAAATTGTCAAGCTGACACGTTACAAAATGTTATCGAATACAGGCATAGACTTCGCCGACAAGACTACAAACAAGAACACGCCGACTGACGCTAATGAGATGCGCGGACGACAATTTGTTTATGGCGCTCGCCTGCATACAATGCAGGGGACCACAAAAAACTACACTGTTGCATAGTTAAAGAGCCGAAATGTGTCCGGGAATTTTCGAAGACTGTCGTGTCGTCGAATACCTTTTGACGTTAACGATGTTTAGATTTTTGAGTCGCATAAAGAATCTGGAGTTTATTTTTGTTTTATAACTGCATGTCTATCAATAAAACTATTCTTGAATTAGAAGTTTTTATGCCCAGAAGTGCGCATGGCAAATTGGAAGTCAATTAAGACGACAGATCATTAGATTCATCGTAATTCGGTTCGGTTCCTCAAAAATAATTGAATTACTATTGCGTTAGATGCCAATGATGAGTATTATTACCTATATTATCGAACGAGCGAGCGCAGCCAACTTCATATGTCCGGTAAACGGTGTCTGTCGCTCTGTCCTTGTGTGTTGTAGGACATGAAATTTAAATGAGTTTGTATTAGCACCTCATTTCCAAAATGAGGTGGTACGATGGATGATGGATGATGGTGTCCTACTTAAAATTTGGTGAGGTATCTCATAATTAACATCTATCGGAAGTAAAAGAAGGTTTTTTCAAGTGTAGTGTACAATAAACCACCAATTACTTTCATGTTCAATATTCATACTTACCTACTACCTCCACTACATGAAATATTGTATTGTAGATGGACGAAAGTTAGGCGCGAGGGGCGAGTCTGGAGCTCGAGAGGCGAGGCTTTGAGGTTATATGAAGCGCGAGGTGATGACCGAGTGAGTCAGGAACGAGGCGGTGCCTCGTGAGGACTGAAGTAGTACATTTTTTAAGCGTGAAGTGATGCGACAAATTCATGAAATTAGTATGATAAATGAGTTGCCTCACGAGTTTGTAACCCAACACTACTCTGTCCCGAGTTGGACAGCGGGACAGACCCGCTGTCCAATGTTGTCCACTACGGGTCGCATTTTTCAACCAATTCTCGTAAAATTTTGTGAGCCATAGCTCACAAAATCGGTCAAATTAATAAATTATACCGACGGTAGAAAGGAAAAACCACTGAAGCGACAATTTTACAGGACAGCTATTTGTAGCTTTTTTTTGAGTAATAGAACATAACTTTGTTTTTAAGTTAACTTATTACTGCGTTTTATTAGCATTAGAAAAAAGTATAAAGCACGAAGCACGAGGTCTTTTATATAAGACACTTTATGCCACACAACTGTCCAAGTATTTTGAACAGCTATTAAAAAAGATTTACGTAATCGTTGTCTACCCTAATATGATAGAAGTGTTTTCATTATATATATCTTAATAAAACTTACAACAATACATTTATTTCTAAAGTATTTTCTTTTTGACTCTGTTATTTCGAATTTCGTTATTTAGTTCTGGAAAGGTTTCATAATAAAAAATCTAAAGAAGAGGTTTGAAACGATCGGTTCGGTTTTTTCGCTGTCAACATTGTCAAAATTTTCAATCGTATCTCACGTTCTTTTTGTCGTTTTCTTGGTAATTGACATTGGCAAAGTGCTTAAGTAGAAAAGCCACAGTATACAAAAAAAATCATCAAATTGTTGAAGAAACCTTTACAAGTTGGTGTGTGAACTTTGCAGCAAGGAGGAATTTCCGGATAACATTTAATGTTAGTCCCAAGCAGAAAAGGTTGACGACGAGTGCTTCCTTGTTTGCCGTATTTCTAATCCTAAAAAAACGGACTATAGAGAATTGCACAGAATGCGGGTGTTTTTTTTTTTTAAGATATAACAATTTAATAAAAATACTGTCGTCCCCAAAAACACGACGGATCCGAAAATAAGTGTCGGTTAAGTGAAATAGCCCACAAAAAAATCCCGGATAAACCATTGAAACTACAGCGTAGAAAATCGAATGAAGCAACTACCTTTGTTTAATTTGTTCCTGGATAATCAGGTAACCAACTTTAGTAAGGGCGACTATTTTGAAATAAATTCAATAGTGCATTATTTCAAAGGCCGGAAAATAGCAATTAGTGGATGAGTTGATTTTGTCGGATGAAATGAAGCTGAATCCGACGAAATTACGAGATATTTAATAATGAAATTGAGTTATGAATGAAAATTAAAGAATATTTATAGTAATGGGTACCTATTGACTAAATAATAAATTATAACAGAATAACGTTTCGCTTTAGGTAGTTGGTGTTAACCAATTTGACTAAAATGTGGTTTTGCCTTTCCATCGCCGTCACATCTATATTATAGATATTTTTGGTTATCACTTTTTACCAAAAAAAAATAAGATTTCAAGATTTTCAAGATTTCAAAGATTTATTTGTCCAACATAGACCCGGTAGTTATTAAGTATTACATTTACTATTTTTTATAAAGACCTACTATATTACGCATGTTGGCCAGTTGTTGCCAGTTCAGAGGGGTACACTTGTAACTTGTAGCTTCGGGAAAGGAGCCTCTAGCAACAATTAGCAACCGCAACCTTAATATTAAACAACTTGGGAATTATGGCGCAAGTCAAAAAATAAAGACTTCAATATATGAAGTGTTTCGTAGGTTGACAATTAAGCAGAATAGTTGATTGTGTCCCAATAGAGCAAAATCATAAATTTTGAATCCTGAATGATGCGAAAGATTCTAAAGTAGAAACTTGAGCGTAAGGAGGGATTTAAGTGTTTGCGCCCAAGATGGAAATAATTTGGCTACCTAGTGACACATACTGCTTTTCAAACCTTCTATGAGGAAAATTCAAATCCCTATATTAAGGGCAACAATGACACTTTTCTGAATAGCAGGATCGGGGAAGAAATGTATAACTTTGATCCCTCATTTCAGGACAACAATGACTCTTTTCTGATTGGCACGTGTGAAAAATACGTAGCGTTTCATGGCTAAAGGGTCCTTACGGCCATTGCCATAAGGACCCTTTAGCCATGTAACGCTACATGTCTTTTAATGACGCAGAATACAAAGACTCCGTACAGAAACGGAATTTGCTAAATGTTATGGTTTGCAATCACAAATCACGATCAGGTCAAATACCCGGTAAGAACGTGTCAGAATCAGTGATTGCACGTGTTCCTTACACCACGGCGCGGCGCTGTGTTAGCGCTGAATTCCAAGTAAATACAGCCCTTGTGAACCTAGTTTGCATCGTAAATTGAAGCCTTTTAAACTCAAACGCATAGGTAGCTTGTTAGGAGCGAGTCGGGAATTTCTTCGACAGGTTTCGCACTAGGTGAGATTTCAAACGCAATACCTTACTTGAACGTTTTAAACGTCATTTGACTGCAGTCAAAATGAGTTGTTTTAATAGTTTTTGGTCACCGTTATTTCATTTCGAAGCTGTTTACAGATTATTTTGCATAACGATAACTATATTTTTCTACGTAGTAACACATTAACTATATATAGGTGTTTCTAATCATTAGAAATGGCGGTGAAATAAAACGACGGAGTTGTCACAGAACTTATTATTTTCACTAAATGGAACTTAATCGCTTATAATTAACTTATTATGTACATCTTTAAGTTCTACCGACGTTTCGGATGTGTCGCAGCATCCATGTAAACGGAACAACTGTGTTGAGCGGGTATCAACATCTCAATTCTTGAGGTGCGGGTTTTCCGAACTACCCGCACTTGGTATTTATTAAACACTTGTGCACTAGGGTTTTATTAGCGTTGTGTGTCGGCCGGGACACAATGTCAAGGATTGTTGTTTTTTTATTACTTCCTTGACCATAAACAATAAAGTTCTTTAAAATGAGTTTTTTTTTAAACGTAGATATCCCAAACCTATGCTATCTAATATGAGAATTGACATTTACCGTTTGTTTTTCGGCTAAGAAAATATCGTATTAAACCTGTTTATATCTGCGAAGAAATTTTAAGATGTATGGGAAGTCCCTAACCCGCACTGGGTCAGCGTGGAATGTGCCAGGGCGAATATTCAGCGTTTTTAAGGCGTTTTTTTTTTTCGTCATTGTCGGAGACAGCTAAAACTACTATTAGAAGGTACGAGTATCAGAGTCTACTTTTGATGAAGATGTTAGCCACAATACCAGTACTGAATCTTTTTTGATTAAAGGTTCTGCGGTGCGTTTTACCTCTGATGAAATAATCTTGAGACGACAATGACGTTAAAACCGAGCGGTTCAAACGCTCGGAGAATCGCCCGCCACCCAATTATTTTAATCCATATTAGGAGACGTGTGCCCACTGGGCGGATTAACGAGTACATGATGATGAAGATGATCATAATCCATCACCATTGGTTGTGCTACCGGGTACCTATGTTGTGTGTCGTTATGTAGGTACCTGAAACAAAAAAAAATATGAAAATCCCGTCGCAACATAGTTTCAAATCAATGTCGGAGTTCAATTCCGAAACGTGATACTGGCGATTGTCAGATTGACATTGCATAGGTACAGTCAGCATCAAAAGTAACTGCGCAAACGAAGACGAAAAAAGGGAATAACAGCTTTTGACGTCTTCGATTGCGCAGCTACTTTTTTGTTGCTGACTGTACCGCTCCTAATTAATCTTTGTTCGTCACATGCATTCTGGAATTTAAACACTGAAGTCATCGTTCTCTCTCAACTCTTTTCAACCTCTGTAAGCTTGTCACACAATCACGTAACTTTCCGAAAGAGCGATAGGTCGTAATCATAGTAAATTGTTATTTTTGTTTAGTTTAAAATGTTTAAACTTATGGTTTATACTATAATAATAAATATTAGGGGACAATCTTACACAAATCAACCTAGTCCCAAACTAAGACTAAGTACTAGACGACAATAAACATACTTATATAGATAAATAAACAGGTACTTAATTACATAGAAAACAGCGATGACCGATGACTCAAGAACAAATATTCGTGGTCATCACACTTATAAATGCCCTTACCGGGATTCAAACCTAGGACCTCTCGCTTCGTAGGCAGAGTCACTACCAACTAGACTAGGCTAAAGCGGTCGTTATTTTGACTTTAAGAATCCGTCGCCCTAATCGTCTGCATGTTAAGTTAGCAATAGCAAATTGATACCTACTTAGGTAACTGATTCGCAATAACCGTCAAGACAGCACAATACACTGTCATGTATTTCTTATTTATCAATGTCCCCGCTATAAAAGTCGCGGCCCTGTATATCGTACACAATAAATGCCCGTCGCGAAATCCAGTTACGTAGAGCGAGCCTCGACAGTTGATAGAGAAACTGTGTGCAACGATGAAATTTAAAAAGTCATTTATTTCGAAATCCTTTTTCTCCGGTCGCCCGAGGCGGGGTGATATCAATTTTATTTTCTGTTGCGGCTTCTAGCGGGTACGGTTGGCGTCAAAGATACGCTTACACTTTTGCGCCTTATTCCTGTGTAATAAGGCGAAAACTGTACACAATATGTCATTGATGCCGACTGTACAAGTGGGTGATGTTTTCCGGTGATAACACGCGTCGTGATGCGAGGTACAGTAACATTAATTACTAGGTATTGCCCGCGGCTTTGCACGCGTGGAAACACTGTTATGTTACTTGTACCTTGGGAACTTGGGAAATAAGCATTGGTATTATTTGTTGTTATCAAGCTTAAGTAGAGCAGATATTAAGCTAGGTATATATGAAATAGTTTAACATGCAATGAAATAGTATTTACAAAATGACTGTCGCGCGGTTGTATTCAAAGAACGCAAAGCGATATAAAATATACCCCATATCATGATTCTAAATTATTGTATGTAAATACTGGTGAAAGATTTGTTGAAACCAGATGAGTACTTCTGAAGATTAACTCCCCCTACATACAAACTTTCAAAGATACGCCTTATCCTTTAGTGTAGGTATATAACATTAAGAAAACCGGACCAGTGCGAGTGGGACTCGCCCACCGAGGGTTCCGCAATTTATAACAAAGGTTGGTTTTCAGAATGTTCCCTGTATTTGTAGTATAAAACGATATTACTTGCCCAATTTCATTATTCTTGGTCAACGGAAAGTACTCTACAAATTTTGAATCCTTTGAGAGTGTCAAAATATACGTTTTTTGCGAAATAAACTGCGGTATCTTTGTTTACGTTAAGTTTGTTTTTTATTTCACAGCTTCAAGGTACTATAGACTTGGTTATATGGTTTTAATTTCAACTCGATACCTTCATGCGTTCCTGAGTTATGAGTCTTGACTGACAGACAGACGGACAACAAAGTTATCCTATTAAGGGTTCCATTTTTTTCCTTTGAGTTACGGAACCCTAAAAACAACAGCATGCCAACGAACGCCAAAATCTTTTACTAATACATCCATATATCTTAATCTCTTTAGTCTCTGTTTGGACTTCAGTTGACTGGTAGGGAACGTTGTGAGGCATTAAGGCCGTTTTTACAATAAATTTTACATACATAAATTGTTTTGCTGTATTCATTAGTTTACCGACTTTTGGTCCAAATGTCACAGACATAATTGTACGCAAATTATTTTTTTTAATCTGCTAGTGGTTCCTTATTTAAATTTAACTATCCTCCTTCTAGCGTTTTCCCGGTTGAACCCTAAGGGGTTGTAGTTGCTTTTGACACTTAACCCAAGATTTGGTAGCGAGCACTAGAATCAAAACCACTGCTATCTGACCTTCCAACCTAGTATATTGTGTATATAAAATACCTAAACAGATAATTCAACGCCGGGCCCAGGTTCCGACCGATAGCCGGTAACATCAGTTTTAAAGGTATCCGATATTTTTATTTTTATCAATTTTCTTTGTTGTTCGATGTAGGCGGATGTCCGCTGCCGACGGTCAATGCAATTAAGCTTTGATCACTTGACGACATATTTTCTAGCTTACGTTTATTTAATGCCTTGAAAAACGTGATTTAAGTATTGCAGATATACCACAAAGGTCTTCGTTTCCCTTTGGGTTGGAAGGTCATATGGCAGTCGCTATCGTAAAACTAGTGCATATGGCAAATCTTGGGATTAGGTATCAAAGCGGACTTTTGGCTCCTTTGGGGGCATTACCGGGAATAACGCTAGGAGGATGATGATGATACCACAAATGACATTATCGATATAATTATTTTTACAAATCGACCTATTCACAGCATTGAAGGTTAATTATTCCTTATAGTGATAAAAAAGTGGTTTTTTTGTGATTTATGGCAAAAGTATCGTAAAGGTTTCATTTGGAGACACACTTTTACACAAATAGACCTAACCTCACTAAGCAAGGCTCGTAATATAAGTACTAACCAGTATTTAACTAGGTATTGATAAATCATATAGCATATTTATGGCCCTCACCTTCGGTTCGGGCCACAAACACCTGCGATCTGGGGCATTCACGAATTCACCGCCCTAGTTACGTAATGTACTATTAATGACTGCACGTATCAATAAACAATGGTGTCCCCTTATTTCACAGACAAACGTATCAGCTAATGCATGGTTTCGCAGAATTTTCGTTACATCGAATTTTTGTTAGTTGGATACCGTTAACTTTTTAGGTATGTAGGTACTGCTGAAAATTAATCCTGTAGAACCCATTAGGTTAGGTTAGGTTTATATTATAACAGTCCTTAAATGTTTACTGATTCTGAATAAAATCGTTTTCGATTAATTGAAAATTCTGAATTTTGCCAAACATACATTCGACGGAACAATAAAATTGTCGGTAAAACAAGGTACAACCATAAACAATGTTAAGAAGAACGCATAACATTACTTACAATTAAATTATACATACCAATCAATGATATTGATGCAATTTGAGTAACCATACGGTGAACATGTATTGATTATTCATTATTTATAAATAATTCATCCTTTAAATAAAAACAGGATAAGCTGCAAAGTAATCTGATATTCTTACTCCGCCAGCTGAGATATTTATTTTAGAATCTTTCGATTATTTTTCCTGAACGATCGCTCATCTTTATTCCGTATATTACAATTTCAAAACGATTGACGTCAATTGGCTTTATGATTTGAATAGTGTTGTCTCTAGGTCGTTTATTGTGTGAGGGAGATGCCACACCTCTCGTTTTGCTTCGCAAGTCATCTTGAAGGTCAGCAAGCGGGGGTCGCAAACGTCGCGCTACCCGCATTATGATCCGTTGGTAAACAGAACCGATGACAGGGATCAAAGAGTGCGCAAGGTCAAATTGTTTACCCCCGACTTTACAGTTAGACTTGATTATAAAGCGATGGTAATGCGCTTCTGGCGGCTGGCTGTCAGTACACGTACAAATACGTAAAACGAATGCAGTCTGGCCGATCGAAAATTTAAATTGTTGCTGCCGTTTTATTGAATACAAATATCGGATAACATTTGCTTACTTAAGACACTTACTGCTGGGGCCCGGATACAAAAATAATATACGAACAGAATAAATTATAGGAAATCCAGCGTACCGAATCCTGGGATTTTTACGCGAACAATTCTATATCGGTTTACTTATACTATTAGAACAAAACCTCTGGTAAATAATATGGAACTGAGAACAGAAATCATATTTATTTTGCTGAATGTGGGAAATGTTGTTTATAATCTTTATCTAAAACCCTAACAAAAACTTAGCCGTCACGTTTTTGTGAAACAATTTTCGTCAGAAATGACGTTCAAAGAAAAAATACTTAATATGATATTATCGTTACGAACTAAATGAAATCATCAGGAAAGCCCAAGAGCGTCGAGGGGCCGCGACTATAACATATTACCAGAATTTACGTAATACTAACACCATTCAGACCCGCGGCGTCTATTACGAGATATGAAAAGTAAAACGTTTATAATACGAGCGAGAATGAAGTATGGGCGGTGGAGAGAGAAAGAGAAAAGATAAGAAAATAATGCGCCCCCATATATCATGACAATCGCCATAATTCTAGTCGGCCGGGTTGGCTAGCCACGACCCTCTTCAGGCGTGAATATCCTGAAAACATTTAACTAAGCAAGAAAGCCCGCTGCCGCTAACCTATTTGCACACCTTTTATAACGATTTATTTTAAATCATATTGACAAAAAAAAATATATATAAATATTTATTATTGCAGGTGTTTTGAAATTGCCATAGGCAGAGAAGTAGCAGTCGACTAATATTTTTCTCAAAAACACTACAAGTAAAAATAGTAAAGTAAGCAAATTAATAATAGTAATCAAACTAAAATTAAATAGATCTGTAAAATAACCACTTCTCCTATAACATAATCCTAGACTGCTTATGTAGAAGGATATTTTTAGGCTAGATTCTATCAAACAGAAATAAAAAACCGGCTAAGAGCGTGTCGGGCCACGCTCAGTGTAGGGTTCCGTAGTTTTCCGTCCGTCACAGTAAGTGTCCCCACTTAAGCGTTAAACAAGCAATACTTAGCGAACAATTTTATTATTAGACAAAGAACGACCAAAGACAACTAAGACAATTCAAGCACGACAAGTTTTCGACATAATTGTTCCAATATTCTCTTTGGACCTAATCTAAAGTATGGGCGCACCTGCTCCGACCCTATTAAATCAGGAAAAATCGTAACACCGCCATGTACGATATGAGCGTTCCGCGTACAGTGACATCTATCGGCAAATTAAGTAAACTATTGCGCGCGAGCTTAAAGTATGGAAGATGATTTTTATGGGATAATTCTTTATTGCGTGAACCGATTTTCACCATTTTCAAGCACGTCATTTTGTTGTGATTTTTTAGAAATTACAGCTACCTACAATAAACACCTGGTTACACGGTAAAATTACGAACTTAGTTCAGAAATTATTTTGTATTTTTTTTCAAGAACTATTCAACCTATCAATTTCTAAATAATTTTCCTAGAAATTTTTTATAAAGTTCTACTTTTGAGATTTTTTTCATATTGTTAAAACGTATGGTTACAAAGTTAGAGGGGGGGAGCACATTTTTTTTACTTCTGTAGCGATTATCTCCGAAAATATAAACATTATCAATAAATGATTTTACTAAACCCCTATTCATTTTTAAATACCTATCCAACAATATATCACACGTTAGGGTTGAAATGAAAAAAAAAGCACTCCCCACTTTACGTATATAGGGGAGGTACCCTAATAAATCATTTTTCTTTTCACTTTTTATTTTACCACTTTGTCGGCGTGATTGATATACATAATAAATAAGTACGAAATTTCCGCTTTCTAGTGCTAACGGTTACTGAGATTATCCGCGGACGGAAGGACAGAAATGGCGAAACTATAAGGTAGGAACCCTTATAAAGGTTAGGTGATACCCGTCGACTCTTCTTCTTCAACTTAAGAGCTCTGCTCTTGTCGGTGGAGTAACCGCCATTCAGCTCTACGCTCTGCCAGTGCTTTGAGCTCCTGATACGACACTACATTGACCTTCTCCTTGACCTGGTCCATAAAAGCACGTCGCGGCCTTCCTCTGCCTCTTCTTCCCTCTATTTTCCCTTCGATTATAGTTTTTATGTAAATGTCATGTCGTAAAAGGTGCCCCAACATATTTCCTCGTCTATTTTCAATCGTCCTTAGCAAGGATCTCTTCTCTCCGACTAAATCCAAAACCTCTTCATTCGTTCTTCTTTCCGTCCAACTAATGCCTTCCATCCTTCGCCAACACCACATCTCAAAGGCACTTAATCTTTCTCGGTCTCGCTGGGTAAGTGTCCATGTCTCGCAGCAATACAACGCTATGCTCCAGATATATGACTTTATAAAACGTTTACTTACGCTTCTGGAAATTTTGGCTCTAATGAGATGTTTTTTGCCATTGAACGCTTTTTTCGCCATTGCTATTCTTGCTTTTATGTCGGCAGTACATCTAGAGTCACAGGTTATTATGCTACCTAAGTATTTAAAACTGTTAACTTGTTCTATGGCGGTATTTCTTAAGTGGATGGGATCTATGGCTTGTCTGTGTTTTGATGTTATTAATGTTTTTGTGTTCTTTATATTGATTTTGAGCCCAAATTCCATAAATATGTTGTCCATTTCTGTTACAAGCTGTTCTAGTTGTGTGGTGCTTTCAGCTAGAGCCGCGATGTCATCAGCGAAGCGTATGAAATGGAAGCTTTCCCCATTAATTTTGACTCCCCCCTTGCCTGAATCTAAAATCTTTTTGACTGAAGTTTCAATGAAAATATTCAATATCATAGGTGAGAGTGGACAGCCCTGTCGTACCCCCTGTCTCATCTTTGCCTTTCCTTTCTCTTGCCCTATTTCTACTATTGTTTCCTGTTTCTTATATAATGTATGTATAATTCGTCTGTCTCTATAATCTATCCCTATTGATCTTAAAATGTCCATCATCTTGATCCAGTCTACTGTGTCAAACGCTTTTTCAATATCTATAAATGCTACATGGGTGTCAAGGCCTAGATCCATTCTCCTGTCTATCACCATCCTAAGAGCAAGAACTGCTTCACGCGTGCCCTTGTTTTGCCTGAACCCGTATTGGTCGGGACCCAAATAACCTTCAGCTATCGGTTTCATTTGGCTTTGCACAATTTTTAGTAGTATTTTAGATGCTTGGGATATTAAGCTTAATGTTCTATGTTCTTCGCACTTTAATGTATACAGTTTTTTGGGTAATGCTATTGGGGTATTTTGCTGATTTGATAATCTGTTAGAACTTCACCTGTTATGTACATATCTCTTACTATTGGAAATATTTCATCTATCATGGCATCACATACTAGTTTGTTTATTTGTTCTATGTAAATTTGATCATCTCCTGCTGCTTTACCATTCCCTATACTACTTAGGGCTTTTTTTTTTTTTAGGCGACTACGGAACCCTTAAAAGAAGTTCGAAAGTTAAACGACAGATGTGCTTAGACTAATCTTGGTATAATAAAATCTACTCTTGTTTGATCGTCCTGACTCTAAGTGCAGAAAAAAACTCAACCAAAACAATGTCTGTTATAAGCCAGGTATACCTACTAGGTTAAACAACCCTCCGAATTAAATATTTCGAAAGCGATTGTGATATTTCTTAATATATCATGCTTAAAAAATAGCCGTCTGACAAAGTTTTCTATTGTAATAATAAATGAGTTTGTATAATATATTTGTAATAATGATAATAACGTTGACATTTTGTAATTGACATATATTGTGGTCTTATTAGCAAAAAATCATTGATTTGACATAGATAACTATTTCATATTATTTATAAGATATACATATTTACAGTTTATTATTAAATGAGTGTGAGTATGAGTAAATATGATTCTCATATATTAGTGAACCATTACAACCATAATTGTCACCCGCGGCCGCGCTGCTTATGTCATACCGTTTGTGTGTCGTGACACTCGTGGCTTGGAGCTTGCCAAAGCTGAAACCAGGTGGGTAGGGCAAATCAAAATCACTGGATAAAAGTTTGCCTAGTTTTCGTGATAACACGCGAGTACGTACTTTTAAAAGTCTCCTGATGAAATGCGAAAATTGAAACAGTTTTCCACGTTTAACACTCTTAGAATCTGTTAATATTTAAACTTTGACAACCTCGTATTACAACACAATGGGGAAATGGTAAAATCAACTTTGTTGCGTACATAACAAAGTTGGCATTTGAAAACGGGCTTGGTAGAACAAACTGGCGATTTGTTAGGGTAAATAAATAGCCAATGCACTATTAACTATGCAAAGTGATGGATATCTACGTCAATAATTTCGGACGGATGCATCTATCAGGTGACTCGTGATTTAGTTCCAGTTAATGCATTCTCAAAACAACGAAGCTCAGCGACAAAGTTAATAATGTCAGCGTTCAAGTACGGAGGTCTATTTTTGTACATCTATTACAATCCGAATCATACAAAAATCGATTTACCTAATGCGACCGCTTTTATGGGCACCGAGAAGAAGAAGCTGCGGTAGATATTGATTTTGATCTATAGTACATAGGTACCTATTACATGCGAATTTGGCACGATCCAATTAAAAATCGTCCTTATTGACAAAAAAAATTCGTAAATGACGGCCGCCATTCCCTTTTTGCCTGTAGTTCTTGGTCTATAATAAGTAATAACACGGCATAAGTGTGCCGTTACTGCACGCAGTTAATACCGAACGGTATCAATTAAAACTGTCTCGACTGATTTATTTTATTGGTTCGACAATTGATTACATTACGCCGAATTGACCGCAATGAATGGGCACTCAGGGTGCCGCAATGCGTTGAAAAAGATACTTAGTTTTGTTAAATAGACGCCAGTAATTATGACGCTTCAAAATTATACTTTCCGTGCGAATGTGCTTTTTCTCACGGAACCCTACTAGTAAGCTAGACGAGTATCTATATATATAAAAAGCAATTGCGAATCTAAACGATGAAAAGGTTACAGAGTAATTGATTTCAAATGAATCATGGCTACTTAGACACGTTACATACATATTTTAAATACTACTACCATGACATTCGTCAAGTGATACATATTTAGTAGACCACTTTAGTTTATTCTTTTAATGTACGGAACGGGTTGCTGACATGGCCCAAAATGTCAAAGCTAGGATTTCCTAGTTAGCTGCTGGTCAAAAGATTTGAACTATAGTGCGTTTTTTTAAGCATTAGTAAGAAGGATAAAACACGAACCACGAGATCTTTTATATAAGACACTTCATGGCACACACACCTGTCAAAGTATGACAAACAGCTATTAAAAAAGAGTTACATTATTGTTATCGACCCTAAAATGATAAAAGTGTTTTCATTATTTATTACAACAATATATTTATTTTAAAAGTATTTATTTTTAGACTCTGATATTTTAAATTTCGTTATTCAGTTCTGGAAAGGTTGCATAATAAAAAACCTAAAGAAGAAGAGGTTTGAAACGATCGGATCGTTTTTTTTTTCGCTGTCGATATTGTCAAAATTGACAACCGTATCACGTTCTTTTTCTTGTTTTCTTGGTAACCAACAAATAGTTGAATTTTGATTACGACATTATTATACGAGTATCTATTTGTTAATTAATATTAAGATTTAATTTTTCGCTGTGTGTGGTGTAAATTGATGTGGAAATACGCACTTTTTATTTGTTACATAGGAAAAATACAAAATAACTAATATAGGCCTGTTAAGTTCTCGTTCTGTTAAGGACTTCCTAACATCTAATATTAATTGTCCCAAGCAGAAAAGGTTGACGACGACTGCTTCTTTGTTTACCGTATTTCTAATACTAAAATGATGTGTACAGTCAACTGCAGGGTAACGTTATCCCATCCTGCATTGAAGTTGTATGCAGAAGGGTCATGTTTATTAGTGTATTTATGTAATTATGTCTATTTAAAGACAATGTACGGTATCGCTGTCACGATAGGTGTTTCAAGCCTGAACATGATGTAATGTTTCTCGACTGAGGTAGCAAAAAAGGACTACCTCTAGTTTTTTTGTAAACTTTTTTTTCGTGTCTATAAAGTTATGAGCTGTTGTGTTACGGCTTCTGACTAACAAATAAATATTTATTAGTCAAGATGCATGCATGGTATGATACTTACATCCGGATAAAATCCTTTTCCGGCTTTTAATAAAGCTCACAATTTTCCAATGCTGCACGCGTAAAACTGATAATAATATTAATAATATGCCTCTATGTTCCATTAGCAATTGTTTGCAAAACATAATTATGTAAATTAACAGCAATTAAATTTCCAAAATCCGAGCTAAATAGACAATAGACATCTATATCGATGATATCCTACTATTATTACTTTGCTGTACAGGTCGATTCACGAAAGCTGGCACGAATGAATTGAACGAGTGAATGATAATGTCTATGTGTGCATCACATAACTATTAAATACAGGCTGATACAAAAAGTGATTATGATAATTGTGTTTTAGAGAATAGGATTCTCTTTGCTCTCTGCTCTTTTTTTACAGCTCGAAGAAGCCATCATCTTTCGATTCTTGACATTAAAAATAAGTCAGAAATATATACATAAGTAAGGTAACGGCGCCTATTACCGGGGGTATCAAATTCGGCTACCATTACCGTGGCATTTTCAAATACGCATTTTAAAAGCAAACCGTTCGATTTACAATAAAACATACTTTACACAAATGAAGCCTAATTTAGTTGACTAACGGTCCTGTTTACGCAAATATGTGTGAATGAAATAACAAGCACGCAATCCGTCAGTTTCTGCGACGGCGGCGTAGGAAGAGGCGGTGTCATACAAACGCATGGCGTCACTGGTAAGTATACCCGAATCTTATTTATTGTTTCACGCAATATCTATGACAATTGAACAAATGCTATGGATTTTAAATGGTTATCTATAGTTTTCTGCACAACTTTTGCGTACTCGTTATATAATTTTTGGCCTGGAAATTCATTTAAAATGGAATATAAAATACAGCGGTGATAGACGCCATTTTTAGTTGGGGAAACTAATACCGTGGCGTACCACGGTAATAGTTAAATCGGCGATTTGCTTCTCTATGTTTTATCTTTTTTTTATGTCATCGATTATAAAATCTCTTACAGCTATCCGAATCTTGATCTATTGACGCTATTAAAGAACTATTTCCGTGGTATGGAAAGTATCCAACAAACCCTTAATTTTTAACCAAAACTTTAGTACTGAATCTGCAGTTTCTATGGAAACCCTTATTTTGTCATGTCGTTTAAATATTGTAATAATTAACTATATTTACTTACCAGTTCTGTGATTTTGGTTTTATATCAAGCTTGTAATATGTATGTTTGATTTGTAACGAAAATACAATTGTATCCTAAAGTTATTATGGATCGGAATTAGATTTTACAAAATTCCAAACTAAGTCTATTACCGATGGTAAGATCTCACAACAATCGGTAATAGTAACTATGGGAATTTTTTACCGACCCATTCAATATTTGTTTAGGTCGGTAATAGGTTAAAAAGAAGTATCTATTACCGAGTGACATTTTAGTTTTCTCTTAAAATAAATCACATCTAGGGTTCCGTTCGTACAATTTCATTTGATAAAATTGATTTCTCTGGTTCGTATTATTAAGATGTGTGGTGAACGGAGATAATAACATATCCCAGCAAAATTTGTAAATTAAATAAAGTCCTAAACATTCAAACAACCCGGAAACGACAGATAAGTATAGATAAAGGTGTTACTTACCTACACAAAACGCAAAATATTGTTTTCGAGTCATTTAGCCTGTTAGTATGCTCAGTATTGTACTTATTAGGTTTTTTTATAATACCCCGTATTTTATTTATTTAATCTTTGAATACAAAATACCGAATCCATAGTATAATGTAATGTAACTGTGATTTAATAAAAGGTAGTCTTTACCTGCTATGTATGCAAGTAGTAGTTATTCTTATAACCAGTGGACATCATTTTGTTGACTTAAGTATGTTTTATGTTTTCTTTATTTTTATATAGTACGGAACCAAAGTCATGAATATTATTTTAACCCTCGATATTGGGTGCCGAATTGTGTATCAGGTTACTATTACCGATGGTAGAAAATTGCTGCTTTTTGTACCCTCGGTAATAAAAGCTAATTTCGCGGTAATAGAATCACATCCCATCCATTACCACGGTAATAGAAGATTCTCCTTTCGTGGTTTCAATAATTATTTTATCAAATATAATAAACTAAAATTGGTTCAAAAAGTTACGACTCTGAAAGTTAAATAAACACTCTTCAATAAAAAAAATAAACTAGGATGTTAAGGAGCTTTGATACCCATCATTTTTTAGAATCATTTGAAAAGTACCTCGCGTACCACGGTAATAGGCGCCGTTACCTTACGTTTATTTACAAAGAACTTATATACAATAATTAATAAAAGGATTAACATGATACTTGGTGCAGATTATAATAATATAATTTATTTTAGCTTGAATAACGGTACTCACACTACCACTCACAGTGACAAGTGTCATTGCTTTCGGTCAATTCATTCATGCCAGCTCTCGTGAATCGACCCGTACATTGCCGATAAATTAAATATTAGAAAATGTATGAAGTCGGAATTTTAGTAAATTAATTGATTAATGTCATTGTTAACTTAAATAACTAAGTTAATATACCCTACTTTAAATAAAGCTTAATAATTTATGATTTATGCCAAAATTAACAATTTATCTCGAACCCGAAGATTGTTCTAAACGCCCACGGACTGTACTATCCTGATATTCTGTAACTTGTTATCACCCACATATACATCTTGACGCCTTGATTCGTAATAACTAAGCGTAGGTAGAG
The DNA here is from genome assembly GCA_945867215.1 of Epinotia demarniana. Lineage (NCBI taxonomy): Eukaryota > Metazoa > Arthropoda > Insecta > Lepidoptera > Tortricidae > Epinotia > Epinotia demarniana. Next base: position 19,578,066 of record OX244266.1, on the reverse strand, counting down.
GTCTATACCTTGTCTATTTAACAGAGTTAGTACTAGAAAACGGAGAATGCACGTAATTGGTCAGCGATAAAGACGATGCACAGGCACAAGGTAGGTTTACATGCCTGTCAAAATTTAGTCAACATCTGTCGCTCGTACGGTGCGAACGCTTTCAAGTGCTTACTTTGGTTACAAATTTTTACCTGGCTTTTTTATTGGACTGTTTCCAATTTAACAAAACAAACTTTCAATTAAATAATTATAATTTATAGATGAATAAACATGACATGACAATGTCATGTTATCAATAAGTTAATTATTTGAGATGCCTTTAACTACAAACAAAAATCACGAGAAATATTACGAATATTCCAACAAGCGGCATGTAAACCGAGCTCGCCATCGACGTGCGATTGTTGACGCCCACTGGCAGTTTCTTGTCCCTTTCATTTTCATACAAAAGTGCAACAGAAAGAACGCTTTGCTAACTCTGTTAAATAGACAAGGTATATTGTCGATAGGCGTGACGGGTGAGGTAAGGCGTACAGCCCTGATTCAATACAAATTAGTTTGACACGTGATACTTGGCGAAAACGATTATTCTCAGATTATTCTGGTTTATTCTAGGAAAGGGGGAATTTCGCGCAAATGGGAAGCCAATTTATGAAAGATTGTTACATAAGTTTCTTAAAATGTCACGCCGCTAGCCTGCGAATGTCAAAAGGCGTTTTGTATGGCGATCGAACCACCTTAAAGAAAAATGGGCACAAATATACTCAGGCAACGAAGGAGGTGGCTTTTATTTAATATCCTTTAGGGCAAGCGCTCACCGCGTTTCGAGTCGATGCACACGTGATTCAATACAAACGCGCGTCGACGGTGTGTTTAATAATTAACTTTAAAAACAAAGATTAAACCGACTACAATTCAGTTCTTCGCCAAGCCACATAGGTATATGAAAATTTCCACATTTCCTTTCCAATTTACCACATAACTACTTTCCGCGAGCAAATGCGTTGATTATTACAGAAAAAATCCTAATTCGCTGTACGTGGGCTGATAATATTTGAGGAGTTCCGTCGATTCCTCAATGAACTCAGAATTGACACTTCATTAGTTGCTATTTCAATGGAATTATGTGAGAATCTTTGACGCACTAAAGTTGCGGAGTTACATAAATCATCTGTGGTTTTCATCATCGGTTCCAATTTAACAAAGTTATGATTTCCAGGGGTAAATAAATACACGAGTTACCTATAATAAAAAATACCAAAATCACTACACGCGTGCCCAATTTCCCTGGGATCCAATAATTAAATTCTGACTTGGTGACAATGGGACCAACTGAGGAGTATATAGGTACTTTTTCGAATAAAAAAGAATGTTGAGAATCGGTCCACAATTGACAGAGAAATCGGTGAACATACCTACTCTAAAAAAAATACATATGTACAGTAGGCTTCGCCGCAAAAAGAATGGAGATCTAAATGAGTGCCAAGTTCTATGCAAAATCCAAATATGTATTTATAGGAACAAAATAACACTATGAACAAGTATTAAACTCTATTTCTTAATTGCTGTTATTTAAAAATGTGAGATCTTAAAGTAGGTTAGATTTGTCTTGGCCAGTTTTCATTACATCAGTCATTTTATAAAGTTATTCAACATGTTAATTCTGATAAAAACTTCCAACGCTAAAAATAAAAAATGTATGGGGACCCCCCTGTTTTTTAACTTTTTTTATTTTTAGATTTTTTCCTACACAATTACCGAGCTGGATTCAAAATTTCATCCTTCTAGGTCATCTGGAAGTAGTTTAGGTTTTAGGTACTATATTATGTCAGTCAGTCAGTCAGTGCTAAAATTTACGACTTTTTCACCTTCATATCTTCATCTAAATGTCCTTATGGATATAATTAAACTCACGTCTCAGTAAACAACTCAAAACCTCTTTAACGTAAACACATAAAACTGTGTTTACGTTAAAGAGGTTTTGAGTTATAGAAGGTTCAAAAGTGGCACCAAGTGGTTCTTGTAATATTACACTCGGCGCTGGCTAGCCAGTTCCTTTGCTTGAACTTGGCTTGACACGCTGCCGCGTGTCTGGATACTTTTTTGAAGTCGGTTAATAAACGGGCCCTTAAGGCCTCCACCCACCGGACGCGTGTGCTGCGCTTGTGCTGCGCGTGTGCTGCGCTGCAGCTGCGCAGGTGCTGCGCGTGTGCCGCGTTCGATGTGTGTTTGCAGTGTAGTTTCAATGCTTTACAACTTGCGCGTGTGCTGCGCTGCAGCTGCGCGGGTGCTGCGCGTGTGCCGCGCGGGTGCTGCGCTGCAGCTGCGCGGGTGCTGCGCGTGTGCTGCGCGTGTGCCGCGTTCGATGTGTGTTTGAAGTGTAGTTTCAAGTGTGCCGCGCAGCACACGCGCCGCGCAGCACACGCGTCCGGTGGGTGGAGGCCTTTACTTAGACTGCTTATAACTTGTTTAAACATACCCTCCCGTAGGAGGGTATGAGGATATGTACAGTGCTACACGTATGTAGCACTGTACATATCTCGGTTGGTGAAGAGATTGGCTTCCTTGGCATGTCAGAGTGCCGGCTGGATCGGATTGCGTAAATACTAGACTAGATATATTAGCGTCGGGTTAGTGCTTAACACAACTTACTCGACTGAATATACTTTCAGTATATATTATTTAGTATTATAGCTAACATTTTATACCTACGTGACAGTTGTTAGGTATTGATATTGATTAGTAGTTATGATGTCCTCCCAGATTCATTATCCCTGATAATATAGATACTGATACATCATTTATTATTATTTAAACAGATATTATGATGATTCAAAAAAAAAATCAAAATCAAAATAGTTTATTTGGTATCTTAAGTTAGGTTTTACAATTTTATGTGGCTGGCCCCTCCAGGTAAGTATAACAATACTTGTGTTAGGAGAAGCCGCTCCTCCCATCCGGATCCATGATTACCTTGATATTGAGAAAATCCCAATGAAAACAAAATGCCAAAAACGATACTGATCAATAAACCAGGGCAAAAAAGTTCTCTACGCACAGATTCGTCAACCAACGCGGTTGTATTTTATTTTGGTAAATCTTGACACACGTCAGGCCTTAATCACACTGGCGCGGTCTGCGGCAACGGTCGTCAGTAAATTTTACAATAACTATCAAGACTACTATTGACCGCCACCGCAGGCCGCGCCATTCTGTGAGAGGCTTATGGCATTTCACCCGTGAAAGCGAGCGCAATTGAAATATACGGAACGAATCCCAACTCAATCCGTTCATCCGAATAACCCCTGTATGCTCTTTAGAATCACTTTTGTTTTATTTATAACAAGTTTAAAATTTGATTAAACGCAGGGTATTTATACGATACATATTTATCATCGCACAATGGAAAACTGATTGTGAAAAATACATGTCAACTTTTATCGTACCGTTAAACTGTGCTCGAAAAGTGTCAGTAATATCACATTGTATTTCACGCCGACTTACAAATCACATATCGAAATAAATAACATTTTTCGGTTTTTAAATCAGAATCGAAATAGCTCCGGCTTATTCATTACCACAAAGTGTAATGTTGGTAATATTTGTGACACATTTACCTATGCATGATTCTCACCGAACGGGCCGGGCCGGAGCGCACCTGAGCGCATTTCATCAGTAGCCAAAGGAATTTGATGCTTTAATACAGACCTTACATTTCATATTTGAATGGACTTGTCACCGGTCGGCTCCTCGTGGACTTGGACGGCTGAGCTCGGCTGTCGTCGCGTCTGACCGGCTCCGTCCGGCTTTTGCCTACTGCACTCTATTAAAACGAGGTCGGCTGCTGTCGGGTGCTCGCGCATCCGCTACGATGCGGCGCCAGGCGACCCGGCCCGGCCCGTTCGGTGGGAATCGTATATTACATTTTGTTTATAATAATAAATTGCATAACATTTGGAATGGTGATGGAGATGTCAGTTTTGCCATGTACTCACAAGTCAAAATTGTATAAGAATATGAATTGACTTTAATTAAGGCCAAAACATATGAGAGAAATTAAACGACTTCAATTAAGAGTGCTATAAGACGCAAGAATCAGTTCTGCTCCTCAAACCTAAATACTTTAGTATCACAGGACAAAATAATCCCCTAACTTGATTTGGTTAATTTATTTGCTTTACAAGATCAGCCTATTTCCTCGCGTCACATCTTTAAGTCCGTTGTAAACATAATTTCCTTGGTAGTTAAAAAAAAATCGTATATATTCGTATATATGTTGTTCCTGGAGGCATTATGTAGGTATGTATAATTTATTATTAAAATAAGATGTCAAGATTTCCAAGTAAACTCAAAACTGGGTCATCAAAAGAAAAGTATCGGAAGCCTAGAGAGTTCTTTTTTATTTTGCCACTCTTCTTAATCTAATAACAGCTACTAATAATAACCGAATGAGTACTTCCCTCTCGGCGTAAAACAAACACTACGACTAAAACTTAATATCGAACAGCATATACCAGTTCACGTATCAATGCCGATGGAATTAGTTTTATCTCCCAGTGATTCCCAGTCAACTTTCACAAAGTCATCTTATCTTTTGGCGTAGGCTTTAAATGCCGAAATTATGGTTCCCTGCGAGATTCACAAAGTCATACACATACAGTAGGCCCGTAAACAACAGCAGGTAACAATAAAACAGCAGCAGAAATTGACCCCGCCATTGCATTGATTGAGTGAAGCGCAGATAGCTGATTATTTACTTATCGGCTCAATTAACGAATACGCTCCAGCACATTATCGATTCAAATCTGAATCGGGGCTTTCCCACGTTAGCCGATTTTCCGTGAAAACTCAATGAAAACTTCATAACAGTGTTGACTTTACGCTTGGAAACCGATCGCGTAAATGGCCTTTGTCGAGTACAAAAAGCGACTGATCCGGTCCAGATCCGCTTTGCATAGTCCGTTTGCTTTAGTCAGTTGACAACATAATTATCGGCTGTTGTGTTGCAGCCATATGAGCCGGTCAACGCTCCGCGTGGAAATAGATGCGACCGCGACCGTCGCGGCCCGTATTGACATGGTAGCAATGCGACCAGCAAGAGTTGGCCTTCTAATTGTGCCTCTTACAAAACGCTAAAAGAGCTTGCATTGACTATCTTGTCTAAAATCACTCAGACGCACTAAGAACTCGAGCAAATTCTACAGTATTTTCGGGTACTCTTATAAAACAGTATTTTTTAGCTAAAAAAGTTTGAATTTTACTCGTTGTATGTTGCAGTCAATATCTTGGTTGGCTTGGAAAGTCCACAAAAGTACTATTGCGATAACCTCTTCGCTTGCGTAGGTATTTAGCAATGTTCATGTTTACGAAATTCACAAATACCCAACCGAAATCAGATCAAGCGAATCTACTAACTTAGCGCAGTAAGTAATGCACTCCTCTCATTCCACTGTAGGCTTGCACTTTGCACTACAACCGAGCATCGTGAGTCCAGACCAACGCCACTAGATGGCGTTAAAGAAAAGTTCCAAGCCCCAGGCAACATTAAATTCCGAGACTGAGAGTTCCTCTAGATGTCGCTCAGACTCCTTCGGCCATTTCAATCAGGAAAATGGGTGTCTTGTAATTTCGCAAGCTGAGATTTAAAAGCAATCAACAATATAAAAGTGTTTTTACGTCTTTTACTTTATAATGATGTAAGATAAGAGCCCATTTTTATTTCAGGCCATTAGAATACTCATCAAGCGTCTTCTGGTTCATTTTGCTTATTACTCAGCCCTATAATGTTTCCTAGAAGTTTTATTTTTAACAATGGCCTGTCAAAATTCCATGTATGAATTATTCTTATGCTCATCGTACATGTGGTATACACGTGCGGTTGCCAGAATAGACATTTTTGGGTTCATAGAGCAACGTTTACACTGCTTCTTTATTATATTGTTGAGTAGTAAATTAATTTCGTTATTGAGGTTTAATATACTTATCGACACTAATATTATAATTAGGAAAAGTCTGCGAGATTGCTTTTGTAAGTTTATTAACTCTAATTAGACACTTTCACTTGTTTCTACATACTTGGAGGGTGCAATTAATTATCCTAAAATTTATTTGTGTGAAGTGTGTATAAAATGGACTTTCTATGTATAATATGGACAAAGGCTATATTTTACCCCGTAGGTTTGCCTGCTTTCTCTGCAATACGCAGGCAAGCACAACTGCAGGGGCACGGGAAGCTTGAAATAATGATAAAGACGAAAAGTCTGTGAGGTTGTAAGTTTAAATCCCTATATATAAACTTACAACCTCACAGAATTTTCGTCTTACGTAATCACTAGAACTATTCCTCCTATCTCAACAATTCTTTCTGCAGTATACCTAAAGAATATACCTGTAAATGTCCATTTGGGCATTTGCTATTTATTGCGTTCTTTGTAATATGTACGCGGGCGGAGTCGCGTGGGCAGCTAGATAATAAACGGCTATTTTTTTTATATGGTAGGTACTGAACTATCCGTTTACATAATTAAAATGTAAATTAAATACCTAAGTATTTACGTGCATATTGGAAGTAGTAAAATAATATATCCATCTGTGTATCGTATTGTACGTTTTAGCAATCGCGACCTATTTTTTAATTAAGAATCTATTCATGAATCTGTTCGAAACGGATAAAATTCAATCTAAAACGTGACTGTATGCAAAAATATATATATAAATTTTTAAACCGGACTGATGTAGACATGTCCTTAGAAGGGAAACAAAAGACGATGTTGTTTCTAGCGGAGGACATTTTTGAATGCTCGTCGGAGCATTTTTGAACGCTTCGTCATTCGACACGACAGCACGGTACGTTATTTTAGATGAAGTAGTGACGGCTGACACCTGTCAATTCGCACACGATTGATTATAATTAGACGAGCTTAGTCGATACCGGAGGCAATTTAATTTTAACCGCGGATCTAGGGATGTGCAGTTTTATTTATCCATTTACGAGTATCTGAAGATACTTAACATAAAGTCGTAAGTGCTGACTGAGTAAACTTGGTGAGGAATCATCTTTTAATGAGTAGAATCTATATTTAAAAAATGAGCCATGAACTCGATGACAATGATTCTAAAGCTGAGCCAAAGACTATTTAAGGCAGTGCAAACAATTATTAATTTAATCATAAATATAAAAAAGTTATTTGTCCGGGCCCTTGAGTAAAAAAAACATAAGTCTGATTCATGCAATATTAGTCAATTTGCAGATTTCAACACATACAACAGTATGACCAGTTCATACTGTTGTATGTGTGTCAGAAAAGAGAGGTAGTGTCAGAAATACATTGTATAAAATAAAAGTACTTACTGAGGCATTTCTTTCCAATCCCATGGTGGACATTTTTGTACTTAACAATTAGTATATTAAATTTTACACCATTATTTATTGGCCGATAAAGATTATTGATATACCGCACAAGCCACCACGTCAGCGATTAGTGTGACGTGACAAAATAATATAGTGGAGATCTTGCTTCGCCACCACAACCTAGCAAAAGTGAAAGTTATGTGTATCGCTTTTAACCTCCAACCAAAACTATCGGAATTCGGATCGGTTAGTTGGTAATTTAACGTCAAATTGTCATTTTGACAGAAGTAACTACTCAAAGCAGGAATAAACACGCGCTTTGCTATAAAGACTGTTAGTTAGTTAGTTATGAGGCTACCCTGTAGTAGAGTACAGGGTAGCCTCATAACTGTTTCTAAACATGGATTCGCCATAACTAATATCCAATCTTAACTGAAAATGGGAACGAAAAAGTTTGTTCGACATTTAAAGATCTTCAGGTCTGAATAAATGAGTGGGGTCTACCCTTTTGTTTCAATCTGATTCACTTTGCAGTAATTAAAAAGTTAATAAAAAATTACGATACTCTGCGTCTCCTTCTACTGTTGAAAATGAACATTTTATGAAATAACCAGCCAACAAGACACGTAGTAGCATATTAGGCGTTTAGAGGGGAACTTTTTCACATAAGTATGTTATCTAATCTATTACCAACGAATAAACTTTTTATTTCATTCTTAAAAAAAAAAAAAAAACTATTACCTATAGTTAATCTACTTACTTAATAAAATGTAATAAACGTTTTTCTGTATCCATTAAGGCATTAACAAACATATTTTAATGTTCATTAGTGAGTAAATTTCATTTTATTAAAGTCCATCGATTGGTATCTATAGAAGACTCTGATCTAAGCTTCGATTATATGCTTTTCTGGAAATGCTTACTTACTGCTCGAAGCAGTGAGCACAATGTGCTCATTGTTTAATGAGCAATTTTCATGCACAACTACTTCAATAATTCAAAAAGCATTTGTTTCTGACATCGTACGTGACTCAAGAAATTAGTGCCGTAAGTCCGTATTCACATAACTGTTCCGTAATACTGGCCACTCTATTTGGTTTGTATTTTTAATGAAAGAGTAACCTTTCAGTTGGTAAAAAACACAATGTGCATTCGGTAAGTTGAGTGACGGTGGAAATGTTTTAAAAATATCACTGGATAGTGCTGATGTTTAGAGCTCGGGAATAGTTAAAATTCCAGAAAGGGAGCTAATTAAGGGGAGGAACAGTTTGAAGACTACTTTTTAATCGTTTGCTCCCGAAAATTGACAACAGAATTTGCCGTCGCGTTTTAGCTTCAATCTTAATTTAAAATTCAATCATTTATTCATCTGATCAGAGTCGTTAGGGCTCCTAATGGATCGCGTGTTTTCTTACTTTGTTCATTTCTACTTGCACGTAGGCATATGCCTTAGTTCGTCAAATCGAATATTATGGTGCAATATTTATTTATTTATTTAATCTTTTTTGCACAAAATAATAGATTATCATACAAAAGGCGGACTTATTGCCGTAAGCGTTATCTACCAGTCAACCTTAATATCTATACCATGGAGGCCTACTTTTAGCAGTGGAAGGACTATATGGCTGATGATGATTATTGTCAAATATGAACTGTACAGTCTGGTGTCTGGACACAAAGGGACCGAGAAAGACTGGAAGCGTTTGAAATGTGCTGTTGGAGACGGATGGAAGGTAGGTATAAGTTGGACTGAGAGAGTAACAAATGAGGACGTGTTGAGAAGGGTAAAAGAGAAGAGATCGATCTTTAACACCATCAGCGCTAGAAGGGAGAAAATGATTGGTCATTTGATACGGACGACAACTTCTTCAAAACCATAATGGAAGGAAAGATAGAATGAAGGAGAGGCAGGGGAAGACCACGACGCAGTTAAATAAAGGAAAAAGCTGTTGTCGTGTCGTATCAGCAAATCAAAGGGCTGGCGTACGATATAGAGAAATGGAAAATACTCCACAGTCACTGCACAGACAGTCTGGTGAATATGAGTATGTATATTGAAATATTAAGATTAGCTACTTCTCTATACTCAATGACAAACTGTTTAATCAAATCCTACGCAAGATCAATAATCGAAGTTCTCACGGCAGTGTCGGCAATAAGCACGTTCACCACACGCTAGTGATATTCTTTTATTGCTACCGCATCTACATGATGAAACCGTACTAAGCCGAGCGTGTTCGCAATATTTACTTTACCTCATAATAAAATAGGCGAACAATCTAGCAAAATAATATTCCCGCCAATTGTGGTGTCAGAAACAACAAAAGGTAAGAAAAAAGTGCATTTATAGGGAGCTTATTGAGTTTCCAATAACGTGTGATAATGAAGTGGATGAGAAATATTACTTTCGTGAGCCCACTGTGCTTCATCTCATATTTATAACTTTATTTCTATCGCCCTATAGCCGTGCACGTGCTCAAAGCAAAACTTATTTATTTATACGAAAAGGAAAGCGTATATTCTAATATAGGTTTGGGTTGATGAACGACTTTGTAGACATTACACATACCGATATTTTCGGTTGTATTTGTGGTTTTATTTGACTACCGCTTTAGCCTAGTTGGTAGTGACCCTGCCTACGAAGCAAGAGGTCCTGGGTTCGAATCCCGGTAAGGGCAAAAATTTGTGTGATGAGCATGAATTTTTTTTTCTGAGTCATGGATATTTTCTATGTATTTAAGTATTTATATCTATTACATATATCATCGTCTAGTACCCATAACACAAGCCTTACTGAGCTTCCTATGGGACTAGGTCGATTGGTGTAAGATTGGCCCCTTATATTTATTTATTTATATTAGTGGCGGACTTTGTATAATAAATCTGAGTATTTTCAAATGCAGTTTATTTGCATTACGAGTGAAGAACACGTTCTGGAGTGCGATTTTTGAATCTCACTGGTGATATCAAAGTCACCGGTGACTAAAACTATCACCGATGACTTTTATGTCAGCATTTTCCTAAAGCCGTATTTTTGAAAGTCACACGCTGTTTACCAACATGCAGAAATTTTACAATGTCAGTCAGAGACAATCTTCCCGTTACGTTCCTTTTTACGCAGATGTTGTCCTTGATACCGGTTTTTATTTTCTCATACTATAACTTAAAACAGATTAAAACGTGAAACGTAGCGTATGTGTCAGTGTCATGTAACCGAAAATTAAAGTTTTGAAAAATTCTTGGCAGATGTCACATACGTCAACTGTCAAAAACAATCACATGGTGATTTCAATTACGAGTGGGTAGGGGCACTCGTACAACGATATCATAGGTATGACAAATGTAAGTCACCGATGAGTTTCAAAAATACGAACTTTCGGAAATCACTCACATCGGTGAAAATAAGTCACTTGGTGAGATTCAAAAATCGATCCCCAGGATTTTGTTTATACATCAGAGGTAACTAGGTATTGTAATGAAATTTAACTTTTCACATTGTTTAAGTCCTCTTCGTTTTATTACTTTTGTAAATTTGTACTCTGTTTGTAACAGAGTGTTTTGTTTGTTTAACGGATCTGTAATATTTTATAGTGTTAACGAGCGTTCGATGTTTTCACATAAAACGCTTCTTTGAAGATATTTCACATAAAGTCAATAAAAACTCTATGAAGCAACAAGTAAAATATTAAACGGTGTCGTCGATAATTGAATAATTTACGATGATGCGATAAAGCTCAATTTTGCGGAAAGCTAATCAACATCCATTAGACGGTTCGACGTGATTTCTGCCCAACTAGTACCTAAATTCAGAAGTTTAGATTACTAATAAGGACCGGTTAAGTGCAAATAGTTAGGAAGTGGCAATTAAGTTTTTGAATGAACTTGCGGTAAATAATGTTAAGTTATTATATGACATAATTCTATGTTTTGTTTTTTGTTAAGATGTATTTTTTTTATATTTTAAGCCTTTTCAAATCGCGTAAATTGCAGTAAAATGTGTTGATGCAGCCATATTGTTGCAGACATTTGGATACGAGCTCGCTAAACCGTATTACGCGCCAATCACGCACATTATGGATTTTAATATGCAGATAAATCTAATCAAACTCCAATTAGAATACTTAACTAATGTCTCAAACCGATCCCCTGGTTTTGTGTAAGTACTATTTTTTTTTAAGTACTGAGAGAGAGAAGAAGAAGTGCACAATTTGGGATGTAAATTTCATTCTCGTCCATCGTATACTTTCGGATTAAAATGATACCTTCACCAAAAAACTTTCCTGGGAAAACTCTTCAAACGTCTTTTATCTGATTCAAAGTTTAATTAGATATGAAATATGGATGAATAATAATCTTATGTAACTTTACTATTACATTATTTCCGAAATACTTGTAACAGAAATCTAAGCAAGCATGTTCAACTTTTGTAGGTACTAAATAAATAGGTAACTGATACAGACAAATTTCAGTTAAGCAAAAGTGGCAGATATTTATTGTAGCAGCCCTTGAAACTAAGATAATAGCCACTCACTTGCTTGTGGCAACCACAGTTGCCAATTTCGCGCACCCCTAAACTGATGGTGGCAACTGTGGTTGCCAAGCAATCTATGGAATTTTTTAATAATGAAAAATTGGAAGCAATTTAGGCTACCTTTTTTAAAATCCGAAATCAAGTAGTGTTCACTTTAAACTTTTATCCTGTGACTATTCTCTACAAATAAACAAAAAGTGCCATACCACAAACGCATTTGCTTGATAGCTTCACAAAGCGGTCGTAAAGAAATTTAGAAAATAATTGCCGCATGCAAAACACGTCCAAGAAAACATTTTCACAAATGTGAAACAATAAGTGCTATCGCAGCTTTCAAGCGAAGCCAAGAACTCAACCTTTGTGAGAATTTATTTCATTCTTATGGCACTATTATGCCGTTCTCAGCTACACAACATAAATAATAATGCGGAGTGTTATAGGGTCATTACAGAGGGAACGGTCCGTGTGACGTCAGACCTCCACTACAGACTACAGAATCCTACTGACGAAGATAACAATAGACAGTGCCTCGCAAATGTGTAAAGTGTGATTTCTGTCAAGAAATTTTTCTTTTCTCAATAAGTCTCAGTTAACATATAGTGTGTGTGTCTGTACATTTATGATCATCTGGCCGCGCGAACCTAGGCGGAGCCGCGTTATAGAATAAAGCGTATGCCCATCCTCAAGGTCCATTCTATTATTCTATAGGTATGTTGAAGAAACATTGAAATCGGATGAGTAGGTAGTTCCGGAGATTATCCCTCCCGTAGGGGAGGGTACAGACAAACTTGCAACCTTAAATACTCAAAGAATTTTTGTCGTTGTAGTATTTGTATGGATACATTTTCATAATAAATTTATTTTGTTTTTACCTTTTACTCGTATTTAATCATATTTTGCACTAGGTTTAGCTAGCCTAAGTATAACCATGAAAGACTGTGTGTCAATAGGTATCATCATCATCATCATATCAGCCGAAAGACGTCCACTGCTGGACATAGGCCTCCCCCAAAGAGTGCCAAAGTGACCGATCCCGCGCCACCCGTATCCAGCGGACTCCCGCAACCTTTACCAGGTCATAGGTATATTTTAATTTAATTTAACTTCGTGTGAATTAAACATCAAATCGAACCAAAGCACGCATCATCACCAATGAAAACCGGACCAATCAAAAGAGAGCCGGATTCAAACAAAATACCTTTTTGCAAACCGAATTCATCTAACTAGTTACTTTTGAACGTTCTATGCAGTTACTCAAACATTTTGCCAAAAGAAAATTAGAATTTTATTGGCTTCAACTTTTTACGTTCATGTCGATACTGTATACTCTATTTTTTTGTCTTGCCAAAGATGCAGCGCTCATCACAGACCACAGCGCTCAGTTCACAATTGATGAAGTCGATTTCAATAGGCCATTTTCCATTTTTTGTCGCAATGCCATTCGAACCATTTTATGGGAAGGATCAAATGTCTGTCAGGGACTAACTATAATAAGGGCACAACAAAAGGTAAAAATAAGTCCAAAATCTCTTCATGCTATAGTTATCGCAAAAACGACTTAATACTAATTGATTCAGAAACGAGACTGCATTACTTTATCAAATTATACCTGTATGTTATGTATTACCTAAATGTTTACTAAGCAGAAACGACCCCTAACAAAATTCGAAATTTCGATCAGTGCAAATAAAATTGAATTAAATTTTCCGTTTTTTTATTTTTTCTAAGTTGCAGTTTTTAATAGTTTTGGTTTTTTTTTTGTAGTTTATTATTTATTATACCATTAGTTATACCTATAAAACTGCATTACTTTATCAGTACCTAAATGTTTACTAAGCAGAAACGACCGCTAACAAAATTCGAAATTTCGATCAGTGCAAATAAAATGTAATTAAATTTTCCGTTTTTTTATTTTTTCTAAGTTGCAGTTTTTAATAGTTTTGTTTTTTTTTGTAGTTTATTATTTATTATACCATTAGTTATACCTATAAATCTTCATCATCATCATATCAGTAGAAATACATATATGGCAAAGATAGATGGGATTAAGAATCATCGTGTACATATATATATACATATATAAATATATCTTAACATAAACGTAGGTTCAAGCCACTTAACACGGCAGCGTTCGCCACGTGCACTCCGCACTCTAAACCTGCACTCATAGCTTTATCCATATCGGCAAGACGGCAAGTGGGGTAAGCGCGCCTCGACAGCCAGTATCTACTCGCCTTTGCAGCTCATTGAGGGCGCGCTGAAAGCGGGGTCATTACCTAGAACAAAAGCACGAATGCCGCTCAAACTCTAGCATAAATCGGACCCTGTTTGCACGACGTGGTAAAGAAAAAACGCAGCCATTTTGAAAGGCCCGTCTGAAAGGACGCGCGGACCTTACACGTTTACTGCGTCGTTAGTAAAATAATAATTGTTTAGTTGCTTTGAACCTATTTTATGAATAGTTTTTGTTGGAATCGTAGCTTTTGCCATTTGCAGATTTAGTTGTCAGTCTCGGATTGAGATAGTACCTAGGCAAATGCTTGATAATGCAACCATAGATCACTTGTCTCTAGCTGGCCACACAGTGAATCTTCAAATCGAAAAAAGGGTCTGCAACGCGCTTGTAATTTATCTGGCGACAACACCTTACATAGACTAAGGCACCGCGCTACTACTAGCGACATCTCTGGGGGCCTAGACAAGGTTACTAATCGACAAGCGCTAACGCCAATAGAAAACTAATAAAATGTACGGGAATGACAGATGTTAACGAAAAATGTTTCGTTGGCATCTGTCATTCCCATACATTATATTATTTTCTATTGGTGTTAGCGCTTGTCGATTGTAACCTTGTCTATGGCCCCTGTTTATATACATACCGTATTTTGAATTATAAGTAGCGGCAAATGGAAGGTAAAGATACGCTGTCACGGCCGCGGGTCTGAGTAGCCAAGTTAGTAGGGCTTTGTATAGTTGACATCATTTAATGTGCCCGATTTATTACAAAATGGTTATTGGAATAGTTAACTTCTGCCTTAGACAGTAGGTAAAGTTGCTTCTTGAATGGACTTTTTGATGCAATTCGGGCCACTCGGTATACCGGCAATACATGTGAGCAGGTTCAAGTCCTGTCTTAGGCTGTAGGTAATGACGGTTTTTTTTCTTTGCATTTGTTCTCTAATTGTCAAATTATAACTTAGCTGTAGGTAAGTATTAAAGATTTTACTATGATTAACCTTCAAGAATGATATAGAATTTATTTATTAAGGCAGGTTGGTACAATGTCATAATTAAAAGCACTATACACAACATGTTACTATGTATTTCAATTAAAAAAACCGGTCAAGTGCGAGTCGGACTAGTGCACCGAGGGTTCCGTACAAAAATGTACGGTTTTCCCATATTTTCCTATATCTGTGCTATGAGACGTTGCTTCGTACCAAATTTCAAGATTCTGAGTTCACGGGAAGTACCCTGTAGGTTTTGATTCCCTTGCGAGTTTCGAAAATTTTGCGGAAATTTGCGGCATAAACGGCTGTATCTTTTGATTGCGTTAGCTAAGAAGTTTCATTTTTTCACAGCTCTAAGGGACAGTAGACCTAAGTATTTGGTATAAATTTTATTTCGATACCTCCACGCGTTCCTGAGAAAAAGGGTCTTGACAGACGGACATACGTACGGACGGACGGACAGCAAAGTGATCCTATAAGGGTTTTTTCCTTTTGAGGTACAGTACCCTGAAAATGACTACAAAGTCCGAAAATTGTTCCTAATATTACATTACATAGGACCGTATTGGAAGAAACTGCAGTATAAAACTAATCTTCTATAAAACTTCGAAAGCAAATAAATCGTAAACCCCTTTATCATGCTATCGGCGCCATTATAAAAGAATAACCGTATCACAGTGCAAGCGATGCATCGCCTCATCCATTTGGCGGTGTCAGGAGCAGTTGCAGTTGATACAAGATTTGCTAACAATTGAATATGGCTGTAAATCAGCTGATAGCGGGACCGCCTGACCCGGCATGTAAATCGCTACTGCTGTGCCACCGGCTTAAGCAGCGGCGCAGGGTATGAGAGGTCGCGTTGAATTATTTTTAATTTACAAATTAAATTACTTCTCTGAGGTTTTGCCACGCTTCACGTTGTATTGATTTGCTCCTCAGACTAAACTGACTCGTCAAGCAAATACTAATAATACAACAACTTACCGAGATGGTCGTATACAAATCTCACGGCACGTTCGTATTCAAGTATGTGTGTGTTTTGGTTTGCCACAATCTATTAGTTATTACTTTGTGGCAAACAAACGATTAGCCGCTTAAATTAAGTAGGGTGTTTATGATACGCCATCAGCTATTTTTAAGCAAGTTCCCAGCATAGCTGCTTGCCTTTCCTGTGGTACTCGTACTCGGGTCCTTTATGGGATGTTTCGTACCCACGAGTAGTTTTCCATCAATAATATTAGCTTTGTACCTATCGGTCAATCACCTTTATCCCCAGAGCCCGTAGTTTTCGTGCCGACGACGTCAAAGCTTAAGCTGATTTCAAAAAGCCTTTTCGTAAAACAGTTAGGTACGACTTATCAAACTCTTTAATTAGAACATATTGGCACGTAAAGTTAGTGCCTAAAATGGTCTTTGACTGACATTGCCATTCAGTTGAACCTAAGTTGACGTTGTAATTGTTTAGTTTTTGTATATTAACAATTATATGCAGTGTTTATTTTTACTACTGTATAAAAAGTATCAGCAAATCAAAGGGCTGGCGTACGACAGAGGGAAAAATATTCTACCGACATTCTTAAATTAATTATGATGATAAAAAGTTGCTATACAATGTCATCTTTACAAGAATATTGTTACGATTTTACGTCGTCTTACTTTGTCGTGTCGTGTCGTTTGTCGTCGTCGAACTTTGTAATCAATTTATTTCAAACCTGTCTATGAATCTAATTAAACTCTATGGCATGCTATAACTGCTGGTGTAAACGACCGTTGTATACGATTGAGTACCTGGTTTAGAGCAGTTTCTCTAACCAACATGACAGTTTTGCATCTTGCGTTACCTGATAAAATTATGTGGGGTCCAATAAACTTTTATGGCCGATAACCTGCCTCGTCATAACGTGACTCTAACTTCGACTGGTTAATTAACCAGTGAATATGCCCATTCGAGATGATGGTGACGAGGGCTAAGTCACTGTTAAATATTGCAAAGTATCACAGACCCACGACCTATGACAACGTGCAGGTTATATGGTTACCATCAGGCGGGCCGTCCGCTTGTTTGCCACCGTCGTTGTATAAAAAAAAATATATTACTATAATACTAGGAAATACAGTACTACAAAGAAAACTTTTTTCAACAACAAACAACGTACTAGTCACTTCATCTCATTCCGTTGGAATTTGAACGGACACAATCGTATACGATTCTTAGTTTATCTGGGATCTCAAAGGAAAATGTTACCTATACTAGCTTTGCTTATTTCGATTATTCAGTACTTTTTAAGTATATCAGTACTAATGATTTTGCGTTACAATATCGTTTTTCTAGAAATCGCATGACGACTAACACATTTTTCTAATGTTTTATAATAATGTTATTATTATTCATTTATTAGGCATATTTATTTTGTTACTTTTATCATCTTCTTGTTGTTTTTTATCCACTGAAATTAGTCTTATTTTTATTTGATTAACTACTTTGTTTGAAGTGGAATATATACACGTAGTTGATTGTGATAAAGGTGCTTTTTATTATCATCTTATTACCTAGTTATGCGTAGTCTTCGTATATACTAACGATTCGACCACACCAAAACAGTATAGTTCAACCTAAGTGTGTACAAGTTTGACGCTTATTCTCCGTTAACCTTATTTACTCCAGATTAGTCAGTCAACCATGTTAATATAAGTTTAATACATTACCTATCACTTATGGCTTAGAGCATCGGTTGAGACCGTTCTCCCACCCTACATATATTATCTACACGAAACGTGCTTCTAATGTATTTCCTATTAATTATAACGTCAATCAGTTTTAGTTGGAGGCGTCGTTCCTTACATTGCATCGAGCTCAAGCTTATCGCTTACACAGAAAATGTCACAATACTTACTCTGCAGAGAAATCTTGGAATCGCCTACCAACCGAACATCCGCGCGTATTTTCCGTAATATGACGCGTATCTCGTTAAAGTAGAGTAGAACCGAGTATATCGCATTTCGCATTAGACATAATCGAGACACATGTTCCGGTGCTGGCGATCGCAGCCAGCGAGCGTTGAATTTATGCCTGTTGAACGTGGCTGAATAAAAATCTTGCATTGCTTGAAAAAGTATTATGGAACAGTCGTGAAATTATTTCAGAGGATACGCAAAATATTAACAAAAGGATCGCAGCTTTTTGAAACGCGTTTTTGTAAAAGGTTTTTTTTTGCGTTAGCCAAATGATCATGTAATTTTGTTTTGCCACAATACAGCTCAAATCACCAAAATATTAAATGCAAACGGCATCTAAACGAGTCCATAGGCTCGGATTTGACGGTATGATTTTGTATGTCGTTACTTATACCTACGTACATTTGTATGGGAATAATGAGTGCCTAAATGCGGTGGCGCCAGCCAGCCTGCCAGTGGCGGAGCGAAATTTTCGATAGGCAACCCGGAACAAAAAAAAATATGAAAGAGTTTAGCCATTATGATTTTGAAATACAGTGACATGGAAGTATCCGCACTACATACGAGTATATGCCCTGCTTTCAAATATCACAGATGGAATACTGGCCAAGTAAACACAAAATCATACGTCCATATGCAAAAGCATCATCATCATGGACCTGAGTAACACTGTTGTGTTTATGAAACTGATAAAATTGAAATTTATTTCCAACCTATTTATTAACATGCTAGCGTAAATCATCGAGTCTAACGTTTAAAGCAAGCGTGATGCAAGCAACTTAGCAGTCAGAGATTTAGGTGTCTTATTTATTGTTTTATGACATGGCGAAATAATTAGGAACATTAATGTCAGGTAATAGTTTCTTACTTATTAAGAAGTAGTTTATATTTTATTTATACTTTACTGCACAAGACACAAATGTATAAATGGCGAGCTTAATGACAAATTGCAGTAGGTATCTCCCGGCTAAACAGAAATTTATAAAAGGCTCAAAGAAGAATGTATCATAATATATTATGTTTAGAGAACTGAAGAAAAAAACACAAATCTATTATAGACTAACTTTTAAATTTATTATTATTATAAACTAGTTTCTTAGATAAGTTGAAATTAATTAAAGATCTAATATTTTGTCTGTTGCGTAAATTACTAGATGCCTATTTAATTTGGTTAAAGAAAGCTTTCTTGATTGACACGTCACCGTCCAAGCAATATTAACCAGTGTTAAGTAAGGTAAATTATTGAAAAAAGGAGTAGGTACTTACCTTTTAACCCGACTGCCGTAGGAGAGGAGGGATATGTTTTTTAGAATCAATACAATTCGAATAGGTAGCTTGCTAGCATATGACTCTTATTTCACTAAGTTGCAACTTGGGTACGAATAAGTTGGTATCTGGTTGCTAATTTAAATTAGTAAGAGATTTTTATTTTTATTTTACGCTTTGACAATGCAGGAGATGGTTGTGTGATTAGAGTTTTCGAATGGGTAAACTAAGATACATACTGCAGCAACGTAATGCGCTGCGCACCCCCGTATAGATACTATACTAAGCTTTTCAGATACATAATAATACACAAATAAGTATAGTTAAAGATTGAGCATGCTCAAATATTTATGGTCAGTTAAAGTAAAAACAAACTACAACGGTAAGTAGCTACTTATTAACGGTGACTGATCGATAAGTCCTTCCTTCGCTGAGTTAGCCCCATACAACCCGTCATTATACTTAACAACGTCAACAACACCTGTTGCCTCTTAAATGCATTACGCTTATTGACTATGTTTAGAGTTGGTTCGTATCGTAAATATCTTGAGCACTTTTCACTATAAGATTCTATTTGATGTGACGTAGGAGCTGGCCGCGACCACAGTTGGTTGGGCACACGCCAGATTACTCTTTTTGCTCAGCACACGAGACGTATGCTTCCCTCGTGGCGGTCTGTGTACCGCACATTCTCTCTAGGAATGACACTCTGAATGCGTGGCGGCGACGCGACGTCCACAAATCAGTAGCCACTTTGTTCTTTCACGGTCGCAAACCATTCTCTGCCGAGAAATCGTTATTGATCTATTTTAAAAGTGATTACTGTCCGTTTGTCTCCCATTGTTCGATTTTGTCTCTGACGACTGAATTTAGAATAGACATGTTCATTGTAAACTGAGACCGCAAGACTTCACGCTTAATGTGAAACTAAGTGGCGTCCAATTATGTGGAACTTTTGTTTTGTTTTCTTGTGCTGTCGAGAGAATGGTTTAAATGATCAAGTTTTTATAAAGTTGCAGGTAGGATATATTTCGTTTGTTGGAAAAAGTCGTTTGCCATCAGCTCCAGAGGTAGTTCTCACGAAAGTCGTAATATTACTGTTTCATTAACTTGTTAGATGTAATACCTTACACAAAGGTCTAAAAGAATATTGAACCATATAAAGGTGTGCACAATGGCGTCTCCGACGGGGGCTGCCATTCTTGAGCGCTGACTACTGCCTTATGCATCAGCGACGCACAATAAATCCCATTTATAGGTTCCCTGCGAGGGTCTAATTCAAATTCAGATTGACTACCTAAAAGCTTTCCTTTACATAGAAAAGGAAATGTCGTACGTGTTAGCCTCTACTTACGATTGGTTGCTTTGAATTTATTGGTTTTTAGCGACTTGTACATACTTCAAGTCAGTTCTTACTTGCTGGTAGTTTTTTCGTTAACGGGTCATCAGCATAATATGAGTTAGGCTTGTGTTAGTAAAGCAATATGCATGTAACTGTTTCTTGAGCCTTTTCTTTAACAGCCTGATAATATGACACTTCGTTTACTTTTTCCTTGAATTGGTCGATATTAGTAAGCTTTTCTCTATTTAGCTTACGTTCTGCTTGCGTTTTACTAGCATTACTATATTCATACACATGTTAATCCCAACTAACATTTATTCTACTTACGCACATAATAGTAATAAATTAGTCCTAATGATTTAGAAATAAAGCAATAGCATGACACAGTTTAATGTCAAGTATTTTTATCGCGATCATTAAGTGCATTTTGTTCCTTGTAACACCTATCCAATAAAACACCTTCAACTAGATTTAGTTCTGTCTCTTACCACACACTAAACATAGATAGGTACTTACAGCTAGTTCCAACCGCCAACTCAATTTCAAATTCCATTCAATTCAAATAACATTATACTTACCTGCATTAAAGTTTTCAGTTTTTAGTGGCACTATTTACAGGGGGAGCACAGTTTGCAAGACATTCTAAAACTTGGAAAAGAAACTGTCTCAAAGAGCCGGCCTCCTTAGAGCGGCGCTGCTAGAAACTTGCGCAATTCTCAGACGCAATAAATGGTACGATCAATTGCTTGGCGTACGTGGCTACTAGAAAAAAAAGAAACGCTTCGCAACTGTTTCATATCACAAAGAGTTTAATAAGAGTGCGATGTAGAATACGCGATATATTTGCACTGAATTGCGCATTAAAGTTAGACTTTTATATAAAGCAGTAACATGTTCGTTGAAGTTTTTCTAATAACAAAAGTCGTTAATAGTCTGGACGTAGTAAGTAAATAAAGAAAACTTAATACCGAGAAACAATGAACGGGAATATGGTTTACGGTAAGTTACATATTCATCTGTTTTGTATTCAACAACTCTACAGTGAGCAAAAGTGTGCATGATTATTTCTAAATGCCTAATATTCTTCATATCTCATACATGCAGGCTTAAAATATGAAGTAAAATACAAACAAATCATAAAAACACGCTACAAAGATTGTTACTTGGGTAACAATCTTTGTAGCGTGTTTTTACACGCGAAAACCTGACAAAGTCTATTAAAACACTGTCCTCAACTCTCCCAAACCCGAGACATTAGCATTCGCACTTACGGCACGTGTATGCAAAGTTTCGAGGCTCCTTTATCTGTAAAAAGCCTTCGACATTACGCCGACTGCTTTCTTCTCGTCCCAATCACGGCGGCGCACTCTCTGCCGGCAACCGGGTTCTTTAAAAACGAAACAGCTCACTCCAATGCAACCTCTACTATCTGTTTTTTATCACGTATCATTTTAACCCTAAACTTGGCATTAAAAAATTGTGAGTTCAATCCTTTTTCATAAGATCCCATAAAATCCGTTAGATAAAAAAAAAAATATATGTGTGCATTTCAAGGTGCATTGCCAGGCTTAGAGTAAAAATCTGTTCAAATAATCGAAAGCCCAGTACTTTGCAGGGAACCATTAGCATCTTTAAGATGAGAACCATTAATTAAGTAAGTACTAGTAGAAGATGTAAAAATTGTGATAATTATAATCGATAAGAGATGCCGCCAATGCGTCCTGCATTGGCTCACAATCAAATCTACCAGTAATACACGCTGCCATACATCGTGGCAGTATTCGTGGTTGGTTCACGATATAAGCCGTAGTTAGTAGACAGTACTTCTGTCACCTTCCTTTTGAATCGATAAACTGCAGACCAGACGGTACTAAAGACGAAGGACAGGAAACGAACTGATGCACAGTATACAAAATTTGAACACTTACCTACCTTTTTCGCTTTTGTCACAATGACAGTATAAGATAAAAGGTACATGTTTCATGTTCGTTTCTATACTTTAGATTTTTGCTGATAAAGCTGTCACCCATTCGGGAAGCAGCCTCGGCCGTCATTGCCTAAGCTTCAGTCGAATTACGAGTGTGAGTTTATACCTGCTATCGCTCTAAATGCGTCACTCACAACTTGCAATATTTTTTTTATTTATTATGTTTTTTTTATGTATCATCTTGTTTTTGCTTCCGCTGCATCAAATAATTATGTAGGTACTTAAAGTGTTCCTTTTTTTGTTATATATTCACATTTCGAAATCGTATGCTCAAATGCTAACTCACCGAGTACCCTAGTAGGGGCTTTACAATACAAGTACTTACTCCAATATTGTTTGTATGGGTTTCTGCAACTCTCTGCTACTTCGAGGCCTCCGCTTTAAGCATTTCAGCGAACAAACAACCTTTCGGTTAATTAAGGCAGGACAACGCTGTTAAATGAAAATTAAATAGGCTTCTAATGACGCTACAAGGCGCGGGTTCGTACGAACTGGCTTTTGAACTATGTCTGTCTGGGAAGTTCAACGTGTTAGCATTTTGTTTTAACGTTGTAAAGAGTTTAAAGCAATGGTGGCAAATGGATGGATGGTGGCAATTTTTGACTACTCGTTATATTTTAATTTTTTCGTAAGTACCTACCTATTAATTAGTAGCAACATCAATACTTTTTACCAGAAATGATTGTACTCCCACTACATATTTTTACTGAAGCTTCCTGCGTTCATCCCAGTATTTTATTGTTACGTTTTCAAGATTTGCACTGAGATGAAATAAGTACATGTCTTAAATTATATGTTCCAATGAAATAAGTTTCTGAGCTATTATTAAGGTCAATTCTCGTAACCCATGCCCTCGTGTAGGAGACACGTTTATGTTGTGCGTGCAATGTAGTTTTTTTTTATAGGTGTTTTGGCTTTTATGTTGAACAACAAAATAGATAGTCAAGATAAATAAGTATCCAGAAAACTTTATTATTTTTGTTGTTTCGGAGTTCAGACAGTTTTAACGTTGTCAAATCACTTTGCATGAATCCTCTCCACAGTCACGCAGACGCGTTCAAAACACTACAGACGTTATCCCAGGCTAATTTAGTCTTTTTGACATGTATTGATGTAAATTTGTATTTTACAAATTACCTTCAACATTTGAATGTATAGTTTTCAGTAACAACCGTAAAGACCGTCATTTGTGATGCAAGCAGTGCGTAACAATTTGACAGCCCTTCTCAATCATGAGTATCATGACTCATGATGACGTGCATGCGGTTGTCAAGTCACTAGGCCATGTCGCATTAGACCCAGTCGCATTTAATAACGGATGATTACTATAAACCTCTTTATTGTATGTACTAGGTCAATAGAATGTTAATCTTATACCTGAATGATAATGTTGATTTTACAATGGCACGATTGAGTAGCATACGAAATCTTAATAGTTAACTGTGGGTAGCACCGACGTTGGACCTTACGAGCATTCGAGATAGTTTTGTCTCGAACTCATTAGTAATAGAGTGAGACATTGATAAATATTGGAGCAAGATTTACCAATATAACATCTGGTGTGCGTGCGTAATTTGAATAATGGCAGACTGAAATGAAGTACTTAGTGTCAATGCATAAACTGAACCTCGGTACGTAGACGTAGGTAGGCGTACCTACATATTAAAACTTCTTCTTCTTAAATTGCCATGCCCTACCGGGCGTCGGTGACCACCTTTGCAAAGTCTTCCGTATTCTTGGCCAGTCTTGCGAGCGTGGCCGCGTCCTTGATGTCCGTCCATTTTCTGATGTTATCGAGCCAGTTCATCCTCCTTCTTCCGCTACCCCTCTTTCCCTCTATTTTTCCTTCAATTATGGTTTTCAGTAGATCATACTTATCATGTCTATGTAGATGACCAAAATAGGCAATCTTTCTCCGCTTAACTGTGGCTAGTAATTCCTTTTTCTTCCTCATTCTTTTTAGGATGTTTACGTTTGTTACTTTTACAGTCCAAGATACTTTCAGCATACGCCTGTATAGCCACATTTCGAATGCCTCTATATTAAAACTAGAAATTGTATTAAAACACTTCGTGTGTCTTTACATGGATGCATCTATACATATGCGTACAGTTAGTAGGTAAAGTAGCTAAGCTACCAAGCTACGCACCACCCTAATTGACTGATCATTCTGAGCCTGCTAATCGTGCTGCAGACTGTAGGTCTGTACTACTTAAAGGTACCCAGCTATATAATTTAATTATATCAATATTACAAATTTTAAATCAAAGGAAAAAATTGAAATATTTAATGCTCCGAGCCGGATTCGAACCGGCGACCACAGGCATTCATGGCCCGTCGCTACTAACCAACTGAGCTATCGGAACAATCCGGTTCGGCCACGAAATCCTTCAATCAGTTCTTCCACACAGGATTAAATTTTTCAATTTTTCCTTTGGTTTAAAATTTGTAATTTTCGTTAGCAGCGTTACTTCTTAAAAAAACAAAATTAATTTTATTTCAATATTCTAAATTGACGATGTTCAATTTAAACCAAAATGTATTAATAAATGTTCAAAATTCAGTAAAGTAAAATCAAATCATTTTTCGGAAACCCCGACTGTTTTTCTAGGTAAGTACTTGCTTATGACACTTCCACGATTATCCAGGAATCCAACGTCATGTCAAAATCCATCACATCGTTTGGACTGGTAGCCCGTTAAATAGAATTTATTTGGCCACATGCATGTACATACATTACATAGGTATACATATACTTATACATACATACGCTCGAAAATCAAAACCCTCCTTTTGAGGCAGTTGGGTGAAATAGCTATTTTAAGTCTTAATTACATATTTATCGATTTTCTGATAAACACCCGGATACATAAGTTACATAACCTACATACAAAATGCTGTACCTATAACAAAGAAGCGATGTCTATACATAGTGTTGGGAATATCGTAAAGCCGTTACCAATCACGGTTCATCGCAATAAAAAGTCTGTGAACACTGCATTCAGCGCCATCTATATCCATATCAGCTCACCAATAAGTGATGCGCTCCTTGCTTCGCTAGACAAGCTCGCTCCAGGCGGCCATTGAAGCGAAATTATATACACTTGACAAATACACTCCCTTGCCTTGCCGCTAGCCAATTCACCAAATTTTGTGCATGCATGTAGTGTGATAAATATTCGCGCAACTCTTGCCAATAGCAAGCAATAAATGCTTTGAATGCCAGCTCGAACTGTGACCTAAACATATTTAGAGCAATATATAAACCTTTAGTACCTATACTATTTGAGACGCAAGTGATTTACTAAGCGTGATGTAACTTCTCAAAGTGACTGGTGCAGTTTGGAATCGCAGGTATTTCGGTTTTATGGGCTACGCTGTAATTAAGACGAATTTGTATGTACAAAACAACAAACCACAACTGAACGTAAATTATAACGGTTATTCCGAAAGTCTCCCTTGAAATGTCTAATGCAATGACAGGAAAATGAGTAATGTAGTCGTCGGGAAATATATGTCGAAATAACGTGTCGTGTCGCATTTTGGCGTGTTTTACGATGAAAAAGTTACCTTCAGAATATACAGCCGCAGGTGTGAAATTATTTCGCTATCTCAGCGAACTCTTGATTTTACCAGTCGTAAAATTTTTGCTCAAGAGATTTTATCGTTCCTTGCTGCCGTTGGTGGTTCTAAAATAACCTAGTATACTGTCGCTTACGTCTTTCGCCTGAGATGGCTATCATTGTAGTGCATGCTTTCAGACACCACCTGTTGGAGTCTTATTTATATCTTAGAACATGGATGTAGGCAAATAATATTATGTTAAGACTGTTACCTGATGAATATTCACGTTTAACGAAACATAAAAAAGCTGTCTGATTATGTGTATACAAGTTTATAATAAAATGCCTGGTGAATTTCGATCTATGAATATTGTGTTATTTAAAAAGAAACTACGCCACACTAAATAATAATTATTGGCTTAATAACAAAAACTTCTAGAGTTTAAACGAATTTTTCGACATATTTAATATATCTACATAGATAAGTTAAGCTACTAAATAATGTATGTGTGTGTGTACCTAATATTTAGGTTAATATGTTTCAAAATACAATATGTACTCAGTGTTTTTTTCTATGGAATTATTTTGCTTACAAATTATGGTTAAACATGTACCTAATCGTACTAATTATTCTGTAGGTAACACTTGTTAGTTTGTATTCGGTCTAAGTGCGTTATTATTTTAAGTCTTTATTTGAAAATTCTTTTGGTCTTGTTATGCTAGGTATTTAATAAAACATAATTAAATACACTAGTTTTCGATTAGTAGTTGTACGTCATTATTTTGTACAACAGCGGTTATTTAAAATACATTTTATTTCTGCAGCTCTGTAATGCTAAATCCGACCGCCTCGCCACATTAATACGATGACGAAAGAGTACGGAAATAATTAGAGACGCTTTATCCAAGCAGATCGCATTCAGCATTGCATAATGAATGGAGCGTCACGGTGCCGTCACAGGCAAAAGAATAACGCCATGACCTCGCATTGCCGCTGGTCGCGCACCTCGCCAGCCTGGCCTTCACCTTTTGCACTAAAACTTTCCCGTTGCTTTCCAGATACCGTTCGGCAAATGAAAGCTTATCCTTATACCGCAGTGCAATATGACAATTTCAAAGTTAAGATGTACTAAGCAAACCCAAGAACCAAGTAAAATAAATGAGCACATCGCTAAACCAAAGTTTTTATGGGCGAGCCTTGCGGAACGCCTAAATACTTCAGCTTGTTTAAACGCAATGATACAAAAACGTAGCGATTGTTTCTAAACCACAACGGAAATCGATATGAGAGAAGTGAAAAAAAAATCAAAACTTTTCAATCGCAATCCCGGCTATCGGTATCAAAGCACGTCCAATCAAAACGAAGCGTGACAGTGAATCAGGACCTTTTCGATTTTGTGAATGGGAACGCTAACTTATCGCCTCTTTATTTGCTGATTGCTGTTTGACACCGGCGCGGCGGCGTAGCTCGCGCGGGGGCGGATTCGGTTGGCATTTTTATTTAATTAACTTTAACTGTTACGTTTGTGGCGCGGGAGGAGGTGGGAGGAAAACACAATGATGACTAATTTACGCCCGCTGCCAGTTGCGTTTTTATTTCCCGCTTCTATCGGAAATGTTGCGCGGATTTTCATAACTCGCCTTAATTTGTTTTAGAGTTTCATAAAAATATTATTTTGTTTCCATCATCCAAACATTTCCACTTTGCTAATGAAGCTGCATAAAGTTCGTGTTTCTAATTGACATTACAACTGGATGAATAGAATACAGACGAAAAGTTGAATACGCTTCTAGGAAACTGAGCGAGAGATAACGCTGTAATAATTCTTCGCGAAATGTCATGAAAGTTCATAACTGATAAAAGTTGAGACCCTATTCTGAAATTTTAATAGAGATTTAATTTTCGCAAGTGCCCTAACTGACGCCGATAAGGGAACTAGCGCCGGCGCCGCCGTCCCTGCACCCCTTAAACAATAGCCGAGATAACTTACGCTCAGCGGGGCCTGCTACTAGCACTCCGATCTTTTAGGTTCGATTATCCGCAAACTGGCAACAATTTGCGCGGACATTGCATGAACATTTCAGATTTTGTACCTGCCGTTGTACCCAAATACACTTCTTAAATATATTTTTAATTTAGTAAGTACGTTGATTTCGTATTAGTTTACATCGATTACCTGATATTTTCCTCATAGAAACACCTGTAATTCGAATCTTGCGTACTTATATAACATATCTCCTTTCAAAAATACAATTCCAATCATTTAATTACGCGTGAGTTAAAGTAAGAAATCCAAATAAGAGCTAACGAAAATTTGTGTATCGATTGTGTTTGTT
Source organism: Epinotia demarniana (assembly GCA_945867215.1). Taxonomy (NCBI): domain Eukaryota; kingdom Metazoa; phylum Arthropoda; class Insecta; order Lepidoptera; family Tortricidae; genus Epinotia; species Epinotia demarniana. The sequence goes on along the minus strand of OX244266.1, from coordinate 19,549,513 downwards.
GGTCGCAAAATGCGGGTCCTGTACTTTAAATACCACTTAACACTACATCTGCCCTTAAATCTCAATCTTTACTGTCCCCCTAAACTTTGATAAAATCAACTTTCATTTGCTAGCAATTTAAATGCGGGATCTGATAGGTTCGATAGGATACTTTACATCTTCGCGCGGCATGCAAGTTTGTAATTGAAAAAGTTGGCGCCGTTTGCTGTAAGCCTTTTTTTATTGGCTATTTTGTTTTAATAGACCTAAATATTTGTTGTGTTTAAGTAAAAAAAACATTACCTAAAGTAAGTTTACGTAAAATAGGGAATGGTAAGTAAAAAACTGGGAAGCGATTTTCTATGAATATTCCTAAACACCACGAAACCCGCTGTATGAATTACGGCCACTCTCTAGTGTTACAGTATTGTCGTATAATGGCGCGTAAATAAATCGAATACTAAGGTACTTCATATTATACTTACTCAATAAATCAAAAGTATTTAATAATATACATGTTCATTATCATCACCGATGTCTTTTTTCGGTCGGCCTAATAAAATTAAGTACGATGACTTCAATTCGATTGTTTCGTAATTAGGGTGCCAAACTGTACCTACCACGTATTCTATTAATTAGTTAACACGTTATTTTTCAAGCTAATGCACTAATTCTAGACCCACGCTTTCATTCTTCCTAGAACAGGCAGATACAACTTTAAAGTTTGCAACCAATGCACCAATGCACCAGTTAACGTAAATTGAATTCTCTGGTACTGCGAAAGTAAAAAGCTTTTTGAATTACTTACACTTTAACAGAGATTTAAAACTAGACAGTTTTTTAGGAGCTTAAAGTGTTAGCGAGAATACAGAGTGATCGTTTTTAACCGTGAGTTTTTTTAGTATCTAGTTCTGTAAAAATGGAGATTTAGGATTTAGATTGTAGAAATGAAAGACTTTGAAATGGAATTGCACGTTGTCGAATAAAACGTACCTATTGTATGTAGTATTTTCTTGTTATGTTGCTGCAAGTTGCTTTCAGATGAGTTTCATTTATGATGAATTTTGATTGTAGTTTGAAGTTTGACGAGTGTATTAAGTATTTCTGCAATTTGCAACTGTAACACTTTTCAAATAATATTTATATAAATTAAGATATATCAAACAAATATACCTATTTCAATATATTTTTTTAGATTTCATTCCATTTGCAAAATTCATTGAAGTGTTAATATGCAAATTTCCCATAGATTTACCGCACGCTACAAATTCTGCTCAACACAAGTCAGTATTAATTAGCACTCTTTTAATTCATTTACTTAACCATTATTATCGCGCTTACATCGTGTAATTAGAGTCGGAAAAAGCTTGATTTAGCATTATAAAATTCCCATGCAATGTGTTTTACTCGCTAAAAACTATAATTTTCAATTTTCCATCTTACTAGTGTGTGATAAGGCTGGAAATTATCGCGTCTCGCTGACTTGAAACGTGGGTCGTTTCATAGCCCGGCTTAGTGAATAATTGAGTCATTAGTAGTAGGGGAACACGAGAGGTGAGAATACGTCAAAAGGTGCAAGCGATAAGTAAATGCAATTTCCTTCCAGACTGTGATGTTAAATAACTGCATTTATTACAGCATGTCTTTGCCACAGCGTAGCGTCTTTGTAAAACCGTTGCATGTTTTGGTGAACTAAGTAAATAACGAGGCTTCAGTCCGGACCGTGGGAAAAGTGCATAACATGCTGGCACCGCCTTCACTTTATGACCTAAAACTGAAAAATGAGCTATAGCAACCGACATTACGTGAACAGTAAAGTACTAAATTAGACTTACAAACATTAGGCGACGGAGTAATCATGTGTGGCCACCACACAGACTAAAGTGTTCCTATTTCATCATTTATGTCCAATGAAGGGAATAAATTAACAGATCCTGGTTTGCAGAGCCATTATTAAACTCGTTCAAAGTTAATAGTTAAATTTAACGTGAATACGTATCCTGAGCATTGAGATGGTCTCTGCCTATAGTGTTCATTTCGATTGTCCATTAGACCGCATTAATCGATTACGTGACAGTAAGTGTAGGTACATTTTATTTCCCTTCTTCATTTTCTTTTTAATGGTTTGTCAATAATGCTTCTAATCACACTTACTCTCAGTTCAACGCATAATTAACGTCTTAAATAGTCTAAAATTCCTTTGAACTTTATAGAACCGATAGTTTAAGCATAATCGTTTCGTGTCATTTTCGAAGCAGTCGAGCATATTCTTCGGAACTATGCAATACCAGCGTGATAGTAAAGGTAGGAATCAGCAAAAACGGTGTCAGCGAAATCAGCGAAATGTATTGTCCATCGACAGAGCGGAACGCGAGCGGCCGCGCCCAGCGCGGAATAGCATTCGTTTTTGGTCCGAATAGCGGAGCCAGAACTTAATTGCTCTATTGTTAATTACGTAATGTTTCAACGTTCACCGCACCGCTTGGTGACCAATTCGGAAACCGCTATTTAACTTTTAATTTCAGGACATCGATAATAATGATGTTTCGTTTGTGGTCGCGAATTACCTCAGCACTGAAGTTTTCTATGCGGGTGTTTGAGGGTAATTGGGTTTTAGAATTTTCCTTGATTTTCAATGATGTTGTTTCTTCAAAGTTTGAATAAATTTCGCTGCAATTCATTTACAGGTTATTGCGATTATTGAAGTTTAGTTTGCACTGAGAAGTAAGACCAACTTTTAATTTAGCGACTGATTAAATAAATTCGTCACGGGCAGCTTTGGATTAAGAAATCAAAAGGTTTACTATAAATGAAAGCAGGTCATCATTAGTCATTGCGAGGGTCGATCCAATTGGTAACGGTGAAGTGTTTGTATCTCTTGATCAATTGTTAGGTACATCGGATTTGGTTTGATCCACAAAACGCTAATTCAATCATTAGACTGTTTTCACTATACTAAAATATTCACATAAATATTCAATGACCCTTATTTTGACTTTTGCGTTACTAAAGCAAAATCATCAGGATTATCAGTCCGCAGCACTACTTACTTCTTTTACTACTTTTTTTTCATTTACCTACTTAAATTTTGGACACCCCATCTTACGTATAACGATGAGCATTGAACGATATATGGCGGCGTTTCATGATATGCCTAGGAATTTCATGATCAGCTTAAACTTCACTGGCTTGGCCAAATCATGAAATGCCGGCGTTTCATGATATGCATTGGAACTTCATGATCTGTGCCTAATCGTCACTAGGCAAATCGATAAATGGTGAATTTTGAACGATATGGCGGATGTCACTCAGCCAAATCATGAATGGCGGCGTTTCACGACATGCCTAGGAATTTCGTGATCTGGCGGATTTTAAGATCGGCCGCCGACATGTACACACCTTAGTTCTTAATTTAATTTTCCATCGGAGGGAGATGTTTTTTGACTTTCGAGCGCTCGACTCTTTCACTCGAAAACTGTCAAAACTATGAAATGCTATTTTGAAATAGCGATAGAAATTGTAGAACGTGCATACAATTTTTTTTTTGTACAACGAAGGTGACATACAAGCGTACGGCCCGCCTGATAGTAAGCGGACACCGCAACCTACAGACGCATGTAACTCCAAAGGAGTAACATGGGCGTTGCGACCCTTGATATTTTTGAGGATTTTGACACTACAATCGTATTTACTTGTACGTATTGAATTATGGAGCACTCGAAAGTCAAATATCGGCCCCCTGAGTCGCGAACCTATGTATTTAGAACGAGCTATGAATACCCACATAACTTTACTCAATTCTGCGTAATTCAGTTTATTGCCATCTACCGGTGATAACTGGAACTACTTACTTATTCTCACCGTAGCTGTAGAGATTTTAACAGTATTCTCGTTTAATTTTATTTGCTTCAAAGGATTCATTCGAGTATTCCAAGTCAGAAAAAGTCTGGTTTACCCTTAAACAGGCCTGACGATTTTTTTACTTTTGAATCCTGATTTTGGTAGATAATAGCGTCAATAAAAAACTAATTTCTTGTTTTTTTTTTAGTATCATGATTTCCTAAAAAAAAAACAGTAGTCCCACGTGGTCCGTATGTGGCCACTGCCCTGCTGGCTATACATTGAAGTTTTAAGGGTTAGTCATAATGTTTGCATGTAATTATCGGCAAAATAAGACCACAATAAAAGTAAGAATAAAGGATATTTGTTATTATAATTAAGCACCAAGCCTGTGCTCAGCAGTGGGACGTATATAGGCTGCAGATGATGATGATATATTCACTCATGTCACGGAATGCACAAATTGCCGGCACCTGCTCGGCTCGCATGTCACTTCCCATGCTAAATAATCCGTTTAATATATATTTTTAAACCAAGCGTATTACTTTTAAGGTAATTTTTAGATTTTTTCACAATTTTTTTGAAATAGTTCAGCTACAGTAAGTAATGAACTTACCCTTAAATTTCTCTTATATACCCTGCCGGGCAGTGGTCACATACAAACCACTTGTACTGAACCGAAACGGGCAGAGGTCATATAGGGACCACAAACTTTAGGAGCAAACATTTTACATACAAAACTATTACTGTAACTATTAACGGCATACTACACATACATTATCTTATATACTACCAAAATAAAGCATCACATAGCACTTACCGTAATTTTTTTTGGCACTATACTAATATTTACTTGGAGCAACATACAAAACCGGCCACTTTTTCTCAATTTGAATTTGACGAGTAAAACGTCAAAAAAAATTGTTCTGACACATCAATTTTGGGTGCGTTCCGAAATCTGTCAGTTTATAGACTATACGTCAATGACATTTAGTGCCTTCTATAATCTTTCTGCTCGTCAGAAAATAATCATTTGCTAAGTGGTCACTATGAGATCACTACCTGGTTAAGGGTTAAATTAGGTACCTAATGAGCTAATGTAAGAAAAGGGAACTGTTGCATTGACGAAACATTATTCGGTTAATAGTTGTTTGTCCAGATGAAAGATTTGCCAAATAATACGTATGCAATAAAAAATTAAGTCATTAATAATCGACTTTCCAATCATTCTACCAAATGAAACGTTGTCATACAGAAAATTGCCATTCGTTAATCAAAGTGAATCATCGGCGAAAAGTTGGTTGGCAAGTGAAATTCGGACATAACAAATTCGGAGAAAAGGCAGAACCCCTATAGGAACAAATGCAGGTCCATTACCAGGAAAATCAAATACCTGCAGAGTAGTGACTTTATTATTGCTCCGATCTTCTGTGAGGTGGAGGTACGTCCCCAATTAGCCTGATGTATCCATACTGATATTATAAATGTATCTGACTGTCTGTCTGTCACCTCTTCACGCTAAAACCGCTGAACCGGAGTATAGACGTAATTGGTTAAGATATAGTTTGAGTCCCGGGGAAGGACATAAGATTCCGTCCCGTCTTTATCCCGGAAGTCATCTCCTAAGAGGGTGAAATTGGGGGTGACAGTTTATACGGAGCTACAATATAAACTAGTTCCACGCGGGCAGAAGCAAGTATAATATAAGCTTCTTATAGTCAGCCACAGAGGACCTGACCCCCGGTTATCCGTGGCTGACTGTGGCATTCTACTATTAGGTGTCGTTAAAATGCGTCAGCATACGACTGCGTCGATCTGATACGAACGCTATAAAACACATAGAAACGGGTGAGATGGACGTTTTGCGTCAATCGTAAAGCCGCGGAGGTGAAGATGACATCAATTTAGGTTAATTTCTTATGCTAATAATATAATGAGCACTATTATTTTATACACACACATCGAGACGCGAAATGAAAAAAGATACCTACAGTAGGTAACTGCAACTCAGAAAGAGTAGGTAACCTACTCTTTCTGAGTTGCACAGTGGGGCTGAAACAGAAGTTTCAGAGTCGCACGCGTCGCGATTTGCCAGCAAGTTGCGGTAGGCCCTAAGCTCAGCATAAGCGAGAGCATCCACCAGCACTGCAATCACAGGATGGCCCGCGACCTATAACATAGTTCTTTATGTTCAAACATTTTACGGCAGTCATATTCAGGCTACAACTGAAATATTTCTCTCTCCACATATTTAGACCGCACAACATTAAAACGAAACGGTGCGTCATGTTTCACCCGCACCAAGCTCTTTCTAGTCTGTCTAGCTAGCCTCGCATGCACACCGCTTCGCCAACTCGCACACCTTTGGTGGATATTTACCCTAAGGCGTAAACTTCGTTCTACTGATTAAGTGATCATTTGCAGTCGCAAGCGACATGTGAAGGAGTCTTTTGGAGATGGTGATGCTATAATATAAGCTTAGCCCAAACAGCCGCATTCGTACCACATCACAAATGGTTTGTGGTCTTTAGTACCTAAGTAATATTTTAGAGTACTTACTTACATGGGTGATTATGGATTATGGATGTTCATGGCGGGCTCTGTAACCTTTTCGCTTGACTATGGCAGAGGCGAAGGGATAGGATATTATTATAGTAGACCACGTTCGTATATAAGTGTACTCCACCGTAGCGTGACTGAACCGATTTTGATGATAGGCTTACTTGTGTATAAAAAAAACTGTTTTTTGAACTTTTTATGCTTAGTAGGTAGGTATTTTAATCATAAGCGTCATTTGTTTGTCCTTATCTCATTATTATACTTAGATACTCTCTTAAGTTTGGCACATGTTATTGTCATTAAATTAAAACATTTACAGTAAAGAAACTTACGAAAATCACATTTTATTTACACCGTCTGTAACTGATCATGTGCGATACACAAGCAATTTCATAGTAGCTCCGCATAACTATTTACATGAAACCATAACATGATAGTCTGATTATTAACATATGCGCGCGTGCGCTGTGTGCGTAAGTAACGATTATGGTCTATTTTAAACAGTACCTCATTGACCGACGTTATTGCCCTATTGGCAGTGTTCAATAAGTACTCCACAGTATTGAAATACCCGTATGAAATTGAAACGGTTTCAGTAAGATATTTTAAACTATTCTTTATGAGTCCCATAATTGAAATATTATACTGGTATTACCGCTGTTTTGTAAGAAGTGGTCATACGATATGCTACTCACTTTCATATCTCTGTCCAATGATGTAATAGAAAAAGAGGTAAATATGTTATAAGCATTCCAAAAGTTGCACACTAAACTGAGTCAATTGCACCACCTTGCATGTGGTGTCGTGTCGTCAATGGAAATGAATTCTGTCAGATTTGGTGTCCAATTTAAACACGGAATTTCGTATAGACAACATACCTACTTATCTCTTTTTGATAGTACACCATTAATTGTCTCTATGTTTCGAAATGAAAATGAGAGACATCAAGATGGGGATAATGTTCCCTTCCGTCAAATACCGTGGCAGAAATACCGGTCCTCTGCTAATATGGGATCCATTGACCAAAGGACACAAGCATGCAGGCATATTTATTTCCAGATTGAGGAGGGATGTCATAAGGTCCTATTAAGTTTAATTGAACCCTCCGAAGAAACTCTAGTTTATAAATAAATATATACTAATATAATAAAGAGCAAAAGTCCGGTGAGATTGTAGCTTTGTAAGTTTACAAGTTTGTATGTTTCCATGAGCCACAGGACCGATTTCAAAAATTCTTTCACTGGACGAGTAGACTTTCTGACTGAGCATTGGCTGGATTATTCCACAGGAGCCTATTTTTTTTATACGCAGGCAAAGCCGCGCAGGCAGCTAGTGCTTGTATAAATTCTCAAGCTTGCCATGAATTTGGAAAAGAAAACAAACAACAGATGTGTACCATTATTTATATAGCTATCAGAGGAAAATAGTTATTTCGCTTAGATCATATTCATATATCATCCTTGCACGTAATTACCCGTTAATAAACAACCGGTGGGCACTTTGAAGTCTGTTACGAGGAAACAATTACTGTCCTTTTAGCAAAATAACGTATTGCCGCTTCGTCTGTTTTATTTATATCAAAACATGATTCCTGAGTGTGCGGACAGATGGAACTTCCTTGACCCAAATCTATTATTTAGATATTGGAAAGTCTGGAGTATATATGTATACTGTGTTTAAACTAAAAATTTCATACCAAACCTAAGCCAATATCAGTCGGTCTCGCTTACACTCACTTGGTTATGCAATAATCCGAGAGGGTGCGAAGGCTCGACACAATTTATGTACCATACTATATCGTCTCTTTTTTGCTAATTACTAATCCTCATCATGTCATAAGTATGCTCCATCACATTTTCAACTCTTTATTATGACTGTCAATATTACATCCAACTATTAAAATTATGAACTAAATACGAGTCAGAATTTTAAAATATGCATTCTCCGTATCACTCTAGCTTCTTCAAATTGACTTTCAAATAATATATCAAACAGTTTAACTTGAATTACTACCTACGGTCTTCAAATGGTTGTATAATATAATAGTGATTATTTGCGCATACATTTTTTAAATGGCGATGCCACGAATAATTTATTCCCAGACTAGACCAACAATTAAGATGCATTGTTAATTCGACCAAACAAGAATAGAGTTTGATGCAAAAATATTCCGTAAAATTATGGTCCTTAAACTATGAACCTTAGGTTAAATCCTCTAAATCTTTTCTAAAATAAGAATTTTATTACAGTTTGGTCATAGCACATTAGAATTGTAGACGTTTGTTGTTGTCAAAATAAAAGTTATTTAGTAATATCTCTACAAATTAATTAATCTCTTTTCTTCGTTAACTGGTCAGGCTACCTTTTGTAATTTAACTTCTACTTTTGTACAATTATCTTATTTATTAAAATAGGTACTTAACATGTAAATCATTAAAAATACAATGGGCACTATTTTGCGACCATTCCTTTTGGTCATCACGCTCAGCCGCTCATCGTTTTATTTTCATTCTTCAAAAACTTTCCAACAATGCTGTATAATTCAAGCATAGTTTTTATATAGCGTGCATAAAGAGCTCGTTTGCGGTGTTCCACTAATCCGCTTTAACCACCGTTTAGCGTTAAACACCCATCCGTTTTGTCCAAGTTTTCGACTAACAAGACACTCTTGTTCTAAAGAAAGTTCTTACTATGTCACAGCGTTTCTTTTCAGACTATTGCTAACTCATCTTATTCTGTTCTTCTGGAACTACGTTTTTATGTTTAGGTATAATTTCATTTAACATACATATTTTTTTGGTTCTTGAACATGATGTTATGTTGTTTTTTAGGTCTTGTATAAAATTACGAGTGTTAACTTGATTAATGGCAAAATAATAAATAAAAATAAAATAGTAATCTACATAACATCTGTAGATCGAGCTTTTATGAAATGAGAATGAAAAAGAAAAAAACGAGGTTAATTATTGGGACCTGGATAATTGAGAAACCTCTATAATTTCAACAAAATGGCCGGCCCCAGTCCCCGTGGCAACAAAAGACCTCTGCAATTGAAATTTCGGGACCTGGATAGTTGTCTTTTGTATTTTAAAACTTTTTTCTTAATATTACCTCTGTAATTGACACAGGCGCGATCGAAGATCTCTATAACTGAAACGCTGTTAAATCTTCATTTTTTTCTTAAAATTATATTATTTCTGTAATTGTTACACGAGGCATCCAAGGCATAATTGAATATTTTTGCCTTTTGAAAGATAGTTTTAATGTATTGTAGGTACCTACCCACAAATATGATTTATTTTCTATATCATAAAAACATATGATTATGGTGGTTCGACGAACATACAAAACGTCTTTTGACATTCGCAGGCTAACGGTGTGATATATAAGGAAAATTATATAAAAATCTTTCATAAATTGACTTTCCATTTGCGCGAATTTCTATATTTCCTAGAATAAACTTGTATAAACTGGAATAATTTGAGAATAATCGGTTTCACAAAGTACCTACCGCGTGGCAAACGAATTTATGTAACACACATAAGTTTCTCAAAATATCACGCCGTTAGCCTGCGAATGTCGAAAAACGTCGAGCCACCTTAAGATATTAGCTTTTTATGAGTTATTGTTTTTGTTATACTGGTAACTTGTATACGATTCCAATTTTTTGTATTACGACCTCTGTTTTTGAGGACCTCTATAAATGAGACCACATTTTTTTGGGTTAATTGGTACGGTGCGGTATGACCTGGTTAGATGAAATACATCCTAAATAGGCAAAATTGCTGGCCCCTTGAGATGTCAATTATCCAGGTTTTACTGTAATATGTAGGTATTGTTCGTTCTTGAGGGAATGGTTACTTCTGAAGAAGGAGGAAGGCATTTTAATATTGTACCAAAATAACATGGCATACCTAAGTTTAGAACTTTACAAGGCTTCATTAAATGTCTCAAACACAAGCTAAATGAGTAAAAGGTTTTCTACAGCCATGTTATATTTGGTTTATATCATTACTCAGGTATACAATGTAGGTACTTGGCTTAAACCCCCAGTATAGCTAAGCAACAATTATTAGCTAGATTATTACACAACATTAACAATGAGGAGTTGTAGATAGATATAATTGTGTCGAAATACATTTTATTTTATACTTTAAGCTGTCTGCGAGAGATCGCTTTATCGATAGATTGAACAATAACGCCTGTTGTTACCATTATTTATCAAGGGAACTTTTTGTAAGACGTTTACTATTATTATGTGTAGGTTTTTTCTATATATCTCGGGACCATTAGGTCTCCGAGCGCACATGATACAACCTGTGATGCAACCAGTGCAGTGCAACACTGTGCTGCTTTGCAAACTAAGGTCATAGGTTATTGGATTGGTTAGTGGGTGGTCTGAAAAATGGGTTATGCGATAAGACTAGCGGACACCTGCCGTGACAATTAGTCTCATGTAAAAAGGCAGGCGGCGACTCGCCAACTCGGTAAGCGGGCCCCACAAAACAGTCGCACGCACAGTGCGACAGTGGAGCAACACGTCTGAGCGGCTGTGATGTTGTCAAGAAGTGGAGTCTGGCTGTAGCCAGATTCCGGTAATCCGAACAGCAGGCCGCCGGCGTTAGGGCATTTTACACTTCTAATCTGGAGCATAGGTTCTGCCCTTGCGACTCCACTCTGACCGGCCGGTTAGGCAGGAACAGAGGCTAGGGCTAGATCACTCGGGCCCTCTGGAGGTTAGGGGTCCACGGTGTCGCCACTCAGCGTCAGCTCGCCACAAGCCAATATTATTAGCTGTGCCCGCGACTCCGTCCGCGCGGAACTCGGTAATTTCGTATATCTCCATACAAAATGAGAAGTATTCACTACCAATAAATATTACCATTCACCTTCTTAGTTTTTAAACGTTGATGTTGAAACATTTCGTTATCGTAAACTACATATTAAAGTAAATTAACTTAATAATATAACAACATTATATTATGAGCTTTGGGACGTTTTAATAACCTTTCGACTGCCCCCCAGACACAAAGGTATTTAAATCTGTCACCACGAAGTAGCGGACATTACTTGAGCATAGTTTAACGAGTGACGGCCCTCGTGAGAAGTGGGTCCGCGTTGAGAGCAACCTTTCAATACACCACCGGCGTGACCGAGATGCAAAACCGCAGACCAAAGATAGGCGTGCGTTACCTACGACATCTCATCATCATAAATAATGTATATAGTCCCGTCGACGCCTGAATAATTCAACGTTGACGTCCACTTTATTAAATTTGTCGTTTTATGAAAATATTAAGCAACTCTGTATCCAGGAATACAAATTAATATGGCGCTGAATTAACATTTTCAAATTAAAAGGTTTATAAAGCGCCGGTTGCTCTTTAATTGATAGGGGATCGCGGCGTGCGTAAATCGTAATTGTGTTTAAAGCAAAACTAAATTAATCCAGTGATCAAATTTATAATTTTGATGACATTTGGTCCTATAATTCATTAAATGCGTCAGGTTTTAATGTCTGATTTCAGTGATTTCACTCACCAATTAATTCCGATTTGACGTAAAATCAACAGTGTCATTTGTGAAAGCATGTCGATTTGTTACTATCGGTATATTACAATTATTATTAAATAATCATCAATAATACTGGCAGACCATATATTTATATAGTATAAAAGGTATAAGTATCTATGCTGTATTCCTAGAATGCTGGGATTGAATTAAAACTGTTCTTTTTTGGTATCAAGTACTAAGTCTAGAGGTAATCTCCGATTCTTTTTTACATACCTATGAAGCGTTACATTAGATACTCGTACAAGTTATAAGATAGAAGTAGTTAGACGTTTAGTAGTTTACTAATTGAAACTATTGTGTAAGTACTAATAATACGACATTAGTAAGGACGTTAGGAAACACCTTCATGTTACTCATCATTGTTATCACATTTTTTATCGTAGTGATGAAAGAAGTGATGAAATCAAGTTCTACAAAATACAATGAAACTATCAAATCTACGCGTCAAGTTAATCACAGGTATCTTGGATATATCTAAGGATGTGATATATATAGGGTTTTATTGATAGATTAGATAAAGTTGTTCAAGTGTAGGATGTTGAATGAAAATACACTTCTAATGCTAAAGTATCAGTCGACATTATCAAAGTAGATAAATGAATAACCAACAGATATCGACTATTTACTACTAAGTGGCTATATTATTATAAATATAAATATTACACCACCACCGATACCCAAAGCTTGTCTGGAAAAGATCGCTTTTCAGCGCTAAGACTGCCTGTTGTCTACCTCTTCCTACATGTTATTGTTTTGTTGCTCTTTGTTACTGTTTCGTTTGTGTGAGGTAGGTGTGCAATAATAGTACATTGTGATACAAGTGAGGTATATTGATAATTACATCAGAGGCGGAATTGTTCACGCGAGCCGCAGGTGAGCGTGATAAGAGAGCCGAGGATGTAATTATCAAAGCTGACGCGTGTCATACGACGTTTTTCAACACATTTTGCTAGGAAAAAATCCTTTTCATAAGATGAAAATTTTATAGGCCTGCCAAGTTATTTTCTTTCCTTAATAATGGCTGGATATCACGTTTTTACTCACATATTGTACGTCGCCAAGAATTCCCAGCGGCGTAGATTCTATTTATCACTTTTCTATTCACCACGAGTCAACATTTTTGATAATAACCAAACGCGCATTAACAATGTTTACAAATATTTATTTGTGAAATAACCTATAACGGCGCGCAACAGTTTTTTTTCGTGAAGTTTGCGCAGTGCGCGCGCATGTGTTAAGCCAGACTTAGATGAAATCTCTAAACAGCCAATAAAAAATAAAATGAATATTTTCATTTTAAATGTTATCTTTATTAATTCATGTAAAATGTTATCAAAAGTGAATAGTTTTATTAAATTAAACGTTGCGATATCATATCCAAAAAGAAATAGTCAATTAATTAACAAAAAGGAATTAATTTATTTAATCGAGTATAAATCCATTTGCCAAGAATAAAAAATAAAGCTGTATTTTCTGTATAACCCGGTTAATTTCAGAATGCACCGTGTTCATGCATTCATATTGCTGCAAGGTGCCAACGTGACTTAATCGGGATATAACCATAACACACAAGTGTCGTAATATTATAAAACACGCGTGTTTAATACCCAGGATTATGATCCTAAAAGCGATATAATAAAACGTACGTTACGAGCAAATGTGTTGAAAAGAGTATTTTAATACAATGACCTCAATAAAGTTATTACATCAATCACAAGCTAAAGGCAAGCATTCTACTTATACAAATTTAAACAGCAAATTATTGCTCGAAGTTGTCACAGTCACACTAATTACTTGAGCTGTAACCGTTAAATACATATCTGAGACGTCTAAAACGAATGCTGTAATCAGGCCGCAAGTATGCATAATTGCACATACTTGGCGCGGCGAGTCTGTCGCACTTACCGGTCAACCGAGACACTTCGAGAGCTGTCGAGCGAACACCACAAGACATCGGGTCGAGTGTCACTGTCATGGCGGATTATTGGCACCTAGGCCGATTTGAGGAATGTTATATTTTATTATTAGTGTGGAACTTCAACAAACAAAACCTTAACCCGTCAAATTAGAAAAATCGTAGGTAAGTACGTTAATCGTTTTATGCGATTTCAAAGGAAACAATTCTGAAAAATAAAATAGAAAATTGTGTTATATTTGAAACTTAATTCGTGGTGGTAATAAGTACATCTGGTAGGTACCTACAATCGACTAAAAAGAGATCGATACGGTCAAAGTTACAAAAATATGTAGGTATAGGTACCCATTAAGTTAAGGCAATAAGTTCGTATTGTTGTAATTTTGGCCGTATGTTCTCTTTTTAGTCGACTGTACATTATTTATCTTTGATATCCTAGGACCTAAATAAACGAAGAAATGTTATACGGAACGAGGTGTAAAAGGGAAATTAATTACCTACATAAATGACAACATAATTTCTGCCAAAGACGGCAAAGTCGATTCCCATGTCCAGTAGTGGTAGCCGTAGGTACAAGCCCAATTTCAAAGAAAAACTGCAAATCGATCTATTGTTGATTTACAAATTTTTTTTTTTCAAAATCCTTTCGTGTGTTGTATGAATTGGCTATTTATTCATATGAAAGGGCTTTTCGAGGCGATTCTAAAAATATATCACATCATTACATTTCATCCATTTTTTTTTTAATAAAAAAAAATAATTTACGAAACTTACCAAGTTTGGGCTCCTCCAGACACGATATGGCTGTTTTTTTTATAGAATATACCATAAATGATATGTGATATCCTCATATGTAACCTCAAAAAAGCAATTTTGAAAATAATTTCAGTAAGTTTTTTTTTTTCAATTTTACAAAGTGACACAGTTGGCAAGGGCAATATCCTACACTAAATATATTTATTTACATCTCCTCATACTTAATATCCGGCAGTGGACATCTTTTGGCTGATATGATGATGATGATGATGATGATACTTAATATCAATGTACAGTGTCACAGTGTTCCAAAAACCCTTGGGACCGGACAGTTTTTAATGACTCTGCAGGTCGATGTATTTCAATATGCTTATTAAAAGTGTATAGTAAGTGACTCCCTATCAATTCTTTATAGATTCGTAAGAAAAGCAAAAAAAGTTGGCCATTTCCGGTAAATACTGAAATGGAAAAATGGTTATTTTCTTTTATTGTTCATTAATGGAGTGTTATTTATTTATTATGTAAAAATGCATAAAAATGCGCGTCAAAAAGTCAATAGCGTCAAAGAAAATGATTTACCGTTTTATTTATTTTACATTTGTATTCTAATGTTGTAGTACTTAATTATTGTTGCACATGATTGCTAATGCATTTTTCTATCGCCATAAAGGCGCCGTAGGTTCATGGTCTTCTTTTTCTCTCACTGAGCATAAGCGTGCGCGAGATGGAAGTGCGTGCTCGGAAGCGCGGAAATCATGTTTTTTAATTTTAATTTTTGGCCGTTTAAATAAATAATAAAGTAATCACTAAGTTCTCTCTAACATGATATTGCCAATGATTAGAAGCCATTTTAATATTTTTAGCTTTTGTGCATAATTTGTTACGAATATTTTAAGTGTATTTTAGACCCTTTTAGACCTATGTTCGTGATTTTTTTCTATAGAGTAAAAATTGCTTTATCGTGTTTCAATTCACTGATATCCCTGCAGAAAAGCCTCAAGATTACTATTTATTCGTATTTTTTTGAAACCATATTATTATAAACAGACGCATTACATTGTTTCAAAAACTATGTTCGCTTAACTTCGCTGAACCTACGGCGCCTTAACAATATCAGTTCCAAATCTCATGAGTTTCCGACATTATGAACTTTAACTCACCCGACCCGTGAAAAGCCCCTGATGGTCGAATCTATGCATTTTAACATGATACATAAATAACATCATAAATGAACAATAAAAGGAAATAAGCATTTTTTCCGTTGCAGTGTTACCGGACATGACAACCTTTTTTTTGTTACGAATCTATAACAAATTGATAGGGAATCAACACAAAAATTATCTACTAAGGGGGTGAAATGTGGGGTGAACATTTTGTATAGAGCTACGATATAAACGAGTTCCACGCGCGGACGGAGTCGCGGGTAGAAGCTGGCAAGAACTATGTAAAGAAAACTTTCCCTGCAAATATGTTCAACGACTGAAATTGGGGTAAAATAAAAGCAAATTATATTAGAGTATGGTCGTTCGATTGATGTGGCCGTGTCACGCTATTGCATCCTTATTGACTTTTATTGACTTTTCAAATTACGGTTGTTAGGTTAAGGTTAGGTAATAACGGCAATTTTGCAATCGGCCACGTACGCTGAGTATCTGCTTATTACGTAGGCTATTTCTTTGTGGCGTACCAGCTGCTCATTTAATACACCGTTCAGCCGTAAAATTACCTAGATACGTCGGTAGATAGTCCTTTTTATAGAATGTACGTCGGATGTGTACGGCGGGGTCCCTATATACGAAAACGTTGTACCTAATTCATATAGTAGACTCTTGTGAGAATATTAAAAAGACATATTAAAATGATTAGGGCCGCAGCGCAATACCAAACTCGTGTGCTCATGATTAGATAGGGACCGCGAATCGGTTCGAAACATGTCGAGCTATTTTCGATCGTAAATACGTCAGTGACCCGTTTTCATTATATTTTAATATGTTGTACCTTATTCAATATGGACGTATCCTATGGCATAAATGGTCAGATAGAACTTTTATCTCTCTGAGGCACGAATCAAATAAAAGTGACATCATGTGATATAGGACGTATCAAATTAAATGAAAAC
Organism: Epinotia demarniana; assembly: GCA_945867215.1. Lineage (NCBI taxonomy): Eukaryota > Metazoa > Arthropoda > Insecta > Lepidoptera > Tortricidae > Epinotia > Epinotia demarniana. The sequence goes on along the minus strand of OX244266.1, from coordinate 19,532,771 downwards.
TCGGTCCTCTCAGTTTTGTCTACGATATGATACAATTTGGAAATGACTAGTCCTATATTTAGAAAGGTTAAAGAGGACATATGTGCCGCTATTCCTTCATTCCTAAACGCTTGCAATATATTCCCACCATTCGGATCGCTCGGAACAGTAAAAGGGCCCTCTAAACCAACGTCGAGCTCTCATTCAGTGTAAATACGTTAGGCAAGCTTAGTCCTTCGGGTTAGAAGGTCAAGAGAGACCCAAATCCTGCCTGCTGTTCTATTCACTTGTTGTACATCACCCCACCGCTCACCCCCAGTATATCTTGACGCCGGGATTCATAATGAGAAGGTGCAATCGAAGCTCAGACATATACTGGTTCATTGAGATGCGGCGACGTGAATTATTTATTGTAGCAGTCCTGTAGGTACCGGTTATTATATAAAAGGTTGAGCGAAGTAAGGGTTAGCCTTCGTAATTACGCCCATAAGAGATTGCTCTGTTAGGGTCTCCCCACACCACCTATCGACGCGGAATCGGCTTTCGCCGTTATCCCGTCGATGGACGTCGCTTCGCGTCGACCGAGCCGATCGACGGCTTTTTCGCTCTTATTGCGTGGACATAAAGATTTTTTTGTTCGGCTAACGCCGATTCCGCGTCGATAGGTGTGTGGAGACCCTTACTGTACCCAAATATAACCTTTGTGTTGTTGTTGAGAGATTGATGCCATTTGGAATTTTAATTGGTTTTACAGCCTTATGAACGATATTAAGGCATGTTGAGGTATCTTAGCTTACAATTCCTTGAATTATTACTATTTGTTATAACTGTTATACGTAATAAGCACGGTTGTTGTCTCCAATATTACAAAAAAAAAACGGTTTCTTCCTTTTCACGCTACAAATTCAGAGATTTCTCGAAGTCTTTGAGAATAAGAGAGGTAAGTACCTAAAATTTAAATTTCAAAACGGTCATATTTAAACTTTAGTTTTTACTGATTTAAAATCGTATGCTTAGGCATGGATCCGTATCAAGCCTTGAACCTATTGTTTTTAAACACCACAAAGTTATAATTTGAATCGATCATTTTGATATCCGCATATCCGGATTAACTGCTGAATAGCCAAATATATTTTGAGTATTCTTGACATTTGTACAACTTTTTATCAACAATGTATAAAAAAAACCTTCGTTATGTATAAAAAAACCTTCGTTAAGAGGCTGGCAAGACCTAATTTTGTTGAAATTGCTGTTATTAAAGCAGTTTTTTAAGAATAACTATTTGTTCTAGCACACATATTTAAAAGACAGTGGACGGACTCGATACATAATTGGACGAAAACATTAAACGGCTGTCTTTATTTTTTGACGTATATTGCAATTAAAAACATGAAGCCAACATATTCATACCTAAACCGCTAACGAGTCATAAATTTCACGGGTAGGGGTCGGGTGGCATAAAGTTTAAAGTCATATTTTTTATCGGCATACATGGATTCGTCATACTCATCATTCCGCATAACTGTAAATAGTCATACATTTATGCGCATAACTTTTTTAATCATAATGTACGCGAGCCGAGCGAGCGAAGCGAGCGTGCCGCGGCAGCGGCCGGCGAAGCGCCAGAACTGTTTTTTTAATATTACGCATGATTTGCGCTTAATATTACGCTTGACAACTTTGTGCCGCCTAAATATTATGAAAAATATTTATCTGCGAAAGTACTATTCGTTTAGAAGACAGTTATGCTCATCAATTTTATGACCAACCAATTTATGTCCATTACAAAGTATGCTCAAATAATTTTATGCGCATCAACTTTATACTTTAAACCATACTGTGTAATGCGCATAAAGTTGATGCGCATAAAATTATTTGAGCATACTTTGTAATGGACATAAATTGGTTGGTCATAAAATTGATGAGCATAACTGTCTTCTAAACGAATAGTACTTTCGCAGATAAATATTTTTCTTTTTCTTTCGACATCTTTCCTTCGACACAATAAACATTCGGACAATAAATATTTAGGACAATCGATATTAGGAATAACAATTTCGGCAAATAAAAAATATGCACAACAATGTTTATGCAATTCGATATTCGGCACAAAGTTGGTATGCGACAAAATATTAGGATCAACAATTTTATGCCACCCGATATAGACCCTTATTATGGTACATAAAATGATGCTAAACCAAAGTCAGCCAAAGTAACGTTGTACAAAACAATGTGCTGCAAAATGTGTCGTATGCGTGGTAGTAGTAATGCCAACTATACCTTTATGCAAAATTACCATTCGACCGAAAGTGTTTCTGCGAAACATGTTATGAAAGTGTTTCTGACCAATATTATTCTGCCAGATGAGGGTAACCCTAATTTTCATTATAATCAATATTATGGCTTTATAAATGTATGACATTTACAATTATTACTAAAAATAATTATAATTATCAATATTATGACTAAATAAATGTATGACATTCAACATTATGGTTAAACCAATTATGACTCCGTATAATTATGACAAGGAACAATTATGCCATAATATAATTTATGCCAAAAAAAAATTATGAGCATCAACTTTATGCGTAATGTTGTATGACAATCGATGTTATGACAATAGTTGTTATGCCACCAGACGGCCACCCAAATTTCACAAATAATCGTCACTTTTTTTATTTCTATATTTATTTATTATTATCTTCTAAGACCTGGCCGCCCAGTAACACTCGTTCTCGTTTAATCCGATACAAATAGACAGTGTGCGCCGTATCCCGAATCCTCAAGAGCATTTTGGTGTTGACAGCGTCTTAAGGCGACGCCATCTTTGCATCTAGACAACTAACAACCACTTGTCACGCTGATGTGCCATAATGCGAATCGGTGTCGAGAAACACTAGTAGCCCCGCTTTGTACCTGTCAAAGATTTTTTAAGTGCCATCGAACTGAATGGGTCCGCAGCGGCTGCCACTTACACACGGAGCGCGTCTCCAAAGAGGGCGATGGAGAATATTCTCCACTAAGGCACACTGGAGAACCTTGTTCGACGAAGTCCTATGGTTTTTCAACCAGTATGCTTTTGTTAAAGGTCTAAGTCTGCTCTTTTCTACAAATTAAATAAAAACTGCTTTATTCAAGAAACCCTGACTTGCAGAAGGAGTTTATTTGTGCATACTATATTTTAAAAGAGGGAGGTAAACTATAACAATTTGTCTGCTTTGCTCAAAGGTTGACTGGTAGAGAATGCGTATGGCATTAAGTCTGCCTTTTGTACGATGAGTTGTTCTTTTGTGCAATAAAGATTAAATATATAAATAATCTAAAAAACAGTAGTAGGTGAAATTATGTTATAGTTAACACTTCTTTCTCACATTTTCTGTTGCTGGTTGCTGCAAAGAAAATAAAAATAACATTAAAATTGCCCTTATTTCAACTACTTACTAACACTACCTAACTAACTAACTTTAAGCAAACTTAATTCAATATCATGTATAATATTATGACCAATATGAAAAATTAAAAATGTCACAGGACCATTCCCTTTTTTATTTTGCTTTCATTTGGTACTCCAAACAAACCCTTTTCATCTATTAGCTATCATTCAATGTGTTACATTTAAGTAATGTGATTAATTTACGTACATTTACTATTTTACTACGCACATTATAAGTCTGACCAGCGGCATAAAGGCAACGAGCTTATTGATACAGTATAGAAAAAGCTTACTTACATCAAATTTTGCACTAAAATGCAATGTCAAAGCTGACAATAAAGATTAAAAATACAAAAAAGTGCAGTATTAAAGTTTTGTTTTTTTATAATATTAGGCCTTATTATGACTTACGACCTTACGAAATAAATAGTGGTACGGTTGAGATTATGGAATGTGGCCGACATTTTAATAATGTCATAGGAATCTTCTTTATTGGTATGAACAAGTTTTTATTACTTTGGAATCTTCTACATAATATATTTCACGGTAGAGTTGTGTTTTGAAATACTTTGATGCAATTCTGCCAAGTCAAATAATCTGAAGTAGGTAAACCACTTTCTAAGTTTTTATTGTATTGTTTAAAATTGAATTGGTCTTTACTTTTAGGCCACCGATCAAACTATCCTATTAAAACATCGAGTCAAAAAATCAATCCGCAAATAAGTCGAGAAAGTCTGTAAAGTAGGTCGCACGATGGGGTCGATCTTGAGGCGACGATGCCTAGCGGAGCACATCTGTCCACTCTGCGGGCCATCACGAGCTTCCTCACCCCAGTGTTGCAGCGTCGCTCTGATAACTACGTACTTTAAGTTGACTTGGAACTTGTGAACACGAATAATTCTATTGAATATTACAGCAAAATATGTTTAGGACCTTGATGGGATGAATGCAGGGGAGCTAACACAACTTACTACCAAGTCCCGTCGCACGCCTCGGCGACGACTGTCTTACAGACGATGTCTACATTGGAAAGAGGAGGGTAAACCTTTCTCATCTCAGTCAGATATGCTAGCTCCGCTTAGGATGGTGGTCCGAAAGGAATAAAACAACAGTAAATACTTGAAGGGAACACTACAGAGAGTTGTTAAGTATATTTATTTCCAAAACAATTGGCAACATTTTACTACCGCACTTTAACTTGAAAACGTCGAGTCAGGAAATCAATCCGTGTAGTCCGTGTAAATAAGACGAGGAGTCTGCAATCTGGGTCGTGCCTAGCGCACATCTGCCCAGTACCTACACACTGCCCGCGTTCATGAACTTTCCATCTCAGTGTTGCCAGGGCCGCCGCAATCCACATGTAATCGCGATATGACAAGAGTATCGGCAGTCTTTATAGTTAGGTCTATTTCAAGCGTATTTCATTCATCATAAATTGTGTGACGAGCATGACAAACAATCCGTGAAAATTTTAACTATGCTTTGACGCAGAGAGAAAAGACACCAATCATACCTAATGTTCGTGTCAAAGCATTATTTTTATCGTTGTTCGCTTCAAATGAAATGGCCCTGTGTAATCCTTAGTTTGAGTCATATTTCTGTACGTTTTTACAGTATACTTCGTTACCGCGAACACGATTGCTGTAAATAAAGGACACGAAACATATCTTAAATTCAGTTTAGCAGTTTAATACCTGATAAATAAATAAATAAATAATCATTTATTCTCCAAGTGGGCCCATTAGGCGCTTTTGAATGTCAATTTACAATACTTATATATCTAGGCTTATTTTTACTAGTGATGTAGAAGGTCTCTAGGTGTCAAAAAAAAAAAAATTTGATGCTCTGCTCTCGGCTAAAAGCAACGGTGAAAGTTTTTTTGAATTCGGGTGAATAGCTCTGGAGCTTACCCCTTACATAATAAACTTACTAAGCTACTCCCTGACATGGCTTTACCTCTTTACAAAAACAAATTTTACCTCTTTACAATATTTGTAGTACTAAAAGATGATATCACTCGTGATATCGAATAAAGACTTTTTATTTAAGTCAGTAGGTACCTACAATCCCGACACACGTGTGTTAAATAGGCCCATGAATTCCTTCAAGAATGTGTAACTTAACCTTTATTGCGGCGGTATAATAGCTACGATGGAGAGGTTACGTGTACAAACACTCAACTCGAGCCCTTAACTGAACCCTACTTTACTCGTGCCCAAGTCATGTGGCGATTGCCTGTTCCATTTTACTTTGCTCATTACGAAATGTGTGTAGAAACGCGACATATTAATGAGTTTGGTGCGTGTCAAATAAAAGTGGACATTCAAATTGACTAGCAAACTGGTAGCTCTATACAAATGTAACAACGTTCTCGTTTCAATATTTTGTGATACTCTAACATCTCCTATGACGACTGACAGTTCCTAGATGGGTGATACGTCGGTCAGTTGCAGTTGCCCTCGCCTGATAGCCAACTCTACGATTCACAAACTGCCTCAACTGACCGCGTCTCAGTTAAAACATGATCGGGATTCATATAAAGCATACGTAGTCGGAGGTCTGACTAATACCTATTATAGCACTGGCTGGTGAGTGGTGTGAATACCCAGGCGCGGAAGTCAAATCAACTAATTCAATGTGCACGTACGTCAAAGCTATCACGTGTCCAAAAAAACTACTCAAAAAGCGACTGAGACTAATTGTTTTTGTTGGCGATTGGTGACATTTCACTAGTTGGATTTTCGTTTGATCTAGCCAGTTTGCGAGTGTTTGTCTTTTCATTAGCTCCCAGCTCTCCAGGTCCGTTACGTTGTTGTTTGCAAGAGGAATATTTAAATTAAATCTTCTGATTGTGACCCACTTCTAAAGCGTATTAAACTAAGCAAATGATAATTTATATCACTGCGTCATGTGTGCTGTATTCTTTTTTCAATAAGTAATAATATAAAGTGTGCACAAAGTAGGTAGGTACCTTAAATTTAAGATTATATATATATATATATATATATATATATATATATATACTATAAAGCTGCGATTTTTTTTACAAGCTGTCTGCTCAAAGAACGCAAACAAAGCCGTGGGTAAAAATATAGCCCCTAGCAATGTCCACCTGAAAGGTCAATTGTACATACTGGTTCTGGAAATTGCCCTTTCATACAAACGTAAGTAATACCTCACAGACTACAAAAGCAATGAAGTGAAATCCTCTTATTGAATAAACATAAAATAATAAAAATTCAATTTTTATATAAGCAGCTTTAACATAAGTAAGTACGTGAGCCAATTGGCGATTCTTCATATTCGATCAAGCAACTCCGACGACAGTATCTAACTTTTACGTTCCTCGCACATTGATTACACCCGAACATGATTAGCCTGAGCGATGTGCTAGATACTTATTGACTGAAAACAATATGGCACCGGTACACCAATCTCCGATGGCAATTAAGACTATGCCGGTTCGTACAGGCTGAAACGAATGGGGCTCTTCAATCAACGAATCAATCTACAATCGCGAATGGTCGCCACTTGCCAGCGACAGCTCTACAGATTTATTGCTTCAAATGGGTGGTAATTTTCAAATTTCGACGCCTGTTGATCGCTGTTGGACGGGACGCAACGCGCTACGTGACTGCACTACTTGCAAATAGGGTTCTTTGTTTACTACTATATGATTTCCATACGCAAATCGAGCTGCGCAGTTAACGAGAGCTGACAACACGCGCGTTTGTATTATGGGGAGTACATATGCAAAACATGGGTTTTTGAAGGCACTTTGATGAGCCGGCTAAATAAAACTATAAAATATATTCTTTATTAATCTGAACGTTTGGATTTCTAGAAGGACAATTATTAACACTGCGTCAAAATAAATCATGAAAAAAGGCTGTTTTAACTTAAAATTTGCTATTGCTTCAAAACGAAAAATAGTTTTTTCGAAAATATGGTTATTCATTTACGTTAAATCTGAATTGTAATAGGTTATTCCGAAATATTTATTCGTGTTGACCATATCATTATATATATTCCAATTTCGCAATTGGGTCCGTGCGCGAGCGAAGAACACATCAAGCTAACAATAGGAAAAGGGACAAAATGTTGGGTTGGGGGCTACAGTCCCATTAAACTGGCCTTTTTTTCGGAACGCGCTAATGCGCTACACTTCACCCATCGCGCCTAACGAAACTAGTCCTCTCATGGACTGAGTCACTACGAATCGCGGTGTCAAGATATACTTGTGGGTGAACGGTGAGGTAAGCTTAAACAAATTTTATAATAGCGGCGTAGCTCAGGACCTAAGTTCACGCTACCAGAGCCATATTTTGACATGCTCTTTTAGATTAACCTTTGGTTTCCTTTTGCCGCTGGTCATCAATTTGGAGCAAACTGCCGAGACAAATCGTTTGCATGCATCATCTGTTAGTAATAGGCGAATTAATGGCGTTGTACAAATAACACGCTATACCAACCGTTAGTAGATCTTGAATCGTAGCAATAAAGTTCATGAATGATCAATTAATTGTGTAGGTGATGGCATGCTCCGTGAAACTCTTGGTGTTACGCTGAAATCACCGCGTTAGAGCCCCTTCCTTCCTATATTTTTTACTATAGAGTGCTGCCTATATATTGAGTGGATCCAGGGTTAGGGGCTCAAGCCCCCCATTAACATCTGAGTGAGTACTTACCAAATTCTGGTTACTTTGTACTTTAAAAAACAGAGTACAGTTTACAAACATGACAGACTAGTTTCGTAAACACTGTACAAAAACAAAAAAGACCGCAATACAAAGAAAACACCAGATGCGGTACGATCTGACAATTATTGTAACCATTGCCAATTGCCTAACAGATACTATGGCAAACCTTGGCTAACTATCACCTCGTTAGGTTTTTTGACAATATAATATTACCCATCAATTTAATTATTTTTGAAGTATTACTTATTAAAAGTTTATGGATTAGTCTATCATTTCTGAACTCATGAATATGCACCAAACATTGATATTTATGATGAACCAAATTAATTTAATAAACATTTTTATTTACACATGAAAAATTAGGTAATTCGGTGATATTCAGGTTAATATGTGACATGTGCTTGGTTATTCTGTAATATAGTCAGGTTAAGCTGTTATACAGTTTAAAACTATAAACAAAAAACATTTTAATAATCAACATTAGTAACATTTAGATATCTATTAAAAGTTTATTATCTGTACTGGCAAAACATCTTTGGGTTACTTATTTATTACTTTGGGATTTTTTAATCACATGAATTACTTAAGAATCCAAATTTGCTTCATTATTTAACAAACTCAGTTGACATTCAGAACTAAGAAAAAATGCTGGGTCTAGGATAGTTTCGCACTTCATATGACAAGGCCTCTATTTCACCAACTTGACAATAATTGTCACCTGACACTGTCAATTCGCCATACATTGCTTGTTCTAGAAGATAAGGTGGTCGCTAGGTTATTTGTGGAATCAGTAATGTACGGAGAATTGTCATTGTCAGGTGACAATTGTCAAGTTGGTGAAGTAGGGGCCATATAAAAAACCAAGTTTAATGTTAGATGTGCAATTGAAAACAATTAAACAACATAGTTTAAACATTAATTGTATCGTAATTAACTACTCCACTTGTTTATATTGTGATATAAAAAAATACACAACATCGGAAAAAGTTAAGGATTAAAAATTTGAAAATTGTTACTTTTACAATTTTAAAAATCATTAATGTGTTTAAAAACTCTTACCTTAACTGGTTTTTCTTTAGTGTTTACCATACTTTCTTTTGTGTTTCTTTAATAAAAGTTTTTTTACACCTTGCACCGATGAACTAAATATTGGAAGTTTTCCCTGTTGATTTGACATAAATATTTTTTTCTTAATTTTGTCGGATGCGTTCGGACACTTGCTGCACGTAAGCATGTTAAATGACAGTGCCGCTATCTACCGGAAATTTTTACAAGCTGTAAAGATATCTAGTAACTCTGCTATAAGACCATAAGTAACTATCACCGACTTACTTCATATCACCGATTAGCCAAGGTTTGCCTACACACATATCAGATACATTTTAGTGTAGGTATTTTGATAATTTCAATTCATTACCTACCCTTACATTTTCGGTATAGATTATGAAGCTATATTACAGTGTAACAACGATGAATGATCGGATAATACCAACAACCCAAATGTTATGCCTCGTACAAAACAAGTTTTAATCCACGCTTTACCAGAACTACAGTTTAATATGAAAATTCAGCGAAGGCGAATCTCGCTATTAACAGTGCTTGAGCACGTAAAACGACGTTAAGGCGTGCTTAAGGCGTGCTCATCGGTTCCGACTCATTACGAGTTTTGCTCGACTCGTACTTGAGTTTAAGCCTGGTTAAGGTGCGCCGTGATTAAGCGGAGTAGACGTCGGACGTTGCCAAAACCACTTCAGCCATCGGTGGCTCAGTAGTTGCTTGAGTACACACCTTGTTAGGCACCTTAATTATAACACATTTTTGACACTGTCGGCTAGATTTGATGGGTGCCTTAATAACGGTTTACATGACTTTTTTCGGCCAGCAAAAACCTTTTTAGAAGGGATCGTAAATTTATTTTGTGTGCAACTTCTTGAAAGCAGCGACTAGACAGTTTTAAAGATTATTGGTCAACAGGTTCACTAAGAGGCGTTGTGTGGGCGATTCCTCATTATCATACAAAATATACAAAGCAGTTCTAGTACCTTACTTGTATAGCTAAATATGTAGTGAAACCGATAATATTCCGATAGTCTTCCTGCAGACAAACTGTATAAAACAGTTTTGCAGGGGTTTTGTTTTTGTTAATGTAACTTTTGTAGTAAGCGTAATAAATAAATAAATAAAATAAATAAATATTGGCAGTATTTAATGTTCTAGTCTGTTAAAGTGAACAAAATGAAACTGCTACAGCTAAATACTATTATTTATTCTCCGCGTATTGTCAGTTCGGTATAAGTACTTAAGTCGATGTTGCCAATACATTTCAACATATCATTAGCAGTTAAATAGCCAACGTCGCCGCATGCTCTAAGGCACGGTCGTGCAGTAGCTCCTTCGTCCACATACGTCTTTCAGCGATTTACCTGAAAATAAGGAAAAAAGTACAAGTTAATTTATGGCGCTGGACACTAGCCAAACATTTCAACCACTCGTCTAATTTGGTCTTGTCGTGAGTGAGCAAAAAAAATGGTCTTTTAGACGTTCGTTCGGTTCCTGATCAGTTATCTAAGAGACTTGAGAGATAGGCTTAGGTGCGAACAGACAATATAAAACTCATTTATATCCCGTCATCGTGACGTGCAGGGCGTGCCAAGGCGTTTTCCAATACGGTCGTTTATCACACGCTCCCCGACATAATGAGACGCATCTGAGCCGCTCAGCGCTCAACCGCTCAACTGACTCCCGCGTCCTTTATCTAAACTTTTGTATATTTTAATTTCACTTTTGATTTTTTATTTGCCCGTAGCACAGTCAAAAATGATTGAAAGAAATCGTGATTTCCAATAGATATTCGAAATGCCCGCTTATTTATCGCAATCTACGCCAATCACGCACATGCGTCAGTACGCTACGGGCTCTTTATGCTACACATGGAATTTTAACTTCTATAGACTACAGCCTAGTACTAATACGAGCGTAGCGTGGCGGTAAATGAGTTATAAATATGCGTATTCATGTTTAAATTCTGCAGTAAATTTATGCTGTATATCATAAATCACAAGAGACAGAAATATTTAGTGAGAAAATACGTAAAGAAAATAAATAACGCAGTGAGTGCTGGCTATTATATTTTTGGAATCGTCACGGCGATCCCAAGATGATAACGTGTCACTAACATCAAGGGAAATATATTTATGTTGCCTACTTAACCTTTACTATAGCCCCAGTTTAAATCTGAGATAAACATATTTTTGACTAAACTTAAGTGGTAATTTTACAAGAACTAAAATCAGTGAACTACTGAGTAGATTATTAGCTACCTACCTAACTTAAAAACGAGTTGAGAATATTAGTCTAAGTAAGCACATATCTCAGAGACTCAATTTAAAGAATGGTAAGTAAAAATTGGAGTCATGATCCTAACTGACATCCAAACAAAAAAGGTCTAGAAATATTAAAGGTATTATGACCATGAGTCGTAATTCTGACGTGACACATGTATTTGACCTATTGACTGACACGCTCTAGGTGAAACTATTTAAGGTGACAACAGAGCAGTAGTGTGAAACTCACACCAATGCCAGTCAGCACGCATTATCTAAAATTAATCAAATTCACATGTCTGTTGGAGAGGACGTCCCTCAGGCGTAACAAGCCGCGATATTCCTGTCTCGAGTAAAGGCAATCAGTTTTAGACATTACATTAGAATCAGGAGCATTAGCAATCACATGACAGCCGGCATCGGCCAACTGGGCTAACGCTCTCTGACGCATGAGACCGGCAAAACAAATTCAAATTGCCCAGTAATATTTAAAACGAGTCTTCTATTTCAAAGACTGCCGTTACAAATTTTAATAACATTATTCTTTGCAATGGACCGCTAAGCTCGCCGTAGAACTGTTTCACGTGCATGGAAAGTTTGTGTGGTTATTTGCAAATTGTTGACGAACTCCTACGAAACGTTTGAAATGGCTCGACTAATTTACCACTAGGCTCCGAATGATTGTTTTTTGTTTTTCAGTTGTTTATTGTGCACTCCTAATAAAAGCTACACAGGTTGAAACTGAACTATATCACACCTACCTATTTTGACCGCTTGTCCAGAAATGGGATATAGGTACTCGTGTTTATGATTTGTTTTTGGTCAGCTGCTGTTTTATCTATTGTGTTAATGTTGTTAAGTTCGATCTCAGTTTCAATATAATGGTCTCATACTGTATATGTAATGTGTACTTTATTCATAAATTGTAAAGTGTGCGATTATCAATGCGCCCTGTCACTTTGCTGTCTTGCGACGCCAGTGTTGTCAAGACTGCGAGTTAATAAAACAATTAACGTTAGTATAATAATTGTTAGAGATATGTAAGATAAATATGGAGCAGTAAAGTACGCGTCAATCACGCGTTGCGCGGGCGCGGTCGGCGCGCGCACGGTGACGCGCATTGACGCACGCGTGACGCGCTGTCTACACGGAATATTTTACTACACTCCCCGTCACGCACTAAAACGAACGTTACTAAACCTCGACGCTACGCTTGACAAAAACCATTTCTTTTGTCAAGCGCAATGTAATATGTATTCTTTCAAACTCGAAAATAGACATCGCACGCATGAATAATAGAATTCTATTTTTATGACTAGGTTAGGGTAGGTTTAGCATATAAAATTTATCACTTTGTACCTAGTCTAAAAATATTATTAAAATTTATTTATTTATTTCAATTAAACCTTACGTGCGTATTGGTATTACATGTCAAAACAAATTAGGTAGATAAAATAAGATATGAGATTGCAATCACTTATAATAAGTTACAATTAACATTTATATAAATTACAACAAAAAAGAATTTAATACGTATTTATAATAGAATGCTGATGAATGATGATGCTGATATTGATAAAATAATGGCCGTATCGCTTATAGCAACGCAATCCTATTTATATTATAAATGCGAAAGTTTGGAAGTGTCAATGTTGGGATTACGCTTAAACGGCTGAACCGATTTATATAAATAAATAAAATAAAAATAAATATAAGGGGACAATCTTACACAAATCGAGCTAGTCCCATAGTAAGCTCAATAAGGCAATGAAATTTTGCACGAAGATAGTTTATAGCCTGGACTAAAATATAGGATAGCTTTTAGGCCACGCAGACGAAGTCGCGGGCGGAAGCTAGTAAGTGTAGATATACATTTATTTTTTAAGATAAATGTCCTAATATTTGACGCCTATTGATTGCCAACTAGTTGCCTAATCGTTGCCACTTATTTCATAATAATGTCTATCTATTGCGATGAATCAAGATTGAATGTGTCAAGTTTACCTGTAATTGTATGTGTAACAAGATTGCTTCCGTATGAATATTAAATCAATTAGCGATGCAATGCAATACATAACAGCTAAAATAAACTAAGCCACCGGCCGTTATTAACAAAAACCCATCTCCGAAATCTATTCGCGAAAAAAGGTCTGTTTGATTTTGCACACGCTGCGACATTGCGAAACAACAAAAATATTCAGTGGTAATCAAACAGTGGCCAGCACACAAGCCAATATTTGCACAGAAAATTTGCGTTAATACTCGAATGAAAACTTTTAAATTATAAAGCTTCTCGGAGCTCTTTTGTGGAAAGAATTATGTTGTTGTTATCTTTGGTAAAAGCTATGTGTTTTATCCAAAGGTTATGATATTTTTACTAAGTTCCCGTGGATTACTTTAAAGCAGCTTTAGAGATGATGATACGTGATTAAAATGTGTATGTTTTATAACCGACGAAAAAAACGGAGGAGGTTCTCAAGTCAACGCGTATATAAGGACCGTATCGTTAATTATGGAAACTAGTATAATGGTGTAATGTGCGTAAGATTTTATTTACAAAAAAAGACTAAAATAATGCGATTCTAAAGTCTTCAAACAATATAACAAGAGTGATATTTTTCTAATTTATTGCCTCCCTTTGCTATTTTTCTGACTTTGCTTTTAATATTCTTCATTAACTTCTGGACAGCAACTGAACGATTTTTGGGTACGAATCCAGTCTTTTTTGAATTGCTCGATGTTATCTGTTGGTTTGGCTTGTTTTCTTAACCTTGCCTTCATCAGAGCCTAAAATCTCTCGATTGGTCTAATTTCAGGGCAATTCAGGGGGTTTAGCATTTTCACAACAAATTCAACATTATTCTCTCTATACCAGTCCAGTACATGTCGAGCATAGTGACAGGCGGCTAAATCAGGCCAGAACAATGTACGGCCACTGTGCTTGCGAATGAGTGGCAGCACTCGCTTTTGAAGGCATTCCTTCTTGTAAATATCGGAATTTAAATTGCCCTTTAAGAAAAACGGAGACGTTTTCATGCCGCATTGGCAAATTGCCAAACCATCACTTTTTGTACAAATTTTTCGCAAAAAATTGCTTTATCTTCTTTAGGGACCTTTGTTCCTCTCTCTACAGTATAAAACTGCGGCCCGGGCAAGGTTTCGTAGTCAAGTTTGACATACGTTTCATCGTCCATGATGATGCATTGGTCATTTTTACTCAAAATTTGGTCGTACAATTTCCTAGCCCTAGTTTTGACGGAAGACTCTTGGGTTTTGCTGCGTTTCGGTTGTTTTTGCTTTTTATATGTTACCAATGAGTTCCGCTCCTTGGCACGCTGGACCATTCCTATAGTAGTATAGCGTTTTTTCGCACAATCCCGCATGGAAATATCTTTTTCTTCTGCCACGATCAGGCAAATCCTTTAAACTATGATTCATGCCGAACCGTTTGATGGTATTATAAACCGCTTTTAGGCTAACTTCTTCCTCTGCAGTTATCTTTCTCATGGACATACCCGATCCCTTGCAGTATTTGGTCACAATTGAAAGTCGGTTTTTTATCTGATAAACCCTTCCTTCATCTTGGATATTAGAAGAATTGTGTTATTTTTTATATTAAATTCCAATAATTGAATATATACTTGTCACATTGACATATGAGAAAAAATTACAAAATATTGCAACCTCTTTTTTTGACCCTTACGAACTTGTTTCCATAATTTTCGATACAGTCTTTATATTTTAGTCTTTTTGTTTATGTATGACCTCGCATAACTTCTTACAGAGTAGTCCGATTTTGTTTTTTTTTTATTAGAAAAAGTATACCGCAAAGTTGGTCCCACATAAATTTTGAATAAATTTTTTAACCCTAAGGGTAGGAAAACAGGGGATGATTGATTGTTCACTTACTGATTGAAATGTATGACCACATATGCAGCGAGTAATCAAAAATATTGCATGTAACTAGTAATAAAGTTAGTAATTAACTAAAGTAAGCCACAGAAAATTGTAAAATAAAAACTTTATAACAAAAAAATTAAACCGCCGAAAAAATTACTCAAAATTACTTAGGTACACTCAGATTAATTTAAGTACTTAGTTATTAAGGTTAATAAAACAGGTTTGTTATTTATATGCTTGTTTGGCACCGACTCAAAATTACTTAGGTACACTTATATTAATTTAAGAACTTAATTATTAAACTAAATAAAAAGGTTCATTATTTTTTGCTTTCAGTTATCATTAGTTTTTTCGTCGGTTTTTTTTTTTTGTTAAAATGTTTTTTCAATGTCGCACAAAGTCAGGAGCTGGCCCTTATCATGGTCGGCCTTATCACGCGATAAGTGACAAGATAGAGCGTCAGTGTCGTTCTATCGAACGGTGTCAGTCAGTGACGGACGATCTATCTTGTCACTTATCACGTGATAAGGCCGACCATGATACGGGGTCAGAAGTACTTACCTACGCGTACGAAGAGGTCAAATACATCACGTTTATTGCGAGGGAATCTAAACAGGAGCTTATTTTGAGCACCTCGTCCGCGTTACTACTTTTGCTGTTGACTGTACATCCGTCATCAAAACGTTTTTGCGATCTTTTTGCAAATTGAAGATCAACGCCTCGTTGCTTTATTATCACCTCGAATCATAAACATTTTACGCAACTTTCGCATTTTATTGAACGCTATCAAAACACATAATTTCCTCAATTTTGACGCCTTTCATTCGGGTATCGCGCATTAAACAACACTTAGCACATCAGTTGGCTGCTATTGCGATTTATTCGATTCCCCGTACCTTTGAAAAAACATTGAATTTGTCAGTCATGATCGCTTAGAACGAAAATGGCCCCCGGAGGGCAGAGCGAAATCGGCTTACATGCGTTCCTGACAGGGCTGCCAGTATATGACTTAGGACTATTATGCAAATTCATTCAAAGTTATTTTGGAGCGATATCACAAACATACACGCATGTGAAAGTGTGGATGGATATGAATATTAGGTATAGGTGTATTCTAGTTGATTGCGCTAAATCAGTAGAGTATGTTCGAGTTAAGTATAAGATTATGTCATTTTATTTTGAGTACTAGTTGACAACCCTGCTGGGTGACGCGCCCGCACCCCGCTTCTATGCAAACACATTAACGCCAATTTCTCTTGAACCATTTCCTCAATACAATATGACACACGACGGCTCGTTTACATTCCGCGTTTTAAGTAAAATAAACAGAACGACATTGAATTAAAATTATCCCCATTTTGATTATCAAATATTAAATGTTGACGTGCCTAAAAATTAATTATCGACAGCTTAATTCCTAGGTCGAAAAAATACGAAAACAAAACATTACCACTTCTAATACTCTATTAAGGTAACCTAGAAAGAATTTCTAGTTAAATGGTGGTAACAATACGTAACAAAAAACCGGCCAAGTGCGTGTCGAGCCACTCTCAGTGTAGAGTTCGGTTATTATTCTATTTAATTTCATGTACCCATTTACCTGCCTGTCTTTGATACATCGACACGGGCGCCTCAACTATATAGTGCGTTTGCGTCTATCGAATTATACATATATGGGACAATCTTACACAAATCGACCTAGTCCCAAACTAAGCAAAGATTGTACTATGGGTACTAGACGACGATAAACATAACTTATATAGATAAATAAGTTACTTAAATTTATAGAACACATTCATGACTCAGGAACAAATATTCATGCTAATCACACAAATAAATGCCCTTAACGGGATTCGAATCCGGGACCTCCGGGTTCATAGGCAGGGTCACTACCAACTAGGCGGCGGCGGTCATCAGTAAGATAGTTGTCATTTCCAAGTACATATTAAGTTGGTCAACTATTACTTGGTTACTAGTTATGCCTGTGAATAGCCTTTTAAATTTTTGGTTAATGCATCCCATGCGGAATTACAGCTTTTTTGCCTACTAAGCGTTACTGAGCTAAGCCGCAGACAGACGGACGGACAAGGCGAAACTAATAAGGGTTCCTTGTTGACTACGGAACCCTAAAAGTCTAAAAATGTACTTCCAGTTAGACTGATCAACGAGGCCCTAATAAAACGGAGCTTAAAGCCGGAGCTACATTAATCAACAACCCACCCCGTACCTACATTACAAATGCCTACTTAATCTTTTCTGGCAGAGTAACAAAAAGAGATTGGTATATAATCCTATCGGAATATCCGCAAATCCGACAAAGGCTAGTATTTCTATGATAATATTATGATACAATATCTATTACTTATTGATTGATGCAACGGGGCGAACGTGCCGTTTGCATTTTAAATTGAATACTGCTTTTTTTCATACTTTTTATGATTTTTCAACGGTATCAAAGCCGCGGCGGGGATTTCCATACGTTCCTTCACATCCGAATATTGTCTACGTCTATTAGAGATAGGTCTGCTCTAAGTAAGTAGATGAAATTCATTAGAATAATAACAGAAAGATCGGCAGTTCTGCTCTAAAATAAGTACATGAAATTCAATAGAATAATAATAGAAAGATCGGTCGATCTATCAAACTTACATTATTTGGTAGGACGACAATTCATTAGTGCAGTTTGTTAAAAAAGTTTTATCTATATTAACTTATATTAGAATCTCGAAAAGTCTGTGAGATTGTAGCTTTGTAAATTTGTATGTAGGGGGTAATCTCGGGAACCAAAAACCTATTTAAAAAATATTTCACCTGTGTACCTAATCATATAATCGACTTACTGAATGGGCATAAGGTATATTTTCCCTGGGTCTGCCTGCGTTATTCGCAATACGAAGGAGAAGCCGCTAGTATAAAATGAACTCGTATCGATATCTGGCTTACAATGCGGGACAATATTTTGTGAGTGGAGTAAATAAACCATTAAAAATGATGATCATCATCCTCCTTCCCGGTGGTGCCATAAAGGAGCCCGGGGCCCACCGACACCTAATCTCAAGATTTGGTATAGGCACTAGTTTTACGAAAGTGACTACCATCTGACCTTCCAACCCAGAGGGAAAACTAGACCTATTTACAATTATACCGGTTTCCTCACGATGTTTTCCTTCACCGGAAAGGTAACGGTAAATATTCCGTACATACCTAAGTTCCTCGAAACTCATTGGTACGTTACGGATTCGATCTCACGACCCCCGTTAGGCCGCATGCCTGAACTATATTGTATACAGTTTTTATTTCATATGCTGTTGTAAAAAGCAATCAAATATGGCCGTATCAACATTGACGTGTTCGGTTAGGTACGTACTAAATACAATGTTTCCAACCAGCCAGCACGTGCCTGTCACGTGACCACGCGCTCCCGACACGAAAGCGCGCTAATTGAATAAAACAAGTGAATATAACAGCATGTTACTTGTAGTTTTTTACATGATTGGCTCATTAAAGTTCCTAACTAAGTGAAGCTTAAACACCGACGTTTATTGTACGGTACTCGTAAACCTCAAAAATAATGAACGAGTGACATGCACGGGCTATGATCATGTATAGTTGTTTTATGTAGTTTTCCTGCCGCTTGGAAATTCAAAGGCGGGTAGTTTGAAAAGGCTCGCGTGTCATTTACTACACGGTGTCATTTATTAAACCTAATTGAGTGTACAGGTCAGTTAATATTTAAATACAGAACAGCCAGTACGTATTCCTTTTGTTTCATTAAGAAATGTCCGTCGCTTGAATAGTACTAATGATACTTATATCATACAAGTGGACGTGCTGTCGGTCTATCTGGTATTTTTGCATTAAACTCGAGTAAATAAAGTTTGTACTTACGTCAAATAATTTACATAATCGTATCTAGTGACTTTTGCTCATTACATTATTAAATTTTTAAATAGATTTGCTTTACAATTTACTGCGAAACATTAGAAAATACATCAAAGAATTTATAAAATCGTATTATTACTTTTAGTGACCTTTACAGACATTTTCTCTTTATAAAATTTTATTTTCATATAGATTTGACTTTGCTTTTTACTACGTACGAAATATTCGAAAATGGGCTATCTGTGGCGTAGTTCGGCAATAGAAAGAAAGAAAGAAAGAAAACATTTATTCGTGGACAAAACAATGGGTATAAAAAACAAAACACAGTAACTTAAAAGTAGCAGGGTCCACGAAAAGGCCCCGACTCAGCATGGTGCTAACCTAGAAGGCCAGCGCTGGTCTTCCGTCGGAACCTTTACGTGAGTACGCAATATGCAAGGATACAGTACTGTTTATTTAAGCTTCGATTAGCCAAGAAGTTAAACATTTGCGAATGCAGAACCCTCTTGGGTGCGTTTTCCTTATACATATATTTAACTAGTTAACATTAACACTTTTCCGTCAAAAATACTAAGGTTATTAATGAAGTATCTACCTATATTATTACGATTTACTGTCATTTAGCATCATCATCATCATCATCATTAATTCAAGAGATATCCTCTTGTCGGTGAAGTATTTTCAATTTCTCTCTGTCGTACGCCAGCCCTTTGATTTGCTGATACGACCAAATAAAGGAAAAAGCTGGTGTCGTGTCATTTAGCATAAGTGGAAAATTGACAACTTGAGTCTAATCTGAGTAATGTCCATTTGAAATTCTGAAATAATGCAAAAAATAATTACCTACACCCTAAAAGTAAAATTGTCATTTTTGATAAAGGTCGAAAAAAATATGTCGATATGAAATTATGTTCACTTCAAAAATATGACGTTGGTATCGGAAATACGTCATACATGAATTTGATACAAAATAGTTGATTGACATAGTAAATTTTGATATTAAGTTATATTGGACAACATTCACTTGCACGTATTTTTCATTATGAACCTAGATCATACTGAACAAAATCCAATTTAGTCTAGATTAATTTTGAATGAAAATAAAAATCATAAAAAATATAGACACAAATGTCAAAGAATTCACTTTCGATGTTCTTACTCCTGGTCTAATTTCAAAATCGTCATTGCGTGGTGACGATTTTCCATTTGTGCCGAAAGACAATAAATTATTAGTTATTACGTTTAGATATATGATGTAGTATATCTAAGAGCTTTAGTTACAACCAAAAAATCAGGTGACTCATTTGAAACAAACACGTTTACACCTAGTTGGCAAATAAAAATGATAGCCACTAGTGAGGAGCGAGTGTAAAACAAGCGGAAATCGCCTCAGTAGCTGACGGCCTGAACTTACATAGATCCACGTTTAATGGTGTTTAAAAGTTGCAACAACTTAACTGTTAGCAAGATTTACTACCGTTTTAATAGCCTCTTTTAACTTTGATGGCGGGAACTACTTCCGATACTAAACAAAATGCGCTTAGTTACTGCCAACTTGATGAAAAATACGCAAGAGAAATCTAAAGACTCTCAATCTCACTGACTTTTCTTGTTAACTGTTTGCTCGTTGAAAACAAATTTTCTATGCTTTAAGGGAGCCCTGTGGTTTTCTGGCTTTTCGCTGTTTTATAAAAATAAATCCGTCGTTTTCAAAAACTTTTGAGTTTGTATAAGTTTCTGTGTTTCTGTGTGTGTTGTTTAATATGTGTGTCCTGTGTGTTTGTGAATAAATGTATCTTTCTTTCTTTCTTTCTGTCATTATTTTTTGGTACAAACTCTTATTACTGACTGTACTTTTTGACTCCAAAGTCTGCACTGCTCATTAGGAGGATTCTAATGACGTGACAAAACAACGAATTTATTCTATGTAATCTGTAATTGCTATTTCCATTTCTTGTCTCCCATCTTCTAGAAGTAGCTTCATGGTACGATAATATTGCATTTCCATTCGATATCTACAAGTAAACAAAATCCCACCAAAAACATTACATGTAAAGTAATTGCCAAGACTCCCTAGCTCATATATAGCTTTCAGCGTTAAAAAGATATCAGATCATAAGTCACGGGATGTGCCCAACAAAGCTATACTTTTGCCATAGATGCCAAGATGTAGAATTTGTAGAGCGTGGCTGGTAGTGGTAGAGTTACGCTGTGTAGGATAGGAAGCTTGGCGCTACTTATGATCTGATATCTTTTTAACGCTGAAAGCTATATATGAGCTAGGGAGTCTTGGCAATCACTTTACATGTAATGTTTTTGGTGGGATCTCATTCCTTTTTGTAAGGTAATTATTTATAACAAGGAGTCCCTATATAATTTTTCAGACCCCTAGCATCAAAATTTGCGGAAGTCTCATACAAAGTTCCATCTCCTACTTTAAGGGGTTGGGCGGTAGAAGTTCCAATTATTTGAATTATTTTGTTGATTGTGTACTAATACCAGCTTACATACCAAATTTCAGCTTTCTAGGACTTCAGGAAGTACCCTAGAGGTTTTGATGATCAACATCAGTGAGTCAGTGACGAAAACAGCGTTTTTTAGACATCAATAAAATCTTAAGTATAAGAGCTATGTTACTGAAACTTTATATGTTTAATAAGTCCACAATTGACATTATATCTCGAGAGTTTTGTTGTTGCGCTTCGCTTGGCTCGTCTTGGCGGGGGCACTACCGTGCCCCCAGATTTTAGTGCTCCGTTAAGTTGGTCACATCCTGTATAATCTATCTAAGCACCCTACCGACCGTTACAGAAAAAAAGAAGGTAGGTCAGATTATAATTAAATCATTATTTTTAAGTTTAAGCGCTCATTGCCTGGCGGCGCCTGCGAGTCGGAAACGATAACGCAGGTTAAGCAACGATGGCAGCGGTCAGTCTTGGGATGGGTGACCGCCTGATGTTTGAGTGGTTAATATAAATGAGCGCTTCCGTGCTTTGGACGGCACGCTAAGTAGTTGATCCTGGTTGCTGTCTAGGACAGTAGTCGTTAAGCCGAGTTGGAGGCCTTCGGGCGGCTTAAGAACTTGTAACAGTCGAGTTACCCACTCACTTGACAAAGGGGGGACAACTGTCACTCGCGTCCACAGATGCTACCGACCACAACCCTGCACGTGTCCCCTGGGTGGTACTAAAGAGTGACAAAGTTTAAAAGGCCAAAATAATGTATGCCAAACGAATAAATAAATAATGATTATTTTAACAAACTGTTTTTTTGTTAATAGCTAATTTAATAAGTATACTAATCTTCATTTATTTCACTAGATAGACTAGATATATAACAATTTCATCAATCGTGAAATCTAGAGAAACATTTCACAACTGTCATTAAAAACATATGTTAAAAATAAACTAGTTGGCGGAAGATTGTGTCATTTCGGTATGCAGAAAAATGACTTATTATCGCTAGGTAACGAGGTTGGCAGATAGCGGCCAACTATCAATCACGATAGTCATGTGTTGATCTCTTTCGAGAACGTGGTACGAGTACCTACTGCCTAGAGTTGCACAAGTGTACCTATATGCGTTTATCGTCAAATAATTTACAACTTTTTACAGTTCAGCTGAATAAAACCCATCATTAGGCATATGTACCTAATGAAGGGACCTATCTGAATCACATTTTTTTTGTCCTATTTTCATTTCGGCATTTACTATTCGACAAACTTCGTTTGCCTGTTTTTTCGTTTGTCCGACACTTCAGTTCGTGACGTTTACGGCTGATCATTTTATGGTTTAGCTTTTCTAATTGTTTGACAAATCAATGATTCCCAATTATTGGTACACCCACAATATCGTTATACCGACGTATTTATAATGTTCGTATTTTATGAAATCGGCTTTATTATATTTGACATAAGTAATATTATTGTTTATACGGAGCACACATCTGTTACTAATTCATGTTTGTTTATGAAAATGGTTGTTACCTATGCATTTTCAAATCCTCCCAAAGCTATATTTATGGTAAATAATGTAAACTAACAAGTGTAAGTATACCATTCTAATATTACTTATCTGTGTGTTCTTTGAATAAATCGATACTAAATATTTACAACATTTGTTTATCAAGTTATTTCTTCCGATCTGACCATTACTTATATAGTACATATGTAAATATTAGGTAGGTAGTAAAAAAGTGTTCGGTTCTGGCGCTTCGCCGGGCGCTGCCGCGGCACGCTCGCTTCGCTCGCTCGGCTCGCGCGCTGTAAGGTCGCAGTTCACCTAACACTCCTCCTCGCTTCGCTCGTCGTCGTACCTACACCGACCTGCCTTAGAGTCTCTGTAAAACTACTTTGAATTTCACTCAAAATGAACATTTGGCTAAACGTATGAATGAAAATGGAAAAAGCTCAAATGACTGTAGCGGTAAAAAGTTTTTTGGACAACTGAAACATTTGGATAACATCAAATTGGTAAATGAAAAAAGTATGCGGTCAATAAAAAGTGATTGCGATAGGTTAATGCTAATGATGCGTAAAAAAATCTCTTATATTAATTATACTGACTTTCGGATAATTTACTTAATTAAAACATTTTGATGAGTCAACAACATTTATTAAGTTATAAAGTACCTGGAAGACCAATTTAACGACGGTCTTACTTGTTCCTCCGGAAAAAAACATTTTTTCCCTGAAATGACACACAAATGACAAATGACTAGATAGGTCGTTTCGCCCTCGTAGTCGCCTACTAAGTCATTCTCATCGAAATCGTTGGAAGCATTTTAAATAACCCATTTACAAACAAATAGATAAACGATTGTGGATCGTTATATTTAACGTGTAGGATTAAATTGTATCGTATCTTGTGATAATATCTCTATCCCGTTCTATTATACCTGCCTTCCTTTCAGTTGCTCAAAGGTTAGCTGGAAAAGATCCCGTACCTTTGTAGTTTGATCTACTGTGTGACATGTATATTCTTTAACCTGTTTTTGTGTACAATAAAGGACTTACATACATACATACAGAATCGTAAAATCCTACCCAGGCAGCGTTTTTAATTTCATTTACAAAATTCACCCTTGCTGTGTAAAGTACACATAACTTTATAAAGCATTAAAAACTATTTCTTTGTAAAAAAGAACTCGAAAAGTTAGATAAGGATCTGTGTGGAAAACCTGAAACTACTGTGGGATAAAATTCATAACGTGCACCTAAGTTCACCTGTCTCGTCGTTCTTTGGAATTTTCATATTAAATTCTGAGTACAGCCACCTCGCCTGAGCTAACTTGCGAATTCTTAAAATTTGGCATCGTAATTAATCTTTAGGTTTAATAAACATACAAAAAGTTCTCTCAACATTCAAACGAGCTATCTAACGATACCCCACAACATGGGTTTAACGAGAAAAAAATGACATCAGTGCTATAGGTGTAGGGGACGTACCCTAAAAATATTTTTTTTTCAAGATTTTATTGTATACTGTTATGACGGCGTGATTGATTTATATATACCCAAGCCGAATCACAGTTTTCTTGTAGTAATGGTTACTGAGCTAAGCCGAAGAGGGACGGACGGACAGACGGTCATGGCGAAATTATAAGGGTTCCTTGTTGACTACGGAACTCTCAAAAGCATTAAGGCAGTTGATCCTGGTGTTTGTCTGTAATATGGGATCTTTAGGTAATATTAGGAGACATTCAAAAGACAAATCATATCCTTTCGTGAAATCCGAACGTTTATGTTGCATTTAGATCGCTTATAAATTTCAAATTAAAGAAAAAATTCTAAAATGTAATGCTCTCAGCCGGAATGAACCAGCGGGGATTTATAAATTGTTCCTCTAATTTGAAATTTATAAATATCGTTAGCAGACGTTACCTACTGCTTAATACAAAATTAATTTAGACCACTTATGTTATTTAATGCGAGAGATATAGAAGTTCTGAAAACTCAAAGTAAGAATTATCAGTCTCGTTTGTATGTGCTTGATATTGTATTATGTGTCATTAGTCCATTAATGTATGTCAAAATACAATTCAGGTTTCAATTAGGAACAGCGGCACGCTTAAAAAAGGGTTACGTTTCGGCGGGGCCCTAAAAACAGGAAGGAATGTAGAGTAGAGCTTATTCCTTATTAATGGAAGGGATGACGCTAAATCTTGTAATTAATGCAGGTGCTCGCGTCGGCAAACTTACCGAAAGGATCTTCGGCAATTATCGGAAAATCGCTTTCTATAACACGTTGCGCACGAAATTATTCTACATTAATTTTACTAAAAGCTTTTTAGCGATTCTTAACGACTCTCTGTTATTAGTATTAAGAAATCTATAATGGGATTGATGAGACGTTTCTTTCAATTAGTTGCATAGTAATCAAGAAAAAAAAAGCTTTTGCAAATTATAATTTGAAATAATTGAGTTATAGGTAAGATATTTTCCTTTTTTAGCTTTGACGACACGCTGTAATAGTCTAAGTGCAAGAAACTATTTTTTCATATGTTTGTAACGCATACATAGTTCATAACACATAGTGTTCGTATATAGTAACTACATCGAACAGTTCAATGGAGATTACCACCGTTTGTATTTCGAAAAGATTTTAACAACTATCCGATACAAACTTTTTCCAATCTTTCTAGCTACCCAGGCAGGTACTAATGCATTAAGAGCTTTGAAAAGAGTTAAATATGGATACCAAACTTCACGTTAAGGTGGTTCGACGACCATACAAAACGTCTTTGACCTTCGCAGGCTAGAATAATACTAACTAGAATAATTTGAGAATAATCATTTTCCCATTGTCACGTGACGTGACAAATTAATTTCTCAAGAAAATGGGGAATTTCGCGCAAATGGAAAGCCAATTTATGAAAGCGTGTTACATAAGTTTCTCAAAATATCACGCCATTAGCATGCGAATATCAAAAAAAAAAGTTTTGTATGGAAAGCGAACCACCTTAATCTTATAAATTGTAAGTACCTACCTACCATACCTGTTGAGAGAAAACCAAACAGATAGTAAAATATGTTATTTTTGCTCCAAAGTAATTAAGTTAATATTAATTTTTCAACAGCGTTCCCCCAAACTTTCTTTCATAAGAACTAGATCTTGAGTTGGAACACTTTGAAATATTTAACGAAATTAGGAATCACTTTTAAACTTCTATTACTTATAAAGTTTTACCGACTTGAAACGCTGTTATAAATGTGTCAGTCTAATATTATAAAGTGCTTATTGAAAAAAATTGACATACGAGTTTCATATCGATAGGGCACTGCATGTGATTCTCGTTCGAGGAGCATGTCGAGCCATTACGGACATCGGAGCGACGTCAGCAAGGTAGGACACCAAACGCACTTCTGGCGTATGTTATTGATTTTCACCGCCCGGAGGGCGGGGCTAAATTTGCGCGAGAGGGATCACTAGATTGCCTCCTCATAAAATTGGAAGAAGAACCAGCATTTCTCTCAATAGCTGTTCTAATAAAAGACGTACCATTAACCAACTATTTGAAATAGGTAAGGACCCGTAGAAAAATATTCTTGCAAGAATGGTCTATGTCAAAGTTGGAACATCTCAAGTTTTACTTTATTGATTGTTTTATTTTTGTTTCTATATTGTTAAACATGGTAATTTATGTAAATGGCTTGACGCAGCCTCTTTATCTCTCTTCGTTACTCTACTATCTAATGGTTATCATACAGATTTTTTTCTTTTCTACAAACAAGAATAAAATATAAAATCTCTAGACAGCAATATCAATACAGTTATTAAACTATCCAGTATTTAAATTGCTCTTTTGTATAGTTTCCAAATATTAAAATATTGTCCATAGCACTCACTATTCAGCCAAAGTTAACCGATATAGAATGCGAAAATTTCTAAAATATTTAGCATTTAAGTGATTTTATACAATTCGCTTTTGCAATTCTACAAGGTAACGCACCAGTGATAAAGTTCATTGAAACTTTTCAATCGTATGGCTTAAGGCTCAAGAAAGTAGCCTGTTTTTTTGAGTAATACTAGCATTAGCGCGTGAACTCTCGTATTAACTTCCACCCCGGATTCTATCCCCTTGAGGGGTGATTTTCTCAGGATAAAAAGTATCCTATGGTTTAATCCACCCTAAAGAATAACTGCATCTTAACCTGAATGGATTACAAAGCCTTGAGTGAGTAACAAAATCTAATCTTACCCATTTCGTATTTTTTTATTATAAGTAGAATATATTTGTTTATTGCACCACTCAACGGAGAAATAAGAGTAAAAGACAGATCTTTATGGGATACAAAGTGAACAAATCGAACAATGAGGCTGAACTCAGGCGACGGCATTTGTGTCACTGTTCTAGTTCTAAGAATGAAAAATATAGCTAACTGCCTACTTTGGCAACCCATGTCAAGTCGCGGACACTGGTAACTGACTGGTACAAAGGCTATATGATGGCAAAAAATATCGCGCAAGATATTTTAATCCTCTTTGAGGTCCGTTGTGCTGGAAAGTAGGATTACGGAAACGTTTTCCCTGAATCAAGTCGAAGTTTGTTCATTAATAATCTAAACAAAAAATATTGGGGTTAGATTATCTTTCGCGTTTTTAATTTGGGAAAGCTTAAGATCCCAGCTGTAAGTTACTTAAAAGATGCTTAAAAGTAAAGTTGATAAAATGTATTGAGTTCTAACCACAAAATTAACTTCTTCGAAATCATTGAATTGGAAATCGCGCACATATTTTACGTCCTTAGGAAAATGTTTAACTTTTTCTATAGGTATTGACTAATATTGTAACAAATATTTTATAGCGGTAATGTTAATCGTAGTAATATCTACAACTACCCATCCGATATCAAAAAAAAACACCATAAGGTATGTGTATAGAGAGGACCATGGTGGACATAGGCTAATATTTCAGAGCCACGAGGCCGACGAGTATTGTTAAAAATGCGATAAGCTGCGATGCAAGGATTTACTGGAAAATCTTAGTACATTCGCTAAGATTTTCCAGTAAATCCTTGCATCTAGTTACAAATGATGCACCGGGAAAGTAAAACTCAACACAAATGATCTTCGTCCCGTGACATTTCACGCGAGTTCAGGGGGTCAGGGTTGCGGGATGAAACGTGATCGTAACTATCTCAGCGATCGTGAAACGAATAAGAATTGTGCAACGTATTTGAATCCTCTTCGCTTTGTTTGTACATAACAAGGTAATGGTTTGTAAACAAACCATTAGGGTAGTGATGGGGTTGAACGTGGCAGCGGTATCACAAGTATGTCAAATTGGGATATTAGCTTAGAAAGTTTACGTAACGGCGTTGCAATATCATACTTAATTGCATAAATAAGAGTGTAAATTGAACGAGAGAGTGAAGCGAACGAAGTTCTCTGCTTCAGGTTGGGCCTTCTTGGAATTCTTTCGTATGACCGGAAGTCGAACTGTTTTGCTCTACAGGTCGCCTTACTCACCGATTCTTGTGAAATTTTGTTAGCTGGTTCGTTAATAAAATATTTTTTGTCGATTCAGTTTTCGGGTGGAATATACCTATATTTTTTTTTTAAACATAGCCTCGCCAATTCTTCATTTCACAGAGCCAGTACTTTGATAATCTAGGCCGCAAATGAAAAACGTACAATTGGCAGACGTTATTAAGTTTTACGTTCTCAAACACAATGTATATTACTCGACATAGTCATCATTCATCAACCATCATAATCCTAACCTTTTTTGTTATTAAATAGGTACGCATCTGGCAACTATTTCATCTAATATTAAATCATCCCAGTTGCATGTTAAAGAATCCTGGGGTCAGCTTACTAAGCCCCAAGGATTGGCTTAGACACTATTTACTGCGGAAGCTAATGCCATCTGGTCTAAAGGAGACCCTACCCCTTGTTGGGAATATGCTTTGTCGAGTGAGTGGGTGACTTGACCCTTAAGAGTTCTCAAGTAGCCTTGTAACTCGAAAGCCTGTACGAGTTAACTTCCTTCGAGCTCAACCACTGTTCTCATAAACAACAAACGGGATTAACGGCTGAATGTACCTTCTCACCACTCAGTTAGTAACCACTCATAGCGGCCAACGTTGCTTAACCCACATGTAGGTGCGATCGTGTAGATACTATGCTCAATTGGAAATAAGTATATTATACTAGCTGCCGCGCGGTTTCGACTCTCGCGGGTTAAAATATAGCCTATAACCATCCAGAAGGTCTATTCTATACGCAGGAATTTTAACACACACCCTAAACGTACAAACTTATAAAATTACAAAGCTACAATCTCATAGACTTTTTCTCTTTATAGTATGAGAATAGATGTAAGTACATTTCACTTAAGGCGCCGTAGGTTCATGGTCTTCTCTCCCTCTCACTGAGCATAAGCGTAAGCGAGATGGAAGTGCGTGCTCGGAAGCGCGGAAATCATGTTTTTTAATTTTAATTTTTTGGCCGTTTAAATAAATAAAAAAGTAAACACTGATTTCCCTCAAACATGATATTGCCGATTTTTAGAAGCCATTTTAATATTTTTAGCTTTTGTTCGTAATTTGTAACAAATATTTTAAGTGTATTTTAGACCCTTTTAGACCTATGTTCGTGATTTTTTTCTATCGAGCGAAAAATGCTTAATCATGTTTCTAAACACTGATTTCCCTGCAGAAAAGCCTCAAGATTACTATTCGTATTTTTTTAAAACCACATTATTATAAACAGACGCATTATATTGTTTCAAAAACACTGTTCGCTTAACTTCGCTGAACCTACGGCGCCTTAACAAGTGCGTCTATAATAGATTATAACGTTTATCATTACAGCACAATAACTGGAACCAAAGGCACAGTAGCCCTATCCCCGTCGAGCGTCTTGGTAAGTTTCTAAAAGAAAAGCTTGAAAAATGATACTTGCCACGCTGTATAATATAAGCCAGCTTAGTCAAAGTTTTAAAACATCATTAAATAGACTTTAAAGCAGGTAAAAAGCAAGTAACCCTTATCATAATGACCTACGTAATACAAAATTCAGCAAAGTTTCGCCGTTCTTTCTTTTGAGCGACCCCTAGGCAAAAAGTATTATGAAGGTTTAAAAAACTTTTGTGGGTTTCTGACTAAAACGTGCCAGCCTTTGTAATATAATTCAAAGAAGTGCTTTTGGCCGTACGAATACAAATTTACCAAAATCACAACGGATCACTTAGATCACTCTATTTGCATTGAAACTCAATTATTGCTGGCATATTCCCGAACAAAACTGAAAAATAAATTGAATGGATCGACTCACAAATTAAATAATCAACTTTTTTTCTGTCATCTACAATTTCAAGGGAGGATTTATCGACTTTAATCGTAGCTGAAAATTCTCCAACAATGTAAATGGGTTTCAAGTTTCAGCAGAACAATAGCAATTTGGAATTACAAAAAAAGTGAAAAAGCGGTCAAACTCAGCACAATCAAGACTCTCAAGTGCAGAAACATAAATGAAGCAATTAATTATCCGCGATCCCAATTATTCTTCCTGCCCTCTCTTCCCCGCTGCCAGCACACTTATATTTTTCTCTTTTCCGTTAATTTCTCGAAAGTTAATTGAAGGGATACTGCTGTAAGCGCTGGATGATTCAAACAAGGACTATAATGACGTACAAGTGCATGTAGTTAATAACTTCGTTGTCGTTTACAATATTGCACCAAAAAAAGAATTTAAGGAAGGGGGTTGTAAGAAAAAGCTCCACGGAACATTAAATTACATACGTGTTATGACGCATGGAATTGCAGCAGCTGAAGATTACATGATTCCGAACTAACGATCACAACTACTTCAATTTAGTACTTCGCCATGATGGCATGGCGAAGTACTAAATTGAATGATATTGCCCTGGATATACATGAACACTTTCATATTTCCTTTTCACTGCATGAACTACTTTCGGAGAGCAAAGTCGTTAACTACAGATAATTACTAAGGAGTCAACTTTTAGGAGTTCCGTCTATTCTTCAAGGATTCCATACTTACCTTTGATACCTTCAAAAACGCACTTAACTGACCATCAGTCAACCTTATGCGAATGTTGTAGATTGTCAGTTAAGTGTGTTACTGTTTGTACTTCATCGTCAGTTTCACTTTAAAACGTGTATGTTAATGAGTAATAATTGCTATTTTAATGAAACGTCATCTATATATATATATGAATTACCAATACAATTGAAAAGTTCCATAGGCCATCTGTGGTTAACACTTTCGCGTAACCGAATTGAGTTTTTCTGAGAGTTTCTGGATGTTTTCAGGATGGATTCAAAAATGCTCGTAAATATTGCAGCTGGAAACTCCGATATCCAGTAACTATCTAACATATCTAACATATCGTATTCTTACACCACGGTCGTGAAACATAATTTAAGTATGAAATTATGTTAATAAAATATTGAAACATAGGAACTTGGCTGTCCCCATTAGCGATCAATGTCCAACGTTGCCCTGTGTGTAAACATGTGTAGGTATGTGCTCAATTTATTTATTAACTATTTATTCATTAAAAGCCACACATATAAGCTCACAGTTTTTCACCAAAACGATTACACGGTATCATATTATTATGTAACAATATACAAAATAAAAAAGAAAAACATTCAACATAATAACTTTCTACAGGTAACACAGTTGATTAGATTATTTAGCTGCAATGGAGTAAGGCGGAAAAAACCAGCTAAAAGCGTGTCGGGCTACGCTCAGTGTAGGGTTCCGTAGTTTTCCGTCCGTAACAGTGGGTGTCCCCACTTAACCGTTAAACAGGCAATACTTAGCGAACAATACGAGCAATACTTAGCAAACAATTTTATTATTAGACAACGAACGACCAAAGACAACTAAGACAATTCGAGCACGACAAATTTTCGACCTAATGTATGGGCGCACCTGCTCCGACCCCATCAAATCAGGAAAAATCTTAACACCGCCATGTACGATATGAGCGTCCCGCGTACAGCGACATCTATCGGCAAATAAAGATTGCGCGCGAGCTGAAAGTATGGAAGATGATTTTTATGGGATAATTATTTATTACGTGAACCGATTTTCACCGTTCTTACTTTATTGGATAGCACGTCATTTTATTGTGATTTTGTAGAAATTACAGGTACAATAAACGCCTGCTTATACGGTTAAATTACAAACTTAGTTCAGAAATTATTTTGTAATTTTTTTCAAAAACTAATCAACCTATCAAGTTTAAAATAATTTTCCTAAAAAGTTTTTATATAGTTCTACTTTTGAGATTTTTAAAACTTATGGTTCAAAAGTTAGAGGGAGGGGACACATTTTGCGATTATCTCCGAAAATATTAACATTATCAAAAAATGATATTCCTAAACCCCTATTCATTTTTAAATACCTATCCAATAATACATCGCACGTTAAGGTAGAAATTTAAAAAAAAACACTCACCACTTTACGTATAGGTAATATATAGGGGAGGTACCCTAATAAAAAAATTACACTTTTTATTTTACCACTTTGTCGGTGTGATTGATATACATACATATTAGTACCAAATCTCAGCTTTCTAGTGCTAACGGTTACTGAGATTATCCGCGGACGGACGGTATAAGTGTTCCTAGTCGACTACGGAACCCTATAAAGTGGTATGCAAAAACTTGCTCAACGATAACCACCTTAGAACGCGAAATTACAAGGCTTTGCTCTGCGGCTAACAATCTCCGAAACTAATGTCTGAAATATTATGTACATAGGTATATTATAAAATAGGCCTACATTCATTACCGACCGGTATGAAGAGGTTGAGAATGATTCATCAGTTCATCACACTCGTCAAATGAATGCGAGAGTCTCACGCATTCGATGAAAGTTGAAACCCTTAAAAATCGGGAGTTTGCACGCGAGAGGTGCGGGTTCTACTTATACGTCACGCATCAGATTCTATTGCATTGACATAAAGTGTGTTATTGCTTGTACTGTAGCACATTTAAGTTGATATGTTAGGGTCGTCACCTAGTGAGGCGGATAACTGGAAGGATTGACGGTGAGCCGCAGCATTGTGTACACAAACAATGGCCGACCTCCGCGGAGTCATTAACCCACCTCCGGGGTGTTATTCTCAATGTTTCAGCTCACTTCACTTCTGACAAACCACTGTAAGTAAGATCTCCGATTATGCCTTGGTATTACGCATCCCGGCGTCAACATATACTGGATAAGCGGTGAGGTGAAATACGTTGTGAATAGCCAATGTCGGAGCTTGCAGCGTGCATATCACCAACGTTTTAAAACGGTGGAACTTATTTAGGCTGAGTTTTACCATTCATTTATGATTTTGTGAAACCAGTAGTTGAACTTTAGTATTAATTTAGTCACAGAGATACATCCTAATAACAAAAAAAACACAAAGAGAGTCGTCAGACTCTCTGTAACCAGAAAGTGTTCGGATTTCAAATCAAATCTAAACTAAATATTTATTTTGTAAATAGGCTTATGCTAGCACTGTTACATGTCATCTTATAACTATATATTTATTATATGTATATATTCTATTTTAACATAAATGTATCCTTATTTTCTACGAATTCCTTTACAGTATAATAAGCTTTCTGTAAAAGCTGTCGTTTCACATTAGACCTGAATTTATTCATTGACAATTTCGTTAAATTAGATGGTAACTTATTATAAAAGCGCAGACTGTTCCCCGTAAATGACATTATTTGGATGAGGACCAAATTCTTGGCCAATAGTTAGCCTACTTAATTGGTAGTAGTTACAAAGTTCCGTTGTGACACGAAAATTAGCCATACAATTTTATTGTTAATTTTTGGGTCACAACGGAATTTTTTAACTACTACCAATTAACCATGCTAACTACTGGCCAAGATTTTGGTCCTCACCCATTTACTGTATTAAAACCACAGAACACCTCCACTAGAAGCCTAATGTTTGTAATTTTGTTCCCGACGCGAGTCACCAAAGCATGAGGAAGAGGTGAGGGGAAGGGCGAGTGCTAACAGCGTTGCGATTGGTCGATGCGCTCGCGCGCGGAATGCGTAGTGATGGGACATGTTCACGTACAAGCATCTTAATTTTTTAGGTACATTTTAAAGTTAAGTAAGTAACTACTTACTATACTTTTATCTTTAAGTTAAGGTAAAGTATAGATAGTTTTGTAACCATTTTAATACACAGTAAGTTAGGAATCCTAACTGGTACCGTAATTTTTTGCTGATAAAGTATGGTGGTACTTACTGTACATATTAAAATGGTAATTAAACTATCTATACTTAAAAGTGTGCTAAAAAATACTGACCATTTAGTATTTTTGGTTGTAAAGATTAAACTACAAATACTTCAGTATTTTTTATGGAAAGTTTCGGAGCAGTTTTATAATAAGTAGTCTCATTATTCCTTTAAAAGTTGTATTTATTGTTCTCATTTTAAAATAGAACAAACAAAACACGAAAAAGGCATTCGGCTATTTAGGATGGTGACGTATCTCACACCAACTCCGAGTTCCCTCGCACTTTCTCGAAGTTCATCATCAGGCCCATCTTGTAACACTGGGCCCAACTGCTCACTGAGAGGGTTCTTAGAAGCCCGCACAACCTATATCTCTCTCAAACCAACTACGAGTACCCTCGCACTTTCTCGAAGTTCATCATCAGGCCCATCTTGTGACACTGGACACAACTACTCTCTGAGAGGATTCTAAGAAGCCCGCACAACGTATATCTATCTCACACCAACTCCGAGTTCCCTCGCACTTTCTCGAAGTTCATCATCAGGCCCATCTTGTGACATTGAACCCAACTGCTCACTGAGAGGATTCTTAGAAGC
Organism: Epinotia demarniana; assembly: GCA_945867215.1. Taxonomy (NCBI): domain Eukaryota; kingdom Metazoa; phylum Arthropoda; class Insecta; order Lepidoptera; family Tortricidae; genus Epinotia; species Epinotia demarniana. Next base: position 19,497,722 of record OX244266.1, on the reverse strand, counting down.
CCGCACAACGTATATCTATCTCACACCAACTCCGAGTTCCCTCGCACTTTCTCGAAGTTCATCATCAGGCCCATCTTGTGACATTGGACCCAACTGCTCACTGAGAGGATTCTAAGAAGCCCGCACAACGTATATCTATCTCACACCAACTCCGAGTTCCCTCGCACTTTCTCGAAGTTCATCATCAGGCTCATCTTGTGGCACTGGACCCAACTGCTCACTGAGATGATTCTAAGCAGCCCGCACAACGTATATCTATCTCACAACAACTCCGAGTTCCCTCGCACTTTCTCGAAATTCATCATCAGGCTCATCTTGTGGCACTGGACCCAACTGCTCACCGAGACGATTCTAAAAAGCCCGCACAACCTATATCTATCTCAAACCAACTCCTAATTCCCTCACACTTTCTCGAAGTTCATCATCAGGCCCATCTTGTGGCACTGGACCCAACTGCTCCCCGAGAGGATTCTAAAAAGCCCGCACAACCTATATCTCTCTCAAACCAACTACGAGTACCCTCGCACTTTCCCAAAGTTTATCATCAGGCCCATCCTGAAAGCTAGACGCAACTGTTCACCAAGAGCATTCTAAAAAGTTACTAAAACAGTAAAGTAACTACTACTACTAGTACTACTAATACTTATTATATATTACACTATTTACTTTAAATAACGAACAATTAATAAAACTAAATTTAAGTTCTAATCTACAGAATAACTACTCAAACCAAAATAAACGAGAAATCTGTATTTTTGTAACATTTCTTCAAATCGGTACGAACGAAAGCACGTGGTTTGTCGATTGACCATCATAGCATCATCGGCACATCACTAGTCGTGACGTGTTTTCGTAAGAAAGGAATAGCATATTGCATTTTCAAAGTGATGAAAAGTGACAGGCATAGTGTGTCTGTACCTCAGTATACGTACCGGCCAGTATAAAATGGCCTCCGCTGGCTATAAATATTTTCAATGAAATATTGAATTTGACTCAACTGTGGAATGAAATTCCATCTTTTTTGTAATTAGAAGTCTCTGACGACTTTCCGCACCACCTCACACTACAAAAGCCCATATTTAGCCGCGAAAATCCTATTATTATGTTTTTTTTTGTGAGAGTCATGCACACTCCGCACAGGTCGTTAACATGGACGCAACTGAACGGAAAGGCGGGCGACCGCGGATTAAATAAGCGCAACAACACCAACGCTTGGTGACTCGAGTCGCGAACAAACTGAGAAACATTAGGCTTCTAGTGGAGGTGTTCTATGATTAAAACGTAATCTCGGAATCGCCAATTTATTTTTATTTCTAGTATTATAATTGTGTGTGTCACTATTCAATTTATACATGTCCATATTTTTCTTTACATACATTATATTTTCGTAGATATATTGGGAAGCAACAGTGAGGATATTGATTTCTTTGAATTTGTCTTTAAGAGACACTCGTGTTCCTAAATTATATATGTTACGTACAGCACGTTTCTGTAAAACAAAAATTGAATGTATGTCAGCGGCTTTGCCCCATAATAATATGCCGTAAGACATGACGCTGTGGAAATATCCAAAATAATGCTATCTCAACATCTGCAAGGTGTCGGATTCTTTAAACTGCATATGCTGCTGAACTTAGTCTACCTAGCAGTGTAGAAATGTGCGTGCCCCACTGTAAATTTGAATCCAGGGTCAGCCTATAAAAACAGCTTTATCTTCAAAATCTAAAATTTCGCCTTTTTAAAACATCATATGATATGATATCTCACGATTTGTATCCTGTTCTTCAAAGTTGATTGAAACACTTTGTGGTCCAAATATATCTCGACAATTGACAAACATGTTACCTCGTAACCTAACACAAACGACCTCGATCCTCTATCCCTTATAAGTACATTGCATAACAGTTGTACCCTTCCTTTGTAGTGGATTCAGGCACGCTTCGCGCTCAGGCAGCCGGCCCCGTGATCGCTCACGTTGTACCATTTACAAGAGGACTGAGCACGTGGCGATAGTCCTCGATACGAGTACATTAACCTAATTAACTAGTGAGGACGCTGTAATATTCTGCAGCATCTCACTGTAACGTATTGTGCGTCCTTCTCGGCAGCACCTGAATAAAGAAGGTGTAATAACCACTTACATGATGATCGTGATGAGGATTAGAGAGGTTCATGTTCCAGAGACGCCAGTGGACTGACGGCGGTCCCGAAGTTAAACAACGGCGACCGCGGTCAGTTACACGATTGGTGGCGACTTTGAGCGCTTCTGTGCTTAAAAAAGACACTTAGAGCATTAAACCCCGATGGTTATCTACGACAGCAGTTGTTAAGCCCAATTAGAGTCTTTTAGGCAGCTCGAACACTTGATAGCGAATGTCATAAAAGATGGCAGCGGTTTTCCCAAATACATCCTGTAGGTATAGGAGGTGTCGAAAGGAGAGATACGGCGGGCGGCAGAAACTTATTTTATGGCTTTGCATTCGGTAGTTTTGTACAGTTAGCAGCAGAAGTTGTTAAGCGGTCCTAGTGCTCAAAATGATCTTCACACAAACTCTCATGTCAAGGGAATAAGGAACTCTGTAGGTCATTCAGAGCGTGTTTATTTGTTTAGCTACTTCTGATGCTGACTGTACGATAGTGTAACAAACATCCAAACATCTTCAGAAACTTTTACGTTCAATTACATTAGTAGAATTATTTGTGACATTTCAAATTCGAAAGGCTCGTATACTTACTATTTTACAGATTCGCTAATAAATAGCTTGTGTAGAGGTTATACACACTAACTGAAAATATGGTGCTTAGGTACTCAATAATATCTGACATAAACTTATGAAACTTCGATCCGTAGTGTCAATTAGGTGCATAAAGCCTAGTCGACAACTCCAGCGTAACATTAAAATGTTTTGAAAGGAATAGGCATGAAACGCGCATAGAAAGGAACGTTTATCACTATAGTAGCCCTCTTCACCAGATTTTAAAGCCTAACAAATTACTGCGGAAAGTTATATCTTTTATAATTCCACGACAGCTATGACTGCAAATACATAGTTTTATCATGTGTGCAACAAAAAAAAATGCCTAAAATCGCTTCATGCGCAAAATGTACCAAACGGACATCTTCATTCCTGTTGTGAAAATTCAAATTCCGGAAAATGACATGTCAGAATCGGTGACCCAATTAAGTTCCGAACGCCATGGCTATTTACATTTGTTTTGAAAGGGTGCCGTACGGCGCCGGAACGGTGTCACGTGACCACGCCGTGTCGGAAGTGTCACGTGGGCAGCATCCGACGGCGATACCTGGCTGAAATAAACGTGCAGGCGAAATCGGTTATGACTATATGCTTCGTTTTGGTTGCGTACGCAAGTTTGATACCACCCAAATATGCCATTATAGCATATAACTAATATGATATTCATTTCTGACAAAAATCATTATTGTAACAAGTTTCAACGTCGTTTTTAAAAGCGACAACTACTAAAAAAGATTTTAACGAGTTGACGTGTTTGTCATGTGTTATTTAAGAGTTCCTATGGCCTCCTTCTATTTTCATTATCAAATCAGCTTAGTGTATAATATTACATTTTACCGATGTTACATAACTATACGAAATTTCAGCATAATCGGATAACGGCAAGAAAGTTAAAGATGGTTTGCTAAATTGCCAAAATAACATTAGTTATTTAGTTACTTATTTGCATACATACGAACATTGCAAGTCAAATAAAACCTCGTAAAAATATATCATGAATAGAAAAACTTATAACGAATATTTTCGCTTTTAAAACATCGACTTACGTAGAAGCATAATAAACCTTTTTTTAATTCAAAAGATCAAAATCAATTATTACACGTTGATTTTGCTTCTTTAAATTAACCATTTTATTTATATTTGGTACTTAACTAATTAATGTCTGTTGCGGAGAGGGAGGTGTCTACGTACGTAAATAAAATGAGTACATTAAATAACGGACACGATTCTTAGTAAAAATGTTTTGTTCCTGAAATTTTATCCTTAATTGTATGCTATGTTCGTAGGTGTTTCTCGCAGTTCTAAACAAAAGTATTTTTTTCACAAAGAAAAACTCTCATCGTAAGAAGCAAAGAATTTTTATGAGCATACTTTTGTCGGCGTGGTGGCGATATCGTTAATCCTCCACATTGTCAAGCACCTAGGTATTTCCACGCTTCTTTAAATTACCACTTTTATTTTAAAAGAAGGCAATTTTTCGTGGTAGCCGTAAATTAGTTGGATAGTGTTTGCGAACATTGGTGCAACGCTAGACCGTCCGCCACGTTTACTCCTCGGTGAGACGTAGAATTCACACCCGTTTGTGAAGTAAGTAGTTATTACTCATATATGTAAGTACGTATATATTTCCAGAGGACTTTAATATTAAAATTGACCAATTTGTTGGAGACTCCAACAATAGTTAAGTTGGTACCTAATACTACCTCTTTTATACAAACGTTCACTGTAGTCTTACACTTAGTTTACGTCACACCTGGCCATAATGTGAATTTTACTGCACGCTGCGCGTACGGGAAAACTAAAGGTGAAGACGTAAAATTTTGTAAGTACTCAACACGGCCGATAATTTGTAAAGCCCCAGAGCGCCATAAATATGCGCTGTGAGGTGAGGGCCATTCAGTTTTCCCGCACGCGCAGCGTGCAGTAAAACTCGCATTATGGCCAGGTGTGACGTAAAGTACTATTTACTACTTTTTCTATCATTATCTGTGGCCCGGTGGCCATTTCCTCCATGGTCGCAATACATAATTTCCAAGAAAATTGTGTTTTTACTGATGGTGCCCATCCCACAACTCATGATACTTGAAATTAATCATCATCACGAAGTCCAGTTATATTTTTTTTCAACACAATTGCTCGTAACGTACCTCTCATTGTGTCGCTTTTAGGCTCATAATCCTGGATATTAAAAACGCGTGTTTTATAACATTACAACACTTGTGTGTTATGGTTATATCCCGATTAAGTCACGTTGGCACCTTGCAGGAAGATATATGCATGAACACGGTGCATTCTTAAATTAACCGGGTTGTACAGAATGTACAGCTATTTTTTTAATTTTCTGCAAATGGATTCTTACTCGACTAATCAAATTAAATCCTTTTTGTTAATTAATTGACTATTTCTTTATGTATATAATATGGAAACGTTTATTTAGTAAAACTATTCACTTTTCATAACATTTTACATGAATTAAATACAGATAACATTTTAAAACGAAAATATAATTTTATTTTGTATTGGCTGTTTAGAGATTTCTGTGCCCACACTGCGCAAACTTCACGAAAAAAAAAACACTGTTGGGCGCCCTTATAGGTTATTTATTTCACAAATATTTGTAAAATTTATTTATGCGTGTTTGGTTATTATCAAACATGTTGACTCGTGGTGACTAGAAAAGTGATAAATAGAATGGACGCCACTGGAAATTCTTGGCGATGTGCAATTGTGAGTAAAAACCTGTTGTCATCTTAATGATTTGGTTAATGTAAAGTAAATAATTTGGCAGGCCTATAACATTTTCATCTTATGAAAATGATTTTTTCCTCGCAAAACGTCGTATGATACGCGTGAGCTTTGATAATTACATCCTCGGCTTCCTTATCACGCTCACCTGCGGTTCGCGTGAACAATTTCGCCTCTGATGTAATTATCAACCTACCTCACTTGTATCACAATGTACTATTACAAAACTAAAGCTTTTTTCAAAATATTTTATTCTTATATATTTTTCCAATGGGAGAATTGGTTTCACCCTGGAAGAATTGGTTGTATATTGCATCCGATTAATCAAAACCCGTCATTGCAGTTTTCTCCAAGACATTTTAAACAACTATTTGTTTATAGCATTCATTCTTTGTTAGTACAAAGCTGCAAAATTTATTTCCAATTGTTTCGTTGCGGTTTGCGGTCTAATTACCCCTAGGTAGTCTACCATAATGACTTTATTTGAATTTTCCTCAGATTGTGACGTTCTGACGACCGGTTAGCCTAGTGGGTAGTGATGCTGCCTACGAAGCTGAAGGTCCTGGGTTCGAATCCCGGTAAGGACAAATATTTGTGTGATGAGCATGAATAATATTTGTTTCTGAGTCATGGATGTTTTCTATGTATTTAAGTATTTATATCTATTATATATATCGTCGTCTAGTACCCATAACACAAGCCTTATTGAGCTTACTATGGGACTAGGTCGGTTTGTGTAAGATTGTCCCCTTATATTTATTTATTATTATTTATTTATTCTGTTCTCGCAGACTGTCGTAACGCTCAGGTAAGTGGCAGATACATATTATAAACTAGCTGTACCTGCGACTTCGTTTGCATGTTAATGTAGGAGTTAACGCATTTCTTCTCTTGGAAATAGCACACATCACAAAACGGCGCGCGAACTCTCTCGATTTTTCTCCATCCGTCTCTCTCTTCTCAGATAACTTAGAAAGAGACATATAGTGCGAGAAAAATCGAGAGAGCTCGCGCGCCGTCTTGTGATAGCCGTGCAGTATCGTGACAATTAAATACTCAGCGCGTGATTAAATCTTGCAGAAACTCAAATAGACTTTGGCTGAACGCAAGAACAGCGCTATCGCCATGCCATTAAAAAAAAGGAAGAGAGTCAGACTTTTGACGTTTGACGTTATTTTGTTGAAATTTGTTGATACATTTATTGAAATTACGCCTCAATACGAATTTATCGCATATAAGTTTCCATATCAGAATCGATTATTTTTTTACGCTTTAGAATTTAATATGCGTTTTGTGAAGGTCTATCATCACAACACCGGATCGAAATTATTAATATTCGATAGTTATGGCAAGCCCGCCATTTTGACGTCACTGACAGTTGACAGATATGGCGGCTACGTTTTCAAGCAAAAGAAATTAGTAATTTAATGAGGTCAAATGTTTCCGAAAATTAATTAACCGTCGCAGTCGGATAAAAACCATCCTAAACGGAAGCTAGAGTAATAATTTGCTTATGAAAAAAGTTACATATTTTTCCGTTCATGGGAATCTGAAATCATCGGGGGACACAAAAATGGTTAGTTGGATACTGGCCGATTCTTTTTTTTATTTAGAGATTTATTATAAGTGAGAGATAACTCCTAATATACATATCATACTAATGTTATAAATGTTAATTTGGATGTTTGTCACTTAATTACGCTTAAATGGCTCAACCGATTTGTATGACAAGAAGATAATTTTTAGCCTGAATTAAAATATAGGACAGTTTTTATGCCGGGTCCACGCAGACGAAGTCGCGGGCGGAAGCTTATATAATAGGGGAGAGTGGGGCAAGACTGTTGCTAATGAAAATAAAAAAACATTTGTTTTAAAGGTTTTGTTTTATTTTATTATTTATCCCTGGTAACCAGTCATTCACAATCAATGCCAATAAGGAACTCTAGTTTCATAAATTCATATTTCAATAAAAAAATCACAAAATCCCCAAAAGGTGCCACCTCCCTATCTTGCCCCGTAGATAGGGTAAGATGGGGTTGGAGTACCCATATGGGACAAGATGCGGTACCTATCCCTTTGGGGTAAGATGGGGTACTGAGACATGTTGCACATTTTCAGAATTTTACAAATAGCCATAGGCGGAAAGCTACCTGTCAACTTAATGCTACTTGACGTCGATTAACGAGCTTTAGCTTTGGTAACCCTTTTCTTTTTGTATTGTTTTACCCAAGACCCCATCTTGTCCCCACGTGCCTAATGGAATTCGGCAACTTATAAAAAAAATACAATGCCGTATTTGAAATCAGATAAATCCATATCTGTTGGCGTGACAGTTGATCCATAGAAATAAATTAACACCAAACCTTTGCTGGTTATTAAGGCAACAAACGCAAACCAAATGCAACTCAAAAATATTTAGGAATATGGCAAAAACCTGTTTTTTGCAATTAAAAAAATAATGACAGCGTTTGTCCATCCGGTCACTGTGCGAGCTGATTAGAATCACGGCAGCGCATCATCTGGCACTAGCGAAATTCTGATTACTCAGTTGTGTCGCCATATAAGACCGCCATCCCATCTTACCCGTCACCCCGCCTTGCCCCACTCTCCCCTATCACATTAAAGCTCTGCTTTAAAAAGATTCGTTAAACCTAACTGATACTCATAGAATTTATAAACCGGGCCTAAGTACTTAATAACAAATAGTACAATACATTTATTAGAACCTTTCAGCCCAACGGCCATCGGTTCTACGTGCTATGTGCCCCGCCAACTGCCACTTAAGTTAAGCGATTGGGAGAGCTATAGGTAATACGTACATATCTCCAAACTATTTCTTACTTTAATTTAATCTCGGTAAATTTCAGGAGTAGATTATTTAAACTTTTCGAATCAGTAAGTGCTCACAACAAATGTCCTAATGGCACGTTAACCTAAGGAACAACGTGGATGGAAATCTCCTTTTATTCAGTCCGTAATGCTGTACATTTAAAAACAATTTCAGCTCGCGAATCGCAATGCAAAAAGCCATTTGAAAGAACCTTCACAGATTATATGGGTTAAGTAGTGAGTCATTCATTACGCAAACAATGTATCTGCGCGGAATAATGCACACGAGCGTTGCGTCATATGTGAAGGCTGTGCACATGCAGTTAGGCGCGCTGCGTTGATATACGTTACTGGAATTGTCTTTTTTGAGTTTAACGTTGGAGTTTTACATGCGTTTAACGGGGTAACTGCGTATTTTTGCCGAGACCCGAGAGAGTCGAAAAGATGGGATTATGGTGTTAGCAGTGTATATGTTTGTATGTACAGTGTACGTGTTTTCCATCGTAGCGTTTAAGATACTGAACCGATTTTGATGAATGAGTTATCAATTGATTCGAAATTATACTCGGGAGGCTATCTATATTATGATGAAAATGAAAAAATATTTATTTGTACCAAAGTTGTAGCCTAAATACAATCATTACAGTGGTAGCTGATAGTAAGGTCGCTTGCAGATAGGCTATATATATTATTTTTATGCTTGTTTTAAACGAGCGTTAGCACAATTCAACTGTAATTTTTCCACACAAAATATGACATTTAGATCTAACCTTACGTAATCGACCAGCAGGTAATGCCTTGTTTCGTATTCATTATAGTAACGTCGCGTCGTTAATGCATAATAAAAAAAATCCCTGTCAATATTAAAACTACTTGTATACTCGTATGGCTTGCTCCAGCAATCAAATAACAAACAACTCTGTAATTATCAACCAAAACGTTACCAATCTTTGTATTCCTTTTCTTTTTCTATTATATTATCTAATGTTTATCCGACTTCGTATCGGTCGAAAAGATTGTCTCGGTTGTTTTTCGATTAATTATCTAAGTAGCAAACCTGCGAGTACACAATTCCTAAAGCGATTCTTTTAACCGCTTTTATTTGCCCCAGTATATGGGACATGTAGCATAACAACGGTTAGTGGAACAGGCTCACTTGGCAGCGGCGGGGTTCGCAGTATCATGTTAACCCTCGCCAGCCGTCTCTGTGCCAGGACTTGGCATCGCCGACGCGGACAATTTGGGCTCAGGCCGAGCTACCTACCCGTTATTGGATTGTCATAATTTAACGTTGTATGTATCGGCGTAACTGCCAGGAGCTATGGAGATAAACTTGCCCGTGGCCAAGCCAGATATTTGATTAGTTTTTTTAGGATTATATCGCGCGTGGGTTTGTTTAGGGCAAAATGTTATTTCACAATAGTCATAGAAATAACGATATTGTTTAGGTTTACAATCATAATTAATCCTAATGAATCGGATAATATTTGCTTGTTTGCTACGAAAAATCGGCCTGGTATACGTGGTAAGTAAGTTCAAGAATTTTATTATACAATAATGGTTAGGTATCAGGTTTTTCTAGAGATTTATAAGGACGGAATCAAGGCAGTATTTACTTCAGTTTTTAACGAATTTGGTTAGTGTTTCTTCCTATTTGCAATGTACAGGTAACTCAATCCTGAACGGCAGCAATTCTACCCAATCTTTGTTCTTCACAGTCCTCATTTGAATGTGTGTAGGTATTGCTGTGTGAAAAATCCTTAATAAAAGGCTTTATTGTGTAATACCTAGCATAATCGATTTGACGACCGGTTAGCCTAGTGGGTAGTGACGCTGCCTACGAAGCTGAAGGTCCTGGGTTCGAATCCCGGTAAGGGCAAATATTTGTGTGATGAGCATGAATATTTGTTTCTGAGTCTTGGATGTTTTCTATGTATTTAAGTATTTATATATATTATATATATCGTCGTCTAGTACCCGTAACACAAGCCTTATTGAGCTTACTATGGGGCTAGCTCGATTTGTGTAAGATTGTCCCTTAGTATTTATTTATAATAAAAAAAAAAAAAAAAAAAAAATAATCGTTACTAATTGACATGCCCAGAAATCTTTCTCCGATGTGATTCTCTCTTCTCCCTAATGAGAGTTTGATATGACAAACCAATCCCATAAAATCCGCAAAACGCTCACAGATTATCATACCAGCACGAACACAGATACAGCATTAATTTGCGACTGGCGTGGGAATCTCGCATTTATTCATAGCGCGCAAATCGCACAATACTGACCGAGCTCGCATAAAAAGATGCCACAATGCAAGTGACTGCTAACCGTCCCAGCCCATACCGCAAATGAGGGCGATAGCTTTGCCCGATTGAATAGTTTTGATTCATTATAAAAGTCTAGCTAACTTTGAAAGTTATACTTTGGTCGAGGAGCCTCAATCACAAAAGCAGTTTTCATTAGGGCTTTAACAAAGAATTGTGCTGCTAATTGGGTAAACGTCGGGAGTTGTCAAACAAAGTTTTGTGATGGCATGTGCCCAGCAGTGGGACATACTTATATAGCCATGAGTTGATGAGTATATTGTCGAACATAATAATGATATAACACTTACTTTATTCGCCACCAATTTATTTGAGTCACACATATTTATTTCTTAATAGATTGTTAGGCATGCAACACGACACGCACTTAAATCTCCGCACGAAAAACTGTCTAGGAAGCTGGAAATTCATAATTTCGTTTCAACGCCGTCTTATTTCTGTCGGCAGTCAAGGAGCTCACGTGTTAAGAGCAATTTCCATACAAATGATGTCTCCGCAATCTGTCTGGGGTTTAAGCAAGTGCAGCAGCCATTAGGGGCTCGATGCCTCACGCCCATTAATTTAATAGCAAGTTTTCTTTGCCGCGGCGGCTATTAACCGACTGCTCTCGCTAGACTAATTCGAGGGAGGTTTAACGGCAGATTTATGCGGCGGCGCTCCGCATGTCAAACTGTGCCTAGTCCTCATCGCATTTGCGTTGTGCAGGAACGGCGACGCGACGTGAACGTTGCGTGTGCGTGCCCGATGCGGGTGCGCGACAGCGCGTCGCGGCAACACGACATGGTCAGTCATACTCGTGCAAATGAGATAATGACTTCTGTTGTTATCGCGTTAGCCCGTTTTATTTAAATTGTTATTTTTTTTCAACTGACTTTGAAGTGGGCTGAAATTATCCTCATAACAGTTTTTAATGTCATTTGCTTAGTTCGACTCTCGCAAAACACAAATGTTATCACGTTGTTATCACGTTATGTGTTTGAGCCCGTTTTTCTTAAAAAAAAATTATTTTTAAACTGACGGGCGGCCGGAAATTATTCTTATAACAGTTTTTAATGGTTTTCGTGGCAAATGTGTATGTGCGTATGTGTCCACAGTTTGTATTGTTGTTGCCACGAATAAATGTTTTCTTTCTTTATTTATTTCTAATGTCATTTGATTATTGTTCGTTTCTGGATCGCCTTTTGTATTCATATAAAAATCCAATTAGTTCTAAGATAAGCAAAATTACATCAGATATTAATCTACCTGTACCTGTATATTTGCTGTTTCAATGTCAAGAGTGAGAGAGAAGACCAACAGCAATTTTACTTAATTTATTGAATTATGAATGCGGGATATTTGGGCACAAGAAGACACTTGAAGCCCTTATTTGCAAATTAAGGGACCCGTAATTTCAAATTCCCGTGACTAAAATTACTACTTTAGACATAAAACCAAGCCTTCTCCCCCGCACTGCCAAGCAACCCCTTATAAATCTTTGAAACTACGGATCTCATTTCAATAAAACCTTTACATTTACGTAATTAATTTCCTCCAAGCTTTATCTTGGTGTCTTCAGTATATTTACATAATTGCCAGCCTGCGAGTGAAACCGCAAGCAAAAGCTACCTTATAATAATTTAATTTACACTTTAAGTCCGGTGAATTTGCATATAATTCCATTGAAAAGAGAAAATACATAGAACGCACGCTTACCTCAGTCGGAATGAAATTAAAAGTTATCTTACAGAGGAAAAGTTGAGAGCGCAGTGAGATCGAGTTGTGCTGAAGAGATTAGCGGCGCGGAGGCGCGCGGGCAGCTCTGGTTACATTATCAATTTACAGGTTCTCATCTAGACTACACACCAGACACCTAGGCATAGCTGAAAGCATAGCTGGAAGAAAACCAATTTATACACCAGCTTTGTTCGACCTTTTTGTCTATGAATGAATGCTATGGTGTGTTTTATCTTAATGCTTCTGCTTCGATATCTTTATTAAATTAACGTTTCGTGAACTAAATTAATTGTGTAATGATTAAAAAAAGTTGATTATTCGTATATTAAATGTAGAAATAGTAGGCAACAAAACATCAAGTGTACAGGTCGCAAAGGTACATATTATATTTAGAAAACTTATACTATGCTAAGGTAGTAGGTAAAGAAATATTCTACGTTAGCACGAATCAAAGATTTTATGATCCTTTGTCAACGTGAGTGTTCAATAATTCAATCTTAAGGAGCTGCAGAATGAGAATGGCCTCTCGTAACAATATCCATATCATAACGGCTCGACGCTACTGGTCTAAATAATAATCGCCACGAAATTATCAATTAACCGCTCGTTTACAATACGTACTAAATAGACACTGATTACTATAATTACGGCAGCGACATATCCCTAGCTGCAGGAAATGTGCTTAAGCGGCCTAAGGTACATTTTGTCACCGTCACACAGCGTTAAATGAAGCAATTTCCGCTCCTTAAATTGACTCCTCTGTGAAATTGGTTTTGAGAAATGAGCTTTGGCATTATTTGAATTGTTTTACTGAATTGCCTTTGTTAAATGGAGAAACAAAAATACGCTCCTGTAACACTTTTTTATAATAATGCAATAATAGACTTGTTTTGTTTTGTAAAAAAGACTTTCTTTCTACCTCGTCGCACCGGATGTAACGTTTGTCGCATTTGTTGTTTAGAAAAGGAGATTCTAAAATTAAAAACTTAAAGAAACCGGCGATACGATCAGTGGTTGCGGAGCGGATCTCACGTTTGATGTCGACAAATAACGTTCACTAATACTCATTAATTAGTCAACTGGAGCTTGTCTTCATCTTAACTCTTTAAGTACCTACTTTTTGAATTCGTCACCCGATCTTTGAATCCAGGATCTAACGGCGGCGTCGGTTGACATTGCGGTCGCCGTGTTTGTCTCCCGTCCCTTGCCTACGCACCGTGAAATCATTCTTCGCACCTACTCCTCCCGGCCTTGTCCTTACGCACCGCCATCTTCACGCGTGCTGGTTTTTCGACTTGAGTGCGCCTGAACTAATGCACACAGTGCTACCAAACCACCAGAATTAAGAAGTTCACCCGCGGGAACGTCTCCCAACAACACCGTTGTGTCTCATACTTGGCTGCGTAGTATAACAAGTGCTTCACAGTTTGTCTTGTTATGCTAAACAGTCTTGATTTGTTTCGCTTAGCTTTGTTTTCTTTGTGCGTAAATTTCTTAGTCAAACGTTCTGTTCGGTAAATACTTAATTTTAAAATTAAACTGAGCCTCAAAGTTTCTCTTGTGGTAGAAAGCGTTCTTACATTGTTAAATAATTGATAGGTTTCACTTCACACCGGACCATTGTCGTTTTACCTTTGAAATCGTTCAAGGTGCGAAGTAAATTATAAATATACTTACTTACCTACCTTAGTCTGAGATCAAAGCTTCTCAATTAGGTACAGTTTAACCAAAATATTATATACTAGCTGTTGCCCGCGACTTCGTCCGCGTAGAACTTGTCTGTCTTAGAAAATTATTACTATTAAATTATTGTAGGCAAACAAAGTTCTACCATCCTAAGAGATGATTTCAGATATTAAAACTATCCAATATCCTTTCAAGGGTGTCAAATTCACCGTACGGAAAATTTCATCTAAATCTGTTCAGGGATCAAGCATAATAGGCAACAGTGCGATGAGTTCATTACTTTAAATTGCTTTTAGAACTCCGTTTCTACAAATATAAATATCTTAAGAATCATCAACAGACGTTTTTGCCTAAATTGTATATTTTTTCATAATGTATTTAAGAAAGCTACATTACTGGAAATTTTTGCTTAAATCCATCGAGTTTTACTCCCGTTAGTCCGGGCTACCTGTACAGTTTTGAAAGCAAGACCTTCAAAATACTCTGAAATCAATTTTGTAGTCTTTTAACATACAGACTAAGACCGAAGTTACAAATCCCGTTTTAAACCCCTTTAGGGGTGGAATTTTCTAAAACGCTGAAATTACTCTTTTTATACCTTAATAAGTAACCTTTCTACAAAGTTTCAAGTCCGAAGCTCAAAAAAAAGTTTCCCCGATACAAACTTTGCACCCATATTTAACCCCCCCCCCCCAGGGGTATTTCCAAAAATCCCTTCTTATCCCTAGCCCACGGTATAAAAGTAACCTACCTACCGTGCAAAGATCATCTCTCTAACATTAGTAGTTTCGGCTGTGCGTTAATGAGTCAGTCAGTTAGGACTTCTTCTTTCATATACATATACATATAGAAAAAAAAGTAGGTAGGTGTTTTAACAATAAAAGGTACTCTTAACCCTTGGCATGCCTGGTGAACGAAAGTCACACTGTATGCCTGGTGGGGGTGTCCCTTGTTTTGTCGACAAACTTTTCATCGAATTTTATTTCATCGAAAACGGTTCAAGTAACATTTAGTTCACGAATTATTGTTTGCTGTAATTTTATTTCATGACCAGATCATTACAATTTTTATAATTTCATGGAATAATTGTACCTGGGAATATTATTGGGCAAATGATTCATTTTGTATAAATTTTAAATGGCAGAATAACAAAACAACGAATTTCATTTGTTCGAAATTTTATTACATTTTTATTACAGGGGTTTAACTAGATAAGGACAGGCAGAAAAAGGCGGATCGGGGGGTAAAGCCCCCACAGTAAAAAAACAAACAACCAAAACAATTGTATTATAAGTAGGTCAGGTTAGGGTTCACTTGTGTCCCTCAGAGCGGAAATAGGCACCCCGCGAAGCGGGGTGACGTCGACACGCTGGCAGTTTGGTAAGGTTTAGGTTAGGTTAAAATAATTGCCATAGATAACTGTGTATGCCAACTATTTAAATTTTTAATAATAATCCTTGTAATAATTTGTATGTTAATTAAAAATACTTGAAATAATAAATCACCAAACGTTTTCCATGACATAATTCGTCTATATAGAAGATATTCATCCGACAAGTAAAAATACACGATTTAAAATTACTTGTAATGACCATTCCAGGAACTGAATTGTCGACGAAATGAAAATACATGAAACGTTGACTTTGAAGTGAAATTCGACGAAGTGAGTGTCAACAATTTGTTGATGGTTGTAAATGTGAAAATGTAATTTACATATGTATAATTCTTAGCGCGTTGATTTGTGTGTTTTTGGTAATTTTGTACATTACTTTTACTAGAAATAAATAAAAGTCTTAATTCCAGAAACTCTATAGGAATTAATTACATAAATAAAAATATATCATATTTCCATCAACAAAAATAAACCGTCATGTCTAAAAGCATAAAAATTAAACTTATACCGAAGATCAACTTCAGTTTTAGGTTTATTTTAGGCACCGATATATCCTTGTATCACATACTATCTAGAAAAAAATATATATTCATATAAAATGTACACGGATAATAATGTAAATGGTAGACTGGGTACGGTTGTGCCAGGTTGCGGTAGTGACAGTCTTCGTACTAGCGAAACTATACGGAATGCGGGCAAGGGTTCTAAGGGAGAGAGAAGCGGCATGCAAGTCTGAACGCGTTCCCCGGTATTGCGTCACCCAGCGCGCGGTGTTCACGTAAGCAGGGGCCCACATTGCTTTTCAACAGTCAAAAGTAAGTTGTTTTGTTCGTTTAATTTTAATAATCACTGTTATTTGTATACAGATAGATACGTACGTTTGTGGGTACGGTTGTGACATATATTTTCTTGTTGTTTTGCTTTTAGATACCCAGAAAACGCCTGCGGAATACCGAAAGAGCGCGGTCTAATAAATGTCTGATCTGGTAAATGTGAAGATGCTTATGAAGACGTGAAAGCGAGACTTCTTTAAATTTTCGTAATTATTTTTTTAATTAATTATTAATTAAATAATAAATAATTTAATGAACTTTCTATACGAAATATTATGAAGATTATGTTGTGTTATGGTCATATTTCTAACAATAAAAGTCATTATAAACCATTTTGTTATATTTTTGTTCCTGTCACTACCGACCTCAACCACTGTCACAACCGTCCTTGGGGTGTGGCCGGTTGTGACACTTTCCTTTTTTTTTTCATTTGATCGCTATGACTAATACAGCGTATTTAGAGAAACTATTTAAGTATATTTACGTAGAAAAATGTACAAATTAAGACTCAAGTTACTTTTCTCCCAGCTAACTAGTAAATTAACAAAATTAGTGGCGATCAAACCAAAATTGTCACAACTGTACCCAGTCTACCTACTTGGCCATAAAATGTTACGACGTATGCCTGGTCGGGTTTCTCAGGTCCGCGCGCACTTTGCGCACGTCCAAATCTAGAGGGTGCTTGTGGCCGACTGCGGGAGCAGCGTCAAAATGTCGGGTAGTTGATGACGCGAAGCTACTGAGAGACGCGACGCGGTAAATTAAAGTGTTCAATAAATAACGAAGAAATTTTAACAGCCCGGGTCTGTCAGACCCTACCAGGCATGCCAAGGGTTAAAACATTTCCGTATTTAATATTAAGGGGTGCATTAGAAATTATCGCGTGTAAAAAAGGCATTCCCGCATCTCTTTTTCTCGTGCGCGGAAGGCATAAGCGTGTCTCTGACAAGGGGGCGTGGTCGACTTGAATCAAGGCATCTCTTAATGTGCGTATATTGTAATTTGGTTAAATATATACGTAAATAAACTACTAAGTTACTGAAATAAATGAATTTAGTTATTCCATATCTACTGCTCTGATGGTAAAAGCGGTCACCGTGGCCTGTGAACGCGTACGATTCCAAGGGTGTCACATGGGCGTTGCCGAGCTTTAAAACGTTATATAGGTTTTCCTTTCTTGGACAAAGCCATACTGTAGTCCTTCGGGAGAACCTCGGCAGTCTATTAACAATAATTAGTCTTATTTTACACAAACGCTGAATGCCGCTTAATATTCATTTTGCCTTGACGTGGCCCTGCCAATCGGGACAAACGCAATACCAAAATCCTTTGAAATTTAAAAGTAAATTGGCTTTTGCAACCACAGACGATTAGCCGAAAAAGGCTGTTAATGTTCGTTTTAGTGCGGCGGACATATGAATGGAGTTAATTGTCGCCTATGTGTGCTGAGGCGGAGGCGGACGTTTGGCCGGCGCGCACGGCGCGCTTGCCAGTTGGCGGGGACCCCACCGCTAATCAGAGGGCTGAAACCGCGACTACGAGAATATGCCGCTTATTACTTTTGTTTAGCCGATTGACAGGACAGTAGATATATGGCTACAAGCAGTAAAACAAATCCTTGCAAACGTCCGACGAGACGCATTCACACATACACTTCGATACAGTATAGTAGGGCAGTTTCAGGTGATAATGTGGACACGCTGGACAAAAGCACTATTTTTTTTTTCAGGTACTTTGTTAGGTACAATAGCTTTAAGTTTTTGATGGGAAGCAACTCCTCCGTCGGCCATCTTTAATTTTAGGGCGGCAATTTTGAATTATTCGTTTATCATTAATATCTTGAGTTCTTAATAACGTTGACTCACAAACTTAGTGTCTAAATATTCATATTCATATTCATTCGTCTTGACGTTCAAATAGGTATTTTATGTTATGCAACATTTTATAACCTCTGTGTAGGAGCACCATAAGTGGAAGTCGGGATAGTCGGCAGTACAATCAAGTGTAAAAATATGGGTGAATACGAATTCCCATAAATATGTCCCATAGCTCTTAGACATAAATAACACTCGTATAACTAGACTCGACAGGATATCTCTTCCTTCCGGACCTATATAGGTTCTTATAAGGCCGACTTCAATAAATGGGAGTTCTGGTATGTTTGTATGTATGTTTGCGTTTTGCATACTACCGCAGAAGTCAGTAATAAACCAGTCGGTAAAGCATACGGTTGTGTTACTTGCTATCGCTCCCGGTCTGCGAGATATCATTGGCGACGAGGATGGGAGCTCTCGATCCTTTATACGTCGTTGTACGTTTATAGGATTAAGGCAAATTTAAATTTTCAATAGAGGATAGGAGGGGGAAAATGATTGGTCACCTTATACGACATGACGCTTTTATTAATAACATTTAAGAAGACAAGCGAGGAAGGGGAAGACCAAAGATATGTTATATGAAACAAATAAAAGAAAAAGTAGAAGGCTCATCATATAAAGGAGTCAAGGAGGCGGCCCAAGACGGACTCAACTGGAGGAAGCCACACCGACAAGAGTCTCGCTCTTAAATTTATGATAACGATTCTTATTAATAAAATTCGGCCCATCTAACAGTGCCAAAAAATATTTACCGGTATACCAATGTGAATCTATTTTTATTATTGAATAAGCTCAATTCGAATATCATCAGTAGCGAATAAAGCACTTTCGTAAAGTGATGAAAATTATTCAAATGTGCTATCACGACGTGACATGCCCATTAACGAACGAGCAGAATGCATTTCAATTAATACTAACCGTAAGCGACACATAACAATACTAAACATTTAAGGCCGTATGTATTCGCTAGATATACTAGACTTATGTCGTTTGGGAACCGAGATACTGGTACAATAAGCTAAAGGTCATTGTCAATACTTTTATGCAAATAGAGTCCTCATTCCAATACAATATGGTGCCATGTCACGAACGATGGCGATTGGGTCATTAGATATTCGCTATAATAAGCGATAATCGTACTCCAAATTGCAGCATCCGATTTTCTGAAAATTGACTGACTTCGACTAAAGCTGTCGAGTACATTTTCAAAGTGACTCAATTATGTCTTAATTTGAATTGAAAACAAGAATAATAGTTAATAAAACTGGATCCCGACCACAGAATACTAAGTTAAAGTTTTTTTTTATAAAGCTAGCCTTAATTATTTAGTTATACTGGGCGTTTCCGCAAGTCGACATCCAGTCTGCCTATTTTAAGCTAGCCTTATTTCGAAGTGTTGATACCTCATTCATCAAAATCGGTTCAGTATCTTAAACGCTACGTAACTACAAACATAGCGTGTTAAAACCATATCCCTTCCTTTCGGGTAGTCGGGCAGTATAATATGACACTGCGAGGAAAATAATTGAACAATCGTGGAATGAAAAAGATATTAACCTCAATTAGTGATATAATTAAGGTAAAATTTTAAATCGGATGTATTTTTTTCATAAATAATAGCTGTCAAGTGAGCTCGTGTATCGAGGGTTCCGTACATGTAGGTATATATACGTATACGTATAGCTCGTCAATCACAGGAATCGAGGCACTAAAATTTTCCCACTGAATTGAGACAAACTTAACTTTTTTTTCTTACATTCCATAGGTTACCAATTGGTTTCTTATAAGGGTTATTTTAAACCTTTAAGGTACGGAACCCTAAACACAGACTTTATATTTATGTTTATATTATTTACCTGATGATTATTTAATTAGCCGTGCGAAACGTCAATAAAATGTAAAAAACGAAATCGTATACCTATTGTTACGACATTGATTATACAATACCTACACAATATCTGTAAGAAATGGGGATACCTAGATGCGAAGATTATGAATTATAATTTTAAAATAATTTATTATTACTAAGCCATTTATTATTTAACTATTAAAGTATTTTATATTTTTCTTTGAGTGGATATGATGTGTGCATTCAATTCCTTGTCAAATTGACACAGTTACGGTGCCAATTGTAATTTTAAAACTTACTTTAGAATTCTACCCCGTTATGAGAGAACTCGATACCGACCCGAGCCGAGAAAGTTGGAGCCTACCCCGATTGCCGGCCGCTGAAACAGCCAAATGTCTCATAAAAAGAACACGCCGTAATGCTTGCACGTCGTGATGCTCGAGGGTGTAAGGGGCCGTTTACATTTTTCACCGTACTAATTTTATTTGACCCGCCCTGAATATATTATGTCCAATTATTACGCCCACCCTCCGCAAGCGTTTAATGCCAACAATGAGAAATTTTTTCCTCCCTTAAATGTTAACATTAAATTCAGCTGAAAATGTTAAAAATCTGATATCATTACCTTTTATTGCTCATTAAGGTTTGCTCTTATTTTTCCTTTGGGCGTTAAAATTACTGACACATTTACCAGGGCCAGTGTCAATGGTTCTAAGTGGCCTTTTATTAAATTATACTTGGCTTTTAATAAATAAGACAATTAATTTTGGAAGTTAAAACCTTAATCCGCGTTATTAGCATTTTTTCCCGCTTAGTGATGTCTTTTAGACAGGCATTAATAAACGTATATTTTTACCAGGAAAACAGAGATGTTCGCCTCTACCACGCATCAGTCAAATTAAATTTAAAGAAACATTTTCGTTGGTTCTGATACACAACAGTCTGTGTGTTTCTATATTGTCTTATCTATTGGGAATACAAATCGATTATGAGTGTTCAGACAACAACTTGAAAACTCCGAGAATGTCTAGTCTGACCCGCAAATATATTATGTAACTCTTACAATTTGGTCCATACGATAGACTATTCTTGTTCACCATCTCTACACCTTCCTACGTTACCGTGATAAAGTAACATAATTATGTTATTTTTTCTCTTTTGCAGGCTAAGAAAAGTCAAAACGACCCGTGGAGGAAAATAAATAGAAACACCCCCCCCCCCCCCGGTAATTACATGGTTCTGAAATAATTCTGTCTTTGTTCACACCGTTTGCCAAAGAAATAAAAGGAGGGATGTAAACACTTAATAAAATAATCAATAGTGAAGTATTTTCTTGAAAAAGGATTAAGAATTTAGTCAAATAAAAGGAACGCAAGAGGTTAAATAATCACAAAGTTTTAGGTGTTCAAAGTTGTAAGAGAGATGTTCTGTCCCGTTTCCGCAAAACGTTCATATGAAACTGAAAATGCTAGTGATTTCTCTCTCTAACATTAAAAACGGTTGTAGTTTCCAAATTTTCTGAGATATTTAAATGGGATTTTCGTCATTAGGAATATTTATTTTCCTACTTTCTTTTGAAGTAATTATAAAATTTGATTCTACACCCCTATTGTAGTATCTCCGTACACGCTAATTGTGTAACTCAAGTGTGAGTCGGAGCAAAAACAAAATTCTCACTTTTTTATAACTTACTACAATACACTAAAGTGCTTTTGTATGCAAGATGTATCTACTTTTTAACCATCTTGCATTGTAATAAGATGAAATAATGGATTTACCTATTTTATTGTAGTCAACAGTACATGCACAAAAATTTGTAGTGTTTCACCACTTTAGTCTATACGTACGTACGTTACACGTAGAAATATTGGAATGCTGTTTAGCATAAGAAAGTTTTTTAGCATACTTCGTATTCAAAGTAGTAAAGTAAATAAATATGTAACACAATATCATAATACATAACTCCTGAAAGTAGCGAGTGGGAATAATAAAAAAAGGTGATTTGACTTCTTAACTTACATTCCTTCCATTGTTAAGAACTGGGTAAAAGAATTTCTCGTGCAATTTGGTGCATAATTCTACCTGAAACAAGAAAAAAATGTATTAGTTGTGCATTCTACAAAAATAATTCATTTACTTACAAAGAAAAAAATGTTAGTGTCTAGGCTAATGACCAGAAACCCCAAACTCCGCAAATATAAAACCGTAATAAGACCAATTTTGATGTACGGGTGCGAAGCCTCGCACTGACACAAAAAGAAGAGCATGCACTGCTAGTGGCGGAACGGAAATTCTACCGCAAAATTCTGGGAGAATATAGAACTATATATTCTGGCAGAAACGATATCCCAAAGACACCAACGATTTTGACGATCGTGCAGTCCGGAGCGTATTCGGGACGTCCAGCTGATCGAAGACCGGTTGGGCGAACTTAAATTAGACAGAAATGGCCTTGTACAGGGGAGGCCTGGCGGTATTTAGTGTCGGAGGCCAGTAAGTACTTACAAAGAAAAAATCACGAAATAAATACAGCATGCATTCTGACGATATCCACCAAGGCTCACCTTACATGTAATAACGGGGTAGTGGTTGAAAAATTCGTTGAAACGAGCATGCTTCCGACAGCTCAGTTGGTTAGAGCGAATGGCCGCGTATGCCAGAAGGTTCAAAATTTAGATCAGGCTCGGAGCAATGCATTTTCAATAATTATGTTTTTGAAATGAATATTCAACAACTTCAGGAATGGAGCGTTTCGGCTTATTGGATGTTTATCCTCTTGTACGAATACCCATGTTGCTACGATTACCCAAGGTTTCCGTCATGGTCTTTGCATTAGGTGCTTATACCGCCTTGAACATTACTACCTCTTCTTCTTGATGTCTTCTGCTTAAAATGCTTATTTAATGGTATTCTTCTGTGAATAAAATGCCCTGCGATATCCCAGCTTTCTACGTATAATTAGGTAGTAAGACCATCGGAGACGCTTTGCCGCTAATCCTATAGCTAATATTTAATGGGAATGATTAAAGCGATCGGTGACGCCGGGCGGCTAACTGGCAATTAATCGCTAATCTAAGGTGTCTCATACGTTGTAGTGTCGGTCAGGCCATCACTAATTTACGACGTGAAAACCCTCTTACGCAAGGCAAGATTACACATTTAACTAAGTTATAGTCTGTCCATTTTTTACCATACACTTTACACGGCTGGGCGTAATCTGAGTTTGTTGCTAAGAATGAAGAAGAATGCTTTAATGATGTGTATTTTGCTTGCTTCACTATATTGGTCATTGTGTGACACGGATAAATTCCTGTGAACATTCGACTTACTCGCTGTATATATTTACTTCACTTGTAAATACCCGCTACACCGTCAATACAAAGGATTTTTAAACTTCATTTACCTACTCAATAAAAGTGTCACTGAAATCGCATCAAAAATAAATAAACTTAATTAACAACGTATTAAACATTCAAACAGGCATGTTTACACTTGTTAAAAACGACAACTGCTTCCGTCGGAAACTCCACAGTTAATTCTGTGTTCAGTAAATCCGACATTACAATTGTTTTATCTAGTAATAAATAAATTACTCCCGATAATCCGGGGAAATAAAATAAACAGACAGAGCATTAATTACTTGGCATTTAATCAACGACCCGCTCGCACGGTATAATGACTCGGATAGGATAAGACAGCTGAAATTCGGAGGCACTCAGTCGAACCAATCCAATAATAGCGTGCTTCGATCGTTCCAAGTATAACTGCCCGGGAAGCCTCGCTGCGGCCTGCAGTGCTAATGGACCCATTGTGACATTTGTTTTTAAATTTAAACCACCGGCTGACCTACTCCGCCAGACAGTTCCCAAATTATCATGTCCTCCTACTTTGGACGATCCAACCTACAAAACGCTAATGGAATGGATCATACCATCATACTCTAATTTAACTTATTAAAACTGCAAATGGACCACTTAGTTGTGTTAAATTAAAGCGGTTGGAATAGAATAATAATATTTTATAGGTACCGCAGCAAATATGAAATTGCGGTCATAAAGTGGCTTTTCAGATACCTAATATAATAATAATAAATAATAATAATAATAAATATAAGGGGACAATCTTACACAAACCAACCTAGTCCCATAGTAAGCTCATGTAGACAAAAGCAATAATGTCATGTAGACTATTTTAGTGTCACATTTTCGACGTTTCATTTCCTTGTCGGTCACGGGCATGACTTTGACGTCTATAGGTAGTTTGGCATTGCTATTAACAAAATAAAAGCGCACTTAGAACGTTGGCATAAGCCGTGTACTTAAATACTAGGTAAATGACTCGAGGAACGGGGAGCGGCGCGGCGTGCCGGAGCGGAGCGGCGTGCCGGCGCGGCGACGATCGGGCGCCGGCTTACGAGGCTGGTGGGCGCACCAGCCACAGCACCGCCGTAGTGCAATACGCGCCCGCACTGTCTGCATTCTCCATGCGATTGCACTCGACATTGCTCACAAAAAATAGGACAACACTTAAACGCAGTCGCCACGTGAGGCGAAAATGAGAAATTCATTTTCCACCGGCTAGTCTCTATAGGACACTTAAACTGCATCTTAGAAATAAACGTATAATTTCCTCCTTTAGGCCGGGTTTCATAAAGACCGAGAAAAATAAACATCACTTGTATCTCAACGCGAGCATGTCATCTAGCGCGGTGACGAGCTCGCGTTTCTTAAGATGCTGACGTATACCTACGTAAACAACGTCCGCGCTATTTACGCGGCTAGGGCCTCGATGCAATGCGTCTCTTTTCATCCCAATCACTTTTTGATATATCTCGCTCGTTCTGACACTTTAGCACGGCGCACGTGAAAGCAAGTGCGCGATGTTAAAGTATCATTGGGATGTGAATGAAATACACCGAATGCATCAGTCCGTAACGCGTTCTTGGCGTATTGAAATGATATCTATAGTTTTGCTGCATACTGTCCCGTTTACGCTAACCCATCCACGTGTGTGTGAGCGATGCTGATATTCAAATGGGATATAAATAGATTTGTGATTGTAAAAGAGTAGTTGCTAAATCGAGGCCCAGAGCTACCCATCAGTGTACAAGATACAAACGAATATTAACTTTGAAACAACTATGTCCGCGAAATTGTTTCTAGGTAAATAATTAGGTACTATGCGAAACAATCTAGATGCAATCTAGATGCTCATCGCGTTGTTATTATTTGGTTCTGTTTTCTAAACAAACTCCGATTGTAGCCATAATAGGTGCACTACCTGTTCTGCAGGTGTCGTGTTTCTGGAATTCTGGTGGTGACTAAGGTCGCCAGAGGTCCTAGGATACGTGATGTTGAAAGTGAGAGACCTTAATTTGTCTCTTACTGTCGAAACAACAAATCATCAAGTGTATAAAGGGTAGGCAACGCGCTTGCGTCCCAAGAGGAGTCAGAGTATGTCCTTGGACAACAGTGCATGTCTGCCATCAGGCTGTGCTTGTTTGTCACTGGCGTGGTACTAAAAATCTCCGAGATTCCGCTAAAAAACTATACGTTTAGTAATAAGAAAAACTACACCGCTCCGAGCCTCCTTTACGAAGTTTTAAAAGTGTATAAGTTCAGTTATTACCCCTGACTCATACACCTAACCTTATTTGTTATAACTAAACTATGTACTTACAAGTTTAAGGCGCCGTAGGTTCAGCGAAGTGAAGCGAACAGGGTTTTTTAAACAATATAATGCGTCTGTTTATAATAATACGGTTTCAAAAAAATACGAATAGTAATTTTGAGGCTTTTCTTCAGGGAGATCAGTGAATCAAAACATGATTAAGCAATTTTCGCTCGACAGAAATAAAACACGAACATACATAAAGGATCTAAAATACACTTAAAATATTCGTAACAAATTATGCACAAAAGCTAAGAATATTAAAACGGCTTCTAAAAATCGGCATTATCATGTTTGAGAGAAATCGGTGATTACTTTTTTATTTATTTAATTGGACAAAAAATTTAAATTAAAAAACATGATATCCGCGCTTCCGAGCACGCACTTCCATCTCGCTCACGCTTATGCTCAGTGAGAGGGAGAGAAGACCATAACCTACGGCGCCTTAAAAACCCAAAAGAAAACTTTGTGATTAAATTTCAGAAAATAATCCTCTATCGTACTCGTATTACAAAAAGCTACGTTTTCTAACACGTGAAGGTAACAACCACTAGTGCACTCACAGATATTATATGCTCTCAGAGTGCACTATAAGTAGATCGCGCGAGCCAGCCTTAAACGAACGACGTAAACTTACTTAACTTCGCTCTTGTATATTACTTTTATATTACTTTTGTATATTAAGGTAACGGCGTCTATTACCGGGGGTATCAATTCGGCTACCATTACCGCGGCATTTTCAAATACGCATTTTAAAAGCAAACCGTTGGATTTACAATAAAACATACTTTACACAAATTAAGCCTAATTTAGTTGACTAACAGTCCTGTTTACGCAAATGTGTGTGAATGAAATAACAAGCACGCAATCCGTCAGTTTCTGCGACGGCGGCGTAGGAAGAGGTTGTGTCATACAAACGCATGGCGTCACTGGTAAGTATACCCGAATCTTATTTATTATTTCATGCAATACCTATGACAATTGAACAAATGCTATGGATTTTAAATGGTTATCTATAGTTTTCTGCACAACTTTCGCGTACTCGTTATATATTTTTTGGCCTGGAAATTCATTTAAAATGGAATATAAAATACAGCGGTGATAGACGCCATTTTTAGTAGGGTAAACTAATACCGTGGCATACCACGGTAATAGTTAAGTCGGCGATTTGCTTCTTTGTGCTTTATCTTTTTTATATGTCATCGATTATAAAATCTCTTACAGCTATTCGAATCTTGATCTATAGACGCTTTTAAAGAACTATTTCCGTGGTATGGAAAGTATCCAACAAACCCTTAATTTTTAACCAAAACTTTAGTACTGAATCTGCAGTTTCTATGGAAACCCTTATTTTGTCATGTCGTTTAAATATTGTAATAATTAACTATATTTACTTACCAGTTATGTGATTCTGGTTTTATATCAAGCTTGTAATATGTATGTTTGATTTGTAATGAAAATACAATTGTATCCTAAAGTTTTTATGGATCGGAATTAGATTTTACAAAATTCCAAATTAAGTCTATTACCGATGGTAAGATCCCACAACAATCGGTAATAGTAACTATGGGATTTTTTTACCGACCCATTCAATATTTGTTTGGGTCGGTAATAGGTTAAAAAGAAGTATCTATTACCGAGTGACATTTTAGTTTTCTCTTAAAATAAATCACATCTAGGGTTCCGTTCGTACAATTTCATTTGATAAAATTGATTTCTCTGGTCCGTATTATTAAGATGTTTGGTGAACGGAGATAATAACATATCCCAGCAAAATTTGTAAATTAAATAAAGTCCTAAAACATTCAAACAACCCGGAAACGACACATAAGTATAGATAAAGGTGTTACTTACCTACACAAAACGCAAAATTTATTATATAATATTGTTTTCGAGTCATTTAGCCTGTTAGTATGCTCAGTATTGTACTTATTAGGTTTTTTATAATACACCGTATTTTATTTATTTAATCTTTGAATACAAAATACCGAATCCATAGTATAATGTAATGTAACTGTGATTTAATAAAAGGTAGTCTTTACCTGCTATATATGCAAATAGTAGTTATTCTTATAACCAGTGGACATCATTTTGTTGATTTAAGTATGTTTTATGTTTTCTTTATTTTTATATAGTACGGAACCAAAGTCATGAATATTATTTTAAACCTCGATATTGGGTGCCGAATTGTGTATCAGGTGACTATTACCGATGGTAGAAAATTGCTGCTTTTTGTACCCTCGGTAATAAAAGCTAATTTCGCGGTAATAGAATCACATCCCATCCATTACCACGGTAATAGAAGATTCTCCTTTCGTGGTTTCAATAATTATTTTATCAAATATAATAAACTAAAATTGGTTCAAAAAGTTACGACTCTGAAAGTTAAATAAACATTCTTCAATAAAAAAAATAATCTAGGACGTTAAGGAGCTTTCATACCCATGATTTTTTATAATCATTTGAAAACTATCTCGCGTACCACGGTAATAGGCGCCGTTACCTTACTTATGCTTAAACAAGATTTCAAATACTTTTAAAATAACTCACTGGCCATAAAAACTGTCCAATTCTTTTAACCTTTTCAGAGAATCAGCCCAGAACCATGAAAACTGTGTAAGGTCTGTTCATTAACTCAACGGAGTAAAATGTCGTTTCATGTGTTGTCAGTTTTGTACATCTCTTAAATAGTGATGTGCGACAACATATAATTACCGAAATATTTTAAGGGGTAGGATACCTATATTTAAAGAAGTCCTCATAAAGTTAACACATTATTATATTAATTCCGTATCGGTACATTAATTCTTGTAAATAACTTGTTTCAGCGCGGCTATCACAGTCCGCCCGCCGCGAACAAACGCTTAGAAAGAGGTGGATAGTAATAAGCCAATGTAGCCGAGCGGTGAGGCGCGCAACTTTTAACTGGGAGGTCGTGGGTTCGAACGAAATATCATTTGATATAACGTGGCATTTCAGTGAGGGAAAACATCGTGAGGAAACTGGTCTAATTTCAATAAGGCCTAGTTTCTCCTCTGGGTTGGAAGGTCAGATAGTAGTTGCTTTGTTAAACTAGTACAGTATACATATATAATCATCATATAATCACACCTATTTCCTTGAGGGTTAGCCAAAGATCACGGGTTTACACTTGATACGATCTTGACAAATCTTTCTTGCTTCATTCAATACTTGCACATGCTCGTTGGTTTAGGGTACTCTTGACCTGTCTTTTCTTCAGGATTTCTCCGATTTGGTCGGAAAAAGTTCGACGTGGTATTCCCCTTCCAACTGTACCATCAACTTTTCCCTCATACACTCTCTTTGTTAATCTTCTTTCATTCATCCTCTCTACATGTCCATACTATCTTAGGATGTCATTCTAAATTTTCGTCACTTCATCTGCAGTCACTCCACATCTATCTCTTATTACACTATTTCTTATTCTATCCCTCAAATACACCCCACACATACTTTGCAACGCTCTCATTTCCACAGCATTCACTTGACTCGTATGTTTCTTCTGCCACAGCCAACTTTCACTACCATACATAAGTGTAGGAACTAACACTCCCTTAAGCACAGCAAAAGTAATTCAAAACTAGTGCCTACGCTAAATCTTGCAATTAGGATTAAGCGGATCTCCTTTGACCTCGTTTGAGCACTATACCAGAAAAACGCTACGAGAATGATGAGAAAAAGATGGGGATAGACATTTCTCGCGCGCCGTCCCGTGATCATCATCATCATCATATCAGGCGAGAGACATCCGCTGCTGCATATAGGCCTCCCCAAAAGAGTGCCACAATGCGCCACCCGCCAAGCGAAGTGGGCAGCAATTCTGCCGCAGCAATCCTCAAAATAGCCATCCTGAGTTGCTCCTGACTTCCACTATGAACTTATTCGTGGCAAACAAGTAAAAATTATATTATGATTATTAAGTGTCCCACTGCTGGGCACAGGCCTCCCTCTTTTTCTTCCACACATCCCTGTCCTAGGCAGACTCCCACCAGTCTTGGTCAAAGACGTCAAGCTCGTCTGATAATATAAACAATAAGAAAATTTCTTCGAAACCTTATTTCGCTGCATTTTATCCGTCGCGGATGAAATCTGTCGCGTGTGGCCGACTCGTCGGAATATGGCTATGGAATACCGCCCGTGTGCGGTAGACCTAAAGTACCCTATTAGTTATATACAGCAAAAGCATCGAATGCAATAAAAATACAAAATATATGGCAATTTTATTACCGATTACTGAGGTTGAAACCAGAAACCGCACTGTTCATCATAAGCGGGCATTATTTGAATGTTTGACATTTGCTACCTGTCATAGTACTCCGTTAATAAATGAACAGATTTTAGTTACTTTCCTTGCCTACTTAAGGGGATGCCTTGATTCGAGTTGAACACGCCCCCTAGACAAAGACACGCTTATGCCTTCCACGCACGAGAAAAAGAGATGTAATACTCTTCGGGAATGGCTTTTTTGGACGAATTTCGATAATACCAAATTTAGTGAAGTTTTATTTAAATTTCACTACGTGAGATTTTAGATAATGTATGGTTTGAGTGAGTAGGTTGAGTAGAAAAGACTCAATTTTAGTTTTTTTTTATATCGAGGAAATTTTAGGCAATCATATAGTCAAGAATTATATATCTGAAAATCAGACCTTACTTCTTAATCTAGTCAGAACGGCGTTTCAAAGCACGCGATAATTTCCAATGCACCGCCTATCCCATAAAAACCTTTAATTTAAAACTTAAAATGTTTTTGATTTCTAACATTCTACCTAGTCATAGACAAAAATTAAATCAAGTTTAAAAATCTCTCACATAAAAAAAAAATATTTTACCAAGAAAGCCCATGATCTGGGTTTATTAAGTAATTTATAATGTAAAAAAGTTTGGAAATAGTGTTTTTCACGAAATCGTGTTATAATAGAGAGCTTTTTAGTCAAAGTGCCGTGTTTAGAAATAAGGTACGAGATTAAGGGCCTGTTTCACAATCGCCGGATAAAGTTATCTGTCAGTTAAAATTATTGCTATCCTTTTCTTCCGTCATATAAAAGAAAAGTGACAGCCAGCATTTATCTGACGGATGTGTTTTAACTGGAGATTGTGAAACAGGCCCTAAAACACAAATATGACACTAATATCATCATCACATGTTAGCAAGAATCGTTGAGTTACACAAAGTGTTTGCAATCCGTAAAAATAATTTACTCAGTGAAGTTCACACAGAAAAATAAAACTTGAACCAAGAAATTAGGAAGACCGGCATCGACAATATCTTTAATGAAACAGATATCAACTTGAACTAGGGTAGACCGGGGTCAATAGTACCACGGGTCAATAGTACCATCGCCTATAACTCTGCAACCACATCAAAATATGAATGTGTGTGTATACACCAGTGTGCCTTGAGCGTGTTTCTACCTGCTCCTTAGTCGGCGACTCGCTGCCGTGCGAAAAGCATGTGCTACACGACGATTTGCATTTTTAACTGACCAAAGTAAGCATTTACGATTTACGTTTTGTATTAGTGTTTATAATGTAATAGTCGTAGTGTGAAAGTTGTACTGAATTGTGTTTCTCTAGTTATTAAAGTTTTTAATGTGTCACAGTGTGGGGGTCAGTTAGATATGGAAATCGAGATTTGTGAAGGTTTGTGAGTGCGAGTAAAAAAGGACAATTGTACCACAACCCTCGGGGTTAATTGTAACGTTACAGTTGACCCAAAGTTTTTACACGACTGCTAAAATAAGACAATTGAAACTAATTATTTTTGTAACAAGTTACATCTCAGGTAGGTATTTTATGTTATACCTATGATTCATCCCAATGATTCATACGATACTCCGAGATGCATATACATTATAATACACGCAATGCAATCCGTTTCAATTGTATTATTTAAAATTTATTTGTGGTGAAGGATGGGGTTGATTGTACCAGGGGTCAATTGTAACTGTATGGGATTATTAATTGTTAAGTAATTCGTTATTTTGTTGCATTGAGATGTTGTTATTGCTTGAAAGGTGTGTGCTCTGAGCACCCCTTAGTTCATTTTTTATATTAAGTCGTAATATGTTTCAAAAACTTGGAAAATATTATATTACGTTTAGTTCAACTGCAATGCTACCTTTGTCGAGTGTAAATACGAGTTTCTATAATTAATACTGATGTAACGTAACAGACTGATTCGTCTTAAGAAATTAACAATAATTACTGATTGATTAAAACATTATTTTGGGTTTTATTTACCTCTGATTATCTGGTGCAATTGACCCGTACTCGGGGTCAATTGTAACACAAGGACTTCATGAACAAAAACTCAATTTACACCATTCTGGTGCGATTAAATGAAAATATTTTTCTAGATTCTGATAGCCAATGAGACGAGAATGTTACATCCTAAGCTATTTTTACGTCGTAGCTTTAGATTCTGAGTTATAGGTCATTATTTTTAAAGTGATACCATTACCCCCGGTCTCCCCTAAGATTTTTTTCTGAAGTCTGAAGAATTTAACATCTTCCTAATAAATTAATATTTTACCTCGAATCAAGTTTGTATTTTTTTCTGTGCTACTTACGACCAGTAAGTATCTTTCAGTAGTTTCGGTTCTGTGATAAGCCAGTCAATCAGGACATAAATATTTTATGCGCTTATATTATGTTGAAGAACGCAGTTCTACCTACATTATAATATTATCAATAGAAATGAACGGAAAAATACTTCAACTAAAGCCAATACTGATATGAGTTTTGGCAAACAAAATAGCGTATCGCGGAAATGGTTGCGACTGTGCAGTCGGTATTGCGACGCGGCTATCTTGTAAGGCTGAAAACAAACATCACTGCGGAGAGGTGCCTCTGAATCTCCGACAGCCGCTACGTTACTCACAAGGCATTCACCTCACCTCTGACAAAACCATTTAAGTCAGACCTCCGATTACGTAGTTATTACGTAGTTGATGTATACGTCAAAATATAATAGCGGTGAGCGGTGAGATATGGTGAAACGGGTATTGGAATAGCATGGCTGACGCGCGCGCTGCCTTCCCGCAGATACCTATTACGCCGTCTAACCGTCTGTTTCATTTGACACGAGGATTTTATATCTTTTTCATATCTCATGCTCTGAAAGTGGGTGGTTGTTGTTCTAAAAAGTGTGCTGAAAGTGATACCAGAAACGTATCACTTTCAGCACACTCTAGTGCCGAAAATTAGTGTATTCCAGTTAGTCCTCGCCTTATAAATATTATCCGGGAACTAATTCTAATAAATATCAATACTTACCCCGCCACTGACAAAAGGAAATTCTTTTATTCTTACTAGTTCATAAATTTTATTTTATTTAATATAAAATAAGTTTATGTTGTAAATTCATTACTTTTTCACCCCAGAAGCTCGAACAAGCATATTTTGCTGCGTGAAAACAGTGTGCAAAATGCGATTTTCCTCACTCCGTGAGACAAAGTAGCTTTTTAATTTTGGTGCAGAGGGGTGCGTCCCACGAGATATAACAACAATATATATAATTTCATATTAA
The DNA here is from genome assembly GCA_945867215.1 of Epinotia demarniana. Lineage (NCBI taxonomy): Eukaryota > Metazoa > Arthropoda > Insecta > Lepidoptera > Tortricidae > Epinotia > Epinotia demarniana. The sequence continues at coordinate 19,464,489 of OX244266.1, read as the reverse complement.
TAACGTTCACAAGATATAATGAACGTTAGCTATAACAACAATACCAATACTTTTATAAGGAATAACGGTCAAATGCCATAATAATCATATAATATAACGTTTTTTTCTATAACACTCAAATTGACTAATTTAATTTCGTATAACGATCATAACATATAATATCTTTTCGTATAACATACATAACGTATAAACGATCATAACGCATAGTATATTTTCGTATAGGGATTATAATACAGAAAATTAGGTTAGGGCAGCCAGGAAGGGGGGAGGGGGGGGCGGAGCCACCTACAAAGGGGGCTCGGTGGGCGAAGCCCCTCGTAGTAAAAAAACAACAAATATTCTTTACATTGGTATTACTTGTAGGTTAGGTTAGGGTTGCCTTGTGTCCCTTAGTGCGGAAATAGACACCCCGCAAAGCGGGGTGGCGTCAACACGCTGGCGGTTAGGTAAGTGTTTGATATCAAAATAAATTTAATTTCAATCTTACAAACGTTTAATGCAGTTGCAGTCTTCTCGCCCGGCTTAACTCGCAAATCCAATAAAATTTGTGATTTACTTGTCTCTTTTTTACAAAAACTGTAACCATTGTCGTGCAATTTAATTGCTCCTTTCGCTTTTTTGAATACTTCACATTTGAACGCGTTATTTATGATTTAATACACAACACATACACAAGTAAAAATCAATTGTGTCAACCGACTAAGATTACCACTAAATCATATTACGTTTATACCCCAACCCACAACGTTGTTTTAATAATAATTAATACTTACCTACAGGACATTAAAATAACTGAAGGCGATTATACCTACTAAACGAGCATTATACTGTTTGATGTTAGATAAATTGAATAATATATATTATAAACCTTAGCTGTTATGAATATTATACGCTTTAATCGATATATCAATTGATATTATATCTAAAGTACGTAAATTATATATTTTGACATTATACCTTTCGTTCGTTATGTGCAATGAACGTTATACTAACAAACAAACAAACGTATACACAGTGAGCGTATATATTATGACCGTTATATGATAAGTTGTTATACCTCGTATTACTTACCCGGTGCAGAGCACTGACATTTCGTCGTATGGTGTCTATTACAAGTTCAGAATATTTGAACTTTATTAGCACTGTCCCTTTCATTCCATTACGAAAAAAGAAAATGGTAGACATAGGTAGATCCATAGTTCGACCATCGAGTTTCAAAGTAGACCCCCCAAAAAAGCGGATAACAAGTAACACATTCGAAAACTATAAAAATTAACAAGTTTAAATTACCAAAATAATTATACAAAGGAATTTTAAACTAAAGAACATTTAAATAAAAGATCTCAGAATAAACTCTGTTTTTTATAACAAATATGTATGAATTTTACTAAGCTAGCTACTTAATAATTCTAGTTTAAAGTGTTTAAACAATCTTAAATTCTATGAGCGTATACCACAGATGCAGTTACCGAACGCAAGCGCGAGACCCCGCCCCTTTTAAAAAGTTGCGCGCTGTTAATTTGTTTGAGATTTTATTTCGTGAGATGCGAAAAAAGAGTCCACTCAGCACAATGTCGAGCCACAGAAGATGACTCGACGCTGATATTATGTGGATCCTTGAGTTTCACGTCACAGGACTGCACAAAAGATATTTTGTAAAACCCAACTATATTATGTATATCCTTCGTCATTCTTGCATTATTGATATTGGTTTTAAATAAAAAAATAATAATAGGATAAATCAATTCTCTATCTAACTATTAAATATAGTAAACTCAGTGACGTGACGAAGGCAATGTTTTAACAACAGTACCTACGGCTAGTTTTTGGTGTGCACGCGAGATACACGTAATATGCTATAAATGTGTGCCCTTGTGATAATGATAAATATTTCAAAAATGACTCGCAGATGTCAGTAAATTTTAACAATAACACGGTTATTTTTAGTGATATGTTAGTGTCACGCGACTGAAATATCCTTTGGTTTCTCGCGCCTTGTCTCACCTTTCTAGTATTGACTAACGGCGCGGCCGGCGCTGAGGAGTTAAAAGAAGCAGTAACCATAGAGGAAATTATTATGTACTGGCAGTAACTAACGCCTAATTAAGTTTCTTCCTGAATAATCTTGAGACGAATAGGTACGTGATACTATGATATGGGTAAGGCCGCGAATTTTGACCAATGTGACATAAAACTAACATAAAAAAAATACGTGACGTTACTATAAAACGTAACATAAGTTGTTGTTAAGCTTAGATCACACCTGTTAATGTTCAAAAAAGAATAATTACAAAATAAATTATTTTCACGACAGCATTTTTTAAAACTAAGTAAATGCTTTAAAAAAAATTAACTAAATATTTATCAATAGGTTTTCATTTTCAAAAAAGTTACTCGACAAAAAAATCTATAATGAAAACCTCTGCTCACAAAACTTCACGACAATCGATTGGGAAATGCGATAGAGGAAAACAGACGGACGGACGGATGACGGAAACGGGACAGACACTGGACATAACGATTTTTGGCCCAACCTGAAGCATAGAACTTTGTTCGCTTCGCTCGCTCGTTCGATTAAATACTTCCACGCGGACGGAGTCCAGGGCAGAAGCCACGCAGAAGCTCTGCCTGCGACTCCGTCCGCGTGGAACTCGTTTATATCGTAGCTCCATACAAATTTTCACCCTATATTTCACCTCCTTAGGGGATGATTTTTGGGATAAAAACTATTTTTATGTGCTTCTAAAATTTCATCTAAATCGGTTCACTGGTTTAAGCGTGAAGAGGTAACAGACAGACTACACTTTCGCATTTATAATAATACTAGCTTCTGCCCACGACTCCGTCCGTGTGGAACTCGTTTATATCGCAGCTCCATACAAATTTTCACCCCCCCGCCATTTCACTCCCTTAGGGGATGATTTCGTTGATAAAATCTATCCTATGTCCTTCCCCGGGACTCAAACTATCTCTATACAAAATTTCACCTAAATCGGTTCTGCGGTTTGGGCGTGAAGAGGTAACAGACAGACAGACAGACACACTTTCGCATTTATAATATAAGCATGGATATTAGTATGGATTAGTATGGATATGGATAGTAGATGGATTGCTAGCTGATCCCTGTACCTACTGTACATACCTACAATTTCAAATTAATACTTAGTGTATTTGTCGTTGGAAATAAAATAAAAACTCATTTTAGTTCGTATTTATCTGTGTGCACTTCCCTTTACCACATGTTTTCGTCACGTTACACAAAGAATACGTTGCATTTTGTAAAAATGCAACGTATTCGTAACGAAAGTGTAACGTATTTTTGAAAAAATATTGATTATCATGGTGAAATAACGATATTTTGAATATAGTAATACATGCCACCTGCGTGAATAACATTAACCTATCATATGAAAAATTACTGCTTACAAATAATCACTACTTACCCTTTAAATCACACAAGCACTATTAGCGGTATTTAAAAAACTTTGTCCTCGTCACTTTCGTCCGCGATTTATGAACAAACTGAGGAGTTCAGGTTTTCTGTCTGGTGTCGCCCTACTAGAATATGAGTTGCCAGTGCACAAAAACGAATTTCTACCACAATCGGCTATAAATCTAGCTGTATAAAGCGTCACGTAAGTAATTGTAACGAAAACGTGGAATTGTGGTCCCATAAAAGAATGCAAGATAAAACAAGTAAATTATTTGAATTAAAATGTTTAGCAATCGGTAGAACTATCGTCATATCATAAAATTTTATTTAAACAAAAGCATGATCATGAGAAGTTGAAAATCGTGAAAATAACAGGGCTTTAAGTACACAGGGTCGAAAAAAAATATCAACTTTCGTTACGTTTTGGACGGAAACATATTTTTATTATTTATTTGAAAGGATTTAAATCAATTATGTCACTTGCGTTCATGACAGTTTTTATCGCTTGATTTAATAAAAAAAATTGAAACCTCTCGGTGTTCCCAATTTTTTTTTATGAGCATGTTAAATTTGAAACGTCCAAATTGGTCAAAATTCGCGGCCTTACCCATATATTTTTCTATGTGAAAATGTTGTCACTGCTGAGGTGAAAAGTTGTATGTGTTACTCGAGAGCAAAGTATTTTCATCTCGTGCAAAATTAGCACTCGCAGCAAAAACAAACTTTGCTCTCTTGTTGCACAAATAACTATTATCTTAGCTAAAATATTCACTATAGGGTCTATGAGGTGGTGACAAATGGAATACACCCGCAATGCTTTTTTTTAACTCAAAGTTGTGCATGTGAGCTAAGGCAGACACGCATACAGCCACCTCTTCAACTAATACTAATAATAAATACAAATAGTATGAAAATATTTGAATGGACTATTTTCGTCTATCACAATTAAATTATGAAAGTATGTTATTCATGTAGTTTTGACTTTAGGAAATACGAATATGAATACTATTTGGTTATTAAAACGTGAGCAATATTTTTAATTTCAAAATTAAAATTATAGTTTTATCATCTGTATGTCGCGTGACCAAATTACTCCATATAACCATAAGCGCGAGCGAGACAGATATTTGCCTCTTTCTTTAGGACAGGTGAGATGGGACTTTTCTTTCGGCTCGGATGACGTCACAATAATGGCGGCTGCCGTTTTTGAATCGATTACTTTGAATAAACATAATGTTTATTTTTCCGTCTGTGTTTTTTCCACTTTCCTCGTATTCGATATGAAAAGTAGAGTGTTTTAACTCGGGTGAAAGTCAACCATTTCTGACTCGAACCATTGGCGCTCTCACTTCGTTCAAGCGCCAAAATATCTCGTCAGAATTGGGTGCCTTTCAGCCCTTGGTTAACAATCTTCTATTGGAAAATATTCTAAATGTGTCCTATAATTTTAACATAACGGACTTTCTACGGTTTATCCATTTGTCCTTAATCCAAATTCTAACTCTAGTCGAGAGAATTCTTCGGTGCCAAGGCAAGGGAGGGAATATCTTAACTACCACAAAACAAACAAGATAAGGTGCAAGTCTGGCGCATGGTTACATGTGTGTCGTTATCACAACGTTTTATAGACACGGAATAGTGTTTGTGTGCGTGAGCCACGAAATACTCTAAGCAGGTCAACGTTCTTCAGGCTGATGATAGTACTCATTGTTGCCGTAAAACATATAGATATAATCATACACGTTGCTGACAGTGATCGATTGTTGAGAAACCTCAGCTTGGGCAAACATCTCCATATTGAGGCTGAAGACAGAAAAATCTCCTGCCGAGGAAACGATGCATGCGTGTAAGTCAGTGCGTGATAGATCGCGTGGTAAATCATCTCGACTATCTCCTAGCGATCGGTGTAAGTAGGTACAAATCAACAGATTTTTATTCAACGTAGTAAATTCGACTAGTAGCAACTACATTGTAATTTGATTTAGAGGGTGCATGTCCCCTTATTTCACCGACGAACGCATGATTTCGTCGAATTTTCGTTTCATCGAATTTCTGTACTCAGAAACCGTTTACTTTTTTGGTACAGTTTAAATAGGTTAGGTTTGTTTTATAACATTGAAAAGTCTACTGATTCTGAAACAATGGGTTTCGGAAATGAAAATTCTGCGAAACATACATTCGATGGAACAGTTGTCGGTAAAATAAGGTACAACCGATTTAGAATCATTCATTGGAGTGTAAAGCAAAAAAGGATATGTTTTTTTGTTATATTTATTATATGTATACTTTCTAATGACTTATTAAATGTAAATTAAATACTTAATCAGCTCCTCTCGTGTATTTTTTTTTGTCAAAGGGCTTGTTTCTAAATGCTGCTAGAAAGCACTTTGTGCGTATACTCTGTCCTAAAACATTAATTTAATAAGACAAATGAGAAAGATGGAGCTTGCGCCAATGAAGATAATTTACGCTAAATTATATTGTCTCATTCAATTCGCTAATTCAGCCTGTAGAAGTTGTTTATGACAAACCAAATATTTTATGACGCTCAATAGCAATAAAATTATTATCTCTTAAACTTTAAGTATATAAATTACGCGAGCTATTCGCGTAATTTATATACTAAGAGAGACACAATGTACGAATACTGGTCATTAATTTTGATTTGCGATAGCACGATTGTTCCTACATTTTGTATTGTTTACCTAATTAAGAATCAAAAATTAATTGAATTAGGTTACCATACATCTATCAAATATACTGCTTTAAAAAAATATCTACGATTTTTCGTCGTTATTAAACTTGGTACACTGATTGAAAAAAGTTTACATTGTATATTTAGCCAACACTCAAAAGTCGCAGTTACTCATAAACGCCGAACTTGTTAACGTTCCCCATTTGCAAGTTTTAATGCAAGAACAAAGCTCATAAAACTGCTGTATATAGATGATTAAGAAGTGACATTCGGGCAGTAAACAAAAGACTAAACATATATTTCTGCTTTAATGTATCCAACGACACGGTTGCAACTCGCAGCGCAAACTCATCGATATTACGCTCCAGCGGTTTTTATTAAGTCAACTCATGAAAGCACGAGGCGAAATTACGGGACTCAAATCTATGACTGATTGTAAGGACAATTTATGGGCTAATATATTACAATAGCGGTATCTGGCGGTGAAATGCGCCGCTTCGTGGAGCCACATTGTTGCTTCAACCGGCGAATTATGCAATAAATCGTGGCATGCGGACAACGGCTCACTACTAAACCGATCGACGAGATTGTCGACAAGATTTTTAATCGCAATTTATAGCGACCATTGCCACGTGGTTACGGGCGCGTGTAGCCCATCCTACTACACCGTATCATCTTTCTGTATTGGCAACTATCGACCGCGACTTTCCAAACACGTGTTAAATGATAAATCATCACGGCCCACATAAAACCGTGACAACATATTTAACACTCAATCTCGGTTAGCAACAGTATTACAAATTTTATATTTGTGTGAAAAATGGGAAGAAACCTGTTTGACTTAGTACGTGACATTTGTTTAGCCAGGTGCAGCTAAGCATTCGTCGACAAAGTCGTGCCTTTCTGATCAGTCCAACATCTGATAGTTCTCCGAAGAGCCGACCAGGAGCGAAGTGCTAACGGAAACAAATGAACTGTTGCTGAAGGCTATCTAGAGCTGGCACGCGGCGTGAGCAATAAACCACCTTATCTGGTGGAAATAAAATCGTATTTGGAATAAAAGCGTAAAATAAGCAAACAGGTCTAGTTGCTTTCAACGCACTGCATTGCATTCTATTGCATAGCCGCAACGAAGCGGTTGGAAAGACATTTGACACGTCCCCGTGACAATAATATGTGTGTGTAAAGCGGAGCGAAATACAAGTAAATAGGTACGAACGACGCAACATGGCCTTGTACCAGGAGACCTCTGGTTATTCTGCAAAGCCAATATCCCCGTCACATACCTATAGCAATAACAGACATTCCGTTTTTTAAGGTGTTGTTGCAGAATCTGATAGCTTTGTCAGATTATTTGTTAATGCCGGTTGCCAATAATCAATCCACGGATAGTTTTCCTTACCAGCAGTTACATTTTGACAGATTACCCGTAGAAAATGTGTCAAAATGTAACTGTTGGCAAGGAAAACTATGGGTGGATTGATTATTGGGAATCGGCCTTAGTCTCTTTTACATCCTAATGATTCAGATAATTGACAGGCTTAGATTCGATTAACTACGCGACTAGATAAAAACTGCGACATCGTCTTTGGTAAGCTCTCAGATAGCTGACTTTAAGTTGCATAAGTATGTAACGTAACGCGTTAAAAGTTAAACAGTTTAACAAAATCATCAAACCTATTCGAATCCCCTTTTGCTTCGTTTATTAATTACACGGGTGAGTTGTCCCTCCTCCCCCGTTCATTCCGGGGCCCCTTCACCCCCTCAATAAGGCAATAACTTGTTTATCGCACGAGTGCGGAAACTAGATCCCTAACACCGATCGGAAAATATCCTCCAAATTTCCGTCGCACGTTTAACACCTTAATTTATACGGCGTAAACTGACAAAGTTTTCACGGGAAGAATAATAGGCATGATGACACATTTTGAAAAACTGTTCTATAATGTTTAGAAACATTTATTATGTACAACGAATAAGATTTTTCAAGAGAATTTAACAGCTAGGTAAGTAGGCAAAAAATTCATTTTAGTTTTTGAATTTCAAATTGGCGCTAAAACGCTTGTCAGTGTCATGGCGTCCCGAGTGACGTCACGTTTGTATAAACAGAACGCAGACCTTTGTTGTTTGCTACCTAGATCGCTCAATTGCTCATTGAATGAACATAAATTAAGTCTTGCGCGGCCGTGCGAGCGAGACAGCGGGACAATGACGTATGAAGATCTGACAGATAACATGGTTCTATCCCTGTCTTACTATTCGTTCAGTACGTAAGTTTTATCTGTAATCTGTGGTAATGGCCGTTATGGGTATGTATTTCTACAAACGTGACGTCATGCGCTCTGATTGGTGTTTAACATATCATGGCGGGCGTCCGTATTTTTCAGTTTAATTTTATCAAAATAAATGATAATCTCTTAATAATAAAAAATATAAGCAATTTTCGAATTCTACGATTAAAAATTCACTAAGAAATTACCATATTTTAGTGATTTTCAATTACTGTCATCATGCATATTAAGTAAATCCGTTAAGGAAAGGTATACTTTTATTATCACCATTTACTTTGCGAGCTACTTAGCCTAAGGCCACAGCCACAACATACTTAGAGAGCTTTCAAAATGGTTTAGACACTTGACGCACCGTTTCGTATTGTTCAAAAAAAGTGGCTACGTTTTAATTAAATATATAGGGTAGTGAAATATTTGAGTGAAGTGGCTGTGGGCGGGGGACACATTGCACGTAGAACCGACGGCCGTTGGGGTGGAAAGGTTCTCGAGTGGTGACCACGTACCGGAAGGCGCAGCGTGGCTAGGCCCCCTACAAGGTGGACGATGACCTGGTAAAGGTCGTGGTAGCCCACTGGATGCGGGTGGCTCAGGACTGGTCACAGTGGCACTCTTTGGGGGAGGCCTATGTCCAGCAGTGGACGTCTTTCGGCTGATATGATGATGAAATATTTCAGTTCAGGCTTCAACTGAAATATTTGTGCCGTAAAATATTTGAACACAAAGAACTATTTTATTCGAAAGAAAAACCTACCATTTTTTTATTAATACAATTCAAAAGTATACGTAATATGCATGTAACGAAACAAAACATGTAAATGGTGTTTGGCAAGCAATAAATTAGAAATCGTCTTTTTGGTTTACAGCCTCGATTTGTATTATTTATTATATTTTTGTGGTTCCTGCTTATAAATAAATAATAAATAAATAAATATATTATATTGTTAGGTGTAAGAAATTCAAACACAATCTTGTATTGTTTACTGAATAAACATGTCTATGGATATACGTCTATGACGTCAATTTCAGTACAATATTTTGACAGGCAGTGACAAAAAAGCTGATGAGAAACAAAAAAAACTATACGTGTCGAGGGACGGGAGATTTGACATTGTATCTCGTTCCCACTTGTGGTATTGTCTATTTGTCTATGCTTACATCTTTGTCCCGCGTGTGTATGTGTGTGTAAGTCCCTCTATTATATTATACCTCTATGTGCTTAGCCTAATAATCAGATTCATGATGATATTAATTGCTATATAGTACCTACAATTGAGATTTTAAACGATTACTTTCATCGACGCAAATTTCGATAATTTCAGCTCTCCAAGTCTGAGATTTTCACAGTTTTCACCCGCACCAAGCTATTTTAAAAAGCACTCCCTATTTAAATCAATGATCACTTAAAAAAACCTTCGATGTTATTTTGAATACGTTGATCATTTTATGTTTACAAATATTACAAGTTGTATTAAGGTCGGTCAAACAACGAAGATAAATATGTGTGTATGCTTGCAATGAGCATGCAAATAAATACTACACGACACATTTACAGCCTAAAGTGCGTCGTAACGTAACTCATAACTGCACTCGCCCACCAGAAATACTTACTACGATGCACTGCAATATCGAGTAACCTTAGAGGCAAAAACCTATATTATAGTTTGATATCTTAGCTTTGATTTTTCTGATAAAACGTTAATAGTAATTCCTTATCTCGTGTTCCAATTGATTGTGGATGCACCGGGAGGTCGGGCGACAGTGCATCGAAGGGAAGGGTGCGATTAGGGATGACACTTGCCCGCTGACGCACTGATTAAACTTATACTATAGGATAGGATACATCGCAGTCAGTACCTATCTGTGTTTAATTTCTATATTTGACTTCATCAATAATAATAAGCTAGTCGGTAAACTGCATCAGTGTAATAATTATGAGTAAATAAAATGGTACGTAATCTTTTATCACTTTAAATTTGTCTAGTCATAGTTGTGGTATGTGTAGTCATTAACACAGTAGTCATACCGCTGATAGATAACTTTACTATACTCTAAATACAACTTGTCCTCATAATTTGTACATATAGCAGCCGTGATTCGTATGTACGTTAGGTAGATCTAAATGCAGCTTTTGTATGGGAAAATGACAGTTGATTTGTTGGCCTAACACTCGTTTGAAAAGTTGCTTAAGTATGCCTCTGGTCATGTCTGGCTCATGAATTTTCTTGATCAAACTAGTTAACCTTCGTTATAGAAGTCTAAAAACGCGCAGCGAAGGAAAATATTTAGTTAGATACTGAAAAGTAATCCATACTGTAAATATACATCAGCGAGCGTTCACGTTTCGCACAAACATGACTAGTGGTAAGAAAATATAATAAAATTTGCGGTAATACTGACTATTTGAGCGAATCTGTCAGCCCTAAAAAGTACGCACGGCGCGGGGAGCGAGGAGGCTTCCGCGCCGGCACCGGAGATTGCGTCCCAGCCTCCCGCGCAACCGTCTAACTCAATCATCTGCGTGAAAATATCGAATAAAACTTGCTCCTGACGACACTTTTAACTGAACATATGAAACGAAACGCAGACTAGTCACCGCAGTAGTTTCGTGTACGTTAACTGAAAAAAATACGTTTATGTTCCACTTGCAAACGAAATCGAACCGAGACATCTTAATTAATATTTAACTTTAAGTCACGCTTGTTTAAACACACAATAAAGTATTGAATATGATATGACAAATATTTAAGATTGAGCAAATCATCTCGCAACTAATCCAAGAGCTTTCACCGCTCGCCTATTGAATTTGCGCAAGTTGTGTTACAATTATGACAATGTATTCAAAATGGCGTCAAAGTAACTGCTGCTAACGCGTCATAAATTGATGAAATCATGGTGACTTCGCGTGACTGGCGGTGTTCCATTGCGAAGTTTAGACGCAGTTCGCTCTTTTTCTTGACAGCGACGTCAAAAACAAACGTGCGTGAAGCTGGACATGAATTAAGTGGGATGCTCTATTCTCGTCTACTTGCTAAGACTACTACCACCGGAATAATATTCAAGTGCATTGATAGTGGCATACACCTTGGAGTCGCACCTGGTTCTAATAGGAATACATGTTTATTATTGCGCTACATGGACCTTCCTTAACTAGAAGGCTTGTAAACTTTCGGAAAGAATGCCAAAGAAAACCCACGTGCCACAGTGAAGGACGGAAAAGCTCATATGCAGCTGAATTGAGTACTGATTTTAAAATGACTGAAACGACTGCTTCATATGAGCAGGTAGGCAATCGCTGCTTTGCCCCAAAGTCATATCAAAACTTTTTGCGTACCTAAACCAAAAAACTGGTGAGACTCTGATAAAGACAACAAAAGATATCGCATTAGGTATCGCTCGATGGTACCGTAGCGTGTCTAGTTAGCTTATAGTACATTGTGATACAAGTGAGGTATGTTGATAATTACATCAGAGGCGAAATTGTTCACGCGAACCGCAGGTGAGCGTGATAAGGAAGCCGAGGATGTAATTATCAAAGCTCACGCGTATCATACGACGTTTTTAACACATTTTGCGAGGAAAATAACATTTTCATACGATGAAAATGTTATAGGCCCGCCAAATTATTTTCTTTACATTAAGTAAAGCATTCGATGACAACAGGTTTTTACTCACAATTGCACATCGCCAAGAAATTCCATTGGCGTCCATTCTATTTATCACTTTTCTAGTCACCACGAGTCAACACTTTTGATACACGCATAAACAAATTTTACAAATATTTGTGAAATAACCTATAACAACAGTTTTTTTTTCGTGAAGTTTGCGCAGTGCGGGCACAGAAATCCCTAAACAGCCAACACAAAATAAAATGATATTATCGTTTTAAAATGTTATCTGTATTAATTCATGTAAAATGTTATCAAAAGTGAATAGTTTTACTAAATTAAACGTTTCTATATCATATACAAAAAGAAATATTCAATTAATTAACAAAAGAGGATTTAATTTGTTTAGTCGAGTAAGAATCCATTTGCCGAGAATTAAAAAAAAGCTGCACATTCTGTACAACCCGGTTAATTTAAGAATGCACCGTGTTCATGCTTATATCTTGCTGCAAGGTGCCAACGTCACTTAATCGGGATATAACCATAACACACAAATGTTGTAATGTTATAAAACACGCGTGTTTAATGTCCAGGATTATGAGCCTAAAAGCGACACAATAAGAGGTACGTTACGAGCAATTGTGTTGAAAAATAGTATTTTAAACGACTGATCCATAATGAGAGGCCTTAAAACAGGAGTGTGGTTTTTAGGATCACACGAGTGGTTTAAGGCCTAATTTTGTACAGTTGCATACACTACTTTATCTACACACATATCATAAGTAGGTAAGTAACAGCAAAAAACCAACAAAAAATGACAACAGCAATGTCGGCAATTCGTCATGACGAATGGTTTTTTTTTATCATAGAGAAACGAATAAAGTCCCTATACTCATATCACTCGAGATCAAATGTCGTGCGGTTTATATTAAAAAAACATACAGAATTGACGTTTCGTATCGATAAATGTTTTAATATCTATGGATACTAGAATACAGACCCGGTTGAGTTTTGACAGCTGTATCAAATTTAAACTCATAACGATACAAAAATCTGTACTATAATAATATTACAGTACAGATTTTACCTACTACCACAGACAAGAAAGTTCTCATAATAAAAACGGTTGTAATAATGCTGGTCATTTCCTACCATTTTCCTACGGTTTCTGAACGCATTTTAGAGCACTAATGATATGTGCGTAGATAAAAGATTTTTCGAAATGCGAAATGTTTTATGCTTCTATTTGTTTGATTTTTATCGTTAAAATCACCTACCTATTTTGTTCCTTATGACATGTGGAGCCCATGCTACAAAGCTTATTCCTTTGCCAACTGATTGAGGAGCGTATTTTTAGAAGTTGAATGTAACTGTGGTCACATGAATGCCTATTTATAATAATACTAGTGTTTCGGTACCAATCGGTGTTAATATCCAACACAAAATACAAAGTGGCTTCACCACAACATGCTGTCAACAGCAAATTGTTTAACGATGGACAAGTTATTATTAGTTTTTCGTCGGGATAACGAGCCGCGTATGACAACGTGTAAGACGCAATGCACTAAAATCGCGGAATATGTGTCTTCAAAATACCAGGGAACTAGGAAATAAGCGAACGCATTTAAAATGTTAGAGAATGTTACAACAGAATAATGTCGTTGGGAAAATTTATTGCGCGCGACTTACTAGTCAGCGGTTGTTGTTTTAAATGAAATATGACATCATTGTCATAAATGTGACGTCATTAATTTTGACGACCGGTTTAGCCTAGTTGGTATATAGTGACCCTGCCTATGAAATTAGAGGTCCCGTTGCGAATCCCGGTAAGGTTTATTTGAGTGATGAGCACGAATACTTGTTCCCCAGTCATGGCTGTTTTCTGTGTATTTAAGTATTTATTTATCTTTATAAGTATGTTTTTCGTCGTCTAGTAGCCATAGTACGTAGGCGGTTTGAGAAGTAATTTGTTTCGGCCACTAATAGATGGCGTTTGCGGTAACTGTCTATTTATTCTTAAAGTTTGATAACTAAATATAATTAATCTGTGGCATCAAGTCATCTCCGGCGGGAATTTTAGATTTGAGAGCTGTTGGAAAAAAGTAATCGAAGTAGATCGGCGAAATGGAGAAAATTGGAATTCGTGCAAGATGGGTGCCGCGGTTGCTCACTCCAGAACAAAAGCGTATTCGCATGCAAACGTTTGCTGTAAACTTGCAGGTGTTTAATAAAAATCCAGCAGAGTTTCTTCGACGTTTTGTGACCATGGATGAAACCTGGATTCATCACTATGTATATTCCGGAGACAAAACAGCAGTCGAGACAATGGATAAGTCATGGTGAGTCATGGTGAGCTCCAAAGAAGGCGAAGTGCGTCCCATCAGCTGGAAAAGTCATGGTGTCGGTGCTTTGGGATGCGAAAGGTGTTATTTTAATTGACTACCTTGAAAAGGGAAAAATTATCACTGGGGCATATTATGCCTCGCTTTTACACCAGTTAAAGGTAGCGATAGCTGAAAAACGTCCAGGGTTGGCCAAGAAAAAGGTGATGTTTCACCATGACAATGCTCCGGTGCACACATGTCGGCTTGCTGAACAAAAATTGGCGGATTTACGGTATGAAATACGTCCACATCCTGCTTATTCGCCAGATTTAGCTCCTTCAGACTATCACCTATTCCCGAAGCTCAAAAATTTTCTGGCGAGGCGAAAATTTCAGTCTAATGAAGAGGTGACACTGGAAGTAAACGCATATTTTGAAGACCTGGAAGAAACACATTTCCGTGAAGGCATCGAGAAGTTCCAGAGATGCAGAGGCGTTGGGATAGTACGTTGAACTTCGGGGGGATTACGTAGAAAAATAAAATATATACAACACCTATACAAGTTATTTTATCATATCAAACCAAGTTACTTATCAAACCACCCTCGTACAAGCTTTGCTTAGTTTGGGACTAGGTCGATCTATGTAAGATTGTCCGCAATTATTTATTTATTTAATTCGTGAGAACTAAGAAAAAACATTTCCTAGCGTAAAAAAAATGGTTTTGAAATAAAACTGTGATACAATAGTGTCTACTCAAGGTAATTTTGCCGATAAACAGCGAGGAGCGCGAGGAGAAATAAAATTTGTAACAAAGCTTATAAAAATGATATATTTTCGAACCGAAAAAGCTCGTGCTGGCATCCACTAAGTCACTATTGATATATAAATGGACAAGATAAGTAGAAATGATCTTCAGACTTCGGTGCTTATCCTTTCTGCAAAGACGACCAACAATATTTGAGGTTTGGAATGTAGCCAAAATTTGATTTTAATGTCAGCTCATACACATATACGACCGTTGCTTTAGAATTTTTCGTTGTAGACGGAGACAAACAGTTACGCCTTCTATATGGATAAATATATTAGACATCAACTAAGGTTAAATGAGTTTTATTTTATTTAAATTGCATTGGAATGAAGCGATATTATTATTGCAGAGCTTTCGCCAAAGTCTTGAAGATTTATGTCAATGAATAAAGTAAATAAAATTTGCAATATTTTTTTATGTTACAGACAAAATGAACAATAACATTTGTAGAACAAAGATTTGATTAAAGTGTCCAATAAAAAATAATAATGTCGTTATCGTTCTAGTCGTAAATATCCTGGCCAGTTCAGCGAGCGGCTCAAATCGTCGGTAGAATATTTATAAATACGGTAGCGGAGTCGGTAATGCGGCTCGACAGACAGTTGCTAAATTTCAATGTGCTCTATTTCGAATTTCTAGCTTCGGCTTTCACGGCGTCAGAGAATAACTCAGCGGTGACTGTTCTCTGCAGGGACACCGTTCCGCCTCAAGATTCCGCTACGGCAGCTCCGCTAGCTTCCTGTTAATCGATAAGAACTCATATTACAACTACATAACTACGCTTACACCGGCGAACTACTCTTAAAAGTTGGACTGAAAAATCCTTTTAGCTTCTGAGATTAATTCCACAATTCCTTGTGCGAGGTGCTCGATGCAGTCGACTAAGGGCGGCGTCCGACGCAGCCGAACGCGACAGTGTGTGAACTGCAGTATATTCGCAGAGCTTCCGAAATACCCTAAAGCCGACGTACATTGCGGACCATATTATTCCGCGCACTACCATTTGGTTTAGTATGAACTTCTCAGCCAAATTTTTGAGTTATATTCACATGAAGTGAAGACAGTTTATGTTATCGTATCCTATTTTCTAGAAAGAATCGCTTTTGTAAGCTCTCTACGTAGTCGTTCATTTGGTTGCATTAGAGCTGTTGTCGAATTACTTACTCATGGCGTTAGAGTTATGACTCCCGATTTTATAAGTGGGCAATAATAATCACAGTGAATGTTTTATTGACGTGAATAGTACAAATCCAATTTATGTATTTTCTACTATTTACTCACAATGTTATTGAATGTAATAACTAATAACGACACTAATTGAATATTAAGAGTCAATGAGCCATTATAGATTTGAATATATGTATTACTAGCTTCTGCCCGCGACTCCGTCCGCATGGAACTCGTTTATATCGCAGCTCCATACAAACTTTTACCCCCCCATTTCACCCCCTTAGGGGATGATTTCGGGGATACTTTCCCATTTGTAATATTAGTATGGATACTTACATACGTTTTCGACATTATCTATTGCTAAAAATGGATGTTTTTTTTTTGGAACTGCTGACTGACTTGACCATCACCACTCCAATTTTTTGTGTGGAAATCTGTCAAAAAATTGGCTGTAGTTTATTTCTATTGATTTGTTAAATGAATACTGTAATTATTTATCAATCGTGTAACCCCACTGGGTTATAAAATCTTTCGCTCTTTGTATCCTAAAAAAATATATTTTTTGGCAGTGGGCCTTACCAGCTTTTTACGGCAACAGATAGTAATTAGGTATGCGTTTTTGCGAATGAATTCCCTTTAAATGGTTAAGGTACTCTTTCGAAATACAATTATGTAGATGCTAGAATGTATATGTATTATGTATATGTTGTTTTATATTATTATTTTGCCAAAGCTAACAGAGTCATAAACAAGTGCAATAGCTCAAATCTGCAATTACCTAGATACATTAAAGGATGGCTAATTTTGTCGCAACTTCGTTGCTTACTTAAGTATAATGAGTAAGTATACCGTTTACCTATATATAATATAAAGTCAAAGTAATATTTAGATTGCTGATACTTGATACAAAGGAATAAGGTGCAAAATGCTAACCGATATCTGATGCGACCGTACTTAGAATGTCGAATACGCCGTCCTACCTCCAGCTTAAGAACAAACAAATCAGAGTTTGCGCAAGAGCTTTAAAATAAAATCAAAACCACCAAAAAATGTGAAGGGCCGTGTATTGGGCAATAAAGGCGATGTCTGACGTTTAATAGCGGGAATGTTCGTGAGAGCATGCTTGGGGACGTAATTGCGTTTCTAGGCGCACTGACATCGTTCCGCGTCTTTATAGGGCAATTACTGCCGTTATCTGGCATTGATATTGCATCTAATTTATTCATGCTATCATTGGAATAAATACATGCTAGCTGCACTGACCTCCCATATCCATTTCACTCTTGGACTTTTCGCATTTACCAAGTCATATGGATCGTACCATTACCATGGAGCAACTATTATTCCTCAAGCAAGCCAAGAATCGGTTTAAATTCGAACGTGCTAGTACATCGAATAGAAATAGAAATAGAAATAGAAAACGTTTATTCGTGACACATACAAAACAATAACAAAAGTGAACACAGTAACAAAAACAACAGGTATGCCACGAAAAGGTAGAATGTACTAAGCACGGCTCTGGTTTTAATTAAATGCAATGTTTTTGAACACGTGATCCCGGATTCAGGGCACGCGTGTGTCGTCTACCCAGAGTTAAATTCTGAGGGAGTAGATTATGTTTGAATATTTTATAGTAAAGCGGCAATAGATACTGAGATATGCAAATTTCCAGGCCATGCCTAGTTGGAAACCAATTTTGACGTTTTACTTCTCAGTTTACTTTCCGAGCCTTCATTTTATCTTCTGACTGTTTCTTTCTGAACCGTGCAGCTCACAGCGTGACCTAAGGCAATTTGCAAATTGAATAACTAGATAATTCTAGTGCCCATAACGTGCTCACATTCTTCTGCAATGCCATAACTCAGAAAGTTTGAATTGTTATACAACTTCATTGCAGTGAAATTTTGACATCACCATTTTAACTAAATCTATGTACCTACTGTACTGTATTTCTATAGTTTTTAACGTCTGATTTTACCCATAATTGATGGAGACATTTTATTAAATACATGTACGATAAGTTTTTCTTGTTTGCAATCAAGATAGGATGAAAAAAACTTGGGATCTGAAACTATGCCAAGTGTGGAAAGTCCTTAAACTCAATCTCCTACGCCCAAAAGAGGCTAGGCAGGTGAAATTAAATTTTAAGTGCCACACACGTTTTTAAATAGACTTTAAAGTAGGTACTTACGAGCCGCTTCTAAAAATGGCAGCATTTGTAAACCTACCAATTGGCGATGGGGTACTTGTCTGAATTTACTGCATTGTGCAGTCAGTAAAGCAGAGATTTGCAAGGAGAGTGCAGCGTTTGTTGTTCAGACTAAGGAGAAGCTCATAAGCCGGCCAGCTTGCCAACTTTAATTCTTAGTTGTTTCTTTTACCAACGTGAAAGTATTTATTATTCGCAAGATATGCCAATACTCGTGAATATTTTAACACTTTTGTGGGTTTCATATTTGCATTTACCCGTTTTTAGTCTGCTGTATAATAGAAAAATAATTTCAGACCACCGCCGCAATATCTGCATCTAAACGTCAGAATTAAAGATAAATAAAAATCATGTTAGACCGGTGTAGAGCAATCTATGTATTAAATATGTGGACTTAAATTGTGAGAGTTCAAACTCTCATAGAAAATAGTAGTATCTTGTATTCAATCTAGTCTACAAGACCGAAAAATTTCATTCAGAATCAATTCATAAGTATTTATTCTCTTGCCACTAAACAAAATAATAATATCACAGAATATTAATAAAGAAAATATCAATAAAGATAGTCAGAAAGATTAAAGCCAACGCGGCCCGATAAGCCGTCTAATATCATTATACTTTATTATGCTGCTTGAATATAGCTTGCCTGAATACTGAGTGATGTTGTGACATCAATAAAAATGTCATCATTAATTTTATTGGCTTTACAGCATCCACTCACACTTGTTAACGAGATATGAGTAATAGTGGACCTTTGCAACTGAGTTCGTATTATCATTTAACTGTAGGCATCAAGATTCAGAAAATTAAAAAATGTAATAAGTAGACAAATGAATGATTGTCTATGTCTGTCGGAAGCGGCACGTCAGATAAGCCTAAACAGGGCTATTCTTTCGCAGATTTCAGAGCTTCAATTAATCGGAACTTTGTATCGAAATGCATACAGTACTTAAGGTAACTTGGTTACAGTTAAAGTGTGGTGTCACTCGGTTAGCACGATATACTGTGTTCTGCGCCCGCGCTCAGACCACCTTGCTTCATTTAAAACAAATGTTTATTTCATTAAACGTAGGTAAAGTAAATAATTTTCTATCAAAATAATAACAGTTAAGGGCAAGGGCAGTTATTATTACTGATTATACATTTTGAGCTCAAACATGACCGTGTTTTTATGTAGTTTATGTGGAAATCACTGTGTGAAAATGTTTAAGTTTGATAAATAATCGTCGTTATCGCGACATCCTGCAGGTAGATACTAGTTCAGATTTTGATGTAAAAGTCAACGTTCTTATCTATTACGAAAAAGCAAATTTGGTTAAAAGATAAAACCGCGTTCCTAACAACGAAATTGACAAAAATCTGGTGCCGTTGTCGGAATTTTTGCTTCCGTCTTAAACACAGATTTTGTTAGATAACAGACTAACATAATTAATTTCCATCCATCCTTTTGAGATTAATAGGCCATTATTAAAAAATTGCTGAGTGTGAATAGAGTCTATAATGATTAAATTATGTAATATTTCAAAGTATGGCTTAAGAAGGAACATGCAAAGGGCGTTACTAAAATGAAATTCTTCAACGCCATCCTTGTTCAAAGCGACAAATTACAACGTAATGAAACAATAAACTTAAGTACTGTTCATTAATATCCCTCAGTGTTCATTAGTGGCATGCACTCTGATGTTATGAAAATACTTCCGCGTGTGTGCCAGGGACTATTGATGGATGTCAGGGGCTGCATTAATCCCTCGTTATTGGCCTGACATCTGATTCGCCCTGACTGAACTTGCAGGATTCGATTATTTGCTTTTAATACCAACTCTGCGAAGGATTACGCCCTTTGAGGTGAATGAAACCGCACTAAAGTCATATAAGCTGGTGGGACGCCGCGGCCTTTACCGGCGGCGCTTTATACCTTACTGCCAACATTTTCTTACCAATCGTACAGTAAAAGTCTTTCAAAAATATTTAATTCTAACATTTCTTGTCATTAATTTGCTTTATATAATTTTCTCAACTGTAAAGCGATTGCCCAACATAAACGATGTGAATTTAGGAAAATGTTTTTTTGTATATTTGTTATTGTGACCTTAATCACATTAACAAACGTTAATTGTAATGACGGTACTATCGGCTGCACTGAAGGATAACCAGTAAAGGCTAGCCTCTGTTTACGCTTAGTCGTTAGAAACCTAAGGGTCCATTTAAAATAGAGAATGAGCGGTTTTTAACAGGGAATCTAGTCGCACGGTGGCTTGTATTCAAAATAGCGGTCGGATTAATTTATATGTCTTTTTATGTTGGATTTGATTTCGGATGTTGGAGCTTGGATCTGGGCCTGTATGTCTGTACTAAAATTCATTGAAATTTCCATCAAATAAGTATAATGATTATGAGTAAATCGAAGCACTGGGCTCTTTTCTGAACGCACTAGTTACGTTTGCACTCTCAAGTTTGAGTCTGTGCAGTCGCACTTGCGCTGAAGTATAGTCAAATGTGTGAGAGAGATCAAGCTCCCACCACTCTCGGAAAAAACATATACCTCACTGAATTATTATTAATGCTTGCGCTTGCACGGACCACTGTAATTATGCTGAAGGGAAACTGATTTCGGGTTCTCGTGTGTGTTATAAGGATATTTATTGCTTGCAAGAGACCTGGTATAAAATCCATAACTAATATAATCAATGGAAATCCAACGATATCGAAGGAATTTTCGGTTTTTATATGAGAGTGGTGCAACTGCTATAGTATTATATAATCTCTGCCTGGTGCGTAATGCGTAACCATCCATAAACAATATGACTCAAACGAGTATTTTAGGCTCGATCGTATCATGTCGGACTTAAATTAGGATCAAACGCAGTGCGGCAACTCCCTCCTAGATCCCGCAGATCCGTGGTAGATCGCTTTACATGTCAAGATTTATGTTAAAAAAGCGTCTTGGCCATTAATAATTTAGTCTATTTGCTATTACTATTCGTCCTAGTGGTCAGATCGAGCTGATTATCGATCATGTGAATGGCCAAATGCGTGGATTGATTAACAAGCGATGGAGGTTCTGATGACTACTTAGTCGATTTTTATTAGGTACAAAATATTTTGTTAGATAGGTATTTTGATTCGTTTTTAAAATTGTTTCGTATTTACGGTTGTCCAGCTGTCCAGCTCTCAGAGACTCTAGCAATTTAATATAGAAACTAGGAACTTATAGTAGTACTTGCCACAAATAAAAACGTGTCTGTGAAATGTAAAGACGAAGATTGCGGTTAATTTATATAAGAAATAGATGTCATGATTTTTGTTTTAAATTGGGTACAACTTAGCAATTAAAACTATAAATTTACTGCTGACACTAATTAGATACAAAATATTTATTTATTTATTTATTGAAAAATACATTTACGTGACATTACAGTAACAACCAATGCGTCACGAAACCAAAACAACAAATAATACTATTTAGGTGACGAAACGGCGTGGCCTCTTTGCAATATAGGTAAGTATATCTTATAACAGTTTCATTTCAAGGTCATACACAAACTTCACAAACACATTAACAAGTCTCAGTCAAGACAAGTATAAGCTAATTTTGCAATTTGCTAATCCTGCGGCAGATTAATGTAATTTAGAATTCTATCTCATGGTGTGGCAGACCGCAGTAACTAAACTAGAGATTACCCACATCAATGCTAACTGTGTAATGTCTACAGAACAGTTTAAATAAGAAAGTATAGTGCATTCCATTTTACTTAACTGGTAGTCACATTTATACACAATCTAGTATTTGAGCGACATTTTGTTCGCTTGAACTGCCCTTGATAGACTTCTCGATTTCTTCCCTTTGACGGATTTTCGAGATAAATAGTATCCAACTGTTTACACCGAGCTGGATACCAAATTTCATCAATCCTGCCTAATCTTAATCCGTTCAGTCGTTTATGCGTAAATATAGCCTAATAGCCTAAACTGGTTAGGTATAATATATAGAAGGTTGACAATACATATCAATACCTTTTTTTTTTTTTTTTTTCAAATAACACATCTGTTTTGCATTCAACTAAGATTAATATACAAAGGTAATAAATAAAAAACTAAATTAAAATAAAATAGATTAAAACTAAACTAAATCTAAAAATGGCCCCTGCGGCATTGTGCCGAAGATGCTGGCAGCATTACCTCGCTGAATAGCTAAGCTAATTCTTTTCTATCAATACCTATATTCAAAATCGGTTTTTCGGTATATCCTTACATATCAACAAAAAAAACCTTTAAACGTCCCACTGCTGGGCACAGGCCGAACGGGCAGTAGTCCCCACGCCGGCCCCATTGCGGGTTAGAGAGTAACATTATACACCTTTGAATTTCTTCGCAGACGTATGCAGGTTTCCTCAGGATGTTTTTCCTTCACCGAAAATCTAACGGTAAATATCAAATGTACATAAGTTCCGAAACTCATTGGTACGAGCCGGGATTCGAAACCACGACAGCCATTTAACAGCCTGAACTACTAAGCTTAGCTTACCAAGTAAAATACCAACTTACCAAGTAACTAACTCACAATAGTACATTGTGATACAAGTGAGGTATGTTGATAATTTGATAAGGTGAGCGTGATAAGGAAGCCGAGGATGTAATTATCAAAGCTCACGCGTATCATACGACGTTTTTCAACACATTTTGCGAGGAAAAAATCTTTTTCATTAGATGAAAATATTATAGGCCTGCCAAATTATTTGGGGGCACGGCAGTGCCCCCGCCAAGTCGAGCGCGAAGCAAACACTGCCGTACCATCCTTTACTGGAACCATTTCACCGCATTTTCAGGCCCCTATTTGAGAACCTCTGGATAAGACCAGAACGCAGAAATTTTCGTCATCCAATAAGCTATAATCACATACTTAAAATCCAAAATTTCAAGTCTGTAGGTCATTTAGTTCCGAAGTTAAGCGAAAGCAAAGTTTCGCATTTATGACACTCACTCACTCACTCACTCATGATTATCAAAATATAACTAGTACTTCCCATAAACTCAGAGAGCTGAAATTTGGTACAGAGTTAGGGTTCAATGGCCACATAAAGGAAAAACTATAAAGACTAGGATAATCGAAGATCTGGAGTACCTGGTGACCCTGATTAGAAAACACAAGAGCCCAACCAAACTATTAGACAAAGTCGTGCCAAGTCTCAGGCATTCTTATTATTCTTTAATAAGCCCACGTTTCTACAAAAAGAAGTGAAATCCCATCAAAAACATTCTGTAAAAAACTAGCCAAGTTTCGATGGAGCTGCTTGTTTATCTCTAAAAAGTAATGAAATCTAGACAAAGTCGTGCCAAGTCTCAGGCATTCTTATTATTCTTAAATAAGCCCACGTTTCTACAAAAAGAAATGAAATCCCATCAAAAATATTCTGTAAAAAACTAGCCAAGTCTCGATGGAGCTGCTTGTTTATCTCTAAAAAGTAATGAAATGCAGACAAAGTCGTACCAAGTCTCAGGCATTCTTATTATGCTTTATTTGCTAACTACATAAAATTTTGTGACTTGGCAATTACACAATACTACATAGTTTTAGGTATCCATAAATGCAATAATAATGATAATTATTATTATTATTATTAAATGCAATCAAGTTGTGTGATTTCATTACTTTTTAGAGATAAACAAGCAGCTCCATCGAGACTTGGCTAGTTTTTTACAGAATGTTTTTGATGGGATTTTCTTTACATTAAGTAAATCATTAAGATGACAACAGGTTTTAACTCACAATTGCACATCGCCAAGAATTTCCAGTGGCGTTCATTCTATTTATCACTTTTCTAGTCACCACGAGTCAACATTTTTGATAATAACCAAACACGCATAAACAAATTTTACAAATATTTGTGAAATAACCTATAATGGCGGGAGCCAATAATGCACGGCCCAATAATGTACAGCCTGATAATCCACGTCCACTTTTTGTGGACTCGGATTATTGTGTGGTGCATTATCAGCCCGGACAAAAGTGGCTTCCAATTACTGCCCTGGACCAAGTTTGCTCAATGTGATAATGCACGGCCCAATAATGTACAGCCTGATAATCCGCGTCCACTTTTTGTGGACGCTGATTATTGGGTCGTGCATTATCAGGGCGGACAAAAACGGCTTGTCATAAGCGAACTCTGTCTTAGGTCGGTTAGGTTAGGGTTCACTTGTGTCCCTCAGACCAGAAATAGACACCCCGCGCAGCCGGGTGGCGTCGACTCGCTGGAGATTTTCAGTCCGCATAGATAATGTACAGCCCGATAATCCGAAGCTACAGGGACTCGGATTATTGGGCCGTGCATTATCACCTCGTACAAAATTGGCATCCAATTATTCCCCCGGACGAAGTTTGCTCAGGGTGATAATGCACAGCCCAATAATGTACAGCCTGATAATCCGCGTCCACTTTTTGGGGACTCGGATTAATGGGTCGTGCATTATCAGCCCAGACAAAATTGGCATCCAATTATTGCCCCGGACCAAATTTGCTCAGGGTGATAATGCACGGCCCAATAATGTACAGCCTGATAATCCACGTACAGTATGGACGCGGATTATTGGGCCGTACATTATTTGGCCGTGCATTCTATACAACCCGGTTAATTTAAAAATGCACCGTGTTCATGCAGATATCTTGCTGCAAGGTGCCAACGTGACTTAATCGGTAAATAACCATAACACACAAGTGTTGTAATGTTATAAAACACGCGTGTTTAATATCCAGGATTATGAGCCTAAGAGCGACACAATAAGAGGTACGTTACGAGCAATTGTGTTGAAAATTAGTTATATCTTTGCATCTCTTGCGTTAGCATAGAATTTTAGTGATTCCCAAACCTGCTTGCCTCGAAAAAGGTTTTAGGATCAGCTTTTTCTTTTTGGCTGATCTACCGATAGACTCGTGAAAAGCAAAGAATAGCTTCCATTCAATTCGACTTATTAACATGATTGCAGGCACAAAGACAGCGTCCAAGATCTAAATGGAGACTGTGCAGTAGCCTAGAGCTGAACAAGCGTCTAGGCAGTGACGCACACGCTTAGGAGCTCGACCTAAGTGTTTCTTTCCTGCCACGGAAACGCGTTCGTTAATTTAGTCGGTACCGGTTTAACTCCGACTCTTTGGGGCTATTTAGAGCTGGCAAGAACTGATTTTTACTGCCCAAACGGAAGATGGTTTAACATACTTAAATTAGTTTAAAGAGATGACTTGTTATGTAGTGAAACGCTCTGAAGTTCTTTGCCTTATAAGCGTGTCTTAATTTGGCGATGTGGAAAGTTTCATAGAATAGGTTAAATTGTCTGTACCTACAATCACTTACGTTTGTATGGGCATGATATCACCAAGTTAATGTCTTATTGGAATTGACATTTAACACCGGGAAACCTGAGTGTACTTTGATTACACGGGGTCGGTATTGGACTTAAAAAACGTGACCAGAAAAAAATCAAATCAGAAAGAAATCAAAAATATGTATACGTATTGCTGTCACTTAAAAAACACACATTGACAATGCCAAAAAAGACAGAGTAGCACAAAGCATGTCACGAAATGGACCCAGCTCAGCATGATGCTGTCTTAAACAGACAGCGCTGGTCTACCGCAGAGTCCATTTATGAAGAATTTCAGTGTAAATCCCAGTTTTATGCCTTTCAAAATCAAAATAACTGGACATGAAACGAAAGCGATATCGTTAGGGACGTCCTTATGGCAATTGGAATTGCGGTCCTGTAAGATGTAAAAGAAGATATTTTGACATCTTCATTAGGTACACTCAGTATGAAAGTCTATTGAGAAGACCTACTAATACTTTGCGGCGTAACCAATCTTGAGCCATTAGGGAAATAACAGTGCACAGAAAACAACTAATTACACCCGTTACACAATTAGCACTTGTGTTAACTTTAGTAAGTACTGCAGGTCTATATATCGTAACTACAATCAGGAGTGGTTTCGATGAGTTGTTATATGATTTTTCTACTCCTGTACTTTTATCTGTCATTTACATAGTCCCGAACACTAATATAAAGACATACAAAATAAGTCTGCAGAAAAGTCTATACTCTATTCCCCATAACAGTACGGCACAACCGTGCTGTTTTGTCGCCAAAACCATACGCTTAGCAGCCATACGCTTCTAAACCTGGGTAGTACTACATTGTGCCACGGCCTACTAGAAACGATCGAGTAGGCCGCGACGCGACTAATCTAGAGGGCCATGCCGAAACATAAAATACATTAGGTACTACCAACTTAACAAACCACTGAATGTATTTACTTCAAATAAATTATTGTACTAACGGCATTGCTGCCAACCTAAGAAAAACCTTGGTCTTAATATGACAGTACTGGCAAGTTGAATTAAGAACAAAACAGACCATAAACAAGAGGTGTCAATGTGTCATGTTTCCAATTTCCCACCAAAGTTCCAGTTCAAAATTAAAAGACGAAATATGTCAAATATGATAACTATTCGTTATTAATAACTTCTTAAGATTTTATTCGTGTCTGTGAAGTGAAGAAAAATGTGTAGTACGTTCCTTTTAAAATGGACGAAGAAGAAAATAACTGCACCGCTGATGAAATTGCGTGAGTAGTAATAGAACTAACGGGAAACTTACTGCCTGAAAAGTCAAATTATGCTATTTATTTAAAATAGTCGTAGAAAAAATATTGTATGCAACGGTGTATAACTTGGTCTTAAAACGCTCGTGGCGTCTTTAATTGCGATGCTCGCCAAGGCTCGCATCGCAACTCACGACACTCGCGTTTTAAGACCCTACTTATACAACAGTTGCATAAAATACTATTTTATCGATTCCATTTTATCCATATAATATTACTAGTGGCTATGTGAGCTGTATTCGTTTTACCTTTGAAATAATTGCAAGAAAACAATAATACCCAGTTAAGGTACATTGTTTTCTATTCCTGGCCGACACTGTATTTAAAAAAAATTACATGATTGCAATCGGCTATTACGTCGTCAATACGTTAGAAAATACAATTCAAATGCAGCTGAAGTTACGATGTACCTAATGACACACTGAATGTTTGATTGTTATCGAACGTTTCTTTTGAGTAGGTATGAATTAAGCTTATGAAAAGTAGACTAGGAAACATGGCGCGCTCGACCGCGTTAACATTGTTAAAAGAGAGTTCAAAAAATGTTATTTTAAACGACTGAACTAGGAAACAAAATAAAAAACATTGCCTGTATGTATACTAACTATATACTTATTGTAATTATATATTTTATTCTTTGTATGAAGCCACAACACTATTGGCTAAAATTTAATTCACCCACGACAGTAGCTACCGTTTTATTTTACTAGTTAAGGCGCCGTAGGTTCATGGTCTTCTCTCCCTCTCACTGAGCATAAGCGTGAGCGAGATGGAAGTGCATGCTCGGAAGCGCGGAAATCATGTTTTTTAATTTTAATTTTTTGGCCGTTTAAATAAATAAAAAAATTAACACTGATTTCCCTCAAACATGACATTGCCGATTTTTAGAAGCCATTTTAGTATTTTTAGCTTTTATTCGTAATTTGTAACAAATATTTTAAGGGTATTTTAGACCCTTCTATGTTCGTGATTTTTTTCTATCGAGCGAAAAATGCTTAATCATGTTTCTAAACACTGATTTCCCTGCAGAAAAGCCTCAAGATTACTATTCGTATTTTTTTAAACCATATTATTATAAACAGACGCATTATATTGTTTCAAAAACACTGTTCGCTTAACTTCGCTGAACCTACGGCGCCTTAATGGGCTGTTAGTATCCGTTACGGTAGCCTAGTCGTTCAGGCTACCGGCGGCTGTCAAGCGGCGCTCATTGGTTCGAATCCCGACTCGTACGAATGAGTTTTTCGGAACTTATGCCTGGAATATTTACCGTTAGCTTTTCAGTGAAGGAAAACATCGCAAGGAAACCGACCTTATCCCAATAAGGTCTAGTTTTCCCTCTGGGTTGGAAGGTCAGATGGCAGTCGCTTTCTTAAAACTACTGCCTATGCCAAATCTTGGGATTAGGTGTCAAAGCGGACCCCGGGGTCCTTTAGGGCACAACGCTAGGATGATGATGTTTTATTAGTAACACCGATACCTTCTAAATGTGTGATTTTTGAGCTAGTCACACGCGGTTAAAAAACAAATTCCCTTTGTAACAAAACGTCGCGTAATACTCAAAACTTCCAGCGATTAAATACTGCGTGTATTTTTAATATTACCTCAAATTGTAACCCGAGGTAAGTGTTAGGGCTATGAACCGATATTGCAAAAAAAAATTAAGTTAGTCTTAACTACCAAAGCGTAATTAATTTGTGAAAAATTATCGAGCGGCAATGTATTGCGTACCTATACACTGTGACATGATGACACATGGAAGAATCGGGTCACAAGTAACAATTTATTGTGACGTCACGTCAGTAAGACAAAGTAGTGATCTAGTGATCCATTGCGTGCTGAATTATTTTATATGGAAAAAATAAATATGGTGTTAAGAAAAAAAAATGCAGTATTGGTTCTTAGCCTTACCTTATACCAACCTCTGGTTACAATTTGAGGCAGCTGGCAGGCCGAGTGACCGCAGTGTCTGCTAGCCGCCATCTTATGTAGATAGGTACGAACTCTTACCAAGTGAATGAACTTCGCGCCGCGCGCCATACAGGATTTTTCAACCTTTTAATACTAAAAACTTACTATTTTTTGTTTTCATGAATGTACGTTTTGGATATTTTAGTGGGCTTTGGATCTAAGACGGTTAAAGAAACACGTATTTGTGGGTGAGCGTTAAGGTGAGGTTAAAACAAGTTACAGAATAGGGGGGAGTCGTAGGCGTCTATATGCTACAGTGTCAGCTTAGCACACCAGGTAAGCTGTATGGTAGTTGGCCACCATCGTCGTATAAAACTAAATCAAACTTTCACCCCAGTTAATGAACACTGAGTCTAACAACCTGCACAATATCAATGCATGGCGAAAATGTTGATATAATCTCAACAGTTGCCAGGAAGGACAGCGCTCCCTAGCCAATTATAATTGAGGTTCGTACCTATTTGCTAACTATTTAAAACTTCAATTAGTTGGTATATCCGGGGAAGTTTTGTGCTAAAAACTATCTAACTAGCTTCAAGTAATTTGGCACCCGATGCAAAGTGGGCAGCGGGCAAGAATTAGACCGGCGACCACAGCATCAGCACCGCACTGTGGTTCGAATTGAGAACAAGCATAAAAATTCAAAGAACTGTATCCCGACTCCGGAAAACTAACTAAAAATTAAACAGTTTTTTTTCATACGAAAGGTGGCCTACTAGGGTCGCCCAAAGCATAAATTTAAATCGATTGATACTTCATTCATCAAAATCGGTTCAAACTGATCTGTCCATCGGCTAGCACAAAGCCCACAAACTTATTTTGTAACGAGTTAACTAAGGAAATTCAATAGGTATTTATGTATACTTTTATACGGGTGCTAGCTGCCCACGCGGCTCTGCCCGCGTATTGCATAATAATGTAGCCTTTATTTAAGCGTCTCCTGAAAGTCCATTCTACACGCAGGTGAAATCATTTTTGAAATCGGATAAGCGGTTCGAACATTACTCAAAACATATGAACTTAAAGCCTACAATCTCACAAATTTTTCCTCTTTATTAATATTCGTATAGGTAAGCGTAAAAAAAGTCATCCAGTCATGTGTTTATACATACAAAATAACTCGGCCCACACCACAACCGTTTATTTATTTGAACTTTGAGTACTTTTTTATATACCGTTATTTTTGCCGTTCAAAACTGAGGACCACTGTGCACCCGACGAGTCGTGCTTGCCCTTGGTGTGAGCTTACACGCTACTAAAGTAATTAACAATATTAAAGTTTTTTTTGTTTCTTCATCAGTAGGACATTAGGCATTTACCAAATACGCCTGTTTTTGTAAAGTATCAAATAAAAGTGTTCTCTACTACGTGTCCGCTGTCCGTGTCCAGTGTCAACATTTTCTACCGATAGAATTGAATACGAGTGGTCAACACCACTCGCTTTTCAATTTTCTATCGCTTGTCTTTCAAAAATAGCATTTCATCGTTTTTGACCGTTTTCGAGTGAAAGATTCGAGCGCTCGAAAGTCAATAATCGGTCCCCTGCTCGTGTGTTACGTGATCATAAAATCGACATGGTTTTTGTTATAAAGCTACTAGAAACCATCAACACAACATTCTTCATACAGCCTCATCCTCATTTTAAAAACTGTCAACAGTCTGTTTACTTCTCTCGTCCCCTCGCTCGCGCAGCAAATTTGAGTTTTTATACTTTACTCAGTGTAAGCCGGTTCCTACTGGCTTGCCTAAAATTTGTTCCGGGTTACCCGTCGAAGATTTCCACGCGCCGCCACCTGCTGCTAGGTACCTCAGACATATATGCAGAGTGAAAAAGTACCCGTAGAATTAAAATAATTGTCCTTCTTATTTTTTATTATTACATGACCACTATATGTAACTGGGGCACGATTTCTTTTATATATAAGGTAAGTAAAATAACAAAAAAAAACGCAGAATATCATTACCCTGGTGCATCCATTGACCATTTTGTGAACAATCGGGTAGAGAACAAAATCAAAAAGTACAGTCGGTAATAAAAGCTTGTACCAAAACTTGTATTGATTCTACCTAAAAGGTGTGTCGGGAGCAAAGCTATCATTCCCTTGGCGCGTTACTAAACAACGTGTATATCCCATCTTAAACGTCTTCCAACGCATTCCTGTCGTACCAAACAAGTACGTCAGTACAATGAGTACATAAAAATATGATGGTTTATAGCTGTATTGATAACTATGACAGGCATTTGTGTTTTCGCAAACCTTTTATGTATTCCATATATCCACTATTTGTGTCCCCCTATTAACTTCATGTAAGATCTTCACTTATAATCCGATATAATATTCGAATCTACGTTGTCAAAGGATGTTTCTCAAAACCTAATAAGTATTTAGGGTAATATACTTCTTAAAAATACCCAACCTTCTAGAAAACATCAAAGATATTATTCTTGCGCTGACATTGACAGTGATATAAATAAAGCATTATTCTTGGCTTTGTATGTTTTATTGAACGTTTTATACTTGGCATTATCTACTACGGAAGGTGAAGGCTGGATTTTAATACAGCTATAAAAAGTCTAATTCATTTTTAATTCATATTATTGTGTCTCCGTGCGACCTGCTCTTACATATTTAGTTCAGCCACGTTCAGCATAAGTATCAAGCAGCACCGACGTATTTATCTTCCTATTTTAGAGGTGCTAGATGTGTCCACCAGTTTAAATTCAAGGCATTACAACATAAAACGGTCTTACACAATCAGAGAATCAAAAGTTGTATTTCCTTGTCTTCAATAGTTACAGGCTTTTATCGCATAGAACTATAGAAGAGGGGACACCGCGCATAAACGGAAGTAAAAAATTGGTTTTAGTAACCAAATTTTAGCACTGTCCACATGATACACGCGACTGTAAATCCCCGTATGACCAAAAATTACCACATAAATTACAGCAAATCTACCCTGTCTATCTGTCACGCTTAAAGAGAAATTATATAACAATTCAGTTTGTATGGTTATTTCCTTAAATATTACTACCGTCCGGTAGTTCCTCCTACTCCTCCTCACTAAGAACTCACTAGAAATTGTAAAGAGACTCGTATCGAATAGGAGGTTTCTCAAAATGAGCTAAAATTGCGAACTTACAATGAACCTACCTAATATGCACACCGTTCAATATTCAAGTGTTAAAATACCTAGGACACTATGCCAGAGATTGGAAGAACGTTCAGTTTACTTCAGTCTGATTATTCAAACATCGATAAAGTACATCTCGAGCTCTGGAGAGCACAAACTGCGAGCGGTCGCGAGTGGCTAGGAGCGTAGCATTT
Organism: Epinotia demarniana; assembly: GCA_945867215.1. Taxonomy (NCBI): domain Eukaryota; kingdom Metazoa; phylum Arthropoda; class Insecta; order Lepidoptera; family Tortricidae; genus Epinotia; species Epinotia demarniana. The sequence continues at coordinate 19,432,005 of OX244266.1, read as the reverse complement.
TGTTACATGTAATCCGATTAAGGCGCTGCGACGTCTACGCCCTGTACGCCTTGCACGTTTTCTGCATATAAATACGATTCCACTAATACAGGAACTGTAAAGCCGGACTGCAGCTTTGTTAGTTAAGAATACATGCGGCGGTTCAAATGGTAAAAAAATTACTCTATACGTTGTCCTATATGGCGGGATGAATGGCGAACTTGAAGAAAGCCTTAGGTACCTATTCTTCATTTGCGAAGCGCCCATACAAGCCGATTCCCACCGGCTCGGCTTGCCTATCATTTCTTTTGAGGCAAGTAGTTTAGTTTTATAGGTACTCTACTCTTTCATAACTTTTTGTTCCGTGTTGCTCATCGAACTTTTCACTCGCCGCCACTGGTATGCCTAGTCGTGGGCAATATTAGCCAATATGGTCTGATGATGATAAATTAAATTGAGTAAATATTTCTTTGATTTCCCACTAAATAAAAGTATCAAATCATTCAGCGGAATAGGTACGAGTCGCAACGAATTCGTCTTTTCGACTGCTGCTTGACAACCCGAAAATAACTAGGTACCCATTCGAAGTAAATTACGCATAAATGAATCTATAGTTCCTTTATTACATTACCTACCTAACGGCAACGGAATTAAGTATCCACTTGTTCAAATTGAGATATGTAATACTTAATTATTACCATACGTATAGTACGCGAGCGGCGCGGCGTAGGTAGGTAGGTACCGAACTTGCAGACTTCTATTACACGGCTCAGTTGGCGCGGCGTCAGGTTCGCTAGCTGAGCCAGCCTGAGCTTTCGCCGATTACCAACCTACCTCCCACCCATACCGACCGATATGAACACACGAGTGCCATAACTTAGCCACGAATCCCAAACGACTCCTCGTTATCATTTACACAGCGCCGCGTCTTTATTCTGAAATACACTGACATCAATATTCAAAAAATATCAAATAATGTAGATATACATAAAAAATGTGCAATAAACACCAAAATACAGCACAATAGGTAAACGGAACAACAATTATAATCGTGCTCTTATCGTAATCATGCATAGCGTGACATCGACTGTTAGATGCTCTCTAAGAGTATCTACTAAGCTCTGTACTCAAGCGCTACTCTACAGTGTAAGAATGCGTCCGGTGGTTCCCGGGAAAGAGCTATTATGCGTGATGTTCCGCACTGTTGGTGACAAGAGGCTTGTGACGGCGTCAGCGGTACAATCGACAAAATATTTCTCTCCGGAATCACGACGGGCAGACTGTATAAATGGAGTGCCTCACTTACCAAACTTCGGAGGATGGCAACTAAGGTGCTCCACCACAATTACCGCTTGCGTAACCCTGGGGAAAATATTTTCTCCGTGAATCTAACGTGTAAGTTATTCTAAGTACATGGTTGTTTCTTATATATAGGGCAACTTTACTGGATTCAAATAATACTCCGTGAACTGGGTGTGATTCTTAACTCTAACATGCTGATCGTTTACTGCTAGACTGAGGTTGAGGATTGATGTTGCATCAGGGCTTTATAGGTACTCTAACATGAAATACTCTGCTTTTGTTGGTATTTGTACAAAAAAATCTGACACGTAATCTACTTGACTTTAAATAACAAAACAAATAATTGTTCTAATAACCGCTAACCGGTTGGAACTAGAAACTGATTCTATGAACTAAAACACAATATTTATTATCTAGGAGTAAATACGGTTTACTAACACACAAATACAGCAATTTAATGAGTAAGTAGGTGATTCAATATTGCTTGTCAATAGTACTGGTACAATAAATACTAGGGCAATAGTGGTAGAGGTAGTATTCAATTATATACTACTATGGAATAGGTTGTATAGTGAAAGTGGATAGTTAATTATTATTTGACAAGAATTAATATTACCATTCATTTCAAAGTAATGTAAGTATTGTAAGTTCACCTGGAAAAGACGGCAATTATTATATATTGTACATTTGAAACATTTTCACGACTTGAGTAATAAAGTGGTATGGACTGCTTTTTAAAAATACTTAATAGCTTACTACCCGTACAAATTGAAAAAGAGATGGAATAGAACGTGCTCATATTAATGACATTACTGACGCCAATAAAATATTGTTACAGTGCGTTAAAAGTTACGTATGTTTCCCGCACGTTTTCCGCATAGTAGTAAAACGTAATGGCTTGGACGGTTCACCTTGAAACCGTTTCAGTGGGACGACAGTCGGAATCGGAATCGCTTAAAGCACATTGTGGCTCTAACAAACAAACACGCATTGAAGGGGCAACGCATCGCGGCCGGCGCGGGCGCGGCGTCCGGCAGAGGCCGTGGTCCGCTCATTGAGCGCTCGCCAATTGAGATAATGGCCTCGAATGCAGATGATTACTGACCCATTCATTGGAAACTAGCTGTTAGTAGCTCGCTGCGTTCGCGATTTATATCATTACGCCACGATAGGGCACTTCTATTAAATTAAGTTAACGCTAAACACTCGTACCGCTACTGGTGAAATGTGTGTTTACCGAAGCCTGATATATTCATTTGTACCATACATTACGTTATTGTACGGCGTTTTAATGGTTTGCCAACGGAATTAGATGTTGAATAATGTATAGTAAAATACCCAAGAAATATATTATCGTATTGTGCTAAATGCTTTACGTGTGTTTTCATTGTACCTACCTAACCATGGAGCGGCAGACAATGAACCGAAGCAGTGAGTGTCATGACACTAGAATCTTTAATATCTTAGTTGTAACGAGGATCTCACTTTTCGATAGTCCTTGGCTCCCTGTGGTTATATTAGCATATTAATGACAACCATATATCGAATGCAAAGCTAGGGCTCGCGGTCGTGTCCGGGTTTCGTGTAAACGTGTCGGGTACCCGTGTTCGTGTAACCCGCCCGCGTGTCTAAGCGACCGGTCCGAACGGATCGTGTAATTAGCGCACGGGTACCCGTGTACACGTGTACACGTGTACACGGGTACCCGTGTCCTGTTTACACGCGGGTAGTACTACCCGTCCTTGAGTTGTGGTGTGAAGCTAGGAACTATCCCGTTGTTCTAAGAATGTACATACAAGTACTAAATGAGTGCTCGTAGCATTGCAATTATAACATATTATTTGTGAATAAAAATAGCATAGGAATAAATGTAACAAATTATAACAAAGTACGTAAAGTTCGCCTCCTCAAATTCATATTTTAAAAAAGTAAGTACGAATCCATGCTAATGTTATAAATATGAAAGTGGGTCTGTCTGCCTGTGTCTTTCTGTTACCCCTTGTTGATTTAGATAAAATTTGGTATAGAGATTTGAGTCTGGGGGAGGGACATAGGATATAAACGAGTTACACGCAGACGAAGTCGCGGGCAGAAGCTAGTAAGATTTATCCCATAAAAAAACATTCCATGTAAAAAAGAGGCCAAGTCTCGAAACTCTTCCACCTTAAAAAGCTGTGAGATATTTCGCAGTACCAAGTCTCAGGCATTCTCATTATTCTTTATTTGCCTGCTAAATAGAATTCTGCAACTTGGCAATCACACCACTTTACTGCTTTTATGGATTTTTGCACACCTTAAACTATGAAGTATTGTGTACTTGCCAAGTCACAAAATTATATTTAGCTAGCAAATAAAGAATAATAAGAATGCCTGAGACTTGGTACTACGAAATATCTCACAACTTTTTACGGTGGAAGAGTTTCGAGACTTGGCCTCTTTTTTACATGGAATGTTTTTTTTATGGGATCTTACATCTCTTTGAAGGTTATTGTGTCATCAATACATACAAATTACGAATGCAGTCTCATTCTTGCTTTTGAATTTTTTCTCCCATTCGCTGCAAATGTAACTTTGTAATCCTATATATTCATATGGGATTACAAAGTTATTTATGCGTATCTAGACATCTGGACCGAAATTTGCAAAATATTTTATTTTCATCTTGATTTTAACACTAAACACTAATTATGTTCTAAATTAGTGTTTTTGTTGATCGTTCAGTGAATATGTGAGTGACAAAATTAAGAAACTTTGACTAGTTATAATTCTTAAACTACTGCTTCAAATTGAATGAAATTTGAAATATACCATGTTTAAACAATGCCTGCTTGGTTACTGAAAATTTAGGCTTTCAGTTTTATTCACAACGAAGTTATTGGGGGGTCAAAAACGGCCTGTACTGCTTCGAAAAAAGATGGTACGGCAGTGCCGCTTTTTTGCTCGACTTGGCGGGGGCACCGCCGTGCCCCCAGATTTTTATTTGAGCTTAAAATGTGAAAAATAATGTAGTAACATTAATCTAGTTTTGGTTTTGAACCATAATAGTAACGAAGCTGGTGGTCTAAAATTGGCCGGTCCCAATTTAGAAATAATGATGAGACTTTACTGCATTTATGAAATTTTGCATACCTAAATAAAACTATGTAGTATTGTGCGATTACCAAGTCACAATAGTACATTACGTAACTAGGGTGGTGAATTCGTGAATGCCCCAGATCGCAGGTGTTTGTGCGCAGCGTGCAGTAAAACTCGTATCATGGCCAGGTGTGACGTAAAATTTTATTTAGCAAGTAAATAAAGCCCCCCACAAGGTGGACTGAGGACATGGTAAAGGTTGCGGGAGTCCGCTGGATGCGGGTGGCGCAGAACCGGTCACTTTGGCACTCTTTGGGGGAGGCCTATGTCCAGCAGTGGACGTCTTTCGGCTGATATGATGATGATGACGATGATTAAATAAAGATTAATGAATGCCTGAGACTTGGCTCTACGAAATGTCTAACAACTTTTTAAGTTTAAGAAGAGTTTTGAGACAGCCTCTTTTTCCATGAAATGTTTTTTATGGGATGAGACTTACTAGCTTCTGCCCACGACTCCGTCCACGTGGAACTCGTTTATATCCTATGTCCCTTAAGACCCATTCCCAAATATAGCCGTTCAGCGGTAAAATACCACAGCTCGGGTCGGCGAAGACAACAGATAAAAGTACATTATTGTCGAAGCAAGGGAAGTAGGCAATTGCTGGCTGAGTATTAATTTTAAATGGACGACCTTGGGAGACCCGTTTCGCCGGCAGGTGACGAACAAAACAAACAGAGTAAACTTAAGACGTAAGTAGTTAGCTTCCATTTTTTTGTTGAAATTTCGACTTTATCGCAAAGGCATAAAACTTAATATTGCTTTGGAATTCAACCACTTCTTTATCTATAGTTTAGTCTCTAAGACTTTTGGGATTATCCAAAAAAAATTGCAAGACACTGATAACGCCTATACAAATGATGATCTCGTTACTGCAAATTATATTTACCTCGTTAAACTACATCAACGCTGTTTAGTACGTCCGAAATTGTAGAGAGCATAAAATCGTACCGTTATCCGATATCGAAATAATTATGGTATACTTTGAATCGGTAACGTGAAATCGTTTTGTTTGAGTAGGTACCTTTATTTAAAAATGATAACGGTATACATTGAAGCAGTAGCAAAATAGTCGTAATATCGTTTTGTTCGAGTACCTTTCTTTTAAAATGATTACTGTATCCTTTAGATAGGTAGGCAGAGTAATGATGCAAGTATCGTTTTGATTTAGTGCCTTTATTCGGTGCTCAATTCAGGGATGTAACGGAAGTGGTTTTAACGGAAACAGAAGCGGAAGCGGATGTTTAAAATTAAGTTTAACGGATGCGAAAGCGGAAGCGGAACTTAAAACGGAAACGGAAACAGAAGCAGAAGCGGAGCTTAAGGGCAGGTCCGTTTAAAAAAATAAATCTTAATATTAATAATTTTTATTTTAGCATTAAAAATGTGAGACCTTTTGGGTTTAAAAAAATAAAAAACAATAATTTTACCTAGTAGGTAATACAGTGAATAGGTTTTCATAGAATCAAGATTTTAGCTAAGTTTTGACATCCGCTATGACTTCCGCATCAAAAATAGCAGAAACGGATGCGATGCGGAAGTGTAAATTCAAGCGGAACTTCCTCATTTGCGGAAGCAGAAGCAGAACTCTGTTACATCCCTAGAGCTCATATTCAACCTCGTGAGTAAAGGTACGGTTTAAAAAGGTATTCACCACATTCAGTCCCTTATTTAGAACCATACTGACGGTGGAGGAAAATGAAGACTTAGCAAGTGTCAACTCTATTTGAATGACGTTAAGGATCAAAAGTGCGAAACATTAAATTTCCTCGACTGTACAATACAATAAGCGCTCGGTTAATATTAAAAAGTTCTCATGTACAGTCAGCCATGACAGTGGGCTACCACTTTTGGACCTTATTTTGCATGCAATAAAGTACAAAAGTGGTAGACCACTTTTGTGGTTGACCGTACTTACCTACTGTTTTTGTTTAGCTATCATATCTATAAGCGGCTATTAATAAAAGTTAACCAGTTTGCGTGCCCTTTGTCGGTCAATCATTAAATAAAATACTGGGTTTATACAATATTATGACGCAATAGAGCAAACATAGGCTTCCTGCGATATTTCCTTTTGCCACATACCTAATATAAAACAACATCATACACACCAAACCCATAGAGTTGCTATTGCAAATAGAGTAAAATGAAATAAATAAATTATATTTGCTTCAACTCAAACGGCCGCGGACGGTCCGAACCCGCGTGTAATTAGAACCCGCGGGTACGTGTGTACGGGTACACGGGTACCCGGGTACCCGCCCGCGGACCGGGCGGGTTCGGGCGTGTCCGTGTGGAACGGACGCTTAGCACCGCGGGCTTAAGAACACGGGTATTCGGGCGGGCGGGTTTACACGTGTAGCGGGAGCCCTATGCAAAGCCGGCTGCGAACCCACGGACGGAACGCAGCTTGTAATTTGCAGGAAATGCAAATTTTCTCACTGAACTATGTTCTACGTCAGAACGCTTGTTAGCTGATGATAAAGAAAGAAGAACATGCATATTCCTATAAAACAACATTTCAAAGATTTTATAGTATATCCATAGGTTAAAATATTGTATTATATATTTATAGCCCATAATGAATCTGCACCCAGACAGTATTTTCAGTTTAGGCATCGTTGAGTTTATATCAAACGTATTAATGTCAAATGCATTTGTGTTCAATTGCATTTATGACAAATTTCATGTGTCATTAGAGTGTGTAATATAATAACATTCAGTCAGCGTCATGGACTAATGATTTACGCTCTAACTTTAGTCGTAACCGAGATTTACAGTGTCATCCAAAAATCTATTTTTGAAGCCGACCGACTCTCTTCGCACTTTAATAATAGACGCAAAATGTTACAGATATTTGAATGAATAGCTATAGATATTGGGATAATTTAGATTCAGTAGGTGTAGGTATTTCGCGTTTTACAAATTGCTGCCCCCTGAGCCTATTGTTGCACATTCATTTTAAGAAGATTTGTTGCACATCCATTAAAGTAATCATTGTTGAATAATATAATTTATGAGGCATACCAGTAAAGCAGAAATATTTTGTTGGAATAGTTTGAAGACATTTTCACGTGTGCAGTTTCTGTCGAAGCTTTAATTCCTATAAACATTGGCACCGCACAGCCGTACAAATGTCAGCACGGAGTGAATGGACTCAAGTGTATCTTTTTTTATTCCTGCATACGTCCGCATGGACGTGCCAACTAACTATAGAACCGCTAAACTCCTAACAATAAAATACTTGTAACTACCGAACTTCAGGATCGTCACAAATTACTGCTTGTTAGGGTTTACTTAACAGTTTGGGATCGGGACTTAAATAAACTGAACGTAACGTATTCGTTAAGATTAAATGCGATCGTTTTGGAGCGACATTTTCAACGGTTATAGCATTCTTGGGGAGCCATTAGGTTCGCGTAAACATGTGTTACGTAATAAAGTTCAATGACGTGACACGCAGTTGCCTTGATCTAGCCGAGTATCGTAAGTGGATTAGTGCAGCAGGCTATCGCGGGCCACGCTGCACCTCGTGCGCACAGCGGAGGTCGTGGCGGCGGCGCGCAGCTATGCTATTAATGGCTTCACCTAACCTAAACGCTCACCACTGGTATATATTGACGCGGGGACTCGTTAAAACGTCGCGTAATCGAATGTCTAGCTTATAGTGGTTCGCCTGAGGTGAGGTGAAACGTAGTGAATAACAGCTAAGATCGCAAGGGCGTACGCCGGGAACCACGACTCACTAAGATCGTTTCACACATCTACACTACCAATGAGTTATGATGTTCATTAATGATTTTGTGTGCATTTCCTGATAAGGAATTTACTTTTATACTGGACTTATCATTCGGCACAATAATAAGGTTCAATTAGGTATATTATGTTATGTTACAATAGAAAATTTGCAATCATCGCACAAACTCCAACATCTTATTATTTGCCGCCCGGAACTGGGGCAGCAAATTGTGAGTGACAAGATACGATTGGAGCTTCGTTGTTCCTATAAATACTTCCCTACTTAAGAAGTAGCTTTTGAATGCGTCGCGTCATTCCTGAGATCTGATTAGTCTCATGGCTATTAGAGCATAATTATCTAGCTGTGTCGAGGTGTCTAAAGAACCGGATTTTCATCACATCATTTTAATACCACAGCCCTAGAGAAAAAACCTAGCTAAGCTGAATTTGTTCACAGGTACCCACGGATATGTGAAGCCACACCACACCGACGTCTAGGCAAAGCTGCTAAACCAAGTTACCTATATAAATTGGCTAAAGATCAGTGGGTCAGAGGGTGCGCATTTTAAAGCTGGGTAAGATGATGTTTGGGGGGTTGGAAGGATGCACCTTTTCTTAGATAAAGTAGGGTAATGATACAAATCTTGACACTCGAACGAGCGAGTGAAGCGAACGAAGCTCTATGCTCAGCTTGGGCCGAAAATCGTTTGTCTGTTTTCAGTGTCCGGTGTCTGTCCGGCTGTTCTCCTCTGCAACTCGCATTTCTCAACTAATTCTTGAGACATTTTGTGAGCAGATTCCTTAAAAGGGGTGTAGATACTAAATAAAGTAATCAATAATGTTGTATTTTCTCGAAAAGGATTAAAAACGTAGTTAAATGGAGAAAATAGCAACGCAAGAGGTTAAATAACAACAAACTTATGTGTCCAACGTTTTAAGAGCGGATATGTTCTGTCCCTCTTCCGCAAAACGCACCTTCACATGAAACGATTGTCATTTTCTATGACGCTCGTAGATTGTGACGTCACTATGAGCGTTTTCTCTCTCTAACAAGCAATATTAAAACGGTTGTAGCTTCGTAATTCCTTGAGATATCTGAAAGGAATTTTCGTCACATATTTTTTGGCTTATTTCTTAGAGTAATAATAAATTATGAGTCTACACTTGTATTGTATAGAATGTGGAGTCAATTAAAAAAACAAAAAAACACAAAATCGAAAAAGACGGGCTTGTGAATTCTACAGCTTACAGAGACACTATATAGATTGAGTTGCGGAGTCAGTAAGGTATCAGTAAAGCGTCAGTTTGTAAATGGCAACTGTCAGTCAAGTCGGTACCCACCGATTATTTACTGCGCGTCTTATTTAAATGAGTAGGTATATACTACTGCCCAAATAGTAGAGAGGCCAGTTGGAAAAAAGTCGTCAAATAACGAAGTTCGTTTGACTGAAGAGGTTCCTACCAACAAGTGGTATCGTTGGATTCAGTGAGGTCTCCCGAGTATGAAAATTGCTGTTGTCGCTCTCTAAAGGTGTGGAGGGGATAACTATGACGTCACAAAGATGTCGGCGAGTGATATCAATTTTTATCAATTATCTCCCTAAATACTCAACGTATTTGAACAAATGAGGCATCAAAAGAAAGCTATTTAAACAGCCAACAAAACATGTCATACATAATTAAATGTACATCTTATAATTAAAACGTCACACTTAAATATACATTTTTCTATAAACTCACCTTTTTTTTCAATGAAAAAAAATCTATGAAGGAGGCGTTATCGTTAAAAAATGCTTCGTATAAACAAAAATGCTACATTTATCCTTTATACAATGCTTTTTGAATCATTGGAATCGGGTCATAAATAAGTATACTACGGCTGTTTCACCACGGGCGTGGCGAACAACGCGGCGCACGCGCGAGGGTTGCCGAGCGCGAGTGTGCGCGGTTTCTTGAGTGTACCTCGATAACTACTTAACTGATTTGGACAAATGAGATATCATAATCTGAGAGTTATTTGAATTCTTAATGAAACTTCTTTAATAGCCAAAACTTTAGCATTTTAGTATTAAAAAAAAAGAAAATTACTTACAGAAATCAAAATATGTTTACTGTGTATTAAAAAAAAATTAAATCATAGAAAAAATAAATAAATAAATAATTAGCCTATATACGTCCCACTGCTGGGCACAGGCCTCCTATCATGGAGGAGAGGGAACGGGCACTTCCCCACGCTGGCACAGTGCGGGTTGGGAACTGCACATACACCTTTTAATTTCTTCGTGGATATATGCAGGTTTTCTCACGATGTTTTTCCTTCACCGAAAAGCTAACGGTAAATATCAAACGATATTCCGTACATAAGTTCCTAAAAAGTCCTTGGTAAGAGCCGGGATTCGAACCCACCACCGCCGTTTGATTGACAACCGCATGCCTGAACCACTAGGCTACCGTAGCTCTCTCTAGACTAAATTAAAAGTCAAAATTATTGTTATAATTATTTATTCGTAATTATATTGGTTAAAACACTGCACGCCAATGTGGCATACAGCTTTCAGACATTTCTGCACAACCACAGCGAGATGTTCGACAACCTGTCTTACAATTGCATGATATCAGTTCTAAATCTTTCAATGATATTAGCGGCCTAGAAGATGCTACTGGCCTCATACATCGATCTTGCATCTTCCAACCATTTTCAATAGGCTGAGGTAAGAAAGGTAGGAAGAAGGTAGAAAAATGTTTATTTAAGTGTGACTTTTTAATTATAAGATGTACATTTTAATATGTATGACATGTTTTGTTGGCTGTTTAAATAGCTTTCTTTTGATGCCTCATTTGTTCAAATACGTGGAGTATATAGGGAGATAATTGATAAAAATTGATATCACTCGCCGCCATCTTTGTGACGACATAGTTATCCCCTCCACACCTTTAGAGAGCGACAACAGCACTTTTCATACTCGGGAGACTTCACTGAATCCAACGATACCACTTGTTGGTAGGAACCTCTTCAGTCAAACGGAATTTTGGTTTTAGTCAATTGGCCTCCCTACTAAAATGTAATATTGACAGTGTAGAACAAGTTTAGTGTACAAAACTGAAATGCGATTGAGACGCTTCGATAGCTTCATGCAACGAAATCACGGCTGCCTGTGACATGCGTTGCATGCGTGTGTCTGCGCACTGCGTAGCGACGGAGATAATGTGTATGAATGGGTAGATTGTACCTAACCTACTCACATTGCACTGACCCCTAATGTATTGCAATCTACTGATAGCTAGATAGCTATACATAGATGAGGAAATCTACGCATTCTGTCCTGTTATCGGAGACCTTAGACATTAACTATATATCGTCATGTTCAGTTTTGTTATTCTTAATTTTAGGGTACCTATACTTTAATTTTATCGTGGCAACACACAATTATTAGACGATATATTAACTGTTGTGCTGGTCACACTATTACCCCCAATCCTAACCGTCATCGGTCTGTTAGCTTTTCAATTTCGAACAGAGAACAACCCTTTTCAACCCTTTATAGCTGTCGTTGCAATAATAAAATTTAAGGTCATCACTAGCTATAGCATTACTAGTAGTTTGTGTAATATCAGTGAAGTGAGTTTGGAGGCTACCCAAGGGTTTTGGACGTAATCTGAGGCTACGTAGCTGACACCGGAGGTAAGAGTTAAGAGTAAGCTTGTTTCAGGTGAACTGGAGACTCCAACCGACGGTGCTCTGCTTGCGATGCCGAAGATCCTGTGTTCCTCTGCCCCAACAGACCAGGTATGACCGACGAACCACTGTTTTATTACTCATTTTAGTACACGTCAAACATTTAGATTCTCCTCAAATACCAATATTCTTGTTTCTCCCGCGACCCCCATATTTCTCGTTCTCATTTACAGTCCGCGATTGTCATTAATTCACACGGCAGTTTAGACATAAACTACGGTTTAAAATGATTGGCAATCATTCCAGTTTCGATGAAAGCAATTCATATGTATAAAAGATATGCTAAGTGTTACGTAATATTTTCCACCCCTATATTATTACTGAATTTGCTGATGACTTATATTCATATGAACCCATACGTTAGCTAAGGTAAAATAGCTGAAACTTAAGTAGTATCTTGTTCGCCTCGCTGGCGTGAACAACCAAGTTGGAGTCTAAATAAGGCTTCCAAACGATTTTGTACAACGTTGCATCGTAAGTATCGTAACTGAATCGCGGAAAATTTATGGTATGATAATTCCCCACTGAAAACGGTGCTACGAGCAGGTCGGGGATTTGGTGTAGGTACCTAAGTAGGAATTTGTTAAAATAAAGACTATTATTTTTAGGCCATAACTATTTATACCTATGTACTTTTGAAACCGTGAATATGTAAATGCAATAAATGCAATATATGTATTTGAATATATCATCAATTATCTAAATAACTTTACTTTAAGTAAATGTTGAGAAAGCGACTTCAATAACTTTCGGTGTTCATTAACAAACCTTGAGATTTTGTTAGTATTAATTTACTACCCACTCGACAAGCCTTCGGTTATGGTACGAATTTCTACGAATTTCTCAATATAATCCTTATATTTTTGATAAAAACGTCTTATCAAGCGTACCCGACAAAGTCAAAATGTAATCCCTATTTCAATGCTATCGCGCTCGAGAGGGGAGCAATTTCTATGCCTAAACAAATATTTGCTGTCGCCTCTAGAAACTTTAGTAAACGGCGGATTGTTGAGGCTCGACGCTTAAAGTGTACCTAATAACACTCAAGAACCAAAAGCGTAAATGTAGTGGCCACATAATCCTGAACAATACGTATTCGAAGCCAAAATGTAGGCCTATCGTATGGTTAATTGTATACCTATTGTCAGTCTAACGTAGGTATAATTGAGGTTAGCATTACGTGGTCTTACGTGAAATAAAAAAACCAGTCCAGTGCCGAGGGTTTCGAACAAACTTAGCTTGAAGGATTTTTAATGATTAAAGACGGCAAGATGGTCCTACATCAATTGAAATATTAACCTTTGTTAATAAAAGCAAAACTGTTGCGGAAAGTGCAACTCAAGCCTTTTCATTCGATACCCCATTAAACCTGCAGTTGACACTGAATTTCAACCCCATTCTTGTCGGTATTTTTCATAGAATATAAAACAAATTTTCCACTTAAATTTTACATAAAAGTTAGTTACAACTATTTTAAATTACAAACCGATAGCGAAGCTTTAAAAGTTGGGCATTTTCGCGAGAAGAGATGCATCGTGACGGCATCGAGTACCTATAAGTTAAAAATCTCGCGAAAATGCCCAGTTACTAAGGTTTGTAAGGTCTGTGACACACGGACATACAGAGGCGCACCATAATATGATAATATATACTAATAATATTGATATTTAAGGTATTTGTAATAATATATGGGCCTGGTTGCCTAATTTAAATAAATAATTAAATAAAATAAGGGTTCCTTTTTTTTCCAGGTCTGATTGAGAACCCTAAAAAGCAGTGAAGCGTTTTCGGGTGTTAACATGAGTAACTACAACGACTAAGCCAAAATGAGAAAATGAAATTGCACTACTTCCGTTCTCATTTTGTATACTATGACATTAATAAGTTTAACTATTCGTTATATTGCCCAAGTTGAGTCAATAAAGACTAACAATGGGGTCTGGTGTGCAATGTGGCTTTTAAATTGTAGTAATAAAGTTCCTCAATAATATGCAAATACTAGCCCTAGCCTTTATTAACAATAACAGCAATTTAGAAGTAGTTTTTATACCTACCTATTTTTCTATTAGAAATGCAAATGAACAAATGATACACTAATGTTACTGACATACCTACAGAACACCCAGGCGTGCAGATAATACGATTATCTTTATCTTCATATCCTTGGTACACATGCAGACATATTAACTGAAAAAGTAGCCCTTATCTCATTGAGATAAGATTGACAGTTGGTCCCTTAAATATTTCTTCGATGATATAAAAATAAATAAAATATCCAATCCAAGTCGAGAGTTATACTAATAGTTTAACGACATTCATATTAAATTATGTCAAACGAATAGTGAGTAAACGTATTTCGCTGCATTCTTGATGTTATCATGACACCCAGACATGTGTATTGGCCAGCGTCCAAGTACTTTCTCTTAAATCAGGAAATTATTTCATTAAATTGTAACTTACCAGCCGTTTGAGAAGCTACTATGTTTTCGCTATAAAATTAAGTACCGATCAAAACCTATAAAAGTTTAACGTCGGATATTTTGGTTTTGATAGTGCACGTGGTCCGGACGAGCTAAACTGTTCTTTGTGGGAGCATACTAAAATCAAAATTGTTAGTAATTTGGTCGGTAGAGGAGATTGGTGGAGGTACGCAGGCCCCAGAGCGATCCATTAGGGCCCTCGAAGTGTACGCCAGCCATTAATTGCGGCCGGCGCGTCTCCGAGTGACACCCTCGACTCTACCTGGAACAATACGCTTTTTCTCAGCTCTACGTCGACATTTTCAGATTCGACAATTCTAAATAATAGCTCAATCAAACGACCCGTGGCTAATTTACGACGCTCCTTTGTTTATTTTAGAACTAGAATCCGAATTCAAATTCGCTAAAGCGTGTTTGACTATGCGAAACTCGTGCACGGCACTGAAATCTCATTATAATGAAATAAATCTGTGCTTCGCGATTTCAGACTATACAGAAACGTAATTAATAGGTTTTTTTTTAGAAAACAAACAGCCATATACAAAACAATTCTTGCAAAAATGGACAGAAATTAGGCCTACAGTTTCCTATATTACTACGTAACATTTACAGATTAATGTAAGTAAAGTATACAATTATGAATGTGATACCTGATTTGAAAACTATCTATAACTAGCTGTGTACTACATGCAAACAGCGTAACAAACAATTGAAACGAGATTGCAAGAAGCAATATTAACGCTAATTTCTTGTCTTATTTATGTTTTCTAAACGGGACTTAATCGAGTATAATTAACTTATTTACCCCTTTGAGCCTTCCCGACGTTTCGGATGTGTCACAACATCCTTGGTCGCGGTTAAGTCCCGGTTAGTAAAGATTACGTGTCGTACGAGAATCGTGAAAGTTTAAATCAATATTGTAATTAGTTGGTCCCTACAGTAATTTGGAGTGCATTCATCAGTTCAATTTGTTGCAATACGGAGACCCTAAAGTGGACACTGTCATGCAGGGACAGTGTCGAAACATTACATGATATCACTCATTGTTTTATTAACGATGGCTGTCACTCAGTAAGAGGAGCCCAATGGAATGCAAAAGTAATTACTTGAGCCCGCATCAAACTTAATATACATACCTACGTTTAAAGTAAGTATGGCGTGACATATGAACGCTTTAATTAACTTCCTCTTTATCTAGATGTATCAGTTGATGATGCAGTCGTTGCTTGAAATATGTAAGGTACATGATTTTTTTATCGAATGCAGCCGTCAAGAATTTGTTTCAAACGCTTCCTAAAGTTAGTTCGAAATAGATAAAAATAGATAGTAATCTTAATGGATATTTATTTCAACAACGAGTTCTATGATCAAAATACCGGTAACATTTTAGAAGCAGAAGTGAATTTAAAGTTGACATCGGCCTAATTTGAATAAGGTATATGTAATTCTTGACTTGGACTTTACTGTTCTAAAAAACCTTTTTTGTGGAATACATACCTAAGTGTAAGTTTTTTTTCAGAATCTTTCTTCGCTTAATTTCAGAGCCTAAATATTTAAAAGAAGCCTTTTACCAAACCGCACGAGACAAACGCCTGTAATGCACTTACGCAAAAGGGTAGCAGAAAACGTGTTAAGAGTCCGCAGTAAGCTCGGCCGAATTTGACCTTCCCATACAAACGTAGTCACGCTCTCGTTTTAAAACTACGTATTGGATTGTGACGAAACTTTGCATATACAATAAATAAAGAATAAAAAAAAAAATATATATAATTTAATTTATAAAACAAACGAAATACAGCAAAAACAAGTTTTTTATGAAAAACTTAAATTCGCTGTATGTTTTTTAGTATAGTATCTGAAGCACAAACTATTTACAGACCTAGATATACCTCATGTCATTGTACATGCAAAGTTTCGTTACAATCTAACACGTAGTTTTAAAATGAGAGCGTAACTACGTTTGTATGGAGAATCGAGCTTACTGCGGCCTCTTAATTTATTTATAAAGCCAGAATCAGTTTGTGTTTGTGTATTGTATTCAAGGTTAGACGACAAGGAGTGCGCAGTACATAAATAAAAAGTGGACGGAGCTAACACATGCGCATGTCTCTAGTAATCATATTATTTTAGTCGAAGAAACAAATGAAACATGACGACAATAATCCTCAGCAAACGCGCGAGTAACGTTTTCTCTTAGAGTCATTTTACTACGTGATAATAAAACAGATTGAGAAAAAACTACCATATATACCTAATAGTGGAATCTCTGTCGGCCCCGACTCGTAATGTACATGTTTATCTCACACACGACTCCGCGAGACGGCCGAGATGTCAATAAAATCCTGCTTAGCATTTCTTATTTACAAAACAATCTGAGGCCATAGAAAACGACGCATGTATCTCGAACAAGATTTTCTTTCTCTCCGTATGATAAGTCGTCCGCTGCGGTCACGAATGTGTGAATCCACTCAGCCAGATGTGCTCGCCGGAATAATGTTTCCAAAATGAATAACTGCGCCATATCAAAAGTCGATATCATTATTGTTATGTTATCGCTCTTATACGCGGTCTACAAATATTATGGAGATGTTTATAAGCGACTTAGGATCGTTTGCTAAAAATTGGGCATGCATGATTATTATTTACTCTTTGATTGAACACTGATTGTAAGTGGAAATCGATTTGCACTTTATTAATGCAACGGCCTGGGCCCGTAATACGAGTATCGTTGCATGTTCCATTTTGTGTTTCTTTTTATATGGCAATCAGACCCCGTAGCACACTAAGTTTTATGTCGGACATAAAGCATTTGTCCCTCTTGCACTCGCATATTTGCCAGAATGGGATGAATGCTTTACGTCCGACATAAAACTTAGTGTGCTAGGGGGTCAGGTACCTATTAATAAGAAGAAGAAACTTGGAATACAAAGTTTTGTCCATATATATTTAAGTTTAATCCCAGAGTAGGTCCTTATTCCTATAAATACTCCAATAGGGCCAAAACTGGCAGAGAAACCTTGACTTGACATCGAATAAATCGTGGAAATAGAAACGAACGGATGCTAAAAAGTAGGTAATCGCCATTAAGTTTAAAGACATACGCAATTTACCGGCGAACATACTTGGCAGTCGTATAGTAATTTTTCTATCCATTTTATCTCCCTATTTATGCGAAGTTTGTGCTAATTACAGAAACACACTAAATATTAATGTTATATGTATATATAAAATTTCTAGCATATAGGTCAAGATAGATTACGGACATGTCAAGTGCAATAGGTAAGAGTTTTCTGTTTTATCTTTCCCTCTATATATGGAGCAAATTAATAAATCTCAATATCTAGGCAACGGGAAACGGTATATAAAGCAATAAGCGTACACACATTATTAAGGCCACAAAATACTATCCTTTACTTAATAAGCTTCTTTCAGTAAGTATTACCTCTTTTTCACAGAGACAAGAGATATTTGACTTTTAAACTTAAAAAAGTACACTGAGTTGAAATTGTTTGTAATATGGAGGTTCCCTAACTAAATCAATGATGTTAGGTTCTGCTCCTTTAATTTGAGAATCATGTCATATGACTTTACAACGTTTCTCCTGGGTATTCAGGGTGAAATATGTCCATCTCGGAGGTATATAAGATTTTTATTAATCGAGAGAGGTGTTTCGGAGGGTTGTCTATTGTTTGCCCGACATTCATATACTATAATAATCATTTGCCCGAACTTCGCTTGCTCGAATTTCATTTGCCCGAATGTTTCGTTTACCATAATAGTTCATTGACATACTCTTGTTTACCCGAATATTGGATGTCATAATGATACGAATGCCATACGTATTGTATTCCAGATTATTGTTTGCAATAATATTATTTAATAGAATATTTAAACGCCATACTAAACATGCATTCGGATTCATCTTTGTTAATTTGCTGGTTTTTCCGCTCTTTTATAAAAAAAATAACCTCGAATTCTAACCTATCCGCGATCCGAGTCGGTTTTGCCACTAAGCCCCTGTTCCCTACTGCCTACGATACAACACTATCTTGGCATTAGGTAATCTCAGAGAAAAGTTCATTTTTACTTAGTGGCAAAACCGACTTGGATCGCGGATAGGTTCGAGATATTTTTTTTTTATATTAGACTGCAATACGTACCCACTTTATCACATAAGAATATTATGGATGTTGAGATGGATGGCAAATGATATTATGGCATGTGATAGTTATGGATTACAATGATTATGGAAAATGAGATTATTGATATTGATATTATGGAAAACAAAGATTCTGGCATATAATTATTATGGTAAACAATGAGTATGGCATACAAAATTATAGAAAACAACATTATGGCAGTTGTATATTATGGCAGATAAAATTCGGGCAAATGAAATTCTGGCAAGCAAGAGTATACCGTTTCGGAGAGTATCCCATGGGCTGTTATCCGCTCACTTGATTTCGGATTTTTAAAAACGATAGCCTAAATTGCTTTCAATTTTTCGTTATCAAAGAAGTCCATATTTCGGTGGGCAACCACTGTTGCCACCATCAGTTTAGGGGTCCGCGAAATTGGCAACTGTGGTTGCCACAAGCAAGTAAGTACCTCACCTCGAACGTCACGCCTAACGAACACTAGACCACCCTTTGATTACCTTTAGTTGGTACTACAAATTTCGGCGTCAAAATAAATATGTAAGTGGGTGACGGGTAATGTGAGGTTAAAGCAAGTTAAATTATAGCCGCACCTAGCCGCGCCGTGCCTAGGTACACGCATTTTTTTTAATTCACAATACTTTACCTCCCGTCCCTGGTCCCGAGTCCCTGGGCGACCTAGCTCTGTTCGGGTGAAAATAAAGAAAATACGGTGAAAACGAATTTTCCCAGACATGAGACCCAGCTAGATCGATTTTTCGTCCCCGTAAACCCCCAAATCCTAAAATTCGTTGAAATCGTTAGAGCCGTAATTATGAGACCGTGATAACAAATTACCACTATGTACTTATATATGTATATACCGGGTGGAAAGGCACGACGGGTTAGTTTAAGTGATGGTGAATCGATTCGTAATGTTTATTCTTATTATTATTATTGACGATCGTGATAAAGATTCTTATAATTATGACATTGTATGCGAAAGTATATTGTAATTTTTATCTCGAAATAAATAAATCTAAATCTATAGAGAGAGCTTTATTCATAGGTACCTCGTATCTCTAGCTAAAATGCAAAAAATAAATGTTGAAAGATTTAAGAATACCTCTTTCAAAGGGTCTGTTTGTCGACAAATTTAAACAATCCCGTTGTCATAAGAACCACTGAAACAAATACTTGTTACAGTCAACCAACAATTAATTTCCTACTTCAAAGGTAAGACGAGAGACTCAAATCATAGTAAAAAGTAGAGCAATTTATCTAGGACGACTTTAGTCTTTAGATAATTAAACGTGGTAGGTACTTTTATCCAGTGCAAGTGCAAGTGCAAGTTTCGTAACTTTAACTATTGTCATCCGGGCAATAGACTCTACGACGGAGACCAACATTAATAATAAGAATAAGTGTGTCAATTATGACCTCCTGGCACGTTTTGGTTCAGTGAAGTTCCTCATATTGGAACATTGTGACCAAATATAAAAACTACATATCTCTTTACCCTCGCTTCACGCCGCCGTCAATTAGCATGTCGTTTGAAGATACCCTGCTCTTCACAACAACTAGTTGGCTTAGGTCGCATTTCGTGTAAAGCTATAATTTGAATTCCACCTTAAGGCTTAGATTTTAGGGTTCATTATACAGCGGGAGTGTTGTTGAAATGTGGGGTTTAACATACAGCGGTGCCAGGTCGGCGGCAGCGTCAAGTCGTGTGCGCGACATATGAGTAATGACAACAGCGCAGTGGCGTGTGTCGTCTGAGGGAACGTTCCCAGATGTGAGTCCATAATGCGCGTATTGCAGTTATGCAAGGCTCGAAGAAATATTCCTAGTAATTCTTGCATCAATCTCGGCCGAGATTACGGGCAAAATTAAAAAACACGTATGCGTATAAACTGAATTCAGGGTCACTTTAAGACAGTTTATTTCCACTTAACTTTTTTCAATGCTGAAGAAAACGTCTATTGATAACGAGTTTTTTTGAAGTGAAAACTTCTTTAGCGGCGCTGTGGACTTTTCGGGATGGGGAAAAGTTGTTAAACTCGCGACATGTGTAGGAGCGTAGGAGGTCACATGACGTGCAGGAGCGTAGGATTTAGAGTTGCCAATTGCCGGAATACAAAAAGCGGGAGTTGCGCTTCAATATGCGAATTTTTTAAATGAAAATGCGGATTTGCGGAATACGTTTATAAGTTTTTTTGATGTAAGACGTACGGGGTTGAAATGTGTTGTGGGCGATGGGCTAGCAACCTACCACTGCAATATCACATTTTGTCGATATTTTATACCCACATTTATGCTAAAAGTGGCGCTGGAACATACGTTTCATGTGCTCTGCCTACCCCTTTTGGGAATAAAGGCGTGAGTGTATGTATGTATGTAAGACGTACGGGGAGAAGGGTGTTTTTTGCAACATTAAAATTATTCAAGTTTATTTTAAGCAATTCGCAAATTTTCACTTCTGCCGGCGCGGCACTCCCGGAGTATTAAGTTCATATTTTAAGTTATCTAAGATGATATAATTATATACTGAGAGTACCTATACACCACATTAAGTAGAATTATTGAGACTTTAAATTTTTAAATATGTTTTAAATGCCTGCTATAACCTGATAGCATCTGATTATACTTTGACGTATATAGTCATAACATTATTTGTAAAAAAAATTTTTTTTGAAGAGTCGCGAGAAACTGTCATATTATTTTATTCAAACTGCATATATTTTATCATAACTTTAATCGGGAAGTAAAAGATTTTAATCTAATATATACTGATTTTAAATACTATTTCAAGGGTAACTCAATGCTAGAGCTCACCATGTTACCAAAGTACTCTATAAATAGTAACCAACCCTACGGGGAACTCACATTAACCACATGTGCCGTATCAACAAAAATGTCTAAATTGTTCCAAAGCGTTGACTGACGTTTCGTCGTCAGCGGAGGGGACAAAAAAATAGTTAATAAGACCATGCTCACAGCCGAATCATTAGCGAGAATAGACATGTTCACATAAATTAAAATATTATGTTTGTGCGTAAAATATTAAATTATTTAGACGTGGCTTCGTTTGGGTACTTTTGTAATACCTGCGGGCAGCTAGTCTCTGTATAGACATTTAAAGTGCAAGATTAAATACAAAAAACTAAAGTATTTAAACCAAACTATGCCAGACTATGCATTCAATATTATTACCTCGTTTATTTTGAATGCATAGTCGAGGAATTATGTATTATCAATTTATCATAGATATTGAAATGAGCTCTTTGTTTTGTTGGGCTATTTGAATCTCGAATGTGGAGATCTACTACAATAACTTAAACTTAGAAAAGTTGAAAAACCCTCGACATTTTCATTTCGAAGTCCAGTATCTCAAAAACGGCTGAACAGATTTTGATGAAACATGGCTAAGAACACTCGGGATAAAATTAACTATGACACAAAAAACCGCATTCAAATCGGTCCATCCGCTTGGGAGCTACGATACCACAGACAGATTTTTTCGTTGGAGGTTAAAAATAACTAAGTACGCTGCATGGGCACTACAAGCCACTGTCAACTTCATTGTTATTTTAATAGAATTGGTGACAAAATATTTTTCAGCAAACCAATAACACAGATATTTTTGTAGCTGACTGTGCTTACATGTATAAAATTGAAACCCACTTTATATTAGGTGGGTACCAGATGGGGTGGTCTATTGTGATTTTTCAATCTAAGATACTTGGCGCGCGGTAAAACAAACAGAATAAACCGCAACCCCGTCGTTTAATGCCCGGTAAACGTTAAACGATATTCAATGATTTATTTATTTATTTTCTCTCTTGATTTATGTGAGCTAAAGAAGTGTTTGCACGCGCGCACGTATGTCTATTTGCGGCCTGGCCGAAATAGCCCACAAAACGAAACTTGTATCCGGCCCCTATATAATGGTAAAGCTTCCCAAACTGCTGTTTCCTAGTGCAATGCCACCGCACGCTTTGTAGGGGGATTATGCCGCGATTTGCGGTAATGCGGTCAACTCTTCGGCTCACTCGCTTCACTCTTTCCTCTTTGACCACTTGCTAAATATTTTGCCTGCCAGACCAGTAGGAAGCGGAATGGAGAAATAATGTACCTATCCCTTTGCCGCATAATAGCTACGCGGGTAGCCTTTGAAGTAACAGGAATCGACCTCCGATTTTCACTTCACTGGCTAGATAAAATGGGAAACTCAATACCGAAATTTCATTTTGTTTATGTTATTTAAACATAGTATAATTTGATCTGTGTATAGTTGTAATGCAAGAATAAGTAATATCCAGTCTGAAATTACTATTGATGTTTATATCAAATGCATTCCGAAGAGAGACATTAATTTACCGGCTTGGGGATTTTCACATTTTATACGAATTGAAAATAATTAAAAAGCAGGTGCGCCAGTCAAGTGTAAAAGTATGGGTGCATACAACTTACTCCTTAATATGTCCCATCGCTCATATGTAAGCGGTTTATGGTTCGGTAAATATTTATGACAGGATTAAATCGATACATATTTTTGCACTTAACTGTAGGTACCTGTTTTAATTTGAGTCTTCAACTAATTCGTATTTAACATGGGCGCTTTTGTTCACCTATTTTTTAAGTCCTATTACCCCTGTTACTCCGAAAATGCTCTTCCATTAAATTTTACACCATAATAATCATTAAACATAATATCTTATTCATAATAACGATCGTAACTCATAATAACCATTCAAATTCATAATGTCAATAATCATAAATTTCTCATATCCTAATATTTCGTTTCATATTTTTTCATCATAACACTCACTTGTCCGTTTTACTTAAATTCATAATTAAACTAATCATAAAAAAATACTAAAATTGCTTTTTATAATATTTTTTATCATAAATGTTACTTATCCGTATTATATAGTTATATAATACAGATACCCGTGTGGTGTCGGGTTAGAATTTCACCACCCCCTTTCTTCCCGTGGGTGTCGTAAAAGTCGACTAAGAGACCAGGGTTGAAGTGTGTTGTGGGTGATGGGCTAGCAACCTATCACTGCAATATCACATGTAGTCTATCTTTTATACCCACATTTATGCTAAAAGTGGCGCTGGAACATACGTTTCATGTGCTCTGCCTACCCCTTTTGGGAATAAAGGCGTGAATGTATGTATGTATGTATGTATGTATGTATGTGTATGTATAATACAGATAAGTATTTTATGACGTTTCATATTATAAAATTCCTGCATATTTGCGTGTGCAGCTCTAACGATATTGACAAATTTTACAATATAGGGTATTAAGGAGGCAAAAACCCGATACTAGGCTCATATCTGGTAAAATTATTTATCTCCGCATATTCTCTATTTTCACCCGAGCAGAGTTCGGTTGCCCAAGTACTTGTACGAGACGCGAGGCTAACCTAACCTAACCTAACCCTTACTACTAGAAAACTCTGTAATTCGGCATGGGTATTGGGTAGGGAATGACCCGACACGCACTAGGCCGTTTTTTTTAATTAATTTACTTATCGAAACCGTTTATTTATTAGGAAAAAGAAGTCGAGGTATGTTCTTAGTTATCTATGATAAGGAATACGAAAATACGTATGTCCGTTATGAAGGAAACTGTTATGCCATCAAAATTATGACTTCAAGCCTGTTCTTAGCAATTAATTTATAAAGAGTTTTGTTATGAAAACTGAGAATTATGACTTTCGATGATAGTTATAGAAATTTAGGAAAAAAAGAATTATGACGATAAAAATTATGATGAGTAATGATTATGAAAATGATTACGAAATATTTTTACAATAAAGCGAACTATGATTTAATTAACTTAGATATTTTAGACATAAACTGGGAAACAGAATTCTCAAACCGTACATTAGAACAATGTGTAGATTTCTTTTATTTGAAGTTTCGATATTTAAGAGATAAATATGTCCCGCATAAGCTTATTACTGTTAGCAATTACCCAGTCTGGTACTCTAGCTCGCTTAAGAAAGCCCTTAAAGAAAAACATAAATATCATCGCAAATTCAAACTATATGGTAATAGGTGTGATTTGATCGCGTTTGAGTATCAGAGGGAGAGAGTTAAGCGCATGGAAAAGCGATGCTTTTTTAATTATACAGAGAAAGTTGAGAACAACATTAGTAAGGACCCCAAGCAATTCTGGTCTTTTGTTCAAATCTTGTTTTAACTCTTTAGGAATACCGAGCTGTATGCGTTACGATGGTGTCACTATAAACTCGAGAATTGACATTTGTAATGCGTTTTCCGATTATTTTAAAACTAGTTTTCTAGCGCAAGCCGCTCCTTCTACCTCTCGAGCATCGAGGAGTTACTTCAACCTTGATGACTGTACCGATTCTATTAGTCACCTTCACAATGTTTCGGTCGATCCTGCTATAATTACTAAATTACTACTTAGTCTTGATCCTTGTAAGTCTGCAGGTCCGGACCAGGTGCCAGCTATTTATCTAATTAATTGTGCTAAAGCCTTAACTAAACCTATATTATTGTTATTTCGTAGATCTTTTGTTGAATGTTCTGTCCCGTTGGTTTGGAAATCGGCTTTCATTACTCCAGTTATAAAGAAAGGCCCTAAAACGGATGTAACAAATTATAGGCCGATTTCCAAATTGTGTATCTTGGCTAAGGTTTTGGAAAAAATAGTCCATTTGCAGGTTTCGTCAGTATTAAAAAATACTATAGATAGCACTCAACATGGTTTTGTTCAAAGGAGGTCTACAGTGTCTAATCTTGCTTTACTGAACGATTTTGTATCTGAGACAATGGATTCTGGCCACCAGGTGGATGTAGTCTACACAGACTATAGTAAGGCTTTTGATAGGATTGACCATGATGTCTTAATACATAAACTTTATTCAATGGGTATTAGAGGGGATCTTCTGAGGTGGTTTATGTCTTACATAGAAAATCGCTGCCAGTCGGTAGTGATCAAAAACTACATGTCAAGCTGGGTATCTGTACCAAGTGGCGTTCCACAGGGATCTTTGTTGGGACCACTCCTTTTTAACGTCTTTGTGAATGATATAGGTACCTGTTTTCGGTTTTCTAAGTTACTCAGTTTTGCTGACGATATGAAGATTTTTGCCAAGATTGCTTCACCTGAAGATTCTACTGCGCTGCAATCTGATCTAAGCCGTCTGGATAGATATTGTGTTAAGAATAAATTGGATTTAAATCCCTCAAAATGTTTTACCGTAACTTTTTCTCGTAAATTAAATAAAATACCTACTTCTTATTCATTGAAAGGTAAAGGTATTCAGCAACTAACTAGCATAAGAGACCTAGGGGTTTTTCATGACTCGAAGCTTATTTTTAATGATCACGTTGATAATATTATAAGTAAAGCTTCTAAGACTCTTGGATTTATAATGCGTAGCTCGGTTTGTTTTACACATATTAAGACGCTGAAAATCTTGTATTGTGCTTATGTGAGAAGCAAGTTGGAATACGCATCTCAGATTTGGAATCCCCAATATAAAATTTACATTGACAGAATTGAGCGATTACAATCCAAATTCATGAAATTTCTTTGCTACAAAATGCATACACATTATAGTTCATCTAATTATTTAACCCTTTGTAAAAAGCAACACTTGATACCCATTGCTAAGCGTCGTGAAATTGCTGATATATTATATTTGTTAAATATAATAAGAAGCAATGTTGACTGTCCTAATTTACTTGCTAAGATTTCTTTTAATACTCCCATAAGAAGTTTCCGCCGTTTTCGTCCTATTAGCATATTCCATGTTTCCACTAAATATAGAATGAATAGTTTCTTGTGCAGAGCAGGCAGGAGTTTAAACAAAGTTGTAGATCAATTAGATATAGACATATTCTGTGATAGCATACAGGCAATAAAATCTAAACTGATAAGTTTCTTCATGTGTGATACTCAGGTGTAGGCTCGGGTTATTAGAGTTTATAGTAGCCTAATTCATTAACTACCTGATTCTTGTATATTCCGCGTATTAGGTAGTGCGCGATTGGTTACTGTGCGTAATGTATGCTAAGTTTAAGTTTGGCTTCAGATTTCTTTGTTAGTTTATTTCTATAAGTGAAAACCTGTAATTGGCTATATGGTTTTATTATGGTATCTAGAAATATGTTGCGCTGTTGGTTTTCCATGTATCAATAAATAAATAAATAAATAAATAAATGAATACAAAACGTTAGTACCTATGTACAATAAAAAATAGGACACGAATTTTAAGGCGCCGTAGGTTTAGCGAAGTTAAGCGAACAGTGTTTTTTAAACAATATAATGCGTCTGTTTATAATAATATGGTTTTTAAAAAATACGAATAGTAATTTTGAGGCTTTTCTGCAGGGAAATCAGTGTTTAGAAACATGATTAAGCATTTTTCGCTTCATAGAAAAAAATCACGAACATAGGTCTAAAAGGGTCTAAAATACACTTAAAATATTTGTTACAAATAACGAACAAAAGCTAAAAATATTAAAATGGCTTCTAAAAATCGGCAACATCATGTTTGAGGGAAATCAGTGTTTACTTTTTTATTTATTTAAACGGTCAAAAAATTAAAATTAAAAAACATGATTTCCGCGCTTCCGAGCACGCACTTCCATCTCGCTCACGCTTATGCTCAGTGAGAGGGAGCGAAAACCATGAACCTACGGCGCCTTAAGACAGCTAATATGGACCCATATTTAACAAACTCTTTTGATAAGAGCTAGTTTATTATTACTTTTGATAAAATCTAGTTTATTCTCTTATTGTTACTCCTGCGAGTATAAACAAAAATACTTGTTTTCGGGTAATTAGTTTTAATAGATTATTTACATTCAGTAAAGTGACAACCCCAAAGAAAACTTTATCGAGCGTTTACTTCAATTAATCGTCAATAGGCTATGAAATAAAAAAACTATTTTGTTACTCTTGAGGAAATTCACATGAACTTTGTACCTATTTTTCATAATTCAGGTCTGTTATATCTATAATATCTTGAATCATAAATATGGCAAAAAAATACTTACTAAATAGCACAAAAAGTACTGTCTACATTTTTTGAATCCCATAGAATGTTTAAAATGCCGTAGACGGAAAATTTGTGTTTGATATAAATAGCAATACTTTTAAAAATAAATGTAACAAAATGGTAGCTTGGCTTAATAAATCGTTATAAGTAGATTCTTTTCATAGCAGTAATGCCTGTTTGAAATATTGGGATAAATGAGGCCAATAAAACGACAGCAAATACATCTTTGTTGGTAGTGGAAATGTATGCCGCTGAATATTTTTAGGACCATCTCCGAGTAAAATGAAACACAATCCTTTTCTCTACCACCTGCTGAGCGCTCGGACCGTTAACGAAGTACTGAGATGTTTTTTGTAGTGTGCTGTCAGCTGCAGGTACGAAGTTTATTGAAGCGAGGCACTTGCCTTCTGTAATTGTAGAAAATAGAGGACCTCAGAGGAATACTTTGGAGGAATCTTATTAGTACAGGAAGTATACCCATATTTAAAGACGACTCTTGTGCAAATACTAACAACACCTATCCACGATTTCCTATTCCTGAAAAAATCGAAGATCTTTTTCAAATATTTCTAGCTATGTCCACGGTTCAACTAGTATTTTAGTAGTGGTATATTTCTGACCATTTAATCAATATTTCGAGCGCAAAATAGTAAACAAATAACCGAAATTCTCTATACATGCACTCGGTAGGTATAAGTATACACTGCGTTACCGGCAAGTGGGTTTTATGAATCGAGGCTTTTTAAATAAACTATCACCGAGATTAGTTCAATGAACGAAAAATCCGACTTAATAAGTTTCTAACAAAAAATTTATTGGCAGCAATGTACAGCAAAGTAAATTGACTAGTAAGTCTAAATGACAGGTCTTCACTACTAGTGATTATTACGACGTCATCAAGATCGATGTCTGTTTATTTCGGATTTTGGAAATTTTATTTTGAAGTTAACTTACATAATTATGACTTGCTAATACATGTAAACCATTGATAATGAACATATTATGATCAGTTTTAATAAATGCCCACTTATACTATATCTCGTGAAATATACCTACCCAAACCTGGAGCTCTTCACTCCGTCTTGAAGAGCTAACTTTTACATTGGTATCACCACACAGTCTTCTGCCCGATTGCCATGAGATCTGTAACATTCTGCGTCATGTCGCGAGGTTCTCACTCAGAGTGGAAATTAAATAAGGACAATCCGTTCGCTCTGCATCAGAGATTTGCCTGCTGCATAATTCAGCGTATGCAAAATGTCTTGTTTAATAATAGATGGATGCAAAGGTGAATTCCTCGCAATCGACGAAGGAATTGAGTTGTGACCCTTTCAGAAACTGAAAGGGGTGCGCAATCTTTTGTCTTTTCAGGAAATTCAATGATAATTTCCATCATCTTTGAAATAGAATTCTCCTAGACATAGTAGGTAGATACTGACGTACCTACTGATGAGACTAGTCTCATCAGTAGGTACTATACTATTACTAGTAATATAAAGGTACGTACATCCTTACAAATTAAAGTATCGTGTACCTATGAATTCAGACCAATTATTGGTAAAAAATATTCATAATGTTCTCCATTATATCTATTGTCAAAACACGAGTCTGTCTGTACCTTTTGTGAAAAATAAACACGTTGAACGAATATAAACGGAAAGATCGGATTACTCCTGTCTATTAAAATAGTCTTAATCAAGTGTAAGTAGTTAATAATATAACGCTTGTACCTATAAATGAAAATTCTGTATGAAGCGAATTACCGTGATAACCAGGGCTAATAACGGGCTAAACTCTTCTCAAATACGAAATAGGTACCGACGGAGAGCGACCTGACAGACACAGGCAATTGTATAGCAGAACCATTGAGTTACAGTCGCAATTGTAAGGCTCGAGTCAGGCTAACAATCCTATTGATAATAACCGTAACGAGTTTAGCTGTTATGCTGCCTCATTTGTATTGTGTTTGTAGAACCACGCTTTGGCCTCAAATAAACATTTCTGTTTCTGGAATAGTTTTTACGTTTGCCGATAAATAGATCAGCATCGTTATACCTACTATCGAATTATGGTTTTCGTATAATGACTTTTGACTCGTACGCGCATGCGCATGCATGTGTCGATGTGATATAAAAATGGTATTTTTACACCGATGGTGGCAAATATGGTTATACCTGCCTTAGGGAAAGCGGTCACCGCAGCCTGGACGCTTTACGACTCCTTTATTGGTTTGAAGATTCGTTGTGTGATAGAGTGAGACTCTCGACACAGCTCATTCTCGAAAAAAAAAAGTGGCGTCATAATGCTAGAGCTACGTATGTGTATAATCTTTACACTTACTCGTGTCTAACGTACAACCGAGCAAGGAGATATGGAAGATAAATTGACCAAATCATCGCAATCAATCATGTTCTGATAACGAATGCATTGTGATTGACAAAATCATTGTAAATATTTTTTTCCAAATATTTCTATAATATAATTTTAACCCTCTGTTGCAGGGAGTCGGTTAAAGAAACGGCCTTTGTTGATTCCGGAGCCGAAGCGTGTCAATGATATGTCAGGCGCGAGAAGTGAGCCAGATAATAGAGGCAACCTTTTGTCTCGCAACTATTTACTATGAAACGCTCGCAACACGGGGATAATCAGTTTGTACTGTGGAAATACAGAGTAGAATAACTTATCTCGCTGTTGCATACGATTTAACAATGGGGTGGATGCTTTTATCTGGATTTAAAATGTCTTAATGCTGATCAGTCATTTTAGTTCCCGTGAAGAGCAAATTAAATGTGAAAGTGCCTCTGTCTGCCTGTCTGTATGTTACCTTTTGACGCCTGAACCGATTGTGATGAAATTTGGCATGGACATAGTTGAATCCCGGGTAAGGACATTATCCCAAGGACAAGGTTTTTATCCCAAAAATCAGCCGCTACGGTGGACGAAGTCGCGGGCAAAAGATAGTACTAATATACTAAATTATAACGGTCAGGTGGAACACGCGTAATTTCCTGAACATTTTGCTATATTTATTACCTAATACACGGAGGAGTCAATTTCGTTGAGTCGTTAAAATGTCATTAAGTCAAGAGATCAAGTCACCCACGCTGAGTGGGACTCGTTTCCTTCCGTTCTCATGGTGTTTTAACCAAATTGTCCGCACGAACATAGTAACTAAGTTCTAATCTCTCATCATCTCATTAGTGCCTGGTGTTTGCTGTATAACTACAACCCGGAGTTATCTCGAATTACATTATACGTCTCAACGAAACCGACCTATAACTACAATTATCTAAGTTGAGCACAGAAATATCTTAATAGAAATATCTACATCTGGACATGAGATACTTGCAGGGACAGATATTAGATTTTCAGCCTCAAAGAAAATAGTAAAAAAAAACAAAACAGAATAGATAACCTCGTCCTTTTTTGAAGACGGATAAAAAAGAAACTATGAGTAGCATCTATAAATTGATCCACAAAAATACAGGAATAGGTAGTTTACCTTAAACCGTGTTGCTTGTAGTAATATATTATCGGCTTACCAGTTCTCATCCAAATGTTCAGAAAAATCTATCCATTAGTTATCTTCTCATATTTTTATAGGTACCTGCGTTTAAGGGGTTTTAGTGATTTATCGCGTATCATCAGGTTTGTAGCGCAATGTTGAAAGCAAAATCTCACATAGATTCACAAAGAAATTGATAATGTCAACCTGTCCGAATTATCAGTTATCACTAGTTGTGATTGATTCCAGTGTATTTTAAAATTTTAAGATTACCAAAATACTGACGTCTAAGCTATGTGTACGGCGCCGAGATAAGAAAGACTATCCAACTATCAAGCGATAACATTTAACAAGTTACAAATTATCTTATCGTCGTGGCTCTGGTGAGGTGTAAATAAGCGAAGCAAACTTTGCTCAGAAAGAAAAATATTAAATTCCGTAATACATTCCGAGTCAATGACCAAGACCGGCACGACAGTCTATGTGAAATATCTATTTTCGGGTTTCACAAGATTTATAACGCCAAAGGGGGAGAAACTGTCAATACCTCGTACAAAATCGGATTTTTATTTGGACTCCGAGTCTTTAAAAATTAAATTGCTTTTAGATCCAGGTAGGTAGGTCGCAAGTAGAAGAGGTAAGACTGGGCGGGGTGAAGCATTGCACGGCGCATGATCGAGGGCTGATTCATGATTGTACCGATATAGAAGCGCGCGATTCGTCGGACCTATAATATCTAAAGCATATTGGCTACTAATCGTCGATGCAGCGCCCTAGATATCTCCAGAGAAGAACAAAGTTGGCATAGATAGAGGGATCAAAGTGCGGCGTGGGCGCTCGACCCAATACCGCGGGCATCACTTGCGCCGCGGACGCGCGCAGACCTTTTGCGTTGCACACGCGCAATTAGTTTAAAAGTAATTGATGGCCTTTATTACGTTTCTAGGGGAACGCTAATGGACGTAAAATTATACGTTTACATTGCTGCAACTGAGCAATGTTACGGCATTGAATAACTACAATAATATTTACTATTACGACGCATTATAGGTGACATTTTTGCATACAAATTTTGAACGAATGTTTTGGAAAGTTTTCGGCGACGGTGGCTTAATGATTTGCTGTTTTGAGTAAGTTTTCAATTTACTTTTGCTTATTATTTCATGCATAGAGGATAGGAATGAAACAATGTTAAGTAGAAATTTTGTTTTGTATATTCAATTATTTCACAAGACATCAAGTAGGTACAAGAATCAAAACTTATTGCCAATTGGTACGGTAAGCATAACCTAAGTTGACGGAAACGCGCCGGTCAGTAGCGCTCTACCTAGATTGAGGTTATGTTGTGATAACCGTTAAGGGGAAAAGCCGGTAACGGAAAATGTTGCTAGAGTTTCCAACTGAACCGTGATAACAATAGGGACGAGATTCGCTTGCGAGTTGACAACGTGAGAGGTCGCCGCGGCGGAGGAGGCTGCGCGCGCACCAGCCATGGCGGCCGCCACACACCTGATTCGCAATACACCTCGACTTCACAACTCAATTACATCATGTTCTACACAACCTGAAGTCATTACACGCGCCCAAGTGGCGGAGGACGCTCTACACATGCTTCTCACCGAATATTACGTGCACTGAACGTATGAAACCGCTAACCATTCGACTACATAACGCGGCTAATCAGCTGATACCGAAACTTTTTGGTTACCGGTGTTTACGTGCCGAATTTGATTAAATCACTGCAAACGGAACGAGAGTTCCCATTGGGAAGTACACGGTTTTCCGCGGTGCAGCGGGCGGCTCGGCCGCGCGTGCATCGGATGCACTTTCCCTCGTCGGCGAGCGTACCTGGACTAGTCTGCCAGCTGAGTCCTCCGACGAACATCTTCCTGCAACAAACATTGCGATTAGAGTCGGGTATCGCGGGCGGAGATGACAGCCGGCGAAACGGCGGCGGAAGTGACGTACCCGGGGTCGTTCGGCACTTCAGCGGGGCTGTGTGCCGCATCCTGATTCTGGGTTTCCATGGACTCGTGGGCCGGCGTGGGGCGGGCGCACTACGACTACGAGCGGGCGACGGCGCGGCGGGGACGGCTCCCGGAGTCGCTCGGTTGATCTACCGACTACCGGCACGAGACTGGCGCGTTCGGCGCACCCCTCCACGCAGCCGCCCCGCTCCGCCGCTCCCGCTCCCGCGCCGCGCATCGATTCATTCACTCCGAACACAATTATTCATACGGGCCGGCACGACGGACGCGCGCTCGGCGCACCACGTGAGCGCGCGGCACGTGCTCGCCCCCTCCCCCCGCCCCGGCGGCGCGCCTCGGTCGCACGCCCACCACGCACCAAGCCACCCCCACATTTTACACTACAAAATTAACAAAACAAAAGTTAACATTACAATCAAAAACTTACCTATTTAAACTAAAAGCTTCATTAAGTTTCACTTGACCACAACCACGAGTTCGCATACAATGATACTATGGTTAACATGATCTATGATTAACTTTTGACATATATTTTTAAATCTAATTATCATAATCATAAAAAGATCACGGATCATTAGTTCGTTTACCTCGCTGATGCAATGACAATGATAATCATCGTAAACAAAGCGATCGCTGTGATGTAAAGCGAAGCGACGTTGTGAAATCCGCCGCGGAGCCGACGTCACTCGCCTTACGTACGTGCAGCCGTAGCGGGCTACGAACGTGCTACGCAAACGATTACGCTCAATCGGCGCTACGTGTTTAGATCCCAACTTTTGACAACTAACTTAACACAAACAATTTAGCTGTTGTCCGAGATTAACTAGGAAATAAACGGTAGTTAGATTGATTATACATATATTTATAGCATTCCGAAATGGATGGATTTAATGGATAAAAATCCTGAAATTATTTGATATGTACGTAACAATCAATCAATTTGCTTTGACGTTTTTTTATTAAATTAGGAAGCTCTGACCCATTTTCAGTGTTGTTTTGTTATCTTTTATTTCTTAAGAATTAACAGAAGGTATATTTTACGCGTATAAATTTTACCTTTTGACATGCAAAATTAACATCCTTCGGATCATAACCGGCGGAATAACAACGAATATATTTCGGTCTAGGCGTCATGGCTCATTTAAATTATTCGTTTGATGATCGTTAAGCCGCTTGAGGTGGCGCTGTGTTCGTGGAAATGACTACTTGCAGCCATTTGTTAAATGGCCTGAGCCGGCCTACCATTGCTAATGGCTTATGTATGTTGATAATCCGAGTCCGCCCTAATTCGACGTTTTTACACGGGTTTTGAGGTTATTTTACTTATTGAGGAATATTAGTGGTAGGAAACGACGATCTTAATATAGACAATTTAAACCACGAAAATGTGCCAACGATCCACACACTAATCTCGAAGTTTCCATGATGTACAAGTTCCATCTCCCACCATAAATTGGACAAGACAGTTGGGCATTTTCATTTAAATATTGCCATTAACGGAGGATAACGACTTGTCACTAAACTGACGGTAAAAATTAAACGCTTAAAGTTTCGGCACTGAAACGGCAGGTTCGACGTGACTTAATTGTTTATAAGTTAACCCCTCGTAGGCGTATACTAAAATTAGCGAATTAAAAGATGACCTTTAAATTAGATTTAAACATATGTGCTCCAATGCTTAGCGCGAATACGTGCCTACTCGTAAGCATATTACGAAGCTTTACCGCACTGTTTAAAATGAAAATGCCCAGCTACGTCATGAGAAGTAGGGCGCGTGGATTGTGAGCCATATAACGGTATCATCCTCAGCTGGGCCGTCTTTAGGGTGCCTTTCCACCGGAGATGTGCTATGCCGTGCCACAAAATAGATAGGTACAGAAATCAATCTACATACAAGTGCGCTCGAGCAACGCACACATAGACACTGCTCACGTACACGATATCTCGGACCGGTTCGGACCAGTGCGAGCGCGATTGCTATCCGCTTGAGACGCGTCTGTTAAATTTTTGTGCAATAATGGAGCAACAAAAAAAAAGTTATTATTACATTTATAGCTGTTCAGTGGACGGTTGTTTAAATTCAACATTAAACGGGGAATTGTCGTTTTTTAAGCTAATTTTTAATATAACAATGACATTAAAAATAAAATATTTTAGTCATTATTGATTTATACGTCCATTCTTCCCGTTTCATTCTCAACAATAAATCAAACAACTGAATACGCGTGCCACTACCACGATAGTTGTTTGAGCATAAGCCATAGTTGACAACCCTAGAGCGACCGCCGAGCGTAGGTATGAAAGGTTCTGTACCTATCTATTTTGTTGCAGTGCTATGCTGTTTTCATACATTTGAAACCTAGCTACAGCTACGTTTCAAATGTATGAAAACATTATGGTGGGGCGTCTATAAAGGCCTCCCGAGACGCGAGGTGTACAGGGCGTTACTCTACTAGGTGTAAAAGGCGCTATAAAGTATAAAAGGGCACTTAATGCTAGACTCGCCCGGAGCACCTAGTTGGTTAAACGTCAGCCCTAAGCATCATTAGCCTATTAACGACCTACTACTGGACACAGGCCTCTTAGAGCTAGAAAGAATGGCGATATAAACTGTAGCAATGCCCCTCCAATACAGATTTAAAAATACAAAAGTGAGATACAATTTTTTAGGACATCATTTATTACATCCAAAAGTTCGGAATAAAAAAGGCGGGTATACACTTACATTACAACCATAGTTGAGTGGTCTAGCTTATACATAATGTAATGTTGAACGACTGTCATTATGCCAGTCTACACACTTCACGAGATAGTAAGGGGTGCATGTCCTCTAACATTTGCATTTTTTTTAAATAATATAATATAATATAAGGGGACAAATCTTACTCAAATCGACCTAGTCCCATAGTAAGCTCAGTAAGGCTTGTGTTATGGGTACTAGACACATTTGAACTTAATACAAATATATGTAACTTGTCGAATATATAATATCGGTATTGTGTTAGGACATGAAAATGTAGTAAGGGTTTTATTGACTGGATTGACTCTTGCAGTTCCGTTCTTACTATAGGTACAGTCGCTATCAGATAAATCGAAGCGGCCAAGGTAATCACAAATATCAATATCTCTATTGTCTGGGCATTAGAGATGTGTTCAGATATTTGTGACCACTTTGGTCATTCCGATATATCTGATGACGACTGTACCTAATTTGGTTGTCATAGAACGTGGTGCGCGTATTGTTTTGCCCTGCGTAGGTACCGATAGCACAGACAACTGCGCGCTTTAAGTAATTATTTATTATGTGCCTTATTTAATCCATTATTTTCATACACGCCTAAAGTATATCATGACCACCTTTAAAATTAGGCTCACTTCCGATCAGGAATTCACCCTCGAAATAGGAGAAAAACCCCAGTTGCGAAAAGCAATATAATTTTATTTGCTTTAAAGGACAGCTTTTTTAAATATTTTTGACTTGGATCTTATAAAATATTAATCTTAAGTGTTAATCTTAACAACTACCTAATCCAAAATGTATTACTTAAGTCTTAGAACAGATTTCCGACAATTTGTAAGCAAATGTTATAGGAGTGCACTTTAGAAGGAGAAAAACAAATGACTATAATGTATAATAGGCTGTACTGATGACAGTAATTGAAAATCACTAAAATATGGTATTTTCTTAGTGAAATTTTAATCATAGATTTCGAAAAATGCTCATAAAAAATTTTTTACTAAATAAGTAACTACTAAGTACTAAGTAATTTTGATAAAATTAAACTGAAAAATACGGACGCCCGTCATGATATGTTAAAAACCAATCAGAATACCCATAACGGCCACTAACACAGATTACAGAAAAAACTTACGTACTGAACGAATAGTAAGGCAGGGATAGAACCATGTTATCTGTCAGATCTTCATACGTCATTGTTCCGCTTTCTCGCTCGCACGGCCGCGCAAGACTTGTAAACTTTTTAATCTATGTTCATTCAATTTCTGTTTATACAAACGTGACGTCACTCAGGACGCCATGACACCGACAAGCGTTTTAGCGCCAATTTGAAATTTAAAAACTAAAATGCATTTTTTTCTACTTAACTGTTATATTCTCTTGAAAAATCTTATTCGTTGTACATAATAAATGTTTCTAAACATTGTAGAACAGTTTTTCAAAATGTGTCATCATGCCTATTCTGGTAAGTTTAATTCTTTTAATTGCCAGGACGGATTGAGTACACTGGTGAGTGGGACTAATACTCAACTATGGATCTGGCGGTTGCTTGTGCTTCCGATGATTGCGATTATAAGAAACAGCGTGGTATTGGAAATCAAATAAGAACATAACCTGGAAGGGTTACCGAGTAAACATGGTAGCTCTGTGTCAAGTTAAAAAGTTGTCAGATTAATGTTTTTTGCCAGGTTCAAACAAATGATGGGAGGCCATTAGGAGGGTAAAACTATAAGAAACAGTGTGGTATTGGAAATCAAATAAGAATATAACCTGGAAGGGTTACCGAGTTAATATGGTTGCTCTGTGTCAATTTAAAAAGTTGTCAGATTAATGTTTTATACCAGGTTCAAACAGATAATGGGGGGCCATTAGGAGGGTAAAACTATTATAAGAAACAGTGTGGTATTGGAAATCAAATAAGAATATAACCTGGAAGGGTTACCGAGTAAATATGGTAGCTCTGTGTCATGTTAAAAAGTTGTCAGATTAATGTTTTATGCCAGGTTCAAACAGATAATGGGAGGCCATTAGGACGGTAAAACTATTATAAGAAACAGTGTGGTATTGGAAATCAAATAAGATCATAACCTGGAAGGGTTACCGAGTAAATATACAAACCCATACGAGTAGTACAAGCTTTGCTTAGTTTGGGACTAGGTCGATTTGTGTAAGATTGTCCCCTACTATTTATTTATTTATGGTAGCTCTGTGTCATGTTAAAAAGTTGTCAGATGAGTATGTTCTGTTATGCCAGGTTTAAACAGATAATGGGAGGTAATTAGGACATTAAAACTATTATAAGAAACAGTGTGGTATTGGAAATAAATTTACTAGTAACTGTTAAGTTCTCACACATTCAATATTACACCCATATTTCACTAATTAATACAACACATTGAAATTTGGAGGGTGCTTTAAGAAGTTAAGGGCACTATCATCTACCTAGTTTTAGATAAGATAGGAATCAACAACATCAATATCTGATTCTAATCGTTTACACAGCCATAATAATCTACAACTATTATTATTAATGATAAATTATATGATTAATAATTAAGCATTGTTATCAATTGCACTATGTGACTACTGTCAATTTCGATAAGATTTAAAATCGACGAGTGCAAATTGTCGTAAAAGTAGGTATTAACATACATTCAGACTGCCATCTATTAGTGTCATTTACCGCGCAATTGCATAGTCACAGTGATGGTGAATATAACGATAATATTACATGAACAAATTATGAATGTAAGAGTAACAATAAAGATCACAGATAATTACGATAGGTTCAAGTTTAGCGCTATTTATAAAAGCTGCAAGAAACATAGACAAATTAACCACTTTTATGAACATGACTGACACGACATAATGACATGTAGTAGTTAATAATATAATGTCAATGAAGATATGCGGGTGTGCACAATATTTATACTTATGTATATTCTTGGGTACATGGATAACTTTTTTACCGACTTCAAAAAAAGAGTTCTTAATTGGGTTATTTTTTTTTTGTGCAACAATACAATTAACCCTAATTTATAACTGTTACAAGTAACAAACGTGGAAAGAAGTTCATTATAGCATTACACTGCAGCACTAGGTGACTAGGCTAAAAAAAATCGATTGTGACAATATTTCAGCGGCCGACAATTTTAAGTCTATTAAACTATCTTCCAATCGGATGTCCACGACCTCTCCTTTTCATTTGAGTTTGAAAAGTAATTTGAACGGGCATCTTTTATCATAAAACGAACAGCACAGGCATCTGAATGATATCATAGTTGCAGCAATGCAGGCGAAGCGATATTTTCGGAAAAATTGATTGCAGTTATTCTAGAAATAGGATCGCCTCCCCCTAGCCGGGGGCGTCGGTCTGATGCAACGAGCCTGCGCTGCATGTGAAGAGACTAACTTTAACTCAGGTCACAGGTATACGAATAGCTGACGTCCTAATCGATACCCCAGAAGCTAATTTTAAATACGGAATAGGTCGAATTCGCGGAAACGTCCATTAAAATTCAAGCTGATAATCTAGTTCGGGCGCAAAATCCTCGCGCATAATACCTGCAGCGCATGAATGTTTAATAAATACATTATACCTAATAATAGTTTATCGCACAGATGCGTATTTAAAGTTTTTTAAACTAACCCCGTGGAGCAAAAAATCGATCTAAATCTGAATTTGATGAGGAGAGACGTATTTCGTTTGTAAAATGGGTTCACCTGAACACACCTTATAAGCAGAATTCGTCTCTCCTGTGGTCAATAATTAAGAGCTCACCTGCATATAAATCAGGTTTTTATCGAATAGTCATGCATAAGAGGAGACGCTGTTTATGCGGATTAAGAATCCAAATCAAAATTAGGCTTCGTAGCCCTTAACTTTTATAGTGTCCACAGGAAAGACGCGAACCTAAATTTGATTATGACCCTGATAACCCGTGTTTGTGAGTCAGCTCCTTTGCGATCAGTTGATTCATTTATTACTTACGTATGATTGTCACATTTGACTGAATCGACACTTTATTCCAACATAAGAGTGAAAAACAAAAGAGTGGGACGTGTCTTCAAAAGTTTTAATACGTGCAATTTATCACAAAGTTTCCCCATACGAATAAATAGGAGCGTGATTCCACCTGATACGAACGTTTCGCTCCATTAACTACTCGCAACTCCTCAAAGTTGATAATATTATACGTGTTAAATACACATGTAAGAAATTATACTTGAAAAATAATGCAATTTTACCTACATGGTTGTTTTGTATCTCTTAGTTACTGTTTAGTTTGCGTGAGGAGTGCAATAAAAAGTATTAGTAGTATTGTAATTTTATGACTACAATTAACTTCGTTAATTAGAAATACTTATTATTGGAACTTGACAAAAGGTCTTACTGCTCTTCCGTCCATAATTATGTTGCACTGATAATTGATTACCATTATGACGGGCAAATATGTTAATAGCGGAGCGGTATCACGGTTCGTATCAGTCTATTTCGTTTGGGGACATTCGGTGATAACCCCGTATGACTAGATAAGATGTATGGTTAGAAACAAACAAACAAAATATGTAGTACATACCTACATAACATACAACTTCAATATTCATTTCATGCAAGATGCCTGTAAATTGTTTTATAGCAATAATAATATCAAACAAAAAGTTATTTCGGTATAAGTTGATACAAATCGCTCTTAAGTAATTTAAAAAACTAAAATTGCTCATTAGTTATCTTTGCCTAGCGATGCCATTCATCATCAGCCTAAGATACAGAGGCTGATTAAAGGTCGAGAACGCCCTAGGAAAGCACCTCATCGGCGCCCCTCTAACGGTCATAGTACCACAATATGAATAATCCGCCGCTCCTAAGATACGTCCCACTGCTGGGCACAGGTATCCTCTCATTGACTAGAGGGAACGGGATTCTATGGTAATTCATTAAATAGATAGGAATATTAGTAACTTTACAAATCATGTTTTATAAAAAAAGTTCTGTGTACCGTTTGGTAATTCATAAGTGACCATTTAAATAGATAAGGAGACATATATGTGTTATTCTAGATATTAATAAACTTCAATTATAAACTACTCTTCCCTAATAAAAAAATCAACATAATAAGTCTTCAAAATGTGGAATAAATGCTTAACAGACAAATGGAAAAATATACTATTTTCTGTACGAAAAATTACAAAAAGTTCAGAATGCCTTTTATATTATAAGCCAATGACGAAAATCTTGTTTACAAAAATATGTACCTATTTCCGAAGTTTCCATGTCAGTCCTAACTTATTTAAGTGGACTAGTAATAGTAGTATTTATAAAATATAAATATTACCAATATTACGGCTCAATACGTGTGACATTTTCACATCAACTTATCTCTGAAAATTAGCAAGGACTAAGTTTAACATAAACAGTTTAACAATAAAATTAAAGCTTAATATTATAAACACAGCCAAATTACATTCTTTAGTGAATAAAACAACATAGTTCAAAACGCAACGCAAAGGGCATTGGGTAACCTTGTATGAGAAAAATTGTCTTTTTTTTTGCAGCGGCCACGGATGTTTGTGTAAAAATCTTTTAGAGTACCTCTTAATACGCATGTATATATAAAAATAAACACGTCAAACAATATCGGAGCCGAGATGTTTTAGTTTGGTTTATAACTTTTTAATATAACCTGCGGAAATATGTATTGCAAATATCTCGGCTCCGATGCATTTTAGAGTATTACATTTCATAACAAAATATGTTTGTTTCAAATAGATCTATCATAATATACCAATTTAACGAGTGGCCGCTCATTTAAAAATATGACAACATATTTACCCAACTCTTTTTAAATAAATACAACAATTGTAAAAATATTGTCGCAAATTGCACGCAAGCAAGCATATTGGTCGCTATATTTCTAATTTAGGCCCAGTTTTATAAGGATATGTTAGACTTTATGTCGTTTTGATAACGACATAAAATTAGTAATGTCAATATTTATCGGGTTACTGTAAATCGTTGAACCGTCGAGGATGCCCCACTCTTTTTCACTGCGTAACAAGTTTTCTCTCCAGCCTAAGCAAGAGTTGGGCGCTCAATTCGCCGGTAAAATCTGT
Organism: Epinotia demarniana; assembly: GCA_945867215.1. Classification (NCBI taxonomy): domain Eukaryota; kingdom Metazoa; phylum Arthropoda; class Insecta; order Lepidoptera; family Tortricidae; genus Epinotia; species Epinotia demarniana. The sequence goes on along the minus strand of OX244266.1, from coordinate 19,390,102 downwards.
TTTATTTAACGGAAGAAGTACGGGTGAACGTGTCTTTATAAAACCGGTCCTAAGGCGAGTATCCGCTATACCCAAAACCATAATTAAATTCCATAAAATCTACCAAGAAACGTCACTGTCACAGTGAACCCTACCATTATCAATGTGACGTTCCAGGTGTAACCAACCTTATTATGATACAGTGAAACCTGAATAACAGGGACTTCAAGGGACCGGCAAATTTGTTCCGCTTATTATGCTTACTCAGTGTCTCATGTATCTAGGTATAGATAAAAATCCGTCTCATTTACAGAGGGTTCCATTAATAGAGGTTAGATAAGAAGAGGTTAATTCAGTTATAGAGGTGCCATTTTTAAATAAAAATAAATAGTATAGGTACACGAGTTGTAATCTTTAACCATAATTATAAAAGTTTGGTAGGAAACAGAAAGAATCCGGCACGTTTTTTATAAACAGTACGAAAATGCATACAGAATGCGTCAATTCAAAAAATCAGTAATTTTAGTTCGTCTCTTGGAAGCAACTTGAGGTAACGATCAGCCAAGTGCGGAATTTGCGAGAAGACTAATAATTTTGAAAAAATATACAATCCAAATAATTCTACTAAAAATAATCATTCACAGAAAATTAAGTGTAAAGTAAAAATGTCATGGCCGCCACCATTTCAACACACCCACGAGACTAGTTATATTTTTTAATAAAAATAAATCATTTTTTAAATACCAAATATATATTATAATATACACATCGTCAAACAATAATATTTTTGTGTCAATACTGAGACCGAATTTACTTGACTCCCGAGGTTTTACCATTGTAATACTAATATTTGTACCACAAAACAGTTTTAATTAAGTATATATATTCATACGTTTGGATTTTATAGAAGTATGTTTATTAGCACAGTATTTAGGTTCTATCTTTAAAATTGCTAATAAATTAATTACTTATGTGCATTTTTTCGACTGTTAATTTACTTTTAATGTTATGTTCCATTTCAATGGGAACACAGTGGTACATTTGATGGAATTTAATTCTGAAATAGAGCTGTGTGAGGTCGGGGAGCGGTGTGATAGGAAAATCCATGAATGTGGCGCTCCATTCCTAAAGGGTCCTTATCGCCATTGCCATAAGGACCCTTTAGTCATGGAACGCAAAAATAGCATTGCTATCGTCGCTCACGCATCTCTACTATTGGTGATTTTTTCTTCGCGCGCCACTGCGCTACCTCGCTCAGCTCTAGAGGAAACTCCCCCTTAATGTTATTTGTAACGACCGTCCGTAATAATAACAAATATTGCAACAAAACGCATAATGAATACAAATTAAAGCTCACAAGTAAAGCATTGCAACAAATAAAAGCATGGTCTGAAAATCCAGTAGACCAAGGCGTTTAATAAAAACAAGCACAATTGCCAAAGTATTTAAACGTATGTAAAAATATAATATATCACGGTATAAATAAATAATACTTTTTAACAATTAAATATAAAGCCGGGTTAAAAGCAAAGCAAAGCAGTCTTCTTCGTTTGGAAACTGTTACAAACTAAGTACCTAGTGTTTTTTTTGTTCACAACACGCATTAACAGTAAATGAGATTCCATTACTTAATTGAAGGAAAAATACAGTTCTATTTTCCACGTTCTAATATTTCTAACATTTATTATTCTACTCCTTCTACTTTATTAGTATACGTAAACCGACACTAAAGCTTACCGGTTTTCCAAAAACCACTGCCCCAAAATACAGTTGAAAAGTATCACATGTAAATAATACTGATTTACAGTCATTTGTACTCTAATTTGGCACATATTATAATAAACACAACCTTCATTAATAACCAGAGAGTAGAGATATACAACACAGCCAGTAACAGTGTAAAAGTTGTACCATAAAAATAGCATTCTTTTTTACACGAGCTCCTAGTTTCGCCTTTCTTATTTTGTTCCACTGTGTTATTATTCTCTATTCTCTAAAGTAGCTTACTAATAATAGACTTCAGTATTTTTCATATTAATTAACTAAGCGATTCGGTAACTTAAGAGGTAGTTAAATTAATAAAAATCTTAAATGAGTAGGGATCACAAGATTCTTACAATTACACGTCATGACGGTTCATATTATGCAGTATATTTCACGAATTACTCAATAAACATTATCTTGAATTTAACGCCAAAAGCTACAATAGAGTACAACCTAAGCTATAATTTTGAATATGCGTTGATTTCTTTCCTATGGAACACCGAATGCATAATAAATACCTTAAATACTATGCAGTTTTGAGATCGTTATTCGAGAATGATTAATGACTTGGGAATGTTGGAATCTAAACTAATGTGAATTCTTGTTTCCCTGTGCCTTCTCAGCGTTCGACGCTAGCAGAGCCGACAGCGTGGCATGTGTAGCGCTGAGAGTGCCAGAAGTAGGGCTTATTATATTCGAAGTTTGGATGTTGGCATTGTTCAAAATACCGCTGTTGCCGGAGCTAACGATGGTCACGTTCGGAGGAGTAGATCCGTTAGCGAAACCGGTGGACAGCACCTTTTGGGTGTTATGCATCATGAAGGATTTCGCGGCGCCGGCACTGCCTAAAGTTAGGACTTTCTTCAGCATGACCGATGAGTTGCAAGCATTGTCTATCATGTCTTTAGTAGTGGAGATGTTGTCAAAGTCGGCAGAGCTGGCTGTGACCACGGTGCTTATTTTAGGAGTCGTTTGAAGGGGCTTCACTGTGGTGACGTTGAACGACATGGCAGAAGTAACTGCCGAGCGGTTGAGGATGTTGCGCGAGACGATGGCGTTATGCAGGATGTTGCCTGTAGGGAAGGATTTAGAAGATACATTGACATACTGGACTGGGGTGGCGTTGGTTGTTCGTGTTCCGAAGCCGATGATTGCACTGGCCGTGCCTTGGGACATTACGGTACTGAATGTACCAGTTTTCGTGTTGATCGGGATTCTGAAATCAAAAACAACAATTAGGTGAAAACAACCACGTTAGTTAGCTGGGTGAAAATAGGCGCGTATGCATCCATGCACAGCTTTAAAAATAATGGCAAGTCTCAAGTAGATGTTTTATCCCAAGTAGGTTTGATCATGTTTGTCCTGCAAATATTATAAATAAGTATGTTTGGATGTTTGTAACTCAAACACGCTTAAACGGGCCAACCGAATTTGAATGAAATTTTGCACGAAGCCTGGGTTTAAATATAGGATAGTTTTTATCCCGGGTCAACGCAGACGAATTCGCGGGCGAAGGCTAGTAAGGGAATACTCTTTGTCTCTGTGTCTACTCCAAGATGAACAGAGTCAAATTATTTTAGAATGGAGGAGCCGTTAGACACATAGTACAATCTCGGAATAACACGTGTAGTTCTTCTACCAACGATTCGTTTATTTTAGGGGTCGACGTCATAAAGGGGGCAAATATGGCGACGAAATAGGAGGTGGTGGACCGTCCTTGCATGTCCGAGTGTCAGTGAACAAGCATTCTTTTTTTTTAACCCTCTAAAGCATACGAAGCCATACGTGGCGTCCTAAATATTTTTTTTTTTAAAGTAGGTAGTACCAAAAAGTGAGGTATGAGTTAGAAATATTATGTGTCTTTAAAGTTGAAATTAGGGGGTAGATATTTTTTTACCTTCTAAAAGTCATAACACGGTTAGTTATGATACCTGCAATATCAGTTGCGCTTGTGAATACGTGTTTACGAGACTATCCTGATTTTAATTAGATCAAAAACTGTTTACGGAAGGTAAGTGATGATAAAAAAAATATGTTGAAGGTACAGATACTATACAGGTACAAACTATAAATTAATACCTAATAAAGGTATTAATTTATAGTTTGTGATAATTTGCTATGATTTTTCTGATATTTTAGATAACAATATGGCCAATTACATTACATAGCCATATTTGGATTCGTATGCATCAAGTTCGATATATGTTTAGCCATAAATGGCCTCGTATGCGTCAATGACAAGAATAAGTTAAGTGTTCTAGAGCAAATTCGTTTATTTTTCTGTTTAGGTATGGACGTTTCTCGTTTTTACGGCAGCAATGCGAAGGTTAATCCGATACCAGGTGATGGATCAATCAGTATGGATGAACTGGTGTGTGTGGACGGCTGTTCGAATGGACACAATTGATCATTTGCCAGAATGGGCTAAAACTCGACTTCTTTGCCAGAACAATTGCTCTTACAGGTCTTTCACGAAATGTGAAAAATGCAATGTTCATTTATGCTACAATGAAAAAAGGAACTGTTTTACTGAGTTTCATACTGACTGACTCAAATTGACGTATCGCTTTAGATCAATTTAGGTAACAATGCATACGAAGCCATATATGGCTAGACATATTTTGAACTTGATGCATACGAATCCAAATATGGCTTCGTGAAATAACTTTTTGATAATAAGAAACACATTTTTTTGTGTTCCAAATTTATTTTGTCTGGGTTATAATAAAGTAGTTCACACATTCAGATTTTTTTTTTTTTCCATTTTTCACTGTTCATGCATTATAGGGTTAAAGAAAACTAGGCAGACTTCTTTTGTTGAGTTTACTTGGCATGCCATAAAACATGATACTCCTGTAGTGATACAAGGCAATAGGTATTTATTGTATATGAGCAGGGCCCTATTTCTCGAACCTTATTAGACTAATAATATTAGTTCATGAACTAACATTTTTTACAAGTTTACTAGTGTACGTTTCTCGAAGCTACTCTAATAAAATATTGGTTATTAGGTACTAGTGCACGGTGTATACTAACCCGCGCAGCACCTGCGACGCGAAGCGCGGGATGCCCTGGATGGTGACGGACGGCAGATGGTGCACGGTGTTGGTGTAGTAGTAAGAAGTATAGTGCACGGTATATAGGGCTCGCGGTCGTGTCCGGGTTTCGTGTACACGTGTCGGGTACCCGTGTTCGTGTAACCCGCCCGCGGGTCTAAGCGACCGGTCCGAACGGATCCGTGTAATTAGCGCACGGGTACCCGTGTACACGTGTACACGTGTACACGGGTACCCGTGTCCTGTTTACACGCGGGTAGTACTACCCGTCCTTGAGTTGTGGTGTGAAGCTAGGAACTATCCCGTTGTTCTAAGAATGTACATACAAGTACTAAATGAGTGCTCGTAGCATTGCAATTATAACATATTATTTGTGAATAAAAATAGCATAGGAATAAATGTAACAAATTATAACAAAGTACGTAAAGTTCGCCTCCTCAAATTCATATTTTAAAAAAGTAAGTACGAATCCATGCTAATGTTATAAATATGAAAGTGGGTCTGTCTGCCTGTGTCTTTCTGTTACCCCTTGTTGATTTAGATAAAATTTGGTATAGAGATTTGAGTCTGGGGGAGGGACATAGGATATAAACGAGTTACACGCGGACGAAGTCGCGGGCAGAAGCTAGTAAGATTTATCCCATAAAAAAACATTCCATGTAAAAAAGAGGCCAAGTCTCGAAACTCTTCCACCTTAAAAAGCTGTGAGATATTTCGTAGTACCAAGTCTCAGGCATTCTCATTATTCTTTATTTGCCTGCTAAATAGAATTCTGCAACTTGGCAATCACACCACTTTACTGCTTTTATGGATTTTTGCACACCTTAAACTATGAAGTATTGTGTACTTGCCAAGTCACAAAATTATATTTAGCTAGCAAATAAAGAATAATAAGAATGCCTGAGACTTGGTACTACGAAATATCTCACAACTTTTTACGGTGGAAGAGTTTCGAGACTTGGCCTCTTTTTTACATGGAATGTTTTTTTTATGGGATCTTACATCTCTTTGAAGGTTATTGTGTCATCAATACATACAAATTACGAATGCAGTCTCATTCTTGCTTTTGAATTTTTTCTCCCATTCGCTGCAAATGTAACTTTGTAATCCTATATATTCATATGGGATTACAAAGTTATTTATGCGTATCTAGACATCTGGACCGAAATTTGCAAAATATTTTATTTTCATCTTGATTTTAACACTAAACACTAATTATGTTCTAAATTAGTGTTTTTGTTGATCGTTCAGTGAATATGTGAGTGACAAAATTAAGAAACTTTGACTAGTTATAATTCTTAAACTACTGCTTCAAATTGAATGAAATTTGAAATATACCATGTTTAAACAATGCCTGCTTGGTTACTGAAAATTTAGGCTTCCAGTTTTATTCATAATGAAGTTATTGGGGGGTCAAAAACGGCCTGAACTGCTTCGAAAAAAGATGGTACGGCAGTGCCGCTTTTTTGCTCGACTTGGCGGGGGCACCGCCGTGCCCCCAGATTTTTGTTTGAGCTTAAAATGTGAAAAATAATATAGTAACATTAATCTAGTTTTGGTTTTGAACCATAATAGTAACGAAGCTGGTGGTCTAAAATTGGCCGGTCCCAATTTAGAAATAATGATGAGACTTTACTGCATTTATGAAATTTTGCATACCTAAATAAAACTATGTAGTATTGTGCGATTACCAAGTTATAATAGTACATTACGTAACTAGGGCGGTGAATTCGTAAATGCCCCAGATCGCAGGTGTTTGTGCGCAGCGTGCAGTAAAACTCGTATTATGGCCAGGTGTGACGTAAAATTTTATTTAGCAAGTAAATAAAGCCCCCCACAAGGTGGACTGAGGACATGGTAAAGGTTGCGGGAGTCCGCTGGATGCGGGTGGCGCAGGACCGGTCACTTTGGCACTCTTTGGGGGAGGCCTATGTCCAGCAGTAGATGTCTTTCGGCTGATATGATGATGATGACGATGATTAAATAAAGATTAATGAATGCCTGAGACTTGGCTCTACGAAATGTCTAACAACTTTTTAAGTTTAAGAAGAGTTTTGAGACAGCCTCTTTTTTCCATGAAATGTTTTTTATGGGATGAGATTTACTACCTTCCGCCCACGACTCCGTCCACGTGGAACTCGTTTATATCATATGTCCCTTAACCCTTTCAGGGCGAACGCTGTCAGCGCTTTGCGCACCGCTATGGCGCAGAACTAACAAGAAGCTCGGTAAACTCGATGCGCCGAGCCGGCGTCATACCGGACTACGGGTGCGAATCGTGAAATGGATGGGTTGATGCGTTATTTCCACTAACCAAACACTTGAATAGATGCATTTTTTTTTTAAATTTAATGATACGGTCCTCGAACATGGAATTTACTAGTATTTATTATTAAATACACTGTGTGGGTTAGTTAGGTATCAGGGTCAAACACGGAATGCAGAGATATCGGGTCCGGTGGGCAAGCAGGGTCATTCATGTTGAGTGTGGCTGTGGTTATCATTGAATGATAAGGAGAGCCAAGTCGTTATTAAAATCACCAAACAAAAAAAAACACAAAACCGACAGCATAGTACCAACGTCAAACCAAGATTGTGCATCTCTCTCTCATAGTGCAACTTATTTTTCAACACCCCTAGTTGTCCTATTGTTCAGTAAAACATGGAGAAGTGGTAAAACCTAATAATGTCTTTTGTTTTACCGCTGCTCTTTGCACGAAAAGGGTCACAGATGCCATAAATCACACAATGAAGATACTACCTACTTTTGTCCTTATCGGGTTTTTTTCATTCCACGCAGGCCACCTGCGTGCTATCAGTAGCAGGATGATGATCGATAATTTATGCAAGTTCATAAAATTGACAACACAAACCTTTGTTACGTTACGTAGCTGTTATGGTTAATACAGCAGCGTCTTATCATCACAATAAATTGTTGGAACTACCCAAAACCCACTATAGAGACGTCAACCTACTATATTTTGGCCATAGAATAGTAATAAAATATGTATTTACCTAAAATATATTTATTTATCCACAAACATTCATATGCTTGGTTAAAACGGCCAAAGCATGAAACCATTCTTCCCGACTAAAATGACGTGATTTATAAAAAGTAGCATTACCGCTATGAAAATAAAGCTCCTTATGATTTGGCAATGACAACACTTACGACTCTTTTGAAATGAGTCGTTATGCGTTGTCCACCCGCAAGCCTGAATGACGCAGACCTCGGCGCAAGAGGTTTTAAACCTATTAAATTTAGACATATTTTCTTCAAAATAACTTTTTTCTTACCTATATTATCTACTCTATGTTTTGTTAAAGGACTTCGGAAATGTTTTCAAGCCATTATATACAGAAAAAGTGAAATGAAAGTTTGGACTTAAATATTACAATATATACAGATAATTTTGTGTTTTATTCATATTGAATATTACAGCTGTCCGTAAATTATACATAAATAAAAGAAAAAGTAACCCAACTTAATCCACAAATTAACAAATTATCTTTACCTCGTTAAACTACATCAACGATGTTTAGTACGTCCGAATTTGTAAGATAAAATCCTGTCAAAAACGCAAGCAGAAAACGACTTTTTCATGAGAGCATAAAATCGTACCGTTATCCGATATCGAAATAATTATGGTATACTATGAATCGGTAATGTAAAATCGTTTTGTTTGAGTAGGTAGGTACCTTTATTTAAAAATGATAACGGTATACATTGAAGCAGTAGCAAAATAGTCGTAAAATCGTTTTGTTCGAGTACCTTCCTTTTAAAATGATTACTGTATCCTTTAGATAGGTAGGCAGAGTAATGATGCAAGTATCGTTTTGATTCAGTGCCTTTATTCGGTGCTCATATTCAACCTCGTGAATAAAGGTACGGTTTAAAAAGGTATACCACATTCAGTCCCTTATTTAGAACCATACTGACGGTGGAGGAAAATGAAGACTTAGCAAATGTCAACTCTATTTGAATGACGTTAAGGATCAAAAGTGCTAAACATTAAATTTCCTCGACTGTACAATACAATAAGCGCTCGGTTAATATTAAAAAGTTCTCACGTACAGTCAGCCATGACAGTGGGCTACCACTTTTGGACCTTATTTTGCATGCAATAAAGTACAAAAGTGGTAGACCACTTTTGTGGTTGACTGTACTTACCTACTGTTTTTGTTTAGCTATCGTATCTATAAGCGGCTATTAATAAAAGTTAAACAGTTTGCGTGCCCTTTGTCGGTCAATCATTAAATAAAATACTGGGTTTATACAATATTATGACGCAATAGAGCAAACATAGGCTTCCTGCGATATTTCCTTTTGCCACATACCTCATATAAAACAACATCATATACACCAAACCGGGTGCCGTTCATTCGCCATAAAAACAAAATGCATAATTTCAAGTAGCATACGTACGGAAATCATAACAAACTATTATCATAATAACAAAATGCATATTTTGATTGGTCATAACATTTAAATGACATAACACTCATTTATCACCACCACATTAGCTATAACGTTTATGTGTACTAATTTCTTTTGGCATAACATACATTTAGTATAATGATTAAAACTGATAACAACATTTGAAATAATGATAAGAGAAGGTGGTGCATTTAGTTTTAATAAGTGGTTGCTATCAAATCCTAGAAAAATAAAGTAGCTACCTAAACTTAAGTACCGTAACTTAAGTACCTAAATATAAAAAATAATTGCCAAAAACCGAATGAGAGCACCCCACTTTCACGTGGTATTGTCTGTACTACCCCTAGCCTAGACTGTATATCATAAGAGCCCGCGGAGCCAGGAGCTCGTGAAGGAGGTCCTGAGTTGAAATGAACTTCATGTTTTTAAAGATCGGAGTTTAATTATTTATGAATTATGAAATTCGGACTTTTCAACTTCGTGTTTTGGATCATCGGATCTTTATTTTTTATGAATTATGAAGTTCAGAATTTCGATTACCTTCAGAGAGAGTCTAAGGCAGATCGGTGTAGGTACGACGACGAGCGAAGCGAGGAGGAGTGTTAGGTTGAACCGCGACTCTACAGCGCGCGAGCCGAGCGAGCGAAGCGAGCGTGCCGCGGTAGCGGCCGGCGAAGCACCAAAACCGAACACTTTTTTAGTACCTAATTCTTACATATTATAATATAAGTGCAACTTGCAAAGCGTGATGTTTAGGACTTCTGTTTTAGAAGTTTGATTTATTATTGGTAGTTGTAACGATAATCGGAATTTCGAAAATCGGTATTTTAGTAATAGGAATTCGAATTTTTGACATTTTGGATTATTATTCAGTCGGACTTTTTGTTGAAATTTTGATACATTATGAGCATGAAATATTATACTGAGTGCCCATTATACCGTTTATTAATTATACAATAGGATATTATTAAAATTGATAATTATAATAGATGAAATTATGTAAATAGTTTTTATTAATTTTGTTTTTATGCCATTTGCCCACTTATACAAGCCGAAATTATGATATTCGTTGTTATGCAAAATGAAAATATGCAATTTGTTTTTATATGAAACATTACACACCCCACCAAACCCATAGAATTGCTAATGCAAATAGAGTAAAACGAAATAAATAAATTATATTTGCCTCAACTCAAACGGCCGCGGACGGTCCGAACCCGCGTGTAATTAGAACCCGCGGGTACGTGTGTACGGGTACACGGGTACCCGGGTACCCGCCCGCGGACCTGGCGGGTTCGGGCGTGTCCGTGTGGAACGGACGCTTAGCACCGCGGGCTTAAGAACACGGGTATTCGGGCGGGCGGGTTTACACGTGTAGCGGGAGCCCTAGTGTATACTGACCCGCGCAGCACCTGCGGAGCGGAGTGCGGGATGCCCTGGATGGTGACGGACGGCAGGTGGTGCACGGTGTTGGTGTAGTAGTAAGAAGTATAGTGCACGGTGTATACTGACCCGCGCAGCACCTGCGAAGCGGAGTGCGGGATGCCCTGGATGGTGACGGACGGCAGGTGGTGCACGGTGTTGGTGTAGTAGTAAGAAGTATAGTGCACGGTGTATACTGACCTGCGCAGCACCTGCTACGCGGAGTGTGGGATGCCCTGGATGGTGACGGACGGCAGGTGGTGCACGGTGTTGGTGTAGTAGTAAGAAGTATAGTGCACGGTGTATACTGACCCGCGCAGCACCTGCGACGCGGAGTGCGGGATGCCCTGGATGGTGACGGACGGCAGGTGGTGCACGGTGTTGGTGTAGTAGTAAGAAGTATAGTGCACGGTGTATACTGACCTGCGCAGCACCTGCTACGCGGAGTGTGGGATGCCCTGGATGGTGACGGACGGCAGGTGGTGCACGGTGTTGGTGTAGTAGTAAGAAGTATAGTGCACGGTGTATACTGACCCGCGCAGCACCTGCGACGCGGAGTGCGGGATGCCCTGGATGGTGACGGACGGCAGGTGGTGCACGGTGTTGGTGTAGTAGTAAGAAGTATAGTGCACGGTGTATACTGACCCGCGCAGCACCTGCGACGCGGAGTGTGGGATGCCCTGGATGGTGACGGACGGCAGGTGGTGCACGGTGTTGGTGTAGTAGTAAGAAGTATAGTGCACGGTGTATACTGACCCGCGCAGCACCTGCGACGCGGAGTGTGGGATGCCCTGGATGGTGACGGACGGCAGGTGGTGCACGGTGTTGGTGTAGTAGTAAGAAGTATAGTGCACGGTGTATACTGACCCGCGCAGCACCTGCGACGCGGAGTGTGGGATGCCCTGGATGGTGACGGACGGCAGGTGGTGCACGGTGTTGGTGTAGTAGTAAGAAGTATACTGCACGGTGTATACTGACCCGCGCAGCACCTGCGACGCGGAGTGTGGGATGCCCTGGATGGTGACGGACGGCAGGTGGTGCACGGTGTTGGTGTAGTAGTAAGAAGTATAGTGCACGGTGTATACTGACCCGCGCAGCACCTGAGACGCGGAGTGTGGGATGCCCTGGATGGTGACGGACGGCAGGTGGTGCACGGTGTTGGTGTAGTAGTGCACGGTGGATCCGGTGATGCGCGGCGCCGCGATGTGTGCGACGGGCACACTGTGTATCATGCCGCTGGTTGTCGAAGCCACGGTGATGCATTTAGTTTGGTTGCTGGAATACTGGAGTAACAAAAATAATGTCAGAGTGGTTTCATCAAGTATTTACACATCGAATTGGCTAACAACCTCTTGTTCAAATTTACGTATCGCTAGGATATAGATAGTGATCCGTCAATAGTCAGAATAAAGTATAAATAGTAAAATATAAACATAATCATCAAAAAATATTCATTATCACTTATAAATTAACAGAGCCTTGTTTCAATAAAAAATAAACTGTTTGTATCTAATAAGATTTTTTTCCTTCTAGATTCATTCCTTATTTTACAATGTATTTAGGTTATTTCTCGTTATATTTTTACATCTGCCTGTGTAAAATAGACAATACTCACGTTGCTGGTATTCAAAGTCGGCCCCAAATCGAATTCGTCTCCCACAAGCGTGATAGTGTCTGGATTAGCCCCCGTCAACTTCTCAATAGTCTTCCTAGCATCAGCGTCACTTTCGATATTACCCAAGTTTCTACTGAGAAACTCAATATCCGACTCAAGCAAACCATCAACTAAATGATTCTGATCATCATCACTTTGCTTGCACAATTCGAAATCATCTTTTTCCAGTTTTATATCTTCTACATTGATCCCATCAATGTCATCCATATTTTCGGCTTTAATATCCACGTCGAGGTCTTCCACTTTTATCCCATCTACCTTCATTTCGTCTAGATCTTCAACTTTAATTCCGTCTACTTTTATATCTTCAATGTCTTCTACCTTAATATCAGCTAAGTCAGTATCATCCTTCATAGTTGGAACGTCAGCGAAGTCTCTGGTATTTTCAGTGTAGCGGGACGCGTCGAAGGAATCATAATTGTCTTGTTCAGGTTCTAGTTTGACATCTGACTTGGTGTCATCATTGCTGGTGGAAGGCTGTGGGCTGTCTGGGTTACTGATGTCTCCACTGAGGGCGCGTTTCATAACGTACGCCTTAATCTTCCGCAGCATGAACGGGGGCACTTTGAAGCCAGTCAGTTCTCCGAGCATTGGTAAAGAGTTGTGACGGTAAGCCTCACTGTTGGCCAATTCTTCAATGTCCTCAAGTACCTATAATAATGGATGAGAACTTTAATTAAGTTTCTTTAGAAAAGAGCAGTAGGTGTAGTGTGTAGAAGGTGCGGTGGTGAGAGTAGGCTTAAGGACAGCAAAGAGTAGCAAACTTAGGTTATTGAGATCGCAGGGCGCGAGGGTGATTTCATTGCGTTCCACCTGAGATCCAAAGCTTCGCTTGGATGTTTAAATAGGTACAATATTGTAATGGTTTTCCCCTGGCAAGCAGGTTTGAGAGCATTCAAGTACATGATAACGATGCTTACCATGATGTAGGTCTTGCCACCCACGGCGTTGACGAGGTTGTGGCTGGCGATCCACTCCTTGTCGGAGCTGTCGGCCGGGTACCGCAGCAGGCCGGCGTGCCGCGTGTACAGGCGGCCACGGCAGTTGCCCAGACCTAGCACCTGGAACAAACACAAACGATCCTTAAACAATAGGAGTGAAGACTCATGTTAGTAAAATTGATAATGTAGTGTTGCTGTGGATGGTAAACTATCAAGTTATTGTAATAAAGTATGAATTAAAAAATATAATTAAAATCATAAAAAGATATTCTGAACCTTGAAAGCTTAGGGTGTTACCACACCAATCGATCGATGCCATCGATCGATTATGTATACGTCGATCGACAGTTTCTACTATCAGCTAAACCTACCAGACCAAACGGCCAATATCGATCGGTGGCATCGATCGTTTGGTGTGGTAACACCCTTAGAAAAGGGTGGCTGTCACACATCAAAAATATACACTTCTTTATTGCGCGAGAGTAAATTTAAAGCTACCGATAGAATAGTATCCTCATTCGCTATAACCTATAGAATCCTCAAGCTTTTATAGAAACAAAATTGTAAAAAAACTTAGGTCACACCCCTTTTAAACAGCGTTTATCCCGGTTGTATCCTAAACGAACCTGGTGTCCGCTTTGGCACCTAGTCCCAAGATACTAAAAGTAGGCACCTAGATATACAAAAGTGACTGTTGTCTGACCTTCTAAGACCAAGGGAAAAGTGGACGTTGCTGGGATTAGACCGGTTTCCGCACGTTTTCCTTCATCAAAAAACCTACTGTTAAATGTCAAATGATATTTCCTACAAGATTTTTTTAAACCCAATAGTACGATCCGGGTTTCGTAACCACGACCTCCAGATAGAAAGTCGCGTACCATATAGCGGTGTACCTGAATTGGGATATATAGAGGAGTCAGAAATGGCGATGAGTTAGATGTACTTAAAGAATTATTTCTATTTGAATACCCCCCTTTCGTTTTTCAAATATTTGTACAACTTCGAATTGGTTCTTCTTCGTACATAAAATCATTTGCCAATAGCTTATTTTAATATATTACTAGAGTGACTCTTCAATTCAATTATATCAAACTCGGTTTCCAACTTTCAATCATTAAAGAGATACTTCAATCACGTCTTGATAGTAAGAGCCCTTGTGGCATCACTTCAGTGAAACGGTATTACAGTAGTACACTTAAAGAGTTTTATTTATGGCTTCATAACAATGAATTTGACGTCGCCTGTGGAAAAGGTTTGTAGTTTTTACTATATCTGTATTTACTCTTTTTCAGGCGAATCTGCTCATAAAATAGTCTAGAAGAATGTGTTAATCTGTTTCTTTTGGCTCACCCTCTAAAGAGCCTAAAACATCAGACAACATGCAGGTTCCTACTTTATATTCCTTAGCTTGAAGCTGGCGTGTGAGCGTGAGAGCCCATAATGAAGAGAGTCTTCTGAGTCAGCCGATTAGGGTTCCACTTCTCGGGGTCCCTGTAGGTGGACAGTGGCTGCGGTGAAGACGACCCGCTGTCTGAAGTCTTCTGCTTTATCTGCCTATACTTGTACAGAGATAAGTTGTACCAAAAGCTTACCTTATGAGCGTGAGAGCCCATAATGAAAAGAGTCTCCTGAGTCAGCCGATTAGGGTTCCACTTCTCGGGGTCCCTGTAGGTGGACAGTGGCAGCGGTGAAGACGACCCGCTGTCTGAAGTCTCCTCCTGCTTTATCTTTCGTCGCTTGAAGCAGGCATCGAAGTCGGATTCGGACTCTTTGCGTTTAGTGTGTGAGGGACTCTGCAACTGAATATTTTCAACTAAGGTTAACCTATTACCAACTCATTCGCTGGCACACTACGATCGCGGCACTACGCCGTAGTCTGTAGCAACTTTAAGTCTATGTAACGGATGTGCATCACGCATGTGCGTCGTGAAGTTGTAGTTAGCGCTAAAAGGGTTAAAATGTAACGAAAACAGGTTTTCTGCCTTCTATTTAGGGAATGGGCTTGACATCTTGAATAAATATTAGGGGTAATCTTACACAAATGAACCAGGAGGCAGGGTCACTACCAACTAGGCTAAAGCGGTCGTGTTGATAATGTTGATATACAAAAAAAAACCGAAACTTTTGACACATAATACATCATCCCTTTGATGTCACCTCTCTTGCGCCTGCGCCGTCACCAACGCCGTCTCCTTTAAACGCTAAGCTTATTATATGTATACACGATATTTTTAATTCGTGATCAGGAGTCGAAAAAAATATTGATAAACAGCCAAAACGGATTTCAATGGACGAGGTCTCATACAATAAAATCACTGTTTGGTTTATTTAACACTAAATTCACTGAATGTCTGGTCACCGTACATCTCTAAGTAGATACGTCAAACACATATACGTCAAGTTTTCGCAAACTACCGTTAGGGTTACAATGATTTTGAATTATAAAGTGATTCCATATTCAGTTTTATTCAGAAAAAAAAAGAACATTTGTTTTAGGTAACTTCGACTTAGGTAATCGTGTTGGGTATCAATTACAGAATTAGAAAAATTTACTCCTCTTCACTCTGATCAGTGATCACGAATTAAAGATAATCGTGTATATATTAGGCAGTTTTCTAATAAGTACCTACCTCATCAATCATAATCCAAACACACGACTGTGTCGCAACTTTGCTTCGCGAACTTGGCTGGCACACTGCGGTGTCTAGATCCCATCAAAAACATTTCTTGTACAAAAAAGTACCACTCTTTGTAAATTCTCTGCAGTGACCATTAGTGATATTTCATTTAGAGACAAGTTTTTCTAGAAAACTCTATGACTTCTATAAGCATCCGCAGCTAGCAACTCCGGATGCAGAGATAAGAGAAGTAAAATAAACAACAAACATATGTTGAAACAACAACTCTTATTAAATATAAGTTTTTTTTTTAATACAGCAGGTACTAACGTTCTGTTTGTTCATTTTCCCATCTGCGCTATTGGAATCATCACTGTTTTCAGAAGGTGAGGGCAATGGTTTGGAGGGTGTGGTGTATAGCAGGCGTGTGGCGTCCAACATGGCCCTACAAATGGCTCGCACCTAGAAGTATAAGATCAATACTTAAGTCCCAAAATACCAGTGAACTTGAAGTACAGGTCTACAGGGCTAGGGCTAGACTACCCGTTAGATGGCAGTAATGGATAGTTTATACAGCGGGCTACTGGTAATAAAAAAATTAGGGATGCAACGATATGTCTATTACGATACCGATACGAATGACGAATTCATCGTAATAGCGAATACGATAACGAATGCATTACGATTTTTTAATTTAAATCTAATAAAACAAGACAATTGAGTCAAATTAACATTTATTAAAATTTTAGACAGTTTACCACCTAAATGCCATAATTAAAATCAATTTCTTTCAAATTCTTACTAGGAAAACATAACATTTTTCAATTATCGGGTTTTAGCCTATTTCGTATATATCCGTATGGAATGGACTAAACCAGCTGTTGAAAACAATCTTTCTGAATCTACAGTAGCTGGTTGATGGACAAATACTTATGGGCAATTTATTCAAAATAGTAAATGCAGTATTTTTACTCCGATAATTTGGAATCGAACTATGTTTAAGAATCGATATTAATCGTAATACTTTTTACGATACGGATAATCGTCAAAAATAACGATAACCTGCGGTTTACGATTATCGGCATCGGTATCGTTGCATCCCAAAAAAAATACTAGTACTTCTAGTACTTCTTTCTATTCTTCAGTAGGTAATATCTATTATTACCCATTACTATTGTCTATTCCCCATTATAAGTAAATCCCGCAATATAATATAATGTGTCACTCTGATACATTGCACATAGTACTAAATGTATATGAAAATTAGCTGAGGATTCATTATTCATTATTTATATTCCTATCTTAATTTTAACAAACCATCAAACACATATGCACTACATAATTTTATTAACATAATAACTTAATTTTATAAAAAAAATATTAATATATATTTACATGTATATACCTATATATATAGGCTTTTACTTTTACTCTGTACGAATGTATGTTTCGATTTTTACATTTGTTAATTCATCGGGTACCTGTAACACAGGGCATCCTAGCTCAGGACCCAACGACTCGTATCTGTATATAACGTGTTTTTTATCAATAAATTTCATTTCAAATTTCATTTCATTTCAAAATTTCATTTCAAAACTAGTACACACTGTTACACAAATCGAACTTAAAGCCCCAAAGTAAGCTTAATAAGGCTGGTATTTTGGGTACTAGACAACATATTTCATAGATATACCGCTGTGCTTAAACACCTAGAATCACATCCAAGACTCAGTAACAAATATTATTGGTTATCTCATAAATATTTTCCCCTTAGGCTTTTGAACCGAGGACCGTCAGCTTCACTAGTGTCACCACCTAGTCTACCCACCCACTAGGTTAAACCGGAATACTAGCTTGACATGGCGAGGGATGTCATGCGTCTAACTAAGGTGAGGATTGCGGAAAGCAGACTCTAGGCTCCAAAGCTAAGGATGTAAAGCCAGGGTCCCACAGCCTGCTTTCTCACAGGTAAGATCATGCCATGGTTCCCATCGCCTGTCAATCTGGCCGGGCGCGATCTGACCTGTGAGGAAGCAGGGTGTGACATCCGGCTTAAGCACAGGCATGGGCATCAACAGGTGAGGCACGGTCTGGCCTGTAATAACACGGCCTGTGGGACCCTGCCTCAACCAGGAATAACAAATGAGAGAGATATGTATATTAAATAACAAACCTGATCTTCACTAACTGACTCATCACCCAAGTTCAATCTAATGTTGTTTACTGCGGGTACAAAGAATTTCTGAAACATAAATTTTATGAATCAATGATATTGCTCTTATACAAATTTTTAGAAAGTATAATATAAGTTATTTAGCTTTGTATCAGAAAAAACTATTTTGTTGATCAAATATGATAAACTGAAATATTTGATTGGGCCATATCTCTACTTAATTCCTGTTATTTTTTTTAAGTTATTTAAATACTTACTTCCAAATACTTTTTTATCACTTGATCAATTTCCCTTGTCACCGCGGACTGTATAGTTTGCCGTAGCATGTCCAAAGACTTGTTGGCACTGGCCCGGAACTCTGCAATAGGCCGGGAATGGGGCTGCACAGGCCCAGGCAAGCTGAACCGTCTATGCATTGCCGCCAATGTGTTAATAGCTATTTGCCTAGTTATTGGCTGCTTCTAAAATTATAAATCTAAATCTAAGCATGACATGTTCAATACTAGTATTTGAGCATTTTCAATAATATGTGTACCCAATTAGCATGAGTTGTTAAATAAAAATTAACTCAGTGTCAGTTTTGTAATGACAATTAAGTATTGAAAATCAATAAAAATTAACTTTTCCTTTTCAATTTTAAAATAATATGTATATGTACACGTTAATTAAATGTAAAATAAGTTCATTTTCAAATGTTTTGTATACTTAACGCGTCCAGTCGAGTAATGTCTATAGACGTCACATATGTAGGCTTAACAAGGATTTAATTGAGGTTGCGGGTCTGAATGGGTTAATTTTCGTTACAAACGTGACTTGGAGTTAACTTTTATTTCACAACTCATGCTAATTGGGTACACGTTTTATTGGAAATGCCCATTTAATTGACATAATTGATTTAAATCAGTACCTGTAAAAGTGGGTTTACTTTACCAAACAAAGGAACTTTGAGTAAAACAAAACTTGACAGATCATTGTCAGAAAGTAATTACTTTGTTTTGTATAGACTCAAATTGAGAACAGAATTGAGTGGTGTGAACAAATGAAACATGTAATGAAAACGAAATACATCAATAAAATGGTCTTTTTAGTGTACTGTGTGACCATCCAGTCTTTCTTGTTAACACAACCAAATTGTTAAGGCCTATTTTGACGCTGAACCCGTACTTGTATGCCCTGCCCTGTACATATTTTGTACCTTCACTTCACTGTTGTTGTCTATAGGGAAAACGCCCATTTTTTTTAGATATTAGATCTATTACGAATAGAATAAAGTCTATCGTATCAGTGATTTTGTTTCATCGAACCTTTATTCTTACAAGATTCTTAACAATTAAAACCAACATGTTACTTACGGTTTGCATGGTGCAAATGGTGTTTGGACGAACAGTTAAAGTTTTAGTAGGCGCTTGAAAACTCCATGAAACACTAGCTGTACTTTGGTTCTGGCTTTCCGAGGAAGTATTTTGATTCGATGTTTCAATATTATTCCAACTCTTTTGAACCACCATTTCGCATATAAGGCTATCACAACTCTTTACAATAGATCTGAAAAAATACGTTTTTAACATTACACTATGGGTTTAATATACCTATAAACACACGTAATTTTATAATTGAAATTGAAGAACAATAACAATTGAAAAACAATTACGATTTCGCTGAAATGAAAGATATAAGGCAGTCGACTCTGCTTGCTCCATCTTCAAATATATCAATCAATCAGAATCAGTCGTTGAGTTGAGAGGGAAGTTATTGTGATCAATATACAATTTTATTTTTGTACCGTACCGATAAATCTGGTACAGCGTACCTACAGTGGCGTTGAAAATATGAATTGCCCATTTCTAAAAATAAAAAATATTCACAAGCGTTCGTTCTACGGCTTCATGGATATTCAATTATAAATAAAGATGTGTTGTGTTTACCTTGCACTTGCGTCCTGCAGTTATATTGTGACAGTACAATACGATATTTTTTATAAGACTAAAATGTTAAGTAAATATTGCCTAAAAATGTACAAGTTGTTTCTTTTACATAAAGATTATCAATGATATGTTACATTAATATATTTTATTATGAAGCGGTACGTGTACCGGAAAAATGAACTATAATTATTTGCACAACACAAACAGTTACAACTCTAAATTTTATAACTACAGAAAAGATGAGAAAAGAAAAGCTGCATCCCCACGCTCTAGCACGGTGGACGGCATTAGCGGATTTTGCGGTACGCAGCTATAATGGGGTATACAGATTATGTGGTTTTACCCCAATTTGTCAGTACAACATGTCGAAATCATAATTGGTTGTGTCGTACAACGCGAGCTCTCTCCATTTTTCTCGCACTCTACGTCTCTCTTATTAGAACACTTAGAACAAGAGGTACATTGCAAGAAAAATCGAGAGTATGTCGCGGCCCTCACGGCCGTCTCATAGGGGCTACCGCGAAACGAAAACGAACTTCATTCGTGTATCTCCCTCTCTATCGCTCGAACGAGCAAGTGCGACAGAGACGGAGATATACAAACTAAGCACAAACGAGGATCGTGCGAGAAAAATCGAAAGACCTCGCGCGCCGTCGCGTAATAGCCGTGCAGCAAACAAAAATCGAGAGTATGTCACGGCCGCTTCATGATCGACGTGCTGTCTCACCCTATCTCATCGGTTAGTAGCAATCTTGCAGTTCGCTTCGCAAGACCGTTTGAATGCGGCAATTTTCGCTTTCTTACTGTTAACTGGCCACACTGAATGAAATTGTAGTTGCAAAACACTGGTTTATTTTTTTTTACAAAATTACAGTGTAAAATATTAGTACAATATTCTTTAGTATACCTATATTTTTTAATTTTCGTTTAAATTAATTTGAATGAAATTCGTGAGAAAAAAAAAACACTTGGCAGATCATGCCTATTCCATGGTCCAAATTGTGATTTTCATGCAATTAATCAGGACAACTCGTTTGACGGTTTGAACATGCATCCAGACGATAGCAATTAGTCAGCTTCTGAAGAATTGGGGCTGACAAATCATGTCATAGATACCCCATCAGGACAACACGTTTGGCGGTTGGATCAGCAACGCAACATGCATCCAGACGATAGCAATTAGTCAGCTTCTGATGAATTGGGGCTGATAAATCATCTAATGTATATTACCCATCATGCAATTGCTTAGTACAACTCGTTTGGCAGTTGGATCAGCAGCGCAACATGCCTCCAGACATGGCAATTAGTTAGTTACTGATAAATTGGGGCTGACAACTCATGACATGTATAGTCCCCATAAGTGTACCTTCAGCGCGAAAATCGAAACTCGAAGTTCGTACACATGCATTTGACGACCGGTTTAGCTTAGTTGGTAGACTTGGTAGTGACCCTGCCTACGAAACTAGAGGTCCCGGGTTCGAATCCCGGTAAGGGCATTTATTTGTGTGATGAGCACGAATATTTGTTCCCGAGTCATGAATGTTTTCGTTATCGTCGTCTAGTACCCATAGTCAGGTGCTGGTCACTCCGCGATTTGCGTTCATCACTACAAGTACATGCCGGTTCCCCAAGGTCGTCGACGACGTCAGGGCCATAAATCTTAATGTTTTAGCTGAGAAAAAAGCGCCTGTTGTAAAGATCAAAGGGGTGTCCCTTTTGTACTTGTACTATTATTTATTCTGTGCCATAATATAAACTTTGCCTAGTTTGGGACTAGGTCAATATGTGTAAGATTGTCCGCAAATGTTTATTTATTTATTTATGCATCCCTGTCACTGGAATAGTATAAGAGCGATAGAGATCGAGATAGACAATTTTACTCGCACTATCCGTCTCTTTCTTATTAGCACACTCAGAACAAGAGATATAGTGCGAGAAAAATTGAGAGTATGTCGCAGCTATCGCATGATAGACGTGCTGCGGCCCTATCGCGAAACGAAAACGAGTTTTGTTCGTGTATTTCCTTCTCTGCGGTGGCGGCGCTACCACGAAAAACGAAACTCGAAGTTCGTATACATGCATCCCTGTCACTCGAGTACTGTGAGACTGTGAGTGCGACAGAGATGCATGGATACCCGAACTTCGAATTTCAGAGTTCGTGGTTATAGCCCTGAGGGGCTACCGGGAAGTGAAAACGAATTTCGTTGGTGTATCTCCGTCTTTGTCGCTCCAACTAGCAAGTGCGACAGAGAGAGAGATACACGAACGAATTTCGTTTTCTGTTCTCGGTAGCTCCTCTGTTCGTTTACGAAAACGATCAGCGGTAGGCCCTCAATTTCTTGGATATGTTGGCGAGCCTAAACGTCAACAAAAACTATCGATAATTGGCCAAGCACAGCACTATAGGATTAGGATCGTTCCGTTGCGTTGACGTTTGACTTGACGTGTAGTTGTGTAGGCGTGTAGCGTGTGAAACGGCAGGGCAGCGGCGATCAAGTGTCGATTTATT
Source organism: Epinotia demarniana (assembly GCA_945867215.1). Taxonomy (NCBI): domain Eukaryota; kingdom Metazoa; phylum Arthropoda; class Insecta; order Lepidoptera; family Tortricidae; genus Epinotia; species Epinotia demarniana. The sequence continues at coordinate 19,367,602 of OX244266.1, read as the reverse complement.
TTATTTAGTAGGTATTTATTTTCTTATTCGTATTTTCGTAGACGCATTATAATGTGTGTGTTAAATGAACCGCGACTAAGTAATAAATACATACTGTTTAGGTGCGCGTATATACCTTGCTTGTCTAGGCAGTTTTATAAAAATGATAACATAGCGATGTGGCCGACTGTATTCCTAGAATGATAATTTATCAAGAGTCAGAGTGACTTCATGGAATGCTCTATCCAAAATTGTTGTGTGTGTTCTGTTATCATTTTCTATTAACAGACATATTTAGCAGTTGATTCGTGGTATTCGGCAGAGTGCGACGTGTCCAATTGGGGCAATTGATTTAACTCATTACTAGTCACTGGTAAGGAATTTAATTTATACGCCTTTCACTTAGTAAGTTCCTCGGATTTGTAAACTTTTACTCAACATTAAACCTAGATTTTCATATGCCCATTATCATGTCTTTCATGTAAAGGCACTTACTTGAACTTTGTACCGGTTGTTTACTCGGTAATAACCTGTTCCCAAGGTTTCTCCTTGATTTACAATTGTAATTGACATTGAATTTTAAAAATCGGAATTTAACTGCGTGTTGCCTCTAGTGGTAGTGAGTGCCTTAGCAACAATAAAATGTTAGTATTTAAGTGTTAATTATTGTTTTGCCATTTGTAATTAAACTTTCAGTTTGTGAATTATTCCATGAGCTAATTATAGGCAACTGTGCAGACTAAATATGTAATTTTTTTTAATTTTATTTCAAAATCAAATCAAAGTAAGCAAATATTATGCAGACAGCCTATGTTTTTTTATTTTATGGTTATTTTAGGTCAATTTAGCAATTCACTCAAAATGTTAGTATAATTCTTTTTTATTCATGGTTTAATCTTTGTTATGCATAACTTTCCCTCTGGGAATGGGTTCATCTTGGATATTGGTTCACTGATTCCAACTTGTCATGTTGATTATCAGGTATGTAATGTATCGTGATAAATGCCATTCCTTTCATACCAGGAGGATATTATGTGCACTTGTATATATTACAAGTTATTTGATGCATGCAGTAATTTCCAATGGAATATACTCATATATTAATTAGGTCCAGAACAGAGTTGTAGTAGTATTGAATTTTATGAATGGTTATAAACTGTATTGCTGCGCTGACCCCAAGAGAGTTAAGAGAGATAAGGCCCAGTGAAATTATATCTCACTCATATTCAGAGTAGCCCAACTGGGGATATACTTTCACCTTACAGATGACCACAGCCATAATAGTAGTGAGTAAGATTACCGGAGCTACCAAGAAATTGATTTAGCTAAAAAAAATCTTCTATTAAACTTCTATTATTTCCAAAAGAAATATTTACGTACGAACACAACAAAGATGATAGTATAGCACCTATTCTGATGTCAGTAAAATGGGAAGATATTTTTGCAATATTTAGGGGACATTTTTTTAAAATTCTGGCGTACCTACAACACTAATTATTGATTTTAAACTGAGAATTTTATCTATTATGATGCCTCTAAATAGAAATAAATAAAACTCATTAATCACATTTTTACAGCACCAGCTCACCTAACATAATTCAATGTGGGTTTTATTAGGTGTCAATCATTTTTTTTTCAATCTCTTGCAATTGGGAAACATAGATAAAAATATATGGATATACATACTAACGAAGATTGATATTAATATAATCAATATAATCATATAGCAATTAAAGGATGTAGCATAAGAAAAAAAATAAGTTAGTGTTTGGCAGAGATTGCAGATTATAATAGGTAGGTACTATTCAGGGATTCTGCCAACTCGGCCGCATAGACCAACTCTCTTAGCTCTTATTCTTTGATATTCAAAACTCTTCTTCTTGAAATTGTGTTGATGTAAAAAATAAGCCTTAGTTATTTGTTGATCAAAAGTTTCTTTTTCAATGAAGCAAAGTTAAAATATTGTGAACATATACACGTAAAACAAGAACGAAGTTAATAATTAAAATATACGATAGGAATAACTTCTGTTTTTAATGCAGATACCGAAGACTTATTGAACAACCCCTCGTAGGTAATAAGTTACAGAATTATTTCCATAGCAGTAGGTATAATAATATATATATTGTTTTCCTATAACACTTGTGATAACGCACCATATCTCATTTTGTGGTGTAATTTGGTACGTATCTATGTTAAAGTTTGTTAATATTTATGGCCATAAAGCCATAAACATGAAATGTAAGAAAATCACTGTCACGATCCGATATTACACTCCGCTATTCATACATGAGAGGAGGCCTGTGCCCAGCAGTGGGACGTATATAGGCTGATGATGTGATCCGCTATTGGCATTGGTACTCGTGTATTCTTATTACTTCAAATTAGCGTGTCAAGCCAAGAACTGGCGTCACTGCAGTCGAAGTTTATATTATACGAACCATTTGAAGTCACTTTTGACCCCTTAACTCGTAAACACTACACTTTTTAAAATAAAAAATATTATGTAACGTTAGGCAGGTAGGTATATAATATGTTATAATTGAAAAAGTGATAAGATTGTAAGTGTTAATTATTACAATGGCAGGTACTATGACGTTTACTTAGACGTCATAGTAGGTACCCGACATTGTAATACATGACACTTAAAATCTTATCTCAATACAATACAGGTGAACAATAGGGTCAACTACCTATTACCTACGCATTGCAGTGTCAAGCATTGGGACGTTTACCTTAATACTAGGCTATCCAGTAAGAAAGTCTTTTTGTTGTAGATTTTTTTACCTGTACTGATTCGTGAAAACATTATTAGCTATGTGCCTAGATAAAACATTCGAAATCATCCGAATGCAACTATTCAATAAATGAATACAATCTTACACAAATCGATCTAGGTATATAGTACCAAACAAAGCAAAGATATTATTGTATATTATTTGAATCAGTTACAAAGGCTCATGGGTGATTATCAAAAAAATGTAACGGGCGTTCACACGCACGGTGTTCAGTTGCTAACTGAGTTTAATCTTACAAAATCAGAATCTCCTCGATACCTCGCAACTTGTAATTTTTAGTTATTTTAATTAATAATTACAATATTACAAAGATGGTAATGACAACCGCTGAGCGTTTAAAAAACGCTACGTGAGGATCATCCCCATATTATGGGTAGCAGAAGACGGTATACATACCTAATGATACCTATAGTTTAATACTTATAAAACGTCCATGATCCAAGAACACATTTTCATGATATTTACCGGATCGAACCCAGCACGCTATCATGAGACGGCCGTGACATACTCTCGATTTTTCTTGCACTATACCTCTTGTTTTAAGTGTTCTATTAAGAGAGAGACGGATAGTGCGAGAGAAATCGAGAGAGGTCGCGCACACTCTAATAGCCGTGCAGGACTACATGAAATTCGTACATGTAAGGTGCAAAGTATATTTGGCCGGCGATAAAACTTACTATTCCGATTGTATAAATAATTGTGCGGTCATTATCAAGGCTACTAGATACTGTGACGAGAGCGTCGCACTACATGTTATTATTAAACTGATAGCAGTTACCTTCCCTTTCATGCTCTGTGTTCGTCGATAACTAGCTTATGCTCTTCACAATCGGGCAGTTAACTAACCCTAGTTTATCTTGAAGTATCTAGACCCCGGAATTCGCATCAAATGTATGCGTAGTTGGAGGTCAGATGTATTATGGTTAGTTTGAGGAATGAGGAGAGTAGTTGGTAAACCTTGTGAATATCGCCCCAGTAGATATTGTAGTAGGTACAAAAACGGTAATATTACTATTACTGAGATTTTATTTGTGATAAAAAATGGTCGCACAGACAGATGTACATGAGAGAGAAAAGAGGACACTAGAAAACAGATTCTATTTCGGTGCCGTTTTCCTAATGTGTCTGGTATAAGACAACTATCTTTAAAAAATACGAAAATAGAACTTCCTCCTCTGCGTAATTGGTTATAATATATTGAGGTTGGAGCAGCCCAGCATCAGCATCAGAAATAATGTGTCGTATTAGTTTAATCACTGTTCTTTAAATTAGAACACAGTTAGGACCATACCTACATTAGAATCTACTTAAATACGGAGTAAACTCAACGACTGTGTTCAATTTTAAAGAGCAGTGATTAAATTAATAGGACACATTATGACTGATGGTTAATGTAATTAATTATGTCAGGACAACTGATGCACCCGTTAGGCACCTATGTTAGTTATGCCAGGGTGACGTGAAATTACCTCCAAAATAGGTAGAGTTGTTTTATTCCAAGTCATACCATGTTAAATCTTACCCGTCTCTTTAGAGGACTGGGGGTAAATGAATGGGAACAACCAATAAAATTATACCTGACATATTTATAACTAATACGAGTATGTGCCAGAATCAGTGCATTGTAATCTAATTTTGGTGTTTGTTACAGAACAACAAAGATGTCGAAAATCAAGGCTGGACCCGTCGTTGACATCCTTGGTGATGAAATGACCAGAATCATCTGGGACCTCATCAAGGACAAATTGATTTTGCCCTTCCTTGACATCGAGCTACATACCTACGACTTGGGCATGGAATACCGTGATAAGACTGACGACCAGGTCACAATCGACTGCGCTAACGCAATTAAGAAATACAATGTTGGCATCAAGTGCGCCACGATCACTCCTGACGAGAATAGAGTAGAGGAGTTCAAACTGAAGAAAATGTGGAAGAGCCCGAACGGTACCATCCGTAATATCCTCGGAGGAACAGTCTTCAGGGAAGCTATCATCTGCAAAAATATTCCCCGCCTCGTCACCGGCTGGGAGAAACCTATCATCATAGGACGTCACGCCCACGCTGACCAATACAAGGCTACTGACTTCGTTGTCCCTGGCGCAGGTAAACTCGAGATCATCTGGACTCCTCCCTCTGGAGAGCCCATAAAACACATTGTCAACGAGTACAAGGGTGCTGGAGTTGCTCTTGCTATGTTCAACACTGACGCGTCCATCGTCGACTTCGCGCATTCGTCATTCAAATTTGCCTTGGCCAGGAAATATCCTCTGTACCTGAGCACCAAGAACACTATACTCAAGAAGTACGATGGTCGTTTCAAGGACATCTTCCAAGAAATCTATGACAAGGAATACAAGGCGCAATACGAAGCTGCTGGGATCTGGTATGAGCATAGGTTGATCGACGATATGGTGGCTTATGCCATGAAATCGGAAGGAGGCTTTGTGTGGGCTTGCAAGAATTACGACGGTGATGTACAGTCGGACTCCGTCGCTCAGGGTTACGGATCTCTGGGTCTCATGACCTCCGTGCTCATCTGCCCTGACGGCAAGACGGTGGAGGCTGAAGCCGCCCACGGCACGGTGACTAGACACTTCCGTTTCTACCAACAAGGAAAGGAGACTTCCACCAACCCCATTGCTTCTATCTTCGCATGGACAAGGGGTCTTCTGCACCGCGCTAAGTTGGACAATAACGCCGAGCTTAAGAACTTCGCTGAAACCCTTGAGAAAGTATGTATCGACACGATTGAAGGAGGCGTCATGACTAAGGATCTTGCTATTTGCATCAAGGGCATGAACAGCGTGAAGCGGGCGGACTACTACGAAACTTTCGAGTTCATGGACAAACTGGCCGAAAACTTGAAGAAGAGCTTGGGCAAATGACTAGCCGGAGCTAAACTCTAGGTTTAAGGGTTCATTAATATCTTAAAATGGGATAAATGGTACCTATTTCTACAGAAAACGCTGAATTTATAATGATTTTATTTATTTGATTGTATTAATATTTTCTTATTTTAATAAACGTAATATATTGTTTTACTTTTGTTTTATGTATTTTTCATACCACTGCACCGTCGCGTCGACGCGCGTTAGTGTCGTGTCGATCGATACTGTACACGTGATTCACTACAAACGCACGTCGACGGTGCGTTTAAAAACGCGATGTGCATAGGCCCTAATAATTAAACAGGAAAAAATACTAACTATGTGTACAGCCGATGATTTTAAATGTTGAGTGAGACATTTAGAGCAAACTTTATACAGGACATTTCAAAGCATAGTAGCTTAAAAACCAAGATTAGTTGACACCTAAATGGCCCTACAATTAAAGACCTCGACCGTTTCTAAGCAACAATGTTAAGTAAATTGCTATACTTAAATTATAAAAGAGTCAACTTACACTTGCCAACATTCGATGTACGGCAGTAACATGTTTAATTGTAAATACGTACGCAAGACACACATTAGTGCTTACACATTCTTATCTTAATGGTACTTGCGACCATAATCAAATATCAGTATTAGATAACCAAATAAATCAATATACAACTAAACTAATTGGAGCTAGTACCTACCTACATAACCATACTTATCTTCTTTAGCTAACTGAAAAATGTAGGTACACTTATCATCAATTTAGGTGGTGTGGTACCTTCTTATTTTGAGCAGCGGTGGGGTCGCTCACTTATATGTAATTATGATGTCTTTACATCATAATTATAAGTCTCACTCAGCATACAGAGCTACAAACTATAACCTATATTACGCCCACGGGCGTAATGTGTTTCTTTCTTAAGTTGGATCTGTCACTCACGCGTCAGTTATAAAGCAAGGAGGTTTTAACCCAAATACGATGCTTTAAAACCTATTTTTAAATAAATCTGAACGTATAAGGACGTATAAGGCCTCTCACAGACTGGCGGTGCCTGGCCGCGGCGGTCAATAGTAAAACTTCATTACTTAGCTGCCAAATTTAGTATATTGTCCTCCACCACAGCGCAGGCTGTGCCAGTGTGTTGCAGGATTAAAGTAATACATCACTTTTATAAGGTGGTTAGACGACCATACAAAACTTTTTTGACATTCGCAGGTTCACGGCGTGATATTTTAAGAAACTTATGTAAGTAACACACTTTCATAAATTGCCTTTCCATTTGAGCGAAATTCCCCCTTTCCCAGACTAAACTTGTATGAATTTGAATAATTTGAGAAATTAGGTTGTCACGTGATACTTCGGGAAAACAATTAATCTCAAATTACTCTAGTTTATTCTAGGAAATGGGATATTTCGCGCAAATGGAAAGCCAATTTATGAAAGAAGCCTGCGAATGTCAAAAGACATTTTGTATGGTCGTCGAACCACCTTAATCTACCTAGGTACCTTAAGACTGTCTTAAGATAAAAAAAAATACAAAATGAAAGATTATCTTTTTGTATTTTTTACAATTTTATATTGAAATTAATATTAGTAGGTATTTTTGTATTAAATGCATTTCTTTTTCGTAAATGTGATGAAAAACATTTGTGTGCGTAAGACGCACAGTAAGAATTTTACATACTCGAGTCAGTCATCAAAGCCCTTCGCCTTCGGGCTTCTAATTCTCTCGTTCGTAAAAAACAAAAAATCTCTTACTGTACTTGGCACTGTACTATTGGTGAATTACATTTGGTTTCTCAGTGCTACAAAGCATATTGCATTTTACTTGTGACGTTTGTTATAGGCATTTATTTCAAGAATGCACCTTGCATTGTTAGGTAACTGTCAATGTTTGTCATCTTTAATAGCCTATTGTTGACTACCGTCTGCACTTTGTACAGATCTGTGTAAAAGTATTCAGCCACATGTCTTTAATGTTTAGGTATACAATGGGTCGTGGGAAAAACGCTGCGAGATTCAGCAGTGATGTAACTTTATCGTGACATATTTGCTGTCATGTCGACCACAACTTACTGCCAAGTCACTTCACCCTCGACTTAGCGAATCCTATTTTACTAGCATTGTGCAAATTTAGAAGGACCCCTTCTGGTCAGTAACTAGTTAAAAATGTTATATATATTTTGAACGTCGCAAAATGTCTCAAACCCACGACACAGGCCGCAGCAGGCAGGCGGGTATACCGATCAAACTTTAAATCAAGATAGTATTCACTTAATTTACAGCTTAAAAATTATTAATCCTAATAGGATTCTTTTTTTTCCCATTTATTTAGGTCAACAAATAATCTCTACAAGGTTGCTTAGTTGAGAAATTATAAAACAATTACATAAAGGCGCGATCCACACCGTTAACCACCAATTAAAATTATAATGTTGCAAGTAAATAAGAATTTTAGTAAGTATTATTAAGTTCTTTTGAATTTTACAAAAATACGGTTACTAAGCGTATGTGTAAGCTACATTTAAGACTAAAAATAAAATAAAAATAAAAAAAACAAAAAAGGAGACAATTAAGGGAGTGTTAAGTGCTACTTTCAGAGAGTATATCTATTAAATTCGCTTTCGCTTCGCTTCTAGGTAACCTTAAAGGAGCCCGCTTTGTTACCTAAACCCACGATTTTAAGTGTAGATAACGCCATTGATGCCCTTAACGAGTCACTTGATATGTTTGCAACCACCGAGTCCGTGTTTTTACTTACCGATTTTAATGTTGATATGCAGCAGGAAAATCTACCTAACGCAAAAAAGTTAGCAACATTCCTATCTCAAAGAAGCCTCGACCAACTTGTGAATGAACCGACTAGAATAACGACATCGAGTTCGACCTTGCTGGATTTAGTCATTACAGATAGTCCTAACTTATGTAAGGCGGTACAGGTGCACCATAACCCTCAGCTTAGCGACCACGCGATGATTCTGATTGAACTTTCTATACCTAAACCTAAACCGGTGCCTAAATACATCCATAAACGCCTCATCGGTAATATCAATTTAGAAAAATTTAACAAAGATCTCGCAAGTATGCCATGGAGGGAAATCATGGAGATTATGGACCTAGATAACAAAGTTAACCGTTTTAACCATCTAATCACAAGCCTTTTTGACAAACATGCACCTATACGTAGACTGCGCTCCAACTGCAAAACCTACCCCTGGGTAACAGATAACATCAAAATTATGATGAATCTGCGCGATAAAGCTCTGGGTAGAGCCAGGAAAACCAATAGAGAGCCGCATCTTAAGTACTACAAGGAGTTACGTAATTATACAACAGGGGCGTTAGAACGGGAAAAAACGGCATATTTTACTTTTTATGTTAATAGAAATAGGTCTCACCCAAAACTAATGTGGAAGCATCTAAAAAGTTCTGCGACGTTAGGTGAAACAGATACACCGACAATTCCCCAACATTTATGCAATCCTGATGTAATAAACACCTTCTTTTTGACGCTCCCGGGTTCCTCCGACACGAACCAGGGCACGCTGGCTTTATTTGAAAATAAGAAAATAGATAAATACTCCTTCAACATAGAAACCTGTACTGAAAAAGAAATATCCAAAATCATAACATCAATAAAGACAAACGCCAGTGGTCATGACGGAACTACGGTCGAGATGATTCGATTGACTCTGGATGTAACTCTACCGATAATAGCGCACATCATAAATACTTCAATAGCAACCAATACCTTTCCAGATAATTGGAAACTAGCCAGGGTAAAACCAATACCGAAATCAAATAGAGCCGAGGATTATAAAGATCTGAGACCCATAAGTATTCTCCCGGTACTCGCTAAGGTTACAGAAAGAATTGTCTGCGCTCAACTTTCCAAGTACCTAGAGGAAAATAACTTATTACCGTGTACACAGTCAGGATTCCGCAGCAAACATGGGACGGCCACAGCAGTGGCAACAGTCACAGACGATATTATTGCCGCGTCAGACAAAGGACTTTGGTCTATTCTTGTACTGCTGGACTTCTCACGAGCTTTTGACTGCCTCAATCCAAGACTACTCCTTTCTAAGATGGCATACTACGGAGTGTCTGAAACGGCATGTAAATGGTTCCAGTCTTTTCTTACCGACCGTAAGCAGTACGTTGAGCTTGAGACAAGCCAAGGCGAAGTAGTAAGGTCAAAAACTGAGGTGATCAGCCGCGGTACACCACAGGGTTCAATTTTAAGCCCCTTGCTTTTTATTTTATATACTGCTGATTTGGTAAAAAATCTTAAACACTGCAAGGCCCACCTCTACGCGGATGATACCCAGGTTTATCACTCCCTTGTGCCGAGCGACCTAATAAACTCTCTAAATAAAATCAATGAAGACCTGAAGATAGTAGCTGACTGGTCAGTAAATAACAATCTCGTTTTAAATCCAGCCAAATCCCAGTTTATAGTACTAGGTAATAAATGGCAACGTTCAAAAATCAAGGACCAAAACCCAACAGTAGCGGTGGAAAACCAAGCCATCACCCAAGTAGAAACAGCAAAAAACCTTGGCATAATCATGGATGGTCAACTCCGGTACATCGAGCATGTAAATATGAAGGTTAGAAATGCTTTTTACCGGCTGAAAGTACTATATAGGATTCGCAAGTACCTCTCGGTCGCGATCAGAGAGATTCTTGTAGAGTCCTTGGTACTCTCACAATTTAACTATGGAGATACAGTATATGGACCAAGGCTCCTAGCAGAAACAAAAAAAGCCATACAACGTGTACAAAATGCATGTGCTCGTTTCTGCTACGAGATTCCTAAACGAGCCCATATTACCCCATTTTTAAATGAAAACAAAATTCTAAACATGGAGAGTAGGAGGAAACTGCACCTGGCCTGCGCAGTTCGAAAAATAATCGAGTTCCAGAAGCCTCGCTACTTGTTTGAGAAATTAAAATGGGTAACTGACTCGCGTGTAAAGACCTTAAGACGTTGCACTAAACTTGCGATACCACTGCACAAGACCGCATTTTTTAGGGGGAGTTTTAAATTTGCGGCCACAAAAATCTGTGAAAACGATGGGAGAGTGGGCTGATATCCTGTGTAATGGAATGAGCGTATGTTTTACCTTTCAGTATGTAGCTTCAATAGAAAAACGGATAAATATTCACATTTTAATTCAGATGGCAGCGGCAAACTATAAATCACAACTGACATTAAAATCAAAAGAATGTAGAAAAAAACAGTATTCAAATTTGACATAATATTTACAATACAACACTAGGCAAAGAGTTCGCAACATCCTGCCCCTCGTGCAGCAATGCACCAACTGCTGGACGCTAGCGAAGGCCTCCAAACGGACCTATGTCCTACTAATTTTAACTAGTTTTTTGAGGGGCCGGCGCAACGTACCTCCAGCCGTTGCAACGTCTACCACTCTTTTCACGCCATCATTGCCGGGAAACATCTTCACTATCCGGCCTCGAGGCCATGTCCCTCGTGGCAGTGAATTATCCACAATTATCACGACGTCTCCTATTTGAAGGTCTTGTCCATGATCTCCCTTAACATGGGTTCGAGCTTGCATCATCGGCAATATTTCCCGCACCCAGCGATTCCAAAAATTATCAGCTAATTTCAACGCCTTCTTCCATTCGGAGCGTCCGAGCAGGTCACGGTCTTCCAATGTCGCTGGGAGAGTTTGATTGGATGAGGATCCGATGAGAAAGTGGAACGGTGTCAATGTGGTGGGATCGTCAGGGATCGTCGACACGTGCGAGAGAGGGCGCGAGTTTACAATTGCCTCGGCTTCCGCTAGTAGCGTCAAGAATGTTTCCTCTTTGGGAGATCTCTCATTGAGTGTTGCTTTCAACGCTACTTTCACCGTCCTGACGAGGCGCTCCCAGCATCCTCCAAAAGTAGGCGCCGCGGCAGGGATAAAACTCCATTGAACGCCTTTTGTAGCCGCAAAATCTTGTACGCCATTTGAGTAAAATTCGCGTAGGATTCGGTTTGCGCCAACGAAAGCGGTTCCATTGTCAGAGAACATGGTCGTGGGGATCCCACGTCTGGCAAAGAAGCGCCTGAGTCCCATTATCGCAGAATCAGCGGATAAGCTGTGTACCAATTCTAGGTGAAGAGCCCTGGACGTGAGGCATGTAAAAAGGGCCACGTAACATTTTTCATGGCGGCGTCCTACTGTAACGTTCACAGGACCGAAATAGTCAACACCAGAGAAGGTGAATGGTCGCTGGTGATGTGCTAGTCTTTGGGGTGGAAGATCTCCAGTAGTGGGGTTCAGCGGTTGGGATTTGCGGATTCTGCATAAGAGACACTGGCTTGCGACGGCTCTGACTGTTTCACGAAGTCTCAATAGCCAAAATCTTTGCCTAATCTCGTTGATCACTGACTCGTGATTTGCGTGGCCTGCCAAACGATGATAATGTGTCACCAATAATCGTGATACTGGGTGGCGGCCATCCAGAAGAATCGGAAAACGAGAGTTGGGGTCAATGCCTTCTACTGCTTTAATTCTTCCAGCTAAGTGTAAAAGGTTATCCTCTCCCAGTGAGGGCGATAGTTTGATGAGGCGGCTGCTTGAATGTATTGGTTTCTTATTGAGGATGCAGTGAATTTCCTGGGAGAAGCTGTCCTGTTGAATTTGCTGTAATATGTGCCTTTCAGCGGCTTTCATTAAGTCGGCACTCAAGGGTGTAAGAGAGGTAGACGTTGACAAAGAGTGAAAGCGGGGGTGAACAGCCCCACTGCTTGCTTTGGAATTTCGAATGGAAGCCAAAACATTTCCAAAAATAGCCGCAGCTTGATGTACCCGGGCTGTGGCACGCAATAATCGTAGCCAGTCACTGAAGCGAGCTAAATTCGCCGTGACAGGAAAAGGTAAAGCTGCACTAATTGAAGTTAGTCCCACCAGTTCGTTCTGTTGACATTTAAGCTCTTCGCGAACTGGTGCGACGCTAAGTGGTTCCATGGGCCAATCCTCTGGGGACTTTAAAAGAAACGATGGACCGGAGAACCATCTATGTGAAGGGATCAAATTAATAGGGCGCATCCTGGTCGCATCGTCAGCCACATTCAAATCTGTCGGTACCCATCGCCAGTCTTTGACAGAGGAATTTTCTAGAATTTCACCCAACCGATGGGCAACGAAAGGCTTAAAGGCGCGTGCATCGCTGCGCAACCATTGGAGGACAGTCATCGAATCAGTCCAGAAGAATGTGCGTACTGACTTCTTTCGATGGCTGTCCTTAATGACAAGAGCCAGGCGGGAAGCTATCAAAGCAGCTTGAAGTTCCAAGCGCGGAATCGACGTTGGCTTCAACGGTGAGACTCTAGCCTTGCTTGCGATGAGAGTGAGCTTGATGCTGTCGTCAGGGTATATCAGACGCCAATAGGCAACACAGGCATAAGCAAGCTCACTTGCATCTGCAAATATATGTAATTCCCTGAAGAAAGGCTCGAAGCCTTTAGCCCTTGAATACCAACGCGGTATCTTCAGTGAAGAGACTTTTGACAGGTCTTGAAACCAATCAAACCACTTGGTTGCTTCGGTTTGTGGGAGCTCTGTATCCCAGTCAATGTTAGATCTCCAAGTTTGTTGGAATAATATACGTCCTTTAACGACTATAGGGCCTAACAAGCCTAGAGGATCGTACACGCGCATAACGTGTGACAGCACTTTGCGTTTTGTCAGTGTGTTAGGAGGTGTCTCGACTAAGCCTGTTTGAAACCCTAAACAATCGGAGGTTGGATTCCATGCTATGCCAAGAGCTCGAATGCTGTTATTGGATTCGCCAAGGTCGACTTCCAACGGCTTAGCGGCCCGGAGGTCCTCACGAATAAGGTTCAGTGCCCCTGGCTCATTGGAAATCCATCCTCGCATTTCGAAGCAAGCTGCATTGTGCACGGTTATGATGTCTGCCGCTAACTGGGCTGCTTCGTCAACGCCATCTTGTGAGTCGATGTAGTCATCCATGTAATGGCTGAACAAAATGGCGTCCACGGCTTTCGGGTGTGTGCGTGCGTGCTCTTGGGCATTTTTATTTTTTATAAACAGCGCAATAAAGGGGCTACTGCAGGCACCAAAAATAACAGATGTCATCCTAAACTCCTTAATGACATGCGTCCTATCAGATCTCCACAGATACCGAAGAGCGTCTCTGTCCTGTTCTCTAACCCGCACCTGGGGAAACATCTCCTTGATATCACTCGCAGTCACTCCGATGCGTCCCTCCCGGAAACGAAACAGAACCTTAAGTAGCGGCTGGAGCAGATCAGGACCTGGGAGCAGTAAAGAATTCAGGCTGACTCCTTCATTCTTGGCTGCTGTATCATGAACTACTCTAACCTTTCGTTTCTGGGGGTGGTATACGCCAAAATGTGGGAGATAAAGACGTAAGCCGTCAGATTTGTTATCACGACGTGTGTAGTAAGTGTCGGGAGCGCATTCCTCAGCGTAACCTTTTGTGATCATATTATTTATGAACGCATTGTATGCCTTAGCAAACTCGACGTCTTTAGCCATACGCCGCTCTAAACTTAAAAAACGTGACATCGCCTGTGGGTAACTATCTGGAACACGCTGTATATCGTCGCGCCAAGGCATGCCTACTTCAAACCGACCAGTGGGCAAACGTTTGGAAGTTGCCTCCAAAATGTCGACTGCGCGCTGGTCTTGTTTGCTATGCAGAGATTCGGTTTTGGTAATACCTATCGAGTCGAGTTTGTATTGTTCTTTAATCAGGGATTCTAAATTATCGTCATTGTTTGGATTAATGTATGTGTGGTTAACAAATTCAATCAATTTCGTTTTGCTAGAAGCAACACCGTACAAAGTCCAGCCGAGGGCTGTCAAACAGGCAACGGGCTCGTTCCTTTTACCAACTCGAACCTCGCGGTTGATTGACAAATGCCAATCTTCGGCTCCTATGAGAATAGTCGGGGTTGCATCATCATATGTCAAAACGTCAACCAAGTCGGACAAATGTGTAAAGGACTCGATCGTTTCACGTTTGACCGACTGCGGGCGCAAACACAAAGACTCCATTGACCGAGCATTTTTTACTAAAAATGTTTCCTGCGTGTGCCTACCTTTAATGTGAAAATCGACATATGATATTGTGGTGTTTCGTTCGAGACCACCAATACCATTTACCGTAATGGCCTGTTGTGGCCCGGTCGCCCCTATGCATGCGGCGATGCTGGAATCTATGATTGTCGCGGTGCTTCCGTCATCAAGAAGGCCGTACACGTCACAAGTTCCAGCAGGGCCCGAGACAGTAACAGGTACGATTTTCAAATAAGCACGAGGACGAAGAGCTAAAATCGTGTTTGGTTGTTGCGTGCCTGTAGAGGTTGTGGACACAATAACTTTTTCACCGGTTGGTTCATAAGCACTCGACGTAGGGTGTGTCGTATTTTCAACGGTTGTCAGGTGTGTGTCATTATCATTGTCATTATCAGTGGCTTGTTCTCGAAGCGTGTTGACGAGCGGCGGCGATGGTTGCCTGTGAAGAAGTGCACTGTGACGTAAAGGGCACCCATCGACGCCACACGGATTCACTTTGCACGTCTTCCACTGATGTGAACTAGCCCTTAAACACCTATAGCAAACTTTTGTCTCACGCAACCACTGCCATCTTTCATCGATAGACAAAGATTTAAATTTTGTACAATCCTTAATATTATGATCTTTTTTGCAAAATACACACTCTTGTTTTTTATTAGAACCAGCTTTAGAATTGGATTTGGACTGCATAACGGCATTATGAATATTTTCACGCTTTAGTGGTTTGTCAATAGGAATGTTGTGTTGCAGTTGTGTTGCACTAAGCTCGGGTGACAACCCAAAACGGATATGCTGGTCCAACTCGCGCTTTAAAAAGTCGGACAGTATTTCGAGTTTCGGGCGTCCTGTAGTATCCTGTGCCGCAAAATCAGTCCACCTAATTTTCATAGTAGGGTTAAGTTTCCCAAGAACAGCGTGGAACAATTCAGGTGAACACAAGTAATCATAATGATTTAGTAACTTTATTGTAGAAATCGAATTACGTACCCGATTGGATAGAACTCCGAGTTCTTTGAGATCGTTACCTAGGCGTGGAAGGTTTTTCAACGAATTAACCTCCTTGTAAACGATGAGCTCGGGGCGCGCGAAGTTATCTTCAAGGGCGCGCATGACTTCCTCCGGATCCTCCGTCGACATCAACAGCGTAGCCACGGCCTCGCGCGCGGGTCCGCGAAGTGCAATGTCAAGACGATTTATGTTATCTAGTGCGGAAAAACTAGCTTTTGTAACATTATAGGTACGCTTGAATTGTAACCAGTGCAATGTATTACCGTAATACAGAGGCAATTCCAGTTTCCTCACACCGGAGGCAGAGGCCAGAGCCTTCGCTGCTGCCGCGGTGTCAGCGACTGCTTGTAAAAGCGTACCAGGTTGGTCAACCTCCGTAGAAATGAGCAGGGGCGCAACGCCACCCACCTCGGAAGCTTTGGTGACATTTTGTAAACAAATATTTTGTCCAGTGAGAGGGTTAATAGGGGTTGCAGTTGCCCGCGTGGTCGCCGGTAGCGGTACCGAGCGACCGGGGGATGGTACAGGAAAGCCTTGGTCACATCCTACTGCGTTGACGTCTCTATTAACACGGCTGTCAAAATTGTGATTTTCTATCCATTTTTTCGTTCTATCTACGCTCACCCGTGTGGAGCTCCGTTGGCTCGCGTGGCTCCCCACGCGGCTACTTTCGGCGTCGGCATCGATCGCCGCCAGCTCAGCTTGCAGCTCGCACTGCTCGACCTCCTTCTGTAGTGCGGCGAGTTCACGTTCACGCTCACGTTCACGTTCAGCAAGAACCTGCTCGCGGTCGCGCTCACGGGCAGCAAGCTCCTGCTCGCGCTCTAGGCAGCGACGTAGAACAACCGCTTCCGCCGCTGCTTTTTGTGCTTTCACAGTTGCCGACGAACGTGATGAACGGCTTTGCGCAGTGTGTTCACTATGTACGCTTTGAGCCGGCAAACCGGAGCTATCGGCGGCAAGCTGAGGCTGCGGAACAACTGAGTTAGGGCCAGACTTGGCCGACATTATCTTGCCTTTGCTACGGGTGATCATGTGTTTAACGAACTAATATCAATAATGAAACTACGCGTAAATGTATGAATGGTAAACGGTGAAAACTAACGGTGGTAACTATGTGATGAAAAGAAAATAGGCACTGAAAACTAAATGAAGGACTAAACTAACTAAACGATGGGAGAGTGGGCTGATATCCTGTGTAATGGAATGAGCGTATGTTTTACCTTTCAGTATGTAGCTTCAATAGAAAAACGGATAAATATTCACATTTTAATTCAGATGGCAGCGACAAACTATAAATCACAACTGACATTAAAATCAAAAGAATGTAGAATAAAACAGTATTCAAATTTGACATAATATTTACAATACAACACTAGGCAAAGAGTTCGCAACAATCTGGAATGACCTCCCTCCTCCGCTGCGTGAGCCGATGTCACTGTTTAAATTCAAGCGATTAGTTAAATGTCACTTATTAGAAATGCAAAGCAAGTAGGTGTCTCATCTCCCCTTAGTTGTTCTCCACTTGGGTATTCACATTCATTATACATTTTTTTTTTCTCTTTTTAATTCCTTTTCTTTTCTTAACACTCGCAAACTTGTACATACACACACACACACACACCCACACACAACAATGCACGCACGCTCGTACACTCACACATATACGCACACAAGCACACGCAACAACGCACGCACGCTCGCATACTCACACACACACACGCTCTTACTTAATTCTTGTTTTTTTGTTTTTTTTTTCTCCGTACGCATTGGAAAGCACAGCGTCCAACTCCGACGCTTAGGTTCTGCTACCGACCGAGCCCTAAGAAGGCCCAGGCTGAAAACCAGCGCTGAACTCTCGCTGTTCAGCACATGCTGAGTCTGGGACCTATTGCCCCAAAAGAATTGAGCTCTTTATTTTTATTTTAGCATCTTATTACTGTTTTGTCACTGTTTGTATATGTCTGTAACTATTTTGTATTTTTGGCAATAAATTATTATTCTATTTCTATTTCATTTCTATTTCATTAGGCCACGGTTAGGCGGCGTAGTGCATAGGTACTAGTATTTTTTAAAGTGAAGTTTTCCAAATTATATTGTGATATCCCTGTGCATATAGGAATATATGCACAGGGATATCTAGTTTGTCAATTCCATCCAACTGCAAAAAAGCCATCATAATGTAAAAGTTGGCATGTAAATCGCAAGTCGTAACCTCTCTTTCCGTCGCGCACTCGCAGGCGACCGCAAACACGTTATCATTAGGGCAAGACGCGTCCGGTGCAGTTAACACATCCTCAACACTAATGCTCCGATTATAAATTGCATATGACGGCCGAGACTATTAAAAAAACTTTCGGTGCTTACTTTGCTGTTGGGGGAGCTTTTTTGGCCGTGTTTTTAAGGAGAAAGTGTAGTTTTTCATCTGCGGGAAGCCCTATTCTTCTTCCGAAATGTTTCACTATGCAGGTATATCTACTACCGTATAACTTGAAATTTTATTTGACTTTGATAGGTTAATAATGAATAATCAAATAAAATGTGTAAATTGTAAAGCGCAGTCAAGCACACATAGCTATTTTATATTGGGTATCTTTCTAGGGACCCACAATTATCTTTACAAATGTATAATCCGTACTATACCATGCCATATTTAGCAAAAATAATCATCATGAAATTTTCTGGCATTATATTAATAGATAACGCATGGTCCTTCGAGCCGGATGGAAAAGACTTGCTAAGTATAACTAGTTTACTTACTTAAATGGATCAGAGTATTGGGCATCAAGCGTGGATTTTTTTTACTAGCTTTATATTAACTTTACCTGTTCGTATGTAAGTATAATATATAAGTATGTAAGCTGTCCGTCAAAATTTGCAATCCATTTTTCAGTCACTTGCCGTTATCCGATTGAGCTGAAATTTTGGGTATTAGTATAGTTTGGACGACAATTCAATATTATGGTACGATCGAGCTGATCTGATGATGGAGACAAAAGGTGGCCATGGGAATTCCGTACTTAACCGACGTAACCCCGTTGAGTTTGGGCTTGTTTGAATCGTCTCAATGAGGAAGGAGTTGATGACTGTATACAGAAAAGTACCTACGCTTGTGCTAGTAGGTAATAAGCTTGTGCCAAACATGTTTTTTATTGACAGAAGGTTATTATAACTATATTCATATATCTACGCATATTCTTAAACAGTCACTGAATAAATCGTGGTAGTTTTTAGTAGCAGCTATTATATTGCAAATATTATATTATATTGTATTTTTTATATTTGTAGTATGTGATATATTATGTAATATTAAATTATAGTAAGAATGTTTACCATATTATATTTATTGGAATTATCCGTATAACATACTAGTACTTTTTCCTCTTACTTTATTTATATGTGTTGTTCTCATACCCCGCACCAGCTATGCTTATTTTCTGTTTGGCCTAAAGGTTGACTGGTAGAGAAATGCCTTATGGCATTAAGTTCGCCTTTTCTACTTGTATTGTTACTATGCAATAAAGTTTAAATAAATAAATAAATCAATCACACAGTTGAGTTCTTAGAGTATCAAAGATTTTCAATTGAATTTTTCACAATCTTAAATCGAATCGAGCAAATAATATCTAAATCATTTTTTTGTACAAATCGAACGATTCCCTGTAGAGGCGAGTCAGCAAATAACTTTTCTTAGTGAACTACCGAAGGCGGTTAGCGCGGTTTCCCCTATATCGCTGTCTAAACACAGGAAGCAGTATCAATCTAGTAGCCTCATGAGTTCTTAGTGCCTTTCTCCTTTGGAGAGTAGCGGCCCTCCCGCCGGCTCTCCCTCCGTTCGAGAGGGCCATTCAGAGTCCGTTCGCGAAGCTCTCGGTGCTTGCTGCTTCAGTTTGGCGGGCTTAGCGTCACTCAACAGTCGCGCGTGATACCAACCTCGCGAACACAGCTTGGCGGGAACTCGCGGCAACCCTGCACACCCCAAAGTTTATGTGCAAGCGTGGAACATGTCTATAAAATCAGACTTTTTGATGCTTTTACGATGGTTCATCGTAATAAATTTTGCTGTGGTAAGCATTTATGTGTTTTTTATATGAAAGTGGCTTATGAAAATTGTAGTTTTATATGAACAAATATTTAATCTTTTACCATCATAGGGTTCGTCTAGGTAGCTATTATACCGTTTACTCAATAAGTATATTGCACATAGTAGAATATAAAAAATGAGTAGGTATTTAACAACTACGATATACATGCGCTTCCGATTCTTCAGGAGTCGTAAGCTGTGTGTTTGTTTGTCACCGTCGTTGTATATAAAAGCACAATACCTAATAGATATTTTTGGTTTTTTTTTCAATGTTTGATATTTATCGACTCTACCTCTTTTATTTTCTATAGCCACAGATCTCATTTTCAACGTAGGTATTTCTAAATATTTCTTCAACAGATCCATAGGGACTGTATATTAACTGTAGCAATATTGTCACTGCGGTCTTTTAACCTACCGTCAAAACTTAAAGGATGGCTTAATTGTCTCATATAGGTAGGTGTGGGTCTTAAGTTGGGACCCTACGTATTTTTTTAGTGTACGTCCAAAATAACCTGTTAGGGTTGCAACAATAAGGTCCCTAGACTGTAACTTTTTTATATTTTACTTTCTTCATGCCAAAGTATCTCATGTTCATGTATGAAACGAAAATCGGGAAAAGAATACAAAATACCAGGATTTTTAGGTATTACTTAGTACTTAAAATAGATTGAAAACATTGAGAAATGTGTATTTAAACCTAGATTATAAAAACGGTGTAGATATCGCTGAAATTGCGAAAAAGAAGTGGCTAAGTGCGATCCTTTTCTTTTTTAAAGTTAGCTATAACACTGCAATTTCCTATAGTAAAAGAAAAACCAGAATAAACACATCAAATAAGAACGCTACATATTTAATAAAATTAATTAACTTTTTCAAGTAAAGATAGCGAACAGGCTCAAACGATACATAACTTAAACTGCATTTATTTATTTATTTAATCTTTATTGCACAAAAGAATATCTTATGGTACAAAAGGCGCACTTAATGCTGTAAAGCATTCTCTACCAGTCAAGTCAACCTTAAGGCAAAGCAGATAAAATGTGTGCAGTGCATCTTAATTTAAAACAAATTAAACTTTTTAACATATCTGAAGATGGATGGATGGATGTATGCATGTATAGGTAGGTACATTTGTAATGCTTAAGCTTTATGCTTTAGCGGCTCTACGGAGAGCTTTAGAGTCGCTAGAGCGTGTGAGATATGTATTTAATAACGTCGTATCAGATATTTTTGAATGCCTAGTCTTATATGTCAGATAATTACTTACCAACACGACGTAGGCCCATATCTTTCACTAAGTGTCAATTTGACCAAACAAGACCCGAGGACGTAAAGTGGCTCTGTGAGCCGTAGGTAGACACCGCAAGCATGTTTTTTTTTCGAAAAATTGATTAGCTAAAAAAGCTTTATTTTTAGTGTAAATGCTCACAAAATTCGAATCCCGGCTCGTACCAATGAGTTTTTCGGAACTTATGTACGGAATATGATTTCATATTTACCGTTAGCTTTTCGGTGAAGGAAAAACATCGTGAGGAAACCTGCATACATCTGCGAAGAAATTCAAAGGTGCATGTGAAGTCCCCAATCCGTACCGGGCCAGCGTGGGGACTACTGCCCATTCCCTCTCATACATGAGAGGAGGCCTGTGCCCAGCAGTGGGACGTATATAGGCTGATGATGTGATGATGTGTGCTCACAAAATATCATGGGAATCGGTTGAGAAATTCGACCCGTGGAGGAGAGCTGGGCTGTAATTCGCTACGCGCTAATACGGTTCCCCCGCCTTCACCTTACGAAACTATTAGACCTCTAACTACGCTTAGTTACTACGCATCGCACGCTGTGTCAAGATATATTTGTGGGTGAGCGTTGAGGTCAGCTTAATACAAGTTACAGAATAGGGGGTTAGAGGGACAGACGCAGAACACTGGACTGGACGCCGGCCAGACAGACAAACGATTACCGACCCAAGCTGAAAGTACTTCGTTCGCTTCACTCGCTCGTTCGATTAGTCCACACAATTTTGACGTGTAATTCCAGACTAAGCCAGTTCCGTAATCCAGTTTCGTAAATTCGTGCCTAATAGTTCTCGAATATTCAATAACTATTTATAGTAAGTATGCTCCGGAAAACCATTTGTAATAACTTCATAAACCATTCATCTATCTTCACGCTTAATTTACCTTCATTACTTACCGGGTTTTAATTGCCGTTCAAAACAGTATTTTGTTTCTTATCTACTCACATCTAACCATACACTTAGTGTATTACAAACTTACGATAACTGTAATGGTTGCAACACCGTGTGTGAGCCTCGCCTGCAGTTGCGGTTCAAATCATGTTCAAAGTAAGTCTATTTAAATCGTTCTTTAAAAGTGGACTCAAATAAGTACCGGTAGTTTAGTTCTGATTGCCGTGACGATAAATACTTACGTATTCACTTGTGATGAGGAACATGTAGGTACCTAAGCTGCAACGAGTTTGGATGTTGGGTTAGAGACACATTCATTTATTATCAAAATCATTCAGAATTAGATTGGTAGTGTTTATGGTTTTCTGTTTTCTCTATAAGTACTAGTTCTATTTGGTTTTCCCTAGTTGTACCCAGTGTTTGTACTTCGTAGTAGCTCTATAGAGATATTTTCAACTTTAGAGGTTTGCTTTATCTCTATAGAGCTATCAGTTAAGTAGTTGTTATATTAGATACATGTGTTTTAATGCGACATATATCTATATCTATAACCATAAATTAGCTGGTGTCTGCCAAAAAGGGTTCGCCCTCTTTTGGTATAACTTTTTTAGTAAGAATTTACTATTTACGCTAATCTATGTAGGCATAATTTGACTTTGCGCATAAACTGTTTTGGCAGAATCGAGATTCGCATAGTTCGATTACGCCGAATTTCAATAGTCCGAATATTATTTGTGCATAATTTTGATGCTCCTAATCATGTTCACGCATAAAAAATATGAGTAATATTTTTTTGTCGAACACTATTTCGCAGATATATATTGCCAAATATTTTCACCTAATTTAACCGCCAGCGTGTCGACGTCACCCCGCTTCGCGGGGTGCTTATTTCCGCTCTAAGTGACACAAGTGAACCCTAACCTAACCTAATAATAATACCATGTTTTCTTTTTAATGCAGGGGGGCTTCGCCTCCCGACCCCCCATATTATAATCCTTATCGAAATCATATAATTTTATTGTTGTTTTATCTCGCTAGACGCACCCCGTCTTAATTATACTTAGTGTAATAGCTAAGTATCGGACAATCGATAATCTATACATATAATAAAGCTGAAGACGGTCGAAAGTCACATGGAAGATATTCGAAAAAAGTTTGCTGGGGATACTTAGAATCGATAACAGAACACGATCCTAAAGTTTTTAGAATTTTTGTCTGTTTGTCTGTTTATTTGTACGCGCATCACGTGAAAACGGCTGAACGGATTTTGATGCAAACTTTACCAATCTGTCGAGAAAATTCCCGGCCAACATATAGGCTACAATTTTTTTTAAGATAATGAGTTAAAAAATGGGGTTGAACTTTGTATGGGAACTTCTTAAATCTATGAGCTAAAGACTTGAAAATTGGCAAGCATATACTTGACTAGCAAACTTTTAGCAAAATATAGATAAAACGTGAAATAGTGGTAGGCGGCTGAACACTACATATTAACCAAAACTGGTTGAAACCTCCACCGATAGTAACTGTTATACATAAGAGACCTAATTATATTGGAACTTCAGTCACTGACAACGTCGCTGTTTATACTGAAAAACCAGGAACCTTGATCTCTGCCTTCCTATATTTGCTACGAAATTAGAGGTCATCTAATGTTGTTTGAAGGTTGAGTTGACTACTTATCTCGAATTATCATAGTTCACCAACGTCAAAGGATGTGGGTATAGAATTTGGATAAAACGGCATTCCGCGGAGAATCGAGAACCTATATATGGTATAATTTTTTTTAATGTAGAAAACTCTCGTGACTTTCTGAAATATTATTGGGAGCGCATAAGGAGCCCCCTAAAGGGATATTTTGGGCCTTTCATTCCTACGGAAACCTTGAATTTGAACTGTTACACGCACAATCTATGGAAATGAAATCTTTATTTTCAGTATGTAGTATTCATATTCATATTCATTTATTGCGATCATGTTTATAGTGTGGTTAAACATGAGATTACCATGTAAACCATAATTTATGCGCGGACGAAGTCGCGGGCAGAAGCTAGTTTATAATATACAGTAATATACAGATGATAAGTACAGATAAGTATATTATTCATTCATTCATTCATTCATTTATTTATTCATTAACAATACAAGATTGTGTTTGAACTTAAGACTAAAACTAAAAACCTAGCAAGTAAAATCATGATACATAACACTTAAATAAATAAAAATTTGTCAATTAAGTTAAAACACATTAAAACAGAATCAGTAAAATAAATTAAAACACTATCAGTCAAATACCTATCACTAAAATTATAATTACAATTTAAATAATTAAAATACAAGTTCAATATACAGTTCAATGTCATTTTGAAAGTATTCTGCTAGCGTATCGCAGTCCCAATCAACAGTTTTGTTACACCTTTTTCATAAAATCTTCTACCGAATACAGGCATTGTTCCAATAAAATTATTTTAAGTTTGTTAGCAAACATGTTTGCATTTGTAAGTAACTTCAATTCGCACGGCAGTTTGTTGTATAGACCGATTCCCTGGTAGTCTTCGGAGTGCTTGACTACCCGGAGTCGCGCCACAATGGTCTGTGGGAGATCCTTACGTCTACTAGCTATTCGTTTGTCTCTTTCTTCTGGCGTTTCCATTTTTTGTATATGTTTCACTAGGTCCTTGAGCACTACTAGGACATAAAGGCTGGGAACAGTGAGAATTGCAAAATTCTTGAAATGGTCTCTGCAAGAAACCCACTGTGGTATTTTGGCCATTATCCTGATTGCTCTTTTCTGAGCAATAAAAGCAGACTGGACATTGTAACTATAGCTATTTCCCCATAACATAATACTATAACGTAGTTTTGACTCTACTAGCGCATGATACACAGCTTTGAGCTGATTAATCTTTAATACATTTCTGAGACTTCTTAATGCATAGCATGAAGAGCTAAGTGAGCTAACAAGAGAAGACAACTCTTGCTTCCAGTTTAGCATCGAATCAATTTCAATGCCCAGAAATTTAGCAGATTCCACTTGATCTATTTTAACTCCCTCAATTACTACATCTAGTGCATCTTCGTTTCTCGCTGTTGTCCTAAAGAGCAGAACTTTTGTCTTAGTGCAGTTCAGTTTAAGGTTATTGATCCGGAACCAGGTACCAAAAGAAACAAGGGCTTTGTTCACCCTGCCATTCAGCTCCACAATGTTGTCAGAAGAGATAACCGCATTTGTATCATCAGCAAAAACTGTAACTTGTGTGTCTGGTATAATGTCATATATGTGATTAATCATGTCATTTGTAAATATAATGAAGAGAATAGGTCCCAATATTGAGCCCTGTGGAACTCCTCTGAACACGCTTGCTGTTCTGGATTTAAACCCTTTCTCAGTGTCGTCATGTGTGCACTTGATCTCAACAAACTGTTTCCTGTTGGTAAGATATGATTTAAGGAGAGACAATATCTTACCTCTAACGCCATAGTGCTGCAGTTTAGCTAAAAGAATGCCATGGTTAACGGTATCAAAAGCTGAGCTAAGGTCCATAAAGATGCCCGCAGTCTTCCTTTTCTCATTTAATTGTTGAACAACATCCCTGACTAGTGTACGTATTGCATCACCCGTACCTAAGCTTTTTTGGTAACCAAATTGGCGTTCACTTAATATGTTGTTGAGGTATAAATGCCTAACAAGCCTGTCCTTGATAATTCTTTCAAGTAGTTTGGAGAGAGTTGGTAGAAGTGAGATAGGCCTATAGTTTTTTGAGTCGGTTTTCGAACCCTTCTTGTGAATGGGTATGACTTTAGCTATCTTTAACTGATCAGGGAAGCAGCCTTCCTCAAAACACTCATTGAAGAACTGTGCAAGGGGAAACTCAAGTAAGTCAATGTTCTCCTTGATTATCGTAATTGGGATCTCATCGTATCCACAAGACGTTTTAGATTTTAACTTCTTAACCAAAGATCCTACTTCTAAAGGAGTAACCGGTTCACATATAAAGTCATTTTCAACACTCGGTACGTGCCTCTCAAGCAATTCTAATGCTTGATCAACATTGTTGACACCCGCATCTTTACCGTAGTCAAACTGGTCTAAGAATATATTACAAATGTCAGTCGGTTTACTTATGATTTCAGTAAAATTATTTTGCGTCACAGTTTTCAATTTTAAGTTATCACTTATACTAATTACCGTTTTATTACGATGTCTATTTATTATTTTCCAGATCTCCTTTGGAGAGTTCTTTGATTTTTCAATATGTGTTTGGACCGCGAGGCGCTTTGCAGCCCTAGTTACACGTCTAAAAATACTAATATACTCCTGCCTATATTTTTTTATTGAGTCTGAAATTGGCGCTATGTTTGTGACAAGTATGCGCTTCATGCGACTCGAAACCTTCACGCCTTTCGTTATCCAATTAATCTTGGAGTTTGATGTGATTGATACCTTCTTCTTCCGCTTCTTAAAGCTTTCCTCAAATATCATGTTAAATTTATTAATAAATGAATTTATACCGATGTTAGTCAGATTGATATTCATCAGTTTTTGCCTAAAATTCTTATTTGCTATCGTGTTGATCTTTCTTGTCTGCTTCCATATTTGCCCTCTTTTATCCGGTTTGTTCACTTCATTTACATTAAAAGTACTCAATAGACCTGCATGGCCGTCAGCTATCCCATTGTGATCCACCAGTGGATGACTGATATTGTCTTCTGGTAAATTAGTCAGGACATTATCCAAGCAAGATTTCGTTTCATTGCGTATGAAGGTCGCTGTCGTGATGAGATGTCTAAAATTATAGGACTTTAGCAGAGATAAGAAGTTAACAGTTCTTTGGTCGTCTTTAAGTAGATTAATATTGAAGTCACCACAGATGATGCAGTCTTTATTGAAGAAGTGATCCAAAAGTAGTTCAAGACTTTCCATAAATTTACTCAAGTTAGCGTCAATGGGATTGCGATAGCAGCAAACTAAGTTTACATTCGTGTTATGGTCTTTAATTCCACACACCTCAAAAAATTCGTCCTTATATAATTTTTTACAGATTTTAAGCTCCTCACCCTTCCTGTCTATGTGACCCAAAACTAGAGTGCCACCCCTTTTCTTTTTTGACCTTGTATTAAAAGTTATCAATCGATACTGAGCTAAGTTAAATAGTGGAGCTGATGTAGGGTTAAGAAAATGCTCGCTTACGCATACATAGTGTTGTAAGTTACTACACATATCTAGATACAACTCTAATTCACATTTCTTGTTAGTTATTCCACACAAATTTTGATAGTAAATGCATAATAGAGATTTCTTGTGCGATGCTATGTTACTGGTTGATTTATGGGGTGACTCGGATCTAAAAAATAATCTATAAACATTTTAATGCTTTTGAATATATCCTTCATCCCGGAGGTTAATATTTTACCAGATTTTAGCGAGAACATATCGAAATTTAAGCTCCAATTCGAGTCGACGAAATGTGCAGTCTTATTTGTTTTCAGATACTGGTTTAAAACAGTATTGAAAAGCTCCACTCTACAATTATATAGCGGAGCGCCGCATATATACGTCGGCGTGCAGATAATTATGTTAGTGTTTGTTATCACCTCTAATGCTGATCTTATTTCTTGCACAAGCTCTGCATGCTCGTAGCTTTCCTTTAGATCGAAGTCTTGCTCGCCAATCAGTAGAACACAGTAGTCCTGGCTCGTGTAACCTTTAAGCGTGAGGGGTAAACCAGCCAATAATTCACGAATTCTGGCACCAGGTGAAGCGAAGTGTATACAGTCGTAGTCTTCGTCAAAGTTCTGTAGCATAGCTGCCCGTATTTTAGTGCGAATTTTACCACTAATGTTGCTCACAACACAAAATTTATGTGATTTATTCACTTTTCTTGAGTTACAGTTGTGACGCATTTGTGCATCATATATTGTTTTTATGGTATTCATGTTTTGGGGTTGTTCTTCAGCTTTCTTGGTGCATGGTGTGTAGCTACCGTTATCAGAAACACGGATTTCCTTTGAGAGAAACAACTCCTGTTCCAAATCCTTGATGACAACATTCAGAGCGCATATGTCACGCTGGGCCTCAAGTAGTTTGCTTTGCAATTGTTTTATCTTTGATTCCATACAAAAAATATTCTCAGTGTTCCCTGGTCTCAAAGAACAAGGACTGCTTGTGGAGGGGTCAACAAGGCAGTTGACAAGACTGGATGACAAGCTTTTGCGATCTTTTTTTGATGTGCGAGGGGTTTTACATATATTTTTCAGTGTACATACCTCACGAGTTAGTTTTTCTACTTGTCGTATGTATTGATTTTTTTCAATAATGGAATTATGTAGTTCTTGTTCAGTGCTTGTCAGATCTAGTTTCAATTTATTAATTTCTATTTTCAGCTCTGTCACAATGTCGAGATCATTCGTTGATAAATCTAGACTTTTGGACAGCTCATCTTCAAACAGAAAGGTGGAGGTCTGAATGGAGTCTGTTTTTATAGGTGATTCAATAGACTTTGCTTCTGTCGTATCCCTTTGTGGATGCGGTGAGCAGGGTGTAGTGGTCCGAAGCTCCTCCGTGCGTGCCGTAGCAGAGGACGTGCTGGTGTTGGGCGTACTCGCCGCACTCGCCGTGATCAGAGGCTCCTCCATGCCAGTGGTAGCAGGGGAGTTATCTGGGAGACCAAGCTTTGCTAGGTGTTGTCATTAAAGACTTAGCTAGATCGATATTTGGCACCCCTAAACAAAACCGTAGTTAATTCTCACCTATATCGTTAGTCGTTTACGAGAACCTATTTACAAATAAATATACGAATGTTTCTCTTATAGGACATAAAAAAACGATATCGCGTGTGTTACCTTAGGGCCTACGCAGAATGCGTTTTTATCATGCGCTATCGATGCGCGTTCCCCTCCTACCTTCCTTCAGGTGGTAGAAGAGTAGTAGAAGAACGCGCGTGATTAAAACGCAGTTCGATGCAAACTGCCACTTATCAGCTTGTTAGCTGCAGCAGTAGCTTCACAATCATCATCATCATCATATAAGCCGAAAGACGTCCACTGCTGGACATAGGCCTCGCCCCAAGAGTGCCACAATGACCGATCCTGCGCCACCCGCATCCAGCGGACTCCCGCGACCTTTACCAGGTCATCAGTCCGCCTTTTGGGCTACCCACGCTGCGCCTTCCGATACGTGGTCGCCACTCGAGAACCTTTCTGCCCAACGGCCATCGGTTCTACGTGCAATGTGTCCCGCCCACTGCCACTTAAGTTTAGCGATTCGGAGAGCTATATCGGTTACCTTGGTTCTGCTCTAGCCTAATTTCTAATGCGATCGCGCATTCCCAACATAGCCCTCTCCATTGCCATTTGGGTGACTTTGAGCCTTCTTATGAGGCCCGTAGTAAGCGACCACGTTTCCGTGCCATACGTCATCACTGGCAACACACACTGGTCAAAGACTCTAGTCTTGAGGCACTGCACTGAGCTTCACAATAATGGATTCATATGCAGATCATTTTCATCATTACTATTATCACTTCGTCTGGCGGTGACTGCGCTTTTGATAACTCACCGTGAGCCTTCCGGCAGCGGTGACGGGGCTCAATACCACGACACACGGCGGACCGCTAGCCTGCCATATCAATTACTAGCGCCGCTCGGGTGCACCCAATTACGGGCTCTGCTTCACATGATTCCTATTCATCACCGTCTAGAGATTGCCTGCCGATTAAAAATCGATTTAGCACTCGAAGCACTAAGGCATCGATAACTAATGCGATTATGTTGATTAGGGAATATCCTCCTGAAGGAAGCGTTACCGCTTCTTAACTAACGCTTCAATATCTATCCACGTTCGTAATATCACTACATAGATAAAACAAAGTCGCTTCCCGCTGTCTGTCCCTTTGTATGCTTAGATCTTTAAACCTATAAAACGGATATTGATGCGTTTTTTTGTTTTTAATAGATAGAGTGATTCAAGAGGAAGGTTTATATGACATGTATCATATAGTAGTTCGTAGCCGGGGCGGGTCGCTAGTACTTAAATAAATAAAACGTTAGGTAAAACAAGAACAAAGTTAGTAGCATAGAAACTAATTGCATCAGAAAAATGACAATTGTGAATATTTTGTGTCATGTGCAATTAATGCTTTATAGATACTACACCCAGGAGAATGGAAAACTTGCAATTAGCTAAAGAAATGGTATGCAAACGATTTCATTACTTAGACTGTAGTTTGCATATATAGGTAATTACGGAAATAAAAATTTAACACGCTTGGCCAGCCTTATTCGACACGACGTCACAAAACTGCATTTTTCACTGCACTGCACATGCTAATTGCGAAATATTCAGGAAGTTTCTAGTACATAAAGCAGCTAGCCGTGTCATCAAGTCGTGTTATTTATAATTTACATTAACGGTCTTTTATTTTTATTGGTTTGCTGTGGGCCTTCTATATGTCGCTTGACCGGAGATGGTTCTTTTGTGCCATGCAGATTCGTAATTATTATTAATCCATTTGTTTTAGGTATCTAATGGTCCAAAACAAATACGAATATCTGAATTAATTGTATCAATAAGTGGCATATCTACTTGGTTGCATGATGTGCCGCCCTAGGTAGATATGTACTTCTTTGGCGCGTTAGTGGCAGGAGCAGGGAATGCACGATTGTTCACTTACGATTCTTGACAGAACAGAAGTAGTATATTATACATATATTGCCGGTATTTACCTAGTTATATAAAATTTTATATCCACACTATTTTGCTCCATAACGCGACACTGTCCTGGTTATATCTAGTCACTATACGCGTAGGTAGTAAATATACGCGATAACAATCGTAAGGTTGCGATGAGGACTGAAACTCCCATATATACCATACCTATTTTTTTGTTTTTATATGACATGTGTGCGTTACTACGGTAGCCTAGTTGTTCAGGCTTTCAAGCGGCGGTCGTGGATTCGAATACCGGCTCGTACCAGTGAGTTTTTCGGAACTTATGTACGAAATATTTATTTACCGTTAGCTTTTCGATGAAGGAAAACATCGTGAGAAACCGGTCTAATCCCAATAAGGTCTAGTATTCCCTCCGGGTTAAAGGTCAGATCAGATGGCAGTCGCTTTCGTTAAACCAGTATATATGCCAAATCTTTCGGACCCCGGGCTCTTTTAGACCACAACCGGGAATAACGCTTAGGAGGATGATGATATCAAGCGTTGGTTAAATTTGATGTCTGTCTGATGGTTCTAAAGAAAGACCTCGCTGATATAACCACGCCAGCTACCTATATGCTGAGTTTGAACCATTCTGTGACTTATTTCTTTTTCGTACATTTTTCTGTTTGTCATTTTATGTCTCACGAATAAATGTTTTTCTATGATTCATAGCAATAAAGCATAATCTGAGGTGTGCTACTGCGTACTTCGTGGATATAAGTACTTAGTTGCGTGCATCGCAGCCCTGAAGTTTGCGAAGCCAAGACAGCCCAGAGTAACTAGGTTCATTAAACTAATAAAGCCACGGAGATGATTAAAATTCACTTACAGTCAGGTTCCTTATTATAGTACTTTTTTTTAATTAAAAGTATACGTACCTAAGTAGAGCCCTACTGCTGGGTAAAGGCGTCCGCTAAATTTCTAATTCAAAAGGTTTATGATACTTATACCTACGTTAATATTTGTAGCATAGAGCATTATAGTTATAACTGGTGACTATCCTAGTATCCACCTCCATGATGATTCGATCATGGTTACTAAAATAAAACTCATACAAATAGGCACGCGTTAATATAGCTAAGAGTAAATAACAGGTACCGAATCACTATCGATTAAGTTACCTACTTACACGTAAATGCATACACGGATCTTACTAGGTAGGTACCTATCACTCGTTATTTAGGTACAGTAGAAACAGAAACGTGTGATAATACCAAGCTGATTTACTTACCTACGTTATTATTATTTACCTACCTACCTACTCTGTCATCTAAACATTAAAATTAACCAAATCTGTTTAACTGTGGCCACTAGATACTTTGCTTTACTTTGATATGCGAAAAGCTGTAAGTAAATTAAGTTTACAGTGTGTGACATCCATTAGGACATACATTTTAAGTAGGCACCGATAGCTTTATAGTGCATTCATCCTTACTGTCTTATTTGGTAAACACCATTCTAACCTCAAAATGCATCTCTTTAGGATAGAATAGCAATTTTGTGAGTTAGATCATGCCGAGACGACTTTTCGGACATCACTTCACGATTTTTTTGTCTAGCAATGACAATTAAAAAAAAAATTTAATTGTCTCGACCAGAAATGTACTGCTAACCATTATTTGACGTTTTAAACAGGCGGAGCTAGTTTCAAATGTTAGCTACTGTCAGTTGTTAGCTTTGTTACTGATAAAGTAGGTATGTGCGTGCCGAATTAAATAATATGTATGAAAATAAAAACTGTTTCTTTTTATTTAGAGATACCAATTTAAGTTAATTAGGGCTTATTCTTTCAGTCCTCTAAAATATATGTTTTTATGGGAGTCACACACTATATATATTTGAGTCAAGAGAAACCTTACCTCTACTTCGAAAGTGGGCTGAGATGTGACTTCGAAAATTCATTTCTCGTCCCCTACACAGCCTAACGGTACAACATAGAACTATATCACAAGGACAATTATATATGAAACACATGACATCGCTGCTTAATATTTTCATCAATCGGTATTTTGCGCACCGCAATTGCAAAGTTCGACAGACGTCCATAATTCAATTTGTTTCACCGCACTTAAGTCATGCGCACCTACCTATTACTGCTAACTACTGCATCCGAATGCTTCCAGCCCACCTACGATCACGAAATTTGGATTAAACTTACGTAATGCCGCATCTATCCGCTCGCGTGGGAATCGCGTCCGCAATTAGGGAATGCCGGGAGCGAAACACCCAATTACCGGATAGTGTTGCCATTTCTGTTACCGAGATACAGTATGAGTGAGCATCTAGGTTTTGAATATAAGTTGTCAAATTGAGGCAACATTGTAAAGAACTCGATTGGTAATTGTAAGTATATATTAGTCAGTTTACATTGTGTTTTGCTAATTTAATATGATACTTCAGATTGTTCAGCAATCAGAATATTTTTTTTCTATGTTTTGTTGTATTTGGGTTCTGTTTCCTGTAACAATTTCAATGGCGGCCATTACACGGTGAGGAATTATCGCGATATTGTTCTAGCTGTCTCTATCTATAACACGCAATGCGATAGAGACAGCGCATGGATAGCGTGATCGTGAAAGCTCAACCATATCATTGATGTACCTACATTCTACACTTGATTTTGATACCTACTTAATTACCTACTGTTAGCATAACTATTTTGTTATTAAATAGACAATGTAGGAGCATTGAACTTATTGTTTAATGTTTTCATTTGAATGACCGCTATTAGCGATGAACTGTTTTTTACGGTACAGTACAATGAACGTTTATAAGTAATGCACTAGTTTTAGTCCGCGAATTCGTTAAGGCAAAGGGAAGAGATCCCTTATAGGGATAATTTGCCTTTGCACTTGTGTGACATTGTATATTATTTAACCTGTTATTGTGTACAATAAAGTGCTTAAATGGGTGAGGACCAAATTCTTGGCCAGTAGTTAGCCTGGTTAGTAGGTAGTTAGCCACACAAACTGAAGAAGTCGACAAAGTTCCGTTGTTTCACAAAAAATAACCATAGAATTGTATGGTACTATGTACAAACTAAACATGCATTCGGATTCATCTTTGTTGATTTGTTAGTTTTTCCGCTCTTTTATAAAAAAATAACCTCGAAGACGAAAGCGGGAGCAAGGCTCCCGCTTCCGTCTTCAAACCTATTCGCGATCCGAGTCGGTTTTGCCACTACGCCCCTGTTCCCTACTGCCTACGATACACCACTATTTTGGCATTGGGTAATCTCAGAGAAAAGTTTATTTTTACTTAGTGGCAAAACCGACTCGGATCGCGGACAGGCTCGAGGTAGGTATATATCTTTTTTTAATTTTAGACACTGCAATACATACCCATTTTATTACATATGAATATTATGGATGTTGAGATGGATGGCAAATGACATTATGGCATGCGATAGTTATGGATTACAATGATTATGGAAAATGAGATTATTGATATTGATATTATGGAAAACAAAGATTCTGGCATATAATTAATAAGGTAAACAATGAGTATGGCATACAAAATTATAGAAAACAACTTTATGGCAGTTGAATATTATGGCAGATAAAATTCGGGCTAATGGCAAGCAAGAGTATACCCAGCATTCATCAATAAAATGATCGTTAAACTGAACGTTAGATTACTACGTAGATGATATCAAAACATTTGTATATGCCGCAATGGAACACGTATACGTAGCAGTGTTAGTAGTAAAAACATCGGAGTAAACCCTGTTTTCAGTAAAGTCCGTAATAACAGAGTTATCACGATGATTACGCCATTCGATAACTTTAATTATAAACAATATGGACCTACAATAATTGCATTGTAATCATCTTTTACGTATGAAAATAATATTATTATTAATTTTAAATGAAAGGAAAAATCCGGCTCGGAGCATTAAATTTTTCAATTTTTTCCTTTCATTTAAAATTTATAATTTTCGTTAGCAGCGTTACTGCTTAAAAACAAAAATTATTATTATTATTGTTGCATTTAGTGTTAAAATGACTTATTCTGACAGTTTCTTATGTAGGTAAATATGAAGCAACATTCATAGACAGGTGGACATGGAACGAGCGAAGATTATCGCACCGCGTTTTTAACGTTGATTCGATGTATCATTCACCAGTCGTTATAAACGTTAAATACTTATGACAAACGATACATGAAGATGTATCGTTTCGTGTATGTGATCAGGCGAAGGCCTGATCACTACAGATATAGTTCACTGTAGCAGAATGGTCGAGAGACTAATGCCTTGAAACATCTTCGAACCAAGATAGATATAAATCATCAAATGATTTTGCTAGACATTATAGTGTATCTACCTATGCATATGTGGCCTTCAGGAATTCTAACTGTCCCTTAGACGCTACACTATATTATCTTCAGTCAATGTTAAGCTAATTCAATTCCGATACACAACAATCAAATACTTATTAACCTTGTTAACTAACTCATGCGTAGCTAAACATATTAACCAACTCAAACGATATCACGCACGTAGCGATCGGTATCAAGTAGAAAAACAGTCTGAGAAAGTGATTTGCAAAAAAACATACAAGAAACCATATCAACATGTGTTCTGCAGCGTCACACGGTCACTAACCCTATCCAATTATCGTTGCATAATAGACGCTTTTTTCATAGATTCGATTGGTTTTTTTAGCGCAAAGTAATTTATGATGTAGTATCAGTTCCTCTAGATATAAGTAGTAGTAGTGTCAGTTTTATCGAGTACCAGTTTGCTATTTGTCTTCGAGTTAAAACAGCCGTTCGGCCACTGAATTCTAAAATGCTGACTTGCTGTTTTAATGTTTTTATAGAACAAGTTTAGCAAATAGAGATTATTTGTGCGACACCAAGGTATAACATATGTAGCTTAGAACTGTTCATTTGACGGAAAGAGGGTCATATATAATGAATGCTGTCAATAACGCCTAATCCGCTTAGAAAACAACTCAAATATGAATATACCTAGCTTCAAAATTTGTAGTTTGAAGATGAGTGAAGTACAGACTTCTCTTGATACTTCATTCCAGACAGACACCTAGTAAAAATAGTTGATATTCAGATCTCATCTCACCAAGTCCTTAGGTAGTAAAAAATCTCACTGAATGAGTTAATCTATTTGAAGATCTAATCTCAAATAGTCAGCTCTCGGTACAATGAACTGTTTAAGGTGGAACTAATTTCGATTCGCCATTTTCTTGATACAATGTCTATTGTTGTCAACAAATTAGGTCCAATGGTGTCAGATTTGTTCCTCCGGGTGTTTATCGTAAGTTTCGTTATCGAAAGCAGATGATGGTGATAAGAGTAGATACTCGTGTTATACAAATGTTATTTTTTTAATATTCATTCTTGTACCGTTGAGATAGATTAGTTGACGTATACATTGCCGGTTTTTGTAAGTGGTTTCCTTAAATAAAAACTTATTCAAGTAAGTAGTTTTTGATTGTACTGGGTATCTATTCTGTGCTCTCTCACAATTAATCACATTAATATTCACTCTATTTGTTAGGGTGTCCCGCTCTTATGCATTTCCTTTCGTCTCGTGTCGGCGATAGCGTCGTTACCAATCATATCAATTTCGATTCGATTTAACCGGTGCGAAATAGACTCCTGGTATAACCTAATTCTAATTTCAATCCGCGGTGGTAATTTTATATGGTTTTCCAATTACCTCGTTTCACACTTGTGTTAACGGTAACGCGCAGGCGCGAGTCTTATGTTATCAATAGTAACATTAGTAACGCAGTTCTGACCGTAAGATTGCTGTTGGTCGTGGTCAAAAATATGTGAATCGTTTTGGGTGTGGCGGCTTATCGATACGTAAACTACTTTTGTTCTATGTTCCATTCGAATTATCCATTATTTCTCTGCCACAAAATAGCGTTTGCGATAATGTGATAGCTGTAAATTACGCTATCTAGTTGTGCTATGGTAATGGTCTGTCGGCGCGTGGGGCCGTTTACGCATGAAATCCAAGAATTCCACTTATTGGTATCTACACTGGGCCTTAATTTTTTGGGTTTAGTTGGCGCCATGGAAAAATGTGTGTGAAAATTAGTAGGTATGTGACGAATTTACGCCCTATTTTAAAGGTCTCTTTCTGACACAATGGCTTTGTTAAAATAGCGTTATCATTATCAATGGGTCGGTATGGATAAGTTGAATTAATTATGTAACGCATGATGTAACGTATGATGACACTGATGATACCTATATTCACTAACTTTTGGCGGTGACTTCATGTGCTTATTATAATTAACGAAGTACTTATATTCTCATATAAAACCCTATTAGACGGTTTCCGGTATAAAAATACCTAGTAGGTATCTTATGTACTTCTTCAGAACAAATCTATAGCTATACCCGACTTTATTTAAATCAGTGCAGCAGTTTTTGTAAACGCGAATAGTTACGAACAGAATAACATGCGTATCTATATACTTAATTATAATCTATACGTACTAATATAATAAAAAGGTAAGGCTAATTAGTTTGTAGCTTTGTACGTTTGTTTTACGTACGGGGTAATCTCCGGGTCATAAAATATCAAAATACTCGCAAAGTACCCCTATAGAATAAATAATACATTTTAGGGGACAATCTTACACAAATCGACCTAGTCCCAAACTAAGCAAAGCGTGTATCTACTATGGGTATTAGACGACGATAAACATAATTATATAGAGAAATAAATACTTAAATACATAGAAAACATCCATGACTTAAGAACAAATATTCGTGCTCATCACACAAATAAATGCCCTTACCGGGATTCGAACCCAGGACTACCAACTAGGCTAAAGCGGTCGTCAAATTTGGTGGTTTGTATGACAGTCCCGGGGGCTTTTAAAGGTTGATCAACTTTTGCTTGTTTTTATGCTTTCCGGTAAGCCAGCCAGGAGACAATAGCGACAAGTATTTCTTAGGAGAGTGACTAGAATAAGGACTCTTAGCATGCCTAGGTGATGCTCAACCATAAAAAGGGTTTACAAGAATATCCCTTTGGGATGGGCTTAGGCTACATTTTATCCCGTGACTCCTCCTGCGTTCTTTGTAATGCGCAGGCAGAGTCGCGTGGTCATCCAGTATTAAATAATACCAATAACATATATTATATGTACGGACAGTATGGATTTATATTAACTACTACTACTTGCATATATATAATATATATGATAATGATATATATATTAGGGTACTAACTTAACTTAAACAAATCGAACTAGCCCCATAGTAAGCTCAATAAAGGCTTCTGTAATGGGTACTACTAGACGACGATATATATATTTTATTGGTAAAAATAGGTACTTAAATACATAGAATACACAAATGATTATTTTTATGTTCATCACACAAATATTCGGGATTCGAACCTTCAGCTTCGTAGGCTACCCGTCACTACCCACTAGGTCGTCATACATTGAAACATACAATAACAGCTAGTACAATAAACAGTTAACAAATGCACAAAGCAAGTCCTAGTACCGAAGCGCTATCAAGTCGTTTAGGGCATGGCATGGCACATAGTGAATGGTCAGTGGTACCGTTGCACCGTCAATGGCCGGGTCGTGCCTTCGACCCCCGGTGCCCTATCGATCCATATAGCAGGCCCTCCAGCCAATAAACTACAACTTTCCCTTGACAGCTTCACAGCTAGCTAACCGTAACCTAAGGATGTTAGGGCAATTCCATGCAATGTTACCTATTGCTGTTTAGTGTTTACTAAATCCATAAATCAATGTGGGTACCTACTCAGGGTTGTCTAGAATGCATAATAATTCCACGTTTAATCCGCATTAAAAACGCCTTTAAATCGTAATTTAAAGTACGTAAACACTCAGAAGAAGAATAATGTATGTCATTCATCACAGGAGGTTCACAGGACATAGTGGCCTGAGAAAAAGCTTAAAATATGTTGAAGTCAGCACGGCCGGTAACAAAGAAAGTCTCCGGTCGCATACTTATGGCAAAAACCTGCAACTTTTTTTTACCGCCATTAGGTGAATCACACACAGTCAATATCTGACTAAACATTAATTCTTATAAGAGCGTTTCAGATGTTTTTGCGTTTTGTCGGATATTGATGCATTGACTATACAACTATCCTACCTTTTTAGAATTCCTCCCTCGCGCTTATTGCAATATGTTAAATATTGTGTCAACTTGCCGGTTCTAGCGTGCTATGTTACTTATGCTGATTGAACTGTTCGGCTTAACACTTTTTACACCATGTTTTTGTTTATCCTGTATTGGTTTAGTTTTTAAAGGTCGGTTTAGTTTTTGTGATCGGCGTTTAATTAAATAAGCATTCTATAGCGACAGCCGGTGTCGCAGACTGATAGCAAAAAGTGGCTGATAGCGACGAGACCCGCGAGACACAAGCATGACCAAGCTTTACGTAGACTTGAGACATTCCTATTAGTTACTTACCCGTTTACATATTTCTCACACGCAACGAACTAGTAGGTATTAGGTACGTACTTATATTATCGGACTCATATAAGCTTCTGAGAGGCAAGTTCTCTGAAATTTCAGTTCAAAGATATTTATTTATTTATTTATTGATACATGGAAAACCAACAGCGCAACATGTTTCTAGATACCATAGCCAATTAATTAATATTTTTCATAAATGCAGCATGTTCCTACCCAGCGAAATTAGACTGCCAGAAAATGATATGCGCAAACATGAATTAGGCCCGATATCCTTACCCTTAGCCTTACCGATATACGTGTAATTTAACAAATTTTAAAAACAGTAGTATTTATAAACGTACCTAATATTTGGTAATATCTCAATTTAACCATCTTTAACTCAGCAGATTTTAGAGTTTACATGAAAACAAAAACATTTCTCCTCCATCCTTGGAATTCTTTGTCACTAGCTGTCAGCGAATGTCACTCTGACATCTGTGAACCCAACCGTGACAAATAGGTAAAATGTTGTATATCAACACTAATCATAATCGTACTGATTAATATTACGATACTTAATTAACACAATTACACTAAGTCGAACAAAAAACCGCGTTACAGTTACCCAAGGATTTTTAACCGTTACGAATTATATTAGAGTTCTCGGCAAATTGTGGTAGACTCGGTTAAACTTGTTTGTTGTTGAGTAGGTATAATCTTGTTAGTAATCAGTTGTTTGGTTCAGCATGCGTTCAATTTTGTTCGTTCCTTTCCTAGCAACACGAATAATTGTAGATAGCCTAAGGTTTAATGGTTCGGACCGCGTAGGGAAGACTTAAGTCGCGTTTACGCACAGGCGACAAGCAGCGCGAGCTGTCAGGCGACATGGCGGGCGGTGGCGGAGGTGGGAAACGCCATAGACGCGTGCTAGCACGCGTGGCGTGTCGCGCGACATTACGCCTGTGCTACGCGGCCTAACTATTTGTCTCTTATAAATGTCGCGTTCTCAACGCAGACTTGAATAGTCGATGAATAAGAATACGCAATGGATTGCGTTGGAGACTGTCACAGGTTGGAAGGTTTCAATGGAAGATTGAAATTAATAGTGTTAGCCTGTTAAATAAAATTACGAGATTATTCTGAGAATGTCTGTTTCAAGCTTCCGTAAGGTAAGGTACAAAGCAAAGCTCAACAATACATTTCAGTATTGTATTCATCTAAATGTGGCAAATAAGCATACCTGATGGTACTACGCTATGCACTCCAGAAGAGTCACGAGCGCGTTCCCGACTCTTCATTGATTTGAGGATTCGTTGTGACGATAGCTAGAGACAAATACAGGTCAGGTCTTAAATAGACACTTATGTAGCTAGGTTTATACGTATGTAGTTCTGTCTTGACTACGTTTTATTATGGAGCGCGAAGGTTTAGGGGTGTTCCTAAAATCTCAGCGAATCGTCTCTTGTCATTCAAACATCTCAAACATGAACTTGTACGATTCCAGAAATCGATGTTGTTTGCAATACGCGGTCGAGGGTGGCGAGGGTGGCCACCCCCTCTATAAATCACTGTCCGAATTACAGAGGTACTATAATATTCGTAATCCGTGGTTGGACATGCGGTCGGAATGAGACACAATCGCCCACTGCGGGGTCACCCAACACGGATCAATAGATAGTTAATTGAAATTTGAAATGATTTGTCATTGTTGATTTGTTAATTGTCGATGAGTGGCGACGTGTTCACTTGTTGCTTAGATTAATAGCGGAAAGTTTTTTGTAAGCCAGCACTTTAAAAATAGCATCGTAAGTAGGGAAGGTAGGTAAGTAGGTACCTAGGTACTTACCGAATTCTTCAATGGGACTTTAATATTAGCTGTTTGGCCTATTACTTAGGTATCTGCTACTGACATTGTAAGTCGTGTATCAAAAACTGCAAGACTAATTCGGTAATACTGTTGGTACTGTAGCCCACAATATAGAGGCATTAACGCTAATACCCCATTATAGACTCCGAGCGAGCCGGGAAAGAAGATCAGCCGGCCACAAGCCGCAACAAGGGGTCCCAAATAATACAAATATTTCGCTCAGTTTGGAAAGTTCGAATAAATCACCTTACTAGGCCGTAATAATACTGATTCACAATGCCGATACAAAGATTGTTTAGTTACGGTTTAAAGAAGAATGCTTCTATCGTAATCTTAAGTACTACGTTAGGTAAGTACAATGAATTTAACTTCTATCAGGTCCTAAATATTAAGAATGCTTTATTTTTCTTTGTATCTGTTTACTTCAAGTAAAATTAGTAATTCAAACAAAGCACTCGCACATTTGTCTGAATGTGACGAGTATTCTTTTTTTATGCACAGCGATAAATGACAAAATGAAAAGCAGCAGACTCTCGCAACATCTGCAAACGTAAACAGTTGCAACAAGAATACAAATTAGTAAGTAGCTGGATTTTATTTTACAAGAAAATCGCTGTCAGCGTCTTCTATAAAATTACAGGTAGCCAAGGGAAAAGCCACATCATCCTTTTGAAAATAGCTTCTTGAGTGAGGCTTTTTCTTGAGCATGTTTAAAATAGAATAAGTTGATCGTCTAGACGGGGTCGGAGGGTGCGTGCCCCGGGGAGATAGGGAAATTGTAAAGCAATAAAATAATATTCAATCTACTTCACAAATAGCTCGTAACTTGTAAAGGA
The DNA here is from genome assembly GCA_945867215.1 of Epinotia demarniana. Lineage (NCBI taxonomy): Eukaryota > Metazoa > Arthropoda > Insecta > Lepidoptera > Tortricidae > Epinotia > Epinotia demarniana. The sequence goes on along the minus strand of OX244266.1, from coordinate 19,325,733 downwards.
ATGAGGGAGTGCCGTGCCGCGCAGGACTTGATCCTGATCTTGTTAACGTGCGTGGAAGAATGATGCATGTGCCGACTAATATTAGCATTTCTCAAGATTCTACGCAGAACTCTTAAAAACAACAAACGAATAAATAAACATAGTAGGTAAGTTAAAAATTCATGTTTCACATACGTACCTACTTCCGTCCATAAATTACTCTCATTAGAGAAATAGTGATTGCAATAAATATTATAGTGATCGTGAAAATATCAGTTTAAGAAATTACTACCGGAAACCATGAAGAAAATAAAAATGTTAATAACATAACTCAAAATACATAGTAGCAAGTAGATACTATTCTAGCGGACAGATTTCTTATTATATTCTGATTCAGCGATAAGGGGAAAGTTGCAATCATTTTTCGCTGCGCGTTGCATTTTCACTTGGTCGTGCTAGGCGGACCTGATAATATGGGAGAAACGTAAACCACCGTCGAAACCACGGTCCAATGAACTAAGACCATCGACGGTAAACTAACACTGATTTACAAGCCCTCAACTGGAGCGCTTAACAACTTTTCCATGATATAACGACCACTAGAGAATAATAGCTTTTCTAAGATATGGCGAAAGGTACGATCATAAATGTTATAAGTACGCATATTTTAGTGCCACACCACTTTTACTGATTTAACATTAGCAAACTGACTCGGTAAGCTTATATTAATTCGCGACAGCAACCTTTCCTTCAAAAATCGAAGTTGAATAGTCACAGCCGGTCGGCTTGATAGAATGTTTGAGATCTCGTTACCAACCTATTGTTAACATTTCGCGGAATCGTGATTAAGCTAACTGCTTCACTTAACGGTTCAACTTTGACATACAAAAGTGAGAAGTTCACACCAAATCTTAACACCGTTAAGACCCTTTGTGGACTGAGGCTAGAACAGATGACGGAAAATTTGACAAGCGCGCGTGCTTGTACAATGGACTTCACAAAAGATGAATAGGAGATATTTATAGGGACCACAAAAACATCTGTAATTGATTCGTTATAGCGAAAAGTGCATATGACATACTTAATTGAAAATATTGATTACGATAGATTTGACCTCATGCCTATGCATGATCGTGGGCATTATGGGACATAGAGCATCTGTCCCTTACCAGCAAATAAATAAGTACCTATGAGACGGATGAATACTTTTATGTCCAAAATAAACGCGATCATGCTTAAGCTTATTGGATTTGGGAAAAATATGATATGATTAATATTTCCGGCGGGATGTTAGAAAGAATTAAACTAACTCTAAGTTGAATTCGTTCAGTGTTACAAACAGTGGCAGTTTTTTCCCCAGAAACATTATTAAATATAATATTACATTACATACACTTATAGTTTTAATGGCTTAATAAATTGTCTCAGATACAAGTACGATTATCCTCGTCGACATAATTGCCCACTTCCTGATATCGGCATGAAACGTACGCACATACCTATCTAGTTACAGCTAAAAGCTTCTCTAGATAACGCGAACCAGAGCCGGTAATGACCACGTAGAACGATAAAACTTCGCATACTTTAATCATGTTTTAATTGTGAATAAGTATGAATAAAATTAGTTTATTTCATCATCATCATCATATCGGCCGAAACACATCCACTGCTGGACGTAGGCCTCCTCCAAAGAGCGCCAAAGTGACCGGTCCTGTGCCACCCGCATCCAGCGGACTCCCGCAATCTTTACCAGATTATCCATCAGTCCACCATGTGGGAGCCTACCCACGCCGCGCCTTCCGGCATGTAGTTTAGTTATTTTAAGCAAAATTAATTTGCTGACAGTTCGCTTGGGGTAGGATATTTAACTGATGCATAATCTGGTATTAACGAATTGATTTTTCTTTTCAACGAAACGAACCCAAGCGAACGGATAGGTACAACTGATTTGATTATGGATGAGCTGACGGATGAAATACTGAATTATCATAAAATAGGAAAACCGGTGGGAAATGCCTCGCCATTGAGTCACATCGTAAGATTTTTTTTACAATGTTGATACTCACAATTAATCTACATGTAGGCACGCAAGAAGCCAGTCTGCAAATCTAGATTATGGCTTCATGACGTGACTAGCGAAAATATACTTTGGTCGGTACCCATGCAAACTAGATTTGCGACCCATAAAAAGACACGTAGCAGTACCTACATTTTTAGTAGACTGTACTGTATGACCATCCTGAAGTTTAAAATGAAGGCTAAGCTAGGTGCAAATGCAATTATTAATTAACATTCTACAATCAGGACCGCTTTAGCGCTGCGTATTAGTCGATCAATAGTTTAACAATTATTAATAGTTACTGAAGGATTTTGAATCAGGGTCCGTAGTAGCACAGCATTTGACCGTCAGTAATTGGTTGCCTGTGAGAAGAATACGATCGCAAGCTAGAGATGTATGGGCGCATTGACAGTGGCCAAAGCAGCGAGGGCGCGTGCGCGGTCAACGACCACTCTCGCGGCTCGTAGACGCGGCTGGGATGCGTTTGCGCATGTTGACTTTGCACTTGAGTGCAAAGTCAAGGCCGTACTGCCGTCATGACCTTTTAGGTCAGTTTAAATTTGGGCACATTTTTTTTACAACAGGCAGCAACATCTGAGTAATGCGTTCCTTTTTAGCAGGCATTTCGCTGTTGTTTTACATTTAATTTAATTTTGGGACTCTTAAAATATAGGCAGATTGAGAAAATAGGTACTTTAGAAAATTTCATATGAATATTTTATGTCCCGTCCAACATGCTGCTCGCAGCTTCGTATTCGTACATAATAAAGCTGGCAGTGTTCGCACGCACGTTAGCTTCCGGTGCATGACTGCCGACCTGCAACCCAAATGGTTTCTATTACGACCTGATAAAGTACATATTTGATTGCCCAAATCCGCGTTCATTACGCTTGCAAGCCGCCGCAGAATGCCTCGACGTGCGCTTAGGGAGGAACGGGTCTTAATTGGCAAACAATCCATTGTTTATGCCTCAAGTAGGCACACAAGTTATCTCTTCAATCTTTCATAATATTGAACACTATGGAATTACTTAATCAGTTCATTGTATTTCCGTTATGGCTGTTCGCGGAGAAAGGAAAGTCACATAAAATGTTTAACGGTGCGCGAATTACGTATGCGAATTCCCATGGATAGCATAGGGTCACCTATATTAATAATGTATAACATGGCTACTAGATTCTTAGAAAATCGTCCGTGTTTTACTGATTCCGCGCATGGCGGTGCAAATGAGCGTGTGAATGACCGAAGTTGATTGTGTTTACGGATGTGGATGAATTTTATTGCCGACCGACGCATGTCTAGCTTCAGACATGGCCTAGTCGATTTATTAAATATATGGTAAGTAATTAAAATTACCTTCACCAGAGAAATCATTTATTGAATTTACATTTATAGTACGTGCTTTAAAACATTACACCTCATTTGTGCTTTAAAATGTTTGCGTGTTTGGATGATACGTCAGCTCCAACTGAAAATGAAATACATTTAATCAGTGGCATTAATTTGTGGACAAATTACGTCTTAGTGAGAAAACGGTCGTCTAGCATGAGACCGCGATTAACTCGATCAAAATATATGAACACTGCCTTGCGTCGCCCCGCTGCCCGCTGCCATCGAAGCCTCGGCCCAGAGGCGAGAGTTAACAAATCATGTTCATTTCCTTAGGTAGCATCTTATCTATGAATATTCAATGGGATTTCAATTTGTCAGATATAGATAAAATCATTATTATGTTTCGATTATTAGTTTATTGCCTTCGAAACAGTTATTAACTGGTATAGGTGCGATCAGCTTGATATTAGACGCCGGCCGGCCGGAGACGCCTGTGATCTCGTTTAAATCGAAATATTTAAGTTCATTGACTGCTTGGAATGCCAAAATTTAGAGCAATATATGCAAAATATTAAACACTTAACCATATGCATATGTTATTTAACTATGAGGAATTCGGTAAGTAGGTATATTCCCGATCTTTTGGGTAAACTTCTAATTATTCATTTTATTTGTTTGTATTTTACACAAAAATAAAATGGATAAATAAACATCAATATAGTTGTGTCATTCCCGGAAAAATACTTTTCTCCAGGTTTTCACTCGCAAAATCCTCGTAAAAATTCATATCGCAAGGGACTAGGTACCTACATAGATAAACGGTAGGTCACGAGATCGAGATTTGTGCTGTGTTTTTTTGTAGTTAAGTTTTTGTAATATTATTCATAGGTACCTACCTATGTCAAGCAAAGCCCTGGTAGGTATTTACTAAGAATAACAAGTTCAATACATAGTCCGTCTAAAGTTATGGTGATATCACTGATATCGTATTAAGTGCCACAAAAGTATGATACAATAATCATAATAAACAGTTTTTTTTTACGGGGAAAAAGGAATAAATATCTTTCCTATACACCCCCATTATATGGCAAGTATATTAAAAAATTAATGATTTGTAGGCTTGAGTTACAATAGCTTAGTGTAGGTACTCTTTTTGTTTTCAAGCCAGCATCCTCAATGGTGACTTGTGGCATCCGCGAAGTGCAATATTCACTTGCGGTCGCGCCATATCTATTGTTCCCGGAGTTCATATAAATTTAATGTTGTTTTGTCTCACCATCCCTTTAGAGTTTTTCTTTAGTACTTGTTTTAGCACCGGCACTTTATTATACTCTTTATTTATTTCTCTTCGTAATAAATAATAGATTTTAAGATACACAAAATAAGTATCTAAGTATACAGAAAACCGCCTCGGGAAGGCAGCAATCATGGTGGTGTACGTGGTGCGGTGCGGTTAGAGCAGTATAGAGAAGACCATCGGATTTAAACTTTCGTGAGACATATCTAAAAGCTAAGGGTTTGATTGAAACGACATCGCCGCGAAAACACAAGAGTTCGAGACATGTCGCCAGCTGTCGGGATATTTAATACGTGATTTTAGCCGTGGATTTACTAAGTAACTTAATACATCTCACGATGCGTGCCATGTTTAGAAGTCTTCGTTCATTTGACCCTTGAGCCATTTAGCGAGAGCCTCTTGAAATGTTGGTCAACCTTCATCGCTATACAACCGTTGATGGAAACAGCGACGTCAACCCACGTGGCGATTACCTTATGAGCTAATCAAGATACTTGCTGAGGGGGCTGTTCTTTGGCTTCAGGAGGTTCATCAACGAGCTTTTGTTAGAATGAGTGTTTCTAATAGCTTCTTTAGTAACGGACTGAGAATATATATTTTTAAATACACTTTGTACTATTGCCCTTATATCTACAGCATTTTTTACTGCTTCTTTGTTTTAGTCTAGTGCTGTGTTATAATGTTCTCTGCTTGAAGGAAATCATAAAAAATAACACCTTTTGGAATAGCCAGGGACGATACGACGCATTACAATTATATTATATGGTCCCAGACGTGAAATGACTCAGAAGGCTTTTTAAGACTGTCCAATGGAACTTGGTTAAGAAAAAACGAAGATATTTTTTTTTTACTACTATTTTTTTCTTAGTTTTTTCTTATCAGAACGCGGTACCTGTTATTATATGCCCACGGTTTTGCGTTATTTTTGTTACAGGTTGTATTGGCTGCGGGTCAAGACCCTTTAGATGTTCTCTTTAAATACCTTTATAACGAGACGAATTATTTTAGTTAAATATTTTGTTTCGTGTTATTTTTTAAGAGGAAGTTAGCTCCATCATTTTTTAAACGATATGATACAGAGAGAAATAATATAATGGAAAAATAAACCATCTTCGACTGTAGCCCCCGACTCTCTGTATCATATCGTTCTCTTTAAATCTTATGAAGTTCTTTAGCTCTCGGCGCATCGTGGATTGATCAAGGCACTCTAATAAAAAACCAGAAGGGTAAGCTTGCGTATCTTTTCAAACGAGCGTTGGGACATAACGACTCAATCAGCAGTGTTTAACCAGCCGGTGGTCTATAAAATGAAAGTCCTATAAAAATGTTTTGTTTTAAATAGTCTCCTATTTAAAAGTCGGAATAGCACAGGTGATAGAGTCGCAATAATAGTGTAAACGATATTTCATTTCGTTGTAGAGTTATTACGTTCATAGGAAGCATTAAAGTCGGTCCATCAATGGAGCTACCATTACGTGTGCATCTTGCCTTTTATTAACTTTTTGTTGATAGCTCGTATCCTGGAAATATGATAACAAAAAGTAAACTAAGACCTTTATGTAATATCGGGAGTAAAGTTATGCACTAGTGTTGAACGACACCTCTGTAAGTATTCCAAAAAATACCTACCTACATGATTATGGTTGTTTTTCTAATACAACTACGGTGGCAAACAAGCGTACGGCCCTGATGGTAAGTGGACACCGCAGCCTATAGGCGCATGCAACTCCAAAGGAGTAATATGGGCGTTGCCGATTCGCGAGGATTCGCTGTGTTGACAGCTGAAGGAACAAATGCCCTCGCGCTCACTAGGCACATCGTATAATTCTACTTAAAAACATCCTGACTCTTACAGTTACAGTACATAATCAAAAATGATATATATTTTTCCCACGTCTTCAAATATGAACTTTCGCAGAAAAGTAGGATAATTCTTTGGGTATTTTTGGATATCTGGCTCAGTGAACGGCCTTAATAAATTCTGATAACTATATGATGCTGGCTATAGGTCTTTTTCATTGCTATTAGTGAATTAAAATGGATGTTGTTCGTTACTTTGCTACATATTCTAGGAACATATAATATGTAGTAAGTATGTAGAGTTCAAATCGGAAGCTATTACTCGTAAGGTACCTACTCTATCTATTTTGATCCATTTGAAACTGCACGACCTAATCGACCTATCACAGAACAGAATAATAGTATTACATAGTCCCGTATTCGTCATTACGTATTACAAGTTACACCCTACTCGGGAACGGTCAAGGACATTAAATTAATTCGATTTTTAGACGAGAGTGGCGACTGTCTTATCGGTTTACACTCCTAGATATCCTATCCAATAGAATAGGGAAATATAATAGGGAATAGAATATTTCTTTATGAAAATTTACTCGATGAACGTTACAACCTAGCCATAAATAATTAAATTAATTGTACTGATGTAGACTGTCATTGAACGAGGGAGCGATGCGAACGAAGATATGCTTCAGCTTGGGCTGAAAATCGTATGTCCCATGTCCCGTTGTCCCGCTGTTCTCATCTCCAGATCGCAATTCTCAACCGATTCTTGTGAAATTTTGGGAACAGGTTCGATAATTGCATAATATGTAGATAGATACACTCGCTGTTGTACCTACATATAAAACATACACTACAGTGCCTAGTATAGTATAATAACGTAGTCATGTACAGCAAAAGACTAAAACGAACGTTTTGCTTACAAATTCGTGTCGTATCCTCATTTATATTACTTGCTCGGGTGTAGGCACATTACGTGCATGATAAACTTGCGTCGTCAGCACGTAAAGGTTTGTTTATGACACCCGTTTGCCTTTTTTATTCTCCACATGTCGCGATGTAAGAATAGCGCGAACACCAACTTTCTCAAGGCAGAGATACAGTTAACCTTTTGTCGAGTTCAATGTCACTTCACCACAACCATGGTGTTATACGCTCTTCCTTGTTCTTTACTTACATTCACATGACTCTTAGAGGTCGCATGAAAGTAAACACAATCGTGTTGGTTACGCTCTCGTGACCACAGTAATAGGAAAAGTCACATTTCATTTTCTTGACAGATAAAGACTGATTTCAAAAAGTTAATTGCGTCATAATACATCATTATATCATCTTGGAATGCAGTTGTAATTATAGCACCGGACTATGCAAACGATGCCTCGTGTTTGTATCCTAAGATAATGTGTGAGGGTGTAAAAACTGCATGCCATGAGTAAGTTCTCCGTACAACGCTCTTTTATCTTCACGAAGAGCTATTTCAAAGATAATAGTTTGTTTCTTGAAAATAATTGTCTCATTGCCCCTAGAGTTAATGAGTACGTTAGGTAGGTATGTCTAAGTGAAACCCTGGCCAGTAAACATAATTCCTTTGATACCGATCTTCTTAAATGCAATGCACCGTTACCGACCGTGCATACACTATAAGACTACACACCGGTAGTCAACAATAATTTGAATAGGTGTTAAACGAATGTTGTTGTTATTGACACATAACGGAGAAACCAATATATTAGCGACATATTGTTAAAAACTCATCAAACAAGATTTTTAAATTTCTAACATCGTTATCACATCAAGTTTCTTTTTTCTAATTCGAATCGCTAACTGTAGATAAAAGGCCCGTTCAACGGCGCCGATATTCCGATATTTTTTTTCTTCCAGATAACATTAACACTGCATGTTAACTCCTAAGTGTTAATGCTTAAGGATAGAGGATACAATTGGGTATAAAATAATCACAAAATGCACTTACGGATACAAGCTTGATCACGCGCGTTGTATCTAAGAGTTTTCCCACAATAAATCATACAGAATTTCAAAATTATACGGTATATTCACGAACTGGCACGACCCATTCTCTGGATATCTGAGATACCTTTATGGGTGCTTATAGATAGGACCTACTGCTTGCCAGTTACTAGGAAATTGATGTGAGCTCTTCGTGGGGTCATTTGCACGTTGATCTGACCAAGTGAACAAACTAAGCAGGAATTTTCCTGGGATAATAATTCGATTAGGTACGCACGGCAATCAAATAACCAATCCAAGTAAAAAATTGCTACATTATTGCAGAAGACTGATAATGGTAAGTAGTATTTTTTTCTTATGTATAAACAGTAAAATAGTTTGCTATATTTTAATCGGGTCACAGTGTCTTAGAATAGAACAGGAAAATATGCTGTTACATCGTAGTGCCGTGTCGGAATTAATAATTACCGATTCCATATCGATTCTCTTCGAATGTCATATACCTACGAATGTCCGCTACTTAAGCTATCTTTCCCATTAACAAATAATAGTGAATTTCGAACTCTCTAGAGTAAAAACTGTTTAATTAACTTCACAAAACTGGTCTCATGAATTATGGATAGCTACATGTCGGACCCTTCGTCCTTTCTGAATAATTCCGTGTTTCGGGTGCCTATATAAGTAAGTGAAGCTATTTTCCTGAGCTGAAACGTTAAAATTTTAATTTAGGTCGATTGTATGACCGAGGGGTGAAGTATGTATAATAGAATTCCCTCACCGCCAACTCGTAAGTAGTTGCCTGATGGCGTTTAGGGCAGAAGTGATAACTTTACTACGTTTTTCAATCTTCGGTTTCCATAGGTGACGACTTACTGTTTTGCCGAATAATTTCACGAGGTTAATAGAATAATTTTGCAAATGTGTGAGGAGGCTTACTCGTACCTACGTATAGGATATCCTTATATACGCGAAGACAAGCGATTGTAACTGACAGAGTCATTTAACAATTTATAGCTAAGATACGATGTATTATATTTTTCAACACAATTGCTCGTAACGTTCCTCTTATTGTGTCGCTTTTAGGCTCATAATCCTGAATATTAAAAACGTGTGTTTTATAACATTACAACACTTGTGTGTTATGGTTATATCCCAATTAAGTCACGTTGGCACCTTGCAGCAAGATATATGCATGAACACGGTGCATTCTTAAATTAACCGGGCTGTACAGAATGTACAGCTTTTTTTATAATTTTCGGCAAATGGATTCTTACTCGACTAAACAAATTAAATCCTTTTTGTTAATTAATTGACTATTTCTTTTTGTATATAATATGGAAACGTTTAATTTAGTGAAACTATTCACTTTTCATAACATTTTACATGAATTAAATACAGATAACATGTTAAAACGAAAATATAATTTAATTTTGTTTTGGCTGTTTAGAGATTTCTGTGCTCACACTGCGCAAACTACACGAAAAAAAAACTGTTGGGTGCAATTTATAGATTATTTATTTCACAAATATTTGTAAAATTTGTTTATGCGTGTTTGGTTATTATCAAAAATGTTGACTCGTGGTGACTAGAAAAGTGATAAATAGAATGGATGCCACTGGAAATTCTTGTCGATGTGCAATTGTGAGTAAAAACCTGTTGTCATCTTAATGATTTGCTTAATGTAAAGTACATAATTTGGCAGGCCTATAACATTTTCATGTTATGAAAATGATTTTTTCCTCGCAAAATTTGTTGAAAAACGTCGTATGATACGCGTGAGCTTTGATAATTACATCCTCGGCTTCCTTATCACGCTCACCTGTGGTTCGCGTGAACAATTTCGCCTCTGATGTAATTATCAACATACCTCACTTGTATCACAATGTACTATTAACAGATAGTGTAGAATAGTTGCATTTATTCGTAAGGTATAAGAACATTTATATTAGAACATTTATACAAACTTTAACGACGGTCAAAAATTCAGCACGGACGAGCTTAATGAACGACTTAAAAATAACTTGTCAAGGAGAACAAGCAAGGCTGGTTGCAGATTACTGCCCTTTATACGGGTAAATATTCAGAATAGCTCGGCTTACACCTTGTACACACAGTCGACAAAACACACCTAGTACCTATTGCATACAGGTGGGTATAGGTACTTACATATGCTATTTACCTACGTAGGCACGCATACGAGTACATGATTCATATGTTATTAGAAGTTGTTCTTGTTCCCCGATAGTCAAGGGACGCTGATTTGCCAATTAACCTAACCTTACAAATTAATTCATACCGGGCACGGAAATACTGCTCAAACACTCACGAGACCTAACGAATCCTTCTTCGGCGGAGGGTCGCCCGCTGGATAAGGTACCCAGGCTATATGTCAACTGACACAACGCGGGAATGTAAATTAAATTAAATTAAAAAATTGATTGCCACGATGGTTAATCATATGTAGTATGTAGGTATGCATCAGCAGGTGAAATTAGTAGTGTATTGGGAGCAACTAGCTACATACTCTCTTCAATGCTTGTCACCTGACTGCTATATCATCGCATCAGCAGAACGGATTTCGACAATTTGGGCAATGACTTAGTATCGTTAAGATCGTCTCAGTGTTTAGTTCAGTTCAGGGTTTTGTCAAAAAATCACATTGTTTGTAACTAAGGAGAGTATTTAAGTAGATAAATAAATAAATAAATAAAAACTCAAGACACCCCCGACACAATAAAAGCTATAAGAGCCGTATCTACAAGACTTTCGATCAAAAACAACCGCACTCAAATCGGTTCATCCGTTCGCGAGCTACGCTGCGACAGACAGATACAGAGATACAAATGTCCACACCTCGTTTCACTGAGTCAAGTAAATTAAAAGTAATTATCAGTCGTCTGAGTACCTAGTGGGAGCTACGGTAGCCTAGTGGTTCAGGCATGCGGCTGTCAAGCGGCGGTCGTGGGTTCGAATCCCGGCTCGTACCAATGAGTTTTTCGGAACTTATGTACGGAATATTTACCGTTAGCTTTTCGGTGAAAACATCGTGAGGAAACCGGTCTAATCCCAATAAGGTCTAGTTTTCCCTCTGGGTTAGAAGGTCGGATGGCAGTCGCTTTCTTAAAACTACTGCCTATGCCAAATCTTGGGATTAGGTGTCAAAGCGGACCCCGGGCTCCTTTAGGGGCACTACACGGGAATAACCCTAGGAGGATGATGATCAGTCATCCGAGTATGTTTCTAAAAGCAGTCTGTTTTTAAGATACCTTTTAAATTTGCTTATCATCTTCCTCAGAGAGTACGTGGTGTACTGCTGGGTGCCCAGTGTCGCTCGAGCGCAGAGTGCGCAGTGCGATCTGCGCATTGTGAAAAGGGACAGTGCGTCTGCGACCCATACTTCGCCCGGGTTGACAACTCTACGTGTCTTGAATGTAAGTATCCAACGATGTTAATGCCAAACGAATATTTCACATTTCAGTCGATCCGATCCCGAAGAAAATAAAATAAAATAATGCTTTTTTCAACAACGCCAAATAAATTTCCTCCCATAATTCGCCCTTCAAATGTTGAGGATCGTGACTGTCCCCATCGTTGTTGGTCTTGAACCACGTAAATATACTTAAACAGCAAAATATTTGTGTCTGCCTTATTGACCCAAGTCACATTGTGTCTCTTAGTGTGGGAAATATGTTCTACTTAAAGAACGGGGTTATGTACTTAAGCTGTTTGATCGTTTGCTTTGGCTAGGACACACCAGCGACAAATATAGGCACGAGCAAAAACCAGCACAGAGAATTTTTACATTAACCAAGAATGTCTTCGTAATGTCCATTCCTTTCTCTAACTTTCATGCTCGCGTAAATCACCATCGTAATATCTCGGTAGGTACCCTTTTTATAAAAAGCCCATCTTACGTTATAGCTATTTTCACTTTTAGCATTAAACACAACCGATGAGGCCTTTACCTAATGATCCTGTGTGGTTTAGTCTGCGGTGGGACAGATTACTTTCACTTAAACGATCAATTAGCAAAACTGTAGCCAGTTTTCATCATTAACAAAAATAACTTTCGTTTCACCAAAATCGGTTTCGTTTTCAATATCGCTTAGCAATTTACTTAGTAACGAACGCAAAGTCTCAAGGCACTAATCAAAGCATTGCACTTCCGACAATGACCGTGCCGTCGGGTCTTGATTTCATGGTGTCAATCTATTCAATTTTTGAGGTTTGTTTGATTCACAATTGAAATCAACTGTGCATAGTACTCTGATCTGCTTTCACTTTTTTTGTTTGTCCATATTTACTGAAACTATTTTTTTTAAGTTCGGTCTATCTACTTCTATTTGATTTACAAGCCATCTTTTATAATGTACTTAAGTACGTACGTATACCTTATACCTCCTTCGTTATCGGTTAATATCAAATTTTATAGCGGTCGGGTGACTGTGAAACGACCTAAGGAAGTAGGTATTTATAGGTAATCTACGTATTGAGAGGAAATGTTTTCTTTTTATTTATCCTTAAATTGGCAGTGTTAGAATAGGTTTTAGAGTTGCATCTTTTGAATTTCATTTTAAAAGCAATTGTAGTTTATCAGGCGCGCGTCATCGGCAGTCGCGTCTGCCGCGCGACGCGATGCTGCCGCGCGACGCGATGCTATCGCGACACTATCACACGCCTTTATTTTGATCGTCCCATTATCCCACGCTCGCCTTACTTTCTTTGCCCAATTCTTACCGTAAGTAGTAGGTATCCAAATCGAGCAAGCCTCTCGGAATGGGATTACAACGGTGCTTTTGCCGATTATGTTTTTGAATAGCACCTCATTCGGATCAATATCATTTGCAAAATACAAACGTTCGGTTTTTAGTAGCTTATTGTTAACACTCTTATTCACAGCAAGTGGGCCAATCGTGCCAAGAAATGAACTTCAAGGTGCTCATAAAATAGGACACATTATCGACACTTACAGGATTTATGGTAAGACCGCAAGTTCAGCCGCAGGGCAAGAATTCCGACATGTTTTTATCCCGGTTTTCTTGATCTAACTATATTTCGTGCGAGTCGATGACGCGCAAGCTCGTAGTCGTCAAGTTGCTAGCGGCAGGAACTATTAGCGGATGCGGTGAGTAACACACTTACCTACCCCTGGACCTGTGCGTCCAGTCGGGCGGCATTTCAAACGTGGATCGACCCGGCCCGCTCCCGCTACGCGGCCGACTAAACCAACGGCAATCCTAACTAGCTATTCATAATTCAATGTTATTAACCCGTATCACAAACAAGCAAACATGATGCATCCTCAAGCATTCACAGGGGAAAAGACTTAATCACGCAATCGCAAATTCAATTTGCACACAATGATGTGACTATAGACGTAGTATATATATAAATATATATATATATATACGTGACAGTAGGTACATCCAGATTTTTTATAACGGCCCTAATCTGAACCCTTCGATGGTTTATTATGTATGCACAACTTGCTGCTGTGTAGATTGGACGGTAATATGAATATGTCAGCTTTACTGTTTAGTATAACGTAGCTATAAAGTTGCACACAGCAGGTCGATTAGGTACGTAACGCAATGTACGCACGTCATGTAGATCTAATAGTCCGTAAGCCGAGTCCCAATACACCTACGTCTTATGACAATACGATAAAATGCATGGCAGCAGGTCGAGAAAGTTGTGCTTCCCCATCCCACTATACCCGCACCCACCGCCCGCGGCCTGCCAGCACGAAGATTATAGGAAAAGGTTGTTCAGGGAAGTAGCTAACGGAGTTTCAATACAGCTGAAGTCACATGACCGATTTGGTCGCTAGCTCTTAGACTATAAGGGATAATGAGTTGGGAGTTGCGTTGTCCTAACATTCGTTCGAAACGTTACGTGACCACCCCTCTTTTACAAGTCCGATGGTATCTGCTTACTAACTCATGGACTAGTGCCGTAGTTGCACAAACGCATAAATCCGATGCGTGTAACCAAGATTTAAGGCACTCTAACGAGTTCTCATTATTCCAACCATGTTTGTACCTCAATCAATGCACATTTACCGTAATTAGTGCTGGCTGATCATTGATAAGAATAACAAATTGACTGCAATACTTAGTTACTTAACAACATTCACGCAAACGCTCTCTAAAAGCAGAGCAAGACAGCTTTAGGTACATTATAATTTAGAATAGGATATCCGTGATAGTTAGAATTTTAATGGCTGATTCGCACACTTTCTCTATTAAGAAATGCACAATTATATCTGTCAGCGACTATTAAAGTGGAGTGTAATTGATTCGGACCCGCCCATTGAACAATAACAAAGGAGATGTCATTGAATATGGGTTAAACGTCGGTTGGAGTGACGGCTGCCCCGGAGTTCCTTGGTCAGTGTGCCATGCGTGAGCAATCTCCGCGCAAGGAACGCTGTGCCTTACCGTTTGATGTGGCCTCGCCATTTCACTAGCCGTGACAGATTAATGTTGCAATTATACCTTTAAAATAACAGTCACTCGTCAGAGTATCGAACATTAATTCGCAGTGCGCAGATAGGCTTGTAGTTTGATCAAAGCCAAACAGCATTAGGTATGAGTTGATCTGAGATCGAAATTGTACCTATGCGATCTTGAAATAAACACTACCTATAGTTAGCTAGACCAAGAAACATTTTGTTGCGGTCGCCGGAGTCCCGTCTATAAGCAAGGGATATATGTAATAAATTCCAATTAACGTTTAACGGTTTTCTGGCGTGCTTAAAACTACGCCCTCAAGAAACAATGTCTAGACTTAATAATTCAGGGTAAACCCGTCAGTCCGCGCAGTCCTTTAATTAAGCCGTTTATCAACATGCGCGATGAAGCACGACGCACCAATAAATTCATACTCCGGCCCTAAAGCACCGCGCGTGTTATTGCAATGTGTCCACTATGCGTTTATTTGTGGAACCAATTTAAATAAACTTGTTGATGGTTACGAGATCCCGCCACGGGCCTACTCCGAGGCCCCGGTCGCGTCGTCCGGTCAACAGCTGTAAATTGCCTACAGCAAATGCTCAGGGACACGATACACTCGCACATTTTAATTTAAAATATAATTGGAATCGAAAACAATCACACGACAATAGTTAATTCTACGCTAGTTAGCAATTTAGGAGCTGTCTGACCTGGCAAATATAATTGGCGTTCGGGACACGGCGTGTGATTTCGATTTCTAAGTCAGATTACTTCCTGCGCCTACGGTCGAGAAGATGCTTGATGTACTGCGGTGACAGACATGCATAACTTGGGTCTTGTTTAAAGTTATATCTCCGTTGTAGTTAATGTCAAATTTGCGATCTCCCCATTTTACCGTTACATGACTGCCGAGTGGTTGCCATGTACTCATATGATCACATCTTTTTTTAGCAGTTCCTTAGACATTATTATTAACCTAATTTAGTTTTAAGTCGTCTGTTATTAAAACATACTATGTATGTTAGTAAAACATACTATGGATCAACCGGTCTGAAATATATTTTTTTTGTTATTATTATATTTACTCTATATCCTCATTAGCTCTGAATGAATACACGTAATCTGATTGACACGGACGGGCTTTAATGGGTTTGTTTAGGTTACAATGTGAGCATACTACAAATAGCCAAACCAACGTAGTTTCTGTCAGAACGAACCCGTTTTCCGATGGTTTCACCTGCCAACGTCAAGTTCGACAATACTCTAGCTAAACATTTGACGAAGCCCCGTATATAATGTGTGCTTGAATAACATGTAGAAGGAAAGGAACTCCTCATTGAACCCTTTATTCGTGCGCTTGTACCTACGTTGAATGTTGATGGGAATAAAGTTCTGCGAGTATTGTATTAGATGTGTTATAGGCAGCATTCTTAACCAACTGTTCGCATCCCACGGTAAGTACAGTTATCCTTGCAGTTTTATTTTTTATTGCTCAAGTTTTATGAGTTGCAAACCTTATCTTTGCCCGAGATATCGCACAGTCAGGATGAGCCTTAATTTTACAAGAGATAAGTTAAGTTTTTTCTGGGTCAAAGAAGACATTTAAAAAGTATAAAAGTATGATTCTTTTTATTAATAACGCACTTAGCAAATGTTGGGAACTTCAATTCAGAGCTGAGACTGAGACATTTTAAGGCTACTGTCTTATTGTAGGTATACGTAGGTAGATATACTAATTAATAGTGGATTGAAGTTTTCTGCTTCAGTTGTCTAGCTCATCCCGATTAATTTTGAACTGCTCTATGGTGTATTCGAATAGCACCTCCCCCTTTCTTCTAATGAGCGCCTAAAAGTTGACTATGAGGAATAAAGGCCTCCACCCACCGGACGCGTGTCGTGCGCGGCGCGTGTGCTGCGCGGCACATGCGCAAGTTGTAAAGCATTGAAACTAAACTTCAAACACACATCGAACGCGATTCGAACGCGGGCCCGCAGCGCTAAAGTTACAAATCGGCAGCGCGGCCGCGTGTCGTGCGCGTTGCGTGAGCTGCGCGGGCCCGCGCGGGCCCGCGCTGCTGAGTGTGATAAAGATAGCGAGACACATATTAAATGTGTTGGTAGTGAGAGAGATATGACGCGCGGGCCCGCGCGGGCCCGCCGCGTCAGCGACGCGTGTGTCGCGCGTCTGCCGCGCGTGCGCAGCGCGTGTGCCGCGCGTGTGCAGCGCGTGTGCCGCACGGGCCCGCGCGTTATATCTCTCTCACTACCAACACATTTAATATGTATCTCGCTATCTTTATCACACTCAGCAGCGCGGGTCAGCGCGGGCCCGCGCTGCACACGCGTTGCTAACGCGTCGCGAAGCTTGATAGAGATAGTGAGATACATATTAAATGTGTTGATTGTGAGAAAGATATGACGCGCGGGCCCGCGCTGCTGCTGCACCGCAGCCGCGCGGCACACGCGCGGCACACGTGCAGCACACGCGCAACACACGCGCGACACACGCGCGACACACGCGCGGCACACGCGCGGCAGACGCGCGGCACACGCGTTGGTAATGCGTCGCAGCCGCGTACCCACGCGTTGCTATTCGCCGCCCGCTTGCGGTGTGAATATACCGATTTAACCGCGCCCGACGCGCGCCGCGCACGTCACGCGCCGCGCACGACACGCGTCTGGTGGGTGGAAGCCTTAAGTGTTGAAATGTATATTGGTCGATTTATAATAGCTAAGTAGAAGGGGCATTGTCAATAATTTGCTCTGTCTAGCCCTTTTAGTAACAAGTACAATAGGGAGTATATGCTAGCTAGGTCATCGTCAAGCACCGTGAAAAAGTTCGACATTCATCAAACGCTGCTGTTGGTGTTGACTCCCCACATTCATTTAGAGCACAAAAACAATAACAAAAGACACATGTTTAGACACAATTATACACGTAGAACATTAAATCGCTGCAACGATTAGACGTTCACGAGTTTTTAATCCGCTGTCTGACCCACCGAACAATACTGTATGCATCCATTAACCCAGTTCATGGCTCTAACAAGCAGCATTTTATTTTCAAGCCACGGCACGCTAAGCACTAATGATGGATTACTGGAATGTTAAATCTTCACCTCGTTCACAGCCATCACCACCTTAGAAATCTTAAACTATAGGATTGATTATCACGAACAGTAAACTGTGAGGATATAGGTAGGTACTCACCAGGTGGACTGGCACGGAGGAGTTGCCCGAAGGATCGTAGTACAAGTGATGACTACTGAATTTCTTAAGGGAGAAGGTTTTGAATTCAATTATGTAGGTTTTGTGATATGAATACATATTGCTCGTGATTCCAAAATCGATTATCAAAATATTTTCACGTAGGTAAAAGTAATTTCAAAAGTACCTAACCCCATATCAATTTATTCGGGATAAGATCAGTGAAAGATAGTCAGGTTTAGTTATCAGGAATTGTTAAATACAAACGTCAAATGAATCACATGCATATTGAGCATTACAGTTATCACCTGCTGTTCTCGGGAAGAGACTACGGAAGAGTCAGTTGAGTATAGTGTTTATGTATCTACTCCCATAATAATCGTAGAAGGAGATTTAGAGCTCGTATGACAGAACCGTTATGAAGATAGAACTCCGCGCTATATAAGGCTGGGGCCGTCTTTGGCACCGGGTATTGCGGTGAACTCCATAAAAGTACGTTACGTTACGTACTAGGAAAAGGTTGCTTACATTTCCAACGCATCACCGTCACTGACTCACATGGTCTAGAATCGCTCTAGCTATTCAAAATGACTCAAGTTTTTGATTACTTTATATTATTATATTATATATACAAGTATACTGACGTAGTTGGCACGCCCCCTACTGTCAGATGTTTTCGTTGATAATAAGTATCAACTTCATGAAGTAATAAACAGTCATTGTTACCATCAAAGAGTAAAGTAAGTATTAAGGAGAAGAGTCGCAACTCTGCCTTTTAACTGGCATGTATGAAAGGTGCTGCTGCCAGTGTCAAGGAAATGAACTAACGCAGTTTACTCGCATAGCTAAGTATATAGAAGTGTACATGTTTATATACCTGTGCGTGTGTATATCTAATATTTATGCAGATATACGTATGCATACCTGTGATATGTGTGTATAGATTACGTATGGCTATTTTAAGAACTGAACGCAATGATGTAGGGGAGACCGGGGATAGTTGACTATAGGGGTAGGTAGACTAACTATCAAAAACTCGTCTGACGCAAAGGCCTTGAGCCAACCAATAAGCCACTTGAGTCCGTCACCTCCCCCCGCTCCGTCACCGGGAACGCGACGTCGTGCACGCATGTATTTGGAGAGAAGGAGCGTAATATTGAAAAACAACGCACCTAAGTAATTATTTTTGTCGTAATATTATTTGTAATGGCGCCTAATTATTTGTTGTTATTGATTATCAAAGCATTTGTAACGAAAGTTTGACTCATGGTCTTTCTATACATTATCATTCTTTTTGATTTCGTCGCAGTTATATGGTTATGGCACGTGATTATAAATTAAAACGTGGTTCGGGGTTAGTAGACTAATTTATAACGGGGCTGGTCGACCTATCAAGACTGTTACCAAATATTAAAAATAATTAAATTTGTTAGGTACGATTTGTGAACAAATGATTAAAGTTGTTTAGTTATGTTTTAAATACTTAATAAGAAAGTACAACGTGTACCAGGTTAACATTTTAGGTAATCAAATTGCCTAATGTTTAATTGTCTGATTGTTTATTGTTATTGGAAGTCTATTATGTTTAATTAGAGTGGCGGAAGATCCCTTTTTTGATACAATAAAAAAAAATGTTTCCCTGTTTTTTGTATCTTTTATCCTATGTCTTCGTAGACATTACTCTAAAAACTTCATAGGTCAACTTACCCCTGCTGACAAGTCAACCTACCCCATACATGGGGTAGGTTGACTAGTTTTTCCTATGCTACGAAATCCTGTAGGTACACTATATCGTAATGAATATCGTGCTTTTTGCCACTTTTTTCTAAAGCTTAATAGTATATCTATAAACTGAAATCGATATCAAGTTAATATACTCTAAAGAAATAAAAATACAAATGCTTAAACTAAAATTTGGTCAACTATCCCCGGTCTCCCCTACTATTTTTTATATTACATTTATTTTTTATTTATTAGAGAAATGGCAGCCTCTAGAGCCTTTGCCAAAGACAAGTACAGAATAAGAAAAACATTTCACAATACACAGTGTTATTACTTATTAGCATGATGTACGGTGGAAGGGCTTCACGATTCACTGGGTGATAGCTGGAGCAGTACAAAGCACAATGGCGGCCGCGACCAGGAACCGCTGAATGATGCCCAAGACTTGGTTATTCGCATTTCCAGGAAAATTCTTCATTAACTGTAGCCGTCACGTTTGCTATTCACTGCATAATACGCTATCCAATTATACATTTAACAGCAGGATGCAGAAAATAAAAATAAAATGTCTGGAGCACAATCCGCCATGTTCCATAGACAGAGTTGACATTGACAATGGGGACCGTTGGCGCCTTGGCGGTTGACAGCTAGTCTTTTTTTTTAATTTCTAGTTCTTCATCCGGCCGCGAAGAGGCGCTGCAAACTGTGAAAATGTAGGCCTTTTTAAGTGTGCCCCCCCTGGTTACCATTTCATGCCTCGGATAGTGGCCGGCATCGGCAGTGTCAGGTCAAATAATCCATCATTGCGATAAGTTTCGATAAAATTGGTCGTTTTAGAAATCATAAATGTACTTATCATATTATTGTTTTATTTTTACTTGTTATTGTCCCGTACATATCAAAATAGCTCCAACGATGCGATCACATACGTGATAATCACCAGACTAGATGTTTGTCCGTATATCACAGACCGATTACCTACTAATTCTTCTCTATTATACTTTTATTACTAATATTATAAACAGGGAGAGTCTGTGAGATTGTGGCTTTGTAAGTTTTTTATGTTTTGAGTAAACTCCGGAACCGCTTATCCGATTTCGAAAATTATTCCTGCTTTACTTGCTTGTAGAATGGCCTCTATCAGAATGGTTATAGTGTAAATTGTAGCCCGCGAGTTTGCCTGCGTTCTTTACAATACGCAGGTGAAGCCGTGTGGGCAGTTAAATTTATAAAGATCAAAATTCTGTGAGATTGTAGCTTTGTACCTAAGTTTATATGTTTTGGATAATCTCCGGAACTGTTTATCCTATTTCCAAATTATTTCACAAGCGTGTAGAATGGACTTTCTGAACGGTCAAAGGCTATATGTTCTCGTGCGGGTTTGTCTGTGTTCTTTGCAATACGCAAGCATTAAATGGAGCTGGTACTTATTTTTTTCTAGTAAGTACTAATACAGTATTCTTGCCTTCGTATGCCGTTTGCAAAAGGCATTTGACGCGCCCCAAATACCACCGAACCCTCACAAGTAGGTATCTGCGCTGAATCGAATCGACCTTGACTTTATCTAGAGATAATCTTAAAACCCAAACGCAAAGTCACGCACATCACACTTTTTCACGGCTGTCTACAGTGTGCCAAATCTAATAAACGCCAGTGTCCGCCATTGTACTTCATTTTGAGATTATTGTGTCAGTTCGCCATCTTGATAACCAATGATAACTTTATTAGAGTTTGCAAACGGTTACCATTTTTTGCTGCCATTACTTAAGTGCTTAATTACTTACTTACTACTTTTTATATATAAGACAGAGTACTAAAGATAGTAGTGAGTTCAAAAGTTCTCATCATACAAAATAAATAAAAACTTACTCTTTGTTGCACACTTCAATAGTATTACAAAAACAGTACAGAACACAGCAAATAAAAGCAGAAGCAAACAACGGGCGATCTTATCGCTAACGAGCGATCACTTCCAGAAAACGTTCGGGTAGCGGAGAAAAAATAACCAAACATAACCATCATTTGTCTTTCAATTAAAAAATATATATATATCCATACTGAATAAATACCTAATTATTCTAATTAGTCTATGAAAAAAAGAACTTGGCCATAACGCGTAGCGGCTTCCCAAGTTCCAAGCGGAGTACTTATCAAATACAATTTTCCGCTCATAATTGACCAAAACATGTTTTTAAATCTCTTAATGTGAATGAGGACCAAAACAAGATAAATATGGCTGATTTGACGAAAGCGTATCTAAAAGCAGATTTTTGCAAGACTAGCGTAAATACCGAGGCGGATCGTAATCACATTATGCTAAATGGAAAAATGCCCTCTCACACACACCAGTATCCGATAATTATACAAAACTAGCGAAAGCATGAAAATTAAGATTTCTATAATGATTATGCAAAACAATAATTACTATCATTATAAATCATTGAGTAGAAATTATTGGGTGTCAATTGGCAAATGATTCATTAAGCAGTTCTATTTGTTATGTCCCGCGGAACTCGGGTTTCGGTTTAAAATCATTGATGATTATTCAAGTGCGTAATTCGCATGCATATTCATACACACCTATCGACTGTCTACCAATTTCCTTATGGATGGCTGCATACCACTATGCTATCAACGGTTAGTTAAATACTCGAAAGTTGTAAAACACTTTTACGCATTTTTCAAGAGCTTCCGTGTTTTTATACAATTCCGCGCTTGATGAGGCTACCATTAATAACCTACCATCGTGGTATTTCCTAATAGATGACCAAGAAGGAATGTGAAACATTTTAAGCAATTTATAATTCTCATTTGTATCAAATTTACAGTTGTGACATCTTAAATCATCAAAGACAGGTATTTCTGCGTATTATCGCCATTTAATGCAAATTGGATAAGCGTTATGCGAAGATATTTCGTGGACAGTTCGCTTGAATAATTTGAACGGGGCTTGGGTGTAAAATGTTTATGTTTATTGGGTTGCTACTGAAAAGAAGACAATAATTCTTTTCTAACAAAGGTACTTGGGACATCTCTATCTCTAGAGTCGTAATTAGGTACTAAAGTTATTTAATAATTGAAGCTGTACCTTCTCACCGTACTTTTCGCAAGTACGTAGTCAATAATAATAACAAAGAATAAGGTAGGTACTCGCTTGGCTTCAACATCAAAACCAATATCATTTTAGACGAGTTGGTAATAATTAAAGAAAGAAGAAAGAAAGAAAAACCATTTATTCTATAAAGCACACATAACAGGACAAGATTAATAATAATAACATAAACGTAAAAAACAAGGCGTGCACACCGCACACACGGTCCAGCAAAGTGTGCGATAAAGAAAAGGCTGCGACTCAGCATGTGTTGCTAATTGATAGAATTTTAGAGAAATCTCCTCGTATTTGCCATTGTCTGCATGAATGGGAATTATTTTTCTTTCAATTTATACTGAAACCTTCAATTCCAAGCGGCGTCCATGCAATCTTCCGTCACGAACTACCCACACATCTCGATATTTAGGCCAGGCACTAGCCTGGCTCTGTTTTTGAACATAACTACATCATTAAAATACCATCTAAAGGTTGTTTTTCTGTTAACAGCTACGCTACTGGGCTCGGACTGCGTGGTATCGGAGCAGTGCACCCTGAAGGTGGCCTACAGCGCATGTTTGGAGGGCGTGTGCCGCTGCACTGACGGTCATCTGCAGTTCAGGAAACACACATGCCTATCACGTAAGTTGTATATTATGACTTTCAGTACCTACATTATATGACGAAAAAAGCTACGGTAGCATAGTATTCAGGCATGCGGCTGTCAAGCGGCGGTCGTGGGTTCGAAACCCGGCTCGTAATACCAACGAGTTTTTCCGAACTTATGTACGAAATAGGTATTTACCGTTAGCTTTTCGGTGAAGGAAATCATAGTGAGGAAACCGGTCTTACCCCAATAAGGTCTAGTTTTTCCCTCTGTGTTGGAAGGTCGGAATCTGACCGACAGATAGCAGTCGCTTTCGTAAAACTAGTGACTTAGCCAAATCTTGGGGGTTAGGTATCAAAGCGGACCCCGGGCATAATGAGCTTTGGGTCAAACCAAATCCTGCTCCAGGTACCTATAGGTCCTGGGTAAACCAGATTGGTACCTATAGTACGGATAATTGTTCTAGACCGAATACACTTCTATTTGTGCCCAGAAAACAAAGGGATTATCTTTCCCTGTTCAGAGGAATGCCTATTTACCTGCGATTTTCCCATACAAACGCTCTCGACTGTTTCCTCTCTGGTTTTTGAACATAGAGCAATGAATTTTTCAAATAAGATCAATATCATCAATATCTATACCGCTATGTTTTGCTTTTTTGGATATTTTTATTTTAAAGAAACTTACAGCGCCTTGAAAATTGCAAAAACGGCTTAATTGAATTGGCTGCCAAAGAAGGCGCAGTATACAAATATGACAACAAATATTTAAAAAATCAAAACATAGCGGCGTAGATAATTTCTTCTTCTTGCAGTTCCCAAAATTTTATAATGATTGGTTGCGTTTTGGAGGAGGAAACAGTCGAGAGCGAAACCTCGATTTTTGAGTTTTTCGCGTGAGATTTTTAGTCCGAGCTGCAGTTGTCCTTATCGCACGAATTGGAGCTCCCGTCCACAGAAGCGCAACAGAAACATTGCGTCAAAAATTCGAGATTTGAAAAGTTGCTCAGCTAGGCATTGCTCTTGAGTGGCAAACGAAGCAATTGTCTTTTATTGTTAAGTGTAACCGATAATTTGTACTGTAAAATAGTGTAGTATAAATATCAACTTTTTTAACCAAACTGCGTCTTTGTGTCTAAAGAAAAGATGTCCACATAAAAAAAAATGTAATGTTGACCATTTCGTACTTACAAGTAGAACAATATACTACGGACTTTAACGACTCGCTATTCGAGAAAAGTATTTATTTATTAAACATGGCCTTTTCATTTCGAAGCGTTTGTGGCACGTGGCTAAATAATTGCTTTGTTGCACCGAATAAGATCTTGGTCTGGAACAAGAATCCGCACTAAATGCAAATACGAAATCTTCGTTTGCCAGTAGAGGACGTTCAAACGCATGTTGATTAAATAAAATATTAATGTATACATCATCGTGCACAAAAACCAGCTTTTAAGGAAAACGTTCTATCTGATACGCGGACAAATGACGGCTCAATTTTATTGTTCGGCATACAAAGACCTCAGTGTCTTACTGCCTGCAGTTTCTTGAGCGTTACGATCCAAATAACGATCTCACCCGTTCGTTTCATCCGACTCAGTAAGCGTAACAATGGCATGGCATTATCCTAACAAGTTGTCCTCACTTCACCACACACTGCGGTAACACATCATTTACTTTCGATTTCGTTCGGTCGTCTAGCGACTCATGCCGAATTGATCAAGTCACGGAGACTTACTGGACTGCAACGAACCGAGATAAGTCGCCGTGTAATTCTATAAATCGGGAAGATGTGTGTCGTCATGGGGAAATATTTAGGGTTCGTGACGATGGGACTATTTGATATTGCATTGTACTCAAAAGTATGTTTTATTTTCTCACGTAAAAAGTACCCAGTCTTACATTATTTCACTATTTTTTTATTTAATCGTATGGCATACATTATTTTGGTCTTGAAAACTAGATCAGAATGTTTGGAAAATTTGGCAAATTTAAAGGACGACTTTTATCTATCAGGATATGTAGGTTGTAGAGAAAAGTTTAATTTTAATTACTCTCCCCTCTCGTCCGGAGAGAGCTTCACCCCCCCGCGCCCATGAAAGTGTCCCTGAGCGCGGTTTTTTCAATTTTAAAAGAAAACCGTACACGATACATAAAAAGTGTCAAGGCACAAAATAATCCTTGATCAATTGGACGTAGTTTAAGGAAAAAGATGCAATCCACAAAAAGTTGAGCAAAAGTTATGGTGGTTTAAAGTTTCAACCGTTATTCCTCAAAACTGATATATTTTTTAATAATATCTGTTTGGATGAGAATACATATTATGGCGGTAAAGTGAGAGTTTTTGAGAAAATTCAACTTAAAGCAACAAAAAAAAAAACTTCGCATTTTGTTGGTTGATATAATAAATTGGACGTAGTTTAAGGAAAAGGATCCAATCCACAATATTACCAAAACATGAGTTAAGTATACCAGAGAGGTGTCTGAGACGTATATTTTCATTCAGCAAAAAGACGCCCAGCTTACACAGTGTTTTCATATTTTAATCAACATGGGATACCAATGATACCATCCCACATGTATGACGGGGTAAAATAGATACACTTTAATAAAAACCCATAACGCTTGGAAAGCCGACTTTTTAAATTCTTTTAGCTATATTTTTAATCATTAGAGGAAGTGACGGGGAGGTAAGCGGAGCCGAAGGCTGAGTTTTTTGTAAGAATGAAAGGCCCTAAGCATGCTTGTGGCGAGCGGTTGCTATGCGAGCTCGGGGGTTGAAGGTATTACTGTCGTCCCCATGTGTCTTGCAAGCTAAAATGGCGATCAAAGTCCCCAAGGGGAGCGGGCAGGCAAGCGAGGCCGAAGGCCGAGCTTTCCGTAATAATGAAAGATCCCAATCAAGCCTTAAGTAAACGCTCCCAATGCGAGCCCGAGAATGAGCCCTCACGGACACTTACTACGAGTATTCCCCAGGTGGCAGCGAAGCCAAAATCCGAGCTTTACGTTGGAAAGAAAGGCCCAAAGCATTCTTTTAGAAAGCGCTCTCAATGCGAGCCCCTATAGGGACACCCACTATCTTCGGGAGTCTTGCAAGCGAAACCTGAGGCCCGAATTCCCGAAGGTAAAAGGGGAGGCAAGCGAAGCCAACGGCCGAGCTTTTCTGTAGGAATTAAAGGCATTAGCATGGTTCAATCGACCGCTCCCTGCGCGAGCTCGAGGGCGTAAGACCCGAAAACAAGCCCCTGCGGACACTTAAAATCCCTAGGTGGCTTGCAAACGAATCCTTACTATACCGTAGGTGAGTGAAGAGATGGCTGAGGTGAGTCCCGTAGATGAGTGGCAAGGCAAGCGAGGCGAAATACTGTACTTTTCGCTAAAATGACTCAAAGCATTTCTTCAGAAAGCGCTCTAAATACGCCCCCATGGACAGACACTCATTATCTCCCGGTGTCTTGCAAACGAAACCTGAGGGCGCGCCCCCCTCGTACAGTTACTATCCCTAGGCAAGCGAAATGCCAGGTCAAAGTTCCGAAGGTGAGCAAGGCCTTTTTGTAGGAATGAAAGGCTCAAAGCAATCCTTCTGAGAGCGGTCTCAATGTGAGCAATGACCCCTTCCGGCGTCTTGCAAGCGAAACTTAAGGGCTGAAATCCCGAAGGTAAACGGGGAGGTAAGCGAAGAAGAAGCGAAGCGAAGGCTGAGGTTTTATGCCGTTTTGTCCAAATTTTATACCCGCATCCCTTGACGTTGGTGAACTAGGTATGATAATTCGAGATAAGTGTTCATGTTAATCTAACAAACAACTTAAGATGCCCTCTGAGTTCATAGCAAATATAGGAAGGCAGCAGAGATCAAGGACTTCGTCAGTGACTCAAGTGCCAATATAATTAGGATTCTAATGTCTAACCTAACAGTTACTATCAGTTAGCTGCCTAGCACTATTTTACATCCCTAGTTTTTCACGTTTTACTTATCTATATTTTGCTAAAAGTTTGAATGCCCGAGTTTTCTTTTTAATCTCTAGTCAAGCTTGCAAATTTTCAAGTCTTTAGCTCATAATAGACCATAGGCTCATACAAATGTCAACCCCATTTGTAACCTATTTGCACCTTTACCTTTATAATTGTTATAGCCCAAAAGCTGGCCGGGAATTTTCTGGAAAAGTTAGTCAAGTTTTCAACAAAATCCGTTCAGCCGTTTTCACGTGATGAGCGTACACATAAACAGACAAAAATTCTAAAAACTTTTGGAACGTGATCTGTTATCGATTCTCAGTATTCCCAGCAAAGTTGTTATCGAATATCTTTCATGTAAAGACTTAACCCTCTTCAGGTTTATTATATGTATGTATAGATGGTTTTATATGCCATTATTATGCATTATTATGCCAATTTTATTACGTGAATCCTTATTACAAAATGATACAAAAGGAAGGTTCTATGAAAAGTGCATTTTTGCAAAAAAGATCCAACCCCACTTTAGGTCAAATATCTTGAAAAATATAGCATTTAACTGAATTATGTGTGTAAGAATGTATAATACACGACTCAACTCAATTCTCATCCAAACAGATATTATTAAAAAAATATATCAGTTTTGAGGAATTACGGTTGAAACTTTAAACCACCATAACTTTTGCTCAACTTTTTGTGGATTGCATCTTTTTCCTTAAACTACGTCCAATTGATCAAGGATTATTTTGTTCCTTGACACTTTTTATGTATCGTGTACGGTTTTCTTTTAAAATGGAAAAAACCGCGCTCCGGGACACTTTCATGGGCGCGGGGGGGGTGAAGCTCTCTCCGGACGAGAGGGGAGAGTAATTAAAATTAAACTTTTCTCTACAACCTACTTATCCTGATAGATAAAAGTCGTCCTTTAATTTTGCCAAAAATTTTACCTAATTTCCATTATTTCACTGTGTTCTTGAGATTCCAAACTAGCGTCACTGAATATTTAAATGAATTGCAATAATTGAATAGCATCCATGCTTGTCAATAGACAGCGAAATACGGCACACATGGTTTAGATTATTTAATATGACCGACTTTTTATAAAAAAATAATTAGAATCTTCTGCCTTGAACGGTGAAGATGCTTTTTGAATGGACTATACTTTGATGCAATTCGGCCAACTCAAATAATCTCAGATTATACCTAGCATTCGGGGATTTCTAGAGGTAGGGCACCAGAATGTAATCTCGCTCGTATTTAAGCAGCTCAACCGGGGAAGTACCTCAACCTTCTAAACGATTGCAGCCATAATAATATGGTATGCGGTGTTGTGCTCCACGTGGTGAGGAAAACAAGGGAAATTGATATCGCCCGAGCTCCCAAAAATGCGCTGCAATGAGAGTGAGGAGGCAGCTGCAAGTATCTCTTACTATCGGCAAGACGAATCCTCATCAATATAGGGTCGGCACTTGACTCCTCTGAAGCCGCAAGTGTACATAGGCTAGTCCCGCTTACCTATCAACGGACTGGCTTATGCTTGTTTTCCACCGTCGTGGCACAAACCAACCGTAACCGATAGATGCTTGCTTAAAATGAATTCTTAGATACTGTGGCAGATACTAGTAGGTACAACTGAGTAACCCAAAGCTGGGGGGCTAGCACAACTGACGCCACGCCGCGCCGCGAGTCGAGAATGATCTCGCGAGTGTGACAGGGGACGCTCTGTCGCGCGACAAGCGGCTTGTCAGCAAGTTGTGCTAGACGTACCTACAGGGGCAGCTTATATAGTAAAAGCGAAGCGTTTGCGAGAGGAACACATTTCTCTGAAATAATACAACACGGATTACTACTTTTACCTTTTGCGAATCGTCTGCTTCTGAACAGTGTTCTATGAACACTTTGATTGGGATTAAACAACGCAATGGTTCTAAAAAGCACACAAATTTCCTGATTTCTATATATTTTCCAATATAGTGGAAGTATTCTTAATAGAGAGTCATTTCCGTGTGCGAAGCCCGTCTGTGAGAAAAACAGGTAATTGTTCGTCCGACTCACGGCGACTTCATGTGAACCTCTCTTATTACGGCCAATAACGCCACTATTATGATCTTTTTGTGAGAATCATACCACTTATAGCATAGCTCCGTCTAAATGCCTTAAATAACCAGGTTTACCTACATACTGTATAAAATGCCAATCTCATCATAAATATTCACTTAGAATTTCTAATTAAACACCTTGATGTCAGCGTTATTCTCAATTACTCATTGGATCACGAGATTCAGTTATAATTATAACAATGTTTCTGACACGAAATTGAAATTATCTGCATATTATGAACTAGTTTTGAAGAATCATTAAAATAAAACACAAAAATGTTTACTGATTGTCTAATTCATATGGAATAAGTAGGCGACTAGGTAGGTATGAAGTGTCCCACATAAACGAACATCTTGCTATTATCTAGTCAAAATTTTGATATTTGAATAACCACAGGCGATGACTGCCAGTGATGACTAGGTATCTGGGTCGTGAACACCGAAGGTAAATCTACAAAAAAACAGTCGGAATACCAACTATGGTGCGTGCCTTACTGTTTCTGATTACCATATAATGGACGATCAAATTACCATTTGAGAATTTACATTCACTACACTTAATCAAATTGACGTCGTTTTATTATTACAGGAGGTATTTGCATTGTAAAACAGGTGGCGTTCGGAAAACTTACATCGTTTTATTTACATGCTGGAACCCTCCCGGGTTAATGCTTGAACATGGTACCTAAACATACTTGATATCGTCTCCCATGGCATTGGCACCCTTGACTTAGTGCACTTTGCATCAGTTTATTTTTATATATTTGGTTGGACACAATCTTACACAAGTCGATCTTTGAAATCTCAACTACTTAAGGGTACTAGACGACAAAATACACCCTTATGTATACGCTTATATAATTAAATAAGTATATGAAAACATCCATGACTCTGGAACAAATTTCGTGCGCATACAGCACAATGCAAAGTGCCATACAGAGATAAGAACGTGGTACCTTTGGTCATTACCTAGGCAAGGCTAGGCTAGGTCGTCTTAGTTAGCATAGATATCGACGCGCAAATTGAAACCGTTACTGTTTGAAAACGTCCAACGGCAACGCGTGAACGTATTGACATTTTGTACTGAATGGAAGATAACACATGACATAATGATGCCACACTAACAGCTGTTTCCAACTGTACATCGACTATTAGAACGTTAGCAGAGCGTCGCGTATGGTCAGCGTCGGGAAAATTGCTATCAACAACCGATCATTAAGACCAGCACGTTCCATAAATTACTGTAAACGAAGACAACATTCCTAGACACATCTATGTATGGTAAGGACGTTCATGATTATTCTAGTAATTGCTACTTATTATATCATTATTCTTTCAGCCGCGCCGCCCGGCCATGTCTGCTATAGCAACGAACACTGTCGATTATGGGACAGAGAAAGTCACTGTGAATTTGTCATACCCAATCTCTTTGGTAGATGCTCCTGCAATGCATTCTACCGATTAACTGGAGATAAATGCGTTGCACAAAAAATGACCTACGCCACAGAAGCAGTCGTCGCTGAACAAGAGGCCGTGCTAGTCGATTCCAATGGAACCATATTGGACAACAATGGCAACCATAAACCGCCCACGGCATCCGCAATCTTTAATTCTGGTTCCGAAGACTCATTCCCACCACTTAATACATTCCCCGGTGCATCAGAAGATGTTAAACCTAGTAATTTACCAATGTTTACGAACAAAAACGAAATATTGAGTACACAAGAAGACAGTCCGCTATTGCAAGCTGTCATGAAAGTACCAGAACCGTCTAAAAGGCCGCCGGTGTCCAACCGCAAAGACGGGGAACCCAATGAAACCGTTGGCATAGACGAATTAACGGCTAATTTGCATGCAAACGATCAGCCTATCTATAGAGTTGTAACGCAACCTTCCTTGGATAAGAAAAGTAACAAAAAGACTGGTATATCTAAAGACCAGCAGAAGTACAAAACGGGACACCAGAAGAAATCATCTTTGAAAGGTACCTTCTTATATGATTAATTACATTGTAAATATAAACTACTTTTGCAATTAAGTATGTAGTCTAGTCTAACGTTATGTTTCCATTTTCTAGATAAACACCGTATCCGAGCAGATTCCGTTGCTGATATCGGGCCGGCCTCTCTCGGAATGCCTTGTTTAACCGACTCACAGTGCCATCTCGTTGATCCTTATACGCGATGCCTCAACAAACGGTGTGATTGTGCGTATCGCACTAATTCCACATCGGCTTGTTCTGCGAGAAACAGAGGATGCTTGCCAGGGACATTCCAGGTTATTATATTAACTTGTTATAATCATTATGGAGCACACCCTAGAGCGCGAATTTGTAATCTTATATTTTTTATTTCAGTGCCGTTCGACTGGGGCGTGCATCAGTTGGTATTTCGTCTGTGACGGCCGAAAAGACTGCCCCGACGGATCAGATGAGACTTGCCAAGGTACCGGTAAAGGTCGGTAGTAACTTGCACATTATCTTTTTGCACACCTTTCTCCCCTTTCATCTATCTCTTTCATATGAAAAGTGAAAACAGATATTGAATAGTAATAAAATTAGCAATTGTGGCTCGGCTGTGTACGCTTAACGTGGTCGCGTGCCTTCGCTCTTCATCATTAGCATCAGTAAAGCTTATTTATATCGGGCTGTTGGTATAATTCCCTCGTTATACTCTAATTTAAACATACTCCGTCTTCTAAGAAACGAGTTGAGAACTGGTTTAGTGGTAATTCGCGTCATATACATAGGTAATGACCGCTCAACGGCGCTGTTGGCGTCGAAACGACGACGATGATGCGGTCCGTATCGCGGCTGTGTGCCTGTTTTAATCATCTAGGCGTTTAAATTACTTTATCTAGAGCCACTAACACCGCCTCTCATAGCTGTGCTAGAATTTCTAAAGTAGGTACTCAATCTAGTGTAATTTTTTCGCTAACTGAGCTTACATCTGAATTCAAATTAACTCTGGTCTGAACGTATTAACTATCAAACATAGGCGTAACATTTTTTTGTAAGGTTTCACTCAGATAATCCTACAAGGCGGACTGAAAGTGCGTTACTAACCTATCAGATGGAGCGAGATAGGGATTTTAGCTATGTCATGCAGCTGGCAACTATCATTGAATATTGTATATTTCTGCAGTCCTTCATGCAGCTTATATTTTCCGATACGAACTTCACGATTGCTACCAGATTGTCATTCAAGTGTTCCATTTCCACATGTTCCAGACGGCACTGGCGAGCGGTGTCCCATGCACGCGTTCCGTTGCGGCGGCGTTGGGTCCCGCTGTGTGTCCAGAGCGGCGCGGTGCGATGGAACATCGCAGTGCCCGGGCGGAGAAGACGAGAGGAACTGCCAGGCTACTAGGAGAAAGGGGTAAGGGCGACTCTTTTCCTTTTTCAATTATTCCGATCGGAAAGGAACGCTCGGATGTTACGTGTTCGGAATTCATGAGCCTGGGCGGACGGGACGGGGAGGATTCCGACCCTCACGGCCTAGGTATACAAAGCAACCATCCCTCCTCCCTCCCTATATGATATTATGCTTAGGCCTGTTGGTATTATAACATCGATTAGGTATAATGAGTTATGCCCACAGTCTTGCACTGTATAAGGCCTTGCATGAACTCATTCCGCTGTGTGCAAACGCGTTTCGATTTATTTGGGCCTGAATGTGGTTCATCGTATTCGTTTTTCGGCCCGTGTGGAAGCAAGAGCGCGAAACGCATTGATATGTGAAATGTCGATCAAAATAGACCTCCAGAATCTGTGTGAAAATAGAAACAATGTTATTTTTTCATTTTCAGATGCCCTCGCCACACATTCCGCTGTGGGTCCGGGGAGTGCTTGCCCGAGTACGAGTTCTGCAACGCCATAGTGTCTTGCAAGGACGGCTCGGACGAGCCTCCGCATCTCTGCAACGAACAGTCACGGTATACCACTGCAGTGGTTTTGAATTTGTGGTTTACTACAGACTCTTTCCGAAATTCATGTTATCGTCGGCTTCGGCTAAAGTCGAATAAACGTAATCACCAATAATGGCTGGGCCGGAGCTGAAACATTTTCTAGTTTGCCATTTGAATATAAACGGGTTTCTTCGGAGCATTTAAGTTTTGCTATTAGATGTGTTCCAGATTTAACCGTGTAGCTCAACACATGATTTTCGAGAACAATGTAGTTAAGAGGTTGCGACACTTGCGACTTTAGCCGACGTTATATAATACTTAGTTCTGTTTTTTATGCGCTACTTTGTACACATTTATAAAATTTATCGAGGCAAACACAGGAGTGACATAATTGGCGTGCAACTATTTGCCGAATTCCATATTACATACCTAGGCACCTACATATTATATGAGCTACTGTATATTTTATACTTGTACAAATAGATTAAAATATCAAGACAAATACGGGGTTAACATAATGACGTCACGACGGAGCTCTCACACTTGTGTTAGAAGACGACAGAGTATAGGCTCTCTATTTGATTTCCTAAAAATAATTATTACACAGTAATCAATCGATTCCTTTTATTAGCCATCATCAATCGTAATCGGTTATTATGACAATCGATTTACTCCAGCCACATCACTCTTTACATCATATTGGAACTGTCATAAGACCAGTCTCAAATCTCGTACACTTGTACGTCCTACATCCTTTAACAAAAACCAACTGTACATATTAGTGTAACGTGTTGTTGTGATATTCATTTGCACAGATGGCGGGCCGATTTCTGCCCGCCGTGTTACGGTATCAAAGATGTTTCACAATTTCTTGCATAAAAATAGAACGGCATATTTTTATGGAAGTACCTACCACGCCAGTTACGATCTACATCGTTTACGAAAAACCAATGTACGCCTTTTGTGTTGTTCTCGTTTAGTAAAAAGCACCGACGCATTTTATTTTTGTTATTCCTTTCCACAGATGGCGGGCGGCGGATTTCTGTCCGCTGCGTTGCGGCAACGGCCGCTGTCGGAGTACGGCCGTGGCCTGTTCGGGCCGTGACGGCTGCGGCGACAACAGCGACGAGATCGCCTGTAGCGTTTGTAGTAAGTTACAGTTCTGCTTAGGCTACACACATCGCGATAGAAATATCGCGATAAAACTTCGTCTTCGGCCTACGGCGAATGTGCATGGCCACACTGAAACGCCGCAGAGTTTATCGCGGAAATGGACGAAGCTTCGTCGAAGCTGTCGCTCTGTATTTTATGGCGCTCAACAATTATTTTTTGGCTTTGTGCAAAATAAAAATCAGGCTTCTTTTTTCAATCTTCCACCGTGCATGAGTAACCCAAGTTACTTTTTATCCTTCCTTTTGTGGCCTGGTTCTTTAGGGTTGCATAGTATAAGAAATAAATTCCAAGATTCTGTCATTACTCCAATCCATCGTAAACAACCAACAAATCGTAAACAATACGTCGCCGCTTGCAGTTGACAGTACGTCCGCTACGCACGAAGAAGTTGAGCCGACTGAAGTGTGGCCGCGCAAGCGAAGTTCATCGCGATAAAAGCCGTTATCGCGATGTGTGTAGCCTTAGCATTCTTGTGAGTCGAAGGGATGGTTTCACACCGCGCTGCGTTGCGGCAACGGCCGCTGTCGGAATACGGCGGCCGTAGCCTGTTCGGCTCGCGACGGCTGCGGCGATAACAGCGACGAGATCGGCTGTAGCGTTTGTAGTAAGTCACAGTTCTTGTAAGTCGAAGGGATGGTTTCACGTGCAGCCGGCTGCCGACTCCAAGTTGCAGGGCAGTCACTTTCGACATGGGCAGATGACTCACGTAAATCCACAACAAAACCAAGGAATCTTCAAATCAGCTAAGGGTCAGCAACGCGCTTGTGATTATTACTTACAACTAGGCCGTATTATGCTTATTTGCCACCGCCGTAGTATTCAAAAATACCCATTAAATGTTTAGCTAAGGTTTAATTTAAGCCTTTAACTAATTGGTACCTACAAGTATGTGATCCCATCAAAGCAAAAACAAACTCAAATCAAAAGCTGTCGAGAGCTAATGAGCATGAGCTGCATTCAACGATCCGTACCTATAGGTAATATGTATAACACATGGTACGTCGTCAGTTTGATCGGCACTAACCTTCTCTTGTTTGCTAAACAAATGACTACAGGCGAAATTTCTCTTTGGCGCTTCTCTACAATAATAATTAAAGCGCAATTCACGCCCAGCATGAGATCGATATAAGAAATTGAACAACAAAAGACACAAAAGTGGGATACAAACGAAGCAATTTCAAGTTCTATTTTGAATAACGAGTGCGTTGCCCATGAAAATTGACCTTAACAGTGAAGTGAGACAAGTCCACCTGATTAAACACAAGTAGGTACGGAGTCACATACAGACGATTTGCTACGAGCTTGAGACCCGTTAGTTTTACAATGCATGCAAACGATGCCACATATGGTAAGTAAGGTTAAATATAGGTGATTGGAATACCATTAAGGTTCACCATACGTACCAATGTTTGATAGGTGGATGGAATGCAAGAAGTTCCTATATACCGAGTGTACCAAAATGGGGTGTGAACCGATAAGGGCATAACAGGTATTCTGATCCCGTATCATGGTCGGCCTTATCACGCGATAAGTGACAAGATAGGAACGTCGTCTCGTTCTATCGAACTATGTCAGCCAGTGACGGACGTTCTATCTTGTCACTTATCGTCTCCGACGCCGGCCATGCTCCGGGGTCTGATAAGATTTTTTTACCTTTGTATGGAGCAGGTCGCCCCAGTCGGCCTACGCTCCAAACGCTCTGTTAGTACACTCTGCATATCCGTGTTTTAGTAAATGATGATATGTTCTCAATAATGAGTCTGCGTTACTCTCTAATGACGAAGAAGTATACCAAATATTCTCCGAAATACCTATACCTATAGTCGGGTACAATTTCTACGCTATATCATCCACATCCTTTTAATACTACGACGGTGAGAAACAAGCATACGATCTGCCTAATGGTATAGACTACGCTTGCCACTTCAGAAGAATCACAACCGCGTTGCCAACCCTTTAATGGCTTAAAAAACGGTCTGCCTAGTTAAGCTTAATCTATATTTATTTATACGTGTGGCATATGCATATTCAGAGTCACTTTAAGTCCGAATATTACTTACATTGAAACTACAAAGAAATCTCCAAATTCTTCAGCCATTAGGCTGCGTTGACATCAGGAGGGAGGGAGCAAACAATAAAAAATATGGTACACCATTTTTTTCCGATCATGTCGATGAAAATAAATTTCAAGTTAAAGGATCACGGCCGTGAACCTCACATAAGAAATCTTCATTTCTCATAACACCATCTAAAAATGTCCGCACTATATATGTCATGATAACCAAAGCTTGTTTTTCTTTCTTCCACAGGATGTCCAGCGCCGCAAGAGAAACCTTGAATTATAGTGTAACTTAACGAACTATGAATCTAGTGAACATTCTTGACTATCGGATCTCAACTTATAGTGCATTAATTGATTAGTTGTCGAGTGAGATCGATCCGTTCTTAACATAAAACGCGATAACTGAGGCTATAATGGAAACACTGCCTTGATCATGAATTTTATATATAATTCACTATATTTCACTTCTGTTTATAGTACCTACTGCAGTTCACGACTATCAAGTCAGTATAGTGTGCACGCAGAATCGCTGATTATAGATGTGTATACAATTAGGAAAAAAACGAATTTTACTGTATTACTTCAAGATTAGCGAGCAATCCTAATGTAGGCAGTGGCACGATAATAATAGATATAATAGTACGTTAAACTAGGTCATACTCAATAAGACTGAGGAGTAATACTCTGGCTCTAATTAACGTTGTTAGAATAAATATTACCACTGTACTGTAAATATTGATAGTTGTAGGTCTGCACTCACATGCCTGTAATTTTCGAATAATCCAAAAATGCCATTCCCTCTCAAATATATAAGTAGTATTACACCTGTTGGAAAACCTAAATAAATAAATAAACTATGAGAAGTTGCCTGTGCCCAACAGTGGGACGTATATAGGCATCGGTGGATGGTAATGATGGTTACATAATTTAAATGGGTAAGTTTCGTGACTCACTGAAGTATAAATTGTAGACGAACCATTTTCAATCGTTTTGAAGTTCAACCTAATGTGGATTATTAATGATAAACATAAATAGAAGATTAATGTTAATTATAAAACATACCTATTGTTAGTTTCCAGACCATACCTACTTAGACGCTTCTTAGTATTCAAATCATAACTATAAATTATTCCTATCTAAATTAAATTATTTTTTCTTGTAAAATACTTATAAATAATACTGTTAAATACTGCTAATTTCCCTTGGTAGCTTATAATCGTTTATTCACTTAAAGATTTAATAATATAAACATACATGCTGAATTGATGAAACAAAGCAATCAAGGGATATGATATTGTCAGTCATAGACGCAAGGCAAAACGAAAGGTCGTAGAGACGAGAGACTCCGTTGAACTTTAATATGAAATAAGATGACTAAAGGAGACGAGACGCGAATGGAGACATTCTGGCGTAAGCATGTATTTCAAATGGAAAAGTGGGCGTGGCCTGGCTCACATATTGCTCACACTATGGCGGCGCTTTTCTAGATTTTACGCCGCCACCGCAGATTACCGTACTCGTCATGAGTTTGCGTCTGTGATGTTCAGCTACCTACTAATAGTAGCGTCGCAGAGGTGTCAGATGGGTTAGTCAGGTGTGCAAGAGGACGAAAACTTATATGGCACGTATCGTAGGTACAGGTCAATTCACGAAAGCTGGCACGAATGAATTGACCGAAAGTAATGTCACTTGTCACTGTGAGTGGCAGCGTGAGTGCCGTTCTTATACAGGGGCCTCCTAATATTTTGTAAACATGTATCTAATAGTTACCTTTTCGTTATTCAAGAAAAAAATAATTATATTATTATAATCTGCACCAAGTATCATATTAATCCTTTTAGTAATTATTATTAAAGTCCTTTGTAAATAAAACGTATGTATATTATACTGACTTATTTTTAATGTCAAGAATCGAAAGGTGATGGCTTCTTCGAATTATAAAAAAATCTAAAAAAGAGCATAGCATTCTTTAAAACACAATTATTATAATCACTTTTTGCATCAACCTGTACTTAATAATTATGTGATGCACACATAGACATTATCATTCACTCGTCCAATTCATTCGTCTGTACCTCCTTTCGCGCCACGTCCTCGTCTCGTCAAATAATAATAAATAAATATACAATCTTACACAAATCGACCTAGTCCCATAGTAAGCTCAGTAAGGCTTGTGTTATGGGTACTAGACGACGATATATACAAATATATATATATATATATATATATATATGTATATATATGTATATATATGTATAATAGATATAAATACTTGAATACATAGAAAATATCCATGACTCAGAAACAAATATTCGTGCTCATCACAAAAATTTTGCCCTTACCGGGATTCGAACCCAATCGTAGGCAGGGTCACTACCAACTAGGCTGAAGCGGTCGTCTGTCTCTTCAATTTGTCTTGCACCTTAAACGTCGATAAAAAGTTTAACGTTTACTCAGTATTTATAGCTATTACATAATATTAATTGTTTTAAGATATCGTAAGTAAATTATAGCTCAATAATACGAGTACATTTGTCCCAACTTCAAAATAAAGATTACGTAGAGTTATCGAAGTAACTGGTTGTAATATAGTGTGTTTATGTGTGTGAATGTGATATTTATTAAA
Organism: Epinotia demarniana; assembly: GCA_945867215.1. NCBI lineage: Eukaryota > Metazoa > Arthropoda > Insecta > Lepidoptera > Tortricidae > Epinotia > Epinotia demarniana. The sequence goes on along the minus strand of OX244266.1, from coordinate 19,286,400 downwards.
TTGCGATAAATTATTATTTTGTTTTTTTATTATATTTGTGTGTTTTCATTATTTTCCCCCAAGCTCCGCACTATACGAAAGTCTGCGGTACGGCACGTAGTAAATAAGTAGTAAGCTGCCTACTACCTATCATTTAATATCACGTTTTTGGAAGTCCTCCTTTAGGGGCACTACCGGGAATAACGTTAGGAGAACGATGATGAATCCGTTCAAGTCTAAGGATATATTTGAGTCCGTCATGCGAGCGATTTCCTCTACAAAGCGAAAAATGCTGCTACGCGCTACGGCGTAGCATGCGCAGCGTCGCTGTAAGGTCTCGAAAGGGTCGAACTTTGAATAATGGAGATTATTAACTAACTTTTTATTTATATTATCAGTATCTATCATTCACACTTAACACATTCAGTGGTAAGAATCGCTACGCGCTACGCTCGTAGCCTATCCCGCGGTTTTCCTCGTATGTAGCGCAAAGCGACTACGGCTTAGGCGCCCGCTAGGCGGGTTCCTCGCAGTGAAAGTGCTGAAATGGACAAAAGTTTACCATTTTTCAGCAGATAGATGGTGTCACTATCACAAAACATGCCAAATGGAAATAAAGATTCCCGCCGCAGCTCTTTGTTTTAAGCTATATGTCTTTAAAACAATGCATTTTTCGGATAAAATAAGGATGAGGGAGGGATCTATTTTCGAAAAAAAATAACGCCAGTTAACAAAAAAGAGTAGATTGATCTGAAAGCCTATGAGTACTTACTTACAAGTTTTCATTTTCTTTACTTACTTTTTTTGATACCTACTAGGCAAATTATCTTAAAACCACATATACAGCTACATTTATATCGTTCCTCAAAATATATAGTTTGTTATATAAATATTTTATAAGCGAGAGGTACAAAATAATATATACCTACTGTAGGTCAGGCCTAATCTCACGGCATGATCGTCCGTGAAGTAAGGTTTAGGTAAAAGGTGCATTTATTTTATTTAATGTTCTTTGAGTATTTACAATGATATTCAACTTTATTATGTGTATTACAAGATCCAATGCACCGACACAGTTCTAAAAAAATAAAGTTTTATTTTGTATTTGCATCCAGAAATTTCTAGACATGCTTTTGCAGCAATAGGTAGGTAAGTCGATCCATGTAGGCTTGTATGTAGATGTCGTTGACTTTCCACAGGGTACATTTAGATCAACCCATGATGGCTCCTTAAAAATGGTGATGGAAATGCCTAGTGATCAATTGGATGCCGCAAGGGCGATGCAGGCTTTTAGCAGGCCTTTTTAGGGTTCCGTACCAAAAAAGGTACTAAAGGAACCCTTATGGTGCGACTCCGTCCGTCTGTCTGTCTATCACAAAGTGAAATATCTCACGAACTACTTAAGGTATCAATTTGAAATTTGGAATGGTTTTAAATGAGAGTCATCCACGTGCATGGAAAATGAAAAATTTTAATACATATTTTAATTTTCCATGAAATCTTACGAATATGAGGGGGCAAAAAAAAAAATTAACTATTGGGTCAAGTGGGGTATCATTTGAAAGGGCTTGAGTTGCACATTTTGAAACAGTTTTTCTTTTTTTTTCTACAGAGGGAAAATTTTGATCTATGAAGGAAAATGTAAAAAAAAATACCATTCCCCCCCCCCCCTCTTATCTCCAAAGTTATTCAAGCGAAAAATTTGAAATAATTACTTGTGATTAAGATAAACATAAATATTACGGGAAATGTTTTTTTTTTCTGTATCTAGCATATTTTTTGTTTTATTTACAAAAATCATTTCCTAGTTAAGTTTGCAATTTAATCATCTTTATAAGTATTTTTTTGTTTTGAAATTCCTATAAGACTAATAGAAATACCCTAATTTCAAATTAAAAAATAATAATCGAGATCGGTACACGTGATAAACAATAATCGCTAAAACACCAACATACATACTAAGCTGATTGCCCTTGCATGTTAGTACCAAATGGGGCCGATAGACGGCGCTGACCCCATTCGCGTTGTTAAGATTTTTCTAGAATGAATGGAGTTGGGACGGGTATATTTCAATAGCAGGTCAAAAAAAATCGCGATTCAATTGTCTTGGTAGTTTGATGGTGTTGGGGTAAAAGTTACTCGTTGTTTGAAATTGAATTCTGTTGTGTTGGGTTAAAATAAGTAAATAATTTAACAAATATTGGGACATTTACCTTTACCTTGAGTTAATTGCTAGTTTGTACGGAACCCTCGGTGCGCGAGTCAGACTCGCACTTGACCGGTTTTTTTCCGTTTGGGGATTGCGTTGATGCATTATCTGCCGGTCTTTCCTATTATTTATTATTATTATTTATTTATTTATTTATTAAGAAAAAGATATACAGCACAAACAAATACAATGTCCCACAAAACCGTTTGCACAGTTTGACTGTGGGATCGAACAGTCTCTACTCTCTTCTATTTCTATTATTTACATTATCTACGTCTATAGGTACAATAATTATTTAATACGTTTAACAAGGTAACTATGCAGCTTTTTACCAAGATTAGCTTTATTGGCTTCCCGCCTGATGTCAGAGGGCAGGCTGTTGAGTATATAGGGTACCTATGCATATTAAATTTAGTACAGTGTAGAATTAATCCCTTGAGGTGATTAACGAGTAAGTATGGATTATGAACTAAGATAACACTTTAAAAATTACCTCAAGTAATGTTTTAACATTTTCGTCAATAAATCTGAAACAAAAGAAGGTCGCAGGCTTATGTTAGGCATACAGTGTTCTTAGGTGCATTAATCCACCTAAAAGTATAACCAAATCCTTCGTGGGTGCCACTCTTATTAGCTTAGCCTGCTAGACCCTCTGAATTTCATTTAAGAGAAATACATAGGTTAGAATTATGATAATAACTAGCTTTGGCCGGCGATTTCGTCCGCGTATACCTACTTACTCGTTGATTGCCTCAAGGGATTAATTCTACACTGTACTAAATTTACTAAATATTTATTTAATAGGTAATTTACTACCCTTTCCATATATCTTATAGTTTCTAACTTCCTATCAAGATATTGCTCGCCGTACAACATCATTAAGTTTTAAACAATATGTACAGCCACTGCGCAATCTGCGCATGCGTCAGAAAACAAAGATGGCACTCAGCCTCTGGACCCGTGAATGACGTATAGTGGTACCGAGAATATAAGCCCTGAATATTTGTAGTTGTTACGAAATATGCTGCATAATATCGATTATTCACAAAATCTGGACGGAACGGAAAATAATTTGAGGTAAGTTAATTTTACAATATTTCTTCATAAGTATGGTTATTCAACACTATGAAATGTTTACCTGGGTACACCGGTAAAGGATGTTTTTATAGTCACGCATTTGGTACTGCTACGCGCATATAAAAAAAATATTTATTATTTACGAATTCCTCTTGGCTCAGTAGGATTGTTGACTTGATACGGCTCAAGCACTCTTTAGTTTACTTTTGTTCGGCGTAGTGAGTATCGGTCGGTACAAGCGAAAATGGAAAAGAAAAGCGATAAAGAGCTACTCTTCATTTGTTTAAAGATAACAAAATGGTTACTAATTCCCACACAAAGGTAGTAATATAAAATATCTTTAACATAACATTGTTTCGACGTAGATTACCTACCTATACGTGTAGATTAAGGTGAATAAAATTACTCAAAGGATACCACCACGAGGTCCATTCCATACCAGTTATGGACTAAAAGTATTTATTTAATCACACTCTAATGCAAACCAAATAAGAACAAAAGGCGGACTTAATGCCTCAGGGCAATCTTTACCACATGGCCAAACAGAGACTTGATAAAGGTGGGGTGCAAGAGACTAACCGTATGTGGCATTTATTTTTTTAACCCCCGACGCAAAAAGAGGGGTGTTATAAGTTTGATCTGTGTATCTGTGTATCTGTCTGTGGTAGCGTAGCTCCCTAACGGATGGACCGACTGGAATGCGGTTTTTTTTTCTGTCATAGATAATTTTATCCCGAGTGTTCTTCGCCATGTTTCATGAAAATCTGTTCAGCCATTTTTGAGATATTGGACTTTGAAATGAAAATGTCGGGGGTTTTTTTTTTCAAATACATAGGTATTTAGTAAAGGTTGTGCTATCCATAGCATTAGTTACGAGACGATAAAATAATACTAATATGCAGCTCCTTACATACAAAAAATTTGGACTGAGGAACAAATATTTATGCTCATCACACAAAGATATGCTTTTACTGATTAAAACCCGGGTCTCCCAGCTTCGTAGGCAGTGTCTCTACCAACAGTACCTAGTGTAATATGTAACACAGAAATAGATAGGTATCGGCTCAAAAAAAACCACTTTTTAATTCTGACGGCCTTACCCAGCTACTATATTGTGGGCTAGAGCTAGAGATATCATCATCATCATTATAATCATCATCAGCCGAAATACGTCCACTGAGATATATCTTGCAACAGGTAATTTATTGAAACAAATTTGATCAGTTATCACAGATAAATACAATTAAAAAAAAACCGAAACCTTTTCGATATGTATTTCAGAAAAATGAATATCGTAACATTAGGTTCCACAGATTAGATTATTAATCTTATTATGATAGAATAACAACATATTTCATCTATATCTAAGGTGATGCACTTCGTCTCAATTGCGTACAATATGCTATCTCTGTAGTGTGTGCGTTGATTCAATTGAATGCAACCGGTCTGCTTGCCGCAGGTCAACATTGTTTATTATCATTCAATTTCTACGTTTCTTTGTATTGAACATTTTTATAACATTCATGTCTCTTGGACCGTGATCCTTTATCTACTTATGTTACCGAAGTTTGTCATGCGACACACGCTTGTTAACCTGAAGTAATTTAACTATCGACTTTATAGACTTTGCCAAGGGTTCTATGACTCATACCTGACGTTATGGAAATATATTTATTTCAGAATAAGGAAACTGAAAAGGTTCACCATGAAACAGATAAAATACGGAATGTTTATTCTGGTGGCGAGTTCATGCTTCATTATTCTACTGTTATACTACTGGCGCCGGTCGTACCCAGGGCCTGGCTTCCAACCCTCGAACACCGACAATCCACGGACCTCCACCAAACACTACAAGCTGATTCCTATGAAACACGTGAATATCGACGAGCTTTATAAAGACAACAAAGATACAGACGATAACTTTTTAAATGAATACAGAGCCGGTAACAGCTTTGATAAATAGTACCTACATAACTTATTTGATTGCAAACGAATAGTAAATTTTTCCATCTAATTTCAGTGTATTCGGTGAACACGATTGGGTGTAAAATTCCATTTAATATGATCAATTACCAGAAACATATCAAAAATGATAAAAAACATAATAAACAGAAAAGATCTGACTGTGGTAAACGAGCAGTGCATATTAAGAAAATTGACGGAAACCATGTGCAAGCGACGATCAGCTCATTGGTAATGAAAAAATATCTAAGGAAAAGTGCGCGTTTTGATTGCTGTTACAGATTTCTACAGAGATCACTCCGACCTGGTCACGAAAATACAAGAATTAAGTGAATACGCATTGTCCAAATTGTTTTTTATTTTATTTATTTACAATTTAAGATTCTGATCTAATGATATTTCTTACAGGTTTACGAAGTGTGAGAAATTTATCTCCGGGGCGACGTTCGTTCTCCAGACAGATTTTATAAACGTGAGATGTTTTGAATACGACGCGAGAAACAAGTCACGCTCCGTGTACGATGACGTATACGGCTTCACTAAAAAGATTAATATGACAGCACGCCCCCGCATGACGGGTGCAGCGCCTTGCAACAGCAGCTACAACGTGTTGATATTGGGTATGGACTCCATGTCACTGCCGCGAATCGTGCAGACTATGCCAAGGACTACAGATTACTTTTACAAGAATTTTTGGCTTTGTTTCCGTGGTTATCATAAGGTGAATATATCTTATTTATTTAACTTCAACCTCTTACTACATAAAGTGGCAAACAGCCCGCTACGCGTGCGGAAAATCCCATTTCCTGGTCAGGGGAGACGAAGACTGTAGTACGGGTGGTAATAAAAGAAAGCCTCTGATAGCATATTTACCTATCGCTCTTGTGTTTTCAGCTCGGGCGCTGAATACAGTTGCGATCTGAGACATTTTTTGTTTTGCTGTTCTATTATTTAATCTCAATTGCACAAAAGCAGACTAAATGCCATTAAGCACTATATATATATATATACCAATCAATATACTTCTTTTTTTTTAAGGGTAGCCGTCGTTATACGAAGTTTGTGTGTATTACCCAATTTGAACCTTGCCTCGATGTTTTCAGATTGGCGATAATACTTTTCCCAATGTGATGGCAACATTGACGGGTCATAGCATGCCGACCATATCCAACGAATGCCAGGATAAAATGGACAAATGCAATCATATGTTAATGTGGAGTAAATTTAAAGACATTGGCTACGTCACTGCATACGGAGAAGATTTCTTGCGTTTACCCGACACGTTCAGTAACCGCTACGCTTTTAAAAAAACCCCTACCGACCACTACATAAGGCCATTATTTATCAAAGAAGAGAAGGAATTAAACAATAAATCGCTAGTATGTGCGGGAAAGGCACCCGCTGCACAGCAGCTATTGGATTACGCTGCAGACTTCGCAACAACATATCGAAATGATCGTTTCTTCGGATTCTTTTGGATGAACTCATTCAGCCATAATCCAAATAGTCGCCCCCAGGACGCCGACAGATTACTGGATAATTTCTTTAATAAACTAACATATGCTGGTATCTTTGAAAATACGTTCGTCATATTTTACAGCGATCATGGAATCAGATTCGGCCGTGCTCGTCTCGAATTAGAATCTTACTACGATGAGCGATTGCCTTTCTTTTTTATGCGACCACCCAGAATATTCAAAGACAGACGCTGGGGAGAATTCAAAGCTCTTGCGGAAAATCAGTTCAAACTTGTCACTCCTTACGACTTGTTCAACACGTTAGTTAATATAAAGGAGTTGTCCAGGTGCAAAAGTCTATCTGAGGTCAGCGTTTCTCGCGGCTGCCCGCATTGCCACAGTCTGTTTGTGCCAGTGAAATCTTCGCGGACCTGCCGCGACGCAGCCATTCAAGATAAGTGGTGTAGTTGCCACCAATTGTATCCCCTAGATAATAAAGACGTCCAAGGACTAAAGAGCGTACTACTGGCAGTCTCTCACATCAGAACGATGATCAAATCTATAAGAACTAAACGTTGCTGGCAGTGCCTGAATGTATCTCTAAAACACGTTATAAGAATACACTTTTACTACGAAGGAAGTAAAGATAATTTGTACTACGTGGTTGCATTCACAACGAGCCCAGGTAACATGTCTTATGAAGCGGTTGTGAACAAATCTCAATTGGTCGGATCTCTAAGCGTAATATCGCCGTATAGAGGCTTGGGATATTGCTCGGATGGCGCTCGCGATGTCTCGATTGCGCACTTATATTGTATATGCCAGAAAATTAACAATTGTGGTTAAAAATATCTTATTTGAGAAAAGCCGTTGACCACCAGAACTATGAGTGTATATAGTTTCACTACACTAGACAGCACAAAACATAGGTATATTGATTTAAACTTTCACGATTCTCACACATTATTTATACTAAACGGGACTTAATCGCGTATTAACTTATTTATTTACCTCACTGAGGGGTGAGGAAACCCGCGCAGCAAGATGTTGATACCCGCACAAGCCAGTTGTCCCGTGACCATGGATGTTGCAACACATCCGAAACGTCGGGAGACCTCAGTGAGGTAAATAAATAAGTTAATACGCGATTAAGTCCCGTTTAGTATAAATAGCACAAAACATTTCAACCAGTTCCGGAAATTACATTACAAAAGCCCACAGTTCTAGGATTGACTTGGTTTTTTTCAATAGTATTTAAGCTTGTAGTTAAGGGCTTGTATTAATTAACCGACTTCAAAAAAAGGAGGAGGTTCTCAATTCGGCTGTATTATTTCAGAAAGCGAAGCTTTCCAACACAATAGAAATCACTTGAAAGTTCTTAGGTAGCGGTATAACAATATTAAAAACGACGAATTAAGAAACTCCACCATTTTAAAAAAAGGTTGAAATAGAAATTAAATTGACTACATCAATGTTAAGGTCGCCAGAACGATTGACTCTGTACACAAACGTACTTAGGTTTCCATTTTAAAACGACGTGCATGAATATATGTAGAATAACACGAAACTTTGCTTCCACAATGGGATTATATAGTTGCTATAAATTATAACAGAAACATCATAGGAAACAAGTGCGTGTCGGGCCACGCGCAGTGTAGGGTTCCGTAGTTGCCTGTCTTTCCTAGTTACAGGACACGCGCGCGCCAACTCGCGCGGAAACATGACTCGAACAAAAATTTGGGCTTTAAAGCCCAATACTCGTATCTCGCAAACGAATCACTAATTTGAAAAATAATTTGTTGAAACCCATACTATTTTTGAACAAGCTATCCAACGATACCCCGCACTATTAGTCCAGTCAGTAGGTATTTATGCTCTACAAAAGGTGGCGTAGAAAATGTTTTGAAACAATATTGTTTAGGTATGACAGGTTAATAAAAATCCAAGTTCTCGACCTTGAAGGACCCAGGTGTTAGCCGCCATCTTGAATTAAAGGTGCCAAAATTAGGTATATTTTAAACAACTTCTCAATTGTGTCTATGAGAGGTATAAAGAAGACAAAATTGGTTACATTTTTTGCATACATGTTTATTCTGTAAGTCTTAAAGGTAAGAAGTTACAAGCGACGGAAATAATAATATTTACAAAAATCATTAATATCATTTTAATTTTGTTTAAAAATTGTATAGCTATCATTTTTTAATTCTTTTTGATGGCACGGTCTGGTTAATGGTGCCTTCTTCTTTATCGTTGCTGAAATTTTCTGTTTCATTGTCTGTATTTTTAGTTTCCAACCATGAAATTTCGTCGTCATCACAGTCTTCCTTAAAATCTATCTGAATCTCTAGGTACTGCATTTTCACACAGCTGACCACTACAGAATCCACAAACAATAGAGCATTTTAATCCAGCTTTTCTGCAACTACATGTTTTGCTGCATCCTTTTTTACAGTGGCAAGAAATTACACTTAAAAGCGTCTGGGGTGCTGCTTTCTCTGTCGTTGTTATTGGAGTGAGCTTATTGGTGTCATATCTCCAGCCCCAGTCTTCTGGTTTTTTTTTTATTCGGTACCATTTTTGGACTTGGTGGTATGTCCTAAACGCATGATACCGTGCAGCGTCCTTTGTCGGCGGCAAAGAAGCAAGATTAAATTTACTTTTTATTGATGAATTTACGAATCGTTTATATCGGATATCTTCTAAGGATTCCTTATCCATGTCCCCTCCGTACAAAGTTACTAGAAAGCGTGCTCCAGCGTCTTCGATTTCTTCTGGTCTTGCTTCTTTATCTTTGTAGACGCCAATGATGGCATCCAGAATTTAACGCGCCGTATAATTGATACAAAAACTTTAGTGTAATTAAATTATTTTTAGTAAATATTATTGTATCTGTCGCTTGTAACTTTTTACCTATAAGACTTACAGAATAATCATGTATGCAAAAAATGTAGGCAATTTTGTCTTCTTTGAACCCTTCATAGACACTTTTGTGATTTAGTAAACAATTGAGAAGTTAATTAAAATATACCTAATTTTGGCAACTTTAATTCAAGATGGCGGCTAACGCCTGGGTCCTTCAAGGTCGAGAACTTGGATTTTTATTAACCTGCCATACCTAAACAATATTGTGTCAAAACATTTTCTACGCCACCTTTTGTAGAGCAAAGGCTTTTACAGTTCCCCACAGACTGACCTATATGGGTTTAACGAGAAAAAAATTACATCCCCACTTTAGGTAGGGGAGGTACCCCAAAAATATTTTTTTTTCATGATTTTATTCTTGTTGAACTATAAAGTTGAAGAAAAGAGATTTTGTCTGTTTTGTCGCCGTGATTGTTTTATAATACCCATTCCGAATCACAGTTTTCTAGTAGTAATGGTTACTGAGCTGAGCCAAAGACGGACATACAGACGGACGGAGGGACGGCCAGACGGACATGGCTATAAAATGAAGCGAGTAGAATGTTTTTCAAACAAAGTCTCTGATCGCTTAATTTTTAAAGAAATAGAATTACGTAACTAGGGCGGTGAATTCGTGAATGCCCCAGATCGCAGGTGTGTATGGCCATAAATATGCGCTTTGGGGCTTTACGAATTACCGCCCGTGTTGAGCACAAAATTTTACGTGTTCACCTGGCCACAATGCGAGTTTTCCCGTACGCGCAGCGTGCAGTCAAACTCACATTATGGTCAGGTGTGACGTAAAAAGTATTTTCCTGAATGCCGTTTTAAAATAAGAACCAAGCTATGTATGGAGAGTCAACTTGAGTCTACTGTGCTGTGCTGGGGACTCTTAAATTTAGTAAATCAAGGTATTCCAAACCCATCATAAATTATGACAAGCTATAGTACTATCAGCATCACAGTTACCTGACCATTGGTAGACCTTAGCTCGTTGCAATAAGGTTCACGAATGGTCAATTAACTGTGATGCTGATAGTACGCAATGAAAATGACTGGGGCGCTTGTTCGTGGAATTACCGATTTCGATAAGCAGCTCGGAGGTGACTGAATATCCACTTTAGAGTTGTGGCAGATATTGGAGACGTAAACGAGGGGAAAAATTGGTGAAACACCTGGAGTTATGCAATCGACGTGGTATACAAAATAAACACGGTTGGAAGAGAGAGATGCGTGAGCGAGGCTAGCAATGCTATTGATATTTTTTTTCTTCGCACAGCTCTGGTCATACCTTAGGGTGGAATTCCATTTGTCCAAGATCTTTGTCCTATGTGTAGGTATGTGCGTCTCACATTTTACATAAAGAGTGAGTGAGACGCAATGCACATCGGACAAACATCTTGGATAACTGGAATACCACCCGTAAAGTATGGTCAAGTTCTAAGTAATGAAGCCCGGATGACGGGAGAATTATGTGTTGACGTCTCAATAGTGCGAGGACACACATTTTATAAGTCGATAGTCGATAAAAGTCGTTACGAAATTCAGAAAAATATACAAATATGATATGAAAGAGGTTTGTAAGTTATGAGAAAAGTATCTTTTTAGAATTGTCACTTTTATTTTACTATTACAATTTACAATCATTCACGTGACCCGTAATATTGAAAATAATTATAGTATGTAATTCGTTAACTGAAAAAATATATAATAAGCTTATCTACCTGTACCTGATGTAATATTATGTAAAATAGTAAATTTCTGATTCAAAAATTGTTCGTATGGATGTCGATAGAATAGTCGATATTTAATTAAGAACTAGTGAAAAGTGCATTTTTGCTCTCGTCAGGGTTTTGTATGTCTGTCGCAAACTGTGATAGTGCTGATGACCAATTGCGATATTTTATTTTTTATTATTATATTTTTTTGTATTAATGGTCCTCATTCTTTACAACGAGTAAAACTGCATATTTTATGCGCCCGTATAAAACGATGTAACCAAAAATCATAACCAAAGTTCATTGCCATATGACGTTTAAATTAAACCACTATCAGACCCCGTATCATGGTCGGCGTTATCACGCGATAAGTGACAAGATAGGAGCGTCGTTGCCTACTATCGAACGGTGTCAGCCAGTGACGGAAGCACTATCTTGTCACTTATCGTGTTATAAGGCCGACCATGATACGGGGTCTGGTGACCCGATAAGTGATAACTGAGGTTATGGCGGGCGTAATAACTTACAAAACAAACGGAAACCTATTTTCAATTCCTTCTTTTACAATTCAACCTACAAAAAACACTTTTTTAATACAGTTGCTCAAAAAGTGGTACTTTTTGTGGCTGCGTAGCGTACGAGAAGCTCAATTTCTCGAACTAGTGCTTTTTACTTTTTAGTTCCAAACTATACTTTCGTGACGCGTAGATTTTTTACCCGATGGCGCTGATTCCAATAGTAGGTACGTTGTCACTGTCAGTGTCATTTGTAAAGTATGGGTTTGTTCAAAAATAACTTCGAAGCAAGCATATTTTATCGCAATAATATATTAATTTATTATTTTTCGCAATTGTATTTAAAAACGTCGTTTACAACACGTGTGAAATGTCTTTTACCACTCGTACCGAGTCTTGCCACTCGCTTTCAGCTCGTGGCAAGATACCTCGGTACTAGTGGCAAAAAGACATTGTTTTCACACTAGTTGTAAAATGTACTATTATCTACGCACATATCATAAGTGCTCTAAAATGCGTTCAGAAACCGTAGGAAATGACCAGCATTACTACAACCGATTTTACTATGAGAACTTTCTTGTCTGTGGTAAAAGGCAAACTCTGTACTGTAATGTCATTACAGTACAGATGTTTGATAAATTTGTATCGTTATGAGTTTAAATTTGGAACAGCTGTCAAAACTCAAGTGGGTCTGGTCTCTATTCTAGTATCCATAGATATTAAAACAGTTATCGATACGAAACGACATTTGATCTCGAGTGGTATGAGTATAGGGACTTCATTCGTTTGTCTATTATTTAAAAAAAAAACCATTCGCCATAACGCTTGATCGAATTACCGCCATTGCTGTTGTCATTTTATTGTTGGTTTTTTGCTGTTACTTACTACTACTTATGATATGTGTGCAGATAAAGTAGTGTATGCAACTGTACATAATTAGGCCTTAAAACACTCGTGTGATCCTATTATGAAACTCGCTCACGCTTGTTTCATAAAACCACACTCGTATTTTAAGGTCTCTCATTATGGATCAGTCGCATAAACTACTATTAAAATGCAAAGATTTGATTACCATAGTACCTAAGTACTTTCAAAGTAGGTATTGCTTTTGTTAATGTACCTAATTATGGTTGATCGTTGTGTGTCTGTGTTGTGTTTATTATACAGGTGAATTTTTAATGAGCGTCCAAATTTTTTGTAGGCCTTCGGTATCACTAATAGATTCCTTGAAAAAAAACTGGTACGTATTTTTTAAATTATAAATTGTCTATACCAAAATAATTATCCGTACAGCGTTATCACTGAGGTGCCCGCGCGGTAAGGTTTTTTTGGGTTAACTTTAAGCAGCAGTTATTTAAAAGTTTTAGTACCTACTGAATGATATGAAACATAAAAACACGTAGATATTTTATAATTTTTGCTAAAGAATCTCATAGGTACTTGAATTTGTGTATTTGGGGCGTAGGTAAAACATGACTATAAAAACAAATATACAGTTATATCAACAACATGAAAAATCCAGGTACTAATAAAATTATACATTCAGCAGGTAGGTAGTTTCAGCTTTTTATTCCATTCTAAATTGTAAACATAACCGAGCAAGAAATGCGGTAGCTTAATACATATACGGCTATGAATATCTGTATTTTTTTACACTGTATGAGCATGGAGGGTGATGTCGCCTAATGATGAAATTGCGTCTTCTCCACCGACAACACCCAACTCAGAACGGTTAAACACGGTGACTTTTTGATACGGGGGCTTACATATTGATTAGTGCGAGTCCATACATTTGCTGCAAATGCGAGTAGCTTTTGTATGGACTTGCACTAATCACCTATCTATATATTAAGGCCTCCACACATCGAACACGGGTCGTGCGCGGTGTGGGTCGGGCGGTATATCTATCTCTTTCATACAGTAGCGCGGCGTTTCTATCGCACACTGTGTGATAGAGATAGTGAGAGATATATTAAATGCATTGGTAGTGAGAGAGATATACCGACCCGCGCCGCGCCCACCCCGCGCCGCGCACGACCCCCGTTCGTTGAGTGGAGGCCCTTACAAGAATACAAAAGCGCTTCGCGAACGCGTGACTGTCGCGCGACTAGCCATAGATCACCTGTCCAAATGATTTTCTGTCAGTCGAAAATCGACAACACGAATATTATCATTTTAATATACGACCAAACATATCATACATGAGAGGAGGCCTGTGCCCAGCAGTGGGACGTATATAGGCTGATGATGTGATGATGTGATACGACCAAAAGCGATTTTTTTGTTTTCAAAATGAATCTAGCGTCCAGCTAATTGAATTGCGTCCAGTATGGAATAGTTTTCTAATCAAATACTTACGGGCAAATTGAATGTTGTCGGGCAAATTATAGATTAATATCAATATTTAATATGAAAATCGAGTATTTTGTCCAAAATTCCTACAAGACATTTCCAATTGGTCATATTTTTGGAGTGCACGTAATTCCATATGGACGTATTTCTTTCGACCTATATCAAGTATGTCAATTTTACTTTAATGCAGTAATTACATTTTAGGATTATTCAGACTGGTCAATTTTCGATGTCGAGAATTTTCAATTGACATTATTCAGATTTGATCACTAATTTCAAGTTGTCAGTTTTTCCATATGTGCTGAATGACAGTAAATCGTTCAAATCACCTGTATCATTAATTCATTACTGTGTCATGTGTGTAGCGCAGAGCGCAGCAAACAGTCGCCGTCGCTCGCTCGCTCTTAAATTACAATCATGAAGAGCATGTTAATTATACGTAATTGTTTATCATAACAGAATCTTTCTGGAATTAAATAGTGCCTGTGTTTATTGAAAAATGATATATTTAATCGACCGCTATAATATATTATAAGGGTGGGTTGCACCAAACAGTCTGGAATCGTAAGCGGTGTCCGTTAAAATCTATGTACTCACACTCGTTTACAGACAAAATATAAAATTTTACGTGTCAAAATAATTTATTAATGTTACATACTATGTATTTTTTGTGTTCTACCTGTATGGAAAGTTTGACATGTTTCAGTGGGATGACAGCTGCCGGCGCTTATTTAACGTTAATCGGTCTGTAATCGTAAGCTGGTGCAACCCGCCCTTATAAAAGATATCAATACTTACAACAATAAACGAATTAAAGGACTATTTTCGCCTTATTGGTTAAACCAATAATAGATTTACTTGTTTTATTGAGTTTCGTTATGTATATCCAACTGGCCCCGTATCATGGTCGGCGTTATATATTATAAATTTATCAGGACGTGCTAGATATAACGTTATTTTGTTACTTGGCCAAATAAAGAAATTAGAAACTATCACGCGATAAGTGACAAGATAGAGCGTCCGTCACTGATTCGATAGAACGCAACTGACCTATCTTGTCACTTATCGCGTGATAAGGCCGACCATGAGGCGTGCTGAAGTAGATAAGGATAACTTAATTATATACCATACTTGTACGTATCAGATCAATAAAAATACATATCAGAAACTTATCATTACATCTTTAGCACCATAGCTAAATATTTAATATTTAACTAAAATAAATTATTTTGTACATAGATTAGATAGATTAGTATTAGATAGTACAGTCACCAGGAACAATATCTGCCATGAAAAAGCGGTCATAAATATCTGACGCATACTTCTCTAGAAATAGAGTCGTGTCAGATATTTATGCGTGCTTTGTTGTGACAGATATTAATGCTGGTAGATTACTCATACAATGACAAATCAAAAATATTTTGTTGTTTCGTTTTCGTTTGCAATAAACGAAGTGTATAGGTTTCACCTATACACTCGTAACTACTAGTAAAACATTTGGTTGATTGGAGAGGTATTTCTATTGGCTCGCATTCTATTTTTAACACTTTCGCAACCGGACCAAAAATGGAAACATTCACCCGGGTGTAAGTTCATACTACTGCCCGCCTAGCGGGTCCATCTGAGCAAACATTACGAGTGCCCGCTAGGCGGGTTCTTGGTTGCGAACGTGTTCAATAAATAAAAAGTTGACTTAAATAAATTAAGAAAGCGTTACCTAGGTAAATAAGGTATTATTTAAGCTTATTAAACGTGTAATAGGATAAAATTATCTCGGCTATAAAAATGGAACACGTAAAAATTTTATCGCTTCATATTTAAGAGGCTATTAAATTATTAAACTGATCGCCCCTTTCTTAATAAGAGGGACATAATCGAGGTCCAGCTCTAAACTCTTTCCTCCTCTTTTCAACCCAGATGATCCACGTTAGGCAAAATACACCGTTAGATGGCGCTGTACCCAACTGTAACTTTGTGTCGAGACGGGTATGGTGTTTGAAAATTATTACGGAACGCTCGGTGCCAGAGCTAGGCTCGCACCTGACTGTTTGGATTTGTATACGCTGGACTTCTGTAGGCAGCAGTAAAATTAGTTGTTTTAACAATAATGTGCCAATATGCATTAAAGTAAAACAAAGGGGAGGAAAAACTCCATTATCCATCGAAAACCGTGCAACTTTTACTGGGGTCACGTTAGGTTGGTTTGGGTCCTCGTAAGCTGACCTACCCTCGGTGTCAATGTGACGTGCCATTTACGGGACAGCCTGCATAGGTTGAGCCGGACCTGGATATCGTACTTTTTTGTACGGGCGACTCGTTTATTTATAATAATATTACATTATCTCTATATAATTGACATAGATGTCCTCTCTTTACCTTTATTATAACAAACCTACTCTATTAGTAGTATCTAAAAATGCAGATAATTTGCACCTTACATAAAATATCGACTCCACTCGCGTCAAAACAGGCCCTCCTGTCCTCTCCCGCAAAACTCTCGTGAAATATGACACCTATGTATAAATTAACCTGTCGCGAGCCGAATACAAAGACACAATGAACACCAACGTTAGGGACGCAGTTATTTACCAGAATGAGATAATTACTTTTAATTATAAGTGTATACTCTATTAACCCATTCTGAAAGATAACCGGGTCCCTATTTGTAAGGGTCCGTCGACTCAGTATGTACAGTCTAGGAAATTAATTCCCTAGGTTAACCATGTCGTTGAAATGTCGTTAGACATTCGCAATGCATTAAGGTCGAAAATTCTATTTCTGTAATAGTATTGAAATGTCAATGTATTATAAATAATACGATATACATTATGTTAAGATCCTTAATCTAAACTACCCTTTAACTTTTTTCCATAGTGTAACGACAATTACCCAGACAATTTACATGGGTAACTTTTATTACAGAGAGAGAAAAGTTAAAGCATAGATTAGATTTATGCCCTTACCTTAACTATGTACATTTTCTTTGCAATTTACTCATTTGTCACATCACATTACAGATAACCTCTTTGCGAAAAGTTATCATTTGATTTTCTAATTACGAATATGTGTCAGTGGCAGTCGAGAAAATTTAAAAATATTTTCAAATACGTTAGTATTTTGTAAACTAAAATGCTTGCTGTTAATATTATATAACAGAACTAGCGAGATGACAAACGAATCCGGACTCCCGTTATGGCAAATTGCCTTGGTGTGCTAAAAAAGTTCAGTTCAATATGTCAACGTAGTTAATCTGTTGCCTAGTTAACCGACGAAAAAAACGGAGGAGGTTCTCAAGTCAACGCGTTTTTTTTTTAATGTATGACCATGCATAACTTTTTTTACTAACCTAAAACAATGCAAGCGATATGTCAAAGTAGACGACGTTGCGTCTATCTAGCTATTATGGTTACAGTTTGCTATACGATATTGAACCTTGTGGGTTGGAAATTGAATTCCTTGACTGTACGTACGCGGCATAACATAAACTTTGGGTCAATGAAGATCATTTGGAGACATCCAATTACTGTGGAATAATAATGTATGTGTCATGGACTTATGGGCACTATAAAAGTCGAACAATGAAAAAAAGAGCTCACTGCCTCAACAAAAAGATTAAAATTCCAATGTTCCAAGAGCCATGTAGATAATAGGAAAAACTTACATATTATTCAACACAGTAGGTATTCTCTAAGTCATAGGTTATGGTAACACAGTTTTGGGCAGAGGAGAGTATGGTGTCCTGGGGAAGACCACAAACAGTGATAGCTGCATCACGGCAAGTACCGCCCCGACTATATTTGGTACCTGAAAAAAAAACAATACATATCATGCCTTGTTTACGTCACCGCTAAAGCACTATCTTAATTAGTCTTTCAAGATTATTTTAGACCTGAACTCCACTGAAAACCAGCGTACGACCGATTACGTCTACGGTCTAACTAAATAACGCGTATGTTTGTTTTACTGCTTTAACTTGTTTTGTTTTGCTGCATGATTGTTTACAGCGAGACGATTGCGCCACTACATGCATATAACCATCTGTATTTAACTGATTCAGTGCGGATAGCACGACAGGCGTGTCATCATATTCTATGGCGTATGGCACACCTGTCGTGTCATGAAATAATTGTTCGCCACCACAGCCAAAAGTTTTCGAAAATGAAGGACGCAACGAATCGGTTAATGCTGTATCGCGTTTGCGACGCTGCAAAAACCACCCATAAAAACTGCGTGCCTATGCTACCTTAAAATAAACCATCCAGAGAATATGCCGACTATATATCAATTAACATTTCCTCAATATGATCAGCCCTAGTTAGGGTCTGAACCTGAATCGAACCATTTTTGTGGGTGGTATTGTAGTGCAGCATACATAAACCGTTGGCACTTCATCATCATATCACTCCATAGAGTGCCACAATGACCGGTCCTGCGCCACCCGCATCCAGTGGACTCCCGCGACCTTTACCAGGTCATGAATTCACCTTGGGTCTACCCACACTGCGCCCAAACATTGACACTTACAATTAAATAATTATCCTCTTCTAAAACACCATACAGGAACCAGAGACTCGAAACGAAGAATGACATGAGGATCATAGGGAACGGCAGACATTCTGTGCTCTTCACTTTCAGTACATAGAAGAGCTTGCTCATTGGTGCAGCTATTGCCAGCAGGGTAACGACGCATGCACTGAGACCTGGAATTAAATATATAATGATTTAAATTTCACATCAAGCATTACAATGTAACATAAGACTTTACATTACTCATTGGATTTCCGAAAGAAAAAGTTCATGATTTTCTCTGGTCACATTAAACAGCAATAGATTTTTAACTTTTCTTACTGTACTTAAACATAATTAACTGAACTCTAAATTAAATAATTAAAATATAACAGTGAAATGTTATTCAAATAAAGCACAAATAAAATAACAGAAAAATAGGAATAAGCTAAGACGTATTTGCAATACTTGACGACCACTTTAGCCTAGTTGGTAGTGACCCTGCCTACGAAGCAAGAGTTCAAATCCCGGTAAGGGCAATTATTTGTGTGATAAGCTGATGAGCATGAATATTTGTTCCTGAGTCATAGATGTTTTCTAAGTATTTAAGTATTTATTTAATTATATAAGTATGTTTATCGTCGTCTAGTACCCATAGTACAAGCGTTGCTTAGTTTGGGACTAGGTCGATTTGTGTAAGATTGTCCCCTAATATTTTTTTTATACCGTTAAATATCCCCCTAATCATAATGTGTCGTAACATAGTGTTACAACCTAAAGTAACCCAGGATGAGCCCGAGCCCCAAATCTTGAGATTTGAGCGGCCACTAAGTAGTTTTAGCAAAAGCAGCTGCTACTTTGTCAAGTGAACAGTCCTGCACTTGATTTTCATGTGCGCTTAGAAGCCTAACTTAACGGAACACCTGCCAAGCTACCAATGCAAAAATCTTAACATGTCTTCCAAAGAGAGGAAATGCTCAGCTCAGTAAGAAATACCCTTATTTTTTCCCTCCTCCATGCAGCTCCTATGTTAACCAATTTTGCCGTCAAGAGAGTGGGTGTGTGTGTGTGTGTGTTTGTGTGGGTGGGTGTGGGTGCGTGTGTGTGGGTGTGTGTGTGTGTGTGTGGGTGGGTGTGGATGCGTGCGTGCGCGCGTTGTGTGTGTGTGTGTGTGTGTGTGTGTGTATGTGTGTGTGTGTGTGTGTGTAAGTGTGTGTTAGTGAGTCTTATCAGTTATCACTGTAATAGTGGCAGTTATTAAAATTATTACTGGATGACTCATGATAGTAGAGCCCCCCCCCGTTTCCTGTCTATGATAGATAAGACATTCACAATCATCACTTTCAGTGCCAGGAACCCCCTATCAGTACTCTGCTAATAGGTGTGTTTCTCTGCAGGAGTCTTATGTATATTATCACCATTATAGGCTATGAGAGAGCAGCGCTATGAGACTGAATAATTTTGATACATTGGCATTGAATATATTATTAAGATGACATGAAATCAGTTTCTATAAAAAAAATGTGAAACCACAGCAATATGGAATGCTTTAGAAACTATGTTAAGTTCTTGGTCCTGGCTGTTGTCTATGGCATCGGCTAAGCTAATTTTATTAACACATTGTAAACCAAGAACCTGCCTAGTGTATTGTAATGTTTGCTCAGATGCCGGCTGGATCTGCTAGGCAGGTGTAGTATGAACTTACATGCCTAGCGAATTCTGTTGGTTTCTGGTGAATATTTCTATTTTTAGTTCCGTTGCAAAAGTGTTAAGGCAGCTTGGAAGACTTCTAGTAGCCAAGTTGATGAAGCATAATCCAAGGCAAGTGTAGTTTATCCAGTGTATTTCAGCAAAAACTAGTCAACCAGTTTTATGGACTGAGTGCCCAAACTGGCTAAAGGGCAGGAGCCAAAGGATATGAAAAATAATGTGAATATTCAAAATTTATGGTATCTTACCCAGTCGGCCAAGAAGAATACCCTTGTCCTCCTCAATTCTTAAATATCCTACAGAAAAAACAAGCATGCCAATAGTGCAAGCTATCTGCTTTAATGTGGTCGTCTTCTTATAGGTGTACATGTAAAACACAATAACATACAATGTCATGAGTGTTATACCTATTGTGTTCACTAGAATTATCTTACTATCATTCTTGGTTAACCCGTACATAAGCCATAGGGCCGTTCTGAAAAAAAAAGACATATGATATTAATTTTATTAAACTGAATACAATATTTTATTAGTTTGTATTTTAAATAACTCACGATAAAACGCCGGTAAGAAAAGGCAGTGGTGATGCTTCGGCCGTCGACCGTTTAACAACATATTGCTTGCACACCTGTCTGGAAAAGTTATAAAATATTTAAGCTATCTGCAACATACTCAAAAATCATTCTATAATAAAACATACATTCCCGACAGAAAACTTAATACTGTTGTGGCAACGGCTAGGCCGCTAATAAATTCTTTGACTTCAAACAAAGGCATCATCGATTAACTTTGAAATATGCATTTCCAGATTTCCACACACACAATTTTATTCGAAATGAAAACTAAACTAAATTTTTAAAAGTGCTACACCTACACCATGAATCTAGAATACTATGGACGGGCTGTACATTTTGCCACAGTGAGGGACGGAAAAGCTCTTATGCAGCTAAATTAAGAACCGGTTCTAAAATGGCTAATGACTTGCCATAAATGACCTACTAAATTTGGACGGATAATTTTTTGTTGGGCACAACTTCATACTAAATCAGTTGTGCCCAACAAAAAAATGTGGAACTATGACAAGTACAATGAATGATATTTCTGTTTCCGTCACACTTATCGAGATTTGTTTGCTACCAGCTCGCTCGCACCATACCACCACCATACATTATTACCATAGCCAGTTCAGATTATTCTACGTTCATGTGCTACTGTGCTACAAGATATGACAGTTGGATAAATGCGAACCAAACGGTCATGCAGTACGCCACGCAGGACGGTCTCCTCGTGGCTAATTAAGTCTTGCACCATAATCTTGCAAGCTATAAATAAGCCAAGCCCAACGCGTGATTTCGGCCGGTGTGATGCGGCGCCTTGCTTGTATTGACTTGGCTGGAAGCTGTACTTCCGCCACGTATCCACACGGACTGAATCATCATGTTGGATCGTGTAACGTCTCCTTATGTCACAAGTAGCAAATATGACACCATTTGGCTGAATGCGCCAACGCCAAGAGCGCGAAGCCATTAAAAAAAGACACCTGACATTGACAAATGACAGTTTACAAGTGACAGTGACAGTTAAATTAATGTCGTATTATGTTTTTTTTATTTCTTTTTCTGTACACTGTCTTTGGCAAAGGCCCTAGAGGCAGCCATTTCTCTAATAAATAAAATAACAGGTCGTGTTTGTGTTGTTATTTAAATTCCATAAATCCAGTTTAGATTGGTAGTGGAAATTTTGATGGATCGTACTATATTTCATGAGATCTTTAAAGAACCAATGTAAAAGTTTTTATTTTGTATGAACAATTCGTAATCCAGCACGATGAAGGCTTTTAAACTTATAGTCCACCAAAGCAGCTTCAGTCGTAAGTTTTTTCCGTGGCCTTTTATATATATATATGTATTATAATATATATAATGAAGATAATGATAACATACACGAGTGTAGAAAATATCAATATCAATCTTAGGAAAGATCTTGCATGAACCGCCCAATGACCCCAGGGTACAGTGTTTTTAGCGCTTCTAATGAGGAATATATAATTTATCTTCATAATTATGTACATTCCAAGGTCCATTCTATATACTGGTAAAATATTTTTTGGAAATTGGATGAGTAGTTCCTCTTCACACAAACTTACAACCTCACAGACTTTTCCTATTTCTAACATTCGTATAAATTCATTTTAATTATTGGTTGCTTATCTACAGTCTACACTCAATTACTAAATACTTCGTCGTTCAGTTTGTTTAGCAAAAACATACTTTTAGCATAGTCATCAACACCATTCTAAAAAGCGTAATACCTTTACCAAAAGTAAATTGTTACCTTCAAGTTAACCATGCATGTTATGCGGTTATTCAAACCTGTACTGCTGTGAGAGTCTTAACATGTTAGTGTTTAGTATTGCCATCTTACATTGGAATCTTAAGCCAGTGGAACTCCCACTTTATAAGGCAGTGGAACTCCCACCATGAATGAACTTTATTTCTATGTGATAGGGTTTTATTCTATGAAAAACCAGATGGTTTTGTGCCTGTTAAAGGGGAACAGCATAACTGTACCATAATGTGCACAATTTCAAAACAATTGAACTGCAACAGTCAGACTAATTAAACCTGCGAGATGTAACTAGTTATTGTAATGTTATCCTTTGTACCTAACTGATCTTGTAAATTTAATGATCTTGATATGTGATACATTTAGCGAGCCTGACTCGCACTTGTATGGTTTTCTTTTAATTCATTTTTTTACTCATATGTGACTAAGTAATTGTTTCATTTCAGCTGTGGACTTAATAATCAGCTTTAAAGATTATCCTGGACTTAAAGAAAAAGATATAGTAGAAATATACCACCCAGAGAATGACTATCCAAGGCTGCTACTGCAAGTCAAGGTGGACACCCCAGGGAGAACTAGAGGTAATAAGACTAGTAGATAATGCCATATGACTTATTTATATATTTTTAATAGCTTAATATTGTGTCCCTCTGCCTCGGTATCTTCTCTCTTCTTTCGGCCCATCTTGTGGGGTCCATTTGGTGGCTAATATGGCCCGTCACTCAGGGTGCATCCAGCAGACATTTTCAGTCCTACTTTAGCATTGCAGTCTTGGCATCTCTGTGTTCTGTGAATAGGGCATTAACTTCGCCCTTTGTGTGTGCAGCTTTGGGCAGTAAAAATACATGGAGTTAAGGCCTCCACACACCGAACGCGAGTCGTGCGCGGTGCGAGTCGTGCGCGGTGTGGGTCGTGCGCGGTGCGGGTCGTGCGCGGTGCGGGTCGGACGCAGCGCGGGTCGATATATCTCTCTCACTACCAACGCATATAATGTCTCTCACTATCTCGCCGCGGCGGCACGCGCTACTGTGTGATAGAGACGCCGCGCTACTGTGCGAAAGTGATAGAGATACCGCCCGACCCGCGCCGCGCACGACCCGCGTTCGGAGGCCTTAAATGGGTCGAATCAATAGATTATTTTTATTATTATATGTATATGAAGCAGTACGCACCCCTAGGAGTCCATACTATAATATTTTCATTGTGATAGTCTGTGACTATTAAGCCAGACTAATAAGCCAGGAGGCTTCCCGGGACAGACATTTAAGCTGACCGACTTTTTTATAAAACTGTCATTGAAATTTGAATCTTTTACCTTGGATGGTGGAGTTGCATTTGGAATGAAATTTTAGGACGCAATTTCGTCATCTATACATATATGAATGAATGAATGAATGAATATTAGCGGACAATCTTACACAAATCGACCTAGTCCCAAACTAAGCAGAGCTTGTACTATGGGTACTAGACGACGATAAACATACTTATATAGATAAATAAATACTTAAATACATAGAAAACATCCATGACTCAGGAACAAATATTCGTGCTCATCACACAAATAAATGCCCTTACCGGGATTCGAACCCAGGACCTCTCGCTTCGTAGGCAGGGTCACTACCAACTAAGCCAAAGCGGTCGTCATATATATGCCTATGTCCTGACTGACTCGCTCATCAACGCACAGCCGAAACTACTGGCACTAGAAACTTGAAATTTACACCAGGACTTCCTTTTATGACGTAGGCAACGGTTAAGACGGGATTTTTGGAAATTCCATCCCTAAGGGGGTTAAATGGGGTGCAAAGTTTGTATGGGGAAATCATTATTTTTTTAACTAGAGACTTGAAACTTTGCAGAAAGATTAGTTATTAAGATACAAAAAAAAATTTCAGCGTTTTAGAAAATTCCACCCCTAAGGAGGTTAAATAGGGTTGCAATGTTTGTATGGGGGAAACATTAACTTTTGAACTATGATCTTGAAACTTTGTAGATAGATTACTCATTAGAATACAAAAAAAGTGATTTCTGCGTTTAAGAAAATTCCACCCCTAAGGGGGTTAAATAGGGGTATAATATTTGTATGAGGGAAACATTATTTTTTAAACCAGAGTTTTGTAACTTTAGGTTATTTTTATAACGTGGGCTAGGGACAAGAAGGGATTTTTGGAAATACCTCCCCTAAGGGGGTCAAATAGGGGTCCAAAGTTTGTATGGGGGAATCTTTTTTTTTGTGCTAGAGACTTGAAACTTTGTAAAAGGTTACTAATTAGAATACAAAAAAGTAATTTCTACGTTTAAGAAAATTCCACCCTTAAGAGGATTAAATATGGGTGCAAAGTTTGTATGGAGGGAACTTTATTTTTTGAATTAGAAACTTGAAACTTTGTAGAAACATTACTTATTAAAATACAAAAAAGTAATTTCAGCGTTTAAGAAAATTCTATCCCAATGGGGGTTAAAAAGGTTGAAGGTTTTGTACAGGGAACACTGGATTTTTTAAAGAGATGTACTCTTCATTAACCTGTCTCCATTTCTCGATTTCCAGTGCTGAGTTTAAGATTGTTTTAACAGTCTTACGATATTTAACTTTTTTAAATCTCACTCATAATAACTAAGATCCCCGAAGAATTTTCTAGCTCCAAATCCATGCGTCGCTCTATATCTTGCAGAGTCATTTTTGCCAATTAGAATTAGATTAAAGCATCAGGTAACTGACGGAATAAGTATTAAGGATTCTGCAGACAATTCCCGTAATCTGATTGGAAAATCTTTAAAAATTCTTTAACAATCGCATATCAGTCTGCCACTGTTTGAAATGTAATATGTCTAGACCATTTTAACTAAGAATAAAATTCACTTACCTATTTTATATCTTTGTCATCCTCAAAAATCTACGCGGAAGAAGTCGCGGGCGGCCGCTAGTCTTAAATAAAACTATGCTTCATCGTGACCACTTTGGAGCCT
Source organism: Epinotia demarniana (assembly GCA_945867215.1). Classification (NCBI taxonomy): domain Eukaryota; kingdom Metazoa; phylum Arthropoda; class Insecta; order Lepidoptera; family Tortricidae; genus Epinotia; species Epinotia demarniana. The sequence goes on along the minus strand of OX244266.1, from coordinate 19,260,701 downwards.
CCAGAGGTTTAGGGTGAAGTATTTCCATGTTTGTTACAAAAAATATTTTTACATAGCAGCACTTTTATGCTCCACTATCCTTATTGCAAATAAAAAAGCAAAATGAAAATTATATGTATATACTAAATTAATTTCGTATTAAGCAGTAAAACGCTGCTACAAAAATGAAAAAATAAACAATGTAATATTCCAAGCCGGATTCGAACAAATTAAATTTTCCCTTTAATTAGAATTTTATCTACTATTTGTCTACTTTCTAGATACCATCAGTGTGGAGCAAAGTATTGCTACCACATTTCAACTGCGGACTTTTGCTGATGTTTACGTCAACATCGTGAATGTGCCAGATGTAGCCCTGGATTCAGTGGAGCTTACATTCAAGGACCAGTACATGGGTCGATCAGAAATGTGGAGACTGAAGAATCACTTGGTATGTTTGTTATATGAATACCTCGGTACAAGTAACATAAATGCTTACTACTAATACTCGTAATACTTACTGCTATCTCGGGGCACAATGTTGCCCTGCTGCAATAAGTAAAGGATACTTACAACATATTTGAAATACTTAATGTACACCATAATACATATATGAAACAAATTCACTAACTTTAACAGTCTTAAAAGTAGAGGTAAACAAAAGAAAGAAAGAAGGAAGACATTTATTCGCTACACAATAGACAGAGACAAATGGAGTAAACATACAACAACAAATAATAGATGGTTTTATCACTAAAACGCTATCTGTTCCAGATAGACAAGCATTAACAGTTTTTGTAGCTTAATATATTAAAAACAACGGCTTCAAGCAATATAGTATCCCATATTTACTTCTCAAAGTTCATTGTTTTCGAGATATTTGGCAACAAAGTTGAACAATTGTAGGCCAAAAAACTGGTTTTCTGGCCATAACTTTGGTGTTAATTAGTTTAAAACGAAAACCGTTTTCCGTTTTTAGAGATGTCCTAGACGAACCTAAATATGTAGATTTCGTATATGCTAGATCTTTCAAGTCAATAGAGATACGAAATAAGTGTTTGTTTAGACAATGTTTAAAAAAATTATACAAAATGAAGTAGGTATTAATTTCTTTCTAAATCCGGTAGACCAAAATGGTGGTAAAATATTGAAGAACCGATAGCCGTTTGACTTATAATTCTATCTGTAGTACCCTTGTACTATGATATGATTCAAAACTGGTCAAAAATCGATGAAAACCGAGGTTTACCGGGTTTCTACCCGAGGGTAGCCCCTTTATCTTAAATATTGTCTCTTACAGGTCAGTACATGTGTGTACCTCAACAAAAAGATTGAGTACTGTGGTGGAGCCATTAGATGCCAGGTGTACGAGATGTGGTCACAGGGTGATAGAGTGGCCTGCGGTGTCATCACAGAGGACACCAAAATCGTCTTCAGATCCTCGACATCCATGGTTTATTTGTTTATTCAGATGTCCTCCGAAATGTGGGACTTTGATATACATGGGGATCTGTACTTTGAGAAGGCTGTGAATGGATTTCTTGCTGAGCTGTTTACGAAGTGGAAAGTAAGGATATAGTTTATACTTCAAAGAATTAATACTAATTATTATTTTAAGTAATTGAGTCAATCAACTATTACTGATTTATTCTGCCTTTTAGCCATGGGACAATTCTTCTGTTTTTTTTTTCACAATGATAACTGGTTTAAAGTGTCGATAAAACCCTACAATTTAGGGATTTAAATGCACGTCATGTCGGTTTTTAAATGTGACCTAGAAGACCATGGCAACTAGCTACAGTAAAAAGTTGATCCACCCATTTATTGTATGTTTTTCCTCAAATACAGTTTTTTAATATTCAAGTATGCAGTTGCCATAAATTAAAAACTCTATTGAAAATTTACTAGATTTGTACTCAATCAAAGTATTATAATGAAATGTATTTTTCTATATACCTAAGACAATTTTGAAACACTTATTTATTTAATTGACTCTGCCACAATATATAATCATAATCAGTAAATAATCCGAAAAACGTATGATGCTTACAGAAAAACGGAAGCAACCATGAAGTGACAATTGTGTTATTTTCAAGAACTTTCTATAAAGCGAAGTCTTTAGAAGAGTTTCCACAACACATGAAAGAATGCTTGCAGAAAGACTACAGGGGCAGATTTTACGAAGACTTTTACAGGTAACTGTGTCATAATAATGCTCAATTTAACCTTGTTAAAACCAATAAGGTAATGTTGCTTAATAGGTAGTAAACTTAGAGCATACATAACGCTCTAAGATAGTAAACGATCATACCATTGTAATAAAGCATAAATTACAAAATATAATTAAAATCATTAAATGATATAAACCTTGAAAGATTACAAAAAATATGATTTTTTTAGTGGTGAAAAGTAAATTGAAAGCTACCAAAAAATCTTAGGACCCTCTCCTGTTATGTTAACTAACTACTGTTTCACTCATGTGTATGAATTAAATGAAATATTTGCGACATATCGCCCCCTTCGGCCGCGCACGTAACCACAGCCTCGTAACTAAATTATCCACTAATATAACAAAAAATTTTGGATGTTTAGATGTTTGCCTCAATCACACTTTAACGGTTCTACCGATTGGGATGAAATTTTGCACGAATAGTTTATAGCCTGGATTAAAATATAAGTTTTTATCCCGGGCCCACGCAAACTAAGGCGCGGGCGGAAGCTTGTAGTACTTATATAAGTATTTTATGATGGGTAAGAGTGAACTGGCATCTTCTGGGTGAGCCAGATCCGTCATAGACCTTGTCTTAACATTCCATCAGGTTAGGCGCAAATCAAAAGTAATCTCCATTTTAATAAAAAAAATGAAGTCAAATGGAATTCAAACAATTCCATTGTTTGGTCGACGCGTGCTACCAAAAACGGTTAACACAACATAAAACGTTTATTGAATAATCAACTTGCGGCACGATAGATTTAAAAAAATTGAACCCAAATAATTTTCTACCATGAGGAAAGTCTCACTTGGCGGTTTCAAATCGCCAGTAATCGTAAGTTACGTTCGACCCATTCAGGGCCAAGAATCGCTACGCGCTACACTCGTAGCCGATCCCGTGGCTATCCTTGTATGTAGCGGAAAGCGACTACGGCGGTCTGGCGCATATTATGTGTCGTTATTGGCCCTGGATGGGTTAAAATCTGACTGTATGTTCTCCATTGGCTGACAGATGCCGGCGCCATATTTAACGTTAACCGGTCTGTGAAATGTGTTTTATGCATTCCTTGTCTGTTCTGGAGCTTCTTTCTACATTTACGTAGCATCAAACGGGATACTACTAATAAATCCACGACGGTTCTTCTTCAGGATGGGTGTTTTCACGGCAATGTCGCCAGAAGCACTGCCCGCGCGCGTTCCGACCGCCGCGCGGCCCGTGACGCACGCACCGATAGTATTATTAGTATTTTCTTCGTGGATATAGCGATATTTGATATTTTCTAAAGAGGATCTCCACATGACCTGTGTCATTTATTTTCTGTCAGAGTGGCGGTTCAAAATGAGCGGTACGAGGATTGGTCGAACGTGCTTCTTCAGCTCAGGAGACTTTTCACCGACTACCAGAAAATCGTTCTCCAATACCACGAGAGACCTAACATGGAGATACCAACTGCTATCAACTCCACCGCAGCACAGGGCAATTTCCTGGAGGTTCTTAACATGAGTTTAAATGGTGAGGATTCTATAATACGGGTGTAGACTCAAATTATATATTTCTCTGAAAGAAAGAAGGCAAAAAAATATGCCTTGTGACGAAAATCCCATTCAGATACATCAATGAATTACGAAGCTTGCTCGTTAGAGAGAGAAAACGCTCGCAGATAATGACGTCACAATCTGCGAGCGTCATAGGAAATGACAATCGTTTCATATCAAGGTGCGCTTTGCGGAAAACGAACAGAACATACCGCCTCTTAACTCTTTGAAGACTTATAATATAACTTTGTGATCATTTAACCTCTTGCGTTGCTTTTTTTCCATTTAATCCTTTTTCGAGAATAACAACATTATTGATTATTTTATTTAGTGTGTACACCCCGATTAGGTCAATCAATGATTTCTTGTTATTGTACTGTCACGGTTAGCCAGGAGAAATAATTTATAGTTCCTTAAAAAAAAAAGAAGACCGGGTTGCACTCCGGGAGTGCCGACAGAAATGAAAACTTGTAAATTACTTGAAAAAAAAAACTTGAATTATTTTAATTTTTGAAAAAATCCCCTTCTGTCGCGAGTTTAACTATTTTTCCCCATCCCACAAAGTGCACAGCGCCGCTAAAGAACTTTTCACTTCAAAAAATACATGGAAATCGAACATGCTTATATGACGGCTCATAAAAAATAAGGCTTTAAAACATCAACAAAACTATATTTAGTGGATTTGAACGCGGTGTGACCGTACCCCAACAATTTGAAAGGCACTATAGTTTTGATATGATAACTTGTTCAAAGGAAAAAAAAACTTTATAAACTTTTGCTTTCAGTATTTGAAAAACACTACCTAGACAGATGTTTCGATCGTACTGGTCAGCTCAGTGTCGTCATAACCCCCGGAGTCGGTGTATTCGAAGTGGACAGGGAACTAACCAATGTCACCAAACAACGAATCATAGACAACGGTGTTGGCAGCGACTTGGTCTGCGTCGGCGAACAGCCTTTACACGCTGTGCCACTCCTAAAGTTCCATAACAAAGACAACAATCTCAACTCTATAGACGACTACTCTATGCCCCATTGGATCAATTTGTCGTTTTACTCTACTAACAAGAAAGTGGCATACTCTAATTTTATTCCGAGAATTAAATTGCCGCCTCGAAAAAGTCAAGAGCCGCTGAAGAAGATGTATGAAGACGAGCGGAAAGGCAAACTGTTGAAGGAGGACGAATATATGCATAATTCTATATTTGATTATGATGCGTATGATGCGCAAGTCTTTCAACTGCCGCCGGCGCACAGCACATGGTAAGTTTCTTTTTCATTTACACATACTTTTATTCACAAATTTAGGTGTAGTTGAATGACGAAGGCGATTATACAACAAGTAAAAACTGCATTCAAAGATTTAAAACAAAGCCTTACACGGATAACTGGGAAGCGAGCGCAGAACTTTCCATTCCATTCAGATTTCGGGGTAATTAGAGAATCCCATAAAACATTCCATGTAAAAAAAGGCCAAGTCTCAAAAGTCTTCCACCGTAAAAAAAGTGTGATATTATCACGTAGAGGCAAGTCCTCAGGCATTGTTATTATACTTTATTTGCTAGCTGTAAGGTTTGTATAATTTCTATAGTTCTAGTCACTAACCGCATACAAAATTTAAAGTTTGTATGTGAGTTTGGGATCGTTCTTAAACTACTGGTTCGGATAATGGAATTTTAAAATATAGCTAACTAGGTATGTAATGCCCTCTTGGTCACTGAAAGTTTAGGCTTCTAGTCATGTCCACGATGAAGTCACAGAAGCGTCGATTTGGTTCGAATGGCTTCGAGAAAAGGATGGTACGGCTATGAAATAGTTATTTGTTATGCAAGGCTGCAAAGTTATTGTTTGGCGCAAGTGCTTCGTATTGAAAGCCGAGCTAGCGAAGGATTGTAAAATTGAACCATGAGCGAAGCGAATGGTTCAAAAGTACAATCCTGAGCATAGCGAGGCTTTCAAGGCACGAGACGCCAAACAATTTTGCTGCCGAGCGAAACACACAATTTTTCACCTCACCACCGCGAAGAAAATTGTAGGTAAGTAAATGTAATAGAAGTAATTTGAACCTTATACTCATTTTCAATAAAGGTTTGTTTACATCTCATCAAGATCTAGCATTTTATAATTATTAAAATGTAACATAAATATGTTTGCATCTTTAAATAACCTCACGCTTACCTACACAAAAAAGTCAAAGTATTGGTGGGTAATCACGGTTTAAACTAAGACTTAAATATCATACCACTTTTTCCGCTAACTTAGCAGGCATCAAAATTCCTATATGTATATCTTCTGCATTTAAAATCTATAATTCTATAAATAACCAACATTATTTACTGTCTGTGGCTTTAGAACAAAACAAAATTAAATGTATATGAGTTTTTTCTTAAATTAACTTTTCAAACGGTGCGTTCCAAATTTGGAAAACGCGAAATTTTTAGAAAAATAAAACGACATTTTAATAGTTATTTGTTATGCAAGGCTGCAAAGTTGTTGTTTGGCGCAAGTGCTTAGTATTGAAAGCCGAGCTAGCGAAGGATTGTAAAATTGAACCATGAGCGAAGCGAATGGTTCAAAAGTACAATCCTGAGCATAGCGAGGCTTTCAAGGCACGAGACGCCAAACAATTTTGCTGCCGAGCGAAACACACAATTTTTCACCTCACCACCGCGAGGAAAATTGTAGGTAAGTAAATGTAATAGAAGTAATTTGGACCTTATACTCATTTTCAATAAAGGTTTGTTTACATCTCATCAAGATCTAGCATTTTATAATTATTAAAATGTAACATAAATATGTTTGCATCTTTAAATAACCTCACGCTTACCTACACAAAAAAGTCAAAGTATTGGTGGGTAATCACGGTTTAAACTAAGACTTAAATATCATACCACTTTTTCCGCTAACTTAGCAGGCATCAAAATTCCTATATGTATATCTTCTGCATTTAAAATCTATAATTCTATAAATAACCAACATTATTTACTGTCTGTGGCTTTAGAACAAAACAAAATTAAATGTATATGAGTTTTTTCTTAAATTAACTTTTCAAACGGTGCGTTCCAAATTTGGAAAACGCGAAATTTTTAGAAAAATAAAACGACATTTTAATAGTTATTTGTTATGCAAGGCTGTCAGTTGTTGTTTGGCGCAAGTGCTTAGTATTGAAAGCCGAGCTAGCGAAGGATTGTAAAATTGAACCATGAGCGAAGCGAATGGTTCAAAAGTACAATCCTGAGCATAGCGAGGCTTTCAAGGCACGAGACGCCAAACAATTTTGCTGCCGAGCGAAACACACAATTTTTCACTTCACCACCGCGAGGAAAATTGTAGGTTGTAAGTAAATGTAATGGAAGTAATTTGGACCTTATACTCATTTTCAATAAAGGTTTGTTTACATCTCATCAAGATCTAGCATTTTATTTTATAATTATCAAATGAAACATAAATATTTTTGAATCTTTAAATAACCTCACGCTTACCTACATTAAAAAAGTCAAAGTATTTTTGGGTACTCACGGTACTCACGGTTTGAACTAAGACTCAAATACGCTTATTTCACTTATTCCGCTAACTTAGCAGGCATCAAAATTCATATATTTATTTATTTTATTTATTTATTTATACAGGAAGATCATCAGCTTAAATATTACACAGTAGCTTAAACCAGTAGTGACAGTGAGCTAATAACAGATCCTCACCAATAGCGTGATGAATGTGTAAAAAATAAGTGAGCAAAAACCAAACGAAAACACAGCGCTTTTGCGTCTTGACACGGCTACATAATTTAAGTACTTATATCTAAATAGACTAAAAAGAAGAGTTACCTACCTAAACCGTTTCCCTACCTCTACCGAAAAATTGACGAGATAAGCGTCGTCTTACTAAAGGAATATACCGGGTGGAAAGGCACGACGATCCTTTCCGCAAAGGGGGGTTAGTTTAAGTGATGGAGAATCCATTCGTAATGTTTAGATTTTTTTACGATCAATTAGTAATAATATAAAAATTAATAAATGTTCTTCTTAGTGACAACCCTACTATTACTACGTACTAATAATTGTTTATACGTATTGATAAACGTCACTGACCCTTGTGTAATTGTTAAAATGTTACTGACCCTAATGAGGGTTGTCACTTGCAGTATTTTGCATTAAAAGTTAACTGCCTATAACTTCAAAACGGTTATGAATATGAGCCTAGTTTCTTTAGAGGAAATACTGTACTCAGTCTAAACAATCCCCCTTTTGCGGAAAGGATCGTCGTGCCTTTCCACCCGGTATATGTATATGTTCTGCACTAAAATCTATAAGTAACCACCATTAATTTGGTTTTACTGTCTGTGGCTTTAGAACAAAACAAAATTAAATGTATATGAGTCTTTTCTTATTAACTTTTCAAACGGTGCGTTCCAAATTTGGAAAAAGCGAAATTTTTAGTAAAATAAAACGACATTTTAAAATTATTTATTCGTATTTTATCCTTATAAGTCAGTCTAAATGTTAATATTTCGTATGTTCCTACTTAATTAAGAGAGAATAAGTATTATTTATTATATTTTATCAAAATAATAACAATTTATTATTGGCATAACACCATCAGTTTCTGAACGCACCTCTCATTCTGTATAGAAAAAAGTTGGGTCTCGCGATCGACCGTCACGTTCCAAATTCAAAAACTCTTTCCACGCTAGCGGATAAAATGGACTTTTGGGCGCAGATTTTGAGCGATAAAGCAAGCCTTTTCGAGCCGGTGAGGTGAAAAATTATTTATTCGTATTTTATCCTTATAAGTCGGTCTAAATGTTATGTTAATATTTCGAATGTACCTACTTAATTAAGAGAGAATAAGTATTATTAATTTTATTTTATCAAAATAATAACTATTTATTATTTGGCATAACACCATCAGTTTCTGAACGCACCTCTCATTCTGTATAGAAAAAAGTTGGCTCTCGCGATCGACCGTCACGTTCCAAATTCAAAAACTCTTTCCACGCTAGCGGATAAAATGGACTTTTGGACGCAGATTTTCAGCGATAAAGCAAGCCTTTTCGAGCCGATGAGGTGAAAAAAATATTTCATTTTATGTTTTATCAGCTAGTTAATAATAAATTCAATCTTGTATGCTGGTCAAATAATTTGACGAAAAGCTTATTTTGATTGCCACCACCATCCTTAATAAACCGTTTAGACAGAGATACAACTTTCTCACTTTAGTAATGATTTCTTATCAAATTGCACTCAGTTAGTAATTCGCTAGGCGCATTGATGCACCTTTCCACGCCACCACATGAATTATAATCCGTACATTCTGACCTGTTTACCATACACACATTTATACAATTCATATTCATTTATTATTAAAAACGTATTCTACAGAAAAATGGCTTACTACTAAAATATTATATTAAGGCATACATTTTTGCGAGAGCCTGAACTAGGCTAACCTGTGTTTCAGGCGGTAGGGAAGATCAGTATATTTTAAACATACGTGCAAACCATAAAAATCTACGTTTAAATACATTACAAAACTTACAATACAATACAATACAAATACTCTTTATTGCACACCTCAAAACATGAAACAAATAGACCTAACAACTTATTACAAAATAGGTGTAACTTAATAACTATACAAAGCACAGAACTATATCAAGATAGAAGGAAAGAGTGTATGTACTTCGCGTGGCGAAAAGAAGCCGAGACGGCTTCTTTGCTCGCCGCGAACATTAGTCCGCTCCCGACCGCGGCCCGCGTGCGACGTCAGGTTAAAAAAACAAAATGACTCGTTGTGCGATAGTGAATTGTTCGAACACCTCCGATAAAGGTGAGGCAGTTAATCGTGGGATTTCCTTTCATCGGTTAGTACTACTTGTCCTAAAATACCTGTGAATAATTAAAAAAACAATTTATTTATTGCTCTGTATTATCTTCATCAACACAAATTGTGTCCAACGCTAGTTTTCCATTGCGGCTTTAATTTGACGAGACAGACTTGGCGTGCGTTCAAAACCAGCGATGTAAATCTAAGCTATTCAAACTGTCGAGTTGCGTTCCAGGTCGATTTCTCATTTTTTCTGTCAAACGTAAGAATGGTGATGTACCACATTGCTGTACGCTGCGATTTTCTTACTCGATTAAAATCGAATTTGAAACCAGAGGAAATGATAATTACGTTTTTATATTATTATGTAGCTATATAATGTAGGTTACGTAGTGAAAAGCAATAGTACATTACGTAACTAGGGTGGTGAATTCGTGAATGCCCCAGATCGCAGGTGTTTGTGGCCCGAACCGAAGGTGAGGGCTATAAATATGCGCTCTGAGCACCGCCCGTGTTGAGTACAAAATTTTACGTCTTCACCTGGCCACAATGCGAGTTTTCCTGTACGCGCAGCGTACAGTAAAACTCGCATTATGGCCAGGTGTGACGTAAATATTATTAGCAAACAGGTTATGGTTGCTTCTATATTGCAATTTTATTTCAGTTACCCGAATGATCGTCTGGTTAAAAATAAATGGATTGAAGCAACGGGTCGTAAACAATGGTTTCCAAAAATTTTATATTTGTTCAGTTCATTTCCACGAAGACTCCTTTACTGGCCCATCGAAGTACCGACGACTGATCAGTAAAGCTTATCCTCTTTGACGACCGCTTTAGCCTAGTTGGTAGTGACCCTGCCTACGAAGCAAGAGGTCCTGGGTTCGAATCCCGGTAAGGGCAAACATTTATGTGATGAGAATGAATATTTGTTTCTGAGTCATGGATATTTTCTATGTATTTAAGTATTTATATCCATTATATATATCGTCGTCTAGTACCCATAACACAAGCCTTACTGAGCTTACTATGGGACTAGGTCGATTTGTGTATGATTGTCCCCTTATATTTATTTATTTATTTATTTATTTATTTATTTTTATCCGACTATTGATGTAGTGATGATGTCAAATGATGAAAAGGTACCTACACATTATTTACATAAGGATAAAATATATTATTTAAAAAAATGTGACCAACCGGTTTTCAATTCAACCAAGCGCCACCAAGTTTAGCACACGCTAAACAAATGAAATCGCACAAAACTCGAAATAGATGATCTTGACAGCATATTTTTTTCTTGGTCTGAGGCCGTGTTCTAATCGGGCCTTTACGCATAAAGTTCAGACTGCGGGAAACGCCTTGCGCCGTTCCAACCCTCGTTTCGAAGCGAGCAGGAACGTAAGCAATCCCATCAGAATTTTTTTCAGGATGCGGAGTGGACATACTAAAAGTCTTGAGTTCTTTCCTTCTGTTCTGTAAAAAAAAAAGCCAAGAACTTTTTAAGACTATTTATCATTTCCTCTGTTGAATCTAATTTTCATTTCCTCTGTCGGTTCTTATCGATATTTTGAATCGATACAAAATAAACCTACAAGTTATTTCAACTACCGCGTGCGAATCGATGTTGACGAATCGATGTCGCGCGGCTTATGTTTCCCGTCACTAAATTACGCTCGTGACGTCAAAATATTACCTACGCAAAATGTTACACGCTCGGTTCCCATACTAATCGACGCGGACTTTCCTTCTATCTTGATATAGTTCTGTGATACAAAGTATTTATTTTATTTCCATAAATCAGGATTCATTTAAGCACAATAAATAGGTTCTCTGTGTCTTCGTACGACATTTTTTGAAGGGCATCTCGAAGAGTTTTCTTACATTTAGTATAAATGAGCCAGTATAGATCTAACTTGGCATTTAACCTGTTGTAAAGGAACGGACCCAAGAAAACGTAAAATCTGGAGGAGAATACACATTTTCTATGAGGATTTTGGAGGCAAACAATATCTTTTCGTCTTTTTCTACCGTGTTCAGCGTTGTACGGGATTGCGGAGGATACAATGGATACAATGAATTCATAAAAACACTTTCTTAGTGCCCTCTTTCCGCTCTTTTCCCTTGAAGAATATGTGTTCCAAATTACTTGTTTTATCTTTAGCAGTCTAGGCTGTGCGTTGTCGGTTACCAATTTTATATATATGTAATCTTTATTCAAGACAACTGAGGTCCACAGTGTTGTTAATACATACTTATCCTAGGTTAGTTATCTTATACATTAAATTAAAAAAAATACACAGGGTGTCTATCATGGGACGGCCGCGGCATACTCTCCATTTTTCTCGCACTGTACCTCTTGTTCTAAGTGTTCTAATAAAAGAGAGACGGATAGTGCGAGAAAAAACGAGAGAGCTCGCGCGCCGTCGCTTGATAGCCGTGCTGGTGGGACCAAGTTCATTGTATGAATTAAGCAAACGCTTAGTTGACACATTAACCTTGCTCAGACTGAGGGTCTATTAATGCCGACACCCAGTACCTTCGCAAAAGACTGTCGTGTGTGTCGTCCAACATGTTTAGTATGGTGTTGGGACTGCCCTGGATTCTGCTTGGGATTGAAACGATTTTTTGTTGCGCATTATGCCGTGGAAACCATTTTCGCGGGCACTGGCAAACATGCTTGACGCGCTATAGAACCTAGGCAGTCCCATAAGCACCCTAAACACGTTATTATAGAGGACCCGCAAGGCGTTAATTGTTCGTTGAGTGTAACTAACCCACGGGCCGCTTGTGTAAAACGATTGGCAAAAAGATTTGAACAAAGTTCTCTTCACTTCTGCTGTAAAATGCACATACCTACGGGCCAGCATGTTCCCTCGAACCGCCAACGCCCTGCGTTCCCTCACTATGTCACTGTCGTCCTTCAAGTCACTTCTTACAATATGGTCCAGATATATAAACTGGTCAAATTTCGCCAACACATTTCCTCATAGCCTTATAGGTGGCACATAGGAGGGCATGCCTCGCTCCGCAAAAAGCTTAACCTCGCGTTTTGTGCTATTACATTTAAGCCCGTGTGATCGGCATAGGTTTCACAGGGGTGCAGCAAGTCTCTTAGTGCACAGATAACTGATGTCATGATAGATTAATAGAGCATGTGATTAATGGTTGTCAATCACAATCACAGAAAAGTGCAGTATTAATACTGACTTACTAAGGGAGACTGATACAAGATAGTCCTATAGCAATTAGCAATGCAAGGAGGTGATGTTAGAAAAAATAAAACCGATTCTATGAGCTTTCCGTTTGGCAGAGCTTGCAGATTACCAGAGGTGCTATTCAGGGTCGTGAATTCTATATCTATAAGTCTATTCTATAACTACCTGCCGTGCAATCTAGACCACGTCTTTTGCTACTAAGTCTTATTCTTTGATAATAGAAACCTCATCAATAAAATTGGTGCGATTGGGTTGATGTAAACAATAAACATTAAGAACTCCCCATCGGCACACAAACCTCTCCAAGGTTTTGCCTAGCTGGGCGTTGTAATAATAATCCATTGTTTTTGTCTTATTCAATAAATTAAAAAAAAGCATCATTTCGCCGATTATGAAAAAAGTGAATCGAATACGAGGGCTGCCTTTTAATGGCCCGCGAGCTAGCAACAGATTTTCGTGACCAATCGACCCCCGTGCGATAACTTGTGAGAAGTTTCAGAATGTTGTATCACGAAGCCACGTGCACGTCAGCTGCGGCTCCGTCGGGGGGTTGACCAGCAGCAGCCTCCCAAATACGTAAGAAAAAGAAGAAAATTTTGCAATTTACCCTCTATTCATTTTATCATCAAATGATGGTTAATCCATCAATGCCCTTTGCCACAAACGAACAACCAATTTTAATGAAGTGCTCCGTGAGCGTATGACTTTGGTCGTTTTGGCTGATCTTGGAAGACCCAGACAGTTGATTGCTGCTTGGAATCTGGGTCGTAAGCATATATCCAAGACCCAAGACTCGTCACCACTTTAATTTAATCGTATGGCATACATTATGGCCTTTAAAGTTTGTCACTCTTTAGTACCACCCAGGGGACACGTGCGTTGTGATAGGTAGCTCCTGTGGATGCAAGTAACAGTTGTCACCACTAACCATATCATAAAGGTGTTTTGACTCTCTGTTTTTTGGTCCTCGCTAAGCAAATGTAATACGAGTGAGTGGTACGGCGGAAATAGGCCAATATTGATAGAAGTCGTGGACGCGTCTTCTATATACCTAAACCTGGTATGGATGTGTTCCTTGTTGTCTCCAGAGTACAAATCTACCGGTTTTAGTTAAGAGAGAAGAGGACGGACATAGCTGTGACGTCATAAAAATAGCGGCCGACGGCGACGGTCATCGATTTTTGTTCAAATCTCGGATTCTAGTTGTCTGATCGGTTCATGTGAGTCATTTGCAAGCATATTAAATGTGCTATAATTCATTCCTTGAGTTCTGTAACGTTCATTCAACCGTTTGTAAAATAATAAAAAATAGAACTTTTTACCTTAGACGTTTTGCTTTCTTACCATCATAATTCGAGAAAGAGATACTTTAGCGTGATAAATGTTATTATATAAAATATCAAACATTTTATTAGATTTCCAATAATATGCAATTTGTTGTCGTTAAATAATAAACATGTCATTTATGGCCAATTCCGTAACGCAAGTCCGCGGCAACCGGCATGCTGCGTATGATTGAAATACTATGATGAGAGGTCAATTTCGGTGTCCCAAATGAAAAGTACTGTTGTTTCTATTGGTGTTGATGTTGTTGTTGTTGCCCTAGGCCATCCCCGTGGTGCTTAGGGCGGTGCGTTAGAAATTATCGCGTGCTTTGAAACTAGATTAAGAAACAATAAGGTCTAGCTGATTTTCAGATATATAAAATAAAAATAACAAATAAAATAAATAAAGTTTTATTTTCAGGCATAAAACGCCCATATCACGTATCAAATACGATAAAAAAAAGTAAAGTAAAGTAAAATAAAAAATAATTATTATTTAAATTCTTAAATTCTAAAACAACTACTTTTTGTTATTTTTCTGGTGAACAGAAAGCCAGTACCTAAAGATAGGGGTGTTCATATCGTGATATGCGTTATCAACGATAGTATTCCGTGAGCGTCGCATTCCCTCCCAGAAGGAGGCAATGCGGGCGCGGATGACGGCGAAGAAGTCGGGGACTCCGGCTTCAGCGAACATGGAGGAGGCACTGCACGAACGCGGCAGCCCCATCAGAGCCCTAAATATATTATTATACTGAACCCTGATGGAGCTGTACGCTTTCCTGCCGTGTCTTACCCACAGTTGACAGGTGTAGAAGGAAAGACAGTATGCGTTGAATAGCGTATACTTGACCTGCCTGCTACACCTGGCAAACCTTCGGGCAATCATGTTCCCTAGTACTCCCTTAAGTCTTCGTTCAGTATATGGCCTAGATATTTGAACTGCCGCACAACACGAACTGCCTCGCCATTCAGCCTTACCTCAGGCAAATTATCCGGGCCCCTTCCTGACTTAAAAACCATGAGTTCGGTCTTGGCCACGTTGTACATCAGTCCGTGCGAGTTTATATAACTCTCACAAAATGATACCAACTTTCTTAGGCCCTTAATGGAGGGGCTCAGCAGCACCATATCGTCAGCGTAGCTAAGGCTGTTGACACAAACGTCACCCACGTGATTGTTCATCTGATTTTATCGATACACGATTGCTTAAAATTTCCTCTATAGAAAAAATCCAAAGTTTGGTCTGTATTTTCCTTTTTTTACTAACCCTACTCTAACGATATATTATTTTACGTCACAATCAAGTTAATACTATAGTATTTTACATACATACATACATACATACATTCACGCCTTTATTCCCAAAAGGGGTAGGCAGAGCACATGAAACGTAATATGTTCCAGCGCCACTTTTAGCATAAATGTGGGTATATAATATCGACAAAATGTGATATTGCAGTGATAGGTTGCTAGCCCATCGCCCACAACACACTTCAACCCTGGTCCCTTAGTCGACTTTTACGACACCCACGGGAAGAAAGGGGGTGGTGAAATTCTAACCCGACACCACACGGGTATAGTATTATAACTTATTTTATTTACAGTATTTTAACTCATCTAAAATCTCACTTTATGAAATTTTAATAAAACTTCACCAAGTTAGGTATTTATGGAGTCCACAACAGCCATTCCCGAAGAGTGTTACATCTCTTTTTCTCGTGGGCGGAAGGCATCAGCGTGTTTCTGTCTAGGGGGCGTGTACGACTCAAATCAAGGCATCCCCTTAAGGCCTTCATAAGCTCCCGCCACGCCTTCCTGTGTGTTCCTGTAATCGAATTAATAAATATTGTGTTTTAGGGGATGCCTTGATTTGAGTCGTACACGCCCGTAGACAGATAAATATGTTTCAATAAAAAGGCATTTTAAATTCATGACTTCTTTGACTGTAGGCCGCAATTAAGCTTTCACCAAAATCCAGCCCGAGAACTAGGACCCAAACTGGCAACAAGGCCACTCTTGCCGTAGGTATCCCACGCCCGCGCATACTTCATTTCATTCGAGTGCAAGTTGCGGTTGAATTTGGAGACAATTTGCACGTGGTGATTCATTAACTTTCTAGCAACAGCCATTTGTAAACATATTTTTTCTCTGGAGATGCGTATATTTATATATAATTTGTCGACTGATATTTGTTGCAAATTATGGAGCTCCATAGTTCAGCAGCTGCAAGTCGTTGCAGTTTTTCAGGCAACAAGTTCGAACAGACCAACACGGCCCGAAGGCGAGCGGTGAGGCTCGCGGGGCCCAAGGCCCGGAGCGTCCCTCCAGAGCGTGCTCTTCAAGCGAGTACTAAGGCCGAAGACCCCGAAGGGCGAGCTCACGCGGACATTTTACTACTCCTAAGTGCATTACAAACAAACCTGAGTGCCGAAGGAGTGAAGTGTACCTTCAAAGCGGGCTGTCCACGCAAGCCAGAGGGCCAAAGGCCCGAAGGTTGGGCCCACGTGGACACTTTACTTCTCCTAACTGACCTACAAGCAAACCTGAGGGCCGAAGGAGAGCAGCATGGCACGCGAGGCGGCAGGCCGAGCTCTGCGTAGGGTCGAAGGTCCGAAGCGTTCCTTCAGAGCGAGCTCTACACGCAAGCCAGAGGGCGAAAGGGCTGAAAGGCGGGCCCACGCGGACACTTTGTTACTCCTAAGTGCCTTACAAGCGAATGTAAGGGCCGAAGGCCCGAACCGTCCCTTCAGAGCGCGCTCTCAACGTGAGTCCGAGGGCCAAAGGCCGAAAGCGACCCTTCAGAGTGCGCTCTCGGATACTCTACTCCTGAATGTGTTACAAGCGAACCTGAAGGTCGAAGGCATGCACGCGAGGAGGCAGGCCGAGCTCTGCGTAGGGCCGCAGGTCTGAAGCGTTCCTTCAGAGCGAGCTCTCCACGAAAGCCAGAGGGCCAAAGGCCTGAAAGACGGGCCCACGCGGACACTTTGTTACTCCTAAGTGCCTTACAAGCGAATCTAAGGGCCGAAGGCCCGAACCGTCCCTTCAGAGCGCGCTCTCAACGTGAGTCCGAGGGCCAAAGGCCGGAAGCGACCCTTCAGAGTGCGCTCTCGGATACTCTACTCCTGAATGTGTGACAAGCGAACCTGAAGGTCGAAGGCATGCACGCGAGGAGGCAGGCTGAGCTCTGCGTAGGGCCGCAGTTCTGAAGCGTCCCTTCAGAGCGCGCTCTCCACGCGAGCCTGCGCGGACAACTTGAGGACCGAAGGCCCGAAAGAGAGCGGCATGGTAAGCGAGGCGGCTGGGTGAGCTCTGCGTAGGGCCGCAGGTCTGAAGCGTCCCTTCAGAGCGCGCTCTCCACGCGAGCTTGCGCGGACAACTTGAGGGCCGAAGACCCGAAAGAGAGCGGCATGGTAAGCGAGGCGGCAGGCCGAGCTCTGCGTATAGGGACGACGGTCTGTAGCGTCCCTTCAGGGCGCGCTCTTGGACACCATACCCGCCGAGTGTTTTACAAGCGAACCTGAGGGCCAAAGGCCCGTACGGCAAGCCAATGCGGCCACGCACTACCCTTACTCTATCACATAGGTACAAGACTCAAACACTCACCAAGCGGACACACACTCGGTGCGTGCAACGTTTCAGTTACAAATCTTTCTCCTGCTTTTCCTATAGCAGTTTTTCACTTCTCTTTTGCGAGGAAATGCATAACCAAAACAAGTCAGATTTGGAAAGTACAAGTCAAAGTACAACACGGGTAACCTCGGGCAAAAACTAGTCCTACTAATATTATAAATGCAAAAAAAAGTTTGGATGTTTGATGTTTAGATGTTTGTTACGCAACCACGCTTACACGGCTCAACTGATTTGGATGTAAACTAGACAAATTTTACATCAATCTCACTTGTCAGCCATAAGAAGACGTAAAATTGTGTGGGGGGGGTGAAAAAGTACGCTTCAGAGCACTCGCCTCGCCTTCGGCTCGGGCTACAAAGTTCCTAAGTTGGCCTTTATTTTAGTGCTTTAGTTTAGGTGCGTATCATGAACGTCTGACTCGTATTATTACTCAGAATACAAAAAAAAGAGTTTCTAAAGACGCGATGTGACGCCAGCGAACGCTAGCAGAGTCGAGCGTGGTGATAGTTAATCGGTGCGTAATTCACAAAATGTATTATTACTTAGTTATTTATTAGTGTAAACCAACAAAATCTATATTTTCGTAAAGCTCATAAAATTACCTATCTTTTTCATATGAACTTTCATTACGCTAAGGATATTATTTATTGAGTTACAAGCATGTTTTATCAGTACTAGTTCACACGCGCGGGGTCAAATAATCATATTTTTTCTAATAATTAAAAAACTGTTGATTGTACGTCATAGCGTTCAGGAAATCAATTATAGTAAGTTTAATATGCTTTCAAATGACACCTCACACGAAGCAATCACTAAAATAGAACCCGAGATTTGAACAAAAATCGTCACAGCTATGTCCGTCCCCCTCTCCTTTAGCTAAAACCGGCAAATTCGCACCCTGGCGACAACAAGGAACACATCCATACCAGTTTTAGGTAGGTATATAGAAGAGAAGTCCACGAAAATCATGAAGGAGACGACTTTTTGCGATTTTGCCACCGTATTTGTATCCAACGACGAGAGATATTTTTTTTTTCGCCGAGTTCTTCGTACAGGATTTTCTGGATCCCTGAAATGCCCACGGATGCCTCTATTTCAAGGTATGTCACATGACGAGCTTCGACGATTAGTTGCCGCACGGCGTCGACATTCTCTTGCGTCATGGCGGTTTTTGGACGACCTTCACGTGACTTTTCACTGAGGCTTGAGTGCCTACGTTGAAATTCTAAATACCAGCGTTCTACTGTCCTAAGACATGGTGCTGCATCACTAAACACAGAAGTGATCTCTTCAAAGCACTGAAGTCGAGTTAATACCCTTTGAAAGTTTTCCTTTGATATTTCCATTTTTAGTAACAACCGACTTGTCACCTTTGAACAGGCGTTACAATAAAACTATTCGACCAATTAAAAACATTATTTTGTTTTTGAATTCTAAATTCAAAAAGATGAAAACGCCATGTGTTTTTTTTTAATAATCGCGGGAGGTTTGCAAACGATATGTCGCTTGCAAACCTCCCGCGATTATTTAAAAGTTAAAGTTAAGTTATGACTTAAAAGGCAGCCCTCATAATTGAAAATGAATACCCTCTCCGTTTTATGCTGACTCTCCCGACGTATGGAACAAGTCTCATATAACAATATACCTAATTAAGGCCGAGTATCCATCAGAACTGTGCCAAGCAGCGGGCGGTGCTGTGTGAGAAAAAGATCCTCCAATAGCATCGCTAGCCTCGCTCACGTGTCTCTTTTTATTAGTGTTTTGTTTCCTTTCACACCGCTTCGCTACCTAGCATAGATCTGGTGGATACTCACCCTCAGGATACTGGGTACTGGAATAGGTGGAATAACAAAAAGCGTTTCGGATGCTTCATTTTATTATACATAAAACACGACAATTCATTTGTTACACGGACATTATGGTCGCACTACACTTGGGAGTTTCTGTTCGCGTTGCGTCGTTGCCTCTCTTTCATTTGCCGTAGGAAGGAATAAGATGCAACACGAATATTTGGGCAAATACCGCCAAGTGGCGTGCCACCATTAAACAATGCATTATCGATGCGGGTATTTTCTGTATCATACCTAGTTCAATGTTATTTGCTTCCATATGCGTAGATACATTAGCTGCAGTATGCGCTTAAAACTATTTGAGTTTTTTTTTTCTATACTATGTAACAAAAAAGAAGGCTCAGCCCGCTAGGCGGGCAGTAGTATAACCCTACAGGCCTAAATAGTGAGTTCTGTCACTGTCTGGTGTATTGTTCCATTTTTAGAGTCTGTTTAAAGAAAGTTGAACCCACTAAACTCAATTACGCGGCAACACTGTTGATCAAAATGTATGCGTATGACGTTTAGTGTTGCCGCGTAATTCAGTTTAGTGGGTTCAACTTTCGTTAGACAGACTCTAGTCCGGTTGCCAAAATGTTAAGGCGCCGTAGGTTCAGCTAAGTTAAGCGAACAGTGTTTTTGAAACAATATTAAAAAAATACGAATACTAATCTTGAGGCTTTTCTGCAGGGAAATCAGTGTTTAGAAACATGATTAAGCATTTTTCGCTCGATAGAAAAAAATCACGAACATAGCTCTAAAAAGGTCTTAATACACTTAAAATATTTGTTACAAATTACGAACAAAAGCTAAAGCTAAAACATGATTTCCGCGCTTCCGAGCACGCACTTCCATCTTGCTCAGGCTTATGCTCAGTGAGATAGAGAAAAAAGCTAGAAAGAGTAGAAGAGTAGAAGTAGAGAGTAATTGTCCTAATAAATGTTTCGCAAAAGATACATTTACCTCGATTTACTTTTAAGAACAACCGCTGTGACTTAGTTTGACAGAAGTATTACGACTTTATTTGTAACTAACTTTAAATGGTCGGTAATATAAAGGTAATATGAGAGATATTGGATATAATTATTTTTATCTAAATATTAGAATATAATTGCATAGAATTAAAACATAAAAACACATTAAACAGAAAAATAAAAACTAGATCTAGTATATCTGTGCTACTGTGTAGATATTACTAGCTGTGTACACTGTGAATTGCTTGCTGGCTCCTCCGACGTTGGCAAAATCTACTACAAAAGCTTTGCCATTTACATCATAATTGACTCCATCGCTCATTTTTGCTACTCTGTAAAAGTTAGGAACTTTTATTGTTATTGTATTGTTTGACTGCGTCGGATCGGACAATACATAAGTATGTTTGTTCCCCTCAGTTTGCCTCATTAAAGACACAGGTTTATCGCTGCTTATTTCCGCGAGAGTAGCGCCTCCTTCCTTCCAAATATTAATGCCTAAGTAACCTTCGTCTGCTAACTCTACAGCTTGGATATCAGCAGTATTGGCTAGAATATTAACAGCTTGACTATTGATGTATTTAGTTAACTTAGACTGATTGATTCCCGGCAATATCACATATGCATACTTTGCATCAACTGGGCTTTTTCCATGATTTATTATAAATTTTCGATACTCACCAGTATAAATCTTATTACTTGGAAAAAGTTCGTTTATATCTTTATAGGTTCCACTTCGTGTGTCCGTAATAACATCTACCTTTTCTGAAGAAAGGAAATAATAACCAATCGATGACTGTAGATCACTTGATTTCAATAATAACCAGTCTACATCTATTGTTTGTTTATCTGCATTAATTTCTCCGTAATTAGACATAACTTTATAATCGTGTGAATTGTTTAACAACCGATTTTCTACAATTGTTTCAATTGATGATGTTGTGTTCCCTGTTATTCCTGCGCCCAATGCTACAATTTTCCCATCCACTATAAACCATGATTTCTTGCCTTTAAGGTCCATATTTTTAAATCCTGCTTTATTCAATGCCATTCCTACCACCGCCTGGTTGTCGTAGGCCACGCCGCCGACCCACTTCTCCTTAGAGGGGTAATTGCCAAAATCAGAGCGATCATTTTCTAGGGGTCTAGTATCGACTGTTGTTCCTGGAATCCTATACGGATCGACGGTCGGCCAATAGGTATCACTGAACTGAATTCCGTCGTCATTGTATAGATAGATTGCGCCGTCAGCGGTGTGCCATCCACGTTGGTTCTCGTTGTTCCCAGCCTCGAATGCCGAAATACGGTTGGAGTATAAACTTATACCTAACATATAACCAGAAGTGCGCTGTACAAAACGATCCATCGATGCATACATTTTAGTTCCAACAAATGGCAACTTATCGAATCTTATGGTAGCATCATTCAATAAATCGATCGTTAATTGCAAATCATTGTAGTTTCTTGCATTTGTTGTGTAATAATCTCGATTTTGACCCATCCAGTATTTAATAGCTGCTTTAATATTTTTCACACTTTTAGATGTTGCTCCTTTAGATACAGTTAGTAAACTGTACATAATAGCTGATCCGTATTCAGTTTTAGAATTAGGAGGTGCTCTAGAATTAGAACGATCCTTGACTGGTGCTATCATTTCACCCCGATAGAAAAGCGGTAAGAATACATGTTCTAATGAGTCAAGAAAGGGTTGTACGTCGTCGGGATCCATTTCAAATTCAGAATCTTGTGTAACTGCTAGAATCGTACCCATATAGCGCAGTAAACGATCACCGCACTGACCGGTATACGGAATATTTTGATGATAAACAAAGGACCCGTCTTGGTAAAATCCGTTACCTTTAGTCACCACCTTCGTTAGTTCTTCAATACTGTCTAATGAAAATGATATTTTCGTTTCGTTTTTCTGTAATATACCCAAACCTAGAAGGGCTCTCGCTAATTCCGTTTTTTGCGGCCCTTTTAATACGTCATATGGACAGGATGCCAAATCAACGACGTCATACTGACCCCTACCATATAAACGGCGAGCATGCTGAACATATGCACTCATAATATTTGTGTATCGTTGTATTTTTACTAATGGTAGCTCGTCTTTGATGATCATCAGAATGTCAATGAAGTATTCTGGGATTCCAACTTGCCAGTCCCACCAGTTTCCGTAATATTTTTGTCCGTCGTATCTGTCTTGTTCTGGCATCGTCAAGAAATCTAAACCATCCTTCACTACTGTGAGGATTCTTGGATCTTTATAGTATTTTGTTCCATATGTCCCGTATGCTAAAGTCAGGATACTCAATTTCTGAAACTGTGTGGTTAAATCTGCTGAAAATGTATCTCCGGATTTCATTGGCCATAGATGATATCTGTTTGTATTTTTGTCACATGTTTGGTATAAAAATTCGGCCCGTGAAGACAAATTAGAAACGTATTTGTAGACATCAGGATTCGTTTCGTCAATTTCCGCAGGTACTAAGAGAGCGAGCCATTTTACTTTTAAGTCTTCAAATTCGTCTGTCTGCGATGATTTGATTGATTTTAGCTTAGGTCCTTTAATGGCGACTGCTATATATGCTGCTATATATGATGGTATATGTGGTGGTATTTTCGTTACTCCCTTGTCATTTTCGTTTGTCATATGAGTAATCTGAAAATGACATAATTAAATTAGATGATAGGGACTTATAAAATTTTCATATTCTGGAAACCATCGCGGTCCCTAATTACGTATGTCTAAAGTCACTTACCATAGCAAAATTGCCCTAAACGTGCACCTTATTATATCAAGATTATTCATATCCCTTTCCCGTTCTGCCTTATAGCTTGCAGTCCGCCACGCAGGACCGTCTAGGTGCGGCGTAGTGGATGGAGTATTAATATAATATTAATTTGCACTACGTTAGTAGACACTGACATAGGTAGGTACGCCAAGTCATTAAAAAAACTTTTTACGTATTCCCTTTCATGCATATTTTTAGGACCCCTAATGAGTAATGACCAAAAATCCT
Organism: Epinotia demarniana; assembly: GCA_945867215.1. NCBI lineage: Eukaryota > Metazoa > Arthropoda > Insecta > Lepidoptera > Tortricidae > Epinotia > Epinotia demarniana. Next base: position 19,237,149 of record OX244266.1, on the reverse strand, counting down.
AATTTTTTGTTATATCGTCGTATTTGTTCTGTATGTAAACTATACATAGGTGTTTACGTCCTTTCTTTTTGTTTCTAATAAGCGCCAAATGACGTATAATATGATTTATGTTTTAAATTCACTAGCAACCAAAACAAACAGCAAATTAATGATACCCACTTTCTTTTTACATACTTATCTGTACTAATAGTATACAGAGTGTATCAAAAATGGGTGTGTACCGATCAAGGGCATGTTCGGTAGCGTATTGCGATTCCAAATATGGCGTTTACATATATTTGATCACATTGCCCGTGCACATATTTTCGAACTCGACTGTAATAAGCGAGAACTTTTCGCAAGGTCAACTTGTTCCTATTTACTCTTACCTGGTTTCGCTTCTCCTCCTCTAAATCCTCCGGTTTATCACAACGTTGCAGTTGTTCGGTAGTAGGGTCGGACACACGAACTTCATTACGCCCACCTGAAATTAAAGATGTAATGTAACACTTAAAAACTTATCATTCGTTGATAAGAAAAACCTGTTCTGATAAATTAAATTGAATGAAAATAATTTATTGCGGTAACAGACTAGTCCCATATTGGACACATCATCAATAGTGCATTTTCAAATTAAATCAAATTAAGTATAATGACTTCAAATGATTTAAAACATATTACACATTATATTTTTATGATTCATTTATTTAATTAAGGAAACCTTTGACGCATCGCGGGTCTCATCCAGCACTTATGTAGCGGATAATAAAATACGGTCAAAACACGACCCAAATCAATAATACTAGATTGTATGACAAGGGTCTAAAGTAAGCCATATTACCACGAGATGGATATTTACCCGAACGAAGTGAGGGGAAATAGTTCGAGGGGTAATATGGCTTTTAGATCAGAGTTATACACTACTTTTCACTTCGACTGCGAGTAAATAGTAAAAACAAAGATTTTCCATCCACAATCAACGATTCGTTTGATTTGGCGCCATTCTTTTTAATAAACTGCTTTGACATAGATACAAAATATTCACACCACGAATAAACTCCTCCGTCTAATAGCGGCGTCTAAACGGCCGAGCGCGGCGGACAGTATACGCGGGGCATACGATAAGGCGAGATAGGCAGCAGTCTATCCCGCTCAATCTTCATAGCTTATGTCATGTATGTAGTCAACCATGCTTGAACGTTTGGACGCGGCTATAGTCAGTCAGAGGCATTTATTTTATTAATAATTGTGAATTAGGGAATAAAAACACCTAATGTTTGAATTGAATTCTGTTTCCTGATTGGTCGATTTTAATGCATTCTGGTTAGTTGATAGCAAATACTAATGTTTTTTTAAAGAGTTGTGATTGGTGGATAACACGTTGAACTGTTTTGATTGGTCAAATTAAAATGTTTTAATAAATAAATCAGCCTATATACGTCCCACTGCTGGGCACAGGCCTCCTCCCATGGATGAGAGGGTACGGGCAGTACACGCTGGCCCAGTGCGGGTTGGGGACTTCACATACACCTTTGAATTTCTTCGTGGATATATGCAGGTTTCCTCACGATGTTTTTCCTTCACCGAAAAGCTAACGGTAAATATCAAATGATATTCCGTACATAAGTTCCGAAAAACTCATTAGTACGAGCCGGGATTCGAACCCACGACCGCCGTTTGACAGCCGCATGCCTAAACCGCTTAGGCTACCGTAAGCTACATAAAATGTTTTATAAATCACAAATATGTATACATATTTTCCCTAGGGGCTAAATGTACTACTTTAGCCCCGCTTGCTAAGCCTAATATGACGCACTTTTTGAGCACGAGAAGTGAAAAATTCAGTTTACTTCTACTATAAGTACAAATATACATTTTTATATGTAGGTAGGTAGGTACTATAGGAATACATTTAATATGACTGCCTCAAAAGTTGACTATAAAGAACTCATTTTCCCTCTGTGTAATCCTACCTGGAGTCGTGTATAGATATAACTTTACTGCAACATGTGGTCACAAACTGAGCTAATAACAGATCCTCTCACCGATAGCGTAATTTAACTTTCCCTTGAGTCACAGGAGCTTCAGAAATTGGCATTGATCTTTGTATTAAATAGGGAGGTAACTATCTATCTACGCCGGGCAGCGAGACACCAATAGAGCTGTCCCCGAAAATATTACAGTATTTTCGATTGCGAAGCGACCATACCAGCAATTTGGCAAATTCCGTAGGCCACACTGAATATGTGTAGCAATGTTTCTGGGCAGTGCTAAAAATATAGCCATATACTGTGTAAATGCTGGCTGATATTGGCCACATTGTTGCAGACACACATTTCTTGCAAAATTGTGGCCCGTCCAGACGCCCTTCTTTAAATCTTGCATCTAGAGGAAATCCTTTGGTTATTCAGTCCCGTTAGCTAGGAGACGATATGGCAGAGTTTCTTAGAAAAATAGTTCTAACATACTAAGAAGCGAAGGCCCATGAAAAAGGGGTTACAATGCCAACGAAACCCTGTATTTGGTGAATTATCCAGATTTTATCGACACTTCCGCTCGTCAGAAACGATATTACATTAGTTAGAAAAAAAATGTAATACAAGCGGCGATAAATAAAGACCACTGATAGGTACCTGTTGGGAATTCGTTTCTGCACGCACAAAAATCACGAAAAGTTACTTAAAACTAATGATTAATCTCGTCCGTCGAGCGGCCCCTAGCGACTCGTGCAAGATTTCATTCATGCAAGAAATGTGTGTCTGCAACAATGTGGCTAATATCAGCATACCCTTGGTTTTCATCGTAGACACATTCCTGCATAGCACCTGGCGACGGCCATCACCATCTGTATCATGTTGTGCGCTCGGATATGGTATCCGCCGGGTGTGTAATGTACAAGGACCGGAATTCTTCATAGCTTAAATCAAACTGCAGAGGGAATGACCAAATTGTTTTATCGACAATTCCACTTATCGATGTTACGGAATATTATCGCATATCGACTTATACGATTATTCTGTAACATTTGACCTCTTTGGCAAGCAACCTGCATCTCCATATTAAAATAAATCATGCCCACGTCACATGTGTCATTTACATCGCTTGATTGACATAAGTAATTTCCGTGCCGTGTTACCAAAATGGTTAATCCTAAAAGAGAAACCATAAAAAATGGATAACGAAAGTTTTATTCCTTAACATTATGTTTACATACATTGTATATAGGTATCCAAAACCCTGATTTCATTACTTTGACGATGCGTCATTAAGTGACACTTATTTATCGATAGTCGATAAAAAACACTTTGGTCATTCCCTCTGACAGTTTGATTTTTGCTATGAAGAATTGTATTATACAGAATGGTCCAAAAAGCGACATCAAACATTGTTTTTGATTCCACCCAGGGGTACCCGAAAATACCCCATGCATGTTTCACAATTATTTTTGTTTTCAATGAATGTTTTATGACCTCCCTGTATAAAAACAAATTCCACGTTTTCATATTGCATAAAATCGCATAATTTCGACTTGTATAAGAGGGCAACTAGCATAAAAACAAAATGAATAATGGCTGTTTACATAATTTCTTCGATCATGACATAATCATTTTCATATTTTTCAATTGTATTATGAACAAACGCTATAATGGTCACTGATAATATTAACGGCTATAATATTTGATAGTCCTAATGTACGTTTTTATAAAGTACCTATAGCATAATGGTCTCCGCAGTTTTCATACACCTACACACTACACGCAAGGGTTAGGAGACCAGACGACGCGACGGAGAAAGTGGGGTGCTCTGGTTAGGTTTTTAAATGGTATTCTGGCAACTATGCTTCCTATTTATTTATACCTATCTGCCTTTTTATTCTGCGGTATGATATCAATCACTGCGTAAGTAAATGTATGAACACCTGCGTAACGTTTTGAACGCGCGATAACACAATGTAACTGTCATTTTTACATATAAATGTTGACAGTTAGATCTACCTAACGTACAATGCGTTACGTGATCCACCTGCTGATCATTATTTCAAATGTTGTTATAAGTTTTAATAATTATACTTAACTATCTTCTGCCCGCGACTCCGACCGCGTGGAACTCGTTTATATCGCAGCTCCATACAAACTTTTACCCCCCCCCCCATTTCACCCCATTAGGGGATGATTTCGAGGATAAAAACTATCCTATGAAAGACGGACAAACAAACACACACATACACTTTCCCATGTATAATATTAGTACCCATGGATGGATGTACGTTATATCAAAAAAATATAGTTAAGTATCATTAACGTTTTAGAGAATGTGTTGGTGATAAACGAGTGTTACCTATGATATTTAAATACCATAACACTAAAAACCAATATAAAATGCGTCTATGGGGTAAATGGGTCTTATAAAGATATCTTCGAAACGCAACATTTTAGAACTATTACAGCCCTCGATGTTGAAAGTATGGGTGCCAAACTTTCAATTTAGACGATTGCAGTACTTCTAAAATGTTCGGTTTCGGAGATATCTTCAAGAGTCGCATTTAACCTAAAGATGCATTTGCCCCGGTTGACCTTATGCATTTTGTTATTATGATTAAATCGTTTATTTCCGGATGAATGTTACTTGAAATTATGTAATTTTTTTTATTTTGTAATAAATTGACTTTTAATTGTATTAAGATTGTCTAGTTTGCGTATGTATAGATTAGTACAAATGTCCTTATTATTAATTGAACATAATTAACATTGCATTCAAATTACAATAGAAATCCACAACGCAGGCTTCGTCAAAAACACAGTAAGCAAGCTGCAATACACTTCGTCAAAAAAAAACCACACAAGCAATCAGCCACAAGCTTCGTCAATTATGTATTTTGTTTTTATAGCCACTGAACGGCACCCGGTATATTCGCCATGTACAACCCTCGCTTTAGATTATTGTTGTCTGAAAAGGCCGCTGCGCTGTTGGCTTCGGCCCCACGCATGCCTTTCTAAAGATCCGGGACCCCATGGTCCCAAACTCCCGAGGTATGGCAAAGACATTCTTAAATAATAAGAATAATACAGTGTCAGATACTGAAGGCCCAGGACACTGCGCGGATGGTCAGGAGGTTCCTCGCTCTTTCGCCCTGTCCACCCTAGGTAACGTTTTTTTAAATGTTTATATGTAAGTATGTACATAAAATTTTATATTTTACTTTTATAAGAATATTGTTTTCATCCTAACATTATATTTCAATAAAGGGGATAATTATAATTAAAAAATACAACTTACCGGAAGTTTTGACGCCATTGTAGATAGAATGACCTCGTACTAACGTCAAGTCCAGTGCCAGCAATGCAAAATAGTAACAAAATATTTTTGGAGCCACCATTGTTGCCAGTCTGTTCGAGACTCGTTTACAACTACCAGAAAGAACATCGAATCCCTATTTTATAAGCGTATTGATAAAGCTTGGGTTCTCCAGCTAGGTCAAATGTGAACAAAGGGGTTTTCTGAGAGTCCATAAAATAATCAAGTCTGACAACTCGATGTCAAGTGCAAAATATATATCTGGGAATATTATTTATCAAAATAGGTACAATGAAACTGTTTACTGACGTCTTTAGGGTTCAATAGCGCTCGACACGCTTCGAACCGATACGTGGTTCTTATTCATGGCCTTGAAGACGGGAGTGACTCGTTTCATTATATTTTGATAAATTACATTCCCAGAACGGGAGTTTTCCATATAAAGATTATTTATTGTTTTGTTTTCCTTAATAACATAATAACGGTAAGGATGATTTCATGATACCAGTTTTTTTATACAATCAGATACTGCGGCAAAGTAGTTAGGTATGATTTTAGACAATCTTTCTGTAGCTCCAAGACTCCGAATTACGTACAACAATTCGAGCACCCTTTACATATTTTTGTAGTACTTAGGCTTCAAGGATGCTAAAGGCGCAGATAGGTCTGCCGAGAGTCCCACTGAAGAAGATGTATGAAGACGAGCGGAAAGGCAAACTGTTGAAGGAGGACGAATATATGCATAATTCTACACATATTTGGTTATAATAAGTTTTTCAACTGCCGCCGGCGCACAGCACATGGTAGATAAGTTTTTTTACATACATACGAGTAGACATGAGGTCATTTTTATATATGTTCATAATGTTTAATAGGTATGATATAGGGTGTAAAGGAATCACGACGGCGATTGTAAAAAGAATAATTATAAATACTACATTCAAAGATTTAAAAAAGCCTCATACACGGATCATACACGGATCATACACGGCCGGGAATGGACCCTGTTTAATCTGTCTAAAAATAGGAGTTCGTTATATTACGGAAATGAATAGTGCTGGTTGTAAGGAACAATTGCTGATTACCAGAGGTACTATTCAGAGTCGTCAATTATATGGTGTCCTACCGCTATCACTAAACTTCATTGCCTAACTGTATCGTTTGTCCGAATTTTCATTTCGAAAAAAGACCAGTACGTACTTGGGTGAGGACCAAATTCTTGGCCAGTAGTTAGCGTCGTTAATTGGTAGTAGTTAAAAAGTTCCGTTGTGGCACGAACATTAACCATAGAAAATGTATGGCTAATTTTCGTGTCACAACGGAACTTTTTAACTACTATCAATTAATTAGGCTAACTACTGGCCAAGAATTTGGTCCTCACCCACTTATCGCGTGGAACCCGGTTAAGTTAGGTTTGTTTTTCAATAATCCTGAAAATTTTATGTTTTCAGAGAAAACGGAAACGGTTTATTGAACTATTAAGTCTTAGGTATTCTTTGGTATAGAAAACTCCTCAATAAAATTGGTGCAATTGCGTTGATATACAAAATAAACTTCTTGAGGAGGAGAAAAAGGGTTTTTATACTTATAGCTAAAATTTTGTATATTGTGCCATAAATACGCTAAGAGATGTTTTACGAACTAGAGTCTATTAGAAAGTGGAGGGCTTTGATGAGTCGAGATTGTAAAATTCATAGCCTACGTTCGTGTCGCACACAATGTTTTCATATATTTTCGATGAAAAATAATGTAATCGTAATAAACATATCAATCGTTAATTTTGTTGAATTTAACGCAAGCCGCGTAAGGCAAAGACCCTTCGGCATATTCGGCACATATCGGTACAGTCACGATTTAAAACCACTGTTAAAATATTTTACAAAGACACTAAATTACAGTACGATTACGGTTAGTTAACCACTGACAGATAGTTTGCCTTCATTTAATTTTCAACTTAATGTCATACAAATAAAGCAATTTTCAGAATACTGTTACCCACGTCTACCGATTTAGAAATAACGAGGTACTTAATTTGTATGAGGTTAAAGTTGAAAATTTAATGAAGGCAAACTATCTGTCAGTGGTAAACCCCAAATAATTCAAGTGTAGCACAATTTTCATTTTTAGATCCTTTGACAATTTAGTTAAACATGTTTCCTTTGTTTTTATACGCTTAGATTCAAGAAATAGGTTTTATCGTATTTGAGTTATAAAACCTCCTGAACAATAACTGACGCATGTGTGACAGATACAATTTAAGAAACAAAACATTACGTCTTAGGGCCTAATTTAGGCTATTGTAGCTCTGTATGCCTGCGCATTATGAAGCGCTTTACGAGCAAGTGTGATGTTTTTTTTAACATCAAAATATGATAAAGTGTATTAAATAATTGAAAATCCTTCTCTTTTTATGCTGTTTTCAGAACTTATGGAACACCCCTCTTATAACTAATCTAAGGCGAGTATCCATCAGTGTAAATTGTTATGCAAAAAAATAAAAATTGACGGTCTTTTTTGGGATGCCTTATTTTAGTAAAAATTAACATGTATGTTGACATTGTATTATGTAATTTAAAATTTAAATATTTATTCAACTTTTTATTTTTATGTGACGATCATAATATCAAGTCGTGTAAATTGACCAAGTGTAATTTATATTGTATTTTTATATTATGAAATAAAGCAATCTAATCTAATCTAATCATCAGAGCCTTGCGAAGTAGCGGGCGGTGGTGCGCGAGGAAAGGATCCTTTTAGGCATTGCTGGCCTCGCTCACGCATCAATTCTTATGCACGCATGTTTTCTGTTCGCACACCGCTTCGCTACCTCGCGTAGCTCTGCTAGATACTCGCCTAAGGGTACTGGGTACTGGAATAGGTGGAATAACAAAAAGCGTTTTGGATACTTTATTTTAATATACCTACATAAATAAACGACAATTTATTTGTTACATTGGTCTTTTAAGAAATGCGTGATTGGTGGGACAGGTAACACACATATTTATGTAGCTATCTTGACGCCGTATATAGATTCCAAAATTGTAACCTTAAAATCACCATCAAAATTTAAAAAAAAACCAACACTGGCTAACTTACACTCATCCAACTGAAGGATGTAGCTAGTTTTTAGCTGCGTCCATCATTTGGAAGGGTAAGTGTGACCAATATGGAAACGGGTATTTGCTCCATGATAGTTTCATGTTACTTACATCTCGATATGCCTAGACTAGACACATTAGCAGCAGTTTAGTAAAATAAGCGTATGTAAGTATGCGTTTTTTTGCATTTTTACTGCGATTTATAATAAAAGTTTATCACCTACCCACACACAATTAGGGACACAGGATAAAAACAAGGAGATTCGCATGATAATCGAAAACGTACCTTTAGATAAGTTCTTAGCTCACGCTAGCTTCGAGGTATCCTGGGTTCTCGGGCATTGATAGAAAACGATGGTACTATGCTTACAAACTTTACTAAGGACTTCTCTACAAACGAATTCATGTGAAATACACTGAAATGAGATAAGCCAAGTGAGCGCTTTTTCAACAGTCCGAATTAGTTATTATTGAATATATTTATAATGTGATATTCTGTCCACAATATACAAACCTACTTACAGGTATGTGCTTAAGTACTGGTATAGAAGAAGTGTGTCAAATTTGTATTTTGACTAGCGTCGAAAGCGAAAGCGTCGGAATTTAATATCAATCGGCCAGAACTCCTTAGATAGGAATATCGATAACTTGTTTCTAGATACTGTTACTTTAAAGGATCTGAAATTGGTATCCCGTTTTGAGATCAGCATTTTAACATCCAAACAGGACTGACCCATTTCTGTTATGTAGCATTTAATGTCATCCACCGTAGTTGTACTTCTTAACCTTGACACATATATTTCATCCTTCAAATCAGCTGCTACTATCTTATTCGATGTTATCGCAGTGCCGCATAAGTTGCGCTTTTTGTGCTTCTTATATGTAACCGTTGTGAAATCATCCTTACGCCTAATCGCAACAGGGTTGTTATTCGATTGAATCACTTCTTGCGCCTGCACTCGCTGCTCCTGCCTAGCGACATCGAGATAAGACGGCCGCTGAACCGGTTTAGTCGAGCAATTAGCAACAGTAGTAGGTGTTGTTTGTGCACTGTTGGTTATGACTTGATTTTGTGTTTTGTTACTAGGTGTACTTTTCGTGTCCACCTTCTGTTGTGGTTTTGTCTTTTGTGTACATTGGCACCCACGACCCGGTGTTGTCTTGGGGCTGGTCGGGTTTTCCATTTTTGAAATGTCCGATCTGATCCTACATTCAAATTCATGCATCTCTGTCTTTGAGATAGTGTCATTGCTGAGGTTAAACAGAGCGGTTTTCAAACTGCTCACATCTTTTAAGAGACGCGATACGTCCACATGGTCAAAGGTCACAGCTGGCAAACGATTAAGGTCCTTAGCAACGAAGGTAGGTTGCGACGACCGGTCAGTCTCTTTAAGCAGTTTGATCACATCTTTGATGTTTTTCTTCGATTTGTCCTCCCCCTTTCTTGCTATGCATCGAATATGGCTGTCCGGTATGGAAGAAAATAAGGTATTTTTCGCTTCTTCAATTTCTGTGTCCGAGTAGCTAGTTGCACATATTTGTACGATGCTTAATTCATCAAGCACATCCTGTTTATTTTGAACAAAGGTAAGAAGCTCACTAACTACCAGTGATTCCGACATAATTAAGCACTGCTCGGTGACGGCAACTATACGCGCGGGATATTTACGCACGACATGTTGACACCGCGGCTCGACTGCGACTGCAACCGTTCCATGGTTTTTATGTTATCCCGTGCTTTACTATTTTGACACACGCAGCGCGTCATGCGAGGGAAAGGGACGGATAGGTACACTGGTATCTTAGTATGTCGTATACAATAAAATACGATTAGATGGGTCGCAAGGTGTGTCGCTACAGTATAGATTAGTTAGAAACAGTGATCGGAATAGGCAGAGTATAAATACCTAAACTTAGTAGCACAGAGACAAAAAATGGAGACTTCCTTACGACTATATTTTTGCGTGACTAAAATCGCGGGAACTTACTAAGTAACTAATATTTTATAAATGGGATAAAAAACAATGTATTTCGGGTTCAATAGAATCAATAGGCACAAAATAAAACAATTAATAATATAAACGGATTCTTTATAGATATTACGTCACAACTCGTAATACAAATGAAATATCATGGAAGCCAGTATAAACCCGTCTTTACTCGATAAAGGATGGTATGAAACTGTATTGTCAACTTATTATTAATGCATAAAAAGGATAGCAGGTAGCAGCAACAAGTGATAACGACATCTGCTTTCTCTTTTACACGATGACAATAGGAACCACGAGAAATATAATAGATAAGACCACTATTTTGTCTATCTCTTTCACTTAAACACGAAATGTGAACGAGGATAAAAGAAACCGATTAATTTTAAAAATAAAATAAAATGGTTGTTTCTTCTGTAGTCCACAGAAATAAAGAAGTAACTTCAATTTTCTCATCGGTGATTTTCATGTAAAGTAAAAAAAATAGTGTTGCTGTTACTACTGAATTATTGATACATCCAAGATTCAATTATAGGATTTTCTTTTATATAACTTTTACTTTTACTCCGGGAAGTCCCGGAAAAAAATGTTATCGCAAGGAAGTCTCCACTTCACGACTTTGTTCTACTAAGTTTAGGCATTTATACTCTGCCTATTCCGATCACTGGTTAGAAATAACTACAACTTACAAAAGTTGAAAAACCTCCGACATTTTCATTTCAAAGTCCAATATCTCAAAAACGGCTGAACAGATTTTCATAAAAAACATGGCTAAGAAAACTCGAGATAAAATTATCTACGATACAACAAAAACCGCATTCAAATCGGTCCATCCGTTTGGGGGCTACGTAAGATACCACAGACAGTTACACAGATGCGATACACCGACAGACACGTTAAACTTATAACACCCCTCTTTATGCGTCGGGGGTTAAAAATGAAGTAATCCGCGCGAACATATAAAGTTTTAATATTATTTTCTCAAACATGCAATGAAATGTCGTCCTTACGTGCGTCATAACAGGCTTCGAAGTATCACATTTCGGGCGGAACAATTCGAGGAATTTCATACAAAATTGAATGCCTAGGCCGGGAAGTATTTTTTTTAAATTTTAAACTAAATATTGCGTCTGTGTTTATGAACAGGCTAAACAGCTGAATTATATTTTTTTTATTTTTTTCTAGTGGCTGAATGGTTATCGGACCAAAAATATCCGCGTTAATGCCTATTACACACGAACTGATTGAAGAATAGAAATCTGTATGATTCAATGTGTTGATGAATAAATTAAAAATATTGTCTATTCGTAAGTCACCAGAGACCATAGACATTATTTAAAATCCTCTGCATTTATTTTATTTATATCCTCTGCTTTTTTTTAAATTATTATAGAAATTATAAGATTCTCTCTATCAGTTTGTGTATAATGTTCCTAATAGGGTCTATTCGAACATTACAAACGCGTAATACGGACGACTTCCGTAAAAAAAAAACATAATGGAGGGATTGGAGGGAAAATTAAAAGTCTTTTGTCGTGTAGCTGGATTTTATATTTGTGATTGATATTTGTAAATAAAATTTCAAAATGAGTTCCGATGATAACAGCGACGAAGAAACTAATTGTACTCCGCCGGAATTGAGGGCGGAGGCCGAATTAGCTTAAATAACTTGTTGCGGCCAAAATCGAAGGACAAGTACATAAATACAGGTTGGTTTTTTGAGTGGTGATATTTCTTATTTCATTACATATGTTTGAGAAAAGCACTATACATGCCTAGCCGTGAAAAGGTCTTGCCGGCTTCGTATCACTATCCTACCTCTCGCCTATACCTACTCGCCCGGCAATCCCTTCTTTCCCGGCGGCTGCAGTAATGTGCTATTATTTACGTGATGCAATTAGCACCGAAGGAGATGCAAATAACTTAAACTCAATACAATTCAATCATTTTTTTAGTAGGTAAACTTCATTTCGTAAATTACGTACGAAAATTATGAAAATTTTGATCCGTTGGCGACATATCGATCAATCTGACGGCTAGGGCAAACCAGGCTTATATCATATCATAGGTTATTCGCTACCTACGGGCTAAGTTTTAAGACTATTAAGTTCAGTCTATTTTTTGAATCGTGCACTACAGATAGAATTATAAGTCAAAGGGCTATCGATTCTTAAATTGTTTATCTCCATTTTTGTCCACCGGATTTTGAAAGTAATGAATACTTAATTTTGTATGATTTAATTAAATTCTTAATTCTGACATGAATGTATAGTTTTAAAACTTTTGAAATGACTATCAAGTTATCTTTTCAAAGACTTTTGTTGACATTTTTCATGCAATTTTGCGTTACCAGTTTTAAAAAAGTAGGCACATTATTGATTGACAAAAGAACCTGTAATAGAATAACTGCATAAACCGTGACATAAAAAAAGAGATACTAATTTACAGTCATAAAAGTAAAGAGTAGAAGTAAACGAAACTAAAATTAAACTTTACCTGACAAAAAATAATGAGCTTTTATATTTATTTTGCATTAACTGTATTACATTTATAATAAAATCATAAATTAAGTTCAGCTCATCTGTAACACGATATTCATTTACTGTTATAAACAGTGATCGGAATAGGCAGAGTATAAATACCTAAACTTAGTAGAACAAAGTCATGAATTGGAGACTTCCTTGCGATAACATTTTTTCCGGGACTTCCCGAATTAAAAATTAAAGTTATATAAAAGTAAATCCTGTAATTGAATCTTGGATGTATCAATAATTCAGTAGTAACAGCAACACTATTTTTTTTTACTTTACATGAAAATCACCGATGAGAAAATTGTTGTTACTTCTATATTTCTGTGGACTACAGAAGAAACAACAATTTTATTATATTTTTAAAATTAATCTGTCTCTTTTATCCTCGTTCACACTTCGTGTTTAAGTGAAAGAGATAGACAAAATAGTAGTCTTATCTAGTATATTTCTCGTGGTTCCTATTGTTATCGTGTAAAAGGGAACCAGATGTCGTTATCACTTGTTGCTGCTACCTGCTATCCTTTTTATGCATTAATAATAAGTTGATAATACAGTTTCATACCATCCTTTATCGAGTACAGACGGACTTATACTGTGTTTCTATGATATTTCATTTGTATTATGACGTAATATCTATAAAGAATCCTTTTATATTATTGGTTGTTTTATTTTGTGCCTATTGATTCTATTGAACCCGAAAAACGTGGTTTTTTATCCCATTTATAAAATATTAGTTACTAAGTTCCCGGGATTTTCGTCACGCAAAAATATAGTCGTAAGGAAGTCTCCACTTTTTGTCTCTGTGCTACTAAGTTTAGGTATTAAAGGCGGTACGAAGTTCGCCGGGTCAGCTAGTTTATCTATTAAATATAACAAAAAGAATCAGTACCACTGACTAAAAAACAAGCCTAGGTTGTAAATTGCTAGAAAATTCAATAGTCCCAATAAATGTTTCGAAAATGATTGTCCTACATATACCTTGATGTACTTTTTAGAACAACCGTTGTGTTCTTTAGTACCATTTGAAGGATTATTCAATTCACTCGTTACGTGTGTATTAAAATAATTTGACAGAAGTATTACGTCTTTATCTGTAACTAACTTTAAATGGTCAGTATACCTATGTATAATTATTAATATCTAAATATTACTAGTAGTGTACACTGTGAATTGCTTGCTGGCTCCTCCGGCGTTGGTAAAATCTACTACAAAAGCATTGCCATTTACATCATAATTGACTCCATCGCTCATTTTTGCTTCTTTGTAAAAGTTAGGAACTTTTATTGTTATTTTATTATTAGACTGCGTCGGATCGGCCAATACATAAGTATGTTTGTTCCCCTCACTTTGCCTCATTAAAGACACAGGTTTATCGCTGCTTATTTCTGCGAGAGTAGCGCCTCCTTCCTTCCAAATATTAATGCCTATGTAACCTTCGTCTGCTAACTCTACAGCTTGGATATCACCAGTATTGGCTAGAATATTAACAGCTTGACTGTTGATGTATTCAGTTAACTTGGACTGATTGATCCCCGGCAATATCACATATGCATATTTTGCATCAACTGGGCTTTTTCCATGATTTATTATAAATTTTCGATACTCACCAGTATACATTTTATTACTTGGATAAGGTTCGTTTATATCTTTATAGGTCCCACTTCGTTTGTCTGTAATAACATCTACCTTTTCTGAAGAAAGGAAATAATAACCAATCGATGACTGTAGATCACTTGATTGCAATAATAACCAGTCTGCATCTATTGTTTCTTTATCTGAATTAATTTCTCCGCAATTAGACATAACTTTATAATGGTATGAATTGTTTAACAACCGATTGTCTACAATTGTTTCAATTGATGATGTTGTGTTCCCCGTTATTCCTGCGCCCAATGCTACAATTTTCCCATCCACTATAAACCATGATTTCTTGCCTTTAAGGTCCATATTTTTAAATCCTGCTTTATTCAATGCCATTCCTACCACCGCCTGATTGTCGTTGGCCACGCCGCCGACCCACTTCTCCTTAGAGGGGTAATCGCCAAAATCAGAGCGATCATTTTCTAGGGGTCTAGTATCGACTGTTGTTCCTGGAATCCTATACGGATCGACGGTCGGCCAATAGGTATCACTGAACTGAATTCCGTCGTCATTGTATAGATAGATCGCGCCGTCAGCGGTGTGCCATCCACGTTGGTTCTCATTGTTCCCAGCCTCGAATGCCGTAATACGGTTGGAGTATAAACTTATACCTAACATGTAACCAGAAGTGCGCTGTACAAAACGATCCATCGATGCATACATTTTAGTTCCAACAAATGGCAACTTATCGAATGTTATGGTAGCATCATTCAATAAATCGATTGTTGATTTCAATTCATTGTAGTTTCTTGCATTTGTTGTGTAATAATCTCGATTTTGACTCATCCAGTATTTAATAGCTGCTTTAATTTTTTTGACACTTTTAGATCTTGCTAATTTAGATACAGTTAGTAAATTATACATAATAGCTGATCCGTAGTCAGTTTTAGCACTGGGAGCTGCCCTAGAAATTGCACGTCCATTTACTGGTGCTATCGTTTCACCCCGATAGACAAGCGGTAAGACGACATGTTCTAAGGAGTCAACATATGGTTGTGGATCCATTTCAAATTTAGATCCTTGTGTAACTCCTAAAACGGTACCAATGCGGTGCATGAAATCGCTGCTGTAAGCACCGGTATTCGGACTATTTTGGTAATAAATAAAGGACCCGTCATGTTATATTCCGTTACCTTTAGTCACAACCTTCGTTAGTTCTTCAATACTATCTAATGAAATTAATATTTTCGTTTCGTTTTTCTGTAATATACCCGAACCTAGAAGGACCCTCGCTAATACCATTATTTCCGGCCCTTTTAATACGTAATAGTGACAGGGTGCCAAATCAACGATTTCATGTTGACCGCTACCAATTAAACGGCGAGTATCCTGAACATATGCATTCATAATATTTGTGTATCGTTGTATTTCTACTAATGATAGCTCGTCTTTGATGATCATCAGAATGTCAATGAAGTATTCTGGGATTCCAACTTGCCAATCCCACCAGTTTCCGTGATATTTTTCTCCGTCATATCTGTTGTGTTCTGCCATCGTCAAGAAATCTAAACCATCCTTCACTACTGCGAAAATTTCTGGATCTTTATAGTATTTTGTTCCATGCGTTCCGTATGTTAAAGTCAAGGTTCTCAATTTCTGAAACTGTGTGGTTAATAAATGTGCTGAAGATGTATCTCCGGGTCGGATTGACCATAGATCATTTCTGTCATCATTTTTGTTATAGTTTTGGTTTAGAAATTGGGCCCCAGAAGACAGGTGGGTTACATACTTTTGAACATCTGTATTCATTTCGTTGACTTCCACAGGAACGAAGAGAGCCCGCCATTTTACTTCTAGGTTTTCAAATTCGTTCGTCTGTGATGGTTTGATTGATTCTAGCTGGAAAAATAACGAGAGAAATAACACACAGAAGTAATTAGAAGAATAGTACATTACTACAGAGGCCGGGAAGTAAGAGGCTGCCAGCCGAGTACATATATCGGTTAGTTATGAGGCTGGCAACCCCTTTTCACGCCAAGGTATATATAGTGGTATACTCTTGCTTGCCAGAATTTCATTTGCCCGAATTTTATCTGCCATAATATTCAACTGCCATAAAGTTGTTTTCTATAATTTTGTATGCCATACTCATTGTTTACCATATTAATTATATGCCAGAATCTTTGTTTTCCATAATATCAATATCAATAATCTCATTTTCCATAATCATTGTAATCCATAACTATCACATGCCATAATGTCATTTGCCATCCATCTCAACATCCATAATATTCATATGTAATAATGTGGGTACGTATTGCAGTGTCTAAAATTAAAAAAAAATACCTCGAACCTATCTGCGATCCGGGTCGGTTTTGCCACTAAGCAAAAATAAACTTTTCTCTGAGATTACCCAATGCCAAGATAGTGGTCTATGATACACCACTATCAGCAGTAGGGAACAGGGGCTTAGTGGCAAAACCGACTTGGATCGCAGATAGGTTAGAAGACGGAAGCGGGAGCTTTGCTCCCGCTTTCGTCTTGGAGGTTATTTTTTTTTATAAAATAGCGGAAAAACTAACAAATTAACAAAGATGAATCCGAATGCATGTTTAGTATGGCGTTTAAATATTCTATTAGGGGAACTGTGTATAAGATGGGGACGCTAAGGTAAAACAGTAAAAATACAGAATTATCAAAGTCACATGTTAATCATATATTAAATGCACATACATTATTCAATTAACTTTTATTTGGCATGAGTTTTGGTAATATAGGTAATCATAAAATTTATAAAAAAAAAACAATTAATAAAAATTGGAAAATACACCGTCTTACCCCACATATAAGACGGGGACGCTAAAAGTGAGGCAAGATGGGGTTATGAGGCAAGATGGTGTTTAATACTCCTCACATGCAAAGCATATCAATACCTCTTGTGCGTTATCGTCATCTACACCTGCACATGCTGTGTGGGCCCAGCGATCACATAGTTGGCATCGCACCCAATTTTCGGAGGATTTTAAGTAAGAATTATTCGACAAGGTCATACGAGGCAAGATGGGGCAATGCCCCGTCATGCCTCAAGTATTTTGCCCTGTCTTGCGTCAGGCATCAAACTCGCAAACAAAATATTATTTAAAAAAACACGTCAATATTTAAGTGCCTTCACATACACCACACCGTGCCCAATATGATACAAAACCCGTATACAAAATAACAATAAAGAGACACAATTACTTACGATTTTAGGTCTATATATTTAGGCTTCAAAAATTAGATCGCGACACCTCTGAAACACGTTTCGACCTGTACTACAAATACGCGTGCGCTTTCACTTTTTCTCGCCAGCGGACTAATGGCGTCGCGTCGGCCTAGCTGTTGCGTTAGTGAAGCGTGTAGTTTTGTCTGTCTGTGGGTGGCCCCATCTTACCCCGCGTCCCCGTCTTATACATAGTTCCCCTAAATAATATTATTGCAAACAATAATCTGGAAAACAATACGTATGGCATTCGTATCATTATGACATCCAATATTCGGGTAAACAAGAGTATGTCAATTAACTATTATGGTAAACGAAACATTCGGGCAAATGAAATTCGGGCAAGCGAAGTTCGGGCAAATGATTATTATATTATGTGAATGTCGGGCAAACAATAGACAACCATATATAGTGCTTTTCTCAAACATGCAATGAAACAAATTGAAAAAACTCCAAGAAATCAAACATTAATTTCCATGGCTGAACGCCGTGATCCTGTGCCACAAATTGTGAAGAAAAAACAAAGATTAAAATTAAAAAAGACCATCTTGCAGGCAGGCCTCCAATTTTGTATGAAGTAATTACGGATCTCTCGTCTCGCTCCACCCGAAACGTGACACTTCGAAGCCCATTTAGCGATGTTACGAGTTAAAAAAAAATCCAACTCGGATGATTCGAATCAACTCGCCCCCCGAACCGGATCAGAATGCGAGTTGACTCGTATCCGCATCAGTTGGATGGGGATGGCGTGGCACGGCCGCATGGCGTTTGTTTCGCGGCTTTCTTATCCGTATCCGCTCGTAACTCGTATTCGTAAGCGAGTTGGAGTGACTCGTGACTCGCAATATTCGTATTTAGTTGTACGAGCCGATTCAATTGTATTGCGAGTGCCAGTGAGACAAACCGGCTTAACCGACGGACCGAATCAGCGGCGAGTTGATCCGAAAAGCGCAGGAACTTGATTCGGATTGACTCGTTTAGACGCTGATTCGGATCATCCGGATTATACGAGTTGACTCAATACTTCATTGTATGTTTGAGAAAATTATAAATTATAATAACGTCCAATGATGCTGCAAATGTCCTATTAAACTATCGTAAATTAATATCGACCGATATACTTACGCATGATTGTGATGGCGGTATTTTCGGTATTTCCTTGTCGATTGTTATATGAGGTATCTGAAAAAGACATCATTAAATTAAATCGCAAAATTTTCACATTTTGGAGACTATCGCAATCCTTAATTTAGTGTGTCCTAATGTCACGTGTCATAACAGTTTAGCCTTAAATCCAGAGCTCCCTGTGGCCGACTGCAAGTGCACGGTATACTTATAAATAGAACGAGAGCCCTTTATAGCGTGCAGTTCGCCACGCCAGACCGTACGTTTTTAGTACCAAACAGACGTTTAAAAATCCTTTACGGTTACCCTATAACAAGCGTGTCTTAGTATTTTAGGGCCCCTAACCCTAATGTCTGTCAATCCTAAATTGGTCTGTTATATTAGCGTATTTGTTCTTGCAAATTTAACAAAAGTAGAAAGTGCAAACACCAAAGGCCGTTGCCTTACCGGATTCTTGGCCAGCTTAACTCACGCAATTAAATTTTCTATGAAAGTTTTCCGTTCATTTTTGTGTCACAACGGAACTACAGGCCAAGAATTTGTATGGCTAACTACTGGCCAAGAATTTGGTCCTTGGTCCTTACCTTACCCGTTCACTGCTTTAATGAATTTTAATAAACCTACGCAAATCACACAAAATTTGCTTTATTTTTTATTTACCCGCAACCAAAGCATCCAGTAATGAATAGGACCGGACCCACTTTCTTTTACACATAGTAAAATGCTATTAATACTATATTTAGTTATATTTCTAAAGGTTTAACGGTTTAGGTAATAGGTGAGAACATCTCGCAAGTTTGGCTTCACCTTCCTTATCCTTCACTACTGCGAAAATTTCTGGATCTTTATAGTATTTTGTTCCATGCGTTCCGTATGTTAAAGTCAAGGTTCTCAATTTCTGAAACTGTGTGGTTAATAAATGTGCTGAAGATGTATCTCCGGGTCGGATTGACCATAGATCATTTCTGTCATCATTTTTGTTATAGTTTTGGTTTAGAAATTGGGCCCCAGAAGACAGGTGGGTTACATACTTTTGAACATCTGTATTCATTTCGTTGACTTCCACAGGAACGAGGAGAGCCCGCCATTTTACTTCTAGGTTTTCAAATTCGTTCGTCTGTGATGGTTTGATTGATTCTAGCTGGAAAAATAACGAGAGAAATAACACACAGAAGTAATTAGAAGAATAGTACATTACTACAGAGGCCGGGAAGTAAGAGGCTGCCAGCCGAGTACATATATCGGTTAGTTATGAGGCTGGCAACCCCTTTTCACGCCAAGGTATATATAGTGGTATACTCTTGCTTGCCAGAATTTCATTTGCCCGAATTTTATCTGCCATAATATTCAACTGCCATCAAGTTGTTTTCTATAATTTTGTATGCCATACTCATTGTTTACCATATTAATTATATGCCAGAATCTTTGTTTTCCATAATATCAATATCAATAATCTCATTTTCCATAATCATTGTAATCCATAACTATCACATGCCATAATGTCATTTGCCATCCATCTCAACATCCATAATATTCATATGTAATAATGTGGGTACGTATTGCAGTGTCTAAAATTAAAAAAAAATACCTCGAACCTATCTGCGATCCGGGTCGGTTTTGCCACTAAGCAAAAATAAACTTTTCTCTGAGATTACCCAATGCCAAGATAGTGGTCTATGATACACCACTATCAGCAGTAGGGAACAGGGGCTTAGTGGCAAAACCGACTTGGATCGCAGATAGGTTAGAAGACGGAAGCGGGAGCTTTGCTCCCGCTTTCGTCTTGGAGGTTATTTTTTTTTATAAAATAGCGGAAAAACTAACAAATTAACAAAGATGAATCCGAATGCATGTTTAGTATGGCGTTTAAATATTCTATTAGGGGAACTGTGTATAAGATGGGGACGCTAAGGTAAAACAGTAAAAATACAGAATTATCAAAGTCACATGTTAATCATATATTAAATGCACATACATTATTCAATTAACTTTTATTTGGCATGAGTTTTGGTAATATAGGTAATCATAAAATTTATAAAAAAAAAACAATTAATAAAAATTGGAAAATACACCGTCTTACCCCACATATAAGACGGGGACGCTAAAAGTGAGGCAAGATGGGGTTATGAGGCAAGATGGTGTTTAATACTCCTCACATGCAAAGCATATCAATACCTCTTGTGCGTTATCGTCATCTACACCTGCACATGCTGTGTGGGCCCAGCGATCACATAGTTGGCATCGCACCCAATTTTCGGAGGATTTTAAGTAAGAATTATTCGACAAGGTCATACGAGGCAAGATGGGGCAATGCCCCGTCATGCCTCAAGTATTTTGCCCTGTCTTGCGTCAGGCATCAAACTCGCAAACAAAATATTATTTAAAAAAACACGTCAATATTTAAGTGCCTTCACATACACCACACCGTGCCCAATATGATACAAAACCCGTATACAAAATAACAATAAAGAGACACAATTACTTACGATTTTAGGTCTATATATTTAGGCTTCAAAAATTAGATCGCGACACCTCTGAAACACGTTTCGACCTGTACTACAAATACGCGTGCGCTTTCACTTTTTCTCGCCAGCGGACTAATGGCGTCGCGTCGGCCTAGCTGTTGCGTTAGTGAAGCGTGTAGTTTTGTCTGTCTGTGGGTGGCCCCATCTTACCCCGCGTCCCCGTCTTATACATAGTTCCCCTAAATAATATTATTGCAAACAATAATCTGGAAAACAATACGTATGGCATTCGTATCATTATGACATCCAATATTCGGGTAAACAAGAGTATGTCAATTAACTATTATGGTAAACGAAACATTCGGGCAAATGAAATTCGGGCAAGCGAAGTTCGGGCAAATGATTATTATATTATGTGAATGTTGGGCAAACAATAGACAACCATATATAGTGCTTTTCTCAAACATGCAATGAAACAAATTGAAAAAACTCCAAGAAATCAAACATTAATTTCCATGGCTGAACGCCGTGATCCTGTGCCACAAATTGTGAAGAAAAACAAAGATTAAAATTAAAAAAGACCATCTTGCAGGCAGGCCTCCAATTTTGTATGAAGTAATTACGGATCTCTCGTCTCGCTCCACCCGAAACGTGACACTTCGAAGCCCATTTAGCGATGTTACGAGTTAAAAAAAAATCCAACTCGGATGATTCGAATCAACTCGCCCCCCGAACCGGATCAGAATGCGAGTTGACTCGTATCCGCATCAGTTGGATGGGGATGGCGTGGCACGGCCGCATGGCGTTTGTTTCGCGGCTTTCTTATCCGTATCCGCTCGTAACTCGTATTCGTAAGCGAGTTGGAGTGACTCGTGACTCGCAATATTCGTATTTAGTTGTACGAGCCGATTCAATTGTATTGCGAGTGCCAGTGAGACAAACCGGCTTAACCGACGGACCGAATCAGCGGCGAGTTGATCCGAAAAGCGCAGGAACTTGATTCGGATTGACTCGTTTAGACGCTGATTCGGATCATCCGGATTATACGAGTTGACTCAATACTTCATTGTATGTTTGAGAAAATTATAAATTATAATAACGTCCAATGATGATGCAAATGTCCTATTAAACTATCGTAAATTAATTTCGACCGATATACTTACGCATGATTGTGATGGCGGTATTTTCGGTATTTCCTTGTCGATTGTTATATGAGGTATCTGAAAAAGACATCATTAAATTAAATCGCAAAATTTTCACATTTTGGAGACTATCGCAATCCTTAATTTAGTGTGTCCTAATGTCACGTGTCATAACAGTTTAGCCTTAAATCCAGAGCTCCCTGTGGCCGACTGCAAGTGCACGGTATACTTATAAATAGAACGAGAGCCCTTTATAGCGTGCAGTTCGCCACGCCAGACCGTACGTTTTTAGTACCAAACAGACGTTTAAAAATCCTTTACGGTTACCCTATAACAAGCGTGTCTTAGTATTTTAGGGCCCCTAACCCTAATGTCTGTCAATCCTAAATTGGTCTGTTATATTAGCGTATTTGTTCTTGCAAATTTAACAAAAGTAGAAAGTGCAAACACCAAAGGCCGTTGCCTTACCGGATTCTTGGCCAGCTTAACTCACGCAATTAAATTTTCTATGAAAGTTTTCCGTTCATTTTTGTGTCACAACGGAACTACAGGCCAAGAATTTGTATGGCTAACTACTGGCCAAGAATTTGGTCCTTGGTCCTTACCTTACCCGTTCACTGCTTTAATGAATTTTAATAAACCTACGCAAATCACACAAAATTTGCTTTATTTTTTATTTACCCGCAACCAAAGCATCCAGTAATGAATAGGACCGGACCCACTTTCTTTTACACATAGTAAAATGCTATTAATACTATATTTAGTTATATTTCTAAAGGTTTAACGGTTTAGGTAATAGGTGAGAACATCTCGCAAGTTTGGCTTGTTTCTATTTACCTGGTTTCGCTTCGCTAAATCCTCCATTTGATCATAACGTTGTTCGGTAGTACTGTCGGGCACATGAACTTCATTTGGCCCACCTTAAATGACAGGTGTAAGTAATTTAATGTACCTAACACATGTAAAAACTCAACATTCGTAAATAAGAAAAACCTCACCAGAATTATGTAATGGCCGTTTATTGCGAAGCTACAAAATGTTAGGTATGCGCCCGTGTGTCAAAGCTCTCATATTTCTGGTGAGTGTATACTAATATTCACGTTAACCGTCGTGACTCGATATTCACTACTGGTTCTGTTTTGTATTGTAAAGATATTGTACTGGAAATATCTAGGACTAAGAACAATTAGTACCTACCTGCTACCCACGGAACGTTTTCTATTGAGTTCCTGGCCTTCCTACCACCGAGCAAGTTTTAAATATGAATGAAGTTGATTATTACGGCATGTACAGCACATAACTCTTTATACTAAATCGTAGCTTATTTTTACGATAAATAATCGTCAAATAACTCTACTTATTAACCAAATTCAATTTACCGGTAATTTACGGGTTAACCTGTTTTGCCTCACTCAAGTCGGTAATTTACCGGTAATGAAATTTGCCCGGTAATTGCATTCCCTAGTTGCCATAGCATATCCTGGAAGAACTATTTTTTTTTTCGTCGTATCGCTATTTTGATCGAAAATTACATCATAAGGTGGCAGATCGAAACGTTTACTCATCGAAAGAGACACATTTGGAGATAACAACCCGCATTGGTTGCCAGCCCAAACCCTGGCAGGTTTCAAGATCAGCCACGTTTTATGAGCCCCAAAAATGGGGTTAATTACCTCATCAGGTGGCAAGATGAAAATGATGCAGATCGATTGCCTTAGACGAAACACGAATATACAGGGTTGCCTGCCTTCAGCTTGGCAGTTTTTCTGGTCGGCCACCTCGAACAATATATGTGAAAATCTTGGAATAACGTATATTCATGCTATGATTCAGGGTATATTTTAACAAAAATCAGGATATTAAATTAAAGTCAACGTACTTGCGTCTTATGGTGTTGAAATAATAGTTTAAATGTACCAGTTTTGATCATTTCTCATTAATATATCTTGAAATATTGAAAGAGGTGATGTTGCCTTTTACGTTCAACGTGATATAGCAATTCTCATCAGGTGGCAAGATGAAACTGAAACAGATCGATTGCCCTAGACGTGCCGTTCACGAATATACAGGGTTGCCTGCCTTCAGCTTGGCAGTTTTTCTGGTCAGCCACCTCGAACAATATATGTGAAAATCTTGGAATAACGAGAAATTCGTGTATTTATGCTATGATTTGTCCGTTAATATCTAATTATCATTATCTGTAAATGTTATAAATATATCTTTATTCCTAAATTTTTTACGTAACATTTATTTCGTCTCAAAACTTATGAACACACGAGGTAGTATGTACAACTGATTTATGGACAGTGATATATGGACACTATATTTATGAATGTCTAACCAAGGACAATTTTAGTTGTGAGGGAAACATTCCTTCAGTGAAGGAAAAAATATTATATGTGCTAGAGGGTGGCAAATAATCTCAGCACATGCTTTTAAGACCATTGTGATAATCTCGTCACATCCATAGGCTTTACTGTTGTTTAAAGACATCAGCTGCGCTAGATCATGTATGATTTGTGATATTAATAAGATTTTTTTTCAAGTGGTCACATAAGTATGTCATAGGGATCTGAGTAAGAGTTATTTTCGAAGTT
Source organism: Epinotia demarniana (assembly GCA_945867215.1). Taxonomy (NCBI): domain Eukaryota; kingdom Metazoa; phylum Arthropoda; class Insecta; order Lepidoptera; family Tortricidae; genus Epinotia; species Epinotia demarniana. Next base: position 19,212,086 of record OX244266.1, on the reverse strand, counting down.
TAGATAATTAGTTTCGTTTTACAAAAGAATGTTGTATTGTATCATGAAGCCCCGTGGACGTCAGGTGCGGCTCCGTTGGTGGGTTGACTAGCAGCAGCCAACCAAAAACGTAAAAAATGAATTGCCATTTACCCCCGATTCATTTTATCATCAAAGATAGTTAATCAATATTAACACGAAAAAATTGTCAGTTTGCTGTACATTGGTGGAAAACTGATCGCACGAACACCTAAAAGCAAAATATATTCAGTCACAGTTTATATGCTATTATTAATAAATCAACGCGTCAGCTGGTTCTATTGTGGTGGAAAACTCGTCAACTGATACCCGGAAGTTTGTAACGCAGTACCCAGCCCAGGTTTCAATCGAATCGAAAGCTTTCTCGTAGTCCACGAACGCTAAGCAGAGGGGCAGGTCCTCAGTCTTTTGTATAACCTGACGGAGCGTGTGAATGTGGTCCACGGTACTAAAGCCTCTTTGGAAACCGGGCCTTTTTCGGGAGATTGAAAGTCATCTAGCCTGCGTACGAGACGATTTGTAATGACCCTCGAAAACAGCTTATAGACATCTAAGAAGCGAGATGGGTCTGTAGTTCTCCAGCAGGGTGTTGTCACCCTTTTTGAAGAACATAACCACCACCCCTCTGTTCCATGCCTTTGGCAACAACAACTTCTGGCCGTAAGGACCGGTTTTCCACCCGCCTAGTTCCGCTGTTATTCCGTCTTAACCGGGCCGTCTTGAGCTGTTTAAGAGCCATTACAATCTCATACAAGCTGATGTCCGGGATGTCGTCGATATAGTGTCGGGTTAGTCGAGATGTAGGATCTTCCGCCACACTAACTTCGGGTCTGCGCGTTGACGTGTATTGTATAGCTGTCTGTAAAAGCGCTCTATCTTACCCAGAATCTCAGGTTTAGAAGAAACGATTCTACCATCTTCAGATCTCTCGAGAACAATTTAGAGCCCTTATTACGCTGGCCCCTTTCATACGTGAGAGGAGGCCTATGCCCAGCAGTGGGACGTATATAGGCTGATGATGTGATTACGCTGGCCTCTTCAATACGATTTGTAGTGAATTGGCGCAGATCGCGGGTAAGGGACTTGGAGATCTGTTTATTGAGCTGCCGGTATAAGATCGCATCGGCTGAAGATTGTAGAATCTTTTCACTCGTTTCCTTGATGAGCTTCTTCGGACAGCCGCAGCGCAGCTGACGTCCACGGGGTTTCATGATACAACAATATTAACCTTCTCACAAGTTATCGCACGGGGTATGATTGGTCACGAAAATCTGTTGCTAGCTCGTGGGCTATTGGGTTCTCCAGCCAGGTCAAATGTGAACAAATGTGATTTCCGAGATTTGGTACCAATTGGCGATAAAATAATCAAGTGTCAGACTTGATGTCATGTTCAAATGTTTTTCTAAGTAAGTAAAAAATATTCACTTTAACAATTGCTTAAATGTGATCATCTTTAAGGGATAAGTTATAAAGTACGCCAGAAAATATTACGCAGATCTCCCCAAAAACAGTGACCTGTACAAGTTTAGCATATAGAAATAAAAATAAAAAAACTCGCAGTGCATAGATTACAATTATCAAAAGCTAGAAAACGTTTATGAGAATGTCATTACATTATTACAACTAAATTCCCAGTAACATTATAAGGTCCTACAAGACTTTAAATTTAAAGATATACCGCCGTATTAATTAAACTGAAAATGCTTCTGCTAAATAATATGTGCTTTGTCCCTTTCTTACGAACACAAATGTCAAAGTGACAGATAAGGACAAACTAATTTTAACGCCACTTTAGTTAAAACAGGCTTGTACTCGTAGTACGTTTATGAATACGGTCGATATTTACTCAGAAATCCTATTATATAGTAAAGGATTTTATCTACGCACACGCAGTAGGAAATGACCAGCATTACTACTATGAGAACTTTCTTGTCTGTGGTAGTAGGTAAAATCTGTACTGTAATGTCATACAGATTTTTGATAAATTTGTATCGTTATGAGTTTAAATTTGGACTCAGAAGCACGAGATGCAAATAATTTGCTCTCGAGTAACACATACAACTTTTCACCTCAGCAGTGAGAACATATTCACATTAATAGTAGATTGTATGACAAGGGTCTAAAGTAAGCCATATTACCACGAGATGGATATTTTCCCGAACGAAGTGAGGGGAAATAGTTCGAGGGGTAATATGGCTTTTAGACCAGAGTTATACACTCTACTTTTCACTTCGACTGCGAGAAAATAGTAAAAACAAAGATTATCCATCCACATTCACCAATTATACCAAGGCGAAAAGATTGTTCAATTTGGCGCCATTCTTTTTAATAAACTGTTTTGACACAGATACAAAATATTCACAAGACGAATAAACGCCTCTGACCGTCTAATAGTGGCGTAGTCTATCCCGTTCCCGCTCAATCTTCTTAGCTTATGTCATGTAAACACATCCACCAATCACAACTCTTTAAAATAACAACAATACAGCTAGACATTAAAATCGACCAATCAGGAAACAGAATTCAATTCAAACATTAGGAGTTTTTCATTCCCTAATTTACAATAATTAAAAAAATGACCTGACCGACTATAGCTCCATCCAAACGTTCAAGCGTGGTTAACTGCATACATGACTCACGTATGCAGTTAACCACGCTTGAAAAACACCCAATGTTTGAATTGAATTCTGATTCCTGATTGGTCGATTTTAATGTCTAGCTGTATTTTGGTTAGTAGATAGCAAATACTTATGTTTTTTTTAAAGAGTTGTGATTGGTGGATGTAATATAGAACTGTTGTGAGTTGTCAAATTAAAATGTTTTATAAATCATAAATATGTTTACATATTTTCCCTAGGGGCTAAATGTACTACTTTAGCCCCGCTTGCCAAGTCTAATATGATGCACTTTTTGTGGCTTTAGACCCTTGTCATACAATCTACTATTAAAGGGGTCTGGCCCCGCGCTTGCGTTCGAAAACTGCATCTGTGGTATACGTTTACAGAATTTAAGATTGTTTAACGTTCAATTATTAGGTAATTAGGTAGTTTAATAAAATTCATCTTTACCTATATATTATGAAAAACGGAGTTTATTCTGATCTTTTATTTAAATATTCGTCAGTTGAAAATTCCTTTGTATAATTATACTGGTAATGATAGTTTTCGAACGTGTTACTTGTTTTGCGCTTTTTTGGGGTCTACTTTGATTTGAAATTCGATGGTCGAACTATGGATCGACCTATGTCTGCCGTTTTCTTTTTTAGTAATGGAATGAAAATGAACAGTGCTAATTTAAAAAGCTACTTTGTCTCACGGAGTGAGCAAAATCGCAATTTGCACACTGTTTTCACGCAGCAAAATATGCTTGTTTGAGCTGCTGAGGTGAAAATATTATTTATTGTCATTTCTCCTTAATAACATAAAAACGGCAAGGAACGTTATATCAGATTATACCAGAAGTCAAGTGTAAAAATATGGGTGCATACAACTGTCAGCGGATTAAGGTGTTGGCACTTATTTATGAGAGGATGTTATCGATAAATATTTTTGGACTTGACTGTACAATGAGATACCGTGGCAAAGATAGCTATGATTCAAAATTTTTGATTTTCTGTAACAATTCGAGCATCCTTTGGAATTCGTTTAGGGGCTGATCATCTTTTGGACCCATACTATTTTGTCCGGTAACGCAATTGACAATAACTGTCTTGTTTGTTAGAGATACCTACTGCATTCATGCATGTGTACATTTTGTCGATATTTTATACCCACATTTATGCTAAAAGTGGCGCTGGAACATAAGTTTCATGTGCTCTGCCTACCCCTTTTAGGGATTAAGGCGTGAATGTATGTATGTATGTTTGTACCTAATGCTGTAAACCAGGTATGCAATTGTTACATACATCAATGGTTTACACCAGCAGTTTCGGTTTCTTTTATTAGTTTGATAGACATAGTTTTAAAATAAATGTATTTGCAATTCGTATTAAGTTCGAGAAAAAGTTGACTGACCCCTAGCTAATTTTGTAGTATATATCAACGACGCTAAGGCACAGATAGGTGTGCCGAGAAGGCAGGAGCAGTAAGAACAGATGCCACAGTCGGTCTAGTGAGGGCGGATCTATCCTAGGAATGGATGGATGTCCAGTCCCCGGTTATAACTGTAGATGTTTATTAAGTAATCTGGCTGCCAAAGTGTCATATTATATAATTATGTATTTTTAACAGGGGTTAAGAAAAGGCAGCAAAGAGAGGGGTGTTATAAGTTTAACGTGTCTGTGTAATCTGTCTTTGGTATCGTAGCTCCCAAACGGATGTACCGATTTGAATGCGGTTTTCTTTGTGTCATAGATAATTTAATCCCGAGTGTTCTTAGCCATGTTTCATTAAAATCTGTTCAGCCGTTTTTAAGATATTGGACCTTGAGATGAAAATGTCGGGGGTTTTTCGACTTATCCAAGTTGTAGCTGTTTATTAATTATTTCTAAAACAGGAAGAAAAAGACATCTTGAGCCGCCAGGCATTGTTAGAGATGATGGCAAAAAACGTGATGGTGTGTCCTAAGGTCCCGCGGAGTTTGGGACGGATGCTTGTGTGGGACGCTACCTGTGTAGACACACTGACACCGTCCCATCTCTACGGACTACTTCTAAAACGGGTGCAACGGCGGAAAATACCGAAAATCCAAAACGTATTAAATATAGTAGCCTCGGCAGAGCGTACAATTTTGTACCATTTGGCGTCGAGGCCCTGGGTCCGTGGGAGAACTACGGAACCCGACACTGCGCGTGGCCCGGACCGGACACGCACCTGGCCGATTATGTTATATGACATCATTGTATTTTCTTATGTACTCTGCTTTTTTTTATGCAACGACGGTGGCAAACAAGCGTACGGCCCGCCTGATGGTAAGCGGACACCGCAGCCTATAGACGCATGCCACTCCAAAGGAGTAACATGGGCGTTGCCGACCCTTGATATGTTTGAGGATTCGCCGTCAGCTGAAGGAACAAACGCCCTCGCTCTCAACACAACGCATCCTCGGGAGCTCTGGCGACCTTGCTCACCTCCAGGAACATAACACTACTACAGAGCAAGTAGTAATGTTATTATGGCTGTGGTCTTCCGCAAGGCGGAGGTACTTCCCCAGTTGGGCTGCTCCAAATTCGAGCGGGATGACATTTCGCTGTGCCCTACCTCACCAACAACTCTGCTTGGCTCTGATATTGTTCCCGAGTACCTATACTGCACACAGAAATCATATGTGTAAAGTTGACGTCAAAGATCTTTGTACACTCTCGCACCGTATTTCATTGCGATAAGACGACAAAATGTGTACACCTATTGTCATTTGCTGTTGGTTTTGTTTCCAGTGTGCAGAGGGTTGCCCGAACTAAGAAGACTTCGGTGGCTGGACTGGAAGGCTTGAGACGCAGCCCGCCGGCATCCATCGCGCTCAGGAAAATGTCCGATCCCGATATTCACCACAGTCTGGGAGATATGTTGTCAAGTATGTACAACTACAGGGTTGAAGGGTTAAACCCATATTTCGAAACGATCCGACAGGCACAATAAGAATCCATCCATGCTAACCCTTTAACGGACGAAGTTAAAATTTATTCAAAATTCAAGTCTTTTATAGACCTAAAAATTCAGCAGCATAAAAAAATACAAAAAGATGACCTTAACAGGTTGTCATTTTTGCAAATAAATTTAGATTATGCACTATAAAGGGTTAAGACCCATGAACTGCCGTTTCTTTCTAAGTTATTTATTAATTAACATATTATAAAGTCTTATGTAGGCCTTATTGAATATTATATTGTGCTGATGTGAAATTAGGAAATAATTACATGGCGCTCACTTTTTTATACTTGGCTATTTATTGCACTTAGCAAGGCGAGACCTAGCTAGTTCCATAGCGTTCTTCAAGTCATCATCCTCCTAGCGTTAATCTCGGTTGTGTTAGCCCTGGGTCCGCAATACGACACCTTATCCCAAGATTTGGCGTAGGCACTAGTTTTAGGTTAGTAGTCTTAGCAAACTTCAAGTCAAATGCATATATTATCCCATAAAAAATATTCACTGTAAAAAAGAGGCCAAGTCTCGAAACTCTTCCACCGTAAAAAGTTGTGAGATATTTCGTAGAGCTAAGTCTTTCATTCATTTTCATTCAGGATGGTCTGCATTTACGATTTCAATATCTTTTGTGTTTTAGAACAACAACTGCCTGTGGTAATGAGTGAAGATAACCAAACTGTCTGAAGCACAGTTATTCTTTCAGCGAAACGTGCAGACTCGGGGTGTGATACGACGGACTCCCCCGCGGGGGCTCGGCTGTCGCCCCGTAGCTCCATCTCGACCCACAAGCCTGTCATCAGGACAGGCCGCGCCCTCATCAACCCCTTCGATCCGTCACACGTCACCGTCAAACTGACCAGCAACAGGCGTCGTTGGACGCATATATTCCCTAAAGGTGAGTGCGCTCGTATTCGTAGTGATTGTAAGGTTTATGGAGACCAAGGGTCCGGTGTGTCTTATATTTATCTCTCTCTCTCTCTCTCTTTCTCTCTATCTTTCTCTCTCTCTCTCTCTCTTTCTCTCTCTCTCTCTCTCTCTCTATCTCTCTATCTCTCTCTCTGTACGCATTGTTTAAAAAGAGACAGAGAGGAGTTGCTTACAGGCGTTAGACTTTCTATGCTAGCTTACAGCAAATTTTCGTAAACTACTATCGTACGTCAAAACTTGATGTATTTTTATACATTGTTTGAACAAAACCTATAGGTACCTTTGTTTTTACCTATTGTTTATGCATGAACATTTTACAACAAATGTTTCTTTGTTTACAACGTTTTCATCCATTTTGACATCTTTACGATAATACGGTATGGACAGTGGTAGAATTAAATTATTTTACAGTACATATGGTGCTACTTTCCCGCGCTAGTGCGGAAAAGAGCACTTTTCGTGCATATGTCGAAACTTTAAAGAGCCATATGTACAGTAAAACGTTGTACGATACACGTGCAAATAGGTAATCCGCAACAGGTGTCGATTTAAAACACTCCCTTCGGTCGTGTTTTAATTTATCACCACTCGTTGCGAATTTACTATTTTCGGCACTTGTATCGTAAATAACTATTTTCTCCAATATGCTCGGAAATGTTCGCATTACTGTAGCAAAAATAGTACGTTAAGTTCCTCGTTACTGACAAACGCAGATTTAAAAAGTTAAAAGTCATTACTGTACAGTTTTAGCGGCAAGGAAAGTGTATGAAATTCCTTTACTGTATACTTTTTTACCTTTTAACTATATACTTTGACTAAGACAAATCACTACAAACAGCCAAGTGCTCGTATGTTTAAAGACCTTGCAATTTGTCACAACAACTTGCGATAGTTACACTGGGTAGTAGTGTATGGCTGTCTCTTTCGAACGATTGCAAGTTGCTGTGACAAATCACGCCCGTTTGTAGCCTGCTTTAAGTTTTCTTTTTTTAATGTACATAGACAAAACGCGTACTTTTGAAAGTGATCGAACTGACGTTTTTAAATATTTCTCAAATAGTTTTCAATGAAGAAATAAAAATAGTTATCGAAATAAAACTCACAACGAACTGAAATGCATTTAGATTGCAATCCCGTTTAATTTTTAATAATTGTGATTGCATAAAACATTTAAAATTGTAACCGATTCTAATAATTTTAAAATTCGTATGTATGCCAATTGAAACTGGCACTATGAGTCGTGCCGTATACATACTTTAAAAAAATAAGTTGGGCGGGAACTTGACAGGTTATTTACATACTCGCTATTTTAAGATTATTGATAATATTATTTGTTTTCCTCACATTTTTGGAGAAAAGCACTATTCAGCTTCGCTTCATCCGACAAAATCAACTTATCCACGAATTGCTACTTCCCGGCCGCTGCAATAATGTACTATTACATTACAAACAAACAAAACTTACCCAAATACATGACAAACATTAAGTTTTTACTTATTCTCGCTGCAAAAGATACGTTTGGATTGTAGAAAACTGTCACGTCACTAATTCTACTTCTTAATAATTACATAAAAAAAATTAAAAAATTACCCTACCTATTACGGGCTCGAAAAATGGGGGTGGATTCATAGCAATATATGCGATGCAATTAGTTTAATTTAATATGAAATGAACCCGAAGATAATGTCTTCTATGTAAAGTGATAGATGTGCAGGTTTTGTCTTTATACGAAAATATATTTACTGCCCATTTCTATGTTATGATATTCATAGATTCATGAAATAAATAATTGGTATATATCGATATAGTCCCTAACTAAGCAAGACTTGCATTAAGACTACATTATTAAGAGGACACTAATCTTATTAAGTTGCAGTAAGGGAGCGGTTTCACGGAATTACCAATTAACCAGTTATTATTTTTAGGTATGACATTACATATTTAATGTCATACCTAAAAATAATAACTGGTTAATAAGTGAATGAAATAAGTGAATATTACAATTAAATAATCTTTAGCCCCAATAAAAAACAAACTCTTGTGGGCAAAATTATGGTTGAAATTTTTCAACGTAGCCGATCTGGAATCTTGTACTGTGGACAATAGAGATGCTTTTTGAATGGACAACTGTGGTGCTTCAAGTGTATGTTTTGTGGTGGCTGCTTGATAAGCCTTCTGAGAATTGCTACAATCTATATCTGTAATTATAATTCCAACCTCTTTATTGGTGTCTCAGCTGTAATCTTGTTGTAAACGCAGAAGACAGAAGTCATGACATATTTTATGTAAATGGGCAACAACCATGGTTCTTGTTAAATAAAACATTGTCGACTCAAAAACCGGTACTTACAAATTTGCCTCAAAAAGTAACGTTTTAGTCCGATGTAGAGGTTCTCTTACACGTGGTCTTCGTCACTTAAATTTAAATATAAAAAAAGGATTTCATTATAATTTCCATAAGCATTTTACGTGAGATATTTACAATGCAATCATATAAAATGTTGAACGAAGCTAAAGTATTTTGGCCGAAGCTGTGAAATGAGACTGTATGGGTGGAAAATGGCGACCTGTATCCCGTCGGCTGAGTAAGGACTAGTAGCCACGCGTTTGAGCGTTGTGATTTCTGGTACACGCGTATGGCGCACCGCTGCCGCCGACGCTTTAGCTAGTGGCCAAACCCTAATTTGACAGAACTATACTTGGAATTATTTGAGTTCGCCGATTTGCATCAAAGTAGTCAATTCCGAAAACAACCTACCATCCAACGTAGAAGATTCCAATTCTAATAACAGCTTTATAAGAAGTCGGCTACATGAAATAATCTCAACCTTACCTATACCTATACCTCACGGAATTGAAACATTGAACGGAATAGAACGAAGGATTGAAACGCGACATATACCTTCTTTGCTCTTGGCAGAATGGCAATAGGGGATAAAAAGGCAGCAGTTTCAGTTTCCTTTCCCATAGCATAGGTGGGTAAGGCCGTTATTTCTTGTACCTGATTAAGCAGTTAAAAATGTCCACTTTTTCATCAATTCCAGTGTGTTACATATAAGTATAATGGCTAATTGGCCTTACCCAGGTAAATAGGTACATTGATTGAAACTTTCACGATTTCACACATTATTTTTACTAAATGGGACTTAATTGCGTATCATAAGGTGTGGGAAAAACCATATTCTCCTAGCGTTTTTCCCGGTTATGCCCTAAAGGAGCCCGGGGTGAGCTTTGACACCTAATCCCAAGATTTGGCATAGGCACTAGTTTTACGCAAGCGACTGCCATCTGACCTTCCGACCCAGAGCGAAAACTAGTCCTTATTGGGATAGACCGGTTTCATCACGATGTTTTCCTTCACCGAAAAGCTAACGGTAAATATTCATAAGTTCCGAAAATGTCATTTTGTACGAGCCGGGATTCGAACCCGCGACCGCCGCTTGACAGCCGCATGTCTGAACCACTAAGCTACCGGAGCTTCTAAAAAAAAGATAGCCTCTATCTACGCTAACTATAGTGATCTGTGTTTATTTCTTGCGTTTTTAGGATTCTGCAGCCAAATCTCAAAGGCTATTTATTTTTTTAATCTTTATTGCACAAAAGGACAACTTATCGTACAAAAGGCGCACTTAATGCCGGAAGCATTCTCTACCAGCCTATGTAAGTAAATGAAGGAGAAATTACGTAACAAGTTTTTTTCGTGTAGTCAATACTTTGGGAGATACTCGCTCTGTAGATATGTCTTAATAGCCTCTCTTAAAGTGAAAACAAATATGAATGTTAGAGCAGAGCAGTTCCACACGCCGACTTCGTGCATCAATATAAACGCGCGTTCGACTATACCTGCCTCCCTATTCTGTAACTAGTTTTAAGCTCACCTCAACGCTCACCCACAAATATATCTTGACACCGTGATGCGTAGTGACTAAGCGTAGGTAGATGTCTAATTTCGTGACGGGTGAGCCGCTTGAGCGCGTAGCGAATAACAGCCCTGTCCGGCTATCACAAGATGGCGCGTGAGCTGTGTTGCGGCGGGATACACTATCCCTACGCTGATTAGAACGTTTAGAAAGAGACGGATAGTCTATGTCGCCGTGACACAGGTCGCGCGCCGTTCTGTCATAGCCGTGCTGTATCTATACTTGACAGCGTTTGTAGCGCTGCAAAATGTCGCCGAGCCTAACCGCTCTCATGTGTAAGATGCCATTGGTGCCCTTAGGATGACACCAAAAATTTGGGAAGCTGTTTTAATAGGGGTGTCGACACTAAATAAAATAATCAACGGTGATGATTTCTTGAAAAAGGATTTAAGAATGTATTTATTTATTTATTTATTTAATAAATAAATAAATAAATAGAATATAGTCAAATAGAGAATAAATCAACCCAAGAGATTAAATAGTCACAAAGTTATAAGTGTCCAAAGTTTTAAGAGGGGGTATGTTCTGTCCTTTTTCCGCAAAACGCAACATCGTATGAAACGATTGTCATTTACTATGACGCTCGAGAATCTTGACGTCACGATCTGCTAGCGTTTTCTCTCTAACAAGCAACTTTAAAACGGTTGTGGCGTCTTACTTTTTTGAGATATTTGAATGGTGTTTTCGTCATTAGGCATATTTTTTTGCCTTTTTTTTCTTTTGAAGTACCTAATAATAAATTTTAAGTCAACACCCCTTTTTTGTTCAATGTATGATTAATACAAATAAATACATAATATAACATAACATATATTCGACACCCATCGTCGGCAACATGCCCTTATTAATTAGTAAAAATGTGTTTAGGTCCGACTGGAGTGTTAATTCAGCAGCACCACTATCAAGCACGACCGGCGGGGGAGCCCGCCAGGGCCGAGAGCCAGCCTGAAAGCCACCGGGAAAGCCACCGGGAAAGCCACCGGGAGAGCCACCGGGAGAGCCACCGGGAACGCCGGGAGAGCCACCGAGACAACCTGCCCAAGGAGAATGGGTCGCCGATGATCAATAACAACCATCCTATTTATCAAGTCGACGGTGAGTATCTTTTGACCGGCCACCGGAATTTACGTGGCATTTTCGAGCTGAGCTGACGAATGATTTATGTACTTTTAATGTGTATGCATCGATTGCGATATACGTACGTACGTAATTTCAAAATAGATATTGAGCCCATTTTATTACGTGTATTACGAAGTCGTTGAATGAGAAGTTACTATGACATCTCAAAAATGCCACTATAACTCCAGACTATGCTTACGGATCATATAGGTATCGTCTTGCCGCCAAAAATGGGAAATTGGCTATGAAAATAGAATCTACTGTAATACGATATAGAATACAGATTGTTTTGTTTCAAAATCAAATGAAGTTGGTATGGGCATCAGTTCAGCTCGGTTGTGTCATAATATTGCACTGTCACCGAATTTACATAAGTATACCAATTTCGGCTCAATCGAACTCGGACAAGTTGCCTATTAGCATACGAACAGATAAAGTTGTATTAAAAAACTTGTATGATGGTGTGCTATTAATGTGTGTGTGATGTGTTAATACTCATAAATCATTACGACATAGTCCCTAGCTGTTAGTATTAGTGTTTTTACTAAGAAAACTGTAAATCAGCGGACGTAGCATGGTTCACATTTTATCACTAAGTTTATCGCTGTCGATAAGACATCCGTAACTTTCTGACAAGTATGCGAGAGTAGAGTGACGGCGGTCTTATCCACAATGATAAGTGGTAAAATGTCAACCATGCTACACCCGCTGGTAAGGTCCATGTTGCCAAATACTACAGTATTGTTAGGGAGCGCCTTCAACTGAAATAAGATTTCCAGATTCTTCTTTCGGACAGTTTAAGAAATCACTTTTTATTTTCAGGTAACATAATGTCGCAAAGTCGCAAACGCATGATTAGCGCATCGGGTGCACTTAACATTCTGGGCACAACGTTAGGCCCGCCGTCCACCAACAATGCCTCGCTGGCTCTACTATGGGGCGCCACAGGGGAGCAAGAGTGGACGCCCGCCCTTACCACAGGTCAGTCTATAGACATATCTTCACGAGAACGCGTGTGAATGGGTGTTTGAAACGTACGACTATGCTTGCTTTTGATCCTTGTTTTTTTTGAATCCACGATGTTTTCTTTCTCTGATTTCTCAGTTACAGGACATTTTAAAAAACCTCATTAGTTAAATAAATCTATGAAACAAGAAGTGATTACTCGGTTAGATGTTTGATTGTAACAATTGTCATCTATTGCCATACAATCATTTTAACCTATCATAATCAGCCATTTTGGGACGATCATGCGCAACTCGAGTATTGATTGATTGACTCTATTTATTGATTCAATTGTAAAAACTCGGTCAAAGTCTAAGAAAGAAATGGCAAAGAATTTATCAACATTAACCAAAATCTATGGAATTGCCATGTGTTCGTACCCCTACAGTAGACTTGTGACATTTGAAGAACAGACTAGCTAGCCTTAAAATCGCGTTCATTTCAGACATGAAATTCGTCCCTCTCTAGCAAGGATTTATTTAAGTGCGAGTGGGACAAATAATGTGGGTCATGAACGAGATTGTTACGTATGCAGGTGGCGGTCATATCCATCAACCCTGTAAATATTTGAATACACTTGAATACTAATCATTAGAGGCCGGAATTCTCGTGGCACTTTCTAGTTGTCATAGGGACTTCTCATTTCGCGACTTCCGATATTATTATATCGATACGTTATGTAACACAACATATTAAAGAAGTTTGAAAGTAGAGGTAAACAACAGGCGGTCTTATCGCTAAATAAATATGCAACCAAACGACAACAATGAAAAGTTAACATTGTCACATTTAGTCAGTTCAGTTCAGTGTTTTATCAATTTCATGTTCAAAGTCTGTTTTAATGCTAACACTGTTCCAATATTAGTTTCTCTATAAAACAAATAGATAGTCATATTTTTTTTCCAAATTATCTGGCTTTAAATTACTTAGTTCTTTTGCAGTCAAATGTGTCGATATTATATGAATATCGGAAGTCGATAAAAGAGAAGTCCCTATGACAGTTCGAAAGTGCCCCGAGAATTCCGGCCTCTGCTAACATTCACCTCATTTCTAATGTTTCATGATATCGTCGCATTGATACCGCGTTGGATGTTCGGGGACAAAGCGAACCGAGCCATAGGTTTGATATTTAGCTCATTTATGTTTGCCTCGAGTAGCTAATGCGTAGATACATATTTATATTATTATATATTAGTCTCTGTCACCACTGCGACCAATCTTCAAAATTAACCTTTCACACGCATCAGCCGGTGCGTAGAATTTGAGAACAATAATCGCTTTAAACGCGCTATGGGGGCGTTCAATAAAGGTTGCGTTATGGGGCACTACACGATGATGTCTACATTTACACTAATATTATAAAGAGGAAAGATTTTATTGTTTGTTTGTTTGTATTGAATAGGCTCCGAAACTACTGGACCAATTTGAAAAAATGTTTTACCATTAGAAGCCAACATTATCCCCGATGAACATAGGCTACTTTTTACCGCGGGAAATGGCTTATTTTTTTTTAATGGGGTACACTAACTGTGCGAAGCCTGGCCGGCAGCTAGTATTTAATAAATATAACGTGTCACAAAAGTTGCAAGCCGAAAATTGATGATATCAATCAGGCCAAGTCAAATCAATTATCCAAAAAAAAGTAAAAAGAAATCCGTGATTTGTGCTATTATAGTACCCGTTTGCGGCTTGACGTTAACTTTTGGGAAAATATCGAGGGATTAAACCAGTGATCCCCGTGTGGTGTCGGGTGAGAGTTGACTAAAGGAACAGGGTTAAACTGTGTGGGCGATGGGCTAGCAACCTGTCACTGCGATATCACATTTTATTGATCTTTAATACTCACATTTATGCTAAAAGTGGTACTCGACGGGTCGACGAGTATAAAAAAATATTCAAGGGGGGCTCCCATACGACAAGCTTTTTTTACTGTTTATGTATATAGATAATGGTACGGAACACTTCGTGCGCGAGTCCGACTCGCACTTAGCCGGTTTTTATTGTATTTAATCTTTATTGGACGAAACAAAAAAGTACAAAAGGTGGACTTACTGCCTCAAGGCATTCTCTACCAGACACTTTGACTTTTGTATTTGCGAGAAGGGTCAAAACGTCGCAGTGGTCATAAGGGACGTAATTTATGCTTTGGGGGTTATATTAGATGCAAGTAGTGTAGAATTTCACATCATGCTGTAGAATATCACATCATATAATATGCTTCTAGAACATTTGAAAGAACCAAAAATTGGCAAGCTGAGTTCTGACAATATTTTTAATAAATAAGCGTATGAAATATGTGGCACAACATTTGAAGCAAGCGTAAATACATTATTTAAAAAGTTGCATGTTTAAAAACGAATCCTATCCTAGCCGGTTTAAGGGTGACTATTCACCGGAGCTGTGCGTGGCTGCGGGTTAGCGAGTAAAAAATCCACCACTTGACGACCTCTGTAGCGTGTTGGTAGTGACCCTGCCTACGAAGCAGGAGGTCCCGTGTTCGAATCTCGGTAAGGGCATTTATATCTGTGATGAGCATTTTCTATGTATGTAAGTATTTATTTATCTATATAAGTATGTATATCGTCGTCTAGTACCCATAGTACAAGCTTTGCTTAGTTTGGGACTAGGTCGATTTGTGTAGAATTGTCCCCAAATATTTAATTAAAAAAAATAGTATTGCTCGTCTCGATCGCGCAGCGCTTCGTATTGGTGCATTTTTATCTCGCCCACGGCCTCGCAACAGCACAGCTTAGCACAAGACGCTGGGCCAGTTCTCTCGAGCTCTCTCGCACTATCCGTCTCTCTCTTATTAGAACACTTAGGGAGAGAGGGATATTGCGAGGGAGCTCGGGCGCCATCTTATGCAAACCAGCTCTGGTGCAGACTCACGCGTAATGTAATGCCTGAAATACGGGTTATTCCCACCTGTTACCACCAGTCGGTTACCAGTGGTTAAGTTCTTTCCCCATCTTTTACCAGTGGGAACGAATGTGTTTTTTTTTTCAGTAGACCAAGTACTTTAGTGGTAAAAGATGGAAAAAATATTCCCAGTAGTTACCACCGAGTACTTTAGTAGCAAACATTTGGGAGATAAATCCCAGTTGTTTACAGTGACAAATTGTTGGTAACAGGTGGGAATAACCCTGAAATAATCTGAGACTCGAATGCCTTGACACCTTGTCAGAAGTATCACCATCACTCACCATCTGCCTCCGTGCTTCTTAAGCCAAAATAACCAACTAATCTCTTTTACGAGAACGCTATGCTTAAAAGAGCACGAAATTGGTCAAAATAATAATTAACTGTTTTTTTATAGATTCCTTTTAGATCAGAGCTATAACCACGAACTTCGAATGTCGAAGTTCGGATATCTCTATCTCTATCGCACTTATTGTACTCGAATGGCAGGGATGCAAGTACACGAACTTTGAGATTCAATGTTCGTAGTAGCGCCGCAGGAGGCAGATATTTAGGATTTTTATTGTATGTAAAATGGAGAACTCTTCTACGAGGCCTATGCCCCTAATGAGGGATAGCAGGAATACATCGTCATCATATTCTACGGGTCTTTTGTTCACAACATACTGTCCGTGAGCATTTAGAATAGGTTCTAGCTCTAGGGTACCAATTTAAAGCACGACGAAAACGGAAAGTGTGTCTGTGGCATTGCAGGTCGCAAACGGCTGAACCGATTTGAGTGCGGTTTTTTTTCAGCTAATGTATCGTCTGGGTTGTTTAACATCATTGCGAAATAAGGCTTACTTAGTATTATATTATTTGCATTGTATTCTAATCATTTACTGATTGTCGAATTGTTTCCATAGGACTAATGACAATATAAAATACTGAAAAACCTATAAATACTGAAATGCATCTAAACAATATAAAATTTTACATGAGAACTATGTTTGTCTTACGAAATCCTTACCTCTTAACAAATAAGGTGTATTTTCATATGGTACTATTCCGCGCAGGCGTCGACTGGAAGTCTTTGACGATCCCGGCCTGCCTGCCGATAACGACCGACTACTTTCCCGACAAGCGGTCGCTGCAGAACGACTACCTTGTGTCGGACTACAACTTGTTGCCGGATGACGTCAACGCCGACTTCGCACAGAACAGAGCCATCTACAAGGAGCCCTTGACTACTATAGAAGTGTTTAAGGAGCTGGTGTCACAGAGGTTGGCTCAGGTAAGTTTTTAAAATAACGACAGACAACTTTAGCGGTCGCTGCAGAACGACTACCTTGTGTCGGACTACAACTGTCGCTGCAGAACGACTACTTGTGTCAGACTACAATTTGTTGGCCGATGACGTCAAAGCCGACTTCGCTCAGAGCAGAGCCATCAACAAGGAGCCCTTGACTAATATAGAGGTGTTTAATGAGCTGGTGTCACAGAGGTTGGGCTCAGGTACGTTTATAAAACTGGGACTTATCTGAGCAATACGGCTCTCTCTAGTATGCATTACAGTACAGTCGAGTTCATAGTTGCATCGTGCAAAAAGCAGCTCTAACAGCATTCTGAATGTGTTAGCTGATAGATATGACTGTGGCATAATTAATCAAATACTAACTTTTGACGTTTAATGTATTTGTGCATTATAAATAAATGAGTCTGAGTATGCAGGGATGGGGTCAAGCTGACTGGGAAGCTGATAACTGCTCATGTCATTTGACATTTATATCTTGTTTAATTTAATTCTAATTGTATTGCCTTTAACATTTTAAAACTTTATTTATGTACCTACTAATACTAGAATAGATTTTTTCATGTGGTTATTACTAACAACTATTGGACACGTATTGAAATAAATTATTTGATTAAATGTACGTTCCTAAAGGTTCAAAAATATCTGAGCAACTTTATGCCCTCACTATAGTCGTGTTCACATATTTTTGCCCGAATTACTTGGTCTACCGGTTTTTTATGCATTTGAACAAAAACACAATGTCACCATGTTGTTAGTTTCAGATAACGTTGTTACTTTTTTCTGTGACATTACTGTGTGATTTTCATGTGGTCATTGCTGCGGGAATTTCCTCCATTCGATCAACCCCGTTTCCGCCATCTGAGGCTCTAGTATAAGTTTTACCGAAACAAAACTTTATGATTGCGTTTGCGTTTTTCCCTCAATTCTCAGGGAATTCGCGGCAACGCGAACGCGGTCGTGACGTTTTGTTTCGGTAAAACTTATACTTGCGCCTCCGTATGTGGCAGGGCTTCCAATTGATCGTGGGCGTGAGCGAGAGCGACGTGATCGAGGCGCACTGCCCGTCGACGCCGGCGCCGCCGCCCTCGAAGGTGGCGCCGCCGAGCAGCAAGCCCGCCAACCAGGCGCCCACCAAGCGGGTCCTGCTCTCCATCGGCAGGATCTTCCACAAGCTCACCCTCGTCGGCTCCACCATCACCGTCACCAGATACCGACCCAGGTATGCGGTATATATGCTAAATTAGAATTATTCAAGTTTTCACTTCTGCCGGCACTCCCGGAGTGAAACCATGTCTTTTTTTATTTTTTGTTTTGAGCTGGCAATTTTTATCGCTTTGCTAGTCGTAAACGAGGCTTGAACTCACGATTTTGATAAGATAATAGCAAAAACGCATAAAAACACCTCGTAGTAATCAATATCAGCAAATGTGTGTTAGGACTTGTAGTCAATGCAACAAATGTATCTATATTTATATTCCAGACATCCGTACCCGCCTTTCAACATCCACTACCGGTACCGGTTCCACGCACCGAACCACGACACGTACGAGGTGTCCTGGGTCTCATTCACCACGGAGAAGCTGGAGAACTACAACTGGAACTACATGGACCACTACATATGCACCAGGGGGGACACTGACTTCGCTCTAGTGGAGGTAAAACGGAGCGAAGAATACTCCCACTGCAACGAACAGTCACGATAAGAACGTATTCTTAAAGAAAGAAAGAAAGAAAGAAAATGTTTATTGTCACACAAATAAGCAAAATAGATAATAAAGTTAAAACAATTAACAAACAAGATTATTTGTGTGACAAAAGGAACGAACTCAGCATGTGCTGTGACAGTGGCATACTGTACAACGCTGGTTTTCAGTTCGTCCCCTTTTCACTCATACCACATTAAACAAAAAAAAAACATAAACCACAAAAAACAAAATACAACACAATACAATAAAAAACTGTCATAAAAAGAACACTTATCATGTGTAGGGAAAACACACTTGTAACTTACTACTAAGTTTAGTACCTTCTTTTCAGGAATCTTTCTCACGGAAGTTAAATAATAATAATAAGAATAATATGAGGACACCAGATTAAAATATTTTACCCTTCAGCTTGTAATTGTTTTGAAATCAAAATCAGGCTTAATTTGCACTTAGACGTTGGGAGGGACAAGTTAGTTCGTAGAGGCGGTGGTATGTCGTTCCAGATCTTAGATACGGAGTATTTAAAACAGCCCCGGAAACCCGCTGTTTTGTGCTTCGGAACATTCATTTTGTTACTGCGAGTGTTTCGGCCTTGAACGTCTTTCAGCCACCTTATTTTATTAAAAAGATATTCTGGTTTTTGTGTAGAAACTATTTACTAAGTTCGCTTATGATTTAAGTTAAAGTGGACAATGGCAAATCGCAGTATTCGATATGTGGTGAGCAGAGGCGGCTCGTGACTAAATTGTATGGGTGTTCACTTGAAATAAAACAATGAAAATACATGACGTTAGCAGATTCCGGGATTCAGGTATTCCGAAGACTCATCGTGCACCCTTAAAGCAATTTGAAATGCACCACATAATACTACACAATCTGTTAACCTTCGTAAAATATGCCTGTTTTTGTCAACGCGGTCATTGAACTCGCGTATAGACTTTCGGTACTTACGTGGAATCTAGTGCCCTGCGAATACCCTGTAAAATAGTTTGTTACTCTCATCACAACCACACAACTACGGTGTTTTCACATATTGTTCGGATTTAAACACACGCGTAAATGTTTTGTTTTTCGTCGTTCAAGTTTTTTCTTGTAAGGTCAAGGTCCCTTGTCCCTTAGCCTTCAATTCAAGCCGAATTTGTAACGTTTTTGCACACTTTTTAATGAACACCACATTATAATTATCCATTTTAACACTCACAAGTAGTAACTGATAAGTACAGGCTATTTCAAAACGTATTAAATGATTATTAATTGGAAAATACCCGAATTTGCATTCGCGCGCATGCATTTAAGTTGACCAGTGTTTGTTTATATAGGAGTGGCAACGTCGCGCTCAATCACTGTCGCGCGGTCGGGCGGCAAAATCAACCGGCAACGTGGAGTGAGCGGCGCTCCGAATTTGGCTAATTTCTCATAGAAAATCTTCTGTTTCACGCGCAGGACTGTGGCGAACTTTCTCTTTCACTCTTATTGGATTTCGTATTAGGAAATGTATTGAGTCTTCTTCCATAGGAGCGCAATCGTGAGCGCTCCGCTTGGCGAGTTACCTATGAAATTATACAGTAGGATGATGGGTATAGCGCCTACCTATGATCT
The DNA here is from genome assembly GCA_945867215.1 of Epinotia demarniana. Classification (NCBI taxonomy): domain Eukaryota; kingdom Metazoa; phylum Arthropoda; class Insecta; order Lepidoptera; family Tortricidae; genus Epinotia; species Epinotia demarniana. The sequence goes on along the minus strand of OX244266.1, from coordinate 19,191,997 downwards.
TGTAATGTGTAAAGGTAATTATTTTATTGGTATTGGTATAGTCGTATTTTAAGATAGATTTTAAATAGTAATATTATTATATTAATAATGAGATTAATGAGTATAATTTAGTTATAATTATTTATGGGAGTTCACTGCACCAGCGCTCCTTAGGGCGAGCCGCCTCTGTGGTGAGTAGTGCACAGCGAAATGTCATCCCGCTCGAATATGGAGCAGCCCAAATGGGGAAGTACCTCCGCCTTGCAGAAGCCCACAGCCATAATAACACTACTACTTGCTCTGTAGTAGTGGCGTGTTCCTGGAGGTGAGCAAGGTGGCCAGAGCTCCCGAGGATGCGTTGTGTTGAGAGCGAGGCAATTTGTTCCTTCAGCTGTCAAAGCCCATGTTACTCCTTCGGAGTGGCATGCGTCTATAGGCTGCGGTGTCCGCTTACCATCAGACGGGCCGTACGCTTGTTTGCCCACGTCTTTGTATAAAAAAAACTACTAGACTGCAATCTTTTTTTAGTCTATAAGTACGTCTTTTAAAAGAAGAGAAGAGAATGCTACTACGTGCGTCTATGTCCCTCTACTACCCCTATTAACAACATTCAAAACAGCTACTTCATTTAACAATTTCAGTACCAGGAACCCGCTAGGTAGACGCTTTCGTCTACATACGGTTTTTCGCAATGTTATCGGTTACGAGCGTAGTGCTACCAAGTCATTGGAAGTGAATGTGTTAGGGCCTTCCAAGTTAAATAAAGTAGTGTAATTGACAATTTTTTTTTTTCAGGCTTTAAAATACTGGCGGTTCCGCACCCTCTTACTGCCTTTGAACAATCCGGCCACCAAGCAGATTCTAGAAGACGAGTCCGCTCATTGCGACATTTACCCTACGCCCACGAGGCAGGACTTGGACCAGCTCACGGACGGGTTCCTCAAGATGACAGAGTCCTACTTCAATAAGGTCAAAAGACCTAACAAGCAGAGGGTAAGTATGCGTACTCCAAATAAAGAGAAATTAAGAAGACTAAAGATTATACGTATAAATTGGAAGCCAATCTCTAAGTTTGAGAAATCCGTATAATGATTTGAATTTTGGTAACCGGTGTTCCATTGTATGTAAAAGGAAATTGAAACAACAGTCGACCACAAAGATGAATTAATTTTCGAATTGAAACTTTTGTGACACATGTATTATGACTACGTGTATGTGACTACGGGCGAAGATATTTCGAAGGAGTTCTTCTTCAGGACTCGTGTTATCACGGCGGTGTCGCTTGAATCACTGCACGCGCCCGCTCCGACCGCCGCGCGGCCAGGTGCCGCCAGGATGGGGAAGGGCCTTCCGCCGGAGTTATAGTGTGAGGCTGCGGCAGGATATCATCTCCTCCGAGAGACGATACGCACACGTGTAATTATTAGCATTATGTATTATTTTTTTGCACATTATTGCGTTGAGATTACAGCTGTATTACGCCATATTCAACGATTACTTTAGTAATGTATGCAACTCGCCCTATCATAGACTATGTATTCGCTCATGTCACAATGACAAAAAGGGATAGAGTCCTAACGAAAGTTGAACCCGCTAAACTCAATTACGCGGCAACACTGTTGATCAAAATGTATGCGTATGACGTTTAGTGTTGCCGGTAATTCAGTTTAGTGGGTTCAACTTTCGTTAGACAGACTACAAGTTTTTGTTGTTTCAGTTGGTTCAGTTTACTGTAAGTACGTAATTTCACATAGAAAGCCTAGCCCGCCCGTTAGACAAAACATCTAAACGAAAGATTGGCTTCCAATTTAATTATGTATCACTTACCTATTTATGATTTTAAACCTATTATGAAAAAAGTCTTGAACATCCACATGTGTCATATATGTAAATCTAAACTCACTTGATTTCAAATAATGAAAACTTTAGTATCTACTGTACAAATATTGATTTATAATTTGTATGTAAATAGCATAGTACCTGTATAGTATCGTTGTACATAAATGTCTATATAGCATGACGATTTTATATGCACTTGATATGTAACGTAGATAACGCACTGCATGGATGTACAGATGCACTAAACTGTTTTAATTTCTTTTGTCTCCCTTAACCAGTGCCTGAGTATCTTGATATTATCTTTCTTGATAACGTAGTATTGAAATACTAAATGGTTACTCAAACATGAAATTTGAAATTATTTCCGGAGAATGTGGTGTTGTCAAATGCACGTAACCTACTGAATTACATGTGCAACACGAGTCTTCTACTCTCCCTTTACATCCCAGAGCGTTTACACAGAATAGTAAACAGTAGGCGAAGCATTGCTATTTTATCACTTATCGCTGTGGATAAGACAGCCGTCGACTGACACCTTACTTCACCGAGAAACGTTTCAACGAAGTTTCGTTTCGTCGCATTTCTAGTCATTCTGTAGAACGCATTAGGTTAGGTTAGTTTTATATTATAACATTCCAGGATTAGCATGGTTGACATTTTATCACTTATCGCTGTGGATAAGACATCAGTCACGTTCTGACTATGCGAGTGCGAGAGTGACGGATGCCTTTAACACAAACGATACGTGATAAAATATCATGATTCGCCCGCTGGAAAGTTTACTGATTCTGAAATAAATGGTTTTCTAAGAAATTAAAATTCTGCGAAACATTACATTCGATGGAGCAATTGTCGGTAAAACAAGGTACAACCCATCCGTCACGTTCTGACAAGTATTCGAGTCCAAGAGTGACGGATGCCTTATCCATAGCGATAAACGATAAAATGGCAATCATGCTACGCCCGCAGTTTTCATGTACAGTCAGCCACGAAAGTGTTCTACCATTTGTACCATGGACGACACATGTAACTGGCCATTCGCGACCGTATTAGAATGAGATAAGGTCTAATAATGGTCGGCGCAGCGTGTCGCAGTGTGTACTGTCGAGGAAGTCCCTGCATAGCCATAACATACCATTGTATAATTCACGTGAAATTTGTGACTTGTACAAAAGTATTGAGCCCCCTTTTTCCTTCTATAACTTATAAATAAACAAATAATCAGGGAAATGCACAACGACATAAAATGTATACTTAAAATATAGAAAACTTATTTTGTAATTACGATTTCGAAGTCGATAATAGAAAATTGAAAAAATATTCGCCACGAGCCGGATTTGAACCCACAACTTTTGGAATCCGTCCATCGCTCTGAGACAATTACAATAGAAGCATCAATTGTTTTTTTTTTAACAAAACAAATAATTTTGACTGAAAAATATGTAGTTCGTGTGTCATTGCCTGACAAGTTATTAGGCATGCCTAATGCTTATAGCTTGGCCAATTTATGATGGGTTATTCCAAAAGGACTGAAACATTAAACATTGATATGAATTATCATGACTTCGTATCACCTCGTTAAATAAACATATTTAACGAGGTGATACGAAGTCATGATAATTCATTGTTATGAATGTGCCCATTACATGAGAGCGATATCACTATAGGTAGACCGTTTAACTCAGTCCTCGCTTGCGCGGCTGCAGGGTTATGACGATAACGGGGCGAGCAGTTAAGCATTCGACTTATAGAAGATGACTCTGTTAAATCAATCGACGTATCACAGACCCAAGTCCTTGATTTATATAGCGATAGCAACAGAAAGGCAATATTTTTATGGTTGGCTATGCAAGGATTACCTCGACTTAAGAACTCGCGTATGGATGTTTTTCTTTAAGTCTCTTTGACTTGCACGCCATTAATTTCCTGTTTGGGTCCGATCGCATGACATTAACTCGAAAACTAACTAGTAAATAGCTTCGATCGGCAGTAGTGGTGGAGGAAAGCAAAATTGTCCAATAGTTCGAGTACAAAGAATGCCTCGTGGTTGCGGCGGTCAATAGAGATTATTGAAGCGTCGCGTCAGTAGAGGCGACAGTTGACGGGGTCGGGTGTAGAGTAGAGGAGTGACTTGTGGTGGCTTCAGATGGCGTTCGGCGCGGCCGGCGACAGCGCGCTCACGCGGCGACGCCACTCCACCTCCATCCTCAGGCCCAGCCAGGTACTACGGCCGCACAGCGCCTAACGAGCGAATGAGACACACCCCGAACCACTAGATATAATCATAGATAAATTCATTATAGACGCTCGTAGTCGAACAATACTTGGTGCTGTGATTTCGCCAATGTCATGGCGCTGCGCAGCGCAAGCGCAGCAATGGAAGGTCAGGCATCTTTGACAATCTGTTTACCGCATAGTGCAACATCATCAAGTTCAGCCGTCAAAACTATTACTATCGTCATGTTTCCAGCCTTTTCTCGGTTGTTCCCCTTAAGGAGCCCGTGTCCGCTTTGGTACTTAATCCCAGGATTTGCCGAAAACACTAGTTTTATGAAAGCGACTGACTGACCTTACAAACCAGAAGGAAAACTAGAGTTTTCCCTCTAGAAGGTCTGTAAGTCTAACAAGGTAGAGACCGATAGGTAGACTAGACCGGTTTCCTCGCGATTTTTTCCGTCACCGAAAAGCTACTGTTAGATATCTTATCATGTTTCTGTAAGTACATGAGTTTTTTTTAAATCTTTAGATACGAGCCGGGGTTCGAACCCCGGACAACCAGATTAAACTTGCCTTACGACTCGGCTACAGTAGCACTCAAAATCTCACACAGCATGAATGTTGTTCGACTATAATAGTTTTGTCTATGGCTACATACATATATTAACAGAGAAATCGCCCTCAAGAGCTGACACCCTTTAACAGATGATAATGGGACAGTGGTGTGGCGTTCTAACATCGAGGTTTCTTGAAACCACTTAACCGAAACAAATACTTCTTGGGAAAACAGAAGCTGGATTAGCTTCGGTTTGTAGGCTATACTTTACGCCACGCCACTTAAATCTCACCCAATATTATAAATAGTTAGTAATCCCAACCGTCACCAACGCCTATTCATTCCGCTCGTTAGACCGCATCACAGACGATTTTTATTTTATGTAGGTCAATCAAAATTATCCGTTATAGGTACATACTTTTTGTTTCGTGGCATATTTTGCGCACAGATTTTTTATTGGCTCGACGAGATACAATTATAGACTGGAAGAAAATTAACACCTTGAAATCGGCAATTGGCATTTTAATATTCCTTGCACATTACCATTTAACCCTCAGAAACTAATTGTAACAACTTACCTTCAACTTTGACAGTGGCAGTGGCAATACTAAATTTCTTAAAAATTATATGTAATTAGTGAAGCCAGGGTTCGCAGGTGTATTATCCGCGTCCTATCCTTGCAACTTTGCGAGTTCACCGCATCGTAGGTACCGCTGTGTACAACAGCAATCTTCTTCCAGATTTGGAGTGGACCGAGCAGAATTTGTAAATGTGAATTGCGTATATTGCACCGCTTATTATAAAATTATGCGATTAAAATGCACGGATTGCACTTAAATTACTGTGATATTGTTTGCTGGCTTATTTATAATTTGTTTTTCATTACAAAAGGTGTCACCTGTATAAGTCGACGTCGAACGAACGTAACGAAGATACTCCAATGGACTTTATAATGTTAAAGTCGTGATGTTTTGTCTGGAGAACAGAAATGTCCACCAGCTTGCCTATGACTACCGAGTATCTTATTGTAGTACGAGTGTTATTCTAACGCTATTGATGAATATTCAACTAAACTGGCTTGTTTCTATGGATATGTTTGACGCAATGCCGTGTCCTTTTATAATGCACGGAAATCGTGTCCGGTTGAAATTCTCAAAAAACACTTTAAATCCAACGTGTGGGTTTCTTAGGCGCAATAAAGATTGGATCTCACGGGATACTGGTTTGAATGAAACATTTTCGTGTTCGTTCGGTTCGTTAGTCGTCGGCACAACAATGTTCGGTGTTAACTTGTGGTGTGGTGTCAGGGCGGAGTGTCGAGCTCCCCGTTCCGGGAGCGCGTCGGCAGCACTCGGCTACCGGACCGGCCGCGGCTGCGCATCGAGGCGATGTCAGTACCGACGCGACCAGCCGACGTGGCCTTGCCTTCATATTTATGTATCACACGCGCTGAATCGACGTCCCTCTCTGAAAGATTCTGATAAACTGTGATATATTGTCCAATCCGCGAGGAACCGCCCCGTGCTCATGGCGTACTATGAGGATTAGGAAGGTAGGGAAGCTTCTCCCTGGTTTGGACTATCTATCTATATATTGCATTATATAGAAGTACCCCACTTCTACGAAAACTAATAAAAACAGCATTATCAAGCGCTCGCTGCGCGCTACCGTGCTTAAACTATCTACAATGCAGATATACTGATAATTTGAACGTTTGAAACGTCCCAATCTTCCTAAGTTCCTTTTGTGAATCTTTCAGATGGGTGCACGTTTCCTTTTTTTACATTAGATTATTCAGTCATGTCCTTTTAAGTAATTATTCCTGAGGCAATCAAATAAGGATTTCTCATTTAACTCAAACTAGATGGAAATAGAGGCACGTCGACTTGTTGCTAAATATTATTCAATGTCACGTTTTCTTTTCTTCCGACTATATGAATAGAATTGAATGTTTCTATAATAGTTAAAAATACATTTGAATTTGGATAATGTAGCGCCTATTTGCAATATACCACTGTCGATTTTTGATAATTAATTTGTGTTGATTTCTGCGTATCCATAATTACCTAACTAGTAGTTATTTCAACTGTAAAGTAGTTACCTAGTAGCTCGCGGGCATGGTATGCGGATCTATTGCTAGGCCTCTGTAAGTTCACATCATCGTCACTTCACTCGCTTATTATCTATGTATTTCATATATGTTATTCTTTATGTTTAATTAACTGCCTGTTTTATGTTTATGTACACCTTATTTATTTACCGATGTTAATTTATTGCAATGTGTATGTTATTTTTGCACCTTTTCCCAGGATAAAAAACACTTGGTTTCTTCAAACTTAATCGATTTCTTTTTGCAGATATTGTCCCGATTCTATTAACGATTATTCCTTTATTTCTATCGTATGCTATCATTGACTGGACTGCTTATGAGCCTCTCCCTTGGTTGCTTGTTACACATCCTTACCTACCGAATGTTTCATTGCAGCAAGTATCACCTACTAAGTCACTAAACACTAGTCAGAACAACAAGTAAGTAAGACAAACGCTCCCATCATTCATTTCTTTAGATAGTTACTTGTTTATTTTTCCTCATTTCTGGTTGGCATATTACAAACAACGTTTGTTTTTTTCGTTTGCGTCGGGAGCGCAACATTTAATAAATACTTAATTAATTTGGCCGAGTACTGTAAATCCGCTAAAATAATGACGATATGTTTTTTCCGTTGTAAAATCGACGATCAGTCGCGATTTATCTTATTTGTTGGCAACAGGAGGCGACGATGTTTGACATTTAAATTAGTTTGGGAATTACGTCCCACAAATATGTGGCGCACGTGATGAGACTCAGCTAAATATCGGAGCAAAAATTGAGGCAAATTGACACACGCACACAATCATTTCCGTATGTAGTGATATAAAAAAATCTGTATGAAAATGAAATAATGTGTTAATATGGCGCAACATGATGTTACCTCAAAATCTGCATTGACTGCTGTGCTATGTTCTCGTTGTGACAAGATACATTATTTGGAGGACATAACTGTAGATCAACTATTCTCCGAATTAAAAAACTATAAAAACATTTACACAAGGGGCTGCAAATGCTACATTTATATGGAGAGTTGACTTGAGTCGTCCTGGCGACCCTATGAAAACGTGGGACGAACAATGACGCGGGCCTCGGAAGTCGCCCAAACACAAACATTGACCCACCGCCCACCCCCGCTATCATCATCCTGTTATTCCTTGAAATGGACCCTCCCCGCCTAATAAAATGACTATCGTCATCCAATGGTCGGACCAATTGAAATGACGTAATTTATGAATAGCCCCTAAGGATCGTTTATGCATATAGGCGTGAGCGTTTCTATACTCGCCTGACAGATATAAACAAAACACGGTCTATCCCTCGTTGCGGCATCGGCAACGGCCAAAGAGATACCTTTGACTTTGTATTGAACCACTTTTGTTTCTAATGTGCCAACCAAACTTGCTTCAGCTGGACTTGGCTTGCGATTTATGCATTTGAATTATACGTTCATGCCAACCTTGATGATGTGTTAACTCGGTTTGTATATTTCAGGACGGCGGCGAAAACGGTTTTAGAGAGGACGCAGTCACAATCGGGAGAAAATGACGACACATACGATGACAGGTTTGTTTTGTTCATCTTCAGAGTTTTACCGAAACAAAACGTTACGACCGCGTTCGCGTTTAGCTGTCAAATCCCATACAAATCGAGGGTAACACGCAAACGCGATCGTAAAGTTTTGTTTCGGTAAAACTTATACTAGAGCCTCTGATCGAATACACTTAGTGATTATAGGTATTGTTAACATGGTATCCTCCGAATGACACCTCCGCGTGGCTGATTGGTCCTCCTCTCATTCTGTGGACTACATACACAGTACAGACACGCATTTGATCAGTGATGACGTATGGCACGGAAACGTGGTCGCCTACTATGGGCCTCATAAGAAGGCTCTGAGTCTGAGTCACCCAAAGGGCAATGGAGAGGGCTACGTTCGCAATTTCTATGTGCGAGTTCATCAGAAATGAGGCTATCCACAGCAGAACCAACGTAACAGATATAGCCCTCTGAATCCCTCCAAATAATTTTACGACACAATCAACTTAATACTATTTTATCTCATCTAAAATCTCACTTCATCATGATCATCATATCAGCCGAAAGACGTCCACTGCTGGACATAGGCCTCCCCCAAAGAGTGCCAAAGTGACCGGTCCCGCGCCACCCGCATCCAGCGGACTCCCGCAACCTTTACCAGGTCATCAGTCCCCCTTGTCAGGGGCAGGGTCCTCCCCACGCTGCGCCTTCCGGTACGTGGGCGCCACCCGAGAACCTTTCCGCCCCAACGACCATCGGTTCTACGTGCTAAACTTAAGTGGCAGTGGGCGGGGCAAAATCTCACTTAATGAAATATAAATAAGACTTCAGTAAGTTAGGTATTTATCGAAAGTCCAAAAAAACCATTCCCGACGAGTGTTGCATCTCTTTTTCTCGCGCGCGGGTGGCATAAGCGTGTCTCTGTCAAGGAGGCTTGTCGACTCGAATCAAGGCATCCCCTTGACAATTTATTGAAAGAATGTGATTTGTAGCGGCAAGAGATCCAGAGGCTGCCGTTACTGACACATTTTTTTCAGCTTTTATGTCAATGCAACTAATGGCGCTTGAAAACGCTAAGTTTTCGCAGCAATGTGATGGCTCGGCCACGTTTTGGAGCGGCGGCGGTGCAGCGGTGCTTTTCACGTGGGAGAGATCGCTGCCGCTACCGCCGCCGCTAGAAGTCGTGGCCCAGGTTACTTTATGCGATTTGGTCTCACTGGCATGCTATACAGAGTGTACCAAAAATGGGGTGCATAATAAGAGAGAAAAAAAATTGACGCGAGTTTTGTTTTACATTTGTATGGAGCGTTGGCCGACTGGGGCGACCTGCTCCATACAAATGAAAAACTTGCTTCAATTTATTTTTCTTTATCCTTATTAGAAAACGATGCCTGTTATGCCCTTGATCTGTTCACGCCCCATTTTTGGTTCACCCTGTATAGAGAGAGCACCTCAATGCGCCTACCCAAACTTGTCACAACAAGCGTTTGTTTCGTCACAGTGTGGTGGAACCGAAGCTGAAAGCCACCGCGTCCTTCGCGGACATAGTGGAGCGCATGCGCCACCCACAGCTGGGCGTGGGGTTCCTGCAGCAAACGGTCAGCCTGCCGTCCCACGCGTTCGTCTCCATATATGCCATACACTGGCTCCAGGCCAACGTGGAAGGCGTCACTTATGAGAAGGCCACGCACGTCATGGAGGTAATACAAGTAAAGTTCACAGCTCATTAGAGCCACCCGGCGCTCGACCCGCACCGCCTCGCGTCGAGCGGTTAGTATTCTTTGGTTCCCCCTGTTTTGGCATAATCTATGTTGGCATAATTGAGTTTATGCATAAACTGTTATGGCAGAATCGAGATTTGCATAAGTAGTTCAATTACGCCAAATTTCAATAGTCCGAATATTATTTGTGCATAATTTTGATGTTTCGAATCATGTTCACGCATATTTTTTTTGTCGAACACTATTCTCGCAGAAATATGTAACGGGATATTAAAAAAAAAACACGCCAATTATTTTAACCTAACCTAACCGCCAGCGTGTTAACGACACCCCGCTTTGCGGGGTGCCTATTTCCGCTCCAAGAGGCACAAGCTAACATTAGCCTAACCTACTAATAATACCATTGTTACGAATGTTTGTTTCTTCTTACTGCGGGGGGTTTGCCCCCCCCCCCCCCCCTTTCTAGCTGCTGCTGGTTTTTTAAATATGCTGAGTAATAATCGATAATATGCCGAATAAAATTATGCGTAAATATAATCGGCCATAATAATAGTATGCGAATTTAAATTCGGCCAAACACAATTTGGAATTTTAGAAATTCTATTAAGCAAGGTTTCTGCCACGTTAATATTCGGCGAAAACCGATTATGCCAAGTCTATTATGCGTCAAACGTTTCGGACAATCAAAGTTATGCCAAACAGAGGGAACCCGTATTCTTTAGGTTTACTATTGGAAGGCATTAAATCATTAATACTAATATGGCTACGCATAATTACTTAACGCCGAAAATAAGATGTTCATAAGTCTCATTCCGCGTATTTTTTTACGCATAACATTAAAAAGCATAAATACCGACAGCATAACCGTCATTAAGACTAATAACGTAATAACAAAAAACATAAGCATAACTGGTCATAATAATCAATTGACATCATATCAATATGCATAACGCTATTATCCTATTAAAAGTCATGTACTAATGATGGACGAAATCATGAAATCACATCCAAAAATATAAATAAACACAATCACGAGCCTGATGCACTATGAGAGAAGGTTAGTATAGTGTGTATATATATTTAGGAACTAAGGCCAGGTCGACGGAGGTCCGCTTCGCAGACCTCCTATTCCGCGTTGCTTAGGCGCTTCGTGCCTGGTTATAACACTAACCTAACCTGACCTAATGTACCTACCTAATGTGACCTAACGTTACCTAAATTACGGCTTTATATGGAATTGTACGGGCATGCGCTCACTACATCAACCCCGTAGTTAGTACATTTACGAGGCGAGGCGGTGCGGGTCGGGCTCCGGGTGGCTCTGAGCTGTAACCTTAACTTACACTTACCTCACAGCGTGGTATAGAACCTACTGATGATCGACAGAAATTCTCTAAAATCGTTTTTTTATTCTTGCGAAAGTTGCCTTAAATTGACGACCGGCTAGCCTACTGGGTAGTGACGCTGCCTACGAAGATGTTGAAGCTGGAAGTCCTGGGTTCGAATCCCGGTAAGGGCAAATATCTGTGTGATGAACATGAATATGTTTCTGAGTCATGGATGTTTTCTATGTATTTAAGTATGTATATCTATTAAATATATCGTCGTCTAGAACTAGAGATGTGCCGGGTGAATATTCCCAGCAATATTCGCCAAACAGGGGAATATGCCTTGTCAGCATATTTCGCTTACATAGATTCGAGTCTCCGATATGGCGTGGTCCTGTGGGGAGCCAGCACAGACGCCCACAAACTCTTCGTATTGCAAAAAAAATGCATTAGAATACTAGCGAATGTACGCATTCCTAACAGCTGCCGCCCCCACTTCATAAAAAATAAACTCCTGACACTACCCTCAATATATATATTAGAGGTTGCGACGTTTGTTCGTAAATATCCAGAACTATTTCCAGAAAAACCTGACACTTTTAAAACTAGAAAGCAATATAGAAATAAATTATTATTGCCTAAATGTAACTTAACAATGTATAAAAAAGGACCGCAGTATAAATGCATACTAATCTTTAACAACATTCCTGATGTGATCAAATCGCAACCTAGTGACGAAGTCTTTAAGACTCAACTTAAGAATCTATTAATAGAAAAATGTTATTACTCGGTAGACGAATTCCTTGACGACAAAAATTTAATATTATATAAAGTACAATAAAAGTAGGACATATGATTTTAGGTAGTTTTAGATCTGACATAAAATTATTGCTAAAGCATTTGACATAGATATATTTAATTTATTTGACATATGCCCTAAATGTGAAGAATCAAGTAGGCTACTCGTAAGGATTCGGTTCAATTAAGTCTAGAATTAATTAATATTGTAATTTATTGTGTGCCCTTACAGGGTGTCATGAATTGACCTGAAAAAAAAAATGTAACACCTTATTATGTATGCATGACATAACAATGAATAAATAAATAAATATTAAAATACAAATTGGGAAATTCAACATGTAATAAAAGTTAGATAAAATGAATAGTTCACCGACAAATAAAATTCCTTTCGCCAGTTTCGCCAATTCATTTATTCATGTACCGAGAATCTTCTTATATTTTTGGCATCTTTCCGCATTTGGCACCAGAGTTGGGCACTCAAGAATAAAATCATTATTTGAATAAGAATTCGAATGAATAAAATCATGTTGATTTTATTCACGTCAAAGTTATTCAAATAATTTTGCCGTGAATAATTCTTATGTCAGAAAGTCGAATGAAGATAACTTATTCTTATTCAAATAAATGTAATCATGATTTTTTATTTAAAATAATATTCCTTGAATAAAAATGTAGTTCGGATATTCAGAACGGAGATAAACACAACGCATTTGGTATTGGTATAGACATAGAGGCACTAGTAGACGCTCGAATCTTGTCTATTTAAACCTATCGTATATAATCAAACCTTTTATACTTAAGTACATAAAATATTGCAAGTTGGCTTTCACATAGATTTGTTACTGGATTTGTTTTTGATATAGCAACCATACAAATACAAGATAGTAATTTGGTAGAATGCAGCTGCTGCTCTGACAGACGGACGGAACCAGAGGAATAACGGAACTCCTCAATAGCTACTTGTATACCTTTCGAATTTGGGTTCATTTGTTTTGTTTTGACGAGTTCTATACGTCACACTTGATGACGATGGTCTGATGATGGAGTCAGGAGGTGGATAGTGGAACTCCTCAATGAATACTTCTATTCCCCTCGAGTTTGGGTTTATGTGGTTTGTTTTGACGAGTTCTTTACATTAACCTTGATGATGATGGTCTGATGATAGAGTCAGGAAGTAATTAGTAGAACTCCTCAATGACTACTTGTATGGGTACTCTTCGAGTTTGAACTCATTTGGTTTGTTCTATTAATTTGATGACAATAGTCTGATGATGGGGTTTTATAGTAGCCTATGAGGAGTTCTACTATCCACCTCCTGACGCCATCATCAGACCATCGTCACAAACTAACCAAATGAACCCAAACTTGAGGGATATAGTCATTGAGGAGTTCCACCATCCACCACCTGATTCCATCATCAGACAATCGGCACTAAGTGTAATGTATAAAACTCGTCAAAACGACCCAAATTAACCCGAAATCAAGGGGTATACAAGTAGACATTGAGGAGTTCCGCTATCCCCCCTCCGGATTCCATCATCAGACCATCGTCATCAAGTGTGATTTATAAAACTCGTCAAAACAAACCAAATGAACCCTAACTGGAGAGGTATACAAGTAGCCATAGAGGAGTTCCACTATCCACCTCCTGACTCCATCATCAGACCATTATCACCAAGTGTCATGTAAATAACTGATGAAAACAGACCAAATTAACCCAAACTTGGCCTGAAATTTAATGAAATCAACTTATAAAATTTTACCGACGATACCACAAAATTAACTTTATTTGAATAAAGTTTTATTCAAATAAAATGTTAGTTAGAATAACCCCATTTGTGAAATAATTATTCCGTATTTCATTCCTTATTTAAAATAAAAGTAGCATTATTTATTCACCCTCATGTTATTTTAAATAACGGGCGCAAGAATTATTCTAATTCAAATCGATTTGAATAAGAATAAAAATTCTGTTCTTATTCTTATTATTATTCAAATAATTTTTTGCCCAACTCTGTTTGGCACTGTAGTAGAACCTAAGGCTGAGTTCATACGGCATTGTCCTGTACGTTTTCTGCACGTTCATTCAGTTTGCTTGACAAGTTCGGTGAAATTCTTTTTTTTCCAGAAAATGATGCAAGAGAAAATTATTTGTCATGCGTCTGGTGACACCACCAAGCGTTTTGTCGTGGGGTACTACATGTACCACATACTACCTCAGAAGAAGGACAAAGGTGAGATGAAGGGATTACTAAATAGCACATTGAATTTGTGTTGTTGATGAATAATATTCGTAAACGACTCGTGCCAGGCAAATAGCAGTTTTGTTATATAGAGTGTTCGTTTACGGTGCGATGTTTTCTTTGACTGTGGCAGCGCCATAAAATAGAAAGCTTCAAAATTGCGAATTATAAGCTGAAAAGATGTAAAGAACTGGTTTGAAATGGAGCGCAGGTGTAAAATAGTATTTTATGCAATTGTTATGTAATGTACTTATGCTTTTTTCAGTCGGATACCATGTTTAGGTACAAGACTTAAAAAGCTAATTATATAACTATTGTATACAATACAATACTTTTTCTACGAGTCAATTGAACTAATTAAACAAACTTGGTATCTATTGAAAATCTAAGCCCTGCTGAAACGGAAGTGCAGCCAACGGCTTTCTTTTTTGTCCGCTGATGTCTTTTAATTTTGACTTTCTCATGACGGCGACCTGCTCGTATTGGTCAAATACATTTTAGTTCAGTAAAGGCGCCACGTGATTGGTCGAATTTATTTTAGTTGTCTTAAGATACTCTAGTTGGAATACCTTAATAGCCAATATATTTTCTCAAACATGCAATGAAATATTGACGTTGTGTTCTTCATAATGGGTTTCGAAGTGGCACGTTTCGGGCGCAGCGAGACGAGAGACCCGTAACGGTACCTATTTCATACAAAATTGGAGGCTTAGGCCTGCAAGGTGGTCTTTTTTAATTTCCATGCCACAATTTGTGGCACAGGCATGGCACAGGATCCATGCATCCATGCATGCAATGCAATGCAACCCATGGCACAGGATCACGGCGTTCAGCCATGAATCAAATTAAAGTTTGATTCCATGGAGTTTTTTTTATGTATTTCATTTCATTTTTGAGAAAAGCACTATACAACGTGTTACAAAAAACCCCGTAAAAAATGTAATTAATTATCAAAGCGAAAAATATTGTCAACCCTAGTAAGCTGTCACTGCATATAGAACTGAAGTTATCATAGATTATTAAACAGAGTGTACTCTTTACCGGATTTTAAGTTTTTCATTCAAAAAGATTTGCAAACTCAATAAGAGGAAATAATGACTTCGAAAAACATCAAATACAAAAAAAAAACCGTTTTGTTGTTAATTTAAATTTTTGTTTTCTTGTAATCGATATCTTACAATTATTTCGCTTTTAACCAACATTATTTCTAAACTACGAAGCAAGAGGTCCTGGGTTCGAATCCCGGTAAGGGCAAACATTTATGTGATGAGCATGAATATTTGTTTCTGAGTCATGGATATTTTCTATGTATTTAAGTATTTATAACCATTATATATATCGTCGTCCAGTACCCACATAACACAAGCCTTACTGAGCTTACTATGGGACTAGGTCGATTTGTGTAAGATTGTCCCCTTATATTTATTTATATTTATTATATTTATTTCTAAAGTGAGAAAATGGATGTTTTCTATGGATATTACGATATGTTATGCGTAGACCATGAAGATGGTAACTTAAATCGTGGTCGCGAAATGTATCGGCAACGATTTATTGATGGTAGACCCCCATTGAATTTGTTGTTGATTATGAAAAAAATAAGTGTTAGCTTAGGTTGAAAAATACCTAACATAAACTACCTATGTCAGGTCTTACATATCCTTTGACTTGTAATATCGATCTGAGCGGCTTCTGTAGATTTTGTTATTGACTCTATGTCGTTCCGCGGATATTAGCTAAAAATGTACATTCTGTGTTATTTAGTCTTTAATTTTGGTAATAGGGTTGGCACATAAATTAAAAATTCTTTTTTTTAATAAATTTTGGCGGTAAGTCATACTGCGATACTACGGTTTTCAAATATTGTAAATTGACTCTTTATAATGGATCATTGAACCCCCTTTCCGCTTTACAGGCATTTTTGTAACATCCTGTATATACCTCTTCGTGAAAAGGGGTTGCCAGCCTCATAACTATCAGACCTCGCTACGCTCGGCAGTCTATATGTACTCGGCCGGCAACCGCTCACTTCCCGGCCTCTGTAGTAATGTAGTATTCCTTTGTCCAGACCCTACGGACTACGTCCGCCCGCTCGGCGACCTGCAAAGCTTCGAGAACGAGTGGATGGAGGTGGAGGTGTTGGGGCCGCGCTCGCCGCTCGTGCCGCTCGACACCAGCAGCGGCGCCGTCGACATCTCCGGCTGCAGCCCGCAGACCGACCTCACCGGCGTGCCCGCCTTCCTCTGCGACAACGTCGACCCGGACTACATGCAGAACGACAATGACAACGACAGTGAGTTCCACATTACTGCTTGAACACGTTAAACAGTGGATGGAGGTGGAGGTGTTGGGGCCGCGCTCGCCGCTCGTGCCGCTCGACACCAGCAGCGGCGCCGTCGACATCTCCGGCTGCAGCCCGCAGACCGACCTCACCGGCGTGCCCGCCTTCCTCTGCGACAACGTCGACCCGGACTACATGCAGAACGACAATGACAACGACAGTGAGTTCCACATTACTGCTTGAACACGTTAAACAGTGGATGGAGGTGGAGGTGTTGGGGCCGCGCTCGCCGCTCGTGCCGCTCGACACCAGCAGCGGCGCCGTCGACATCTCCGGCTGCAGCCCGCAGACCGACCTCACCGGCGTGCCCGCCTTCCTCTGCGACAACGTCGACCCGGACTACATGCAGAACGACAATGACAACGACAGTGAGTTCCACATTACTGCTTGAACACGTTAAACAGTGGATGGAGGTGGAGGTGTTGGGGCCGCGCTCGCCGCTCGTGCCGCTCGACACCAGCAGCGGCGCCGTCGACATCTCCGGCTGCAGCCCGCAGACCGACCTCACCGGCGTGCCCGCCTTCCTCTGCGACAACGTCGACCCGGACTACATGCAGAACGACAATGACAACGACAGTGAGTTCCACATTACTGCTTGAACACGTTAAACAGTGGATGGAGGTGGAGGTGTTGGGGCCGCGCTCGCCGCTCGTGCCGCTCGACACCAGCAGCGGCGCCGTCGACATCTCCGGCTGCAGCCCGCAGACCGACCTCACCGGCGTGCCCGCCTTCCTCTGCGACAACGTCGACCCGGACTACATGCAGAACGACAATGACAACGACAGTGAGTTCCACATTACTGCTTGAACACGTTAAACAGTGGATGGAGGTGGAGGTGTTGGGGCCGCGCTCGCCGCTCGTGCCGCTCGACACCAGCAGCGGCGCCGTCGACATCTCCGGCTGCAGCCCGCAGACCGACCTCACCGGCGTGCCCGCCTTCCTCTGCGACAACGTCGACCCGGACTACATGCAGAACGACAATGACAACGACAGTGAGTTCCACATTACTGCTTGAACACGTTAAACAGTGGATGGAGGTGGAGGTGTTGGGGCCGCGCTCGCCGCTCGTGCCGCTCGACACCAGCAGCGGCGCCGTCGACATCTCCGGCTGCAGCCCGCAGACCGACCTCACCGGCGTGCCCGCCTTCCTCTGCGACAACGTCGACCCGGACTACATGCAGAACGACAATGACAACGACAGTGAGTTCCACATTACTGCTTGAACACGTTAAACAGTGGATGGAGGTGGAGGTGTTGGGGCCGCGCTCGCCGCTCGTGCCGCTCGACACCAGCAGCGGCGCCGTCGACATCTCCGGCTGCAGCCCGCAGACCGACCTCACCGGCGTGCCCGCCTTCCTCTGCGACAACGTCGACCCGGACTACATGCAGAACGACAATGACAACGACAGTGAGTTCCACATTACTGCTTGAACACGTTAAACAGTGGATGGAGGTGGAGGTGTTGGGGCCGCGCTCGCCGCTCGTGCCGCTCGACACCAGCAGCGGCGCCGTCGACATCTCCGGCTGCAGCCCGCAGACCGACCTCACCGGCGTGCCCGCCTTCCTCTGCGACAACGTCGACCCGGACTACATGCAGAACGACAATGACAACGACAGTGAGTTCCACATTACTGCTTGAACACGTTAAACAGTGGATGGAGGTGGAGGTGTTGGGGCCGCGCTCGCCGCTCGTGCCGCTCGACACCAGCAGCGGCGCCGTCGACATCTCCGGCTGCAGCCCGCAGACCGACCTCACCGGCGTGCCCGCCTTCCTCTGCGACAACGTCGACCCGGACTACATGCAGAACGACAATGACAACGACAGTGAGTTCCACATTACTGCTTGAACACGTTAAACAGTGGATGGAGGTGGAGGTGTTGGGGCCGCGCTCGCCGCTCGTGCCGCTCGACACCAGCAGCGGCGCCGTCGACATCTCCGGCTGCAGCCCGCAGACCGACCTCACCGGCGTGCCCGCCTTCCTCTGCGACAACGTCGACCCGGACTACATGCAGAACGACAATGACAACGACAGTGAGTTCCACATTACTGCTTGAACACGTTAAACAGTGGATGGAGGTGGAGGTGTTGGGGCCGCGCTCGCCGCTCGTGCCGCTCGACACCAGCAGCGGCGCCGTCGACATCTCCGGCTGCAGCCCGCAGACCGACCTCACCGGCGTGCCCGCCTTCCTCTGCGACAACGTCGACCCGGACTACATGCAGAACGACAATGACAACGACAGTGAGTTCCACATTACTGCTTGAACACGTTAAACAGTGGATGGAGGTGGAGGTGTTGGGGCCGCGCTCGCCGCTCGTGCCGCTCGACACCAGCAGCGGCGCCGTCGACATCTCCGGCTGCAGCCCGCAGACCGACCTCACCGGCGTGCCCGCCTTCCTCTGCGACAACGTCGACCCGGACTACATGCAGAACGACAATGACAACGACAGTGAGTTCCACATTACTGCTTGAACACGTTAAACAGTGGATGGAGGTGGAGGTGTTGGGGCCGCGCTCGCCGCTCGTGCCGCTCGACACCAGCAGCGGCGCCGTCGACATCTCCGGCTGCAGCCCGCAGACCGACCTCACCGGCGTGCCCGCCTTCCTCTGCGACAACGTCGACCCGGACTACATGCAGAACGACAATGACAACGACAGTGAGTTCCACATTACTGCTTGAACACGTTAAACAGTGGATGGAGGTGGAGGTGTTGGGGCCGCGCTCGCCGCTCGTGCCGCTCGACACCAGCAGCGGCGCCGTCGACATCTCCGGCTGCAGCCCGCAGACCGACCTCACCGGCGTGCCCGCCTTCCTCTGCGACAACGTCGACCCGGACTACATGCAGAACGACAATGACAACGACAGTGAGTTCCACATTACTGCTTGAACACGTTAAACAGTGGATGGAGGTGGAGGTGTTGGGGCCGCGCTCGCCGCTCGTGCCGCTCGACACCAGCAGCGGCGCCGTCGACATCTCCGGCTGCAGCCCGCAGACCGACCTCACCGGCGTGCCCGCCTTCCTCTGCGACAACGTCGACCCGGACTACATGCAGAACGACAATGACAACGACAGTGAGTTCCACATTACTGCTTGAACACGTTAAACAGTGGATGGAGGTGGAGGTGTTGGGGCCGCGCTCGCCGCTCGTGCCGCTCGACACCAGCAGCGGCGCCGTCGACATCTCCGGCTGCAGCCCGCAGACCGACCTCACCGGCGTGCCCGCCTTCCTCTGCGACAACGTCGACCCGGACTACATGCAGAACGACAATGACAACGACAGTGAGTTCCACATTACTGCTTGAACACGTTAAACAGTGGATGGAGGTGGAGGTGTTGGGGCCGCGCTCGCCGCTCGTGCCGCTCGACACCAGCAGCGGCGCCGTCGACATCTCCGGCTGCAGCCCGCAGACCGACCTCACCGGCGTGCCCGCCTTCCTCTGCGACAACGTCGACCCGGACTACATGCAGAACGACAATGACAACGACAGTGAGTTCCACATTACTGCTTGAACACGTTAAACAGTGGATGGAGGTGGAGGTGTTGGGGCCGCGCTCGCCGCTCGTGCCGCTCGACACCAGCAGCGGCGCCGTCGACATCTCCGGCTGCAGCCCGCAGACCGACCTCACCGGCGTGCCCGCCTTCCTCTGCGACAACGTCGACCCGGACTACATGCAGAACGACAATGACAACGACAGTGAGTTCCACATTACTGCTTGAACACGTTAAACAGTGGATGGAGGTGGAGGTGTTGGGGCCGCGCTCGCCGCTCGTGCCGCTCGACACCAGCAGCGGCGCCGTCGACATCTCCGGCTGCAGCCCGCAGACCGACCTCACCGGCGTGCCCGCCTTCCTCTGCGACAACGTCGACCCGGACTACATGCAGAACGACAATGACAACGACAGTGAGTTCCACATTACTGCTTGAACACGTTAAACAGTGGATGGAGGTGGAGGTGTTGGGGCCGCGCTCGCCGCTCGTGCCGCTCGACACCAGCAGCGGCGCCGTCGACATCTCCGGCTGCAGCCCGCAGACCGACCTCACCGGCGTGCCCGCCTTCCTCTGCGACAACGTCGACCCGGACTACATGCAGAACGACAATGACAACGACAGTGAGTTCCACATTACTGCTTGAACACGTTAAACAGTGGATGGAGGTGGACACAGTATAGAAGAATAATACAGTAGGTAATCTAAGGCCGTTTAGGAACGTTCGTTACCTACTTTCACTCGATGCGCAGGGCTGTGTCACGTTTGTGGCTTGGCATACCTATAATGCCTACTAATTTTGCTTTTAAGTATGCATAGTATTTCTGTTACACTGTTCTGTTCTGTTAGACAATATTGTATAGGTACACAAAGTAATAATATTATAGATAGTTAGGTATATGTTTTTAGTTTCCCACTTCATCGAATATTTTAATACCACTAAGACTATACACGTGCACACATACGCATACATACGCACACACACTTATACAGAGAGAGAGAGAGAGAGAGAGAGAGAGAGAGAGAGAGACATCTTGATTTTGATTAACTGCATGTCTTTTGTGAATGGATATATTTTAATTTTATTTACTTACTTTTCTTTTATTCTTATTAACACTCGCTTGGTTCCATGAACTACATGCTTCATTTTATTAAATTAATCGTAACCAACACTTTAATTTTGCAACCTTAACAATGTAATGATGTAATGAGAGTTCTAGCCATATAATAGAATAGAACAATATGTAACTACTGTAAACTAAATTTAGCTAGTACATTCAATTTTATACTTATTTAGTTAGTTGGTTAAGCATAACACAAAATTATGTAACCTATAGGCTAGAGCGGCGCCATCCAACACGGGCATTTTTTTTGCCTACCGGGTGGCTCCATCGCTTTAGATTATAGACAAAGTGTATCTTACAAAATAAAGAATTTTGAATTTTTTGAATATAAGTTACAACTTTTATACCTGCTCATAAAGCATTTTTAAAAAAACATTTTATCCAATCATAAGGCAGCGCGTTTACGCGGGCAAAATCTTCAATGCCCGTTGGCCGAAATTTTGCGCGCGACGCCGGCAGCTTTGGCGCCCTCCATTTTGTCTGGCGCCATGAGCGGGAAAGCACGAGTTCACCTGTCATTGCATATTGTACCTTACGTATAGTGCAACAAGCTCTTTATTGAAATTGTCATACGTTCGATTTCATTCGGTACTTGTCAGCACTTGTCGGCGTGGACGAAGATTGCCGATGTAACATTTATTTGTGGTACTGATCTAGCTTGAACACTTTTTTAAAAGAAAGAAAGAAAGAAAGATACATTTATTCACAAACACAAGATACTTACAATAAAAATAACAGAGAAAACATCAAAGAAGTGCGTCACTGCGGCAGTGAACCGGACACCGGCTCAGCTAATGCTGAGGTGGCATATAGGTAGGCCTACACAGCGTATACAAAACAACGTACGCCTTTGAGCAACTTTGAAAATATTCTAGTTGTACGTTAACTGTAACGTGTAAACGACTAGCTGCCCGGACCGGCTTCGCACGGATTACCCGTTTTCCCGCAGGAAAGAAGCATTTTCCCGCGGTAAAAAGTAGCCTATGTTCATCGGGGATAATGTGGGCTTCTCATCATCATCATCATCATCATCATATCAGCCGATAGACGTCCACTGCTGGACATAGGCCTCCCCCAAAGAGTGCCAAAGTGACCGATCCCGCGCCACCCGCATCCAGCGGACTCCCGCAACCTTTACCAGGTCATCAGTCCACCTTGTTGGGGGCCTACCCACGCTGCGCCTTCCGGTACGTGGTCGCCACTCGAGAACCTTTCCGCCCCAACGGCCATCGGTTCTACGTGCTATGTGCCCCGCCCACTGCCACTTAAGTTTAGCGATCCGGAGGGCTATATCGGTTACCTTGGTTCTGCTGCGGATAGCCTCATTTCTGATGCGGTCACGCAGAGAAACTCCCAACATGGCCCTCTCCATTGCCCTTTGGGTGACTTTGAGCCTTCTTATGAGGCCCATAGTAAGCGACCACGTTTCAGTGCCATATGTCATCACTGGCAACACACACTGGTCAAAGACTTTCGTCTTGAGACACTGCGGAATATTGGACGAAAAGATTTGCCGTAGCTTCCCGAACGCTGCCCAGCCGAGTCGGATTCGACGATTGACCTCTTTCTCGAAGTTGGACCTACCTAACTGGATCGTCTGTCCTAGGTATACATAATCGTCTACAACTTCGAGCGTAAAGTGTCCGATTGTAATGGGAGTTGGTACTACATGGGCATTTGACATGATCTTCGTCTTATCCATGTTCATTCTTAGACCAACTCGCTCGGATGCTTTACTGAGGTCATCGAGCATCGTACTTAAGTCCTCCATAGTCACAGCCAAGACTACTATATCGTCAGCAAACCGAAGGTGAGTGATGTACTCGCCGTTGATGCTGATGCCTAGCCTTCTCCAGTCCAGAGTCTTGAAAACGTCCTCCATTCTAATGGTGAAAGAATTTTTCAAATCGGTCCAGTCGTTTCGGAGCCTATTCATTACTAACAAACAATCAAATCTTTCCTCTTTATAATATTAGTGTAGATTAACAATATAAGCCTGAGAAAATAGTCTACATTTGTTCCTTATTGTCCTCAGTGCCGTTGTACAAGAACACGCATCTCGACATAGACGTGAACAACAAGAGCGACCGCATCGAGTGGGGCCACGCGCGCTACCAGGCCACGTTCCGCCCGGACCAGGCGTACGAGATGTGCATACAGTGGGCCGTCGCCTCCGGGAACATCGTCGCCGAGCTGGTGAGACCACTGTCACTTCGTAGAATCATCATCTAATCAGCCGAAAAATCGCCACAGCTGGACATAGGCCTCTCCCAAAGAGTGCAACGATGACCGGTCCTGCGCCACTCGTATCCAGCGGACTCCCGCGACCTGTACCAGGTCAGTCTACTTTGTAGAGAGCCAACGCACACTTAGGGTGCCTTTCCACCAGAGATGTGCTATGCCATGCTAAGCATAGCATGGCATAGCACATCTCTGGTGGAAAGGTAGCTGCAGCTGGAGTTACGTTTCAAATGAATGAAAACATAGCATAGCACATCTCTTTTGGAAAAACACCCTTATCGTCACCTCACTGGACCTGCAAGCGCGGCGTTCACCCAGCGAGGATGAGCTGTTCATCCGCCGTGAACTTGTCCAGAGGGCGGGCGATGCCGTTACGGCGTTGATAAGCGTGTGTTGCAGTATGGAGTTTCTTGCAAAGAATACTAAACGGCTCAGGATGAGGCAGTGCAGATCCGGTGCCGAGCCGTTACTTGGTGTTTTCTATTACTAAAATAAAAAGCAGAGATTATAACTCGGGCATATACGAGTCATTTTACCCCTCTACTTTACTATCCACCTTCGCCGGTAGCTCGGGTTGATATTATTGTAAACGTCACGGGTAAAATTTCTCCTTTAGTTAGTTAGTTGTACTGGACATTTTCCGCAAATCGATATGCAGTGTGCCTATTTAGCGTTAAAACGTAGGGGTACGCTACTCTAACCACCCCAGCGCCTCTAGAAAGTTGGTGAGTGCCTTGGTGCTGCTGACTGCGTCCTGTAGTGTGTCTGGAGACCCTGGGTGCTTTTTCCTGTATATTCTACCTGCTTGCAGTCCAGTAGAATATGTTTAATCGTTTCTTCCGCCTCCATGCACGCTCTGCTGACTGTCTGTGATACCTATGCTGTAGAGGTGTCTGTTCAAAGTGTTGTCCTGTTATTATTGCTACTATCTTGTGTAGTTGGATTATTATATCCTCAGTAGTGCGGTTGTAAGTTTGCTGTCGCGTTTCAACAGAATCTCTTTGGTCTGTCTGCATGTGTCTATCTGGCTAAAATGGCTCCTTTTTGTACAATCTATATTTTTTTCTCATTTACCATCCTAGATATTCGGCTGGGCGCGCAAAGCCCAGAACTGTCGGCTGCAAATGGTGCCGATCCCGGCTGATCCTCTAGCCCTCCCGTTCACGCTCAAGTCGGACCCGCTTCGCGGACCAATTTACGTGCCGCTCAATGAGGAACCACTGCTTAGAAACAAGAGCGCACTGTTCGAAGGTAACCTTTTAAATTGTACTTTCCTGTTTACTACAGTATAATAGATTCGTAAGGCTCAAATATTCGAACAAATTAAATTCAATCCGATTTTCTATGTGACTAGATTCAAATTAGCTTAGCAAACATTTTATGTTAGGCCTTACGAGGATAGCAGGTTCAAAATACTTAATGATTCATGTTCGTGAATTGTACCTAGTGATAAACGGACGGAAATAATTCTGGTAGACTAATATATATAAATATTATATTAATTTAACGTTTTTGCTTAGTTATTTAATGGATTACTTTGTCCTGAATGTTTAACTCAAAACAATTCAACAATTAAAAAAATACAGTATTGTAAGTTCATCGAAAGCGGTCAAATATCCGTCTCACGATTCATTCACAATAGCAGTTTTGACCGATAAGAAATTATCGCTGCTACTAATTATAATATTAATATGGGTTTAGATAAAGTCTTTTCATTAACAAAATTTAAGTTTTATGGCACTGGGATTTTTATACGATAACCAGTTGACCCCGACCGCATCTGATAGCATGCAATATTGTTTACTCATACAAACATTGAAACTTACGCAAAACTACGTATTATAGGTATGTTTTTGTAATATCTTACAGACTACTAACGCAATTCCATGAAGTTGGGGCTCGTTAAAATAGGCTATCATGTGTAAAGAAAAAAATATTTGTGTCAACTATTTTTTGTGGTTCCTTATACTCTTTTCTAGTGTAATCTTTAAAGCGCAAAACTAAAATGTATAAAATCTTAATGCGAAATAGCGTTTATAGGTTTCATATCCACTAAACATGGGATAATTGTGTTTTTGTGATCGTTGTAAACCTATTTTATGGTTGAGCATCACCTAAGCATGCTAAGAGTCCTTATTCTAATCACTTTCATAAAAAAATCTTGTCTCTATTGTCTCCTAGCTGGCTTACCGGAAAGCATAAAAAAAACAACGGGTTGCACTCCGGCAGTGCCGGCAGAAGTGAAAACTTGAATATTAACTTTGCGCATTTTTGATATTTTGGAATGGTTAGGGAATTATTTTGCATGAATTGCTTTAATTATCATTATTTAAAAGTACTATCATTTATGTGGTAAAATACAATATTCATTTATTGCGCTATCGTACACAAACATGACAATATCAGGTCACGAAGTGTCCGTCTTACGAATTTTCAATCTGACGGTCACGTGACCTGCCGCGAGTTTAACATTTTTTTCCCCACCACAAAAGTGCACAGTGCCGCTAAAGAAGTTTTCACTTCAACAAGCAAAAGTTGAACAATCTTTAAAAAGCCCCATGGACTGTCGCCACTTCATACAAACGTAGTTTGGGTCTCATTTTAAAACGGCACGAATAATATGTCATTTTGTTGAGATCCGCTATATATCTAGGTCGAAAACTAGTTTCTATTGCTAGTAATTATAATAGAAAAAATATAGTTTTCATATAGAAAACTTCTTGATTCACAGATTCAAAGAGTTTTGTTTTGGTCGGAATGCAGTTACATAGTTCTTAAAATTACAACATTATAGTCCAGTGCATTCAGCCTGCATGCAGGCGTGCAAATCTTTTTTTGAGAAGTGTTAAATTCCATAATGATAATTATACCTAAAACTACGTTTGTATAACGAGCCAACTTGTGTCGAGCTTCCTGGAGTATCTTATCTACATAACCTATTCCATATAAGATTAGAAAAATCGTGCGTTAATCGTCATGCGATTTCACGGAAAACCAATTTGAAACGCAATAAAAATTGTATTGCTGTGTTGGAAAACCTTTTAACCCGTCAAACGTGAGTCTTTCTCTTAGCCCGTCGCCCCCAGCGCGCAAGGGCAATCAAGGCGCAGCCGTTAGGCACAACGTACGTGCCTTGCGCGCCATAGACCAAATCGAGTTAGGCACAACCGTATGTGCCTTGCGCATCATAGACCAAATCGAGTTAGGCACAACCGTATGTGCCTTGCGCATCATAGACCAAATCGAGTTAGGCACAACCGTATGTGCCTTGCGCATCATAGACCAAATCGAGTTAGGCACAACCGTATGTGCCTTGCGCATCATAGACCAAATCGAGTTAGGCACAACCGTATGTGCCTTGCGCATCATAGACCAAATCGAGTTAGGCACAACCGTATGTGCCTTGCGCATCATAGACCAAATCGAGTTAGTCACAACCGTACGTGCCTTGCGCGACATAAACCAAATCGAGTCAATACATGTTGAAGTCATAATTGGGTGTAGCGTACAGATGTAACAATCTGACCACATGTGCATGCAATTTCTCAGTACAACTCGTTTGACAGTTGGATCAGCAGCGCAACATGCCTCCAGACGATAGCAATTTGTCAGAGTTCTGATAAAATGGGGCTGACAAATCATGACATGCATACACCCCATTAGGCACAACCGTACGTGCCTTGCGCGCCATAGACCAAATCGATTTAGGCACAACCGGACGTTCCTAGCGCGCTCGAAATACGTAAAACTAGTACAATATTTCCCTTCGATAGCCTGGACAAAACAAGAAACGTAGACGAATTTGTCAATTAAAATTCGAATTTTATCTGGAATGAGGTATAGTTGTTTCTATTTACATTCTTCAGGATTCCCAGAAGAGACCTGGCTAGAGCGTCTCTTCCTGTTCCAAGAGGCCATCGTCGGCCGTTTCGGCTTCATCAAGTGTACCGTGGAGAGCACGTCGCACGCGGCGGGCGTCGGCGACCACCTGTACGTGCACGTGACGGGGAACATGTTCATACTGATCATAACCACGGTCAAGACCGAGCAGAAGGCGCTCCGGACCAGACCGGCGAACAAGCCGCTTAACGCCAGCAGGTGAGTTCAACTCGAACATTTTAACACATTCACATTCCCGCCAAGCGCATGACATGCATGCGTGACTGCAGCGTCGGCGCTTTTTTAACTCCCGTCAGAACAGAGTTATTACCACGAACATCGAATCTAGAAGTTCGTATGTGTACGGGGGTCTCTATCATACTTATGGTTTATGGTATTCGAGCGACAGAGAGAGAGAGATATACGAACTTCGGTTTTCATGGTATTGCCGCTGGGACACTGAGTTCCGTACGCTCGAACCTCGCTCAACGTCGAAAATCTAACCGCCTATCGAATCGAAAATAGCCTTCTTGTGAATATATACACAGTAATCAATTTGTGACATTTAAACATTTTAATGCGCGTTGAAAAACGTTTACGGAGTTCCGTACGCTAAATTCGATTTAACGCCCAACGTCGAAAATCGAACAGCGCTCGATAAAAAAGCGCCGCGCTTTAAAACCGCCTTCGTGTGAATAATCGCCTTCGCGGGTGGTGCAAAACTTGATCTTTCGGATGATATGATGATGACAACAAGCTGCGTTCACAGATTGTCCTAAACGGATTTCTCTTATCAGGTACCCGGTGCATTTAGAGGCGGCACCCAGTCCACACGAGGCATACATAACGAGGCACGTCAGCGGCAAGAATAAGGACGACTACGACAACAGCCGACGGGTATGTACTCTCATCAACATTATACCTGTTATCTCGTATAGCACTGGCAAAATTAAGCTATTGCCTCGTACTCGGCGTGTGCCAATTTCTAATTGGAACCCGATCTAAATCTATATACCTATATTATTTTTAGTACAAGAAAATTAATAAAATCAGGGGAAATAATTCCTGTAGTTTTGTAAATTAGTACAGTTATACCTTGTCGTGTCCAGATGAACATACTAAAAGTCCTCGAGGGTGGGGGCTGTGCTGAGGATGTAGGGGGGGGTTGAAGGTACCTTTTTTCAGATTTTCGTACATATCTCGAATACCTGTACGAATAGCGTTATAATAACTTCAGACAAAAGTTTTTACATAAAATTTCCTACAAAATTGGTCATAAAGATTTTTACTCTACGATCAATACTTTGGGAGCTACAGGATGTTAAAGTAAACAAAGAGATAAAAAAATGATGATTTAAGAAAACGTCGTTATTTCGTAGTTGTTCATCATAACTCTTATAATTACTTTAGATAAAAGTGTGTCCATAAAATTTCCTACAAAATTGGTCATATTTATTTTCACTCTACGATCGATACTTTAGGAGCTACAGGATGTTCAAGTTAAAAAAATAGTCGATTTAAGAAAACGTCATTTTTTCGTAGTTGTTCATCATAATTAATTTTGCGTTTAGGATAAGCAAGCTCAGTTACCTGCTTATCAAACATACAATTCCCATGACGATCCATTGAGAATTTCTAAACAAAACATACAAATAAAGCTGCAAGACCACTGATTTCTCACTGACATAGTTGTTTCTTCGGGACAGAGTGCAACTATGACCTGGTAATGTATGAAACAAGTGTAGGGTCTCTCCGTGTAACCCCAAAAAAAAAATTGCCATTTCAAGGTTTGCCTCGGGGAGAAAGTTGGAGTACAGCCTGGCTAAACGGTCAGATCTAGGCCAGGGGTGCTCGACCAAATGTTATAGGAAACCGCATGCAGTTTTTGATGACCAAAAAAAAAATTAAATTGTTGTTAACTTGTTTCATACATTACCAGGTCATACTTGCACTCTTTCCCGAAGAAACAACTATGTCAGTGAGAAAACAGTGGTCTTGCAGCTTTATTTGTTTGTTTTGTTTAGAAATTCTCAATGGATCGACATGGGAATTGTATGTTTGATAAGCAGGTAACTGAGCTTGCTTATCCTAAACGCAAAATGAATTATGATGAACAACTACGAAAAAATGACGTTTTCTTAAATCGACTATTTTTTTAACTTGAACATCCTGTAGCTCCTAAAGTATCGATCGTAGAGTGAAAATAAATATGACCAATTTTGTAGGAAGTTTTATGGACAAACTTTTCTCTAAAGTATTTATAAGAGTTATGATGAACAACTACGAAATAACGACGTTTTCTTAAATCAACAATTTTTTATCTCTTTGTTTACTTTAACATCCTGTAGCTCCCAAAGTATTGATCGTAGAGTAAAAATCTTTATGACCAATTTTGTAGGAAATTTTATGTAGAAACTTTTGTCTGAAGTTATTATAACGCTTTTCGTACAGATATTCGAGATATGTACGAAAATCTGAAAAAAGGTACATTCAACCCCCCCCCCCCCCCCCCCCTACACCCTCAGCACAGCCCCCACCCTCGAGGACTTTTAGTATGTTTATCTGGACATCGGTAGGAATAATTGTACCAATTTTCAAAACTACAGGAATTATTTCCCCTAATTGCCCATATTCGGCTTAATTTTCTTGGATTATTTACTGAAATGTCAGATACTAGATACCTGACCGGACTACTCGATTATCTGCCAGGGAGATAAAATTCATGGTATAGGATAGCGAACAAACAATCTATCTGTAGATTTGCGACCACCTAATTTATTCTGTCGGTTTGTGAACACTCAGATGAGTTGTTGAACTGAAAGGATATTTTTTCGTTTTCTTTTTAGTAGATTTCTGTTTAATAACCACTTAAATAATTGCAAACGGCTCACGGTTTGTTTAGGGTCTCTTGAAATCTATAATAGAAGAAACCTTGTCGTTTATATCGTCGCGTTACCCACGTAATAAATGTATAAAACTTTTTCATTTCATCTTGTTTTTTTTCGTAAATATACTTATTGAAAAGCTTGTTAATAAAATAAAAAAAACATGCTAAGTTGCATGTTGCCAAAGCCGTAAATAACAGTTCACCCACACGGCAGTGGAAAATAATTCCGATGCAACGGGAACATTCACATGTCATTGAAAAGTTCTTGGTTTATACCGCCCCAGGTATGTAATCTTACTAAAATTTTCAGATGGGATTCTTATGGTCTTGGAATCACATGATCTCAAAGAAGTGGAAGTGGACGCAATATCCGGCGACCGGAGACGAGGCATTCCAAACACGCATGTTGCGAGACTTCAAGCACTTCTGCGCCAACCAAGAACAACGGCTGAGCCAGTTTTGGGATCAGTGCTGGGAGCTTCAAGAGAAGGCCCATGGGATTGCTTTGGAATTATGAAACTGTACATAATGGAACCAAAAATATTTAACTACTAATTATAAACCTTTTTTTACGTTATTATCGGTTTTCTTATCACTTATAATTATAACACTTGCGTCACCCTAATTCATGGGGCTGGTGGTAATTTGTAAAGCAGTTAAATGTACTTTATGTGGTTCAAGGCGAGGCTCTGCACAGGTAGGCATCATACTGTAATGCAATGGACTTGGGGTAATCTAACGAAATGGTATCGTTGTATTAACCCTAGAAGCCCATTATCCACATTAAATAAGTGAGATGAAACCGGTTAGCTAAGTCAGTAAAGAAAATCTCAGGTATGGGTACAGGCCTACTTGGAGCGAGGTATTGCCAGAATTTAGTTTAGAAAGGCGCCATGGCAATACTCCATCAAACGAATGATGTACTTAAATAAAATACGGAATTCACTTAAAAGGTTTATATTTATAAGTCACAACAACTCTAACAATCCAGTGCTATCATTAGCTAGTTGGTTGCTATCACTATGATAATCTTACTTATTATAAAATTTTAATATTGTACTTTTATTACCGTTCAATATGAGAGTGGGTCCAGAATATCCCGATCTCCCCTTTTGATATTGACACTTTGTCCTAGATTTTAAATGAAGCTTATTCTATAACAGGTCACAGTAGGTGTTAAGATAATATTGTTTAGGATCACTATTATCCTAGACACCTCCTATTAATGATAATAACAAAACCAGCATACATACAGTTGGACGTAGTTTAAGGAAAAGGATCCAATCCACAAAATTACCAAAACATTAGTTAAGTATACCAGAGAGGTGTTTGAGGCGTATATTTTCACTCAGCAAAAAGACGCCCAGCTTACACAGTGTTTTCATATTTTAATTAACATGGGATACCATCCCACATGTATGACGGGGTAAAATTGATATCCTTTAATAAAAACCCATAATGCTTGGAACCGTATGGTAATATTAGATCAGTTACATATTGATTCACATTTATTTTAACAAAAGATATCCAACCTGCATGGACCATTTTTAAGAAATGCAATTCACACGTTTTCACTTTTAATATTTTCAACGAAATGGATTCAATCCATTTGGATTCTTTCTGAAAAACGAAATCTAGGCTCTTTAAAACTTTTAGATATACAACAAAATAGATTCACCTCACTTGGATCAGTTTTGTTGAGTTGTTGTGAATCCTGCTTTGCTGTCTTAGTAAACAACAGAAACGATCCTATTTAAAAAAAAAAATGTAAAGCCGACTTTTTATATTCTTCTAGCTTTATTTTTAATCATTAAAAGAAATTTCCAATATAAAGCAGCCTTTATAAAGATTTTTACCGTCAGTATTGTCTTAGATCATTACAATATACGTAAATGTATTATCGAAATATAGGGAAATAAATAAACAATTCAACTTGCTTGAACCTTTTGTTTTATTTGTTTGTCAGTTAAACGTTCATTGAGCAAGAAAAACAAAAACGATCGAACGGGCGTGAATCTTTTTTGATAAAAAAGTATTAATGACGGTTAAAGTGACTTTAAAAAGATATGGATCGTTTTTGGAAATCTATTAGTTTTGTCTTAACGTGACAATAAAAAATCAAGAACGATCCAGCGCATATAAACCATTTTTCGGAAAATGCTTATATTAACAACTAGCTTCTGCCCGCGACTTCGTACGCGTATAAATTATGGTTCAAAAATGATATTCTTATGTTTCACCACACCGGTCGTCAATAATATTATATAGATCCCCAAAGTATCCTTTGAGAGAGCGCTCCCTATGCGAGCCCCAAGTCCCAAGACCCTGGGGTGAGCCCCACGGATACTCACTGTTGTAATGGCACATCACTATTCATATGTCGCCTCCCTATTCCCGCGCCATCTTGTCGTTGATCAACCACAACTGTCATAAGCGTGTGTTCTTTGCAAATCGATATTCGTGTCATTGTAATTCTGTTTTTGCGATAATATAATTATTAAGAAGTGTACTGCATGTAGTTCTCATTGTCGCCCAACTACCCGATCCAACAATTGGTAGCATAGCGTGGTTAATGAGAAGAAATGACAATGAGTGCAGCGTCGGCGTACCATCGCATTGAGGCGCTAACAAAAGAAAATTACGATACGTGGTGCCTCCAGGCTCAAGCAGTGCTGATAAAAAATGGATTATGGGGCTACGCAAGTGGTGAAATAACTGCGCCTGAGAGTAACGACAAAGCCAAACAAGAATTTAACCAAAAAGATTTGCTGGCACGTTCCGAACTATTACTACTCATCTCGCCGTCGGAACTCAAACAAATAAAGGGATGCAAAACATCCTACGAACTATGGCACACATTAAAAAGCATATACCAGAGCACAGGTCCAGCCAGAAAGGCAACGTTATTGAAGCAGCTCATACTAAAGAAACAAAATACTGGCGATGTTCGTGAACACTTAAACAACTTCATGGACATTGTTGACAAGCTAGCTGACATGAACATAGACCTGCACCCTGACCTTCTAAGCATTATGATGTTATATAGCTTACCTGCTTCATATGAAAACTTCCGCATAGCAGTTGAGTCGAGGGACAAACTTCCTAAACCTGAAGAGCTAAAAATCAAAATAGTGGAGGAAAGTGAAGCCAGAAAAAGCAAAGAAACACAAAGAGAACATAATGAAGGTGCATTTTATGCCAAGAAGAAGGGAAAATATTGCAACAAGTGTAAGAAGAAAGGACATATATATGAAGAGTGTTGGAGTAATAAAAATAAAAATCAACCCTTTAAGAAAAGAGAAGAGAAGAATTTCAGCATAACACCTACATGTTTGTCTATCACCTCTGCAAATACCTGGTGTCTGGACAGCGGCTGTACTTCCCATATGTGTGCGCAAGAAGATATATTTGAAAATATGGACTTGGAAACTGGATCTTTGAGGTTAGCATCGGAAAGCCACACAACAAAAATAGAGGGAATAGGAAAAGTGCGTCTTAACATAGATAATGATAATTATAACCTCCATGATACTCTGTATGTACCTACCTTAGCAACCAACTTGCTGTCAGTTGCAAAAATCACTGAAAAAGGGAACAGTGTCTTATTTACTAAAGATAAAGCATACATTAAAGACAACAACGGTGAAATAACTTTAACAGCTATAAAGGAAAATGGCTTGTACTATACAAAAGGAGAAAAAGCAAATATGGCAAGCAAGCAAAGTTCAAGCAATATTGAAATGTGGCATCGCAGACTCGGTCACTTGAATGAGAATGACCTGAAGTTAGCGGCAAATATAAATCTGATAAAGGGTCTAGAACTTAAAGGTGAGTCTTTACCTGCATGTGAAGTGTGCATAAAGGGAAAAATGACAAGGCTACCATTCGCTTCTGTGAAAGGACCACAGTCTACACAACCATTAGAAATAATCCACAGTGATGTGTGCGGGCCGATTAATACTGAAACCTTAGCCGGAGCAAAGTATTTTGTGACATTCTTGGATGACTATACAAAGTACTGTTGCATATACTTCATCTCACACAAGAATGAAGTATTTGAGAAATTTAAAGAATACAAGAGCAAGGTAGAGAAATTCCATAACAAAGAAATAAAAAGTCTACAGTCCGATAATGGAACGGAATACTCCAATAGAGAATTTGATGAATACCTCAGGCATAATGGAATCAGGAGGAGATTCACAGCGCCATACACACCGCAACAGAATGGTCAAAGCGAGCGCAAAAATAGGTCGCTGCTTGACAAAGCCCGCTGCTTAATGATTGAAGCAAACTTACCTCAAAAATTGTGGGCTGAAGCGGTGTACACAGCGAATTACCACATCAATCGAAACCCAGCAAAAGCTCTGAAAGGATGTACACCCTACGAAAAATGGACTGGACGTATTCCATCTGGGAATCATTTTAAGGTATTTGGGAGTAAAGCATTTGTGCTGGATAAACACAGGAAAGGTAAATTCACACCAAACTCTACTGAAGGTGTTTTCATGGGTTATGCGCAGAATGCAAAAGGTTTTCGCATCTACATTCCTAAAAATGAAAATGTAATCATAAGCAGAGACGTGAAAGTCATTGACAGGATGTTTTACATAAACAACAGCGACCATGATGAAAACAATGAAGATTTCTTTGACAAACAGGAACAGCTGCAACCTGAAAAGGAAAAGAAGACTATTAAAAACGTACAAAATAACAAAAATGAAGAACATAAAAGGAAGAAAGCAAACTTACCTGCAATAGAGGTCGAATTCACTCACAAACCTGAAGAAACAGCTCCTGAAGCCCTAGAAGAAGAATCTGAACATCCTGAAGAAGAAATAACTTCTGATGATGATGAACCTGAAACTAGAGAAAGTACATGTGAAGAGGAGGTAAACATTAGAAGCCGAGGAAATATAAGAACCCGAAGAGAAATAAAGGCTCCTACCTGGCAAAAAGATTATGTGCTAAACCAAGAATCCTCTTCCGATGAATATCATGAACCATCAGATGAAACAGATGTAAATGAACTGACTTACTTATGTCAAGCAGACTCTAGTTATGGAATAAACTCAGAATGGCACGATGCTATCAAAAACGAGATAAAAGCACATGTAATGAATGAAACATGGAAAATTGTAAAAAAGGAAAAAGATATGAAGGTAATAGATAACAAGATGGTCCTAAAAAAGAAACAGAATCCTGAAAATGAAGAGACAAAGAAAGCCAGACTAGTAGCTAGAGGATTTGGACAACGTCCCGGAATAGATTTCAACGAGACGTTTGCACCTGTAACAAAATTAAGCAGCATTAGATCTGTAATAGGACTGGCAATAGAAGAGAACTTGGAACTAAACCAGATGGATGTGACTACAGCATACCTAAATGGTGAAATAGAAGAGAGCATATTCATGAAACTACCGGAATATGTAGAAGAGTATGTTGCAGAAATAATGGTAGAGGCATGTGACGAAGATGATTCCAGTTTATTCATCAAGGCAAAGACAATGCTAGAGGATATTAAGAGCATAGAAGAAGAGAAGGTATGTCACCTCACAAAGGCTCTCTATGGTCTAAAACAAGCGGGAAGGCAATGGTACACCAAATTAGATGCAGAGCTGAAGAACCTTGGATTCGAAGCGTCAAAGGCTGATCCGTGCGTATACATAATGGCAAAAGGAGGAGAAAAGGTAATTATCACCATATATGTGGATGACCTACTCATAGCCTATTCCTGCCCGAGAAAACTTGCTGAAATTAAAAAGACATTAAATGAAAAATTTAAAATGAAAGACCTGGGAAAGCCGAAACGCCTCATAGGAATAGATATAACATATAAAAAAGGGGAAATCAAACTGACACAGAAGAACTTTATTCAAGAAATACTAAAGAAATTTAAGATGGAAGAGTGCAATCCTACTACTACACCAATGGAAGTCAACCTAAACCTAGAACCTAATAAAAATGAAAACGAGGAGAACTTACCTTATAGAAACTTGATAGGAATGCTGATGTACCTATCAGTAGCCACCAGACCCGACATATCGTACGCCGTGAACTACTTATCTAGATTCAACGACTGTTTTGGGAAGGATCATTTCAAGTCAGCAAAGCGAGTCGTACGCTATTTAAAGGGTACAATGGACATTGGATTAATATACAAAAAGGCACAGAAACCGTTAGAAGGCATGGCTGATGCTGATTGGGGTGCCTGCAAAATGGACCGAAAGTCATGTTCAGGATACAGTTTCAAGTACGCTGGAGCAGCCATCAGCTGGGCGTCTAAGAAGCAGAGAAGCGTAGCCCTGTCTACAGCGGAGGCTGAGTATGTTTCACTCACTGAGGCCGCCAAAGAAGCTGTACACCTCAGGTCATTATTCAGAGACATAGGCGTAAACGTGGGGCAGATAACAATCTGGAATGATAACCAAGCCGCCCTAAAACTGAGTCAGAATCCCATTGTGTCTCCAAAATCCAAACACATAGACCTGAAGGTACACTATATAAGAGACTGCGTCAAAGAAGGAGTACTGAAGGTCATGTACATGCCCACTGAAGAGATGGAAGCGGATATTTTGACTAAGGCACTCCCAGGACCTAGACTATCCACTCTAAGGGAAAAGCTGGGACTCCTGCAATAGTGTTGTGAGGAGGAGTGTTGTAATGGCACATCACTATTCATATGTCGCCTCCCTATTCCCGCGCCATCTTGTCGTTGATCAACCACAACTGTCATAAGCGTGTGTTCTTTGCAAATCGATATTCGTGTCATTGTAATTCTGTTTTTGCGATAATATAATTATTAAGAAGTGTACTGCATGTAGTTCTCATTGTCGCCCAACTACCCGATCCAACACTCACTAACCCCAGGTGTCTTGCAAGCGAGACCTGAAACCAACCTGAGCGGCGAGGCAATCCTTCAGAGAGTGGTCCCAATGCGAGCCCGAGGGCCTAAGGCCCGAGGCCGAGCCCCCACGAGTACTCGTTATCTCCGAGTAACTTGCAAGCGAAACCTTAGGGCCGAAGTTCTGAAGGTAAACGGGGAAGCAAGCGGAACCGAAGGCTAAGCTTTTCGTAAGAATGAAAGGTCTAAGCATGCTTGTAGTGAGTGGTCGCTATGCGAGTTTGGGGGCTCAAGTCCTTACTATTCCCAGGTGTCCTGCAAGCAAAACTGGAGATCAAAGTCCCCAAGGGGAGCAGGCAGTTAAGCGAGGCCGAAGGCCGAGCTTTTCGTAACAATTAAAGGTCCCAATCAAGCCTTAAGAAAGCGTTTCTAATGCGAGCCTGAGGGCCGAAGGCCCGAGGCCGAGCCCCCACGAATACTCGTTATCTCCGAGTAACTTGCAAGCGAAACCTTAGGGTCGAAGTCCTGAAGGTAAACGGGGAAGCTAGCGGAACCGAAGGCTAAGCTTTTCGTAAGAATGAAAGGTCTAAGCATGCTTGTAGTGAGTGGTCGCTATGCGAGTTTGGGGGCTGAAGTCCTTACTATTCCCAGGTGTCCTGCAAGCAAAACTGGAGATCAAAGTCCCCAAGGGAAATGAGCAGGCAAACGAGGCCGAAGGCCAAGCTTTTCGTAACAATCAAAAGTCCCAATCAAGCCTTAAGAAAACGTTCCCAATGCGAGCCCGAGAACGAGCCCTCACGGACACTTACTACGAGTATACCCGAGGTGGCAGAGAAGCCAAAAGCCAAGTTTTACATTGGAATGAAAGGCCCAAAGCATCACTTTAGAGAGCGCTCTCAATGCGAGCCTTTACGGACACTCATTATCATCGGGTGTCTTGCAAGCGAAACCTGAGGCCTGAATAAGGGAACGCAAGTGATGCCAGAGGCACAGCTTTTCTGTAGGAATTCAAGGCTTTAGCATGCTATAAGCGACCGCTCCCTAGGCCAGCTGTAGGGTTTAAGACCCGAAAGCAAGCCCCCGCGGACACTTACAATCCTTAGGTGTCTTGCAAACGAAACCTGTGGCCAAATTACCCAAGATGAGCGGCGAGGCAAGCGAGCCCTCACGGACACTTACTATCCCGTAGGCGAGCTGAGATAAGTCCCGTAGGTGAGTGGTAAGGCAAGCGAGGCGAAAGGCCGTGCTTTTCGTTGGAATGACTCGAAGCATTCCTTCAGAAAGCGCTCTAAATGCGCCGCCATGGACAAACACTCATTATCTCCCGGTGTCTTTTAAACGAAACCTGAGGGTACGCCCTGCGTACACTTACTATCTCCAGGTGTCTTGCAAGCGAAATGCCAAGCCAAAGTTCCGAAGGTGAGCGGCGAGGCAACCAAGGCCTTTTCGTTGGAATGAAAGGCCCAAAGCAACCTTTCTGAGAGCGGGCTCAATGTGAGCAATGACCCCCTAAGGACACTTATTATCTTCCGACGTCTTGCAAGCGAAACTTAAGGGCTGAAATCCCGAAGATAAACGGGGAGGCAAGCGAAGCGAAGGCTGAGGTTTTATGCCGTTTTGTCCAAATTGTATACCCGCATCCCTTGACGTTGGTGAAATTTTCAAGTCTTAAGCTCATAGATTCAAGGAGTTCCTATAAAAAGTTCATCCCCATTTTTTAACCCCTTTGCACCCTTACCTTTATAATATTATAGCCTAAAACCTGGCCAGAGATTTTTTGGACAAATGAGTAAAGTTTTCATCAAAATTCTATCAGCCATTTTCACGTGATGCGCGTACATATAAACAGACAAAAATTCTACTTTCTTGGAAGGTGTTCTGTTATCGATTCTAAGTATTCTGAACATAGTTTTTTTTTCGAATATCTTTCATGTAAAGACTTCCAACCCTGTTCACTTTTATTATATGTATGTATAGATGGTTTTATATGCCATTATTATGCATTATTATGCCATTTTTATTACGTGAATCCTTATTACAAAATGAAACAAAAGGAAGGGTCTATGAAAAGTGTATTTTCGCAAAAAAGATCCAACCCCACTTTTGGTCAAATATCTTGAAAAATATAGCATTTAACTGAATTATGTGTATAAGAATGTATACTACACGACTCAACTCAATTTTCATCCGAACATATATTATTAAAAAATGCATCAGTTTTGAGGAATCACGGTTGAAACTTTAAACCGCCATAACTTTTGCTCAACTTTCTGTGGATTGGATCCTTTTCCTTTAACTACGTCCAGTTGATAACAGAAAGATGGCTATTACATAGCCTCTGGAGAAGTAAAGTTGAGGGGTGGACGTCCCGCAGGCAAAATTAAGTGTTAGAAATCTATGTATAGAACTTGGAACCTCAGGTCCTTAACACTAATTTTAAGGTGAACATCCACCAGTGAAACTGGTACATAGCATTGGCATCAGGCCTTAGCACCTCATCTTAAAGTCTTGTCCGGGATAGATAAAAAACCCTGTGAACAAAATTCACAGTAATCAGTGATTTGGAATTATAAAATTATTTCACTTTTATAGTAACATGGGCAACGGTGAGTGTAAATAGCAATGCAAAACTTACCGGGTTAAACCGGGTTTTTTTTTTTAGCGAAGAATCAGCCACGTGGAATGTCAGTCCATTTTAAAATTCATTTTAGGCGGTCAGCTAAAAACAACCAAGTGCACACTTTATTATAAGCCCAACAGTGAAAGTAAGCGAGCCCTAGGCCCTGTTATTAGACAGAAGAAGTTCAAAACTTACCAAAAATCAGAAAAAAGTTCACTAAGCGAGCGAAAGCGTCATCTTATACAAACATCTTAAGTTAGGTCAAAATTGGCCCCAGGCTGGAATAGAAATATAGCGAGACATTAGAATAATGTAAAGAAGAATACAAGCAACCCTTCTTGCAGTAAAAACTTACCCAAAGCGAGGATTCCGACACAAATATATTTTTGATGTACCTCAAGGCATAGCGAATTCGGAATGCTTACTATATATAGAAAAGTACTCTGTGGACGAGACCGTGACGTTGCCTAATCGAGTTTTCTAGACGATCCTTTTTGACATAGCAACACCACCGTCCGGCCACTCGTCGTGAATTAGAAACAAATAAGATTATACCATTTAATGGTGGAGATAAATCCAACGAAAACTAATCAGTATATGATTTCTGTTAAACAGAAGAAGAAAACGACTTTAAATATTAAAATAACAACTACGAATGATAGACGCGAGTGCGACGTTTCTGAACGTGTCTCAAACAGAATCGACCCAGATGTCAAATCACTGTCACCGGTGCGGTGCTGTCATTCACAGATTCACCACAGTGGATTGTTTTATTTACCAGGTTTTCTGAATATACGTGATATTGGAGTCTGATAATCAGTGCAGGTGGAAAACTAATGTGTACTAATATGGAACGACTGCCTCGCATCTGGGGAACGCGTCCATACTTGAGAAAAACGTGCCAAATAAAGTTCAAGTCAGCTAGGATTCATGTCATACTTTAAGGTAAGATTTGACCATTTAACCATATACCGCTAAAGAGATGTATACTAAACTAGGTACACGGGTGTCTGAGGACATTATTAGAACAATTTATAGTTCGGAATAAACTGTAAAATACATCAAAATAGCTACTTGTCGGTGCGGACTAAAAGTATAATAAAGTAACTCGCAACACGACTGTAAAGTGTTACAATACTGCCTACTCTGTAGTGCCTTGCCTTGACCGACATAAAGTACATTTAACTTAGAATAGTTAAAGGCGGCCGCCAGCTTTCACTCTGTAGTGCCTCGCCTTGACCGACGTAAAGTAAATTTAACTTAGAATAGTTAATGCTGGCCGCCAGCTTTCACTCTGTAGTGCCTCGCCTTGACCGACATAAAGTAAATTTAGCTTTGAAAAGTTCATGGCGGCCACCAGCTTTCACTCTGTAGGACCTCGCCTTGATCGACATAAAGTACATTTAGCTTAGAATAGTTCATGGCGGCCACCGACTTTCAATCTGTAGTGCCTTGCCTTGACCGACTTAAAGTATATTCAGCTTAGAATAGTTCATGGCGGCCACCGGCTTTCACTCTGTAGTGCCTCGCCTTGACCGACATAAAGTATATTTAACTTAGAATAGTTAATGCTGGCCGCCAGCTTTCACTCTGTAGTGCCTCTCCTTGACCGACATAAAGTAAATTTAACTTAGAATAGTTAATGCTGGCCGCCAGCTTTCACTCTGTAGTGCCTCTCCTTGACCGACATAAAGTAAATTTAACTTAGAATAGTTAATGCTGGCCGCCAGCTTTCAATCTGTAGTGCCTCGCCTTGACCGACATAAAGTAAATTTAACTTAGAATAGTTAATGCTGGCCGCCAGCTTTCACTCTGTAGTGCCTCGCCTTGACCGACATAAAGTAAATTTAACTTAGAATAGTTAATACTGGCCGCCAGCTTTCACTCTGTAGTGCCTCGCCTTGACCGACATAAAGTAAATTTAACTTAGAATAGTTAATGCTGGCTGCCAGCTTTCACTCTGTAGTGCCTCGCCTTGACCGACATAAAGTAAATTGAACTTAGAATAGTTAATGCTGGCCGCCAGCTTTCACTCCGTAGTGCCTCGCCTTGACCGACATAAAGTAAATTTAGCTTTGAAAAGTTCATGGCGGCCACCAGCTTTCACTCTGTAGGACCTCGCCTTGACCGACATAAAGTAAATTTAGCTTTGAAAAGTTCATGGCGGCCACCAGCTTTCACTCTGTAGGACCTCGCCTTGATCGACATAAAGTACATTTAGCTTAGAATAGTTCATGGCGGCCACCGGCTTTCAATCTGTAGTGCCTCGCCTTGACCGACTTAAAGTATATTCAGCTTAGAATAGTTCATGGCGGCCACCGGCTTTCACTCTGTAGTGCCTCGCCTTGACCGACATAAAGTAAATTTAACTTAGAATAGTTAATGCTGGCCGCCAGCTTTCACTCTGTAGTGCCTCGCCTTGACCGACATAAAGTAAATTTAGCTTAGAATAGTTCATGGCGGCCACCGGCTTTCAATCTGTAGGACCTCGCCTTGATCGACATCAAGTACATTTAGCTTAGAATAGTTCATGGCGGCCACCGGCTTTCAATCTGTAGTGCCTCGCCTTGACCGACATAAAGTATATTTAACTTAGAATAGTTAAAGGCGGCCGCCAGCTTTCACTCTGTAGTGCCTCGCCTTGACCGACATAAAGTAAATTTAACTTAGAATAGTTAATGCTGGCCGCCAGCTTTCAATCTGTAGTGCCTCGCCTTGACCGACATAAAGTAAATTTAACTTAGAATAGTTAATGCTGGCCGCCAGCTTTCACTCTGTAGTGCCTCGCCTTGACCGACATAAAGTAAATTTAACTTAGAATAGTTAATGCTGGCCGCCAGCTTTCACTCTGTAGGACCTCGCCTTGATCGACATAAAGTACATTTAGCTTAGAATAGTTCATGGCGGCCACGGGCTTTCAATCTGTAGGACCTCGCCTTGATCGACATAAAGTACATTTAGCTTAGAATAGTTCATGGCAGCCACCGGCTTTCAATCTGTAGTGCCTCGCCTTGACCGACTTAAGGTATATTCAGCTTAGAATAGTTAATGGCGGCCGCTAGCTTTCACTTTGTAGTACCTCGCCTTGACCGACATAATAGTGCATTACTGCAGAGGCCGTGAAGTAAGGGATTGCTGGACGAGCATTGGGGTAGACGGCCGAGTCGTAGACGAGGCCGTATACAACGAGTCCAGCAATCCCTGTTCCGGCCGAGGATTGTATAGTGCTTTTCTCAAACGAAGTGAGGAAATATTAAAATTAAAATAAATACCTACAAGGTACCTAATTAATTAAATACTAGTTTGTTGAAATTACAATCGGAACGAAGGTTCAGAAAACAATTGTGTAATTTGCCGCCTTTTTTATTTTTTAAACATGGCATTTCAACAAGCCGTTCAAGCACCATGTTTAACCGCACATACTTAAGTATAGTACCATAGATTTTGTTTTTTTTTTACGTCGCAAGTCTGCTTACAGAGTCTAGTGGTGGTTGGCAGTATGTAAATTTTCCTTTGTCAGTTTAATATTAGTAAGCAAATTTAAAAAGTTAGAGTAGCGGACAATAATGTTTTTAGTTAGGGTTTTCATACATTACTTCCTGGCTTAAGGCCAAGAAGTAATGTAGGGAGCCATAAACAAGAAACTTCTTGTCTTCATTTCGTGATATTAACGCATACATTTAAGAGCATGTTTGAGAAAAGTACATTTAACTTAGAAATTGTTCATGGCGGCCACCAGCGTTTACTCTGTAGTGCCTCGCCTTGGCGGACATGAAGTGCATTTTCTCAAACATGCAATGAATTGTCGTCGTTACGTGCGTTATAACAGGCTTCGAAGCATCACATTTCGGGCGGAACAATTCGAGAGAACTGTAAAGGAATTCCATACAAAATTGAAGGCCTTGGCCGGGAAGTATTTTTTTAAAAATTTTAAACTAAATATGGCGTCTGTGTTTATGAACAGGCTAAACAGCTGAATTGTATTTTTTTATTTTTTTCTACTGGCTGAATGGTTATCGGACCAAAAATATCCGCGTTAATGACTCACACACACTGACTGATTTAAGAATAGAAATCGGTACCTATGATTCAATGTGTTAATGAGTAAATTTAAAATATTGTCTATTTCATAAGTCACCAGGGACCATAGACGATATTTAAAATCCTCTGCATTTATTTTAGTTATATCCTCTGCATTTATTTGAATATAGAAATTAAGATTCTCATTATCATTTTGTGTATAATGGCCCCAATAGGGTCTATTCGAACACTACACACGCGTAATACGGACGACTTCCGTAAAAAAAAAACGGAGGAGGACGACTTCCGTAAAAAAAAACGGATTATGGAGGGATTGGAGGGATAATTAAAAGTCTTTTGTCATGTAGCTGGATTTTATATTTGTGGTTGATATTTATAAATAAAATTTCGCGACGAAGAAACTAATTGTACTCCGCCGGAATTGAGGGCGGAGCCCGAATCAGCAATGAATAACTTGTTGCCGCCAAAATCGAAGGACAAGTACATAAATACAGGCTGTTAGTTTTTTGACTGGTGATATTTCTTATTTCATTGCAAATGTTTGAGAAAAGCACTATACTACATGCCTAGCCGTGAAAAGGTCTTGGCGACTTCGTATCACTATCCTACTTATACCTACTTACCCGGCAAGCCCTTCTTTCCCGGCGGCTGCAGTACAACTTAAAATAATTCAAAGCGCGATTCGGGCTGCAAGAAAGCATTATTGAAAAAAAATGATATAACCAATATATATTTAGGCTTAAATTTATTGGGAGCATTTTTAATATTATCAATGACATTTAGAGCACTTTCCACATTCCTGCAGGCTAAGGTGACGTGTGCGGA
Source organism: Epinotia demarniana (assembly GCA_945867215.1). NCBI lineage: Eukaryota > Metazoa > Arthropoda > Insecta > Lepidoptera > Tortricidae > Epinotia > Epinotia demarniana. Next base: position 19,147,397 of record OX244266.1, on the reverse strand, counting down.
CAAAGGGACGACAGCTAGAAATCCAAACAGTCTATTCTACCACCTAGCTGCGATACCAAGCGCAGGTTTCTCCTCTCCAAATTTGAGTTCTTGCAAGGACATTTCTCGAGGTGTCTCGTGAATGTGGTGGAAGGTGATACCAGGTTCTAAACCAGGGGTTCCCAAAGTGGTCCAGGTGGACCCCCAGGGGTCCACAGGAGACTCGACGGGGGTTTACGTTGGCGTGACAAAAAAATGGAGGTGCACAATTATTCGTAACTGGGGGTCTACGAAAATGTATCTGGTCTCTACAGTAAAGAACGAAAACAGATATTATTTTTTGTGTTATTTCTATAGCCTGGATGACTGACTTAGGTAATCTTCACATTTTTTGCCGAGTTTTGAGATTATGGTAGAAATGTGGTGTAGGGGGTCTACCAGAACCAGTTAACTTTTGAAAGTGGTCTATGAGAAAATAAAGTTTGGGAACCCCTGTTCTAAACTATCGCAATTTTTTGTGTAAGTAATAATATCGGGAGCACCTTGGCAGCCCTTATTATCTGCAATTATAAATAAATATGTATATACATATATACTACCCTATTTTTCGCAATAAAAAATGTGACCATATTTATTTACCCATATAGTAATATTAAGACGAAGAAAAGTCCGTGTGATTGTGAATATGTATGTATGTAGGGTGTAATCTCCGTAACCGTACCATTTTTAAGAAAATGTTACCGGTGTTTAGAATGGATTTTCTGGATGGAAATAAGCAGTATTTTATTTTGCGGGTTTGCCTGCATTCCTTATGTAGCACATGTGCGAAGTCGCGCGGGCAGCAAGTAGCCAATAAATAGGAAAATCAAAAACTAAATATGGAATGCTAATAATAATTTTGGCACATATTTGGTTGGTACCTATCGCAAAATTGAAAATCTTTCTTATGAATTTCTAGCTTTTCTATAATTTGCAACCATTTCTAACTAGGTATTCAAGTTAATTTATTCGTACATTTAGGCTCACACGTTTTCAGAGATCGCTAAGGTTAGGTATCTTATTTTGAAGGACAGTAGGAAATTAGAAAAATAAAGAAACAAAACTTTTCGAAGACCGCTTTAGCCTAGTTGGTAGTGACCCTGCCTACGAAGCAAGAGGTCCTGGGTTCGAATCCCAGTAAAGGGCATTCATTTGTGTGATGAACACGAATATTTGTACCTACCTGAGTCATGGATGTTTTCTATGTATTTAAGTATTTATTTATCTATTTTAGTATGTGTTTATCGTCGTCTAGTACCCATAGTACATGCTTTGCTTAGTTTGGGACTAGGTCGATTTGTGTAAGATTGTCCCCTAATATTTATAAAAACTTATTTCTTAACGTCAATTCGGCGCACTGTAGTATTGTGGGGTGTACCAACCAATCATACAACAAATAGACATTATCGTTTTATGCTCTGCCGACTGACGATGAAAGATTAGCAACTTACCTACTTTATAGGCCGAAGCCGAAACGCACTGACAGCGGTGGCGAAGCGGCGCGGAGGCGGTACCGGTTGTAATGTTCGGGCTGCTAATATGAAAGAGTCCGCATAGAAAACCGGCCGGGGAAAAAGCGTGGCGGAGGCGGTGCGGAGGCGGCGAAACGCGTGCACAGATAGGCGACCGCGGCGCGGCGGCGGCGCGGGGTGGTTTTTGTCAATGCACCACAAGCACAAGTTTGCCATGCTGCTGTTAAACTATTATACAATATTACGTTATAACGAAGATAGGTACCTACCAAAGGAACTTTATTTCGTCGTCGGGATTTATTTATATTAAGTTACTTGTACACAAAAGGATTCCTTTTGTAATACCTAGTGGTAGATTAATAGGTAACATAGCAAACGTTAAACAATTGCTTCACTTTAATGTCATCATATCAGCCGAAAGACGTCCACTGCTGGACATAGGTAGGCCTCCCCCAAAGAGTGCCAAAGTGACCGGTCCTGCGCTGCGCCACCCGCATCCAGCAGACTCCCGCAACTTTTACCAGGTCATCAGTCCACCTCGTGGGGGGCCTACCCACGCCGCGCCTTCCGGTACGTGGTCGCCACTCGAGAACCTTTCCACCCCAACGGCCATCGGTTCTACGTTCTATGGGCCCCGCACACAGCCCCTTAAGTTTAGCGATTCGCAGGGCTATATCGGCTACCTTAGTTCTGCTGCGGATAGCCTCCAACATGGCCCCTAGCCAACATGGCCCTCTCCATTTCCCATTGGGTGACTTTGAGCTTACTTATGAGGCCCATAGTAAGCGACCACGACCTCAGTTAAGCTTCCACTTTCTTTAATGTAATCACACATTATTATAAAATTATTTATTAAAACTTTAAAAAAATGAACTGGTTTTTTTTTCATTCATCTATTCATTATAAAATAATTTCTAAGTGGTGCCAACCGCGCTAGCGTCGATAGAGACACGAAAGTATAAAAAAAATGGTTTTCAAGTTAACATTCCCAAAAAATCATTAGCGACGGCCGCAGCACGGGGGATGTCGATGACGAAGAGTCGTTCAAGTTTACAAGAATCTTATAAAAATAAATAGATACAAGTTGATTTTCTGATTGTAACTCATAGGTAGGTACTTATGTGTCGCAACAGAACTAGAAGATACCTCAAATAGACCACGCTAAAATGATCTACATACTTTTTTCACTAGGCGTGCGTAGAAAGGACTTTGTCAGCTGCACTGCCCACCGAACAATGGTTTTGTTCTAATTAACTAGCTTCCATCCGCGTGGAGCTCGTTTTCTTATATCGTAGTTCCATACAAACACCCCGCATTTCAATCGATTTCCGGGATAAAAACTATCCTTTTTCCTTTCCCGAGACTCAAACAATCTCTATACCAAATATGTCATTTAAATCGGTTTAGTGATTTAGGAATTTCCTGCATTAAAAGACAAACAAAAAGTTACGTTTTGATCGTTGTGTAAATAAATAAAATTATTATTAAAATATTTTTTCACTTCTCATGCTCAAAAACTGAGTCATATTAGACTAATGCTGTGTATGTACACACCAAGCCAACGAACGGCTATGTATCTCACTCTAACAAATACCTGTCACATAAATGCTTCGCGTTCGTTGGTCGTTCGTTTGCTCAGTGTGCACCCACCATTAGCAAGCGGGGCTAAAGTAGTATATTTAGCCCCTAGGGAAAATATGTAAACATATTTATGATGTATAAAACGTTTTAATTTGACCAATCACAACAGTTCAATATTACGTCCACCAATCACAATTCTTTAAAAAAACATTAGTATTTGCTATCTTCTAACCAGAATACAGCTAGATATTACAATCGACCAATCAGGAAACAGAATTCAATTCAAACATTAGGTGTTTTTTATTCCCTAATTCACAATAATTAAAAAATAAAACCCCACTGACCGACTATATAGCTCCGTCCAAACGTGGTGGACTGCATACATGACATAAGCTATGAAGATTGAGCGGGATAGACTGGCTGTCTATCTCGCCTTATCGTATGCTGTCCGCCGCGCTCGGCCGTTTAAACGCCGCTATTAGACGGTCAGAGGCATTTATTCGTGGTTTGAATATTTTGTATCTGTGTCAAAGCACTTTATTAAAAAGAGTGGCGCCAAATTGAACAATCTTTTTGCCTTGGTATAATTGTTAATTGTGGATGGATAATCTTAGTTTTTACTATTTTCTCGCAGTCGAAGTGAAAAGTATTGTATAACTCTGGTCTAAAAGCCATATTATCTTTCGAACTATTTCCCCTCACTTCGTTCGGGAAAATATCTATAATATATAATATTAGGGGACAATATTACACAAATCGACCTAGTCCCAAACTAAGCAAAGCTTGTACTATGGGTACTAGACGAAGATAAACATACTTATATAGATAAATCATGTCCCATCTTGTGGTAATATGGCTTACTTTAGACCCTTGTCATACAATCTACTATTAGTTCGAATTGCTTTGACATAAGAGTGCCCATGCCATATACTAATACAGCGTCGAGCACTCGGCCGTTTACCTTAAACGCTATTAGCAACTACTCAAATGTAGCTATAGTTGTCATTTTGGGGCACATTTCTTAGCATTTTTGTTTGGTATTGTGTGTATTAAATCGCCTCCACGGATAGGGAAGTTACCATGGATAAGTATAATTTCGCGCCGAAATGTGAGTGAAGTTTTGCAAAAAAGAGAACAGGAGTCCGTTTCACGAAGCTACAACTTACAAATGACAAGCAAGTCTGTTTTCAACACATTTTGAAGAGACTTCCGCTTGTAACTTGTATCTTCGCGAAACGGGCCCCAGGACATTCTGGAAGAAAACTTTATTGCTTAATAAACCTTACACAGGTATTATAAAAATACGTTTCACTTACAAAATTCGTTATTATGCTCTTGCTAAAATGCCTATGAGGAAATTGGTGTGTTTAAAAATGTTTTCTTTACAATAAGGACATTAAAGTGTCTTCAAAGGCACATCAAAAATAATGCATAATGATATACTATCACTACTAAACATGACATATTATTAATAAAATATTTTTCCTCACAGGTATTTTGAATACTTTCTATCACATTCTAGGCAATATCAGTCAGATCCATATCACATAAACCAATCCAACATTGAGCATAACTCTGAACATTACTAATGTAATGTTCCATTAAAATCCATAATTTTGTTCCATTTTTCTCCTTTACATTGTTGGTATGATACTTTGATATGAATAAGTACATGAAATATTATACTAAACTACTAAGATGGCAAAATAATTCAGTAGTAATAATTTCAAGGAATATAAATTACACAAAACAAAACTGACACAAGTTAATCGAAAAAGTAACTCATTAACACTATTTTGTTCATAACCAACTGAAAATGGACTTAAAATCAATACAAGAAAATTCATCCTGCTATACTTTTATAATGATAAATTAAATTGAAAAACATGGAAACACAAAAAAAATTACAAATCTATCCACTCTGGCAAAATTACATGCAATTTGACAAATGGCAGTTTCAAATTCATAACTAGGTAGCACAATATTACCTAAATGCTATGAGGTTTATTGAAGTAGTATGTACTATCTATGTATTATTGGGATGAACCTTACCTCACATTAATACAAAAATTCAACAAAACATTTCCTAGACTTACAAAAACATAACAAAAGTGTTTTAGCAAGCAAATGGTGGCATTATTTTATTTGAACCTTCTTTTGAGCTCAAAGTAAATGTGAGAGACAGATCTTTCATGACCTTTTTATAACCAATATAAATTAATCGAATCTCCAGTCGTATGGCAATTTACATATATAAAATAAGCTAGTCCATAAAACAGATCATTTGTTGAGAGCATTCTGAATATTATCACTGTCCTTCAGAGTAGTTTCTAAATGACTAGCGGCAAAAGTCAAGAATGAAGGCACAAGGGCAGTGGCTAGAATTCTGACCATTCCAGATGTGGTCCCAAGTGCAGGGGAGTCTGAGATCTTGCAAGGAAATTTCTCAAAGTAGCAGGTTCTAAACTATCAGTGTTTGTATTAATATTGGGAATACCTTTCGCAGCCCATATTATCTGCTATTATATTATTAACTAAGCATTTATTATCATATTTTGTGACCATATTTATTTATAGACATAAAGAGGAAAATCAATTACAGCATATGGATTGCTAATAACAATAATAATATTGGTATATGTACCAAAGTTTACAATAATGTTTTTTATATAATTGAATATATATTTTGTAGGTGTATTCAAAGGATCAAATATAGTATTGTATCAAAGATGTAGTATTGTATTGGTATATGTACCAAAGTTTACAATAATATTTTTTATATAATTGAATATATAAAGGATCAAATATATTGTACCAAAAATGTCTTATAAGTACAACTTCTAGCCGTTCTAAAATCTGCTAACTAGGCCTACAACTTAATAAAATCAGTTTTGTTTAGTACATTTAGCTCACACCTCTTCAGAGATCACAGAAAATGCAGAATTACTTAAAACACTGAATTATAATAAGAACAAAAAATAAATGTAACTAAGATTGTCTAATCTTAAAAGAACAATTGAAATTAGGCAAATAAAGAAACAATAAACTTATTTCTTACTGCCAAAGATGAGGAGTCTGGTCAGCATGCTAGTGATGCATGGCACCTGCTTCTGTTGATGCATGGTTGGCATGTCCGGAGTGTTGGACTCATAGTCAAGAGCCACTTTTTGACAAACAAAAGTCAACAGAGTCAGAATGTCTCTCTCAGCACCAGCAAACCGCAGTTCCTCACACAGTGCCTGCATGAACCAGGATCCGCGGGTAGTGTTACGCCATGAGAAATACCCAGGTACAGTTGAAAACACTATCAGAAAATCAGCATGTATCGGGATTCTGTAAGTTGAACTAGACAGGCCATCAGTTTCAGTGCGATTGGAATTTGTCAGAGTAATTCCGCCATCAAGCTTGTCTCCTTGACATGCTTGTATGAAGAACAATTTCGGTTTGCCAGCCAGTGTTGGACACTTATCAGCTGTAAAGTAATACCACAAGTTGTCAGGCTTGTAATGGGTATCTTTAGCATACAGCATGCCGAGTTCGCCATGACTCAACACTGCAACGAGTACGCAATCGTTGTCAGTGTGGTCCATGCCAGCAAGGTCCTGTATGTACCTGTTGATCTCTTCAGATTTCGGATTGTGGCGGACAGTGACCCGGAACCCAAGGGCCTTAAGCACCTTATGCAAGTTGTCGGAGTCGACATTGGTCCCCGTGCGGGATTTCAGGCTATGAATATCAAAATGTTCGTGGTTGAAGATAAGTGCTATGCCGCGGTATTTGTGGCTCATGTTGTAATACGCAGCATTCCTATCGACAGGCATCTTGGCCACTTGCCGTATGTATGAAGAGTCGCTGCTGCCCCACGCGTCACCTTCATCTCCTCCGCCGTTAGGTCTTTGTTCTTCTCCATTGCTGGCCTTACTGCCATTGTTTTCTGGTTTTGATTCCGCCATCGTTGAATCTGCTTTTTAACGATCACAGGAAATCAACTATCGTTATCGAATCTTTTTACAGACACAAAAGTTTCATTTATGCACAATATTTCGTTGCGAGATCACAGATTACCGAGATGAAGACAAATCAAACACAAGTTTTGAAAATCACCACAACAAGGTTATACGACAGTACGACACAGTGTACATGGACGGGCTGTACATGTTATCACAGTGAGGGACGGAAAAGCTCTTATGCAGCTGAATTAAGAACCGGTCCTAAAACTGCTAATGAGTTGCCATACACAACCTACTAAATTTGGACGGGTAATGGTTTGTTGGGCACAACAAAAAAAAGTGGAACTATGACAAGGTCAATGAATGATATTTCCTTTTCTGTCACACTTATCGAGATTTGTATGCTACCAGCTCGCTCGCACGTGGTATTATTATTACCATAGCCTGTCCAGATTATTCTACGTTCATGCAGTGGTGTACACAAACAACTTTGTTTTTTTTTTATGGCGTGGATTCAAATTTTTAAGCCAAGTTATTCGGTGTGTTTGTACATAATTGTATGGGGGGTTTACATGTCATGATTTGCCAGCCCAAATTTTGCAGAAGCTGACTAATTGCTATCGTCTGGACCTGGAGGCATGTTGCGCTGCTGATCCAACTGTCAAACGAGTTGTACTGAGAAACTGCATGCACAGTGGTCGGATTGTTATGGGGTATGGGGTATACAGATTATGTGATTTTACCCTAATTTGTCAGTACAATATGTCGAAGTCATAATTGGATGCAGCGAACATACGTGAATTAATCCAACCACATGTGCATAGAATTTCTCAGTACAATTCGTTTGAAAGTTGGATCAGCAGCGCAACATGCCTCCAGACGATAGCAATTAGTAAGCTTCGGATAAATCGGGGCTGACAAATCATGGCATGTATACACCCCATTATATCTGTATGTTGTACTGACTAATTGGGGTAAAGTCATATGGGCAATCCACATTAAGTGATTTGTCAGCCCCAATTCATCAGAATCTGACTAATTGCTATAGTGTGGATGCATGTTCCAACCGTCAAACGAGTTGTACGGACTAATTGCATGAAAATCACAATTTGGACCATGGAATTTGCATGATCTGCCAAGTTTTTTTTTTCTCACAAATTTCATTCAAACAAATTGAACGAAAATTAAAAAATATATACTGTATTAATATTTTACACTGAAATTTTGTTTTTTTTTTTAACTGTGTTTTGCAACTACAATTTCATTCAGTGTGGCCAGTTAACAGTAAGAAAGCGAAAATTGCCGCATTCAACGGTCCTGCGAAGCGGACTGCAAGATTGTTACTAACCGATGAGATAGGGCGAGACAGCACACATTAAGCTTAGAGCATTAAACCAACAGGAGTGGTCACATGTGTCATTTTCTATACATAAAAAGTCTGCCGATTTTTGCGGGGGAGGGGAACGTCAAATGTATGCGGAACGTGAAAATAGCTACGTCAGATAAACGTCAGTCCATACAATACGTATGACCACTGGTCATACGTATTTGGCAGAGGGGAACGCCTGTCAATTGCCACTCCGGTTGGTTTAATGCTCTAAGACATTAAGTGATTTGTCAGCCCCAATTCATCAGAATCTGACTAATTGCTATAGTGTGGATGCATGTTCCAACCGTCAAACGAGTTGTATGGACTAATTGCATGAAAATCACAATTTGGACCATGGAATTTGCATGATCTGCCAAGTTTTTTTGTTCTCACAAATTTCTTACAAATAAATTTAAACGATAATTAAAAAATATATGCTAAAGAACATTGTATTAATATTTTACACTGTAATTTTGTAATTTTTCTTAAACCGGTGTTTTGCAACTACAATTTCATTCAGTGTGGCCAGTTAACAGAAAGAAAGCGAAAATTGCCGCATTTAAACGGTCCTGCGAAGCGGACTGCAAGATTGTTACTAACCGATGAGATAGGGCGAGACAGCACGTCGATCATGAGGTGGCCGTGACATACTCTCGATTTTTGTGTGCTGCACGGCTATTACGCGACGGCGCGCGAGCTCTCTCAATTTTTCTCGCACTATCCGTCTCTCTCTTATTAGGACATGCGAGAGAAATCGAGAGTCTGTCGCGGCTGTGTGTTAGACGTGCTGTCTTGCCCTATCTCATCGGTTAATAACCATCTTGCAGTCCGCTTCGCAGGACCGTTTGAATGCGCCAATTTTCGCTTTCATTCTGTTAACTGGCCACACTGAATGAAATTGTAGTTGCAGTTGTTACGTTTGTACGCTACACCCAATTCTGACTTCGACATGTTGTACTGACAAATTGGGGTATAATCACATAATGTGGATGACCCATTACGTCTGTACGCTACACCCAATTCTGACTTCGACATGTTGTACTGACAAATTGAGGTAAAATCACTTAATGTGGATGGCCCAATACGTACAACAAACGTGATTATTTAATTATTATTAAATTTTAATTACATTTTGTTTTTAGTATTTGTTGTTAAATATAGCGGCAACAGAAATACATAATTTGTGAAAATTTCAACTGTCTAGCTGTCGCTGTTCTGCTGTTCTTGAGATACAGCCCGGTGACAGATAGACGGACGGACAGGCAGCGAATTCTCAGTAATAGGATCCCGTTTTACCCTTTGGATACGGAACCCTAAAAATGATTTTTAGAAACTCAAAATATTTTTGAACAAGCTATCCAACGATAACCCACACCATGGGCTTAACGAAAAAAAAAACATTCCCTACAGGTACATTAAAAAATGATACTTTTTTATTTTCTTCTACCATTTGTCGGCGTGATTGATTTATATATCCATGCCGAATTACAGCTATTTAGTAGCAAGGGTCACTGAGCTAAGTCACTGACTGACAAACGGACTTGGCGAAACTATAGGAGTTCCATTTTTGCCATTTTGGCTCCGGAACCCTAAAATGGTTTTTGAAAACCACAATATTTTTCCACTTTAGGTATCTAATACCCTGAGTTTTATCTAGCACTTAGTTGGCGTGATCGATTTGCCAAATTAAAGCTCTAATTGTAAGGGTCATTGGAGCTGACCCGCAGACAGGCAGACGAACAAAAGAAGCGAAACTATAAGGGTCCATTCAAAAGCGGAGCGTTGATTTCGTTAATGACAATTTGGGGCACACTCCTACAGTAAAATAAAATTGCCTTGTGAATGTTTACACCAGCGGTTGCCCCAGCAACATGAGTCAGCTGCCAACCATTCATGTTCTGACTGTAGTTGCACAATGTCTATATTCAAAGTGAAGCAGTGGTGGTCAAACAACGATTCACGAGGTGATCAACCGGTAGTCGGCATACAAAATGTTGGTTGTCTCAAAGTGGACAGATTTAGTTCACATAGCGACAGTGACTGTATCATTATTGGAGAAGGATCAATAATTAAACTTTATAAGCCAAATGTTCCAGATACATCGCACGTTCTTCTAGAAATTAACTTTAATGCGCCTATATTACAAATTGAAACTGGAAAATTCATAGCGTAAGTTTGTTCCAAAGATTACTAAATACTGTAGTTATTTAAGTCTCTTCTCTTCTGCTTAGCTATTTAAGAGTTAAGCTCTTGTCGGTGTAGGTCAAAGTAGGCTCTCCATCTACACGGCTATCACGAGACGGCGCGCGAGCTCTCACGATTTTTCTCGCACTATCCGTCTCTCTCTAATTACAAGAGGTATATAATACGAGAAAAATCGAGGGTATGTCGCGGCCGTCTCATGATAGACGTGCTACTCCGATCCCTGGCAACCTCTTTGATATCTCGATACGGCCTAACATCAACACTTTTTTTGAGCTGCTCTGTGTAGTTTATTCTAGGTCTTCCTCTTCCTCACTTCCCCTCTATCTTTCCTTCAATTAAGTATATTGAGAATGAACTTGTCATGTCGTATGAGATGCCACATCATCTTCCTCTTCTATTTTCTAAGTTTCTCATTGCCTGTCTGGTTTGCCTCACTCTATTCAGCACTTCTTCATTGGTTACCCCGTGGTTACCCCTCTCTCTCCAGCTAATTTTCTCCATTCACCTCCAACACCACATCTCGAACGCTTCTAGCATCTTTCTGGGTCAAGGTCCATGTTTCACTTCCGTACAAATGCTATGCTCCATGTCCATAGGTAGGTATGTGAGATTTAACAAATTTTATCTTCGTTTCTTTAGATATTTTTGAAGTTAATGTATGTTTTTTGCTTTGGAAACCTAATTTTGCCATTGCTATTCTGGATTTTATATCGGTGTGCATCTGGAGTCTGCGGTGATAAGGCTTCCTAAATGTCTGAAAGGTTTTACTTTTTCGACTGTGGATCCGTTTAAAGCACAGGTTTAAAGAGATTGGTGGGAAGGGTGGATTTTCCGTTTTAGATGCTATTAACAATATTGGTTTTCCTGGCAATCATTTTAAGCGCAAAATTCTCTAAATACTGTATCATGTAATTAAATTTATATAAGTGTGGGTTGCAAAAGTGATATTTAAACGTTACCATGTTGTAATCTAGTTAATTCTGTATCGTTTACAGTGGTAAGGAAGACCGGCAAATCTTGATTCTACATCCTCAAAGCTACGCAGTTTATCAGTTGAACAGGAAAGAAGGTCATACAGATGTTGGTAAATATTTCATATTCCATTTGGTGTTATCACATTCATCGTTATCTGAAGATCACAAGCTATAAAATAATCTCGCTTACGACGTCCCGTCCCTTGTTGCTTATTAACTCGTTCAATTGAGGTACCTCAATTATCTAAGTCGTAGGTCGTAGTTAAGCCTTATATCGCGACGTCTATGGACGTTGTGCACGTGAAGGACAACCTATAACTTGTAGGTATAAGTACCTACTAAGGAGGATTTTTTAAAATATCTTAATTCAACCTTTGCCTTTGCCTATCTTTAGAACAATTCTTTATAGAATCGACGACCAGATATTCGATCAAGATAATTATGAATCCATACTTATAATATTATATATGGGAAAGTGTGTGTGTGTGTGTGTGTGTGTGTGTGTGTGTGTGTGTGTGTGTGTGTGTGTGTGTGTGTGTGTGTGTGTGTGTGTGTGTGTGTGTGTGTGTGTGTGTGTGTGTGTGTGTGTGTGTGTGTGTGTGTGTGTGTGTGTGTGTGTGTGTGTGTGTGTGTGTGTGTGTGTGTGTGTGTGTGTGTGTGTGTGTGTGTGTGTGTGTGTGTGTGTGTGTGTGTGTGTGTGTGTGTGTGTGTGTGTGTGTGTGTGTGTGTGTGTGTGTGTGTGTGTGTGTGTGTGTGTGTGTGTGTGTGTGTGTGTGTGTGTGTGTGTGTGTGTGTGTGTGTGTGTGTGTGTGTGTGTGTGTGTGTGTGTGTGTGTGTGTGTGTGTGTGTGTGTGTGTGTGTGTGTGTGTGTGTGTGTGTGTGTGTGTGTGTGTGTGTGTGTGTGTGTGTGTGTGTGTGTGTGTGTGTGTGTGTGTGTGTGTGTGTGTGTGTGTGTGTGTGTGTGTGTGTGTGTGTGTGTGTGTGTGTGTGTGTGTGTGTGTGTGTGTGTGTGTGTGTGTGTGTGTGTGTGTGTGTGTGTGTGTGTGTGTGTGTGTGTGTGTGTGTGTGTGTGTGTGTGTGTGTGTGTGTGTGTGTGTGTGTGTGTGTGTGTGTGTGTGTGTGTGTGTGTGTGTGTGTGTGTGTGTGTGTGTGTGTGTGTGTGTGTGTGTGTGTGTGTGTGTGTGTGTGTGTGTGTGTGTGTGTGTGTGTGTGTGTGTGTGTGTGTGTGTGTGTGTGTGTGTGTGTGTGTGTGTGTGTGTGTGTGTGTGTGTGTGTGTGTGTGTGTGTGTGTGTGTGTGTGTGTGTGTGTGTGTGTGTGTGTGTGTGTGTGTGTGTGTGTGTGTGTGTGTGTGTGTGTGTGTGTGTGTGTGTGTGTGTGTGTGTGTGTGTGTGTGTGTGTGTGTGTGTGTGTGTGTGTGTGTGTGTGTGTGTGTGTGTGTGTGTGTGTGTGTGTGTGTGTGTGTGTGTGTGTGTGTGTGTGTGTGTGTGTGTGTGTGTGTGTGTGTGTGTGTGTGTGTGTGTGTGTGTGTGTGTGTGTGTGTGTGTGTGTGTGTGTGTGTGTGTGTGTGTGTGTGTGTGTGTGTGTGTGTGTGTGTGTGTGTGTGTGTGTGTGTGTGTGTGTGTGTGTGTGTGTGTGTGTGTGTGTGTGTGTGTGTGTGTGTGTGTGTGTGTGTGTGTGTGTGTGTGTGTGTGTGTGTGTGTGTGTGTGTGTGTGTGTGTGTGTGTGTGTGTGTGTGTGTGTGTTTGTCCGTCTTTCACGGCAAAACGGAGCGACGAATCGACATGATTTTTTAAGTGGAGATAGTTGAAGGGATGGCTCTCCACACAAACATAGGGTATCATAGGATAGTTTTTATCCCGAAATCATCCCCTAAGGAGATGAAATGGGAAGGGGGGGGGTGGTAAAAGTTTGTATGGAGCTGCGATATAAACGAGTTCCACGCGGACGGAGTCGCGGGCAGAAGCTGGTGAATAAATAAACGTAACAATATTATCTGCATAAATAGCTATCGTGCGGCCTCAGCTTAAGGTTCAGATCGTAATAACAGGTCATTGCAAACGCTGTATCTACTCCCATTTGATTTACTGATTATTTTCAGGAGACCAAAACGCTCTAGAGCCGGTTGTCAAACATTCGTTCACGAGACGAGCCTACAGCGTCACATGCGGTTCTTTTGGCAGCATAAAAACAAGAGACTTCATATGTGTGCAGTCTCTAGACGGTACTTTGAGCTTCTTTGACCAAGACACATTTCTCTTCATGTGCATCTTTAACGATATTATAATACCTGGACCGGTATGCTACATATCCAGCTGCGATTGTTTTGTCATTTGCAAATCCACTTGGGTGTTAGAAATTTACAGGTATTTTTTTGTTCGATATACTTTTCTTCCTAGAATCGTCCAAAGGTCTACAGGTGACGCTACCCGGGTCGATATCGGAAGGACTGCATGCAAGCTGCCGCGTGATTCAACCCGTGTGGATATATGTGGCGGAAGCACGGCGGCCAACCAAATTAAGGTCACCTCATACTAGAATTTCTGTGACCTTGCTTGGCAGTTCTGCCGATTTCGCATGTGTAGCGTCTCCTTATTAGAAACCCTCTCCTATGTTGAATTTATAACATTCTTGATTAGAACAGAGTATCAATCTGTTTTGTTTGGTTCAATTTCATAACAAAATGTAGGTACCTATTCTATTTCCTATAACAGTTCGTTTCACTTTCATTGTCTTTATTTTTTGTATGGTGTGCGCCGTTAGGTTAATGTTGTAGGTTAAGTACCTACCTTTTCTGTAATTACCAGCCTGGCATTGTGGTACTTACTTCAATCATGGGGTTCATAAGGACCATCATGCGTGGCAGATTGCACGAGCAGTACGAAGTTATAAGATAAAGCGAGACAGATATATGAATGAACTCGGTTTCATATCCTCTATCCCGCTCTATCTTATAGGTTTGTACCGCTCATGCAGTCCGCCACGCAGTATAAGCAGAATGTTATGGCTTGTCATTTCAGCTATCAGCAATTGAGAGAACTCAGCGAATTGAATTCTAGACCAAATAAAAAGAGCGTCCCGCAGTGGGTTTATAATGCGGGAGAAGAAGTATCGTCACTACAAGCTATACAGGTTTGTTGGTGTTATATACTAGTGTCACAAGGAAGTAAACTTAATAGTATCTTCTGCGAGGGAACTGATTTGAATTGAGAGCGAAGTGAGGTCCTGTAGTAAAATACTTACCTAAATATTTTATTGATCTATAGGAATCCTATTTTTGCATATGATCAATGTAGCAAAAAATCGTAATCCTTGTTTTTTTTTCGGATATTATATCATGGGACTTCAAGCTTTATCCCAGCTGTTGCAACAGCGCCATCTGTTATCGAGTATTTTTAACTCATATCCATCTCCAGACGAGCAGCAATTTCTCCAGCATTATCGCGCTGGGCGAGAGACATCTCTACTGCTTCCAAGACAACGGCCTCATGAAATACATGATCAAGTTCGATTTCGTACCTATTTGTTTCAACGCGTATCTAATTGGCTGGTATTATGGTAAGTCAGAATACATTCTCCATGCAATCGCAATCAACGAATTAGTAACCTTTTTTTTCTATTCAGAACCAGCATCACGGCTGTTAATTATGGTGACCTCTGAAGACTCCAAACTATTCGTGTATGAAAACTCCTCTTTGTATGAAAACTCCTCTTTACTATGGTCCTGCGATTTAGCTCATTTTACCATATCGATATCACGCTGTTTCCTGAAGTCGCTTCCTGGTGGCTTGGTCTCGCTCTCGAATAATGGCACGGTTCAGGTCAGCTATATGGGGACTGAACCGGATTTAAACGCAAATGCTGGTTCGATGATAAACGACGCCATGGACCCTGAGACAGTGATGGCAGAATTGGAAGAGGTTGAAGAAAAACTGCAAAAGATTCTGGAAAGTAAAGAAGGTGCGGTGCGGCCGTTTCCATAAAGTGATTTGAGGAATACTACTGATTATACGTGTTTTTTTAACCGTCTTACATCCGAAGCCCACTTAAAGTATCCAAAACGTACTAATCATTAGATAAAAAAACATAGTTAAGACTTTAGTAATAAAAGGTAATAGTTATTTACGATACAAGTGCTGAAAATAGGAAATTCGCTACGAGTGGTGATAAATTAAAACACGACCGAAGGGAGTGTTTTGAATCGACACGAGTTGCGAATTATCTATTCGCACGATCGTACAATGTTTTACTGTACATATGGCTCTTTAAAGTTTCAACATATGCATGAAAGTGCTCTATTCCGCACAAGTGCGGGAAAGTAGCACCATATGTACTGTAAAATATAATAAAAGGCGCGCGGTGCGAAGTTCATTCATGCGAGTTCGTACATATCTACAAAACATAGCGGCTAGCGGTCACTGCGGTCACACGGCTGGATGATTAAAATTAATACATTAAAAAAGAACAAAAAAATATTTTTAAGTCCTTGTAATGTATTAACTGGGCTTCGGCTCTAAGACGGTTAAAAACACCCTGTATAAGACACACACTAGGCCGGTAAAAGCCGGCTTGCCACTTCGCAGCACGGCTATCACGCGATGGCGCGCGAGCTCTCTCGATTTTTCTCGCACAATCCGTCTCTTTCTTATTAGAAGACTTAGAACAAGAGGTATATAGTGCGAGAAAAATCGAGAGTATATCGCGGCCGTTCCATGATAGACGTGCAGGTTATTTCTCTCTGAATTTGGGAAATAATACCTAATACCTAATTTTAGCATGTTTTCCAGATATAAACGATCAGTATCCTACAATAGACAAGATATTAAACATAAAAGCAGACGCTGGCAAACCTGTTCAGAATCTGTTTCGAGAGTTCTCGCATGAAGTCGACGCAATGCACCTGTGTCCAGTTGTTCTCATAATAACCTGCGAGGACCCAAAGCTCTTGCAAAGTATTCAGGTCACTTACGTGTGTTCCCCGCCATTTGCGTGCTCCGAAGCTGTGATATGCTTAGACAATATCAACGGTACTGAAATTGTCGAGACCCAAGTATTCATGTCGAGTGACGCAGACATCTCGGATACTTTTGTGAGAATCCTGCTGGCCGTCACAGATTCTAAAGGGAAGATTCACGTGTTGACCAAGAAAGTATTGTTACCGGCAAGTTTATACTGTGCGCCTACCGCAGACGCCCATGAACACAATTTAGTTCTGAAATTAACTGCAAACAAACCTTGCATAGCATTTCATGAGATATTTACAGGTAAGTCAATTCAAATTATTACTGTTTATCACACGACAAATGAATTTCGTCTTTTTTAGGGTTCCGTAGCCAAATGGCAAAAAACGGAACCCTTATGGATTCGTCATGTCTGTCTGTCTGTCCGTCCGTATGTCACATCCACTTTTTCCGAAACTATAAGTAAGTAAGTAAGTAATTTTATTTGCATAAAATAGTGTACAATAAGATGGTCATAGATACAATTTAGTTCAAACTATTTTGCCTTTAAGAGGGCACCGAGCTTCTGGCGCGAGTTGATTTTAGGTATTCTATGCGTTCCGTGCATGTGTGTGTGTGACGCATACAGGCAGGACCGAGCGAGCGCTGGCTGGAGTTGTGCGCCGAACGCCTACATAGAACGGAAAGAATGGCGGCAAAAGGCACTATAAATGCTTTCAGCGAGGGTGTTACCAATATTTACAAAATTTAAGCAACCAGAACAATTTCAAATAGTTTTATTGATAAAATTCACATTTAGAGAAACCTTAATGCAGATGTGACACATATTTTTTTTATTTATAATTAACGTCGTTGGTAGGTTATAGTAACTGCGATGAATGACAAATTGGTATTATAGATACAATAGAAGTTCAATAAAATTAACTCAATAATGTAAAATATTAGAACGGCTAAATAAGATGAAAATCTCAGTAGGCTGACTACGTTCATATGGGAAGCTGTTTTTTTTTTGTGGAGCCCCGCAACACCCGCAACCTTTACCAGATCATCAGTCCACCTTGTCGGGGGCCTACCCACGCTGCGCCTTCCGGTACGTGGCGCCACTCAAGAACCTTTCTGCCCCAACAGCCATTGGTTCTACGTGCTATGCGCCCCGCCCACTGCCACTTAAGTTTAGCGATCCGGAGGGCTATATCGGTTACCTTGGTTCTGCTGCGGATAGCCTCATTTCTGATGCGATCACGCAGAGAAACTCCCAACATGGCCCTCTCCATTGCCCTTTGGGTGACTTTGAGCCTTCTTATGAGGCCCATAGTAAGCGAACACGTTTCAGTGCCGATGATAGTTACAGAAATTTTGAAACAAAAAATTTAGTACGAAAATAATTAGGACTAGCGATTATTATG
This sequence comes from Epinotia demarniana, assembly GCA_945867215.1. Taxonomy (NCBI): domain Eukaryota; kingdom Metazoa; phylum Arthropoda; class Insecta; order Lepidoptera; family Tortricidae; genus Epinotia; species Epinotia demarniana. The sequence continues at coordinate 19,129,463 of OX244266.1, read as the reverse complement.
ACTACAATATTGGTACACTACAATACAGGTTGATTGCTAAGGTGCGGTAAATAACCTTTTAAAGAGGTATAGTTAAATTGATATAAGCTGTCCATTTAGCACTTGAAAGCTTTTCTTGTGAACACCGGGCTGTTTCCGCAAACCGCCGACCAGATAAAATTAAGCAAGTAACAATATAACCATCTCGTCTAAGTCACAAGGTTGAAATTGGTACCTATAGCGTAACTCAGTAAGAAAGTCATTTGGTTAATAACAATATTTGTGGACGCACTAAAAAGTCATTATCGAAAGTCTCTCAGAACTCTTTTATACAGTATTGAATTTACACCCCTTAGCGGATGATATCCATAAAAACTAACCTATATTCTTCCCTGACACTCAAGCTATCTCTATACCAAATTTCATCTAAATCGGTTAAGCGGTTTAAGCGTAAAGAGGTAACAGACAGACAAACAGAAAGTCAGACAGACACACTTTCACATTTATAATATTAGTATGGAACTAGATGTTTTTTTGTGGTTGTCACACTGCCCTCGCGTCTCGCCACTGCCACTGCCAACGGACTCGCATGCGGAGACAACGCACCAACGTCCGAGTTTTCTCCGCATCTCCGTCCGGAGATGCGATGCGCGACGTCCCGCGCTAGAATTCGTACGGAACTACGGAGCTCGGTGTGCCATACCCTGCGGCACGCACCGAGTCTGCGTCCGAGCGCGCGAGTCGTGTTGCGTCTCGTTCCTCCGCGCGTCCAGGCGGAGCCAGTGTGTCGTACCATGCGATTTTTCTATACAAAATCAGGCTTCTACATACAAAGTTAAAAAACGCATCAACGGACGCCGCTGCGAGATGCGGAGCAGTTTGACTAGTAGGTAGGTATAGGTAGGTGCTGAGTATGCTTATACGAAGCAACAGGAGTATTCTCTACTTCAAAATTCTCGGTATGTAGGTAGATGTCTTGCCCAAGAGAGATTAATTTATTTGCTTGTAAAATATTTGTTGCTTATTGTTGAACATTAAACAATAAATAAATAAGTAACAAAATAAAGAACCATCGAAATAAGGACAGTACGGCGATAAACCAAACTAATTTGCAACGAGAGTGACAGCCGGTACCGGCGCACAGTCCCTGGGCTTATAATTTGTAGTTAAATGACTTTTACTTACCTTGATTTTTCATTCAACCGTTTAGCATTCTTTTTTCGCCAACCTCTCCTCTTCCTTGCTCTATTTGCTTTGTTGCCCATAGCAAACAACACAAAATTCGTCGTTACTTTTACAAATCGTGCGTAACGTCAAGCGACACAGCCTCCCCGTCTGACAGCCGAAGCAAGACTAAAGCGGATAGGGGGGAAGCGCGGCGGCTCTAGCTAAAATGAGCGGAACGTGCGCGACTTTAGTAATTTCCTTTGTATCGCTAAAAAAATCCACATTTTGAAAATTTTACACATAAACGTCATAGATATCGTTTACTTCTGTCATTATTCAAAACCTGATGACCTACCGTGAAGTATTTACGCCGTACTAAGGTTATTTTTTCATTTTTAGAGGTAACTTTGGATTTCTTTTCTATCGAGGAAAGTATAAGTTATCGAATTTCTAAAGCAAATAATTGATAGAGTGAATCCTCAAATATCTTCTATAGGAATTGCAGAACTAAAGCTTTAGTAATAACAATACTGCAATGTTAAAACGAGCGCAAAAATTTCATAATTTTTTCGGTGCAGCCTTAAGACATGCAGATGTCAATGGCGATCATGTCACATTATGAAAGATATATATTACAATATTTACATTACAAAACATTATAAGAACCATACTGTTGAAACTTGGTAAGTAAATGTATTCTGTGAACCGCATTAAGATTTACACACAAAAATTGAAAAAAAAAAACAACAAATTTTGGGGGTTCCCCATCCTTAAAACTTAACTCATTTTTTTTCATCAATCCCATACGTGTGTGGTATCTATGCATAGGTCTTCAAAAATAATATTGAAGTTTTTAATTAAAAAAAACTAAACTGAATAGTTTCTGCGAGAGACACTTGCAACAAATCTGTCCCCTCCCCTGTAAAATAAGAGAATGATAAAATTAAAAAAATATATGATATACATTACCATGCAAACTTCCACCGAAAATTGGTTTGAACGAGATCTAGTAAGTAATTTTTTTTTAATACGGTATATATCGTAAACCGCAATTTACCTTTCATTCAACGGATAATGATACAGAACCCTTTGTGCGCGAGTCCGACTCGCACTAGGAAACTGTGGTGAAATAAATAGCGCTTGCGCTGCGCATACTGTCGGCTTGTTATTATTAATTTAATAATACATGATATTTACAGATTTTACAGAAGACGAAATGGAAGAATACGGGAAATCATCTGAAACAGTCACTTTCAGATACAGGAATACGAAACGAAACGTGACAGTGAAAGCCGCGGGACAACAATATTCTGTTGAGGCGAAGGAATTTTCTGATATCATTGCTATTTTAGATCACCTGATTATAAAGTTATCTGGCCATTACACTAGAATGGATAAAGCAGACTTTCGCTACAACTTCAAATTGGACACTGAATTGACCAAGCAAATTATAGTGAAGTTTTTAAAAAGCATCGAACTTCACGCAAAGGAGAGAATAGTATTAAAAAGCTCTGAGGTAAAAATGTCACTCCTAATTAAGATATCTACGAGTATTTAATATGACCTTTCCCGGCAACAGATTAGACGCCACTGACTTCTGAAAAAAATGTTGTGTGCCCACTAAGTCACTGCATAAGTTAATTGTCAAGAAGCTCTTCATTGCAAGAACGATATATCTTAGCTCTCTTACAACAAAAATATTAAAGTGTCTCTCAACTACGTGGAGGGAAATGGTTTAGAAATCCAATGTCCTTTACATCATTGCAAACATTCATTAGTTATTACTCCGATGCTATTCAATATGTATAGAATTTAGCGACTTACACATGCTTCCAGAATTAATACAACTAATTTTACAGGATGAACTAAACGTGCTAAACAGACAGTTTACACTGGTTCAGAAAAAGCTTCTAGTACAATACGGATCCCTTCCGCCCGGGGACTGCGATCCTTTGGAGTACCTAATGAAGGATACCCGTAGCAGAATAGTTGCATGTGTCAACGACATTATACAGGGAAGGGAGGCAGTTTCTAGGTTAGTAAACTTATGTGGTACTGGTACCTACTTTGTTTACTTCGATTGATGCCATCATCGGGCCACTCCATATTAAAATAAGGTCTAACAAAATCTGAAAATGGAATCATGTGTTTGTTATGGTGACGAAGGTCGCAGAGTTTTTGAGGAGGGACTTGCATTTGTCTATCTCATCAGCACAGAGAATCTCTGGCGTTACAAACGTTCTATGCGCTACCACTACTCCAAAGAGTATAGTTGTAGGTACATATCCGTATGTAAAACCTTGTGTACTTATTTCAGAGCGAGTAGCACTGTAACTGCAGTTGGGAATCTCGTTATGCATATTCTGAAACATACATCACCGGATACTTTCAAAATAGAATTGATTGAAGAAATGTTGGCGCTAAATTCATTATACGAAGACTTTCAAGTAGGTGGTATTCGTTTTCATAATACATATATCGATCTCAAGTGATTGTCAAAATATTATTCGACGAAAATTGACACTTAACATAAAAATCTACCCATCACATTAGTTTCCGCGAGGGGTAGGCAGAGAACGGGCTCGCCTCTTTCCCTTCATTCACTTTCATAACATTTGTTGTGCACGATCCTCGACTGAATGCAAACTTATTTCGCTTTAGAATTTTATTTTTCGGTCACGACTTAAAATTAGAAATTATTTTAGGAATTGGAAGAAACGGTCACCCAGGGGTTATCGTATATTGTCAATGAAGTGTTAAAAAAGTCCGAAAAGGACAGAGAGAAACTAGCCCCTGTGACTGAGCAGGGGATCCTATCGCATATCAACCTGAAGAGATTTTTGAAGCAGATCAAGATGATAATGGAACGAATGTTCAGTGAAGCGGGGACAGACGAATCGGAAAACGAGAAAGGAAAGGAAAAAGTGTTGCGTATCGAAGAATTTGTCGAGGTTTTATAATAAAATATTTTATCATAAACGATCATGAAATAAGCTCTATTCTTTGTTGCTCGAACTGACACAATTAGGCCTGATTAGACCAAACTGCAACAAGGTCTTAATAACGAATTTATATTTTGAAATGAATTACATTGTTTTTAATAGACAATAATATAGCATGAGGCGTATTTGACTCATGGGAGAGGGTATAAGATCGAAATATACAACGCTGGGATTCAAATCTGTTACGTACATACGTTTTAAACATAGACCGAATCCTGCAATAATCGAACGCATTTTGGTGAAATAAATACACTTTTTTATGTTTTTTTTTTAATTTTCGTAAGCTCGTCAATATCTAACCAATATCTGCGTCGAACAGTAAAAGATAATTTAGATAATAAAAACTTCAACAAGCTTTATTACACATTGCAAGACAATCGATAAATATAAATGGGATAGCTTAATGAAAACTTACTTATTATGAATAAAAAAAATCTTGTTAGCCTATGCGACGTGCATTAGAGTGTAAAGAACCAAATTCAAGTACAGGCAATGTACTAACAGTAGGAGAACCTTGTCACGTCATTTCTTCTTGGGGTCTTTCAGGCCGGCGCCGGCGTTGAACTTGAAGAAGATGATGTCGCCGTCTTCCACCGTGTAGTTACGGCCTTTACAAACAAATTGGGCATAATGTTACACATGTCGATCTAGTTCCAAACCACAGATATAGATATACATAGATCACGCAAATGCATGAACTTCGCGTCTCCGAGTTCGGTCTCTGAGTTGGCACTCCGACTGACATTCCGCGCGCCTGTTGTGGTAGCCGGTTGTCAGTGAATATTAAGAAAATGTCTTGTTGCAGAATCGATTTTGCGCGGACAACGGGGAATTCACATCAGTATTTCGCCCGTGTGACGTCACAGTAGGTAGAAAAAAGTGACACGGTCGGTTTTCATACAGATTGAGGTGTTTAAGTTATCTAGTGTATATCTATATACTTTGGGTATAGTTTACCTTTTTCACCTGAGCTGATCTAAACAATGGCATTGAACTCAAACAATACTACTATAGTCTATTTTTTATTCCGTAGACTAAAATGACAACCACAAATGTCAAACGTAGAAATAATGTGACCAGCTATATACAAACAGTGCTGATCTTTGATATCGGTTTGTGAATAACCGATAATATCTTAAATTAATTTTAGATTCAAAATAAACAATAAATAAGATCTACTCACAAAATGATATGAAATAAACAATAAATAAAATTTACTCACTACTAATGTACTCAAACATTTAAAATGACATTGACGTACCTATCGCCGACCTGACGCGACGCCATTTTGGTTTACGTATTTGGCATTCGTTATTTTACTCGTATAGTGATCGGATGTTTTCAGTGCGTGTTCTCTCGTTTTTGTTGAAATTCAACAAACGTAACAAGACGTTTGTTGAATTTAACTAGGTAGTTTTGTTACGTTTGCTGTATTATTGTTAAGTTTAGTTTCCATAATATACCTACATGGATCCTAATCGCCCATCTACATCATCGCGTGGCCGCGGCGAAGAAGTGCTAAATCACGGATTATCCATTCATTGTGTTACAGATCGATACGCTTCATCAACAAATATAAGTACCTCCCAATCGTTTATTTTCGGTTAGTACCGGTTGTAGCACATCACTATTTATAAGACGTGAAAAACTAGCAATGCATGAAATGTCATTTTAGTCTACGGAATAAAAAAATAGACTATATGTATGCTATTTTTTGCAAAAAAAAGCTTACCACCACAGAAAATGTTCATTAAATAATGAGCTCCATACTAGAAAAAAAAAATAAAAAAAATAGAAAAATAAGAAAATATCCAAGACCCAGGAACACCATCGGAGGAAATTTGTGTGCATTGCACCAATGGTTGCAATACCAGCTTCGCAGGCAGGGTCAGGGGCCGGAAATTTGAGATGAATATTGATAAATAATCGCGTGGCCGCAGTACGTAGCTAGTCGATATGCGGAAAATGCCCAGTAATCTACTAACGAACTACGTACCCTGTTGTCGGTATTTGCCAGCAGACTTGCAGGCCGCCTCCGACCCCTCCTCCTTAAAGTCCTTGTAGTGCATGACTTCGGCCATTATGAAGCCTTTCTCGAAGTCCGTGTGGATGCGCCCCGCGGCCTGTGGCGCCTTTGTGCCTTTCTGTGATTAAATACAAGTAAACGTTTCAACCATTCAGTGATACCGTTATAAATTAAGAATGAACTGTTCAAACAAAGAGGACTGCGACCTTGAGCGAATTGTTTATTTACTTGAATGGAAGCCATTATTATTCCACTGGGTCCTGTAACTCAGGGAATCCTGGCTCGAGACCCCTTGTATCCCTGATGTAACATGTTTCTGACTGTATATTTTTATATAACTAGTATATTAATGCAAACGCGCCAAAATTTTAGCGTTTAAAGTCGGCGCGGACCAAATGACCGGAAAGCCATCGCGACGCGCCATCCGAATGTAACGATCGTGACTGTCAACGTTACGTCCACCTAATTGGATACATCCATTTCTCCCAGAAATAAAGGGCGCGCCAGCAGATGTCCAAACAAAACACACAACCTCGTGGTTGTCAAACAAGTGACAGCTAGGAGGCGCGCCCACCCATCCATTTGTCGCAGAGACGAATGGCGCAGCGCTTAGGTGAATGCAGCATTAGGCTTACATGCGAACTCTTGCAGCAAAGGCTAGTGTTGAGTTGAATATGATTTACCTGAATGATCCAAGCCTTGACCTCGTCGGCGCCCGCGGTGAAGAAGTACTCCAACTGCAGAGCTTTGTAGCCTTGCACGATGATTTTGTCTAATGCACTAAAATAACGATAATCCTGATTAAAGGTCAGTTAGCTTTTTCTTGGCGTTATTTTGTCCCAGAGAAAATAGTGTCAGAGTTTCTTCGAAAAAATATTATAATCCAGCTTCTGCCCGCGGCTCCGTCCGCGTGGACAAACTTAGGATATGATTGATATCCTGGACAAAAACTATTCTATGTCCTTTCCCGGGACTCAACTCACTCAACTATCTATATACCAAATTTCATTAATATCGAGGCATTAAAAGATAGACAAACAGGCACACTTTCGCATTTATAATATTAGTATGGATATGGATTGGATTCTTAGCATCCTTACGAGATGCACCACATGGATTTATACCCTTTAAAAATCATAGTATCCCACGAGACTTCGGCAATGAGCAACTAAAAATATTATGCCCTGCTTTGCAAGTATTTCTAGAAAAGATCAAGACGCCGATTTCTTTAAGTTAACAAAGATATGACTAAATTATTAATTACAGGGCCATAAATCGAAGATCCGAATATTTCCATCTATGCCGGAAATATAATGGACATAATTATATATAGTTCTTCATTCATCGTAAATTGGATTTACGGGTACTTCACAATAGTTGGTGTAAGTTATAGTTAGCTGAATTACTGATGACGCATAAAACTTTCCGGATACATTTTCATAAATATTTATTCCGTGCGTCGGCGCTACTCAATCAACTCGAGTTGAGGCAGGATGCTGACGTGTTGGCCGATAGCTGGCAAACCCTGCTCACTAAAATAAGTTCACTATGTAATATGTATTTTTTAGTAGGTGTTAACGTGCCTAGATTAGTGTGATCGTATTGTGACACTCATTTAACTTATGCAGCATCATTTTAAATTAAGTCGTAACATTGTAGGCGCCTTTGTACTTTACTGTCAGCCTATAAGTGTAATATGTAAGAAATAAGTAAATAAAGCCCGAAATGGGTTATTCCCACCTGTTACCACCAACTCATTGCCAGTGGTAACAGCTGGGATTTTTACCCCATCTTTTACCAGTGGGAACTAATGGGAATAGTAATTGATGGTAAACTACTTGGTATTTTTTCCCAATAGTTACCCACCAAGTAATTTTAGTAAAAGATGGGGAAAAAATTGCCAGCAATGACCACCGAGTAATTTAGGGGCAAAAGATGGGACAAAAATCCCAGCTGTTACCACTGGTAACAAATTGGTCGTAAAAAGTGGGAATCATCAGCCGAAAGACGTCCACTGCTGGACGTAGGCCTCCCCCAAAGGGTGCCACAATGACCGGTCCTGCGCCACCCGCATCAAGTGGGAATAAACCCGAAAATAAAAAATAAATGCCAATTTCGAGCGATAAAAGAAAGTAAAATAAAGTACCTGGTGAGGCCATGTTCCTTCAAGAAGGCTTGCCTCTCAGCCGGCTCCATGTCCATCAGTTTGGTCTCCAGCACCCCAGAGAAGGGTACGAGCGGCGCGCCCGGGTCGTTCTTGTCGATCCATTCCTTCAGTTTTGGCAACCTTCAAACAAAGAGTGATGTTCAAATTATTTATTATCAATATTATCATCCATTTTTAGGGTTCCGTACCCAAAGGGTAAAGACGGGACCCTATTACTAAGGCTCCGCTGTCCGTCCGTCCGTCCATCTGTCTGTCACCAGGCTGTATCTCATGAACCGTGATAGTTAGACAGTTGACATTTTCACAGATGATGCATTTCTGTTGCCGACAATAGTAAAAACAGAATAAAATAAAAGGGGGGCTCCCATACAACAAACGTGGTTTTTTGCCGTTTTTATAGATAATGGTACGGAACCCTTCGTGCGCGAGTCCGACTCGCACTTGGCCGGTTTTTATAAAATTGACATGAGTTATTGAATGTTCTTGTAAAGTTGCTCATTTAGCAGCGACTGTACAGTAACTCGGCCAACTAATAATTTTCTGGCTTTGGTACAAAAACCAAAACTCAAAGAAATAATAATTGAGAACAATTAGAGACATTATGGTTGTCGTTGACCCAGTAAGCAAGAGCTACTAGTAGAGTCAGTTAGAGATAGGAATAGTCAACAAAGCAAAAATTGACTTAACTAAATAGCAGGCTCACTAAAGTGCATAGATGGATAATCAATATAATCATAGTATAATACGAAATGTTTGGTTAAAACTAGGGCCGGTCTAGTGAACTCAAAACACAATTTTCATTAATGCATATACAAATACTAACCATTTATTCTTCTTCCTGATGTAGTCCTTCTCAGACAAATTCACCAGATATAGCGCTGGTTTTGATGTTATGAACAAGTACCTATTTAGTACTTCTATCTGAAATTATATTAAAAACCATAATAGGTATGAATAAAATATAGAAACATTCATATTAATACACAGGCAATCTGTACTTACACAATAGGGTTGTAACTTCAAAATTTATTATTATTACTCCAAAAGGAGAAGGCAAAAAAGTATGCCTAGTGGCGAAAGTCCCATTCAGATATGTCAAAAAATTACGAAGCTAAATAAATTGCTGATGGACTGTGGGTTTAAAACACTTTGGGAGATTTAATAGTGGTAGATTATTCTAATGGTTAAGTAACCAGTTATTATGTCAAATCGATATGACAAGCCCTTCATAAAAGTCTTTCGCAAAGTCCAAGTTATACAAGTACTAGTGAAAAACTTACGTCAGCTGCGCTCCAATCTCCGAATCGTATATGTTTCTTCTCATCGACTAAAACAGCCTTTATCCGTAACAACGCGTCCTGCCATACAACAGAAATAGGGTGAGTTTTAATGTAAGCAACAAATATAAGTACAACATGAAACCTAGTAGAAGTTAGGTCGGAGTATTTTTTTCTGTCATTTAGTCTCCCGAGAGAGCCCGGATTTTTCACGGCAAAACAAAACACTATCGTAATCTAGTTAGTGGTAGAAACATTATTTTATCGATATCGATAATTGTGTAGTAGAATAAAAAACGTCACCATGTTTTTTTTTATTAATAACTGTAATATTAAGTTATTACACGTATACCACACCACAGGGGATTCAAAGCGTTATAAGATATTTTTTTGCGGAATTAAAATTACTCAAGTTTTTTTAAAAGTAATTCGCAAGTTTTCACTTCTGCCGGCACTCCCGGAGTGCAACCCGGTCTTTTTATTGTGGAACGATTTTTCGCGCTCTATACAGTAAGACAGACGCTTGAACGCACGATTTTAGCGTTGTTTGAAATCAAAACGGGTTTAAAAAACGTACGTATTCGGGCTTGAGTTTCTTGTCCGCGCCGCGGTTGACGTTCCGCTCGAGTTTCTCGAGCGACTGCAAGAGCTGCTCCTCGTCTTTGAGGCGCAGCTCCTCGCCGATCGTCTCCAGGTCCCGCACCGGGTTCACCTCGCCGTCCACGTGGATCACGTCCTCATCGTCGAACGCGCCTGCAAACAATTACAATAATCGCGGTATATGTTGGTGGCTATAGGGTACCCCACCACAAGATGGACTGATTGCTGGAAGGAACTCTTTCGAAAAGTTACGCAACAGGGGTGTACACTAAATAAAATAATCAATAATGTCATATGTTCTCGAAAAAGGATTAAAAATTTAGTCAAAATTAGAAAAAAACAACGCAAAAAGTTAAGGTGCAACGTCACTGACGAATTCCATACAATTTTCGTTCGGACTAGACGTCTAATCTATCGATGTCAGCAACTTGAAATTGTGATATTTAGATAATATATGACCCTCTTCTCCCGCAGTTTGAATAAATACACGCAAAAACCAGTAATATTCAAAATATAGCCATTTGAAATTCATAAAATTTTACTCCGAGCCTTGTATGTGTGCGTGAGTTAGACACTGTCCGTGTAAATGACATGGCCGCGTCACATGACAGCACGTTGTCCAAAACCTTCACTAGATGTCTTTGGTATCAAATCAAAATTAGTTAGACAGCGGGGTCAATAGTAGTAATTATATTTACCAGACGGCGACACCATCGTACAATCCCTTTTTTTCTGGTGAAAGAGACGGCATTCGTTTTATATTGCTAGGCTACTCATTTTGGTAATGACGTAAGAGCAATGTCATTTGTTTTTGATAGGCTGAATTTCAATGCTTTGCTCTTTATTCGTGATCGACCTAACTAAAGTCGACGGAACGAAAATTATGCATAGGTAGGTACATTTTGCGTCTTATTAGAAAGGAGTAAGATCCAATATTAAAACGTAATCTGGTTTTGATCAAATGAACCGTTTGAATTTCCAACTTGCAGATTATAAGTAAGCTTCGATTGAGTGAATGTTACTTTATGTAGCATTAAATATAACAGACAATTATTAGGAGTGTACCTACCTGATAAATTTATACGTTCGCTTGAGTCGACTGCACATCGATTGACAGTAAAATACCTACTGCAACCTATTTAGTAATCGACTGTTCAACTAGAATATTAGATTACCCCCAACATGTAAATTAACTAAGTCACAATTTTTAGGGTTCCGTAGTCAACAAGGAACCCTTATAGTTTCGCCATGTCCGTCCGTTCGTCTGTCTGTCTGTCTGTCTGTCTGTCTGTCCGTCTTCGGCTTAGCTCAGTAACCCTTACAACTAGAAAACTGCAATTCAGCGTGGGTATATTAAACCAATCACGCCGACAAAACAGTAGGATAAAATCCTGAAAAAAAATCTTAGGGTACCTCCGATACATGTAAATTGGTGATGTATTTTTTTTCTCGTTAAACCTATAGTGCGGGGTATCGTTGGATAGCTTGTCCAAAAATATTATGGGTTTTCTAAAACTACCCCACACTATAAATTTAACGAGAAAAAAAATACATCACCAATTTACATGTAGGGGAGGTACTCTAAAAAAAATTTTTTTTCATGATTTTATCCTAGGTACTGTTTTGTCGGCGTGATTGGTTTATATACCCACGCCGAATTGCAGTTTTCTAGTTGTAATGGTTACTGAGCTAAGACGGACAGACAGACAGACAGACAGACGGACGGACATGGCGAAACTATAAGGGTTCCTTGTTGACTACGGAACCCTAATAAAAACTGCTTTAGTACACAGTCAAATCCGTCTAAAAATCTGAGTTCGTTTATTGCGTATAAAATGTATACTATGCCTATTGTCCACCCAGTAAGTTCATTTATCCATCACCAGTGAAATAATTTTTATAATCGGATGTGGTTTTGGAGGTTATACCCTACATACAAACATACAAAATAACACTTTACAATAATCGTTCCGATAGCATAGTGGTTCAGGCATGCGACTGTCAATCGGCGGTCGTGGGTTGGAGTTTCATCTCATATTTACCTAAACAAGACATTCAATAATTTTGTAATCAAATCTCAATCTTTGAACATTAGTAATGAATGAGTGAAGCATCAAGCACACGTACAGTACGATTAATATTAGTTAACCACTGACAGATAGTTTGCCTTCATTTAATTTTCAACTTTACTGTCATACAAATAAAGCAATTTTCAGAATACTGTTACCCACGTCTACCGATTTAGAAATAACTAGATACTTAATTTGTATGAGGTTAAAGTTGAAAATTAAATGAAGGAAAACTATCTGTCAGTGGTAAACCCCAAATAATTCTAGTGTATACATAATCGCGTGAAAAAGTTGAATTCGAATTTTGAATTCTGACGTTCATCGAAAACAGTACCATAATGTCAAATGATATATTTCTCTCTTTCTGACGCGGCCTAGGTCGGGACTCAAGAGAAGTTTTGAATTTTGATAGAACAAACTCCCCGTTATTCACAACGCCACACGACATTCGTCCGGTGGCGCAAAATTATTACCAATTTTGAGGTCTAATATTTTAGACGCGAGTAACGGGCGAATACAAAACATTTTGTGAATAATACGTAGCCTTTCTGATTGTAATTATTATGTAGTCCCGCAAGTGAATATGGATATAACAAATAAAAGTACTAATATACTAAGTATAGGTACCTTTTTCCGTATAACACTAGATTTTTAATTTTCCTATAAAAATATTGGACTTACCTACTAGTGTTATTTCGATTATTTAATGTGTTTCACATGAAACAATTTAAATGTTTTTGTTTATCAAAATGGTTTTCATTCAAATCACGAAGATTTACGATCTAATCTCATGTGGAATAGGGTATAGAATAGATAAAGGTAGTACTTTGATTTGTCAACTGTAAACCTACGGATACCAACTCATGATTTTCGAATTAAGTGGAAGGCGTAACATCTTTTTAAATGAAATACCTATCAAAAATAGTATTTACGTAGTATGCAACATGTAAGAATAGGTCCGCCAAAAATATAGGGATTTTTGTGGATAATCTAGATACATGATATGCTTATCAAGAAAACTTAGTAAAATATGAAAAATAAATTGTAGCACATTACAAGTAAATCTTAGTTAGTTTAGACGGTCATATTGGTTTAGAAATCCAAATAAAAAAACAAAAAAGAAGTACCTACCATTGTCGGGATTTGAACCCGGTTCAACGATGGCATTACAGACAGATTTAAGCAAAAGAGTATATACTGCGCTACCGCATGACATTAGATAATGAGTGAAAAAGTGCATTGAATTCATCTTACGTTCTGGAGTGCCAGATACGACTATATTTAGTTTTACTATTCCCTAATAGACGCGCTACTGTAGATTTAGTTTTGCGCCCTCTAGTTTGATTTATGCAAAATGTTTGACAATGACAGACTTCGAAGTGACATTTAGTTACGTTAGTCTGCGTAAATTCACGAAAAAGCACTTTTATGCATATTTTCGGACTACATTTTAAATAGAAACACTGTTTAGTGCAGATTGATTGCGATTCATACGTAGCAAGCTCTTCGGCTTCCGCAGTTTGAAACACATGTTGGAACTCGTCACGGTTTTGCGTAAAACGATGAGCAACCATCGAAATTATATATCGCGACATCTGTTAGCAACAGCTCGACAGGAACCAGTGACGTTGCACCTTAAATAATCACGAAGTTATGTGTCCAAAGTTTTAAGAAGGGGTATGTTCTGTCCCAATTTCGCAAAACGCAACTTCATATGAAACGATGACGAAGTCGTGTTCGCCATCGACGCGACCCCCCGGCAGCATCGCGTAACGTGACGTCACACACTGTTTGCGTTTTCTCTCTCTAACAAGCAATATTAAAACGGTTGTAGCTTCGTAATAGGGATGACTAAAATTTTTTTATGATGTCATTCGAACCAGTTTTTGGAGAGGAACAAATGTTTGTATTGGAGCAACTACAATTAAAGAACATGAATACCCACAAATTTGAGACTAAAATTGACCTCGCTGGCGGCAGCGCAAAACGCTTCATACTGATAGACGCACAGGTATGAAGTCACAACTGACGTTCGTACTAAGCATTTGTACTAATCGTTGTATGGAAAATCAGGTAAATTGTTGTATCAGTCGCGAAATACTGCTTTTAAGTACATAGTTGTTCTACAATTTTGTTTCTATAAAAGCGTAAGAATTCTATTGATAGCTTAACATTTACTCTAGGATAATTAAAAAAAGCGTATTTTTTCTAAACTTTCAAGGTTCATATCTTTTTATGATTTTAATTATATTTTCTTAAATACTTTATTACGATAATTTGACGGTTTAGTATCCATTTAGCATCATTACGTTATCAATTTGAACATGAGGCATCATGCCTATTTCAATGATGTTTAGTATGTGCGTAACTTTTCGAAAGAGCGTTAGGACCACTTAACTGTAATTTTCCCATACAAGAAATTACATTTAGATCTACCTAACGTACTGTACAAAACGTTACACAATCGACCATCTGGTATAGGTCGCAGGAGTCCGCTGGATGCAGGTGGCGCAGGACCATTGTGGCACTCTTTGGGGAAGGCCTGTGTCCAGCAGTGATTCGGCAGCAGTTTCGGCTGATAAGATGATGATGGTATTACGTTAGTATTGTCATTAGGCTTCAACATCTTGAGGCAGGGTAACGAACAGACTTAAGTCCCAGTTGCAACTTAAAATTTTAAAGGCAGGACCTTTTCCCAGTTACATATTTGACGAGAGTGAATAGGCACTATCTAGGTATGCATGTAACACCCTGATTTACTTGCTTAGATTTATTAAAAAAAAGACCGATTATATATAAGAAAATGCTTATACCTTATGTTTTATGTAGAAGAAAAAAAATGTGAATGTAAATAGAAAACTATACATATCTCTATAGTGACTTACAGATGGCACATCCTCGCAAAAAGGTATTCAACAATATATATGTATAATCAAGCTCTTGTATCTTAAAACTTCAAAATCTTTTCTATTCTGTCTGGTAAAACGACTAAACCCATGCATATAAATTAAAAAAAAAACTTACGGCATAGATTGAATATGGCGTCGCAGGCCTTGATATGGGACAAGAAAGCGTTGCCCAGACCCTGGCCCTCGGCCGCGCCCTTCACTAGACCGGCGATGTCCACGACGTTCAGGAACGCAGGCACTTTGCTGGAAACAAAACAAATCTTTATACATTATCCTTCCTCAGGCCATTCCACACTGACGGCTCGGCCATAACTTCAGGCGGCGGCAACGGTGCGTCGTACGTGGAAGCGAGAGATCAGAGCGCAGCCCCTCTCTCTAACGCCGCTGCAAGTCGTGGGCGAGCCCAGCACGTTTCTCATGGGACGGCCGCGACATACTCTCGATTTTTCCCGTAATACCTCTTGTGTTCTAATGGCGCTATCGCGTGATAGCCGTGCTGACGCGGCGCACCCTGCGTCGGTGAGGAACAGAGGGTTGCCATGTATGGTGTATGCTAGCCGGGCCAGTAGTGGCCCCACTGTTCGTTTCGTCGAACGCAGGAAGTGCTCCGTTTGTGTGACATCGGTCTTAGTCTGCATCTCCCGATGCAATCACATAACGGAGGCCAGTCTAGTTGATATAAGAATTTTCAGGAAACACTAAATTATTTGTATGACAATATAAAACAATCGTTTTAATAAAATACGATGGTGTAATAGTAAGGTTTAATACGATGATGGTTTAAAAAATGTGAAGTGAACTCTTACAAGCTTGACTAGGGTAGGGCTTTTGATTACTTGATTTACGCTTACACATGTCCTGATTAGTGCTGTCTTGGGCTGAAGACTGGTTTATTCTTCCATTGCATTTCTTCTCTGTATCGAATCGTTTAAAGTTTGATCGTGGTAACTTCCACGTAAAATTTACACGAAACAAAAAAAAAGGAAGAAAATAATTTGTTTCGTTAAGGTGTGACTATACTTAGGGCATATTTCCCAGGACCAACTGTCGGATTTGGCTAGTGGAAACATGCCCTATGTTGTAGCTTCGTTGATTAATATATTCATTGCATTGGTAAGTATGGTTTTGTTTGCCTTACCTGACTGGCTTGTGATACTCGCAGAGAAAATCATATCGCTCGTCAGGCACCGGTACCCTACTTGCTGAAACAAAATATAAAGGTTAGACATCTTTAAAATTTGCTAATTCCCAAACAAGTTTAAAATGGACACATACATACCAGTGATAAAAATCGTTCCATTACAAATGTACTCAATAAATAAATCCAAAATGTTTGCAACAATTATCTGTTATAATATAAGACTATAATAAAGTGGTAACAAAAACTCCAATCACATTGTCTTCCCTTGGACACGGAACAAACATAACTAACTCTTCAAGTATGTTGTCAAATACTAAAGTAATATTGTCTTTCTATAATAATGTAACTAAATATCGACAATAAAAGATTAAAAGTGTCGATGTCAAAGAAATAATCGTGCCCTAACCTAAGAGAACAGTTTCATTAGATGGCACCATACAAATCATACTGCCACTTGTCTTCTTAAAGGTCTTCCGTTTTGCTGAGTCGGTTCTGCCGTACCAATGTGGTACGGCAAGGGTGCGGGAAGCGTGACGTAAGAGAGCTCAATCTAGTATCCGTTTCGCTGGCATTGTCACCCCTCACACTCACACACTGCGCAACTACCGCAGAAAACGAATCAAATGAACTGTATGCTATGCCTATTAGTGAAACTGACATTTTAGAACCACGATGCATTCTTTATAATAATCTTTTTAACCTACTGTTTAAGTTATGTTGAATATAAATCATAAATGTTGAATTAAATATGTTATGCATCATAAAGGTTAAGAGACTGAGACATCCCCACTGCCGCCTGAAGTGAGAGATCCCGAAGACCTCCTCGTCGAAGGATGGTGACATATAGGATATCGGGAAAATGGATTGTCCATGGACCTCAAGCGTAAGCCAACATTTATCATCAACTTACATCTAGCTTCGTATGTAACTAGGGATTTTAAATACTTTGGTAGGAATTGCTTATCCGTATGAACGTTATGTGTTTTGAGATATAACGCTATGTAGATCAGACCCGATAGCTGTATGTCCAAGCCGGGATACTTGGGTCTCAACACGTTTACTGAGCAACAAGCTTTGGTAATCATGTCCCCTATAGTCTGTTCTAGGTAACCAATATGAGGCAATTTATTTAGACACAGCTCTGGAAACACTTTCGCCGCTTTAAATACAATTATATTATAATACAACTGGGGCTTGGTCAGAAACTTGTTGAGGCAATCGGCAGAACAAAACAAATAAGTTTTCCTATTGTAGTTGGCCGCAAAATTACTACTTCCCGTTTCAATTTTTTGTGCGGGTAGGTTTTCGGCATACGATACAATACAAATGCCATTTTCGTAAACAAGTGACGGGTTGATCGTCTTGACTACTGCTGGGATTTCGGGAACATCTACTTTTTTTGGAGCCAAATAATAGTCCGGATTTTCAAGAACTAGCTTCATGTGCTCGGTACAAACCCAGTAGTACAAGTATTTGTATTGGAGTACACCTTTTTTATCAACGGGAAATTCGTTGTGTCTAAGAATATTTTTAGATAGACAAACGGGACACAGGTTTTTGTAACTCGTCATCTTATCATTGAACGCTGCGTTCGAAACACACATGACTCCAGCAGGTACGACATCCGAATTAACTTTATCCAGGTAATGATAAACCCCTGCAGTAGTTGTCTTAATTTTGGAAATAGCATCTTGTAAACATTGCCACCTAGATTCGTTTCCATTCAAAACATAAAGGTTTTGTATATCTTCTTTCACATAATCTCTGATACTAGTATAGTCTCTGGACCAGTTATTAAACCTATTTTCTATAAATGGTCGTGAATAAGTCGGCTTATACTTTACAATATCCAAATATATTTCATTTTGAGAATTATTAAGAATAGTCATTTTGTCGCTGGCAATATCAAATATTAGGACAGGATAAAGACCGATATCCAACAGTTCCATTGCTTCAACAGCGTTGCTAGGAAAGCCATCAAACACGCAACCACTGGTCACTACGTGGTGATCGGTAGCAACAGTCTGGACAGCTTTAATAATAAGGTCTGTTCCAATACATTTTCCTTCACTTAAACGTGCCATCATTTTGTTTGCTAATTCGGTCCAGTGCATATTCTCCATTATATGGCGAACAGCTTTACCTTTGGAAATACATAGCATTCCATATTTTTTTGCTAATTTCATGGCTAAGGAACTTTTCCCACACTTTGGAGGTCCGATTACGCTGAATCTTAGAGGATACTGATGAAACTGGGTTATGTTACTACTGACAATATATTTTAGTGGATTTGAACGAAATTTTTTCAAGCTTATTTTACCACTGATGAAATAAATGTTACATCGATGGGCAACCGTATAAATCATTCCTTTAGATTTCATTACTTTATAAGGGTCAAATATAATGTTTGGATTTTCATAAATATGCACTGGACACATTCGATTAAATTTGCTGACAAAGTAGAAACCTTCCAATAGAAGACTTTCTGCTACGTCTGAATCAAGCACAAAAGTTTGTTCGAAAAAGGACTCGGACCTATTTCTTACACTGGCCAGTTTGGCTGAAACTACTCTCAATACTTTATTTAAGGGCTTAGTGTTATCGATAGCAACCATCTTAATGTTTTGTTCCGATGCTGGATCTCTTAGATTTTCAATGTTTCCATCATCAACTTCATAAATACCGTCTACCCTGCCTTCAATTCTCTCACGTGCGTCATTTGGATTTTCCCAAGTTGATAAATCGACAGGCTCCGGTAATCCATCAACGATTTCATTATAAATAGTCATCATATCAGATTCTGGTGTATCAGCTTCCATTTTATAACTCTCTGTAGAAGGTGGCTTAATTGGTTCCTGCCCTCCTACTGCACCGTTTAAAATTTCCTCCAAAACTACTTTACAAACCACTTGTTGTGTTACAAAAGACAACCATTCATTTCTTTCTTTATCAAACTTCGTTTTTGCTAAGTATTTGGCTTCTGTCATTTGCGCTTTCCACTTTTTGAACATTTGTGGTACTATTCGTGGTAGTGCAACGTCCGAACTACTATTTATATCAATTATAAGATCTGGGATGCAGTAGCAAGCTATCATATCTTCAACATCAGTTTGCATTCGGGGAAAGCCATCTAATACAAAACCCGTGGTTGAAAAAGGTTTTTGAAACCATAATCTCTTAATCAATTTTTGCAACATAAACGACAGAAATGGTGTTCCTTGTTCAAAGTAATTATTTAGCATGCGTCTTAACTCCGCTTCATTAGATAACAGATCAGATTCAAGATTTTCTAAGTTTTCTTCGCCCATTTGTATTTCTACAGCATTTTCTTCTTCATTTTGTGAATCAGTGAAACTGTTTTCATACTGGCGACCAATTTTCTTGAAATGTCGTGGTATTAAATATTCATTTACAAGTTCAACAAAGTCAACATGAATTAAACCAAGTTCTTTAGCAATGTACTTTGAAATCGTAGTTTTCCCACTGCCAATACATCCCATAACACAAATCCTTAAACAAGGAATATCTTTAAATGGCTCGCTGTAAGACTGATATTTAGTAACATTTGTTGAGAATAATTCATTTAAACAGTTTTCATTTGAAAAAAGATGAAGCTTGTTGTTATATTTTATAGAGTATTCAGGTTTTCCTTCCCATAGCACGCCATAATCGTAATACGCAATTGGACAGTAAACATTTGTTTCACACAAAAAATAAGGCAAATTAAAAGTCGTAGAATCCTTTGGTTCATCCTCGTCTTCTTCCAGATTATCTAATTCCTCTGGCTCGCCGGGAACACACGGCAAATAATAGCAATGTCGTAACTTTAAGAGCATTTCTTCTGTGATTACAATATCTGTTTTGTTTTCGAGCTCTATTGCAATGAAACATTTGTTAGCTTCTTCTATTTTAGATTGCACATCAGTCCAATTTTCTCGAAATTTATCAATAGCTTCCGTAAATACTGTTACCTCAGCTGTTAAGTCAGGAGCGTCAGAAGCGCTTTCTTGGTTAACATTAAAAATAACATCCATGACCTTGTCCTTATAGTCATGTAGTATTATTTGTACATCTAATTCTTTAGAAAAAGTCTGCTTTTTCTTTTGAAGTTTTGTCTTAATAAATGGATCATTAGCTAAAAGAAATCGCTCTTCATAGTTTTTCAAACTATGTTCTATAACTTTATATTCTTGAAGCAGTTCTGGCTCTATTTCTCTACTTTCTATTAATGCTATGGTATAATCAGGCATGAACCCTGACTCTAATAAGAGCCCCCAAAATTCTGGATCAGATGGAAAATCATCAATTATCCATTTTCCATACATTTTCTCATTACTTGTACTATCGGCAGCTTTCTTGTCTATACTGTCTAAGATCTTACAAATTTCAGTCACTAACTCTTCAGTAGTAGGTACAAGGTCTTTTTGAAGTTCATTTGTTGTTATATGGTCATCAATTGCTTTTGTTACATCTTCATCATCTATAACTGGTGTGAGCGGTTTTAGAGTTGGAGTAACGAGATCATCTGGGCCATGCCTTAATAAAATGTCTTTATCAGCTATTGCTTGTTTTATTGCAGCTACATCATTGTAAAATGGCAAGGTCAAAAACTGATCCCGATATTTCTGAAAATTGCTTAAAAAAGTTGGATCTATTGGGTCTTTTTTTTCTTGCTTTTGTTCTTGTTTATGTTCCTGCTCTTCTCCCTGCTCTTGTCTGTGCTCTTCTACTACCTGTTCTTCACCACAGTAGCACTCCGCATGTAACAAGTATTTCTGTAGGAGAGGGAGGTATTTTTTAAGATTCTTTAAAATTGAATCATACCATGCATTCAAATTCTTTACTCGTTCTAATTCAGTTGTTTGCCACACGTTAAATCTCGATTCATCTATACCCGAGATTAGTTCGGAAAATATTTTTCTTCTTGTGCTTATTTCTTTATTCTCTCTTTGTTCTTCGTAGAATTTACCATAATCAATGTAATGTGCATCAAAGAGCCATTCAAGACATTTAGAAATCATTGTTTTACCGGAACTTTTAGTGCCAGTAACAATAACTCTGCATGTTGGTTCTAAATAAGATAATTTTAGAAAAGGTCTTGGATTTCTACAAAACTGTATCATAGAGGATAATGTAGCCATGAGATATACGTGTTTCAAGAAAGTCACGGCATATTTGGGATTTCCGCTTTTTGATAGCCTTTTTTTGAGTTCAACAGGACATCTATTGTACCACGGAGATGCGTATCTATTGAAAGTGACACTATTACTCCGAATAACCGCTAATTCTTCAACAGTTTGCCAGAATTCCTCCATGTCATCTGAAGGATCTTCAAGATACATTGGTTCAGGAATGCAAACTGGTTTGATAGACAATAAAATAAGTCGCTCTGAAATCTGTTGCAACATTTGATAAACTTGAATGCATCCATCTAATTTTATGATGTTTGCGGGGTCAAATTGTTGAAGTTCCCACTCAATAAATGACAACAGATGATTTCTAAAGTTGCACATCTGTTCAATGGAATTTTCTCTAAAGTTCATTGGTTGCCTACAATAATACTTAGGATTGGAAACATGACTGTCTTGTTTACTAGAAAGATCGAAATTCATATCACATTTAATGGGCCACCTTAAGTCAGTTTGGTTTCTACTAGAGACTGATTTGTAAATGGTAGCCGCATTTCCATAATTTAAATATGTGTTCTGTTTTTTGTATACAGCATCTGCGTCTGAACAAGTGATATATATAATAATATCTGGTTTCATGGGCATATCCATGATTTGTTTAAACTGTTCTAGGAGAACTACTGTTTTAGTTATCATATATGGTTTTTTCCAAGATATCATGTCGGAACACTGGTCTAATATAAACTTTGGTAATTCTACTTGAGGTTCTTCTTCTTCTACATCTTCATCTTCAGGTTCTTGTTCTTCTTCAGCTTCCTCTTCACCGTCTCCTTCTGCCCCCGCGTCACTACTTAAAGTTGTGCCTGTCTCATCATCTTTAATCTTCTTTTTCTTTTTCTTCAAATTGACAATAATATTGTAAAGAAAATCATCTGCTTCTAATAGGGATTCTTCACCATTTAAACTGTCAATTAAGCACTGTTCATTCCAATTTGTAGTTATCAGTGGAAGTCCTGACAAGACATAACCTCGGTGTTGGACTGCTGGCGATTTCATTTTTTCTTTTAGGATTGGAAATATTGTATCATACTTGCATTCCTTATTATGTTTCATGTTAAAGTCCATACATCTACCAGTTGAGCTTTTCTGTTCTATTTCATCTATTATTACATTTCTTGGGCACAAATGGACGCAATTGAGTTTCTTAGATATAGCTTCACCAAGTGTGTATGATCCTACTCCTGGCTTGCCAATAATAAGGTATGATGTTGGTTTTGAGCTTAGGAATAACTCCTGTGCATCAATATCAGTCCAGGCATTATAGTATTTCGTATTTTTTGGTAGTGGAACATCAGTATTATTCAACCCCACTACAGCTGCACCTAGTGGTGGAATTTTTGTGGCACGGACGTAACTTTTACTGCTTTTATTTATCAATCCGAGGCCACCTCTGTAGTTTACACTTTTATCAATATTAACATCCTTTATGCCAAATTTGTCCTCCACATCTAAATTACTTTTAAATGTCTCAAATCCTATCATTTTTAATTATTTCTAATGAAAACATAACATTTTCTGAT
Source organism: Epinotia demarniana (assembly GCA_945867215.1). Taxonomy (NCBI): domain Eukaryota; kingdom Metazoa; phylum Arthropoda; class Insecta; order Lepidoptera; family Tortricidae; genus Epinotia; species Epinotia demarniana. The sequence goes on along the minus strand of OX244266.1, from coordinate 19,106,417 downwards.
TTTCTGATTTCATGATTGACAACTGACTCTTGGTTGACTTAAATCATTTTCAAATGTCAAACAGCCAGTTCTAATAACACAGTCACTTCAATAAGTTAAAGGTTTTACTAAATTAAACTAGTTATTTTTACATACAGTTCTAGTCATAAAGAGAGCCATTGTAAACATTATTTTATATGAACACCTATCAGATTGTTGGTTGCGAAAGTGTTGAACTCAAATTATCATATCTCATCTGTACTAGGTTGAAAAGACATTTTAAAGAAATTTATCAAGTGAAACTACTCACATTATTATCAATTACATGAGTTAAGTGTGGTACCTAGGAGCCGTCTTGTGTATGTAAAGTAAGTCATACCAGCTGCCTACAAATTGCAAGGAATGTGGTTGAAGCCACAGGATAAAATATAAAATAATTTGTGAAATTGGATGGGTGGTTCTGGAGATTACCCCCGACATACATATATACCAACTTACTCTTACAATCAGTTTTCCTCTTTATTATATTAGTATAGACAAGAAACATCAAACCTTGCTTGATTAAGCTTATGTCTAACAAAACCATTTGTCTCTTACCAACAAGTGGGTAAGTATGAAAATTACAAACATTAGACATAAACATGGTCATGCTAGTTTGTCAGATTTGATCTATAAGGTAAGATATAATAAAAAAATTGGATACTTATTTTCATTAGGATCAATAGTACAGAAGGGAAAGTTCTCCGCAGCAGCCTGGCTTTTAGTCAGGACATTGAAGAAAGTGGACTTGCCCACATTGGGTACTCCTACAATACCCACTTTAAGATTGGTCCCAACTCGACCAATCAGAGGTTTTTTTTCAGGTTCTTCTACTTTCTTAGGTGGCATCCTGAAATTAACACACATGAAAAGATAATAAAGATCTACTTCTGCTGTAACATTCTAGTCCAGTGTAAGTTATTGGTACAGTCGAGTTCTCCAATATCTACACAGACATTCAAAAATATCTACACAAGACACATGTGTAGATATTTTTGAAAGATTGTCTGTATTGATATTGGATAACTTGACTGTACATGTTATGATTTTAGAAAAATAATGACATACATATCTAATAAAATTATACCAAATATTTAAGCACACTATTAACACTACTTATAATAAATGAACGGTGGGGAATATATTCATCCCAAACCTTCAAGGGAGTGAGTCAAGTGAGTTCCCTAGCTTGGCCCCGGCTGATAATGAGCAATGCGTTTATATCTAACCAAACATTCCGATGAAACTTTCACTTAGACGATTCTAGTAAGTGAAAATAAAAAGTCCAGTGATTAATTGAGCATCGGAACATTCATTAATTCTGACAAAACAGGTGTATTCCTGATAATATATAGCAGTCGGCTAACCTCTTCCTGAACTTAAATACCTTAAAGTTCTCACCTTGCGGATTATAAGATGTGCCGGGAACGCAAAAAACTTACTTAAACAAGATCTCACTTATCTTTTAAACGAAAATTACGTGCTTTTTTTTTAAAGATAACCTTATGGCTCTGATGGGATGGGAAAGGCAAAACGCCGTATCAGTCGTATTCGTATGCCGTATGGCAAGTGTCATTGTCAATGTCAATACAAATGTCAAAAATTGTTTTCTATTTATGTTCCCTTGTTCACTTGCGGCTCGAATATTATACAGCCAAAAATGGTATACAATTCACTCCCATGTACATAATTAAATATTTAGAATTTTTTTATATTCAGATTCTGTATAAAATTCGGCTGTATTGTTTGAAACTTAATATTGTATATATATATATGAAGGGTAGAGTCTATAATGTTACATAGTAATCTTTTCAACCAACCATGTCAGTTGTAAAATAGCATTCACTTAACTCTTATATTACTACTTAATATAATATAAAGCCTGAATCCACCATGAATCACACAGGTCACAAGAAAGACACACTAGACAAAGGGAATCAGTACAGAGTGACCTTGGTTTTGCCGAAATCACGCTCTTCTTATGGTGGGTACACACCAAGCCAACGAACGGCTATGTATCTCACTCTAATGGGCCATCCACATCAAGTGATTTGTCAGCCCCAATTCATCAGAATCTGACTAATTGCTATAGTGCGGATGCATGTTCCAACCGTCAAACGAGTTGTACGGACTAATTGCATGAAAATCACAATTTGGACCATGGAATTTGCATGATCTGCCAAGTTTTTTTTCTCACAAATTTCATACAAATAAACATACATACATACATAAAATCACGCCTTTATCCCTAAAAGGGTTAGGCAGAGCACATGAAACTTTTGTTCCAGTGCCACTTTCAGCATAAATATGGGTATAAAAGTTCGACAAAAAGTGTCATTGCAGTGACAGGTTGCTAGCCCATCGCCCACAACACACTTCAACCCTGTTCCCTTAGTCGACTCTTACGACACCCACAGGAGGAAAGGGGGTGGTGCTATTCTAACCCGACACCACATGGGGCATACAAATAAATGTAAACGATAATTAAAAAATATATGCTAAAGACCATTGTATTAATATTTTACACTGTAATTTTGTCATTTTATTTAAACCGGTGTTTTGCAACTATAATTTCATTCAGTGTGGCCAGTTAACAGTAAGAAAGGGAAAATTGCCGCATTCAAACGGTCCTGCGAAGCGGACTGCAAGATTGTTACTAACCGATGAGATAGAGCGAGACAGCACGTCGATCATGAGGTGGCCGTGACATACTCTCGATTTTTGTGTGCTGCACGGCTATTACGCGACGGCGCGCGAGCTCACTCAATTTTTCTCGCACTATCCGTCTCTCTCTTATTAGGACATGCGAGAGAAATCGAGAGTATGTCGCGGCTGTGTGTTAGACGTGCTGTCTTGGCCTATCTCATCGGTTAGTAACAATCTTCCAGTCCGCTTCGCAGGACCGTTTGAATGCGCCAATTTTCGCTTTCTTTCTGTTAACTGGCCACACTGAATGAAATTGTAGTTGCAGTTGTTACGTCTGTACGCTACACCCAATTCTGACTTCGACATGTTGTACTGACAAATTGGGGTAATCACATAATGTGGATGGCCCATAACAAATAGCTGTCACATAAATGCTTCGCGTTCGTTTGCTCAGTCTATACCCACCATTAATGCGACTTTAACGCTGGCCGCAGACGCACGCAAAGAGTACTATATATATACTGGACGCACGGTTTCCTGATTAGGTTTACGAATACGGAATGTAGATTCGGAATGCCCTGCCGAAGACCGATTCAATACCAACACGGCTATCACAAGACGGCGCGCGAGCTCTCTCAATTTCCTGGCACTCTTTGTCCGTCTCTATCTTATTTATTAAGAAAACTTAGAGAGGTATAGTGCGAGAAAAATCGTGAGAGCTCGCGCGCCGTCTTGTGATAGCCGTGTAGGGTTGTGGCGAATGCGATTTTTTATACATCCCCGGATGCGGATACTATGGGTCACACTCGTTCTTGTCGCGGCTTGCAATACATCCGCAAAAATTCCGCATAATTTTGCGAATGCCTGCGACATCCCCCAGCACGGCGATCACGCGACAGCGTGCGAGATCTCTCGATTTTTCTCGCACTATCCGTCTCCGTCTTATTACAACACATTAGAAAAAGAGGTATCGTGCGAGAATAATCGAGAGCATGTCGCAGCCGTCCCAATGATAGACGTGCTGGTTGTTATGAATATGGTAGATTATCGTAATTAGAGGTGTAGCACCCGAGTGCAATCTTCACCCTAGCGCCCTATAGCAAAGCGCGCCTGGTAAGTGGCGCCCGCGCGCAACGCATACCCTGCACTAGGCTGCCCCTGATTGTAATGTCTTAAATTATAACTTGGTCATAATCAAGTAATAATCATATTAGCTAAACATTTTTTTTCAACCTTATATTTCAACATGAGACAAAAAAAATAATAATACAATAACTCTTATATCAAGACTAATTAGTGAGTGCAGCCCACGGTGGTGACATCGGTTGCGGGTTCTGGAGGTAGGACATGACCACTGCAGATATGGACAGCATGAACGAACTTACAATCTGAAACAAAACATAAGTATGAACAACAGGAAGTATATTTTTGTAACAACATGAGTCCTATTAAATGCATGTATGAGAAAGCATGGATATTATTACATTTTTAGTTTGTTAAATTCCCAGTTAAAATAAGGTTATCATAAAATCGGTGAATGCAGTTAAAGTCATCTAAGGGAAACTGTATAATGTTTCCTTTGCAAAATGAGCTATCTTAAGAGTCCACAGTAAGCTCGATTCTCCATACAAGCATAGTTACGCTTTCATAAAATTACATACATAGATATACCTCATCTCATTGTATATGTAAAGTTTTGTCACAATCCAACACGTAGTTTTAAAGTGAGAGTCTAACTGCGTTTGTATGGGAAGTTGAAATTTGGCCGAGCTTACCACAGACTCTTAAGGATTTTAGGTAGTATCCCTTCAGGGTCCATGGATTTTTCTAGCCTGTATAATTGGTTCCGCCAGTATACATGCAATGCAGGCAAAGGTTCAGGATAAAATATAGCCTATATGTCCATCCAGAAAGTTAATTCTATACACAGGTCATGAAAATGTTTGAAATCAGATAAGTGGTACTGGAGTTTACCACCACATACAGACTTGCAAAGCTACAACCTCAATCTCACAGACTTTTCCTCTTCATAACATAATAATATAGATATAGTATAGACTAGTCTCTCCTTAGAATATAGGAATAAGTTATTGAAAAAAAACCTTATTGCTAACGTTACATGTTAGGGAATTAATTAAATGCGCCTGAACTAGGATTATCCTGTATCTCAGACAAAGAGATATTATACTAATTTGGAGACAATTTTACAAATTAAAATCATACACATCAAAGACATTAATAACGAATTATCTTACAACATAAATAATGTGTGCATATTAATCTAAGAATAGTTATTTCATCATACCTTTCATTTAAGTACGGAATTGCAGTGTCAGCGTCGACAATAACTGCAGACTAGGTCATAGAGTTTATTTCATTTTTAGTGGACTTTTACCTTGGTGCATAATAATATAATAGCAAACATTGCAGTTTGATAGATTTACGGTTTAACCATAAAGCATACAAACAGAATAAAAAAATGACGAGTTGGTAATACAAGTATTGATGAAAGATCTATATAACATTTTATCAGCTTATTTGGGTAACCTACAAAATAATAACTAAATCATCGTAATTAAAAATCAAAAAGAAAACAAACTGTCTGATATGTACTTAGGCCCCTTCATAATCAATAGAATTTATATATCTTCGTTCGGCCATTTTCCTGGCAGGGCCTTCAGTGTCTCCTGTTTTATGATTGTTGGGCTTATTAAACAGTTTGCATGTTGCGCATTTGGGAGCATCTGCCTTGTTTGGGCACTCCTTGTCCGAGTGCCTTATGTTGCAACAATGTCCGCAAGTGTGTTCTGACTGCTTACATGTCTTGGCGGCGTGGCCAAACTGCTGGCATTTGAAACATCTAGTGACAATCGTGAAGTCTCTCACAGGGCATGATGACCAGTTGATGAAAACTCGGTTCTGGGATATGAGCGCTCTGCATACAAGGGCTGGAACTTCTATGACGTAGTTACACGTCTCGGCATCTTTTCTTCCCGACTTATGGCTTAATTTAATGCTGGCTAAGATTTTGTCCCGTGTTAAGTCCGGAATCTTGTCGGCTAGGTTTTGTTCGTATAAGCAACTATAAACTTCTTGTTCTCGCAGAGCTGACGGCACGCCGACTATTACAATCCTGGGCCTGCGCTTGTAGGGCTCATCGACGGTGATGTTCGCGGAAGTATTTTTAAATGTCTGTTTCAATTTTTCAATGTCATCCTTAGAATCAGTGCTAATGATGACACCGCCATTTTTAACTTTACGTAGCACTCTCACGTGCAATTTCATTTGCTCAGGATTAATCATTTTTTGTATGAAGGTTTTCGTATGTATATTTATATTTAATAAAATCTGATAACATTCTCGTAAAAGTACCACTTATTTTTAGGGTCAACAAGGCACTACTGGTATAAAATTACAATTAGAAAACAATATAACTAACAACACCTACAGAATATACACAGCACAGTATCAAAGTCATCAGATATATTGTATTGACCAAAGTGGTCACAAATATCTAAACACATCTCTAATCCTCAACAATAGAGTCATGTTCAGATATTTGTGAGCACTTTGGCCGCTCCGATATATATCTGATGGCAACTGTACATCTTACCAAAGTACAACATATTATATCAAGACTATAATTTCAGCTGATTTTCCACCACATTAACAGCTTGCCCCCTATGCTGCAAATAAAATAAAATTGGCCAATAAATTTAACTCAGGTGGCATAGCACCATAACAAATGTACAGAGAGTGTAAGCACCTGCTTGGTATCATCAGAGACCCTGGAGTTAGCGAAGCTGATGCTGGAGCAGAACACAGCAGTCCAGGCACACCACTTCAGCCGCATCATGAGACCGCACATGGAGAACACCATACCTAAAATAAGAAATTTAACCTTGTTCCAGATTTGTTTGATCCTTGTGTTTAAACTTCAAAGCCTAACGCAAGGTTGACATACAAATTGTATGTATCTTAATTATTACTTAAACTCACAAAACGAAGAAGTTACAAAAATATATGCATACAACCTAAAAATGCGTTTACATTAGGGCACAAATCTATGGTAATTGAAGGCATACCCAAAATGTTCATATAGTCAGTGGTAAGGTCTTCGGCAGGAGCCGATGTAGGCGGAGGAGGCTTGTAGCGACGCTCGCGGTCGGCTCTTCGGGGATCCGATGTCAATTGCATCTGAAATCATTGAAAATACATCTCACTAACACAGCCCTTAGGACATTGTTATTGAATAAATTCATTAAAACTTACCTTTTGGAATTTAAGGATTGGCCCGCAAATAATTGAAATGTATGTACACCTGGACAAAGCTAAATAAACATGAGTTTTACAATTGCTTAATTTAATAGTCCATTCCCTGTCGTATCACGTAGCTTATCTTGAAAATGTCATGCATGGGCATGTCATGTCAGACTGTCACGTATTCACGGCTTGTCATGATGATAGCTGTCAACGAGAGGCTACAACGAGGCTATGTCGTATAGACATAGCCTAAAATCCCCAATTCACATAGATTCTGGCCAGTAAAAGCTGAGCCTATTTCTACGACCGGAAAATTAAAAAAAACAGCGTGTTGCAACACAGTGTCACAGAGAATGTAGGCACGTGTACGAGATTTGAGACTGGTCTTATGGGCCATCCACATTAAGTATTTGTCAGCCCCAATTCATCAGAATCTGACTAATTGCTATAGTGTGGATGCATGTTCCAACCTTCAAACGAGTTGTACGGACTAATTGCATGAAAATCACAATTTGGACCATGGAATTTGCATGATCTGCCAAGTTTTTTTTCTCACAAATTTCATACAAATAAATTTAAACGATAATTTAAAAATATGTGCTAAAGAACATTGTATTAATATTTTACACTGTAATTTTGTAATTTTTTTTAAACCGGTCGGTGTTTTGCAACTACAATTTCATTCAGTGTGGCCAGTTAAGTAAAGAGATTGTTACTAACCGATGAGATAGGGCGAGACAGCACGTCGATCATGGGGCGGCCGTGACATACTCTCGATTTTTGTGTGCTGCACGGCTATTACGCGACGGCGCACGAGCTCTCTCAATTTTGCTCACAATTTCCGTCTCTCTCTTATTAGGTCATGCGAGAGAAATCGAGAGTATGTCGCGGCTGTGTGTTAGACGTGCTGTCTTGCCCTATTTCATCGGTTAGTAACAATCTTGCAGTCCGCTTCGCAGGACCGTTTGAATGCGGCAATTTTCGCTTTCCTAATGTTAACTGGCCACACTGAATGAAATTGTAGTTGCAGTTGTTACGTCTGTACGCTTCACCATGGCTTCACCCAATTCTGACTTCGACATGTTGTACTGACAAATTGGGGTAAAATCACTTAATGTGGATGGCCCATTATGACAGTTCCAATATGATGTAAAGAGTGATGTGGATAGAGTAAATCGATTGTCATAATAACCGATTACGATTGATGATGGCTAATAAAAGGAATCGATTGATTACTGTGTAATAATTATTTTTAGGAAATCAAATAGAGAGCCTATACTCTGTCGTCTTCTAACACAAGTGTCCTGTTAGTAAAGAGAGAGACTGATAGTGCGAGAAAAATTGAGAGAGCTCGCGCGCCGTGCAGAAATGAATGCCATATTTTCAAACGCAACATTTTGCACAATCAAATATGTCGGTTTTGATCGATGTGATTTTATTTCGTATTATCGTGATAGTAATTAAATAATACATGGTTATTTTCCCATTCACAATTATTTGATTCATATCGATTTATTTCTAAATTGACAGACTCCAATCGATTAAAGCAGTGTATCACTAAATTTAAAAAGAAAAAGTCGTAGGACGTAATGGTTTGCATACCGTGTTTTCAATGCTAATTTCCGTACAAATAAGCCGTAAATAGTTATTTGTGTCACAAGGGGGCAAAATAGTATATTTACGGCGAGGGCGGTGTATTGAATCCTGAACGTAGCGAGGGATCCTACAATAACGTAGAATCCTGAGCGTAGTGAGGGATACAAGTGTTTACGCCCGAGACGAAAATAATTTTGCTACCGAGTGACACATACTATTTTTCACACCGACTATGAGGAAATTTAAAAAAGCTATTGTTAAAATATATCTAAATTATCTTTATTTTTATTACTTATTTTTAAATATTACGAAATATTTATAAATTTTTATACAACATTGTTATAGTTAAAACTTGAAATATGTTCGTTTTGAATCGACTACGATGAAATTACAATCGATTATTTTATTAACATCTGTGTTCAATTGGCACATTGCGTACAAATGTTCCAATGCCAATGTATAAATTAAAAAAGTAGCTTGAACAGAAAAATAGCGTTTTGGTCCCTCTCGTCGTGGAGCAAAACTTACTTCTCCGAATGAAAGGTGTGAAAAAAATATTACAATCATTTTATAAGTGCTAAAAAGAGCGTGCATGGAGATTGAACTTTGTTTTGTAACTCGGAAGCTATTGAAACTCTTTTTATTATTTCGATAAGCAGTGCCAATTTACGTTACATGGGTGTCGCGATGTGTCAAAAGACCAGTTCCAAATCTCGAACACTGTACTTTCTCACCATGTCTAACGCAACAAAGTAACAATGACACTTCCATTTCCGTCATACTTTTTGATAACCTCACTTTGGCCGGTCATAACTAATGGGCCATCCACATTAAGTGATTTTACCCCAATTTGTCAGTAGGTACAACATGTCAAAGTCAGAATTGGGATTTCATTCAGTGTGGCCAGTTAACAGTAAGAAAGCGAAAATTGCCACATTCAAACGGTCCTGCGAAGCGGACTGCAAGATTGTTACTAACCGATGAGATAGGGCAAGACAGCACGTCTAACACACGGCCGCGACATACTCTAGATTTCTCTCGCACTATACCTCTTGTTCTAATAAGAGAGAGACGGATAGTGCGAGAAAAATCGAGAGCTCGCGCGCCGTCGCATGATAGCCGTGCAGCACACAAAAATCGAGAGTATGTCAAGGCCGTCTCATGATAGACGTGCTGTCTCGCCCTATCTCATCGGTTAGTAATAATCTTGCAGTCCGCTTCGCAGGATTGTTTAAATGCGGCAATTTTCGCTTTCTGACTGTTAACTGGCCACACTGAATGAAATTATAGTTGCAATACAGCGGTTTAAATAAAATACAAAATTAGAGTGTGATACAAGTTCAGACAAGACCAAATAGAATATTGGCTTTATTCAATAATAAAATAGGACATGGTAAAGAAACGTAGTTGTTGATAGAATGACATAGCGACAGGCAATGTCAGACACCGTAGACAATAAGATATGTACAAGTCTTCTTATGAAGACGCAAGGAGGCTATTATCACATTCGCCCCCTCTACGAAGAGACGTAGTCATGCATGAAGGCTGGAGGTCTGCGATCTCTGCCCGAACGCCGAAGTTGGCTGATTCCTGCATCTGGATCGATGTTGGCAGGCGGGTCTTGAATGGCAGAGATTTCTTCAGAGTAGTTATTGTCAACTTCGTCATCCGAAAGGTCATCGTCAACGGCTCGTGGTGCTGGAGCTAATGATCTATTGAAGACTGTTGTCTCTCGCCCATCAGGCAGTCTGATAAAGGAGTATTCTGGGTTGCTCTGCAACAATTGGACTTCTTGTACAGCGGGGTCATACTTGGAGCTTCTTACGGGCCTTTTCATGAACAACGGTCCAGGCGAATGTAGCCAAGTCGGCAAAGACTGTCCGTTTTGCGAACGGCGTGGGTGATTAAACATGCGTTCATGCGGCGTAGTGTTAGTGCTCGTACACAGGAGAGATCTTATAGAGTGCAGCGCCGGTAGCAGTGCCTTTTCCCAATTTACTATATCCTCATTATTTGATTTTAGGTTTAGTTGGATAGTCCGCCACAGTGTGCCGTTGAGACGTTCAACCTGTCCATTTCCCTGGGGGTTGTAGGGTGTAGTGCGGCTGCATGATGTCACGACGACAAGAATTGTCTAAGTTCATCCGATAAGAAAGATGTACCCCTGTCGGAATGGATGTACGCTGGAGTACCAAAAGCGGAGAACAAGTCTTCGAGACAATTGATTACCGTTCTTGAAGATACATCTTTACACGCGTAAGCGAAGGGGAAACGACTAAACTCATCAATTATTGTCAGTATGTATCGGTTCTGGGTGTTAGATGGTATTGGTCCCTTAAAGTCAATATTCAATCTTTCAAACGCTGCTGTCGCTTTGATAAGATGTCCTTGATGTTTCATGTAACGTGGTTTAATTTCCGCACAAGTTGGGCATGCGGCCGTCATTCGTTTTACATCCTCTACAGAGTACGGTAGGTTCTTTGATCTGACCCAATGAACCATGCGCGTGACCCCTGGATGGCAGAGGTTTCGGTGTACTTCCACAAGTTTAGAGTTAGAAGTGACAGTATTTATTTGCATGCATACTCGTGAAAGTGCATCAGCTGCGACGTTATGTTTCCCAGGTCGATAGACTATATCATATTTGAAGCACGAGAGCTCCAAGCGCCACCTTTCGATCTTTTCGTTCTTTATTTTGTTGGAGTGTTTTTGATTGAACATGTATGTGACAGATTGCTGGTCTGTAATGAGTAAGAAATGTCTTGCTACCAGGAAATGTCTCCATTTTCGCAAGGCTTCGACTATGGCGCTGGCCTCTTTCTCAATCGAAGGTTGCCTTTTCTCGGAGTCGTTGAGAGAACGAGAGAAGAATGCGACAGGACGACCTTTTTGTGATAGGATCGCTGCGATGGCGAAATCGGAGGCGTCTGTCTCAACTGAAAATATTTCATTGTCGTCGATTCCTACTAATGCTGATTTCGATATATCGGTTTTAAGATTTTGAAAGGCAGTAGTAGCTTCTTGAGATAATGGAAAAGTAACTTCGATTAAGGGTCTGATTTTAGTAGAAAAGTTGTCGATCCACTTTGAATAGTGGGCAAAGAGACCGAGCGCTCTCTTCAGTGTAGCAGTATCAGTGGGGATTGGAAGATTCGTTAGAGGTTCCAGTCGAGACTTGTCAGGCTTTATAACGTTGTGCGCGATAGTATATCCCAGCAAGTTGATGGATTCTGATTCAAATGTGCATTTGTCCATGTTTAAAGTTAGTTTGTATTTTTCAGCGGCCTTCATGAACATTTCAAGATTTTTGTCATGGTCGGATTTGTCCTTACCGCAGACAGTTACGTCGTCAAGGTATGCGAAGGTACCTTTAAGTTTTTCAGTGTCAATTATGTATTGCAAGGTTCTTTGAAAGGCCGCCACTCCATTGGTTACGCCAAACGGTATTCTTGTAAACTGGTAGAGATTACTACAAGCTTCGAATGCAGTGTAAACTTTTTCTTTCGGTATGATTGGGACTTGATGGTAAGCACTTTTTAGATCAATTTGACTATAAACGTTGTATTTAGCCACTTTTGTTATGATAGAATCAATGCTTGGGAGAGGGTAAGCGTCTAGGTCAGTAAATCTGTTGATGGTTTGCGAGTAGTCGATAACGAGGCGCTTACGGTGATGGCCTCCACCAGCAACGAGTACTTGTGCCCTCCACGGCGAGATACTGGGTTCGATTACTTTGTCCTTAAGTAGGTTGTTTATTTCGTTTGATATGAAGTCTTGGTCTTCTTGAGAGTGCCGTCTTGAGCGTATAGCTATAGGCTTTATGTTTGCCGAGAGGTTGGTGAAAACTGATGCTGGCGGGACTGACGCTTCTAGGACGTTGCAGACTTTGAGAGGTTGTTTGTCTCCTCCAAATTGAAGCACGAGTGACGAGTGCTTCCCGAGGACATCGTGCCCGATGATTAAATCCGCGCATAGATCGTTGATGATGAGCAGTGGTTGGTGTTGGTACTTGTGTTCACCAATCTGAATTGTTGCATAGCATAGACCGTCGACATGAGAGACATTATTGAGTGATGCTAGGGTAATTACTTGTTTGCAAGGCTTCTGTTTGAGGTTGATTATTCGAGCCAGGTTTTTGTCAATAAAGCTAATTGAGCTACCGGTATCGAGAAGCGCATCAGCACGATATTCGTTGACTGTAATAGGTATAGTTGCTTTTCTTAGACTAGCAGGAGCAGCGGCGGAGATGTTAGACAGCATAGAGTAAGTAGATTGAGGTTGAGATTTTTCGTCGTCTGTGACGATAGCATTAGCAGATCGTGGGTTGGGCCCAGAGCTACGGCATACGCTTGCAAAGTGCCCTTTCTTGGAACAAAGCTGACATTCGGCGTTATACGCGGGACATCTGTTTCGCTGATGAAGATTACTGCCGCCACAGAAGAAACATCGTCGTCTGATTTGGTTAGGATAAGAATCAGGTCGAGGTCTGTTTGGAGCGTTTGTAGCTGCTAAATTTGTCATCGGCGAGTGTTCTGGAGCTTCAGAGGCAGCATTAGCATGAGCAGATGTAGAAAGTGACACTGTAAGTAGTTGCGAAGTGCTTTCGGCGGATTCTAGAGACAAAGCCAGGTTCAAGGTTTTTTCCAGAGTGTCAGTGGAGTTTTCTAGAAGTCTTTGTTTGATTTTCTGCGATGCTACCCCGGCAATGAAAGCTAAACGTACGATATCGTTTTGGTACTCAGCTGCGGCGACGTCTGTAAATTTGCAGTCACGAGCGAGTACGTTTAGGGCTCTCGAATATTCAGCTACTGACTCGCCCGGCTGTTGTTTCCTTGAAATTAGAATATGTCGTGCTAGGGTGATGTTTTGTCGCTTTTCATAGGCATCATTGAGCGTTTTGATGGCTTCGTCGTACGAGGACTTTGCTTGAATAATATTGTAAATTGTCGGAGAGATATGATTGACAAGGAGTTGGTACTTAAGTACTTTATCAGCTGAGGCGGCTTCCCGTGCGATGAAATTCTCGAATGAATATTTCCAATGGGCCCATTTGAGGTCCGAACCTGTCATCGAAGGTTCCACGTCAAACCTTTCGGGGCGCAAATATCGTGACATAGATGAGTTTTCTTTTCCTTTTGCTTCAGCCATTTTGACACACACAAAAAAAATATTATTGAATAAATTGATACAAGTTCAGACAAGACCAAATAGAATATTGGCTTTATTCAATAATAAAATAGGACATGGTAAAGAAACGTAGTTGTTGATAGAATGACATAGCGACAGGCAATGTCAGACACCGTAGACAATAAGATATGTACAAGTCTTCTTATGAAGACGCAAGGAGGCTATTATCACAGAGTGTAAAATATTAGTACAATATTCTTCAGTATAATTTTTTAATTACGTTTAAATTTATTTGAATGAAATTTGTGAGAGAAATAACACTTGGCAGATCATGCAAATTCCATGGTCCAAATTGTGATTTTCATGCAATTAGTCCGGACACGGACAACTCATTTGACGGTTGGAACATGCATCCACACTATAGCAATTAGTCAGATTCTGATGAATTGGGGCTGACAAATCACGTTATGTGGATTGGCCATAAGAGGATATTTACTTTTTAATAAACCTGATCACTGATTGGGCATTTATTTAACTATATAAATGTTTTCATATTAAATTGCTAGTACTGCTGATTAATTAAATATGTTTTTCTTTTTAAAACATGTCAGTTGACGGATTTTCCCGACGGTTTGAGGCTATTCCGTCAACCAACGATTATTCTTGTATCGTGACGTATTACAAACATATACGTCAAGTGAAAAATTACCGCTGAACGAAACTAAACTTTAGCGATCTCAATTTAAGGCTTATTTTAGATTTTATTGCCAAATGTATTTTTTTGGGGCAATTCCGGCCTGTTTTTCTAACCAGGAGTAGTAAACCTTTTAAAACAAATTCCCAAACCCTAGGGAAAATCCGTCAACTACATGATGTTTTTAAAATAATGGGCTACTGATTTTGTGCTCACCAGATGGCTACACTGTTGAGTAAGGTACGAAGTACAGTGGGAAACTCATTGTAATAAGTATAAATTGGACATTTCATAGGGTAATAAGTATTGAACGACCAATTTAGCTAAAACCCGTTAGCTCAGTGAGCGTGCACGTGTATGGTTGGCACTTTTCGACAAGGTGAATTTTATTTCAACATTTTTAATCTTACCCCATGCTTTGTAACTTCTTTAACAATTAAGCTAGAAACATTTTGTGGAGATATATATGCTTGTTATTGTTATTTTGATTACCAATAAACATGGACATCCAATATCTTTCTTACTTTTCGAGATTTTATTCCTTTCAATCTTGCACCGACTGATTTTACTGGGGTAAGACGGTAATATTCTTGTTTTCATCTTACACCACTTCCAAAATTCATAGTAACAGAAAGTAGTTCTCAAAATGTCGAGAGAGGTATAACTACTGTAATGCTATTTACTCACGAAACGAAATAGAAATTAGGGGAAATAATTGTTTTATAAGCGGTTTTGGCGTAGTTGTAGCGAATGGTGCTTATTAAGATATTTTTTTGTTATGGGTCACCATTTGCAAGTTATTAAAAAAAACGAATTAACAGACTTTTATACGTATATACCAACTTGTTGCAACTCGAATCCTTGGGGGAAATTGATAGTGAAATAACTGTTTTAATGAATATTGATTTATCGTCGTAGTGATATACAATACCGGCCAATAATATATTCATATCTTAGTGTCTCTATCTATCTATCTATCAAGTTTTATGTTTTTTTTTTTGTCAAAAACTGGGAAGTATCAGAATGTGGCATTTTTCGTGATAAATAATTGTATTGATACTACGCGATAGCCTTTGTGCAATTATTAAAAAAAAAACGCTGTAATTGATTGATTCTGTCGTGAAATACACAAAATGTTGGAACAATTCTATCGTTTTATTTATTTATTACTGTGGGCGTATAATGGAAACGGGACAGTGGTAGTAACAGCTTAAATATAAAGGCTCCATGTGTTTCTATTGTACTATAAAACGAATTTATGAACGATATTTAATTTATCTTGATTTTTACCCGCAGCTATCGTCGTTTTTTATAAAGAGAGTTTGAGAACCCTTGTCTACTAGGCCTCAAAGTGAGGTAAGATTGAAATATTATTTGGCAGCAGGTAACATTTTTGGCGATAATAACGGTTTTATTTAAATGTGAAGTGACGGTTTAAACTACGTTCAATATATGTGTCAAATATACCTACGAGGCCTGTACATAATTTAAAAAACTATATCCATCTTACCCCGTTACCCTTTCATCTTGCCCCATGTTTTTTTTGTTATATGTGTATTTTTATTACAACTTTTTCAATACTAATAGCAATTATAACTGCATTATTTTTATTTAAGCATAAAATTACATATCTCTACTTTTCCAAAAGCATAGTTTCCTGAACCCGATCCTGATATCATTCAAACATTGAAGCTTTTAAAAGAACATTGGTTATCTCGCCTAAATCTCGTTTGATCTTACCCCAACGCACCTTAGCTATCTGAAGTATTCTTTCCTAATACTACAAGTCACACTGCTTGCGAGAGTTGCGAGACGCACGCGTGCTCACGTCACACAAGCGGTAAGATCCGTCCCACGGAAAT
Source organism: Epinotia demarniana (assembly GCA_945867215.1). Taxonomy (NCBI): domain Eukaryota; kingdom Metazoa; phylum Arthropoda; class Insecta; order Lepidoptera; family Tortricidae; genus Epinotia; species Epinotia demarniana. Next base: position 19,090,211 of record OX244266.1, on the reverse strand, counting down.
GTACTATACCTTCAAATGACCGCCAGGCTGGTGTACTACAGTTACTTCCACAGTGTTATGTCCTACGGAATCCTGTTGTGGGGGAAAGCAGCTGATATCCAGACCATATTCGTGCTACAGAAACGCGCTGTACGCTCCATATACGAACTAAAAGCTCTAGAATCTCTCAGGGACAAATTTAAGGAGGCAAACATTCTTATTGTAGCATGCCAATACATTCTTGAGAATATCATGTATGTGCGAAAAAACCTTCACGAGTTCAAACTCAACAGCGATATCCACGACTACAACACCAGAAGTAAAAACAAGATCGCAGTGAAGGCCAGTCGTCTCCGCAAGGTTAGCACGTCGTTCGTGGGGAACTGCATACGTTTTCATAATAAAATACCCACCGAAATTGTTAATTTACCGTTCAGTCAATTTAAGTCTCATGTTAAAAGTAATTTGCTAAGCAAGGCGTATTATACTGTCAACGATTTCTTAAACGACAAAAATGCCTTTAAGCCAGTAGTAGGCTAATTCTATTAGGAATATACCTAAATACACATTATAAGTATCTACCTGAAATAATTGTTCCATTTTATGTAAGAAGAGAGCACGTAATGCTGTTTCTCGCCGAGCAAGTCGCTTATTAATCTTTGCTTTTTAACATTGTCCGGTGGCTTGAATATGTCATGCTCGCTTAAAGGGCTTTGCTTACGGTGGCGTCGTTGATCGGGTCGCCACCTTCCCTAACATATGGTTGAGGGAGGCGATGGCTGAGATATGCGTCATACTCGTGATCGGCTGCTGTTTGTGGAGTCCGGAATGTTCATGCTTGCAAGGGCATAGTACCCAACTTCTTAAATACTAGTGTTATTTTATTATTATCGTATTGACGAGAGACATCATTCCGATCTTGACACGTTTTATTGTTATTGACCATGTACATCACTGACAATATTACATTAATATTCCTTTTTTTTATTGTTTTGTTTTGACGCTTAGAGACCGTATACATCTTCTACGAACATTGAATAATTATTGATTGTATTTGGACGCTCAGAGACCTTATACATCTCTGGAATACTGAATTAATATCATTAACTTTCTGTTAATGCACAGACATTATTGTAATCGAATGTAATGGTCGTATTTTGTTTTGTTTTCATTTACTTTGTGACATTTAGTGTGTTGTTATATCAGTCGTTAATGTGCAAATTTTAAATTATTATTGTGTTAGATTATAATCTTTTATTGTAAGATTATTATTTTTATTGTAAACTACCGTTTGACATGTAAAAGTGCCCTTGTGGCCTATTTGCAGAATAAATAATTTGTATTTGTATTTGTATTTGTAAATACAGTAGGAAGCGCACGTCTAATAAAATACATGTGGGTGTACAATGTCTTTACATAGGTAATTATACAACTGTTTTAGTACCTTCTGATTTTAAATCGGGACTAATCTCAGTCTCCCGAGAAGAATAACAAATAAAAAAATAAAGCGAAAATTCAAAAATAACTTGCTCCTCTGTTAATTAAACTAAGAATGATTGAAAATAAATTATAGTATAATAATCATAGTTATTAATTGAGTAAGTCAGATCAAAAAGGTTGGCAATATATGAAATGGGGATATTCCGGCCTTTGCCGGTTTTGCCCGTTTCACAATTGACGGATTTGTCTTCTCGATCATTTCGTTAGTACCAATATTTAACCACCCATAGTTACTCACCAACAGATTATATTTGAAAGTTAATAAAACTGCCATTAAACATGCATATCGAACTATATAATAAATACCTAACTAAGCCGTAAACTTGATTTTTTTCATCGCACCGTCACGAAACTAAAAAGTATACTACACTCGAGTTCGAGTTCGGGGCGCAACTAAATTTTGAAAGCGGGATTTTTCCGTTAACTGGCTAGACAGCGCCATCTGCTTTTGACTGCGGGTATAAAATGTTCTCTCTGATTTACCGATCGAGTCGGCAAGCGTGTACTGTTGTTAGAATAGCCGCAAACGCCGTTTGACGGAAATACCCCGCTGACGGAGTTGGCCACCCTGACCGTATGGGTAGGTAGGTATACATATGAAATATGACTTTATTTTACTTCAAGTTTTAAGGAGAATAATCAAAATCACTCCTAAATTTCAATTTTGACGAGCAAGATGCAGTACTTAATTGATTTTTTATGATATTCTAAGTACAATGTGAATAATAGTAGCCGTAAGTCACTATTTAAATCTTTTAAAAAGCAATCACCGTCCAATTGGAACAGTTTTCTTAATAAGAAAATAATACTACACTACCCTACCCAAAAAGTTTCAAATAAATCTCACAGACTCATTGCCCTTAGGGTGACTTCGAGCCTTCTCATGAGGCCCATAAGAAGAACGCGCGCGGGAGTCCACAGCATGCGGGTGGCGCAGAACCGGTAATTGTGGTACTTTTTGGGGGAGGCCTATTCCAACATCCATGTATGAATGATCTACATTAATCATAAGGGAGAAAAGTCTGAAATTGTAGCTTTTTGAGTCTGTGAATTTCCATAACGAATCATCCAATTTCAATAATTATTTCACCAGTAGGTAAGTAGATATCATAAAGAATGAACCTTCAAGATGGACATGCTATATTTTATCCGGCTGCTCCACCTGGGTAGTCTGTAATTAGTTTATAAATATGGTTCCAGTTTATATAAGTAACTACAACTTAGAAAAGTTGAAAAACCCCCGACATTTTCATTTCAAAATCTCAAATCCAATACAAATACCGGTGAATAGTTCAGCAACTAGAGACTCCGCACCGTGCCTCCCACGCGAAAATTGTCCATTGGCAATTGATTGCTTAAAAGTAAAACCTTTTATTGCGCGTATTCCAATTTGACGAATTTCGCGTTTGCCATCCCTCTCCCATGAAATTTCATCCCGCTGTGGCCGGGTGGCCGTGTCGTATTTCATGGGAGAGGGATGGCATTTGTGCATATCATTTATCACATCATACAAGACTCGAAAAAAAAATGCCATCCGATTTCAATGATGTTTTTAAGTGCATTTTAGGGTTCCGTACCAAAAATGGTAAAAAAGGAACCCTTATGGTGCGACTCCGTCCGTCTGTCTGTCTGTCTGTCACAAAGTGAATTATCTCACAAACTACTTAAGCTATCAATTTGAAATTTGGAATGATTATAAATGAGAGTTATCCGCGTGCATGGAAAATGAATAATTTAAATATACATTTAATTTTACTATGAAAAATTACGAATTTGAGGAGAGGGCAAAAAAAAAATTCAACTATTAGGTCAAATGGGGTATCATTTGAAAGGGCTTGAGTTGCACTTTTCGAAGCAGTTTTTCTTTGTATTCTACATTGGTAAAATTTCGATTTATGAAGGAAAATGTAAAAAAAAATACCATTCCCCCCTTATCTCCGAAGTTATCACAGCGAGAATTTTGAAATAATTACTTGTGATTAAGATAAACATAAATATTACTGGAAAAGTATAACTGTTTCTGTATCTAGCGTATTTTTTGTTTTGTTTTGATTTTGAGGAGGGGCAAAAAAAAAATATTCTAGTATTAGGTCAAGTGGGGTATCATATGAAAGGGCTTGAGTTGCACTATTTGAAACACTTTTTTTTTGTTTTACATTGGTAAAATTTAGATCTATGCAGGAAAATGTAAAAAAATACCATCCCCCCCCCCCTTATCTCCGAAGTTATCAAAGCGAAAAAGGGTCTAGCAGGCTAAGCTAAGGAGAGTGGCCCCCGACGAGGGATTTGGTGATCCTTTCTGGCGGTGTACTGGCAGGTCCTAAGAACACTCCATGCTTAATATCAGTCCTCGATCTTCTTTTGTTTTCGAGTAATTTAGGATAATATAAAAAATACAGGGTGCCATTTAAAGTGTCATATTAGGTAAACTGTTCAAAATAGAGTAACCAAACAAAATCATCATGAATAAAAATAGAATTGGCTACCAAATGCATTTATTCAACCAACATCATGTCCTTAAACTTCCTTAAAAAAAACTACTTTTATTTTTGTTTTAATTTTTTATTACACTTTTCGCGGAGGTACAAACCTAGGTACCTACAAAAAAAATATCGTAACAAGCCACCCAATGCCTACTACATACACATATAAAAATATCTTCAAAAATCTTAGTGCGTCATGTAAAAAAAAAAACAATCGTCGAACAAGTAGATACTACCATATAATTAAAGTACCAGTGCAGTGTGTAGATAAGTCAGTATGTAGGTATACTGGTATACGGTGTCTTTTAATGAACCTTTTTTCGTAAAAAATATTTATGAAAATAAAAGAATTTAATACTCTTTTCTAATCTTTTACTATTTCAAACAGTGGACCTGTGCATATGCGGCAGTATAAGTCGGCTAAATCAGTTTCAGTTGAATTGCATATGAAGCAGTATTTATGCGTAGAAATAACTCGAGGCATTCTAACATCAAATCGGTCCTCTGAATTACTCACAAAATCATCATCATTGGAAGCATCAGAGCTTGCAGACCAAAACTCAGCTTCGCCATATGTTGAGCTGCTAGAAGTAGTTGGTACTACTTTATGTTTATACACCAAAAGTCGATACTTACCACACAAGACATCATTGATGTTAATTAATTAATTAGTGCATTTGCCATATAACTCAGCTTCATGCCCAGTTTTTATGTGTTTTATCTTCCCACCGATATTTTTTAATGCTTTTTCACAGGACTTACATACACTTCATGACTTCCATTTTCCTGTTTTTTAAATCATCACCACAAAATGCAAAAAACAAATGCAGAACACGTGTCATATGTTATCAAGATTGACATGTCATCGTAGATGCATTCTAAATAGGTTCATTAAAAGAGATTGTATACCTAAATACTGACTTATCTACACACTGCACTGGTACTTTAATTATATAGTAGTATCTACTTGTTCGACGATTGTTTTTTTTTTGACATGACGCACGAAGAGTTTTGAAGATATTTTTATATGTGTATGTAGTGAACATTGAGTGGCTTGTTACGATATTTTTTTTGTAGGTGTACCTCCGCGAAAAGTGTCATAAAAAATTAAAACAAAAATAAAAATAGTTTTTTTTTAAGGAAGTTTAAGGACATGATGTTGGTTGAATAAATGCATTTGGTAGCCAATTCTATTTTTATTCATGATGATTTTGTTTGGTTACTCTATTTTGAACAGTTTACCTGATATGACACTTTAAATGGCACCCTGTATTTTTTATATTATCCTAAATTACTCGAAAACAAAAGAAGATCGAGGACTGATATTAAGCATGGAGTGTTCTTAGGACCTGCCAGTACACCACCAGAAAGAATCACCAAATCCCTCGTCGGGGGCCACTCTCCTTAGCTTAGCCTGCTAGACCCTTTGAAATAATTACTTGTGATTAAGATAAACATAAATATTACTGGAAAAGTATTTTTTTTTCTGTATCTAGCATATTTTTTGTTTTATTTACAAGAATCATTTCCTAGTTAAGTTTGCAATTTAATCAACTTTATAAGTATTTTTTGTTTTGAAATTCCTATAAGACTATAATAGCAATACTCTCTTTCAAATAAAACAAAAATAATAGAGATCGGTTCACGTGATAAACAATAATCGCTAAAAGACCAACATACATACTAAGCCGATTGCCCTTGCACGTTAGTACCAAATGGGGCCGATAGATGGCGCTGACCCCATTCGCGCTGTTAAGATTTTTCTAGAATTAATGGGGTTGGGATTGGGTCGCGCATATTTATTTTCAACAGCAGGTCAAAAAAAGATAGCGATTCAATTGTCTTGGTATAAAAGTTACTCGTTGTTTGAAATTTAATTCTATTGTGTTGGGTTAAAATTAGTAATTTAACAAATATTGGGACATTTACTTTACCTTCCGGTAGCCTCTCCGACATTAAATTACGCGTCATTGCTCTGAATATTACTATGGTATCGGAAGCTACATACTTTAACTAATTACAGACATAGATATACCTACCTTATATATATCATTGTATATACAAAGTTTCGTTACAATCCACCACGGTGTTTTAAAATGAGAGCGTAACTACGTTTGTATGGAGAATCGAGCTTACCGTGTGGACTCTTAATAAACCTAGAATTACGATCTCCATGCTATCTCCTAACAATTTAGGTAGGTACGTTACAACCTATTTGGAAGATGGGTACCTAAGTAAGAAATAGGTACCTATATTGCGTACCACACGATGCGAAGATTGCGAAGTGATGACGATGAACATGAATTGACCTCCCGACAGTCCCGCCCTCTCCAATTAAAAATGACATTGTCAAAAGCCTCAGTTATGATAATAGTACATTGTGATACAAGTGAGGTAGGTTGATAATTACATCAGAGGCGAAATTGTTCACGCGAACCGCAGGTGAGCGTGATAAGGAAGCCGAGGATGTAATTATCAAAGCTCACGCGTATCATACGACGTTTTTCAACACATTTTGCGAGGAAAAAAACATTTTCATAAGATGAAAATGTTATAGGCCTGTCAAATTATTTACTTTACATTAAGCAAATCATTAAGATGACAACAGGCTTTTACTCACAATTGCACATCGCCAAGAATTTCCAGATGCGTCCATTTTCTAGTCACCACGAGTCAACCAAACACGCATAAACAAACTTTACAAATATTTGTGAAATAAATAACCTATAATGGCCGCCAACAGTTTTTTTTTCGTGAAGTTTGCGCAGTGTGCGCACAGAAATCTCTAAACAGCCAATACAAAATAAAATTATATTTTCGTTTTAAAATGTTATCTGTATTGAATTCATGTAAAATGTTATGAAAAGTGAATAGTTTTACTAAATTATACGTTTCCATATCATATACAAAAAGAAATAGTCAATTAATTAACAAAAAGGATTTAATTGGTTTAGTCGAGTAAGAATCCATTTGCCGAAAATTAAAAAAAAAGCTGTACATTCTGTACAACCTGGTTAATTTAAGAATGCACCGTGTTCATGCATATATCTTGCTGCAAGGTGCCAACGTAACTTAATCGGGATATAACCATAACACACAAGTGTTGTAATGTTATAAAACACGCGTTTTTAATATCCAGGATTATGAGCCTAAAAGCGACACGATAAGAGGTACGTTACGAGCAATTGTGTTGAAAAGTAAAATGTCAAACAATCTGATAAAACGTTTGAAAGCGTTCTAAAGTGAAAAATAATGAAAAGAGCATTTAAACTGGGACTAAATGTGTGCAAACTTCGTTTCGTTGTGTTTGTCAAATAAACAGTGCTACTGGTATGCTACGTCTCGAGATTTGATTGCAACAAACGGTAGGTACCTAGGTAGGTACGCATCCTACTGCTACTTAGATCCGACTCATCGCTTATATTTGGAACAGCCCTAATGGGGAAGTAGTAAGAAATAGGTACCTACCTCCTTCTCCACTCGTACCTCCACTTTACAGCTGCAGCACACCGAGAAAGGCCCAGGACAGCAGTCAGAATAACACTCCACTACTTGCTTGCTCAGCACGTCTATCATGAGACGGCCGCGACATACCTACTCTAGATTTTTCTCGCACTACCCGTCCCACTCTTATTTGAACACTTAGAACAAGAGATATAGTTTTAGAAAAATCGAGAGTAGGTATATCGCGGCTGTCTCAATGATAGACGTATTGTAGGTACCTACCTATAAGTATGTGTTGTCGTATTCCTGTCCCCCTAGCACAGTATAGGTTTTATGTCTGACGTAAAGCATTGGTCCCTCTTGCACTCGCATATTTGCCAGAATGGGACGAATGCTTTATGTCCGACATAAAACGTAGCGTACTATTAGCCCCCCTGGTGTAGAGAAGTTGAGCATGCTCTTAGGATACATTATGACGAGATATTATACGAGTATGATACGCTAGTTATACTCAGTTATTTTCTTGGTAAGCTATGAACGTGTCGTTCAACAATCCTGTACATGTTACCGTACGCTTGGGTACTTTTTATTGCAGGTACGGAAATCACCATTTGTTGAGGTTCGACTGTCATGCTCCATGGGATACCCATACCACCATCGTATAAAATGGATTGAATAACGTAAGTATTTCACCTTTTTCGTTGGTTTCCATGGGTCGTCCCTTCAGGACGCCCCGGCTTCCATGCACTGCACATTGGAGCTAGGCGCCTAGAAAAGTACCTAAGTATGTTGGAAAACAGGAAAATACTTCTTTCGGTGATGCCGTGTCGTTGGTTGGCCCGGTGCGTAGGTGCGTAAAGTGCTTCATTTAGGTAACAACATTTAGAGCGCTTAAACTGATTATTCCCAGTTAAGCCCTAACGGGGTCGGCCATGACTTGGACCGGTGGTGCCTCATACGTGGAGCGAGATGCCGCTTTTTGATCTCTCTCTCTCACGTATGGTGCCCCGCTGCCACTGCCGTCGCTGCTCTTGTTCTTGGTTTGCGGAAGCGGACAAACTCTCAATAAAGTGGTTGTTCAATCAAAACTTATAATGACGAGTCCCCGATCATGAAGCACATCTTATTATTGTATAGGTAATTTAGGTACTATCGACAACACTGCTAACTGACCATCCGTGCACTTTATGTGCTTTGTAATAAGGTTTTATATAAATACAGGATGGCAGGAGTTAACTGTGTTGGCGTTTGTACAAGGCATCGTAACTTAGTACCTACTTATAAATACGAAAGTAACTCCGTATTGTAGGAAGGTATACCTACGTCGGTTAGGTATCCTTTCACGCTGAAACTACTGAGCCAATTGCGATGGGCATGTAAAAAGATTAAGCCCCATAATAGGCTACTTCATATCTCAAATCCACTCCCTGGGAGGACACCCAGTGACACAATTAAATCTATAGGTATACGCATCTACTTATACGACTTCGGCAAGACTATATCCATGTAACACATGACAATCATTTATGTACGAGCGGAAACAAAACCCTCAACTTGAGTTTTGAAATACAAAGGTACAATCACAATAAGTACCTACCTTCTACGTTTGCCATCACATATTTCTTTGGTCCCTATATCTCGAATCGAATGTGATGCGTTGATGTTGCCCTTTTAATGACGAACCGGTTGCTTACCCAACTAATATTTTTCTTGTAGTACAAGTTATGTGATTTCTCTTACTAAATAGTACGTAGTATGTTGTGGGAAAGTCCTGAAAGTAGGTACCTACTTACGAGAACTTACTTAACGATAATTCAATAGTTCTTGCAAGCGAGTAGGTATTGGTCTTATACATAATGATAAAGCGCTAATAGGTAACTACAGGTGCGGCTACTCCTGCCAAACGATGCTCTTTACCTAAACCTGTACATACCCGAATACCTACAAGCGGCTACAAAATTAAAAATGGTAAAAATATGCAAATCCTCTCAATTAGTGTAACTGCGGTAAAAAAGGTAAAATTCCTCATGGTGCGGCCGCCATTGGCTGGTCGGCCGCACGCCCACCGCCCGTGGCAGGCTCGCCCTGCTATTTACATGTGAAATCTAAAATAATACGTAAAACCATTTATATGAATGGTAAGTGGACGTTTATGTTATCGAACGTAGGAGCTTGTAAGTATAACTTAGAATTGCAGGAATTGATATATTATTTCTATATGTATTTGTTGTAAGTAGATGGGTACTTACTAAATAAAAACTACATTAGGTACAATACCTACAAATATTCTATTATTGTTCACAAAAAGCACAACATAAGGACCTTCACTATACAACGGTAGACAAAAGGTGGTCTTAGTCTGGATATGGTCTAGGTATACATTTCTGATATGAATTTATGATCAAGAAGAATTTGATTGCTCTCATCTACGGCGCCTAGCTAATAAAATATTATTGATATTCCATGTCACAAACTGGCTTTGTTAGTATTAATAATTATTGGTTACCCCGTGTGGTGTCGGGTTAGAATAGCACCAGCACCAGGCCCCTTTCTTCCTGTAGGTGTCGTAAGAGTCGTACCTAGGTAGGTAATACAATACAATACAATACAATACTTTATTGGTAACGCCATACTAAAGGAACAGGGTTAAAGTGTTATGTGGGCGTTGGGCTAGCTGATCACTGCGATATCACATTTAGTTGATATTCTATAACCACATTAATGCTAAAACTGGCACTGAAACATAAGTTTCATGTGCTCTGCCTACCCCTATTGAGGATAAATTAATTTGCGCTGTATCCATCCTTCGTCTTCGTTTCGCTCTTAACGGCGATCGTGGTCACCGTGAGGGAGATTTTGAGGCTGCTGTTGCCCGCCTCACAATGTCTCGCCATCTCGTCAGCTTCTGAGCACTTCTGGTACATTCATACCAATGCTTCCCACGTTCGATTTTATCCGGCCAGTCCCACCGATGAGTGACCTGCCACTCGATTTAGAGTAGTCCTTCCACTCTGCGTTGAACTATTATTCAATGTTGTTGTTATAATAATGACGATATTGTTACTGTCAATGTATCGATCTACTTTACCTTAGGCGCACAGCGATCGGCAGATTCATATATTCACTGAAAACCAAACGATGACTCATCATCATCATCATTCAGCCGAAAGACGTCCACTGCTGGTCATAGGCCTCCCCGAAAGAGTGCCACAATGACCGGTCCTGTGCCACCCGCATCCAGCGGATACCCACAAAAAGATATGACAAGAACAAAAAAAACGGTTAGGTAAGGGTAGCTAACTTTTTATAACTAGGCTAAAATGGTTGTCAAGTCATACGTTAGTATAACCTAAATCTATGTAAAAATCAATTATATGATCAGTCAGCGGTATATGCAGAACGGATACCTACTAATAGGTAATGACATAATTCCTGACGCCATAACTACAGAGCCCACACCAAGCCTACGCTATGAGTAAGTAAATTAATAGAGGGTCATAATGAATTTGCTATGGTCACCGTGAATTATCTAAGGCTGATCTAAGCCTAGATTAATACTTGCATAACTCCGAATAGGATATCGTTAATAGTTGGATAGTGGGGTATAAATACGGTATTGACTGAATATAGTGTTCTTGCAGTAGGTATAGGTATGTCGGAATAATTCAGGATACATTTAATCATCCTTCGTACCTACGTATCAGAGAAAAAAGAATGGCTAATTATTCCCATTTTCCGAGTTCAACATCAGTTTCCCATTTTTACGGATTCCCTTTTCTACGGATTACGGGTATAGATAACAATCTCTTATCTTTACGAATGCATTCAATATACATACCCCTAACTACGAATACTTACTACGGTAGGAAGGTAGGGGTTAGTAGGTACTAGCCGGAGACAACAGATCCTCAAATCAGTAAACGTCGGCAACGGAATCATGTAAGCCACATTTTATTAGCCTAAGTATATTGACTCTGCCATGCTTATATATCTACGAAATTGCTTGTTATGTTAAATATAATCAAAATCATTTCCCTAGTTTTAATAGTTCGCGTCAACGGGGTAAGATCTGCAATACATTTTCATGTAAAACAGCCATGCTCTCAAAAAGTGTTCTTGGGATGGCATCAAGAATTTACAATAAGTTGCCAAGAAACATTTTATACGCTGAAGATCTGACGCTGTTCAAAAAGAAACTGTTTGCCCTTCTAGTGGAAAAGGCATATTATTCAATTGACGAATATAGAAAAGACGATTTGTTAAATTCGCACTAATTTTGTTTTTAAATTTTATGTATTAGGAAAAGCACGATGCATGAAAATTGTGCAGGTATCATATAAATTTAAGCCTATTTCGATCTATATTTTGTTACACCTTCGGGTAAAACATAGTGACACCAAGCTGTCATTTTATAACATCTGTATAACCTATGTTTAGCAAATAAATACTTTGACTTTGACTTTGAACGCGCTTGTGTCTCCGGAATACCTACGTTTGTACGTTTAAGCATGCCATCATGCAGCACTGATTAATATTCATCCTACGCAAAAAATAATCATACCTAGCACAGTAAAAACAAAATAATTCAACGGAAACATACGTGAAGACATGCAATTATCCAAGCGTGAGCGAAGCGTAACGCGCGGGAGCGGTGGTTACGGGCGGGGACAATTAACTAATATGGCGGTTTAATTGGCAGGTGCAACAGTCTTCATCACTAGGCGATAGAGCCGCCTATCTATTCATAAAACATTTATATCTGTAAACTGTAAGCCCTCCGATATAAGTAGGTAGGTGTACAAGGATTTGTAGCAACAATGCGTTGGAGAATCAGACCTACCTACCCTGGTAAGCTTGGGGCGAAATGGTGGTGATACTGGTAATCATTTTGAATAACAGATTAGCTGCACCTGAGTCTTTACGATTCTTCAATCCTTACTATGAATATCGGGTCAGGAATCTCATTATGTAAATTCAAGACACGTAGCACTCATGCTGCCGAAGAGTTTATGTGATAGCTAGGTGGTGTCTGTAGTAACCTACCTAAGTAATTTTAGACTTATTCTAATTATAACTGTAAGTTTGTAAAGTGAGACAGGATTACCGAGTCGAACAGTAAATAAATAGGTTCTCATCATTCCTGTCATAGCCGTCATAGGCCAGTTTACCGCTTCGGCTTTTCGCTGTTTCCGCTATCGCACACCTCCGAGATGAAAATTAACCCGAACGCGGTTGACACTCACGTTTGTGCCATGGCTGGCGTTGAACCGCGACCATAAATAGAAAACATATTTTTTTTAATAGGTACAACGACGGTGGCAAACAAGCGTAACATATATGGGCCGCCTGATGGTAAGCGGACACCGCAGCCTATAGACGCATGCAACTCCAAAGGAGTAACATGGGTGCTGCCGACCATTGATATGTTTGTGTTGAGGATTTGCCGTGTTGACAGCTGAAGGAACAAATGCCCTCGCTCTCAACACAACGCATCCTCGGGAGCTCTGGCGACCTTGCTGACCTCCAGGTACACAACACCACCTACTACAGAGTAAGTAGTAGTGTTATTATGGCTGTGGTCTTCTGCAAGGCGGAGGGGATAGGTAGTTACTTCCCCAGTTGGGCTGCTCCACATTCGAGCGGGATGACATTTCGCTGTGCCCTACTTCACCAAAACACACCAACACACATGTCAACCAACTAAGGCGAAAGAGCCTTATGAGAATGATACGCTATAAAACGGGATACCATTATTTGAGTTTTTATAGCTTCCAAAGATGCGTTTTGTTACACAGAGGACCATGTATGTAAGCATTATTATTATTACCCATTCCGTCTGCAGCTACTTATTTCTTATTCCGTCTGTGCCTACGCCAGGCAAGTTTCTGAAGTTTTGTCGAACATATTCTGTTGTTGAATTAATCGCTTTATGTGGCCATAGATCAATTGTGATTATTTATCTACATGCGCATAGGAATCTAAGCCGGATGTTTAACATCTCACAATAATCTCCCAAGTTATCACGACATAATTATATTATAAGTAGGCACGGCAATAGGTCCTTCAAAACCCCTTAATTTAGTGGCATTGACGAAACATACTTAGTAATACACCTGCATTATACTTAGTCCCCGCTCATGCCCATTTCCCGATTAGGCAGCACGATTCCACAAAACTGATTATGTATTTATTTCGCTGCTTTTTATATTTTTTTAATCTGTAGATTCGTTGATTCTGAATCAGACATGATTGTTGCGAAATTAAGTCAAATTACGTGGTGGGTCTAATTTTATTAGCGATTTGACTTAATGCTCGTGATTACGTATGGGATCGTCGGGAGGGTAAAACAATGCTCGGGTGTTATAGGATATTTATTATTTAAATCGGCGTGGCATGAGACGGTACGAGCGTTAAGTATAGACGAGAGCGGTTGGTAATTCGGTAATCAGTGGTTGCAAGTTCACGGTGGGACAAGGTCAGCGGCGCCCAACGAGATCATTTAGCCTAAGCATCGGCGTCTTGCTGGCGGCCTGTACCCTGATGGTTCATCGTCATACTGACCCAATTCCAAGATTAATAGCATGTTGTACTACATATGTTGCCCTGGCGTATAGGTACAAGTATAATAGGGTTTGGTGATTGCTCCTGGTAATTTTTTGTAATAGTAGGTACCTATATCTCAGGTGCTGCAAGGCTGCAAGCAGAAATATTTGCCTAAATTCGTTTTTCTCAATTAATGTTAAATGCATGGTCTCCACTATTCAAATAAGAGAAAAGGATGCCTGTTGTCTGTCACTGTTGTTGTCTAGTTTGATTTTGTGTACCTAACTACTCTGTTTGGTGAGCGAATAAGTACTTATTTATCTCGAACCTATGAAAATCATCCTTCAGAAAGCTATTGTCCATCTGAAGAAAGCATTTGAGGAAGTACCTTTAGATTGTGTAATTTTCTAGTTTATTTCAGCAGGAATGATGCTTTCAGAAAAATAATTTAATTTGATGAACCAGGCCAAGGCCCTCCATTTCGACACCAAATATAAATAGTTTTTTTTATGTGATAGGAGGCAAACGAGCAGACGGATCACCTCATGGTAAGCGATTACCGCCGCCCATGGACACCTGCAATACCAGAGGTGTTGTGAGTGCGTTGCCGGCCTTTAAGATGGGAGTACGCTCTTTTCTTGAAGGTTTGAAGGTGGTATCGGTCCGGAAATACCGCAGGCGACAATCCATTCCACAGATTAGCTGTGCGAGGCAGGAAGTTTCTGGAGAAGCGCACAGTTGAGGACTGCCAACCATCTAAGTGGTGAGGATTGTAATGTTATCGCGTTGGAGAAATGTTTATTGCGTGTCGCATTACAGGTTACAGATGGTGAAAACAATAAAGGTTGTTGGCGCCCTGCAAGGGCACTGCAAACATATGAGAGGGCTAAAATGAATACTACCTATTATTCTTATTCATGAACGTCCATCAAACGTATTCCAGTTGAAATGCCGTAATAGTATTAAGATAGACGTATGTCTATCTTTATCTTTCACTTAGATTTCCTATCGTGGGAGAGATACTTAAAATAACATTTCAACTAACACAGGCTTGCCAAGGTTCTGAACAACGGAATGATAATTATTACAACTAGGTAATTTGTACATAATTAAACAATAAGATAATGTCTACTTAATAAACTAATTATATTATATTAATGCGTCTTTAAAATAATCCGCTAAACTATAGTAAAACTTTTGTATTAGATATGTTTTTAAATGTTTAGTAAATAAGTTTGTTTTCTGAACGTATAATGTATAAAGGTGCCTATGTTTCCTGACAAACTTACATAGGTAGATACTTCAAAAATGTACATGGACGTAAGGGTAAGCATACGGTGTTTAATGAAATGAGGTCTACATGATGATTTTTTTTTCCATGTCGCTACCATTTCCCCATAAAACAAGTCCATAATGATGGTCTGGAGTACGCATATGCGTAATACGCCGTAAGGGCTGTCTTAAAATACAAACCTAGATGATACGTAGAGCCAGTAACTAACTACCTGCGGCACTTAAGTTTTGAAGTTTTATAAGAATGTGAATAACGGTCTTTCAAGAACACCAAAATGTCGGTAACATATTCAATCTACCCTTTCACAACGAGGGTTCACACTTATTTCATAAAGTCTGTTGAGTTGCGCAAAGAAAAATGTGTCACGTGCTGCCTTGAGCCGATCTAGAGGGCGGAGTTCCTAACTCCACAATGAAGATCCTGGGGCGCCTAAGGATTCCTAATTCCAGGGTGAGGGTTCCATTTCCGGGGCCTGCTGCTTGGCAAATTGCTGAAGAAAGGGTCCCGCAGGCAGCCATTGTGAACCGATTGCTGCGACAAAACATTGTTAACATCGTGTAGCCGATCAACTCTTTTGTGTCGTTGCGCACTCCTTAATTATGTGGAACAATGAAACGGTCATATTTTCTATTTAATTTACAGAGGGCATATACGGTGTGTTGTAGGAATTTGAAATAAATGAATTCTTGATGGTGAAAAAATTAAACCGTTACTGATTCATCTTTGCATAGCAAATTTATGACTGTTTAATTTCTTATTTCTGCATCACGAACAAATGTAAGATACCACTCGAAGTACCTACCATAAAAGCATCCGTTTTGGCCAAATCAAAATTGAGTTTTTATGCTAACGTAAAAAAAAAATTGTACCTATTTGTAGACTTTTTATTTTCTGATATTTACACGAATCGAATTTCCATCTGCTCTGTTTGACCACTCATTTTGGGGATACAGACTTGACCTCATGTATTTAGGTTTGTAGGTACTGACTTTATAATACAAATCGAAATATATAAGTAGTGTGAACATTAAAATACTTAATGTAATTTTACAGTAATTTGGACATAAACTTGCCAAGAGTACAGTGTGGCCGCAATCGATGTCGATGGTCGATCATTTTATTTATTTGTCACAATCTGAATAAAGTAAAACTGTGATATGATTGGAAAAAGAAAATATTGTCATAGAAATAGAGACGAGTCATTGTGTCCTTGTTAAGTCGATACCCTAACTCCTTTTCTCAAAAATTACTGTCTGGAGAAAAGATTGAGTTACCTTTACAAAAATAATAACATCACTGCCTACTAGTATATACTGTAGGTATGTTGGTGTTGTGGTCCCGGTGGTGAGTTATGTCGCCGCATGGAGGAGCCGAGGACTCACTGAGTGAGAGACCTGTGTTTTGTCACGTTCGGCAACGCGCGCTTAATTCCTCTGGTAAGCACCCATAGACTTCAGCGTCTGCTCAATACCGCCGAGCCGTAAGGTTGTTAGCCACCGTCGTGGTTTAAAAAAAACATACCTACGTTAAAGAATAAGTGAAGCACCCTGTTGCAGGAGGAGCGCATGTGGTGGCGCGCGAGTGCAGCTCTATTGTTCCCCCATGAGCAGATTACTATAATCATGGCGTCCGTAATGTGGTAAATGATAAGGTGTGCTCTAGTGCTCAAAACATATGCTTTGTAACTCATTCGTTCCAGCAGGGCACCCCGGTTGGGACTGTTTTGTTTAAACAACCCTTAAATTGAGGTTTCCTTCAACGGTTGGTTAGTGTCGCGGGTAGAGTTAGACAGAGGTAACATCCGTTGATAAGAGACCTGAGGCGTAAATGCATAACTTTTCGAACAAGTGTTAGGGCAACTCTACTGCCATTTTTTATCCAATAAATTACGTTTTGGTCTACCTTACGTACGTACTTACGAAATTTAACGCGTTCGACTACTAATAGCTGTCCTAAGAATCAAATTTACTAATTAAATTATTCAAATTATTATTTATTTTCAACAAAGGTTTATTCACACCTTTCATTCGGAAAGTAAGTTTTGCTCCACGACGAGAGGGACCAAAACGCTACTTTTCTGTTCAAGCTACTTCTTTAATTTATAATTTGGCATTGGAGCATTTGTACGCAATGTGCCAATTGAACACAGATGTTAATAAAATAATCGATTGTAATTTCATCGTAGTCGATTCAAAACGAACATATTTCAAGTTTTAACTCTAACAACGTTGTATAAAAATTTATAAATATTTCGTAATATTTAAAAATTAGTAATAAAAATTAAGATAATTTAGATATATTTTAACAATAGCTTTTTTTAATTTCCTCATAGTCGGTGTGAAAAATAGTATGTGTCACTCGGTAGCAAAATTATTTTGGTCTCGGGCGCTACGCTCAGGATTCTATTGTAGGATCCCTCGCTACGTTCAGGATTCAATACACCGCCCTCGCCGTAAATATACTATTTTGCTCCCTTGTGACACAAATAAGTCCTGATCCCAAGTAAATATCCCACATACGAATCCTGATTCGTATGTGGGATATTTACCTTTAGTAGATGCAGAGTGGAAGGGAGCGCAAAATGAACACTTACAAGTCCTTTGCAGCTGTAAAAAAAACTTCTAAGACCTTCTAAAAAGAAGATACGGCCGTTTATGGCGCAAACACGTATATTTCGATACTCTCAAGGGAATAAAAAATTAAAGGGTACTTTTCGTTGACCTAGAACTACATATTATTTGGCACGTACATACCTAATACTCGTATCTTCTTATACCACAGTTAGTACCTATAGGGAATAATCAGAAAACTATACATTTGAAATTTTGTACGGAACCCTCGGCTGGCGAGTCCGACTCGCACTTGTCCGGTTTTTTTTTATAATTCGTCCATTCGGACAGGCTAAGACCATGGGCCATACTGCCTCGTCTTCAGTAAGTATAATTTCATTTGATCGAATCCAGTAATAACGTCTTCAGTAGTTTCAAATCAGAAGTCTCTAGTCCAATAAATATGTCTTCAGTTATTTCCAATTCATATGAACAAACCTAGATATTAAGTCATAAGTATTATCAACATATGTCTCAAATCCAAAAAATAAGGCTTCAGTTGAATGTCATTTTTCGGTTTCGTTTTAAAAAAAACTGTTGAGAAAACTCATGTAGAAATAATCGGTTTCTGTCATTTTATATTGAAAAACTACTGAAAAGCAATGTCTTTTTAAATTTATCATAATTATATTCGTTAAGTAGCGTACATATTACGGATAGTGAAATTATAGTATAAATAATTGTACCATAATAAAGCTGCGTGAAAATAATCGCACATTTCTATATTAATTAATGTTGCTAGGACAAAAATAAAAATGAAACAAAGCTAGTGCTGTACCTACGATGTATGTAGTACCTACCATGAATTACTGTTTGGAGTCATACTACATTCTAATTAGCAATAAGCCAAAGCAAAACCCACGCTAACCTTAATGCGAATCTCTAATCAAAGCTAATTAGAATCACCAGTAATTCTGATCGCCCGCGGGCTTCCTAGTAGTTAGCGTATGTACATGGGCTTAGGTGCAGTATAACCTAGATTGCGAGGATCAATCGAGGATCGGCTCATCATGCACGAACAGACGCCGGTCTGTCATTACGGCAAATGGGGGCAAATTGTGCACATCTAACGCACAGCCGCCGCTTATACCGACTGCTGGTAAAAGCGTGAACTCGAATCGTTTCAGCACAAAGTATATGCTAATGTGAGTACGCGGGGAATAGCAATGGTGTACGAGTAGATACCTACTGTCTAACGCATATTAGATGAAACGGTGGGATCACCTATTATATTTACCTACTGCCTAAGAAGTGTCAACGGTTTTCATAACCCGTATCGTGGTCGGCCTTATCACACGATAAGTGACAAGATAGAGCGTCCGTCACTGGCTGACACCGTTCGATAGCACGAGACGACGCTCCTATCTTGTCACGTATCGCGTGATAAGACCGACCATGATACGGGGTCTGATCTCTTAATCACTTTATTAATCGTAGGCTAGGTTTCTTACACTATGAATATATGTAATTATATAAAATATAAACATTGTATACAACCTAACCTAGGGTGTTGCAAGTCGTCAGAGAAGCGGTGCCTAAGTTACCGTTGGTTAGGGTGACAGAGAGCGAAACCTGATTATACGCGCCTTGTTCCGGAGTACTACCTTCTGTATCTGACCTCTGACCTAGCCATCTAGCAAGAATCTCGATAAGCGTTGGTCGAGACTCTTCGCTATGAGACCGTTAGCCGGACGAATATCGGCCGAATGACAGCCGAGTCATCTCTCATCCCACATGGCGTTTACATCGTGAGCCATGTCCATGCCATGTGGTACTTGCTGGCTATGTCGTTCTCAGCTGTCACGAAGTTCATCGTCATCGACCATTCCTGGCACTTTGATCGATCTGTCAGCACACTCAGGTTTATCGGCTACAAATGAACTGCCAGTGATGAAAGTGGGGCAAGACCATTTTCGAGAAAGTTGCAGGTGTTTAATAGATTTTTATTTTTATTCCTAGTTTTTCTCTCTCCTCCTCTGTAGTGTCCCGCTGTTTGGAATCTACCTTTTCTAGGCTTCCGGATTCTGAACAGCTTCTGGCCAATCTTTTATCCCAATCAGGCTACCACTGCTGCGAGTCAGAGGCGATCCGAGTCTAGGTAAATGCAGTCCTTTAAAAACAAAACAGAACTGTTAAAATTCCCGTCAATGTTAGTAAATATGTATGTAGTCTGGTTAATATAACCAGACCCGTTCCTTTCGCCACACTTTACATACAGAATGCATACTTACGCTCTCTATACAAACACTGCACTTAATTGTAATTAAGTATGAGTCGCAGCTGCAGTCACTGGAAAGTGATTGAAAATCGAGTCGTACCATAGATCTGGGGGCACGGCAGTGCCCCCGCCAAGACGAGCCAAGCGAAGCGCAACGCAAGGGCACTATAGACATCACGCGTGAGAGTCTATGCGGCGACCGGCGGGATGTGCCCAACAAAGCTATACTTTTTAGCCAAGATGTAGAATTTGTAGAGCGTGGCTGGTAGTGGTAGGGTTACGCTGTGTAAGATAGGAAGCTTGGCGCTACTTATGATCTGATATCTAACGCTGAAAGCTGATGATGAGCTAGGGAGTCTTGGCAATCACTTTACATGTAATGTTTTTGGTGGGATACATTTTTGTTTCAGTTTCGCTGCCCAGCCCTGCCAGTTTCTTAAGCCGGTTAGCCTGGTAGTAACGCTGCCTATGATGCTGAAGGTCCTGGTAACGAGTCCCGTTAACGGGAAACATTTGTGTGATGTGCATAAAATATTTGTTTCTGAGTATTGTATTTCTGTGTACCTATTTATATTTATTAAATACTTACCCTTATATATGTCATCGTCTAGTACCCATAACACAAACCTTATTGAGCATACTATGGGTCTAGTTCGATTTGTTAGATTTTCTACAATTTATTTTATTTTATTTATTTATGTATATCATCATCATCATCAGCCTATATACGTCCCACTGCTGGGCACAGGCCTCCTCTCATGTATGAGAGGGAACGGGCAATAGTCCCCACGCTGGCCCAGTGCGGATTGGGGACTTCACATACACCTTTGAATTTCTTCGCAGATGTATGCAGGTTTCCTCACGATGTTTTTCCTTCACCGAAAAGCTAACGGTAAATATGAAATCATATTCCGTACATAAGTTCCGAAAAACTCATTGGTACGAGCCGGGATTCGAACCCACGACCGCCGTTTGACAGCCGCATGCCTGAACCACTGGGCTACCGTAGCTTCCGCCGTATTTATGTATATATATTATATATTTAATTTATTTATTTAGATAGGGTTTACAATATAATGTTAACATTATGTACCACTATAGGAAACCCCGGTTCGATCGGTATCTAAGTTGCAAGTAATGTTTTTTTAACAGTTTTTTGAACTTGATTCTATCGTCTGTGATACTTAACAAGTCATGCAGTAATTCTTTAGGTAAGCTATTCAGGGTACATGGAATCAGGTAGTCCTGTACCGTAAGTATTTTTTTTGTTGCATGGTAGTAGGTATGTGGCATGTGAATTTATGGTGGCACAAGGTTTTATTCAAATCTGGCATCCGATTTCAATGTAAAAAGGTAACAAACAGAGACGTATGGATTACCGAACCCATGGTAGACATGCAAATGTTTCTGAATTTTCATGTAAAACATTATCAAATTAACGATTGTTATGAAACACTCCAGGTATGCTAGGATTAGTGCCTATTGATGAAGACGTGCATGTTTGCGGTATGTAGGTGAAGGAAGACACACGTCAATTCGCATTCATAAGAACGCGAACGTCATTAGAATTGTCGCGCGTCTGTAATTTGAAGTAATTTGCGTAATAACCACAACCCTTGCACACTTTGCGCGGGTACCTTTGTAAGCGAGACCCAATTATGTACATATTTCATAGGTTTTAAGAACTGGTAGAGTTGTCGCTTACCCAAGAAATTCAAGTTTATATGCGAAATATTTAACTGAACAATGTTATTGCCTATATTCATTTATACATAATTGTAGACCACATTTAGACCAATTTTAGTTCACATATCATTTTAGACTGGCATCTGCCCGCGATTTTTTGTTACGTTGATCATCAGTAGACTATTGCATCTCTTTTTTTTAGATCCGGTCAAGAATGTGTATGGATCTAAAAAAAGAAATGCAATAGTCTATTACAGATGATCAACTAAGTATAAGTATTTATATACCTAATGGAAAGAAATACTCGTACCTATTCATCGGGCTGTGCTTTTCTTAGATGATCTAACCGTGATGAAGTGGCTGTATAATGCCAAGCTAAATTGATTTAATAAAGGGCTCCACGTAGGTAGGTGATGCTTCACTCGACATTTTCTGATATAGCCTTTACGATAATGTGCTACTCATGACAAGGCATACTTAGATAGAATATGCCATACGTACCTACCCATCACCTTTAAATGCCAATTTAGTGTTCAAGGAGATGAAACTGTAATTGGATAATTGTTACTTATATGTAGATTACGTAATCACGCGTTAGTATATATAAATGACAAATATGCGAAATAAAATTGGGAATGGTACTATCTATATGTAGATATACCTATATCAATTGTGGTATTGGAAAAATTGCTCTTGCAAAATTCGAGCAATATTATGTTGTTATGTAGGTACCTTATTTTACGAAATGGAGGCTTATTATGTTTTTCGTTCGTATGGATGTATGTAGGTATACCTATGTATGTATATGGACAAAACATTTATATTTCGCGGGTAGTCTAAACGGCTTGATGTAGGTATTTTGACATACATATGACGTGTCGTGTGATTCCTCATAGTTGTGTGGGTGACGCTAAACTATTTGAAAAATTGAGTTAAGTTTTTTGAAAAACAGTGTTGGCGCTGGGGGGGCGAAGGGGGCATTCCGCCCCGGGTACCAAGCAACAATCTGAACGACAACTCACTCGATAGCCATTTAATCACTTGAAAGAGACATGGAAGTCAATCTTGACATGTATAATAAGTAGGTAGTAGATAGATTATTTTAGTAAAATAAAGCCTCGTATGTATTATGAGTGTTTAGTGTTTCATTTGGAGTAGGGGTCAGGGGTGCTCATCATACCCGCCCAGGGTGCCGGTGTACCCAGCGCCGCCACTTGACTGTTGAAAAATCTTTGAGCGCATGGCTTTGAGGGTATCACTTTGAGCGTTGAGTTGAGGTTGGAGCACCCCGGTCTCCTTTCACATGTAACCATGGCTAACGCTAAGGTCATCATCATATCAGCCGAAAGACCTCCACTGCTGGAAATGGGCCATCCCTCCCCCATATAGTGCCATAATGACCAGTCACCGCCACCCGTATCCAACGGACTCCCGCGCCCGCCAACGCTAGGTGAGGAGCTGTCTAATAGGTTACCTAGAACTCAGATGTTTTACAACTACCAATAGGCCAGTACCAACAACGTGTAGCCTTAACAACTGAATTACTCGCATCGTAGAGTTGAGTAACGAGCGAAGTGACATCAAATATGAAAATTATTTTTAATCGCGTCCAATTGCCGGGACGCTGTAACCGGCTAACCACGGGGCCGCCGCTAGCCGAGCGTTGCTTTAATTAAACGGTAGCTGACAACCGTTGTCAGACCACGGACGCACTAGCACAATACCACTTCCGAACTACCATAGGCTAGCGGCGATAACTGACTTTAAAATATGACACGTCTAACAATTCACAGCGATGTCCCAGCCCCACCTTCATCTCTGTCATTCGTATTTTGCCAGACATTAAACTCGTCGCAATTTCTTAATGGAGTAGGTACCAGCCTAGGTACAGACGGGTAAGGACCAAATTCTTGGCCTGTAGTTAGCCTAGTTAGACGGTAAATAGCCATACAAACTGAAGAAGTGAACAAACTTCCGTTGTGAGTGTTGTGACACAAAAATTAACCATATAATTGTTTGGTTAATTTTCGTGTCACAAAGGAAAACTTTCATATAAAGTTTAATTGCGTGAGTTACGCTGACCAAGAATTTGGTCCGTCCTTACCCAGATACTAATATTATAAATGCAAAAGTACCTATACACAATACAATACAATACAAATATTCTTTATTGCTCACCAGACATAGTAGACAGTAGAAAAATAGTGCGCCTAATACACCGTCTGTCCTTTCTGTTACCTTTTCACGATTAAACCGTTGAAACGATTGTGACTAGGGTTTGCAATTCGAATATTCGAATATTCATATTATTCGAATATTCGTCATAATATATTATTCGAATAATACAACACGAACTATTCGAATTATTCGAATATTATGTATACTATAAAAATTAATTACGGTTACACTTAATAAAACCTTAGGAATCTGTTTTTGCAGGTGAATGTTACACTAGATATATAAGGAATTGATATAAAACACAAATATGAAACCCCTTAATAAATTTTTTTCTTATCTGGAAGTACTCGTAATGATAATGGGAAAGTCGGCAACTCGACGTGTTAAAATTTAAATGCATATGCGAGAATCCCGGGACCCTTTTTCTATATGCTAAATAATTAGTATTACTTTAAGTTTATCATCTTCTTCTACCTAGCGTTAACCCAGCCTTTGCCAGGGTCTGCTTTCCTACTCGCTTTCCTCCACTTTGCACGATCCTGGGCGTCTTCTTTTGTGAGTCCGTTTTCGCTCATGTGACATGTCGGCCTTCACGACATCCAGCCATCGCTTCTTAGGTCTGCCGCGGGATCGAGGGCCGTCGAGAACTAGGCCAAGGCATTTGTTCCCTGCGTAGTCCGATGGCCTGCGAGAGACGTGACCGAACCAACGAAGGCGACATTCCTGGAGCTTATCCGCTACGTCACGAACTCCGAGGCTGCCACGGATGTACTCGTTACGAATGCGATCCGCACGCGTAACTCCGCACATCCACCGCAACATCTTCATTTCAGTAACGCGAAGCTCCTGAATGTGCCTTCCAAGAACTGGCCATGTCTCGCTGCCATATAACAGGACTGGTCGTATGACGCACATGTACACTAGCCCTTTGAGTCGAAGTGGTATTCTGCGATCGCCTGTGACCTCTCGCCATTTAGACCAAGCCGCGCTGATTCGGGCTCGGATGTCGTGATCAATGGTCCCGGACTCATGCAGTACTGATCCTAGGGTACTTGAATTTGCCATTTTTCGTGGCAAATTTGTCACCTATCTTAATAGGGATCCGTACTTCCGCAGCCATGTATTCGGTCTTTGCGACATTTGGTTTTAGACCGCCGTTCTCTAGCGAGCCCTTCCATTGGTTCACCTTTTATGCTCTATGCCTGTTTGCCCTCGTCTGTTAATGCGATGTGATCTGCATACATGAGCAGCCACGGCGGCGGATCTTGTATTTCCGATGTGACTGCGTCAAGCACCACACTAAACAGAAATGGCCTTAGGGCCGAGCCTTGGTGTACACCACTGTAGGGTTTTGTGTCGCCTACGGCGGCCCTCACTAGAGAAACCGAGTTGCGGTCCATATCTCGGATGATGTGAAATTTGATACCTATAATAGACAATACAATTTCAGTAATGTTAATTTGTATAATGGTCTTAAATGGACTACTTTTTTGAAATAATTTAATTTTATCATTGATATTACATGAGTTCAAATCGAAATTTTGTTTCTTTTTCTCAAATATTCATATTATTCGAAATATTCGAATAATGAAAATTTGACTATTCATATTATTCGAATACTAAAAACGGACGAATAATGCAAACCCTAATTGTGACGATATTTGATAGATATCGTTATTAAAGTACGAGTATGTTGTTTAAGTCCTGGGAAATTATCCGTGGTAAAAAATCCGGTAGAAGGAAACTCCAATGAGAGCAAAAAACAATAGGTATCACTTACTTACCTACTATGCTTGTGCTTTAAAGCAAACATTTCCTATAAACTAGTTCTATGCGAAGTTGCGGGACAGCTAGTACCTACCTATGCAAATTATTCTCTACTAAGTAGTTAACGTCAAACCGAGTAGCCTGACCTCACTCAATCGACTTGATAAAGCAGAAATGCCACGAATTGAGTTTCACCGTAATCCATGCATATTAGGGGAAGAACATTCGCCGATGTTGGTGAGTACCTACCTAAAGGCACGTCTAGAATGATAAACAGTAGGTGTCTTGTTTTGGCAAATATAAAAAAAACTTAGTATACTCTTGTTAAGCAACATGGTGGATGACATTTTACAAAGAATAAGTATTTCATGGACTAGGTAGCACCTAAACGGGCTGTTAGTACCTAAATATGGTGGCTGTGATACTGATGGCTCCATTGGCTCCATTATTACAAGCTTTGGTTTAACTTGACCTGTTTGTTTGTTGTGGGACATACTTGAAACTGAATTTGAAACTAGTTAAACTCAACCGATTGAAATTTTGGGTATGTACATACATACTTATACTTAGTTTGGATGACAATTCTGTATTATGATACCATTGAGCTGATATGATAAAGGATGCAGAAGGTGGCCATGGGAATTCAGTACTGGACTGGGCTTGGGCCAGTGCCTGACGAATGTGATTAACAAATTCATTAACTTCTACACACATATTTCTAAACCTAGCTAGGATAAAATGCTTATAGTGGTTATTGATAACTACCTACCCTAAACAAAGCTATAAGGGCACCGCGTTGCCATTACACACCCTCTAGTGCCTGTAAATTTAATAGCTACCGTAATATTTCAGCCCACTTACAGCAATTTCGCGCATTAAGCCACTATCGCGGCTGTAATTACGTACATACGGTTGAAACAATACGAAATAATAAAAGTGGATCGGGCGTAGGCCATTTGCAATTCCGTCAGCCGAGTTGCAAGCGGAGGTGCTTTTCCTTTCTGTTGCAGGTCCGCTGTGGAGGGCAGACAGAGAGGGCGGAGGGCGGCCTCCACGGTGTTCTGTGCGCCTGATACTTACTAAATGATTATTTTGATTACGTTTAATTTGCATACGACCGGAGTGTTCGCCCCCAGGGCAGCCGACGCCGTAACGACCCCGGTACTTTTCTGTAATGTTTTCGCCATTTTCAACAAAATTCCTCACAAATCGTATAATTTCAGGCTTTATCATGGTTATTACGAAGAAGCGCCCGTGGTCCTCGTACCATCATAATAGGCCGGTCGATGTTCAAATTCATGATAACTACGAGTAGGTAATCAACATAGAACCTGCCCCGGCAGGCTTAATAACCCTCGTCTTCAATTATTGGTAATATCAGACTCTTAAAGTTTGTAGGAAGCTGACTGACGAGTCAGGTAGTTTGATGGCCGCGAGATTATTCTTAAAGGACATCGGATTCTGGTTCTGAATTACAACTTATGAAGAAGTATCACCCAATAAGTACATGTTTACGCAGATACACCACCTAGGTTTACAGTTAAGTTAATGAGACCACATGAGAGGATTGTTTGGAATTTTATTAAATATAGGTAGGTATACTTATTAGGTATCTATCAGCCTGCAAATTACGCTGCAAAAACTTGTTACCTACATATGTAATCTTAGGACGATCTTAGGAAGTGCATCCCGGTGGCGTCCAGAAAACACGATTTTATAGTTGGCAAGTAAGTATAGGTATTATACCAGTATTCAAAATTACAACTGGCGCCTGCCGATTGAATCAACTTTTCGAATTTGGATCAGAACAAAGCCCGTTGCATTCTATAGGTGAATTACCTAATACCTAAATATTTAAGAACACTAACTTATATTATTCGGATAATCAAACATCAAGTTAGAATTTAGTCAGTCGTAGATTTTAGCTACTAGGTATACCTATTAGATTTTGTTTTTATTTTCTCTGTTTTTGTACACGGTATAAGTTTCCCTATCTCGTTCTACCTACCTTCCTCTCAATCACTCAAAGGTTAGCTGGAAGAGATCCCTTATAAGAATAAGTTCGCCTTTGTACTTTCATCTATTGTGTGGCATGTATATTCTTAAACCTGTTATTGTGCACAATAAAGTGCTTACATACATAGTATACATATATACATTATGCCCGTTTAGGTATACATATTGGGTTTCGTGAGTTTCGTGACTGTTTTGGTTCTTCGAACCGGACACATTCGCGTCGGTATAAACTGCGTAGCTACCGTGCAGCGCCTGCGCATTGGCGGCGCTCGGCCCAATCGGCGCTGGCCACGCCTCCGCGCGTTAATCTATGCTGCAGAGCCTAGAGGTTTGATGAAGATGGATCTTATACCTACTCTTATGTGCACTAGGTAACATTCCTTCCAAAGACTGGACGTTATTTCCTTTTAATTTCTTTGTAGATTTGTGAAATGCTTCGCGAGTGATTGATTATGTAGTAGCAGTAGTAATATGAGTTGCCTGCCAAGGATTGAGTATTTTATTTGAGTATCGATTAGGAAGATGTTTGCTGCTGTGGGTTCTTTGAGTAGGCTTCGCAATTTCCTTTCCATTGCTATCAAAGTTGCTGAATCGCTACTCCTCCCTATTTTAGATTATACTGACGTTTCCTATGTTGATCTCTCTGAGGAATAACTTAACAAGCTTGAGCGTATTCAAAACTTATGTATCCGGTTAATATTTGGAATACGCAAATACATATGACCACGTATCCAGTTTCATGTCTCAACTCAAGTGACTTCCTATCCGATCTAGACGTAACTCTCACATTTTCCCAACGCGACAACATTACCATCCTCACCACTTAGATGGTTGGCAGTCCTCAACTGTGCGCTTCTCCAGAAACTTCCTGCCTCGCACAGCTAATCTGTGGAATGGATTGTCGCCTGCGGTATTTCCGGACCGATACGATCTTCAAACCTTCAAGAAAAGAGCGTACACCCAGCTTAAAGGCCGGCAACGCACTCACAACACCTCTGGTGTTGAAGGTGTCCATGGGCGGCGGTAATCGCTTACCATCAGGTGATCCGTCTGCTCGTTTGCCTCCTATCACATAAAAAAAAAAATTCGACCTCGTAACTCCTCGCTACCTCAAGGAATGTTTTAAAGTTATTTCTTGTGCTCAGAAGTTGCCTCTCAGTGCTCCTCCATCAAACTCTACATTTTACAACAATTCTTTTACTTTCAGAGCTGTTCGGTTGTGGAATTCTTTGCCTATTGAAATTAAACGAGCTAAGTCTCGTCCCATTTCTAACACTAGGTGAAGGTGTATTAAGTACCTACCTACAATTTTTCTATAAACATATGTTTATTAAGGATGGCGAGGGGAATAGGGACGAAATCCGGGAATGACATTTACCCGATAATTTCTCAAAAACTACCAATTAGAAATTATATCGGGCTATTTAAAATAATAGTAGAATAGTTGGTTTAAGTAAGGGAAACACTGGAAGGGGTGCTAGATTGTCAAACTCTGAAGTTGGGTTTCGGTGACGGCATCGGCAGTTTTTTTGCTATGTAAAACTTTCTTAAGAGGGCGTTCAAAAATTCGTCAGGAATAAGCGACAATTACCGATTTTTGACGGTCTTAATCTAAGAAACGGAAAGATTTTTATAGATTCCGATTACTTATTTGCATAGCTCAACTCCTTTTATTGTGCGTAGCGGCCTCTGATTTAAGAAAAACTGAATATGTTGACCGAATATACCCGATTACCGACAGTAGTTTTCGGAAAAGAGCGCCGAGCCATAAGTTTGACCGCCTAATTCTCCATGATGTTACATGAGAACCTAGTTGTTTTTTTTTCTTTTCACTATTGTAATATGTCCGTATTGTGCGTAGCGGCCTCGAATTTTCCTTTTTTTTCACGTATGTATATGTAAATTGATCTCAATTACACCATATTTTGCAACAATATCGTACTGAAAACACGAGGATTTTCTCATTATTGTTGAATTATTAGTAAATTGAATCTTAAATAACATTAAAGTTCATACTTTTACCTACACAATACAGTAAAAAAAATACAACTTTTTCCAACATTTATATTTTTAAATAATCTTTCAAACATAGTATAAATTTACCGTCGCGCGCGATCTCTTGCCAGTACCGGCTTAGCCGTTGTCCGGGTTGGACCTGTACATCGTGTAATTGTGGCTATTCACGAAGGCTACCCCTCGACTAAAATATTATTTTGATCTCCGACTAGGCATAGTTGTTATCAACGTCGGGGTCAAACTATACTAGTGAGTCATTCGTGAGGCTAATCGAGACAACTTACGAATTGCATAACTGCCATGTCAATTATTTTACGAGTGATCGTGATACTTGGTGATTTTTTATAAGCTTTTATTAAGTTCACCTATCCGTTGCCTGTAATTCAATCTTTCAAGTTAAATTTGATCCATTTCCTGGTTTCCGATTGAGCTGAAATTTTGCATGCATGTATAAATTGGATGACAATGTATTATTATTATGACATAAAGCTGATCTGATGATGGAGCTGGAAGGTGGTCATAGGAACTACGTAATTAAATGACGCAACCCCATCGAGATTGGGCTCCATTAATTCGTCTTGACGAGTACTTGGTAACCAGGGTCTGATGATGGAGCTGGAAGGTGGTCATAGGAATTCCGTAATTAAACGACGCAACCCCATCGAGTTTGGGCTCGTTTAATTCCTCTTGACGAGTACTTGGTAACCAGGGTCTGATGATGGAGCTGGAAGTTGGTCATAGGAATTCTGTAATTAAACGACGCACGCAACCCCATCGAGTTTGGGCTCGTTTAATTCGTCTTGACGAGTACTCTGGTACTATATGGTAACCAAGGTCTGATGATGGAGCTGGAAGGTAGCCATAGGAACTCGTAATTAAATGACGCAACCCCATCGAGTTCGGGCTCCATTAATTCGTCTTGACGAGTACTTGGTAACCAGGGTCTGGTGATGGAGCTAGAAGGTGTTCATAAGAATTCTGTAATTAAACGACGCAATCCCATCGAGTTTGGGCTCGTTTAATTCGTCTTGACGAGTACTTTGGTACTTTATGGTAACCAAGGTCTGATGATGGAGCTGGAAGGTAGCCATAGGAACTCCGTAATTAAAAGACGCAACCCAATTTCATCAGTCCACTTTGTGGGGGGTCCGCTGCGCCATCTGGTACGTGGTCTCCGCTCGAGAACCTTTCCGCCCCAATAATAAATAATAAAACAATGAACGCAAGCAGCTTTATTAGACAAAACTAGTACGTAGTAGTAAAATACAGGATAGTTTTTATCCCGGGTCCACGCAGACCAAGTCGCGGGCGGAAGCTAGTTGTCTAATAAACCTGCTTGCGTTCATTGTTTTATTATTTATTATCAACTTAATACAAGGAACTAGACTAATTTTACATCACCCGGGCGTAAATTGGCAATAACAATCTCACTGGACAGCCAAAAGAAGACGTAAAATTGTGTATGGGGGTGAAAAAGTACGCTTCAGAAAACTCGCCTCGCCTTCGGCTCGGGCTGAATTGGCCATAAATGACATGTTTATTATTTAACGACGACAAATTGCATATTATTGGCAAGTTAATAAAATGTTTGACATTTTTTATAATGACATTTATCACGCTAAAGTATATCTTTCTCGAATTATGATGGCAAGAAAGATTATACTATACAGAATGAATTATAGAACATTTTATATGCTTTCAAATGACACCTCATACGAACCGATCAAAAAAATTGAACCTGAGATTTGAACAAGAATCGATGACCGTCGGCCACCATCTTTGTGACGTCACAGCTATGTCCGTCCCCCTCTCCCTCAACTTAAACCTGTAGATAACAAGGAACACATCCATACCAGTTTTAGGTATATAGAAGACGTGTCCACGATTTTTATCAATATTGGCCAATTTCCGCCGTACTATAGGTATCGGATTTCATTGCTTTGATTTAAGTTTAAGTATCCCTTGGAAGGATAAGAAGACGAATGAGGAGGTGCTTGAGAGAGTGAAAGAGAAAAGAACGTTGTTGAAGACCATTGAGAACAGGAGAGGCAGGATGTTGGGCCACTTGTTACGACACGATGATTTTATGAAAACCATAGTAGAAGGGAAGATAGAGGGAAAGAGGAAGAGAGGGAGACCAAGAAGATCTTTTATGGACCAAATAAAAGAAAAAGTAAACGGCGCGTCGTATCAAGAGGTCAAAACAATAGCTGAGAACAGAGAGGAATGGAAATTGCTCCACCGACAAGATTTTGAATCTTAAATATAATGAATGATGATCCCTTGATATCACAATTAATATATCAATGCATTAACAGTGTGCACAGCGGAAATAAATCAAAAAGAATAACTATAATGTAATTCATCATCATCCTCTTAGCGTTATTTCCGGTTGTGCCGTAAAGGGAGCTCTATTATGTAATAACACTCCTCTTATTATTATTTAATTACAGACAGAAAGAAAAAGAGGCGAAAATTCAATCAAACCAAGAGGCATTTGCATTAGAAGATACGGTAAAAATATTCACAACTAGCTTTTGCCCGCGACTTCATCCACGTGGATGTCGTTTATATCGTATCTCTATAATATACAAACTTCCGCCCCCCATTTCACCACCTCAGGGGATGATTTTCGAGATAAAAACGGCAGTCAGTATCTCTATACTAAATTTAATCACAGTCGGTTCAGAGGTTCAAGTGTAAAAAGGTACCAGACAGAGTTACTTTCGCATTTATTATATTATGGATTGCCTCATTTAATTTAATGTTTCATTTTGTTTGATGTAATGTAATTTACTTTACCTATTTTAGGCACCGAGCAGTACCACACATTCGTCTTCAGAAATATGTTCCACTAGCAGAACCATTGAATCACTTGATAAGGTATAAAATAAGTTCACTATTTAAGATACACATTAGATGTTTCTCGGACATTTAATGTGTTATTTCTAACATACTTTTGGATTATTTATTAAAATTGGTTTAAACACTCGAAATTGCCACAAATTCGTATGATATGATACTGATTCAACTAAGTATCACTTTTACCACCTCCTAAAATTATAATATGTAATAATTTCAGACGTCCAGCCAAGACGTCCCAACAGTATCTAAGAACAATGAAGCAATTTTACATGAAAAATCACCGAACGAAACAGTGTTGGAGGAAGAAGGAGAGGCTGAGATATCATTGACAATAGAAGGAGGCATCGAAAATAGCACTGTGAGTATTTAGTGTTAAAATAATAAATAAACTGTTGTCAATAATAATCTTTTTAACGTTTTATCTTAGAAACATACAAAAGCAAAATAGGAAAAAAGGAAAAGGAAAGGAAGAAAAGAAGATCTCTTAAAGGGACAAGTTCGCTTTTGTACATACAAAGCACTAACGTACGTAAGTTTTATTTTGACCATTCAATTGTTTCAGATACAAAATTACGTCGTTGAGGGGCGGAGAGTAATTGACTTTGAATACTTTATGAAGCAGTTAATTTCTATTGAGAAACATGGCGAGAAATTTGGTTGTACATTGAGCAGTCTGAAATTAGTTAAAGAAAAACAAACCGGACTGATATCATCTTTTTTTTATAAATGTTGTATGTGTCGTTCCAGTTTTTAGTTAAACACGTGCGATGATGATACTCTGAAATTAGATGTGAATGCTGGAGCTGTATCAGGAGCCATTATGACTGGGATCGGTTGGTCAAATCTCAACGAGCTCAATGCTGCAATGGATTTACCAACTATGTCATTTCCATTATACAGCTCTAGTCATGATGATGTCGTAGAAATATGGCGTATAACTGCAGAGGAAACGATGCAGAAAGCTGCTGAAGAAGAACGAGATGCTGCAATAGCACGTGACGATGTCAATGATGCAGGAATAGCAATGATCCCAGTAGTAGCAGATGCATGTTGGAGTAAACGGTCGTATAAAACGAATTATTCAGCTCTATCTGGTGTTGCAGCAATCGTTGGCGAACATACCGGAAAAGTTTTACATATTGGGGTACGCAACAGGTATTGCATTATATGCGCTCGTGCTCTAAAGAAAAACTTTCCTCCACGTGAACATAAGTGCACAAAAAATCATCACGGATCTGCTACTAGTATGGAACAGACAGTACTGGTGGAAGGTTTCAAATGCTCGATACAAGAAAAGAATCTTATATACAATACATTAATTGCTGATGGTGATTCTAGTACTTATAAGAGCATTCTTGAGAGTAGGCCATATCCCGATGTACCCATACAAAAAATAGAGTGTACTAATCATTTGTTGCGCAATTACAATGGGAAAAACTTGCAACTGCAAAAAGATACCACGATTCCTTTGAAAGAACGCAAACTTTTAACCGTAGATCGCTTAACTAGGCTCCGTACAGCTATCCGCTCAGCCAGCAAATATAGATCAACAGAAAATAATTCCACCGAGATAAAAATAAAAAAATTACAAAAGGATATAATTAATAGTACACTCCATATTTTTGGGGATCACGCAGAGTGTGATGATTATTACTGTACGTCAGAAAGAAAAGCAGAACAAAATTTAGTTCCTCACGTACCAACTTTGATGTTGAAGTTACGAAGAAATGCATCACAGCTGGCATTCAACTCCCGAAGTCTGCTGTATAATTTTACGAACAACCGAGCTGAGCAATTCAATAGCATGGTGGCTAAAGTAGTGGGCGGCAAGAGGGTAAATTATTCCTTAAAAGACTCGTATAAAGCTCGCTGCTATGCAGCAGTTGTAGCTTTCAATACCGGCAAACCTCACTACACGTTGTACAAAACAATGTGGAACAAAAGTCCAGGAAAATCTTTAAAAAGATTAGAACAAAAGCGTCATGCTATAAATATACTGCGAACAGAAAAACCAAAACTTTGCAGAAAAAAAATTTTCGGCAAAACTGACGGCTAGTATGGTCAAGAATGTCAGCGCCCCGACATGGACGAAAAAGACTTTGACCATGCCAAAGAACTTTTTTTGAACCACCTCAAACAGCAGGCTTTGAATCGCTTCGAAATTG
This sequence comes from Epinotia demarniana, assembly GCA_945867215.1. Classification (NCBI taxonomy): domain Eukaryota; kingdom Metazoa; phylum Arthropoda; class Insecta; order Lepidoptera; family Tortricidae; genus Epinotia; species Epinotia demarniana. The sequence continues at coordinate 19,055,448 of OX244266.1, read as the reverse complement.
AACGCAGCACTATTTTGCAAGCGGAAAGTGCATTATGGGTAGAACTTCGCCGATGCATTCTAACAGCATCAATGTTCAGCGAAATCTGCAAGAGGCGTGCTAACCTAAATTCAGCGCCGCTGGTTAAAGCTATATTATATAGCTATAACCTAAGTCACGTTCCTTCCATAAAACATGGGAAAGAAAATGAAGAGAAGGCTCTGGAACAACTACAGACGCAAGAAGACATATACATTGAAAAATGTGGGTTGTTTATCGACGAAAAATACTGTTTTCTAGGTGCTTCTCCAGACGGTATTTGCCAAGAAGGACTAGTAGAAATAAAATGCCCTTATTCCGCATTTGGTATCGACCCGAACGTAGCAATCGAAACAAAAAAAATTAAATGCTTTAAAAGAAATGAGTGTGGGGATCTCGCCATGGACCTCAAACATGATTGGTATTACCAGATTCAGGGCCAGCTTCATATTGCAAACAAGCCTGTTTGTATATTTGCAACATGGACTGGTCCTGAATTTCCAATGAAAGTGGTCGGAGTGCCCAAAGACGACAACTTCTGGGAACAAAATATGCTGTCTAAATTGACTCGGTTTTACAATAATTGTATCCTTCCAGAAATAATTGATCCTAGAAAATCGAGATCCATGCCACTAAGAGAAATCAAATTATAATAGTGTTTCCCAAAAAGTTTGACGAGATATTTATTTTGTAAAACGCTGACGTAACATTATCGTCAATACATCAACATCAAGATTGTTACGAAATAATAAAAGATTTTTGTTTTAAACTAATAAAGCCGTTTTTGTCTATTCCTCGATTTAAAACCACTTGCAAACACTCCATTTTCATTCAGCATATAATTATAACGAGTCGTCTGAAAAATAGTTGGCGACTTTCTTGATTCGGATATCTGCTTCAGAATTTCTGCACTTAGGCACATTATAAAGCACCTACACTACCTACTTTACTACTTGAGATTAAATTTAGAATCGAACTTTTGACTAAAACTAAGTTAAACCTGTTTAGGTATCTGATTTCAAGCTACCACTCGAAATATCAGAAAAATATTAAACGTTACCTAACGTTGAGTAAGTATTTAATAATAACTTTTGAATTGAGCTATTGCATGAACATATCCATAAATTCAAGAAATTGACACATAATCTCGTGCAACCACAAAGTGACATATTAGGCTTATAGTATAACATATATAAACTATGGAACGAAATTATATATAACGAAATTATGCTATATGTATATATATAAGCCTAATATGTCACTTTGTGGTTGCACTATATGTTTAAGACTCAGATAACATGCAAACTGTACAATATTCGTTACACAAAATATTATACCTGCTAAATTTACGTATTCTTATTACTGACAACTTTAAAAACGCAACGAATATAAAATATGTGAACAAAAAGCAAATACTTACTTTGTTTAAGTTAGGGCACCCGGTTAGCGAAGTAATACTTACCATCTTTTAGTGCAAGTATTAATATCGGTCGCGCATTCGCTCCAACGGTGCGCTATACAGCTACAGTAAGCTTGTGTGCGTGCTAGTAGTATTTACACACACACTACGCACTACGCGTCTCAAAATACCGAATCCTGAGCGAGCGCTTTTTTCAATAGCACTCTTAAGAGGCCGCAGTAAGCTCGGCCGAATTTCACCTTCCCATACAAACGTAGTTACGCTCTCATTTTAAAACTACGTTTTGGATTGTGACGAAACTTTGCATATACAATGACATGAGGTATATCTATGTCTGTTATTAGTTTATATGGTCACGAGTCGTCAACACGGTGCATTCTTAAATTAACCGGGTTGTACAGAATGTACAGCTTTTTTTTTAATCCTCGGCATATGGATTCTTACTCGACTAAACAAATTAAATCCTTTTTGTTAATTAACTGCCTATATTTTTGTATATGATATAAAAACGTTTAATTTAGTAAAAGTATTCACTTTTGATAACATTTTACATGAATATTATAGATAACATTTAAAAACGAAAATATTATTTTATTTTGTATTGGCTGTTAGAGATTTCTGTGCCCACACTGCGCAAACTTCACAAAAAAAAAGTGTTGCGCGCGATTATAGGTTATTCCACAAATATTTTTAAAATCATTAAAATTTGTTTATGCGTGTTTGGTTATTATCAAAAATGTTGACTCGTGGTGACTAGAAAAGTGATAAATAGAATGGACGCCACTGGAAATTCTTGGCGATGTGCAATTGTGAGTAAAAAAAGAACCTGTAGTCATCTTAATGATTTACTTAATATAAAGAAAATAATTAGGCAGGCCTGTAACAATTATTCATTCATACATTTATTCATCCGCGCTTTCGTGTACTATTTTAATAAGAAAATTCACCAAATATTGTATTTATATTTTTGTCATTGCATTGTCAAAATTCTTTTGCTAGAAATCATAGATAACATTATACACATACGATGTACTAAAAATGTTTAAACTGCACCAAGAAGGCAGCGTGGCGGACTGCAACCGTCTTACAAATTATGAGGTAGAAGGAGACGTAGTAAATTACTTAGTAAATTACTATCTCGCTCTATTTTATAGCTTCCAGAGCTAATAAACGGAATATATTATTGTCCTACATACAGTACGTCGCGACATACTCTCGATTTTTCTCGCACCTCTTGTTCTAAGTGTTCTAATTAGAAAGAGACGGATAGTGCGAGAAAATTCTAGTGAGCTCGCGCGCCGTCGCATGATAGCCGTGCTGGAAGTTTTTTGTTGGTTTAAGAGTAGATATTATGTAGTTTTATTTTATTTATTGGGTAATTTAGAGTAGGTATTGTAGCATAATATGATGTGTTGAAGTTTAGCTATTGCTATGTAGTATTCATTCATATAAAGTAGAATGAATGAGAATTTAATAATGAATATATTGGTAGTGGTGGTTGTTACGAGACCTGTGCTAGTGGACCTCATGCTGGACTTCGACGATGTGTGAGGGATCTTGGAGGTGGTTAGTGATGGAGCCATGGCATTTGGGTTTTTTAGAATCGTCTTCGAGAGCAATTAGGACTAGTGTTACGAGATGGACTCGCATCATCACATCACATCAACCACATAATTTTATCACATTGAATAAATATATGTTCTTTTTTATGACATTGTTTTTATTTGTCTTCCTTACCAAGCTATACCAATCTTAAAATAGCATATATAAGGTGCCATCGAATTAGGTACCAATATTTTAAGAGGTGTTACATTACGTCAAAACAATTAACTTTAAGTAGAAATTAAGATAACTTTTTATATGATATTTTTGTTTTAATTTTCAGAACAAAATAAATAATTTAAAATTTCGTTCAAAAATAACCATCCTGTGTATTTAACTGACAAGGTGTTGAACACTTGCTGTCAAGTGAACATCGCTGTGTGTGACACACACGTCAATGATTCGCGGTAAAATTGTTAACTACCTCATTAACAGGGTGTTTTTACGCAGTAATGTTGTTTCCTTATTTATCTTCAAAAATTAACACAATCTATTAAATATTTCTTATATAAATAGACTCCTAGAGACGAGTAGGTACTATCAACTTTAAAAGTATTGGTACCTAATTCAAATGCACCTTATATAAACCTAGCTAGCACATTCGCGTTAATGACGAATAAACATCGCATTCGTCCTTTCCTAGTAAGTATATAAATACGAACGGAACGAAGGCTTGAGCGGGCCATAAGTTAGTGATAGTACGTCATTTCGTTAGTTTTGTTTCTGACGCTTATAATAAGCCACTCAAATATTTTTTGTTTAAATTATACATTTGTAAAAATACTCTATCATTAAAGCTTTCCAAAAAACCAAATATAAAAATTTTAACGACTAAAGTAAACGAATATCAACACAACGCTCCAAACTGTGAGTCGGAAGTCCATTTCCAAAAAAACTTTTAACACTGCTTTGTCGAGTTCCTTAACAATGGATTTAATAAGAAATAAATGTATATTTTGGTAAAGGTGTCCCTTAAAATTGCAATAAATGGACTCACGAACTAACGGTAATTATATTTTTCGTCTGGCTCCTATTTCGTGTTACTACCGAATCAAGGACTTTTTATATACATCCTTATATCTTTTGTATTTAAATAATACTTAAGAAATTGTAAATGTTAATTTAAAAAAACATAAATTGTATTTAATGACGTTTTCATTGAGCTAAATTCGGTATATGTTTTATTCACTTGAATTCTCGTAAAACGAGGTCGAACCTGACCTAAATTTACAATTTTATGGTGAATTTGCATACTTACTTGCAGCATAATTTTGTTTATTGCTCGATTTCTGTTATGTATTTTTATGTTTATTTAGTTCATATAGGGTAGTTAATGGTTATTGAATATAATTTAAAGGTGATCTACATTATTGATTGCGGGAATATCCAAGAACTAGTAACACGAAACAAGGGACTACTACTTTTAATACTTTTCCCCAAGTTCGTGACAGAGAAATCTATAGTGGTAGGCAGATACACAGATCAATCTTAGTAGGAGATAAGGTATGGGAAATGTGTAGGTACCCTCGTCTGTTAATTGAAATTCTTCTTGAAGAGGTAAAATTTACATTGATATAATGTAATAATGTTGCCTGGGTAAATCCCGGGAACCTTGTTATATTCGCGGGATTATTTTTGTTAAATGAAAGTTTACTTTGTACCCTATTAAAAAGTACAGGATTCCTCTTTCAAAAATTTGTCTCATACAACATTGTCTAGATTTTAATCTTAGGTTGCCTAATCAATCGTAGATAATCAATTTATATAACTATGTAACTAGGTGGATATGTTATAAGGAATATTGTCGAAAATTATTGAAGACGTTTTTATTATCTTTAACATTGGATATCCCGGGACTTGCTAGTCCCGGGACTTTCTTTATTCTTAAGGGGTTTTTTAATGAAGTGCAAGGTATCTTTATACCTTATTGAACAGAATAGCGTTTACAGATACATGTCACGTCCGAAAGGTTGCCTAGATATTTATCTAACGTTATTAACCAGTTTTGGTTAATATAGATAAGGTAACATCTATGTGAGACACACTTTCGAAAAGGTGACCTTGTACTAAACAAGTTATTTAACCTTACATTTCATTAAAAAAACCTGGAAAAAAGAACAAAAGTCCCGGGATATTAAATACCGAGTTTTATCTGGATAAAAGGGGTCTGGACCCCCTATTGGATTTTGCCAATAATCATGTTAATTACCTCTTCAATAATCTTGTTCAATATCAAATAACAAATGATTGTTCACAAACGAAACGTTTCTCTTACTACCTGGCACTCGAAAACTTTATGCCGAAACAGGGGCCAAGAACGCACAAACTTAGGACCAGAGCCAAATTTTATCACGAACTGCGGTTCAAATTCGAGGTCTACAAATAAATGATAAAAAAATAGTTATTAAAACTGAAACTATACAATTCTTGCATTAAATAATAGCCAAGATATCAATGTTCATCACAAAAAAATATTCAAAGCGATATCATGTTCAGTATTGTCTTAAAAAAATACGAATTCGTTACGAGCGTTTCGGTGTCCGTCGGTCGTGGTCGTGGAATGGAGATGTGTTCGTTCTCGACGCGGTCGGAAAGCGGCATCGTGTAGCTAGCCATGCTCGGCGGAATGATATGTCGGTCGCCGCGACGAAGCCTGACAACTCGGCACCGGCCGCTGACAAGGGTGCGCAAGAGAAGCAGCCGGTTAAGAGGTCGAGGCGAGCTCAGAAACAGTGAACAGTTTGTGCGATTTCAGATAGTTTTTATTCATTTTATGTCTTTTGATTCATTCTGGTACGTTGCTCCTTTTTAATTTAGTCGTGTAATACCATTTATGTGTACCCGTAATTTCACTATACACGGAATACCGTGTTTTTAACATATTTTTTTTCCTTGCATTGATACATTTGTATTGCCCATTACCGACAGTTTTTTGACAATGACATGTCATAGACATGATATTGACATTGGCAGATGGAGCAGCTGTCAGGTAATAATGTTGCCATGTTTTAAGCTGCGTTTTGTTTATGTTCGTTTAAATTGAAATCGTTGTTATTTTATGTTTAATAATCTTTAATTTTTCATTCTGCTGGTGGGTGGTGTTCCCTTCGTTGTTTTAAATTAGCGTTTTTAGTTTATTTGTATTTAAGTTTTAACATATTTATTTTATATAGTATTTTATTATTTTACAATGTCACAGTACAGTCATAGCATGTCGTTCTCCTCTAGTGAATTAAGTGAAGATAGTTTCCATAGTTTACCTCCTTCTCTCCACGATTTTCTAAGTGCACAATTCAAGGATGCTCCGAAAATTTTTAATATGGTTCGCATTAACGCTCAAAGCATACCCGCACATTTTAACGATCTCTTAGTGTCTTTTGACTTGCATAGTATTCATGCTATTCTCGTATCAGAATCCTGGTTAAAGCCTTGCCACCCGTCTACTTCTTATTCTCTGCCAGGATTTATTTTGATTCGGAACGATCGCTCCCCAAGAGGTGGCGGTGGAGTTGCCATTTATCTGCGATCACATATCCCTTTCTCTATAGTCAGCATGTCAGCACAATCTCCTTCTTCAGACGCCGCAGAATACTTACTTCTAGATATTACCATTTCTCATTCTAAATTTCTTCTCGGTGTATTTTACTCACCTTCCGTCCATGTCAATTATTTCGCCTCTTTTGAAAAACTCCTCGAAGACCTTATGCCATCTTTCAATCACCATGTGATCATGGGTGATTTCAATACGTGCCTTCTCAAGAATGACAATCGGTCAAGATGTCTAAAATCAATTGTTTCTGCGTGCAATATGAGTATCTTGCCTTCTCAATCAACACACCACTTTCCGAACTGTTCTCCTTCTTTGCTAGATATCACCCTAACCTCTTCTGTATCTCATATTGCCAAACATGGTCAGTAGTCTGCGGATGCGTTCTCATATCACGATTTACTGTACCTATCTTATAAAGTTCGCCCTCCTAAACTTAAGCCCAGATTATTATTTCAGCGCAATTTTGGTGGGATGGACGTGGATAAACTGCGTGATGACGCAATTAAAGTCGATTGGAGCGTCATTTCTGGAGCTGATACTGTTGATGAACAAGTCAATATTTTCAATTCCTTTCTCACTCAACTCTATGATGTGCACGCTCCAGTTCGTCCAGTCAAGGTCAAACATCTTCCTGCTCCTTGGCTAACTAAGGAAATCAAGTCGCTCATTGAAAGAAAAAATCTTGCCAAAGCCAAGTACAAACATGACGCGTCAGATACGAACAAAGCCCGATTTCACAAGTTGCGCAATCGGTGCAGCACTGTTTGTCGTGACGCTCAAAGGCATCACATTCATAAGTCTGTTGAGAATGGTGACCCTGCTAAAGTATGGAAATTTCTCAAGTCTCTTGGAGTTGGAAAATCTCAACATAATTCTTGTTCCAATAACGTCGATATTGATCTTCTGAATCAGCATTTTGCCTCCTCTACAATCTTTAGTAGTCCTGCTAAGTCCAGGACCCTTGATTCTCTGTCATCTCTTCCAACTCCAGATTCAACTCCTTTTTTTCTTAATCGTTTCACCGACAGTGATGTTAAAAAGAACATATTATCCATTACCTCAAATGCCGTTGGTGTCGATAGCATAAGCCGTAACATGATCCTTCCCCTCCTTGACCTCCTTACTCCTATAATTACCAGCATCCTCAATGCCTCTATTACGTCAAGTATATTTCCTTCAACATGGAAGGATGCTGATGTTATTCCTCTACCAAAGAAGTCCAATCCTTCCACTTTCTCAGAGTATCGACCTATTTCCATTCTTCCTTTCCTTTCTAAAGTCCTTGAACGCCTAGTTTTCCAGCAACTTACATCTTTCCTAAATAGAAATGATCTCCTTAATCCTTTTCAGTCTGGCTTCCGCTCTGGTCATAGTACGGCTTCTGCTCTCGTTAAAATTACGGATGACATACGATCAGGTATGAATGATCGGAAGTTGACAGTGTTGACGTTGCTTGACTTTAGTAACGCGTTCAACACTGTTGATTTTGATCTCATGTTGGCGATACTGCGTTCTTATAATATATCTCCTGCGGTAATTGATTGGTTTCATAGCTATTTAACTGGTCGTCGGCAGCGTATAAAGGATACACCTCGCTCCGCATGGTGTAGCACTTTAGCCGGCGTTCCGCAGGGCGGCGTGTTATTTCCACTTTTATTTTCCGTTTTCATAAATTCCATTACTCGTAATCTATCATCATCATACCACCTTTATGCCGATGACCTTCAAATTTATTCCCAGGCTCAGGTCAGCGATCTGCCATTAGTCATCTCAGCTACGAATTCCGACCTAGTACGCATTTCAGATTGGAGTAGTAGTTATGGTCTCAATGTTAACCCAGCAAAGACCCAGGCTATCATCATTGGTAGTGCTAAGATGATTTCTGAAGTTGACTATGCTAATCTCCCACCGATTTTGTTTGATGGCGTTTTGATCCCGTACTCTTTTGGCGTTATCTTGGACCGCACTCTTTCGTGGGTGCCACAGATGAATGAGGTTAGCAGGAAGATGTTTGCAGCTGTGGGTTCTTTGAGAAGGCTTTTCGTAATTTCCTTCCCATTGCTACCAAAGTTGCGCTTGCTCAATCGCTTCTCCTCCCTATTTTGGATTATGCTGACGTGTCCTATATTGATCTCTCTGAGGAGCAACTTAACAAGCTTGAGCGTATTCAAAACTTATGTATCAGGTTCATATTTGGGTTACGCAAATATGACCACGTATCCAGTTTCCGTTCTCAACTCAAGTGGCTTCCTATCCGATTCAGACGTAACTCTCACATTCTCGCCCACCTTTATGGAATTCTTTTTAACCCTGCAACCCCCCGCTACCTAAAGGAACGCTTTCAAATCAAATCAAATCAAATGTTTATTCCGTAAGTAGGCCACATGGGCTCTTTCACAAGTCAACAATAAGCATGAATATAACATAACAATTCTTAATGAGCAACAGCCTTACAAACATGGGCACATGCGCACCGGGAGATGTATAGTCTCCAATGACAGATTAATACAACTTATGACAATTAAATGGGTGCCTGTCGTATCGCATAATGTTGATCGTCCTAAATTTTTTTGGCCGAGAATGTTTGGCATAATGTTGAGTGGCATACTACTTATTTAGCCTATTCATTTTTGCGCATACACATTTAAAAGTCCTAAAGTATGTTTATCCTAATATTGATTACTCGAACATCGAATTACCTAAAAAGTAATAGTCCTAATTTTCATTGTCATAGTAATTATTTTGCCTATTGTTAAACGTGCTAAAATTAAACCACCTATACTATTTTTTTTCCTAAATTTTATACTATTTCTACACTCTGAGCAGACCCGACCTACATCTAGATAAATAAAATAGGTTCGTTAGTTGCCTTTTGCCCCTCAGAGCAGAAATAGGGGCCCCGCGAAGCGGGGCTCCTTCGACATGAGGGCTGGTCATAAGTAATTCAAGTATTAGGCTATTCTCAGCAGAGCCAACCTTCATTTAGATAAATTAGATAGGTTCGTTAGTTGCCTTTTGTCCCTCAGAAATAGGGGCCCCGCAAAGCGGGGCTCCGTCGACATGAGGGCGGGTCATATGTTATTCAAGTAATAGGCAATTCTAATAGATATGTATGCGTAACAAAATGTATGCACAACATTTTTAGTACATTAAATATTAGTAACATCAAAGTTATGCACATCAATCATTCTAAAAAAAAAACCTTCGACACAATAAACATTCGGAAAATAAATATTTAGGACAATCGATATTAGGAACAACAATTTCGGCAAATAAAAAATATGCACAACAATGTTTATGCAATTCGATATTCGGCACAAAGTTGGTATGCGACAAAATATTAGGATCAACAATTTTATGCCACCCGATATAGACCCCAATTAAATATAACTAATACAGAGATGTAAAGAGTCTCTATTGTCACACATTAAAATATTAGGTACAGATATGTCAAAGTAAAATTAAAAAGAAAGAAATTTTAAATTTCTTTCTTCTGCAAGGTGTGCACAGATGTTGCTTCTGAGGGTTCCTCAATCAAACTCTAAATTTTACAACAATTCTTTTACTTTTCGAGCTGTTCGATTGTGGAATTCTTTGCCTAGTGAGATTAAACGTGCTAAGTCTCTTCCCATTTTTAAAACTCGTCTTAAGGATTACTATTTATCTCTTCCGTAACTAGTCATTCCTACTTGGTGTGTGCTGTTTGTTTTCGGCTGTAAGTGATACTGTTTCTATGACATTTAGTTATTGTATGTGTATGTAGGTTTATATATATATGTATTTATGTAAGTGTATAGTCTTTCTTATAGTTAAGTTGTTCTTATTTTCTGTTTTCACCTACTCAAATCTTATCTTTTCTTTCATCGTCTCCACCACCCAAAGGTTGTCTGGAAGAGATCGCTTTTTAGCGTTGTCTACCATTGTTTATGTTTAACTTACCTCTTTTTTATTTTACTATGTCTGGTGAGCAAAAAAGAATATTTGTATTGTATTGAATTCACAAGAGGCTTAACCTGCCGAAACAGTGGACTTTTACCTTTTTTGTCCAACATAAACACGATAATGCAGTAGATGTTTTAAAATGCCTAGAAATAACTATTTTTAACCGACGAAAAAAACGGAGGAGGTTCTCAAGTCAACGCGTATATTTTTTTTTTAATGTATGATCACGCATAACTTTTTACAGAGTAGTCCGATTTTGATAATTCTTTTTTTATTAGAAAGGGTATACCTGGAAGTTGGTCCCATATAAATTTTAAATAAAAATTTCAACCCTAAGGGTAGGAAAACAGGGGATGATTGTTTGTTCACTTACTGATTGATATGTATGACCACGCATGTGTGTGTGTGTGTATATATATGTGTGTGTGTGTGTGTGTGTGTGTGTGTGTGTGTGTGTGTGTGTGTGTGTGTGTGTGTGTGTGTGTGTGTGTGTGTGTGTGTGTGTGTGTGTGTGTGTGTGTGTGTGTGTGTGTGTGTGTGTGTGTGTGTGTGTGTGTGTGTGTGTGTGTGTGTGTGTGTATGTGTGTGTTGAATGAGCTTTACACCTGTCAGTCTCTGCATTTCTGCTAAAGCTCGTTTAGTCGTCTGAGGTTTGTGTAATACCTTATTCGGCTCTAGGTCAGATAAAGCAATACCATCAAGTGTATTTACTCTACTCAGCGCCACATATGCCTGCCGCGGCTTCTGGCAACAATCACTGGATATTTTTGCACCAATTTTAGTCGTTCAGGGAATGGTATGCTGTCTCTATCATTTACATTGCGGCCATCCGCAATGAGTAAAGCTTTTATCATATCCGGCCAATTTAGATCATTGCACGAAAAGGTCATAAACCAGGTAGGAGGCCCTAGACTTCTTACCATAGCAATCAACTCCGAACAGCATCGTCTCCAGTAAGAAGCAGACCCTCGCACATTTCTCATTATCGAAAATCGGTTGAAATTTGAGGTCTGGTTGTGGCATGCTAAGCCGAAAGCAGGACCAGTGTTTAATGAAATGCGAGAAAGCAAAAAGATCTTTAGATCTCGTTTAAAGTGGTGTCAGAAGAACGAAGAACAAATTCGCGCGGCGCGCGGTCGCGCGGTCGATGCGAAAGTACACGCACGCACGCATCATAACTCTGGTGCCCGATTACGGTGTTTAAACAATATGGCGAAATGTGTTAAGTGCTCAAAAATTGTTACAAAAAAAATTCCCGGCATCCAATGCAGTAAATGCAGTAAGTGGCTACACGGTGTTTGTGCGGCAATATCAACCGAACAACTGAGTGCACTTTCCTCAACTGATTCCGTGGACTGGAAATGCAAAACATGCGCGGGTAGTGCTAGACCCAAACGCCTATCGTGCATCGTTCCCGACCCGGATGAAGAAGATAATACCGACGCCGATACGGAAACCTTGACCACCAACACAATCATACAAAACATATCTAGAGATCTACGTCGCGAGGTGCGCGAGATAATACGCGAGGAACTACAAACCACCCTCCAATTCTATTCCGACAAGATAGATGATTATGAAAAAAAAATTACGTCGTTTGAAACGACCACAAAAATGCTAGAAAATACCTGCAGAGACCTGCAAAACAAATATAAAAACATGGAATTGAAATACCACGCCATAGAACAAAAAAATAATTCCATGGAACAAAATCAGTTAGCTAATAGTGTAGAAATCTGTGGTATCGAAGAAACCGAAAACGAGGACGTCCTCAAAATCGCTAGTGAGATAGCCTCGAAAATAAAATGCAGCCCAATTGACATAACCGCGAGCCTCTGACGCCCTACAACTCGTATTTGTTATGGACGGCCAAAACGGAGTTGAAAAATACTAACTTATGCAAATATGTATGGCCAAAAGATGGACAAATATTGGCTAGGAAGGCAGAAAAAGAAAAAACCTACAATATTCGTTCAGTGGAGGACATCCAGAAACTGAAACTACTACTACGAGTTAGCAATGGCCAGCCCCCCCACGAGGCCTAATAGTGGCATACCTACATACCGCCAAGAACCTACTAGAATATTCTTAAAACATAACCAATGGCTAACTCCGACATAATAACACACATACAGGAAGGAAACTACGAACAATGGAACGACTTCCTAAGTATACCTAACTCTAACTGGAAAAACAATCTTATCATATTTCATGTTAATATACGATCCTTAATCAAGAATTTCGCTCAACTGGAATTGATTGCGTACAACAGTAGGCATTTAATTCACTTAATAGCTATCACAGAGGCTAACATTTCGGACCATAACAAACAGCTGTTCGAACTAAACAATTATGACATGTACACGGAGCTGCGAAGAAAAAGGAGAGGAGGCGGCGTAATTCTATACGTTCATCAAAGTGTCAAATTCGCCAGGAACACTATTCAAACGTTAAACTTCGAATGCATAACAGGAGAACTAGAATTTAACGGCACGAATCTGAACCTTACTGCCATCTACAGACCGCCGCAAACTAATCGCACCTTATTTACACAGGAGTTATCACGTTTGTTATCACAATACCCATCGATGAGTACGTGCGTGGCACTGGGTGATATAAATATGGATCTCAAGACAAACACCCCTGCTGCTACTGAATATCTAAATACATTATATGGATTGGGTTTAGAATGCGGTATCCACCAATATACGAGAATTGAAAGCCGCGGCGACATAATAACGAAGTCCTGCATCGATCACATATTCGTGCGTAGTGTAAAGTGCAGTGATGTATTCACCGCCGTGGTAAACAATGCGCTGGCCGACCATCTTATAACCGGTTGCATAATCTCGCCGAGTGATATCGCGAACAAAGGACACAACCAACTGCAACTAATTAACAAGTTAGACAATAAGAAAGTACACTGCGAATTGAATAAAATAGACTGGAGTGTTGGTTTAAAATATGACTGTCCGAACGATATTATGAACTTTATTTCTGATCAATATAGGCACGTATACAGTGAGTGTACCTACGTAGATAAGGTGCGAGCGAACAAAAGAATCTCATGTAAGTGGACTAATTATAAAGTAATTAATATGTGCAAAAAACGCAATGAACTTTACTATGTTTGGCGTAAAGATGAAAATAATAAATTAAAAAGATTGTTATATAACAAATACAGAAACAAGACTAATAAACTCATAGAAAATACTAGGAATAATTATATAAAGAATGAAATATGCAAAAACTTTAAAAATTCTCGTAAGGTCTGGGAAATTGTTAATAGAATTAGCGGTAGAATAACTAAATGTATAGACAGTATTATCATAAAACATTTCAAAGGTAGTCTACGAAAGTTATCAAACGAATTTGCCTCTGAGTTTCGGAATAATGTGAGGAACTTATGTAGTACATGTGATACTCCTCTGTTGGATAATAAACTATACTGTAACATACCTAATATAGCGATGCGTCTTAGAAAAATAAATAACTCAACAACTTTTAATATTATAAAAAAGCTCAATGACAATAAAAGTCCTGGCTTCGATAAAATACGCGTTACAGATTTAAAATGCATAATAGATAAAATTACACCAGTGATTACCCATTTAACTAATTGTTGCATTAAAACAGGTACCTACCCTGATGAGTTGAAGGTCGGCCTCGTGCGTCCAATCCATAAAAAAGGATCTTATACGGACCATAATAATTATAGACCCATTACTATATTACCATGTATAGATAAAGTAATTGAGAGGTACATCGGGACTGAGTTACACCGATTCCTAAGCGCGAATAAAATTATAAATGAAAAACAGTATGGCTTCCAGCGGAACCGAAGTACGTCTCAGTTACTAAACAAATTCACAGACGAAGTAAATAGTTTTTTGAATGAAAAGAAACATGTAATTACTGTATTTATAGATTTCAGCAAGGCGTTTGACACCCTTAATTATAATACGCTATTTAGCAAGCTATGGCAGAATGGTATACAGGGGCCGACACTGAAACTGCTTCAAGATTACCACAACAAGCGACGTACGATGGTTAAGATAGGCGGCGAGCTCAGCGACCCGACGTGCACAGAGGAGGGCACAGCGCAGGGGTCCATAGTTGGGCCGACCGAATACTTAATTTACGTAAACGACATGTGCAACATCTTCAGCGGGGCCTCCGTATACCAGTTTGCCGACGATACTTGCTTAATTACGGCACACTCGGACGTCAGTGAAGCACAAAAAATAATGCAACTTAACTTTAATCAACTTTGTAAATGGGCTCACGACGTAGGATTAGTAATAAACTCGAAAAAAACTAAAATGGTCCACATTCACTCTTCACATGTAAAAGAGGCACAGATACCTAGAATAATAGCACACGAACACCATTGCCTACATAAGCCTACTTATAACTGTACTTGTGATGAACTTGAGTCGGTACCGAAACATATGTACCTAGGACTGGTTATCGATAATAGACTCAATTGGAGACCGCACGTTGACCACATATCTTCCAAACTTAGATCAATAATGGCGCAAATGGCAATTCTTAAAAATAAATTACCATATAAAACACTGCGTATGCTGTACCTGTCACTTGCGGACTCCATTATTTGCTACGGCATAACCAGTTATGGGCGTACCTATAAAACCTACGTAGAACAGATTTATAAGCTTCAACTCGCATTACTGAAAACAATTGTACCCCAGAAAATTAAAGATAGTCTTAAAGACAACCATTCGGGCCTATTCAAATACTGCAAAGTAATTAGTGTGTTCAACAGGTTTTGTTTCTCGACACTGACGGAAGGACGTGAGGCAATACCCTACTTAGTAAAAAAAACGCGCCCCGGTCACCTACGTAACTTAGATTACTTACGCTCATATGTTCTGCCTAGTGTAAACAATAACTACGGGAGAAGAACCAACACCTGTTTAATACCTGATATACTTAACAACCTACCCAAGCATATATGTAATGACTTACTAGATACAATTGATAACCCGGGGAAATTTCAATCTTTACTAAAAAAGTACTACCTAGAATGTGAAACCCAATTTACAATGTAAACTACGTTGTTGTTTGTTACATTATCACTGTTTACAACATAGATAATAGGTATAAGTACATAACATTAATTAATAATAGTGTAATGTTAATCTATTGTTAGTGCGGATCGATCCGTGCGATCTCGCCAGCTATTATATAAACCTACCAAGGTTTCCAATAGTGGCTAAGGAAAGAAGATCTTGTAAAATTAAACATATTGATTTAATAAATTTAAAAAAAAAAAAAAAAAAAATTAGATATTATCGCGAAGCATCACTCTAAACGAGATTTTAAGGGTTTGTAGAAGGCATTAATGATAACAAATGTATTGCCGACATGTTTCAACACCAGTTCCAAGTCGAATTACCAGTGGGGCTACCACAGTCAACGGGGGTGTCAGATGCTGGGTCTCGTGGTCAGGGGATGATCACCAGGTCGACGGCAAAAGATGTTATCAAAGCTATTAAAGGTATGACACGGGGTGAGTCTCCTGGGCACGATGGTCTTAGCATTGAGCACCTCCAGCATGCTGGCCCGCATCTGCCAAGAGTTCTGGCTATGTTGTACACATTCTGTGTAGGGCACTCGTACCTGCCGTCTCGGACGCGATGAAGACTGTGGTGGTGCCCATCGTGAAAAACAAAACAGGTGACAGTAGCGACAAAACCAACTACAGACCTATTTCACTAGCTACCATTATAGCCAAGGTGTTTGATAGTGTGCTTAACTCCCACATTGATAAATATCTGAAATTACACGATAATCAATTTGGATTTAAGCCGGGATTATCCACAAAAACTGCAATTGTGGCTCTTAAAATACTGTCAAGTACTACATGGACCGACAGACAAATGTATACGCATGCTACCTTGACCTATCTAAGGCGTTCGATATGGTTAATTACGACATCCTCTGGCAGAAATTGAATGACTCTGGCGTGCCAGCTGACCTGACTAGCTCTCTCAAATTCTGGTACCTTAACCAATCCAATGTCGTAAGATGGGCGGGGGCGTTTTCGGATGCATACAGGTTGAAGAGTGGAGTAAGACAAGGAGGACTAACCTCTCCTAAGCTCTTCAACCTGTATGTAAACGAACTTATAGAGGAGCTCAGCAGCGCCCGCATCGGTTGCCATATTGACAGAGTGTGCGTAAATAATATCAGTTACGCAGATGATATGGTGCTGCTGAGTGCCTCTCCGTGCGGACTTACGAAACTGATAGGCATCTGTGAACGGTACGCAATGAGTCACGGTCTGCAATACAATGTGTTGAAAAGCGAATGTATGGTCTTTAGGGTTAGGAATAAAAGTCCACAGGATGTTCCGCCGATAAAACTAAATGGGAAGGTACTGACTGTGGTATCACAGTTTAAGTATCTGGGGCATATTATGACGTCTGACCTTAAATACGGTACTGACATTGAGCGGGAACGAAGAGCATTGTCTGTGAGAGCTAACATGATCGCTCGCAGGTTTGCTGGATGCTCGAGAAGGGTCAAGTTAACCCTATTCAGGGCCTACTGCACGTCCTTATATACCAGCGGCCTGTGGGCGAACTATACTCAGGCACAATACAGTGCTCTTCGTGTTCAATTTAATAACGCATTCAGGATGCTGATGGGGCTGCCCCGATATTGCAGCGCGTCAGGGATGTTTGCAGAAGCGAGGGTGGACTGTTTCCACACTACTATGCGCAAGCGATGTACATCCCTGGTGCGTAGTGTACGGGCCAGTGCCAACAGCATCCTGAAAATGGTCGCTGAACGTAAATATGGACTGTGTGTATATAAACCACTGCTGTATGGTGCACGCAAACACACATGTTAATTATGAGGTCACATGACATTTGACATTTTGAGATTTAAATGAATTATTAATGTAACTTGACATCCAGTGAATAATTATTATTTTTAAATTAGATTACTTCAGAAATATTTACAAATTTTTATTATTAGTTGACTGTAATGTGAATTTCAAACCGGCCTAAATCGTATTATAATTTATTACTATGTATTATCTCTTTAAATTAACTTTATGTGTGCTAACTATGAACTTTGTAATTACTAATATTAAGCTAAGTTTTACTAACAATAGTGATCCATGTTGGTCTTTGAATAAATGAATTGAATTGATAGTCAGATGCATATTGTCAATCGGTCCTTGGGGTGTGAGTTCTTAAATGTATTTTTCTCATTCGAGCAGCATTTCTTGTAGGCCTACCCATGTTGGTATATAAAGCCTCTTCTTTTAAAGAATTTATATTATACAACAAGCAATATAATTACATTAGGATTATAAAGCAATTAACAGTTTCAGTAAGGTAGGAAGCTATTTTAAAAGTAATCAAAAATATTGCATGTAACTAGAAATTAAGTTAGTAATTAACTAAAGTAAACCACAGAAAATTGAAAAATAAAAACTTTTTAACAAAAAATTAAACCGCCGAAAAGGAACTGAAAAGCAAAAAATAATAAAACTTTTTTATTTAGTTTAATAACTAAATTCTTAAACTATTGTAAGTACTTATACCTAAGTAAGTATATAATTTTGTAATTATTTTGACTTTTTAATTACCTAACCTTAATAACTAAGTTCTTAAATTAATCTAAGTGTACCGAAGTAATTTTGAGTCGGCGCCAAACAATCAATGAACAAAGATTACTCCAAACAAGTACAAGTTAGACCAAATCAAATGAATAATGCAATGTGAAATCTCCAGACATAAACATTAACATTCCAAAAAATGCGCTCTCCGCACGACCAATCGCTACGACGTGTGCCCTCACGTGTGGCCCGTTCGGGTTGGTGTCTCGCTGACATTAACCATAACTTCGTGAACGCTCGGCATTCAAAATTCAAATATTTATTCTGTAAGCAGGCCTCAAGGGCTCTTTCACATGTCCGATCAAATCAAATAGTTATCAAATCAAATGGGTAATATATCATTGTCCTTTACATAATTAATTAATTTGCTTGTTTGGCGCCGACTCAAAATTACTTCGGTACACTTAGATTAATTTAAGAACTTAGTTATTAAGGTTAGGTAATTAAAAAGTCAAAATAATTACAAAATTATATACTTACTTAGGTATAAGTACTTACAATAGTTTAAGAATTTAGTTATTAAACTAAATAAAAAAGTTTTATTATTTTTTGCTTTTCAGTTCCTTTTCGGCGGTTTAATTTATTGTTAAAAAGTTTTTATATATGACTATACTCGATGTGATTAACATACTTTTTTATGTTACGTTGTGATCAAAATAATCGATGAACGAAACATGATAATAATATAACAGTGACAGCCGTTCAAAAATGTAAACATTTGTAACAGATTAGGTACCTACGCCGTGTTAAATATTCTACTAACAATTAATTGCGGCACCGCTTAAATGCGCGTCCCATCACTACGCTTCTGGCGCCATGATGTGACAAAGCGCGCTATTTTCGAAACAGCCAATCGCAGCGCCGACCTCCCCGCAACCCGCACTTACCGCCAACTGTGGTGACCTTTGCATCGAACTAAATCGCTTATAGGTTCTATCTATAGGAGGTTATCTATGATCACAATTACTATTACAATGTCATTATAAATAAATTTAGTTTATGTGGCGGACATGAAAATAATCTTGAAATGTCTGCCATTTTCAATGTACCGCGAGTCAAATGAGCTACGTCAGTCAATGTTGCCATATATACCGATTTATCTGTACTTATACATTAAACTGGGTTCACGTGTTAAGTATTATAACGAATTATAGATGATAAACAAACCTCCTTTAAATTAAATAGGTAGGTGCCGCTTTACTTATTTACGATTTTTAAGTAGTTTGCTCAGTACGGAACCCTCGGTACGCGAGTCAGACTCGCACTTGGCCGGTTTTTTTATTAGGGTTCCATAGCCCACAAAGTAGTATCCACTTAAACTTAATTAACGGTTGTATCTCCGACACAATCCGCTTCCTTTTATAGATTTTGATACATCAATAATATGGGCTTTTCTTGTTTTTATACGCAGTGAGCTTTTAACAAAATCGAATAGTTACCTACAGGTATAAAAGTTCAACTTATAACATCCCTATTATTTCGCCGGGGTTAAAAATCCATATTTAGTGAAACAACAGACATAAAACTTGGGCGTCCATTTTCCTAGAGATGATTAGACTCTCTGCTGGGTTCATTGCATTGTAATAAAGTTACGTTCGTACGTCGTCGTGGGTTCGAATCCCGGCTCGTACCAATGAGTTTTTCGGAACTTATGTACGGAATATGATTTCATATTTACCGTTAGCTTTTCGGTGAAGGAAAAACATCGTGAGGAAACCTGCATACATCTGCGAAGAAATTCAAAGGTGTAAGTGAAGTCCCCAATCCGCACTGGGCCAGCGCGCAGCGTGGGGACTACTGTCCGTTCCCTCTCATACATGAGAGGAGGCCTGTGCCCAGCAGTGGGACGTATATAGGCTGATGATGTGATGTGAAAGTTACGTTACAATTTAGAAATTATAAGAATCACCAAAATAACGGAAGTGTAATTTAGTTCAAATAGAAAAGCAAAAGGTCACTAAACGACAATTGAAACTACACTCGCGGACAAAGAATAGGGGCCGGTAAAATACCGTCACATTTCCTAAAAAGGCCTTTTGACTAATATGAAACAATGAATATGATAATTTTTATTTAATTTTACATCCAAACTACAAAAAAGTAATTATCATAAATAACATTACCAGGATTAAATCGGACTCTTAAAAACCCATGGAAAAAACAACGTTAACGGAGAGAGATATAGCAAAAATTTTAATTTTAGGATATTTATATTTTTATGATAGAATCCCGTATATTGCTAATACAGTTGGGTATTATAAATAATAGTATATTATGTAAATAAAACTAATGTTAAATATTCAAAAAACCTATTATGGTTATTTAATTTAGGACAACCCGAATTTTTTTAACCGCGAGTGTATATATATAATTATATATATATATATATATATATACACCACACACGCTGCATATGTACAGCAAGTATATATTTCACGTCTGGAAACAATGATATGAGCTAATGCTGTGGTAAAAGCATGTTACCAATATATTAAGTCAAAATCAAATAGAACCAAGAGGTAATAGAAAAAAACAACATACCTACTTATTAAACATTATTTTATTTATGTCGGATAGGTTTATTACAGGCATTTCCTGAAGTATAAATATAGAATAAGAGATCTACAGCAGACAATAAAGCACGATTCACCTACATCCAAGACCCCATAACTTAGGTCCAGCGCCATCATCTAACATATGATTGGGGACAATTGGGTCCATCGCTGAGGGCCATGGTCCGATTGAGCTTTTCAACGCGACTCGATATCCGGGACATTCCGGCACTTAATGGCATAATCGCGCCTCGCGGCATGGCGCGTTCCTTCGGACTAAAGTACAGAAGATGGAGCACTTGAAACGTTTTTCAGCTTATGGATGGAGTGAAATTTCTGTCTCTTGCTTGAGTAATGATCATTTGAACTAGATATAAGGAATTCGAAGACTATAATATTTAAGCTCAGAGGCGTCTCTAGCCCATGTAGCGCCCGTGTGGAAACATTTCTCTAGCGCCCCCTAGTAAGCGCGCGGTCAAAATGGAATGGTAGCGGGCGGCGCTCGGCGCCCCCCAGGACCGCTGCGCCCGTGTGCAACGCACGCACACCCTGCACCATAGGTAACTAAAGACGCCTCTGTATAAGCTGCTGTTAGCTAGCACTATCTGTTTTAATTGCTAGAGTATCAACATTTTTATTTCATTGACTTTTTATCCCTGTAGATATATCTAATGCGTAACCGGTATTTATATTTTTGGCTTCTCTAAAGGATGAAGAAAATCCTAGTTTTTCAGAAATTTGGGTACTTATATTGTGAAATTTGCATGATCCTGAGAATGATTTACCTACCCTAAAACAAGGAAAATGTAATGTATCAGACTTCAGCACATTTTATGCAATTTATGAAGTTAGAGGTTACATGTAATTTAATAAAAAAGAACGACTAATGTAGCAATTCGCCAAGCCACACATACATTGTACTCACATTTCCTAATTTCCTTTACAGTTTATTACCATGTTAACTGCTATCCCAGAGCAAATGCGCTGGTTAAGTATTGCAGAAAATACCCAAATCACTATGTATATGGGCCGATAATATTTTAGGAGTTCAGAATAACCCTGAGTACTTTATCAGTTGCTACTTACAGCGGAATCTCAGTCATCGGTCAGCGGTATCTACATGACATTATTGAGGAGATCCATAAGTCATGTGTGGTCTCCATTGTCACTTTCACTTCAATCTAGGTAGTGGTTTCCGGAAGTAAATGCACGAGTTTGATATATATATAAACGAGATTAAAGAAAATACCGAAATCACTATACTCGTGCCTAACATAATTTAGGAGTTCCCTTAATTCCCCTGTTGGCCCCATCATCCAACTGGATTTTGGTAACAATGGGACCAATCTGGCATATAGGAAAGTGTGGATCATTCGAACCTACACAAGGGAGCATTCGTACACTGGCCGAATCGCCATATATCCAATACCTACGCCACATGCTGGAGAATCTACTTATATTTTTATGAAAGACTCCCGCTGACACGTATAGACTACTCACGGGGAGGGATATGACATTCCAGTTTTTTGGATCAAATGTTTACCTAGGCGTTTCTGCCATCTCAAAGTAATTTTTAGACCTAACTTTGAATACTTACGTTACGTCCTAGAAATATTTGCTTAATCTTGATCTATAAAGTAATTTGGGTCCGGCTGCTGCTGCTTGCTAACACAGTTATTATTTCAAAATTTCATTGCGATGGATGTACAAAAGGAGACTAGACGTGCATTATCTTCCAAAGTAAGTAGGTACATACACCTACAAAGACTTCAAACAGATGATATGTAGGAATGGCCCAGAACGAATTGTTCTTGTAGAAATATGGATCCGCATAAACCAAGTGCATTTTGTTCTATGCCATGGCTCTTAGGATGACAGTCATTATACGAGCGGTCAGTGGAGCGGGTAGAGGGGCAAGACCAGCAAATTGATTTGTCCCTGGCGGCCTGCTCTGCACTTGCAATCCGGTTATTTTGCGAAATACCTACAAAACCTAATTAATTGACACAATAAAATTTGCCCCAAAGTGTTCTCTAGCATAACACCAGAATGCTCGGATCTGCATGTTTCCGTTTCTATGTAGGTACTGCGCAAAACTTCTTGGACTACGTGCGTAATAGACTATAATAGCTTTGATTTTCCACGTCGCAATGGCGGATTTTTATTGTCCTAACTGGTGTTTTCTGCATAATGGTCGCCGGTGCAAGATTATAGAGTAGCTGCAGTGATAGCTGTGTTCCGTGGGAGTTCTTGTAGTAACGGGAACATATTAACAAAAGGCGCAATTTGATTGTGCACCTACTACTTTCTATCGGCAAATGACAAAGAGTTATTGCATAATCTATGCTGTTTCCGTATTCCGGATATCGATTCATCGCGATGGCCTCAACAAGAGACAGGTAAGTATGTTGATCTAATTATTAATACACTTTATTCCAACCTGGGACATTTCTCTACCTAATGTTTAAGTAGCTCAGTTGATTTATGAGTTAAAAAATAATCACCTGGCGGCAAGGCAGCGAGCTAGTAGGTATCCCGCCGTTTTGCTAAAGTTATTTTGGTAAAATGTCACTACACAAACACATTTTGGCAACCGTTGTGTTTGGTAATGACAAAATAAAACATCGTGAGGAAACCGGTCTAATCCCAATAAGGTCTAGTTTTCCCTCTGGGTTGGAAGGTCAGATGGCATTCGCTTTCGTAAAACTAAAGTGCCTAATATGCCGAATCATGGGATTAGGTTTCAAAGCGGACCCCTGGCTTCTTTAGGGGCACAACCGGGAATAACGCTAGGAGGATGATGTTGTGTTTGGTAATGCAATTCTTGGAATAATTTTAGCAGGCACATTTTCATTTGGTAAAATTTTCACTTAGCATAATATTACCACGGAAAATAACGATCAGGCTTTTGTCAAATACCTTATACAAGTGTACAGTAAGCATAATATTTTTGGTAGATCCTAAGGCAGGTTGCTTTAGGTTGTGTTGGGGTGGTTAAGAAGACCCGCGACCCTACAGCGCGCGAGCCGAGTGACCCAGCCAGGGGCCGGCGAAGCACCAGAACCAAACACTTTTTAACTCTACTTACTTATTATATATGTACAATTTGCAAAGCGTTTTTTTATGCGCCTTGAAAAATAATGCTTGGTTGCTTGCTTGAAAACTGACGATACAAATAATTTGCCTTATTATATTTGGCGTAACATACCTATGTTTTTCCAACTGAAACATTTGACTACATGAAATCAAAGTAGGTACCAGTTGGTAAGCGAGTCATTGTTTAAACGACGACTTGGCAAAGGTTGGGATGTATAATAATCATTTGTGAAGAGTTTATTTGCCACATAATAATTTGGCAAATGAAATGAAGCGTAAACTTGTCTGTGAAGTGATACCTACTTTGTAATTTGTTTTTGGTAAAACAATGGTAGGTAGGTACCCCAAGCTCGTATCTTGCAATTTCTGATAATTTCTGCAGTAGAAGTTCTGCTTCAGTAGTAGCTACTTACAACGTGAATATGTGGTGTTTACTTTTATAAACAAAACTGATATTGTGATACTAGTTTTTTGTAGCTTTCCACTAGGTTTCCCGCGACAACTCTCGCGTTCTTTGTAACACACGGCCGGAGCGAAAGGGCAATGACGAATCCCGACGTATTCACACCTCATCTCCAATCATATCCATTTATGCACAAACATTTTAATATTACGGGCATCGCGTAATAATTCAATGTACCTATCTTTTACCTCTTTGAAAATCGTGTTCCTACCTTAGATATAAGTTTAGTAGATCAATAACATAATACCATTAAAAGAAACATGCAGAACGAATCAACCTGCATTAATTTTAAAGAAATAATATCTACAACGAAATAATAACATGTCATATAGTTAACGCGTAAACAGGTGCTCATATAGGAAATCATAGCATCTAGCCACATAATTGAACATGGTGACTGTGGCAATTGCTATTCTATTTCCGAACTAAGTATGTTAATTATGTTATGATACGATCTTCGTCAAATTCGAGACAATTTGGAGTAATAAAATAAAGTTTTATGTCGCATTTACTTTGATGCGGTCTCTATAACCTGTGATTATGGGACAAAGGGACGTTCGGTCCCATGTTGGGCCCATTAAATACTCCTTCCTATCACTTTAATGGGTTTCTAATATTATTTAACTATAGAAAATTAACAAGCAATTTTGTAAATGGCGCTGCGAGGTCTGCGGGATTAGATTACAACATTATGAAACGGATTCACTTATAAATTAGGTATTGGGAAAGCTGCTTTGTTGACAGATAATGATGGTAACATAATAGAATCAAAATCCTAAATTGTAGGTCCTTTTATTTGCTTACTTACGATGTTGTTGACATATTCATTCTTAATTTCGTTGTTGAAAAAGTTTCAGTGTACCTAAGTCTGCTACTCTCCAGAAGATGGCGTTGTAAATACGATCATTTTCAACTTTTACTAAGGCGATCATGGGTGACTATAACATTTTCTTCGAGTGATAAGTTATTTTATAACCTTTAATTATGACTGTGATGACAGTAAGAGCCAGTACGTTTCACATATTCCGACTAATACAAACTCTAACCACGTTCGTGTGCTAGCGTCAAATTAGTGCAGTGGAAATGTCAGACCACATTCAAACAGTCATACATCAGGTGCACCTAATTGGCCCTAACTACCCATTAGATATATGTAAGCAATTACTGTTTGCTACCTATATATTATAAGTTTAATTACGTGTTTTTTCTTGTTTGGGGGCGGGTTCAAAGCATGTCATTAGTTGTTGCACAAATGGCGAAAAAACCGTTCGGTTGGGCCCCGCCTCGGATCGCCATACATTTGTATTCCGCGGGCGCCGCTCGTGCCGCGGTCGAGCGGAACGTAACTGTGCCGGGACATGCAACCACCCTCTGTTAAGGGCTACGAAGGTCTACCTTCAGAATTTTGATCAGGCTTTCTATTGTTAATATTACATAATGTTACATTTATATGCAAGATACGGTAAGACTGTTTTCTTTTGCATTAATACAGATATATCCCAGTCGAATGGCTCAGAAACAGATTTGTTGTAAGACGAATTTGTTCCGGGTGTAGGTTGTAGAATTAGGAAGGATTTTAAAATACGGAATCGAACTCGTTCAAATCGCATAAAATCGCTGAGTAAGTTTTTCAACTGCCGATTGTCATTGGTCTTGCTCATGCTCATGTGGTACCTACCTACTATGATTTTAATAATATGTTATGATATCTCAAGTGATGTATGGGCACGATCGTTGATTATTTAAATGAAATGAAATGAAGTTATTTATTGTTGAACATGGGCGAATTAAGTTATTATTATAAACAAGGTACATTGGTGATAAAAGCTGCCAGATCCACATACTCTGCCTTCTTAGGCGTGCAACATTTGGTCTTAAAATTAATTCTAAATTAATACATCGAGAAATCAAATCTGGCAGATAATTGGGGTTCTGGGTTCTAAAGTGTACCTAGACGAATAAATACTAAGCTACATATTTTATGAAACCAAATCTTTATGACTTACTATCTAATCATCAACAATGTCCGTAGGTACTAGGTAAGTACATTGATTTCAATTTTCACGATCATTACATATCATTTTTCTAAATGCAATAAATAAGTTTAATTTTACGCCATTAAGTCTCGTTTATTAAAAAAATATTGTTAATTTACACAATGTCCATTTCAATTTTATTTTCACGTAAAAATTTAATAATTAGGTATAGGTACCCGATCTAAGCGGAAGTCTTTTGGGTATGGAACCTTAAGAAAAACCACAGGCCTTTAGTAGTAATATCAAAATGTGACTACAATACCTATCATATAATTGCTGTATTCTAATAAATATATGAATTGAATAATGTTGTAGTTGAAATAAAGAGCGGGCGGTGGAGCGCCAGCCTCCCAGATGTTATCTCGTCTTACACGGACACTATCATATAAATTAGGTAGCTCTTAGGTCTTCGTACTTTTTACAACAACTGTGTTATTTAAATCTGGTTTCACTATTTAGTACTAAATATGGACAACATTTACTACCTATTCAATTTTATCTTGTTAACTTCGACACTGATTGTCGTTAAGGTTAAGCCTTTAGGAAAGACGCTGATATATAGATAATTGGCAATGTCAGGTTTATCACATGATGAAATTAAGATGAAGAGGAGGGAAGTCTTTTTTCTTTAACGTGGTTTCGGAGATTACATACTCGGGGGTTTATTGCTTTTCGAACAAGCATTATAGGATCACTGAAATTATCAACCTAAGCAAACTTTCTAACGCATGCTCGCATATCTGAGTTACTCGATCCTCAGAAGGTTAAGACAACTCAATTATTATTTTCGCATAAAAAATATATTTAGTCTAACGTACGTATGGAACGTTTCGCAATCGACCAGATAACGAAACTTTTAACATAAATAGGTACGATACGATACATAAACTCACGCCTAGATTACCTAAACGGGAAGACAGTGCCTCTTTTAGCAGTTTTACCTAGGTTTAAAGATGAAGAAAATGTGATATTTCCGTGATAGAGGTTGCTAGCCCATCGACCACAACATAGTTGAAGCCTGTTCCCATTGTTATCTCTTACGACACAGGTGGTTCTAACCAGTCTCCACCATCATCATCGTGCTTCTAGCATTTCCCCGTTTATAACCTAAAGAAGCTTGGGATCCGTTGGGACCTACTTAAATCCTTTTGGCGCAGGCACTCGTAGTTTAATTGAAATTCCCTTATATATACTTTATTGTTTGATATGTGTGTGCTGTGTGTTTGTGAGTAAATATATTACGATCCTAAGAATATGTAAACGTTAAATCTACGATTCGATAAAATATTGTTTTTTTTTTATATTTTTATATGAAGAATAGTGTTCGCACGTGTTTCGAAGCGGTGTTGCGGCTGCTGGCGCTCGGCAGCTGGGAGGGCGGTTCGGGCGGCGAGGACCCGCCTAGCTGATTGTGCTCCGAATAAAAGACTGCCCAGCTCCGTGGAATTCAGTTAGTTATGCCGTTAATGACAAACATGTAAATAATAGATATTTAACGGTAGGTTTAGGATTAGGACACAGAAGATTCTTTGCACCTC
The DNA here is from genome assembly GCA_945867215.1 of Epinotia demarniana. Taxonomy (NCBI): domain Eukaryota; kingdom Metazoa; phylum Arthropoda; class Insecta; order Lepidoptera; family Tortricidae; genus Epinotia; species Epinotia demarniana. The sequence goes on along the minus strand of OX244266.1, from coordinate 19,027,574 downwards.
GCATTAGTATGAGCAGCTATTGCTATTACGATTGTTGCGCGTTTGCCCCAGTATCCAAATTGATAATGATAGTAGCGTATCTTTTAAAAGAGACACAATAAAAAACGTAAGTAAAGCATCTCTTGCATGTAGGGGCGACATGTAGGGAATACTTTTGTTATGTTTGTGTTACACAATTTAAATATGTAATGTCTATTCGAACGTTGCTTAGTATTTCGCCGTTGAGTGGTTAGGTACTATTTTATGTGGCTGAATTTGAGTTATACCCTTTAAATTAGGTTAATTGTATTCGGGAATTACGATGGCTTGTTTGTCACTGGTCAGTGAAAAAATTCTGCCAACGTTATCAGATAGTGGTTGCCTAGCCTAACTTCTGTATTACCCACGTTGTCTTTTAACATAATTCCTTGTATCCTTCATTGTTATTGTTACCAACATTTTCAAATGTTGGGACTGTGATATGTTCGCACGTGTCGACAATATGGCGCGCGATAGCTGCGCTCGCGCCGCTAGCATCCAAAGCAGGGCTTTACACAGCGCCCGACCTCACCCCGGAGAACCAGTGTCACACAGAACTCCAATTACGCGTTGTGATTGCGAATACCGGCGTCACGATATACGAGGAGTGAGTGGAGACGAGATGAGTCTGATTGTGAATAGCGTAGCAGCTGCGAGGGCGGCCCGGCCCGCCTCGCTGATTGTGCTGCGCGTAAAGAACTAGCCAGCCCCGTGAAACGCAGTTCGTTATGCTCCTTATACGATTAACATTGAAAAAGTTACGGCGTAGGCATTGGATAACAGTTAGTTGTATTTAATAAAACACATCACTTCACATAGTGTGGAAATATTCGGTAGTGACACGTAGGGCAAATTTTCTCGTCAGTTTAAACACTTTCTCAGTTACAGTAATTATTGAGAATGAATTCGTGCCGACCAAAACAAACAATATGACACCTGACTTTGTATAAAAAAAGATAAGCTAAAATGGATAAGAGTTTACATTGGTACCTACCTACACCTTGGCTGAAGAAAGTGCGCGTGAATTTGCTAAATGTTTCTGTTTGCGCGCATTCCCAACCCAAGCCACCCCAAGTGTTGGAACATAGAGCTCATATATTTATTATATTTTAGGTATTTTATTTGGTGTTATAAAGACACACGTTGATGTTTTGGTTGTTCAAGTTATTATTATCGATTTTATTACTTATCACTATTGATTTTATTGTAAGCTGTAAATTTTCACACTAGCTAGGTATCAGGGGCGGAGTCTTGTGCCTTAGTGTATATGATATCAATAGCATTTATATATTATGCATTATTTCGACGGTTCAATAGCCAGTGTCAATTAATTACACGTCAAGTTTAACAATTCAATCTTGGAAGTTTCTCCAAATGTTGTAATTGTACGTAAATCCTAAATACAAATTGTTAATAAAAAAGCAAACGAAAAACTGACATTGAAAAGATTTACGTAGCGACGTGAGTGTATACGTAGAGGTAAGCTCGTAGATAACAAATGTAAATTCAACGTAAAAGTTATTTTTGATGCTTTTATTTATGCTAAAGTAACATTTTGGCACAGTACGCTGATTTAAAATCAGGCAGCACTCCTTATTAATAATTGCCTTGGTGATGTTACCACGGAAGACAATACCCCAGTTGTTTAACAAAGTGGAATCAGCGTCATGGGTGTAGTTACAGGGCGTCCAATCGTTCCCGCAATAAAACCGAGCGCATTTTACAACGCTCCATAAATACGGTCAATATGTCGAGCGGCATTGTCGATGCTGACAAATTGCCCCTCTCGCCTGCCGCATTGTTGCTTACCGACCGAGCGACTTTTGTCGACCCTTTCATGTCTCTCGCTCGACAATGCCTCGAATGACTTTGCCGACTATCATGCTCACTCCGACCTTTTGAGAGAACGTTGCAAATCGCTTTTATTATGTCTTGTGGATCGAGAGAATTCCTCGGTTTTCAATTTTCGAATGATAAATGGGATTCCTCCTTTTCATTGTATATTTGCCAATAACTTGTATACCTAGTCGATAATTTTACAACAAAAGTGTTTGGTTTGTGGATCGCGACAATGAAAGGGACGGTCGGGACGAGTGATATTCGAGATCAAAGCAAATAAAAGTCACAATTTTGATATCTATTATTTAGTATGTTGCGTATGTTGTTATTGTGTTTTTTTTTGTATTCTAAAAAATGAGACACTGGTTGACATTCAAATCATAGACTAACAATGGTACATGAATACCTACCTATTTTAATTCAAAAACAAATTCGCATTAAAATTACTTGTTTACTGTTAAAAGTTTCATGTTCAAACTCAAATATATTTGTTCTGAAATCACTGCACAATGAACAACAGCAAATTACTGTGAAAATTTAATAAAAACCCTCTCCTCGTCCCCTACTATTAGGAGATGATGTAGCGATACTTGCGCAGACGCAACTGCGAGACATTTCGTACTCCGCGTCATTTGAAACAGTCGACATCCGTGACTGTTACAGGAACAAGTACCTTGTGAGCTTATCAATAAAGTTGTAAATAATTTGATACTATCGGAAGTTTCGCTGTAGTGAAATATAATCTAAAGTAACCGTGACGGGTGAATAGGGCATAAAAAACATATAAATCAAAGTCAAAAAGGCATGGAGAATGGGCATCGCGGGCCGCGGGTAGATTGTCACCAGCTGTTGTTGAATTTCGGGGGCTCCGGTCTCCGCTTCAAAGCTTTGTACTTCCCATCAATAATGAGGGTAATTTTCGACATTTTGTCACATTAGCGATACGTATTGTTGTTTGTCTTGTGTTGCAAATTCCTACTGGTATTTTTTGCACAATAATAAGTATAGGTTTGCGCATTAAAATGCGAATGTATTAATGTTCTTTTAATTTGATAAGGTGTAATAAAATAAAACCCTAAGTATAACTTAAAAAAGTATGTAATACCTACCGATTCGTAAAAAAAAGCTTGTTGTCTACCTACTCTTACTGATGCATATAATGTAGGTATGTGTATATTATATAAGGTATCATCGATACCTATAATACTTTCTATGTACTAATGTTTATATATTATACAACTGAATATTTAGATCAGTCAATTTGAGTCACGTTAAAAATAAAACTTTCAATAGTTAGATACCTACGTAGGTATTGTATAAACACATAAGTTAGTAGTTTGATTTACTAATAACTTAGTTGCCCTTTATTAATCTTTAAACTAAGGCTGTATTTTTCAAAATATGAAAATAGCAAGAAAAATACGAATAAATGTAAAAACCAGCCAAGTGCGAGTCGGACTCGCGCACGAAGGGTTCCGTACCATTATCTATAAAAACGGCATAAAAACACGTTTGTTGCATGGGAGCCCCCTGAAATATTTATTTTATTCTGTTTTTTTGTATTGTTTGTTATAGCGGCAACATAAATACAACATCAGTGAAAATTTCAACTGTCTAAGTATCACGGTTCATGAGATATAGCCTGCTGGTGACAGACGGACAGACAGACAGACAGATGGACGGACAGCGGAGTCTTAGTAATAGGGTCTCGTTTTTTATCATTTGGGAGCGGAACTCACAAAACACATTATACTTATAGATCTTTGCCACTTATTATCATCAATACAGTAGGTTGGTTGTCAGCCTTGTGTTTGTATTTTTACTATTTTGTCATACGTTAAATGACACTCCACTACTTCTGACAGGACTTATTCATTCATGAATTACAATAGATCGAACAGTATTGTGTTTGACAACGCTTGTTTACTTTTCTTCTTATTTTCCAGATTCTGAGCACCATAAAGTGATCCGTAGACTATTTTCAACCCAGTGTACCTAATCTAAAAAAATTACTCCACTCAATACCTAAATATTAGCTTCCCTCTATTATTTTTGCGACAAACCTGTAATTTTGCGGTTCCACCATTCAAACCGCCATATTTGAAACATGTCTTCATTACGTATGCGTGTTTGAATGTTTTAGCAGTATTTGATATGATTATTGCAGGTTAGAAGGTTTTATGCAATTTGTGCAAGTTGGTAGTTTAAAAATATTTAAATTGGTAGGTAGGTAGGTGTGTCAGTTATTTATTCTTACCTATTGCTATATGCTGCAGCAAGCAAACAAACTTCGAAGGGTGAACACGGAATTATGAATATTCTGTTTTACAACTCCTCTCCTACCCCATGATGATCTTAATATCAAAACTATTATAAGTTATAACCTACCATCTTACTGTAAAATGATGTATAAACACCAAAATCTCTTAACAGACTGTTAGCTATTAAGTTTGAATTTCGAATCATAACTGTCTCTTTCTATTGGAAAATAGCTAACTATTCAGATATAATGTGGCTGTAAATCTGGCTAAATGCAGTGTATACTAACTGGGGGAGGGGAGATAAACCGTCTCGCTCTAATCAGTGAGTGTGAGTACAGTTAGTACCTACACTGCATTTAACTAGGTCGCTTAAAGTAAGCAAGACATTGTAACAACAACATAAAAGTTGTTAGTATGATTACACAATAAGACCCGGAGATCTGACCCCGTATCATGATCGGCCATTATCACACGATACGTGACAAGATAGAGCGTCCGTCACTGGTTGACACCGTTCGATAGAACGAGACGACGCTCCTATCTTGTCACTTATCGCATGATAAGGCCGACCATGATACGGGGTCAGACCCACCTGGAGAATAATAGATCTGGAGGCTCTCCTCGAAAAGCTAGTCATCGTTGGGAACAGAGAGGGGAAAATATCCAGAGGCCGCTCACCAACCAGATAGATGGTCGGACCAACTAAAGAATCCAGAAACACCGAAATTTCACACCGTTGCAACTGACAGGAGCCGATGGAGACAGTTCGTCTTACATCTTACCATGACCACGATCTTCAGAAATGAAGGACCGAACAGATAGAAAGAGAAGTATGATCAAGTATACCTATAGCTGTGAAGACAGAGAATAGTATTTCTTTACACACCCGTAGTTACGTGTTAGGGCACTGGCCCTTATATGGTGGAGGTGCGCGATATGTGGTGTTAGGCTTACTGTCATGCTCATTTATTCATAATATTATATAAATATTACATGTCATATTAATGCGCTAGTGCCCAACAGCATTCTGAGTAACATTGACAAGTACGACTGCCCTATGGCGCACTGGATCGGTCAAATCTTAGCGGCCGCGACATGTAGATTAGATATAAGTAAATAAAGATTTAGAGGCTGTATAAGTACTGATATACCTAGGCTAAAATATACTAACAATATATCGATGTAAAACAAAAAAAATACCGAAATAAATCTATTTATTATTATTAGGTATTCATCACAATTGCATATTATTATCATGTCAATTTTATAAATGTTTTATACCTATTATTATTATTATTATAAAAATCATTTAAATTGTAAAAGGCATTATGTCCAATTACCCATTTTTTAATTTATTTTTGAAAGTGTTTGTGCATTCCTCCATCTTAATTTAATCTTACAAGCAGTAGGTACCTTGTTATTTTTATTTGTTTAAAACCGGCCACTCGTGTTCAAATCATGCAAATAGTTTTGAATCGTTGAATTTCAAGACTCATATATATATATGTCATGCATGGCACAGTTTCGCATGAAAAAAAACTCTTCCAGCTGGTAATATGAAAAATGAAGTAAGATATAAGATTTATTCAATTCAAATATCTGTATCGTCTTTAGGTACTTGGAGGACCTAACCGCTTCCTGCTATGCGATTCAAAAGCAGTTTTAACACAGCTCTCCGCTAACCTCAGGTTAACCCCAAAATTAGTAAAAAATATGCGTAATCGGAGGTGAAACTTATACTGGTTCTCATAAGGTGAGATGTTGGTAAGCATTTTGAATACCAGCCCTGGCATGTGTGGTTGCCACGTCCAAGACGGTTGCGGTTGTGGACAAACCCGACCGCCATCTGCCGGCCTAATTACTTCCTACGCTTTCAACCAGCTCCGACCTATTGTTGATGCCCCGGTTAATTTTTTTAAAAGCCAATTACGCAATAAGAAAGTAAGCCACACAATGAATTGAAAGAACGAGAAAGTCGAGCGGCTATATTTGCCTGCCGTGAAATTGACAGTTTATTTTCTAACCGCAGTTTATTTTTTAAAGATAATTGGTACCTGTGAGGACTAAGTTGCAACAAGCTGGCATAATACAGTAGGCAAAATAACAAAGAACGAAGTTTCTCTTAGATTCGTCGTTGTATAAAAAAGCAAAAATGAGAAAACCTAACATAACCATTGCATACCATACCCTAGCTTATTATTAGCGTTGCGCGCACTAAACGTTCAGTTACGTTCCGCTACTACCCGCTAGATGGCGATAGCTTAACCTCTTTCAATTCTCTGATCTGTTATTTCATTAATTGAGTAATTCAGATATATAAATCGTTTTAGAGAAGCTATTAAGTACTTATAACTTCCAATTTATTTATGGTACAAGTGTTCTAGAGTATGTTTCTGATTTTATTTTTGATTAGGGAAGGTAAACCTCCTAATTTTTGACCCCTTCCTTTAAATACCTACTTGCTACTCTCTTCGACGTTTACCTTACCTATGTCATGTAAGCTACTCTACCATACCTATGTAGAGTTAATGAGCTGTAGACCTCGCGAGTCTGTCATTTGAAATAAAACAAAAACCGAAATAAAAAGAAATATGATATACTTATACCTCATTTTCGAACCTGCTTAATACAATGAATCAGAGTATCGGTTTTGAAATGCGACCTATAGAGGAGAAAATCCGGACACAAGAAATAATATTTGCCTAAGCTGAAACGGAGACCTTCCATTGTTTCACTCGCTTCTTCAAATAAATTATTTATACGAGTAGATAGGTACCTACCGTCAACACTGTTAGATATCTACTTATTAATTATTTGTTAACGTACAATAAATAGGTACGAAATAATTCGAACAAACCCGTCGTTTTAATATAGGTATGTATAATATTGCGTTGGATATAGCCGCAGTGGGCGGAGTCCTATTCGGAACGGGAATTGATCGAGTTGCATTGTCTGCGGCAAATAAATAAAACAAATGAATTAGAGAATTAATCCTGGCTCTCGGGCTGAACAGTCGCTGCTATAAATAAATAAATGACAATACACACGGCTCTGCCTGAGGTTTCGGCACTTTTCTGTTTGCAATAGATATGTATTAGGTTATAGTGAAGATGTTTACACATGCCCTTAATCAGGTGTAGTATAAACCAATGTTACAAATACGTTAATGTTTGTGACTATGTCTTCTACTCATTAGCGGGCTTAGCATGGTTCGCGCTCTTTATCGCTGTGAATAAGAACGTTCTGACGAGTATGCAAGTGCAAGAGTGACCGATGTCTTTTCCACAACGATTAATGGCATAAATAAGTTTTCAAATTATATTTTTGTCAGGTACAAGCTTTTATAGCCAACTATACTTTTCTGCATACCTTCAACGACTCGTTGAGACTATTGTTACAAGCCCAAACTCAACGGGGTTAGATAAGTCTGGTCAGTCATGAATTCCCATGGCCACCTTCTGTCTCCATCATCAGATCACCTCGATGGTACCATTATATTGAATTGTCATCCAATCCTGCTTCAAAATTGAGTTGCAAGATTTCACCCGAACAAACATAGTTAGATACCTACAAATACCTACTCGTACATCATCATCCTTCTTTTGCGTTTTTCCCTTTGCTTGCGTTTTTCCCGGTAGTGCCCTAAACGAGTCCGGTGTCCGCTTTGACTTAGGTACATAAATTGCAAGTAAAAAATATAAAAGATATAAAAATGGCCATGCTACGACCGCTTACATAAATAAAGTATTTCTGAACTGTATATATATATATATAATACTTCTAATCACACGGTTCAACTCACGTATTCAATCTCACTCCGGGCGACATGTTTCGAACTCTTCGAGAGTCACTCATCCTGAAGAAGAACTCCCGAAGAGTTCGAAACATGTCGCCCGGAGTGACATTGAATACGTGAGTTGAACCGTGTGATTTTGAAGTATTATTTTAACATGTCTCACGAAAGTTTAAATTCGATCATATATATATATATGTGTAGAGCAGACTTCCGGGCTAGATTTAGGCTATATTTTATCCCATGACCTCGTCTGCGTACTATGTAATACGCAAGGGTAGCCGCGGAGTCAGCTAGTGTTAATTTAGAGGAGCTATCTTAGCGCGTTAGTTGTAGGTTTGGTAATCAATCAACCACGCAGTCTTAACAAAAAACAAAAGATCACATCACACCGCCTCATGCTTACAACATTGCATGATTCATATTGAAACCCATCGCGCTGTCTTAATTTCGCAGATATAAAGGCGTAATTTAGCTTCTAAGAAATATGGAACTTTCCTATTCTTCTTTATATTCATTTTCTACCGTCTATCCGCTATAGGTACAGTCAGCGTCATATAGTTAAGTAGCAGCCAGAGTAGCCGAATATTTCGTAATACATCACCCATTCTTACAGTAATAAAGACGTGTAGGTACTGAAATATTTGACTACCTTAGCCAGGTTTTTATCTTTTAATAGACCAGAAACTATAGGTTCTTACTATACCTACACAGTCTTAACCATTCACACTGTGTTCCAATGGGTTTGCTCGAACAAACCAAAATAATCATTAAAATCATCGTCTGCTACGCTGAACACATTTCATTCCAGCTAAGTTAGGTAATTGCTTAAAACAATGCGTTTATTAAATAAGCACCAACTGACTTAACTCCTTTAATGATTTAATTATGAAATGTCCAAACATTTAAGCATCCGGCGTGTTAGCGCTTCTCAAGCGATCTAATTCGATTAATTTATTTCAGCCACCAATTAACGGAACAACGGAAAACGGCCGAGCGTAGAAAACGCAAACAAAATACGACTATTTATTATTTGTTCATTGTGTCGCCGACACTGGAATATTCCGGGGCGGCGCCGCACAATGCCTGCCATTATACCCTAAAACAATGCCCAGTTTTATTAAAAAGACATTCAATAATTTATTTTATTCGCAGCAGTTAAAAAATAAAGTGTTCAATACAGCCACAGCGATAAAATATAGAAAAAAACAATTTATAATCTATCGCAAGCAAACATTTCACACACGCGGCATTTACTTTCAATGGGGGCGTGTGCGAAACCACACAAACGGTTAAGCTATTCAAGGAATGTTTGAACAATTCGAGTCGCGCGCCATCTGTCGGGAGAGATTGAGACATTTTTGCAAAATAGTGACGTCATTACACACTTCCGCTTCCGGCAGCGCGTGCGCAAACGACGCCGCCCCCGCCCACTGCAGCTTTCATGAAACTTAACACTATTCCATTCACAAAGCTGTTACATTCTCAGTAACGAGCTAAGCATTAGGTTGACATGTTTTTTAGACTTTTTTCTCGTTTTTAGGGTTCCGTACCCAAAGGGTAAAAACGGTCACCAGGCAGTATCTCATGAACCGTGATAGTCGGCCCATTTAACGGAAAGTTGTACGACTCGACTTTTCTTTTAATTTTGATATACCTAATCGGGTTTGTTTCGAACCTCATAGGAAAAAAAAACTGTCTGGACTGGAAAATTACCTAAATCAAAATTAAAAAAAAGTCGAGTCTACAACTTTCCGTAAAATGGCCCAGTTAGACAGTGGAAATTTTCACAGAATAATGTATTTCTGTTAACGCTCGCTATAACAACAAATTCTAAGAAACAGAATAAAATAAATAGTTAAGGTCAACGAACGTGATTGTTTTTGCCGTTTTTATAGAAAATGGTACGGAACCCTCCGTGCGCGAGTCCGACTCGCACTTGGCCGGTTTTTTTATCAGTACTTTCTAGAACGTATCGTATGGCTTTGTTGTAGTTTTGGTTATTATATACGTTCTTTATATAGTACAGTCAGCATCAAAAGTAGCTGCGCAATTGACGTCTTCAAAAGCTCTTATTCCCCTTTAATAAAGACTATTTTGACGTCTTCGTTTGCCCAGTTACTTTGGACGTCTCCGTTTGCCCAGTTACTTTTGATGCTGAATGTACCTTATTCCTTTTTAGTGATCAAAGAGTTATTTACGACTTTTGACTTTAAGGGGCTACCCGAGGTTTCCATCGATTTTTGACAAGTTTTGAATCGTATCTCCTACTTTTGCACTACAGATAGAAGTATAAATCAAACGGTTATCGGTTCTTCAATCTTTTATCTCCATTCTGGTCTACCGGATTTTGAAACAAATGAATACTTAATTTTGTATGATCTTTTTAAATATTGTCTAAAATAACACTAATTTTGTATCTCTATTGACGTGAAAGATCTAACACATACGAAATCTACATATTTGGGTTCGTCTGTGACGTCCCTAAAAACTGGTCTAGGGTTTTCTTTCTAAACCAATTAACACAAAAGTTATGGCCAGAAGCCGGTTTTTTGGCCTAAAATTGTTCATCTTTGATGCCAAATATCTCGAAAACAATGAACTTTGAAGTAAATATGGGATATTGCTTAAAGCCATTGTTGTTAACATAATAAGCTACAAAAAACCTAAGAAAACCAAGAGATTCAGATCGAAGGTACATTCCCATACGCCAATTCTGGGAGCCCCTTAACGCCGGATTTGAACATAGGTATAAGATAGGTCATAGGCAATAAGCAGTGGTCTAGATAAGATAAGATACATGGACCCTGGAAGGGAATAGCAACAATCTGGTAACTTATACTAGGTACATAAAGTTCATTTTTAACTAACTAATATCGATAGGTAGGTAACATAAACATGTATCTTCATTGTATCTTCCATAAATTCAACTATGGAATAGTAACATTTATCTATCAGTTTATATTTTAGACTGTGTACAAAGGTACAAAGGATATGTCAGTTGTTACATTAGTCTAGTAACATCACAATAGTATGACTAACCTTGGAAACTATTCTCATACTAAATATGCAACGATATTAATTTAACGTGTAGTATATTACTTATTAGTAAGTTATATTCTAATAGTGTAATATTACACATATTTCTACTGCCCACGGAATCTATTTGACATACTAATAATTGTGACTTTCTCGGAATGTCACCTTTCAGGGTTCAGTGGGTGGAATGCCCATTATTAATTATTAAAGGTTTCACCTGACAGTGACACCGTGAAACTAAGAGATTTATTTTCCAACAGAATGTCACTTTTTGTCTTGACCTACGGTGTCCACAAAAAATGTCGCGTGCACAAGGTATTATGAATGACGCATGACACTAATTAATTCAAATTTCTTTGTATGTAAAATACATTACTTAATGGGAGTTCTTAAATCAATCAACTGATGGAAAAAACGTTGTTTTAACATATATTTTTACATTTGAATGTGAATTGTTGTCTTATTTACTTATTTAATATGCGCTTGTATATTTTGCGATTTTGCCATCTCTTAATTTTAATGAAGATGATGTAGGTATGTATAGGTAGTTAAATTATCTATAAAAAATATAATTCAATTTTCAAGTTTTTAATTAACGTTTATATGTATGAACAATACAATGTTTGTATTTGAAAATTGTGCATACATACATACATTCACGCCTTTATTCCCAAAAGGGGTAGGCAGAGCACATGAAACGTATGTTCCAGCGCCACTTTTAGCATACATGTGGGTATAAAGATCGACTAAATGTGATATTGATTTCTTTACGTTTACTGAACGCGAGAGCGTTTGTAATCATTTTTAAGTTAATGGGATGTTATTTATTTGTATTGCCTGGTTTCTAGTGCAATACCTACTGCTCTATTTATGCTTAGGACAGATTCTAGACGTAAAATTTTTGGTGCGCGTAAATTAAACACTTGTCTCATATTTTGATGTACTTATCACAAACAAAGTGAGTAAGACGAGTAGGTAGTACCTACATATAAGCTCGGCACTGTCAGAATGCTTAAATTTTTAAAGAGTTCTCTATAGGACGCCCTCTGAGGAAAACGCAAAAAGGATCATAGCGCTCTTTTCTGTGCAACAAGAACTTTGTGTAAGTGTAATATATTATAAGTAAATGTAGCTATTTCCCCAGAACATAATGCTGTACCGCAACTTGGATTCAACCAGTGCGTAGTAAACTGTCCTGAGTTTAAAACGCTTAGATTAAGGAGACAATCGTAAGGCCGTAATACCTAGTAGTACCCTGTAGGGACATTTAAAGGGACTTAGACGTTGTTTTTGGACGTGCAGTACCTAAATGATTTACAATTAGGCGAATGCGATGTTTAAGTAGACATATTTAGAGCACCTATAGGAGGTTTACAGGAAATCCGTATAAGGAAGGTACATAGTTACCGCATGTGTCCTACATCCATATGGTTGTTTGATTGGCGATGGTCCCCGATTCGCCGCCGCCGACAAAGCTGGCATTTGCATCCACTTTGTCATTCATGTCACCGCTCTGCCTCATTCCTATTCCGCGTTTATCCGAATGTGGAGCTATGGTAATGAGATTCAGACTTTCCGACTTTCTTTTATAACAATTTGTATAGGGCAGTAAACTGAACTTTGGCAATGGAGCACTATTTTTCCGCTCTGTGAAATAGTTTGAAATAAGTCGATTCGTGAAATTGGGTACCTATGTTATTTTCACAATGACCAAAGATTGGGCCATACTGATTTATACACAACGTATACCGTATTGTGGTTTACGAATAACCACTGGCACACAATTTATTAGATTATACCAGCAAGTAGTTAAAGAAGTTGTTGCCATTATGTTTATGTAAATAGGTAGTACATAGCACGACGACAACAATAAATGGCAAAAGTATATTGTGTGCTTCGCAAATAACAAGTTAAACACACAACGTACAACGTTTTAGTTCAAACGTTGTAATCATTAATTATAGCTAAACACAACAAAACTTTTTAGCCGACGTTGTATAAACGAACCAAGAACAGCCATAATAAAGCCCGTAAATATTAGTCCGATCGCTAACAAACATCAAAAGGCCACAAAGAGGAAAGTAATAAAGTGTCGCAATAGGAGATTGCTTTAATCTTTAAAGTCCACAAACGAGGGCTGATTGAATGCTCCCCTAACGCCAAATGAGAGAGCAGTTTCCATTTTATTCAATAGATGCGTTAATTTGCATCATCTTTGTGCATAATCAACTCTTGGGTCGCATGCCCCTTAGGGTTCGTACTTATTATATTACAATGTCTGTAAAAAACGTTACAGATTGTTTTGTTTTGTTTTTAAAATGTCTTTATTAATAACAAGAAGTACAAGAGTTACATACTTATCTAGTGTACATTTGGGTCCTAGACAGCAAAAACATAATACACAACCAGTTTAGTGAGCTAATGCGCTCATTTTAAACTTTTTAATACGCCCATAAACGCGTCAACACTATTTATTATTTACACTAAATCAGTAGTAATTGTACACTGTAGGTACAACAAAGAATTACATTTATATGCTTGCTTAGAAAAACTCGCATTTGTTGCATACATGTTGCTATTCAATAGTGTTTATCTGCAGCCTAAGATTAGAAAAGTTACAGATTGAAAAATATGTATGAAGCTATCAGTAGATGTACAGTCACCAGCAATAAGATCTGCCACAACATAGCACGCATAAATATCTGACACGACTCTATGTCTAATGCCATATGGACGTGACAAATATTTTTGCCGGCTTTGTTTCGGCAGATATTGATGCCGGTGACTGTACAGAGGTAAGGATTGCATTCTCACCAGGATCGAAAATAACGACTAGGTATGTGTTATAATTTATTTAGACCACAAACAGTTATAAATCTAAACATGTTACATATGTAACTATGTAGTACAGTCAGCGTCATATAGTTAGTAGCAGCCAAATATTTTTCGGTACACGTCTTTATTACTGTAAGAATAAGGGTGTGTTACGAAATATTTGGCTACTCCGGCTGCTACTAACTATATGACGCTGAATGTACAAAAACTGAGAGGTGATAGACAAAACATTCATAAAACACAATATTAATAAAACCAAAAAGGAAGGTAAGAAGAACGTAGTAAATAAGTAGTATAAGAATACATAACTAAGCAGTAGCATAACATTTTTTTTGGTCCATTAACTGTACCGTAAGACGAGTAACTGGGGCAGACAACCCCGGTGCAATTTGCTGTCATTATTTTATCACGTCACAAAAAGAGCCACCGTCGTAGTATTTACAAATTTTAAATTCGCCCGTAGTGCGCGAACTCGACGCCCCCTGCCTTTATTGGCGTTCCTTTATTAACCAGTGTTTGATGTTCAAGCGACGCGCGAGGAAATGGATAAATTGTTTGTTTTCCTTTGACATATCAATCCTGTCAAAGAGTCGGCGGGATCTAGAGCCCAGGGTGCGCATCGTGTTAAATCTCGAACGATTGACATACGCGATTATTGTATCTATGCTTTGTTCTCCCCAAAATAATTACATGAATGGAGTGTTCTTTAGCTATTTAAAAGGTGAAAGAAAGGTGCATATGCGCCGAGTTATCAATCAACAACGCTGCCGAAATTTTGCGTAGATATTAAGTAGGTACGTCAAATATATAAATGTTGTCATAAACTAAACTGAATATTGTGGTCCGTTTATGGATCTGTCGGCATCATGAAATCATAGCTTAAAAAAAACATAATTTCTTAATGAATATTTGTTTCGTAAACATACTCTAGTGAGATGTAAGTATATGCATACGTATAAGTAGCGACTTGACACTATTAGAATCTCTCGCTACAAATATCTTTTTAAACGCACCGTTAACACTCCTCATTAAAGCGTAACATTAAATTATGTTCCAGTCAAAGGGTTCTCATTTCTGTGATTAGTGTTCCGAGTTTGGTGGAGATTTATCGTCTCCCGGAACGCGGCGAGTGTCAAATGGCGGTGATGGCGGATATGGCAACGTATGACGGACTGCTGCGGTAAATTAAAACATTTTAACTTGACAGTTGGTGTCACGGTTATTGTGAACACGTTTTAACTGGCTTCTGTGCGATGAGACGAACACTCTTATTCCAAGTGCCATGGACCAGTACTTTGTTTAAAAATATATTTAATCATGTAAGTAATACTTAATAGGGTAGTTAAGGCGGCTTCCTGAGTCAGCATAGTGGGATCGGTAATGCGGTTTTCGTAGATAGGTATATATGTACTGTCAGTATTACATTTGCGCAGTAGTAATCGTATTATTTAAATGCCCAAGCCAGTCAGGAAGCAGTCATTAAATGCAGACACGCAGTAAAGAATCGGTACTCGACTCGACTGACACTGACACCTGATAGCTTAGGTACCGATCTCAGACTAAGAAAAAAGATAGACAGGGAATTACTAACAACCTAGTAAAGCCAGTTTTCAACCAAGCCAAATATGTTTAGCACACGCTCACACACACATATGCGAACAAAATTGCACAAAACTCCTCAGCACGCGTCGCAATGCTGTCAAGATACTCAAGATGACCTATTTCGAGTTTTGTCAATTCAATTTATTTATGTGTGCGTGTTTAAAACTTATTTGGCTTGGTTGAAGACCGGCTTTACAAGGTTGTTCATCATGCTCCGTCTATCTTTTTTCTTGGTACCGATGATATCGTACTGCCTCCACATTGACATCGGAAATGGCTTAAGTCTCTGGTAAATTTTTGAACAACTGAAAAACACAAGTTTTGTGGGTTACTTCATTTAGTCATTTTCGTAATATTGGCGATCAAGAAAATACCAATTTTGGAAGACAAAGTAACACATATTTTGTCTGTAGGTATTTTCACAAGTGTATTGTGTACAATAAAATATTTACATAACAATTATTATAAAAATGTCGCCAATTGTACTTTTCATGAAAGCTTATGAACTGAGGAACTAATTTATGTAATTTTTACGCGAAGTGTTATACTTTTTTTTTAAGTAATGCCTCGAAGTGTTACAAAATTTGGATCAAAATTTAAAAACTTGTGACTTTAAATGCTTTTCTTTGCAATATCTTGAAAAGTTTTGGCATGTTTTTTTTATTTTCCTTAATCAGTCATTCATTGGCTATTAAATAAATAAAATCCCTTTCAAGGAATACGTCGAATTTCCCGTCACCCTGTATTCGTCGAGAGCTCGGTTTTGAAGTTTTTCCAAGAAATTCGATTCATGTTCATATATGTATCTGGATAACTCCCTACATTTTTCTGTTCTAAGCTTAGCATCAGCAATATGTCACGGGAGCCGAGTGCAGCAGCCACTGTTTTATGAACGGCGCTGACAGTTCCAATAGTCGCTAACAAAAACGAGCAAAAGACACAGTACATCGTAGTCTTTTAGTCTACTTGCGTTGATAGAATCGGGATTGAAATATTAATGAGTAATGACACTAACGAACAACGCTCTAATTTGGTATTTTTGTTAAAGAATATATGGGAGGGTAGTCAGGGATTGAAATTTTCTATACTTTAAGTAGGAGTGTCCCTCGTGTTCCTATTGTAGTACCTACAACCGATAAGTACGAGTAGCTAGTCGGTATGTATAGGAATGAGTAAGGGTGAAGTTATAACATACTGCTTGCTTTGTAACTTGGCATTTCCTTTTGCATTTTGAAGTATGGCAGATTAATGTGAGTTCGAAGAAGTCAATATTATTTGTGAAGGGGGTCTAAAACTTGTGATTTACTGCGAACGGGCAAGGCGGTTAAAAAGTTGTAAACTGCCTGTGTTTCCGCCGTTGCAACATTGTTTAACAGTCGTTTATTTTGACTTCTATGCCTTTGTCAATACACATAGTACCTATTTATAGTATTAAGTAGTAAGTATTTCTTTATGCTCTTTTATGAAATCATTTGGTTTTTATTGCTTTCGCGGCTATGACATGGTACATTATTTTTCAATAACTAAATCAACATTCGACCAAACAGTAACAGAGTTCATTGAAGATTAGTCGCTAATTTTGACGATTACCTTTAGATTAAGACCTTATTGCTGTTTCGTTTTTAATTTAAGGTCGAAGTCAGTCAAATACTGACTTTTATACGTTGCTTATTTTTTATGTTTATTTTGCCCTAGCTCTATCTGCATGCAACTCGCCTTATATCGCATTATTTATACTAAACGGGACTTAATCGCGTATTAACTTATCTCGGGACCCCGCGCAGCAAGAAGATGTTGATACCCGCACAAGCCAGTTGTCCCGTGACCATGGATGTTGCAACACATCCGAAACGTCGGGAGACCTCAGTGAGGTAAATAAATAAGTTAATACGCGATTAAGTCCCGTTTAGTATAAATAATTTGTGAGAATCGTGAAAGTTTAAATCAATATATCGCCTTACCTATATCGTTCCTCCAGATAATATTCCGCCCCCCATTTCACTCCCTTGGGGATGACTTCCGGGATAAAAAGTATCATATGACCTTCCCGAGGTAAAAAATTATCTTCGTACCAAATTTAATCTCAATTGGTTCAGCGGGTTTGGCGTGAAAAGTTAGCAGACGGACAGACAGCATTATAACATTACTAGCTTCTGCCCGCGACTCTGTCGTCCTCCGAACTCATTTATATCGCAGCTCCATACAAACTTTTACCCCCCCTATTTCATAACCTTAGGGGATGATTTCGGGGATAAAAACTGTCCTATGTCACTCTCCATCCCTGCAACTATCTCCACTTAAAAAATCACGTCAATTCGTCGCTCCGTTATGCCGTGAAAGACGGACAAACAAACAAACACACATATACACTTTCGCACTTATAATATTAGTATGGATTATGGATAATAAAATAGATTATAATGAATATCATTACAACTATCTCTAAAATCACATTCTATTGAATCAATATCCTTATGCCGTGTCAAACATTGTATGGTCCCCACTCCCCAGTCCGTCTTGGTCTGATTTCGTGACTTTTTTTATAGGGCAGTGCGCAAATTGCGCGCTTTCCAGGAAGGCGTCACACGTGCGCCTGCGCCGCCGCCGCCGCGTCTCTTTGACCCACCGCGATTTATGATTTCTGAATGAACCGATCTGGAGCAACTTTTCATTGTAAAAATATTGTTCCAGTAATTAATATTTATGGTAACATATTTCAACTTTGAGTTTGACCTATTTGTGAACTAACCAAGTAGTGTGTCTTGGACTACGTTTTCGTTTGGAAGTAGCGAGATAGATCTCGATCTAGGTACTAGGTAGGTTTGGGTATTGCTATTTCAAGAGAAAAAATAAGTTTCTGTCAAAAATTTCATTTTTGTTAGAAGCTTTTATTGCCGACTGTACTTTTCTGTATACCATCATCAACTACTCATTGAAACGATTCTAACGAACCCAAACTCGACGGGGTTACGTCGGTTAAGTACTGAATGCCCTTCTATTTCCATCATCAGATCAGCTCGATGGTACGATAATATTGAAGTGTCATCCAAACTATACTTATACCCAAAATTTCAGCTCAATCGGTCACCGGGATATGGGTCAAAATTAACTTGCAAGATTTGTCCCATACGTACATACATACTAATTTCCATGGCCACCTTCTGTCTCCATCATCAGATCAGCTCGATGGTACCATAATATTGAATTGTCATCCAAACTATACTTATACCCAAAATTTCAGCTCAATCGGTCACCGGGAAGTGAGTCAAATTTAACTTGCAAGATTTGTCCCATACATATATAGGGCAAGTTAATATAAAGCTTGTAATAATAGAAATTATGGACATATATACGAAATCATTTAAGTTTATAAGTGTTAGTGCTCCTGGACAACCGTAGCTGGTTAAAAGGAACAAGGCAACATTATACTCTTTTCGTTTTCTATCAGAAGGAAAGGCAGTAAAAGCCGTCTCTGTCTCAACTGTACAGTTGTAGACACTAAAACATCATATTCGCTATAACTATACATTGCTATTGTTGTAGGCCCTCAGTTAAGAGCTCCTTTGATGTGCCTGCCGGTGGTCGACAGCATCGCGCAACATTAATCCTCAAAGGAGTCACTTGGAGTTAAGCACTTGGAACATTCGGCAGAACTAAGTATAGGTCGGACGGAACACCTCTCGGGGAGTCCTTCAAGCAACAATGTTGCCAAATTGGTACTTAGGTACTTTGAGTTTAAATTTAAAAACCATATATTGTGATTAAAAAGACAGGGCCCGTCTTAACTGGTCCATTACGAGTCTGTGGTAAGTAGAGTGGTTTATTTTAGATTTACCTACGTGACCTGACCGTAATCAAATTGCGTTCGCATAATTAGTCAAATAGGCGTGGAAGTGAAAGTAAAGTGGCTCATCCTCTTGATTCTGACCATTCATAGTGTGTTCCACACCACCACCATGCACATGCACAACCATCACCTACCTATTTGCAGGCTTCGGGAGATTATGCAGGCCCAACGCCGTCGATAACCGCACTCATTGATGCTCCTGCTATGCCTATATGGAAGTAGTATCATCTTGTTGAAATCTTGTGAAACCATTAATGGGTGAGGACCAAATTCTCTGCTCTACATTTTCTATCGCATGTATAACGGGGAGTGCTCCGAGGAATTGTTCGGATTAATCCCTACCACTTCTTTTCGCCATCGTTCAACGCGACAACATTACCATCCTCACCACTCAGATGGTTGGCAGTCCTCAACTGTGCGCTTCTCCAGAAACTTTCTGCCTCGCACAGCTAATCTGTGGAATGGATTGTCGCCTGCGGTATTTCCGGACCGATACGACCTTCAAACCTTCAAGAAAAGAGCGTACTCCCATCTTAAAGGCTGGCAACGCACTCACAAGTCTCACAACACCTCTGGTCTGCTCGTTTGCGTCCCATCACATAAAAAAAAATAAAAAAAAATCTTGGCTAGTAGTTAGCCTGGTTAATCGGTAGTAGTTTAAACGTTTCTTTGGGTCACAAAAATAATCATACAAATTCTATGGTTAATTTTTGTGTCACAACGGAACTTTTTAACTACTACCGATTTTGTATGGTTATTTTTGTGTCCCAAAGGAACTTCTTAACTAATTTTATAAATGTTAAAGGACGGATGTTGGTTACTCAATCACGCGAAAACGGCGGCTGAAAAATATGGCATAGATTTTATATCCTGCGTTAAAACAAAGTATACTCAGAAAACCATCCCGTTAAGGAATGACATTGAGGATAGTTCATGCAAAGTCGCGGGTAAATGCTAGTAGATTAATATAGCTAGCAGAACATTATTTCATCATCTGAAACTAGAACTAAATGAGCCATTCAAGTAATCTGATCTGTTCGAATTAAAGACCCCATCGGCGTTGTTACGCGCTGTCGCCTGGCTGATTTATCACTTATACAGTAGAAGTTGGACGCGCAATAACATGCAAACGCACACAAGGCAGGATAAATTCATTACGAGTATGCCGACGATCATATTTCACACACTTGTATAGATATTAACAATCGCTTATACGTGAATGAATAAACTTCCTCTTCTTCGGCAGTAGGGTAAAAAGAGGCGCACACATAGTTTGACTTATTAAATAATTAATGAGTTACTAACCGCCAAATTCAGACTCAAATTCAAAGATTGAGATCACAGACCGAGTGGAATGCAGTGTAGGTTGAATAAATTATAATAATTGTGTAATATGGTAAAGTCTGGGCTCATCATAACTGGAAGTTCCAAATATATGAAGAAAACAAAATGAAATCATAGTTGGAAAAATATATATCTTGACTATAATATTCTGTTGAGTGATAAAAGTCAAAACAGCATTGCTTTACAATTTCCTCGATAGAAAATAAATCCAAAGTTGTTTTTTTTACGTCAACCAACTCAAATAACAGGTTATTAAACGTAATAATTAAGTAAAAACGCGGTTTTTTTACCTCATCTGAACTCTCATAGGAGCAATTAAGAAATTTCACTAGCTAAGTAGATATTTATCGAAATTTGACCAAAAAGCCCAATGCCATCCATTTTTAAAATCAAAACGCGACTTCTAGGCACTAAAATTTGATAGGTACAAGGTTTTTGTAAGAACCACGTTGGCATTCCTCGGCTTCCGAGACTTCAATACGCTGAAGGCGCATATAAATATGTACGAGAAACGATTTTATTTTATTTACAAGTTTTACATCAAGAGAGCTTTCGTAAAGAACAATTTTGTCGTCTATAAACGAAAGAGACTTTTCAGTGCCTTCAGGTCATCGCTAACTGAAAAAGTTGTAGGTAAATCCTCAGCTACATATTTACCCAACAAGCTAGTTAACTGTTGACGCAGCTCTACAACCCTTATAGTTAGTTATTTCATAAATAAGTTCGGACTTATTAAACATATTTACATTAACGCAAGAGAACTCCATTTTACCAAACTATAAACCACAGAAAAATAAAAAAATAAAAAACCAAAAACACTCTACCTATTGAACATACACACAGATAAACATACACTTTTACTGTACATAAACATCATATGTACTTAAGGCCAAAATGCAAGCTGCAAAGTAGACATATATATATATATATATATACATACATACAACCTAACCTATACACAAATGAAAACAAAATACACAAAAACCACGATAAAACTAAAACCTGGTTATGTACAAACACGCATAGAATTTACAAGTATGTACATAACCCAGTCCAAGTCCTTAAGAGCCACGTACTGACTGAATAACCCTATGGGCGCCAATGTAGCCCGGCTAGCCGGCGGGTAAGAAATAAATCTAATATGTTACATATATACAATAAAATATATCAATAAAAAGAAGTAGAAGTATATACAGAATGGGTAAATTACTCAGTCAGTACGAAGCATGTACAGGCTAAAAGTCACTGGCCTGGTTAGTAGCGATGTTCGTAGGTGATAGCCGCAGGTTTTCGTAGGACCCGCTGGGCTGGGCAGGCCTAGAGCACACCTTCAGGTAGCTTAGAAGCTGCGGCGCAGGCGAAAGTAAATACAGCAGCCAAGCAGCAGTCAGTAGTAGGGTTGTAACCAGGCATAAAGGGCTGGAAGCAATCGGGCTACGTAAGCGATTACCGCCGCCCATGGACACCTGCAACACCAGAGGTGTTGTGAGACTTGTGAGTGCGTTGCCGGCCTTTAAGATGGGAGTACGCTCTTTTCTTGAAGGTTTGAAGGTCGTATCGGTCCGGAAATACCGCAGGCGACAATCCATTCCACAGATTAGCTGTGCGAGGCAGAAAGTTTCTGGAGAAGCACACAGTTGAGGACTGCCAACCATCTGAGTGGTGAGGATGGTAATGTTGTCGCGTTGAACGATGGCGAAAAGAAGTGGTAGGGATTAATCCGAACAATTCCTCGGAGCACTCCCCGTTATACATGCGATAGAAAATGTAGAGCAGAGAATTTTGTCCTCACCCATTAATGGTTTCACAAGATTTCAACAAGATGATACTACTTCCATATAGGCATAGCAGGAGCATCAATGAGTGCGGTTATCGACGGCGTTGGGCCTGCATAATCTCCCGAAGCCTGCAAATAGGTAGGTGATGGTTGTGCATGTGCATGGTGGTGGTGTGGAACGCACTATGAATGGTCAGAATCAAGAGGATGAGCCACTTTACTTTCACTTCCACGCCTATTTGACTAATTATGCGAACGCAATTTGATTACGGTCAGGTCACGTAGGTAAATCTAAAATAAACCACTCTACTTACCACAGACTCGTAATGGACCAGTTAAGACGGGCCCTGTCTTTTTAATCATAATATATGGTTTTTAAAACTCAAAGTACCTAAGTACCAATTTGGCAACATTGTTGCTTGAAGGACTCCCCGAGAGGTGTTCCGTCCGGCCTATTACACACAGAACACAGAACTTGTATACAAAACATACCTCTAAAAGGCAGCCCTTGTATGCATGAACTATAAACACTCTATTTACAAGCAGAGGTGATCTCGAGAACTGTACATTATATAAATGATTAACATTTCACAGGAGAAAACAAAACACGGCCGTGAAAATTATACTTTTTTAACCGACTTCAAAAAAAAGGAGGAGGTTCTCAACTCGGTTGTATTTTTTTTTTTTTTTTTTCAATGTTTGTTACCTCAGAAATCCGTCATTGATGAACCGATTCGGAAAATTCTTTTTTTGTTTGTAAGTATATGCTTCCAGGTGGGTCCCATTTTTTCAAAAATTCAGTTGGATGATGGGATCCATGAGGAATTTAGGGAACTCCTCAATTTTATTAGGCGCGCGTGTAGTGATTTTAGTATTTTCTATTATAACTCGTGTATTTACATCCGGAAATCATAAATTTGGTGGCGAGGAATTGATGATGAAGACCACAGATGACTTATCGAATTCCTCAATAATGTACTTAAAAGTGCAAAAGTACGTCACAGGTTCTGATAAGATTCCGTTGAAATAGGAACTAATGAAGTGCCATTGGTGATGATCTTGGGGAATCGATGGAAGTCCTCAAATATTATCGGCCCACATACAGCGATTCGGTTTTTTTCTATAGTAATCAACGCATTTGCTATCGGAAATCAGTTCATGTGGTAAATTGTAAAAAAAAATAGGAAATGTTCTCGTGGCTTGGCGGAGTACTAAATTGAAGTCGGTTAAAACTTTGTTTTTTAAAGTAAATTATTTCTTTATCGCCGGCCAGTGCGCTAGCGGCGGCGCGGCGTAGGTTTTGCCGTGTTACAACGGAAGACATATTTACTTAAACAGGGTACCCTATATTTGGCATACCTAACTTTGATTGTCCGAAACGTTTTTCGCATGGTAGATTCGGTTTTCGCCGGATGTTAATGTGGCAGAAACTTTACCTAATAGAATTTCTAATATTCCGAAAATGTTTTTGGCCGAATTTAAATGCGCATACTATTGTTATGGCCGATTATATATACGTGTAATTTGGTTTCGCTTAATTTTATTCGGCATATTATAGATTGTCCGATACTTCCTAAGCATACTTTAAACGTTACGTCTCACGAAATATAGCAACAATATAATTATATGATTTCGATAAGGATTATAATATGGTAGACTAGGTTAGGGCAGCCAGAAAGAGGGCGGCTCGGGAGGCAAAGCCCTCCCGCAGTAAAAAAAATCAAATAATCATAACAGTGGTATTATTAGTAGGTTAGGTTAAGGTTTGCTTTTGTCCCTTAGAGCGGGAATAGGCACCCCGCGAAGCGGGATGACGTCGACACGCTGGCGGTTAGGTTAAGTTAGGTCAAAATTATTGTCGTGTTTGTTTTCAAATAAAAAACAATTCAAACAACAAATGCTATGATGAATTCTGCGAAAATAGTGTTCGACAAAAAAAAAAACTCATAATATATTTTATGCGTGAACATGATTCGGGGCATAAAAATTATGCGCAAATAATATTTAGACTATTGAAATTCGGCGTAATCGAACAATGCGAATCTCGATTCTGACAAAACAGTTTATGCGCAAAGTCAATTATTATGCCTACATACATTATGCAAAATAGAATTCTTACTAAAAAATATGGCAATAACAGGGGGAACCACTTAAACAGTTCTAGGAAGCAAACTTTTGAAATGTCCGTCATAAAATTCTTATGATTTGATCGTTTTAATTAAATTTCCTTAATGGCCATGTCAGTTCCAATTGCAATTAATATTTTCATCGTCATCGTGATCATAATAAATAATTCTATTGATTACTTAGTTGTATAAGTACTAAGTACAAGATCTTATCTTTTTTATACTTATATTCCTAAGTAGGAAAGTAGGCCTTTTTTGTACTAGTTCCTATAGCTGGGCAGTGTAGTTTGAACTAACCGTGTCCCAGACAAGGGAGAGCATGTGCTCTCCCTCGTTCTAGGCATGTGCCTAGAATTTCAAACAGTCTCCCTCATCGGGCCCAATCAGTTCACGATAATTCGTTTAGGGGTCATAAATCTGTGTTACTTTAAGGGTAACGACGTTATATTGAATTACGAAAGGCTAACGCGGATAATGTATTTGGCACAATTATAAAGGTCAACTCCATAATTTAGTTATCTCGTATAGAGTTTAAATTGTTTATATTTAATCTTATTAGATATTACTGTTGTGGATAATTTAGATTTTGGAGATAACGAAAATATACGGGTAATATGAATAAATCATTAATATCTTTTATACCTAAGCACAAGGAGGTTTCTAATACGTATCACCCACAAACTTAAACACTAAAGGGTCAGACCGCGCTGGTGATTCATCTGGAGTCTCAAGCATCCATAGGCTACGGTGTGTGCTTATCGCCGTCACCATCATGATATAAAACATACAAGGATGACATTTGAATACAATAGTACATTACGTAACTAGGGCTGTGAACCGAAGGTGAGGGCCATAAATATGCGCTCTGGGGCTTTACGAATTACCGCCCGTGTTAAGTACAACATTTTACGTCTTCACCTGGCCACAATGCGAGTTTTCCCGTACGCGCAGCGTGCAGTAAAACTCGCATTATGGCCAGGTGTGACGTAAAGATTGTTAAACGCTCTTACTCAATGTTGCTGTGATTGTCATCATGCTCTTAGTCAGGGATCAACGTTGTCGTTAAAAGCAAGGATTAGCCTAGGCTACGAGCGGTGATAATGGACTCACCACATGTCTCTTCTATTTTACCAAATCCAAGATCTCTTATTTCTTATTTTTTCTGTCCAGCTTACTGCTTTCATTCGCCGCTACCAGAAATTTGAAAGTGCACTCAATCTCTCTATATATATGCAAACATTGTTAAACGCTGAAGTAATACAACGATGGTGTGATTGTCATCAGGGACCACCGCCGTCGTTAATAAAGCGAAGATTAGCCTAGGCCACGAGCGGCGGTAATGGAGTCGGCAGCTTGCAGATGAGCTCGGTTTTTACGGCACGAGCTGCGCCCACCCGCAGAGGCGACACTCCGCTCCCCTCCTCATTATTTGTGGTTTCAATTCACTTTTTACGACGCTCGCCCTCTTTGCGGTTCTGGCTACCGTCTACAATGACGTAATCATCCAGTACGCGAATTGTTTGCTTTTCGCAACGACGTAACGTTCAATCGCGGTGCTCTGGCTGGATGATCCTTTGGATGACTGTTCTTAGGTAGTACTATGAGCTAGTAATGAGCACCAACGATTTAGTATGCTTGTGAATGGAGGATTTGATTAATGTTATAGTCAGTTCCAGTGGTAGATTTGTATTTTTTGTAAAACAAGATAAGTTGCCCGAGGTCTTCTGCCGTTTGTAGGTATTACGGATTTTTAGTGGAAGGTAAGGTCCCAGTGCTCAACACTGATTCTATAATTGTCAATCTTAATCAGTAGCAAATAAAGACGACAATAGTTAAAAGCAACGTGTCAAATATTAGTACGTTTAACTTACTAATACTTATTAATCACGGTATAATGGTAATTAAAACATGTAAGTATTGTAAGTACCGTGTTATTTATTAATAATGGCTCTACATTACCTAACTACATGATGTGTTACGGTAGCAGAGGGGTAGTGGATGAGATTTTCAAACACATCAACACAGGTCATGTCACCAATAAGTTTTTCGGAAGTCGGAACATTTGTAGGGAATATTTATACCACTAGCTATATAAATAATGAAGCGCTCATTGCTTACACATCGGTATCTGTTATAAGTACATACCTGTTAGAAAGCAACTTGGCCTACAGCACCTTGTTCTTTTCATCACTTTCGAATTTCGCGTTCAAAATTGAAACCGTAACGATATTGTCCACTCATCATTAATTTTCCCTGCACGGCTATCACAGGACGTCCCGCGAGTTGTGTCGCGGTGAGATAGACTATCCGTCTCTTTTAATTAGAACGCTTAGAAAGAGACGGATAGTCTATTTCGCCTAGACACAACTCGCGGACCGTTCTGTGATATCCGTGCTGATTCCATAAACTTACTTGCGGTCATCGCAGCATCTTTCTTGCAAACCTCGCTACTCGTAGATATTGCCCGTCTCGTCACGGTGATGTGATCATGAGTCAGATTCTTCGAATTCATACACTTACTCTCTCGCTGTGAATTCACCTTTTTCTTACATCCCTCCGCAGGCTTACCTACAAGCCTGCGGAGATATAAGTAAAAGGTCAGGAAAGGAAACTCTTTTCTTATATCCTTCCTCATTCAAGTCAATTTTGGTGGGGCGAATTCGGTATGCGGAATTTTCTAATTTAGCGAGAGCTTACTGATGTCGCTCAGGTTTACTTACTTGTCGGTATACCGACTATACCGTCAGTATTACCTACATTTGCGCCAGTATTGTTAGGTATATTGTGCGGACGCGGCGCGGTACGCATACTGTCCAAATACTGAACCACTGTCTTTCAGCTTACTGATGAAAGCGGACATGTCTTATTTGACTTATTTTACTCGGGTTGTATCGTTAAATAAATAAAAAACCGGTCAAGTACGATTCGGACTCGCGCACCGAGGGTTCAGTACAAAAAAATAAGTTTTTCGCAATTTTTCCTTAATCTGTGCTAAAAGACGTTGCTTCTTACCAAATTTCAAGATTCTGAGTTCACGGGAAATTACCCTGTAGGTTTTGATTCCCTTGCGAGTTTCGAAAACTTGCGGAAATTTGCGGCATAAACGGCTGTATCTTTTCATTGCGTTGGCTTAGAAGTTTCATTTTTTCAGAGCTCCAAGGGAAAGTAGACCTGAGTATTTGGTATAAATTTTGCTTGATACCTCTACGCGTTCCTGACGGACGGACGGACAACAAAGTGATCCTATAAGGGTTCCGTTTTTTTTTCTTTTAAGGTACGGATCCCTAAATGTACTACTACTATTTTGAATATTATGTCATGTCCAGAGGGGTAATCACGTAACGTTTTTCCATATAAAATTTGACATTTAGATCAACCTAACGTACCTAACCTAAGTACAATATGTTACGTGACACACCTGCTAGACATACCTTTGTTATTATTCCTAACAGGTATGTATCAAAAAGCATAATGAATACTGACTGTGCCTACCTATTGTTATATTAGTCAAATTAATAGTTAGGTAAGTTGTAATAAATAGATCCGCTTGGTAGACTTGGTAATTATAGTATTTTAAATCAAGCTCGAGTTAATTAGAGGTTAGATATAATGTCTTTGTCGCAGTACTAAGCTAGCTATTATATACCTTTTAAAGCAAGTACTTACCGGGATACTGATAGGCACTTACCGCTATGGGACACCGGCCTCCAGTGCTGCTCCAAGCGGGCACCCGCAGCACCCTTTAACTGGATGTGGTTGATACTCGCCCTGAGGTGCGCTAAATAACAGTGTCGTGTCGTCGTAAGTGACGCGTTTGACGCGCAAACTCATCAATCCTAGCTAGAGTCTATCCTAGGATTTACGAGTCTTGTTTGCAGAGCATGCCGTCTCTACATGTTCTACCACTTGCTACGTGGTAGAACACGTAGAGAAGGTGTGATTTGAGTTTTTTTATGTCAAACCTACGTAATTACTATTATTTATGTTGAGCTGTCTACATTGAGTTAGTGCTACCTTACGAGTTATCAAGCAAATGTTGCTTTTTTAGGCCCAATACGACTACATTGGAATAAGGTCTGAAATTTGAGGTAAAATGTAAACTGTTCGGATCTTAATGAGGCTAGCATAACAGACAATGCCACGCGGCGCGAGACTTTGTCTCCTATATTTGTCATTGATATTTAAATCTTTCCAATTTACGCAATGCTAGTGAGAAAGTATAGCTTTGTCGCCTCTAGTGGCGGATTAAATGACGAGAGCGCCCTAGGCAAGCACCTCATCGGCGCCTCTAGGCCTTATATTGAAAAGAATAACTTAAATAATCCGCGTCTCTTTGAATCCCCGTGACATGTGCCTAACATGCCTAGTTTGCCTATAGGGATAATCCACCTGTACGATGCCTAGATAGAAACCGTAGGAATGATACCTATTTCAGGGAAGTATTATTATTTTAATATTATATTCATTTCATCAAGTGGGATAGACCGTTTCGTTCGATGGTCTCTGTCTTATTCTCTCAGAATTAGTTCTTTTTAGCTTGCTAACTTGCTTGTTATGTGTGATTTGCTGGGATGATGTTAATAAAAGGACTAAACATCCACTCGGAAAAATATATTTAATTTTTATAAAATCAATTTCAGGCATTTTTAATTCGCACAATTTTGTACAATATACAATAAAGTTTACATATCATTAAATTACATATTTCCAAGCTAACAAAATAGCACAATAATGGACACATACTTGTATAAGTATAGGACAAAACTTTTTTAATGGTCATTGAGGACTAACAACAATAGGTGGGCAAGAAACCCATCTCTGTCGTTTTATTTACAAGGCATATATATTTCGTTCGTTAACTTTGCATGTACACACATATATATAAACATAAAACAGTGGTACATAACATTCTGTGTCATCCTATTACCGACAGAGATTAGAGTAGAGGGTTATAAAAGAGTGGTTACGTTGAACAACTGAAAGTTAGGTCTTTA
Organism: Epinotia demarniana; assembly: GCA_945867215.1. Taxonomy (NCBI): domain Eukaryota; kingdom Metazoa; phylum Arthropoda; class Insecta; order Lepidoptera; family Tortricidae; genus Epinotia; species Epinotia demarniana. The sequence goes on along the minus strand of OX244266.1, from coordinate 18,998,099 downwards.
TAGAGTGTATCAAAAATGTGAACCGTTCAAGGGCTAACAGGTATCGTGTTCTGATATACTTGGCGACTGTCTCAGAGTTATGTTTTTTGAGCGCATGTTTGTTTGCATGTATGTATGTTGACAAGTAAATTCTATTTCACGGGCTTGATATACAGTCCACTTGATGGATTACATAGGCAATATGGGATGTCGTTGGATTCGTCTTAATCGTGGGATTTACAAATTTTACACCACAAGGTATAATATTTGTAAAATAGCAGTTGGGATTTTTATAATATCTTTTGATTTCACTTGTTTACATAGCAGTACCTACATATCAGCGTTATAGGTTATACGTGATTTTATAACACGAGTTTATTAACTAAGGTACTCTTTTATAACTCCGTGTACTCTCTGCTAATATAATTCGTCTTAGAAATATATTAACATCAACTAGGAAACCAACGGTTTACGGTTAGTTGCTTGGTTGAGACATAATCATTGCAACATTAACTTTCAGGCTCCCTTTTTGCCTGAACGAAATATCATATATTGAAATTATACAATGAGAGTAGTTATGTTGGATCGCTCCAATCACAACAATATTTCAATCAGACATCCATATGTGTAGTTGGGTAGGTAATACCTACATTATATACCTACTACGGATGACATGAGGGGATATGATAGCGGAACGCATGCTTATCGCCAAAACATAAATGTACCAATAGACATCTAGTGCATTGTTATCCATTTAAATGTTAACAGTTAAACACAAAATATCTTCGATGGTGTCTTTACTAATCGATTCTTTAGTATTTATAGAGTGAGACCTTACAGACCATAATTTATTGACCGTACAGTTCTATCTAATTAATATTGCAAAGTCGTACATTCATAATACCCATCTGTCCGGCTTAGAGCTATATTATGTAGGCGCCACATTTTTGATAAAAAAACAAGTGCTTTTTTCATATTTAAATTATACGTATAAGAACGTATTCGTTAGCACGGTCCGACAATAAATTCGTTTTCATTCGTATCTGTTGAGGTAATATCATACAAAGTAATGTAATAAATAATGAGCTGTAATTTTGGACTAAAAGAGTGATCTACTTAATCTAATTTAACATACAATTATTACTATATCATTAAAGTTCTATACTGTACAACACTTAAGTCTCACAACAAATACACAACGGCTGCAATACCGCATAGTCTATATTACAATAGCACGTTACTATGTACAGTGTTCTGATATGTGGTATGTACAGGTGCGGGGCGGCAGTATCACAGGAGCGGCGCGTGGGGCAGCAGCGGCGGCGGGAAGGGCGCGGCCGCGCGCGCGCGTCACACCAGCGCGCCCGGCTTCACGTCCAGCGAGTGCTCCGGCGACCGCCCGCCCACGCCGCCCTCGCCCTGGCTGTTCTCCTCCGAGTCCGAACACGAATCCGAACTCCCTTTCTTGCCCCCGTTGTGCGTCTTCGTGTGCTTTGCTAAATGGTCTGACCGCATAAACCTCTTATTGCACACCGGACACGCGAACCTCTTCTCCCCGGTGTGCGTGCGCAGATGCCGCTGCAGCTCGTCGGAGCGCGTGAACCGCTTGCCGCAGAACAGCCAGTTGCACACGAAGGGCCGCTCGCCCGTGTGCCAGCGGAGATGCGCTTTTAAGTGGGACGTTTTGCCGTACACTTTCCCGCAGCCGGGTATATGACAACTGTGTATATTCTTTTTTCTTAGATGAGCGCCCGCGGGGCCTAGCCTCTCTGCTTCTTGGCAGTTGGGGCAGTCGCAAGTCGCCCGGCCGGCGTACCGGCGCTGCGACCGCGGGGAGGGAGCTTGCGCGGGCGGCGCCGGCGACCCCGGCCCGTGCAGGCCGAACGAGCCCTGCGTCGGCAACACTGACTTGTATGCGTCTTGGAGCAGATGTGGGGCGGGGGGAAGTAAGTGAGCACCCCCAGACAGTGAGTGTGTTAGTTGTGAATAGTCTTGACCGGCGTAACTTGCCATTTGACCTCCGACATCTAGCCATCCGCTGTGAACGTCCCACCAGGGTCCACCGACGGCTCCGACACCACTCATTTCGGCCGCTTTTAAGGCGCCGCTGCTCCCGCCTCCTCCGACGTTGAAGGGCCACGATTCATAGGGGTGTCGGGAGTACATCGAGCCGAGACTCGCACTGGATTCACTTTTGCCTAGAAGTTGGTCGCCGGACGATGGGAAGTACAGGTCGTTTCCATAGGAGGGCGGTGCGGCGCACGAGGTTGGTCCCCGGCCGTAGGGAGTGCAAGAGGGCGGCTGGGAGCGCGGCGCGGTGCCACCGCCGGGCGGCGAGTGCGCGCCGGGGCTCTTCTTCCACGGGTGGAAGCCCTTGCCCACGGCCGCGTCGGCTAGCGGCGGCGGCGACTTGCTGGACAGCTTGTTGCACTGCGCCGCCAGCATCGCCAGCGGCGTCCCGCGTAAGCTCGGGTGTTCCTGGAAAGACAGACAATGAATAGTTAATTAACGCGATCGAAAAAAGAAGTCCTACGAGTTTAATTATCATCAACGGTGGGTTTAGACCGTGAGAAAAGGCCCGAGTGTCGACTAAGATTTATGGTCTAATTTATATGGGAACTAACGTGGTGTTCGACTCGTGCCCGGGGCGCTGAGAAATAATATAAATAAATTATGAGATGGTTGTAGTGTATTTACAATTAGGCGGCGGTGACAGCTCCCGGCCGCTACCGGCCGCGAGCCGCGGGACGTCGTAATTAATAAACGCTGCCCATGTCACTGGGCCCGTCCGAAACCACTTCCAACACTTATTTACTATTAATTTGAAACTATATTTAAAATCAATTTAGACTTATTGTAACAAATCAGTAACACGTCATTTTATTCTTCGACTGTATTATTAATTTGTATACCAGTATAAGTATATGATGTATTGTAATCAACAGCTAGGCACACCGCATTCCGCATTCATAAAATTGTGATCCCCAAGCACGTAAAAGCAGTGTTATAAGGGTGTAAAGCATAATCCATTCACCGTTGTTCATTTCAGCGAGTTAAAAATAAAGGTGAGCACACAAGGAACATCCGACCGGATATTTCACCCCAGCATGAGACACAAAGCGCCGATAAAAAGTTCCATTGTGGGCAATAATAATATAATCCAGGGATCCGACACCGGGACACGGGGAACGGGGTGCGGCCACGCCCTGTACATTGTGATTGGCGCAGCTGTCGGGCCGTGTGTACGCGCCCTTATTCCTGAAGTTTGAAAAACTGATCCAACGAATATGTTTAATGAATTTTGGACATTTTATGAACTAGAGTCATGCTATGTTTAGCATTCTTAAAATATATTCTTCTGAGGACGTACTTAACCTAGGTATACTCGTTTTTTACAAGCTATAAAATTAATTCACGTTTTTGGGAAGCTTTAGGTACGTTAGCTTTATGTTACTTTAACGTAAAGCGGTATTTCTGACAAATCTTCATGATTGTTTATTTTAATAAAAACAAATGTTTTTAACAATGGTAAATAAGCACCTACGAACATTAAGACAGATTATCTTGAGATATCCACGTAGATATCCGTAGATGTAGGGCAACAGCGGCATAAATACGACTGCCTCCAAGACAATTACGATTACCATAAAAAATTAATAAAACCATATCAAATTGCCACGGCGAATCGTGAGACTAGCCTATAAGATACCTACATAGGTAAGTACTTAGTTAGGTATTTGCTCTGTAGACGATTAATAGTCAACATTTGTATAAGTATACTTTGTAGTTATCATATAGGTACCTTTACAAAATTATCCTCCAATAAATATGTAAAAGGTGTTTAATACAACATGTAGTCACCTCTCAAAGCAATTTCGGGATAATATTAGAAGATGAGTGGTAGAATACGTTCTGTTGGGCTGCCTTCATCGGCGCTGCAGTCATAATTACCCTAGGCATTATGCTCCATTTGGGCGAGCGAAGGCGCACCGAAACAGAGTGATATCGGTAATTGGTCGTCAACTGGCCCTCGCCACGAGATTGAATCAAACCGTGGCGCCTCCCCGGCGCCATCAACCGCATTACAATGTTGATGGCTTTTTCCTTGTCAAAAATGACGAAGATCTTTTGTCGTAAAAAATTAAATAAAGCACAAAGAGACCGACTATGTGAGAGTCAATGAAGGGTCAGGTAGTGCAGTTGGCGGGGATGGGATAGGTTTATTCATTATGTGATTTTCAGGTTTGAATTCGAGTTTTGATTAAAGTTTAATGTCAGCCAGGTAGATCTAATTGTCTGGCAAAAACTAAACAGAATACATTTTGTACCAGAAAGCGCGATGTAAAAGTACTTAGTACGGGTAGTGCTTGTGTGAGTGATAACAAAATGTGAGAATTTTCCTCCTTAATAGCATGTAATCCTGGGGATTTTTCCATCCTTATGCAATGCGAAACAAGAGGAAAACTTCTTGATCTTTGCCTTTAGAGAACATGGTCACGAGAGCAATATCATTATTATTAGGTGCACTTAGAATTTGAAAGGGGACCGGATGTATCAATGGCCGAGTGGATCGGATTACTTAATTGCAGCTTTTAAAACCAGTAGGCCGGCGTGGAGGAAACTCCATTCTGTGGGAAAATGCAATGACATCATTGCTACGATTCAAGATACCTATTCGATAGAGAACTACACGGGTTACCTTTGTTTCACCAAAAAAAATTTTGACAAATGATCACTTCCCAAAACATTTTTCGTAGAATTTCATTTGCCAAATAATCGTTTGCCAAATTTACACTCTACAAATAATTATTACGCAAACCTTATGTTTGGCATATTTATGTTTAGGCAATATCTCGTTTACCAACTGGTACTTTGACCAAATTTCATTCAGTCAAATGTATTAGTTGGCATAATATGTTTTAACCAAAACAAAATAAGGCAAATGATTTGTATCGTCAATATTTAGTTGACCATTTATATTCGGTCGGTTAATCAGCAGAGGAACTCTTCAATGACAAATCATTTGCGTCTTTATTTCAATGGTGTATAAGTATAAGATACACAATAAAATAACAACTTTTTTTGTTCCGTGGGTAGGGAAAATTAATTTGTGTAGAGGTCGCAATTCTATTCTAAGCGCCAGCGTGTCGACGTCACCCCGCTTCGCGGGGTGCCTATTTCCGCTCTAAGGGACACAAGCTAACCCTAACCTAACCTACCAAATAATACCATTGTTACGATTGTTTGTTTTTTTACTGCTAGGAGGCTTCGCCCCCCGAGCCCCCCATTTTTGATTGCCCTAACCAAATTTAACGCCTTTGCCTACCGAACTGCTTCCCCGTGCATTTTTTTATTTAAGGGACCGTGCCGTTTTATTAATAGTATTTTGGTAAAAAGTCATAACCCAAACAATTGTGATTTTTGTCTATTTATAGTTTGCCATAACATTTACTTGACTTTTTTTTTATTGTCTAATGTTTTTTTGCCTTATTAAAGCATTTGCTAAAAGACCACGTGCCATAATGTAATTTTTCGTAATAACATTTTTCTGAATGAAAATTTGACGTAATGAAAATATTCGTATTAAAATCGTGCCAAAGTTTGCATTGGCAAACAAAATAGTTGCTAAAATTTGTTTGGGAAATGAAATTTGACCAAAATAAATTTGGTAAAACAACAGGATCCCGAACTACACATTTTGTACTTCACATTTCGTATACAGCACACTTACTTGCCTGCCGACATGATGAGGACCGTAGTGGTCCCAATAGTGAAAAATAAAACGGGTGACGTCAGCGATAGATGTAACTATAGACCTATCTCGCTCGCCACCATAGTCGCTAAAGTGCTTGATGGTCTGCTGAATTTCCAATTAGATAAATATCTAACAGTGCATCACAATCAGTTTGGTTTTAAACCAGGACTATTTTGGCAAAGCAGACCGTCAGGTACTACACTGACAGACGGACAGCCATATACGCGTGTTTTCTAGACCTATCTAGGGCATTTGACCTGGTTCACTATGATATCTTGTGGCAAAAACTGGCCGGCTTGAAGATGCCATATGATATAAAGTGGCATCTTTAAGTACTGATACCACAATCAGGTCAATGTCGTGAGATGGTCAGATTCGTATTCGCAGCCATATGGGCTTGAGTGCGGCGTGAGGCAAGGGGGGTTGACCTCACCGAAGCTGTTTAACCTTTACGTCAATGCGCTTATTGAGGAGCTCAGCAACACTCGTGTCGGTTGTCACATAGACGGAATGTGCGTTAATAACTTGAGCTACGCTGACGACATAGTGTTGCTGAGTGCCTCAGCGTGTGGAATTGCACAGCTCATATCTATATGTAACCGATACGCTGCGAGTCACGGATTGATTTATAATGTCAACAAGAGTGAATGCGTTGTCTTTGGTGTCAAGGGCAAATGCACTCCTAGGTTTCCACCTGTCAAACTGAACAGTCCGCCATTGCGGATAGTGGAACAGTTTAGGTATTTAGGGCATTTGGTGACCGCGGACCTTAAAGATGACGTAGACATTGAACGCGAGCGCTGTCCGTCAGAGCAAATATGATAGCCCGCAGGTTTGCTAGGTGTTCTACAGAGGTGAAGGTCAGTCTTTTTAAAGCCTGTACTAGTTTTTACACAAGCAGCCTGTGGGCAGACTATACACATAAACGGTACAGCGCTCTGCGCGTGCAATATAATAACGCGTGCAGGATGCTGATGGGGCTGCCCAGATTCTGTAGCGCATCAGGGATGTTCGCAGAGGTGCGGGTAGACTGCTTCTACCCGCACCTTGCGATGCGTAAGCCAGCTACGTCCCTGGTGCGCAGAGTGCGGGCTAGCTCCAACAGCATTCTGAGCATGATTACGGACAGGGTGGATGGCCTGTACATGAATACCTGCTGCATGATACATGCACACAGGAACAAATAAATTAAGAGTGTATTTACTTAATTATAATAGGAATATTGTTTTACTGACACTATATAGTAAGTTCTACATGTTACTAACATGAACACAATGATCCAAGTTGGTCGTGAATAAGGAATTTTCATTTTAATAATTTTATACTACCTATATACTATACTATACTAACTATACCTCTGTGACATTTTGACTATGTATAACGTTGTGATTCAGGGATTTTCCTTGTGACATTATTTAAACAGGATATTTATAACCGATATTATGATTATTAATGAATGATATAGTACCGTTCATGGTTAGTTATACTAATAAAATGACATACGATGTTGTAGTAATTAAGACATTGACATAGGATGAATTTCTAAAGGCCTGTGGAAAAGATTTTCTCATCACACCTTAGTAACCTAAATCCAGCATAATAACTAAAAATAAATTGAACTTTTCTGTATGAAAAAGGCACTGCGTTAAAGCTCTCTAATCTAATTAAAACAATTAAAAATATTACAGTATATGCATGTGTAACCCGCTGTACCTATACCAGATTTAAAGGTGTGTTCGTACCTGCCCGAGCAACGATCGACTGCGACGATGACGTTATTCTTATGAGAAAAAGATGAACAGACCAAATTGGAAATTTCCTCTCACACCGCAAATAAGTTTAATTTCGTAAGCTGTAATTAAATTAATGTGAGAACCCATAACTCGTGAGTAAAACCTCCGCGGCACCGGCGCGCGGGCTTCAGCTCGCTGATTGGCTGATTTAAAATTATCCACCAAAATTATGATGAGCCGAAATGAATATTCAAGCGAAACGCTTATCCCGATGTGTTATTAAGATGATCGTGAAGTCGTTACCAACCAAATTGTATTTCATAAAATTCATAACTATACTTATGAGCTAATATTTTTAGACAACACGTCATTCGAGATAATAAGGCTTATCTTCTTATGTTGCTCAAATTAAATAAGATTATGGTAATATTTACTGACGCCAATAATGTATATTATTGATTGACCTTTTGACTCTATGGTAAAAATTCAGAACATTGCGTCATGATGCCTTTGAAAAGTTTCTAATTTTACAACGAGAGGGCTTATTGACAGCCAAATCCCGTTCTAAAGGAGCGACCACACCGGTGCATTACGCTGCGTATACGCGTTGACGTGTCGTATGCGTCATGTATTCTTCATACATTTTGCTGCGTTTACGGTGCGTTAGCGTATCTTGAGCAGCGGTGTGGTCGCTCCATTATTCGTGTCAGATAAGCCTGCGGCAAATTGCAGACGGCTAATTGCACAATTAGGGAATTATCGAACGCGTCCGGGGTGAAATCGTACGCCGTCGCCGCTGTCGCCCCGACACCCCAGCTCCTATTCTAATGCAAATAAACGCGTTAAATTATTGCCTAATAATTTATATCAACATGACTTGGTAAGTGATTTTGCTGTAAAACTGGGCATCACGATCGGTTTTTTTTCAGAGAAGTAACAAAAGGCTCTGTGTTTATTTTTGTTACCCGACTATAGCAAAAGAAGGCTTATGATTTGAGCAATTTCTATGTACCTAAGTATGATTGTATTTTATTAGCTAGCCTACTTATCTGTACCTATCACCTACACTGTATGTATAGGTACCTACTATCCTAATATATAACTCATTTCTCACTGGACACGTGGCTACTGTTGTCCTCTTCAACCAATTTCTGATACTTGTTAACAGTTCTAAATAGTTCTAATACCTTCGTTTCCGCCAGTATAAAAGTCAAACCAACCAGCGGACTCATTGTTTTGTTGTTGTCAGACATCATTGAACGGGACTATAAAATAAGTGTGACTAAACAAGTGTTGATGTTTATTTGTGGTTAATTATCTCAGTTGGTGAAATATTGATATTGACTGGCGTCTTTTCCATGATGAGTCCTTTTTTAGCAATAACTAAATATGAAATAATGATATTGACTGGCGTCTTTTCCATGATGAGTCCTTTTTTAGCAATAACTAAATATGAAATATTGATATTGACTGGCGTCTTTTCCATGATGAGTCCTTTTTTAGCAATAACTAAATATGAAATAATGATATTGACTGGCGTCTTTTCTACGATGAGTTCTTTTTCGTGCAGTAACTAAATAAATAAATAAAGAAGGCAAGAAATACCTATTTGGGGACAATCTCACACAAACCGACCTAGTCTCAAACTAAGCAAAGCTACTGCCATGGGTACTAGACCACATAAATATCACACAACTAAATGCCCTTACTGGGATTCGAACCCGGCACCTCCTGCTTCGTAGGCAAAGTCACTACCAACTACGAGTAGGCTAATACAGGGGTCGTCGAACGAATAAAGATTAAATAAATAAATATTTCCCGAATATGAATTAACTTTGCGTGTATTGATTTCCATTCTAGTGCGGTACGAGTGTTGGTAAGTAGCATCAAAATACGATCATTAGGCAGCAAGGGTCGGCAGCCGTCATTTGAAACTGGCTGGGGGAGGCATCGATTAACTCTTCCTGTCTCCGCAATAGCATGAGCTTACTTAACAGTTTCTATCCGGCTTATCGGAATATTCAGGCATATCCAAGTCCGTCACATACTAAACATTTTGTAGTACGTAATTCGAGACATAAAAATACATCCAAAATTGTATTTTGGTATAGGTTTCTAGTATTACTTTAGATCTCAGCAAAACGGAAAAAGTTTGAAAATCATCCCATCAGAACGCGAGTTCCTTTGGTTAGGTCGAGTACCCAATCTATGATGTGCTAAAGCTGTATTCATATATTTTAAACCTCACATGCAATTACAGTATTGCTTGTATATAAACACAGATTCGCACACCTCTGGTGGCGTGTCCCTTAGTCTGATACCTCCATTAGATAAGATATTTTACAAGAAATGCTTGTAAACAAAACGCAAAAAAACAACACTGTTAGAGAATTTTCTCTTCATTAAGAGCTGTTTACTCAATTTAACCGAACTTAAAATGACGTTTCACAGTTGTCGGCGATGGTCTGTGAGTAAAGCGTGAAACCGCGTAGTTAGCCGCGGCCATTAGACCGACACCACATGGCGATCGCGTCAAATTGGGCCGAAACAAATTATTTATTTAAAGGGAAATTACCGACTTGTGACGCCGACCGACCGACTTGACATGACCGACATGTGGGGGACCGGGTTTTTGTCCAGATTTGGTGTTATGATCTATGGATTATGGAATTGTAGCGACTTGTAATGGTACTTAGAACTTATTTTCGATAATATATTTGCCTTTTTGACCAACGTGACGGAATTTTTCATCGAGTGTCGGTCGGAGCGCGCCTCATCTAACGCATCCATCGGCAATTTGGACAGATTATGTATTGTTTCTCTGCGATTATCGGGACGTTTCAATAAAATCGCCGCCTAGCCGGTAATGCGAGCGTTTAAATTTGATAAGTCGATGAAATTGTGTGGTAATGTGTCGGACATGAGCGCCCAGTCGCTGTCGGGCCCCGCGGCTGCTAGTGCTCGCTGTCGAAACTAACATTATAGCCTGAACGCGTTCTTTAGGTATCTAAAAAATATATCAGCATATGGAAATGTTGTAGTCAACTAAAAATCGTTGTAAGTACATACTTACATTGTAACTGTATAGGGGTCACGATGACTAAGGACAATAACCAGCACTGTTAAGATAAACTTTTTTGGTTTTTTCAAACTATATAAGAGCCAAGCTTTGCTGGACTCGTACATGCGGGAATACGATATTAACCGTTTACCCTGTCTGAAAACTGCCTAAAAAACGGTTATTTTTGCTGAACCCAGCTTAAAAAAAGTGTCGAAACATCATCCAATTTGGAAGGACATTTAAGCCGTCAAAATTCTGATCGAAATTACCCACCAATATTTTGCGTGACGGAATTTGCTACACAAATTTTCTGAGTGAGACCGACCTTCACCGGCTGGGACCAGATAATAGGAGTACCAATTTGAGAAACCAGTTCCAGTCGAACAAAAAACAAGCGGTGGAATCGAAACAAGGGACTCCCTACCACTTTGGCTTTTGTTCTGTCGCTTTGTAGCAGAGGTAAAGTCGACACAATATCACTGGCAGCTTTTTTACTCTTAATTACTCGAATGTGGAATCAAATTATTTAAGTGGGCAGAGAGAACTCGTTGTACCTACTATTCTATGTTTCGATACGTTGTAGAATGGTATTATAGTCATTTTCGAACAAAACATTAAGCACACAGCTACCAAATTTCATTAAATTAATATTGATCAAGTTATCTGGTTTAGGTACCCTTAAGTACCTACCTATTAAGTAGACAGGTACTCAACGTATTGATGTGAACATTTTAATGCTTTCCTATTTATTTATAAATTTAAGCTTTAGATCATATAGCTAAGAGGTTATTCAATAATGAGTATATACGTATATACCTACTACGGTAAAAAATCACAAACTTACTTCATAAAAAATCATACGAATAACTTTTTCATGTAAGTATTTAAAATAATCATGTTACGTCTTAATGGATATTTTAATTCTGACTGAATGGCTATCAGAGTTATTGTTCGCAACTTTGTTGTTTAATGGAGTTCATCAATGTTAAAAATAAGTATAACTGAAACTAATAATAAGTATCATTAAATATGATTGCGATCAACTCGTGACAAAATCAACGTAATGACTTTGTTGTCTCAATAAACGTTTCGATTTAACCTATGGACGCTAACAAAAACTGAAACACTCAATAATTACACCTAGCATAGCCATGATTATAATCATTAATACCGACATCAAGTAATTCAATAATTATCAGAACAATGGCAATTAAAATTGTGAAATTAATTGCGTCGGGACATGGCATGGCGAAGTGTTGAGGGTTTTACATTTCAGGGTCCCTTCGGTAACTCTAATGTTTGAAGCACAATATTTAACTTATGTCCAATAACTTAAAGTAGCTACCTACTTGAGATTATTTGAGTCGGCCGAATCAAAGTCGGCATCAAAGTAGTCCACCCGAAAAGCTACTCTACGGTCCATAGTAGAAGATTCCAATTCCATTAACAGTTTTATAAAAAGTTGGTCACCTATTGTATTCAGCACCAAACCGGTAACATTTCAGCTAAATTCATATGAATGGAATTCTTAAACCCACTCAACGTTAACCCAGACACATGCTCAGGAAGTGCTACGGGAACTTTTTGCTACAAATGGACGTTAACCTGCTACGGGCCATGGCGTAGCGCTACGAAGGTATCGTGACGGTGAACGGGTTAAAAGGAAGCTACAGTCAGCTTAAATTAAATTCATATAAAAAAACTTTTATTTTTTGTGTTCAATACAGGAAGCGTTTGAAATTGCCTGTGCTAACATTGTCTTTAGTTTGATGTGTCGGGGTGTTCTAATTTTTTAATAACTATATTTAAAAAAAAACACCCCGACATATCAAACATGGCAAAATTGGGAGCTACGATGCCTCAGACTTATACTTAACAACTTTTATTTACGTCAGGACTCATCAGGAGTTATAAAGTAAGATAGCTGTATAGGTAGGTATTATATAGATAGGTATTACATATGTACCTAATGTGTGCCATTGTTTGTGTAGATGTCACAAAAACGAAAACCTTTTGACAAGCTGTAACGCATATGTGTAGTAACCATAATTTCGTTTGGCATTTTATTTGAGTATTTATTTGAACCTCAGCTCGGGTATAAACTTTCAACACGGACTACCTTAAGGCACATTGATAGCATTGTGTAGATAAGTTCAAGGCCGCATTGCATACAACGAATACAATGTGATAGCAGCATCGCGTGTGTCGGCCGTCGCCGACGGCTCGCTCTCGAGGTTTCTCGGAAAACGTCGTTAAACTCACGTATTTTTGGTAGCAACTTAATGCCAGTAATTTCCACAGAAATCATTATAATTAGCTCCATTTATACTATAGTAACAAACAAATAAAATGGTTAGACCAAAAGCGTGCCGCGGGGCACGCGAACCCGCTTTATTGCCCCGATTGTCTATCTGATCTACAACAATATCTAAATCGAATAAAGACAAAACCTGTTCCAATTTATCGTCTCAATGTTTTGCAAACATCTCTATGATTTAGTCAATTCATACCATTAGGAAGACGTTTTATTTATTAGACAATGACGAATTTCTATTACTATTTTCGTCTGGTACTAGGACATACCCTATAATAAAGGTTTTTCTACGACGTATGAATTAACGGCCTTCTCAATGACAGTACTGTCAATAAAAACCGCAGTGGCACATGTCAATACAATGGCACACTGTAATTAGTTGACATTTCATTCGCTCCTCCGGTAATAGCGTGGAACTGCCAGTGGATGTGGCTTCAGTAATTTTCTTCAACTTCTGTTTCACATTTTTTACATTTAACAAATTGAACGCGGGGTATTAATTGCTGAGAAAATTACCCAGACAGCGCCGCGGGGCCTAAACCACAAAGACACGGCCGCACCAACGACCTGCAGTCCTCGTAAAAACGAACAATTATGCATTCAAGACGTTATTTCTTTCCAATTACTCCTAGGTAAGTATATTCAAACCAAGTTTTCAGTAACAATAGGTACCGACACGGTTAGGTATACTCGTATTTATGATTCTAAAGTTAATGTTTGCCCTATTACTTAGGCACTATATTAATGATTCTAAGTAACAAATAAAATTACAGTTCATAGAACTACGATACAAGAAATATAAATTGTAATAAGAGATAGATTGTAAGGTTTTCGAAAGCAGTTAGTCATTTGTAACAATAGCAACAATTAGGTAATAAGACGAAACACTATAATTTGGTGGGCCGGGTTGACTAGAATGGTGTGGAACAATCGTGGCTGGAAGACTGCGGGCGATTACAAGCCGCTGAGTGCTCAATCGTCACGTAGCGGCGCAAGAACAAAGCGACGTATTAAACAATTGAACAGCCACAAAAAGTCCCATAATTCAATTTGCATCCCGCTAGATGAATGTAATCGCCGACAAGAACTGTGGGTACGGTTGCGGGCCGCGGGCGGACGCCTGAGAACGGCTTTCGCCACTTCTCAACACTTCTGTGAATCGATTACCTAGATGCTAGGTTTCTTTCCATGTTCTTGCTTGCAAGTGCCTTATCGTACACTGTTGGTGTCGTGGTTCTTGTTTTGTGCTCTCATACTTTATGATTGATGTTGTCTTTGTTTGTGTCGTGGATACACCGTGTTTGTAAGAGCTGTGTCAGTCTGACACAACACAATAGTTTCAAGGACGAGCCGAGTCCCAAAAGCTGTGTTGTTGTGAGAGTATCGATTTACAAATTGTGTATCGAGTGCATGTCGACGGTTGGTATCGGCGAGGTGACTCGCGCATTATTATGATAATGCAAAGCGATGGTATCGCGCTATCCGCTCTACACAATTGAATTAGCATAGCGCGGCTTCGGCCACGACGGGCGGTCCCGGCCACGCGACCACCTAAGTACTTCATCTCCTATTCCGCTTCGTTATCGCGAGCGTTTGGAGGTGGATCTCTGATAGGAATCGAATCATAGCACTTGGATGAACGAGGCGATGATACGTTGTCAATAAACGTTTTACATCCACATGATCTCGTCGCTGTATCGACGCAGGTCTCTTAACTACGTTCTTTGTGTTTTCTTATACTCGTACAGTAATAAGTAACAATGGGAGAATGATCCCGTCTGATAAGCTGTTTTAGATATGTTGTTCATTTTGATACATTACTAACAACTTGCGAATTATTGCGCACTTGACAAATTCCCAGAGAACGCTCTTGTGGTTCCGCTCCTGCTCCCAAACTGTGTGCAACTAGGCAAATTGAGCTAAACGGTCCACACGCCGGCGTTGCGGTCACACTCGCCAGTTATGAATGAGGCGGTGTTGAATGGAGCGACCACGGCGACCGCAGGGCTTGTCAGCTGCGTCTATCGACATGTCCAGTAATTATACTGCTACACCTTACATGGTCGTGCTTGGATAAGCTGATGAATTCTATGCTTCAGTGCGTAGTGCGTTGAAGCTTCGGTTTTCTGACTCATTAAAACCTTCAACGGCGTTAAGGTCAACTAAGGTCAAACAGCGTAGGCCGAGCAACTTCAAACTATATATATAAAAAAAAAAAAAAATTAAACTGTTTATTGCACTTAAAGAAGACTTAATTCTAATTCTTTCATATAATAGATAGGTAATTCAATTTTTTTTGTTTACATATCAATTCGATCTTGTCTGTTGGTGAACACCAATAAAGACACATAAGATGCTTATGAACAACATGAGGAATAGATAGGTATATCTGGAAAGAAAATAATGCGACTTTGATGCAAAGATGAGAGCGAGAGATGAAAAATTACATATTATCATCTTTTGGCAATACTACAGTTTCGAAGATGATCTGAATCTAATCGATCCGAAATCAACTACGCAACTCAGAATTTTGCTATTATTTATTCTATAGGATAGGTACCTACCCTAATACATCTCCTCAAAAGTCCAACGCAAGTAACAATCGTAAAGATCCCCTTAAAGCTAAACATCGTGATGTGACATTAACTCGGCCATCAATGACAGGCGCGGTTTAAAGCTCAAGTGCGAGGCGAGTATTCATGGAGCCTCCTCGACTCGTGAAATATGGCCTCGCGGGGGCTAATGGCGCCGGCACACGACCCTCTAATGATAAGTAGTTGGGGGTAAAAGATTGTTAACAAAAGAAAGTGCTAGCTTACTCCTATACTGCACTGGCCCTACGTGAGCAAGTCTTGTAAGAGTTCTAGATAAGTAGGTACCTGGATATAAATGGGGTACAAATGTATCGTTCGATTGAAAAATAGAGTTGTCTCATCAAAAACCGTTTCTGCGCGGCATTGTAAACAGTAGGTAGCTTCATGATGCGTTGTTAATCAGATGACTAGTCAATGATCGTGACTATATTAATTAATTCCAATTAAATTGATTTAATTTTCCAGCAATCGATCACCGTAATTGATAAATTGTTTATTGATAACGGTTTTTTTTTTCAAAATTGGGCACACGCCCCTCACGTCTGCGGGTAATTACTTAATTATAAAGTTAGTGCTTGCAAATGAGACTAAATAAGTAAACAGTATGTAGGTTAAGCTTAGCTAATAACCGTGACAGAAGCAAGTGCGCTTGTTTCATTAAGCGCATTTAGAAAATTACTACCTGGGCCTAACGTATAATGTACAAGAAAGGGGTTGAACGTTGTAATAAAAACTCATATTGATGAAACTGAGGAAAGCGTAACGGTTCCTCGGAATACAGCTAAGAACATAAGATGAAAATATCTAGGTTAAATATTTCAGTTCAACTTAAGTAGCTATAAAAACCTATGTGAAGATTATGCAAAAGTCAGTGGCTCATAGAGGGCGTAGGTAGTAGGTAGTAACAATTAAAGTGTACCTATAACTTTATTATGTACAAGCTTAATCTAAATTGAATAATTGTATAGGTACCTATATTTTGGTGATGTGTAAAATATTGTATTTATCAATATATACGTTGAAACACAGTGCGTTGAAATTGATGATAACATCTAGATGTTAAGTGCTTGTAAATTGTTGATATTTATTATGTTTGTTATGAATCCTACCTATACCTACTGTATTGGTATATATGGAGAATAAGGATTTCATATGACTAGACTTAGTAGAAGACAGTAGTATATAGCGCAGTAGCAGCAACAGAATAAATTTTCTCTGTGAAGTCACAAAAGGAAGTGTAAAGGATGAGGGACACATCCGAATTCATAACGGGCCCGACTGCGTTTAATGGCCACTCGCGATACAAGGAGACTGTTTGTTTAAATCCCTTCGCACGACAAATTGCAAACGGAAAATTTACACTTAAAAGCCGGATGCTAAGGATAATAGTTGCAATTTCCGATAGTTCTTGCACTCGCTCGTAATAGGCTGAAAGGGACGCGTGCAGCGGTTTTATTGTTGAGACATAAATTTATTGTGATGGAACATTTCGTTCCGTTTGGAATTCGGGAGCTATTTAACTAACTTTAGGTAGGTAGTACGTACCTATCATAGATTATTTTCGGTCATGGGCGAAAGTTGTTGTCTCTTCTCAGACCGCCGCTGTTCTGGTACATTAATAGACAGGGTTTGCTGTAGCATTAATTTGATACTCACCTTACATTGATATATGATTCCAAATAGTAGGTAACTATATATCTTGTCACTGGTGACGTAGACGAGCGCACGTGAAATTTGTATTTTAAGGTTAGAAATCAAAATGTTGATTGTCCCCAAACTGACTTCGGCCACCCTTTATGCGTTGTTTTCACAAAAATGGTCTGCGAAAGGACAGCGTGAATGACGCTATCGGTGTCAGTTTCAATTAGCGCTCCGCGGGGCGCGGCGGGGCGCCGTCGGAGCCCCGCGGGTGGCCACCACGAGCGGCATCTCTCAGCTAAACTACTAAATTAATCGCCGTCCTGCGGGTGACGTAAGTAGGGAACAGAACGAGGAAATCAAAACATGCGGATTGTCGGAACAGATGGGCTGTGGAATAGATTGCTGGGGTTCAATGGCCAGGCATGGTTGATATCGCTAGATCAAACTGAGAGCCAATTGGTTTGTTTGATGCTGGAGGTACACATTGGTTTGTTGAATTTGGCGAGTGTGTTAATATAAACGAAGGCAATAAATTTCAATTTTCGTGTGTGTTAGGTAGATATATACATAATAATAAACTACATGCTTAGGGCGGGAATACAAAGTAGGTATCTCTTAGATCGCAGGTATTTTTCGCACAAGCCAAGCGCGATAATGTGTGATGTGAGGCTGAGAAGTAAAAATTCTTATAAGTAGATACTATCAAGTAAAATCCTAAATGACTTAGTGGGCATAGCGTCTGTAAAAGTAATGACGAAAAGTGTTTGTTGTAGGTAAATGCTGTGGGTGGCTCTACAAAATTGAAGTTAGCTACAGTGTGTTATATTTTGGACATTGATCATTATGTCTGTCTTTCTTGAACATATAGCAATTAAGCATTTGAGGCATTGGCTGGAATAGTCCATAGGCTCAGTCATGCAATTAAGTGATGTACATGCTACCATAGATATCAAATAACGAATATAGATTGAACCTTTGCGATTTTGAATAGTGTTTAAATAATTATCCAACCACAAGGACGCCTTTAACAGTACAGAACAAATGCCAGCTAGCTAGCAGCACCATTAGACATTCTGAAACGCTAAAGCAGTTGACAATAGAACAAAGACGCCGCTTCTTAGGTAGGTAAGTAACCTTTTTAAAGTGGAAGGCATTAATTAGTGGAGCTCCGTTCGAAAATAACCTTCTCCGTTGTCGGGGCATCATTTATTGACAGGGGCGATGACGGCGCGGGCGATGACGGCGGCGCCTATACCTGCCCCGTGACTTGCATCTAGCAGCTCGCCCGTTCATTACTCGCCATGCTTGCTGCTCTACTAACAAGCCAGGCTAATGCAGTGACCTTGCAAAAACCTCACCACCGCCAACCGATTACGATCATTATCGGTGCTTCAGAAGCGCCTGACGACGTTTGATGACTCCCAAGGCTCAAATCTCGAATCTCGTATGTTAGTCACAGTGTAGCGCCGGATCCTTCCAATAGGAAGGGCGGTAACAACAAAGACACAAAGGCTTCGACAGCAATCATTGACAGTGATTGTGGCACAGGAGCGCGACGAATCCGCGCCGCTCATGTTTGTTCATAGTGATTGGATGAGTGATTGCTTTTTCAACGAGCCTTTTTACTGACCATAACGTTACCTGAGATAAACACCGATATGGATACGATATGCTTTAATGAAAATAATAGCCTCTGCTAATTAAAACATGAAAAAGTCGGAAGGTACAAGGAGGTTAAAATTAAAACCGCTCTAGTGTAAATATTCACTTGTAAAGGATATAAATAATTCATGACAGGAAACGGAGTGTTGAGTAAAAACTAGTGAATGAAAAGGCACGTCACTAGTAGAACATCTCAGTAGGTCGTAATTGTAATATTTGCAGCGTAATGACGGGCTGCGTCGAGTGGATGTGAAATTGGCCGACGCGGGCGCAGGGCTACACGCTAACTAATAATATTATTACAAATGGAAGATGTTGCAAAAAGCAGCTAAATTACTTACTGTCACTATGTCGGTGTTGCGAATAAACCAGTCTATGTGACATGTAATATCGTGATTGATAGTTTCAATTTTGAAAAGCTGGAGCTATTGATCACGACGTAGAAGGCGATCGATCACGAAGGCTGGCCTTGATGCGTGCTCAGACGCAAGTTCCTGTTGTACAGGTTACCAATAAATATTGAAATAAAGTCTGATTAACATCAGGAGGAAACCTGCATACGTCTTTGAAAGAAATACACAGCAGTTTACAAACCTCATCATCCTCGAGAACAGTGACCAACAGTGGGAGCTCTATATATGATCATATCTAACTAAGTTAGAATGAAAGAGCTTCATCAACAGTATATATTGTACCACTGTGTAACCGCCTTACGACAAATAAATCATCATTCTATCCATCAACTAACGCCACCACATAGGTACTTACCTACTCAAAAATTTCTCAAACCTTTTCGAACAAGGTATTAAGAGTGAGAGGGAGACATTTTTGCAGCATACTGTATATAAGATATTTAATAGGCACCACAGTATGTTGTGAGCTACCTATATCAATTCAACTAACTCTAACCTACCCCTCAGTGTCACGGCTCACATTGTGTTGGTTTTATAACCTAAGTTAATAGCCAGCAACACACCTTATTCGCCGTCTATTAGCACAATTAGAACCAATAAAAATTATAGGCAAACGATAGCTGTACAAAATTAACATTGCTAACAAGCAATATTAAGATTATTAAATGGTTATTTGTGGTTGGGGCAGGAAACTGCAGTTGGCTTGTGGTCGGGCTGTTTTTACACGGCCTTATGTGTGGCGAATGCTGGGTCGCTTAATGAACAAGCAGTGGGGAACATGCAGTTAATAATTGCCGCTACTAGTTGATTGTACAACGCAAACAACTAAAATGCCCGGCTGCGCGGACACCAGTAAATTTAAATTCCCGAAATATATTGCGAGCCTCGAATTGTAACGCCAATGAACCGTGCACGGCTGAAATAACGCACAGAATCATCGCAACATAAAACAATTAGGTAGAATCGACATAAATCGACGGTGACACGTGTAGACAGATTCGCACATCATTAACGATCTTTTAAAGAAAGACACAAAGCGACGATCGGCGAGATACCCGGCATTGTTAAATTTGTCGCCACTCCGGCGCGGCGTTGACGGACGCCCGCATAAATAACTTACCGAGACATCTTAATGAACAAACGCGAGCTACCTATCTCACCATATCTATAAATTAGTGTGTGGTATGCAATAACATTCAATTAGCGAGAAAACTCGCCAGCTGATCCGAGATTTGCCAGCCAGCTTTAGAAATTGCTACAGTTGCAACGCGATATTCGCGATACACATCTACAAGCTGGTATCGTGTATCGCAGTCATCGGTATCATTTATTTGGTATTTACACTCGACCACTTCCCGCATGAAATTCAATTAAGCGTATTTTAAGAAACTCGTTACCTATTACAATGTCTGCAACATTGTCGTTCTAAAAACAGACTGTGTAAACGGTTCAAATCCCGTTGCGCCGCAGTAAATATAATCTCCTCGACAGCTTAATTTAAATACCTTTTGTCAATGAAAGGGTTAAACACGACGCCTCGCTGCCAGGAAAGAGTTATGAAGGGTGCTACTGAGCCGTTAACGTACGCGTACACGTACAGCCTTAATTGACTGCTGCGACAGATATTTTAATTTAATTGCTTCAAACAAATACGCTGCGAACGTGACAATAATACTCGCTCTTAAACATTTCTAAGGCACACCTTAGCCTGTAAGTGGTCACATAATCCTAATGTTGAAGTGCGTAATCCTCCGTGTACACCGTGAGCAAAAAGCTAATATCACAAGTGACAGATCTCAAGAGCACATTGTGGGGAACTCATCGTATTATTAGGCTAATGCCATTTTGCGTCCATAACAATGTTCCGCTGAAACGGCATTTACCTACAGTTCCGCTAACATAATTTGGGAGTAATCCCATCATGTCATAGTTCTTATCACGTTGCTATAGGGTCTTTTATTGACTGTTTGATTGGGATTGTTAAAGTGGTATTGTACCGATAGTCGAGCGATGACAATGCTAGCACCTTAATCCTCAAAACAGCCATTTAGGCCCGTTACAAATAAAAGTTTGTCGGTCGCCGGCGACTCGATGCCACAATGGCCATTGACGCGGCTTCACGCTGCGCCCGTGAATGGCCCATCGCCAAAAAAATCTATTAGACACGCATAATGGACTCGATACTGTATAGATTCATGAGATGAGATGCGAGTTCGGATCTATAGTAATACATAAGAATAACTGGTCTACGATGATGTTCAATTTAATTCAACTACCAAAGCATCCCAAACTCGCAAGAACGCATTCTGAGCAAGACGCCAAAGTAGGATTACCTACCTAAGTTCCTTTATCTCTAGACACACGTAACGCTAAATGTAAAAACCTATTTTTTTTGTAATTGTTTAGCTAATTTATATAACGCTTCACGAATTAAATAACCATTTCAATTTCTAACTCTAACATTGAACGCTGTTGGACTCCTTTTGTGCAACAGGAGCCGATGACAAATATTTTGTTTAGTCGTAGGCGAGGGAGAAGGGTAAATGAAACAATCGGTTACTCGGGCCTCCGGTCCGGAAGTATTCAGTACGGTAGCGAACGTTCGGTGTTCAATCAAATATTGACATTTGATTAGACGCCCTACTGCTAAATCCTTTTTCGCGTTATTGTAAAGCATGTCAGTTTGATTGAATAGTTAGTGCATTTGGGTTTCGATTGAATAGATCGTACTTAAAAATATTCACGTGCTTTAGTAAAAATATGATTGATTTGGACTACTTCATAATCATCATTTATTTTATTGCACCTTGGTAAAATACCTACAACTAATTGCTATCATCAAAAAATCCTCCACAGTGTAATAAGTAGCTGTACGCTTTATTCTCTAGGAAAAAACTCAACTATTGATAATACTGTCTATCTTTTGGAAAGAGTCTTTCCTCTGCTTTGATATGGGTTGGAAGGTGGTTTTAATATTTTACTGCGGCGTAAGGGGGGCTTCCGGTATATTTCTCAGTTTGTAGGTACTGATAATATTCGTTTTTATTGGAATTTTTTGGCATAATTGCTAATGGCATAATTGCCGTCTTATGGCATATTTGCCTATTACTCGTTAAGCTCTGAAGTCACGCAGTTATCAATTTGTTTTTGTAACTGCTGTTTTTGCTGCATTAAGGGCACCTATATATTTCTGCTCAGTATTACTTGAGGGTCGGTGGGACCCGATTATGAGGTGTCACCGTCACCGCCTCAACTCAACACTCTTGACGGTACCAAAGCGGTATTTTTTATTGGTGATAAAAAGTGTGTATAAATTGTGATAACTTGCCTATTTGATGAGTTATTCCATTATCTTCCATAAAAAATGATAGATAATTGTGTGCCACCTGGCCTACATAAAAACGTGAAGAGTGTTGCATTAGACGGTTGATAACGATAATAATTATAAAATAGTCTACGTGTGTTGCAACGAATAAAGTAAGCCTATTCAAACAGGCGGGGTTGACTGAAAAATATGTACTACCTAAGTACCTACTTGAAATCATTGCGGTACGTTAGTTGGGAATATCTAACTATAGAAAATACTCATTATTGCTATTTTAATGATTTTTAAATACATAAAGATTAAAAAATGGACGCAATTTGAACATAGAATATCGTGACGTCACTTTGCTTTTATTTCCCTACTCACTTCATTCTAAGGGTGAGTGTTCACCAAAGCTGTGCGAGGTAACGGAACAGTGTGCGAGGATAAAAAATACCAATAACGTTACTAGCCTTGTTCACGCATCTTTACACAATGGTGGTGCGTTTTTGACGTTTCATGTACTGATTTGACTTTTAGGGTTTGTTGTTTAGCTGTCATCCCATAGACACTTGTCGACCTTTCCATAGGTAGGTACTTTTAGATTTTAACAAACACCGCATATACACACGGTTTGGTGCAACCCGACCTTAGGCAATATTCGTATTGTCAATTGTTTCCAATACGAGAAGCCGTATGATAAAGTCAAGAGGTACCTAAATGCAATTAGTCAGATTTTAAAAAAATCAGGACATTTGCGTTTGTGAGAAAGGGACAAAACATATTTTATTTAGCAGAAAATTTACAGTTTTATGAATTAGCGGTTACATCCGGGGACTTTCCATACAAACGCGCGACAGCCATAAATAACCAGCACGGCTATCACATTAGAAAACTTAGAAAAAGAGGTATAAGTAGTGTGAGAAAAATCGAGAGAGCTCGCGCGCCGTCTTGTGATAGCCGTGCTGTCAAAATTAACTGCACATGTTTCTATACTGTAGCGCGTTTGCAGCTCTGTAAAAAGTCGTGTAACCGCTCTTACGTCGTAAGTTACTACACGGGTACCTTACATTTCCGACTGACTGTACCGGAGTGGATTATTCATGGTATGCCATAGACGTAAACATTTCATAGACTCATTAGACGTAATCCGTGATCTGGATACTCCGATGCGCACACGCAAGCCGACGGCGACGGCTCGATGCGTTGCATGCTGGCATTTACATGAGTTGCACATAAACACGATAGGTACCTACATAGGTACTGTAGACTAAAGTAAAGTAACGTAATAAAACATATTTGGGTGTGGACCAAATTCTTGGCCAGCTTAACTCACTCAATTAAATTTTCTATGATAGTTTTGCGTTGTGACACGAAAACTGGGCTTCTATCTCTATGTCCAAAGTTGCCTGAAATACTGGCTGCATTATTATTATTATTAAATTATTTATTCAGGGAGGAAACAATTACATAAATTTTACAATAATTGCGCTAAACTGTAGTAAACAGCAGTTTGTTGGCGCTGCACACATAGTTATCATCATCATTATCATCATATCAGCCGAAAGACGTCCACTGCTGGACATAGGCCTCCCCCAAAGAGTGCCAAAGTGACCGATCCCTCACTACCCGCATCCAGCGGACTCCCGCAACCTTTACGAGGTCATCAGTCCACCTTTTCGGGGACCTACCCACGCTGCGCCTTCCGATGTGTAGTCGCCACTCGAGAACCTTGCCGCCCCAACGGCCATCGGTTCTACGTGCTATGTGCCCCGCCCACTGCCACTTAAGTTTAGCGATCCGGAGGGCTATATCGGTTACCTTGGTTCTGCTGCGGCTAGCCTCATTTCTGATGCGATCACGCAGAGAAACTCCCAACATGGCCCTCTCCATTGCCCTTTGAGTGACTTTGAGCCTTCTTATGAGGCCCATAGAAAGCGACCATGTTTCAGTGCCATATGTCGTCACTGGCGACACACACTGGTCAAAGACTCTCGTCTTGAGACACTGTGTTCGGGAAGTTACGGCAAATCTTTTCGTCCAATATTCATATACTTATATAACTGAATATAATGTAACGGTAACGTTGTGTGATAGCCCAAGTAACATTTATAACTGTATAAAGGCTGTACTATAAATATTACTTTTACTTTAGGCTGTATAACTAGGCTGCATAGGGGCTGTAAAGCTGTATATACAGCCGTTATACAGCCAAAAGGGGCCCCAAATTATACAGCTTCAAGTGTAAATACAGCTGGTTAACAGCTGTATAATAGCTGTATACGCCAAATAACAAGCTAACTTAGGGTTTCGAAAAGTTCCATTATACAGCTACAATTCTACAATTTGGCCATTTTATTCTTAAAGTACAGCCTCGGGCTGATAATAGTTTGATATAAGAATATTTTTTTTGCACAGTGAAAAACTTCTAGTTTCTTAATATAATTATTGAAACCTGCATTTGCGGCCGGCTTTATAATTTGCGATGTGTATTTATTATTCGATTATAAGTACCCATATTTCTATTCTCTGTAGAAATTTTGCTTGCGGCTCCTACTTTTCCGTGAATATGTGTCAATTAATAGCAATAAACTCACGCGCCCTCGAAATAAAAGATAAAACTAGAAATAAACAAAAATATATCATGCCAACTAGTTTTTATTACACTTAAATTCGCGATTTTTGTATTCACAATACTTCTCTTCTGAAAAATAAACCAATTGTATTGTGTCTAATGACTTATTCTAAAGAAATTTGCATATACTAAAATATAGAATGGAATATGAAATAAAATTCATAGGTTATGTTATGATGGCGTCCCCAATTTATACAGCTCTTGTTCTTCTGGTACACTATTATGAAGCTATTGGCTGAATTGAGGCATAATATTAGATTAGGTATCAGCTTAAAGAGTAATACTGTCTGTATATTAGAATTTAATTATTACAGTAGCTGCTTAGCAGTAGATATTGTGTCGACATTACAGCGATTTAGGGTTAAATTAAATTAAACGCAGACCTTTTCTTTTTACTGCCCCGGTTCGCTTTTGTTTATGCCATGGTTTAACGTCCATAATGACTATTTAAACCAAAGACAAAAATATTAACTAGACCTTATTTATTTATCGCATGGCAAATCAGTATTTAGAACCGTGAGATCTTGGAAAAGACCTTATACCACTCTAATAATAATTAACCTTCACAGTTTCATTTTTAAGCTGGATTATGCTCTTTATAAACACTATAAGAATTAAAATAGCCCTCTGGCTGAACTATACGGTAAAACCTACACTAATCGCATCGGCTTTATAATAGAGTTCCAATAAAGTTTTATTCAGCCAACAGCATTATATTAAACTCTTGTAAAGGGCATTGCTTATGAAGGGTTTCGTAGATAACTATTAATCAGCTAATATGATGGAGTTACACCAGAGTAAGTTTACACCAATATGCAGTCAGTAGCAATATTACGAGTATATGCCCTTGTATAGCGTTAAGCAGTAAAAAAAGGATAAATCAAGAGTCTTAAACAGTCACTATGTAACTCTAACTCTTCTAAAACTGCTTAAAGTATTTTTTTACACTTAACACTGTATTTTTGTGTTTTACAATGCTTTTAAGAAGCTTAAAGTAATCATTTCGACAATATACAGCTGTAAACCAGCTGTTCTGTATAAAACGATTCATTTTTATTAATTTTAAGCCTAAATGTTACTTGGGAGTGATTGGTAATATTTAAGTTACCAGAGAAAACAAATCTTATTTATTTAATTAATTGCCCCGCTATATTGCTGTATTATTGTTTAGTTACTGATACAAATACGAGAATGATTGCCAGCAATTTGACAACACTTAAGAAGACTTTTGTACCCATGCCTGCCTATTTGATTATATTTTTAAAGCTCGTATCTACTATTGCCTATTACGTACGTAAGTATTTGATACATGGCTCGCTGATTTGGACGCGTTCTGGTTGGGTTGGCCAAGCAGTACCTGTAGGGTCCATGGGACAAGAAGGGGGGACATTTTTCCCCCGCAGAGGGGCACCTATAAATGGGATATAAAAAATCTAGGAAGATACCTCCTCAAAAACATCTCCCAAGGAGCTGAAATGGGAGGCGGAAGTTTTTATGAATGAATGAATGAATTACGTTTATTTCATAACTATTAGGCCCAATGAAGGTACGATATACAAGTTCCACACGGGGAAAGTCGCGGGCTAAAGTTAGTAAAATAAAGTTGTTCTCAAAATATCGGTAGGCAAGTCAAGATATAAATAGGTAGGTATATTTATTAGGTATCGGTTTTTTTATTATCTATTGACATGTGTATTCTAATAAGAATATGACATGCTAGATACATGCCATATTCTTATTAGAATACACATGTCGATAGATAATAAAAAAACTAAGTTATCTACTAATCAATGAATACCTGCTTTATACTATTTTTTTAATTTTAATTACTTTTATTTAATTCCCTACGAATAGGTAAATAAATAACTTAATATAATAAATAATCATTGAAATTAATAACTAAGTACCTAGGTAAATGGTTAAGGTAAACATAATCAGCTGATCCACATTTCGAAATAAAATGTAACAACAAACTTACGATAGTTTTGTTGGTCGGCGGCGCCGGCAGCGGCGCGTACATATCAGTAATCATTGTCCACCAACACTCAACACTCGCACATCGCAACCGAAACTTAACAAAAATTTATAAAGTGTGTACTGTCACTACTCGCGGCGGGGCGTCCACATGACGTTTCGTTCTGACAGCGGCGGCTCGCAAGATCCGCGCTCTCCGAGCCGGCTGCGGCCGCGCGGGGGTGAGCCGTGCGGCGGGTGAGGGGCGCAGTGGGCGGGGCTAACCAATCCCAGCCTCTTACCACGCCCCGCCCACGCGCTGCCCCGCCCGCAAGGTCGCTAGGGCGGTATCGATCGTATACTGAGACTCCATTTTATTTCGGCTCCCTCGATTTGCATAAACTTTTTTGTTTCAAATTGTTGCTTAGTCGGCAAAGTTGGCTTTGGCGTACCGTTACTCCGAGAGAGGGTGCCGGTGGACATCGCTATTGTTCGCATAACATATGTGGGAAAAACCTATATCGGTGTTTTTAAAATCGCGGCTGGTTATCTGATTTCATTAAATGATTTATGTAGGCACGGGATACTTTAACGGGATACTCGAGTAATGAGAAAAAAATTACAACGTCTTTTACATAAATCATGGTTATTTTGGGGTTGGCAAAAATCAGGCAAAAGTTTTTAGCTATTCAGGCTTTATTCGTGGGAAATATTTTTTGATAGGTACCAGTTAGTGTATCTGGTGGAAAATCCTTAATGAAATCCATACACTTTTTACAATTACGTTTTTTTACCAAAATCGGTACACGTTCCTTTTTTATCTACATTCATAGGCTATACCTACCTACATTCATATTAACTTAACATCTAAATATTTTGGTACTAGTAGGTGCCTATGCTTTACCTACAGTGGGAATCTGACCTGGCAAATGTGTAGCTTAAAATGATATCTCAGACTTAATTTGGTTCTCGTATCTCTATTTTTAACCTCGGATCGTTCTTTAACGACACCACCTTTAGCGCCCACCGTCCTTAGATAAATGCCTCTATTCCTCCAACAAGGTGTTAAAGATAATGAAATATAATGCCAACCACAAAAAAACTCCTAAACACGACCGAATAATTCGTAATGGAAGTTAAAAACTAAAGGTAGACGTGAAAAAAAATTACGGCGCCCTCCTGGCACCCCTGAGTTTCTTCGTCCTGCCGATTTAAAAATAGCTTAAGCGGCTAATAGTTTTATGACACGCATAACACGAGGAAATGCTCCTCATGATCCACAAGCTAAATTCAATCTTGTACCTGAGTAGTAAGGTGAAAGATCGTGTTAGCGCGCCAACGGAAATGACAGTCGCGAGGCATTATACGACATTAGGGGTGCCATCGGGTTCATAAAATAGTGAAATTGTGGCGAGGTGCGAGGGGGGTGGGCGTGTCCGGGATAACGAAATAAAAATGCTCCGGGCTGCTCACGGGCAGCCGTGCGAACTCCGCTTAACGCAATAAACATTTTAATTTGAACACGAAATTCACGCTGAGATGTGGAATTACAGTACGAGGGCGCAAAGAAATCAAATTACGGGGAAATTTCATGAGGCTGTAATTCTGCCTTTCCCGAGCTCGTATTGCCTATAAATATTGTAATAGACTCGTGTTCCCTAGGGACTATCTTATACTACGAGTATGTGGGCAGCCAATAGGTTAGGCATTCATGATCATGACATGGTCATTTTGACAGTCATGAGACCCACGGGGTAATCGCGCAAGTTTTCAAACGTGGTTATATTGATATAACTGTACCTAATAGGTATATGACCTAATGCTCGTTTAAAAGTTTATTGGTACCTACATTAATTAAAATAGAAAAATGTTCTGTATTATTCATAAATATTTTTACGAATTGGTGGCGTTCATTAAATAAACCAAAGCGATTAAGTTATACCCTTTAATTATTTAATCGTATAGCTTTGAAAACAGAAACATACCGGGTGGAAAGGCACGACGATCCCTTCCGCAAAAGGGGGATTGTTTAGACTGAGTACAGTATTTCCTCTAAAGAAACTAGGCTCATATTCATAACCGTTTTGAAGTTATAGGCAGTTAACTTTTAATGCAAAATACTGCAAGTGACCACCCTCATTAGGGTCAGTAACATTTTAACAATTACACAAGAGTCAGTGACCTTTATCAATACGTATAAACGATAATTAGTACGTATAGTAATAGTAGGGTTGTCACAGAAGAACATTAATTAATTTTATTATTTTTAATAATTGATCGTAAAAAAAAATCTAAACATTACGAATCGATTTTCCATCACTTAAACTAACCCCCCTTTGCGGGAAGGATCGTCGTGCCTTTCCACCCGGTATGTAGGTAGGTGCCCTTTAATGTCAGGTGAGTGTGAATGGTGCATACTTATTCGTAGCTAACTTACGTAGAGACCTATCCTGTCTTATTTTCGTTGCAGAAGCTAAATTATTTACAACAGTAATTTAGTCTCAATAATAATGTCTTCTCATTGAGTTATATCTCAGTTAAACAGCGACCGTTACTAAGACGTAAGGAAGCAATTGACTATTTCAGTTACAGTGAAACCATCAACAGATTGGCATTTACGACTGAGTGGAGGAAAGGCCAGAGTGGAGGCAATAAAACAAACGCGGGGCTAACTCCAATATTTGCTGTGAGTGTAGGTTACCTACGAGTATAGCTAACTCAACTACACATTGCATAAATTGCATTGCAACTGTATAGACTGTTTAGGTAGGTACACACAGCGAGTTTGTGCAGCGACAAACGCTCTACACTAAATTCAGAATTCAGAGCAATGACGCGTAGTGCGTGTCCAAGAGGCAACCTGATAGCTCGCGGTTTTTGAGCTCCCGAAGTGTTGTGGACCCGCCCTGTGCAACCCGAACAGAGCCAACTTGGACTGAGGCGCACCACGCACAAAAGATTGAGATTATTTGTTGAGGTCCACTTTTTATACAAAGACTGTCATTGGAATAGGAATGTTATATCTAGGACGGTAGAGTTGCTTTTTAATAGACTACTTTGACGCCATTCGGCCAACTCAAATACCTCTACCAGCGTGCGCGGTTCTGTATTCGCCTGACAGCTCGCAGTCCGCGCCGCCATACGTCCCAATATTCACATAAACACGGCCAAAGTGATAGCTACCTGAGTACCTACAAGTAAGTTGTGCTTAGATAGGTTATAATATGCGCTTATGATCCTTGACAAGTACCTAACCTACACGTTAACAAAATAAAGTGAGCTGAAATAATGCAGATAGTTTTTTTTTTAATGAAAGTCGGTTCATGTAATTACCCTAGTCTCACCTAATAATAATGATCAGTTTTAGTTAACTTAAATTCGAATGTCATTCAAGAATGATATATACGAGGCACTTAAACAACGCAATTATTGACACCTTGTTGCCAACAACTGATCCCCTGTTGTTCACCTCTATTGCTATGAAGCCTAATATTAGTTTAGATTGAAAGTGCCCAGTATTGGATCAATGCCAGGCACTGGACCGTTTACCTTGCGTCTTATGAACTGATTTTAACTAGAATACCTAATCAGCATCATCGTCCCACTGCTGGGCACATGAATGAGAGGGAACGGGCACTAGGCCCCCACGGATTGGGGACTTCACATAGGTATTTTCCTTCACCGAAAAGCTAACAGTTTTTATCAAATGATATCATATTAACGAAGGTACAGTAGAGTAATTATCAATCAAAAATCTGTCAAGAATTGTTATATGATATCGATGGCGACCTTCCCCATGAAATCGTATTATATAAACAAATAGTTACCACTATGATTAATTGGCTGAATGAGCCAAAACTGACATGCCATAAAAAAAGCTTAGGTATATATTTCTAGGTCTTCAGTTGATTAAATTCTTGTGTCCATAGTATCGACTGGGTAGAGACGGGAGGGGGAAGTTGTGCCGGGGGTAGTTTGTCCGTCTGGGAACGGCGGAAATGGACGGAAGTGACCGACGCCGGGGCTGAGAGGTTGTAGGGTGTCAAATGTTTCCTTCAACGCAGAAATCGTGTCATTTGTAGCAATTGTTGTTGACAGTGAAGCCTATTGGTAAATGGATAAACAGGAAAAATATACACTGAAAAAAGAAATTGGTTAGCTGTAACCAAAATTTGACAGTAGGTCGTAATTTAGGGACTTGCGAACTACTGGTTATCAGTAACAAAATCAGTTTGTTATTTATATAGTTGATGTTGTTTATATTTAACTAAAGTTTACTTCCCTACAACGAAGCTTTCAACTAACAAAACTAGTTTGGTTGATTTTTTTTTCAGTGTACAGGCACTGGGGAACTAATTTTATTAATTGGATTTGAGGAACAGTTTTTTCTGATAAGCAGTGATACAGTTTACAGGGGACGTAAAATTACACGTTTTTTTTTCAAAAACATCATTCCTAAATTAAGTTTTACGGTTTTTTTTCGAGTAGGTAACTTAAATTTAAAAGGTAGGTACTTAACTGACAAGACTCCTGTATTGGGTAAGTTCACTAATAACTTTAACAAGATAAATATGTTTAGCCACAACTCTAAACAACATTTAGCAAAGTCCGAAGACCGACTATAAATGTAAACGTTCAATATATGTACACTTTTATAGGTAATACCTACCTACATTAAAAATAATTGAGTCAGCCATTCATTTTTATATCTTACTAGCTTCTGCCCGCGACTCCGTCCGCGTGGAACTCGGTTATATCGTAGCTCCATACAAATTACCCCTTTTCACCCCCTTAGGGGATGATTTCCGGGATAAAAAACTATCTTATGTCCTTCCCCGGGACTCAAACTATCTCTATACCAAATTTCATTCAGCTGTTTAAGCGTGAAAAGGTAACAGACAGGCAGACAGACACACTTTCGCATTTATAATATTAGTATGGATGGATATAACTAATGAAACTCGTTAAAATACGGGAGAGATCAAATCATACCGGACAAACCAAATTACGTACATAACTTAGGTTAAGTTAGCACAACAAAGCTATTTAGCTAAGTCGACAAATTGACAACCTGTAATTTGTCTTGACAGCTGGCTATGTTAGCGCTAAAGCTTCAATCACTACATCAGACATCAGACTAATATACCGTTAGGACCTAACTAGATAACTGGCTGGCTACACAAATCATTTTATATCAAGTTATATAACCAAACAGACATGTTATTAAGGTATAAAAGTTGGTCGATATTTATATACTAAAAAGGGCATCATTAGTTTGCTAAATCATGTAAAGAGATTTTAAATGTTTTAGTATTCCTCTTGATTCAGTACCTAATAACTGGTTAAGATGCCTATTAAACAGTATTTAAACTTAGTTGACCAACCTTCGCACCAAGGATGTAACTTGCCGCTAACCATATTCGGTAGCTGACAACTTGTTCAACGTTTAAATGTTTATTAATACTTATGTCGGTAAGGGCAAATAGGTTTCGCACACCTTGTCGGCTAAATATTGGCTACACCAAACTCGTAGTGCTAATTATGCCAAATACGACGGCGTTTTAATTAACTATTTCAACTAAGTATGTGCTTATTATTTAGACTTACTTAGCTTTAAGTTTTTTCAAAATAAAAATTGTAACTGCAGAATGCAAGTAAGTATTAAAACTGGCAGCAGTCAGGTAAACCTACACTATGACTTTTAATCAGCGATCAGCCAAAATGGAATTTAAAGCGTCCCATCCGATTAAATTTAAATAGATGACAATTCTAATACGAATATCAACTGAGCGCGTTCATTGTCATCCTACATTTTCTGTGATGTTATTCATATAAGTTGTAATAATTATAAACCACCGGTATGGCGTTATTTATTAAGTTCTGAGCTCATTTTCAACCTTTACTCCACAAATAGATAAAATTTATTTAGGTAATGAGAGATGACGACAAAAAAGTTACCGATTTATTTCACACAAGGAAAGCCAAATGAAAATGCAGCCCAATACATACTATAATTCTAGATAGACTGCGACTCTCGCTAGAGTCGCTAATAGACTAAAGTACCTGACTTAATTTATGGCTCTACCATACTCCTACACGGGCCACTTACCGAGAACGCTAGCATTTAGACCGGAAAAAGTATAAGTACCTAACTAGATAACAGAATTTTCCGCCATCTTAGTGTTGGCACCAATAATCGACGAGCACCAAACAATTGACACTTTTTTTCTTTAACTGTTGATAATAAGGACTGGCAATTTTTTTTTTAAATAAGGCAACACTAAACCATAGATAATGTATATCCCTCCTTCACCCAGTACAACATCATTGAGATCGGCTGTTTTGTTTAAACAAGACGAATTAAGAATGAAGTTGTAAAAAAAGCGAATCGTTTTTTGAACATTATTTAATTCGGTACCTACTATCAGCGATATTTGAATTTTAGTTTATTTTTAGATAACTATAACTATCTTTCAAAACTTTGGTACCTAAAAACAATTCGAGGTTTGATTATTTTTGTTGACATAGATAGTGTCGATTACTGGTTCCAGTAAAGTACAGCTGTTTTCCGATAATCGACACTTATAGATAAATAATGATTTTGATTACGAATTTTGGTCTGGAGATAGTTTTAATGACGAAGAAGAACATAAGAAAGTTGTTACGCCGGCAATCATCCCCAAGGGGAGAAATGGGAGCGGAAGTTTGTATGGAGGTTTGGGTACGATATAAACGAGTGATCCCAATCTGTAAATAAAACTACAAAATACGGCATTTTCCTGTGAATATAGATAAAGGGTTCCATAGGAACGATTGCCCAACCAGCATAATTTTATTAATTTCCGCAATAAAAGGAATTCCGATTTTTAGAAAGATTTGATCTGGTTTGATTCCCGGCCGTGTAAGTATGAGGTTACATATTTGAATGTGTATGAGGTTACATATTTGAATTCACCACTGTGTCTCGACAGGTGTCAATTACTGGAGCTTTGACGTTGTTAACTGGAAATTTAAATTAAAAATATTTTTGTTATGAGCGGAAGTTTGTATGGAGGTTCGGATACCTACCATATAAACGAGTGATCCCATTCCGTAAATAAAACTACAAAATACGGCATTTTCCTGTGAACGTAGATACAGGGTTCCATTATGCATTATGCATTATGTTTTTATTGTTGATAATAATATACGACTTCAACTTATAGTGTCGACTTTGTACGTCAATCACAAGTACCACTCGATACCTACACAATTTGACTTAAGGTCGCAGGCCATTTTAATAACTGCTACGGGTAACTCGCCGATCACGAAAACCACTCGTGACACTTTTTATCTTAGAGACGCGGATGACGAGTAGTACTCGTGATTAGATTTCATACTGTTTGTATAAAAGTAACGAGCACAGTTCGTGGTACGCTTAATAGCAACGTGTAAAGGAACGTGTAAGCTGCTCGCACACATACCATTCATTCATTGAGGGGGCCAGTGCGCCGCGGGCTAGCTACGCGGGCGTTATTGTACATAGTTTTAGCGCGAAACGGCTTCCATTCTTTTTTTATTGTCCTGATAGTTCAGTAACATTATGCAGTTACCCTTGCCTCAAATATTATTACATTAAAGTGACAATAAAACCATGTTAGAGTTATTTTTTATTTTCAATCATACAAATTGTGTACAAAAAAGTTTTATAATAGAAGAAAATATTATGAACACATTGTTTTATTTTTATCCGTATAAAATACTTAATCACCTTCCAGATACAAAAATAATTATTCATGTAGGTATGGAAGCTATAACTTGGCAATTTCGTTAGTGACACTCCCATGGTCCGCGTGGGGGGCAGGGGACGTTGACGTGTTACTCGCCGCTACACACGATATGATTTACGTAACGAATATGTCTGCGGATATCCCTAACAATATTCTAATTTGTTTATAAGAATATTGTGTAGTTGTGATACCGAGTACCCATGAGGAATAAATGATTAGTTGATTTATGTAAGTAATTTATATTTTTGACGGCTGTTTAGCCTAGTGGGTAGCACTACACTGCCTACGAAGCTGCACGTCCCGGGTTCGAATTCTGTTAAGGGTAAGTTATTTGTGTGTTGAGCACGAATATTTGATCATGAGACATGGATGTTTTCTACGTATTTATGTACCTATGTATTTATCTGTATAAGTGTATTTATGTCACCATTGAAGTTGGATCTTCCTTAAGTTTTTTAAAATGGCTATATACATTATATAGAATTTGTTTGGCTTGACGATCCAATAACTTTGCCTATCGGTGGACTCATCGTTGCGTAACAATCTCGTGTGCATTTTGTTAAGAGCGGCCGTGCTCATGTAAGTACAAACGTTACCGCCAACCGCGACGGCGGGTGACTGACGCTCCTGACTGACAGCCGCGCCGCCCGCACACTTCATACCACCCCCGCTGTCCTTCGTCTGTTATCCCCCGTGAACCATGGGAGTGTCACGAACGAATTCGCCAAGCTATAATTATTTTTTATTGATCTTACATTATCACGGATAAACGCCGACGAACACAGATTTCACTTTCAAAGTCCGCGGCGCCCTTGGGTGGAAGAGTATCACGAGTGGAGCTCGTGATCGGCTGTTGGAGCGCGGCAGCGATTGTAACTTACGGCGTGCAAAGTTATAATTATAATGGTGTTATAATTTATAACACCAAATTTGTGCTGGTTATATGTATATTGAGGCGACAAACGCGAACCAAATAAAACGCATAAGTCCTGAGAAATATTAATGACAAGCAATAGATTTTTGCTATTACCTAATCAATTAATGACAGATTTTGTCTAGTCGGTCACTGTGCGAACTGATTAACATCATGGCAGCGCATCATCAGGCATTAGTGGGATTCCGATTGATCTGTTGTGTCATCTATATGATGACACAACAGATGCTATGATGAACAATGCTATTAGGGTCATTTCGCTGGTTACGCGACCACCTTCGGTTAGCGACCACCTGAAGGAGAAGGTTTTTTCTATCGAAGATAACATCAATTCTACAGACCATATTGAGACAGTTAGTTGTACATGCATTTTTTTTTGAAGAGAAATCTACTAATAAACCGAGAAAATAACCTTTCAGTTCACCAACCCAGCTATGTGGTCGCCAACCGTTAGATGATATTAGGTGGCCGCTAACCGGCGAAATGACCCTACCCCGTCTTACCCGTCACCCCGTCTTGCCCCCGTCTCCCCTATTTGACCACAACTCGATTTCGAGAGTTACAACGTGTATTTTTGCCATAAATTATCATGCATCTACATCATACTATATATAACGTATAATGACTAACTTGTATGGTACCTAATCCATTGCAAAATGTTCTAATATCGCACATTCGGCCACACGCGGCGCGGCCCGCGGCGGGTTGCGGGTTCAATCCTACTCAATGCACATTGTGCGCATTATTCATGGATAGCCCTTTCAATTGAACATTAATGCTTATTCCAATCGAAGATTGTATTCAAACAAAACGCTTTCAGCGCGGTTGTGCATAAGCGAGAATGTATACGCTTGCATACAACTAAAGGTATCCAATACTTAGGTAGGTACTCATAAGAGTCATAAGTACACTTCGTAGGCAGTATAATATCTCGCTCTCGTAAGTAAATAGTCGCCCAAGACTTTTTTGAAACGTCTGATCTAACAATTTAGATAAAATGACAAATTAATCATGATATTTAAATTTTTAAGGTCAGAATCAGTGTCCTAAATCTATTCTTGTATTTCGAAAAGATAAAGCGTCTTTATGTAACTCCTATTTCATAAAACTGAATTGTTTAGCCTTACCAAGATATAGATTTCTTACTGCATTCTAATAAATGCATGACGAAACGATACACTGCGGTTTTGACGACGTAAGTATGTCCTGCCATTCCTGCCCCGACTATACTCGTACTTGTGTATAGATAACGAAAGGTTTACGTACTTCCCCTGCCTATAATAAAATGTTCTTTTATATAGGTCAGGTTATTGTAGTGGCGACTTATAAGACATGGTAAAAACATAGTAATTAAAAACGCGCATAGGTATCATTTGTTTTTAGAAAACAGTATTGAATTTGAGCGTATACAGTTAATTAAAAGTAATGAAATAAAGAGTCGGGAAACGGTGACAAATAGGTGTCAAGATACATAAAGGGGCGCCCTGCGGCGAGGACTGACAAGACGCCGCCGTCCACTTACAGTAAAGGTCTTTTCAAATTTTCATAGAATATAGATTGTAGGGAGGCACTGGTGACCCGTTTAATGAAGCTACAAGTTACAATTTTATGAATCTAAACTGGCAAAACTGAGGCACGTGGCCAAAAACGATGGCCCATTTGACCTGTGTCGTAAAATAAATAAATTCTATAAATTTTGTACAATGTGATGGTTGTAGGTACAAAACTATTGCTATTTCGATTTTGTACTGATGTAGTTTGGAAAATAAACTTACCTTACCGTTTGAACACTGCTATGATGCGTTGAACAATCCTCATATTCTAAACTGAATCATTTTATTTGGATTTAGTTTAGTTCTATGTTTTTTTTAATTAAATTTGAAATCTTTGTAATTTGTATAATAAATTTGTATATCTATCCTGATAAGACTCAGTTAAATGAGGTTCGAGTTTAAAACACTAAATCTTCCAAGTTTATCGCTTTATTAGAAAAAGTAACACAATGGAAATAACAGAAAATTATTGTAAAATGTCTACCTTCTTCGCATTATTATGCACTAAAGCTTGGACATTACAATATCTCGAATGGACACTGGCGCGCGCGTGACGAATGCATTTCGCGCCTCTCATCGGCCACAATGGCTCGAATCGATGATCGGCATTACCGATTTCGTCATTCGATATTCGTTCCGATATAATTTCCCGATGTCGTGTCTGGAAAATCGCAATTGTGGAAAGTTAAAATTGCAGTTGCGGAAATATGGCTATTTCGATGTCTTAATTTTAAGGCTTGTAGCTTGTAGCCATTTCTGCCATAAGGTGTTGGTTACACACAGAAAAAAACATTCGAGTAAATAAGATGAATAAGTAAGTAAGATGAACTTAAATCAAGTAAAAATCCAGCTAAATTATCTTGAGCTAAGATTGTTTTATCTGTTTTATTCGTCCGCCAACGTCTTTCCGCCCCAGCTTAATGAAGAAAAGTAGGTATAGCTACCTACTTACGCGCCACTAATACCTGGGTTTCATATATTTTATAGGAATACTTATAGCAGTACGTACACCCTGAAATAACAACAGCAGCCATTTGCTTAGCTATTCTAAGACCCGGTATCGATCTTTATAAAACTACAACAAGATCAAAAACTGAACTGACTCACAAATAATTATGCCAATTGCTACTTACATGATGCATAATTGAGCTATTAAGTGAAACTAAATGAAGTTTGGGCACATTTGACGGATCTACTTATTTACATTGAAAGTACAACGAGTGACCTTTGCGGCCACTATAAGAAATAATTTAAATATTTTGCTGGAAACATCACGACGGTCCCAATAAAACGCCTATCAGGTATTTAAACGTAACGCATGCATTAGGCCTCTCACAGACTAGCGTGGCCTAGCCGCGGCGGTCAATTGTAAACTTGTCATTAGCTGTCAAAATTACTATTGACCGCCACCGCAGGCCGCGCCAGTGTGTTGCAGGCTTTATTCGTTACAAATATATAAACAGATATAAGATGGCGGTACTTACTAAGATTTTCATGTCCTTGTGATCCGCGGACACAGGGTCGATACTAACCTGAGTAAAGAAAATAACAATTATTTTCATATCAAAGATAAAGAGTTTTTTAACATATACTATGTTAAAAAACTCAAAGAAAGAAAAAATAACATGTTTTTTTTCTCATGGCATATTCGTTTTATGTTCAACCTTGAATTTTATTTTTAACGTTCGAAAAATGCTCAAAGATTACCTGAAAACATTACGAAATTAGATACCTAATGTGAGTTAGGTATCTAATAGTAGGTATTTTATGTCGTTATAACTTTATAGTCGCCGTAGAAGCAATCCACATCATAACAATAACAACACATTTCCCACCGTCCGCTTCCAAAAAAACAAAAAACTAATTAGAAAGTCCCTAAAAAAGACCTATCATAAGTCGGCGTACACACGAGCGAATTTAATTTGGAGCGTTTTTAATTATGGCGGGAGATTCGTTCGCTGGCTGGTTTCGGCGCCGCGGCGGCCGCCCTGTAATTATGGGCCGGTAATTGCGAGCGCCCGGCGCGTCCAGTATCCTAGCCGAGCCACTGAAACTAGACGGCCAACGGATTTTACATTGTATGGTTGTTTAGGTGCACAATTTGTTGCGATGAAAAATTGGGTGTAAGCAGAGCGCTAGTTAGTGAGCTAACGTGTACTTTTTAGTATCGTAATCATGATTATTGTCGCTGATGCCTTAAAAAAATCTTAATATCGATACCTACTTTCATATGAAAGATAAACAAAAATCTTACATTTAAGAAAAGCTATTACAAATAAAATTCACATAATAGGTGAAATTCACAAAGGTGGTTTATTTTAACCCAATAAAAATACCATAATATGCAATAGTTAATTATTGCAATTGATACGTTATGTACCCCCTCTCTCCTCGTTATGTGTCCCTTTCTTCCCGTGGGTGTCGTAAGAGTCGACTAAGGGAACAGGGTTGAACTGTGTTGTGGGCGATGGGCTAGCAACCTATCACTGCGATATCACATTTTGTCGATCTTTTATACCCACATTTATGCTAACAGTGGCACTGGGCACAAGTTTCATGTGCTCTGCCTACCCCTTTTAGGGATAAAGGCGTGTATGTATGTATGATACGTTATGTTTTTGGGATTAGGTTTCAAAGTGGATCCCGTGTTCCTTCAGGGCATAACCGGGGATTACGCAATGAGGATAATGAGGATACATTCTGATTTTAAATATGAACGACTTCCCTCATTAAATTTGAAACCAGAACCTTGAGTCAAAACAAAGTAAATTGCACAATCCTATTGGAATAAGAACAATACTCATGCATACCGGATATACCTGATTACCATGATACCGATGCAATAAGTTAAGTATAAATAGCACTTCTAATGCATAGTACCTAATTGCCCTTTAGGTAATGCCATGCACTCGAACCACTGCTTTCTAATACTATTTAAAAGGATTGTGTTTAATAACGATGACTGACAGGATTGAGTCAAAAAATATTTTAAGTATACATTATAATAATTATAGATTAGAAGGATGACTAATATGAACTACTGATGCACCTATCTACTGTTTGGGAGTTTTTTGTTGGTCAGTTTCATTTTCACCTGCTAAAGCGTTACTTCCCGAGTACTAATCGATTTACTGGCTAGACAAATATGCAAATAAAAGTGAACCAAGTGAGTTAATGTCACTTTCTGGTAAGGGTGAGATCAACAGTTCACAACTCTTATATGTAGAATCATCAATTTAAGAGCTGGCTCTTTTCGGTGCATCTTGATGCAGTTGTTTCCATCCTTGCCGGCCACAGCCGGCTTCTTAAGGGGGTGAATTGGAAATTATCTCGTGCTTTGAAGCGCCGTTCTGACTAAATTAAGAAAGAATAAGGTCTGATTTATAGATATATGACTCTTATATGATTGTTTATCTAATTTAATCCTTACATGATTGCGTAAAATTTCCTCGGTAAAAAAAAAACCAAAGTTGGGTCTTTATTTTACTTTTTTTAATCAGCCTACTCAAACAATACATTATTTTACGACAGAATCGAGTTAATAGTATAGTATTTTATCGCATCCAAAATCTCACTTAATGAAATATAAATACAACTCGACTAAGTTAGGTATTTATCGAAATATGTCCAAAAAATCCATACCCGAAGAGTGTTGCATCTCTTTTTCTCGTGCGCGGAAGGCATAAGCGTGTCTCTGTCAACGGGGCGTGGTCGACTCAAATCAAGGCATCCTCTTAATGTCTTGGTACTACATGGCTTGTACCTACATGCGCGTTTAGGTACTTGGTTTATATAACTTTTCCTCGGTCTTCTTCTCCCTCTCTTTCCATTTATTTTCCTGTCTATGATGTTTCTGATGATGTTATCGGGTCGTACCAGGTGGCAAGTGGTAAAAGTAACAGTAACAAATGTAGAATATAATATACCGGGGCGAATGTTCAAACGGTGGTGAGTATAATATGATATGAAGATCAAAAATGATCCTGCACGCTTTAACGCATTCGTAACGCGCAATAAAGTCAAGGATTCAACTGGCGACTTTCCCGCAAAAACTTTTCAAGCTTGGGCTTTTACAAAAAAATCATATGCGTGGAATATCATTTGATATTTAACAGTGGCTTTCCGGTGAAGATAAACATCGCGAGGAAACTGGTCTAAATCCAATATGGGGACCGATTTTTGACTTTCGAGCGCTCGACTCTTGCACTCGAAAACTGACAAAAAT
This sequence comes from Epinotia demarniana, assembly GCA_945867215.1. NCBI lineage: Eukaryota > Metazoa > Arthropoda > Insecta > Lepidoptera > Tortricidae > Epinotia > Epinotia demarniana. Next base: position 18,956,574 of record OX244266.1, on the reverse strand, counting down.
TACGAAATGCTATTTTGAAATAGCGATAGAAACTTGAAAAACAAGTGGTATTGACCACTCGTATTCAATTCTATTGGTAGAAAGTACGTGCCTGCCATTTTGACACTAAAAACGTATTTACTTTTGTTTGATTTTCGAGCGCTCGAAAGTTAAAAAGCGGTCCCCTGGTCAGGCTTTCTCTGGGTTGGGAGGTCAGTTGGCAGTCACTTTCGTAAACCGAGTGCCTACGTGGGATTACGTGCCAAAGCGGACGCCGGCTACTTTACCTCGTTTTTAGTAGTGCACATCGGGAAAATCGCTAGTAGGATGACTTTGTTGAAAACCTACAACTATTGTCAATTTGCAACAATGTTGACATTTCAAATGTAAGCGCGAACAGGAAATGTAAAGATGGCCATAAAGATAAATCTGCCGACACGTCGAGTGCGTTGCTTGTACATTTATTGCCGCTATCACTCCATCTGTGTGATACTGATGTGAACTCGGGCTGCAATAATTGTGTTACTACACGTGTATATTAAGAGGATGTTGTATTTAATGCTTTCGCGTAAACCCCTTTTCAGCACGAACTTTTTACTTCATGCGAAAGTTGCATAACATATTGCAATCAAGGAAACTGAATAACGTACGTGGTTTTTCAATCATGTCACTAGGCCAAGAAGGGATGATGAGTTTTTGTCAAATTATATTCATACCTGTTTTTTCTCGCTGCTTACGCTCAGGGTTCTAATGTAGAATCTGTCGCTTCACGATAGTCAGGATTTAATATACCGCCCTAAATAGTAAATATATAATTTAGCTCCCTTGAGATAAAATCTATTACGTATTTGAAATAAGTTTGAATTATTGTTGAATGTACTTTTTTCTGCACAGTAATGAACTACTCGTTGAAAGAGTTCCAATGAGCCTTACACGTTAGTTTAAGAATTGCTATGGCCACGTTCTATATCTCCATCATCAGATCAGGGAGGGCGATTTTTGGATTCTCTACGTGGGTTCTGGAGAGTTTTCAGTGCGTTTTAAAGTCCCAAACCTGAACTAATAGGTTGATCTAAAATAAGGTACGATCTGGGGCCCATTGCATAACAACTTGTTATGTGTATAGCGCAAACCTCTTTTCTTTTTCTTTCGACTTCCATTAGAAAGAGAGTTCCGCTTGTATGATAAGTTGTAAATTGTTATGCTATGTGCTCTTGGTTTGCTTGTGGGTAATGAATTACTGGTTCTAGGCACTATGAGTTTCTTTATTTATTAAAAGAAAAAGCCAATAACAGGCTAGGAACAAACGAACATTAGATATTAGGAAAAAACAAAAACAATAAATACCTACTGCTAAGAAAAATCTATCACTAGCATCTCGATACGTGTGGATTACGTGAAATAGATGTTTCCTAAACGACTTAAATCGGATCCAAGTATACATTCAACCACTGACTACGATTGTTACGACTAAACAAAAACACTGCTGAATAAAGGAACAAGCGCGCAATATGTATTATTAATTCTAATCAATATCACCTTTCAACAATACAAAATAGTAAGATTATTTCAATGAATTGCTAGATTAGTAGTATTGGACAAAGAAACAGCGCGATCGCATTGTGAACCGCGGGAGGTGTTTGTACGGTAATCACACCAATTAAATATTTTTATTCCTCGCTGCTGCCTGCTTTGTGCCTTTGTGGGCATTTCCACGGGCGTCTTTTGTTTGGAGGCAGAGAAATGACATGGCTGTTTTTTGGCCGTTTGTACGCTTTGATTTTAACTGTACTTAATTGTGATGCTGTTTTTATGTGTCGGGGTAAGAATGAGAAAGAGTAAATATAAATGAGTCTCTAAATTGAATCTGAAACTGCATTCAATGTAATGTCAAAATAATTTTGGCTGATGTAAATGCTACATTGTACCAAATGTAGATAGCTGAAAACATCCTATATGTAGGTAACATAACTTTGTTTCAGGCGATAAATATTGAACATGAATGCAATACGATTTCATCAACGATCGCTGTTTATGATCTGGAACGGCTGTTTTAATCTGACTCTACGTTAAATTTATAAATCCTTGATTTTCCGAACTAAATAAAAGCCTTCGCGCTGTATGTAAAGAACAGATAAAATTTAAAAGAAATGCAAAAGTATGTCAGAGTAATCCTGTCAATTTTATAATAAGCAGAAATACCGTTGTGCTGACAGTACGCAATATTCATTTCATTATAAGTAATGTTTCAATTAAAAAACTATAATTTGGATTTTAACCGAATATTTATCAGGGACTGCATACAAACTGCATTTTATTTTTTGTACTTAGCTTTTTTATTTCTTTATATAACGTAAATCTCGGTTATTAAAAGCTACATAACCGTAAGAGCGAACTTGATTCCAATAAGATCATATCAAAAATCAAAATATGAATCACCTGAGTAAACAAAGACTTCATAACCGCTTACTTGATTTCGGTTTTTAAAAAAGGTAGCCCTTTAAAATGGCTTTAAAAATATTTTTTCAAAGCCGGTTGGCAACTACAGTTGGCACAAGCATTTTGGGGCAGTGTAAAAGTGGCAACTCTGGTTGCCACAAGTAAGTGAATTTAAGTATAATATTTAAAAACGTTACCTCATTGAAATAGTGATTACTCCCATTATGGTTCACGGGGTGCTCCCCGTGTTGCTGATAGTACGCACAATGCATATCAGCCCATCAGAGTTTCCACATAAATGACGTCACATCACACGCGAAAATTCGAAGAAAATTCGGAGCAATTATCTTAACGAATTGATGCGGCGAACGAATCTCGCCTACTAATTGTAGGGTTCGAGTTTTGGTGTTGCGCGGCTGCGAGCGTCTCGCTTGCACATCGTGCGTCTCGGTCGGGCCGCGTGGCCCCTCTACGTGTTTGTTTACGCGCGGGGCGGGCCGTAGGGCGGCCGGTCGCTGAGGGCGGAGGCTACGATAATGCAATTTTTGAATTGAATCACAGTTTTGACTAGGGTTTTTTGTATTAACCCTTCAGGACTGTAGTCGGGAGCATAGATTTTGTTATTTAAAAACTTGACCCCTTTTATTGTGGCATGTTTCAATGGCGCTGCTTGATGCTGGCAGTGAAATAACACATTACTTACAATATGTATGCGAATTAAAGCATATGAATCTTTATAAAAATATAGCATACATTCGGAGAAAAAACGTGTCCTGTTTTTAAAATACCTAACAGTATTTCATAAACCAAATTTCACAAAAATTATAACCATCAGAGCAACCCATTACCAGCAACAAGCAATCCACTCCATGGTTTTACTTTATCATCTATGTGTTAACGTTTAACTATCGTTATCTCATACACGACGCTACGCGTTAGCGCAAACGAGCGCGCGCAATTTGGTTTCAAACTCTAAAGAGTCTTGAAAAAACGTAAAAGTCCTGGAGCACGAATTTGGGCGGAAAACTAGTAATTAAAATGAATAATACTCCAACTTCATAAATCATGAAAACCACGTGCTGGAAAGAACGTGATTAATTGTTCCATTCTACAAGCGAGGAAATGTTATTATTTTTGTCGACTAAGTAGGTAAATAATAGAAAGTGGAAGTGGTTGAAAATGTACTTGATTCTAGTACCTACCATTGATTCAGTATTTTATATTGTTGGTACTTTTTATTTATTTAAACTTTATTGCACAATACAAGATAAAGTATACAAATGGCGGACAAATGGATGTCAAACAAAGTGCATTATACCTTACTTATGGTACTTTGCATTTGGCGGTGTGGATTCGGTGCGGTATCAGTAAGTTGTCAGTTGTCAGCCAGCTGTCAGACAAGTCAGTAAAGATAATTAAGGCGCCGTAGGTTCAGCGAAGTTAAGCGAACAGTGTTTTTGAAACAATATAATGCGTCTGTTTATAATAATATGGTTTAAAAAAAATACGAATAGTAATCTTGAGGCTTTTCTGCAGGGAAATCAGTGTTTAGAAACATGATTAAGCATTTTTCGCTCGATAGAAAAAAATCACGAACATAGGTCTAAAAGGGTCTAAAATACATTTAAAATATTTGTTACAAATTACGAACAAAAGCTTAAAATACTAAAATAGCTTCTAAAAATCGGCAATGTCATGTTTGAGGGAAAGTAGTATTTACTTTTTTATTTATTTAAATGGCCAAAATATTAAAATTAAAAAACATGGTTTCCGCGCTTCCGAGCACGCACTTCCATCTCGCTCACGCTTATGCTCAGTGAGAGGGAGAGAAGACCATGAACCTACGGCGCCTTAACTGCACACCTTATCATTTATTGAAGCGGGTTGCGCGGAAGCGGGGCGGAACGAATGCAGTAGGTACTGCTGATAAGTTACGACATCAGGGCGACATCAGTAAGCTCTCGTTAAGAACCAAATACCGCATACCGATCCCGCCCCGCCTAACGGGGAAGAGGCCTTAGTTTATTTATGATGGGTCGTATGAGACTTTAAGAGAATCAGTACTATTTGATGTTCAACCCTTTATTTGACAGTGTATGACAGGCTATACAAAGTCTTTGGCCCTCTTTTTGTATTTGTTTCCTGACCGAAATCGTTGGGACTGCCCGGCATCACCGAGGCTTGAACTATGGACCTTCGCTATTTTTTGTGAAATAAAGGGTTAGCTGCTTTTACCACGACCACCCCTTTAAATAAGTGACGAAACTGCAGTGAATAATGCTCGACTTTAACACAGCAGTGTTTCTTCCTATTCGCAAATCTTCAGAGATTCTTTCACTATAGAAAATCACCATAGTTCTTCACAGTTTCATACCTATTTACTACTATATCTAATAACGAATGTATCCTATCCTACTGAAATGTGTTACAATACCTATTCTGTAGATACTGAATGTTATTGACACCTTTAGTAACAGTAATACCGCACTGAATTACTTCCCTTGAAAATTAACGTAATTATTTTAGTGCACACTTTTTCAGATCAGAGGTAATAAATGTTTCCGGTTCATAATAAAGAATATCCCGATCGCTACCCCCGCGACTATTATAAAAATTGGTCCATTTTTTATCGTCCCCAATCTGTGCGGGGGCGGATACGGCTCATATGACAGGATACACTTTCCTTCACTATTTTTCTATCCAACTCCAAAAGGTCACATGTACCGAGGACTTTCAAAGCGCATACTACTTTATGGATATGGACGATATTGTTGATATTACGCGAAATCTAGTCGCGTTCGTGACAGATGTGCCTTTGATTTGTATTTACGTTGTACAAATTGCTTTTAATAGAAGACGTCATTAAATTATGTTACTTCTTAGGTTTTTGCTTATGTTCTTCAGGTCTTTGTTTTGTGGTTTTTGATTCATTTTACATACATATATCTTTATTTCTGCAGGTCGATCACGTAACACATTGTACGAAAGTTAGGTAGATTTAAATGTCAAATTTTATATGAACAAATGTCAGTTAAAGTATCCTAACGCGCGTACGAAACGTTACGTGATAACCCCTCGTTTCTATGACGCAAATGACTGTCTAAGCACATGCTGAGTTTGTTCTTCTGTCACACGAATGATCTCGCTTTTTACAAGTTTTTATTTAGTTTCACCTGTCCCGTTGTCTGTCTGTCTGTAATCAAATCTTGCAAGTTAAATTTGACCCACTTCCCGATGACCGATTGAGCTAAAAAATTGGGTTTAAGTGTAGTTTGGATGACAATTTAATATTATGGTACCATCGAGTTGATGGAGACAAAAGGTGGCTATGGGAATTCAGTACTTAACCGAAGTAACCCCGTCGAGTTTGGGCTCGTTAGAATCGTCTCAATGAGTAGTTGATGATGGTATACAGAAAAGTACAGTCAGAAATACAAGCTTGTACCAACAAGTGCGATTCGGACTCGCGCACCGAGGGTTCCGTACAAACAAGCAAATGTTGTAGTATGTTTATTACTAAATGATACATGAAAATGGAATCCGTAACATTACAATGTGGATAGCTGGGGGAGCATAAAATTAAACAGGGTCACTTTATCAATTTAGTAATCATCGTTTAGGCTTTGATTTCCTTGCGAGTAGTTGCGAACGCCAAAATAAGTGGATAACTTTAAAAAAATGCTGTTTCTTTTTATTGTGTTGATATAAAACTGAGTTCACGGGAAAGTACCTTTAGGTTTTGATACCCTTGAGATTATCTATAATACTTATATAATAATAAAAATCAGCCTATATACGTCCCCTTGCTGGGCACAGGCCTTCTCCAATGGATGAGAGTGAACGGGCAGTAGTCCCCACGCTGGCCTAGTGCGGGTTGGGGACTTCACATACAACTTTTTCAGTTTTAAATTATGCAACTTATATATTGCTATTTCTTATGATTGTGTAGACATAAAACTTTCATTTTGCTACAGCTGAAAGTGACTTGATATGAATTTCAATTTAATACCTCTACGCGTTTACAAGGAAAAAGGTAGTAGGTAAGTTTAAAATTTCAAAAAATGTTTTTATTATGATTTTACAAAAATGTCTGCTTTTCGTAATTTTTCCTTTGTTTGTGCTATATGACGTTGCTTCGTGCCAAATTTCAAGTTTCTGTGTTAACGGGAAGTACCCTTTAGGTTTTGAGTTTGTTGCGAGTGTACCTACTCAATTTAAAAATATGCGACTTAAATTGCTATTTCTTTTGGTTGCGTTGACATAAAAGTTTGGTTTTACTACATCTGAAAGGTCCTATAGCCCTGAGTATTTGACATGAATTTCAATTTAATACCTCTACGCATTTACGAGGAAAAAGGTAGTAAGTTTAAAATTTAAACAAAGGTTTTTTGTATGATTTTACAAAAATGTCTACTTTTCGTACCTAATTTTTCCTTTGTTTGTGCTATATGACGTTGCTTCGTGCCAAATTTCAGGTTTCTGAGTTTACAGGAAAGACCCCGTAGGTTTTGCGAGTGTCGAAAAACTCTAAAATTTGCAGCATAAACGACTGTATCTTTTGATTGGGTTGACTTTTAAGTTGGTTTTTTTCACAGGTCGAAGGGACAATACCTAGACCTGAGTAGTTCCTGAGAAAAATGATCTTGACAGACAGACGGACAGACGGATAACAAAGTGATCCTATAAGGGTTCCGTTTTTTCCTTTTGAGGTACGGAACCCTAAAAATGAAAGTTTTTACAGACACTTGTTTATCTAAAGGTATTAGATAAGTACGTATATTTTATAGTTGTACTCGTATGCCTTCGTGTGACAATCCACATTTTCTTTATCTATTGCTATGTATGTTTTTTAAACTCAATTTTCACGCTATGTTTTTAACCGGTTAATTAACCTCAATCGACATTCGATGCAAATACCAGTTGGAGATACTCTTGATAGGTGCATAAATAGGTACCTACGTGCGTTAGCAATATCAAAGGATGTTTTAAGAAGCAATTGCTAACCAATTTACCTTGACCCCGCATCCTAGCTCTGGTATACTGACCTTAAGTTACTGCCTTCTTCCAATGTCCAATAAAGTTACACAATTAACAACAGTAAAAAAAATCCTGCGCAGGCAACTGAAAGCCGTAGATGTCGCCAGGGATAGGGGAGTATTTTGTATGGATTATAGAATAACATGCGCAAATGATAGTGATTACATTGCCGTGGGTGCCGCGCGTGCGTCGTAATTATTGTAATCTCGCGCACGCTGCGCCGGCGCGCCCAACACTACTGTTACTCTATTGTTCCTGTTAACACTTATTCACAATGCTTTCAACGAGGTTTGGGAAAATTGAGTTGAATGGGTCACCGCTGGGGTTTCAGACCACTTACGTTTTGTGTCACGAGTATATACGATAAGACGAAGGGCTTGATTTCATTGGTCCTATACCTGATTTGTATTATTACATTTACGTACCCTTATAAATATATAGTTAATTGTATTCCCCTAAGTACAAGACATTTTAACAAGAAAAGAGTCTATTAAAAGCATATATTAACTGATAGACAGAAAAACGTTCACGTATTTGTGTCCTTCTATCGAGAGAGCAATAAAGTTAATTCTTGCGTTTTAACTTCGTAACCGCAAATACCTACGGCTAGTGTATGTATGACCGAAGACTGTCCATTGTTTTGAGATTGTCATTTATTCTTTAAATGCAAGTTACAGTGCATGAGTTCGCAAATTAATAACTAAATCTAATTGGAATTCGAATGTTCGTTGTTTTTTTAATGACATGCGTCACCGTTCGACTCAGGCGCGTGCACAATGCGCAAGAGCATCTGGCGCGCCGCCCTCCGCCCAGCCTCGCAACTGCCGTGCAAAACGCAGCCTTAGAACAACAATGTCCCATGTCAATAAGAAACCTATGTCCACATACGACACTGTTTAATGGGTGAAGACTATTCGTTTATTGTTTGGGTCCATACCTACAGAAAGGAAAAACAAATGCATTCAATATTCAATCCTAACACAACTCGTCTGGGTTTAAACGCAAAATTGATAAGGAGTGGATTCTCTTAAAGGTGCGCTATATTATTTTAATGATTATTCTTTCTGTTATTGATGGGCTGAATTAAAAGTGGGTGTGGCATAGGTATTTGGTAACGTTTGTGTTAGTGTGTGTGTGTGTGTGTAGGTAAAATAAACGTGTCGGCTTTTAAATAATGCGATCGGTTGTATCACGGTTCTCTATTGTAAGGGCAAAAATCATTTCCCAAAGTGTCACTTCCCAAAAAATGTTTCCCAAATGATCATTTGGCAAAAAATCACTAGTCAAATTATTGTTTCGTATTTTATCACTTGGCAATATATCTATCCTATGGCAAAATATTACTTGGCAAATTATTGTTTGGCAAAGTTTTACATAGTCAAGTTTCATTTGGTCAAACGTATTATTTGGCATAACATTCGTTTTCCAAATTATTGCATGGCATACGATTTTATCCTAATTGTGTGTAGTGCATACGAAATCTGTTTGAGTGAGATTACATATTTTGCTGCGGGTAGTTAGTAAAAAACAAAAGTAAATAATTTACAGTTAAGTTGATATGCTCTTTTGTACTATAGGTACTTAGGTAAGAATATATTATAATGCAAATAAGCAGCATGCATGCAAGCAAGCCCCGAGTCGGTTTCGCCCTTTTCATGGAGTCTCCAGTGAATCGACGCCAACCCGCTGCGCGGGGTGTCTATTTCTGGACTGAGGGACACAAGTGAACCCTAACATAACCGACCAAAAACAGAGTTCGCTTATGACAAGCCATTTTTTCCACCCTGATACCTAATGTGCGAAATGAAAATTTGAACAAATGTTTTGTTTGGAAAACAATATTAGCTCGAACAAAGTGTTTGCTTAATAAACTTTTGTCTTAATAACACTTAACAAAGCAAAATTATGCGAGTTGATATTTTGACCAAATGAACAAAATAGCTTTTCGGTGAAGGAAAAACATCGTGAGGAAACCTGCATACATCTGCGAAGAAATTCAAAGGTGTATGTGAAGTCCCCAATCCGCACTGGGCCAGCGTGGGGACTACTGCCCGTTCCCTCTCATACATGAGAGGAGGCCTGTGCCCAGCAGTGGGACGTATATAGGCTGATGATGTGAACAAAATGCGAAACAAAAATGTGCTATTTGTTCGTTTGGGAAATGAAACTACAGCCATTAGTTTTGTGGGAAGTGAAATTTGGCGAATAATATTTTGCCGAAACAGCAGGATACCCTTTCCAGCGTGTTTTCGGCAGCAAGAAAACCTTACAAATAATTCTCATGAAGAAAAATTACTTATGAAAATAAAAGCACCATTCCTTGTCCATTTTTGCTTCAATAAACTCACAAATGTATGCGTAAGGAATGCAAAAATATATTGTAAGTGTAAGTACGATGTTTCAAAACACAATTGCTCTTAAGTCTTAATCCTATTATGCTTGTAAACACTCGGGATGACGTTTCAATATCCCCGTCAAGTGAACATCTCGTGTTCGACGACACATCATTGTCCGTCGTCCCATTCGGCTCAGCGGAAGCTTTCAGATGGATATCTTTATTCCGGGATTACAAGAGATTTTGCATAGGAAACGGTCGTCAAATATCCAACCATTGACAAAGACTTGAATGGGGCTAAGCGAAATCCATGGCAACAGTACGCCCGAAAGATCACACGTGTTTTGAATGAATATTGGACGTTTAGGTAGCCAGTGTATGAGTTTATCAGAGGATTATGTACGGTTCGATAAGATCGAATTTGAAATCACAATATTTTGCTTGAATAATCGCTCAATTCATCTCGTGAAGCAACACTCGTTGCTATTTTAGAGTATTGAATTATAATTTTAATGCAATATTTCTATAACAAGAACTTATTGCACCTTTTGCATAAGACGTGGTAACATGAAGCCATATTGTTCGTGAATACAGTGGAAGTTGGTGTAATATTGCAACCGGACGCACCCTTTCTAACCGTTGCAAGTTCTGCCTACACCAGTAACAAATACGAAGTCCAGTAGCTATATCCTCACATGCGTTAATATACGTATTGAGATTAGATTGGAAACGAATGTTGCACACGATCGCTCATGATAGCGCGTAATAAGCAAAAGGACTTTAACCAAATTGAATAGGAATGCAATGGGTATGAATTGATATGAACGTTAATGAATGTAGTAGCATAGTCATCAGCAAGATATTTTGACGTTCATGCAAATAAATAATACTTAGGTAGTTGAAACATTCGTAGTCAGAATTACGCAAGTTTAAGACATGTAGACAACCGCTAGCAGGCATATCGTATCATAACATGTATGTTGGTACGTAAGTATACCTAGTTAAGTAGTATCGCTTGCGTGAGCAGTGCAGTGCCCGGTGCTCGATGTGTGCTGCACATGACGGCGAGCGCGCCGCGACGTGCCAAACAACAAAATAAACCAGCCAACCCGTGTAATAATGGTGTTTCCACCCCGTAACAATAACTACATAATAGTCGAGTGCTTTTACGAGCTTTTGTGAGCTTGTCGAAGCTTCCACTTCGCATTTTTTGTGTTGGTCTCCGCGCATTTTCGCACTTTATTTTAAGATAGTAAAGTTATTATAGTATTTATTAGACGCTTAGGGATACTCTCGTGTTAGATAGAAGTGATATTAATAATTATTGCCGGTGACTTTACTGTGTCTCTTCGCGTTAACCCGGTCGGATTATACAGGGTCATAATTCATGTATCGAGCTTAGTTTTAATTCATTGGTGTAGGTGTAGCATCTTGACGTCCCACCGTGGCAGAGACAGTGACAAACAACCCGCCATATAAGAGCACACGCTTCATAAAAGCGATCAATATGAGACGGAGAGTCGTATCCGCACTCGTGATTAATTCAACCAATATATAAGGAAAGATAAACTGGACCATTAAAGATGTAATGGCGGTTACCGAGAAAAAACAAAATTTAATTATCTCTCGTTATAAAATACAAAAAGTAAAACAAAGCTTTAGAAAGTAGCACGCTATAGTAGTAAGTAGTAAGTGTTTAATTTAGGTAGAAATTCGTACGAACCTTAACTAACGAATTAAGCAACAGATTTTCAATGTCTAAAAATTCATTGAGTGTTATGATGGAAATCATAGAACCTGATAGACCGAGCTTTGCTCGGCCACGTGAGTGAGAAAACGGAGAAAATGAACTGTCCTGAAAATACCATGTATACCCTCGCAAACCAGTATTGCAAATCTGATTGTAATTTCAAGAACTCGTTTACAAACGAATATGGATTGTTTAATAGTATAGGATTAATTCGATGGGGGCTTGTTTGTATACATTACCTACGTACACACGTAGGTACCTACCTACTCACTCGTAGATGAGTGGAAGATAGACGGCGCGACGCGACGGACGGCGTGGTGCCGAGATAAAATTAGCGGCCATTAAACCGTGCAACACTCGAAAGACTTTATTAATTTACCGCAACAGAATACGCCTCCAAATACCCGAGATGGCCCAGCGATAGATTTATTAATTATTAAACATTATAGTCCCATATCGTAGCCAGCCCATGTATTAATTATAAAATACGCTCAATATCGGAGTTGGAGGTTGTAACCATTACAGCGCAGCTCTGTGTTGCATTATGCGACTATACCTACCTTTATCAATTTCATTACATTAATGGTTTTCTTGGCCCTGTTCATAACTATTCGTGTACGTAGCGGAGTCATAAACACCATTTAATTAGGTACCTATAACGCGCTCCGCGTTTGTTTGCTTGCACTTAAATGGGTTTCACAGTTAACTTACCCTGAGTGACCAAGCAAGAATCGAAATAATGCCCACTTTCCATACGCAGACATGTAAAGGCAGGTTTAGGACGTTTAAAGAAGACGATCACGGCGGCGGGTGTGGGGGAGGGGGGCAGGAGGGGGTCGATAGCCGCAATAAATCAAGATATTATCTGCGTGCGAGCATTACGTTAGGTACAACCTCGCCATTCCTAAAGGGTAAGTTGCCGGCCCTGGCGGTTATATGGACGCATGCCTTGCCACACGTGTGCATCTGCGATACCAAGTACTTAAATAAGTAACCAAGAGGAACATTAGACGTTTCTCGGAAAATATAAGAATCAAAAGACCTACCTACATTTGTTACGAACGCTGGTGTCCAGATTAATCATAAACTTGCACCCAAACGTATATTTAAAATATTTAAAACCATATATCCCAATTTCGAGATCTAAAAGAAATAGTCAATGATGCTACAAACTATAATTACAGACTGCAGCTTATAATTTCGTAGCCATTCATTAAAATTCAACTAAAGACGAACAAAGTTGAACGTGGAACACAAATCAAATTCAACTCGCCGATGGCCGGTGGCTCAATAAATCAGAGGCGCGCTTAGGCCTTCTTAGCTTTTCTAGATAGAGATTTATCCCGTAATAACATGTTGTTTTTCAGTAAATCAACCGCCGAATTATCCGGTAGAGGAGGCATGATTAATCGACGAGCTGCCGGAGTAATGGCGCTGCCCGCAGTCGCGAATAGACCGCTCTACATAAAATCACCCGCCAGCCTTATGCCGCTTTGAAGGTCAACATAACTTTCCTGTAAATCGCGATGTGCTTTTTCCACTAAATTCGAATGATGTCAATTCTGGATAAAATATACAAAGCGTGGATAAAAGATAAATATGTAAACCTAACACGTATTTTTAACATTTACGGTAAGCGACAAAAACTTAAATAAGCATTTTTATGAGTAAGTACCAACATACCAACATATTTAGTACTTTGAATTGAAACACAAACACTTTAAATATGTATTATTCAAAATTAATGCAAAATACGTGTCCCGCCCATATTTTTGACAGAATTCTTAATTAACAATTGCTTAAATTTTACTGTACCCAACGTACGTCTGTTTGATATAAGATAAGTAGGTCCCTAACCTAACCTATTCACAGACTAGAATAAAACAAACTATTAGTATCAATGACCGATATAAGTGAGCCCTGGGAGAGCCTCAGCACCAATCTCCGCGAGTCGATATCGCCAGAAGAATGCAATTATATTAAAACGAGCCCTGGCCCATTCAGACCAGTCGACATGATCTCATCTCGCTGTAACTGTTCAACGATTAACTTTAATTAAACGCTATCTTTAATTAAAATTACACGCGCCTGCCCATATTTCATAAAAGTAAATAAAATACTTTTGTGGTGCATCTAGGAAGTCTTTATTAAGATTGCGACTGCAAAGGGGCGGGACCGGCCACTTGTTCGAGAATTTGAATAATTGGCGTATTACAAGTTAACGTTATTATGTTAGAGCCAAAATAATGCAGGGATTCCGTCATATAATTACAACGTATTGTGATGTGAGTAGCTGTACGCTACTATTAGTGGCAACTGCCAAAATGTTCGTGTAATGCCGTGTTGAGCCTTGCAACATAATGATAACTACTATATCCGAACCCAAGTGTAAACTGATTTCAAATCTGAACCACATTTAACTTCATTGACATATAATGTCTTACCTATTTTATAAAACGAGGGAAAACTAGTCTCACTACTACTATCCTAAAATCTAAGACCTGGGGACCGATTTTTGACTTTCGAGCGCTCGACTCTTTCACTCGAAAACTGATAAAAATTATGAAATGCTATTTTGGAGTAGCGATAGAAAAGTCAAAAACGAGTGGTATTGACCACTCGTATTTAATTCTATTGGTAGAAAGTAAGTACCGCCCATTTTTACACTATATTTTAAACGTATTTACTTTTATTTCATTTTCGAGCGCTCGAAAGTCAAAAATCGGTCCCCAGTAGATTGATTGCGTAGCGCTGCGTATACGTAGATACGTTAGGTAAATAAATTTCAGGGGACTATCTTACACAAATCGAACTACATAGTAAGCTCAATAAGGCTGGTGTTATGGGTCCTAGACGATGATATATTTACTTATCTTATCTAATAAATATAAATACGTAAATATGTAAACATCAAATACCTACTAGGAAATAAATATTCATGCTCATCACACAAATATTTGTACTTACTGGGTTTGAAACAGGTCGATCAAAAGTGATTTTTGTATAGGAAAATTTCAGTGATTTGTCCTAAAGTTCGTTCTAAAAGTTACGCAATTACTCCTCTGAGCGAAGCAGACAGAGTAATCAAAAGTCAAAACATGTTGACCCAAGACTTACTTAATTATCAGTAACTATTATCATATCTCTTATTAGTTCGCAATATTATTAAGTACATCGTGTAGTGAAGAAACTCTTTAAAGAATGCTATACACTAGGTGATAAATGTCGAGAGATTGTCAGTGTCCGGGAAGGTGCATACCTCAGTGTCCGAATGCGGGCCGCGAGCCTGCAGTGTCCGAAGGGCGGCCGAGTCCCGAAGTTTGCATACACCGCGTATCGACCATATTTCAACCGTAATGATAGCGAGCGAGCGTGATAATAATTGTTATTACTATGATCCACATCTGCTATTATTTTATAATTGAGGGCTTTTGCGTGAAACCCTGCAATTATAAGAAGAGCCTCGAGCAACGTGCAACGTGCAACGAGGTGCGCGTGTTTTTGCCTTCTTCCCTAAATTATGATATATTTACTAAAATTCGTTCCCGCCGCATTCGTTGGATAAATCTCGACCATTAATGCGATAAGGAAAATTTATTCTCATTTAAGGTTATTCTTTTGCAATTTAAATTATGAGGTGGCAATCGTCTGGTTGGAAAGGTTTTGATGAATTCACCCAAAAAATACGGAAACCATTTTAAGGCAATCTCTAATCAAAACATAATAAGTATATTTTACGGTATCTACATACATAATCTTATTTGCTTATTATTTAATGGAATAAGCCGTCTGCTTAGCCTTCAAAGTTTAATCGGCCAAAATCTACACCGTAATCCCTTTGAAGGTCTGAGAATGGAGAGTTCATTATTTATTAGGAATATTAGTCAATTTTTATTTAGTCGAAAAAAGCGGGCAGCGACGGCGAGACGGGCCTGCTGCAATTAAGTGAGGCAACCCTGTAATTATGGACAGTAAATTTCTGGACGCTGCCGGGACGCGTCAGCGGGTATACCTCGATCTGCCGCGAGAGGATTAGCTCACCCTCTGGACGCTTTTAAACTTTACATTACGCTGAAGAAATTAGCATTCCGAGATTATTGCTATATGACTATATGCGTTAACTATCACTATTACTGCTTCGGTACCTACCTATGATTTGTTTAAGCGTCAGCTTTTTTAACATAAACCAAGTTAACACATCGCTAAAAAGCTTGTTCGTTAGAATACGAATCTTTCACACTTCTAAAATCATTCAACGAAGTAGGGTTACATGACTAAATATAACATCTGACTTCCACTGCCCTTGAGACTGAAAATTGAATTTTATAACCAAGTCAGATTTGACACGTTTTTTACATTTTCATAGAACAAATGAAGGGGGCGTGATTATTTTAATAATAATACCTACTTATACTTGTGATCGACGTAAACAAAACAAGTAAAATGCTAGAAAAAGAAGGACATTTGAAGCAACGAACAGTTACTACTTATACGTTTTATGAGAATAATGAGGTGAATTTGAATTTTCACATTAGCATTAATTTTACAGCTATCATTCGTAGATAATGAAACGAAGGCTCCCCTATTGTGGGGCACGTAACCGTTAAAATGACGAAAACTTCTTCTAGTAGAGTAGAGAGTGGACTACCCGGGAATAAACTGGAGTTAATTACATGTGGGCACTATCGCGGCCGTATCGCTGCCTCCTAATTCTCCTATTTAATTAATATCTCCTATTTAAATAATTTTTGGACTGACGTTTGATATTGCTATACGTAACGTTTTCTTGTGTTTAATGTATAGATTCTAATAGTAACCACTTTTTGACTTTAGTTTCAGTGTTTATTTTGTTACTCGGCTTTGTCATCAAAGATGGTAGGAAAGAAGTACCTATGTTATATTTGGTAGTGGGTAGGTATTAAGTGTTAGAAAGATAGTTTTAATTACGTATATACTAGATGCTAGTGTTCTTTGACTGACGATTCACGATTCGATACTCAAACATTGATTTGTAACAATAAAATTTATTGATTTGCATAAGAAAAACAAAATATAAGACGGTAGGCTTTGTCACGAAATTGACCCAATGGAGATTACCTACGTGCCCAAATTCCAAGCACACTTAATGTGCCCAATATAATATGGACTAAAAGTAAAGCTCTATCCACTAAACATTTCTTGTTAGACAAGTGAGGAAAATATTTATGCATGAAACTGTACCAGCACTGTAGGGGGCGTAATCGATACGCAATAAATAGCTCCTCAGAAAAGTTTCACGTCGATATTCATAACAGGAAATGGGTAGATGGTTAATATCTACGCTGAAGCGTGTCGATCTCTGACCCCCATTCATTCACAATTAGGCTCATGTCGTGACACCCAGCGTGTCGCAGTCAAGATTTGGTCACAATAGCCTTCCCGCCATGATTCGGCGGAATGTCGAACCATTCATGCGTACACACGTGCCTGGAACTAGGTGCTTACACATACATGTGATGTGGCACAAGTGGTCTTGTTCGTCAATCAGACAAGGTGATCAAGGCGGAGAGTCACTTTCTCTCCGTCCAGGCTTATAAGTACATGGAACAACTACATCCTTTTAAATATAATCTCTCTAAATCTTTTTAATAATATCCGTACGACCCCTCTACACGAGCAGTCTGTGGGTCTCTTATACGCAAAGACAGTACAACGCCCTTCGTGTACAGTAGGTACAATAATGCTTTCAGGGTGCTACTGGGGCTGCCCTGTTTCTTTAGTGCGTCGGGGATGTTCGTGGATGCCAGAGTTGACTGTTTCTATACAACTATTATGAGGAAACGCTGCACATCCCTGGCGCGCAGGGTGCGGGCTAGCTCTAGTGGTATCCTGAGGGCATTTGCGGAGAGGTTTGATTGTGAGTATCTGAATCATTGTCACATGATCCACGTACTGACAGTCAAGCCCTACTAAGTGCTGTCCTTATTGTATTGTATATGTTTTAGGTTAAGTTTAGTAATATTCGCTAACTTTAGGCTAAGAAACTGTAACTAACTTTATTTGATCCCAGTTGGTCGAAATAAATGTTTTGAATTGAATTTAATTTAATAAGGCTTAATAACTTAGCATGGTATACTACGTGTAAATGAAATTACGAACACTTGTAGAAAAAGAAGCATGTCTATATGCGAAAAAAAATACTTTATACCCAACACAAACAATCGCCCGTCTAAAAGAATGTTATTTTATTTCATCAATAAAATAAATCGTGTCAGAGCAATGGACTTTCCAAAAAGAAGAGAGGGCCGTGCCGGGCCGGCTGCGCCAATGGCGACCTGCGACCTGCTATTTGCATACAATGCGAGCGTGGGCGCAGGACGCATTCCCGCGCGTGCGCTAGAACAACCTACAAACAAATGCATACATGCTTGCGTTAAACGTCACGCTATACATGGCACATTCACGAACGGCCGTTACTATTCTTTTATAGGACGCTTGCAACCCCACAGCAGTTAAAAACAAATGCCTGCGGTAAACGTCACGTTATTGGCAATAAGGCACATTCGTCAACGCCTGTTACTTTTTATACTATGGTTGCAAACGAGCATACGGCCTGTCTGGTGGTAGGCAGGCTCCGTCTCCTATGGGTGATTGCTATTCCTGAAGTAGGTATCTCCAGCGGGGTGCCGACCCTTGATTGATTTGAGGATTCGTTGTGTTGACATGTAGAGTCAAATGCAGGACTACTAAAAATGTGTCTTAACCTGATTTTATTATCCAACCCCCAAGTTCAAAAACTATAATAGATATATTATACTTAGGTAATGGCTACGACTTGAGATAATACATGGATATTAAGAGTCCGCAATTGATGAACGCAATGCCGCGTTTATTTAATGGAGTGATTGGGATAAATACCGGAAATATTGCCTGTCCTTTACTTGCTTGTATCTACATAGTAGATTAGGAATGCTTATTGCAGCAACGAATTAATGTGTATGTCACTAGCTGCCCGTTCGGGTTCGCCTGCGTATTGCAAACAACGCAGGCAAACCCGCGGGGTAAAATATTGCATATATTCAGAAAATCCATTTTACGCGGCGGTAAAAGATTTTATAAATCGGATAAGCGGTTTCGGAGATTACCCAAAACATACAAACTTACAAGCTACATTCTCAGCAAACTTAGTCTACTTTAAAAACGTCCTGAGAAGGTAGGTACTATCAACAACAAGTTGTTTGGGTTTTCGCGGTATTTTAGATTTTTGACAAAGTTCCGTTCGGCGCTCGAGGTCACAAACTTAAGTTATGCATTGCGCCAAAATGATAAACAAGTCTGCAAAAAATCAGAACTACCGGATTTAAGGCTTTATTAATTACTCGCTATAAGTATTTTATTTATCATTAACGTTTTACCTGTGTTTAATGTGACTTATAAAAGTTGCGTTTAAAGTCCGTGTTATTCACCCTAAATTGACTATCGGCCGTTTTCAGCCGGCCGGTCTGCGTTGCGGCAACTGCCCGCGAGATTTATTACGTAAGAGCTCTCCCTCGGCGTTCGCATCGAATCGCGCGCATTGATTAATGTGCCGCCTGATCTATTTACTGACCATGTCACTGCGCTGTATCGAATGCCATTGTAGATACATTTCGAATGCGATGTGTCTTTATGGCAA
Organism: Epinotia demarniana; assembly: GCA_945867215.1. Taxonomy (NCBI): domain Eukaryota; kingdom Metazoa; phylum Arthropoda; class Insecta; order Lepidoptera; family Tortricidae; genus Epinotia; species Epinotia demarniana. The sequence continues at coordinate 18,937,380 of OX244266.1, read as the reverse complement.
AACGGGTTAGCGCAAGACAAATGACGTAGCCGCGATATATCCACTTCTATTAGCATATATATGTATATATATTTAACATACATAGCAAAATGCCTTTCGATAATAAAAATTTTACCTGTAAATTAAGGGTCATGATGACGAATTTCGCTCCTGATTTATAAAAAAAACCTAATGTGACATAAAGTGAAATTCAAGTAGAGGCCTGAGTCAAGACTACAAACTTTACTTTTATAATTGCGGAACATAATATATGTCAATCAATAAAGAATATGACATTAAGGCCCTGTTTCACATTCGCCGGATAAAGTTATCTGCCAGTTAAAATTATTGCTATCCTTTTCTCCCGTCATATAAAGGAAAAGTGACAGCCAACATTTATCTGACGGATATGTTTTAACTGGAGATTGTGAAACAGGCCCTAAAAGTCTTTAATAAGTTTCTGTGTAAAATATGTATTTTCAACGCAATTTGTTGGTTTGTGTACTTAGATCAAATGTTGCTACTCACATTTGATATACCTAGGACATATTCAAACCTCAAAATAATAGAATTAAACCAAAACATTCATACCATATCTGTTAGGTACTTGCTGCTCTAACGGATCTTAAACGCATCATTAACACTAGTTTTCAAACTTGATCAACAACTATCACTGGTACCAAAGCAAGTTTGAAAATAAAACATTGAGATATGTAAATAACAAAAACAAGATAAACAAAAACGCATAATCCATTTGGCCCATAAAAATCAAGTTGAATCAGCAATGTAGATTAAAGTCCTGATTAAGGGACATTTCCCATGGTCCTCTCTTGGCCCCGGAGGGTTCCCAATACGGTGGGGTTCCGTACGCGGCTCGCGAATTGACCGCATTACGAGCGCGACAAAGCGGGAAGCTCCCCTGAGACCATTTATCAAATGATCATTTGATTTTCTTGTGTTTGATCACTGAGCACATTAGAAGTTGCGACGGAGCGCGGGTGCAAATTTGGTAGCTTCACTTTTGATTATATAGGGTAGATATTATAAAATGTGTGTTAGCTTGATTGGAGTGTTTTTATTTTTTTACTGCATTTGACTAACACAGACATATGTACCTATATACTCGTAAGTACTTTGAGGATTACCTAATAAAACTTTATTTTGTTATATTTAAGGTAATTTATTCTAATACAAACGCCTATGGTGTATATCCACGAAATATACTCGTAGATATGTTTTCATATATTTGTCACCTCTCATGCTTAACAACTATAAGGTGTCAATTAAAAGAAAACACAGAACTTCAAACACTTCTGCTGGGAACGTCTTAAGATTCAAAAAGTGTGCAAAATTGTACAGTCCCTTATATACGTAGGTGTTCACTCAGATTTCCAATTCGCTTTCCAATCACAACCAGAATCAAACCTCAACCGTCCCACCCTAGAACCGCTGCACCCAGCAACGCAATCCGCTCATCGACTTCCGCGCACCCTCGCCCTCAGTTAGGATACGTCTTATAAAATACGATCTGTTTTGATTGTGGCCTGGGGCACAAATCAATTAGGCCCCTCGGCCCCCCGCGGCGCCGAACCAGTGGCTCGTTTTATGACACATCTCACCGACGATTCATTAACATTCAGTTTATCACGACCAATTGACGCTAACCGATTTATGCACGTAATCATATTGATTGGTTCTTTTAAATCCATCATTTGATTAACATGTTGGTTAATAAGGTATGACTCACCGCGTCAAAGATTGTTGAGATTGAAAACTGTTTTAGCCAAATTACCCAGTCCGAGAAAATAGTTTACTTATGCTGTTTTTCAGTCGTTCACGTAATTTGTAATGTTTTTAAAATGAGACTTTTTGACAGCATGTTAACTTACTTTTTTCAAGTTTGAAGTATGCACCAATATATGTACCTACATTTACGTAAAATTAGACAGAGCAAAGGATATCTAAGCAATTTTTGTTTGGTATACATTTTCGAAAAAAGTAGGGTACCTAAGATAAGTAGGAGAATATTCTATCGCTTAATATAAATCTTGAGGATGTAACCTAATAGCAAATACAATAATTAAAAATATGAAATGATATCGAAGATTTAGTGTGAGAATTAGTTATATACGCGATACGATAATGGTTTAAATTTAAACAATACCTATCCTATTTATCGATACATCCGTAAAGCAATAACAGTTGAAAATCAAATTACGCGCCGCATTGAGATTTATTCGATAAACCATCTCATAATTTGATAGCATCATTAACCGTATCGATTTACTATTAATCTTCAATTTAGTGTAGGATCTAATATAGAAAATAATGACGTAATAGAGGCCGGCGGCTCTGGGGCCGATTCCCACGCCGCACACTGGCTGGACCTCAAGGCCTCGCTCATGTTTGCCTTAATTAATTTTCCCAAAACCATTTAAACAAATAGGTTTTACATACGCTATTTAATTACAACCCCACTACGCCAATACTTGTCGTGAGTAGGTACATACAATAATAAAGTGAACTTGAATTGCTTCATTTACGATTTACGATACACGGCTTGAAAAATGAAATTCATTAAGATTCTTATGAGACAAACGCTTCGATCATTTCGCTACATTATTTTTTTATACTACGAGGGTGGAAAACAATCAAAAGGCCTGCTGGGTGGTAAGCAGACACCGTAACATATGGACGTGTTGCCAACCTTTTATTGATTTCAGTATTCGTTGTGTACCTAGACACAGCTATAGACAAATGCAGATCGTTCACTCTCAACACCCATCAGCCCATCCTCGGGAGTTCTGGCGATCTTACTCCCGACCAGGGGGCCGATTTTTGACTTTCGAGCGCTCGACTTTTCCACTCGAAAACCGTCAAAAATTATGAAATGCTATATTGAAATAGCGATAGAAAATTGAAAAACGAGTGGTATTGACCACTCGTATTCAATTCTATCGGTAGAAAGTACGTGCCTACCATTTTGACACTAAAAACGTATTTACTTTTGTTTGATTTTCGAGCGCTCGAAAGTCAAAAATCGGTCCCCAGAAACCCAACACCATATACCAGTGAACAAGTAGTGGTGGTTTTATGGATGTGGTCTTCTATAAGGTGGGGGGGTGCTTTCTTGGTTGGGCTGCTCCAAATATGAGCTGTAGATGCTATTCCGATGTGGCTCTGCCCAACCGTCTCCAATTGAATTAATATAGTTGAAGTAGATTGTTTTTTTTAATTCATTGGTTCCAAAAATCTGGTTACCAACCATCTCAACATGGGTATTATTTTCGCAGAATACAATACATGCCGTAAAACATCCGAACACTAGTATTAACCCAGTGTACGCTGACCCGACAACATTATTAAAGCGGGAAAATAAATCAGGTTTCGGTAATCAGACGCCGGCCCAATCCTGACCCGCTTCTTCGCAATATTTCTAAAAGCTATTACAAATACATTTATTACCACACAAAAAAGCTCTCGAACAATTTTCGCCACATAATGAGGCCATTATGTGGAATTTTGTTTTACCAACATAATAACACCGCCTTTTATTCGGGCAATCCTGTCTGAAGGAACTCGAGTTTTAAAGGACAATCCCTCGCGGGTTGATGAGATTTTCGTGCTAAAATTTTAAGACTAAATTGGTCTCATTATGTTTTTAACGTAGTGGATTAAGACTGCGGTCAGATCGGCTGTTAACCTTAGGTAGGTACATGAAACAATCCTTTTATCTGATGAATATTAATTTTATGCCGCCTAATACCCGCTACATTGGAATTTCACGCTTCAATATTTTTGCACAATTTGGTCATTAGCTTACCTATGTTTAACCAAGAATAAATAAATCAAAGGGAATAACGGTTCTATCAAAAATACGCTTATAAGTAGAGCTTCCAGACGTCAAAAATTGCACGAATTCAGCCAAGCTTCTACTAGTCAAATCAAATTGCATTTTAGATTTAATTAAACTATTAATGAACGCTGTTTTGACATAGCTCGGTCAGGTTGGTCAGCGGTAATGGAGAGCTCGTGAGCTGTCCATTATGCCGTCACCGAGTGCGCACCCGGTCTGCAGCCCTAGTAGGTATTCACCTTGCTTACCAAAAACCGCTTCAGACAAACCAGTATAAGTCTCACCTCTGCTTACAGATATTTTTCAGGCATCTCGGGATCAATCTATACTAGAGGCTAGTAATAAGGTACGCCGAGTAAAGTTGACAATAGCCTAGCTAGTAGCACCGACCATCACGCTGCAAATATAACCTTCTGAAGAACGTCTGATACAGTCTTGGCAGTCGCATGAGACATTTTTCCGCCACTATCAAATTTAACTCCAGCGTAAACCTGTTTTAAATCGAGGTGGTTTTTAAATGCATGACGTCAGATATGATTGAGGTAGCTAGATGAATGAAAATTGTCTTGATTCGCATTAGATAATGAACATTATTAAGCCTACAACTTTGCTGGTCTCCTCCTAGTAACTAGTGCAATTTGTGCGATTCAGGGTCATGTGGAATTCGCCATGCTTATTCCTTTTCCCACGGTGTTCCAATGGTGAAGACATGCTTTTATTTCATGGTCAAAGAACATTTTTTTTATAAATCCCATCTCGTAACACCAATAAATATGTACTTATGTTTACGAATAAATATGTATATTAGACTGGTTTGATGTTAGTTAGTCCATACAAAAGAACTGAATTAGGCATATAGCGGAATTAATTAATGATTTTTATCTACGCACATATCATTACTGCTCTAAAATGCGTTCAGAAACCGTAGGAAATGACAAGGATTATTACAAACGATTTCACTATGAGAACTTTCAGGTAGTAGGTAAAATCTGTTACTGTAATGTCATTAGGTACAGTCACGGTACAGTACAGGTTTTTTGTATCGTTATATGAGTTTAAATTTGGAACAGTTGTCAATACTCAAGCGTCTCTATTCTAGTATCCATAGATATTAAAACATGTATCGATACGGAACGTCAATTCAGTATGTTTTTTTTATATATATATATACCGCACGACATTTGATCTCGAGTGATATGAGTACGTGAGTGATATATAGGGACTTCATTCGTTTGTCTATGATTTAAAAAAAAACCATTCGTCATGACGAATTGCCGCCATTGCTGTTTTTATTGTTGGTTTTTTGCTGTTACTGTTATGATATGTGTGTAGATAAAGTAGTGTAGGAATGCAACTGTACATAATTAGGCCTTAAAACACTCGTGTGATCCTATTATGAAACCACACTCGTGTTTTTAGGCCTCTCATTAATCATTATGGATCAGTCGCATAAACTACTATAATTTATGCCTAACCTGCTTGTTGATTGCGTAACGTGTTAAAATGTAGGTTAGGTAGATTTAACGTAACTTTTCGAACGAGCGTAAGGACAACCCTTCTGTCATTTTCCCATAGAAATAATGTCATCTAGATCTAACTAACCCTACCTACGTACAAAACGGCAATCGATCAGCTGAGATACAATAAGTACAATACGGAGCGGAGGTGTATATCTGACACGCGATATGACTTAACAGCAATACATTTGCCCGTGTTGTATTGTCTTATCAAATTATCTGGTGAAACAGAGCTTTTGACGCAGCGCTCCGTGCGGTACGGTGCGGCACGATGCGGCACGGTGCGAGATGGTGCGGCACGACACTGTAAGGATCGGTAAGGACGTGCGCCGACGCATCGCTCCCACCCGACATTATCCTTGTAATTGGTGATTTTGTGCAATTTATGGCGATTCGCGCAATTTACGAGCAGCGGACAAGTGGGCGAACTCTTTACCCGGCCGAAGCAAAATTGAGTCGAGGTTTCAATTAAAATTTTATGTTCCGCAAATTACCTGAGAATTACTTTTATTCTTCAATAATACGGAGTGCCGCGTGCATCCGTATGTATTAAAACCTATAGAGGCTGATATTTAATTTTAATGGCGGTCATTTTGGTAGGCGTAGTGCTTCAAATTTTCCACGAGCGTTTCATTCAGAGGCATTAACTAAGCCCTTGTTTAGCATCAGACCTCATCTAGGTAAAGACCGACTCGTACATCTATGTGCTAGACGCCGTCCTTATCATAAAGGACGTATGTTTATACATTACAGGTTACATATAAGCCTCAAGATATAAAGTCGACTGTTTAGTTAGTATTCATGACAAGCGAAAGACTATGCGAAATGAAATTTTGTGACACAGCTTGTAATACTTTAATGAAATAATTGTTTGTAAATTATTATATGTTAAGTTAATGTGGCCCTTTGGCAATAAATTGCACGTAATTTAAAGAGATGCTCGGTGTGCGAACGCAGGCACGCGGCGCGGGCGCGCGGTCAAGATAAATATTGCATACATAATGTTATATCTTGTTTGTATCGCTCGATGCAGCTGCATGTAAGTAAATAATTGTTAGCGCACTTTTTATAACAATAACACAATCAAATCATTAGTCCTTGTCATTGTCACTCACACTCCATCATGTAATAGTTAACGTGCATAGCTGAAAGGTCATCGAGCTTGTTGAGTAATTATAGGTTGGCACCTATTCCAAGAGTCCTTACTAGCCAAATCTTAATGTTGATCATAAATACTACAAGGATTAAAATTACATAAGTAGTACAATACATTTATAAATATACTACACAGAAAAATAAAAAATACAAATACACGTAGGTATTACGGTTAGCCTTGTGAATATGACGATGAAAGCAAGTCGTTAAATTCGTGAAAATCGTTTTGAATAACACATTTTTAGTACTCCAATTTCGGAAGTGAATTATTAACTGGGCTGGTCACGCAACGTAGTATACGCTTGAGTATTGTATCGTCGACGAAAAGGCTATGAGTCGTGGTCAACATTTTATTCGATACAAAAGTTTTCTAACAGTCTATGATTTGTAACTATTTGCCTATCTATAAGACATGGATGCTTCGTCTCAGCCCCATACCATACTCGATCGGGTGTGAGTCAAGGCTCCATACTAGGACCTTTCCTGTTCGGAATCATGATCAATGATCTCCAGTCCGTTCTTAAGTCATCTCAATGTCTTCTATATGCTGACGATTTAAAGTTAATCTACGGTGTGGAGCAAGGAGCTGACTGTGAATCGTTGCAGGCAGATATTGACTTGATTTTTCGTTGGAGTATGGACAACAAACTGCTTTTTAACCCTGCCAAATGCTGTGTCTGTACTTTCAGTCGAGCGCGTGATCCAATTATTGCCCAATACTTTCTGGGTTCTGAGCCCATAAACCGTGTGTTCACCGTCAAGGATCTCGGAGTAGTCTTCGATACACGTCTCTCTTTCCACGAGCACATACTATCACTAGCTGCGGACTGCTATCGAAGACTCGGGTTTGTCATCCGAAACTTGCGTAACTTTAATGATCCACTGGCAATCAAGCTAGTCTACAACGCCTTGGTTAGAAGCAAGTTGGAGGCAGCGTCGATCGTATGGTTACCGTATGAATCAACGTATGCCTTAATGCTGGAGAAAGTGCAAAAAGCTTTCCTAAGGTTTCTCTACAAAAAGATTTATGGGTACTACCCGTTCCTCTACCCAACCAAGTATCTGCTAGGTACCCTCGGCTACAATTCCCTAGAGGTCAGACGGACCCTTGGTTTGCTGTTGACTGCGTGTCGAGTCCTTCGCGGCGAGTCGGATTGTCCTGAGCTAGTATGCCGCCTAGGGCGACTGTTTGTGCCAGACGTCCCCAAAATAGCTCTTAGGCCTCGGCGACGCGTTCTTCTTGCTGTCCCGGCAACTCGCACTGTGTCGCATAGGAACTCTCCACTGCCCCGCGCACTCTCACTACTAAATGCGCTCTTGGCGTCTGCACCGGAGTGCGATCTGTTTACATGGCGATGGGCGAGTGTGAGAAAAGAATGTTTGAAGTTCTGTGAGGTGATGGGCCTGGCGCCCTCGAGTGTAATGTAATATTGTCTCTTTTGTGTACACTGTTAATGCATGTCTTTTATTATGTGCTATTGTTAAAATGTTTAATCTTTGTTGTGTGACGCATTGGATTTCTGTAATGTCATGTAACCTATTAAATAAATAAATAAAAATAAAAATAAGACTAGCACAAATGACCTAGGCGACTCTTAGGCTTAAAGAAAAACCCCTTTCTTTGTAGTATACACACGGGTGACACGATATTTTAACACTTTCGCAATCAAGAACCCGCCTAGCGGGCGCCTACGCCGTAGTCGCTTTCCGCTACATTGGTACGAGGAAAACCACAGGATCCGCTACGTAGCGATTCTTGGTAGCGAAAGTGTTAAAAAACATAACCTACACCTATATGTAAAATATAAATATGTATAGGTTGGTTGGCACATCTCAATAAAATGGTGGCCTGTATAAGTGAAAAAATGCTAGATTTATTTTATAAGATAAATTATTGAACACCATTACCTGATTTCGGCTTACTTACTAATTTGGAGCACCCAGTCATAATTCATGTGGGTAGATAATGGATACCAGTATGCGTATGTAAATACCATTGTATACTAAGCAAGTGTCTAGTAGGTGCGCTATTAGTTAGGTGTGACAACTCGCCTTCGACGTCGGTCGAAAGCGAGTCCAAAATAGCCAGAGATAGGTACCCGCCGCTCTTATGACAGCGCAGTCGATATTTATGTCGCACGGCCCCGCCCACCGCCGTGGCTCCATTCAGCCTGTTTGTATTTATTTCGTGCCTATTTATTTGTATTTGCCTTCGCTTTTGAATAATTCATGAGCGGAGCGTTTCCGTCGTGTGTAGGCAGCATGACGCCGGTCGTCCGACCCTACGCTTCTTTGGCACTTTTTCGGATACCGCAACTCTCAATGCGTTCAAACGGTCAACGACTTAAATCTTAAACGTCTATTAACTACCTACAATCTCACGGAGTTAATTATAAAATTAATAATCGCTAACAGAATTCGATTCTTGGATGTTACTTTATTATTTGGAAGGTAAATCACATAGCTCGCTATCGCGCGCTGTATCGATTGGCCACGCCCCCGCGCGATTTACAGCTTGCGTCAACCGGCCCGCGGTGATATCACGCTTTGTCTCTCCGCCACATCGTGCTATAGCTGTGTAGGGTCACCATGCGATGATGTGTCATACGATATCACTTCAAGCCATGCTAGGCAACGCAGCGTTCCTAATAGACTGCAACCCATTCTATCTAACGCTTTCGAAAATTTGGTGACTCGCATGATAAAACTATCTAGGTAACAAACAGGCAGCAAATGTACAATTCTAAATTCAACGTGCGTCTCCTCCCACGAGCGGCGTGCTAGCATGTTAGAAGGCGCGCGCGAAACACCAAACCAAATTAATATCTGATTGCGGTCCAGCTCTAATTCGTTCTTACTCTGGTTACAGTGCCTGATCCTACCACGCTATGCATCGTAAAGCTCTGGTTTCCTAGGATAGCTGTGCCGTCATATGGCGGCGAGATAGACTATCCGTCTCTTTCTAATTAGACCACTTAGAAAGAGACGCATAGTCTATCTCACCGCTATATGACGGCACCGCTATCTTAGGAAACCAAAGCGTCACACGGGCAACACAACACACACGAACCTATACCCTGCACCAACCGAACTTCAGTGAACTTAATGCTTACGTATTCAACACAATGTTAAATAAAATAAATAAAAATCATTTATTTCAGACTTCGGTGGTCCATAGGTATTTTGTTAGTAACAGTTAGTCAGATTAAGTAACTATGTTAGTGTGGAATTGAAAAAGATATTATATTATATTGATACAGTAGGTAGGCACTCTACTGTTTTGTGCAAATTCCAACTTGTGATTAGGGTGAATATAAAAATTAATAAGTGGTCGTAATAATAACTTAAGGTAAAAGGAAGCAAGTTTGAATGTTTAATTTGATTTATAAATAATCCAGCAGGAATTAAAGAAAACTTGAAACAGATCCGGATTCTGAATGCCTAATTGAGTTTTCCTGAGAGGAATACATGAAAAGTGTTCTTCAAAACAGACATCCAGCGCACGTTTGTTTGAATACTCATGCATAAAAATATTGTATCCACATATCTACGAGTACCTACCATAAATCTTGTTATATTTAAGTAATTTGCATCCGAATATGTTCTAAGACTCGTTGATATCAAACCCGACGACATGTATGCGTCACAATTCATAATGTATGATCCAACTTAGTCATCAAGTTTGATGCTGTAGTGCATCAAATAATGCATACGGGATAGTTAGAATCCTTAGCGCCATATAAAGGCATTTAGTGAACCGAGTGCATATATAAAGCCGGCGTTGCTTTGATTTTCTTCCGCAGATGCTATGCGCTTCGTCTGTACCTACGCAGCACCTCTGTAGCTACGCCGTATGGAGGGAGTTGGATAATACATACTTTTTAGTGATCCATGCTAAATTCGTCCATCGGAATACAATGCAATCACTCAATGTCTGACATAATCTGCAGTTTTCTCAAAGACGCATGACATAGAAATCTGAAATTTGTTATAGATGTGGCAATAGGTGGGTACTGCATAACTGGAACCTGGAAAGGCGTATGCTTTATTTCATCATTCGCTTGTCCTTATCCCATTTACTTGGGGTCGGCGCAGCATGTTTTTTTCTTCCATACCTCTCTGTCGCCCGTCAACTCATCACACACATCTTTCCTGTTCATATCGTCTCTCACGCAGTCCATCCACCTTTTCCACCTCCACCTCTTCTCTTACATCCCTCCACAGGCGTATGCTTTATTTAAGAGATAATTTTGGGGGTAATAAGATAACAAGATGTTTTTATTTCTACACAATGGTGTCGTCGAGAGACCTACATCTGCACGGTGAATGTCCGTGCAGCTATCACGCGACGGCGCGCGAGCTCTCTCGATTTTGCTCGCACTATCCGGCTCTCTTTTATTAGAACACTTAAAACAAAAGGTATAGTGCGAGAAAAATCGAGAGTATGTCGTGACCGTCCCATGATAGACGTGCTGTGTCCAAGACAAAGCTGACGTCCTCATAGATCGGCCGCCGCATCTATGTATAAATCACAAGCGTCGCGTGCACAAACGTCCACTTTGTATCCGTTTACCTCTAATGAACTTATGTAAAGACGGTATGATACCTTCAATTATTCATAGGCAGCGTGCAATTGTAGAATGCTCGTAATTGTAGCTTATCTACGCGATTGCTGCTTGTTACAGTTACGAAATCAGCTAATGGACTGTCAAACCAATTACGTCGTCATGATATAATTCTTATTCCGTTTGCACATCACTGGTTCTACCTAACTACAAATTTAATTTGATAGCAATGCTATGCGCTTAAACATAAGGAAGCGCACGTAGGTAGGTACGAATCAGATTTAGATACGTCGAATACTTACATGTTCCTAAATTGTGTTTATCCTTTGATTAGGTACATTTTCTAATTTTGATTATTCACACTACAAATTACTTATATTGAATTAAGGTTTTCTTGAAAGAAGGTAGTAGGTAAGTATTTAAATCAAAACCGTAACCAAATGAAATGAGTCGTCAGCATTTCTCAACAAATATATTATGAGATGTATAGGTAATTTGAGGATGATATAGAAGATGAACAAATAGTGGACGAGAATGAACTGGGTCCAGCTATCCTAAAAGAAGAGTTTACGAAAGCCTTAACGAGTATCCAAAATGTGAAAGCAGCAGGAGATGATCAAATTAGTATAGAAATGACAAAATACGTTTTCTGTGAACTGATGATACAACAAATCTTTGAACTAATAAATAACATATATTCCACTGGACAAGTACCAACAGATTTTCTAATAAGTAAAACCGTTGCAATACCAAAGAAACAGAACACTCTTAAATGTGAAGAACATCGAACATTGAGTCTTATTTCTCACGTATCTGAAATATTACTTAAAATAATCCAAAACAGAATGCAACCAATAACTGAAAAACACTTAGGCCCAGATCAATACGGATTTAAACAGAATAGAAGAACTAGAGAAGCAATTTTGGCACTAAGATTAATTGTCGATAGACGGCTCGATCTGAATCAAGATTCAGATCGAACCGTCTATCGGCTATGTGTATGTCAAGACACCCACAGCTTTTACAGATCTCGAAAAGGCTTTCGATAAGGTTGAGTGGAAAAAGATGATGGGTGCCCTAGAGGAAGCTGGAGTAGATTACAGAGACCGAAAGATAATCTACGAGCTATACATAAACCAGGAGAGCGTCATAGAAATCGGAGAAGAAAAAGGAAAGGCTATGATTAAGCAAGGAGTAAGGCAGGGATGTCCACTCTCACCCCTCATTTTTAATATATTTATAAAGTGCCATACAGCAAGTAATAGATTACGATTTTGGAGGTGTAAAATTTAATGGGAGGAATATTAAATTCATTCGGTTTGCAAACGATATCGCAGCGTTCGCCGCAGACAATAACCAATTACAGCTGCTAATAACAAAAATGGACACTTTTTAATCAATTCGGACTTAAAATCAATAGTAGTAAAACCAAAACCCTAGTCATCTCTAAACATACAGCAGTACACCGGTCTATAACATTACAGGATAAGCCAATAGAACAGGTCAAGCAATTTAAATATTTAGGAAGTGTTATTACTAGTGACTCCAGATGCACCAAGGACATTATACAACGAATTGCAATTGCTAAAAACGCCTTCGACAACAAAAAACACCTACTTAAGACACATAGTATATCTAAAAAAAACAAAAAACGTCTAATCAAAGTACTGTCGTCTAATCTGGAGTATTGCATTGTACGGGAATGAGACGTGGACGCTGACGCTAAAGGACAGAGAAAGGCTCGAAGCCTTCGAAATGTGGTGCTGGCGGAGGATGGAAAGAATAAGCTGGACAGAAAGAAAGACAAACGAAGAGGTTTTGACGATGGTAGGAGAAAGCCGATGCTTGCTAAAACAATAAAAAATAGAAGAGGCAAAATGATCGGACATTTAGTACGGCACGACAGCTTCTTTTTAACCATTTTGGAGGGCAAGATCGAAGGAAGGAGAGGAAGAGGAAGACCCAGACATACTTACACCAGCCAAATAAAAGAGAAAGTGGCTGTCGTCATATGAAGACGTGAAGAGGCTAGCAGAGGACAAAAATCAGTGGCGGTTACTTCACCGACAAGAGCCTAGCTCTTAAATAGATGATGATGATGAGGTAATTTAAATTGGGTAATTTAGAGATCAGAGTGAATAGGCTGTGGCTGAGTCATTGAGCTGTATCATGATCCTCTTTATCAATCAATTACTTCCTAGTTTGTATCACATAAAAATATGACTTAATGGACCACAAAATAACGACATACGTACCTACGTAATACTTTAAAGGACATACGTTCCTTTTAATTGAACATAAAGGAATTAGATTTTTTAGTTTTTGGTGAATGAATTTCAAACGTTAGGCCGTAGAAGAGCAGATCTAGAGCATATCCTCGGGGATCCTGGGCTGTTATTAGCTACGCGCTAATGCGGCTCACCCCGCCGGTCACCCGTCACGAAACCAGACCTCCACCTTTACTACGCATCGCGGTGTCAAGATATATTTGTGGGAGAGCGTTGAGATGAGCTGAAAACAAGTTACAGAATAGCGGGGCTGGAGTCCTCCATATGACAGCGACAAAATATCGACCACCGTGTAGTCTATTAGTGTGTAAAAATGCAACATAATTCAGCTTCCATTGATATACCTACCTAGTACCTACCTATGCAGGTTTTCTCCACATAAAAAAGGAACCCAACTTGTCTCGGTAATCGCAGTTCGAGAGTAACGGAATTTGACGGGCAGTATAATAGACAGAAGAAGCAACACGTGCGGCATCGCATGCCTCATCTCATCAGGCCGACTTGACCGCGGTGGCTAAAACATCGCGCCATGACACCGCTTTTAGAACCAACCACTCATATTAATTGACGGCCGCAGAGATTTTGTAACTGTATGTATGTTAACTATTTATTAAGCAGAAACGTCCGCTAACGAAATTCTAAATTTCGATCATAGTGAAAAAAAAAACGGTAGCTCAATTGGCAGAGCGATGGACGGATTTCAAAGGTTGTGGGTTCAAAACCCGCTTGTGGCGAATAATTTTTTAATTTTTCACTATGATCGAAATTTGTATGTATGTTGGTAAGTATGTAAAATGTCAAGAACATAATGTGTAAGCTACCACTGTCCTCCCTAGTCTAAGCTACCAAGAACAACCTACTTACAACGTTCAGGAGTTTAATACTGAAATCTGACATTTAAAAGGATCAGTATAGTCTTGCTGTGGAACTTGAACCTACGTAGCTATACGGCATGTTTCTTAATGATACTGAAATGACAGGTATCAGTAGGTATAGTCTTGCTGTGGAACTTGAACTTGCGTAGCTATACGGCGTGTTTATATAACCGTAACCATGACAACGGGGCTGTCTCTTGGGTCTCTATCTTTGCCACTCTCAGTTTATGTGTTCATTAAGTGCCCCCGGCCTATTTATACCCCATAGCAATTGTCTGCGGACAGAGGGTTCAGACGGCTCTTTGTCTATATTGCCGACTTTACATTTTGCTCGCCCTTCAGGGGATAATTAGCAAGGAATGCTCTACTTAAGGCTGGAAAGTCACTTCTATCTTTACATTCAATGGACGTTAAAACTAAAGCATACTTAGTGAGGCATTAGGGAAAGGAAATGACAAATCTGAATGTAGCAGCGTCGCATAAAGAAAGTTCAATGGCCAATTTTCAAGATGAGCATACGACATCTTCCAAAGTGTATCTGTCACAAATGTATGATTAACGTGTCATGCCGTTCACATTCCACGGCGGCGGCCGCCCGCTACAAGTTCATCCCATTTAAATTTAGCACGGCGCGTGCCGTCTCTGGGCGTCTCAGGGGAGCAGGAGGGTGGGGAGCAGTGGGCGGGCCGCGGTGCCATCACTCAAGTGACGAAAATTGACGGAAAATGGGCGGACACCGCTTGCCCGCGACGTCATCAATTACCGCGTCCCGACGGTCACCGCCGCACTCGACAACGGCATCGGCAGTGCATGATATATTTTCTAAATTCGGCCGCGCTATTATTAGAGATGGGTTTAATGTGCCCGCATAATCTTAACACTATTAAACAGTAGGTACCAAATTCATAAACCCGACGCTTAAACCCAGTTTACCATTCAAATAAAATGACTGCCTCAAATGCTGGCCTGAATACAAGCATTCACTACTGCAAAATATTTGAGCACACAGAAACAATCTACAGCTACTCGGTACTCTTCACTCGCTCACTACTCGTTCTTATGTTAAACCATAATTGTTACAAAAGTTTCAGCAAATTGTGTAAGTTGACTGAGCTGTCATCTCCTCGTATTAAGTCGTTGCTATTAGACACACAAAGTCCCGGAAGGCGTATAGGAGGCAGCTAGAAGCACGCTCACTGCGCAATCTCGAGCGATATCCTCAACGAGGATTATTGAGATGCAATCTAGAAGCCATCGATCGGCCGATAATGCCGCCTAACTGCGCGCGCGCCATTGCGCAACCACTCATCAGATCAATCCTTCGATATCTCGATGATACCTTTATTAAATGGTAGCCGGTGGAAACTTCTGTTCGCCTAACAGAGTAGGTACTCTATGAAATCTTTTCATCACATATAACCCGAATCAATTTACCCAAAAATCTACGTGAAATAAAAATAATCCAAGCCACTTTCATGAACAAGTCGGATCACCAAGAACCGAAGCGTGTCTTGTGGTTACAACCACAAATACGTGCAAGAATATACCTTATACAACATAGATATATCTGCATATAAGTAACAGAGCTGTTTTCGCTGCATATTTACTTACGGTCTCTCGAGAATGAGCGAACGCAGGAAGCCACAGTCAGTAAAAGCTCGACGATCGATTTTGAAAATTGCCCATAATTAGCATGTATCTCACTCCGGACGACTGTGCGTTTAAAACTGGGATCTCGACCACAGGCTACATATTCCAGTAGCGTTTACCGAGTAACGGCAGACGAAGGCGACGGACACAAATTGCCAGTGGAGCTGCCACTGCGCAAATTGTAGGCCGCGGGAGAGCGCGATCGATTGTTCCCGACGAACATCAGCATCCGCCCTCGTTCTTCCCGCGCGACCTGCTGCTCACTCGCCAGCCGGTGGTTACTGGATAATTGCCGACCTTCCCGATCCAACTTCAATACTCACAGCTATACGTGTAAACATAATCAAGCTAGTTTTTTATAACGAACCGATTTAACATCAGCAATTTTCCTATTAGGTACCTACTATAATGTTAGGCTAGATTGTTTAATCTGATAACAATATTAAGCAACCTTCAAGGCGGTTTGACATGTCTCAATCTACCGCTATTGGTTTCTCTGGCAGGTATAATTAGGCAGCTGTTCCTCGATCCAGCTTTGCATTTGCCCTTGAGGTACGCTATAAAGACACCCAGTGGTCGCGCTTGCGGATAATTTATTTCGAATCTAGATAATGCGTCTTGTAGTGGCGGCATCGGTATTCCGAGTCACGTCCGAGACATTTGATCGTGTAACTAGGAGTGTAATGTTTGTGCTGCCAACGAGCTTGGGGAGGTAATGGTGGCGTAATTACGCAGGCATTATCAGGTGACCCCATATTGCGGTCGGTTGACCGGTCCCGGTCGCCGCGGGCGCAGGGCTTGTGCGAAACGGAACGTACGACGTGACTGATAAATTTTGTGTTCAATAAACCTCAACGCGTTCGAATTTCACGTTAATTTAGTTTTATAGGGTACGAAGTTGAAGTGACTGTCACTATTATCATCGAGTTGAAAAGAAGGGGCGTGGTTTCCCATATTTCTTTAACGATAAATGGCTCTAACACAACATTATGCTCTTTGATAAAAAGTGAAACAATAAACTCGTATTGCACTGAATTGTGAGTCGTCTGTCTGTCGCGGAGTCTTTGATGTCTCAATTAGTAACGCGAGCGGGTAATTGTGGCGAAAATTAATTCGCTCTCAGCTGAGCAGGGCGCGCTGGGGGAGCGAAAATTGCTGCGAACGAACGAGGACAGTTGCTGGCGGTAACGTCGCACACACACATTAAGTATTACGGTTTTGGAAATTGTCCGGACAAACCGAAAATTAACATCTTTTGTAGATAATTACAAAAATGTGAAAACATTTGGAAAAATTAAACTAAGTAGGATGATGATGATTCTCTAACAAACAATAGACCTACCGAAGTACTAAACCTTATAAAAGAAAACAATGTTGTAGTAAGATTTGGCTTGAATTTAAGAAAATGCTATGCTTATGCAGACAAAAAGAGTCGAATAATATCTTAGTAAATATTTGAAGGATTGGATGCGAGATTTTGTAATGAAATAGCTAACAATGTCAATGATGTACAAGACGGTACATCAATCTACATTTACCCAGGCCCATGGAACCAAAAAGCATTGACCCTCATTTATTACAGGACAATGATTTTTGGTTCCATGGGCCTGCATCGCTGAGGTCAGCTGATTTTTTGCCTGTGAGTGTGTATGAAGTGCCAGAAGAGATTCCTGAATTGAAAGTGTCACTTGTCGTCAATGAAAGTGAGCCATTACCCTTGTTTAATGATGTGTCAAACATTGATAAAATTAAACGGATTACCTCCTATATATTAAGATTTGTAAATAATTGCAAGGCTAAGTCAGCGGATAGACAGTTAGGAAATTTAACGCCTCAGGAATTAGAATATTCATTAAAAATTGTTCTCAGACATGAACAAACACGGTATTTTGAGCAAGAGATTAAATGTTTAAATCTAAAAGTACCTATTAAAACAAATCTTCAGGCGTTAAATCCATTTTTAGACAACATGCGCTTAATGCGCGTCGGTGGGAGGCTTCAGCATGCTGACGTACCCTATGCCACTAGGCACCCTATAATACTGCCAAAAGGTTCTAAAATGGTTCATTACCTCATAGAAAAGGAGCATAAGGCGTTGTTGCATGCTGGACCCAAACTAGTCTTGTCTGACTTAAGTTTAAGGTACCATATTATTAATGGAATAAGAGAAGTTAAGCATGTTATAAATAAGTGTTTAGTATGTTTTAAATTAAAGGCAAAGAATGCTGAGCAACTCATGGGATCGCTTCCCTATGACAGAATAACCCCTTCCAGAGTATTTGAAAAGACTGGAACGGACTTTGGAGGGCCATATAATGTCAAAATGTTAAGGGTAAGAAAGCCAGTCATTCAGAAGGCATATATTTTGCTATTTGTTTGTTTCTCAACAAAGGCTGTACATATGTTACAGATTTAACCACTGAATGTTTCTTGAATGCCTTAAAAAGATTCATTGCACGTAGAAATAAACCTAGTGTAATTTATTGTGACAATGCATCTACCTATAAAGGAGCACATAACAAGTTGAACAACTTGTATCAATTACAGGCTACCACAGACCATAAGAATGCTGTTGAATGTTACTCAGCTGAGCAAGGCATTTCATTCAAATTCATTCCAAGTTATTCTCCAGTGTTTGGTTCATTGTGGGAGGCTGGAATAAAGTCTGTAAAATATCACTTGAAGCGGGTTGTAGGTGAAACCGTCATGACCTATGAGGAATTGAACACGGTTATCATACAAGTAGAAGGTATATTAAATTCTCGCCCAATGACTGCTTTACCTACAACTGATATTAATGAAACACCATACCTATCCCCTGGGCACTTTTTAACGGGTTCTCCTCTTACCACATACCCGGAGAGAGATTGTTTAACTGAGCCTATTAGTCGCGTTAAGTTCTGGGATCAATGTAATCGTATGGTTCAAGGTTTCTGGAAACAGTGGCACAAGCAGTACCTTGTACAGTTACAAAATAGGCCTAAATGGCGCAAGAATTGTGATAATATTAAAGTAGGTACTTTAGTCATAGTTAAAGATGACAATGTAACACCCTTGAGGTGGCCAATGGCCAGAGTGATAGAAGTATTTCCTGGAGCAGACGGTAAAGTGAGGGCTCTCTCCATTAGGACACCTAAAGGGTCTGTCATAAGGACAAGCATATATAAAGTATGTGTTCTTCCTATAGAAAATTAAGTTTAATGAATAAGTTTACATATGTATATATATCACCTTTCTCGTGGCTGGGAATATGTACAAGACGGTACATCAATCCACATTTATATGTCTAGTTGACACCTGTCAAGTTAGTCTAGCATCATCGTTACACGTAAGCACAGCGTTGAAAGGGAGAACCTATATGTTCATTTAATTATATTAATACAGTGCATTATACAATTTACTTTCATGGTTTTATTAGCGCCTAACAAATGATGTGTCTGTCTTATCGATTGGACACATTAAATTAGGTAACTTGTTAATCACCCAGAAGATGTCACAACCGCAATATACTCGCATGACAAGTTTTTATCACTGTTAAACCTCCTTAAGTGATACATAAACAGACAAAGCGGACAACCCATCATAAATTGTGCAAGTTATACTTAATTTTATCCAGCGCACGAACCTATGCACAGCATACAGTACAGGTGTTCATCTAATCAGTATCAGGGCTACATCAGACATTATGTTCCAAAGTATCTATAAAATGTAAACAAGAGCATCAGTAAATTAAGGCGGTAAAGGAGAGTGGGCAGATCTTCCGAGAACAGCCTTGCTCGCCGAACCGGTACCTTTGCGAAACAAAACAATAACGCGCATGCCGTGCCGTTGCCACAGTTTCACATCCTATACGTACTATACGGTAGGTATGTATGAGTGCACTTAGGAATCTCTCCGTAGGTACCTACTTAATGTAGATTTCGTGGTGAATATAAGTGACTTTAAATTATAGTAGATTAGAAATCATACTCGTAAGGTATTCGGAGTAATTTGCTTCACTTTTGATCATTTAAGCAACCCACCTAAATCTAACTCACCTATATCTACCTGCGATTATTTGATGACGTTCGACTTGGAAACCGGAAGTGACTGGCTCACAGACCGTGTAAGTTTTTTCACACCCGCGTATATTCGGAGACGAGCCTTAATAAACCTATTACGCTTCATTACCTAATGCCGGCCGGAAGACAAATATTACTCGCTCATCATTACGACCGCAAGCTCCCCTTTGTGTAAAATATTGCATTTCACATGTTTGTTGAATTGTGCCAAAAGGGATGGAGTATTATTAACACCTTTATTTCTTAGGTTGTAAGGGCTTATTTTTTCATGTTATGAAAATGAAAACGGCGTTTGTGGTCGTATGATAAATGGCGGTGGTCATTTCCCGCCGGCCCCCATTACAGTTGTCATAGCATATGGCTGATTTGCCCCTGGGTTAAGCTATTGTTTGTTTTGTGGCGAGTTCATGTCGGTTTTTATTCAGGTAACACTAGCTGACGGTTGTATCGACAGGCTAATCGATAAGCGGTTTTGCCGTTGTTTTGTTTTCCTTAGCTGCACCTAATATTTACGGCGTGATAAACACACCGTAATTACAAAATGTTTATTGTAAATGCTTTATACTGGTTGAGACTATGAAGTAATCCGCCAGTTTACAATGATATCTACACATACATACTTACGTTTGGTAACCCTAACTTTATTCATATCTCATTCTCACGCGTACGTTTCCAAAACAAACATTGTACCGAAATAAATCTATAGCAAACTCTGTAGCAATATAGCGGCACATTGGACGTCTAAAGGAGCTGAAACATTCCGTTTACTGTACACAGAGGGGAACGGCAGCGATGAATTGGAAGTGGAAAGCAATAAAAGTCACATTAAGTCGAGAGAGTCGTGGTGACGCAGCGCGCAGATTGGATTGAATTTGTCTGCGAAGACAACATATACAAAGCGTTGTGTTTTGTTTTATAACAAGTTAAGCTTCTATTGCCTGTTATTAAAGTTTCAATTATACAATTCACAAACCTCACTCACACCTTTTAATGCTTTATTGTCATTGTGACAAGATCGAAAAAGGACCTACCAACATGTTTTATTTTCCAACAGAATAGGAAAGTAAGTTAAGTATCAAGCTCCAAGCCAGCACACCTCGAGTAAACCATTTCTATAATAACCTTTAATTACCAAGCTATTAGATTCGACTAGGACTGAAGCTTATTTCAGGTGTTATTTGATTAAAATTTTAAAATGCCGCCTGACAATTAAGTTCTGTACTACAACGTTCCACGAATAGACGGACAATTTCGTTATTCACTTGTACCGAGCGGATTTAAAGCCGCGGCCTATAATCAAGGAATCATTTTACCCGAACAAATGGGGCAAAGGACATAATTACACGTTTATTGAATCTAATTAAAACTAGATCATAAAGGTGGCCACTTTCACGCGCACTGCGGGAGCCGGAAAATTACCAGACTTTAGTTTTACCGCTGACTTTATAATTATTAAACTTAACTTATGTACACAAACAGGAGTATATGACGACCATGTGGTGACATGTACCATCGCCAAGTTAACTGACCATCCGGGCCGCATTACAATGCAAGTAAAGACTTGCATTGTAATACGGTTCAATATAAATACAGGATGGTCAGTTAATTGCGTTGGCGTTTGTACACATGACTGTCAAATAAATAGGCATTATCTGTAGTGAATAATAGAGTCGAGGTGAAGTACACTTTCTTGTCATTAACTGAAACCTGTAAAGGTCTCAACAGTTTCAGGTTTCATAAATCATTAGAACACCTGTGTCTACGATAAATCACTAAATGCCGGTTGTAATTAAAATGAATACAGGTAAGATTTTGGAGCACAAAGTGTATAATTAATTTTTGTTTCGTAGATGAATCACCGATGATTAGAGACGAGGCAAGGATTTCGTGACCACTTGTATGGACGCAGATGTTTACGTTATAATTGCTGTTACACTTAATGATCCGAGACGGCGGTCAACATCTAAAATCATTAATACACCGGTAGAAATGGACGTCTGTGGCGCCGCAGTCTCGGACAGGTAGTTGAACATAATTGTTTAATGGAGCATGCATCAAAGTTTACTTATATATGTCCATGTCACGTTGTACAATAGTGTAAGTACCTGCCTATATCGAATTATGATAAACAGGTTGAATCAATAAATTCCCCTTACCGACAGAAAGCTAAGAGAAATCGCAGATCATGGGCCAAAGCAACAAATCAGTCGAATTCCGATCGTCTAAATTTACCATTTATCTTCAACCAGAGTCATAAATAATGTTGAGGTACGCTATGAAATTGTTTTTTCGCACTTCTTTATGAGTGTATTTATAAGAAAATTATAATAATTGTGTGCGCCATAATTACCTGATGCAATGTAAGGCCAGCAAAATAAAGCGGCCAATTTGAATTTATGTAAAATATCACACAATAAATTTACATTTTAATACGTCCCTCATGGCCGACGTGGGCGCGATATCTCTGTTTAGAATCAGAAGCTCGTATCTGGAAATTGCGAAGATCGATCGGTGACGTGCCTAGTCAATCATACCTGACTTCATTCAGTGCTTACTCACAACAGGTAGGTATGACTGCACGGGAATCTAAGTACGTGGCAAGCTACATCTAACTCGCACAGTTTACAAAGATTTATATAGATAGCTCCCGTGAGTCTCAGACATATCAAAATACAATGAAAAGGATCACTCACGTCTTTAAGGTCAAATATCGCTCGACATGTTTTGAACCAATACGTGGCTCTTATTCAAGAGATCATGAGCACTCGCTATGCCGGAGCGATTACAAAGTTGTAAAATTCAGTATTTATTTTAATTGATATACCTACTACGTGCCTACTACTTACTGGCGGCATTTTTGATATTTCGACACTTTCTGAACCAGGGTCCGATAAAAACTTAATTCGATCATCTTTTATCATAAAAGTAGGTAGGTAGTTCAAGGGCAGTTATAAAAGTTAAAGTACTTTCGTATCAGGGTAAAATATTCTTATTATGATAATGGTTAATTCTTGACATATTTTATATAATGCAAGCCCTAGGCGAGTTGGCCGACACTATGTCTAATAAATTTATGGACCTTCATTTTCGAGTTGATCGGCGCTCGAAATTATAATCGTCGTGCTCGAGGCGCGGCGAGCCGGGCCGCGCGTCGTCCGCGCGCCGAGTCGGAGTTCACCGCGCATTTCAGCGCTGTTTTATCAAACCGACAAGTGCCAGTTACTTATTCATTTGTTTAAGAATATCTACGAACTACCAATGAAAGATCACTTTTAGTACGCCCTATAATAAAGTGCCAATTGATAATTATTTATTAACCTATACTATTATTGATTATTTACCTGTTAGTAGGGTTAGGTATCCTCTAGAAAATTGATAGAAACGTGATTTTCAAACATTAAGTACTTTTTCACCACCGAACAAATTATACAAGATTCGTTACATGTAGGTATTTTATAAGTATTATAAATTACACGTATCTATCGGTATGAGTTCACCAAGCCAAGAGAAAACATAACTATATAAGTGCGTAAACGCAACGCATTACAAGTGTATACTCTATTTCAATAAAATAAGGGTATTTTTTTAAATTCGTAAATGAGCAGACCCCCTTGCTAGTTTTTATATTCACAAGTCACTACTATACTACCGTTAGATAAGCATGATAGGACATAGTTTTCATAAGTACTTACATACTTCTAACAGTGTCTAATAACTAAACAAGCAAAATATAGTGCAAAAACTAATGATAAAAAGTGCATAGGTATAAATGTCGTTACACAAGTCGAAGTGCGGAAACGACATGCCATGTTTAATGATGTAGAAACACCGGGGCCGAGAGGAGCCGCTCAGAAAGTTAATGCCATCCAACACGCATCACTGTAGTCTCCGATACCCGCATTGTTACATGTTCCCATAACATCTAGAATTTTAAAATCCCAAACAGCATTCCTGTTTTTGTCTCCCCGCGATTCACTTTCCGATGTGAACGCATTCGCTACATATTTCATGCTCATTACACCTTCTAACAACTTAATGATTGCGTATTTTCTATTTAAATGTGTAAAGCAATTCATTGTTAAGAATTACGCTAAATCGCGGCCATTAAAGTAATGATTAATCGTATCGTGCGTTGAGTGCGCCGGATCCGCTGAGAGAGCGCGGAAATGTTGGCGCACGTGCGCTGCGCTCGCCGCAGCCTCCTAGCAAAAAGCAAATGGCTGTTTTATGGAAATGACACCATTTATCTCGTAAAATATGCTTGACGACAAAGCGACTTGTCCCGGAAAAGACTGCATGCATTATCTCCATTCATGTAAAATGGTACAGCGTATTTTGATTACTCGGGAGCTGGAAAAAAGTCGTAAAATGTGCGATGGGATATTGAATTAGGTAATTGAAGTTTGAAATATATTTAACGAATGAACTATGCTAAAGAATTTTTAGATTGTCAAAACACATGTTTTCGCTAGATAGAATTAATAACATAATACCTGTGTAAGACGTACAGACGTAATAAAGTGAAATTTACTGCCTGCCTCTGCGACTTTGTAAGAGTTAATGTTGCTCGGGACATTACTTAGATAGTTAGCCCATTGGCACAAATGCCGCTAAATGCCAGTTTCACACTTAGCTATCATGATCTCGTAGGATTTTCTAGTTAAGTACCTACATTGTATTAACATGAAGCTTATTCCATACTAGCTGTACCTGCGACTTCGTTTGCATGGTAATGTGGTGGGAGTTAACGAATTTCTTATTTTGGACATAGGACACATGCAGTTCTAATTTAACCATTCAAGTAAAACGTTGAACAAACCTATTTTAGCTAAAATGCCGTTAAAATTCATTACTTTGATGTTTAAATTAGTAAGGTAGGGACAAAACTCGTTTTATGGGGTAATAGTTTAGTAGATATTTGTGGCCATAGATCCAACAGGTAGGACACAGGCTGCAGCATTAAATTTTTATGTATCTTCTTCTCTACAATATTTATAATATAACACTGTTTTATATTAAATAAATACAAACGTGATGACTGAAATCATCTTGAGTCACTCCGACTCTCAGGTAAAGATGTGTATAGAATTAATAAATAGATTTAATAATCCTTTCGAGTACCCGGAGTAGGTACCCATTGACCGGTAAGTGTTTACGCGGAACAAAAGATCTCTTTTTTAACGTCTGAATTTATATTTTCCAAGCTATACCTAACCACTAACTAATTTCTAGAACCATAACGCGAGTCCGAGTCCCTTTCTATTAAAGGTAATTAATGTAATTATTAAAAATATTAAAGTAATATGTTTATTTTTTCATACTGCAATGTTTCAGATCGCACTATCACATTCTGCCGATCTTCTGTATGTTCCCGCCATTGTCAACTTAAGGAATGTGTATTGCAGGCTTTATGATAAAAGTTTTATCTGTATGTTGGCCGATTCCTGTGTCTCTATATAGGCTGAATGTCAACTTGAAGGCGCGAAGTACGAAGTAAAATACCGCCTTAATCCTAATAATGTTTTTTAAAAAAAAGGGGCCCGTTCTTTACTGATTTAATATAGTTTTACTGCCTATTGCTGATAAATATAAATACTGATAAACCAGCACGGCTATCACAAGACAGCGCGCGAGCTCTCTCTATTTTTCTCGAACTATCCGTCTCTCTCGTACATATACAACTTAGAAAGAGACGTATAGTGCGAGAAAAATCGAGAGAGCTCCCGCGCCATCTTGTGATAGCCGTTAAGTATCGTGACAAATACTCAGCGTGTAATCTTGTTGAAACTCATAAACCTAGACGTTTTGGCTGAACGCGAGACAACGCTAGGCCATGCCATTAAAAAAAAGGAAGAGTCAGACTTTTGACGTTATTTTGTTGAAATTTGTTGATACATTTATTGAAATTACGCCTCAATACGAATTTAGCGCGTATAAGTTTCCATATCAGAATCGATTATTTTTTTATGCTTTAGAATTTAATATGCGTTTTGTGAAGGTCTATCACAACACCGGATCGAAATTATTACTGTTAGTTAGATATGGCATGTCCGCCATTTTGACGTCACTAACAGTTGACGGATATATGGCTATGATTTCAAGAAGAAGAACTGAATAATTTAATGAGGTCAAATGTTTCCGAAAATTAATTAACTGTCGCAGTTGGATAAAAACTATCCTAAACGGAAGCTAGAGTAATAATGTACTTATGAAAAAATCTACATGTTTTTCCGTTCATGGGAAGCCGAGATCATTCGGGACACGTAAATGCTTAGTTTGATACTGGCTGATTCCATTTTCAAATTAGAGATTTATTATAAGTGAGAGATGAGAGATGAGAGATTACGCTTAGGTAACCTTAATATAACATCGATCAGAGGGGCTACCGCGAAGTGAAAACGAACTTTGTTCGAATATCTCCCTCTCTGTCGCTCGAACATGCAAGTGCAACAGAGAGGGAGACACACGAACGAGATTCGTTTTCGTTTCGCGGTAGGGCCTCTGTTCGGTTAATAACCAACCTATCATAGATTTACCTTGATACCATTTGCTTTAAAACATTATCTCAGATTAAATCTTGTAATTAGTATGGTACTTAAGTAAAATTGGTTTGAGTTGGAAACGAGTTATGCCTGCATAAACTAGCGCTATTCTAAACAGTGGTTAATGTCAATCAAATGTTGTCTTTATAACTAATTTGCGTATCTATATAGTTTGCTTGCTTTTCTCCCTAGTGAGCACCACATTATCTTGCTTTAATTACCAATAACTACCAACAAAATACAACCTACTATTTAACGCTTTACTAGAAAACTTGACAAATGCCATTCCCGTTGCTATGTTAATCAATTAAAGTGTAAGTAATGGGCTCTGTCCAATTAGTTGTCCTAGGAACGTAGTTATCTTGACTTAACCCGCCCGTTGCATCGCGTGTCTAGCCAGTATATCCCTTCCGAGGCGAAGTTCAGCTCGCAGGGCGAAAACTGACAACGCGAAAAATGGCACGTTATACACTTGGCCGTCAAGTCATCTTCATTATCACCAGGGATAATTTTGTTTAAGGAAATTGCAGTTCTTTTTAACGTCGGCGAGACACGAGTTAATTACGAAACAAATACTTTTAAAAGTTATTACATGAATAAAAATGCATTGCATACGAGCACTTTAACGCACAGGTATTAGTAGGTATATATAAATAACAAATATTAGCAATGTTATGGGCTTTTGTAATGCTCGGGTGGTGAACTTAAATAATAGCTTCACAGTAGTAAGTACCTACTTAGTTACCTACTTATTATAAAACTTATATTTTTTTCAACGTTGCTATTTGATTTTGCACGCGATAATATTTTGAGCCACAGCAGTGGCGTGGCGGCGCGTCAAAATTGTCGATGGGCAATCCGTACCAAAAAAAGTTTTGAAAGAGTTTAGAATATTTAGAATTTTTTGTTGGGAATTGGCTTGTATTGGCGCTCCGCCACTGAGCCATAGGGTTGTTTGTTATTTGGATGAGACTGAAAACATTATTTTGAAAAGCAATAACGTAAAAATTAGCCTAGTTCCTTTAAGACTTTTTATAAAAGATGTAGATACAGATCCACTCCAAATGTCGCATCTGACACGCTCATGCGACTAGACGTGTGCGTTAAACACGCAACAACTATAATTTGGCGCGTTTGGCGTCGCTAACCGTCGGCTCGAAAGGCGACGGAAGCCTGTCACAGACGCAATTACAGTACCGAGAATCAGCATTAGTTCCAACTGAACTATTTATGTAAAATAAGAGCAACCTCTCGTACGGGGAAACGGCGATTGCACGCATCACTCATTAAGCACTTTAGAGCAATTTGAGGAGAGCAGAAAAAGTCGGACGGGACGCCGCAACATCGCGTGGTCAATTAAAATGTTGCCGCTCGGCTGCTGCGCCACGGCCATCGGTATTTTCACGTACAAAGCGGCAAATTAACTCTGTCCAGTTCCACGGAATTCGTCGTATCCTCCGCTATTTAAATAAGGCACTGCAACCTGCAACTAGCTTTATTTAGCAAGGTGCTAGTGCTAGTTGTCACTGCCGCTGTTGAATGCGCTGCGCCGTGAATCATTTTCTAGAATTCACAGTGGAAAATGTTAAGAATTTTGTCTGAACATTATGAATTACATTTCATGTGGTTTTTCGTTATCATTGTTCCTATTTATAAAACTAGTGCCTAATTCCTATGCCAAATCTTGGTATTAGGTGACCCCGGGCTCCTTTTGTGCACAGCCGGTCCGGCTAGGAGGACGATGGTTGTTGAACATCTACCAGTTTGATTACAATCATGTTCGGGGTTCCTGGGCATTTAAGATTCAAAAGAAATCTGCAAAAATGTGTCACTGTTCAACCAACTTTACAAGACAGCAACCGAACTTAGTAAATTAACTTTATTAGTGCCTCGCTACACCTACGTAACGGCTCTATAAATTATTGAGTATCATTTATTAATATCTGCTAATAGTGTTTTAAATCAATTGAATCCACTCAAAGGCCATTATATAATAAAACAAACACTGTTCGGTGGTCCATTACACCTGATCCAGCGTGACTTCGCTCTGAGACTGCGCCCACGGTGCGCCCACCAGTTACTCATACAAAAGACAATATACTCCACTACAATATCGTAAAGTCGATGGGAGACGTACATTTTGTATCCCAGTTTAATATCAACGTGTTCGTGCATTTAGCTCGCTTCCACGAGCGCTGAACTAACGCGTCAGAATGAGCGCGTGAAACAGTATGATAATAAATTGAAATTACGAAATTGAAGTTTCTGGACAACCCCCATAACTTACGTCCTTTTACAAAACAATATCGCATCCGGATGAACACGAGAAGTTATTTACATTTAATACGGCCATTGTATAGTGTTATATAATATAGGTGGAAAACTAACAGTCCGCTTTAATAGGTTTACATTCCTGCATTTGTTAGCGTCGACCAAGTAGCAATTTATTGATTTATTACAAGGCCTAACGGTTCAGCATACGGGGATTGAACGCACGTTGTCACTATAGCTTTATCAACAAGTTTCTTCATTAGGAAAAGAAACATCTAAGTGACGAAATAAAGTCTCTCGTATTTTTTTTTTCATCACTTTAGCTTGGAGATAGGTGGCAGTGGGGTTATTTTAGATAGATATACTCGTATAGTAAACTAGCTAGCTGTACAAAAAAAAGACCTGGTTGCCCTCCGGGAGTGCCGGCAGAAGTGAAAGCTCAATGACATTGTAACAGTTTTTCGATCAGGTCACGTGTCCGTCTTACGAATGTTCAATCTGTCGAATCTTACGGTCACTTGACATGTTGCGATCACCTGACATTTTACGGTCACGTGACCTGTTGCGAGTTTAACATTTTTCCCCATCACAAAAGAAGTTTTCACTTTAAAAAACACATATTTATGACGAATTCGATGAAGAGGTAAATAAACTGCTACGTTTTCTGACTTAAATCTATGTCTTGGTACATAATAATGAAGTGTGAAAACTTAAAGACTATACCAATTTGTTTCTGCATGTTTTCATAGAAATTAGAAGAGTAATCTATATCTACTTATTATTTTTCCCTAACATTATTAAAGTTATAAAGTATCAGGAACTTGATGTCAATAGTCAAAACGCCAGTAACTCTAACCATGAAAACTTTTTACAACTCCATACATTTTAGTTTGGCGCTCAAGATTCTAAGTTAGTTTATCATGTAATATAATAATATTACATGATAAACTAACTCAGAATCTCACACACTAACACACTCTCACACATAATGAAACTGTACTCTCCATCTCAAGGGATATGTTGGGTCATGTATTTTCATGTCACTTAATAAATAATAGACATATTTGAAGGAGACTTGTTTTCCCTGCGATTTTTCTTTTTCCTGGAGGTCATACTTGAAGAAACGCTAATAAATTTCCGACTTGTTATGTAAAACTAAATTAGAAGTGGTAATGTTAAAAAGAAAAAAATATATACCTAAGTATTATTTATGCAGGTAATATAGACATATTTGAAGGAGACTTGTTCCTTGCGATTCTCATTTTTCCTAGAGGTCATACTTGCCGAAACGCTAATAAGCCGACTTGTTACGTTGAACTCAATTAGAAGTGGTAATGTTATAAAGAAAAAAATATATTAGTATTATTTATGCAGGTAAAATATTTGGTTCATTCTTTACCAACTCTTGTTGGTGTGTCACAAAAATAAAAGTCTAAACTAATTCTAAGAAAATTTAATCCTCAAGCCAAACTTTAATCAACATGCATTTTTTTTTTAATTACATTCATGCGCTTAATACGACGAGTAAGTAGGTGTTTGCATCACGGCGACGAATCCTAATTACTTACCTGGTATATAAGCAATCTAGTGCCTAATATCAACAAGTTTATCGTGTTAATAAGAGATCCCAATTATGAATACGGTACCTAAATGTAATTATCGCGTTTTCATTGTTTTACATGAGAGTTTCAATGTTATAGGAAATATTAAAAGTTACCGTAGACGCCGCCAATTACCAAACACCATTGTAATAATTACCGGCTCGTAGACAACGAGTACAAATGGATCGGTACATAGATCACCGCACAGCTAATTGAACCCGTCCGAGACGCATCAATCACGTTCCACCAACAACAACTAAAACACTGTTAGTTTTGCCGCTGAATTATTAATTACATTCCCACAAAAAACGCACACACGACGCCGAAACGCATAAATTTCTTCCTTTTTCACCGCACAAAGGAGCCCGGCCCCACAACAACACTAAACAGATTAGCCGCCCGACACGGACGTCGTGGCATAATTTTTGGCGCCAGTAGTCCTGCCTCTAGATTAAACTAATATGAAAAGGAAATTGAGTAGAAAATGGACGAAGGCTCTATGTGTCATTAAGGATTGGTTACGCCGCTCGAAAGCGCCGCCTCGGCCTAACTTATTTGAGTTCACTTAATTGAATTAGCATTTCGGTAGTTTTTATGAACTGCTAGTAATGTTCCGAACAGAATTTAATGGGCTATTTTTGGTTAATAACAGTAACGTTTATGTGACCGAGCTGACTAAATAATTGCCTTAAATTCTTTATGTGGGTGAGCGTGGGTATTTATCTATTAAATACTTTTTATGTTTTTATTCTGAAAGTTACCTACCCATCTACACGTTCCAATGTCATACGTTCATAGTTTTTGTTAACACTATTTCTTCTATGTTTTTTAGGCTTTAGGTTTAATAATATTTAGTTATTTATATGAAACTTGTATGGAACTGAAACGCATAAACATTTCATAGAACTAAATTAAGTTAACTGTGTACTTATACTTAAGTAAAACTTCCCCTTATAAATAAATCCTGGTGACTACCTTATAAAGTACATAATATTATATTATATTCATCAACCATCAAACTAAACTACTCGACATATTCCTAATGACAAGGATACGAGTACCTTGCAGTTATTTGTTTTTCATGTGGACGCAGGAACTTTATACGGGGCCGGTCACCCCTGAGATCGTATGAATAGTAATAGAGGTTAAGGCTCTAGGGACGAGGACCGAGGTTGGGTTCATAATGCTCCGCGTATGGTGCGTGCTAAATCGACAATACCAGGGGGTGGCCGGCTATCAAACCGTTTTACAAACGCCTCTTTTGGGCACAACTCCGATCCAAACTTTTATACCGTGAAGAACCTTAATGTTTACGTCACGCCGTTCATTTTACGATTGGATACAGTTTTTTTGTTTTATTGTGTAAGGTCCTTTATAAACAATACAGGAGCCGGTTAGCATTAGATAACCTGTGATTTGTTTGCGCAGCTGACTTATAATTATGTGTGTCTATCTGTTATACTATTGTTAGGTTAAGTTGGAGGTTTGTGTGTGCGTTGCCCTAGTCTCGGAATGTGTGCCTAATATGTCGTGTGTAGGGTATGGGGGTGCGGGGTCGCCGCGGCGCGTACGCCGGACTCACATTCATGAGCAGGTCCGGTGAGGAGGAGCCCTTGCCGCTCATGGCGCCGGCCGGTCGGTCATGTCACACACTCACAGCACTCACGGCGGCGCAGGCGGCGCGGGCGGTCTGCGTGCGCCGAGCGACGACTGCCGCGCGAAGGCCCCCACCGCACAGCCCAAGCCCCCACCGCTACCGGCTGCCTCATTTCTCACTATAATTTGCGTGCTGCTCGTTTTTTACCATTATTACTCCCTCGTTTTGTTTTACGTATTATCGAGTGCATCCCGCTCGCACCGGCCGCCATGCGCGGCGAGCGCCGCCCAGATAATAGCCGCGCGCAATTACCGCGAGCGCGCCCGGCGTGCGAGGCTACTGCCAGCGCCATCTCGTGTCGAGAGGCGGAACTAGACGTTGCCATTTTCGCAAAATAATATAATTTCGTATCTAAAAAGATTAAGATAAGTATTTGATAAACTCTATCTATTACATTCGAACTGGTAACTTCTAAATTATTACCTGTGAATACAAAACTATAAAATTATCCCTACAAATCACGCAATAAAAAATAACAAAAATATCTTGCTAGGACCACTTTTCAAGAATACTTTTAGGTGGTAATTAAGTGTAATGCAAAAAAAACCATTTCTATCTACTGTAATGATTGATTACTGCATTTATTCAGTGGACACTAATATTACTTATTTTAAATACAAGAAACTCAATCGCAACGAACACAAAAAAACTATGCATCAGCGTTCTAACTGTACAACTTTTCTAACAACATACCGTAGTATTTGCCTAACTATACTACAATCTTAATAAAACATATTCTGTACCAATATAAATAAATTAGTAAAGAGTCGCGTTGTGATAATTACAGACAATACGGCCTACCTACCTAATTAAAGTGTCGAATAATTGCATGTACCTTTCTGTTTTCAATAAGGACAATTTACAATACCTGAAGGATGATTTCCTACAAAAACGTTTCGGTTTGAAGTTCTAAATGTTTATATTGGTATTTAAACTTTAAACTTACGTCATGTGATAATAACGTAAACCGACGCCTACGAGTTTCGTAGCAGGTCGTAGACGCTGCGTAGCGCGGGACCAAATTATCGACTACGCTCGTAGCAAGCCGCTTGCAAGAAGCTCATACTCGTATATAACGTGTACTTAGTGCATAATTATGTATAATTTAAGTAAATGTTATAAATTCAACACAGATATAAATATTATAGCATTGATGAGTTTGTCGGATAGCGTAGTTGACAAAACTAAAAATATGACTACTAGAATAAGTATGTACCATGAATATTGCATGATTATAATCTATTGACATTAACATTATTTTAAAATGAAATGTAAATCATTATTATTTAATTTGACATGTAAAATAGACAACCGAGACATGGCTATATAGCTTTATTGGCCCGTGTGTTTATACCTACTACTACTGCAAGCCGGCATAATGACTGCACAATATAATGGCTGCTAGGCTGCTACTGTTTTACTTAATTCTATTTACGTCGTGGATGACATTTAAACTGACTTTTTTATTATTACAAACATGTTTAATCTGCCCATTAGTGTAAGCGTTGAGTTGACTTGGCACCTACTGTTCTTGCCATTTATCTAGTACCTAATAGATAGGTAGGTATATTCATTATATAGGCTTGTAAATTACGCGAGTATGAGTATTGAGCGACCGCAATAGTTATAGCATTCCTTGATGCCTCAGACACCCACGACTAAGATATGAAAGTTGGTATATAGGGATTCATGACTGTTTTGAATGTGTTTCTTGCCCTAATATCTGGCAGGACAATGCGCTTAAAATATCGAACACTAAAGTCTTTCAAGACTGCGGTTAGGGTGTACGTATAATATTTTATTAAAGCTTTGTAGCTTTATGTCTTCGAATCGATCAGTGCTCTACAGAATCTATAGTTCTTACGCTTTCAACATTATTTGTGATTAGGGCCTCTCAACTTGTTTCTGTCGGTAGTTGCCATCTGCTTCACTGGTCACTTTAAAAAAATGGATTTAATTCACCCAAATGTAGTTGTTTATTGAAAATTAAAACCCAATTTGATGCCACATATCCTAAGCATTTTCGAAAACCATAGTTGTGTCAAAAGTTTCATAGAAACTTTACTGTTAATGGAACATAATAACAACAATGTTGTTGTGAAAGTTGTTATTTTGATTGACCTTTTTATATGTATGTCAGACTGGGGTTCTATCTAGGTGTCTAAAACTAAACAAATTTTAAACCAGCAAGTTATTATTCCAAAGTTTATTTTATAAGATCATTTTAAATGCACTACTTAACATAACACATATTTACCGTCAAGGCACGTCAAAAAATAAACTATCTAACTATATACAATAAAATACGTACATCACAATAAACTGTCTGGTAACTTAAAAATTATTCCAACAATCTTTCGGTCAAACGTAAGTACGTTCCATACCAAAACATATTTTACAAATACAACCTTTACTAGCGTTCCCATCCCATAAGTTAGGTTACATGCAACCATCCAAAACTTCACTGCAACTTTAGTTCTACGCTTAAGTACTAAACCTGGATGTAACTTATTGTCCGAGCGCTACAGGCGGCTGTAGATTATAATGTCCCTGGAACATGGTATAATTATCCTTTGCAGCACACTGGTAGGCGGAGAAGTGCGCCGGGTACTGCCGGGTAGTGTCCGGCAGGGTCGGGTACTGGTACATTGGGCGGGAGGCCATATTTGTTAGAGGTCGCGTGTAAAGTGCCTCCTGGCGCATCTCCGGCGCCCAGCCTGCGCTCGCACCAACTCCGAACACTCCACCGTTGTAACTGGCACTAGACACATTCGGCGCCACTGAACCATAGTTCAGAGACGTCTGCTTCGACGCGACGCTCACTGCCGGCACGGTGCCGTAATTCGCGCTGCCGATAGATACAGTCGGTGGTTGCTCCACAGGTCGCCGTTCGGTCTTCTCATTAGCGGCTTTAGGTTCCTCACTATCAGAAATAGCTTTCTTCGTTTTCCTCGTGACGTTCGCGTGAGTCTTCACGTGCTTGGCGAGATGGTCTGAGCGCATGAAGCGCTTCGTGCAGAGTTGGCACGCGAACCTCTTCTCCCCGGTGTGCGTGCGCAGATGCCGCTGCAGCTCGTCGGAGCGCGTGAACCGCTTGCCGCAGAACAGCCAGTTGCACACGAAGGGCCGCTCGCCCGTGTGCCAGCGGAGATGCGCTTTTAAGTGGGACGTTTTGCCGTACACTTTCCCGCAGCCAGGGACATGGCAGACGTGTTCGCGTTTGGCGCCGTCCTTGCCGTAGTTCGGGCCGAGACCGGCGGCCTCAGTGAGGCAGTTGGGGCAGCGGCACTTGGCACAGCGGCGCTGGAGGTCGCGGGCCTCCTCGGCGGCGGCGGGCGGCCAGTACGGGTACTGAGGGTACGCCGGCAGCTCCCGCCAGCCACACCACGCGCCTGACGAGGCACTGCTGCATGACGAGAGGTCTGAGGCTGGTGAAATCGCATCACCCCGACCACACCCGTACCCGTAACCGGGCATCATACTCATCATCTGCAACAAACACGAAAATTATATTAATTCACTTTTATAAGTTTACAATGCACCCTAATCTTCACTTCTGAAATACCACATTTCACATAAATTATAACTACTTAATTGTAGCTTGAAATAATTCCGTATGATGTAACGTAGGTATCTACTCCGAGATTCGCAGACTCATAATTCACAAAAGCGTTGGATCAGATAAATTTGAGTTAAACGCTTCGCGAATAACTCTATTAAATATCCGATCCAGCCTTAAACGTCAAAAATAATAGATTGCCAAAGGCTATGCGTAAACTAGGGAGGAATAGAGGTAGGGCGGACCTGTTGCGCGGGCGGGTCCACGTATTGCATGTCCGGTGACGGTGGTGACAACGTAGCGCGACGAGCCTTCAACTGGATAATTACAGGGCGGCGCACCGTTCGCGTCGAGACGTTTTTAATAACTGGCTTGAGATGGAGGTAACGAGCGGTTGTCGCCTCGCCCCGGCCCCCGCCCGAGGGTGCCCGAGCGCCGCCGAGCGCACCCCGGCCCGCGCGCGCGCAGCCTCCGACACCCCACCCCACACGTGACTTATGCCTCTACGCTCGCTTCTTATAAGAATAAGAAAACTTGTGCACATAAGGTTTACATTGACGTCGCTTGATTCGGTTGTACTGAATGGTGAATTGAATGTCTGAATCATTGAAATATTCTATCATGTTTTTTATTCACAATTTACATAAAATATAAACGTTCTTATCGCCACAAATTAAATACCATGAAGGTTCATAATAGTGAAGGCACACAGCAAAAAAGCCGATAGGCTAGCTTATATTAGTCTAAATATAGTAACTTATATATCGTAACCATGATAGGAAGAAAAAAGAATCATTATTTTTTTAATCTTATACTTGTTGCCAAACGAAAATGTGAGCTACCTACGGTTTTTTACCATCTAATCGTTTCTTATATATTCTCAAATATCAATATTAAAATTTCATTCGATTTCGAGTCAGTGCTGGTAGGTATAATAAAATGATTCATCTCTCCATAACTTCACTCCGGCTGTTAAAGTGTTACGAAAGCTTTTATTTTATTTACTTATTTAATTCACGGCCGATCTGGTCAAGCTTGTTCAGATAGCCATCTACCTACATAATATTATTCTTCTGTTTTGACTCTCACGCAGCGCTTAATGTTTTTAATTTTTTCTCTATTTCGGTCAGCAGTTCGCGGCACAGCAGTATGATTTATGCATATCCGAGGCCAAACCTTTAATTACACGTTGTTAAAATATGGCAGTTTGTTAAATCGTTCGAGGTGCTTTTGTTTTACTAAACGCCGCTCTCTTAGTTAGACAGAACCACTTTTCCTGTGTTCCGCCGACCTTATTAAGTTTGCCTGCCGACTCGGTTTGTTTTTTATTATTCTACTAAGGCACCATTCAGTTTGTTAAACAGATTTCTTCTAATCAATTAAGTTACTTAATGTATCTATAAAATCTTTTTCAAATGTATGATGTATACTGAAAAACATCTTTATGTTTACCCATTTAGAAAGGATGCTGGTATACTTAGGTGCTGTTCTGCGCACCACGCACCAATTGAATCATATTAGCTTAGCATTCAAATCCGGACTAGACAATTCACGACCTGTCTATAAGTAGGGTTGGTATTAGACACTTCAATACTTTGCTCAAATTACTAGGAAAGGCACTAAATAAGTGATAACCTACCCGAATTTACGAGTATGATCGAAGACGAGTGACCAATATAGGATAGGTATCCTTGAAGCCCGATCCTGATATTTAAACCTAAATAGGAAGAGGTGGCGACAGTAGACATACAAAACAGATAAAGGTTAGACGACAAGTAGGTATCTAGATAGACAGGCTATACGAGTATAAACATGGTTTACATTAGGTAATGAGAATATAGAGGATATAAAATGCCGATAAACACAATTAGATGAAAAATATGAGTCTCCAATCCGGCTTACGCAGACGCATGCACTTGTTGTTGTATTAGAAATATTTTAAGCTCTAAGGAACACAATTCGTTAAATAAAATCAATTTCATCAAGATACCGATCAAATCGAGATGCCTAGGTGATTTATAGGCATAGGTATGTCGGAATTAATGTTGTATAAAAAAAACATAAACACTGAATGGGCTTAACCGCGACACTACATCATCATCCGCCATTTCGATATTTTAAGCATTACATCTTAAATCACCTCGCGGCCGTCTCACCCTTTTATTACAGCCCGTAAAATACATTTCCACGAAACCGCTACTGTACTGTAGAATGCTACAGTAGTCGTTTGTGTCACGAATGCCTCAGTAACCTGTCGACATGTTTACGACAGTATAGAACAATAGTCGTCGGTGCAGGGACTAGACAATGCCCCATTTCGCTACTGTGCCCTAGTCGGTGTCCGAGCCCCACAAAGCCCACATGCAGTGGACAATGACTCCTACTAATGCGCGATGATCGCTCTCCTAGCGCCATAAATCTTGAGGGTTACTGCGTTTTTGTAAGCGTGCGAACGGAAAAAACGCGGGCCCTTGGACACTTGCGACATCTTCAATCATTTACAAGGACAGCATGTTGCGATGTATGATGAAACGAATCGCCGCCTTCCTTCAATTTACTTTGGCACTTCCCTGCAATTTCAATGTTTATTTATAACCTGCTATTAAAATATTCTAAAGTTGTAAATGTTTGACCGAGGGTCATTTTGACCTAGTGGATTCTTTCCTGAAATTGTTTACTATCTTACTGTCATCGTACCAACCTAGAGATAATTTAAGTCATTGGGGCTTCAACGCCCGTCAGTCCTAATATGGTTTACCTACACATGAACACCTCGCACGATAAATACAAAACCAATTCCAAATCACTAACTTCAATTAATTAGACCCCCTATGTTACAATTAATCCCGAAAAGTTCACTGTCTAAGGATGCATTTAGGCATAACGAAGAACGTTGAAAGTTTCGTAGCACAGTACTATCCCTACCCTGAGCAATACTTATAGGTTACATCTATCATGGAATACATTTTTTTAAAGCTAAGTTTCATACAGAGGGGCTACCGCGAAGTGAAAACGAACTTCGTTCGAATATCTCCGTCTCTGTCGCTCCAACTAGCAAGTGCGACAGAGACGGAGATACACAAACGAAGTTCGTTTTCATTTCCCGGTAGCCCCTCAGACTCTCACTGAATTGATCTTGGTAATAAACGCATCTTGGCAGTCGAAGCTGCGGGTCATTTCCGCTGAGTCTCGGGTATTTTACACTAATTACAGGTTTCCTATGTCATGGGCGGGCAATTTGTGCTATTGCACGTAGTCCTTCACTTCCTGTCTTTTGGTGGTATGAATGGGGATACCTTTACGAAGAGTTGCACAAAGTACCGACGTGGTGGTGTCGGGTTGCCATTGTGTGCCGTCAGCCGAACTGGCACCCACGCCGATGGCCCGGCCAATTAGGTATGTCGAGAGAGATTGTGGTACATAGCATTCAAATACAAATACTTAAAGTATGAAAATTTCGAAGTCGTTGCGCGTAAAATGGCAATTAATACAATATTACTGAATATATGAAACTAATGCATATCACATACCTAACATCAAAGTGGAGGTAACGAACAAGCGGTCTTATCGCTAAAGAGCGATTTCTTCCAACGAAATTGGAACAATGATCGTAAAATAACGTTTTGGATTCAAGTTAAATTTACTTGTTAGTTTAGCCGTAGGTACCTACTCCAAGTCCGTGGAAACGACCGCGCTTTCAAAATATGAATACATTTTAATCCAACAGTATTGGTCGATCAAATAAGACGTCCTAGACTTAGGTACGTGCTGTGATCGTCACACGACCTGCGTCGTCAGGCTAATCCGGTACGACCTGCGTCGTCAGGCTATTGCGGTACGACCTGCGTCGTCAGGCTATTGCGGTACGACCTGCGTCGTCAGGCTTATGCAGTTGTTGCCAGATGAAAATGACTATCATGTTATCATCTAGAAATCTAAATGCCTGCCGTCTGATATGGATAACATGCTAAATATATACTTTTGATTAGACTGGAATCTGGGTAAAAAAACTCCAATCTATTGATGCAATGCGAAAATAATAGAGACATTCTACTAAACTTTGTTGCATTTAAGAAATATGATCTCAAATCCGTCACAAAGAGCACAAAAACCCAAATCCAAGTTTAATGGTGAATAAATTTAATATCGGCATTGTATCGAAGCGGATCCGATGTTATCTGATCGGAACTTCGCTCCATTTTGCAGAGCCCGTAAAGGAGTGAACATCAGGCATTGGTTTTGTCGAAATGCTCAACTCTAATTATTTTCCCAAGCTCATATATCTACGTGCTATGCCAAAGCTTACTGATCCTTATTTTGCAAGTTGTAATGTTGCTTTTGTGCAGCACTGCTGAGAGAGATACGATTGCATCTAAAATGAATCTGCGAAATGTAACAAGATCACGCGAGTACCTGTCGCACAATGAAGCGCAGGTTCGCACGGATCCCTTGTCATTTTTATGAAAAAGTGTAACTTTTTTGAAGTCTCGAGGTTTGCCAAAGGTTGGGTGTATTTTTGTGAATATCTTAGTATTCATTATATGACAGTAGGTAATTGTTTCAGGTTACGAGTATGAATTACCTTTGTATTGATAGGCATATAATAAGGCACATAATGCCACGGCAAGCCGGTTTTTCTCAAACATAAATCGAAATCCAACATTATGTGATTTTACCCCAATTTGTCAGTACAACATGTCGAAGTCATAATTGGGTGTAGCGTACAGACGTAACAACTGCAACTACAATTTCATTCAGTGTGGCCAGTTAACAGTAGGAAAGCGAAAATTGCCGCATTCAAACGGTCCTGCGAAGCGGACTGCAAGATTGTTACTAACCGATGCACATACCTCGGCGTGGAAAGGGTAGCCAGCCAGCCTCATAACAATCCACTCGGCCGGCAACCCTTTAATTCCCGGCCTCTGTAGTAACGTACTAAAGTGAATTACTTACTTATAGTTTCAATCCATAAAAAGTCGTGTTTATGATAATGCCGGGCGCTTGTCGGCGTAGGTACCTACATAGGTATAAAGTACTAAACCTAAGTACTAAATCTTAGGCAAGTTGGTGGGATTCGGCTTGTATGGGCGCTCCCCCACTACTACATAGGTAGGCCTACGTGAGCGTTTCCATGCTCGCCTGACAGCCACTCGTCAAGCGCCGTCGAACGTTTCATTTGTCCATAAATAAAATACCTATGGCTTTAGCTACTTACATAGTCGAGCTCAAACTTTTAAGATCGAAGCCAACCTATACGGTATAAAGCTGTAAGTAACTAAAAGGTTAGCTTTGCTCTTGACGAGTTCAAAATAACCTTTAAGTCTCATGTCTCAAAGTTTGAAACTATTTTGAACCTTGCAGCCTTCAAGATTTACTCAGTAATCACTTGACTACACCACCACGAACTTCGATCGCGATGGCTTAACTTTTACCGAGTTCAAGCTTTGAAGAGTCATGAAAGGCTTGCAGATATGCGCTACTTCGGGAGCGGGAGCATTGGGTCCTATTAAAATGACATAAGTACCTAACTACGGTACTTAATCCGAGACGATCCTCAAGTAGTTTTTAGGGTTCCGTACCCAAAGGGTAAAAACGGGACCCTGTTACTAAGGCTCCGCTGTGCGTCCCTCCGTCCGTCTGTCCGTCTTTCATCAGGTTGTACTATCTCATGAACCGTGATAGTAAGACAGTTGAAATGTTCACAGATGATGTATTTCTGTTGCCGATATAACAATAAATACTAGGGTACGGATTACGGAACCCTTCGTGTGCGAGTCCGAATCGCACTTGGCCGGTTTTTAATTGTGTCTCAAATGCGTAACTACTACCCTGCAATTCCTGCAAATACGTACCAAATCTTAGAGATAAAGTGAGCGCGTTAATTGGATGACGCTGTTTAAAAGGGTAGGAACAGTAGTTGCAATTGCGTCTAACTAAGGATTATACGAGTATATTTTAAGTATATAGTAGAGAATATTATCTAGGTGTAGTTTTCCCTCTGGATTGGATGGTCAGATGGTAGTGGCTTTCGTATATTTCGGTCGGCGCGGTCATATATTTTGTTCCAAAGGTGCAAATTCATAAACTTAATGCAACAATTTGGAAGAATCAGGTAAAAATTTCCACATAATAAAGTTTATCGAGATGTGGCCAAAGGCACTCTCATATTGGCACCTCAGACTTATATGAAATGTCATTTGTAGACACAATACAACGCTATCATGATATCATGAACCTTCAAAGACACAAATAAAATTAAATATATAGTAAGCAAAGTTCGTCGCTGCTGCCATAAAAACTTGGAAGGTAAAATTCTGCGGATCGGGCGCCCCGTCGCGTCGCGGCGCGTTCAATCGTCCAAACCGCTTTGCAGTGACAGCCGAAATTGCCCTACATATGTAAAAACTGGCCCGTTTGTTTTACACAACAAGGCTGGACAGATATGACGACGGTTAATGACACATTTGACGCCGGTGTCTCGCTCATTAAGCGTTTGCAATTTTTTTCCGGACGAAGATCAGTTTTTGCTGTGGTCCGTTAGTTGTAGGCTGTAGACTATTTCGTGCATATTTTTCGGAAGTCTATTAGATTATAGTAAATTAGGCTTCTTGAAGGTTGTTGTACCTATATAATTATATTCTATAAACTACAAAGCTGGGTAGGTACTAAGTTAAGCAAAAAGGATGTCACAATGTGGACAGTGTGTTGATGTTTGAGAGGTCCTTCGGAGGATTTTTGGTGGCGTGCTGGAGGACGGATAATCTTTTAACGGGCACGATTTTTGGTGGCGTGCTTTTAACGGATAATCTTTGAACCGT
Organism: Epinotia demarniana; assembly: GCA_945867215.1. Lineage (NCBI taxonomy): Eukaryota > Metazoa > Arthropoda > Insecta > Lepidoptera > Tortricidae > Epinotia > Epinotia demarniana. Next base: position 18,894,986 of record OX244266.1, on the reverse strand, counting down.
ATCACATAGACATGAAGTTCATTCATGGTGGGAATATATTTCCCTTTGCCTTATAAAGGGATAACCACGATCTCTAGGACATGTTCGGGGCGCCGAATGTGATTACAATAATAATTATTTATTTATTTATTCATTTATTGACAAATACATTTACGTGACATTACAGTAATAACCAATGCGTCACGAAACCAAAACAACAAATAATACTATTTAGGCGACGAAACGGCGTGGCCCCGTTGCATCGTCGTCTCCGGTGTAGGATTCGGCAGATTGCCCCGGAACCGTCGAAACACTACACCCTTCGGCCAGAAGTCAGCACATGCGATGGTCTCCTGCAGCGGCCGCGGCACGCGCACCACAAACGAGCTGAAATGCACATAGTGGCGCGAACGTAGCTGGAACACCCTCAGCGAAAAGCCGGTCTTCTGACGAACGTACTCCGCCACATCATCAGCCATGGCAGAGTAATGCAGGCGCGACACATATAGCGCCTTGCTCGGTGTGGCAACCCGAAGACCGGAACCAACCGGTTCTGCAGTAGGTACCACACTGACTCTTGCGCGGCTTGCGCTTCCTCGACACGACACAGTTGTAAACCCCTCCTTATCCGCATCGGTGCCCGGGGGCTTCTCCTTTGGAGGAACCCGAACTTCACGCGCTCTTGAGGGCGCGTCTCTCCTGTCGGCTGCGACAGATCGACCAGCTACGGCATCAGCATAGCGATGACGTGATTTAGAGGATGGGGCGAGGGGCTGCATGCGCAGTGTCAGCAACATGCAAACTGACCGAGTCGACAGTTGACGCCGGGTCATTACTTTTGAAATTTGACCCCGCTGGTGACCGAGTTTCCGGGGCACTATTACGCAAACTGATAATTTCTTTGCGTAACTTGGCAATGGTAGCGCGCGAATCGTCAAACTTTTTCAAAATTTCAGCCATGCCTGCTTTAAGAGCCACGATTTCCTTCAGCAGGCCACTAACGTCGACATGTTCTAGAATGCAGGACGGCAATCTGGAGACCTCCGTCGCCACGAACACAGGCAAGTCGCTCTCACGCTCCCTCAGAACATCAACGATGTCCTTAAGGGATTTTTTCCCCGGTTTCGTCTCCTCTCCGGTGAGGTATAAATGTGCCGGCGATCCCGAGTCACTGGAATAGCACTTTCTTCGCTGCGCAGATGTCGGCGGCACTAAAGCTCGCCAAACAGACCTGCTCCGCGTCCATCTCATCTTCCCGCAGTAACCGCAGCAGAAAGGTGAGTAGGTAGCATATTCACGACGGGTTCACTCATCGTTTCAAAACTATAAGCAGCGGCCGAGCCGCGCTATGTCCGCAATTAATTAATTAATTAGTCATCAATGCGTCTACGTCGCTGCGCGCACTGGACTCGACTCCAATAATAAAAGACCTACTGTTGCGCTGGACATGGAGCGCGGATGGAGGAGCACAGGTGCTAAAACTAATCGACGGCAGACTAGCTGATGGTTGTCGTAGCCGTGGTAGGCCTAAACTTCGGTGGATGGACGGCGTTCAAGAATGACCTCAGAGCGATTGAAGTTAGATGCTGGAGAGACACGGTCAAGATTAGAGCAGCATGGAGAAAAATACTCGACCAGACCCACCCGGGGCTGTATTGTATATTTGATGATGATGAGAAAACTACTTATAGGTAAGTAGGTTCCTACGTTCGTTACCGGCAAGTATTTTTTTGGTTTACGGTACATTAACGTAGTGCTTTAACTTAACCATGACCTTAATTCAATTCATCATCCCCCTAGCGTTATTCCCGGTTGTGACCAAAAGGAGCCCGGGCCCGTTTTGACACCTAACCCTAAGATTTGGCATATGCTAGTTTTACGAGCGACACTGCCATCTGACCTTCCAGCCTAGAGGGAAAAGTAGACCTTATTGGGATTAGACCGGTTTCCTCACGACGTTTTCCATCAAGCTAAAGTTGAATTCCTTGAACTTGCATGCTTTGCTTGCTTTAGAACTCGCATAATTCAAAATGACCGCCATAAAATTACCCCGTTCCTATCACATATAAGTACAACCTGTCGCGACCTAAGGCCTGTAATATAATAGGCATGATGACTGTAATTGAAAATCATTAAAATATGGTATTTTCTTAGTGAAATTTTAATCATAGAATCCGAAAAACGCTTCAATTTTTTTATTAAGTAAGAGATTATTATTTATTTTGATATGTTAAACATGCCCGCCATGATATGTTAATCACCAATCAGAGCGCATGACGTCACTTTTGTATAAACAAATACCCACGAACTTAATATACATACTGGACTTTGTGTCCATGGTTCTGAATATGCTAGGAATAACTAACGAATTTTAAGATTTTGATATTTAAGAGCTAAGGTAGCCTGGTGGTTCATACATGCGGCTGTCAAGCGGCGGTCTTGGGTTCGAATCCCGGCTCGTACCAATGAGTTTCTCGGCACTTATGTACGGAATATTTTTCCGTTATCTTTTCGGTGAAGGAAAACATCGTGAGGATATCGGTCTTATCCCAGTAAGACCGGTTGTAAAAGTGTTAAGTTATTCTATGGTGTAAAGTAGAACAGAATGCACCAAACTCCACTCGCGCATCAGTCCACCAATTTAAATCGCTTAATCCACACACCACAGTAGAGTCAGTTCTAATTTATTAGTGTCATAGACATGAACGTTCATCGAATCTCAGGCTCCAGCGCATACTGACAGTGATAAACATTCACTGTTATACAGTAGAGGAAAGGTTATTAATAAAAAAAATGGAAAATAAAAAGATAGTGTACTATAACTATGTATAACTTGAATTGTAATACATGTCGGTCGGTTTGTTTTACACATATTAAGACGCTGAAAATCTTGTATTGTGCTTATGTGAGAAGCAAGTTGGAATACGCATCTCAGATTTGGAATCCCCAATATAAAATTTACATTGACAGAATTGAGCGATTACAATCCAAATTCATGAAATTTCTTTGCTACAAAATGCATACACATTATAGTTCATCTAATTATTTAACCCTTTGTAAAAAGCATCACTTGATACCCCTTGCTAAGCGTCGTGAAATTGCTGATATATTATATTTGTTAAATATAATAAGAAGCAATGTTGACTGTCCTAATTTACTTGCTAAGATTTCTTTTAATACTCCCATAAGAAGTTTCCGCCGTTTTCGTCCTATTAGCATATTCCATGTTTCCACTAAATATAGAATGAATAGTTTCTTGTGCAGAGCAGGCAGGAGTTTAAACAAAGTTGTAGATCAATTAGATATAGACATATTCTGTGATAGCATACAGGCAATAAAATCTAAACTGATAAGTTTCTTCATGTGTGATACTCAGGTGTAGGCTCGGGTTATTAGAGTTTATAGTAGCCTAATTCATTAACTACCTGATTCTTGTATATTCCGCGTATTAGGTAGTGCGCGATTGGTTACTGTGCGTAATGTACGCTAAGTTTAAGTTTGGCTTCAGATTTCTTTGTTAGTTTATTTCTATAAGTGAAAACCTGTAATTGGCTATATGGTTTTATTATGGTATCTAGAAATATGTTGCGCTGTTGGTTTTCCATGTATCAATAAATAAATAAATAAATAAATAAATAAATGTGTGATGTGATTGCCTCCTTTCTTCATCTTTTGGAAATTTCAAATAATCAATATAAATTAAAATTAATAAAAATTATAAAAATTCAAACTGTATTATTACAGACTATGTTTAAAACTGTCATGATATAAACTGTCAAAATGATACGATTTTGCTCCTTTCAATACGAAGAAATACCACGCACGGGAACGGAATGGTCACCCTATTAATAAAATTACACATTTTTTATCACCCTATAATGTAAGTGCTTACTTACGAGGGCTGTTTGATATGTAGCCGTTTTCTAAATGTGCTAATATCACTGGCCGAAAATATGTATACCACCTTTTTAAGCCATTCTTCAGAGGCGGGAAAATTAAAAAAAAAACCGCAGTCTTTTGTTTTTTTTTCTCATTTGACAGCGATTCAGTAGAAGCGTGAATGTAAAATTGTTAAATTGGAGAAAGAACAGTATGGTTCCCCTCCGTTAGCCCTAATAATTTCATACCTAATTTTACTAGCCCTAATTTCATTAACCCTAAAATCACAAACCCGAATTTTCATTGTTCCTAATTCTTCATTAGCCCTAATTTCAGTATCACGAATTTTCATAATATCTAATTTCTCATGACTGAATTCTCACTAAGACTAATTTTATTTGACCGCTTTCTTCCTAGGCCTAATATTGCAATGCCTAATAATGACTACACCTTATTATCAATGTCTCTAAAATCACTAACCCGAATCTTCATTTTGCCTAAGTATTTTAGCCCTAATGTCATTATCCCGAATTGTCAGTAGTACCAATTTTATTTCACTGTTTATTTTTTCTTATAATGTCGGTTCTGGCGCTTCGCCGGCCGCTGCCGCGGCACGCTCGCTTCGCTCGCTCGCTGTATGGACGCAGTTCTACCTAACACTCGTCCTCGCTTCGCTCGTCGTCGTACCTACACTGACCTGCCTTAGGGTAGAATAGGTGGGTAATCCGATGTCTATCTAGCTAACTCTTATTAGACAGAGAAGTATCATGCGAGAAAAAATGAGAGAGCTCGTGCGCCGTCTTGTGATAGCCGTACAGCAAGTCGACGCCACCCTGCTGTGCGGGGTGTCTATTTCTGGTCTGAGGGACACAAGTGAACCCTAACCAAACCGACCTAAGATAGAGTTCGCTTATGACATGCCATTTTCGTCCGCCCTGATAATGCACGATCCAATAATCCACGTCCACGAAAACTGGACACGGATTATCGGGCCGCACATTATTTGGCCGTGCATTATTGGCTCCCATTTTGACGAGATTAGGACGTCTATCATGGGACGGCCGCGACATACTCCGCGGTAAAAAGTAGCCTGTTCATCAGGGATGCATTAATTAGTACTAGTCAAACATTAGAGCAAAAGTTAATAGGTCAAGTGATAGTTAGGTGTGACGAAATTAGGTGTAGTGAACATTAAACATAGTGATCATTAGGCACATTAATCATTAGGCTTAGTAGTCATTAGGAAAAATTATTATTAGTTTTCAATATATTAGCACACTTGATGTTTAGTATTAGGAATGAAAAGGAGGTTTGAAATTAGGTGCAGCAAATAATTATGCCATATAAAATTAGTTATCCGAATATTAGGGCTAATGAAAATTATATCGAACGTTGTTAGGTGTAATGAAATTAGCACTAACGATATTAGTTTAAGTGGGGGTGACCCAACAGTATCGGTCTGTAATTAGGTTTTTGTTTTTGGAATGGAAAACATGTGATGAGATAAAAGTAAGAATGCAGGCGGTTTACCATGAATATGCTTCTTCTATGACAACCGTTAGATACTGGTACTGTACAACGAGTTTAAGCGAGGGAGAACAACCGTCTTTGACGAGGATCGCCCAGGCCGCCCAATTGAGGTGACTACAGGCGATATGGTTAAAAAATTGAAAATATCGTTCTAGCCGACCGCCGAATTAAACTTCGAGAAATTGTTGATGCTGTAAACGTTTCAATTGAGCGAGTACAAAACATATTAGAAGAAAAATTGGGTATGAAGAAAGTATCGGCGAGGTGGGTGCCGCGTTTAGGTACCCAAGTAGCAAACAAGAATAATGATTAAATCTTACATTTCTAAATTTTATCTAAAATAAGAATAAGCTAAATTTAAAAAGACTCAGTTTAGTAATTTTAATCTTAAAAACTAAAGAGTTTTAAGCTACCGCCACTTTAGCAAGTCAAGAATACGTAAAACCTAGTTAAATATTTTAAAAACTATTTGGTGTTAAGTATGTCTACAAATTAGTCTAAAAATGTGTTTTTTACTCAACTCAGATTATTTGAAGACTCATTTAAGATTCAATGGTATAATTTAAGTATCAGTTTAGAATCACAAAGTAAAAATTGATTTTGTAGATAAACTTAAGATGATTGGTTACACCAAGCTCTATGAATTGGGTCACTTAAGGTAACTGTATTCTTTTTTTATTAAATTTAATCAAGTTTAAGTGAAAATAAGTTTAACGGGACGTTTTTCAACAAACTAGAACCAATTGAAGATGGATGAAATAATTTTTTTTAAATATGTGGTGGCTTTCGTCGGCGTGCTCCGAAATATAAAAAAAATATCGTCCAATTGTGTGCGACCAAGTCATTCAAACGGCAGTGCGACTAGTGAGACTTTGTTATCATTAGTACCAAGTACATCTTCGAGTGAGGCTTTGGTATCATTATTACCAAGTATACTGTAGATCACAAGAAAGGAGATGATGACGCAAGATATGGAAAATGAAGTAGCAGCACTAGCAGTACTAGCTTCTGCCCGCGACTTCGCACGCGCATAAATTATGGTTTAGTTACATGGTATTCTTATGTTTTTTAACCATACTACATGCTGAAAATAAAGATTTCATTTCCATATTGATTTCATATAAATTATGTAGCTGTGACATTAAATATATAATTTAATGATTTGCACACCTGCTCGCAGGCATTGGACACTATGCGCATCATTTTTGTAATAACCCTATGACTGTATCTGAAGCAAATAAACTTTCTGATTTCTGATTTCATTGATAGTGCGTGTAACAGTTCAAATCTAAATAACACCCTCATAAACTTGCTCGTCAATAATATTCTATAGATGCCCAAAGTATCTTTTTAGAGAGCGCTCCCTAAGCGAGCCCTAAGCGAGCGACGTGGGGGATGTACACTTACTATTCCCAGGTGTCTTGCAAGCGAGATTGCATGTAAAAGTTCGGAGAGTGAGTGGAGAGGCAAGCAAGGCCTTTTCGTTCTATTGTAAGGCAACCCTTCTGTGAACGGTCTCAATGCAAGCAATGACCTCTAAAGACACTTATTATCTTTCGGTGTCTTGTAAGCGAAACTTGAGGACCAAAATCCCGAAGGAAAACGGGGAGGCAAGCGAAGAAGAAGCGAAGCGAAGGCTGAGGTTTTCATAGGAATGAAAGGCCCAAAATTATATACCTTTAGGGGGCGCTCCTGATGATGCGCATATTTCAGAAAGTCACGGGAGTTTTCTACATTCATAAAATTGATACCATAGATACTCAATTTTCCGTGAAATGCCGTTTTGTCCAAATTGTATACCCACATCCCTTGACGTTGGTGAACTATGATAATTCTTTTCCTTCAAACAACTTTAGATGACCTCTGACATCATAGCAAATATAGGAAGGCAGAGATCAAGGTTGCTGGTTTTTCAATATAAACAGCGCCGTCGTCAGTTACTGAAGTTCCAATTTAATTAGGTATCTGATGTATAACAGTTACTATCAGTGGAGGTATCAGCCAGTTTTGGTTAATATGTAGTGTTTACCACTATTTTACATCCCGAGTTTTTTCACGTTTGATCTATATTTTGCTTAACGTTTGAATGGGGTGTTCTTCTTACTTTCTAGTCAAGTATCTTGTCAATTTTCAAGTTTTAGCTCATACATTTTGACCCCATTTTATAACCCCTTTGCCCCATTATCTTAATATTTTTTATAGCCTATGTGTTGTCCGGGAGTTTTCTCGTCAGGTTAGCAAAGTTTGCATCAAAATCCGTTCAGAAGTTTTCACGTGATACGCGTACAAATAAACAGACAAACAGACAAAAATTCTAAAAACTTTTGGATCGTGTTCTGTTATCGATTCTAAGCATCCCCAACAAACTTTTTCTCGAATGTATCTTCCATGTACAGACTTTCGACCGTCTTCAGCTTTATTATATGTATAGATTGATAAAAGATAGAAGATTGTCATCCTTCCATCCTTTATGCTTGGTTGAATTTATGGTTTGTTTTAAACACAGGACAGGATATACAGAATAAATATATCATAAGTATTATAAACTTAATGGTTATTCTTGCATAAACATTTACCGTAAAATGGACGGCAACTTGCATTCATTAAATCAAACCAAAGATTTGATAAAGAACTATTAAGTATTAAGTAGAACTACACTAATTCGGTTTTTAGTATAAGTTAAGTATAATATCTCTAAACCGGTACTACTATAAATGCAATTTTTCTATACTTTATCTAAAATAACCTTAAAAAATCAGTATCGTCTAAAGTCATACTTCGCTAAGAATAATAAGACTAAACTCCATTTTACTTTTAGTAAATAAAAAGAAAAAAAAAATTCCGACACTAATTCATAAAAAATAAAGTACATTGTAGTTAGATTTATGTAATACCAATAATAATTGCATTTATATTGCAAACATTTACAGAAAAGTGGTATTCTGCGCTGTATGTAATCAAATTTTTAATTTAGCAACCTAATATTCCTAATTTTTATTGCTCTTTTTCCAGTATTTGGTAAGCCCGTCTGTTTTATAGCACTTTCAATCAATTTTACACGATAAACCATCATGCGTTATAGTTTTTAAATACCTATAGGGACATTACACGGTCGTTTCTAAACGTAATAAATAGTTAAGTAATCGCCATTTTGATAAAACTTCAGTGAATTCTCTCGTTAGTAAAAGAGTTCGCCATATTTTCTAAAATACAATTCCATGAGTAAAAAAAGTTTTAAAATTTTATTTGTTAAGAGATGATCGAATTTGTGCAACTCAGTGTTAATAGTTTTAAGTAAGTATTGTAGATATCTTTAAGTTTATTTCTTGGCCTTAAGTCAACCTTCAAGATATCTTCAATTCGTAGTTTAGAGATCTGTAAAACCATCATTCTTAAGTAGGGTTTAAGTTTGTCTAAATAGTAGTATTAACTCTTTCTTGAAAATGTCTTAAATACTGTGCCCACTTTGTCCTAACTGAGTCTTGGGGGATATCTTCAAGATATCTTCAGGGACGTAATGGTTTTAGCCAAGACAACAGCAAGAATTTGTCTAATTGTCTTCAAGATATCTTCAATCCCTTTTTAAGACATTTGATTGCTACTTGGGTACTCACGGAGGAGCAAAAATGGAACCGACTGACTACTTCGGAGCAGTGTTTAGCAGTGTTCAAACGTAACCCGGAGTTTCTGCGTCGTTTTGTGACCGTAGACGAAACGTGGGTTAACCACTATAAGTACCCCGGAAATGAAAGAGCAGTCAAAGCAGTGGATTTTACCGAGTGAACCTGCTCCAAAGAAAGCAAAAACCGTCCCATCGGCTGGAAAGGTCACGGCCACCGTTTTCTGGGATTCGCAGGGTATTATACATATTGACTACCTACTTAGAAAAGGGAAGAACGATAACAGGGCAGTACTATGCCAATTTATTGGATGAATTTGAAGCTGTGTTGAAGGAAAAACGACTCCATTTAAAGAAGAAAAAAAGTACTGTTTCATCACGATAACGCCCCAGCTCATTCGTCCAGAGTCGTGATGGCCAAAATTAAACAATTACGATACGAACTATTGCCTCACCCCCCGTATTCTCCAGATTTGGCCCCATGCGATTTCTTTTTGTTTCCCAACCTGAAAAAATGGCTCGGTGGTAAGCGATTTAGATCAAATGACGAAGTCATTGCCGCCACAGAGGCCTATTTTAATGACTTTCCGAAATCATACTTTTTAGATGGTTTATTGAAGCTTGAGTATAGATGGAATAAATGTAAAGAGTTAAAAGGAGACTACGTAGAAAAATAAATGCTTACAAAAACGAATGATTGTTTTTTTCATAAACGGGTAGTTATCAAACAACCCTCGTACAAAATGAACAACACACACTTACTAATGATCGAAATAATAAACATATCTGAGCGTTATTTGCATAGAATCTAACAAGTTTTACTCTGATTTTAGATCCAAATTGATTGCTAGTAGAACCGCCGATATTAGGGTAGAAGGTAATTTTTTTCTGGTTTCAAAACGTTTTTGAATGGCTAAGTCCAGTATGTATATACGGCAGTGCTTTATACAACTCGGGACGCCATGACACTGACAAGCGTTTTAGCGCCAGTTTTAAATTAAAAACTAAAATGCATTTTTTTCCTACTTAAATGTTATTTTCTCTAGAAAAATCGTATTCGTTGTACAAAATAAATGTTTCTAAACATTATAGAACAGTTTTTCAAAATGTGTCATCATGCCTATTCCATTTACTTTAAAAGCGCATTCATAACTGCGATACGTGTATTTAATGTCCTACCTAATAGTATTAAGATGCTAGAGGGTAATAAATTTAAATCAATGTTGAAACCTTTTCTCATGGATAATGTATTTTATAGTTTAAACGACTTTTTTGAGTACCAGCAGCGCATGAATTAGAATAGCTATATATTCAGTCAGTGCACAGTATCACTAATAACACTTAATTTTAAGATTGAACATTCGAAATGAGCAACTGTTGTTACTTTCTATATATTTTAACACCTGTATGTACACAGTTTACAATGAATAAATACTTTACTTCACCTGAAACTGCCCTACTATTTGACATAGTGCGATCTGGGATCCCAGAATATTTACTGAGTAGACTTGTATGCCGCGTACCGGAAGGTCCGGAAGGCGCATCGTGGGTAAGCCCCCGACAAGGTGGACTGATGACCTGGTAAATGTTGCGGGAGTCCGCAGGATGCGGATGGCGCGGGATCGGTCACTTTGGCACTCTTTGGGAGAGGCCTATGTCCAGCAGTGGACGTCTTTCGGCTGATATGATGATAATGATGAGACTTGTATGGCCCAAGAGTGCGCGTAGGTGTAAGGCGAAGAGTCTGGTGCCAAAGCATCGAACCGTGGCGTTTTGAGATCTACTCCCTTTGTATCCCTGTGTGTCTTTTGTATAGTGAATAAATGTATTCTTTCTTTCTAACTTATTGCAGTCAGTGAATTTTGTAACTTATTATTATTCCATTAGCTTAGAAAAAGGATTGAGGAATTTCATCAGATGGATGACTAAGAACCTCTCTCGGGATGTCGGGTTATGCTTACCACAAACTAAAACTATGAAAGGCTTAAGTTTTAGAAATTTTATTACACCATAACACGCGACACAAGACATACAATTTGTACAAACATTTCACATAATAGTGACGTTTTCCTTAAACTCGAGGAATGTAGCATCTCGTAAGCGAATAGCATTATGGACTGAAGTGGCTTCTCATGGAAATAAGATTACAAAGTTATAACACTTATAACCTTACACAGCAGTTTTCACCCCTTTTGACTAACGACAACACATTTGACGTCGCAGATAGAATAACAAACTATACATCTATAGGTGGTTCGTAATCATAATATAATGTTTTGACAGAAATGTCAAAACGTCAAGGGTGAGGCCGGCCATACAAGCGGAATTCCGCAATAGAATTCCGTCACGCGATTGCGCTGATTTGGGTAATACTGTATACTAATCATCATCATTTATTTAAGAGCTTGGCTCTTGTCGGTGGAGTAATCTAAATGTAAGTAAACTAATCTAAATAAAAATGGAGTAAAAATTATAAATAAATATTAGTATACATTACTAATGTATACTAATATTTATTTATAATTTTTAATAAGAAAAAATACCGACGTCGGTAGCGTACTGTTGCGTTTTTGCGATACTCCGTTCGTATTCGACCGGCCTTAAACCTATTTTCATATAATGTGCATAATTATGTACACGAACCCATTTTCGATCAATCTGTAATTTCATGGGATTGTGACTGTGGAAGTGAATGGCTGTTATTGTCGCCGCATTCATCTCGCAATTGGATGGCATAACTAATATTATGGGTAGGTACTATAGTCGCATTTTTAATTAGGTGATTTCGCTATTTACGAACTCATATGTACTGCAATATGGTTAAGTATAATGAACGTAACCTACGTTTGGCCGGTTTACAGTGTTATCTCGACTAATCAACTTTTACATCCACACTATTTGTCCGGTAACGCAAGATACAACAACACTGTCATGTTTTTGTTAGAGAAACTGCTCTAAACCAATATTCAGTCTTTGTTTATAACGATGGTTTAGGCCAGCAGTTACGGGTTGCTATAAAATTAAATTGGTTTGATACACAATTTAGAAATGAATGAATTAGAAAGTTGGTAAAAAGTAACACAGGAGACAGAAAGTGTGGATAAACAGCTGATTGACCCACCTAGTTAATAGCTTTGTATGTAGGAGGCAATCACCGAAACTACTCATCCAATCTTAAAAAATATTAAAATATTTCAATAGAAAGTATATAGAATGAATTTTCGAGATGGGCATAGGCTATATATTATCCTGGCTATGGCTGTATGCTGTATGCTTGCTGACTAGATTATGTTCCTTACATGTGTGTAAATCACGAATTTTCAAAATCATAATTAAAAATACGACATTAGATTGCTCTCACTGTTTCATCAATATGCGTAACAAGGATTATATGTAACGAAAAATATAATAGTACATACGCCTATAAATCGAATATAGTAGAGGTTAAATCACAAGATTTCTTATCAATACATAATACCGTAAATATACAAGATATACAAATCAAAGATAATTCCTACAACTTGTGAGATTTTTGTATATATTAATGTAAATTACATTGATGATTCGTACAGGTCGATTCACGAAAGCTGGCACGAATGAATTGACAGAAAGTAATGTCACTTGTCACTGTGAGTGCCGTTCTTATACAGGGGCCTCCTGATATTTTGTAAACATGTACCTAATACGTTTTCCTTATTCAAGAAAAAAATAATTATCCATACTTAATATTATAAAATGGGAAAGTGTATACATTGTGTGTTTGTTTGTTTGCTTGTCCGTCTTTCACGGCAAAACGGAGCGACGAATTGACGTGTTTTTTTAAGTGGAGATAGTTGAAGGAATGGAGAATGACATAGGATAGTTTTTATCCCCGAAATCATCCCCTAAGGGAATGAAATGGGGGGGTGAAAGTTTGTATGGAGCTGCGATATAAAAGAGTTACACGCAGACGGAGTCGCGGGCAGAAGCTAGTATTATTATAATCTGCACCAAGTATCATGTTAATCCTTTTAGTAATTATTATCAAAGTCCTTTGTAAATAAAACGTATATATATTTTTCTGACTTATTTTTAGGGTTCCGTATTAGTGTCATAACTGTCATAAATCGAAAGGTGATGGCTAGTTCGAATTGTAAAAAGTCTAAAAAAAGAACAGCATTTTCTAAAACACATTAATTATCATAATCACTTTTTGCATCAACCTGTATTTTATAATTATGTGATGCACACGTAGACATTATCATTCACTCGGTCAATTCATTCGTGCCAGCTTTCGTGAATCGACCTGTACAATGCAACCGACATCAAGTGTGACATACGTCACAATGCATAATTTTCAATCCGAAACTAATAATTATATGGAAAATATTGCACCTGAATGAATGCACTGTATGCCATGATTAAGTAAACATTCAGCAGTGTTGCTGCTTGAGTATATGTTATTTAATAATAAGTATGATTGCCCATAACATCGTCAACTTAAAACGTAAACGCTGAGTATTTTTTTACTTTTAACCGCAATTTTGTCTAAAATAGCCCGAAATTGTCTCTTATCGAAATAAAAGAAAAAACTTGTATAAGCTAGAATAATTTGAGAAAAATAGTTTTCACACAAAGTATCACGCCCCAAACTTATGTCTCAAATTATTCTAGTTTATACAAGTTCATTTTAGGAAAGGGGAAATTTCGCGCAAATGGAGAGTCAATTCATGACTGTTGTACACATAAGTTTCTCAATATATCACGGCGATAGCCTGCGAATGTGAAAAGACGTTTTGTATGGAAAGCGAACCACCTTAAACGGTAGTTACGCTTTGTCACGCATAGCGGTCCGTAGCGGTAAGGTGGTCTACCTGAAAGTGTTCTCATAATGCAACACACATAACTTCGATCTGCATTGATCAACCTCATAACTTTCGTTTATTTCAAAACATATACATTCTAGATTAGTATTCAGTATTCACTATTACGAGACAGCACCAAAAAAGTACGTTTATGTTTAAGTAAAACACAAAACCCGTTCCGCCAGTTTACGTGTCGAGCTGACGACTTTAACTACAAGCAAATATGCATAATAATCTGAATTATGGTAATGGTACACGCATTATCAAATGCAATGAATAAGTTTGTTCAAAGACAGGTTTTTAATTAAAATAAATATCACTCGATATATACGAAAAAAAAGAAAACGCGCAGCAATTAAATTAAATTGAAAGAAACTGGATGGCTCCAAACTTAAACTAAATTGTAAGGGCTAGTCACTGTAACCTTATAACTCATCCCGAAGGAGAGTATATCTATTTTTGGATGGCGCGAGCTTCTTGAAGGTGGACTCCGGAGGTGTGGTCACTTTCACGTCGCTGCCGTCCGCTATTTGGTTAGGATCCGGGCCGTAGTGGAATTCCCTGAAATTGTATAAGGAAAATATGTAATCTTTATTTTATATGAATCTCATCGAGTTCTGTCGGTTTCTGGTGTATTGTTAAACTGAACTATGAAGTTAAGTAGTATTCAACCTTTAAAAAAACCAGATAACTGAAATTAATCATTTGATATTAAAAATATCTGTGGTAAAACAAGATAAAACTTGTAGATGTGAACCTTATCTCAAGTAGCTAACCTTTCAAACGACGGGGTCAACAAATACAATATACGGCGCAAAATAGACCTAGTAATAAATGTATTAAGATTTAAATTCGAACTCCATTCCCAAACGCGGGGAATCCAAAGTAGGAATTATAACGTTCAATTTGTGGACGAATAATATATAAAAATAACGCAGGTCATGAATACTGTCTGATTGAAATTCTAAATATTATTAATTGTAATCTGGAAAGCTACCCAGTTGAGCGAGCTTTGATGCCGTGTAATGGGAGTTCTAAATCACACAACTTTTTGATGTTCATTTTCACAACTTAATGGACTATGACCTCTGTACCTCGGTCCTGGGTTCGAATCCTGGTAACAGCAAATATTTGTGTGATAAGCATGAATATTTTTTTCTGAGTTTTGGATGTATTTTATGTATTTATATATATCTTAAATATATCGTCGTCTAGCCGACGCCACATGTAACACAAGCCTTAATGATAATGAGCTTACTATGGGGCTATGTCGATTTGTGTAAGATTGTCCCCTAATATTTATTTATAATATTTATAATGCATATTCTTAGTACACATGTATGCATAACTCCTTATTTTTTCTTCAGTACATAGATGTAGCTCTGGGAAGCTACACAGGTGAGTTTATTTTTATTTATTTGGAGAATAAATATACATAGATCCATGTATGTTTAGTCTCAAAATAAATAAACATAGATGTATTTATGTTCATTCTCCAAATAAACAAAAATAAACTCACCTGTGTAGCTTCCCAGAGTACAAGTCCTGCAGGAACTGGTTCAGTTTCCCCGGCTTGTCCATGTCGCTGTAGCTGGAGAAGAGGTACATGTGGCGGAAGGAGTCGATGGCGATGAGCGGCAGGTCGGAGGTGGACTTGCCGAGGTGGTGCAGCGGGTGCTCGAAGCGAACGCCGTCCGCAGTCAGGAAGTTGATGTTCTCTGCAACATGGTGCCATACCCTTCAAAATGCTTTACAAAAAATAATTGATTGTTCCTAAATTAATTGGATGTTCCGTTCGATTAAGTACGATAGTATCGCACCTAACAGGAAATATCATTTTGCGGTTTAGTTAAATTTCTTGATATCGATTCAAACTTTAATAGTTCTAAGATTTTTTCACTATGATGATGGTAAACAACCATTGAACCATACGACTCGCCTGAAGGTAAATCAACACTATAACTTGACGCTTGCTACTCTAGCACGGCTATCACGGGACAGCGCGCGAGCTCTCTCGATTTTTCTCGCACTATCCGTCTCTCTTTTATTAGAACAATTAGACCAAGAGGTATCTTGCAAGAAAAATCGAGAGCATGTCGTGGCCGTCTCATGATAGACGTGCAGTAGTGCATGTGCGTTGCTGACCCTATAAAGGTCAGTCATAAAAGGTCAGTATTTAGTAAATCAGTAATATGCGGTGCTGTAAGTATTTAAGTGAAAAGTATACATACGTTTTTCAGCCTGCAGATCTCTCATAATGATTTCCTTATACTTTTTCACGCTGTCAGTGTCAGTGGGATGGTGGAACAGGATCAGGAACGGCAGCCCTTCCTCTGTGAGCTCCTCGGCATTCTCAAAGGTGATCTCACGGACTAGAGGAATGCACTTCTCCTGCACCCACTTGTTCAGTTCGTCAAAGTCTTTTAGGGAACCTTTGTAGGTTTCATCTGGCTCTTCAGACCTCTTTCTGTCAGTTCTGAAGACTACTATAGGCTGGCCTGAAATAAGAATATATGTATTTACTCATTGTTTTATAGGGGTTGATTAACTATTCGATTTTGTACTGTAAGCCAGGAGTAGACGTAAAAGTTTTTTTGAAAAGTTGTTACAACAGGACATACTCCCAAGGGACATCACCATTAATGTTGCAATGAAATGAATGCCGCTTCAAGAAAATGCTTATACAGCCCAACTCATGGTTATGACACCCTAGCCTATTAAATCCATAACATTTTGTATCAAATAGTATAATAGTATAGTAGTTTAAATATTAAATTGTATGACGTTTCCGTGAGTCACCGCGGTGCTGGCTGAAAATCAGTGCTGTAGGTGTCTGACACCTCAGTATAATGCTGAACCAGTGTCCGGTTCACTACCGCAGAGAAACACTTTTTTATGTTTTATGTGCTTTTCTTGTTTATTTTATTATTTAAAGTGTCCTGTATGTTTGCGAATACCTTTCTTTCTAAATAAAAATGTCTGCAGGCACAAATTGTTTGTAAGAATGTATTTGTACTTCATTCAGGATGAGCTCATTTACCAGCACATCCTTTTATTTCAAGTAGATAGTGAATCAGACGAGAGAAATAGGTACGATGTGTCTTATGTGTCGAAATGCGACAAGTTTTCTTACCTACGTAATTTTCAGACAGTATAAAGTTTGCTGCAAAATTTACATTGCATGAGATAAGATAAAAATGACAGTATTTTGTTTGTATACTTCAGTTCTGACTCTTGTAGATAGTATTGAGATAAGCACGTGCGCATGAGCCGTATTGAAATTATTACACTAGCGACCCGCCCGGCTTCGCACGGGTACTATATTATACATATAAACCTTCCTCTTGCATCTATTTAAAAAAAACGCATCAAAATCCGTTACGTAGTTTTAAAGATGTAACCATACATAGGGACAGACAGCGAGAAGCGACTTTGTTTTATACTATGTAGTGATTAACAAGCATAATAAGGTGCCTTACTGTTCCGTCGATGTCAAAGAAATGTATGGCTGAGTTTGAGCAAGGACATTTTGCGCTTTATTACAATCGCATAAGGTGCAAAAGTGTAAAGATACCTATCTTAGACGTCAAATTAGGAGGGTGTTAAGGGGCAATACCACGTCAATCCATACTAATATTATAAATGCGAAAGTGTATGTGTTTGTTTGTTTGTCCGTCTTTCACGGCAAAACGGAGCGACGAATTGACGTGATTTTTTAAGTGGAGATAGTTGAAGGGATGGAGAGTGGCATAGGATAGTTTTTATCCCCGAAATCATCCCCTAAGGGGGTGTATGGGGGGTAAAAGTTTGTATGGACTTGCGATATAAACGAGTTCCACACGGACGGAGTCACGGGCAGAAGCTAGTTTGATATAATGATACAGTAAAACCCGATTAAGAAGATTCTGAATGGACCAGGCAAAAAGAAGTAGAACACTGCAACTTCAATCAAAACAAAACAGTGGAATGGTGATAATGAGCGAACCAAATCTAGATCTAGTAAAGATAAGAACAAATTAGTCAGTGCTGCAATCCTTATATTCACAGGCCAACCCGTAGAACTGATACTCAAGGGAATAGATGGTTACAAAAACATGTATTCATGTATGTATACACGACCTAAGCCAATAAAGCTATATTCGCTGCTTCTGTACTACTTTTGCAAACATTCGCATCCGCAACCGCGGATGTTCTGCATAATTTTCGACATCAGCATTCGCATCCGAAGCCGCTAAAATCGATGCAGAGTATTTGCGGATGCGGATGCAGTACAAGCCGCGACCAGAAAGGTCGCGCCGCGCGCGTGTCAGGTGTTTTCGTCATTAGTCAATAAGAATCTTCATTTCGTTCCTGATGATTCGCCGCATTCGCTCAGGTGATGCGTTAGGTTTGCAACGATTGTAAATCAGTCCCAACGTGTTCGAGTTCTGCGTGACCATGCGGACGTTGTTTTTTTTTTGAGTGTATGACCCCAAAATCCGCATCCGCATCCGCGGATGTGAGCCTCGCAATATCCACATCCGCTTCCGCATCTGCGGATGCCTACAAATTTGCATTCGCAACATCCCTAATCTGTATTACTATTGAGGTGTGCAATAAGGAATATTTGTATCATATTGTCTTGTCAAGTATACATATTTTTGTAACTTTGGCCGTATCACTCTTTGCAGTCGACTGTACGTTACTGTTCTGAGCAATAAAGTTTAAATAAAGAATTCAAACAGTACAGGGTAACAGTAAGACTGGCAATCAAATGTTAACTATGACTGAATGACCTAACAGGACACTACACTACCCCTACTGTGGGTGTAATTTTATCGCGTCCAGCTTAATATCCTGGAAATAAACAAATATTACCTGGAGGATGCATTTGCTGTGACGCGTCTCCAAATCCAGCATGGAATAGACACTCGTCCTTGAGACTTGCCGCAACTTTCCTGAGGACCTCATACTCCTCCTGGTCTCTGCGATCCATGTAACCAATGATGTGTCGTTTATCCTCGCTGAGGTTATGAAGCTCTTTGATGGAACTGAACATGATGACAGAGTCAGTCAACTGCTTTTTGATGAAATCTGAGAATGCTTCTACTGATCGCTGACCTAGAATGGAGAAAATAAGTGTACAATTAAAATTTGATACATTTTAATTGTACACAAATCTTATAACCAAATTGATTTTGTTAAGATCCAAGAGACCAATAGCATGTTAATATACATTATAGACGTTTTGCGCTTTTAACTATGTGCATTCAAACAACTTAAGCATGAAAACGAGTCACACTAAAATAAGATTAATAACTCATATAAATATTATTGCTTATGCCTAATTTTGGGATTAGGTGCCGTTCATGAGTCATTTTAGTTATATACAATGACATGCTGATAGAATCCTAATATGCTACGCCATATAATGGCTCCTTTGAGCAGTAGCAGGAAAAACGCGAGGAGGGTGATGAATATTTATATGAACATAAGATTGAAATAATTAAATAATGGTTTTTTTATTATTATTTATAGCCTCTTTTCAGAAAATGACAACAAAAATACTTAAAACTACAGTAACCGTAAAATTTTACATTTCTGTGTGCCTACTGGCAAAGGCCTCCCCCAGTCTTCTGCATTTCTCCGTCTGTGACTACTCTGGTCTATGGCTTGGAAATAATGTTTTTATAGGTAGTCAATAATTAATTGAAGTCAAATTGCCTAGTGGTTCAGGCATACGGTTGTGGGTTCAAACCCGGCTCGTACCAATGAGTTTTTCGGAATTTATGTACGGAATATTTAACGTTAGCTTTTCGGTGAAGGAAAACATCGTGAGGAAACCGGTCTAATCCCAATAAGATAGTTTTCCCTATGGGTTGGAAGGTCAGATGGCAGTCGCTTTCGTAAAACTAGTGACTATGCCGAATCATGGGAATAGGTGTCAAAAGCGGTCCCCGGGCTCCTTTAGGGGCACAACCGAGAATAATGCTAAAGAGGATGATGGGGTAGTAAATAATTATCACTACTTTTGTGGGATCAAACAATATTATTCAATTTAATTTAATTGAGCTTTAAGATCAATTCACACAGAATATTATAAGGAAAAGCTTGCTAACATACTGTGCTGATATCAATTTAAAAAAGTATACATTGATGTAATTTGATGTTTTTCCTCTTCAAATTAGCGTAACTATTTTACATGCATTTATAAAACAACTTTATATCAGTAGTTTAAGAACATACCTCTGTACTCCTTTTTGGCGGGCAACCCATTCCGGAAAAGTTTTAATGTAGGATACTTAGTTATATGGAACCGGGTTGCTACCGCTCCCTCCTTGTCGCAGTCTATTTTGCCCATGACTACCTTCCCAGTGTCGTAACCTGCTTTGGTGACTTCATCAGCTGCATCATCAAATATGGGCATCAACATGTTGCTGAATCTGCACCATTCCGCATAGAAATTTATAAATACCACCTCATTGGAAGCTAAAACATAAAACAATGTCAGATCGGAAAGTCTTTACATAATTTGTATACAGCGAAATATTTATTTTGATGACTGGTTAGCCTAGTGACACTGCGTGTGAAGCTAATCCTGGGTTCGAATCCCAGTAAGGGAATCTTTTTACATGATCATATTTGTTTCCAAGTCTTGGACGTATGTTTTTAAGCATTTACATCTATTAATTATATTGTCATCTAGTACCCATAACACAAGCCTTAATGACCTTAAATAAAATAAATAAATATATAAGTATATGCCTACACAAATATACACTTATCACATCACCATACTTAAAATATTTGATGCAACTTAGTATTTACGATGAATAACACAAATATACAAGAAACCGAAAAATAATGACTGTTAATATTTCCAAACTTACAAGTGCAACTTATAATAATACAAAAAGAAATTCACAAGACTAAAAGTACATTTTAATTTATTAACTGACTAGCTTCTGCCCGCGACTCCCTCTGCGTGGAACTCGTTTATATCGCAGCTCCATACAAACTTTCACCCTTCCAATTCACCCCCTTAGGGGATGATTTGGGGATAAAAACTATCCTATGTCTTTTCCCGGGACTCAAACTATCTCTATACCAAATTTCACCTCAATCGGTTCAGATTTAAGCGTGAAGAGGTAACAGACAGACGGACACACTTTCGCATTTATAATATTAGTACGGGAGTATGGATTGTTCAGGATTCATTTGTGACAAATCTCATCAGTGAAATTATCAAGTAATAAATAGTCGTTATAACAGGCCGGTAAGTACTAAAAAATCAAAACAGACTCCCACTTTCTTGCACCTCACATACTTAACTAATATACGCAATTCAAATACCAATAATCCCATCTAACTAGAAATTACAAGCTATAATGCAACATTAATCATTTCAACTGTTTATTACTCAACTGATATTTGAGTCGCCACGGCATAAGACTGAGGGAAAAAAACTCACCTAATACCATATCCAAGTTACTTTGCGTAATCTGTACTGCACCGCTATCGGTTGGGTTGTAAAAACAGTGGCAAATCTAAAACAAAACAATGTGTAACGATGACATACCAATTACTTAACGTATCAAAACCATAAAATCAACAATTATACCGTGGCCTGACGACGAAATGGTAGAAACGAACGAAGTAATAGTGTGGTTTTCCTTAAGAATTTTATAACTTACCAACACTAGAATACATCCTAGAAATTTGTAACTAAATACATTTAAACCCCATCTACTCATTTTAGAACTATTTTTTGAAGTTAGTGTTCAATTTCCTAAATAATATTCAATGCAGAATTCTGGCCCGACAGCGCTGGCGGTGTCAAACCCCTTCGCCCCGGTTGGTTGGCAGGTTGGCAGATTGAGCGAAACGTCATTAACTCGTAGTCTATCTTGTCTACGGTTTGATTTGATAAATCTTGTGCACACGATAGGCAATGTAAGGCGGTTTAGACGCGGTAAATAAGCATTTGTAAAAAAAATACATAGCTCACATTTATATCCAAAATTTAAATTAGGTCGATCTGTTAGTAATTACATTATACACAAGCCAAGGCGGAGGATTTTAAGACGACGCTCGAGCTTTCTCAATTTTTCTCGTACTATCTGTCTCTTTCTTATTAGAAGGCGTAGAAAGAGAGGTATAGTACACTATACCTCATGTTCTCTGAGCAAGAGTTATAGCGCATAACTCTCATAAACAATCTCAATCGCACTATCTGTCTCTCTTATTAGAAAACGTAGAAAGAGAGAGAGAGAGAGAGAGAGAGAGAGAGAGAGAGAGAGAGTACACCATACCTCTCGTTCTGAGTGTTGTAATAAGATAAAGGCGGATAGTGCGAAAGAAATCGAGATAGCTCGCGCGCCGTCTTGTGATACTTAGCCGTGCTGTACTTACTATACATGACTGACCGCGAGCATTAATAGTAGTTTATGTCTCAAGGGATCAATAGTAGATTGTGTCACAAGGGAGCAAAATTATATATTTACGGCGAGGGCGGTATATAGAATCCTGAGTGAAGCGAAAGATTCTACAATAGAATCCTGTGCGTAGCGAGGGAAAGTAGAATCTTCAGCGCAACGAGGGATTCAGGTATTGGCGCCCAAGACGGATATGTTGCTACCGAATGACACTTTTACGTACACACAGAAAATTCAAATCTCTCATTTGAGATTTACTGTTTTCTGAAGAGCAGGACGGCTATCATGAACAGCCCGCGAGCTCTCTCGATTGTTCTCGCTTTGTCCGTCTCTCTCTTAGAACAAGAGAGATACTTACGGATAGTGCGAGAAAAATCGAGAGCTCGCGCGCCGTCTCGTGTAGGTACGTTAGTCTTGGCTGTGTACGTTTTAAGCCTATTACAGACTGGCGCGGTCAATAGTAAACTTGTCAGTAGCTGACAAATTTACTATTGAGCGCCACCGCAGGCCGCGCCAATGTGTTGCCTTACTCGTCACATCTGTTTGCTCTTACCAAGGCAAGATATTGCATGAAAATGCATCTGAATTTCGGAGATTTTGCAGGGGCGAGAAGGGAGATTTTGAATGCATATGTAGTAGTCTTAGTCGCCTCTGACATTAATAAAACTACATTCAAATGTTGCAAATGGTCAAAAATGTATTAAATATATACCTTTCATTACTGGATTACAAGTTATTCAATTATAAACAAATTAAAACTAAAGCAGCTGATATACAAACCTATGAGATTTGATAAATCAGTTCTTACATATTCCAAACGTATTTTGGTTTCTGCAACATTATTAGCTGCGTTTGACTCCTGTGTGCATACATAAACTATTTAGCCATATATTCAAAAAAGTATTGTAAACGAAAACTAAAGCCACCTGTATATTCAAAAATCTATGAGAACTCTTTCAGTTTTTACAAGTTCAGTTTACATAATCAAAAAAATTGCTGGATTATAGTGCTATGTGCAATTTGTTCATATGAAAATAAAAACAGTTCCTATATAGTCAGTCACATCAATTTCCTTACTGGATTGATCTGGAAAATAGACATATTTATTTATTACACTTATTTATGGAAATGGTTTCGGATGGCATGTTATTGTATAAGTACTGTATATTCGAGTTAGGCACAGAACAGGTTACTAGTATTGTTACTTTTCAAAATAATTTTACATAATACACCTAAATTGGAAAATCCAAATAGGACATCATGGCAATGATGAGGCTCATATATATATAGTTTTAAGTGTACTTGCCATCTCGAGTAGTAAAACACATCATTTATAATTGTACAATAAAAAAAATACAATCATCCTTAATTCACTACATAGTATATAATGTATAAATTTATACTTATGGACGGTAGATTCCTGTAGAGGTAAAGCAGTAACACATTATTTCTACTTATCTAGATGCCAGATTTTTTTTTCATGGTTTCTATTGTATGAAGACACAACATCTACATATCAGTTCCATTCCTAGTAATAATTCTTATAACTAAGCCAGTTTTAAGGCACACACTTTCTTGGGTACTTAAATAGTAACAAGGTGTGGCTAAATTCATACATATAAAAACATAATATTACAGTGGTTCAAAATAATGCTTGTCATTCTTGCAACTATAGACATCACCATGAGATCAATTTTGAAAAATCATACCCAATAAACTCTACAAGCATATGATTACTTTTTCAAAATTAAATTTATCCTCCTTGTGATTTTTAGAAGTGGAGTTAATCAACAATTACAAAAATCAAAAAATGGTAGACAGAAAGTTAATTGGATGTTTTAACTAAGAAGTAACTGTTTTAGTAAGACTCCTCCTAGAAGCACTGCATACATAGGCTTGATGGTATCACTTCCACTCTGCAACAGAAAAAAAGAACATGTTTGAAAGCATAATTCTTCAGAAAGATGTGCAATAAATAGGTAAACATGTCTTCTGCAGCACATGATTTTCCGAAGGATGCTGTGACAGAACAAATCTTTGAAATTGTGTAATGTATGTGAAAGAACAGCTAATAGGGGCCTCTGAATTCGATTGTTATATTCAAATTGTTTACGTTAGAATACCTGGCATACACTTACTATAATGTAGTAATTGCATCTGTCTCCCTGACAACAATCTGAACATTCCCAATCCTGGTACCATATGTGGGTGCAGGTGGGCATGTATCGCTGCCTGGTGGCCGCACATGCAGCCTTGCTCGAACAAGTCTTCGATATGTAGTATTGCTTTTTGGCTCCTTGAGACCAATAAGGCGGACTACCCCATTTGATTTTAGTCAAGCATACATCTTCATAATCTCGACAAGTCATAATGGTTTTCACGCATTTCTCGTTGTTGTCTTCCTGGTTTTCGCATACATAACATTCCAGGCCGTATACTGCAAATAAATTATGATAAAGTATAACCGAACTTTGTTCTTCTTTGATGTAAACATGATGAATAGTAGTAGATCTTACCTACGATAATCGAAATAACCAACACAGAAATTACTGCAATAACATTATGCGAAATCATATTTCTCACTTATACTACAATTTCATTGATAAAACAATATTTTATTTCAGTATTTCATGCCACACCCGAAACCAAATACTAGCGTCTGCGACCCGTTGCAAGTTTGGTTGACATTGACAATATTGACATGGACAACGCCACAACGGACACATTAGTAGTGGCCGAGATCGAACGTTTTAAACCATTACTCGAATAAAATTTATGACCGAGTTGGGTGTAGCGTACAGACGGCAACTACAATTTCATTCAGTGTGGCCAGTTAACAGAAGGAAAGCGAAAATTGGTGCATTCATACGGTCCTGCGAAGCGGACTGCAAGATTGTTACTAGCCGATGAGATAGGGCAAGACAGCACGTCTAACACACAGCCGCGACATATTCTCGATTTCTCTCGCCTGTCCTAATAAGAGAGAGACGGATAGTGCGAGAAAAATTGAGAGAGCTCGCGCGCCGTCGCGTAATAGCCGTGCAGCACACAAAAATCGAGAGTATGTCACGGCCACCTCATGATCGACGTGCTGTCACGCCCTATCTCATTGGTTAGTAACAATCTTGCAGTTCGCTTCGCAGGACCGTTTGAATGCGGCAATTTTCGCTTTCTTACTGTAACTGGCCACACTGAATGAAATTGTAGTTGCAAAACACCGGTTTAAAAAAAATACAAAATTACAGGGTAAAATATTAATACAATGTTCTTTAGCATATATTTTTAAATTATCGTTTTTATTTATTTGTATGAAATTTGTGAGAAAAAGAAACTTGGCAGATCATGCAAATTCCATGGTCCAAATTGTGATTTTCATGCAATTAGTCCGTACAACTCGTTTGACGGTTGGAACATGCATCCACACTATAGCAATTAGTCAGATTCTGATGAATTGGGGCTGACAAATCACTTAATGTGGATGGCCCATTAGATAGTTAGTGGCGCGAGTGATGACTGCTAGATGATGATGACTCTAGTAGGTATTTAGTGTTTTCACGCATATTATGCGTTAACCGTCACGACTGTAACAAACGCTGTACATATTCTTTAAAAAGCTATTTAGTTTGACGTAGTAATCATTTTTGTCACAACTCTACTCGAAGTATCTACACTTGACTCGCGATAATCAAAGTGTAAACAAGGCTTTAGTGAAGGTCGTGGAGCATTCGCGGGGAGTGGGGGAATATTTTGACATATTAATATTGTATTCTGTAACTTTGGCAAGCTAGATTTTCCAGTGCATTTATTTTCAATTTACTAAATATACTATCTAACAAAGAAAACAAACGTCTATTCAATTACGTTGTTTATTATATCTCATGGAAGGAATTTTATGGAAATGGACAAATTATTGGAACGGTAACAATCAGTTCAATATGCATTCGCATTCCAAAACAATATCAAACATATGTGTGCAGAAATGTAAATTAATTTTGTTATTTTGAATAAACTACAGGTTGGCAAACGAGGTGGTTTGTCCTGGACAATGGTATTCTGTCATATTATAAGTCGCAAGAGGAAGTGAACCAAGGATGCAAAGGTTCAGTGAAAGTATCAGTATGCCAAATAAATGGTGAGTTGGAAACAATAGAGACTGGGGTTTAACCTTTTACACGTACCCTTCAACAGTCTGAATCCTGCTGTCCAATTACTCTATCTATGTTCGTTGGTTTTTTCCATTGAGAGTATAAAACAATAAATAAATGAGTACTTTAATTTTTTATATTTTATACCTTATGCTTAGTGTAATTAGGTCATTTGCTCGTCTCCAAAATGTCTAAGTAATATTTTTTAGAGAGTAATTATTGATTTGCCATATTTAAACAATCTTGTTTAACAACAGTGTATTTATAACATTTCAGTTAACCATATAGATTCAACACGAATGGACCTGGTCATACCAGGCCAGCAGCACATGTATCTGAGAGCTCCATCCCCACAGGACCGGCAGAAGTGGCTGGTGGCATTAGGCAGTGCCAAAGCCTGTGTTGATTCAAAGGGTGATTCTAAAGGTAAAGTGTAAATAACTAATTTAATGTAAAGTTTTATCTCAGATGACCTGGTAAAGGTTGCGGGAGTCCGCTGGATGCGGGTGGCGCAGGACCGGTCATTTTGGCACTCTTTGAGGGAGGCCTATCTCCGGCAGTGGACATCTTTCGGCTGATATGTTCTCAGATTAGACTTCAGAAAAAGACAAAAATAAACTTACACCTGCAATAGGTTTAATTATTTTGAAACAGCTACAACATCTTTGAAACTTAAATAATTAATTCAACAATAATAATAGTATATATTATGTCTATACAATATAGATAGCCTCCTAAGGCCCATGGGCATACTGGAAAGACTTATTGGCTTAAAGGGATTTAAATAATTTTCAATTTTAAAAGGGTTGATTTAGCTTTGGTAATTTTTTGCAAACAAGAATATCAACTATATTTTCTACTCCAGCTGACCCAAATTTAAATTTTATTTTCATTATGGTGTGCCTTAGGAGGATATATCAATGAAATTTAGAGTTCTAAAAGAATCTATGACCATACAAATTTTCAGGAGTAGAAGACCCAAATTCTCTGGGCCACAAGAAATCAGAGCTACGTTTGTACTGCGACTTGCTGATGCAGCAGGTGCATGCAGTGAAGAGTGCAGCCATTACTGAGGGTGGCCCTGAAGTGCAGGTAATTAAATCAAGTATTCATTTTGATACACAAAAGGATCTCAGAAGATAAATTATGCTGTTACGCTGTTTATGCCATGCATCATTGATTCGAATTTGATTGGATGGTGGTGTAAGCATCAATCTAGTGATAGTCCCATTGATGCATCCTAAGATCAGCACAATTGAGAATAAAAATTAATATAGGCTGAAATATATTGATTATCAATAAAAAGGGCCCAAGATTTACCATCTGAATTGCATCGTTGTGTGCCTGTGTTGCACTTATTGGGTCTTATCATGTAGATGTAAATTTAGTCCAAATTGGATTGTCGGAAGTTGAATTGATTACATAAAATATGCATTATTTATTCTAAACGGGACTTAATCGCGTATTAACTTATTTATTTACCTCACTGAGGTCTCCCGACGTTTCGGATGTGTTGCAACATTCATGGTCACGGGACAACTGGATTGTGCGGGTATCAACATCTTGCTGCGCGGGTTTTCCGAACTACCCGCATTTGGTCTTTATGAACCACTTGTACACTAGGGTTGTCACCCGCCCGACACACAACACTAACAATGATAGGATTCCACGAAGATGAAATCTTAAAACCGTCATCCCTATTGAAATTACGATGTTTTCTGATTTCAATGGCTTCACGTATTTTTCTACTATAGAAATGACGTTCCGTAGACAGGACTTTCGGTTTATGGAGCTCAATCCAGTGGTTTGGCCCTGACTCCAACAAATGCTCGGCTATAGCAGACTTATTCACCTGCCGATTTTTTAATAATGTGTGAGAATCGTGAAAGTTTAAATCAATATACATAAAATTTGGCTCCACCAGCGTTAGCGTTTTACGGTAGCTCATTGATATTTAGTCAACCAGTAACTTTCAAATATTTATAGCTCATTGTGGTAAAAACCAATTATTATGGCTATGGGTACATATGTTTGGTAAGTATATTATTATTATGGTAGTGGCTTCCGGGCTGTCAGAGCCCTTATATCATTACGACCATTGCTGATCTATTGTGATCACCACTCATTCTTCATCAAGTTCTGGGATCTCGAAGAATTGCAAGATACTGTAGACCTCAAGAAATTGGATCTCCTCAAGGCACATGATGTGTTTGCCCAGAAAGGAGTTATGGCTGCGCATAAGGTAAAGGCATTCGGTTAGGATGTGTGTAGGCGTCTGCTTCCCTTCAAGGCAGAGCCGTACCAACATTCGTAGACGGTTCCTGCTTAGCGCCAAGGCATCAGAAAACGCCTTTTTGCTAAAAGTAATAAGCGCCTTGGAATATTTCAGTCCTGGGATAGTTCTCCAGGCTTGAATGCTCTTGTACAAACAACAGGTCTTTGGAGTGAGCTTGTTCAGACTTTTGGGGATGTCACAGAACGGTTCTGGTCTGCAGTGTGTCCCCTTCGCCCCCGCTCGTACAAGCTCGTCGGCCTTCTCCGTTTCTCTCGATACCTGCATGCCCTGGGACCCAACGTAAAATTACCTTGTTTTTAGTGCCCATGTCATTCAATACTTCCTGGCAGATGTTAGGGCGAAGAGAGCCGCCTGGCTATCCGATTGGATATATAGGTATAGTTCGATTGTGGTAGGTGCTTTACAGATTGGCTGTCACACATTCTAGAATGGCGTATAACTCTACCTGGAATATAGAAGCGTACTTTCCCATGTTCAGGCTGATCGCTGTCCTGGGTGCTTCTCCATATATTCCGCAGCCTACCTCCGATCCGGTATCAAATGTAAAAAGCGGCACGCACAGAAAGTTATACAACGTGTCCCAAAACTCAACGATAAGCCGGCACCAGAGAATGGAGCTGCTTATGATTAGTCGAGAAAAAATAAGGGAAAAAATATATCTCAAAAAAAAAAAAAATATCTTTTGAAAATAATTGCCATAGTGGTGTCAAAACTATTTTTTTACACCATGATGATTGAAAGTGGACTATAAGAAAAAATCTTTCAAAATTGTAGGGACAAAATGAATTTTGATTATTTTTTGTGTAAAAACTACATGTATTATGGTATTTTTAAGAACTGTGTTAGATAGCAGGGCTACTTAAGTTTCCAAAAACAAAAAAAACAGTAATATTTGAATATTTGTAGACATGGTCGTTAAAAATACCATTAGGGATGTCGATTTTCGATGAATTTCATTTTTTTTCTGTAATTTCTAAAATAATTGAGATATATTTTTTTCCTTATTTTTTCTCGACTAATCATAAGCAGCTCCATCCTCTGGTGCCGGCTTATCGTTGAGTTTTGGGACACGTTGTATACTTATGGCGCAACGTAACTAGAACATGCGCTGTAGTCGATTTTCAAATGTAATCTCATGTCAGGCACGGTATGCTATTTCAGCATGCACGCTAGTGACCCTGGTTGACGCCATGTTGCTACTTTCTACTATTGTTAAACTATACGTATTGTTCTAAGAAACTGGGTCAGAATATCAAGAAACAGTTAATTCTGAAAAGCTTGCTGGATTATAACCCTGATTATTAGGAAGAGATAGTTTTTAGCATTTTAATTAATAGACTTAACGATTTGTTTCAGACCCTTGAGGACGCCTCAAGCCTCTTGTCGGCTACCTGTGACACCTTCATCAGAACTCTGGAAGACATCATGAAGTTAACCAGTGGCCCTTCTACGCCCATGACAGCATCTTATGAAATGCCTATTATACCTAATCTCACTATGCATAAAAATGGCTCAAGCAAATCACAAGTGTCTGTTAAAACACCTAGACAAAGTTTAACCAGATCTGTATCACAAGAAAATAGATGAAATGGACTTTACATGTAAACACATTTTTATAAAAAAAGTATATAAGAACAATTGATGACATCATAATTATTTACATAGGTACTTATTACGAAAAAACTAATACCATGGTAGCTTTCATTATAAATAGATGGATTCCTTACGTGTAAAAAACTATTTTTATAAATTGTGATGAATTGCTTTAACAATGTAAGTATTAATTTCCAAACATTCCTATGTATAATAAACATGCAGGTATTATCATAACGCGATTAGAATGGGATGGGAGGCAGTGACCGAAAAAACCATTGAAGTCTATGTAGCGCCGTAAAATGGCCCCACAGAATGGGAGCCATTGCCATTATGCGTGGATGGGGGTGGGGTGTCAAAACGATGCCAGGCAGCCGTTTAGTTCGAACATGCGCACACCGGGTTTTAGACAAGTGTTTGGGTATGGTATAGGTACATTTGTAAGGAGCTCGCATTCTATGGTTTTTCGTTAGCTGATGGGAGGTGACAGTTTAGCCATATAAATACGTAAAGTTATATGAACTGACAGTTATACCATTTCCAAACTCATCGCGGTTCATTGAGTAATACCCATTCAGTGCTGATTAAAAAATAATTTCGTAGTAATTGTATTCATAACGTAGGAATAAAATGTATGTACTTAGAATAAAATTTTGTCTTACTTTTATGAGACTTGGTTCCAGGGCTATTAATTTTATTATCACTGAAGTCAAATTCAAAGATTAATTACAATAATTATCACAAACAAGCATTATAGCCTAAGAGCTAGCGACCAAATCGGTCATGTGGCTTCAGCTGTATTGAAACTCCGTTAGCTACTAAAAAAATGAAAAAAAATGTGGGCTCAGCGACTTTCATTTTTTTCCTCACCCCACTACACACCCGCACCCACCGCCCGCGGCCTGCCAGCACGAAGATTATCGGAAAAGGTTGTTCAGGGAAGTAGCTAACGGAGTTTCAATACAGCTGAAGCCACATGACCGATTTGGTCGCTAACTCTCCGTCCATTATAGATTGTTACTATTTGGAGCCAAAGTATGGTAGAGTATATTTCGTTGAATTTTTTGTTTCAATTTGCTATTGGGAAAGCAATTAACTATGTTCTCTCTTTTTGATGGATCTAATTCGATACAATTTTGTAACTTCTGTGATAACTGTAAGTATAACTTGCTTTAAGTTCTCAATACAAGCTATCATAATAAATAATAATGACATAGTACATATTTTGTACACATTACAATAGAAATTCTTAGCATATTATTGTTGGGCTTGAATAGAGCATTAATGATGTTATTGCATTTTTTTGTTCGTTAATATTGTACCTACACATTGGATTGTACCTCACCATAGTGTGAATGATCTGTAATTTTAGTAACATGGCCTGTGTATTTTAATTATTATAGATATATTATCCAACAAAATTTTAAGTAAATTGATGATGTAATATAATAAAACAAAAACTTGAAACTAAAAAACCAGTTTTAATCATAATCTTATGCAAGCAGAACTTTTAATTATCTGAATAACATTTTAAGCAATCACCAACTTGGCACTCCAAATCTCAAAACATTCTTTTCTTGGACATCTAGCTCCATTCCAACTTTCTTTCTCATGTAGAAAATAGTGCAGTCTCTATTGGTGCACAACACTTCTTCATGGAGACTCCCCTGACATCTTTGACACTCTGTCCAAAGACTTGAAAACTTATCTTGAAGTTGTCGCAGTTTGAATATTTCACTAATGTAAAGTTGCCCTTCTTTGGGCGTGCAATGAGTGCACAGGGCAGATTTTGAATCATTGGGCATAACAGTTTTACACCCTATGCATTTCTCTCTCTTCTTAGTGAATGCTGCTAATGCACCAACCTTGGATGTCACCATTGATTTAGTTCTGGTATGTTCACCCTTAAGAAGCAAAGATTCAGCTTTTTCTCCAAGAATGGGCTCAAATATCCTTAGCAATGGCTTTGACAGTTGATTTTCCATGTAGTAATTGAAATCTATAGGTACACTGTTTTCCAAAACAAATATGGGATCTTCAGCTTTCATATATGCTGGAGTGTTTTTGGCAGCACAGCAGAGTACGTAAGGCACACGGTCACCAAGTTTTGGGGCGGTGCCGGGGTCACGCTTTCTCATTTTGTTCGCCAACTCTACATGAGCTTGTTTAGCAGCATAATCATTTTTCGTCAGTTCTTTTGTAATCACAAGTTGTGAGATATCTATGCGGTTACAAAGCAGATCTGCTATAATTTGTTTGGCATAGTTGACTGCTCCATCTGGGTCTCTGTCAATCAGTAATTTTTGAAGGCATGTGCTCATCATGTTTGAAACAAGTGGGCAGTTGTCTCGTCTCACTGTTTCAATACCTTTGCAGTCCATTTTATCATATTTATCTGGTCTTGTGAAATAAAGACCTGCATATCTTTTCTTGTTAATGAGCAAATATGGATAATAAACTTTTTCAAATTCTAGTTTGATTGGTTTTACAAATTGTGCTGTGACAAACTCAGCAGCCTCACTGCCTAGCTGCATACTCTCTTCCAGGGTTTTCACACCAAACTTCACCATAACAGAATCCGTGTCTCCATAGATGACTACAGCATCTTCCTTGTAGCCATTGGCTTTTGTATATTTCTTCTCAACTTCAGATTTTGTAAATTCTATCATGGTCCGTCCATAAGCAGTTACACTGCCTGATATCTCTAAACAAGGCAGCTTACCAACCTGCGCCCCTGTGAAGCCATACACAGAATTAGCACTTATTTTTAGAGCCAACTGTCTGCCATCCAGTACAGATCTTTTGAAAGGATCTTTTTCATTTTTCAGATCTGCCTTTGCTTTTTTTCTAGCAGCTAGCAAGGATTCCAATATTTCTGGCAATAGACCCTTTCTGACACTTGCTTTAACAAACGTATTTTTAGTTGGTGTTGTTGTAATATCATCAGCACTCAGATTTAAATCCTTTAATGCATTTGGTGGTACCAAGGTGGTGTAGCACAAGTTATGAGCCATCATTATGCTGGGATATAGAGATGCGAAATCCAAAGTTGAAATAGGATCAGCATAATATCCTTTTTTCGGTTCAATAACAGTTGCTCCTTCAAATTGATCATCTGAGCCTTGTCCATGATAAGCAGGCATAAGATATCCAGCATCTTTAGCTTTTCGAAGAAGCTGACTGACTACTTTTATCTGTTGCCCTCTAGTGAGCAAGCATAATAATGGGACACCTGTCACTCTGGCCATTTCCATGTGATTTATTATGCACATTAATTTGTTAAGAAGTTTCAAAGGCAAGTATGCATCTTTCAGACAGTACATGGCCAGTCTCCTCCTGGTTTGTTCATTCTCATTTTGCAAATCACTGATGATACTGTGATGTACATCTTCCTTCTGTTCTTGCAAGAAGTGATAACTCACTGCATTAAGTGTATATGACCTCAATTTGTAATCCCTCACAAGTACAAGCAGCAAGTCAAAAGGGACCCTGCCCTCAAAATTAATACTTTTGTTTTCTCTGCGTCCCATTTGTTTTGATTGCAGTATTGAATCTTTAATAACAGATCTAACATTTTTGATTCTTCCCAAAAAATCAAAATTTTCGACTTTCAAGTGCTTTGCTCGGTTGATGAGGTATGGCCAATCAAAATTACTGATGTTGTACCCAGTGATTATATCAGGGTCTAGCTCTCTGAAGAAATCTGACCATCTAGCAAGCATTTCAGCCTCTGACTGAAAACTGAGTACTTGAGATCCAACAATGGGGGCACAAGTGTTAAGTGTGAACACATTCCTAAGGTATGGTTCAAGTTCTCCCTGCCTTATAACCATTGAAGCTATCTGAATCACTGGATCATGATTAGGTTCCGGAAATACTCCTTTCCTTCCTGCACATTCAATGTCGAAACTTAATATTCTAAAAGGAGCTACTTTAGACCACTCTCCTTCAGGCTGATGAGCAATAAAAGTGTTCCATGCAACATCAACTTCAATTTGACATCTAGATTCCAGTTTTAGTTTTGTATCTTGAGTTCTCATGGTCCATTTTTCAGCTGGAAGTTCAATCCAACTGCACCCCACAACAGAAGTGTCAACCATGAAGCGAATATCAAAATCAATATTAGTTTCATAAAACCCAGGGTCCATCAAGCCAAATGAAGGAGGTTGTCTATCTAATAACCGCTTTGCTGCGGCAATCAGTTTCGGCACTGCTACAGACACTCTAGCAAACGTTATGTCATTGTCTCCTTTATAGTGCAATATAGAGCGAGCTTTAATCAAGCGTATTTCTAAAACAGCTTCTTTAATATTATCCTTATTTGACCGTAAGTCTTCTAAGAGGGCTTTGTTTAGATTGGTTTTCATGCTGTGACATGATGATTCCGTAAAATTCAAAGGCACTGTTACATAAAAGTATGGCGTAAATCCATGAAGATGACAGCATACTGAGTTACCATCCATGGTTATGCCATACATTCGCATAATGGGGACTGGGCCCAATTGAGACCCAGGCATGCCTACGATTGGCTGCCCTATGTAGTGGTCTATGTCCAACTGCTGAAAAACTAATTTATCATTTTTGGGATCCATAGCCGGTGGAGGCGGTCGCGACCACTTGACATTTGTTGATTGATTTTCTGGCCCTTCACCAATGACTTCTGGTGAGTCAAAGTCATGGCTATCCATGCCTGCCAGTTGGTCCTCGAAGGTACAAGAAGGCTCATTATCCTCGTCATCGTCGTTAGATTTAAACCTCTTTAAAGGTGGTTTACTAAATTGTTTTCTTTTGTCCATTGTGTCGAATTGAATTGATATCTACGTCGCGAATTCCTTAAACAAAAAGTTTACGGTTAACAATTGAATTAAATACCTGCCTTCTTGTCATAGTTGTATCTATAATGTGTATTGCTTGAAATTACCTGGCGTAGAAATAAATTCAACAGTTTCTCGTTACGCTAGGCGATATTGATATTCTCCTCCTCTGTCCGGTTAGTATTTAGTAAGTGTAATAAAGCGGGAAAATTAACGGAATTGTCAATGTCACTTCTGAGATGCACACAGATGTACGGAATTTCGGTACCATGAACCTAGAATACTATGGACGGGCTGTACATGTTATCACAGTGAGGGACGGAAAAGCTCTTATGCAGCTAAATTAGGAACTCGTCTTAAAACGGCTGATGACTTGCCATAAACAACCTACTAAATTTGGACGGATAATGGTCTGTGTGCCACAACTTCATACTAAATCAGTTGTGGCAAACAAACAAAAGTGGAACTATGACAACCAGGACAATGAATGATATTTCCCTTTCTGTCACACTAATCGAGATTTGTATGCTACAAGCTCGCTCGCACGTGGTATTATTATTACCATAGCCTGTCCAGAGTATTGTAGGTAACGAACGCCCACTAACGATTTTCCGTGTTGGCTGACGCACGCTCGTTGGTTCTCGTTCAGGTGCGTACACACCAGGCCAACGAACGACAGCAAATGGGTTTCGCTGGCCTTCGTTGGCTGTGTCTGGACGGATTATCAAACGCCAACGATTGTTTGTTGGCCTGTGCCGGTGATCCGCAGTGAGGCGGCAACATCAAAGGATTTGAAGCAATCGGCCCAACGTGGTCTGGATTGGATGCCGAAGGCCAACAAACGAATGGCCCAATTTTATTCAACAACCATTCAAAATCTTCAGAAGACATTCTGATAAGTTGTCAATTAAACGTTAATCTTTTTTTGCAATTATTTTACTTCCACTGTAAAAGTTTCTGCTTTTAAAATATGTCATTGTCCACCATTTCCGCCTTAATTTCTGTTTTTTTTTCTTTTGTTAACTCGTTAGGATATAGAAAACTAGCAATTATAATCACTGTGTCGTCGTCCATGATCAATATGCGATTATCAAACCTGTTCGACTACTAACGTTGGCTACCGTACGACATGGTACGTAGCACGTTCGTTCTGGACGCATCTTCAAGAACCATGAACGTGTGGGAGCGTGCGGTAGCCAACGCCGAATATCTTTCGTTGGCGTTCGTTGGTCTGGTGTGTACGCAGGCTTTGCCTGCGTCAATGATACTGCCACGCAGCGGATTGCCGGCACACGCTAACGAACGATCATAGAACGGTCGTTGGCGTTTGTTGAATCGTCCACATAGGGCCAACGAAGGCCGGCGAAACCCATTCGTTGGCGTTCGTTGGCTTGGTGTGTACACACCATTATGTACAATATGTTTATGTAGTACTTATCATAAAACTATAGGATTAACGATTAACAACATGACACGACTTTGTATTGTTCAAATGTATTGACAAGAGTAATAGACAATCATAAACTAAGTTCGTTGCGACAGGCAGGCAAACTAAACAGAGGGGCTACCGGTAAGTGAAAACGAACTTCGTTCGTGTATCTCTCTCTCTGTCGCACTTGCTAGTTCGAGCGATAGGAAGGGAGATAATCGAACGAAGTTCGTCTTCACTTCCCGGTAGCCCCTCAGGTTAACATACGAAAGTA
This sequence comes from Epinotia demarniana, assembly GCA_945867215.1. Classification (NCBI taxonomy): domain Eukaryota; kingdom Metazoa; phylum Arthropoda; class Insecta; order Lepidoptera; family Tortricidae; genus Epinotia; species Epinotia demarniana. Next base: position 18,858,170 of record OX244266.1, on the reverse strand, counting down.
TGTATGTAAAAATAATATGTTAACACTCCTCCTCCTCATAGCTACGGTAGCCCAGTGGTTCAGGCATGCGGCTGTCAAACGGCGGTCGTGGTTTCGAATCCAGGCTCGTACCAATGAGTTTTTCGGAACTTATGTACGGAATATGATTTCATATTTACCGTTAGCTTTTCGGTGAAGGAAAAACATCGTGAGGAAACCTGCATACATCTGCGAAGAAATTCAAAGGTGTATGTGAAGTCCCCAATCCGCACTGGGCCAGCGTGGGGACTACTACCCATTCCCTCTCATACATGAGAGGAGGCCTGTGCCCAGCAGTGGGACGTTATATAGGCTGATGATGATGATGACTCGTCCTCGATTATAAATGAGGTAAAACTTTAAACATTTATAATTGCATCTTAAAATAACAATTCAACAAACAAATATTGAAAGTAACAACAACACACATAATTAACATGGACACTAGAACACTAAAAATATTAAGTCCTTAATAAACGTTTGACAGGTATATCGTTATGGCTAAATTTATTGTACGAATCTATATGATAAACTCTTTTTGTTTTATTTTAACTAAGTCTTTGACGAAGTGATATTTTATATCGATGTGCTTCGCATGTGTCCTGTTCTCGAAGCAGTATGCTTCAATTGGATTTAGGCGACTAATGTCGGTAAGGAAAAATGACGAGGTATAAAAATGTCGAAATGATTTTTATTGCCAAGAAATAAAAAAGTCGAAAATGAAAATTGACGGAGTATAAAAATGTCGAGATGTAAAAAAGACTAATATAGAAATGACGATGTATAAAATGTCGGTGTAGGTACGACGACGAGCGAATCGAGGAGGAATGATAGGTGTACTGCTGCGACCCTGCAGCGCGCGAGCCGAGCGAGCGAAGCGAGCGTGCCGCGGCAGCGGCCGGCGAAGCCCCAGACCATAAAGTAAATATAAGTCCCAGACCCAACTTTATTTTAAAAAAAATACGTAGTCGGTTCTGGCGCTTCACCGGCCGCTACCGCGGCACGCTTCGCTCGTCGTCGTACCTACACCGACCTGCTTTATAGTATAGGTTGGTTGGTTGAACTTGGTTGGTTGTACATTTTGCGTCTTGTTTATTCTCGTCATTTTTATACTTTGACAAAATAATACTTCGTAATTTTTTCTAATCGACGTATTTATTCTTCAACTGTTTTACATATCGTCATTATTATTTATTTATATAATAATGTTAATATAAATTGTCGTAAATGAGGACACGCTGGACAATACCATTATACCACCATTTTTGTTTCAGGCACTTATTAGGTCCACAGCTTTAAGTTTTTACTAGGAACCAACTCCTCCTTCTGTCATATTTAGTTTTAAGGCGGCCATTTTGAATAATTGTTAATTTATTAATGATTTTAGGTATCTCAGAAATAAGGAACACTTTAATCCATTTTACATATTTATTCAATTTTTCGTGAACAAGGCACCTCAGCAACCAAACTTATAGTTCACCAACCAAACTTATATTTCGCCAACCAAACTTATATTTCGCCACCCAAACTTATAACGCCAACCAAACTTATAATCGCCAACCAAACTTATAACGCCAACCAAACTTATAATCGCCAACCAAGCTTATAATGGCTATCACAAGCCGCTAAACTTATATAGGCTATCAGAAGCCTCCAAATTTAACACGGATATCCAAACTTATAGCGAAACAGCACTATTACTTCTAACTTCTTGCACGTCCGCTCAGTTCGAACGCTCCGTCCAGACCAGACAAAGAGTATAATAAGTATGTTTAATAGATAGAGCCTATAGGGCGACGTCACCACGCATATATGTTCTAGCACTGATAACCCCCCGCTGCCCCGCGCCATATTGTCAGTTGCGACACTTGCGACCAGGTACGCGATCTATACGTGCGTCAAATAACCATCAAATTAAAATTGTTTTTGCGCTGAAAAAATGAGTTATTGCTGTGTGAAGTGGTGTGGGAAAAACTCCCGAACGTCTAATTTTACAACCGATGGAATAACATTTCACAGGTAAGTTAAATTTATCACATAAATGTAAATTTCATTCTGTCACGCGGAGTTCATTTTACACTGGTCTATAAGAAGTAGTGAAGTATGCACGTCCCTTTTCATCAAATGGAAATGGCAATATACTGTTCCTTTCTCACGAAAGCACGTGACACTCTAGTGATGGGCTAGTGAATGTTTTCGAATTTTACCGATTTAGATTCATTTAAGGAAACACGATTGTTTAATATGAAATTTCACTAAATACTTATTAGCCATTGTCAAAATTATTTTGTTAGAAATCATAGATAATGTATACGATGTACCAAAGAGGTTTAAACTGCACCAAGAAGGCAGCGTGGCGGCCTGCAACCATCTTACAAGCTATGAGGTAGAGGGAGACGTAGTAAATTACTATCTCGCGCTATTTTATAGCTTCCAAAATAGAGCGAACTTCCTAATAAACGGAATATATAATTAATATTTGTTTTTTTAAGCAGTAACGCTGCTAAAGAAAATTTTTCAATTTTTCCTTTCATTTAAAAATTTGGAATATATAATTGTAGTACATACAGCACGTCTATCATGCGGCTGCGTGCGACATACTCCCGATTTTTCTCGCACCTCTTGTTCTAAGTGTTCTAATAAGAAAGAGACGGATAGTGCGAGAAAATTCGAGAAAGCTCACCGTCGCATGATAGCCGTGCTGCTGGAATTTTTTTTGTTGGTTTAAGTAGTTTTATTTTATTTATTGGGTAATTTAGAGTACCTATTGTAGAATAATGCGAGTATGTAGTGTCGAAGTTTAGCTATTGCTAAAAAAGTAGAATAAATTAGAATTTAATAATGAATACATTGGTCGAGAGCATTTAGGTTAGGACTAGTGTTACGAGATGGACCTCATGCTGGACTTCGACGACGTGTGAGGGATCTTGGAGGTGGTTCGAGAGCAATTAGGTTAGGACTAGTGTTACGAGGTGGACCTTATGCTGGACTTCGACGACGCGTGAGGGATCTTGGAGGTGGTCAGTGATGGAGCCATGGCATTTTGGTTTTTTCGAATCGTCTTCGAGAGCAATTAGGTTAGGACTAGTGTTACGAGATGGACCTCATGCTGGACTTCGACGCCGTGTGAGGGATCTTGAAGGTGGTTAGTGATGGAGCCATGGCATTTGGGTTTTTTCGAATCGTCTTCGAGAGCAATTAGGTTAGGACTAGTGTTACGAGATGAACTTCATGCTGGACTTCGACGACGTGTGAGGGATCTTGGAGGTGGTTAGTAATGGAGCCATGGCATTTGGGTTTTTTCTAATAGTGATGAGGATTCACATCATCACATAAAATCAACCAAATAATTTTATCACATTGAATAAATATATGTTCTTTTTCATGACATCGTTTTTATTTGTCTTCCTTACCAAGCTATACCAATCTCAAAATATCATACATCAGCCTAGCTAGCACATTCGCACTGGTCCTTTCCTAGTAAGTATATAAATACGAACGGAACGAAGGCTTCTTGTCCTACATAAACACGATAATGCAGTAAATGTTGTAAAATACCTAGAAATAATTATTTTATATGACTAAACTCGATATGATTAACATACTTTTTTATGTTATTGGTGATCTAAATAATCGATGAACGAAACATGATTATAATATAAAAGTGACAGCCGTTCAAAAATTTTAACCTTGGCAACAGGTACCTACGCCGTGTAAAATATTCTACTTACAATTATTTGCGGCACCGCTAAAAACCGTTAACGACCAACGCACCCCATCACTACGCTTCGGGCGCCATGACGTGACAAAGCGCGCTGTTTTCGAAACAGCCAATCGCAGCGCCGTTACCGACCTCCCCGCTACCCGCACTTGCCGCCAATTGTGGTGACCTTTGCATAGAACTAAATCGCTTATAGGCTCTATCTATAGGAGGTTATCTGTGGTTTATGTAAAGAGTGGCAACTCCGAGAATTACTGGGTCTCATAGCCACCAAGCGGATGTTGCAGGAACTACACTGACAGTTGACACACACACATATACAGGCACGCACACATACCTATATTAGCACGCACACATCGCAAGCATACAGTCGCACGCACACATACGCAACCACACGAAGCCAATTTTTCCTATCGTTGTCGATTTCAATTTTTCGACAGACATGAACAAAATTTGGAAGGTTTGAAGACCTGATTCTGTGCGATATAAATACAATATTAAGATATGTCCCTGGCTAAAAATTCCCTTGAGCGAAAATCCAATAGGATTTTTCTCTCAATGGTATAAAATTGTAGGTCACTGTCACTATAGTAAATTGTGCAGACATTTCACATAATCACAAGCTCTTCACACCTACCAAACGTTATCCAATTCTGTCAAAAATTAAAATCAACAACGGTAGAAAAAATTGGCTTCGTGTAGTTGCGTATGTCTTAACCAAGAACTAATAAATGATATTATGATAGTACTTAACTAACAGCTGGAAGATAAGTAAAACACACAACATTGGTAAGGATTTATGTATTAAGGAAAAAATGATGTGGTTGACTTTTGGCTTAGCGCCACTACTCTTAGCAGAAAAAATCTAGTTTCACTATCATTATCATCAATAAAATCAAAAATTATTCATTAATCAATTGAATTATTCAGTAACAGCTGCACATAAAAACAATATATGCGGAGGCAAATAAGAATCATTGAGTAGAGTTTGGAAAACTTTTGCCGCAGTCTACATAAATATCATAAAAATCTCGTTCACTGGATGGAGAGCATCAGGAGTTTCAGGAGGCACTCGTCGATACAGCACAGACTTAGACGTAGTTGGTTGCTCAATAATGTCAGAGTTCAGTGGACGGAGAGCTGAAAACAAACAAATGACCAAATACTGCCTACTGTTAAAATAAAACCTTATAAATAAGGGGTTCAGGGGTTCGTCTAGGTAGCTCTATCCACTTAAGTACACCTAAGCTGTTACCCTGGAATACTTATGTTGTGAAGGTTAGACTGCCAGAAAAATGACATTCAAGCAGTATTCTATGTTATACCTAAAATCACTCAGCAATCAATATAACAGTTAATATTAAATGTAGTATGTATATCCTATTTTGTCAGTGCATTTGATTAAGAAATGTTCTCTATACAAATAGATTAACAGAACAGAAATTTTGGTCAAATGAGGAGAAATGGAGGGTGTAATTTTCTATGGAGCTTACTTACTTACTTACTCCTCTGGCACAGCGACCCAAAGTGGGTCTTGGCCTCCAACACAATTGCTCACCACTGATCCCGGTCCTGTGCAGCTTCCCGCCAGTCGCCAGCCTGGAGCTCGCGCAGATCCGCATTCACCACATCCGCCAACCGATATCTAGGCCGACCGACCGGGCGGCGTCCTTCCGATTCCGACCCCCGGTTTTATAACATCATCGTCTTCAGAGCCGTCTGTATCATCACCTGGTACAAAGAAAGTAAAATCTTAGATAACTAGTGTGTTAAATACTCATGTTCACATTTGACAGCATATAAATAGTTTACTGCAGTACCTACCTATGTTGATAAGTACTTCAGTACGAGGAATTTCCAATCTTTCTCTAGCTTTTGTGCTAACGGTACTTTCGAAGTGTATTCTAATTGCGATTTGAAAATAACCGACATAAATCTTTTCATTTGTCTTAAATTGCAAACAAATCACTTACTTACCTGTAGAAAAATACACATTCCTGGTGTAATCACAAGCAATAACAAGTATGCGATTGTTGTAACATGTAGTTTATCACGTGTAACACCATTATTTCTATAATAATACGTCCGTTTTATCGTAAAACACTCATTTTTTTGCAGAAAAGAAAACCGAAACCGTTCTAACCTGAAACTTACAACTGACATTTTAAATACTCTGTACTTATTGTCTTTGGTGGATAGGGATGCGATGTTCTTTCATATCGATAAAAACTCGAAGTCAGAGGCTTTGTTATCCTTCTGATCAATTGACAAACTGCTTCAATGAAATACAGGACATAACCACGTCATATTTAAAAACTAGCGTAAAAAGGTTTAATACCAAGCAAAACATAATTATGCTTGTCAATTCTTATGTAGCTTTTCCTTTTAAATGCGATGTCCACAGAGAGAAATTAACATCATATTTTTGTACCTTATCAATAATATTAACATATTGATATACAGCTGGTGCCGGACTATCAATCGGATTATGTTGGGAAAAATCACATACAGTGACGGCTCAGATGACCCTATAAAACAAAGTGTACAAATATATTATAATAAGCACAAACATTGGAGAAAGGTAAATTAAGTTTAAAGGAGCAGAACAAAAGAGGCTGTTAGTCTTTCCATACCGATGGAATCCCGGAAATCGGCTGATATGATGATGGTGATGATTGATCATGATGATGAATCCAATGCGGATTTGTATACATCGCGTGTACTTGATTCCGCCCGCAGCCGCTTTGTGTAAGGTGTATGTCGCTGCCACATACAGACGGAGGAATGGCGATGAAATTCAGTCAGGCCCAGGTTCAGTGGCGTAAGAAGTGACTGCGGGTGGAATCCGCCAGCAGAATCCAGCGGTGGAGTTCAGCCTGTATGTGGCGGGTCTAATTACTTTTTGAGGAAATAAGTACCTACTTGGTCTAGTTTAAATTTTTTTGTTTGGGTTTTTTTATGTTCGCCCCGATTTCCTTATTAATTAATTGATTAGTAGAATGATTAGTTTGATTTATTCGTATATACAACTTTTTTGCTATAGTCTCGCAAAACTGGGCCTTCAAGCCTACCTAACGATTGCATAAAAAATAAATTTACACCATTCGCCATCACAAAAAAATCGAGGAGGCACCACCACACCACGCAAGTTATAAGTCTATGGTTTTTGGACTTCGTTTGAAGTCGGCGGCAGGTACCTGGCAACACTGGCAACAGTGACGAACTTGAGTTCGTCCGTGGCGGCGAATGAGTAGTGGGAGACACTACTTACATTTTTTTTGCTGTAAAAATAAGAATATTACCTGTTTTATGTTTACATTAAGAGCCCGCAGTAAGCTCGGCCGAATTTCACCTTCCCATACAAACGAAGTTTCGATCTCATTTTAAAAATCTTTGTTGGATTGTGACGAAAGTTTGCATATACAATGACATGAGGTATATCTATGTCTGTAATTAGTTTATATGGTTCCAGTTTATAAAAGAAACGAAATACAGAACAAACTAGTTTTGTATGAAAAACTTAAATTCACTGTATTTTTTTTACTATGGTATCTGACTAATTACAGGCCTGGATGTACCTCATGTCATTGTACATGCAAAGTTTCGTTACAATCCAACACGTAGTTTTAAATTGAGAGCGTAACTACTTTTGTATGTCGAATCGAGATTACTGCGGACTCTTAAATAGCAACAGCAGAAAATGCACTTTAGTAATTTTGCCGACATCGACATTATTCGACGTACACCACATTACTGTTTTAGTCTATGGTTATCCATTCCGCCATATTTGTAATAAAAAAATGCTTTTAATTTCTACAGATTTCATACCTACTTACAGATAAAATTGGTTACTGAAATAATTTGTGTATTTTTTATATATTTGGTTTTTAAAATTAAGTGGACATTAAATTCTATCTCCAAACATAAAAATATATTTTATTTCATTTCAAAATCTTAAATTTACTGTCGTGGGTCGATGGTACTGACATCTGTTTCCATTTTCTGTCAACAACATTAAATACAGCAGTCCGACTGCGGCCAGATGTCAGCACTTTCCATACAATAAATCGGCGAGTTGCCTCTTTTCTAAGTTTCCAGCCCCTGAGACCAGAATGTCCCGTCTTGCCAGTCATTACCTTGAGAACCCTACTCTGACGTCAGAACGGACGGTGCAAATACCGTTTATTTTCGCATTTTTAATGGACAATCCACATTAAGTGATTTGTCAGCCCCAATTTATCAGAATCTGACTAATTGCTATAGTCTGGATGCATGTTCCAACCGTCAAACGAGTTGTCCAGACTAATTGCATGAAAATCACAATTTGGACCATGGAATTTGCATGATCTGCCAAGTTTTTTTTTCTCACAAATTTCATTCAAATAAATTGAAACGAAAATTAAAAAATATGTACTAAAGAATAATGTATTAATATTTTACACTGTAATTTTGTATTTTTTTTAAACGGTGTTTTGCAACTACAATTTAATTCAGTGTGGCCAGTTAACAGTAAGAAAGCGAAAATTGCCGCATTCAAACGGTCCTGCGAAGCAGACTGCAAGATTGTTACTAACCGATGAGATAGGGCGAGACAGCACGTCGATCATGAGGCGGCAATTGTTATGAATAAATATTTATTTGTATTTGTATTTGCGGCCATACTCTCGATTTTTGTGTGCTGCACGGCTATTACGCGACGGCGCGCGAGGTCCCTCAATTTTTCTCGCACGATCCGTCTCTCTCGTATTAGAACACTTAGAACAAGAGGTATAGTGCGAGAAAATCGAGAGTATGTCGCGGCCGTCCCATTTTAGACGTGCTGTCTTGCCCTATCTCATCGGTTAGTAACAATCTTGCAGTCCGTTTCGCAGGACCGTTTGAATGCGGCAATTTTCGCTTTCCTAATGTTAACTGGCCACACTGAATGAAATTGTAGTTGCAGTTGTTATGTCTGTACGCTACACCCAATTCTGACTTCGACATGTTGTACTGACAAATTGGGGTAAAATCACTTAATGTGGATGGCCTATAAGTAAATTTATAGAAATCTTGTGGTTTTATTGAACGAAACCTTACCTACAATACCTTGAGTTCCAAGTCACTTAGAATCACAAACTTGGTGTCTAAATATACATATTTGGGGTCAGGGAATTCAACTAGATAAGTATTTTAGCGACATCTCAGTTACTAAATTACTTGAAAATACAAAATTGGTGTTTTATATTTTTAGGACGTCCTGTATATAAATACAGGACGTCCCAAAAATATGGGACATGAAGGGGAAGTACCTTAAATATCGTAGATAGGGTATTTTGCTGAAAGAAGACTTTATGTTATTTTTGAAAGTTAGTAATTCTGCATTCAAAATTTTTCGAAAACTTGCTTCGTCTGGGAATCGAACCGACTTAAATGTGAAAAAAAAATCACCCCTACTTTTACAATGCCAATGGAAAGAATAGCTAAAAAATAATAATTCTTTTTTAGCAACACAGTATTTTAAAAGAAAGGAACCCCTCAGAGGGGCTATCGCGAAGTGAAAATGAACTTCGTTTTCGTTTCGCGGTAGGTGCTCAAGAGGGAGATAGCGAACGAAGTTCGTTTTCACTTCGCGGTAGTCCCTCAGGCTTAGTGGCGTCTCTAGTGTCTGAATATTAAAACCCATAATAATTCTTCTTTAGCAACACAGTATTTTAAAAGAAAGGAACCCCTCAGAGGGGCTACCGCGAAGTGAAAACGAACTTCGTTTTCGTTTCGCGGTAAGTGCTCAAGAGGGAGATAGCGAACGAAGTTCGTTTTCACTTCGCGGTAGTCCCTCAGGCTTAGAGGCGTCTCTAGTGTCTGAATATTAAAACCCAATCATAATTAGTTTTAACCAAGGACTATCTATATATGGACCGACCATCTTCGTACTACGCGCCGTAATCCGTTACTTAGTATCATGCTACGTCGCTAGATGTCGCTGAGAGTGTCATTTAATTCAAAAGTCGTAATTTTTCATTTTCTACGTGCGCACAAGCGTGAAGTAACAACCTTCGAGCGTTCAGCGACAGTCTAAGTGATACAGTACATAGTCAATAGGTGGCGTTACGTGCGATGTTTCATTCATGTTTCATTACTACGTTCCATTCCATCTGACTTCGCTATTTTTTAATTGTTTTATTTGTACATAATTACTAACAAATGAAATATATTTCAAAGTTCGTTTGCCATTACCTTTTAGTTTCAAAAGTTTGATCAAAAGGATATTTATAGAAATGAGTGCAAGGCGATAGTGATAGTAGGGTACTTATATCGCAGCTGTATGTTTTTCGATTGTGATGTATATTTACTATGGTGGGTAAGTGTGAAGACCCGTACTTGAATGAATTTACTAGTTTTATTCGTTGATGTAGATTGCTTATGGTTTCGAATGCGCTCAAGTTTCGAGACAATGATTCTCCATCGTAACGTAGAAAAACATATTGGTTTTATGGTGTCTTGATAAATGTAAATATGTGTGTCATTGTAGTGTGTGTAGAATTGTGTAATACATTTGTAGGTGGGTTTGTGACCAGGAGTACATGCGATATGAGATAGTGTAATTATTACATATTGAGTCAGTACATGCTGCAGTACATATTTTTTCGTATAAGAAGACGCGTTTCGGATACCAGGAAGACATAAGTTATACGAGATCAAAACTATTATGTATAAAGTTAGGCGAGACCGTGGCTTATAATACAGATTTAAAGTGATTCTGCTACCCCCTATTTCACCAAGTTGACAGGCGCGACAATTGTCAAGAAAACATGACAATTGTAGATCGTGAAACAGGCATTGTCGAAATAAGCTGACAATTGTAAATATGTCAGGACAATTGTTGTTTCATAAATTTTTCACCGTATGTCGGTAGTTGACAGGCGTCCAACATTGCAAGATACGTATTGCGGGAAGGACGCGGGCGACAGTATCCTACCATTTATAAATTCACACACACGTGACGTATTAAGTAATCTTCCTTTTCTCCAACTTGTTCGGAAATGTTCCCATTAGTGTATTAAAAACATATCGCGAAGTCCATCGTTGTATGCGTGGATGCGATAATAATAAAAAAAAGTGGAATTACTTACCGGACATGCCCGGGAATAGTATATACTTATATTAATATAGAGGCCGGGAAACGAAGGGTTGCAGGCCAAGTAGATAAAGACCGGGGATACGCAGCCGGCAACACCGTTTCTCGCCGAGATTTGTGTAGTGCTTTACTCAAACTTGAACTGAAATAATTTGAAGTTAGTTACTTATGTCAACATTTCATTGCAAGTTTAAGAAAATGTACATTTATGTTCATTACTATAGGTATTTTATAAAGTATACAGTTTGTCACAACTACTTTCTCTAGTTAAACTGGTTACTAATGTATTGCTATCTCTTTCCAACTATTACAAGTTCGTGTGATAAATTGCACTTCTCTCACTTCTTTTTTTTTCATTGTTACAGACAAAACGCTTACTTTTGTAAGTCGAAGTGACGTTTATAAAAATGCCTTAAATATATTTTTCCCGTTACATCTTTAATAATTTTAATTACACAACAATATAATTGTGATCTATTTTAATGCTATTATTATTCGTATATCAATTTAAACTGGCAGCATGAGACATGTCGTGGTCCTACTTTAAAAAAATATTGGGTGGGAACTTAATACCTAGGTTATTGACATACTCGCTGTTATTGAAAATATTATTTGATTTCCTCGATTTTTGGAAAAAAGCACTATATCTGCCTCGGTATGTACTAATAGTAAATAATGTTCTATTGATTTAAAAATAAATAATCCAATGCTCAATCCAATGTCAGTTTTATTTTATTTTATAACGAACAAAAAGGAATTAATCGGTTTATTGTTCTTTTAATACGGACAAGTTTCAAAAGCCCATTTTATCGTCGGTATTAGTTAATGGATTCTTTATTAAAATATAGAATTAGACTAGTACTTACACTACCTACTCACTTAGGCATTGTATGAAGACACGACTAAAGGAAACAACTTTTTTTTTCATTTTGGCTGTAAATGTATCATTGGCTGAATGGGATTTTCCTTTGCCTTTAACTTATTTAAAACTACCCAATTATTTACCGCCTTTTTCATAAAAATAAATAGTTTTCAAGTCATTCCACCAATAACCACATCACACAAGCGGGCGTTTCGATTTTAAAATATAACAATGGATAAGACCAAGAAAATGACGATACTAAATTTAATTTCGGAAAAAAAAGCAATACATTTTGGTAAATTTGACAACTTAACATTTGATATGAAGATCAAAAAGTGGAAGGAAATTTCTCAAAAATTACAAGAGCTAGGCATTTATGACAAAGATTGGAAGTACTTAAGAGATACCACGTGGCAAAATTGGCGAAAGAGGACAATAGTAAGTACTGAGTATACATTTTTAATACCTCGTAGTTATTGTCGAGGCAATTTGTAATTAGTACTTATGAAATTTATACCATCTTATTTTACGTATAGTATTGTAACTTTATCGCATTTCACCGCCATCGATGTATGTTTGGAACGCTATTATATTTGACGTAGGTATTAATTTATGTTTGCAATAAAACTCTGTAGGTATCGGCAACAGCGTTGAGGCCACTCACACAACATTAAAACATAGTTAGTAAGTACCTAATGACCGCGAGATATTGAAATGAGTGTTACTTTATTTTTTCTTCGGGATATCATACTCAATGGAATATTATCTTTGTTACTAATATAATAAACAAATGTGACTAAATTATAAGCGACCAAAAAAACTAAACGATTCAGACAAAAAGCGATACTTTTAATTATACGGTCGAGATGAAATGCGATTAAATGGAACGCTATAAGGATTTTTTGCCTTTGAGGTAGAAGGTATAATTATTACTCCTACAAATGGCTTGGTTCTATCACACTAGGAAAGGACAAAAGCCAGTTTTCATCCCTTATTTTTGAAAAATATTATTTAAATGGTTTCTTTGGGAGTGCAATAAAGGGATTCTGAATATTTTATAAAAAATATATATTATAATGCTTTCAAAGTTATTAATTTATTTTATAAATTTGTTTTAGGAAAAAAGGGATAACCGACACCAAACGGGATCTGCGGGAGGAAAAAAATGGAAATTTGATGATGCTGATGATATGATTCTCAATATAATAGGGAAAAACACTCCGGTTTTAGAAGGATTGGACGTTCCTGAATCCTCTGGAACACAGGAAGCCATTCAAATACTAAATGATGAACCTACACTGCAAGATTCGCGTTGTGATAATACACCCCAAATATCGCAAAATATAGATAACAGAAACGTAACAAGTACACACTGCAAACCTATTTATCGTTTAAAAAAGGAAAAGCTCGAGGCTGATATATTGCTTACTAAGGAGAAAATAGAAATAGCGAAACGGGAAAAGTATAAACTAGATTTAGAGTTATTTAAATTAGAGAAAGAGCTAAACATTAGAGAAGTTTCCAATTTCACTGAACCTTATTATGATCAAAATATTATTGAGATTAATTTAGTTAATTTATCGGAAAATTTGGATGTTCAAAAAAGTGTTCCACCCTCACGAGTAAATACTATTTAATTTGTAACTAATTAATGGCTAATATTTCTTTTCACATAAAGAATAATCGCATAAAAATGTAATGATTACTTTCTTTCATTATGTGATAATTGTATATATATCTACACTCAAGAGTATTGTAAAACAGTTTTTCATTACTTCCGAGTGGTAGTCGAGGAAACTGAATGTATAGCACTTTTGTCAATGAAATAGAGTTTAAAAGTGACAAATATTTAGATTCCTCGACCGTACATAATAAACCTCAATTTTCTCATTTTATTGTTTGGAATGTTACAGCTAAATTAGAAAGTTCAAATTGCAATATAATTCGTTCATAGTAAATATGAGACAGTTTAAATAATTTCAAATATGACATTTTTATTGCATTTTAAGTTTAATTTCCAATCTTATCAAATTAAATAAAATAAAACAGTTAAAATAAACAATACTTCAATTAAAGTTTTGTATCAATCCCCGTAATACTTCGATTGCTTCAGGGTCAATTGCTTCGTTGTTGTCCTCTTCAATGTTGTCCCGATTATTATCGTCATTATCTACCACATCGTCATTTGAATAATCGTAAGGTATGTAATGTTCGGATCCAAGGCGTTTTTCTAGATTGTGAAGGGTAACACACGCTAAGAACATTTTGCACGCTGACAATGGTTGCAAACGTAGATGATTTAGAGAGGGAAACTTCTCCTTTAATATACCCAAAGCATTTTCAACCATCCTTCTTACATGTTTAAATGCTCTCAAAAATCGCATTACTGCGTCCGTTCTTGGTATTTGTATGGGGATGTTCGGTGTTATCAGCCACTTCGTCATACCATATCCGCTGTCTCCTAAAATAAGGGCATTTGGAAATGGCCTCCAACCATTTTCCCACTGCTGTGCCAAAGAAGAACAACGCAAAACTCTTGCGTCATGAACAGAGCCCGGCCATCGTGCACTGGCATAAAAGAACTCCAAATTAGGCCCACAAACAACCATGGTATTAATCGAATGGTCACCTTTACGGTCCACAACCATGTATTCATTCTGCCGAGGTGAATCGATGGGTATTAACGATCCATCAACAATACCACCAATTCTTGGAATGTTACCAATTTCCATAAATAATTGTGAAATAGAGCCTGTGTTTGCTGGCCAACGTACTTCGTTACCAAATATTTGATTGACTATTGCAGTGGTAACACGCCTTACACAACGATGGATCGTTGCCTTCGAAACGCCGTGGTTGTCACCGCTAACATGGTATTGAGATCCCAAACCCATCCAATGCAGCGTACACAGTATTTGCTGACATGGCGTCAAAGCTTTATTTTTTGTAGTTGGGTGGTCAATAACTGCACCGATTTCATTTATTAAATATTCGACACTGGTTTTACTAATTCGAAATTTTTCTTTAAATGCAAAGTCAGTGACGTCAAAGGAGAAATTTATTCGTTCTTTATATATTCTCCTATATGCGAACTCATCTAAATCGCTCTCACTGTCACTACTACTGCTTTCGCGGAGAGCCATTTTGTAACTAACAACACTACAATTGTAACGATAAGCTGACACAGCCTCGATCTCATGTCAACAATTACTGACAAATCTACAAATATGTCGAGTTGGAAAAATGTAACTTGTTTCACAACATAATTGTCATTCGCTTATGATTAGGACAATTGTAACAAAATGCTTGTCATGTTTATATGCATTTCTATACGAAATAATTTACAAAATTGTCAGTTGTCACCTGTCACTTGACAATTGTCAGCGACATATGTCGAATTGTAAGCCGACATATGTCGCTGACAATTGTCAAGTTGGTGAAATAGGGGCGGAGTACATAGGTTGTATACAGTTTCTATAATAACAAGTAACGAAAACGATATTTGTAAGTGGCTTCGTTACCAGGAGAACATGCGATATGAGATGGTATATTTTTTTACATTTAGAGCCGGTACGTAATTTAGCTTACGAAGGGCTGTATCTCGGGTACCAGAAAAACATAAATAATAGAAGGGCAATCCTGTAACATCAAAAATTGTAGCTTATAATATAAATTTAAAAAGACTGTGCTACCAGGAGTGCATAAATTACACACAGTCATGACAATCACAGATAGCACACATAGTGAGTACTTCCAAGATGTGACACGCGTACGCTTTGTAGTGTAGCTTACATTGTTGTTTATGGGCACAAAAATACATAGAATAAGTGTTATGTAGTACAATGTATACAGTCATGTTTGTAAGAATAGGTTTTGTACTTGCGCCTCACTTTTTATCTGTATTACAGGGGATGTTGCACTTTTCCGTACAAATACACGTCCAAAACTGGTCCAGCAATAAAGGTAATCTTTAGATTTAGCGAGGTCGCGTGCGAGAAAGCGTAGCCTAGCAGCTTTTGGGGTAAGTTGTTCTGTCACATATATAGGCTATTTTCCTGTTAGGTGTGTCCTAGGTGTTTGGCACAGAGTTTATCGCCAGGCTTATTCACGTTGTGCTGTTTGCACTTCTGCAGGAGGTCCGACTTGGTGATGGATGTGCCTAGCTCTACGATGATGGGAGCGTTTTGCCTGTCCTCTTGCTTGGCTCGCACTCTATATACATCGGATATAGCGGAAGGTGAGATCACGTGACCAATCGAATTGGAGAGTGTCATGACCATGTCCACCAAATCACCGCGGGTCTCTTTTCCAATTTTAGGTACATTTTTTATTTCGATGGTATTCTTCCTATTTTCTCTTTGCAGATCTTCTACTTTCTCCTCCAGCAGGTTGATGTATTCCCTATCTTCTCTTTTCACAATCTCCAACTTTTCTACTTTCTTCTTTAGTTCGTCTGTTTGATCCGTCAGAAATGCAATAGATTTTTCGATGTTTTTGTTTGTCTCTTTAATTTCTAGGGTTATAGTTTTTAGCTCTTTTTGTTGGGACAGCATGAGTTCTTGAATCATCTGCCTCATCTCCTCTTTAAAGTTTTGGAGTTCTGTCCCTGGGCTGTCGCGGCCTCTTTTTTTGGTTACGTTGAGTGACAAAATTGAGTGGAGTTTGGGACGTGTCGTTGTAACGTTCTATTTACTCCAAGAGCGTATTGTCGGCGCCACTTACACCCTCCATGTCCGTGCGCGCATGTGTGTTTTCACCCATCATAATCTTGTACGAAGTACCAGGGAGTTATGAGTTATAGGAGCTTTATTATCGCGCAGGTAAGTTGCACGAGTGAGACGCGCCGGTTGGACAATACCTCCCGGGCGGGCGTGCCGCAGGGTGCAGTACTATCTCCCTTCTTGTTTGCCCTGTATATCAACGACCTGCCAAGGATAAACCGTGTCCACTATGCGCTTTTTGCGGACGACACGGCTATATACACGTCCTCGACCCATCCAGATAGGTTGCGAGCTCTTCTCCAGCGCGCAATCGACTCTCTCGGGAGTTGGTGCCGCGCCTGGAGAGTGGAGTTAAATCCGGAGAAGAGTGCCGCGGTGGTCTTCTCTCAGAGGTTAGGATACGATGCTCTGACCGCGCGGCATGGGGTGCTGTCCCTGTCCGGGAGGGTCATACCGTGGGTTACCCACGTACGGTACCTCGGGGTTCTCCTGGACAGGCGACTGACTTTCGCCAAACACCTTAGTGTCGTGCGGGACAGGGCGTCCTTTTATCTAAGCAGATTGTTCCACCTCCTTAGGCCGTCCAGCAGCTTGTCTGTAAGGAACAAACTACTGATCTATAAGGCGTGTTTCAGGCCAGTTTTCTGCTACGCGAGTGTAGCGTTCGCGCATTGCGCTAAAACGCACTTGGGACGTTTGCAGACCCTGCAAAATAAGTTTTTGCGGCGGTCTGTAAACGCCCCGTTTTATGTGCGTAACATAAGGTTACACGCGGACTTATTTATGCCTTCGGTGGCGGATCACATGAAGCGGATTTCCACTAAGTACTTTGAAAAGGCGGCACTTAGTGGAAATCCGCTCATCAAAATGGCGATTGACTTATATATATATTTATAACCTGGGCTGGACCCCATGCGCCGGGACCGCCGGCCCAGACACGTCCTCGGCGACCCGGACGATGCTATCACCCTAGAGCGGAAGGCTGAACTTGATTACGACATAGAATTCCGCGCCCGGGAACGGCAGCAGAGGCGCCGCGGGGCGGCGCGCGCGGACGGGCTCACGGGCTTATCCCTTGTCGACCTCAATATGGACGATGACGTGGTGGGTGAGTTTTCTCGCAGCTTCACCCACCCACCTGACGACGACACTCTCCTTCTTTCTCTTTCCCTATCTTCGACTGTCCCTTCTGTTCCTTACAGGCCTTCCTTGACGAGGCGCTACTTCCAATCACGTAGCGTCCGTCACTTTACTCGTCCTCCTTCCGGTTCTACTTCTACCTAATGTAACCTATTATGATAATTTCTATCCTCCTTTGTTCCTTTTTTGCAACTTTTTATGGCTGTATATACTTTGTAAATGATTATTTTGTATCGTAACTTTTGCATATTTTCTCGTATATTTCTGTCTAATTTTGCATGTGTACATGGCAAATTTTATGTTTGTATTAGTGATGTTTTGTAAGTTTTAAGGTAGTATCTTTAGTTGTATATAGTTTTTAGTTTTAAGTTTGTCCTTTTTATGGTTTTCTGTTTCTTGTACATATTGTTTTTATTTTTGGTGTGTATTTTATACTACCTGTGTCATCGGCAATTAGTTGAGGGCCCCTTCGGGGCCCAACTTAGGAAGTTATGAAAGGAAAAAAAAAAAAAAAAACCTCCCGCCGCGCACTGAAGTACCAGGGTAGCAGCACTTCGCAAGAGACGACACTTTAGATCCACAACTTCGCTTACAGTCACTCGGTTTCAAGTTATGCGCTCCTATTATTTGAACACTAATTAAATTGTTTAAAATTCATATTAAATTTCGAAAAATAAACGCCATCTGGTTATTTTGTGTAGCAAAATGTAGCGAACCTGCGAGCAACCTTCAGCAATCAATGGTTCCAGAGGTAGTGCCATCTATTAGATTTGATCATTACTACGTTACTGAATTGTGTATTGAAGTGATTTTACGGTTTTGAAATATAGCAGAATGACGTTTGCTACTAAAAAAAAAAAAAAAAGGAAAAATCTTGGTGATAATAACATTTTTGTCACTTCCAGGCTACGAAGCAGCGCCATCTAGTTTTAATACGGAATTTTGAGCTTTTTCAGAGTTACGTTTTTTTGTATGAGATTGTAAGTCCATATATAGATAGTCCTTGGTTTTAACCAAGAATCTATTTAATCTATTTATATTAATCACACATTTCTAAGTAAATCAGTTCTTTACTTTGAGTGTAATGCGTAAGATACTTTAGCACAAATACAACGACATTGGTAACAAAAAAACGTAGAAATGCTATCTAGACATCTGATAAAACATTTATTTGTCATTACAATTTGATAATTATATTTTATCCTTTGAATACCAGTGGATACTTTAAGGCCTGCAACACACTGGCGCGGCCTGCGGTGGCGGACAATAGTAAATTTGACAGCGGCGGACAAGTTTACTATTGTCCGCCGCTGTCAAATTTTCTATTGTCCGCCACCGCAGGCCGCGCCAGTGTGTGGCAGGCCGATGCATCAGGCTTAAAGGCCATTACGCACCGTACTGTGGTCACAAGTGACAACAATCTTCTAGAAGTAGAATGAGCGAGCGGTATTATGGGCCAATCTCAAAAATATTGTACGTCACACAAAATAAACACAACAGAATATTGAAATTTTGGTCACACAATGGAATGTGTGTCACACAATTTTTTTTATAAAGGAGCATTCATACTGGTTTGTGACGTCTGTTGTAATGTATGTATGTGGGTAGGTTAGTAAGTTAGTTAATGTATGGAAGTAGGTACCTAGAAAATAAACAACAGAAGGATTGAACATGTTTTATTTAGTTTTATCATAACATAAGCAATTAATAATTTCAAGAAAATTGTCTCCAAAACTTAAAAAACATAATAACTTCTCCGGATTTCCTTCACTCAATTGTTGACGATACCTTCTTTGTCTCTCGGCTCCTGTCAGAGGCATTTTCTACTATTCTCTGTAATAGAAAAAAATTGTATAGGACTTCAGGAAGTATCACAGAGGTTTTGATGATCACCAGTGTCACCGGTGACTTATAAATAAAAACTTAATACATACGCAATTTTTTTTAAGTACGTTCAGCTCTACCTGTCAGGTAGGAAGATTACAAAGGTATTGTGCTCCTTTTTTCCCAATCTACATGCACCTTATGATCAGTTCTTTTGTGTGACGTTACACAATGTCACACAACCGAATTAGAAATCAATGTGACAACGTCAACAAACACGTGCAAATGATAAAATTGATGGAACAACGCAATTCTACTCTATTTACAGACTAAAATGTTAAAAATGTTAGTGAATTATAAAACTCTTCCGCACTGTACAATTTGGTCAATTTGATAGTCAGAAAACTAATGGGCCATCCACATTAAGTGATTTACCCCAATTTGTCAGTACAACATGTCGAAGTCAGAATTGGGTGTAGCGTACAGACGTAACAGTGTGGCCAGTTAACAGTAAGAAAGCGAAAATTGCCGCATTCAAACGGTCCTGCGAAGCGGACTGCAAGATTGTTAATAACCGAGGAGATAGGGCAAGACAGCACGTCTAACACACGGCCGCGACATACTCTCGATTTCTCTCGCACTATACCTCTTGTTCTAATAAGAGAGAGACGGATAGTGCCAGAAAACTCGAGAGAGATCGCGCGCCGTCGCATGATAGCCGTGCAGCATACAAAAATCGAGAGTATGTCAAGGCCGTCTCATGATAGACGTGCTGTCTCGCCCTATCTCATCGGTTAGTAATAATCTTGCAGTCCGCTTCGCAGGATTGTTTAAATGCGGCAATTTTCGCTTTCTGACTGTTAACTGGCCACACTGAATGAAATTATAGTTGCAAAACACCGGTTTAAATAAAATACAAAATTAGAGTGTAAAATATTAATAGAACATTCTTCAATATAATTTTTTAATTTTCGTATAAATTCATTTGAATGAAATTTGTGAGAGAAAAAACACTTTGAAGATCATGCAAATTCCATGGTCCAAATTGTGATTTTCATGCAATTAGTCCGGACAAGTCATTTGACGGTTGGAACATGCATCCACACTATAGCAATTAGTCAAGATTCTGATGAATTGGGGCTGACAAATCACGTAATGTGGATTGGCCATAAGATGGCTGACGTTTTGTTTTGATAGGTTGTTTGTAGATCGAATGTTGCCAGATGTAAAAAAGTTATTGATGCGTTCAGAAACTTCAGGAACATCTTATAACGTCGTCACACAAGTGTCGTCACACAAAATAACAAAAACTGGAGACATGTTTATTAAACTTTAATTTTCCTAATTAAATACAACGTTTAAAAATAACAGTAAGGTTAATCTTATTGTCATTTGGCAGTGATCCGCCTCAAGGATATTATATAGAAAACTTTGTGCTAAGTCCGCATAAAAAAGTTATTAATCTTTGTTTACTTCGTTGAAGCACGGAGACACATATTTTTGTATGAGAAAAAAACTGGACCATATGTGATTTGTTCTGATTTTATTTATTTTGAGATAAATTTGGTTGAATCTCTAATATAGACTTGAATATAAGGTATTGTTGCTGTTATAAAAAGAATATTCAACCATTTATTTATTCACTCTAGGATATTTCACTCTGGTATTAACCTTGGGGACATGTGTTTTTTTACTTATGTACAATTTTTTTGAGAATGACCCTTATATTCCAAATTCCGAAGTCTGTGTCAGACTAATTAATTTCGCATGTTAGCAATAGATGGCGTTAAATCCAAAAAACTGTAATCAAGTGTACAGTTAGGTAGAATAGCAGTAGAACAATCTTACATTTCTTTTTTTTAAGTGGTCCATTATATGATTTAGTTCGATAGAAAATGAAATTTTAAGGTAACAAACGTGTTTTTTTATTTCTCCCTAAATGTTCATTTCATTAAAAAAATATATCAAAATTAAAAGTAGTGAATTCCAATTAGGTCGTAAGTAAAATATTACGTCATGATTATGTCTCTCTATGGCACCTGTCCACATCTTTCACTAACAGACGTAGGAATAATGACGTCACGCACGAGGTAGAGGTATACCGCGTTTTACAGATTTTAGTAATTTTCTCCGAAACGAGTAAGACGAAAAATGGGAAAACCACTTTATTAAGTTCTGATAAGATAATTCCCGAAATGGTTTTCGATTTACGCATCATTACATATTTTGAAATGTTGTCAGTTTTTTTTGTCAGTCACTTACCCCGGACGATAACTTGTGAGAAGGTTAAGAATATTGTAAGTATCACGAAGCCCCGTGAACGTCAGCTGCGGTTCCGTTGGTGACTTCACCAACAGTAAACACGTAGGTAAAAAAAATTTTATGGCCATTTACCCCCGATTCATTTTATCATCAAATGATAGTTAATCCAATATTATGACGAAACAAAATCGTCAGCTAGCTGTACCTACAGTGGTGGAAAATCTGGCTGGTCACACGAACATTTTAAAATATATTCCTACTATAAACGCGCGGTTAAAGCGACGGCGCGATACTTTGCTATGCACTTTTAAGCAGATTACCGCCTAATATGTAAATGTCACACTTAACACTTTCACTACCAGGAATCCGCTTAGTGGGCACATACAGGGTAATCGCCTTCCGCTACATTCGCGGAAAACCATGGGATTGGCTACGAGCGTAGCGCGTAGCAATTCTTGGCAGTGAATGTGTTAAGATGATATATTTTAGCTGAGCACTTTTTCAGGTTCATGAATTCTCAATGACGAGCAAGTCTCATTGACGTAGGCGGGACCGCGGATAAGGCTGTGCGAGTGAGAGCACGCACACAAGTGTTTCATACACTTCAATTTAAATTTCGAACACATTATTATGACAATCATGCGAAAAAGTGTGACTTTGTCATTGCATATATTTGTCTCTCTTTCGCGATGCTGACAGACCGCAGTTTGGCTATTAAATTATGACTAAATTTTTCACGACACAATGTCAAACTTGGCTGCTACAAATAGGTGGTTGAATTTCGACGACATATACAGGGTGGAAAGATAAGTCGGGCCCTGGAGGGAAACTACCTTAAATCCTTAAGCTGGCTCATTTTACTTAAAGGAGACATTCCTTTATTTTTAAAAAGAAACAAAACCGCATTCAAAGATTTTCGAAAACTCGCTTGCCTTGCCCGGGACTCGAACCAACTCAAATTAAAAAAAAACTCTCGCTATTTTATTACACTAATCGATAGGATTATTATTCAGGATGAAATTTCTCTAATCGTCGTATTTCTCTTTGGTCGTGACTAGGGTTGCCATCTTTTTTGGGGGAAATATAGTATTTTATAGTACTTGGATGGGCAATGTTACTATTAAGTAAAATTTTACTGAAACCTGGGCAATTTGAAGCACTTCCTAAGGCCCCCCCAAAATATAGTATTTTTGCGTACTATATATTTCTTCCACAGTATATAGTACAAAGAGACGAAATATAGTACAATACTATATAATATGGTACGATTGGCAACCCTAGTCGTGACGACCGCTTTAGCCTAGTTGGTAGTGACCCTGCGTACGAAGCAAGAGGTCCTGGGTTTGAATCCCGGTAAGGGCATTTATTTGTGTGATGAGCACGAATATTTATTTTGTTCCTGAGTCATGGATGTTTTCTATGTATTTAAGTATTTATTTATCTATATAGTTAAGTATGTTTATCGTCGTCTAGTACCCATAGTACAAGCTTTGCTTAGTTTGGGACTAGGTCGATTTGTGTAAGATTGTCCCCTAATATTTATTTATTTATTTTATATTTAAAGTATGAAACTATGTTATTTAATTTATATAATTTTGACTTTATGACGAATATAATACTATTTGGTTATAAAAGCATAAATAAATAAGTCTTAGTTTTATTATCTACTTATATGTCAAGTGACCGAAAACACCGACCACCATATTTTTCTCGTGAGTGATGTCATTACACCATATAACCATAAGCGCGAGCGAGATAGATATTTGCCTCTTCTTTAGAACAGGTGAGATGGGACTAAGTATTCTTTCTGCTCTGATGACGTCACGATTATGTATAATTTTTACTTTCCTCGTATTCGATATGAAAAGCAGTGTTTAACTCGGGTGAAAGTCACCCATTTCTGACTCGAACCATTGGCGCTCTCACTTCGTTCGAGCGCCAAAATATCTCGTCAGAAATGGGTGCCTTTCAGCACTTGGTTAACAATCTACTATTACTAACTAAGTAACTTACCTACTTCTAACTTTTCGTTATATTTAAAAAAATATGCTCTGTACCCAAAGAATTACATTTATTTTATTTTCTAAAGTAGATACAGGCTGCTGTATTTATTTAAAAAACTTATCCACTACATAGGTATGCAAATCTAAATATTAGTAAAATATTTTTACTAACTAAGTAACTTAGTTCTAACTTTTCGTTATATTTAAAAAAAATATGCTTAGTAGTCAAAGAATTACATTCATTTTATTTTTTAAAGTAGTTACAGGATGATAATTAACATGTGTTAAATTTAATTAAATCTACACAAGTAAATTTGAGATAGAGACGTCATCTATGATACAGAGACTAACAGATCCGCAGTATTAGGCCTCTCACAGACTGGCGCGGCCTGGCCGCGGCGGGCAATAGTAAACTTGACCGCCGCTGTCAAATTTTCTATTGTCCGCCACGGCGCGGCCTGCGGTGATGCAGGCTTTAAGCAAGACGATGTTTCATAATCATAATATATGGTTCAGGCTATTAACGAATTGTCTCGATCTACTGCCCACCAGTAAACCCCAAGTAGGAGGTTGTCTCTCAGGACTCTCAGAAACCGGACTTTGGTAGTTAAGTTAAGGGTTAATGGTTTTGGTTTTTAATGTGGTAAATACCGTAAATGACATTTTGTATAAGTAGTATGGAGATACATTGTATTTACGAAAGGCGCAAATTACGAATGTATATAAGGTGCCATCGAATTAGGTACCAATATTTTACGAGGTGTTACATTACATCAAAACAATTAACTTTAAGTAGAAATTAAGATAACTTTTTATATGATATTTTTGTTTTAATTTTTAGAACAAAATAAATAATTTAAAATTTCGTTCAAAAATAACCATCCTGTGTATTTAACTGACAAGGTGTTTAACACTTGCTGTCAAGTGAACATCGCTGTGTGTGACACACGTCAATGATTCGCGGTAAAATTGTTAACTATCTCATTAACAGGGTGTTTTTACGCAGTAATGTTGTTACCTTATTTATCTTCAAAAATTAAGACAAACTATTAAATATTTCTTATATAAATAGACTCCTAGAGAGGAGTACTATCAACTCTAAAAGTATTGGTACCTAATTCAAATGCACCTTATATATGAACAGTAATACCAATCAGTCGTACCAATGAGTTTTTCGGAACTTATGTACTTACGGAATATTTACCATTAGCTTTTCGGTGAAGGAAAACATCGTGAGCAAACCGGGCTAATCCCAATAAGGTCTAGTTTGCCCTCTGGGTTGGAAGATCAGATGGCAGTCGCTTTCGTAAAACTAGTGCCTATGCCAAATCCCGCGATTAGGTGTCAAAGCGGACCCCGGGCTCCTTTAGGGGCATTAACGGGAATAACGCTAGGAGGATGATGGTGATATGAACAGTAATAACTAACTAATGTCGATAACTTATCTAATATCTTTCGCTGCACTAAATCTCGAGCGAGCGAGAGAGCACTCGTTGTAAAGTACAAAAGTAAGAAGAGATCGGGTATATAGAATACGTTCAATTTATTAGAGCCTATCTGCCTTTTTATTTAATATGTGCTATGTGCAATGGTGTACACGGCCTCTTGCCAATAAACTACTTATTTGAAACTCAATATCTTGTCTGTCAATTTATTATACTCCTTGCTGACAATTTGTCAATTAGATAATTAATTCACAAACTAATAAGAGATATACTAACGTATAATTAATTCGTCAAGTTCAGCCGTATAGGTATATATATTTCTCTATGAAGCCGTTTTCCTGGTCACAACCTAATATGAGTTACTAACGTATTTCCTTGTCTTCCGATTCCAGCAAACCCTGAATATAACAGATACATGAACATGACATATATGATGACCCTAGCAAGCAAGTACCTAAGGTATTTTTCGCAAACATTACTCTTTGACAATGCTTTGACATAGTTGACATTGTTTTATCAGTAGGCTAAAGCAGTAGTAGGTAAAAAATCACGGTTCTAAATACTGATTTGCCATACGATAAATAAATAAATCAGTAGGCTATCTAGTTACATTTATTTGTTGAAATCTACTTCTTAACGGTTTCCTACGCGGACACTTAGACACAGACGCACTGCGTAACACACCGCAGGTAGGTACTTATTGCTACTGGTGCTTGATTTGTTAACTCTTTCAAGGCACACGATTTTAAATGGTGGTCGCTACGCCGAGCGCGGTAAGTAAATCTCGTACTTATAGGAAAGTAGAACAAAATTGGCTTACTTTGGGCTTATCCTCATAAGTTCATAACTAAGCGTTATCCCAGTTGCACCCCAAGTGCCTGTGGTCTGCTTGCTACTTGCTACTTAAACCTAAATATCTATGTGAATACAACTTTTTTGCGGAAGCGACTATTACTTACCATCTGTATTTCCAATCCAGAATGTCGCGAATTGTGAAAGTAGATGATATCGCGATGTCTTTAGCTCATGGTTGGAGCGTGCGAGATCGCCTTAAGAGATTATTTAGCCTGGCAAGGTAGTGATTAGTGTCACAGGAGACAGTTTCAAAAGAGCACACCGTTGGATTGGAACATTGAAAGAGCAAGAGAAATACCGGAGTTTGTGACTACGTTAAAGTGGTTTATCATCGAGGTCTGGGGCTGCGCTGACGGTCCAGTACAAAAGCTAAGTGTCTTAGAATCATAGTACCATATTCGTTCTATTTAGAGATATTGTTCCGCTATAATTATGATCCTTAACACGCATATTCTAGATGGTCTCTCAGAGTGGTCTTGAATGATTCCACTGTAATGTAATGATAAGAACTTGCTACTCGTAGCCTGAGCAGGAGTGTAGACCCAGCGTGGTGACACAAAGACGTAATATGTGGATAGCAATGTACCACTAGGATAATACGAGACTTTAAAGGACGATAAACGTTGACACGAGACATAACGACTGACCGATGCTAGTATGACATAGATGAGACATATCCTTTGTACATATAAAGTTGACAAGAGACAGTATAGTGGAAAGTGGACGTCTTTGGTTGCTCGGTCGATAGGCGAGAACCTGGATAGTAATATGTATATTACATACACTGTAGCGCACACACCTCATGTGACTAACATATGAATGGTACAAGGAACTGGCAGTATGTAACTGAGATGTACGAGATGATTAGTATATCTACATTATAATTAAAACGATTCCAGTAGTTTGGTAGTTAGGACATATATATGCTATGATCTAAGGCACGCAGTGACAGTGCGTGATCATGTCACATTTCCCCCACAGGTTTGGCAGATAAGTCCAGCAGAGAGCGAAGCAGAATTCTATGGATTGCGTAGAAGATTTAAGGTAGGTTTCAAACGATCTCTCCTTAATCATATCAAACATTGTCGTGACGTCCTAAAGATTAACTCAGTCTGATTGTATTAAACGAGAGTAATAACATGTAATTTAACATGTAACATTCCTATATGACTGGACGTGACGACACAGAGGGTCAACTAGACTTTAGTGGGAGTAAGCCGGCCAAAACGAAGAATACTTTAAGGCATAACATTATCAAAAGCCTAGTTTTGGATTGCTACGCATAATGCTTTTCCTATAGTTTTATCAAGCGACTTAGTTTTAACAACCTATGTAAATAAGCCCTTTGCGGAAACTTTTATTTTTGATACAAAAGGTAGCCTAGGTATGTCACCCCACAATTTGTTAGCTCATTCATCAAAATCAGTTAAGTCAGTATCTTAAACGATACGGCGGAACATACGTAAACACAAACATGCCATAAACTGCTAAAATCATATCCAATATCCATCTTTGCGACGCCGCAGTCGTGCAAAAATAGTAGATCTTACACCGATCTCGATTTTGACGCTTGTATACATCTATAGATGAAGACATACCGTTTTTGTTGCCTTTACTGTGCTGTAAGCGTGCCTACTATATTGCGGTTAGCCTTTTGTTTATTCGGGAGTCGTGCAATAAATGATTTGTATCCCCAGTTTATTTTTATTGCCCATGACAAGTGCGATGACTAATCGCCGGCGCCTGTCGGCCTGCGCGTGATTCACCCCAGCCTTTAATCCTATAATTGAGTGTGGGTTAAAATTAAACTGTATCTATGAAAGAAGTGAATCACAGGAAAGCTCAGCGTTACGAGCCGTTACGACTTTGGTGTGATTAAAAAAGTTTTAATTTGATGAATTTCAAGTTTTAGGTAGATAATCCTTACTAATCAATTCTGAAGCACTCGAACGCATTGTGTTTTGGAAAATACGATGTAATCTCTCATCTCTCACTTATAATAAATCTCTAAATTAAAAAAAGAATCGGCCAGTATCAAACTAACCATTTTTGTGTCCCTCGATGATTTCAGCTTCCCATGAACGGAAAAACACGTAACTTTTTTTATAAGCACATTATTACTGTAGCTTCCGTTTAGGATAGTTTTTATCCGCCTGCGACGATTAATTAATTTTCGGAAACATTTGACCTCATTAAATTATTCATTTCTTCTGCTTGAAATCGTAGCCGCCATATCTGTCAACTGTCAGTGACGTCAAAATGGCGGGCTTGCAATAACTATCCAATCTTAATAATTTCGATCCGGTGTTGTGATGACAGACCTTCACAAAACTCATATTCAATTCTAAAGCGTTAAAAAATAATCGATTCTGATATGGAAACTTATATGCGATAAATTCGTATTGAGGCGTAATTTCAATAAATGTATCAACAAATTTCAACAAAACAACGTCAAACGTCAAAAGTCTCTGACTCTCTTCCTTTTTTTAATGGCATGGCAATAGCGCTGTTCTCGCGTTCAGCCATAAGTAAAGTCTATTTGAGTTTCTGCAAGATTGAATCACACGCTGAGTATTTCATTGTCACGATGCTGCACGGCTATGACAAGACGGCGCGCGAGCTCTCTCGATTTTTCTCGCACTATACGTCTCTTTCTAAGTTGTCTAATAAGAGAGAGACGGATAGTTGGAGAAATATCGAGAGAGCTCGGGCGCCGTTTTGTGATAGCCGCGCTGGTTTGTCAGTATTTATATTTATCAGCAATAAACAATAAACAACAATGTATTAAATCAGTATAGAGCATTTTACAAACATTATAAAGCGCGTCAGTATTAAGGCGGCTTCAAGTTGACATTCAGCCAACATAGAGACACAGAAATTGGCTAACATACAGGAAAATACTTTTATCATAAAGCCTGCAATACACATTCATTATGTTGGCAAGGGCGGGAACATACACTAGATTTGGCAGAATGTGATAGTGCAATCTGAAACATTGCATTATGTTATGTGTTAAAAAATAAACATATTGCATTAACATTTTTAATAATTTCCTTTACTAAAAAAGGGACTCGGACTCGCGTTATAGTTGTAGAACTTACCTAGTGGTTAGGTATAGTTTGGAAAATATAAATTGGCCGTCTGTTGTCAAATTAAAAAGAGATCTTTTGTTCCACGTAAACACTTACCGGTCAATGGGTACTCGAAAGGATTATCTATTATTAATTCCTAAACACATCTTTACCTGAGAGTCGGAGTGACTCAGGATCATTTCAGTCATCCATCACGTTTTTATAATATAACATAACACAGTGTTAAAAATATGTAGACCCCTTATTCATAAAACTTAAAATACCTCTGATAAATAACATGTGTTTTGTCCCTTTCTTAAAAATTTAAATATCAGAGTGACAGGTTTTAACGTCATTTTAACTAAACTATATAGGTTTATTCAAAGTTTTACATGATAGGTTAAAATTAGAACTGCATGTGTCTTATTTCCAAGAGAAGAAATGCGTTAACTCCTACATTCACATGCAAACGAAGTCGCAGGTACAGCTAGTATCTAATAATAAGAGGCATTCTATCTTTGTTCTCGGGAATGGTGCAGCCTAGATTGTGGGGAGTCCCTGGGTTGCAGGATCTACGATTAACAAATGGATAGAAGGGATGTCAGCAAAAACATCTGAATACCTATCATGATTGGCCGTTGACCGTTAGCAGTGTTCTGTTCTATTTTCATTACGCGTTGTAGACACGTAGCGGAAGTAGCCATGACATGATTTAGATGTACTGTCATGGCACATAAGATCTTCGTTTCACTTCAAGCAGCCTATTTAGACCAATCAAATTAGCTAAACCTGGACATAATGCAATAACATAATAAGTGATATATTGCAAAATAAATAATAATATTAATTATCAAATATTAATTATATGGCCAGTTCCCTCTCATCCGCGAGAGGAGGCCTGTGCCCAGCTGGCAGGTAAAGAGGCATTGAAAAAAGAAAGGCATCAAATATAATGACCACCAAAAAAAGCTTTGATACCCTAAGCTCTTTTATAAAAAGAAAATACTGAACACCAAAAGTAATAATTCTACCATTACAATAGTATTGGCTGTTTTAGTAACGACTGCACATTAAATTGTATTCGAACACCAAATTTAGTAAAACGATCACATTCATCACAAATTAATACAATACTTCTACCTAAATAACCCACTATCATTGCCATAAAATATATGAATATTACCAAATAAAGCATAATGATGCCAAATTAACAAGTGCTACCAAAACCCGAATCAGTGGTCTTGTCTGTCCTACCCCTAGAGTGTATATAAAAGCCCGCGGAGCCAGAAGCTCGCGTAGGAGGTCCTGAGTTGAACGGAACGGGGTGCACGAGGCCCAATTGAAGCGGAAATTATTTTACTATTTTTGATTTAGCAATAATTTATTAGGATAGCATTTTCTTCAATAGGATAGTAAGATGTTATAATTTGGGTTACTATTTCAAATTAAAACGGAGATAAATTTTGGTGATCATTTACTATTTTTGGCAGTAAAAAGTATTTTTTGGCGTTATATTTTACTATATCTGGTGGTCCGTTAAACATATGCCAAAAAGAAACGTATAATATGTAGATTTCCTTATATTTCCAAGTAATACCCATTTTTAGGGTTCCGTTCAGGGTAAAACGGGTACTTATTACTAAGACGTCGCTGTCTGGCCGTCCGTCTATCAGTCACCTGGCTGTATCTCAAGAACCGCGAAAGCTAGACAGTTGAAATTTTCACAAATTATGTATTTCTGTTGCCGCTATAACAACAAATACTAAAATAGTACATTTTACTACTAGTGTGAAAAGAATGTCTTTTTACCACTAGTACCGAGGTATCTTGCCACTTCACACGTGTTGTAAACGACGTTTTTTTATACAATTGCGAAAAATAATAAATTAATATATCATTGCGATAAAATATGCTTGCTTCGAAGTTATTTTTGAACGAACCCATACTTTACAAATGACACTGACAGTGACAACATACTATTGGAATCAGCGCCATCGGGTAAAAAATCTAATATAAAATCACTGCGTTTCGAAAGTATAGTTTGGAACTAAAAAGTAAAAAGCACTAGTTCGAGAAATTGAGCTTGTCGTACGCTACGCAACCACAAAAAGTACCATTTTTTGAGCAACTGTATTTAAAACAATAGTCGATTGTTTGACAAGGGTCTAAAAGCCTAAGCCATATTACTACGAGATGGTTAATATTATCCCGAGCGAAGTGAGGGAAAATTGTTCGAGGGGTAATATGGCTTTTAGACCAGAGTTATACACTCTACTTTTCACTTCGACTACGAGAAAATAGTAAAAACAAACATTATCCATCCAAAATGAAAAATAAACTCCACGGCGGCGAAGGGATTGTTCAATTTGGCCTTTGGTGGCATGTTTTTTTAATAAACTGCTTTGACACAGATTCAAAATATTGACACCACTAATTAAGGTGCCAGCACATTATTAACACGCGACGCGACCCGATACCACGCGACGCGTGTTGAGTCGAATCAAATTGTAGTATTTTCTATGACCAGAATCACACTATGAACATGCGACGCGACGCCACGTCGCATGTTAAACTTTAAATGATTGAGAATTCGGGAATAAAAAACGCCTAATTTAATATGTTTCCTGATTGGTTGATTTTAATATATAGCTGCATTCTGATTAGTTGATAGTAAATACAAATGGTTTTTTGAATAGTTGTGATTATTGGATTTAATTACGTTGAAGTGTTTTGATTGGTCAAATTAAAATGTTTTAAAATCATAAATATGTTTACATGTGCCCTAGGGGCTAAAATGTGCTACTTTAGCCCCGCAATCCAAGCCTAATATGACACACTTTTCGAGCATGTAAAGTGTAAAATAAAATAAATATTTAAGGGAGGCTCCTATACAACAAACGTGTTTTTTTGCCGTTTTTATAGATTTTTACAATGACGCGGAGCCTTAAAATGTTTACTTATAATTCGTTTTATTTTAACTTTAACTATAACAAACCGTTTGCAAACCGTACTTGTTGGAATCTAAACCAAACTGTTTTCATTCTGAAAGCGTTGCTAGGTTTTTATTGTTGATGACATGTGCTTGTCATAGAGGAAAATATGTAAACAAACTGTTTTATTTTACGGTCCGATTATATTTATTATTACTCTCAATCCTGGTTTAAATCCACTCAAAACCTAATAGTACTAATATTATAAGTGGGAAAGTGTGTGTGTTTGTTTGTCCGTATTTCACGGCAAAACGGAGCGACGAATTGATGTGATTTTTTAAGTGGAGATAGTTGAAGGGATGGAGGGTGACATAGGATAGTTTTTATCCCCGAAATCATCCCCTAAGGGGGTTAATAGGGGGGGGGAAAGTTTGTATGGAGCTGCGATATAAACGAGTTCCACGCGGACGGAGTCGCGGGCAGAAGCTAGTACCTACTTTATAACATGGAAAATAAAATTACAGTTTCCGAATTGTGTCTAGGTCTTGCTAATTTGATTAGTCTAATTTGGCAAATATCAAATATATATGGATGGTAGCATTCATCCTACCGAAACAGGCGTGAATACAAGATCTCGCTCAGAAAGAAAAGGGGCAGTCTTTGTGATTTTAATTAAATTAAATCGGTCAAGTGCGTCTCGCACTCGCACACCAAGAGATCCGTACCTACGTTCTTTGTACAAATTGTGCTTCTATCACATTGATCGAGTCTTGATGATTTTTTCCACATAAATTGAGAGACAAACTTAACTTAGCCGTTAAAATTGTTGTCCCAATACATTAACATACGTGGCGATCGGTTTACCAAATGCACTCAATCTTGTCAATCACAAGTTGTATCACAACAACAAACCAAGTGTATTAAATTTTTAAAAAATAGTAGTATTCAGTGCGGCAAGCGTGCAGAGCAGACGTGCGGAAGAATTTACGCCAAAATAATATTAATAGTGCCATTTAAAAAACAGTTCTAATACGAGTGTCTAAGATCCATGATATCCTGCCACTAGTGATATTGTTACGCTTAATCGGCGCCAAACAACACAACTCGTACTGATAACACAATTGCAACAGGGAGCGTCCAGCACTCGCCACAGCGGAAAAGTAAACCAGTACGTCCGAGTTCTTCAATTACGGACCTATCGGAACAAAGTGATGCTAAGGAACAAGCGTCACAAATATTACAACGAAAAAGAAAAAACAGAGACTGTGGATGCGAGCACGCAAGTGAGCTTCAACAATTCCGGAGGGAGATGAAAGCAATGCTAGAAAACATGACGACAATACACGAAAACAATCTCAAATTAATGCGGGAAGATATATCTGAATTGAAAAATCGAATGAACGATATCACCCACCTGTCAGAAAAATTAACAAGTGAAAACAAAACTATAAAATCAGATATTCAAACTTTGAAAAAAAAACAACAGTAGAAACGAACGAGAAGGTAGCAAAAATCGAATCCGAAGTAAACATACTCAAAAATGCACCACCTACAGACCAGCCAAATGCACAACTAGTACCCTCGAACGAGGACATTATAAACAAGCTACAGGACAGAAAAGCAAAAATATCATAATTGCAGGCTTGTCAGAACAAACATCCACAGACAAAGATGAGTGATTAGCCGAGGACAAGAAGGTAGTGAAAGAGGTCCTTGGGAGTATTTTCTCCGACGGTCCACGCATTTTGAAAGTCCAACGCCTCGGAAAATATAGCCCACGAAAATCGCGTATAGTTAAAATAAGCTTCGAAAACACTGAGCCGGTGAAAGAAATACTACGCAATAAGAGCAGACTCCCCAAAAATGTTAAAGCCTACTCTGATCAAACAACAGCCCAAAGAAAATTATTGAAAGAGCTAAGCCAGGAGTTGACGCGTCGTACAGAAAATGGAGAGAAGGACCTCATTATCAAATATATTAAAGGATCCCCAAAAAACTCCAATTGAAATCATTGCCACCACAAGGTACGTCAGAAACGATAACTTATCAGTTGGCCACCTCCTATCAGCATCTACAAATGAGTAAGTCATCTTTGAACTTCTTTTATGCCAATGTTCGTAGTATCTGCAAACCAGGGAAGTTTGATGAACTGAATGTACGTTGAAATCCATAAATTGCACAATTCATCTCATTCTACTCACTGAAACCTGGATTGCAACACAAGAAATGGCAGCAAGATTCCAGTTATCAAACTACACCCATTACTATAATGTAAGAACAGACTCACGAGGTGGTGGCGTGTCCATATATGTACATAAGGACCTGAATCACAGCCTTGATGAAGAAATCTACACTGACGGTATCAACTACTTGTGGATTTTTCTAGAAAAGTACTCTCTGAATATTGGTGTAATCTATAATCCAGGAAAACAGAATTTAAACAATCTCTTAGAAGTATACCCAACACAACTAAGTAAAAAGAAGCGAGCGATAATATTTGGAGATTTCAACATAGACCTTCTATCAAAAAATCACAAGAGAAAACAGTACCTAGACCTACTGTGAGAATATGATTTCAGGATAATAAATAGTGTTCAGCAAGACTTTTGTACACGAGACTCAGCAAATGCCAAAACAATTCTTGACCACGTATCATCTAACCTGAACGATAAAAGATTTCATATGGCTCTTATAGACTCAACAATGTCCGACCACAAGCAAATCTTTGTTTCTGTCAACAAGTATAAACCGCCACCGAAAAAGCGCGTAAGTTATGAATCTGTCGATTATGACAAGCTTTATAAGCACTTTGATACCGAAAAATTTGATCATGATGATAACGACTACGCAATGCTTCACGGGTATATAGAAAATGGAATTGAAAAAGCTAAAATTACGAAGACAAAAATTCTTAACCCACCACAGCAAGACTGGATTAATAAAGATATAATAGCAATGATCAGCAAAAGGAACCAGTTATGGCATCAACATAAGTCAAATCCGAATGACGAACGAAGAGAAACCCAATTCAAGGCGGAACGAAACAAAACAGCTGAAACAATCAGGAAAACAAAAAATAAATATTACTACGACTCTTTTCAACAGTTTACTAGCGACCCTAAGAAAGTGTGGAAACTAATAAATACTTTATCTAGTAATAAAATAAAGCAGGATTGTACTCCTCCGAAATTTATAACACCGGCTGGTCCGCTCCATAATGCTACTGATATATGTGAAGCTTTCAATGTGTATTTTTCAACTATAGGATCAACACTAGCTAATGAAATCCCTTTGTAATATCATAATAACCTAGTTAATACTGTCTCCAAGAGTAAATAAATGCGAAAACCAAATGACTATTCTAACACCGTGTCACAAAGATGAGATCCTTAAAATTGTTCGTGGTCTTGATTCAAACACAAGCATAGGGATTGACGGGGTTAGTACCAAAGTAGTAAAATATATTATTGAACTAATAGTGGATAACCTGAAGTCCTGCATCAACAAGCATCTCGATAGTGGGCAATTTCCGGACATTCGTAAATTAGCTAAGGTAACTCCAATCTTCCAATCTGGAACAAAATCCGATCCCAGTAATTACCAACCCATCTCGGTGCTGCCTGTAACAACTAAAATATTTGAGCGAGTTTTGTATACGCGCCTTGAGAAATATCTAGCATCCATAAACTTTATCTACAAACGCCAGTACGGATTTCGACCCCAATCAAATACTCTTTCAGCCACTATCGATCTAGTTACAAGGATAAAATCGAATATTGATAAAAAACAAATAGCTTTAGGAGTATTCATTGATCTGAAATACGCGTTCGATACCGTAAGCCATGACATTTTACTCAGAAAACTCAAGCAGATAGGAGTGGCAGGTGCCGCTCACAAGATTTTTGAATCGTACCTTAAAAACCGGCAACAGAAGGTCAAAATAGGCAATCATCAGAGTGAACCACAGTGTGTCCATTTTGGCGTGCCGTGCTCTCTCTTTATGCTGATGACACTTGCCTCTTCTACTTCGGCGCTTCTATCACTGATCTGGTTACCCAGGCACAAGAGGACCGTAATAAATGGCTCTCTTGGTTTCGTTACAATCTTTTAACAATTAATGCCTCTAAAACATGCTATGTGGTCTTCAAATCCAAGAATAAAAAAATACCACCATATACGCCTCTTAAAATAGATGGAGAAGTTCTGAAACAAAAAACAGAGGAAAAATATTTAGGATTAACTTTAAACCCCTTCTTGAATAGGAACACTCACATCGACAAAGTGAGGTCAAAACTACTTGCTCTCTTAGGATCACTACGTAGAATTGTCCACTGCCTCCCACGTCGAGTACGTCAAAATATATATAACTCTCTAGTCAAGCCACATTTTAATGTATTTAATTGAAATCTGGGGAAATGCTTGTAAAACAAACTTAAAAGCCTTAAAAATTACACAAAATAAAATTATTAAAATGTTATTCAATTATGTTTATTTAACTCCCACTAAACAAATTTCCTAAGACACAAAAATGATGAACCTTAAACAACTGCATATGTACAATACATGTTTATTAATTTAAAAAATATTGACTAAAAGGATACACTGTGAAATTAAATACATTTACACAGAGACACGAAATAATAAAACGGAGTACAGTTATATAATAAATTGCCAATCGATATTAAAAATACACATTCCTTAACTTCATTTAAAAACAAACTTAAAAACCATGTCTTAAAGTAATATAATCTTCTGAGTTAAGTAGAACTGTTCTACTGTTGTACTGTTACTACTATGTGTTACTTGTTTGCGCAACTTTGCTTGATACATTTTGTTTCTACCCTTTTTATTGTATAAAAAAAATTACTTCGATATATAAATTATCTTAGTTTATAAATTACTATTGCATGTTTGCTGGAATGAATATATTTATATAGCCTTAGACAACAGCTTATAATAATAATATGTAAATTTTTAATGAAATGTTTCTCATATAAGTGAAATGTGTATTTCTTTTTGAGAAATAAATGGTTCTTTAACCCGAAATGTGAACTCAGCTTCAGGGTTCAAATCAAAGGATATCCAGAAACAGTGCGTCAGCGGCTTTCTGGGAACGCGATATCGGCTTCAATGAGTTTCCATTAGGTACGCCCGCCTGACTATTAATACCCGACGTGACGAATGCACTTGTCCACTACACTAATTCATTCATAAACTCAATTAAACCACATTACTGAGTAATGGATTTATAAATTAGCTTTAATAATTTCAAATGAGAATTCAGCTTACGAGTATTTCAGTTAAAATTCAGTTGTAGTTAGTCATATTCTGGCAGGTAACAAGTTATTTGTATATTTATTCATAGTCATACCCATACCTACCTAATGTCATAAAAAACATGCCACAAAATTAACTTCGCTTTGCTTTTCGGTGAAGGAAAAACATCGTGAGGAAACCTACATACATCTGCGAAGAAATTCAAAGGTGTATGTGAAGTCCCCAATCCGCACTGGGCCAGCGTGGGGACTACTGCCCGTTCCCTCTCATACATGAGAGGAGGCCTGTGCCCAGCAGTGGGACGTATATAGGCTGATGATGATGATGATGATGAGCAAAAATAAGCCACTTAGCACCTCGTAAGGCTCAAACTGAATACTTACTTAAAAATAGTTCGCATCATAAAACTATACGTATTA
Organism: Epinotia demarniana; assembly: GCA_945867215.1. Taxonomy (NCBI): domain Eukaryota; kingdom Metazoa; phylum Arthropoda; class Insecta; order Lepidoptera; family Tortricidae; genus Epinotia; species Epinotia demarniana. Next base: position 18,820,508 of record OX244266.1, on the reverse strand, counting down.
ATTGAAACACTTGAACCGGCAGCACATGAAAAGGGTGCTTTTCCTGCTTTAATGTGAAACACTAAATAAAAAAATTAACCTAACCTATTATTATTATTATTATTTTGTAGCGGCTTCCGGACCGTGAGAGCCCTTATATCACTGCGACCATTGCTGATCTATTGTGATCGCCACATACTACAATTCTTGGTCAAGTCCTGCAAACTCGAAGAATTGCAGGATACTATTGAACTCAAGAAATTTGATCTCCTCCGGGCACATGATGTGTTTTCCCAGAAAGGAGTTGCGACTGCGCATGAGGCAGGGGCACTCGGTTAGGATGTGTGTAGGCGTCTCCTCCGCATCCAGGCAGAGTCTGCACAGCCTTGTGTCACACAGTCCTATCGCTTGCATGTGCTTATTTAGGCGACAGTGCCCTGTAAGCATCCTTACCAACATGCATAGACGGTTCCTGCTTAGCGCTAAGGCATCAGAAGACGCCTTTTTGCTATAGGCTCTAATAAGCGCCTTGGAATGTTTCAGCCCTGGTATAGTTCGCCAGGCTTGAATGCTCTTGTAGAAACAGTAGGTCTTTAGAGTGAGCTTGGTCAGGCTTTTGGGGATGCCACAGAACGGCTCTGGTCCGCAGAGCGTCCCCTTCGCCCCCGCTCGTGCAAGCTCGTCGGCCTTCTCGTTTCCCTCTATACCGGCATGCCCTGGGACCCAACGTAATATGACTTTGTTTTTTGCGCCCAGGTCATTCAATAGATCCCGGCAGTTCTTGACCAGCCTCGACGTTATGACGTTAGAGGTTAGGGCCAAGAGAGCCGCCTGGCTATCCGAATGGATATAAATAGTATTATTGAGGTAGGTGTTTTCCAGATTGGCTGTCGCACATTCTAAGATGGCGTATACCTCTGCCTGGAATATGGAAGTGTACTTGCCCAGGTTTACGCTGATCGCTGTCCTGGGTGCTTCTCCATATATTCCGCATCCTACCTCCGATCCGGATTTGGAGCCATCAGTGTACCACTTTAGGCTGCCTGGTTTCCAATCTATGAGGCCGTTTAACCAGTCCTCTCTCCTGAGGAGTTCCACTGAATAGTTTGTCTGTGTACAGAGTTTTGGGGGCATTGTGTCTAGAGGCATCCCCAGAACAGGAATATCGTAGACTGACTCCTTGAGTGTTCTCAAGGCTGAGGATAGCCAGTCCCCTCTTTTTGCTGTCGCTATTCTGAGCATGCTGGACTTCGCCTCCTTTTCCAAATGGAGATTCAGGGGCGGAAGGTTCAGCAACGCCTCAAGGGCAGCTGTTGGAGAGGTTGACATGGCTCCAGTAACGATTATACAAGCCGTCCGCTGCAGACTGCTGAGCTTTGCTATTGTTGTTTTCTGTGTCGTTTTCCTATACCAGGCCACAGAGGCATAAGACACCATCGGCCTCACAATGGACGTGTATAGCCACCTGCAAAATGCCGTTACCGTGCGGATTCCAAGTCAGTTTCTGGTCGAGTATAACGCCCAGATACTTGACTTCGGAGGATAGCGGAATTGTTTTGCCGTTCATAGACAGAGGTCTCAGGCTGTCGAGTTTCCTCTTGTTTGTGAACGGCACAACAACCGTCTTGTCAGCATTAACGGATAATTCATTCTCCCTGCACCACATGTTAATTGTGTCTAGGGCTTTCTGCATTTGGTGCGATAGTGTAGATTGGCAGTTTCCCCGCACCGTCACCACAAGGTCGTCTGCGTACCCCTGGGTGTCGATGCGTAGTTCCGCCATCTTATGCAGCAATTCATCCACTGCAAGGGTCCATAGCAGAGGGGAGAGTACCCCCCCTGTGGGCAGCCTCTGGCAGTGGATACGTCACGAATGGTGTTGAGCAATTCTAGCTTGGCCACTTTGTTCGAGAGCATGCTTTGCACCCAGCGCACCGTTGTAGGGTCCACTCCCTTTGACCGGAGCCCCCCCACCAGTGTTCTGATGGGTGTGTTATCGAAAGCGCCCTCAATGTCCAGGAAGGCTGAAAGAGCTATCTCCTTGTCCTCCAACGCCCTTTCCACCCTGTCCACAAGCTCAAGCAGAGCGGTCTCTGTAGATCTGCCGCTCCGGTAGGCGTGCTGACTGTCATGGATAGGCTTGTTTCCGAGGCAGCTCTCCCTGATGTGCTTGTCCAGAACCTTTTCCATGGTCTTCAACAAGAACGATGAAAGGCTGATGGGTCTGAAGGACTTGGCCTGGGCGTAGTCTTTCTTTCCCGCCTTTGGAATGAACAGGATTTTCACCTTGTTCCACATTTCGGGTAAGATCCCCCAGGCGTAGCTCGCCCTGAAGATTTTTACCAGGTGAGGGATAAGGACGTCAGCTCCTCGTTGCAGTAGCACCGGGCTTATTCCGTCCAGTCCCGCCGTCTTGTATGGCTTAAATGAACTTATGGCCCACCTCACTATACCCGGTCTGATGACCAAGGCTGCTTGCCTCCAGTCCTCCGATCGGGGCCTGCGCATGCCGCTCGGCACCAGGTCCCCTTACCTCGGCGGACCCCGGGAAGTGAGTATTGGCCAATAGTTCCAAGGTCTCCGACTCGTTTGTTGTGAAGGTACCATCCTGCCTTCTTAGGAGCCCAATCTGATTAGGCTTTGCTTTAGAGAGTAGTTTATGGAGTCTTGCTCCTTGAGGCGTATTGTTTACTTCCTCGCAGAACTTCCTCCACGACGCTCTCTTGGCTTTCCTAATCTGTTTGCTATATTCATTTAGGGCCCTACGATAGATCTCCCACTCATTTGTTCTTTTGGCCCTGTTGAATAGCTTTCGCGTCTTATCCCTTAGCTTTTTGAGTTTGGAGTTCCACCATGGGACTAGACGCTTCGTGGTTTTAGCCTTGGGGGGGCAGTTTTCCTCATAGGCACGTACAATACCTTTTGAGACCACTTCCACAGCAAGTTCCAGTCCTTCTCGTGTTCTTACGCTTTTGGCTGCCGTGTCCAGGGTCCGTTCAAGGGCGCTTCTGTACCCCATCCAGTCGGTCCTCCTGGGGTCCCTGTAAATGACTGTTTGAACACTGAGAGAAAATGTTAGGTTAAAACAGATATGTCTATGATCTGAAAGAGATTCCACCTCACTTACTTTCCAGTTTTCAATGTGCCTGGCAAGGTGATGAGTGGCAAAGGTTATATCTAAAACTTCCTTCCTGACCCTAGTGACAAAGGTCGGTTGGCAGCCTAGGTTTAGGGTTTGGAGGCCGTTAATTAATAGAAAATCATGTAGTAACTCACCTCTATCGTTGATGTCGGTGCTCCCCCAGCTTGTGTGGTGGGCGTTAGCGTCGCATCCCACCAGTAGCTCTGCGTTGTGTCTGCGGGCGTAGTCCACCACTGCCTCGAGTTCCGCAGCGGGGTTCACCTTATCGCCGGGCAGGTAGGCCGAGCACATGATTACTCTTTGACCCTTCCAGCCCTTGAGGTTTACATACGCTGCAACCAGATCATCCGTACACAGCTCTGGAACAGGTAGAAAGTCAATGTTTCTGTTGAAAGCAATGCATGCCCTAGGCCTGACTCCATCGGTGCAGTAAAGCATTTTACTCACCGAGTTTAGTCCTAGTATGGTTGAGTTTCGCACCCATGGCTCTTGTAGTAAGGCGAGGTCAGCGTGGTTTGCGAGGCGACTCTCCACCACCGCTGTCGCTGCGGCAGCGTGGTGGATATTCGCCTGCAGGATCCTCGCGGGTGCTGAGGGGGCCGCCATTTATTTGGCCCTCTTGGTGAACTGCCGGGCACTACCCCTACCCCATGCCGCTGGTTGACCTCTCCCTCGGGAGGTGCCAGCTGCTGGGGTGGAGTGTTCAGCCCGGCTGTTCATCGCGCCCCTCGCCGCCCCTCTGTACGTCCCGACGGGCCGCGTCCTGCCACCACGGCCTCGGGTGCCATGGGGTATGGAGTCGCGACTGTCGGGCGCTCGTGTGCTGGGGCCTGCTTCCGCGGGGGGCTGTGAAGGTGTTGCAGGTGGGGGAGCATTTGGCCCCCCCCTCAGCCTGAACGCCACTTTCCTGAAGCCTATGGTGACTTCGCAGCCACAGGCTCTAAGGGCTTCTGCGGAAGGCTCGTCCAGGGCAAAAGTGACTACTTTTCCGCCCTGCTCAGCCTTCTCGCCAAGCACCCGCCATAGCTCCGTATTCAGGCCCGGATTTTGTATCCTGAATAGGGCAAGAGCGTCCGTTATGGAGGACACATCGGCGTCGGAGATGAAGGTGATGGCCGTGGCTGGTCTGGGCAGTTCCCCTTCCGGTATCACCGAAAGTGTCGCCTCCGGCCACGGCTTCAGCTTCGGGACTACCCCCACAAGCCAGTCCAGACTTGCCTGGTCCGCACAGGTGACCAGGATCCAACCCGTCTTGTGGAGGAAGCCCAGAAACTTCGGTCCGTCACCCCTCGCATCCTTCCACTCTTCTATAAGGACAGTGCCCAGTTGGAGACGGACCATCTTCATCTGCTCCTCACTCATGGGTTCCGAATTCCGGATCCCCACTCGTGTGGAGCCCGCTACCTCCTTGAAGCTGAGGGGTCTACGTTCCCCTTCATCTCCTGTGGTAAGCTTCACGGCCTTCTTTGCATGCCCTTGTGGAGATTCGTCCTCCGATCGTCCCCTTTTAAGAGGGGCGTTGACTGGGGCCGGCTTCTCCACGGGCATCTTTGACCACGGCAGGTTGCACATTGTCAGTGCCATCTTCTTCTCCAGGCCGCTGTCAAAAAGCCTATGTAGCCTCTTGCGCGCGGCACCGGAGAGTCGCTTATATTTGATACCGTCAGCCCGAGCCGAACTGCCGGGCGCATTAGAGACGATGGTTACGTCTCTGTCGACCACGGACTCCGTCTCCATGACCTCCGGACCAATACTAACGGGCGTCCCGGGGGCGGCTTGTGTAGCCCTCCTCGCCTCGTGATTAACATCTCCACCCTGGATGGAATCCAGGACGGAGGACACAACTTCGTCAAACGTCTGGTTGTTTTTTATATTATTTCCATTATTCTCCATACAGTTCCCACGATTAGCAAGGGAAAAACTGGTCACAGTACGGCAGAGCCCCGCTTACCGTCTGAAGGGCTGCTTACTCTACAATTCGCCCTGGTTTTGTAGAGACACCGTTTGCGACTGGGCTCGCCCCCAGCCACGCATCCATCGGCACGGTACGAATGACACCTAGGATTGGCGGAGTGGAAAAGGGACACAGGGGGAGGACAGGTCAGGAGAGGAGTAGACAGGATTTTGGATAGGATATGACTGGTTTGGAACACGGGAGTTGGGGTTAGGTTACACCCGGACAGTGGGATTTCCATCCAGGCATCGCCCTCATACTTGGCTACTGCATGGTCCGGGGTAGATGGTAAGCGTGCGGCGCCCGTTCTAACCATCAGCATTGACCAGGGTGTACGACCTGCCCATCTCCGGCAGGTTCGCCTCTGGGCTGCGACGGCAGGCCCAGGGACGACGTGGACGTGTATGACGGACTTGAGGGAGCATGCCGATAGCTCAAACACCGCACACTTTGAGAGTACATCCCCCCCCCTACACCCCTAAAACTAACCTAACCTAATCTTTTTTTTTTTGACGATGTGAAAATGCTTTACGCATACCCCCGGCCCGGGAAGGCAATTTGGGGGTTATGTGGGACTCTTTCCTCCCGCCGCCATCCGAGTGATGGTGACTGGAGGACCATACCCACAAAAACACACCGGCGTCACCCGCATTGCCGTTAAGGGGGCGCCATGGGATCGCGAACATTCACCACCACACGAGGGCGCACCAAAGGAGGGGAAGGTCAGGACGCTTGACCCTCCCCCGAGACATGTAGGGCCGTGCAATGTGGGTCCCCTACCCACTGGCCCTACTGAGGCATGACGCGATCAGCGGCCGCAAACCGCGCGCGCGCTCTACCTCGCCGTCTGCGCCGGAGCGGGAGCGCGTCCGCACTGTCTTCGCGCTCCCTCTCGGCAGCCTGGCCACGGAGGCCACGGCTTCCCACGATCTCTCGCTGCCCAGCATGGCAGTCACGACACTTTGCAGCAAAAGATCATCTACACCGGGGGCCGTCACCATAGTGCGGCGCTTCTCGGCCCATCTGCTGCACCACTCTAGCGTGTGCTGGGCCGAGTCATCCTCAGCGCCGCACTTATGGCAGGTGGGGCTTCCCTCTCTTCCAGTTCTGTACAGGTAATGGCCGAAACAGCCATGTCCGGTCATCACCTACGTCAGTCGCAACCCCACCTTGCCATGGGCCCTCTCAAGCCGGGCATCGAACGACCCGAGGAGCGCCCCTATGGTGCGGAGTCCATAGGGTGACTCCTCCAGGTCCGCCTTCCACCTGTCCAATATAGGCGGTGACACGCAACGGAGGGCCCTCCCACATTGGGCAACAGCCGAGGGCTGACGCCGTTGCCACGATTCGGGGAGCAAGCTGGCGAAAGTGCTCCCCGAAATTCCACCTTCGGTCCAGAATGAGCCCCAAGTATTTTATATGAGGCTTCATCTGGACCACCTCCCCGCTCAACCTAACCTAACCTAACCTAACCTATTATTTGTGTTTAAAACCTTTGTTACACATGTAGTCTTATTATATTGAAATTAAAAATAATTTGGAAGTTGCAATAGAAATGAATAAATTACATACAAAATAGTATCTGTGAAAAAAACGCCATTTCATAGGTAAGGACCAAACAAGGTATCTCAAATGAAAGCACACTATATAAATTACTTAGAAAAATGTGCAATAGGTAATTTATAGATGTTTTTGTTGTTAATTTGGTCGGCTGTTTGGTAATTGTTACTATAAAACTAAGTCCTAAATTACTATCAGAATCTGGGTAGAGTAAAATAAACTACCCATTACGAACGATAAAAGTTAAGCAGTATTATTTTATGAACGCCCATAAAATCGCTGATGCAGAGGAGTAGGTTAGGTTAGGTTAGGGGTTACAGGCGGGCGTTCCGCAGGGCGGTGTGCTATATCTCTTATTTTCTATCTTCATCAATTCCATCACGCACAATGTATCCTCTCATTATTACCTTAATGCCGATGATCTTCAGATTTATACACAGCCCGTGCTTGGTGATCTCCCTTCTGCCATAGAAAGAACTAATGATGACTTGGTACGCATTCTGAAATGGAATCAACGATATGCTGTGTGTGAACCCAGCGAAGACCCAAGTCATTGTTATTGGCAGCAACAATCTGATTTCTAGAGTTGATTTTGTAAATCTCCCTCCAATACTTTTTGATGGAATTCAGATTAATTAAACTCGATGAAAGTGAAAAATCTTGGGATCATTATGGATCGCTCCTTGTCTTGGTTGCCTCAAGTGAGTGAAGTGAGCAGGAAGGTGTTTGCTGCAGTGGGGTCTCTCAGGCGGCTTCGTAATTTTCTACCTACTGCAACAAAAATTGCGCTCGCTCAAACTTAACTTCTTCCTATTCTTCATTATGCTGATGTATCCTATCTCGACCTTTCTGAGGAGCAACTTAATAAACTTGAGCGTCTCCAAAATATCTGCATTTGGTTCACATTTGGGTTACGCAAATATGACCTCGTTTCTAGTTTCCGTTCCTAACTCAAGTGGCTCCCTATCCGTTATCGCCGTAACTCTCACATTGTTTCGCTTCTGTTTAGTGTCCTTTTTAACCCTGCAACTCCCCGCTATCTCAAAGAGCGTTTTACTTATATTAACTCTGTTAGATCTTCTAACAATTAGCTATTAACTGTGCCTTCATCATCTTCCAAATTTTACAGTACATAGTTCGTTCACCTTTAAGGCATTTCGACTGTGGAACTCTCTCCCTCGTGATATATAAGACAAGCAAAATCTATCGGCAACTTCAAATCTCTTCTTAAAGAACCATTATTTGTCTCTCCCTTAACCCTGATTGTCTTACTATTGTTATTTTTGGGCTGACTGTTTATGTATTATACATATTTATTTGTGATGTTTGTATATATATATATGATTGTGTATGTATGTTTATATATGCTGTATATATTTGTGTACGTGTATTTATAATAATTATTTTGATTTTTGGCTAAATATAAACTCTGCACCACCTACAACATAATCTAGTTTTATCTCTTTCTCCGATACCCAAAGGTTGTCTGGAAGAGATCGCTCTTCAGCGATAAGATCGCCTGTTGTCTACCTCTACCTACATGTTATTGTATTTTTTCATATCTAATGCTCTGAAAGTGGATCGTTGTTGTTCTAAAAAGTGTGCTGAAAGTGATACGTTTCTGCTCTAGTGCAGAAAAGTAGTGTATTCCAGTTAGTCCTCGCCTTATAAACATTATCCGGGAACTAATTCTAATAAATATCAATACTTACCCCTCCACTGACAAAGGGAATTACTTTTATACTTAGGTACTAATTCATAGAATTTATTTTACTTAATTTGAAATAAGTTTATGTCGTAAATTCATTACTTTTATTTTAGCTCATATATACACTAGGGTCTATGAGGTGGTGACAAACGTAATACACCCATAATGCTTTTTTTAACTCAAAATTGTGCATGTGAGCTAAGGCAGAAACGCATACAGCTACTCTTCAACGAATACTAATAATAAATACAAATAGTATGAAAATATTTGGATAGGCTATTTTCGTATATCACAATTAAATTATGAAGGTATGTTATTCATATAGTTTTGACTTAGGAAATACGAATATAATACTAATTGGTTATAAACACGTGAGCAATATTTTTATATTCAAAATTAAAATCGTAATTGTATTATCTGTATTGTCTGTCGTAACCGAATTACACCATAGTATAACCATAAGCGCCAGCGAGACAGATATTTGCCTCTTTCTTTAGGACAGGTGAGATGGGACTATTCTTTCGGCTCGGATGACGTCACGATAATGGCGGCTGCCGTTTTTGAATTGTATACTTTGAATAAACATCTTCGTTTTATTTTCCGTCTGTGTTTTTTTCACTTTCCTCGTATTCGATATGGAAAGTAGAGTGTTTAACTCGGGTGAATGTCACCCATTTCTGACTCGAACCATTGGCGCTCTCACTTCGTTCGAGCACCAAAATATCTCGTCAGAAATGGGTGCCTTTCAGCCCTTGGTTAACAATCTACTATGGGCGTTTTCACTAAATCGTGCACCAGGATGAAAATTATGACTTTGTATTCTTAATTATGTATTCAACTCACGCGTTGTTAATACAGTTTCTTTCTGTTTTTTTTTTCAAATTACTGACGATATCGAGACTTCGAATGGAACGCCCATGTAATACCACCCTATTGACGTCAGTTTTGTAACATTGTCGGTCAGCCTATACGTAACCGAGCGATTTGTTACAAACCTGACGTTACGTTTTTCTACTTAACTACAGTCAGAATTTAACTCTGAACTCATCTTACATAAAAAACTATTCTTTTTGTAAAAAACAGTTGCAGGCTTATCAATTTCCATGTATAATAAATTAACATTATGTAAAAGCTAATATTATTAAGGGGCTCCCATACGCCAATGACCTTCGATCTGAATCCCTTAGTTTTCTAATGTTTTCTGTACCTTATTATATTAACAACAACGGCTTCAAGCAATATAGTTTCCCATATTTACTTCAAAGTTCACTGCTTTCGAGATATTTGGCATCAAAGTTGAACAATTTTAGGCCAAAAACTGGTTTTCTGGCCATAACTTTTGTGTTAATAAGTAAGAATATAAAAACGCATATCAAAATTATAGGTCATTTCAGTATGTATGAGAAGGTGTGAGTTACGGGTGTATAAAAGTTATAATGAGGATGAGGTGTCGGGTTTTGTATTTTTACAGACCCTCCTTTAAACATGGATAATTAATTCTGTATTAACATTTTTCAAGTTATTCAATATCAAAAATGTTAAACAGGAATCAAACTTTCCCATATCTGCACCTGGAAAGCTAGCTTCAATAAATCGAGGACGAGTGTCGAAATGAAAACTACTAAATTTTGTTGATTTTTGACGGGAGCCCCTTAAAGAAAATTGATCACAAACCTGACTGACGAAACGTGTAACGGTCTGCAGTCCACTGACAAAACTTCCCTTCACAACTTCCTGTCGCGTATTGGCGGTTTAAAATTGTTTGCCGACCGATCACGTGTTATTAATGTTGCGATTCCCAAAGTTTAATGTGCATTGGTAGAAATTTCAATGTAGTTTTGATCGTTACAAACCTGACTTGTCAGGTGGCATCAGTTTCAAGCAATGTTATTTAAATTCAGTTTTTAATTCAAAAGCAGCAAGGTTAAATTCAAAACTTTGTTCATGTCCCCCGTAAGACTCTTTAGATTCTAGTAACATCTTAAACTCGACAGCTATAGTAGAAAAAAATTGCACGCTGTGACTTGCAAAACCATAAAGTTAGGGTGGGACACGTGAAAAACCGTTGTCTTGGCTGTTTAAAAAATATATTATAATTACATTATGCTTATCTTAACTAAAACTATTGACGAAATCATTAGTTAAATAAGTCTATAATAAGTATATGGGTATAAATTATTAAACTCGGGAAAAGATAATGATTAACGGCGTAAAAAAAATTGAACACGCAGGACATCTAAAAACGGGGGGTGTCCCTAAAAGTGAAAATGCCCCTATTTCTCTTTATAACTGCTTTGTTTGTGTGAGATGTGCAATAAAGAGTATTTGTATTGTATTGTATTGTTAGGTATACGTAGGTTCAGTCGATGTAATCCTCTCGTAAATATGTACCGAAACCTTACTCCATTGACATAAGAGCGATGGGACATATTTATGAGTAGGTAAGTTGTATGCATCCATATTTTAACACTTGATTGTACCTACTTAAACAAAATTTAAGCGTCTGGGTGCTAAGTTGATGATATTTTTGTATATCAAACGGGACTTAATCGCGTATATTAAATTTATTTGTTTCTGAGCTTTAGATATTTTCTATGTATGTATTTATAAATATCCATTAAATACAGGGTGTCCCCAGCTTGTGGACATAGACGAACACTACACGTTTATTATGGTATTTTTGACCAATATGCAAAGTATTAAAACATTAGGTCTAGTATTTACCGAGAAAACCATGGTTTTATAATTTTAGCCTTTGGAGCACCCTCTATTTACATTGTGTTGATTAAAACGCATTTATGGGACTTATGCAATCTCTTTTGAAGAGTTTGAAGTACTTTAAAAACTATTTTCAAGTGGACACTTTTTAGACGTGCATGATAACTCTGTGGTAACTGCATGATTTTCTTTAAAAAAAATTAATCAGTGTCATTTAAACGACATTGTTTAATGTGACGTTGCCATAATATGTTAAATGTTTTATTGATGAAAAGCATTTTGACGAGATGGCATTTTATTCTGCTGCAGAGTACTTGGATATGATTTTAACTTATGGGGAGCTTAGAGCATACATAACTGGAGTACCCTTTCAGTAGCTTACCCCTCTGTTGAAAACCTTGCACAATGTGCAAAAAATTAAACAAAGACAGTTTCATAATCGATTAATGGTCATTCAAACAATCGCCTCGCAAGAGACAACACCTATCATAAAAATGCACGCACATGCTATAAGCACGTGTAATAAACATTCAAACACTTCAAGCTTAGAAAATATGGTGTAACATTGCATTTGTAAGTATTTTTGTATTGTTTTAATATTATTTTTGTGAAAACATTTTCATGACACGTCAAATTAAACGATTATATAATCGATTTACAATTCTTTCTTACATACGTCATGACACTCCCCACACTCCGTTTTCATGTTTTGTAAGAAATAACTCAATGGCGTTTGAAAAAGAGTCTATAATAACATTAGCATTGATTAATTAAAATTACTTTTATTTACGCACTCCCCACGAGACTCGGTTTTCATGCTTTGTAAAAATAACCTAAATGCAATTGCAATAGAGTTAATAATAATATTTGCAAGGATTATCTAAAATGACAGATCACCCCACGATCACCCTCACGGGACTCGCAAGTAGAGTTAAGGGTAGTGTCGATAATCAATAATTATCGACAAAAGTATGATTCACTAAGAACCTGCTCAAATTGCCGAGTGAATACAATTTATTAGCAAAAAAAGTATAGGTATTTTGCACTTTTCCGAGACCCAGCATTAAAAAAAACGGGCCGCCGCATTCAGCAGGCAAGCAAATTGGGTGCCTGCGCGTACAAGTTCCATGTGTTCAAGGCATTTTGATGCATTTCAGTAAAAGGTAAAAATTTATCGGTTTTGCCGTACCTACTTTATTTTTATGTGAAATTTATTTTGGCGGTGCGGACACGCCTTTAGACAACGGTGCAGCGGCAGAAAATACCAAACATCTAAAACGTATTAAATATATGTAAAGGCTCTCTACAAATTTGTACCATTTGGTGTCGAGAACCTCGGTCCGTGGGGCCTCAGTGCACAAAAGTTATTTGCGGAGATCGCGAAACGTCTGGTCGACGTAACTGGTGACCGAAGAGGGCGAAGAGGTGGCAGTTTTCTCGCGCAACGCATCAGCATTACAATTCAGCGAGTAAATTGCGCCAGCATCCTCGGTACAATGCCTCGAAGGCCTTTTTTAGATTTAACTTAGTTTTTATTTAATATAATTAATGTTAGTTATCATCTTGTAACTATACTTATACTTTAGAAATAAATGAAAAGTTTTCGGAATTAATTGAATGACAAACGTTTATGTCGGGTCCTTCTAATTTCCTATAACTCGGGCAAGCTGGTTTTTAACGGTCCAGTCAAAAAACCAGTCACAAGCAGGAAACTTCTTGTAATATAATACTAGGTACTCGCTACTTAATATAATATATAATGTATGTAGTTAATTGTTTTTTTTTTTAATACAGATAAATAAGACACGTCATTTCTTTTTTGCGTCATTGTATTTTATAGCCTAACAGTTATTTCAGTGATCAATTGATTGAGTCTCAATAATCCATATTAATATAATAAATGCGAAAGTGTATGTGTTTGTTTGTTTGTCCATCTTTCACGGCAAAACGGAGCGACAAATTGACGAGATTTTTTAAGTGGAGATAGTTGAAGGGATGGAGAGTGACATAGGATAGTTTTTATCGCGGGTAGAAACTAGTCATCATCCATCATCATATCAGCCGAAAGACGTCCACTTCTGGACATAGGCCTCCCCCAAAGAGTGCCAAAGTGACCGGTCCTGCGCCACCCGCATCCAGTGGACTCCCGCAACCTTTACCAGGAACTTTAGAAACTAGTATACATAGTAAAAAATCAATAAATCGAGGAATTGCGTTTCTAACCCAAATTGTATCGTAATTAATTATATGGCCTCCTGACCCTCTAGCACATCAAGTTTTATGTCCGACGTAAAGCATTTGTCCCTCTTGCACTCGCATATTTGCCAGAATGGGACGAATGCTATACCGAGCGAGTCCGACATAAAACTTAGTGTGCTATTAGAGGGTCTGTAGGTATTTAACCTTTCTTTTTAAAATTCGAACCCGGGACCTCCGATTTTGTAGGCAGGACACGGCAGGGTCAATACTAACTAGGTGACAGAGGTTGACGACTCATGGAATCTTGTACTCCCGCGACAAGGAGAACTTGCATAAAACGTACGATAAAACCAAATTTACGACACACTTACGACACACTTACAGAGGGTGTTAAAATCTGAATTGGTTCTGTTATTTTCATATCTTCTTCTTTCTTTTTACTATTTACGGATCGCTTTATGAATGCTATGATAAAAACGATAAATAGGAACGATAGAGTAATAATGTGTTTATTTTTTATAGAAACGTCGAGTCGTTTATGCGCCATTATGATACAGTTTGATAGTGGTCCTTGTATGAAATGACTTAATTGACACTTAGGTTACGTTAGTCGCATAAACATCAAGGACGCATAGGTTACCTACGCAGACAAGTGGTTTAATAACGCCTCTAATGTGTTTATCTATGAATCGGATATTCAAAACAACTAAGCAAATTAATTCTTAACTTAGGTCTAAAATTAAGCAAGGCTACATAATATATATACCTATACTTAGGTGAGTATATAAGCTACACGACGATATACTTGCTAATAAAACTCACAAGCAATTCATCATCATATAAATAAATTACTTTACCAGGATTCTTGGGTAAAATTAGTGTTGATGAAAAACACTCGCCTGCGCTCATGTTTTTTATACACTCGATGGGAATTAAGTACTTTCCGAACTCCTCTTATAAGTAGACTCTGCCCAGCGCTCACTGAAAGTTAGCCCTGCATGGGACTCTGAGAGGTCGGGTCTCGTCAGCGTGGTTGGCACCAATTTATCCCTGCCAGCAATAATTACAAATATGCTAGCGGCGGACTCAGCGTGGAGAGCCATGGTCTCCTTCTGTGAGGTCGTTATGACCCAGAAGGAGATCGCTGAACGGGAACGAGGGAGACTGGATCCCTATCGAAGAAGACGACGCCAGGGACGTGGACGGACACGTCCACCATAGACCACCGCCGTATACCGTGTAGGCTCGGACAAGAATAGGTCTACGGTCTCCCCCGCCTGTCGTAGAAGGCGACTAAAGGGGGTCATCGGGGTCGCAGTGCTCTGGCGGGGGCTGGGGCACTTAAGAACTCCAGGTAAGGTGATTTTCTTTGTCCTAGGACGAGTCACATGTGGCGAGGCGCGAGGGGGGCTCCAGTGCGTCCAGCATGAGATCCTGGAGTCCCCTGCTTGAGAGCGCAGATGCCGGGCACCGCAGTGAGTTTATCGGATAGAAATACCACATAACCCAGTCATCCCCCGGTGATTGGGTACCTGTTCGCAGGTTTTCTCCACGAAAAAAAAATTAGAAATTATTAAATGTTATTAAATTTAAAATTTTAACCGTGTTCTAGGTACCTACCTAGTCCTTCCACAAAAGAAATATAGAACCAACTTTTTATCTGATAGATACTAAACGTATGCTTAATAATAGTAAACAGCGTTATACATAAATGAGCTTAACACAAGTAAAATAGCTTCAATATTAGGTCGGTTGGCAATTTTGAAGTCTCAAATATATATAGGTACGCGTCAGTGCCATGTAAAGGTATTAGTATATTGTGATACAAGTGAGGTATGTTGATAATTACATCAGAGGCGAAATTGTTCACGTGAACCGCAGGTGAGCGTGATAAGGAAGCCGAGGATGTAATTATCGAAGCTCACGCGTATCATACGACGTTTTTCAACACATTTTGCGAGGAAAAAATCATTTTCATAATATGAAAATGTTATAGGCCTGCCAAATTACTTTCTTTACTTACATTAAGTAAATCATTAAGATGACAACAGGTTTTTACTCACAATTGCACATCGCCAAGAATTTCCAGTGGCGTCCTTTCTATTTATCACTTTTCTAATCACCACGAGTCAACATTTTTGATAATAACCAAACACGCATAAACAAATTTAACAAATATTTGTGAATTAACCTATAATAGCGCGCAACAGGTATTTCTTCGTGAAGTTTGCGCAGTGTGGGCACAGAAATCTCTAAACGGCCAATACAAAATAAAATAATATTTTCGTTTTAAAATATTATCTGTATTTAATTCATTTAAAATGTTATCAAAAGTGAATAGTTTTACTAAATTAAACGTTTCTATATCATATACAAAAAGAAATAGTCAATTAAATTACAAAAAGGATTTAATTTGTTTAGTCGAGTAAGAATCCATTTGCCGAGAATTAAAAAAAAACTGTACATTCTGTACAACCCGGTTAATTTAAGAATGCACCGTGTTCATGCATATATCTTGCTGCAAGGTGCCAACGTGACTTAATCGGAATATAACCATAACACACAAGTGTTGTATTGTTATAAAACACGCGTGTTTAATATCCAGGATTATGAGCCTAAAAGCGACACAATAAGAGGTACGTTGCGAGCAATTGTGTTGAAAAGGTAATATAATGATTGGAATGGAGCATTACGAGTATTGATTGCACAAATGCAATATTGTCAGCGTGTGTGGTGTGTCCGAGTATCACCTAGGTATGCTCGGTATAAAGTCGTTTCTATTAACACTATTAGGTTTGGGTTTCAGACGGTTTCACACGATCATTTCGAGACGGCTCCACGCTAGGTGTACACACGTACGATAAAAAAATGTCCACTTTTGCAGACTGTACCAAAAAGTTTCAACGGGACCTTAATTAATTACTTATTTGCTAAGCCTGTGCCGTCCAAATGTGTGTGTCCTATGCGAGTATCTCTTTAACCCTTATTATTATGGCTAGCCATAACGTTGACCGTCTCATTGTATATGTATAAGGGTTTTTTTTATTACTGATAATATTCAAGTTTACATTTCTGTCGGCACTCCCGGCCTGGAGTGCAACCCGGTCTTTTTTATGTATGGTGTTTACCTATGTGTGGTATCGACGAAATTGAATGTTTAGCACTTTTGGACCTTAACTTCATTCAAATTGAGTAGACATGTGCCAAACCTTCATTATTCTCGACCATAGGTACATTTATGGCCAAATTTAGAGATTGGCTTATTTCATAGAATATCTTTAGTATTGCATTAGAATACATTTTAATCCTAAAAATAATAAAACAATTACAGTAAATTTCTACTCTCTGTTAAAACCTTCACTATATTTTTCCGTAAGTAATAAATCGTATTCTGCATGGATTTGCAACTTTGCACAGTTTTTACCGGGTTCTTTTCCCGGTGGTGATGAGTTTTTGGAAATCTTTAAATGCAGCAGTTTCCTCTCAAATTAGTGTCTTGGTTTCCCTAGCCAGGCGAAGGTTGACTAATCTTTTTTTCAATTTCCAACAAGTTGGGGTGAAATAACGAGCCGTGTGTCGCCGACGATAAATGAGAATGAGTGCGACTGCGACAGGGCCAATTGGCTGGCGACGAAACCTAGTCAACTAGTTAATTTCATACTAATTTGTACTCTTCGCACATCTGGAGGGCGATTCACCAAGTTTGCCGACCGCTTCGGTGTAAGCCGGCCGGTATAAGTCTGACTTCCCATTACGCGTTGATTACGTTTGGAGTCAAGTTATACTAGCAATGAACTTACATATTGTACGGGTCGATTCACGAGAGCTGGCGCGGAAAATATATTCATGAAACTGTCATTAATTTCATAGACATTACGCGCCAGCTCTTGTAAATCGTCCTGTACCGACAATACAATATCGTATGAATAGAGCTGCTCTGGGTGGATACTGACATATTAGACATTCATTTGAAGATAATATACCAAAATTTCTTTATTTGGATTACCATCATTGACCTCAATTGCAATCGTGTCGTACCTATCTAGATTTATTATTTTGTAAATAGCCATTTTGTCACTGTTGATACGACTTAAATCAATCAGCCGAGTTCACATCTGCGACATTGAGTTCTTAGTATCGATAATTGAATAAACTCATTCATTATTATGGAGTCATAAAACTGGCAGCACAAGAGCTTTGCTTGTGTTATTTAACGAGTTCAACCAGCTGCATAACTTGGCTATCTTTATAGACTTGCATGTGACCCTGGGGCTTCAGGAAAGTCACTCGGCTCTCGCCATATAACTATGAGTACGTACTACATCGGAGCTCTAAACGATAATGACCATTTAGAACGCCTCTCTGTGCTATACCGACACAAAGACAAAGTCTTAGTCTACGATAAGAATCATATACCTACTTGGACAAAGGCAATAAGGCTTATAATTAGTAGTTAGAGCGTTGACAGGATGCTGGGAGGTGAACACTGGGCGGTATTAGATGAGTGTGCGGATCGCAATGTGGAGCAACAGGGACCCTTATCTTATCTGGGGAATGTGCCATCCCTTGCAGCGCGCTGTGGGTTGCCACTTAGCGCCAACTTACAAAGGCCGAAGGAACTTGTGTTACACAGAATCAATAACACTTATCTCGCTCACCGTGTGGACGTAACGGGTACCTATTGCGCATCAAAGAAAAAACAGTCTTCTGCATCGTAAATCTTTGATTGCCGACGGACTTTTAACAAAAATTATAATAATATTATGGAATGTGGGTGATATTTACAGCCCGAGTCCAAACACATTTTTTCCTTAGGATCAACTACAGAATAAATTTTGCTGGCGCCAGTGCTCTGGCATTAAGGCATTATAGTAGCCATTCGCGAGAAATAGATGCTACTTTTTGTCAAGAGCTTAAATATTTACCCACATGTATTAATATTTATTTACCGATCTACTTATTCATATTTACCATTTCGAATAATATCGCGGCAATATGTTGGAAGCGTAAACACCTTTATGGTACTTTAGTTTTATAAAACACTTTTTTATTAACAAATTGAGAAGACTTCAATATGAGCATGATACAATAATTTATCGATACGACGAGTGGGTCTGGAACGGGGCATTGCACCGCGTGACAGTAAATCGATCAATATTTTCACTTAAGATGCTTCATCTACTTTCAAAAGCTGTCGTTTTTACGCAGTCTACCGAGTCACCTATAGATAAACTTTATTTATGTTTATCTCTTCATGTTCATTCATAAGTTTCATCTATACATATAAATGCCTATGTCCTGACTGACTCACTCATCAACGCAAAGCCGAAACTACTTGGACTAGAAACTTGAAATTTATACCAGGGTCCATCAACTTTTTCTCGTTTTTTGAGAAAGAACAATTCAAAATAAAAAGTTAAAATTTCTTACATTTCTATATGTATTTATCGTAGAACATATATTGAACTTGTAAACTACGAGAGTTGCCGCGCACTTTTATGATTGAATGTATGTTTTATATGTCCATAAACAGAATTCGAGCTCAAAAATGGTCCCCTGGGTAACCATGGTATACTTCAATAATACATCAAGTCAAAAAATGTCTAATTAGTGCAATGCGTACATATACGCATTCATGTCGCTATCACATCTGAAATTTTGTGAAACACGTTATGTGTAGAAAATAACAACAAATAATTATGTCTCTTGAGTCACTGGTGACAAAACTATACAAAAACTTTACCTTTTATTAATAATTACTAAGCCAATTTAAACATACATCATTACGGTTCATTCATTTTTTCTTTTTTAAATACAATTCATGCAAAAACAACGCCAAAACCATACATTACCTGTGTTAAAGTTAAAAAAATTACGTACTTTTTCTGGGGACAAGTTGGTCACTCAAGAGACAAAATGGTAACTCAAGAGACTTTTAACGTGAAATAACTTAATATATTTTGTATATTTATTTAATATTTATTGCTCAAAAGAACAATTTGCGTACAAATTGTTATTGCATTATCATTATAGAGGCAAATTAAGAACGTCCACTATTTTGAAGTCGATATAGCGGTAATAAAATAAAATAATAAAAACGTAGAAAAGAAAATATTTATTACAAGAAAATGTAGGAAGTGAACGAACCAAGATTGTGATTCCATAATTAAGGAACGGAGACAGTACAATTTTATCTGAATAGGACGAGTTGTGGAAAGATAAATACGATAAAGTGAGAATGAAAGCCAAAAGAGTGATCAGGAGAGCCAATCGGCTGCATTTAGAGAATATCGTCCTGGAAATGGAAACCCTCATCAGAGTCGAGGAAATTCTACATGGATGTAAGAACTTGAAACATAAGACTATCAAACTACAACACAAGTCCTTGAAGAAGTTGAAGATGAACATGGCAACCTGGTCACGGATAGAAATGATATAAAAACACACTGGCAAAACTACTTTCGGGAACTGTTGAACTGCCCTCCACCGGCTGAACCCGTACCTCGAACTAGATAAGGCAATAGTTGTCAAGTAGAACCCCTGACTTTCAATGAAGTTCGGAAAGCGTTAATGAACCGCTTAAGAACAATACAACTCCAGGGATCGACGGCCTTCCTTCGGAGGTCTGGAAACAGGTACAGTGGAGGTACGGTACAATCCAAATTGTTAGAGTTACTGCTGAAAATCTGGGAAGCAGCAAGGCAGCCGCTGGAATTGAACATTAGTGTCATATGTCCCGTTCACAAAAAAGCTCCCAACTGCGTACAAGATTTCATCATACGTACTCCTTACGGGCTGAAACCGTTTGCGGTAAAAATCCATAGTGATTACCAGTTTGGGTTCCGTCGATCTGGCTCTGCTGGGTGGATGCCGCGCCAACATACAGGAAACGACTACAGCCCTTGTGACCCAAGCTTTGAAAGTTGGCCTAACGATGAACCACGGCAAGACTGAATATCTCCACATGCGACGTTATAATACAAGCCGCAGTGAACCTACCAATCTACATGTTGGTGATATTGTGTTTAAACTTTAAAGGGCCAAAATTTCAAATACTTGGGCTGTACCCTCAGTGATATCAATACCCGGAACGAAGAAATTGATATCCGCATACAAAATGCTTTACGTTGTAGCGCCGCCTTGCATAAAGTTCTAGTGTCCAGGCTTCTTAGTAGACGCACTAAAATCCGCATCTACAAAACTGTAATTAGACCAATTTCTCTGTATGGCTGTGAAGCCTGGACACTGACACCCAAGGAGGAGAACAAGCTTTTGGTGGCTGAAAGAAAGGTCCTCCGCAAAACCCTCGGCGCAACACATAGACCCGATGGCAGTATGAGAATTCGGAAGAACGTTGAAATAGAGGACCTTGTTGAGGAGCCTAACATCAGCGGAGTGACTGAAGAGTGAATTCGCTTAGACTTCGGTGGCTCGGTCACCTAGAGCGAATGGGAGACGATCGCGCGGCTAAAAGAGCCTATGAGGGTAGGCCTATAGGAAGACTTCCTTGGTCGCCTCAGATATCGATGGGTTGATGTGGTGAACGCGAATCTTCGCGAGCTCCAAGCTGGAGATTAACGAGAAACCACTCAAGATCGGGATCAGTGGCGTGCACTCGTATTTGAGGCCTAAACATTGGGTCGCTGTGCCAGAGGAGTGAGTAAGTAAGTAAGAAAATATAAAGAACTTCTAAGCAGATTTTGTCCTTATTAATATTACAGCAAGTCAGACAGAGTTATTTCTTGCAAAGGCTTCTCTTTAGTGTGCATCAATCTTCTTAATCATCATCAGAACTGAGCTCTTCATTAACACCACTAGTTAAAAATACTTCAACATCGTCAATATTAAGCACAGGTGTACCATCTTTAGTATTAAGTGGCTGACAATGTTTCGGATTTCGACATCGACAAAAACCTCTTTCACAAAAACAACTCTAATCGCTATATTGCAACTGGCCTGGCACAGTTGTGAAGAGATGATGCACACTGATGGTACCTTTCAAGGTAAGAAGTTATATTCGATGGCAAGTGTTTCTTGAAACTTTCAACATCTTTTCACCTAATAAGAAATAGATTTATTTTGCTTTTTGTTTTTCAGTGCTTTGTAAAAATTATCTACATTGATGATGTCCATCCCTGTAGCTACCATTAGGGTATTTAGTTGTAGACTGCCTTAACAAACAGGTAAATGTCTCATGGCTTACCAAAAATGTCTCTTGGGTCACCATAAAAGTCAGCCAGGGGACTGGTGACTCAAGAGACAAATTCATGTTAGAACCAGTAAAAAGCAACAAATAAACGAAAAAACAACATTACACCGGTTGCTTTCGGATATAAGACCTTCGTGCCATGCATTATGCTCTAGTTTGAACCAAGACTATGAAAAACTTACGAATAATCGCAGTGAGTCATGGGAAATGGAATAAACACACCCTACCTGTGTTAGAGCTAGGGACGAAATGTACGATTCCACAAATTGCCGCAGCAATGGCAGACCACGTCAAGTAACACTCAGGTAGGCTGTCTATTGGTCGAGCCAACGTTGGGCGGCGTCATGCCATTTACTACTTACTTTTAGAAGGTAAGTCAGGAGACTTAGTTTTTTTTACTTTCACGGGGACACTTTTAATAAATGAAATGATAAAAAACTGTTTGACTTTTTTTACATTCACACAATGCTTTAAGATACTAAATGCAGTGTTGTATTTAAATAACCCATAAAATTACCTGCTAGAGAACGATTTTTTTACACCAAATAGGAAGTAAGCATTGAATATATGTACAGGGACAAGAAATTTTACTATGGAAGTGGAAATGTGTCTCCTGGAAAACCAATACATTTCGTATTAATTATAACTTGAATTGTTCAATATTTTGTTAAGTTGTCGTTTAATAGTCTAATTCAATGATGACCATATTAAAATCAAAGTATTTTTTATGTTTAAAGAGATAAAATAGATTCATCAGTAGTGACACAAAAAAACAAGAAATAGTTGATTGACCCACCAGGACTTCCTTTTATGACGTAGGCAAGGGAAAAGACGGGATTTTTGGAAATTCTATCCCTAAGAGGGTTAAATAGGGGTGCAAAGTTTGTATGGGGGAAACATAATTTTATGAACTAGAGACTTAAAACTTTGTAGGAAGATTCCTTATAAGAATACAAAAAAAGTAATTTCAGCGTTTTAGAAAAATCTACCCGTAAAGGGGTTAAATAGGGGTGCAAAGTCACCGAAAATCAGCGCCTCTGGCTTGACGTGTCTTGCGTTGGCTTTATGCTGAGTGGGATCCTGTTTAACGTCCTCGTATTTAAGTCCCACCGTTTACTTTATTTTTATTTTTATTGTGTGCCTAAGCTGTGACGTTAAATAAATTTATTTTCTTTCTTTCTTCTTTCAATGTTTGTATGGGGGAAACTTTATTTTATGAACTAGAAACTTGAAACTTTGTAGGAAGATTCCTTATAAGAATACAAAAAAAGGGATTTCAGCGTTTTAGAAAATTCTACCCCTAAGGGGGTTAAATAAGGGTGCAAAGTTTGTATGGGGGAAACTTTATTTTATGAACTAGAGATTTGAAACTTTGTAGGAAGATTCCTTATACGAATACAAAAAAAGGGATTTCAGCGTTTTTGAAATTTACACCCCTGAGGGGGTTAAATAGGGGTGAAAAGTTTGGGGTCACCCCCACTTAAACTAATATCGTTAGTGCTAATTTCATTAGACCTAACAACGTTCGATATAATTTTCATTAGCCCTAATATTCGGATAACTAATTTTATATGGCATAATTATTTGCTGCGCCTAATTTCAAACCTCCTAATCATTCCTAATACTAAACATCAAGTGTGCTAATATATTGGAAACTAATAATCATTTTTCCTAATGACTACTAGGCCTAATGATTAATGTGCCTAATGATCACTATGTTTAATGTTCACTACACCTAATTTCGTCACACCTAACTATCACTTGACCTATTAACTTTTGCTCTAATGTTTGACTAGTACTAATTAATGCATCCCTGATGAACAGGCTACTTTTTACCGCGGAGTATGTCGCGGTCGTCCCATGATAGACGTCCTAATCTCGTCAAAATGGGAGCCAATAATGCACGGCCAAATAATGTACGGCCCGATAATCCGTGTCCAGTTTTCGTGAACGTGGATTATTGGATCGTGCATTATCAGGGCGGACGAAAATGGCATGTCATAAGCGAACTCTATCTTAGGTCGCTTAGGTTAGGGTTCACTTGTGTCCCTCAGACCAGAAATAGACACCCCGCGCAGCGGGGTGGTGTCGACTTGCTGTACGGCTATCACAAGACGGCGCAAGAGCTCTCTCATTTTTTTCTCGCATGATACAAACTTCTCTGTCTAATAAGAGTGAGCTAGATAGACATCGGATTACCCACCTATTCTACCTTAAGGCAGGTCAGTGTAGGTACGACGACGAGCGAAGCGAGGAGGAGTGTTAGGTAGAACTGCGACCCTACAGCGAGCGAGCGAAGCGAGCGTGCCGCGGCAGCGGCCGGCGAAGCGCCAGAACCGACATTATAAGAAAAAAAAACAGTGAAATAAAATTAGTACTACTGACAATTCGGGAAAATGACATTAGGGCTAAAATACTTAGGCAAAATGAAGATTCGGGTTAGTGATTTTAGAGACATTGATAATAAGGTGTAGTCATTATTAGGCATTGCAATATTAGGCCTAGGAAGAAATCGGTCAAATAAAATTTGTCTTAGTGAGAATTCGGTCATGAGAAATTAGATATTATGAAAATTCGGGATACTGAAATTAGGGATAATGAATAATTAGGAACAATGAAAATTCGGGTTTGTGATTTTAGGGTTAATGAAATTAGGGCTAGTAAAATTAGGTATGAAATTATTAGGGCTAACGGAGGGGAACCCAAAGTTTGTATGAAGGGGCTTTATTTTTTGAGCTAGAAACAATGTAGAAGGATTACATATTAAGATATAAAAAAGTGATTTCACCGTTTTAGAAAATTCCACCCCTAAGGGGGTTAAATAGGGGTCAAAGTTAGTCTGATGCAAACTTTTCCTTTTGAGCTAGAAACTTGAAACTTTGTAGAAAGTTAACTTATTAAAAGACAAAAAAGTAATTTCAACGTTTAAAAAATTATATCCATAAGGGGATTAGAGGATGAAGGTTTTGTACGAGGAACACTAGATTTTTTGCTAGAAACTTGAAACTTTGTAGAAAGATTACTTATTAAAATACCAAAAAACAAGTGACAGCGTTTTAGAAAATTTCACCGAGGGTTAAATGAGGGTGCAAAGTTTGTATGAGAGAAACTTTATTTTCTTAGCTAGAGACTTAAAACTTTGTAGAAAGATTACTTATTTTAAAAAACTCCTAAGGGGGTAAAAAGGGGTGCAAGGTTTGTATGGAGGAAACTTTGTTTTTTAAGCTAGAGACTTGAAACTTTGTAGAAAGAGATTACTTATTTAAAAAAACTCCTAAGGGGGTAAAAAGGGGTGCAAGGTTTGTATGGAGGAAACTTTGTTTTTTAAGCTAGAGACTTGAAACTTTGTAGAAAGATTACTTATTAAAATTAAAATAATAACAGAGATTTATAAAATTCTACCCCTACTTAGAAAATCCTAACCCTAACTGGGTAGAATTGTCATCCCTTAAGCAAGCAAAATAAGGGTTGATCGTACGGTTCGCTATTTGTCAGCAGGTGGCGTTAGTGTAGTAAATGAATTTAATTATTCCTTAAGGGATTTGCCACGCTGGACACGATCTGCGGTCTGCGGTCAGGTCTCCCATACAAAATTGTATATTATTATTGAAAGAGATGCTCTTCATTAACCTGTCTCCATCTCTCAATTTCCAGTGCCGAGTTTAAGATTGTTTTAACAGCCTTACGATATTTAACTTTTATTAAAATCTCACTCACAATAACTAAGATCCCCATTTTCTAACTCCAAATCCATGCATCGCTCTCGCTCTATATCTTGCAGAGTCATTTTTGCCAAAGATGAAAAGCATCTGGTAACTGACGGAATAAGTATTAAGCATCCTGCAAACAATTCCCTTAATCTAATTGGAAAATCTTCGAAAATTCTTTAACAATCAGTATTATTTATTTAATATCAGTGTCTGCCACTGTTTGAAATGTATTATATCTAGACCATTTTAACTAAGAATTAAGTTCACTTGCGTCAACATCAAAAATCTACGCGGACGAAGTCGCGGGCGGCTGCTAGTAACTTAATAACTGGGTATGTGGTAAGTAGCGGTAAAAACTCTGAAGAGACATTTACTTTTTACATCGGGCGCGTACATCACAGCGTCAGTATTATATTGGATTAATTGAATATAATGCGGTAAAAAATTACTCCGCGAACGGGTCTGATCGATGGCAAGGCAATTATCATTAATAATTGATCATGTAGAGCAATTATCAAATGTCATGCGGTCGAAGATTGTGACTAAATTATGAATGGTTCCTAGAAGTTACTTGAATACTGCATAGCATCGTGGGACCGTGCATTACAGAGCCCGAGTGCTCTGGGTCCATCGGGGGAAATAGGATTTAGTAGTTTATGCGACTGATCCATAATGAGAGGCCTTAAAATACGAGTGTGGTTTTATGAAACGAGGGTCAGCGAGTTTCATAATAGGATCACACGAGTGTTTTGTTCTTGTTTTTTGTACAGTTACATACACTACTTTATCTACACACATATCATAAGTACTTAGTAGTAAGTAACAGCAAAAAACCAACAAAAAAATGACAACAGCAATGGCGACAATTCGATCATCCGTCGTAGACGATTGGTTTTTTTTTAATCATAGACAAACGAATGAAGTCCCTATACTCATATCACTCGAGATCAAATGTCGTGCGGTTTTTGTATTAAAAAACGTACTGAATTGACGTTTCGTATCGATAACTGTTTTAATATCTATGGATACTAGAATAGAGATCCACTTGAGTTTTGACAGCTGTTCCAAATTTAAACTCGTAAGGTTCAGGTGTCAATAAAACAAAATATCAAACATTTCTGGAGATACGTCAACGACAAGAAGGGCTCCAATTCCATCCCTGTCACTATGAAATTTAATAACTTGGTCTCATCAAACGCTAATGAGGTCTGCGAAATGTTTTCTAGTTATTTTGGGTCCGTTTTTGAAAACCCGTCACACTCTAGTTCATGTGTAAATCCAGTTAGCTCAACACATAATATCACCCTATCTGACACCTTTGTAAGTGTTCTTCACATTAGTGCTAAAATCAGAGGACTTGACTGTAATAAGGTTGCAGGGCCGGATGGCATACCCCCAACTTTTGTAAAAAACTGCTGTGATGAACTCAGCCAGCTGCTCTGCATAATCTTCAATAAAACCATCAACTGTGGTACCTTTCCCGCCTTGTGGAAAACCGCTCACATTATTCCAATTCATAAATCTGGAGACATAAACCACTGTCAAAATTATAGGCCTATAAGTATACTGTCAGTTTTTTCTAAATTATTTGAATCGGTCATGTACTGTTGTTTTTATTCTCATTTCAAAAATATTATCTCGCCAAATCAGCATGGCTTTGTCTCTAATAAATCTACTATCAGTAATCTGTTAACTTACAAAAATTATATATGTAGCGCAATGGCCAAAATAAAGTCGATTCGATATACACGGACTTCTCAAAGGCCTTCGACAAAGTTGATCACACAATTCTGCTGCAGAAATTGGAAGGTTATGGAATTCACGGTAACTTGTTGAGATGGATCAGTTCTTACCTTGATAAGAGGAGTCAACTTGTCAGCATCAAGGGCCATCTGTCTGCGCCAATTACAATCACATCAGATGTACCTCAAGGCTCCCATTTGGGGCCCCTCCTCTTCGTAGTTTTTATAAATGACTTGATTGAACTTTTCTCGTGCCCATGTCTGTTATATGCAGATGACCTTAAGATCTATACAGCAGTCAGCAATACCGAGGACTGCCACCTTCTGCAGAGAAATCTGAACATTGTCTCGGATTGGTGCATTTTGAATCGTATGTTCCTGAATACAGAAAAATGCTACATTATTTATTTTACTAAATCCAAGCAAACACATATTTTCGATTATTCACTGAACAACTTTATACTTAACCGCACTTCCGTCACTCGCGACCTAAGTATTCTTTTCGACGACAAATTGACTTTTCATTCTCACTACGACATTTAATATCAAACGGCCTTAAGCTGAATTGCTTTATTTTTCGGACCACTAAGGACTTCAAGGTACGACTTTAGAATCGTTGTCATCGAGTTCATGGCTCATTTTTTTAATATAGATTCTACTCATTAAAAGATGATTCCTCACCAAATTTCAAGTTGTGAAAACCCATAGTTTTTGAGAAAAAAAATATTAAAGAATCTATATAAGTTTCCATGGATGGCGTCATTACGTGTGATTTTTGACACTTTTTTTTTTAACTCCGTTTTTCCAGATACGTGAATTACCAAATCTTTATTACGCGTAATACCTAAGACAGCGGCGCTACCACGAACTTCGAGGTATTTCCATCTCTATCGCACTCCCTTACTCGAGTGACAGGGATGCATGTATTACGAACTTCGACTTTCGAAGTTCGTGGTAGCGCCGCAGGTCGTTGTAGGTACACCTAAGTGAAATAACACATTTTCGGTTCTGGCGCTTCGCCGGCCGCTGCCGCGGCACGCTCGCTTTGCTCGCTCGGCTCGCGCGCTAGGGTCGCGGTACACCTAACACTCCTCCTCGCTTCGCTCGTCGTCGTACCTACACGGACCTGCCTTAGAGTATGTCGATTTAGCCTTTTGCGTTTTTGGTCATATACCTACGTTTATGATATTATTTTATATATATTATATATTATTTTATATATAATTTATTTTAAATACTAACCTTAATTGATTAAAAACTTACCTAAAGAACATCAACCAATATCAACACGTAAAAAGGAACGCGCACAAGTGTCATTGTCAGTCAAAATCTCCTCGAAATACACAGTAATGGAAATTTATATGGAAACTTTAATATTTTTTTTCTCAAAAACTATGGATTTTCACAACTTGAAATTTGGTGAGGAATCATCTTTTAATGAGTAGAATCTATATTAAAAAAATGAGCCATGAACTCGATGACAACGATTCTAAAGCTGAGCCGACTTCAATAACATACATGCATTGAAATACTTATGCACGTGCATGGTTAGAAGCACTTTAGAGTACGGTTCAGTGATATGGTCACCTTATTACAATACTCACATTGAAAGGCTAGAAAAAGTTCAAAGGCAATTCCTCAGCATCCTCAGTTTCAGGTTCCAGTGTGGTCGCAAATTGCGGTCATATGCGAGTAGGCTTAAACACTTAAACATGCCGACACTCAGATCGCAGGAAATGCAGTGAGCTAATGACACTATACAAAACTATACACTCGTATATCGACTGTCCCGACCTCCTCTGTCTTCTCAATTTCATTACGCGGTCTCGTAACCCCTCACCCAAAATATTTCACTTGCAAATTTATAAAAATAACACCTCTTTCTATAATCCAATTACTAGAATGTGTAGTTTGTATAACGAAACTGTTGCCGAGAATCCGTCGTTGGACATTTTCAAATGCAGCTTACCCACTTTTAAAAATAAAATAAAAAATGTTGCATGTAAATAAACCCGCTCACCGTTCACATCTCCCTGGATGTATATTGCTGTCTTTGTTTGTTTTATGTCACTCAATGTTTAATGTCTCGACTTAGTTTTAGCTTTAGTTTTAGTTTTATGGTTTTAATTTTAGCAACTTATTGCATCTTCCGCTTATAAAAAGCAACCTATATAAATTTTTGTTACCTCCTTAGCACCTCATATGTTCTTGATGTTTGAAATCTTTCTGTGCACACT
Source organism: Epinotia demarniana (assembly GCA_945867215.1). Taxonomy (NCBI): domain Eukaryota; kingdom Metazoa; phylum Arthropoda; class Insecta; order Lepidoptera; family Tortricidae; genus Epinotia; species Epinotia demarniana. The sequence continues at coordinate 18,791,350 of OX244266.1, read as the reverse complement.
TTATTAAGAGTTATAGGCCAGATCTGTTTATTATGCCTTATTTATATGTCTCATAATGTCTGTAACTTGTTTTTGTGAGCCTCATAATAAATAAAATTTAAAAAAATAACGATACAGAAATCTGTGCTGTAATTACATTACAGTACAGATTTTACCTAATACCACAGACAAGAAAGTTCTCATAGTAAAATCGGTTGTAGTACCTAATGCTGGTCATTTCCTACGGTTTCTGAACGCATTTTAGAGGACTTATGATATGTGTGTAGATAATATTTGTTTATTAAAAAAAAAAAATTGTTTATTAAAAAAAAATATTTGTTTATTGAAATAAAGTCCAATGCGTTTAATTAATATATTTTCAAGTTGAAATTCAATAATTAACATTTTAATACGATGTTTGCACATAGTATGTCAATTAGCCATCATCCTGTTCTCATATGTTATCTATTTGTGGTAACTAGGGGTTCATTAATTATTAGCATTAATATTATAAAATGAGAGTTACTTCCTACTAGCGTATAAAGTTGAGGTTAGCTTGTCGAGGAAAAATGATATTTTGCATGTACAAAATCTACGCGTCCAATTATTCGAATTGATATTATTTTGCGAACAAGAAATAGCATATTAACATTAGCCCTATTTTAAATCAGTTGTTTTGAAGTTACGAAGTGGTGGCAAAGGTCCTGATAAGGCATAATTATGTTGGTAGGTAGGATAGATAGTCTTCGGCAATTCACCGGATGTTCATTGCGTTCTGAGGGGCTACCGCGAAACTAGGTTGTTATTTCAATTAGGCATGCAGTGATCGATACCTACTTAGAGGGATCCTGTTGTTTTACCAAACTTATTTTGGTCAAATTTCATTTCCCAAACAAATTTTAGCAACTACATTGTTTGCCAATGCAAACTTTGACACAATTTTAATACGAATATTTTCATTACGTCAAATTTTCATTCAGCAAAATATTATTACGAAAAATTACATTATGGCATGTGGTCTTTTAGCAAATGCTTTAGTAAGGCAAAAAAACATTAGACAATAAACATTTCGCCAAGTTAATGTTATGGCAAACTATAAATAGACAAAAATCACAATTGTTTGGGTTATGACATTTCATCAAAATACTATAAAAACCTTAAATAAAATAATGCACGGTTAAGTAGGTCGGTAGCCAAAGGCGTTAAATTAGGTTAGGGCAGTCAAAAAGGGGGGGCTCGGGGGGCAAAGCCTCCTAGCAGTAAAAAACAAACAATCTTAACTATTGTAGTATTTGGTAGGTTAGGTTAGGGTTAGCTTGTGTCCCTTAGAGCGAAAATAGGCACCCCGCGAAGCGGGGTGACGTCGACACGGTGGCGGTTAGGTTAGAATTGCGACCTCTACACAAATTAATTTTCCCTACCCACATAACAAAAAAAGTTGTTATTTTATTGTGTATCTTATACACCATTGAAATAAAGATGCAAATGATTTGTCATTGAAGAGTTCTCTGCTGATTAACCGACAGAATAGAAATGGTCAATTAAATATTGACGATACAAATCATTTGCCTTATTTTGTTTTGGTTAAAACATATTATGCCAACTAACATATTTGACTGAATGAAATTTGGTCAAAGTACCAGTTGGTAAACGAGATATTGCCTAAACATGAATATGCCAAACATAAGGTTTGCGAAAGAATTATTTGTCGAGTGTTAATTTAGCAAACGATGATTTGGCAAATGAAATTCTACGAAAAATGTTTTGGGAAGTGATAATTTGTCCATTTTTTTTTGGTAAAACAAAGGTAACCCCTACTTAGATTATAATATAATTATAAGCATGAAGTATTTTTTTATTATGTAGGTATGTAACAATAGTACATTGTGATACAAGTGAGGTATGTTGATAATTACATCAGAAGCGAAATTGTTGGATGTAATTATCAAAGCTCACGCGTTTTATGCGACGTTTTTCAACACATTTTGCGAGGCATCATTTTCATAAGATGAAAATTTTATAGGCCTGCCAAGTTATTGGCATGAAAAACGTCGCATAAAACGCGTGAGCTTTGATAATTACATCCAAAAATTTCGCTTCTGATGTAATTATCAACATACCTCACTTGTATCACAATGTACTATTGTTACATACCTTATTTAATGATTACAACAGATTTTTACTCACATATTGCACATCGCCAAGAATTTCCAGTTGCGTCCATTCTATTTATCACTTTTCTAGTCACCACGAGTCAACATTTTTGATAATTACCTAACACGCATTAACAATCTTTACAAATATTTGTGAATGTGAAATAACCTATAATGGCGCGCAGCGCAACAGTTATTACGGAAGTTTGCACAGTGCGCGCGCATGTGTTAGGCCAGACTTTGATGGGGTCTCTATACAGCCAATACAAAATTAAATAAATATTTTCGTTTTAAAATGTTTTCTTTTTCTAACTCATGTAAAATGTTATCAACATTTAATAGTTTTACCAAATTATACGGTTCTATATCATATCCAAAAAGAAATAGTCAATTAATTAACGAAAAGGATTTAATTTGTTTAGTCGAGTGAGAATCCATTTGCCGATAATTAAAAAAAAAAAGCTGTACATTCTTTACAACCCGGTGCCAACGTGAGATAATCGGGATATAACCATAACACACAAGCGTCGTAATGTTATACAACACGCGTTTTTAATATCCAGGATTATGAGCCTAAACGCGGCACAATAATAGGTATGTTACGAGCAAATGTGTTGAAAAGATTATTAATGCCTTACCCCTTATACTGTGAGTTTGGTGACCTGTTAAAGCAAGTACAAAACGGATCTAGAGGAAATGAGAGATAAGACGGACGTTGAATTGTCATCCTATCATTGAGTCATTGACAGCTGACAAAAATGTCACGTGACATGGAGTCAACTCTGCTCTGACCTCTAGTATCATCAATATAACATGTGCTCGTTAACGTTATACAGCATATTGTACGTAAGTGAATCATTCACTTGATCATATTACTACTTAGACTACTAAAATCTAGGATAAAAGATTGCTTTAACTACTACCCGTTCGCGCTAAGTTTGCCGCTGGCGATATGATGTAACTCGAAGGGTAGCGTTAGCGAAACGGTTTTTTTCCCATTTTCGAAATAAATCATATCCTTTAACACCATATTTCGTAAATAGCTTCTCAAAGTTTTGCCATTACCCATAGTTAAACCTCAGATTTAAATAAAGCGAAAAACGGACCGGCAAACGTAGCGCGAACGGGTAGTATCAGCATGGCTAGCACGAGACGTGCATGACGCGAAAAAAGGCGCGACAAATTAGTAGGTATGTTTGTCGCACACAAGCCGTCTCGAGTGCACTTGTGCTAGCAGTTTATATGTTAACATAGGTAAACGTAATTTAATGTTAACTAGGCAGTGAATTATTTTATCCTTATCGGCGGAGTTTATCTAAAAAAAAACTCGCGTGACGTTGGATGAGATTAGTGACTTGTTACTGTGAAGAGGGCGTGGGTGGGGTGGGATTGCGCGGCCGTATTTACCAGCGCGATATCGTGCGTCAATTTGCTTTATATTGTCGTCACAAGCTTTTACAAAGACTGCTAATAATTACAGCTATGTTTCACCCTTTTGTTTACTATTACTTCATTTGCTCGTGCAAATTGTGTATGCGTGTTTAGAAATGAGCTGATTGCGTAGTTGTTACGTCATTCGTGCGTGTGACGCTGTGCCCTTATATCCACACATTGATCGAATTAAGTGCAGCATTTACTGTAATGACTTATACGATCCTGTTTCTTGTTTAAATATTTAACTGGGAGAACCATTTATTTACGTGAGATAAATTTACATTTCATGTATGGATATGGTCTGCTTACAGGTATTATAATTACATTAATTACTAACATTGTCAAAATATACTCAGTATGGTATATTATAGGTATTGTGTATCTAAATAATTCACTAGTTTTCCTATTCAACTACTCCAAAAAAAAACAATGGCATTAGGTGTAGGTTACATGTAGGTGCCTACATCGTCGGTTACAGACCTATTTGTGTATTCCTCATCAACCACCTACATAATCGGCTGATGAATCCATAAATCAAGTAGCACCGTCCTCAGAAGGGAAATAAAGTCTTTTTGCTCAGACGACCTTCCCGGACACCCACGCTTACCCTTTATTTTATCAGTCTTCCATTAGGTTTATTCTTTGCTATGTTGCAAATAATTCATCAACCTAGTCTGTTAAGTGCCACTTCTAAAGCTTTTTGTGTCCGGAAATAGCAAAAAGTACAGTGTCACGATGCGCACTAGCATTGCCAGCTTTTAATGGAGATGCTGAATAAAACAAAGCTTTTTTATGTTGAATTTGAAACGGCGTCAGCTTTTAAAGCATTGAATAGGCTGTGTATAGTTTTTGTGGAAGGCAGTTTTACAAAACGGCTACAAGTTAAAATAGATGAAAGAACGTCAGTCGTCTGGACGCTAGTCTGGGGCACCAGACTATTGAATTGATGGCATTCGCATCGGTTCTGCTCATGCACACTGAACTCGATGAAGCGTAACCGTTTTAATGGAAAACCCGGAGCACATTGAAACAAAATTCAATACTGACTTGAATTAGGACTGCAATACTGTCGCACAATGACCTAATGACGTTTGACGAGACAAGTAAAATGATCTTGGTCAATTGAAACTTATCAAGGCATCGTTCCATTATAGCCGGAGTGACATAGATCCTAAGGTTAATAACGTGTATGGACCAATCAGCCCTTTTGTTGGCGCGTTGATGAAGTGTGCGGTTGGTTGACACATTTCAATTAATTATATTGCTATCAGTTACGCTAACTCCGTTGGTTATGAGATTTTTATTGTTCTCGGTATGACAACACACACTTCGATTTCAGTTTTACTTCGGTCCAGTTCAGTACTTTAATGTAGGTAGACATGCTGTTCTTCCATAGCGTAGACTGACATACGTTTTGTACGAGTATGTAGAATGACAAACGTCGTAGAAACTTTACGACGTGGTTTTTTTTTAACGACTCCGTTTCTTTGCGTAGGTATACTTACTTACCTCAAATTCATCGCAAACGGTTCAGCGTTTTAAACTTCAAAAGGTAACGGACAGGCAGAGGTATTTCGCATTTATAATATGGATTACACTTGATGCATGCATTTGTTTTGCAATAATACCAAGAAGTTATAATGTCAGAGCCAAGATAAGTACACACTTAAAAAATTGCAAAATTGAATGGTTTACCTAAGCCAACTGTAAAATTTAAGTTATATTCAAATAAGTAAATTTTCTCTATCTTTAATCCAAACGATTTCTAGTAATAGCATTAGATATAAAAATGCCTTTTTTTACCCCTTTTGGCGCCAGGCGTGAGTTTTTCTATGTATGAATGCATGAAAATGCATAAGCATCTACTTACCTACATAAGCATAATTTAATCTATGCGTAAACGTGTTTATATAAGTTAGTTTCCACTCACACAACGACTACAGCAGTTAGCATGTGAAATGGTTTGTGACGGTGCTCGCGTTGGCAGAATATGCTGAAAATATTACTCTTTGGTCACTTTTATATGCAAATACGAGTACCATATTTCATGCACCATAAAGCAATGATGTAATGGAGGCTTACTCTAACGCAGTTTGGGCAAGATGCCAGTTTCCCACTTTTTGAATTTGTTTGCTGTTAATAAATTAAGATGCCATGCTGTAAATATCACTAGAACGAGTGAAATACGTTTATGTTTTTGTATCGTGAAATATTTTCTATTATACTGCATCTTGTAAAAGCATTTGTTCTTTCTATGAATAAATATATAGGTATATATAAATATAAATGAGTTAGGTCACTTATATATATATATATATATATATGTCGTCGTCCAAGTGTGGACGCGAGAGACCTGTGTGCCGTGTGTGCGACACATATAGGGAGGTAAGGTAAGATGTGCATTTCTCGCGACTTTTATAGGGATGCGCGATATACATAGCATACTAACATAACATTCCATTTAAAATTTCATATTTTTCTATACAGCTGTCATTTGCTGCCTTGAGTGCCAGTTCGATGGCACAAGTAATTTTAGTTGCTATTTGTTACTAAACTATTAGCTTTTAATCTGTGCCTTATATGCATTTCACATTCGAATGCAAAGGTGTTTCATATCCGATCGAATTCGAATTTGTAAATCTTATAATCCCTTGAACCAATCACATTTTTCTAAAGTACAGCTGTACAGCCGTCAATGTCGCTGCCACGAGCGTCATTTCCATATTTTCAATATCTTTTTGCTACTTAACCATAGTTATAGTTTTAACTAGTGCCTTATGTACCTTTTCAATCCAAATTAAAAGGTGTTTCGTAATTCATACTTATTTTGGGCAAAATCAAAAAAATATATATGCCATCGAAATTTCTCAAAAATATCATTTTAAAAATTCACCCATGTATGAACAATGATGGCTGCATGACTTCACGTAGGTTAAATTCGCCTGATGACGCCCTAGACCCGCATGAAAATATTAGGAGAGTCTTGTTGAGCTCATATGGGTCCTAATACTCCAAGCAAAATACAGTTTTGAAAAACATTAATTTATAATAAGCTATTATAAATAATTTCCAAAATTGTCATTTTTTCCATACAAGTCAGTTCATTGCCTGGACTATAGTATTAGATATTGTTTATCAGATGCGTATTCGAATTTAAATGTGTACTTACCGCGCCTTGCTCGCTTCCAGGCGCACCGAACCAATTTGATATCTCGCTAAACAAGCAAGTCCTGATGCTGTGTTAGCTGCGTACCACGGATTTGTCGCCTCTTCTCTACGGTATGGCATTATCTTTTGGGGTAATTCGTCAAATAGAGATATAGTTTTCCGAGCCCAAAAACGGTGTATCAGGGCTATGTGTGGGCTTCAGCAAACGGACAGCTGCGCAGCATACTTTATAAAAATGAATATTTTGACATTACCTTCCATGTATATTTTTGAGGCCGTAATGTTTATAAAAAATAACCCAACGGCGTTTAAAAAACCTACTGTTACTAATAAGAGCTTAAGACAAAGAAGTAATCGAAATATTTGTGTACCGTCAACAAGTACGGCATTGATGCGCAAAAATATTTATTATCTAGGGTGCAAGATATATAACAAGCTTACATCTGACATGATGTCACATGATACTGTTGCCTTTGCCGCGTTTTAAAAAGGATTTGCTGACATTACTTATTAATAAATGTTATTATTCTATTTCTGATTATCTAAATGACAAATTTGAGTAATACTTAATCTAAATGACTGCTCTAGATGTGACTTAATTAATTATTACATACATATATACATTATATACAGCACAATTTCAATTTTATTTATATTTTAAATTCAATCAATTCTTTCATTTTATTTTATTTTATTTTATTTTATTTTATTCGAAAATCACATTTTTGTAATCACCATCAATTTTATTTAATTATCAATCGCACGTGACTGCAGATTTCTAGTTTTACCTACCTTATGTTTGTACGCCCATTGGCAAGACATAGAAGATCAAATAGTCTACTAACAACTCTGTATTTTACAGCCTACCTATGTTCTACAATAAACATTATTTCTGATTCTGATTCTGATTCTGAGTGCGAAACAAACTTAAGTAAGTAAATATGAAACGTGATGAATCATATTGAGACTTTTTAAATGGATTTGTTTGTTAATGAGCATTTCCAGATTAATTTGTACCCATCAGTCAGTATTAGGGCATACTTTTATTTTTTTTAATTATGTTTTCGAATTATTTGGTATAATAAGTACTTTTATTATTATTTTAGAGCATTAAATTAACGTTCAGATCTGATCTGAGGCCCTACCACAGAACGTAACCAAAGTTCGTTCGTGTATCTCCCTCTCTGTCGCTCGAATAAACAAATGCTGTTTTACTTATACGTATACTTTCATAATTCACAAAACATTGTATTAGAAATTAAAATAATCATAAAAAAGGAATTTGTTTATTATGGCTTAAGTGACGTACTTAATTGGCACAAATTATTCTAGAAATGCTCTAATAATATCGCCCCCGCCCAGCCGCCCGCCCGAGGCTGCGCGGCTTCCTCGCCGGCGCCGCCGCGCCGCCGCCAGCCGTCCTCATTCACAAGTACACACTGAATGAATCAGAGCACCCACGCGTCGTTTAAGACAAGCGCTCAATATGGTGCCAGCGTAATGCCAACTAGGAATAAATAAATTGTATAAAATGCGTGCCGCGATGGCGATTGGAACTATTCGAAGGGTTATTTATGTTTCAGGATGTAAGATAAGGTAGATTATGTGGTAATTTAGTGCTTAGTTTAGTACCTACTGGGGATAAAAGTGACTAAATTGACTCGATTGATTGACTAAAACAATTGAACTAGGTATTTTTTACGACGAGCTAAACGAAAGTGTTATTTTAAAGCCTACATTAAAATAACAGAAGTTACTTAGTTCTTATTTTGATACAGTATATATAAACTTAGGCACGAACTAATCCAGAAATAGAAAAAAAGAAAGAAAGAAAGAAAATACATTTATTTAACGTCACAGCTTAGGCACACAATAAAAATAAAAATAAAGTAAACGGTGGGACTTAAATACGAGGACGTTAAACAGGAGAGGCGCTGATTTTCAGTGGGGACCTAACTTAAAACTATTATTATTATTATTAGTGACGGCACAAATGCCAACAACTGGTATTAACTAAAGAAAGAAAACAAAATAAATAAACATAAACAATCAACATGCAACATAAGTACTTAACAAAAATTAAAATTAAAAATATTTAATAAGAATATATCAGGATTACGTGATTACTTAAGCCTATGAGGGCATGCAGAAGGTAAGAAAAAGAAAGAAATTAATTATTATCAAATAAATGCTATGATTGGATTTGTATCTCCAAAAATATGCATGACACTTCGTCTTAAATGTAGAAATTGTCCCTACGGCACGGATTGGTGGAGGAAGATCGTTCCAGCACTTCGTGACAGCGTAACTAAAACTACCACGAAATGCCGCTGACTGGTGCCCTGACATAGCTGTATTTTATGTAATCTCTTTCGCAGCTACTAATAAATATCAAACTCAAACCATTGTTATTTACGCAATGAGAGAAGACACAGTACCTACAATCGACGTCAAGGATATGTATATACATTTACGCTTTAATACAAAGGAATAAGGTGCAAAAGAATAAACATATATGCGACGTCGACCGTATATAATACTCGCATTAAAGGATAACAAGCAGAACAGAACTAGTATAATATATTTCTACGAGAGTACCTACTAAGACTGGATACTACGCTCTGTTATTCCAATAGCATAGCAAAAACAAAACTTATCAAGCACCTAATTCGAGGTCTCATTACCGATTTCGATCACGACACGATTGGACAATCCCGGCAATGCAACTAGGCCTCCGATGTGATAAAATATTCTGATGCAGTAAGAATTAATATCGGCAAATTGATCAGCTAGAGGTAATTAGAGCAATTAAAGGGTAGTTACGCCGCTGGGCCGCGATCCGCGCAAGTGTCGCGGACTAACACGTCGCCGCCATCCGGTCCACCACACGCGAAATGAATATATTATAGTGCAAAGTAAAAAGCAGTTAAATTTAATACACTGCTAATTGTTTTGCGTTAAACAATCGCGATCAAAGAGCGCGCGAATGGCCGGCGTGCCAATAACTTCTGTACTCCAGTTAACGTAACATTCAAATCTATCTATAGTTATTGAATCTCAGCAGTCAATAACTATATGTCAAAAATGACATTTTTGGTGCAAGTTTTTATTGCCAACAGTATACCGTCATCGACTACTCATTGAGGCAATCAACGGGTGTACGTCGGCTAAGCACTGAATTCCTATGGCCACCTTCTGCCTCCATCATCAGATCAGCTCGATGGTACCATAATATTGATTTGTCATCCAAACTATACTATACTTATACCCAACATCATCATCATCATCATATCAGCCGAAAGACGTCCACTGCCGGACATAGGCCTCCCCCAAAGAGTGCCAAAGTGATCGATCCTGCGCCACCCTCATCCAGTAGACTCCCGCAACCTTTACCAGTTCATCAGTCCACCTTGTGGGGGGTCTACCTACGTCGCGCCGTCTGGTACGCGGTTGCCACTCGAGAACCTTTCCGCCCCAACGGCCATCGGTTCTACGTGCTATATGCCCTACCCACTGCCGCTTTAGTTTAGCGATTCGGAGGGCTATATCGGTTACCTTGGTTCTGCTGCGGATAGCCTCATTTCTGATGCGATCACGCAGAGAAACTCCCAACATGGCCCTCTCTATTGCCCTTTGTTTGACTTTGAGCCTTTTTATATACATAATCGTCTACAACTTCGAGCGTAAAGTGTCCGATTGTAATGGGAGTTGGTACGACATGGACATTTGACATGATCTTCGTCTTATCCATGTTCAATCTTAGACCATGTCGCTCGGAAGCTTTACTGAGGTTATCGAGCATCGTACTTATGTCCTCCATGGTCTCAGCCAAGACTACTATATCGTCAGCAAACCGAAGGTGAGTGATGTACTCGCCGTTGATGTTGATGCCTAGCCTTCTCCAGTCAAGAGTCTTGAAAACGTCCTCCAGTGCAGCGGTGAACAATTTTGGAGAAAAGACATCTCCTTGCCTGACCCAACATTTCAGCTAAATTGGTTGAGGTTAACTAGTACACAATTCAGTTTCAAGATTTTTTCCCACAGTAACAAACAAACGAACAGGTCAAGTTAAATAAAAGCTTGTAAATAGCGCATCCTCGAAAAGTTAATTACCTTTGGGAAGTTGGAAAAGGCCCAGAGTCCACTCACCAACTAAACTTAAAACGATAATTAGATTCCAAAAAAAATAACTTTAAAATTGCCATTAAAATTAAAAAAAAACCGACACAGGCAAACTTCATTCATTTCATTATATTTAAGATTCAAAATCTTGTCGGTGGAGCAATTTCCATTCCTCTCTGTTCTCAGCTATTGTTTTGACCTCTTGATACGACGCGCCGTTTACTTTTTCTTTTATTTGGTCCATAAAAGATCTTCTTGGTCTCCCTCTCTTCCTCTTTCCCTCTATCTTCCCTTCTACTATGGTTTTCATAAAATCATCGTGTCGTAACAAGTGGCCCAACATCCTGCCTCTCCTGTTCTCAATGGTCTTCAACAACGTTCTTTTCTCTTTCACTCTCTCAAGCACCTCCTCATTCGTCTTCTTATCCTTCCAACTAATCCTCTCCATTCGCCTCCAGCACCACATTTCGAAGGCCTCCAATCGTTCTCTGTCACGCTGTGTCATTGTCCACGTTTCGCTTCCATACAACGCTATGCTCCAGATGTACACTTTTATAAGCCTCTTCCGAATATGGCCTGCTATTCTGGCTTTGAGCAGGCTTTGAACAGGCAAACTTACACTCTTCCAAATTATGGACTTAGCTAGTTTGAGCTGGTCTAACCAACTCCAGAATCCAGACACTAAAATCGGGGATCCCCTCATTTATTGAATATCATTTTATGGTTTCTTTTCATGCAGTGAAATTTCTGGAAAGACAAAGGTACAAAAAAAATGTCGTCGTTGACTGGAGTATTATGAATGGGAAAGGCATTTAAAAAGATAATGTCTCGAACGTTGAAGCAGCAATGGTACCTGAAAAAGATTCCGGGTTTTTATTTGGCTTTTAAACTGGCATACTCACTGTTATATGTTTCATTGAAACATTTTTAACATTTCTTGGAAAACCTCTTTTTGTTAGTTAAACAATAACTAAATTGCCGACAACAAAGTCAAAACGTTGTTAAAAGGGTGAATTGGAAATTATCACGTGCTTTGAAACGCTGATCTGACTAGATTAAGGAACATTAAGGTCTCATTTTCAGATATATGATTCTTGACTATATAATTGTTTATCTGATTTAATCGATACATGATTGCGTAAAATTTCCTCGATAGAAAGAAAGTACAAAGTTGGGTCTGGATTTTCCTTTTTTTACCAGCCTACTCAAACAATACATTAATTTACGACACAATCAAGTTAATACTACAGTCTTTTCATCATCATTTATTTAAGAGATTGGCTCTTGTCGGTGGAGTAATTTCCATTCTGTTCTATTCTCTGCCTTTTCCTTCAACTCTCTATAAGATTCAACTTCAATGTTTTCCTTTAGCTGCTCCATGAAAGCTCATCGTGGTCTTCCTCTTTTTCTTCTTCCTTCTATTCTAAAATCTCACTTAATGAAATAAAACTTTGAAATCGAAATTTGTCCAAAAAAGCCATTCCCGAAGAGTGTTGCATCTCTTTTTCGCGCGCGGAAGGCATAATAAGCGTGTCTCTGTCAATGGGGAGTGTTCGACTCAAATCAAGGCATCGCATCCCCTTAACCGACTTCAATAAAGGAGGAGTAATTAATTCGCCAGAATCTTATATTTTTATGTATGTTCCCCGATTACTCGAAGACAGCTGGACCCATTTGGATAATTCTTGTTTTGTTTGAAAGGGTATACTTCCCAGGTGGTCCCATGGTCATCAACTCAGAATCTGATGGTGATGACGGAATCCTGGAGACATCGAGTGAACTCTTCAAATAAGGCGAGATACTTTATTGAAGTCGGTTAAAACTTTTGTTCAAAGTAAAACATTTTACATGCATCGTTTCCACGTTTCATTAACGACAGAATGAAAGTTTTGTAAATTCCCTATTCGCTCTAAGTATTACGAACAGGATAACAAAGACGGTATCGGTCACGTCAAGAAGTGCTTATCAAAGAGTCAAACCATAATCAAGCATTTTATTATTAAAAAGAAGCTGAAGGTCCTGGGTTCGAATCCCGATATGGGAAAATATTTATGTGATGAGCATAAATACTTGTTTCTGAGTCTTGGATGTTTCCCATGTATTTAAGTATTTATATTATTTATATTTATTTAAATATGCCGTTGTTTTTAATCTTTTATACGTAACATAAGCCTTTATGAGTTTACTATTAGGCAAGTTTGATTTGTGTAAGATTGTCCCCTAATATTTATTTATTATTCAATACCTATTTACTTAGACCGGTAACGATCTACAGGGTGGGCAACTGAAAGGTATACATTTTATTTCACAGGCAAATTTCTTTTTAGAGGCAATACTACTACACGGTACACTCAACACATTTAAAAAAACGTTATATTGACTGACGTGACGCTCATGGTCGTTTTAAGATTCTTCAGACTTTTTCTATAGCACTACTTAACTAAGTGTGTATGGTGACGAATTTATAATCCTGACACTGTAAGCGCGGAAACTTCAAGTTGCTGTAAAATATACACCTTTGGAAATACGAAAAATCATGGAAAACTCAATGAAAATTTGCATTTTACAATACACAATACAATACGAACATTCTTTATTGTTCACCAGACATAGTAAAAATAAAATAGAAAAATAGAGGCAAATTAAACATAAACAATGGTAGACAACAGGCGAAAATACGAAAAAAGAAAGAAGAGAGGAGAAGGAGGAAATACGAAAAATCATGGAAAACTCAATGAAAATTTGCATTTTCCAATACACAATACTATACAAATATTCTTTTCATATCTCATGTTATAAAGGTGGGTGGTTGTTGTTCTAAAAAGTGTGCTGAAAGCGATACGTTTCTGCTCTAGTGCAGAAAAGTAGTGTATTCCAGTTAGTCCTCGCCTTATAAACATTATCCGGGAACGAATTCTAATAAATATCAATACTTAGGTACCCCGCCACTGACAAAGGGAAATTCTTTTATTCAGTTCATAAAATTTATTTAATTTAATATAATAGTACATTGTGATACAAGTGAGGTATGTTGATAATTACATCAGAGGCGAAATATTTCACGCGAACCGCAGGTGAGCGTGATAAGGAACCGAGGATGTAATTATCAAAGCTCACGCGTATCATACGACGTTTTTTAACACATTTTGCAAGGAAAAAATCATTTTCATAAGATGAAAATGTTATAGGCCTGCCAAATTATTTTCTTTAGATTGAGTAAATCATTAAGATGACAACAGGTTTTTACTCACAATTGCACATCGCCAAGAATTTCCAGTGGCGTCCATTCTATTTATCACTTTTCTAGTCACCACGAGTTAACATTTTTGATAATAACCAAACACGCATAAACAAATTTTACAAATATTTGTGAAATAACCTATAATGGCGCGCAACAATTTTTTTTTCGTGAAGTTTGCGCAGTGCGGGCACAGAAATCTCTTAACAGCCAATACAAAATAAAATAATGTTTTCGTTTTAAAATGTTATCTGTATTAATTCAGGTAAAATATTATCAAAAGTGAATAGTTTTACTAAATTAAACGATTATGTATCATATGCAAAAAGAACTAGTCAGTTAATTAACAGAAAGGATTTAATTTATTTAGTCGAGTAAGAACCCATTTGCCGAGAAATAAAAAAAAAGCTGTACGTTCTGTACAACCCGGCTAATTTAAGAAGGCATATGTTTAACGGACCACCAGATATAGTAAAATATAACGCCAAAAAAATGCTTTTTACTGCCAAAAATACTAAATGATCACCAAAACTTTATCTCCATTTTATGTGAAATAGTAACCCAAATTATAACATCTTACTATCCTATTAAAGAAAATGCTATCCTAATAAAGCATTGCTAATCCAAAAATGGATTAATGATCACCAGAATGTTATCTCCTATTAATGTGAAATAATAACCCAAATTATAACATCTTACTATCCTATTAAAGAATCATTTAGTAAATTTGGTGTTCGAATACAATTTAAAGTGCAGTCGTTACTAAAATAGCTAGTACTATTGTAATGGTATAATTATTATTTTTGGGGTTCAGTATATTTTTTTGGTAAAAGAGCTTAGGGTATCAAAGCATTTTTTGGTGGTCATTATATTTGATGCCATTTAAGAATGCAGCGTGTTCATGCATATATCTTGCTGCAAGGTGCCAACGTGACTCAATCGGGATATACCTAACCATAACACACAAGTGTTGTAATATTATAAATTTATAACACATGCGTATTTAATATCCAGGATTATGTGCCTAAAAGTGACACAATAAGGGGTACGTTACGAGCAATTGTGTTGAAAAATAAGTTTTTAATACAGTTGCTCAAAAAGTGGTACTTTTTGTGGCTGCGTAGCGTACGAGAAGCTCAATTTCACGAACTAGTGCTTTTTAATTTTTAGTTCCAAACTATACTTTCGAAACGCAGTATTTTCATATTAGATTTTTTACCCGATGGCGCTGATTCCAATAGTATGTTGTCACTGTCAGTGTCATTTGTAAAGTATGGGTTCGTTCAAAAATAACTTCGAAGCAAGCATATTTTATCGCAATGATATATTAATTTATTATTTTTCGCAATTGTATTAAAAAACGTCGTTTACAACACGTGTGAAATGTCTTTTACCACTCGTACCGAGTCTTGCCACTCGCTTTCAGCTCGTGGCAAGATACCTCGGTACTAGTGGTAAAAAGACATTCTTTTCACACTAGTTGTAAAATGTACTATTATGTTGTAAATTCATTACTCTTATTTTAGCTAAAATATTCACTATATAGGGTCTATGAGGTGGTGACAAATGGAATACACCCACAATGCTTTTTTTAATTCAAAGTTGTGTATGTGAGCTAAGGCAGAAACGCATACAGTCACTCTTCAACTATATATACTAATAATAAATACAAATGTTATTCATATAATTTTGACTTTGACTTTAATTAGGAAATACGAATATAATACTATTTGGTTATAAAAACATGAGCAATATTTTTAATTTCAAAATTATAATTATAATTTTATTATCTACATGTCGCGTGACCGAATTACACCATTTAACCTTAAGCGCGAGCGAGACAGATATTTGCCTGTTTCTTTAGGACAGGTGAGATGGGACTATTCTTTTCGTGTACTTTGAATAAACATATTGTTTAATTTTCCGTCTGTGTTTTTTTCACTTTCCTCGTATTCGATATGAAAAGTAGAGTGTTTAACTCGGGTGAAAGTCACCCATTTCTGACTCGAACCATTGGCGCTCTCACTTCGTTCGAGCGCCAAAATACCTCGTCAGAAATGTGTGCCTTTCGGCCCTTGAATAACAATCTACTATTATTGTTCACCAGACAGTAAAAATCAAATAGAAAAATAGAGGTAAATTAAACAGGCGGTCTTATCGCTAAAGAGCGATCTCTTCCAGACAACCTTTACATTTCACGCTAAGTGGATATTTGCCGACAATTTTTTTGCATCCATTATTGCCAAGTCTTATGGATTCATTCATATATAAATGTCCGGTGTTTTTTTTATTATTATATCAATTCAAAGTTGTGTATGTAATGGTTGTATGTATATGTCTGCGTATTTATTCATTTAATAGGTATGTATTTTAAAGTGTCCGACCTGCTTAGTTAATATTAGAAAGGTTGATGTGTTAGTATGCTCTTCTTGATGTATTCCTGCACTACTTGTTTAACATTCTAGTTTAAAGTTGTCTGGAAGAAATCACTTTAAAGCGATTAGACCGCCTGTTATTACCATTATTTATTAAGCTACTTTCCCGCGCTAGTGCGAAAAAGAGCACTTTTCGTGCATATGTCAAAACTTTAAAGAGCCATATGTACAGTAAAACGTTGTACGATACACGTGCGAATAGGTAATTCGCAACTCGTGTCGATTTAAAACACTCCCTTCGGTCGTGTTTTAATTTGTCACCACTCGTTGCGAATTTCCTATTTTCGGCACTTGTATCGTAAATAACTAATTTATCATTATTGTTATTATTATACCTCTTAATCGCTAATCCTGTATATATAGGTGCCTATATATCTACTCATTCAAGAAAACATATACGCATTCGTGAGAGCTCGTCTGACTTCAGCATGTAGGTATGCCATTAGTCTTACATGGTGCTGTTTGATTCGACGATGTGTATGTGAGCCACGCACACTAGACTGCTGCTATGCTCGAAATTTTGAGATTTAAATCTTTTGGACGTCCATATACACGCATACATTGCGCCCTTACGTTGGTTTTACTTATGAATGCCATAGATGCAGCGTGTTCACGTAATAAAATGTCTACATACCTATGTAAAAAAATATAATTTTATTTAACGCTTTAATTATGTTTTTTTATATATAATGTAAAAGACTCAATAGATGTAGATCGACTGTAAGAGATTCGATTTGGTTAATTTTAATATAGGTCAGTATCGGCCATTCACATTCTGGACAGAAAAATCCAATCTCTCGGGCATCAACGATATTATTCGTTATTTTATTTACTTTTCATATTATGGCGAGTAAAATATAACCCTGAGACAATTTAGCAGGGAAAATGATGAGAAGGTAAGCTATTTTTTTTTTAAAACGTAGGATGCTTGATAAATAACCTGAATAAGTACCTACCTAGACATTTTCTAACACCGCACATCTAATGTTATCCTAGGTAATGGTTATAAATAGAAGATACAAGTTATACCAAATTTTTAATATGTCTCTTTTCTTCGTAGACCAATGTCAGTAGGTACTAGTCTATAAATAAAGACTTAATTTAATTTATTGTTCGCACATTGAAGAAGTATGTTTCGCTGCTGCAGCCATTAATATGAGGGACGATCTGTCGAAGGGACAAAAACAATTACCCATGGAATTCCTGTTTACGCAAACGGAATTCTACAAAAGTATGCGCTCAGAAAATACTTTCCTTTCTTATTCCATCACGACTATGAGACTTAAGTAGTAAAAAGCCTTGTCCTATTTCTAAGAACATGGCCGACTAAAGACGGTGTATTTGAAAGATTTGCAAACATAAGATGAGTAAATATGTGTTTAGTTGCTCTCAGATTGATTGATCTGATAACCTTAATTACAGATTATTTAATAATTTATAAGTTGTTATATGGCCGCGAAATGTCGTGTTCAGAAGTCGGTAGTTAGTGACGTATTAGCATTAACGTCGTTTGTTCAGCCCGCCGGGCATGGCGCCGCGTCGCGCCGGCCACATTAGTACACGGGAAATTACATGGCTTGTTGAGATAACTATGAATATTATTATACTCTTTACCAGATAATTGATGAACGAGAAAAATCACGACGGTATAGCGACGCAGTTGCACAGTAGTTCGTCATACAAGGGATCGTTACACCAAGTTTCAATACCTAGATATAATATATTGCGAGGAAATTTGTCCCGTGCGTAGCTCGTTGTCATGCTGACGGTCAACCTGACACCTATATTTCACATTTCTGATAATACAGGCGAGTTTAGTTGTCAAGATTTTGTCTCGCTTGCTATTTTTTTTCTTATATCGTAACGGATCATAATGTATTTTTAACCGACTTCAAAAAAAGGAGGAGTTTATTTTTATTTTCAATGTTTGTTACCTCAGAACTCCGTCATTGATGAGCCGATTCGAAAAATTTTTTTTGCTCGTATGTATATACTTCTCGGTGGGTCCCATTTTTTTCAAAATTCAGTTAGATGATGGGGATCCATGAGGAATTGATGGGATTCCTCAATTTTATTTGGCACGCGTGTAGTGATTTTGGTATTTTCTGTTATAACTCGTGTATTTACATCCGGAATCATAAATTTGGTGGCGAGGAATTGATGATGAAGACCACAGATGACTTATCGAATTCCTCAATTATGTACTTAAAAGTGCAAAAGCACGTCACAGGTTCTGATAAGATTCCGTTGAAATAGGAACTAATGAAGTGCCATTGGGGAATCGATGGAAGTCCTCAAATATTATCGGAACACATACAGCGATTCGGTTTTTTTCTACAGTAATCAACGCATTTGCTATCGGAAATCAGTTCATGTGGTAAATTGTAAAAAAAAAATAGGAAATGTTCTCGTGGCTTGGCGGAGTACTAAATTGAAGTCGGTTAAAACTTTGTTTTTAAAGTAAATTATTAGAAGAACGAGAACACGTTATTACGAGAACACGAATTTCATTAAGATAAATAAGGGAAACTCAAGCGAGGCTAGGGAAACGCAGGCGAGCCAAACATTGGTTATGATTATTTCTGAGGACTGATGCCGGACGGGCCGGCAGCGGAGCAGAGCCCAGCAAAAATTAAGTGAATTAAGTGATTATGTAGGCACCTATTTCACTTTAAATACTTTCGTGTACAATATTATACACGAAGACTCGCAGAAAAAGTATTTCAATTGTTATAACTCGGCGAAATACATATTTCATTGATCCCCGTATCGATCCGACCCATTGAGGACCCATCCAGACCGATCCGACGATTTTGTCGGGACATGTAAACATCGCCGGCCACGGCCAACGGCCTCCGCACACTCGGAGTCCTGTCCGAAAACAATCCGCGCCCGAGAAACAAGAAAATCGCTTGCGTATGGGGGGCTGCGCCCCGGGTTTTTGACAGTTTCCAGTGTCACTGATGTCATTCTTTGTTGTGTTTTCTAATTTGTTTATAATCAGTTAAGTGTGATTAATATTTAGTGCATTGTGTATTTATATTTTACGTCCTTGCCTACGCTCTTCTCAGCGGCTGAACAATAATGTAAAGGACTGTACATGCTCTACTTTGTTGCGGTATTTTTATACTACATTTTTATATTTGCAACTGTAAGTTTTTCTTGTTTAGTTTTAATCATACGAGTACTCTTCAACATAATAGGATCCACTTCAAACCAAGTAAATATGGCTCCTCCCCTGTCTCTGCCTCTGGATAGCTCCGTGCAATGCCCCTATTGCCCCCAGATTCGTTATTTTAAAAAGAGGGGACTGAACATCCATATAAGTCGTGTTCATGCTAACCATACGCAGCCACCTGCTCCAACACCTTTAAACACCACACAAACAACCCAAATATGGCAAGATCATATTCCTCTAGCTCGAGCAGCGCTCCTTGGGACTTCGGACATTTCTTCCCAAACGCAACATGCGAACGTTAGTCTAAACGACTTACCAACTTTAAAGTCTAGCATTCGAGTTTTGACTCATATTCCCAAGGGTGCCAGATGTTTAGCTGCCGGTAAGCTATGCACGGTTATTGAGGATTGTTTGCTTTCGAACAGTGTTGAAAATTGGTTTACTTTACTCTCTTTCTCTTTTTCAGCCTTGAGGGTACCAGATAAGACTGAAAAGAAATCGTTGACGACTAAAGTTAAAAATAATATCAATGACTCTAATTTGTACTTCGCTATTTTACAGTCCCCAATAAAACAAGCTTCGATATATCGTTCCATAGAAGCCAAAGTACACGACGGAGACTTAAGAGGAGCGGTTCGTTTGCTCCTTTCCGACGCTACTCTCGCTCCTGTGAATGAAACTACACTACATGCAGACACCCCAGCCCATCGAGGTCAATAATCTTACCACCTGAACCGAGTTTAACAAGCCCTTTCCTTTCTGTTACAACTTCGGACGTAGCCAACGCAATTGCGTCTTTCTACAATGGGTCTGCATCCGGTCTAGATGGTCTGCGACCGCAGCATCTCAAAGAGTTGACTTCACCCTCCGCAGGAAATAATGGTCCCCGATTGTTAGAATCACTCACAAAATTATGCAATTTTTTACTGAGAGGTATGCTAAACTTGGAGGTGAGACCGTTCCTATATGGTGCTTCGTTATGTGCCTTATCTAAAAAAGATGGTGGTATTAGACCAATTGCGGTGGGCAGCTTTTTTCGTCGTCTTACGGCTAAGCTCTGTTGCCAATCTGTTAGAGAAGCTATGTCTGACTATCTGCAACCAATTCAAATGGGCTTCGGTACCAGACTTGGTTGTTGACCAGGCGGCAATACATGCCACCCGGTCTTTTGCTTTACATCGCAGATCATCCAATACCATAATCGTTAAAATCGATATCAAAAACGCTTTCAATAGCCTAGAAAGGGACACTATTCTCAACGAAAATTTAGAGCAAACTCCTTCTCTTTACCCTTTCATTTACCAATGTTACGCCTCCTCAAGTAATCTTTTCTTCTCAGGCAGTTTAATACAGTCGCAAGTTGGTGCCCAGCAGGGCGACCCATTAGGGCCCTTGATGTTTTGTCTCGGCATCCAAAAGATTATTTCTGGATTAAAGGCGCCCCTTAACGTGTGGTATCTGGATGATGGCACTATAGGAGGAAGTCCAGAAGTGGTCTTAAACGACTTGAAAACATTGATACCTGCCTTGAAGAAAATTGGTCTTGAAATAAACCCGTCTAAGTGCGAGTTTTATACTTGCAGTTTTTTAGACACCAACTCTCTCGCAGAAATAGAGTCACTTTTACCTGGCATTAGACAAATACACGAACATTCTTTCAATTTACTGGGTGCTCCAATTTTCACCGAGGGTGTTAGTTCGGCCCTTCAAGCCAAAAGACAAGCACTTTCGGCGGCACAGGAACATTTGACACAATTGTCGGGACATGTTTCCCTTATCTTGCTGCGAAACTGCTTTGCTCTGCCTCGCATGGTGTATATGTTACGGACGTCTCCAACTTGGCTTTATGACACGGATTTGAAATCGTTCGATGACACTATTAAATCTTGTTTAGAGTCAATACTCAATGTGAGTTTAGACGACAAACAATGGTGTCAGGCGGCTCTGCCAGTTCGTTACGGTGGCTTGGGCGTGCGTCGGGTCCAGGACATAGGTCTGGTAGCCTTTTTAGCGTCGGCACATGGTTCGTCGGATCTTGTTGCTCGAATATTATCATTTGATGGCAGCAGCATTCGAGTTCCATT
The DNA here is from genome assembly GCA_945867215.1 of Epinotia demarniana. Classification (NCBI taxonomy): domain Eukaryota; kingdom Metazoa; phylum Arthropoda; class Insecta; order Lepidoptera; family Tortricidae; genus Epinotia; species Epinotia demarniana. The sequence goes on along the minus strand of OX244266.1, from coordinate 18,769,559 downwards.
CGTAACCGAGGCCCTGGCTAAGTGGGCGACACTATGTCCGTCCAATGATCATCCGGATAGCTTAACGGTCCAAAGAGGATGGGACGATATTCTATGTCAGCAAACGTTTTCTCATTTGTTGAGTGATGCCTCGGGGACTGACCTAGCACGTCTCAAGGCTCTCACAAAGCCCGAATCCGGTGCGTGGCTGCATGCCTTGCCTTCCCCTCAACTCGGCACTTTGCTCGACAACGACTCCCTGAGGATAGCAGTTGCTTTATGGCTGGGGAGCAAGGTATGCGAAGCGCACCGATGCGTTTGTGGGACAATAGTGGAGGAGAATGGCCACCACGGGCTAAGCTGCAAAAGATGTGCGGGTCGGTTCCCTAGACACTATTCTATCAATGAGATCGTGCGTCGGGCTATGGTGTCCGCCAACGTACCGTGCATCCTGGAGCCCCCGGGTCTGTCTCGGACTGACGGAAAAAGACCAGACGGGTTGACGTTGGTTCCCTGGCAGAGAGGGCGGTGCCTCCTATGGGATGCAACTTGTGTTAGCACTTTTGCAGCGTCCCATCTAAAGCACACAATTAAGTCAGCTGGTTCGGCGGCCGAAAATGCCGCCAAGCTCAAACACGCAAAGTACTCTGCCTTGGAACCGACTTATGATTTCGTTCCGGTTGCTGTGGAGACAGCTGGGCCCTGGGGCAGTGAGGCTCTCGGGCTGTGCAAGGAGTTAGGCAGACGATTAAGGGACAGGGGCCTTGACCCCCGCTCTGGGTCATGGCTCGTCCAACAGGTCTCCATTGCTGTTCAGCGAGGCAATGCCGCTAGCATTTTGGGGACCTTTGGTTCGGGCTTGACGCAGAGCGGGATGTACTCGTAGTATTACTTTTATTTATTTTTACGTATTTTAATTTTATCATTTTTTACACCATTGTATTCCGACTTGATTTGTAATTCATATTATGATAATGTCCATATTGTTATTTTAAACTCAGTGGTCATATAATACTACTTAATTAAAGAGTAATAATAAGCATAATAAATGATTATGAAAAAACACGTAAAATACAAACATTAGACTGCTAAAAAAAAAAATTATTAGATAATATAATTAGTAAATAAATTAGTAGTAGTAGGCTCAGTTCGCGTTGCACAGGGCGGTTCCACAACAATTCGGGAGCTCAAATACCGCGAGCCATCCAGTTGACTCTTGGTCCTCTTGGACACTGAACTACGCGTCAGTGCTCTGAATATGGGCATTTTTAATAGTGTCCGTTTTGTAACGACACTTACCTAGGTAGGTATTGAAAATCAATAAAAATTAACTTATTCTTTTCAATTTTGAAATGATATGCGTATACATAAACATGTTATTTAAATGTGAAATAAGTTAATTTTCAAATATTTTGTATGCTTAATTTTCGTTACAAAACTGACTTGGAGTTAACTATTATTTAACAACTCACGCTATTTGGGTATCTACACGTTTTATTGAAAATGCCCATATATGTATTTTTTTTGAAGTGGAAACTTCTTTAGCGGCCCTGTGCACTTTTTGGGATGGGAAAAATAGTTTTTTTTTGCAAAATTAAAATTATTCAAGTTTTTTTTAAGCAATTCGCAAGTTTTCACTTCTGCCGGCACTCCCGGAGTGCAACCCGGTCTTTTTTTCCCGAACGAGTGCATGGAGAAAATATTACTGGTCTAGAAGCAGTAGTAAACCATATTTGAATATAATTATTTTTATACAGAGTATTGTTAAAAAAAACGGTCAGTGACATAGTTAAAAATAAAAATTAAGACTCCTTCCAAAACTTAAAGCATAGGTATATTCTGCTAAATAGGACACTCACTCGGCATGTTGTCACGGAAGCCGTGACGCTGATTTTCGGTGAGAGCCCCAAAAATTAACAAAAATTAAAATATTATAGGTACTTATTATCAGGTTTTTTAAAGAATTTTTGCTGTTCAATGCCCAAAAAAACACCTTTTTACCAGGCCTCGCGAATGAATTGCCTTATGTGCTTGACGCGGTGTTCACGTGCGCCGAGCGAACAAATTAGAATGCAATTTTTGAGTGCCGTGAACCTCTGAATACTTCCGCGCTTCGTTATTTCATTCCATATTCACAAGACGATCCGATTAATATGATGCTAATAAATGATATGCGCCATTATTAATATGCGATTCGATTTACCTCGTTACTGAAGTTGTTAATCTATTTCTTGGATTATTTTTAATTGGTCAAAGCAATATAAATTAATTAATGCGATCCGTTGTATTTCCATTAATACGGATTCGATGCCTAAATAAATATTGCGAAATAAACATAACGATAGCGATTATGGTGTGTACGATGGCCATGGCGGTATTTAATCTAGGGCCGCGATGGCATACACGTATTTATAAACGTTTCCAGCCGAGTGCACAGACCAGTGTTGCGCCAAAAGATAACAACAGCAATTTGTCATTTTATCACATTTATCGGTGATTTATGGATAATCGTCTCGCTCAGATGGAAAATTATAAAGAAGTAATCACATCCAGGTGCGAGGTAAGTCAGAAGCAATTTATAAGTTATCTTATTTAATAGATAAGCAGTATAACAAGAAATCTACGAGGTGATTATCAAGTTTCCGGCTCCAGTCTTTTTTACTAGGAAAAGGACCTTATTGAATGTAATTAATAGTAGCATTAATATTGTAAGCTTACCTACCTTTCCAATGTCTGAAATCTTAATTGTATGCAGATGTCAAGTAATGGGTTGATGTCGAGCCGCGGTATTCTATTAACTTTCATGCAAGAGTAGGTAAATATCATGGAAAGTGATACATAAGAGAACTGAAATGGCGTCCGAAGAATAAGACCAGGAAGAAAGAGGTCGTTTCTCACTCAGTAAGCTGATGAGGCAAGAATAGCAGGATCAGGGTCCAAATGGATGATGTTTGTATATGGTAGGTTATGAAAGGGACCATGCCTGAAGGGTCATGAACAGATGGACCTACTATTGTCAAATCCAGTAAGGGTTAGTGACGCAAGCACCGGTTGGCGCCGCGTAAACAAAGATAATAATAATGCCGCGAATAATCTATCTGGCGTATATCTCGGTGACCAGTTATTACGGGGTCATTATCACTTTAGTATAGTTAATCACACCGATCGATAATGTCAGATAATGATCTGCGTCTTACAAGGTATCGGAACAAGTGATTGCTTGACCGCTAGAGGATCTTAAATAAATCATGGAGTGGATTTGATCTACTAACATAACTTATTGCGGTAATTAAAAATATCGTGAGGTTCATAGCTTGAGCAGGGAATTGAAGGCATGCTTCATAACTAAGTTAAACATGTTCCATTTAGTAACAAATACATGTAGTAGTAAATATCGTGAGGTTCAAAGTTAACAACAGCTACAATTTGCATTTAACTAAGAAAAACAGACGTTTCAAGATTTTTTACTCCGACCTAATATTTCACTAAAAATGCGTCCTTTCTGGTGTAAAATAAGTAACTGAATAGCAGGACTTATTTTTATATGTTACCTAGTTTGTACGTAACTGAATAGGAGGACTTATTTTTATATGTTACCTAGTTTGTACGTAACTGAATAGGAGGACTTATTTATATATGTTACCTAGTTTGTACGGCGCAGTTGATTACTCGACGCCCAGTCTTAGTATTGATAAAGGTCCCTTGTTTTGTCGACAAACTTTTCATCGAATTTTATTTCATCGAAAACGTTTCAAGTGACATTTAGTCCGCGAATTATTGTTTGGTGTAATTTTATTTCATGACCAGATAATTCAAATAAATCATTTCATGGAATAACTGTTCAGGGAATATTATTTGGCAAAATGATTCATTTTTAACCGACTTCAAAAAAAAGGAGGAGGTTCTCAATTCAGTTGTATTTTTTTTATTTTTTTTTTCAATGTTTGTTACCTCAGAACTCCGTCATTGATGAACCGATTCGGAATTTTTTTTTTGTTCGTATGTATATACTTCCAGGTGGGTCCCATTTTTTTCAAAATTCAGTTAGATGATGGGATCCATGAGGAATTGAGGCTCAATTTTATAAGGCACGCGTGTAGTGATTTTGGTATTTTCTGTTATAACTCGTGTATTTACATCCGGAATCATAAATTTGGTGGCGAAAAATTGATGATGAAGACCACAGATGACTTATCCAATTCCTCAATTATGTACTTAACACTTTCGCAACCAGGCAAAATTCCGAACAATACCCCAGAAACCGACAGAATTGGCGTCGCGTGAGGGTTTATAGCTCGTGCTCGACTCTCGGGTATGCCGGCATCTGAGTAAAGTTTACGAGTGCCCGAGAGTCGGGTACGCGGTGTCCAATGTGTTAAAAGTGCAAAAGTACGTCACAGGTTCTGATAAGATTCCGTTGAAATAGGAACTAATGAAGTGCCATTGGTGATGATCTTGGGGAATCGATGGAAGTCCTCAAATATTATCGGCCCACATACAGCGATTCGGTTTTTTTCTAAAGTAATCAACGCATTTGCTATCGGAAATCAGTTCATGTGGTAAATTGTAAAAAATAGGAAATGTGCTCGTGGCTTGGCGGAGTACTAAATTGAAGTCGGTTAAAACTTTGTTTTTAAAGTAAATTATGTATAAATTTTAAAAGGCAGAATCAATACAACGAAATTCATTTGTTCGAAATTTTATTACAACATTACAAAATCAAACAACAACTGATTACAGGGATTTAACTAGATAAGTGCAGCCAGGAAAAGGGGGCACGGGGGCGAAGCCCCCCGCAGTAAAAAAACAAACAACCGTAACATTTGTATTATAAGTAGGTCAGGTTAGGGTTCACTTGTGTCTCTCAAAGCGGAAATAGGTGACGTCGACACGCTGGCGGTTTGGTAAGGTTTAGGTTAGGTTAAAATAATTGCCATAGATAACTGTGTATGCCAACTATTTTAATTTTAAATAATACTCCTTCTAATAATTTGTATGTTAATTAAAAATACTTGAAATAATAAATCACAAAACGTTTTCCATGACATAATTCATCTATTTAATGAATTATCCGACAAGTAAAAATACACGATTTAAAATTACTTGACGAAATGAAAATACATGAAACGTTGACTTTGAAGTGAAATTCAACGAAGTGAGTGTCGACAATTTGATGATAAACCACCGGCTATTTGTATTAGCAGTAACTAGGTGCCTTGCCGTATGTTTTACATGGCAGACTACTGATGTTATTCGTAATTGCTGTTATTTCTCGTTGTCGTCGGCGTTGTATAATTTGTCCGTACGCGCGCCCGGTATGGGCATTGATTGGAACTGAATCAGGCAGTCGACTCATGCAAACCTATTAAATTCATCAGGAAAAAGGCGTCTAACTATGTCATTATTTTATTATGTGTAAACAAGTCTTAATCATGACGGATTTTTGCTAAGAGTTACCTATTCTAGTGAGAAAATATTGTGCAAGGAAAGTGAAAATATATTTTTTTTTTTTAAACATTTGCGGTTTTCTTATAAACAAATCTAAGCACATCTCACGTTTAAAAATCCTGATAGCCCTTCAAGAACAGAGTGTCACAAACTAATAAATAAACATACATATATTTCATTAACATTTTCATTTACAGATTCACTGTAGGTATTGCTATAATAACTATTAATTGAATACGTAATTAATGATTCGTGTAAAATTATCTCAATATTGTAGGTATCTAATTCTTTAAGTACCCACGATGTCTACTAATGAGTGACTAAACTCCTTGCTATGCCAGTAATTAGGTCGGATCTCAGCACCACATCTACACATACCTACATATCACAAGCCCCTGTTCATAGCGTTTTGAATATGAATAACTGATTTATGTTTCAATTTGCTCCTATATAAAAATTAGGTTTACTGGGCTAATCAAATGTAGTATACCTAAATAAAATCTTCAGCCTAGCTCGAACAGGTATTAGAAATATTTTATCAGATTTCGTCATATATATCTTGAAGTTGGTTTTCGATTATTTCTGATTCTGAACTACTACGCAACATTGACATAGATTTCACTAAATACAAAATAAGTTGCAAAATCTTTGGCTTGTTTCAAATAATCATGAGACCACATTAGGTTAGTGGTGCTTGAAGATGAAATGAAACTTAACGCGAACCTAAAAAGTTTCACTTGCGAACAGGTTTCAGGAAAATTTATTGAAAAGTCTCCGAAGTTTCAGTAACCGGATGAAAGTTAAGGTGTGATAGTTTAAGCGTGCACGTGTTGAGAGGACAGGTCTGTGGGTATGGTTCCTGTCATTCAACTCTCGCCGATACCCTCGGGTCGCTGGAGCGATAGCAGGGTGGCGGGAGGCTCTCCGAACTGGTCGCACGCGCGGGGCAGAGTCGCGCCGGCCGCCAGTCGCACGGCCATGGTCTGCCACTCAGTGCACGGGCCGCCTCGCCGCGGCAAGCCTGCGTTGCGTGGCCCTCTGTGCGACCCATCCCGCTGACCTCACGTATCCCTACGAACGCCATAAACAAAACGTTCGAACAAATAACATTTGAAAAAATTCGCAACTTTCGCGCACGGGAGCGTTTGTCTGTTTACATTATTATATGTGGTTTTTGTTATTACTTAACCGCTTCTTCAATAGTGTTTCGCGAGTGAAGTTAATACTCTAAACGGTACTGGAAAACTACGACCTGAATTTAAAGGTAAGTTACTTTTCGTTGCAAGCTCCTGTTAAACATATTTGTGTTTATGCGTGATTTTAATTGGGCACTTAGCGAAGCCTATTGATGTAACGAAAAGTTTTTGAAAAATATTTATTTTAATTAGTCGAAGGGTACGCAGGTTTAGAAAGTTAGTTGAGTAACTTCAGAACAAGTTAAATTTTCCAGCAGTAAGTACCTACTGTGAAGTAACAACGCACCTCAACTAGTAACCGCTCGACTGGTATGGTGCCTATGGGTCAAGATGAAAAAATATATAATTGTCCAACTTAGGTTTTAACCTTATGCTTCGCACGTGCTAGTATGACATCTCGCAATGTTGTGAGTAGGTACTTAGTTGTTTATGTTGCATAGCATTATGCAACCAATCATGTTTTTTCGACCACAAGCTCGGGCGAATTTCAAATAGCCTCTTCATCGAAGGAAGGTCTGTAAGGTAAACGTACCAATGCTTGACACGTTAATGTCAAGTTGACACCTATTGTTCACGTCCTCTGTTGCTATGAATATAGATCGTAAGTTTTAATAATTGGGTTAATGTCAAGCACTGGGATGTTTGCCTAAGTTGGTTTAGTGCGAATTAGCTTTTTGAAGAAAAGCATTTCTCACCGCGTGAGCCAAGTGCAAGATTAACTGACCAGCTAACTGTTGTTCAGTTTACCATGTACAATGTACGAGTACATGTCAGTGCGAGGCACGGGATTCCTAAGCCAGTATGCGGCAATGTGTCTATATCTACATATTTAATCGTATATCTATAACTTTATTTCATATTTATTTTCCGGTAATCACTGGTTTTTTTTATTTGAAATGGAATGGAATGAAATGAAACTTACTTCTATTGTTTTTAATTTTTGAAAAAGTTAAACATTGTGTCGGTGTCGAGCATTGGAACGTAACATAAGAGCTATTAAATATATTTATAAAAGTAGCACGATAAACATAGCATATTAAACAAATGACTAATAGCACTCACGCTATACCAGAATTTAAAATATTTTGTAGTCATATAAGGTAAAAGTCCCAGTACTCTACAATGCCCCAATAATTAGCACCTTGCATCTTAATTCATAGCACGGGTGACAAGGGTATTAATTACGGGAACAGGACGCAATGGCGGAGCACTGTAGAAGCCCTCTGCCCCACCTAAGTGCCACTGGACATTAAGTCAAGTGAGTCAAGGTGACAAACATTGGGACGTTTACCTTACCTTTAACTATCACAAATAGGACAGACAAACCCTAATATAATTCTGCTTATGATTAAAATGGTCCTTTTAATGGTGTTAGTTTCATGCATTAAATTAAAAATGCGCGAGGAGTTTTCAATTATTGATATGTCACAGGGTTAGCCGAAAGCCATTAGCCAGGGTGACCGGTTGGCAGGCCAGGGTGGCGGCGAAAACAAAAGCTACGAGTATATGTTAATATAAGCAACTTGCCCATCAGATAAACTAGTTTCAATATATGTATGTTTCTGTGATCAGGAGTCGAAAAATATTGATAAACAGCCAAAAACGGATTTCAATGGATGAGGTCTCATGAAATTAAATCACCGTTTAGTTAGTTAAATTTATTATATTTTTTTAAAAAGGGTAATGCTAACACTGAATGTTTGGTCACCCTACATTTCCTGAAGTTAAGTAGATACGTCCACATTTAAGTACGTCAAATTTTCGCAACTACCATTAGGGTGACAATGATTTTGAATTACGAAGTAATTCCTTATTCAGTTTGATTCTGAAAAAAAAATGAATGTTTGTTTCAGGTAACTTCGAGGTAATCGTGCTTGGTATCAATTACAGAATTAAAAAAATTTACTCCTGATCACAAATTAAAAATCATCGTGTGGATACAATCAAATATCATACTTACGTAGGTACGCAACAACTTTGTCCGCATACGCAGCGCGCTGAATCTACTAAGAGAAAAATCCTATTCAGCCGTTATTATATAGATAAAAATGTTTCTGCACCTTAAAATGCTTATATTCGTTGCTTCATCGTAGTTGACAGTACCTAATCAAACATACTTTAAGTGCGTAACAGTAATAAAAACTACGGATTGCGTTGCGGTAATCGAGGGGATACGAGTTAATTTAATAGCCGCGTTTAAGAGTTGTAACTTGTAACCATATTCTGGTTCTTACATATTGACGCAACAGATTTTTCCCGTCCCTATTTGTATCGATCCGAAGTGTCCAATAATTATATTGTCAGGATGGGCGACCGCGAAACCGCAATGTGCTTGCTGATAGGTGACATTTAAAAAAAATCAGCCAGCACGTTACCATAAATTATTGTTACATGGAAATGCTGGACAATTAATAAATATGGTATTTTTTATGTATTCATCTTATAAATATAGCTGCTTATCTAAATAGGCTGAAATGTAAAATGAACAATGCGAAAAAAGGATTATCGGATGTAGAAAGCTTTTATAATCTTACCTATACATAAGTATTAGTTTGTTTTCAGAAAATTACTACCTATTTCATATTACTGAACTGATAACAGTTTTTCTCGATGCTACCGCAGTAAGTCACTGCGCTAGCATCGAAAAAAATGGTTTGACGATTCCATTTTAATTTATTAAATGTATTAGTTTCTCTATCAATGAAAAAAAATTACATACTTCCTTCATCGTTTCACCCACTAGATGGTAAGCGTAGCGTAGTCGTAGCAGTAGATATCTTAGTATGCTTATAGTATAGTTTAGTTTTAATCCCACAATATTCATTGTTAGATAATTACTTTATTTTTATGTTCGTTTCAGTACATGAATGAGGGCGTAATGCATAATAATATTTGCCATGGTAACAATAGTAAGTAAATAACTTACAAGTCTTACAACGAACACTGGGAAAAAGGATAGTTTATCGAATGTTTTATAGTGAACGCTCAGTATATATATATATGAACACTGGAAAAAGTGTAAATTTTTGTTCTTTCAAATTATGGGGTTTTTGATGTTTATTTAGACTTTATGGTTTTATTGATTCGGAATTGGAACTTTTTTCTAAATATAATTAATTATAATTCATATATTTATTAGAATTACCATTAATATATTTAGGTAGAATATATGTCAGTGAGTAAGTACCTACAGGTTACAGTTGGCACCGCAAAGATATGAAACCTGAATGGATTTAACTTGTCTCTACTAGACCCGTGACGTCAGCGTATGTTTCATCGTTTTCAGCGAACCGAGCATGACTCAGCCCTTTCCACGTGTATTTACGATGTCACGATTTTTTTACTATCTGTCAATCGGTGATTCAGGAAGTGGTGTTGTCTAGACAAAACATTAGTACCTACTTGAAAGACTGAACACTGTAACTCCACAAACTAAACATTTCGTGTCTGTAATGATTTAATATGTAGGTACTAATTATACGAGTACCTAAGTTAGTGATGACGTGGACTTGAATCTTGATTTAACTTGGTTTTAGAGGACCGGTTAGCCTCGTGACGTTGATGCCTATACGATGCTGAGGATTCGGAGATTCGATTCCCGGTAAGAGCAAATATTTGTGTGACGGATGAGCACGAATATTTGCTCCCGAGTCTTCGATGTGTTCCATGTATTTATTAAGTATTAGATGCTGTCATGGGGATCAAGATTCGCCGCGATTCGTATGAACATCAATATAAGGTCAATGTCCCAATGTTTGCACACCCTCATTCCAATAATTGACATCTTGTTGTCGACCTACATTGCTATGAACTTAATTAGCGCCAGTGCCTAATAATGGGTAGTGTAGTGTTGTAATTGTGTTAATTAGTACTTCCACAAATCAATGATAACCTTTAAGGCCAAGGATACAAGAGAGAGAGCTTTACAGAAAGTGGAGACATTTCCCACGAGGCCGTGGCTAGCGACCAGTGAGGCTAATTAGACCCGTGTTAAAAGTAACAGTTGAGCAGCTAATTGAAAATGGGCATTATTGTGTCGACATAAGATCTCCCAAGTAAACTCTGTACAGACAGATCTTGCTTGCAGCCCCATGGCTGTCGCCTGCGCAATTAGTTACTCGACGAGATTATATTTACGACCCTTTTGTTTCAAAAATACCGCTAGCATAAAATAGAAAACGATACTAAAATAGGGTGATTTTTCTCGTCATAGGTTAATTTATAATAGGTATGTTTTGTTGGAGTTAGTTCAAGCATAATGAGTAAAACATTTTTACAGTACATATGGTGCTACTTTCCCGCACTAGTGCGGAAAAGAGCACTTTTCGTGCATATGTCGAAACTTTAAAGAGCCATATGTACAGTAAAACTTTGTACGATACACGTGCGAATAGGTAATTCGCATCTCGTGTCGATTTAAAACACTCCCTTCGGTCGTGTTTTAATTTATCACCACTCGTTGCGAATTTCCTATTTTCGTCACTTGTATCGTAAATAACTATTAGGTAACCCCCGACGCAAAGAGAGGGGTGTTATAATATAAGTTTAACGTGTCTATGTATCTGTTTGTCTGTGTATCTGTACCTACGTGGTATCGTAGCTCCCAAACGGATAGACCGTTTTGAATGCGGTGTTTTTGTGTCATAGATAATTTTATCCCGAGTGTTCTTAGCCATGTTTAATGAAAATCTGTTCAGCCGTTTTAGAGATATTGGACCTTGAATTGAAAATGACGGGGGTTTTTTAACTTTTCCAAGTTGTAATTATTTAGTACGAGTTATGGTTTTGTCGTTCCCCTGGTCAAGTTTAAGGCCTAATGTATGCGCCTCAACAGGCATGTAACGCGCCTTTGCAACTTATGGCTTGTTATGTATGTGTTGTTTGTTATGTTTGTTGGCTAGCCTGTTTTACGGGGGTGGCATAGCATTAATGCTAAATCCCCCAGGAAAATAAACGAAGAGAAAAAAAAGCTTATGGATTGCCTGACTGGAGCATGATCTTTATGTTTACTTGAGATTGTTTGAGTTGGCCGAATTGCATTAAAGTAGGACATTCAAAAAGCAATTCTATACGTACTGTCCAAGGTTCCAATTCCAATTACATTTTTGTAAAAAGTCGACCACGCTAAATAATCTCAACCATAATACCCTAAACCGTTAACTATTGTATTGTCGGTCTACAGAAAAGAGTACTTACAAGCTTTTTGTTCCTGACTTTAAACCTGATATGTAAATGAATATAGGTAGGTACCAACAGTTATATAGAAAATTTCCGTGAGTCTCGGGACATATTTAAATGTTATGAAACGGGTCACTCACGTCGTTGATTTCGAATGTCGAATATCAAAGACGTTAGCGACCCGTTAGGGTTCCGTAGTCAACAAGGAACCCTTATTTCGCAATGTCTATCTGGCCGTCCGTCCGTTTGTCCGTGCCTCGAATCTTCGGCTTAGTTCAGTACCCATTACTACTAGAAAACTGTAATTCGGCACGGGTATGTTTTGATTTAGGGGGCTCCCATACGCCAATGACCTTCGATCTGAATCCCTTAGTTTTCTAACGTTTTTTTTCTAAAGTTTGTAGCTTATTATATTAACGACAACGGCTTTAAGCAATATAGTATCCCATATTTACTTCAAAGTTCATTGTTTTCGAGATATTTGGGATCAAAGTTGAACAATTTTAGGCCAAAAAACTGGTTTTCTGGCCATAACTATTGTGTTAATAAGTAAGATTATAAAAACGCAAATCAAAATTATAGATAAGTTCAGCATGTATGAGTAGGTATGAGTTTCGGGTGTATAAGTTTTAATGAGGATGAGGTGTCGGGTTTTGTATTTTTACAGACCTTTCTTTTAAAATGGATAATGAATTCTGTATTAAAATTTTTAAAATAATTCAATATCAAATATGTTAAACAGGAATCAATCTTTCCCACATCTGCACCTGGAAAGGTAGCTTCAATAAACCGAGGACGAGTGTCCAAATGAAAACTACTAAATTTCGTAAATTTTTGACGGGAAGAAGAATTAAGAAGGAATTGTGAGAGTTTATTTTTACATTAACGTTTAATTGAATGCGTAATTCTTTTCCCACTAATATGACTTAAAAGTGTTATTGTTTATGCATGAATCTTCCACGTAGATACCCACTAAACGAACCAAAGATCTATTCCTAAAACTCGCGCTAAAATATACGGATCGTGGGAAAAATCACTATTTTCCATGAATCGTTTTCTCGTTTATGACATGTTGATTTCAGTCTAGTAAACTGAATAGGTACATCATTTACTAAGAAGTAGATTAGGTGTGATGAATTGGGTTTTCAACGGACGTCTCAGTCATTCGTAATTAAACAATTCTGGTGCCGGGCCGTTAGAGCCGTATCTTGTAACTCATGCACTTATTCCATTTAGGCATGTTTCGCTTATATTCTTCACTATAACCAGACTCAAAAACATTTTTACCATTTTTTTTTGAATAAGGTAGTTATTCTTCTTTATGTATTTTAACGTATAAATATTTATTTTTGCACAGTCTTTAACAACTTCGTTGCGAGGGTTATTATCAGATCAGGTCACTGGCGCAGTAATATTGCAGCCACCGTACTTACGGGATTATATACAAGGGATGAAATGAAGAAGGTATGACTCAGCTGAAGCGGATACCAGCAACTGGCTGATAAATGCTTTGAATTAAAGATACCTAACAAATGCTCATAAAAATATACTATGACTAAGATCTTTACCACCTACTGCCTCAAGTAGGTGGGTACTTTTTACATATTTAAAATATAATAAACATTTCAAATGGGAGATGTAAAACTAAAACTACTTACCTGTATTATCAAAAAGTATCAACTTAAAATCGTTTATATTAATCGTGTTATTACTGACCTGAGAACAGAATTTAATAATTGAGTACCTAATTGAAAAACTTGGTGTAACTATTCTTTGTTCTCATAACAATACTTTAACTAACTATTGATTCATTGAAGACTAAAGATTGCAAGACAATGATATCATACAAAGACATAATTGTGAAAGCAACGCTGCCTAACCGTATTGGCTTATCATTGAGTGCCTCACATGAATGGAATCCTTAGATGGCGTATTATCACATTTATCACATAATCTAGGCAATTATTTGAAGAATTCGAATAGTATCGAACGAACCGATTCCTTTTGATATCTTAATTGCTTTCCGATACCGTCGCATACCAAGATTACCAGTCCATGACCTGATGACGTAGAGACAGACGGTCGTACTCTAATTGTGTTGAGGGAGGCATTGCGGGGCAGACGTTTCAGTTAAAACATAAGTGATATCCTAATCGAACATTAATAACGGAAAAACAAACAGAAAAGCAAATTGGTGAGCACTTAATTAAATATCTAATTTATACGTAGTCGGTGTAAATTATAATAACGGCGGTATCAGTTTATATAAATACCCGCATAAATTAATCAGTTTGTTATTGTGAACTAACTATTAACCTGATTATTTGATTAAGTAGGTGCGGAACAGTTTCATTGCATATTTTACATTTACTACTCCCATGTATCCGCCTCGCCGGTTAGATTATTGGTTAGGAATTATAAACTAAACAGATACCTACCCTTTGTAATTAACATATTTGTTATTATTGGGATTGCGGGATACCGATTATTCCATGTATCGACCGAACAGATGTGTTTCAACTAAAAAAATCGTCACTGCCATATTTTGACTCCTGGCATCGTTAGAATATCATCATAAGTATCCGTCTAGATACATTATTTAAACCGACAAACGTCCCGGTGAAACGTAATACGCAGCTCCTGTGGCTCAGCTTAGACAAAAAGTGGATCACCCTCGTTTAGGCGCATTTTCGTTGGTCGATAGGGCCCGCATTTCTAAAACGCATGCCATAGCAACCGTTTCCACTGTAGGTACATAGCGCCCCATACGGGGTGCGGGAAATTTTCAAAACGCATGCCATAGCAACTGTTTCCATTGTAGGTACATGGCGCTCCATTCGGGGTGCGGGAAATTTTCAAAACGCATGCCATAGCAACTGTTTCCATTGTAGGTACATAGCGCCCCATACGGGGTGCGGGAAATTTTCAAAACGCATGCCATAGCAACTGTTTCCATTGTAGGTACATGGCGCTCCATTCGGGGTGCGGGAAATTTTCAAAACGCATGCCATAGCAACCGTTTCCACTATAGGTACATAGCGCCCCATACGGGGTGTGGGAAATGTCTAAAACGCATGCCATAGTAACAGTTTCCACTGTACTAGCGCCCCATTCGGGGGGCGGGAAATTTCCAAAACGCATGCCATAGCAACCGTTTCCACTGTACATAGCGCCCCATTAACCGTTTTACTGTACGTTCGGGGTGCGGGAAATTTCTAAAAGGCGTGTCATAACAACCGTTTTACTGTACGAACCTTGGCCTCAAGTCCGGACAGTCCAATGACTGTCCGACTTGCGCGCGCGATCGCGGGCATTTGCCCTCAAAGTTTTGCACACAGTGGTCAGAAGTTTGTAATTTCGCCTTACTTCTAGAGAGTTGAACCCAAGTGCGCCAAGTTGAAACTTAGTGGGATATAAAAATGGGTGATATGTCTTCGCATGTGGTTATGTACTTATTACTAATTATTTCAAATTTTTCAACGTAATACCTACCTAGACTACCTACTGATATATTTGGGTTATTCCCACCAATTTGTTACCAGTGGTAACAGTAACAGCTGGGTTTTTTCCCATCCTCTGCCACTAAAGTACTCGACGGTAACTATTGAAAAAAGAAACCCAGCTGTTACCGCTGGTAATAAATTGGCGGTAACAGGTGGGAATAACACACATTTTTTCCAGGATGAACTTAGAAAAGGTTCAATTGAATATTTTTTTTATAGACAACTAGACTCTTTGAGTAAGCTGAAGTTAATTAACCTGACTTTTTCATGAAATCTATACGAAAAGGTGCTGATTGCTTCCAAGTAGGCATTAAGTTCTATGAGCATTTTGTTCCAACTGTTGCACCTATCGTTGTTCTTGAAGGGTATATCTGTTGGTCTAAATTTTTTTGCCCGGTGTTTTTTTCGGTACATATTTTTTGGTCTAATTATCTTTGGTCAATTGTTTTTTATGTCGAATATTGTTTGGTCGAAATTGTTTTGCATATATTTTTTTGGTCGTAAATTGTTTAGTCTAACATTTGTATGGATTAACATTGTTTGGTCGAATATATTTTAAGGATAATATTGGTATTCCGAATATTGGTGTCACTAATAATCGCATCCAAACTGTCGCATTTATTAAATTGGGTTACCCATGTTTTACCAAAAAGTATTTCTCACTTTTCAAAAGACGATTTTGCGTTTTGTGTAGAGGTTGCAATTCTAACCTAACCACCAGCGTGTCGACGTCACCCCGCTCCGCGGGGTGCCTATTTCCGTTCCAAGGGACACAAGCTAACCCTAACCTAACCTACCAAATAATACATTTCCTGCGATTGCTTATTTTTTTGCTTTTGGCTTTGCCCCCCTTTTTGGCTGTCCTAACTTAATTTAACGCCCTTGCCTACCGACCAACCTAACCTAGTTTTAAAATAGTTTAGGTGCTGTGATTATAGCCATTGTTTGTTTTAGGAGGTTTTATGTTAGGCTAAAGAATAATTATACCTAACAATGTTATACTTCATTAAAAAATATACTAAACAATATTAGGTCAAACATATTTTAGGACAATAAATATGTATGCAAAAATCTTTATGCTAAAGAATAAGTATACCATTAAATATTATATTAATCATTTTCGGCCAAACAAATTTAGAACATAAAATTTTAGACCAAGCGAAGGGCACCCGTTCTTGAATTGTATTTGAATTTTACTTTATTGAATGGAATATTTCTGTCGATTTGCCTTGGAACCCGCTGACACGCGGTAAATTTAAATCAGCGTGTTTCCTTTTTCCGCTTCAATTTGATATTGTTTATAGGAAGTAAACAAACTCATTAAAATAATTATAGTTCACTACAGGTTTCAACTTCACCGATTATTTGATCATACTTATGAACTACGCCATGGCGCCATGGTAATGAAATTAATGCGGGGAACGAAACGATTGCTTGAAAACGTATATAAAATATAGTAGTATGAACGTGAATATACCAAATATGTGAGATAACTAAATAATTATTGTATAGTTTACTACTGACCGCCACTCCAGGCCGTATCGGTCAGCGAGAGACTTTATTGTACCACGATGGCACGATAGAAGATGTTGAAAGCAATAAATGTAAATTCTCAAAAATCTACTACTGGGGATGTGAATAAATTCGTGGCAGTAGTACATATAATTAATTTAAAAGAAAAACAATCACGGACAAGTAGGCATAAGTAGTTAGCAAGTAGGTAATAGTCGACCAACTTAATGTGTATTTGGAATGGCCAATTTTCGTACAAATTGGGCCGACGCAACCGCACCGCACGTGGGTGTAACTAAGACACACAGGCAACTACGGAATGCTACACTGCGCGTCGCCCGACACGCACTTGGCCGGTTTTTAAATAAAAATGACATGCATGGAATGGTTAGCAAAAAACTGAATGATATATATTATAATGTTTAAGTTACTTTTGGTTTTTCGCAGGGATGTAAATTAGTGAAAATGCCCAGGGGTGCTACCGGGAAACGAAAACTGTCTTTCTGTCGTTCGAATAAGCTAGTGCGATAGAGACGGAGATACATGAACGAACTTCGTTTTCGTCTCGCGGTAGGCCCTCAGGTGGCTCAATTTACGAAGATGTCTCCCTGTCTTAGTTATTGTACAAAAACATAACTTCTCGCTCTCGAGGATTAAACTATCTACAGTGACAATGAGAGGCTCTTGAGCAAAAAAACCCCATCCATCGGCAACCTGTATCGTTAAACACTATCAATTAATTATTAGCGAATTGTAGCGTTTTAAATCAGTGCGATAAACGCTTCGCTCGGCGACAATCAGACTGCGTGGGCATATCGCTGCGAGGTCGCGGCGCTCACCCCGCTATCGCACTCGTTACCTCTATAATAAAATGAGCACCCTTTATACTAGTATAATTTGAACGAACTTTACACTCACCGTTCATGAACAGATATCGTTTGGTAAGTTCCAGTTACGGCGGCTAGCAACACAACACGCATATAACACGAAGGCAGTGTTCGAAATAACCTCCCAACTAACATTTTGGTGTCGGTTAAGTATTTTATAACCTTAACCTTTATACGCGAGTTATATTTATCTCAGTTGCAACTAATAGTGTTATAGAGGAGTTAAGAAAAAAAACTCCTAAACCGGTTTGTAACGCTTAAACCTTTACAAGAGTGCTCGCTGACGCTCATTAACTCTTATTGCTTTTTAGTTGTTGCAGTGGAGTGTCTTATAAAGCTTAAGGCGTTATATCTGCTATAAGGTGCAGGCAGAGACTTTATAACAGAGTTGGTCAGGAGTGTTGTAACACAAGATACCAGAAGTGTTGAACAACACCGTTATAAAGGCAAAGCCTGCACAATATTCTTGACTGTAGGGTGTTGTAACTCAATAAGCGTTATATATGAGTTAACTGACGCCTAAAGCTTTAATGTAAGTTCGCCATTGCTTTGGTGAACTCTAACCTACAAATTGATTAGGTTTTTCAATATTTGACATCAAAATACTTCACTTTTTATATTACTCTTGCCATTCTATGCATGCCACTTAATTTAACATGCCACTGGCCAAGACACAAGAATAGAAAATGATAAAAACTTTAGGTGTCTATTTTATTCTTCATAAGTTTTATTAGAAATCTTTAATAAATCTGGGCTCGTTAAAATTGAGATGGGAAACATGGTATACACTTACCGTAAAATCACAAGGGCAGATTGTTTTCACTTAATTTCACATAGGTACGCATCCAATTGAATACACTTTCTATTAGTACGACTCCTGTCACATATACATAATAATCTTCGCCATTTTGTCGGTAGACTATATTTGTCTCATAATTTTATAGTAAAGAAAAGAGTAATATATATGCTCACTTGAAACTGGGTAAGCGCAAGAGTGTTACAATACTCTCAGCTAAAGCTTAAGCGTTACTACGGTGTTTGTATAGCGTTGGTTAACACTATGGGTGTCAGATAACACTGCTCTAAAGGCTTTCTATCACCTTAACCTGTAAGACGGGGGCCTCTTTCGTGGTTATACGTGATTTTTGGTTGGAGTCTTAATCCGCATAAGCGGCGTCGCCTCTTATATAATTTCATGCCATCAAATCATTTTTTATTTGCATGGAAGCCCTTAACTATTGACCACAGGAAAAACTACTTTGGTTTACTCAAGCTGTTTAAAAACAACCGGCCAACTGCGTGTCAGGTCACGTGCAGTTTACGATTCCGTGTACAAAATTTGGCCTTTTTAGCACGTTTGACATTCTGAGTAGCAGCCATTTTTGCAGCAGGAGGTGGGGACACTTAACTCGAACAAAAAGTTTAGCTTTGGAGTCGCAAGAGCGGAACCTATGCTCCAGGTTGGAAGTGTAAAATGTCATAACGCCGGCGGCCCTTGAACGGATTACCGGGATCTCGCGCACCGCAGACTCACCTCTCGACAACCTCACAGCCCCTCAGACGTGTTGCTCCATTGTCCGTTTTTGGGGCCCACTTAACGAGTAGGAAAGTCACCGCCTGCCTTTTCACAATTTTGAGGCTAATTGTCACGGCAGGTGTCCGCTAGTCTCCTCCCATAACCCATTTTCCAGACCACCCACCATTCAACCCAATAACCCATGCCCTTCATTTCCATCGCAGCACAGTGTTGCACTGCAATAGTCTTTGCACCTGGCCGGGACCATCACTGGGTGTATCATGTTGTGCGCTCGGAGATGGTACCTATCCGCCATGTGTATCCCTCGCTTTATATTATATTTGTTTTAAAGGGCCTCTGCGCTGTTGGCTTCGGCCCCACGCATGCCTTCCAAAAGTCCAGGACCCCATGGTCCTTAGATATGGAAAAGACATAATGATAATAATAATTATTATTATTAAATGCAATAAAGTTGTATGATTGCCAAGTTGCAGAAATTTATTTAGTTAGCAAATAAAGAATAATAAGAATGCCTGAGACTTGGCACTGGGATCCTGTTGTTTTACCAAATTTATTTTGGTCAAATTTCATTTCCCAAACAAATTTTAGCAACTATTTTGTTTGCCAATGCAAACTTTGGCACAATTTTAATACGAATATTTTCATTACGTCAAATTTTCCTTCAGCAAAATATTATTACGAAAAATTACATTATGGCATGTGGTCTTATAGCAAATGCTTTAATAAGGCAAAAAAACCTTAGACAATAAACATTTCGTCAGGTTAATGTTATGACAAACTGTAAATAGACAAAAATCACAATTGTTTGGGTTATGACATTTTACCAAATTACTAATAATAAAACGGCACGGTCCCTTAAATAAAAAATGCACGGTTAAGTAGGTCGGTAGGCAAAGGCGTTAAATTAGGTTAGGGCACCTAAAAAAGGGGGGGGGGGGGGGGACAAAGCCTCCGAGCAGTAAACAAACAAACAATCGTAACAATTGTATTATTTGGTA
Source organism: Epinotia demarniana (assembly GCA_945867215.1). Taxonomy (NCBI): domain Eukaryota; kingdom Metazoa; phylum Arthropoda; class Insecta; order Lepidoptera; family Tortricidae; genus Epinotia; species Epinotia demarniana. Next base: position 18,749,321 of record OX244266.1, on the reverse strand, counting down.
GGTTAGGTTAGGGTTAGCTTGTGTCCCTTAGACCGGAAATAGGCACCCCGCGAAGCGGGGTGCCGTCGACACGCTGGCGGTTACGTTAGAATTTCGACCTCTACACAAATAAATTTTCCCTACCCACATACCAAAAAATTTTTTTATCTTATTGTGTATCTTATACACCATTGAAATAAAGATGCAAATGATTTGTCATTGAAGAGTTCTTCTGCTGATTAACCGACGGAATAGAAATGGTCAATTAAAAATTGACGATACAAATCATTTGCCTTTTTTTGTTTTGGTTAAAACATATTATGCCAATTAACATATTTGACTGAATGAAATTTGGTCAAAGTATCAGTTGGTAAACGAGATATTGCCTAAACATGAATATGCCAAACATAAGGTTTGCCTAAGAATTATTTATCGAGTGTTAATTTGGCAAACGATTATTTGGCAAATGAAATTCTACGAAAAATGTTTTGGGAAGTGATAATTTGTCAATTTTTTTTTGGTAAAACAAAGGTAACCCCTTGGCACTACAAAATATCTCACAGATTTCATTACTTTTTAGAGATAAACAAGCATCTCCATCGAGACTTGGCTAGTTTTTTACAGAATGTTTTTGATGGGATTAATTTTACTACAAAGCAATTTCCTGTTATTATTGTCATAGGTAAATCGTATCAACATTATTAGCATTACTTAAGGCCAGAAATGTCCGTTCTGTCAAAAAACGCCGCATATTTCTACAAAGGGACAAAATATGAAAATAGAAAATGAAATGTGAAAATATAGAATTACCTTATAGTTATTTATTAGTTTAGTAACAATTTAGGTACTCGATTGTAAATAAAGGTAGTAGTGACTGGCGAAATACATTTGCGTTGTCATCATGATAAATTATAACTTTAATATATTTATGGGTTTGTCTTTATAATCATTACAAGTCGATCGTATATGTATTTTCCAAAAAAATGTGATGTCGTTTACAAGTACAATCGCCATTTCAGAACAATCGCACAATACATCTTTACACACTTTACGTCGATATGAGAAATCCTTTTAAATATAAATAATTGTATTAGGTAATTTGGTGCTGAGTAAGTAGGTACTGCTTAGAAGCGTTATACGTAGAAAAGTTGACGTCTTGTTCTGTTAGCATCCCTAGTTTTTATTTTTAACATTTATTCAAATTACTTACCTTCCATATTTTATACTCAATATCAAAAATCAATAAAAAGTGTACCTACCCGTTTCTTTGGTCTCGAGTGTATACGTAAAGTACGTATACACATTATTATTTATTAGACATAACTGGTTGAGATATCAACACTGGGCTCTAGAGAGCGTAGGTACAGCTAACGTTTCGCGACTATATTCGATAATTGTTATGACTTAAGATATCAACTCACAAAAATTACAGTAGGTACCTTCTGTGCTACCGAAACAATAAATTATAGTTGAGAGTACATTCAACTGTTTAATTGGCTAGGCTTAGTTCGACTGTATGCGATGTTCGAAGTAAAGCTTACAAGTAGATACACAAAGGGTGACAGGTGAGTGGGCGTGCTCAGGTAGGCGTAGTGGCACCCCACCCGATGCACCCCGCCACTCGCCCCGCCCCGCATTCTTAATTTCATCTTAACAATACTGGTTTTAAATGTTCTTAAATTATGTCAGTACGAGTTTAATTTTAATAACTCGATATGTAATTTTTGAGACTTTTTACCGCAACCCGTTCAGTAATTAACCGACGAATACGCGGGTAGAATATGGTACTTCCTGGTTAAAATTGTGTTCCTACCTAAGGTGCCCGTCGTGGGCATGAGTGTTGTTTTTCATCGTTCCTTATTTTTCCAATTTTAGTGCGTAATCCGTCCAGTCCCGTAATATAAAGATCAAGAATACAAATCATGCGTCAATAATTTATATGGAACACCACGTGAGTTTTAATGCCATAAGTAATTGTGAGTTTTTCCTAAAATATCCTATGTTACCTAGTGTTACATTTGTCCACAAACTCAATCAGACGCAGTTATTTACACTTCGTTGCAAATTTAAATATTTTTCCGCGTGGTTTTTTAGGGTTACGTTAGTCAACAAGGAACCCTTATACTTAGTTTCGCCATGTCCGTCTGGCCGTCCGTCCGTCTTCGGCTTAGTTCAGTAACCATTACTACTAGAAAACCGTAATTCGGCATGGGTACCTATATAAATCAATCACGCCGACAAAACAGACGAATAAATACCTACAATACAATACAATATAAATATTCTTTATTGCTCACCAGACATAGTAGACAGTAGAAAAATAGTGCTAAATTAAACATAAACGGTCTTATCGCTAAAGAGCGATCTCTTCCAGGCAACCTTTGGTTGGTGGAGACAATGCAAGAAAAGATGATTGGAGTAGGTGAAAACAGAAAAAACAGAATATAAACAACTTAACTATAAGAAATACCTACACATACATAAATACATATTTATATACACCTACATACACATACATCAATAACTAAAAGTCATATAGAAACAGTATCACTTAAAGTCGAAAACAAAACAGCAAACACCAAGTAGGAATGACTAGCTACGGAAGAGAAAAATAATAATCCTTAAGTCTAGTTTTAAAAATGGGAAGAGACTTTGCACGTTTTATTTCAATAGGCAAAGAATTCCACAATCGAACAGCACGGAAAGTAAAAGAATTGTTGTAAAATTTAGAGTTAGATGGTGGAACACTCAGAAGTATCTTCTAAGCAGACCTAGTAGAAGAAAGAAATTTAAAGCGTTCCTTGAGGTAGCGCGGAGATAATAAAATATTGAAAGAAATATTTTTTTTTTAGTATCTCTCCTACACCTAAAGTGGGGATGTATTTTTTATTCTCGTTAAACCCATAGTGTTGGGTATCGTTAGATCATCATCATAATATATCAGCCGAAAGACATCCACTGCTGGACACAGGCCTCCCCCAAAGAGTGCCAAAGTGACCGATCCCGCGCCACCCGCCGTGGGCGCACATAGCACGTAGAACCGATGGCCGTTGGGGCGGAAAGGTTCTCGAGTGGCGACCACGTACCGGAAGGCGCAGCGTGGGTATCGTTACATAGCTTATTCAAAATATTTCAAATTAGTGATTCGTTTGCGAGATATTGGGCTTCAAAGGCCAAACTTTGTTCAAGTCATGTTTCCCACCGCCCCCTGCCCTGCCGGCTAGATGGCTGCTACTGGGAATGTGGAAAAAATCGTGGCAGTACATATTTATATAATGAATTTAAAAGGAAAACTATCACGGCTAAGTAGGCATAACTAGTTACCGAGTTATAGTCGATCAACTTAGAAAGGCCAACTTTCGTACAAATTCGGCCGACGCAACCATTTAGTTGGCGCGCGCGTGTCATTGTAACGAGGAAAGACAGGCAACTACGGAACCGTACACTGCGCGTGGCCCGACACGCACTTGGTCGATTTTTATTTATTCTTACTAAACTTAAATATTATTTGAATACAGCACATTATTAACAAATGCGTAGTGTACAAGTGTGTGAATTTGAGGTACAAAAAAGATAACTTGATCCGACATTTCGTAGCAATTATGCGCATACGCAGGTCAGACTCGTACTGGCTGTTCGGAGCCGAGTTGTCAGTGCTATGAATCCCAGTGCAGCGCAGGTGGTCCCGGCATTTGTCTGCTGATAACAGCCTCCCGATTGTTTCAACAGTGAAATATTCATGATGCGAGCGCTGAGCTAACAATGTGCACATAACTCGACAGCTTTGTGCGTGTGATCGTCCGGATCATGCTTAGACGTTCATTTGTTTTTTACTTATAGTTTAAGTAGATAATAACAATAGTTAGAGCTCCCGTTGCACGAAACCCTACCTCACAAGGTGGCAGATCAGAAATGCAATATAGTGATAGATACTACTTAGGAACACTGGATTTTAGTTGGTTGCCATAGCATATCCTGGAAGAACTATTTTTTTTTCGTCGTCGTATCGCTATTTTTGGGGATCATAAAACGTGGCTGATCTTGAAACCTGCCAGGGTTTGGGCTGGCAACCAATGCGGGTTGTTATCTCCAAAGGTGTCTCTTTCGATGAGTAAACGTTTCGATCTGCCACCTTATGATGTAATTTTTTGGCAGATCTTTTGCCACGTTTTATGATCCCCAAAAATGGGGTCAATTACCTCATCAGGTGGCAAGATGGAACTGATGCAGATCGATTGCCCTTCGTGTATTAAATACACGAATTTCTCGTTATTCCAAGATCTTCACATATATTGTTCGAGGTGCTGACCAGAAAAATTGCCAAGCTTCAAAGGCAGGCAACCCTGTATATTCGTGAACGGCACGTCTAGGGCAATCGATCTGCATCAGTTTCATCTTGCCACCTGATGAGAATTGCTATATCACGTTGAACGTAAAAGGCAACATCACTTCTTTCAATATTTCAAGATATATTAATGATAAATGACCAAAACTGGTACGTTAACCCTATTATTTCAACACCATAAGACGCAAGTACCTACGTTGACTTTAATTTAATATCCTGATTTTTATTAAATTATGTCCTGAATAATAGCATAAATACACGAATTTCTCGTTATTCCAAGATTTTCACATATATTGTTCGAGGTGGCTGACCAGAAAAACTGCCAAGCTGAAGGCAGGCAACCCTGTATATTCGTGAACGGCACGTCTAGGGCAATCGATCTGCATCAGTTTCATCTTGCCACCTGATGAGGTAATTGACCCCATTTTTGGGGCTCATAAAACTTGCTGATCTTGAAACCTGCCAGGGTTTGGGCTGGCAACCAATGCGGGTTGTTATCTCCAAATGTGTCTCTTTCGATGAGTAAACGTTTCGATCTGCCACCTTATGATGTAATTTTCGATCAAAATAGTGATACGACGAAAAAAAAATAGTTCTTCCAGGATATGCTATGGCAACCAACTAAAATCCAGTGTTCCTAAGTAGTATCTATCACTATATTGCATTTCTGATCTGCCACCTTGTGAGGTAGGGTTTCCTGCAACGGGAGCTCTAACCACAAGTAACTATGCTATTGAAAGTGTTTGCACATTTTGCGTGTTAAATCAGTTGTATTTAAATCAAACAATCTATCAAAAATTCCCTTGCAAGCATAGATCGGTAGGTACCGGCTTTTTAATGCTTGTTTTGTTTTTTGTATGTTTTTATTTTTTATATTTTTTTATTGTTTCTGATTAATGTTTTTTTTTCTTGTGCTGCATTTTCCTCGCTTTAGTGAGGTAAAGAGAACACAAATCATTTCACCTCACTGAAGCCGTTTGTAACCAAACGGGTTCAGTTATTTTTACTCGCTACGCTCAGGGTTCTATTTTCGAACCACTCGCTTCGCTTGTGGTTCATCCCTGGATTCCATTCGCTAACTCGTGTTTCAATACCACACTCGCGGTTAAAATACAACTTTGCACCCATGTATACATAATAAATAACTATTTCCAGAAATCAGCTGGCCAATTGCGTAAAGTGTTGTAAGTACGTACGTTAGATAGATAGATAGAATGTCATTTTCTGTGGGAAAATTACCATTGAGTTACCCTAACGCCTGTTCGATAAATTACACAATTATATTTGTACTCTTATCAGTTTAACATTTTTCAAAATAGTCGTCAATATCAAAACTTAAAATGTAGGTACGTTTTCCATATCGAATGATGAAATAAGGAATAATATAATTGATGTCTTTTTATAAAGAGATAGTTTAAAAGTCATATAAGTAGACTAATAAGCACGTGACGGGTGTCATCATCCTCCTAGCGTTGTTCCCGGTAATGCCCCTAAAGGAGTCCGGGGTCCGCTTTGACACCTAATGCCAAGATGTGGCATAGGCCTTCCAACCCAGAGGGAAAACTTGACCTTATTGGGATTAGACCGGTTTCCTCAAAAGTTTTCCTTCACCAAAAAGCTAACGGTAAAGATTCCGTACATAAGTTCCGAAAAACTCATTGGTGCGAGCCGGGATTCGAACCCATGACCGCCGCTTGACAGCCGCATGCCTGAACCACTAGGCTACCGAAGCCCTAAAAAGCACGTGACGGTGTAACCATATTAAACATCTCCAGCGAGTAAGAACATAGCACTTTAGTTAAGATTCAAATAAGTAGATGATTGTCTACTTTAGGTGTATAATCTTGGTAAACACAGTAGGTATGATTACGTATTCAAATCCAATGTTTGGCTTAGATATGTGCGGAATCGTGGCAGACGGTAATCGTTCCGTGCTTTACTAGATAAAATGTACCGTATTAAGAGGAAGGTATCCGATCATTTCATAAAAAACGTTTCACAAATATTCATTTTATAAACAACGTTTGGCAAACTAACGATTAACAAATTAGTGCTTTCATAAAATATTGTTTTACAAAGAGTTCATTAGACAAATCATTTAATTGAAAAAACATCATATTACAAATCATCATTTGACAAATTACTCATTTATTATTCGTGACAATTGGCAAACTAACGTTTGGTAAAATAACGTTTAAGAAAATGCATTGTTTGGTAAATACCTCATTTAATAAATCATTGATGGTCTTGATAAAGTCTTAAATCACAAGTTGTATAATTATTAAATACAGGTATTGTATACTCGTAAGTCTGTATGAGCACACAGGTAAGTCTAAAAGTGTTTAGCAAGTAAGTTCCTAGCCTAAAAAAAACAACTTTTGGGTCTTAAAATGTACTGACATAACAGGTGGATTACCTATCTATTCTACTTTAAGGCAGGTCAGTGTAGGTACGACAACGAGCGAAGCATGGAGGAGTGTTAGGAAAAACCGCAACCCTACAGTGCGCGAGCCGAGCGAGCGAAGCGAGCGTGCCGCGGCAGCGGCCGGCGAAGCGCCACACCCGATTTATGTTTAAATACTATACTTTTTTATGAATTTACTACAGGAATGTTTCTCGGCCAGTCCGCTAGATATCGCGATATGACAGATATTGACTTTTATGAAACAATCATTTATCAATCGACGATTTGTAAAATGACCTATTTTACAAACGATTTTTTTGGTAAATGATCATTTTTGAGATGACAATTTAACATTCAATGTTTTTTTAAAGTGTAACATTTGCTGAATGAATATTTGCCAAATAATTATTTATAATATGTTTGAGGAATAATAGGTTTGTGAAATGAATAATTTGTGAATCGTTGTTTATAAAATGATCATTTATGAAACGTTTTTTAAAAAGAGGAATGCCTACCTGCGATTTTCCCATACAAACGCTCTCGACTGTTTTCTACCTGGTGTTTGAACATAGATCAATGAATTTTTCAAATAATATCAATATCTACGCTGCTATTTTTTGCTTTTTTGGATATATTCAATTTAAAGAAACTTACAGCGCTGCCAAAAAAGACGCAGTGGGTATACAAATATGACAGCAAATATCAAAAAAATCAAAACATAGCGGCGTAGATAATTTCTTCTTCTTGCAGTTCCCAAAATTTTATAATGATTGATTGCGTTTTGGAGGAGGAAACAGTCGAGACCGATACCTCGTGTTTTGAGTTTTTTGCGAGAGATTTTTAGTCCGAGCTGCAGTTGTCCTTATCGCACGAATTGGGGCTCCCGTCTACAGCAGCGCGACAGAAACATTGCGTCAAAAATCGAGTCGTGATTTGAAAAGTTGCTCAGCTAGGCATTGCTCTTTACTAGTTTATACCTTACTTATACGTAATGTAGGTAATTAATATACCTACTGCTAGGGCTACTCCTACCCAACTGAACACTCCGTTTGCGCTAATTGACGACTTTATCATTCGATATATTAAGGATATAATTAATGCACATTGCTGCAAATACTCGTATAGGGAAGGGACATCATTTAAGGGCCGATTTTTCAATTCCCAGATAAAACTATCTGTCAGATAAATGTTAGCTCTGTCCTTTTCTTTTATATGACTTAAGAAATAGATGGTGATAATTTTAACTGACGGATAACTTTATCTAGAGATTGAAAAATCGGCCCTAAATGAAAAGATTTTTCCCGTGCTTTGTACCCGATCGCATCTAGACACTCGTTTTATTCAGTCTAGACTTAATGTATAACATTTAGATAAGATGTTGTGATAAGGCACAAAGTTACTTTTAATTAGTAAGGTTTTGGTTAGACATGCTTAAAATAAACGCTGGTTTGCCATAATTGGTCACAAGTCTTCCATCAAATGAAAGCTTTTTGTGTCTCTCGCCTTAATTATGGAATTAACTAATTGGTAATTTATTTGCCTTTACCCTTTAAAAACTGATAGAATTAATAATGCATGTGCACTCTGTTAATATTGGCAAGTAGGTAGTTTTTACTGGATCGGCGAACTAGTTAAATTATTAGTACCTAAGTAGCCACCTACATAATTTCCAAATATAATTTCATAGCGGTTGTTACTTAAGTACTAACCTTAAGTACATACCTACCGACTCGTGTCTAGCATATTTTAAACTGTCTTCGGTTGATTCAGAGCTAAGTGGCGGTTACCGGTCGACTCTCTACGCGGAACTGCATCCCGGAGTGCCCGCCTCAGTCGAGCGACGAACTTACTGAGAAAAAACCTGCGCCTACCTATCTTCTTTCACTCCGCGCGTACAGTTATCCGCGCATTGAGTAATCGGAGCCGAGAGCGACGAGATAATGTTGCGCACGCGTGATATATATATCTGAGCCTATTATTGCGGCCGCGTTCCGCTCCTGGACTGGTATGCGCGTGTCGCTGCGACGAAGAAATTCGGTCGGGGAGTGGTTTGCCTCAAGGCGACCTTGCGCTTGCGCAGCCTCCGCGCGACGCGACGCGGTGCGGTGCCTCCGTGAAAGTAGGCACGGTCTAGCGACTATGCGTCTTCATATTTGGCTGAGGGCCTTTTGGCCAAATCATGTTTTTATAAGAAGCTTATTTCGCGGAACCCAAAAATTATAAAGTGTTCGTACTGACGCCTTACTAAAAATAAACTTTTTAAAATAAAAAAACAGCTGTCTGCGTCTGAAAACCTGAGTAAATTTATAAGTGCATAGATACTCGTATTCTTATGATTTCCTGCCTTCTTACTTTCATCACTAATTCACTGAATTAAAATATTTTAGTAGTATTATTATCTAGTCATTCAAAGCCATTCTCAGGCATCGATCAAATTAGCCTTCGAAACAATTTCATCGGGTTTTGACATAGGTACTTACTAAATTTTGAACTGTCTTAAAGTTTGCAAAAAATCGCTACAAAAGTAAAAACGCTCAAATTATTATTATGATTAGATGTTTACTATGATGAGAATAAAATGCAGCTGTAATCAATGCCTAATTAATAAGCTTCGTTAGGACGAGATCGTTCATTAGTGTTTCTTTTAGAGCAAATTTTGCTACGGAAAAATAAATGTCGGGGAACTAATACAATAAGAGTACGTGTGTGACAAAAACAAAGTTTTAATTACCAAGAGATCAGCGTCAATTAATGTTTGATGTTATGAATTACACATGTACCTAATTAAGAGTTAAGAGCCAAGTCCAGCTCGAACGTGGCCATTTAATTCGAATCGATCCGACGCAGTCCTAACCTAACCAATTATGACGATCATATCTCATTGCTACTTAACAAACAATCGAATTCTTTGCATATTACTTTAGCGCTAAAGTATATTTCACAAAACTTTTAATTACTTTTATTCTCTTGGCCGGAACCAGTATTAAATAAGGGTGTACAATGTACATAGTTGTGTACTAGGCACGTACTGGGGAACAAGATATGATATTTTATAATAAACTTATCTTGTTCAGCGTTTAAGGGTAGGTTACAACGACGCGGCGGCGCGTAAAAAATATCTATATAACAAAAAAGTTCTGAAAGAGTTTAGAGTATATAACTATAGGCTACCCTAAATATCAATTGAGGAAAGACGGTGGGAATCGGCTTGCAAGGACGCTGCGCCACTGATAGGGTGTCGAGACTGTCGAGTTTCTACAGTTACCGGCGCCATGTTGAACGTTTATCGGTCTGCAATCGCAAGTTTGATGCAGCACGTTAACCTTAAGAACAAATACAAGAATAAAATAAATATCTTAAATTAGCTTAAACTACGGTCTTTACATAACACAACGTTTCCGTTTCCCTTTTAAAACATCTTATCTATACTTACCTATAACTAGTAGGTACTACAAAGCTAGCAGTGTTTACATGCAAGAAGTTGATATCAAGGACAATGATTTAAAAAAAATTCATCGAACGCTTCCAAATCAATATGTGCAAGATGTGACGAAAATGAGAAGCACCCTTTATATATTGGCATATTCATCTCGGAATTATTGGATATTATATATGTAATTAGGTGTCCGTAAATTCTTAATTAATAATGCGAAAATGTGAACTCAGCACATAATTAACTTCTTGCTTGAGAACAATATGCGCATAAGAATGTTGCATTAAAAGTTCCACCACGGCGTATTGCTTTTGTATGGCAAGGGAAGGGAAGTATATTGATAACGAAAAAGGGCTTACCTACTATCTAGATCAAGCACCAGTAGGTAATGTACGTTTATTAAATATTTTTCTACAAAAGGGAGTCAGAGGGGCTACCGCGAAATGAAAACGAACTTCGTTCGTGTATCTCCCTTTCTATCGCTCGAACGAGCAAGTGCGACAGAGACGGAGATACACAAACGAATTTCGTTGTCGTCCCGCGGTATGCCCTCAGTAGAATTTGAACAAAAGGACCCCAAAAAATACAATAAAACTCGTGCCTGCTATAGTACTGACTTTCTAAAATATCTGATACATTTTTCTTCGTAATATTTCAGGGGACGGTATAACTTTTTAACCGAACTTTAAAAAAAAGCGGAGGTTCTCAATTCAGTTGTATTTTTTTCTTATTTTTATCATTTTTTTTGGGTTCCGTAGTCAACAAGGAACCCTTATAGTTTCGCCATGTCCGTCCGTCTATCTGTCTGTCTGTCAGTCTGTCCGTCTTCGGCTTAGCTCAGTAACCCTTACAACTAGAAAACTGCAATTCCACGTGGGTATATAAACCAATCACGCCGAAAAGACAGTAGACTAAAATCCTGTAAAAAAATTTTTTTAGGGTACCTCCCCTACGTGTAAATTATTGATGTATTTTTTTTCTCGTTAAAAGTGTGGGGTATCGTTGGATAGCTTGTTCAAAAATATTATATTTATTTATAAACTATTTTTCAACTCAGTGCGTTTGCGAGATAATGGGATTTAAAGCCCTAATTTTTGTTCGAGTCATGTGTCCCCCTACCCCCCCTGCCGGCTAAATGGCTACTACTGGGGACGTCAAAAAATTCGTGGCAATAGTAGATATAATGAATTTAAAAGGAAAACTATCACAGTTAAGTAGACATAACTAGTTAACGAGTAGTAGACATAACTAGTTAACTGTTAAGATATGCACTTAATTTCAGGTGCTTATACATTGTCATTGGAATTTGAACCTTTTACCGTGGACGGTAGAGTTGCTTTTTCACGGAACGTCATCTTCAATAGAAAAAACCTTGTCCTTCAGGTGGTCGCTAACCGAAGGTGGTCGCGTAACTGACGAAACGACCCTATAAATAATTGGTGTTATAAAAATAATCATATTTACGATTAATAAAAACCCCAAAAGCCCCTTTTAAGCACTTGGCCGCTTTATTTTCAATGTTTGTTACCTCGGATCTCCGTCATTGATGAGCCGATTCGTAAAATTGTTTTTTGTTTGTAAGTAGCTTCCAGGTGGGTCCCATTATTTTCAAAATTTCATTTGGATGATGGGATCCATGAGGAATTGAGGGAACTCTTCAACTATATTAGGCACACGTGTAGTGATTTTGGTATTTTCTATTATAACTCGTGTATTTACTCCCGGAAATCATAAATTTGGTGGAGTGGAATTGATGATGAAGACCACAGATGACTTTATGGAATTCCACAATTATGTACCTACTTAAAAGTACAAAAGTATATCACAGATTCTGATAAGATTCCGTTGAAATAGCGGATTTATTTCCTAAAATAAGAGAAAGCAAAACACAAACAAGTAGGGGAGAAGTGGCATGAAAGAGCCAGGTTTTGAAAGAGCCACTTGCATTATTCCGGTAGTTTTAGAACAGATTTGGTTGGCAATATTATTTTTAGGTGGCAACATTGATTTCCCGTCACCCACAAACATTTGACAGTTCGCCGAAACCAACCGCCATCGGTGCATCGAGTCGAAGTTTTAGGCACTCAAAAGTAAGTTTTTTGTTTCATTTTAGTTGTTTTTTGGTATTTTTTTGTTAACAATTATAGGCAAATGGGTTATAAACTCAGTTGGTACATATATTTGGCTTTGTAGTTGCATAAAAACTTATCTGCTAAAGGTCTGATATTGTTGTTATTTTGAAGGTTATATATTTTTTTGGAACAAGTCATGAAAGAGCCGGGTCAGTGGGCATTGAAAAAGCCGGCTCTTTCATAACTGGCTCCTTCATAACCTTGAAAATTCTTCTATTCAAAGTGACTCATCTGATTCGTCCGATTCTATCGTATTAGCTGAAGTAAAAAAAGGGTTTTTCCAAGCAAAAAAAAACTCCAAAACAAACACAAACAGTGATGATTGCACAGTTTGTAGCAAGCCATAATATATGGAAACAGTGATCAAGATTGGTTTCAATGCAAAATTTGTTTTGGTTGGGCTCATGAGTCTTGTGGCATTAAGGGGCAATTGATTTTTTTTGTAAGAAATGTTTTTAAGCTTAAAAAAACATACATTTGATGTTCCTAACAGTCTGATAATTATATTTAATGAATAGATAGATATTTAGGCTCAAAGATAGCAATATTATTTTTGAAGTTCTTGGAGATTTAATGATGTTGGTTTTGATAGAAGATTTGTTTTTATTCAGAGACTGTTATTAATAAAAAACCGCCTATAATATGTTAAGTTCTGTAGAACGTATATGTACCTCTGACTGATTAATATGTTAAGATTAAGAAAGCGGTAAAAACGAGTACTTAAAATGCCTGATATAATTGTTTTTTTATTGTTAAGAAATGTTAGCAATTACTTCAAAAATATTGCTAGAATTGTATTTAAGTATTTTTTTATGTGTCAGTTTTTTTTTTTTGATAATTTTCATAATTACGCGTTGTTATACTAACCGGCTCTTTCAAAACTTATGGCAGCTCTTTCAATACCGAGCTGTGATGAAAGAGCCGAATGACACATTTTTTTGAAATGCATATTTCTTTGATTTTTATATATTATTGAAGATTTTTTTGTACGAAATTACGTACTCAAATAAATAAAGAATAACTTTTAAAATAAAACATTACTTTTTTTTCATTACATGTAGTATTTTTTCCTCCGTAAAGAAAACTGGCTCTTTCATGCCACTTCTCCCCTATGTCCATTCGTAGGACTGCACAGATTCAGATCGGTAAATATTTTTTTCGGCTTCAACGACGGGGCAGCTCTACCCAGCATCGCCCCCTAATCCCCCTCTACATACAACTGTCCGTCCTTTTTTTATACTTCTTCTAAATATTGATCTGTTTTTGAAGTATGTAGGTAAATACCTACCTAGTTGTGTTATTAAAGTCTTATTTCCAAAAAATATGGCGAGCTATGGCTTTTTTAAAGAATTCATATCATAAGGGTTAAAGTGTGTTGTGGGCGATGGGCTAGCAACCTGTCACTGCAATATCACATTTTGTCGATCTTTTATACCCGCATTTATGCTGGAAGTGGCGCTGGAACATAAGTTTCATGTGCTCTGCTTACCCCTTTTAGGGATAAAGGCGTGAATGTGTGTATGTATGGATGTATGTCATATCATAAGAGATCAAATTAATCGTATAAAAAAGCGGCCAAGTGCGTGTCGGGCTACGCGCAGGGTAGGGTTCCGTAGTTGCCCGTCTGTCACAGAATGCGGACTTGAAAGGGGCTTTTGGGGTTTTTATTGTAGCTTACTTTTATAACACACCAATGTATAGGGTCGTTTCGCCGGTTACGCGACCACCTTCGGTTAGCGACCACCTGAAGGACAAAGCTTTTTCTATTGAGAAAACGTGCCGTGAAAAAGCAACTCTACCGTCCACGGTAAAAGGTTCAAATTCCAATGACAATGTATATGCACCCGAAATTAAGTGTATTTCTTACCAGTTCACTAGTTATGTCTACTACTCGTTAGCTAGTTATGTCTACTTAACTGTGATAGTTTTCCTTTTAAATTCATTATATGTACTACTGCCACGAATTTTTTCACGTCCCCAGTAGTAGCAATTTAGCCGGCATGGGACACATGACTCGAACAAAAATTAGGGCTTTAAACCCCATTATCTCGCAAACGCGTAACTGAGTTGAAAACTAGTTTTACAAAACCCGTAATATTTTTGAACAAGCTATCCAACGATACCCCACACTATAGGTTAAACGAGAAAAAAAAATACATCACTAATTTACATGAACGGGAGGCACCTTAAAAAAAAATTTTTTTCACGATTTTATTCTACTGATTTGTCGGCGTGTTGGTTTATATACCCACGCTGAATTTCAGTTTTCTAGTTGGAAGGGTTACTGAGCTAAGCCGAAGACGGACAGACAGACAGACGGACGGACATGGCGAAACTATAAGGGTTCCTTGTTGACTACGGAACCCTAAAAATTGCTCTCTATGAGCTAAAATACCTTAATTTTAACTTCATGTCGTTTGATAATGTTCCTACTTTTTGAGACGATTGAGAAAAAAAAATAAGCAAACTTCAAACTTCAAATTAACTTTATTGCCATAACTTAAACTATACACTTAACCTACATTACAATATGATCCAAAATTGACAGTTATAATTAATCTATATTATCTTAAAGTATCATTAAAAATGCGTTGTTTTGGCAATGAGTACCAACCTCAGCATATGCTGAACTGTTGTCCAGCGCTGATTTTCAGCTTGGCCCCTTTTCAGGTGGTCATTTCGGTGCATTATAGACTAAATAACATGCGCAGTGCAACAGGTTGTACTCAATATGAAGTATAATAGTATGATAATGTGTATGTGCGTGTGTCTGTGTGTGTGTGTAAGTGTGTGCGTGACGTGACGTGTGATTTGATGTTTTAATTGTATAGCAATTTGTGTGACGTATATTGTAATTATGTAAAGTGTGGCGTAAGTATATATAGTAATTAAGCTTTATTATTCTAAAAAGTGACTACATGTATGTTCAAAGGTTGTGTCAAATTTGCCTCTGAAGTTCAAGTAAGTGCCTTTTAACCAAATTTTTGAACTTGCCCAAAGGCATAGGCTCTCGTATTGGTGGAGGCAGATCATTCCAGATCTTCGCAGCGGCAAATTTGAAGCAACCCCTAAATTGTCTGGTTTTGTGTGCAGGAAGTATTAGCTCAGTATTCCTAGTGCTTCTGACAGGCCTGATACGGTTATCTTTTACCCACTTCAATTCATCATAGAGGTACGCCGGTTTTTGGTATTCTATAACTTTACGGATAGCGCAAGCCAGATGTAAACTCCTTCTGTTCTTCATATTTAGAATTCCCTTGTTGTTTAAGTGTGGTGTGATATGTTCTCGCCTTTGGATGGTATAGCAGAAGCGTACCCACTTCGCTACTATCTCAAGGTCTTCATTTATTCTACTTATGGCGAGCGTGGTATCGTTGGGTGCGAAAGTATAATAAAGCTGCGTGTCATCTGCATAAAGGTGAACTTTGCAGTGCTGTAAGTTTTTGAGCAGATCCGCCGTTATACAGAATAAACAAAATGGGACTTAAAATTGAGCCCTGTGGTGTGCCTCGGTTGACAAGTTTGACTTCGGATTTTGCTAGTGAACCTTGGGGTGTTTGAATCTCTACGTATTGTTGCCGCCCTGTAAGAAATGATTGAAACCAGCTTATAGACGATGCAGTGATACCATAATAAGCCATTTTTGATAAGGACCCAATGACGTTTTTTTCTTTTATCGAGATTCTATAAGTTATTCGTATCCAGCTTAAAATTAAATTGTACAATAAAATATATAGTCTAAACATATAATTATATCCATACTATTATTATAAATGGGAAAGTGTATGTGTGTGTTTATTTGTTTGTCCGTCTTTCACGACAAAACGGAGCGACGTATTGACGTGATTTTTTAAGTGGACATAGTTGAAGGGATGGAGAGTGACATAGGATAGTTTTTAGCCCCGAACTCACCCCCTAAAGGGGTGAAATGGGGGGGGGGGGGGTAAAAGTTTGTATGGAGCTGCAATATAAACGAGTTCCACGCCGACGGAGTCGCGGGCAGAAGTTAGTATACAATGTATATTCAAAAATGTATATTTTTATAATTATTTTATAATTTCTTTTGAAATATCTCATAATATTATGCAATGCATTGCATTCCCGTAACGGTTATTCTTATTACAAATATGCTCTTCCAATATTTGACATTAGTACTTCCTGTTCTGAAAATTTGCATTTCGTTGTTACGACACTTGCGAAGTATCGGATATAATTCTTCAAAACATTTATCAATGGCTTACGCAACGGCTAAGGCGAATGATTAACCGAGTATATAATGGGATTGCTTAGGCGAGTGTTCCTGGATTGAGCGGACCCACACAAACTTTTCCAAGAACATATTTAATCAACTATGACTCAAGTTATTGAACCACCAGTCGTTTTAGTGCCACTACCGTGTGTGCAATGTACAGGGATATTCCGTGTCAGTTTTTTTACTATGAGGTAAGTATGCAATCTAGGTTTATTAATTTATATTTGACATATAGTACTTTTGCAGTTAGCAATAGTATTTCGTTTCCATTATTTAACCAAATTGTGGCTAAAAACCCGTACTTATAGATAGCTGCTAAATGCGGTTTCACGGTATTACATATAAAATTATTTTCTAGTACATACGAATATATCATGAATACCTTAAACGGTTATCAAATATACTAATTACATATTAATGAGTCTTATTAGTTAGAAATATTGTGTTAAGTTTAGTGAATTGAACAAGTTTAATTTTACTAAAAGCTATATTTACTAAGGTATTTGAAATTCAAATTATGTGATGCCATTATTATCTATAGTTTCCGCGAAATTTAAGAGGCTTATTAACTTATTATATCATATATTTACCAACTTAGTTTTTTTTATAGGCCAATACACATACCTACCAAAAGTTTTTCTATTGTAATTCATTCGGTTATCAACGATAAACTGACATATTGGTTTGAATAAAAAATAAACAATAGGACATAATAACAAGTGTAGCACGGTGGTTAGACTCATTTAATATGAATCGAACATAGCTTGAGGGTCAGGTTGCGGCATTTCATAAGTAATGTACCTATTATTAGGAAAACGATTAAGTATATAATATTTGTTATAATTCAGAGGCTGAAAATTAGCTATGCAAAAGTGAAAATTGGTGTGTATGATGACATCCCAGTGCTTGATACTGACCTTGACACTTGCTGAGCTAAATAATAGAGGACGAATCCCTTTTTGAATAATTTTACGAAACATCTCATGGTCAAATTTAAGTGAAATATCTGTAGTCGATTGAAGTGTACCTATTCCGCGTCTTTTGTAAGTGAACTTGTTTATGTAAATATCCACGACGGATTTGTTGTTTGCCGTCACCCACGCGGCTAGGGACAGGTACCAACATAGTTCGCCAATTGATTTATGGCCAACCGATTGAAAATCAGGACTTAATTACTCTAACTAAAACACTTCAACCCAATTAATTAACTAAGTATTATCGCTGTTAAATATAATTACTTGTTATACTTACATACTCATCGTATCTGCAGTTTCACATTCCTTTTAGACCAGGGGTCAAAGGCAATTATGGCGTATGTCTCCGCCTGGAAGACGGTTACCAAACTACCCATGCTTACACTACTACTGTAGTCATTCGCATAAATGCCTGCTCCCGTACCGGATCCCATTTTTGATCCGTCCGTGTACCATATACTGTTTTCGATACCAGACCTCGGTGGTTCTAGACCTTCGGCCCATTCAGCCCTGGATGGAATTTTTGTCGTATAGTTCCTATGGAATGCAAACTTGGGTAGCATTTTGTCGCTTCCCATGTTTGTTATTCTGTCTAAGAAACCATCAGTCTCCATGTTTGTGTGCTTAGTCTTTGGTTAGCTGTCGCTCCACAGTCCAAGAATTCTTAATCTGTGGAGCGATTTGCGCGCCTCTGACTTAATCACCAAGTGAAGTGGCGGTAGGTCTAGTAGGACTTCTAGCGCCGCTGTAGGCGTGGTACGAAACGCCCCTGTTATAGCCATTAGCCATGCATGCCGATCTCTGTACCTTCATCAGAGCATCTCTGCATGTGCTCATTAAAGTCATTGGCCACCATACCAGGCTACCGTACAATAATATGGGCCTCACCATCATAGTGTAGATCCACTTAAGTACCTTTGGGTTCAATCACCATGTTTTGCCATACGCTGATCTACACATTCGAAATAACCTCAGTGCCTTTGTAATGGTGGCTTCTTCCAATTCAGTTCCTTATCCAGTGTGACAGTTCTAGTACGGGAGGGGTACAGTTTTAACTGCTGTACGCCTCGAAGGGTTCTTTTCCTAGTAAAGTGTATTAGGGTAAACGCAGCTATTAACGACCCATCGGAAATCGGAAGGTATTACCGACCCATTATAGTTATTCGTTAGTTTTACGATTCCAGAACTATTCTAGGTATGACTAGGCAAAGCTATACATGCGCTTGTTCCTTGAACATCATATACTTTAACTTTAGTGTGTATAGCAGTGGGAAAAAGGGATAAAACACGTCAGTTTCTGCAGGGGAAGCGCGGACGCAGGTCGCGCCATACTGGCTGTTGTCCCTGAAGTAAGAACGTGACTTTTCTGCTTAAGACATTTATACGAATTTGTGAACCCTATGCTTTATCGTGTATTATTTATTAACCGTTTAAGTATCAGCTTTTGATTTCTTACCATGTTTTATTGAAAAAAAAAACCATTTTAACCGCTAAAACTATAAATTAAAAGAGGACGGTGATAGCTTCGCCAGTTTTTGTTGTGGCTATCAACGACCCCTGAGTCGGTAATGGCCGCAAAGTAATGTTTAGTTTTTGTCTCTTTTATGTTATTATATTGTATTATAATGCAAGTTTTTCTTGACCAGTTTGAAGCTAAACAATCAGTCTTTGTAAAAATTAGCGACACATAAATTGTTGTCCAGTTTTCTTATTTAAGCGTTGTCAATTTAGCCAAAATTATTATAATTTAGGTAGATCGATATTTTATAACCTTCGTAAATTATTGTTTCTCGTTTAAAGCCGCATTGTTATGTTCATATTATTTGTGATATTAATAACTAACAATCGATTTTGTAGTCAGAAGTTCAATTTAATAAAAATAGCCTACTTTTTATGAGTCGGTAATTAATTTTATGTTTCTCGTTACATATTGAATTAACGACCCAAACCCGAGCAAAGGAGCCGGTAATAGCATCCATAAGATACTATTACCGACCCATTTGAGTCGGTAATAGCAACCATATGGTTGCCATTACCGACTCCTATGGGTCGGTAATTAAATATGTAAGGACAATGTATTACCGACTCATAAAATGTGGGCAATTTAAAGTCGTAGTTTTAGGACATACACGGGTAACGATCGGTAATAGCTGCATAAAAATCGTTTATAGATTCACAGCCGTTATTTTAGGATGGTAATAGCAACAAATCGACTTCGTCACTTCTTGTATTTTTTTTAATCCGATAACTTACTACTTAACACTAACATATAAAATTAAAAAAACTTAATGTGATGGCAACCAGTATACATACTTAAAAAGTAAGGTCGATTTTAAAATTGCCTTAAGGGGGTCGTTAATACCTGCGTTTACCCTACTACAGTTTTGCCTGGATTAAGGGATAATTGGTGCCGGTCGCACCATCTCTCCACTGTCTGCAGTGCCTTGTTCATGATTTCTGATACCGTGCCTGGGTGCCTGTCTTCCCATTAACCAGTATCACTAAATCATCAGCATATCCTACCGTTTGGATGGGACCTTTATTGACTTCTACCAGCCAGGATTGAGTTCACCACCAAACTCCAAAGAGTTGGTGAGAGTACCCCACCCTGTGGACATCCCTTTGTGGCCGTGGCCATTATCTCATCCCCCAAGAGAGATGACTTTATTAGTCTGCCATTTAGAATATTGCCTATCCAATTACATAGGGTGGGCTCTACACCATATTTTGCAGCTGCTTCGCTGATAGCTTTATACGTGGTACGATGGAACGCTCCCTCCACGTCTAAGAAAGCTGT
The DNA here is from genome assembly GCA_945867215.1 of Epinotia demarniana. Taxonomy (NCBI): domain Eukaryota; kingdom Metazoa; phylum Arthropoda; class Insecta; order Lepidoptera; family Tortricidae; genus Epinotia; species Epinotia demarniana. The sequence continues at coordinate 18,729,005 of OX244266.1, read as the reverse complement.
CAGACATTTATTCTCTATAGCCTGTTCAGCCCTGGTTTTTACCAGGTGAAGTGCGGTTTCCGTTGACTTCCCTGGCTGGTATGCACATTGTAGTTCGTGCAGCGGATGTCTCCTTAATGGGCCATCCCTTATGTGTCTATCTACCAATTTCTCCAGTGTTTTGAGGAAAAACGACGATAAACTTATCGGCCTATACGATTTGGCTTCACTGTAATCCGCCTTACCCGGTTTGGGTAGATAGGTTAATTTTACCATCGTCCACACACGCGGTACGTGTGCGAAGGCCAACACGCCCTGTACAATCTGCTAAGATGGGGGATTAGTACATTAGCGCCTTCTTGTAGTAGAATGGGGTAGATACCATCTGACCCCGGGGCTTTGTAAGGTTGAAATGTTGAAAGTGCCCAATTTATCATTTTATGATCTACTACGCGCGTGCGTGTTACACATTATCTTAAGGGTCTCCAGCCCCGTTTTCGTCGTTCTACCGTCATTGTCCCTGATGGATGTGAGCGGGACCGACTCTGTGGTTGCTAGTGCCTTTGTTGGTCTCATTCCTTCTGGTATTGACTCAATCTGATCGCAGTGGTTCCTTCACGCTCTCCTTTTGGCTTTCCTCACAGCCTTGCTGAGTTCTTTGAGTTTTTGTGCATAGCACCCAAAGTCATTAGATGACTTTGCGTCATTAAATATTGCCCTAGTTTCCCTCCTGAGCTTAACTAACTTTGGGGTCCACCATGGTAACTTTTTAGCTAGGGTTTTCTTCTCCGGCCAGTTATTAGTGAAGGCCGTGTATATGGCTTGTACTATTTTGTCCGCTTCGAATTCTATGTCTGTAATAGAGTTTAGCTTGCCTTTTGGGTCTTCTAGGTCCACTTTTAGATCCCTTCAAAAGGCCGACCAGTCCGTGTTCCTAGGATTCCGTTTACGTACTGCATTTGCTTTTATTTTAGATTGGTACCTAAAGCAGATGTATCTGTGGTCCGAAAGGGATTATGTCATCAGGTACGTGCCATGAGTTGATTTTGTTACTAGTGTTATTAGTAGCCAACGTTAAATCAATAACCTCCCCCCTATTGTACCTATCGTACATTTCTAGTCGATCCTTAGCTTAGAGTCCCTCCACGATTTGCAGTGCCTAAATCAGTTCACATTTTCAGTTTTACTCGTACAATAGTTTCTTTATACTATACAGTGCGTTTACCCGTCCAGAGTAAGTATTACTGTATAATACCTAGCTAGTTTAACAACGTCATTTAAGTTTAAGTTTTTACTAACCACCGTTTATGCGTGATTGGGTAACAAACATCTAAACTATCGCATTTATAATATTAGAAGGACATACAGTGCGTTACCGCCACGTGACCTTTTTTTTTAATTAGGGTAAATTAACGTTAGGTAGTTCTTTAACTTAACCATGACCTTAATCCAACTAATAAATAATAATAATTAATAAATCAGCCTATAAACGTCCCACTTGCTGGGCACAGGCCTCCTCTCATAGATGAGAGGGATCAGGGGGGGGGGGGGGGGGGGGGGGGCTCCAACTAATTAACTACAATTCCGATTTCAATTGAAGTTTCACATTTTGGAAATTTAATTATGCAGTTAAATTACCTACATATTAATTATGATTTGGTAATACATGCAAACAATTGCTAATGGAAAGCCCGCGTGCCGGTAACACACTGTATAGGGTCATTTCGCTGGTTACGCGACCACCTTCGGTTAGCGACCACCTGAAGGAGATGTTTTTTTTCTATCGAAGATGACATCAAATCTCCTGTAGATTTGATGTCATCTTCGCCCTTCCGATCCCTGTTGAGACAGTTAGTTGTACATGCATTTTGTTGTTGTCTCTACATATAATAATTGTGAAAGTTCGTTGAGGTTGTCAGTGAGACATAATAAGTAGAGTTTGATGGAAGTTGTATTTATACAACATACATTAAAAACTTCAATAGCGCGATGCAGAACTTCACCAATTTCCACGCATTTAGAAGGTCATTCTCCAGATTTTTGTCGGCGTCTGAACTCCAACAAACCATATTAGACGTATAAAAAAGTTTGAGGGAGTTACGGCGACCCACAGGCCAAATTTGAGAATATTTGGATAAAGTAATCTTTACTTTGCGCACCAGCGCCATCTATCTGTTTGTCTGTTTCTGTCCGGGTATCACGGGAAAACTGTCGAATGGATTCATATGCAACTTTCACTAAAACCTTCAATGGATCTTCGGCCAGGTAATAGGCTATAAAAATTATAAAGATAAGCGTGGAAAGGGGTTAAAAAATGGGGTTGAATACAGTAAGTATGTTTTTGTATATAAATAGTTTTTTTTAATGCAGAGTAAATACTCACAAGTTTATTTTATTCTGTCAAATCTTCTGTCAAATCAAAAAATTATGTGTCAATAGTCCCCAAAAACGTTATTACTCAAAATGCCCTCCAGAAAGAGATCGAACCTGACACGAATTTCTAGAGAGGCCGCCAGAAAACGAGTGGCAAGATCTCAGGAGTCCGAAGAAGCTTCCCGGGCTTCTAGATTCCTTGAAAACAGTGAAGACATGGAAGCACGTCTCGGCCACGATCGTGAACGCCATTCGTTGTCGCGAGCTTCCGAAGACTATTACGGAACGTGAAACAAGATTAACAGCGAATTCTCGGGCTTCTGAAACATTTACGAGTACACAACAAGAAGACCGCTTCACCTCTTAGAGAAGTCGCACCTCAGGCACCCTATGTATCTTTTTCTAAATCTCTAATTATTATAAATGTTTTTATGGACCAATTGGCGCATGTTTATTTCTCGGTAATCCATACTAATATTATAAATGGGAAAGTGTATGTGTTTGTTTGTCCGTCTTTCACGGAGCGACGAATTGACGTGATTTTTTAAGTGGAGATAGTTGAAGGGATGGAGAGTGACATAGGATAGTTTTATCCCTGAAATCATCCCCTTTGGGGGTGATATGGGGGGGGGGGAGTTTATATGGAGCTGCGATATAAACGAGTTCCACGCGGACGGAGTCGCGGGCAGAAGCTATAATAAATAAGCAGATTCATATTGAAAATTGTACACTTATAGAATACTAGCGTTCGCCTGCAAATTCGTCTTTGTGGATCCAGGATAAAGCTATCCTATATTTTAATCCAGGCTATAAACTATCTTCGTGTAAAATTTCTTTCATATCGGTTGAGCCGTTTAAGCGTCATTGAGTAACAACCATCTAAATATCCAACCATCCAAACTTTCGCACATATAATGTTAGTAGGATTATCCTTTACTTTATAATTTATCAATTAAATTTTCACTGTTTTTGGTAAACTTCAGCACAATTCTATCACCGTAGCGAAAATCGAAAATAAACCTCATTCTTTATACTATTTAATCGTACGGCATACATTATTTTTGGCGTTTAAAGTTTGTCAATCTTTAGTAGGTACCACCCAGGGGACACGTGCAGGGTTGTGGTAGGTAGCTCCTGCGGACGCGAGTAACAGTTGTCCCCCCTTTGTCAAGTGAGTGGGCAACTCGACTGTTAGAAGTTCTTAAGCCGCCCGAAAGCCTCTAATTCGGCTTAACGATTACTGTCATAGACAGCAGCCGGGATCAATTGCTTAGCATGCCTTCCAAAGCACGGAAGCGCTCATTTATATCAACCACTCAAACATCATCAGGTGGTCACCCATCCCAATACTGACCGCTGCCATCTTTGCTTAACCTGCGTTATCGTTTCCGACTTGCAGGCGCCGGCTGTGAGCGGAGCGTTCACTCAGGGCTTACACTTAGAGTCTGTCAGGCGAGTCGTATCCCTGCTCATTCACACAAAAACGACTTAACGGATTAAAATTGATTTTGGTATACATATATATATATATATATATATATATATATATGTGTATATATAATAGTCTATAACCTGGATTAACATACGAGTATATAATGCTTTTTATTCCGGGAATCATCGTCTAAGGTGGCAAAAGTTTGTAACTAGCTACGATATAGGTACAACTTAGAAAAGTTGAAAAACCCCCGACATTTTCATTTCAAAGTCCAATATCTCAAAAACGGCTAAACAGATTTTCATGAAACATGGCTAAGAACACTCGGGATAAAATTATCTATGACACATAAGAAACCGCATTCAAATCGGTCCATCCGTTAGGGAGCTACGCTACCACAGACACACACACACACGTAAACTTATAACACCCCTCTTTTTGCGTCGGGGGTTAAAAAGAGTTCCACGCGGACGAAGTCGCGGGCAGAAGCTAGTTTTAGAATAGAAATCTTCTAAAAAACCGAGAAAACATCCTTTCAGTTCACCAACTCAGCTATATGGTCGCCAACCGACACATGAAATTAGGTGCTCGCTAACCGGCGAAATGACCCCACCTATAGATTCGAATATGTTTCAATTGAAGTGTAGAAGCTAATTGTTTGGCCAGATAAATTAGCCTTCACATGCTTTGTAGTAACTTTTTGATACTTACCTACCTACTTGAAGACACAGCCCGTAGTATCAAAAAGGTACAATAAACACATCTCATGATATCCTGTCGATCCGAAGTCATATAATTATGCAGTAAGTAATTATGCACGACTCAATTGAAACATTATTAAGATCATTATCCCGTCAATTAGTTTGCACATAGGTATCCAATCTATCATTGCTATGGGTTTGTTTTGTACAAGTATTTAGGTAAGTAGGCACTCGATTAATGTGCACGAAGTCCGCTTATGGCGGGCGATTCCATTTCACGAATAACAAAAAGTATAAATTAAGTGAGGCAATTACGTTGTTTTTAGTTTTATTTTTAAAATGCATTACCAAAGAGGATATAAAACCGGAACTAGTGTAATTGACAATATGGCGAGAGTCTTACGATTACGGGCGGCCGCGTGCGGCGTCGTGTAAACGCACTTAATATGTATCACTTTTTGCTCCACTCTGTTATTATTAATGAATAAAATGGTATATGTCCGAGAGTAGGTACACGAGGTCGACGATCGCACGGAGTTCGCTATCAGCCGCAGCAACGGCGCTGCAAGGGGTCATTAAATCTCCGATTAACTTTGAATAATTAATTCTCAACTGCTTATAGATACGAATAGGTGATAGTAAAGTAATCAACCGATGACTTTCGTACCTACGATATTTCGTGTTCAATTGTTTTGTTGGTTTAATATCACGCGCTGTCTTGTTTACCTATGTTTAAGTCAACGCCAACGATTGAATTCACCTGCATCCTGCCTACAAGGATGTAAGTACATTACAGAGAGTAGGTACTAAATAATCTGTTTGAAATAATTTGCTAAGATTTCCTGCTTATTCCGGTTCTTTTGAAGGTATCAATACTTCCCGAAATACATGTTTATTTTCAGGTTAAAATATTCCATGGGTAAGTATATCGAAATTTGTTATGAGCATACCCCGCAACGGAGGTAGCAAAACCGTAGCATTTGACAGTTTTACGTTAGGTTGGCGATTACTTGTTGTACGAATGATTAATACAGCTTAACCTTACTGTCCCTCTTTTGATATAACCTTGTTTAATTTTCTATCAAAGAAAATAGATTAATATGTCAATGTCATCAATGTGAAATGCGCTTCAATGTGTCTTTCATTTTGTTTATAAAATCGTGTATTTTTCGTACTTCATTCAAATATGAATATGGAATCTTTATTGCTTGAAAATATTGGTGTGCTGGAAAAAAACGAACAAAATATTTTATTACTGTATGTGCAGAGAATATGAAATCAAAGAAACACAAACGTGGTCAAACATTTAACAAGTAGAAGCCACCAAGAAAATAAAGATGGTTTCGCTTTACATTTAGAATTCCTTTTAAAAGATAATTGATGATTTAAATAAAATTGTATTTTATTTTGTTCCAAGTACCTATATAGTAACAGTTAGCTACGGTAGCCTAGTGGTTCAGGCATGCGGCTGTCAAGCGGCGGTCGTGCGTTCGAATCCTGGCTCGTACCAATGAGTTTTTCGGAACTTATGTACGGAATATTTACCGTTAGCTTTTCGGTGAAGGAGAACATCGTGAGGAAACCGGTCTAATCCCAATAAGGTCTAGTTTTCCCTCTGGGTTGGAAGGTCAGATGGCAGTCGCTTTCGTAAAAACTAGTGCCTATGCCAAATCGTGGGATTAGGTGTCAAAGCGGACCCTGGTCTCCTTTAGGGGCACAACCGGGAATAACGCTAGGAGAATGATGATGACCTATATAGTAACAACCCTGACGTACATCTGCTACCGATTTGCTAGTTCGATTGCGGGGATTGGTTATGAGACGTATAAAAGCCGACCTGGGTATTCGGTACGGTCAAGGACTTGAATCGTTGAGCCACTTAGGTATCAACTAGTTTTGTTATTTTAATAGTTAAGCTTTGAGGTGTCCAGTAGTAAAGTGAGCTCTAAATGGCGCAACACACATTTCGCCACTTAGTCAAATATTGTCATTCGGTATTCGATGAGATCTCGACAAATGTCACTGTTACTGGCACGCCAGACACGACCGAATCTATGGGAAATTCGGTTTACAAACGACAACCAGCGCTCCTGCCGGACTTAATTATGTTGTTACTTATTAGTTTCACCTGGGATTACTAAAATCGCTAGCTTCCTTAAGGCCTCCACCCAACGGACGCGTGTCGTGCGCGGCGCGTGTGCTGCGCGGCACACGCGCAAGTTGTAAAGCATTGAAACTACAATTCAAACACACATCGAACGCGTTTCGGAGGCGGGCCCGCGCGGCGCTAAAGATACAACTCGGCAGCGCGGCCGCGTGTCGTGCGCGTCGCGTCTGCTGCGTGGAGATAGTAAGATAGATATTAAATGTGAGTAACCACTCACCACTCTCACTACCAAAGTGAGAGAGATATGACGCGCGGGCCCGCGCGGCACACGCGCAGCACACGCGCAGCAGCCGCGCTGCACACGCGTTGCTATACGCCGCCCGCTTCCGGTGTGAATATACCACTTCATACGCGCCCGACACGCACAGCACACGCGCGGCACACGCGCGGCACACGCGCAAGTTAGACACGCGTCCGGTTTGTGGAAGCCTTTAAACATTCCCTTCACACCAAACGTGATCCTGAGAGAAGAGGCAGCTCCCGCATCCTGCTCTATCAATCACCGATGATGTACCATATCTGGGTCGGCACTGCAAAAAATTCCAATATATAAATTACTTATCACTCACTTCAGATAATTTGGAGTTCATTGACTGCCCCGCGTCACATTCGGCGCACCAATGTTCAATGGTTTTTTGTTGGAATATAATTAGCACGATTTTAATTTGAAGTCTTGTCCTTATATGAGCTTGTTGCCTAATTAGGAAGTTTATTATCAAATTACATTGTCTACCACAGGTCTCATCATTTGATAAATGGTTGCCACAAATATTAACCTACAACGATATTTTTTAGACAGTTAATTAATACATAGGCCTATAGATAATCTGACTGATACCCACCCTTAGCGTAGGTCATAGATGATAGCTTATCGATTTTTATCTCCGAATCTAGAAAGCACGGGCTTTTCTTATTTCGAATCATTAGCACTATTAAGTGCTAATGATTATAGACAAGAGAAATATTGTCATCTATTCTTTACTCTACTGTACTATGTGACTTTTTTATAAATGATATTGACCGACCTTCACCTAGTGGAGTGGATACCTAAAAAATGTATTGATTTCTTAAAATATCAGAATAAACACAGCAGCAGCAAAAACGAAGTACCAACGGAGGATGTTGTGCTTAGTCTATTACTAGTCTTAAACGTACGAGTAGAAGGTAGGTAGTTGTTGAACTGCTTTCATGAAACTTGCAATACCTACTTGCTCTATTGGTATTCTTGGGTTACCGGGAAAGTAAGGTTGCCAAACCTCCTAAATCAGTCGCTCTTGCTGTCAACATCGAATCCATTAGCTTCGTAGGCTGGGATACTATACTACCAATTAGGCTAAACTGGCCGTGAAGTCATCATCGTGATGGGTGATTTAAGCTATAAATAAGTCATTTACTTTAAATAAATAACATTTTTTTTATGGAGGAGCGGGTTCCTGACACCTGTATTTTTTACATACTATGAAGATCCAACCCTGTTGCCATTTTTAACTTGCAATTTATGAAATAAATCATTTCTCATTCACCTAAAAGCACACGAACGACGATGATGATGATTATGATGACAACGATAATGATGATTGTGATGATGCCATATAACATGATTGGTGTTGTTTCAGGTGGTGCGCACTCGTGGCGTAGCGCGAGTGTGTGATGCGAGGGGGGCGGCGCGGCGGGCGCCGGCGCCGGTAGCTCCGATCATGCTCGGCCCGCGCGCGACCGCTCTCTGTCTGCTCGTGCTAACCGTCATCGCCGACACCGTGCTGGCGTCCAGTGCCGTTATCAGTGAGTACCTTCCCTGGCCATCATCATCATCAGCCTAGATACGGCCCACTGCTGGAACAAACCTCCGCTCATGGATGAATCTTTGAATTTCTTCGCACATGCATCACGATGTTTTCCTTCAACGAAAAGCTAACGGTAAATATCAAATAAGTAATATTCCGAAAAACTTATTGATACGATCCGGAATTCAAACCCACGTTCGCCGTTTGATAACCGCCTTCTTGAACTATAATTAGGCTATCGTAGGTTTTTCCGGTTTCGTCACATCAGCCGAAAGACCACTGCTGGAAATGGGGCTTCCCCAAAGAGTGCCACAATGACCGGTCGTGGTCCTGAGCCACGCGCATCCAGCGGACTCCCGCAACCCCAGGGCATCAGTCCGCTGCATGCATCTGCTGCTGCGCATCGGAAAAGTGTGGGTACTTAGGCCCCAAGTACCCACACTTTTCCGATTTATGCACAAAGTATTCTAAACCTTTTAGCAGGCTTAAAATGCCACTTATAATTTTGGCGTTTTTTTTCTTTGGTATATAAGGAGGTTTCAGTAGTATTTCAATTTTATGAAAATTGGTATTAGGACCTACTAAGTCGGTTAATATTACTCAAGAGCTAACACTATTTAATTTGATGTTTATTCGATCTGTCGATTAACCGTCCCTCGCGTGTGTCACACCCAAAGTGAGTGAATGGACCTCCCGTACTATCAGTACTACTATTACATATTCAGTACCTATCGTTGAGTCGTACCCTAAGGCTGGGGCCGCACTGGTGGGGCGATGCGACGCGACTGCGATTTCAGTAGAACTTGGGCGATGGTGACTTCATACATCAAATGAAGATCACCGTCCCGTCGCTAATCGCTCCACGCGCTACTGCTGTGTGCCCCGGATTAAGGCGCCGTAGGTTCAGCGAAGTGAAGCGAACAGAGTTTTTGAAACAATATAATTTGTTTGTTTATAATAATATATTTAAAAAATAATACGAATAGTAATCTTGAGGCTTTTCTGCAGGGAAATCAGTGTTTAGAAACATGAATAAGCAATTTTCGCTCGATAGAAAAAAATCACGAACATAGGTCTAAAAGGGTATACACTTAAAATATTCGTTACAACTTATGCACAAAAGCTAACAATATTAAAATGGCTTCTAAAAATCGGCAATATCATGTTTGAGAGAAATCAGTGTTTAGTTTTTTATTTATTTAAACGGCCAAAACATTAAAATTAAAAAAAACATGATTTCCGCGCTTCCGAGCACGCACTTCCATCTCGCTCACGCTTATGCTCAGTGAGAGGGAGAGAAGACCATGAAGCTACGGCGCCTTAAGCGCTGGCGCTATTCACCGAAAGCGCGCGTGGTGGCAGAATGCGCCAAGAGCGCGATGCCATAAAAAAATGTGCGCGTGGTGTCTAGACACCACTAAACTGATCATGCTTAGTAGCGCGTGATAATTTAATTTTACTGGCTATCAACGATAACATGCTGGCTCGGTATCTACTGCCGTTATTAGTTTGTGTCTTCATACAACTCGGTGCGCCGTTTTTGCACTAGGCACAACCTTCTATCTTACGTTTCGTGCCTGTCTTTAGGAATTACAACAATGAATAGCTAACGCGCTCTCTGTCTTTCTGCATGCAGGCCAGTGGGCCTATTTATTTATTCAATTTATTTATTTACTATTCAATTAGCACTAACAGTTAAACCTTACGTGCTAATTGGCATTAAGATACTTAGTGTCTAACATGCATTAATTTCTATAATAAAAATAAAAATAGGCAAACATTAATTATTAATTAAAGGAGCGGCTTGTAAATGCTGACATGATGCCTTTTGACCTTTACCTAGACTTAGAAATAATGAACTTTTTTATTTCAAATTAAAATTTACATTTAACATTAAAAAGGTAGTTCATAATAATAAGTAAAAAAACATAATAAAATTAAATTATGGTCGAAACAAATACCAAGAAATAACAAATGTCAAATTCAGTTTTTAAATATATTAGGCAGTCTATATCAATACATTTTAAATGAATCTGTTTTTAATAATTATGTTTATGTCAAATCGATCGAATTGGTCCCGAGTGATTTTAGTTATAACATATTACTTAGTAAATACAAGTTGACTATCGCTATATCCACGTGCTGAAATGTTTGTATGAGAACGCCACTATGTCAGTTCGACTCCAGGACCAGAATTTGAAACCTATTCCGCTGCTGCGGGGAGTCAGGCAAGGAGATGTTATTTCTCCAAAACTGTTCACCGCTGCACTGGAAGACGTTTTCAAAATTCTGGACTGGAGTAGGCTAGGCATCAACATCAACGGCGAGTACATCACTCTCCTTCGGTTTACTGGCGATATAGAAGTCTTGGCTGAGACCATGGCGGAATTAAGTACGATGCTCGATGACCTCAGTAAAGCTTCCGAGCGAGTTGGTCTAAGAATGAACATGGATAAGACGAAGATATGTCAATGCCCATGTAGTACCAACTCCCATTACAATCGGACACTTTGCGCTCGAAGCTGTAGACGATTATGTATACCTAGGACAGACAGTTAGGGAGGTCCAACTTCGAGAAAGAGGTCAATCGTCGAATCCGACTCGGCTGGGCAGCGTTCGGGAAGCTACGGCATATCTTTTCGTCCAACATTCCGCAGTGTCTCAAGACGAGAGTCTTTGACCAGTGTGTGTTGCCAGTGATGACATATGGGACTGAAACGTGGTCGCTTACTATGGGCCTCACAAGAAAGCCCAAAGTCACCCAAAGGGCTATGGAGAGGGCTACTATGTTGGGAGTTTCTCTGCGTGATCGCATCAGAAATGAGGCTATCCGCAGCAGACCCAAGGTAACCGATATAGCCCTCCAGATCGCTAAACTTAAGAGTGGCAGTGGGCGGGGCACATAGCACGGCGAACCGATGGCCATTGGGGCGGAAAGGATCTCGAGTGGCGACCACGTACCGGAAGGCGCGTAGTGGGTAGGCCCCCCACAAGGTGGACTGATGACCTGGTAAAGCTTGCTGGAATACGCTTGATGCGGGTGGCGCAGGACCGGTCATTTTGGCACTCTTTGGGGGAGGCCTATGTCCAGCAGTGGACGTCTTTCGGATGATATGATGATGACTTAGTAAATAAATACCTTATATGTCTCAAATACAGTTCTGCACGCGTAGCACGGTTGCCATTTTATCACTTATCGTTGTGGATAAGACATCCGTCACTCTCGCACTCGCATACTAGTCAGAACGTGACGGATGTCTTATCCACAGCGATAAGTGATAAAATGGCAACCGTGCTACGCCTTCTGAAGAATGACTGTAGAAGTGTAGACTACATTGAAGTGACATACGCTTTATATCGTCGTCTATCACGTTAACACGACTCACATCCTGACCATAAAATACACCATCTTATTAGTTAGTATCTTGATATTCGTTTTATCATTGTACGGTTGGCTCAAGTAAATGCGACGTAAGAAGCTCTAAGGTATGGGGTATAGGTATATAGGGGATATCTGGGGTAGGGTTTACGAAGTTTCTTGATCGGTAACAATAAATGCTGTTACGGAGCATACTTTCATTGCGGTTGGGTTTCACAAGGTACCTCACAATAAACGGGTTGCTCTTGTCGCTTACCGGTTGCGCAAGTGCTCGACGACAATTCTTCGGTTGCGAAACGAACGGTCCCACATAGATCACAGCCTCAACGGCGCCCGCGCACTGAATGCATTAACTCTATTAGATACTACACACATTTACTTTAGAATCACGATTTAGGATCAATAGGATTCAAGGCTTTGAGCGGTTAGTGAGCGTAACCAGAGTGTTAATTCGTTCTCTTGTTAAATCCCTGTTAAAATGCGGTAGTTTCCTAATTGACAACAATAAAATAGTAACTCCGTCTGTTACCCCTTCACGCTTTAACCGCTGAACCGAGTTTGAACCCCGGGAAAGGACATATATTTATCCAGGATAATAGGTTTTATCCCCAAAAATCATACCCTACTCGTAAATGGGGGCGAAAGTTTGTATGGAGCTACGATCTACACGAGTTCCACGCGGACGAAGTCGCGGGCAAAAGCTAGTTACCAATAAACAAATCTGATGTATCAACTTAGTTATGCGGTATTAGAGTTTTTTCAATAACTACTACATAAAGATTAAAAACGTGACGCTGTTTGACCATAGAAAACCGTGACGTCACTTGTTCCTAATTCCCTACAAACTTCATCATCCTCCTAGCGTTATTCCCGGTAATGCCCCTAAAGGAGCCTGGGGTCCACTTTGACACCTAATCCCAAGATTTGGCATAGGCACTCGTTTTACGAAAGCGACTGCCATCTGAAATTCCAACCCAGAGAGAAAACTAGACCTTATTGGGATAATATCGGTTTCCTCACGATGTTTTCCTTCACCGAAAAGCTAACGGTAAATATTCCGTACATAAGTTCCGAAAAACTCAATGGTACGAGCCAGGATTCGAAAACACGACCGCCGCTTGACAGCCGCTTGCCTGAACCACTAGGCTAGCTTCAAACTTTATACTTACAGAAGGGTTTTCAGGTTTCATAAAAAGTAGCTGATTTAACTGTCAAGATTCATATTATGATTACTGGTAGCACGTCCGATACAAGCATTCAGCCCTCTCGTACTTACATACTAAACATGTCAGTGAACATCAAATGCTGTGCCGCCGACATAAACGCAATCATGCTAGCTTTTCATGCACAGCGGAAATTGTGGCATTACACGGTGTGTTTACTCTACTCCTAAGGCTAGTTAGTGGACATGTTTACAGGAACAACTTTCTAAAACTTATCCTCATCTAGCCGTCATTACTGAAATGACCAATAATCGCGCAGTTTATAACTATTTTATGAATATTTTGCACGCGCCTTTAAAATTAAAACACCGCAATCATACCGCGTGTAAAGTGTTTAAAGCACCGTATATTTTCGAGTTTTACATAATTTCTAGTAACTAGCGTGTGCAGTGTCATTTTAACGGTTAAATTATTTTTTATGAAGTTTGATGATGGAAATACATTATTGTAGAGTATTTGTCTGCGTGAAGATGCTCTTCATGAGGTACCCACTAACTAGGTACTTACCTATGTTTTTGGTGATGCGCATATTCTGATCAGTTAGGTATACGATTTTGACTTCGGATCAAACTGGTATTATATCAATATCAGTTAAGCCAAACTCACGCATCATGAGATGCAGCAATTTGGGTTAACTAGGTAAAATCGATTTTAAATAGTGTCTTATAAATATAATATATATACCTATACGCTCACGGTGTTAATGATGTTTCCCATAATTTTCGTACCTAAATAATTAACTTGCCAAACTTCTGTAACTCCTTTCCAGTACTTATATCATTTCTTATTTTAATTATATTTTTTATTCCATAAATACATTTATGAGTTATGAATGAGTTACCAGTCTATAACTAAAAATCGTTTTTCTCGAAATGGCTGTATCAAAGATACTTGAGAACGGCTTTACAGGGCAGTATCTATGAAGCCACGTACGAATCGAAGGACTAACTTGTAAAAGTTTACAAACACTGTTGTTAAATCACCGGTCAAGTGCGAGTCGGACTCACGCACGAGAGTTCTATACTGTACAGGCTTGATCTGTAGCTAATTTAACTTTATTTTGGGACATGTCTAGTGCAACGTGGGCTCCTGACACGAAGTGATTACAGGTGTCTGGTGTCCCTTTATGCTGATTTTTTTCAATCTCAAAACAAGAAAGACCTTTTGTCTGAGGTTTCAAACAGTATTTTCAATCATTTAGTTATTAAGGCCGAAACGCACTGACAGCGGTGGCGGAGCGGCGCGATGTGGCGCGGAGGCGGTACCGGTTGTAATGTTGGAGCTAATATGAAACGATCCGCACAGAGCGGCGCGGCGCGGCGTGGTTTTCTGTGCGGACCTCTCGGTATTAGCTCGAACATTACAACCGGTACCCCCTCCGCACCGCGCCGCGCCGCCCAGCCACCGCTCTCTTTGCGTTTGCAGCTTCAATTCCGTTTTCGGGTTTATTCCTTTTACCTACTTGTAACGCCTTGCTTATTGCCAAATTAAATGACTTTTGGGTCAAAGGGAACTTACTGTATGGGCCTGTATCTAAAAAAATATGCTGTATAAACGGCGGATAAACGGCAGAACTTAGAAGTTTTTTCATAGCTACAAGGGTACCTACTCATGCGCGTGATTTTGATAAAGGGAGTTCTGACAGACTGGAGGACATTGAAGTGATAAGGCTTCCATATTTCTTTTTGAGGTATAAAGAAATACCATAGACAGCCCAAGCATTTTATTTTCTTTAGCATGGAAAAAAATGGAATTTTGGAAATAATTCATAAGAGCAGCTTTTTTGTGTGTAAGTAACTGATATATTATCATTTTAGTAATTACGCAAACTCAAAATCCACTAAAATATTAGTCATCAAAAAATCGATATTTAACCAATTCCCGAAAAAAGAGGAAAACTATTAATAGATTTTAATTTTTGTTTTGGTTAATTTAAAGGAGCTCTTCAAGTATAATAAATAAATCCCACAAAAACATAATGGATGTGTCATTTATTTATTATATATATTTACTTCCCGATGGAAATTTTGTAGGATTCTTGGATAAGGCATCTTGGAATAACATTTAAAAATTAAACAAACAAAAAAAAACGCTGTCCATTATAAATTAATGTTTAACAAAAACGTAATTTTCCTGGGGTAAGTTGCAATTCATTGATAGTCAAACTATGACCTTCACATGATGAAACACAGTAACTTCAAATCACGTTTCGCTGCCTAAAATGTTAAGTAACGACATAACGACCAAGTTCAATGTCACTTGTATATTGACATTGGTGTGCGATTAAAATTCGTTTATCTATGAGTTTCGATCCTTATCTATCGAACTCTTTCAACACAAACGGCTAAGGACAGCCGTGCCGTGCATGCAATCGACTTAGATGTTTATGCGACTCGACCACAGAACCTGTGGACTCGACGTATTGATGTGATATGTAGATACATATGTCCATACGTCAAGTCACATGGACCACCTCAGGTTCGGCGCGCGTGGAAGCAAACGCGAGCGCCAAATATGCCAATATCGTTATGTCACCAGTGGCATAACAACTATTGTCATAATATCGATTGTCATACAACATTACGCATAAAGTTGATGGTCATATTTTTTTGACATAAATTATACTGTGGCATAATTGTTTCCTGACATAATTATACGGAGTCATAATTTGTTTAAGCATAATGTAGAACGCCATACATTTATTTAGTCATAATATTGATATTTGTAATTATTTTTAGTCATAATTGTAAATGTCATACATTTATCAAGCCATAATATTGATGATAATAAAATTTGAGATTTGATCAAAAAACAAAACAAAGGGTGGCCGTCAAATAAACTTTTCTCTGAGATCAACCAATGCTACTCTTAGAGATGCTACTAGTCGTATATAAAGTTCAAGTTTGCACGTAGGCAGTAGGGAACAGGGACTTCGTGGCAAAACCGACTCGGATCGCGGATAGGTTAGAAGACGAAAGCTATGAAAGAGCGGAAAACTTGTTATCAGATCAAACTTGTTTGTAAACTTTTATACTGATCGCCCTTTGCTATTCTGACCCAACATAAAAGACAACTTTGTAACTTACTTGCTTCTGATACGAGATCTTCATTTACTACTAAGACTACTAAGAAAAACAGGCTTATGCGTTTTGCAGTTTATGCGTTTATACAGTATGGTTAAATTGTTTTATGCTCATAAAACAATTTAACCATACTGTATAAACGCATAAACCAATTTATGTCCATTATAAAGTATGCTTAAATAATTTTATGCGCATCAAATTTATGCGCATTAAACAATATGTTTTTAAAAATTATGACTAAAAACGGTATGCGCATAAATGTATGACTAGTTACAGTTATGTGTAATGATGAGTATGATGAATCCACGTATGCCTACCAAAAATAGAATAGAATAGAATAGAATAGAATCATATTTATTCATGGCAACAGCACATACATGTACATAAATCAAAAAAACAGAATGGTAGACAAATTGCCACGAAATGGTTCCATCTCAGCGTTGTGCTGGCCTGGTGGCCAGCGCTGGTCTTCCGATGGAACCATAAATATTACTTTAAACTTTATGCAACCCGACCCCTACCCGTCACCAGCATTAATATATATATATTCCACAATAAAGCACAATAGTACAAGCTGCCAAGCAGGCCGACAAAACGGTACAATAAAATCTTGAAATTTTTAGGGGACCTCCCGTAGGAACACCTTAAGCGGGGATGTAATTTTTTTTTCTTGTTAAATCCATGGTGTAGGGTGTCGTTGGATAGCTTGTTCAAAAATATTATGAGTTTTAAAACCATTTTTCAACTCAGTGATCGTTTGCGAGATATTGGGATTAAAAGACCAAATTTTTGCTCGAGTCATGTCCCCGCCCCCCCCCCCCCCACATACTGGGGATTTTAAAAAAGTCGTGGTATTAGTACATACAAGGATTTAAAATATACGGAACCCTACACTGCGCGTGGCTCGACACTCAATTGGCCGGTTTTAGTAGTCAAAACTACAGAATAGGTACTTACTTATATTATTAAAGTACTTAGCCGTGCCTGGGACTTGGAGCACAACATATAAAACTAACGTTGGAAGATTTGAATTAGGAAAACTCATTCTACATTTCTACATATACATTTGTCAAAAGTCAAAACGTCTAGATACAAAGCAAACATATAAACATATTGCCACAACCAATAGCCGGTATAATCTCCAACAATACGAATTACTTGATTCGTTAATTTACAAGTCAGTGATTTATTTTTAAGTTCGTTTGCCTTGAAAGTCACTAGTTGCTATGGGATTAAAAGCGTATTATGAAATACAAACGTGACCACAAACCGAAGAAGATACGGCCGTAATGTATGCAAACAATATTACGGTTCTTATGCACAACATAGGTAGTGACAAACTGGTACTTACAGTAAAATTAGACTTTTTATTTTAAATATTGTTGGCATCAAGTGTAAGTCAGTTAAAAGAAATAAGTGACCTTTGACTGATATTGTAATTAAAAACTAAAAATTATTCTAATGTTCTTGGGGCTTCTGTCTTACTATTATCACTAAGAATGTGGATATGAGTTACGTGTGTCTTAGTAATTTAAAACAGGTCCCAAAAACTTTTATTCGTTATGCAAAGACGCTTTCTATCATCGGTTTCTGCCTTGTGGGCCTAGTACCTACAAAGTAATGGCAGCCATACACGAAGCGGTTTACTTGCGCCAGTTTAGACTTGCACAAATACAAAGAAAGAGATTTGCGCAAGTATCTTCCAATACACGTTACAGTATACTTGTGCAAGTCTAAATTGGCGCAAGTAAATCGCTTCGTGTATGGCTGCCATAACAATGGTTTAACGGACAACACCAAGCTTCGATTCGGTACCCGCGCAGACTTGTTTAATACAATCGTGATAAATATATTCGACGGCACTTAAGCCGCATGCGAGCTCACATTAATTACCAAAATATTTACGCAGGACAGGCCGGTGGAGCCGGAGTCGGCCACGTAATAAGAATGCGGATACATCGACGTAACGCCGATGTCATCTCTGCGAGACACTGCTCCGAGAGCCGGTGTTTATACTGTGTGTGGCGATAGTTTGCACTCAAACCCTGTCGTAGTGTCGAATATGTGTAAAAGTTGAAGTTAAAATAATTCAGCATCAACTCGACTAGACAATAATAGATATTACAACATGTTAAACGTATCCAAATATTTGTCCATTCCATAAGCGTAAACCTCAGTTTAAGTCCTACCAGTTTCGATGAATCGGGCTTAATAAGAAATCTCTGCTTATTCCACACCACATATTTTTATAAGTACTAAAAGTTTAACGTACAACAGTGAGTACAAATGAAATTCGTTTAGTTAGCGTATTTTTGAGTGGGAGCCCGAATCATGTGTACTACCGCCAAAGGCGATTCATCCACAGGAGACGCAACTCCTCTGAGCGTGACCGTATTACTCCGTCTAATAATTATATTCTATGCCTAATTTAATACATACAACTCAAATAATCGCCACATAACACCGTGACTCTAAGAAAAGCAATTTCGATGTTAACTTCATTCGATAAGTATAATAAACCCTTCCAGTACGCTTACCATGAGTTTGACAATGACGGCTTACGCTAACGAGTATCGAGTTTTCTATCTGTGCATCCCGCTCGTACTGACAAAGTGCAATAGAGATGCACAGATAGAGAACTCGATACTCGTTAGCGTAAGCCGTCATTGTCAAACTCATGGTAAGCGTACTGAAGCTGCTGCGTGATAATTTTATGACACGTAATATTTATTATTATTATTATTTATTTATTTATTTAATAAACATAATATAGAAACTTAATTATTAACATGGTCTCACAAAACTGTCGGGACAGTTTGTCTGTGTGATCATTTTATGGTACAGAGTTAACTAATTTGTTCAGTAAATGTTACATTCAGCTATACCTTAGGTGTTAATGTTATTAATGTTAAGTAATGTCGTTTTAAGAAAGAAAGAAAGAAAGAAAACGTTTATTCGTGGACAAAACAATGGGTATAAAAAACAAAACACAGTAACTTAAAAGTAGCAGGGTCCACGAAAAGGCCCCGACTCAGCATGGTGCTAACCTAGAAGGCCAGCGCTGGTCTTCCGTCGGAACCTTTACACGAGTTACCTCCTGGAAGGCAACACAAAACAAATACCTAAGCTAAACATATTTTAAACGGAATATATTCGTGGTTATAGCTGAGAGTGGCACGGCAGATTGCAGCGTGTGAACGCGTCGCAAACTGTGTGTCACTGTTTTAGTTTCCTCTTAAAGTCTTTTTTTATACTTTCACGGCTGATAGTTTCTGGTAAACTGTTCAGAAGATAGGGGATACGTTTTTTTAGTATTCTATCACCATAATGGTTCTACATAATACAAAGGTAAACCCGGAGCCGATAAATACTTTTATGATGGACTTTTGTCCAATGCATTTATGAATATGTATGCCCATAATTCGTTAGAAAGTTAATTATTATTCAATCGAACGTGTTTTTCAATGCCAAATAAAATGTCTTCAAGGCCGGTAATAAATTCCGAGTCGTATGTTAAACGTAAACTCGGAGATCGGTCAACAGAACAGTTATGTTAACTTGCCTCTTTAATAAAATAATGGGATCTGATTGAGACTTGATAGATTAGGCGTCTTAGGGTGAAGACACATATATCAGCATCGAATCGCATTTAGCTGGATGATTTTGGACACACTATACGCATCGGAAGTTAAAGTATGCTGTTACATGTGTTCAGGTGCTAAAGGGAGCTAACGCAAGTTTTTAAAGCTGAAGTATCATTTAGCATGCTTTCATCCCCTAAAGCATGCGATCGCATGCTGCTTTGAATGTTCGAGATAACTTCAAAAAATACTGCAACTCAATTCATGGGCAAGTAATTTGGCAAAATGAAACCGTAAATAGAACGTAATTGTTGTGTAAGCATGACATAACATAAGTACATTTTTAATCAACATTTAGTACGATGAAGTACCTAGTTACTTAAAATAAAACAAATCATTAAATTAAAACCGTATTGACTGTTTTATTTAAGTAGTATCATAATTAATTTATTTTATCATGTACGTATGTAATACGCACAATACTTTAATTAAGCCAAAGAAATTAAAAACAAGAAATGTGGGTAGAAACGTAATACAATGTTAATTCCTGCACCTGTATTTCGCAGATCGTTTGAATGTGCTAAAATATGGAAATTGTTGTCGTCCTAAAATTAGTCCTTTGCAAGGACACTGGTTAAATAAGCACATGTGAATATCAAAATTGCGTATTTTGCAAATACTTACGGTTAGATGACATTATTTTCGCTATTTCTTCCCATGCATTTTCCTTCCTCTGGTGATCACTATATATTGGTGAAGCCATGTCATAAAGGCAAGGATATTTTTGCACTAGCATAATCAATTTCTCCTCGTCCATTTTCGCAAGTAAGTAATTATTGCAATGTAAACAAACTAGTGCACTTCGCTGGATGGACACGTTGTGATAAGATAATGACGCGGTCGTCCGCCCGCACTCTGTGAATACCAAGCTTAAGCATGCTTTCTTATTCGCAAGCTTCCCGGCTCACGCTTAAGCAGCCTTTATCAATCGCAAGCGTTATGTCTCACACGTAATCAAGTATTCTCATTCGCAAGCATCTACTTTCACGTCTTAAGCAGCCGTCCTCATGCTTTATCATGAATAAGCATTCTTAAGTATGTTAAATGGATAGCTACACTTATACGCATTTAATGCTGAAGCTGAATCGATGCGGAAGGGTGAATTGATGCGGACGCATCTCCATATAATATTGCGTTTTTGTACTACAAAATGCGATTCGATGCTGATATATGTGTCTTCACCCTTAGGATACTTTTGTTTTTAATAAACACTAACAATATTGTAAATACGTCCGTGCCAGGCTGTGACAAATACGATATTTTTCCTATATTTTACGATAAATTATCCAACTATAATAGGTAAAACCTAATGAAGTTGACGGTGATCGTGTGAATATATATAAGACACAGGGTAAGCGAAAGGAAAACTGGCTTAGCGCTGTAACTTAAACTCCGTTTCAGAAAAAAACATTGATAATAATCTTGGTTATTTTTATTTGTTTCTCAATTCAAACCACATTAAGTCGTTCCATTCATCACCTAACAGTCAACATCA
The DNA here is from genome assembly GCA_945867215.1 of Epinotia demarniana. NCBI lineage: Eukaryota > Metazoa > Arthropoda > Insecta > Lepidoptera > Tortricidae > Epinotia > Epinotia demarniana. The sequence continues at coordinate 18,707,745 of OX244266.1, read as the reverse complement.
TACAAAACCATCAAAAAATTGCTTTCCCACCGTAATTTAGGTACTACGTCAATTTTATTTCTTAATTTTTCGGAAAAATACCCGTGATTTCAGTTTACGATTATGGTCTAAAATTATGGTTTCAGTTTTCGTTACACCGTTACATACACTTTGTATTGCAAAAGACGTGTTACTTATCTAGTGCTTCGTAGAGAAATAAAAAGTTTGCAAACTTACTTTCACAAATACGTGTAACCTCAAGGTGCTCGGTATTTGCGTCGGCAAGTGCACTGCTGGTTGCTGGTGCAACGCTGCCGACGGATATAAAAGGACATTCGCTTCCCACGCGTCTCGCGACCGCAACTCCTGCGCTTGGTCACTGCAGAACTCACTCCCTGACCTACTCATGCCTGTCAGCACACCTTGTTGCTGCAGTCGTAATTGAATACAATATAGTATACAAGCCTTTCTAACAAAATATGTGGCATACATGCACCACACAAACAAAATTTATGTTAATTTATGCTTCTTTGTACGTGTGCTTAATGTGAACAAAACATAAACAATCTAATTTATTTTGTGTATTTTTGTTACAGAGGGCCGGCGTGAGGCGTGCTCGAACGAAGGGGAGCCAGTACGTCTTCTAGACAAGAGGCTGGAACAGAACTGGGGCAGCTGCTTTCGCTGTCATTGCAAGGTGAGCCCTGATGGTACCCTCAGCCTGTGGACTGTAGAATAGGACTCAGGGTTATATTTCTCTTGCATGCTCTTACATGTTCTTATGTCGAAATAAACAGTTCAACCTGAACCTAAATACCGTTCTAAGGGCTCACAAACGGTACGGATGTTTGACATTTCAATAGCAGTTTCTAATACGTCGCTACACGCGTATTACTATCACTTTGTAAGGTGATAGTAATACGCGTGGTTTATATTCATTATAAAATATTCTAATAATAAATAAATATCTGGCGTATGTCCACTGTTAAAATCACCTGTCAAAGGCAGTGAGGCCTTATGATTATGATTAATTGGTAAACTTTTATGCTCCTAAGCTCACTTTTAAGCGGATAATAAATATTTTCGAAGGGCGGATCCAGGTGGCAGGCGGGTCAATAACTGTTAAAAATAAACTCGTAGTATGATGGAAACTCCACAAACGTCTGGGAGGGGGGGGGGGGGGGTTTACGTGCCCCTGTGCCCCCTAAATCCGCCCTTGTTTTCGAGGCAATTTTTATAATTTACATTGACATAATCGTCTCGTTGTCACGCTGCCTCCAATTAGCAGCGATGTGAGATAAATCGCGTCACATACCCGGCCAATACCACCAAACCTTAACTCAAGTCAAATCAAATGACAATGAACCCCTCTGACTTAACAGCTTCTGTTAAGACAGAGGGGTTCTTATGAATGAACAGCGTACAAAAATGTGTACAAAAATGTTTGAGGATCGGATATTATATCAACTTAGGAGTTAAGAAAGTAAGCTATAATAAATTCTAAGGAGGTCCTCCTGCAATGAATAGAGATGTAGTTTTTATGAGGTCTATTCTATTGTTGATGACTAGGACAATTATGAACACAGGCCGGATATTATGGTTCGGAATCGGAAATAATGGAGTTGAAAGTGACTTTTACTTTTTTAGTTTTCTAGATGTTTGTAATTGATGCCTATCTTATATAAATATGCCTATCTTACGAATAAATGATTATGATAAGGAGTATGTAACCAAACCAAAATTTTTACAAAGGTACAAATTAAGTTTTGTCTCACGCCATGAATTTACCTATAGACTATAGTATTGTAGATATTTGGAGCCCTGGATGATAGAAGTGGTATTGGTAAGAATTGGCACGTGTACTAAGTTCGTTCAGTGACTATCGGAGTAAAAAGATGAGCAGCATTAGAAATAAAGGCATGATAAAAAATATTTAAATAAAATTGCTAAATATAGAAGAGGAAGATATGCCCATTTCAGCCTTTAGGAACGACGTGGTAGACGCCCTGTCGCCTAATCAACTTATCACGCTTCAAGTTAGAACAATGTCTCCAATCAATACGTGCGACAAACTCACACCTCAACAATAACGACGTAATTTGATTAGCGTCTGTCCGTTACTGGAAAATTCTGGGAACAATTTGCGCAACCCAATTTGAGCGTTTTAAATAACGGTAAAATAATACTTCGTTAAGGTTCCTTATAGCGCAAGGTAAATGTGACGTTTTGGTGACTGTATTTAATAATATACAAGAGATTTGCTGTATAAATTTAATGGAACCCTTTAAGTTAAATTCACTATGAAAAAAATTGATGTTTTTACTATCATTCAGATAGATTCTATGAACGCAATATGTTGCTACAACTAAACAAGTGAAGTTAAAAAGAAACTAACAATGTTTTATGTACCTATAGCCAAGTTAAATATCGTTAGGCACATTTTCCAGAATACTAGGGTATGGTAACTTATTATATATGGGGTCTATTTCATTACTCTCCTAAAATTGGAGTATACTCATAAAGTATAACAGTAGAAAAAACCAGTTACAGAGTAAACGTTCCTCATTGGGGTAATGACATGTACCCTATTACTGTTTCGAGCGGAAATAAAAGATTTCACGGTTCTACGGATCTTAAGAGTGTTACGTCCTTTTGGTAGTTGATCAAAGCTAGTCAGTGAACCGGCGAGGTGCCGGCGAGGCGGCCGAGCCGGCGCGTGCCGAGCGCAGCGCTCGCGCAAAAATTCGCAATGCGGAACCGCAATGAACCGCATACACCAGCAATCCGACGCAGCTGCGACGAGCATTCCATTATTGCTCAGATTCTAAATGCTAGATAGATATCTACGATATTCTCATATAAGTATATACTTACCGCTATACTTTTTACTGTATTTCTGCTGGCACTGAAAGCTCCATGCTATGAGATGGATGACCACATATGCGCAATAAGTATAGCAGAGCATTGTAGAGCCATCACCAATTTTGTTTTTTTACCAGTCCTAAAATAATTAGGTAATTTATAATCTTTCGAGATTTTCTGCGCATGAGTTGAATACCTCTTGATAAAATCGATAGTTCTATAAATCCTTGTGATTTATTTTATTTGCGAAAGACACTGTCACATATTAATTCGTTATTACTGCATAGTTGTCAGCGACACGACATAAGTACGTATGACAAGGTTGCGCACGTATATAAGTACCTACATGCGAGTGGTATTTCCCAGCCGATCTCACCTCGCCGGATGACTTGCGCGGAATTCGAAAGCCCATCGCGAGATTTATCGCTTATTCTGTATTAAAATATACATTTGCTTAATGGGCTTTTTTGTCGCGTGCCACATAACGACACTGTCCCGTAAAAAATACGATTTATCAATCTGGTTATTAGACGAGTGCAACGGGATGGGAGGATAAACTCGTGTAAGTATAAAATGATGCTGATGCTTTTCATAAATGTATGGCATTAAAGGCACCTAAGAAAACAGTTGGTATAGCTAGCATGAAATTGCACTGGAGATGAAGAGCAGCTGGCTTGGGTCACAAGCTGTGTTTGCAGTTTAGGAGATGACCCAAGCCTTGGATGTACACGACAAGTAATTCTACAGGTAGGTAGTTATTTGCGTGAGATCGGAGCGCTAGCGCGGCTGCGTCGCAGGTCAAGTTGACCCGGGGGTGCCATTAGCCTTTTTATATACGGCTAGTAGCCGGTTGATAGCATCTCGAGGCTCCCGCGCAACGCTTACCTTAATGAGCCGTCTTATTTATCGAGGCGGTTTTTCTTCGAGCAGTAAGTATTAAATTCTCCAAAGTTAACGCCTCACGTTCCATGTTGTAAATCGCAAATGGGTCGACATGTTTGTATATCTGCAAATTTTAGCTGCCTCACAAGCTAATTATTCTGTACGAGCCCGTTTTGAACCTGATTGAGGTAGGTACTTACTGTTAGAAGGAAATAAAAACCTCAAAGGCTTATTTGATTTTGAAAGCGGTTGGTAAATTGCTTTCCTGAATAATTTTAGTCAAGCTGTTGCAAATACAAATTCTAGCGACCACGACAGCTATTATGTGCAAATTTATTTTATGCAACAAAAAGCGAGTTCATAATTTAGCAGTAAAATGCCGCTACCGTAATAATAGTTCTCGGAACCTTCATGACAATATAATTGAATCCAGTAAGCCGGCAATTCTATCGTTGGAAGTGGCGTCCGGGGCTGGTCAATAATTAAGTAATGTTCCGCGTCTAACTATTTTTGTCGAGGCCCTGCAGTCTATTAATATCCCATAAATTGTACTTTATAGTACAAGTAAATTGCTAAGTCAAGTACCTGTAATGGTCGGACTACGCTACGCCCGCACACTGCACCAAGCCGCTACGCACAAACTTAAAGAATATCTTAATAAATAATGAGGTACCTACCTACTATTTTAAGATGCTTCTATCTCACAATTCAAATGACTTTGTACTTATGCAAACAAATCGCAGCAGTCAGATTAAGAAAATTTTCAATTTATAGTCACTTACGGTGTAGGTAATTATATATTTTCGAAACAGTCCATTCATTTCTTAAAACATGACTTGGGTCGTTCTCTCATTTCGTGCAAATCGAGGCATTCTCTCGATTTTTTTTAATTTCTTCAAATTGAATGCTATTAGGTTATTTTGTGGTTGTCATCTCACTTAAGTGAAGGCACCTTGATAACATTGTTATTTTTAGGGTTCCGTAGTCGACTAGGAACCCTTATAGTTTCGCCATGTCTGTCCGTCCGTCCACGGATAATCTCAGTAACCGTTAGCACTAGAAAGCTGAAATTTGGTACTTATATGTATATCAATCACGCCGACAAAGTGGTAAAATAAAAGTGGAATAAAATATTTTATTAGGGTACCTCCCCTATACGTACGTGGGGAGTGATTTTATTTCATTTCAACCCTAACGTGTGATATATTGTTGGATAGGTATGTTGAAATGAATAGGGGTTTAGTAAAATCATTTTTTGATAATGTTAATATTTACGGAGATAATCGCTCCAGAAATAAAAAAAAATGGGTCCTCCCCCCTCTAACTTTTGAACCATAAGTTTTAAAAATATGAAAATAATCTCAAAAGTAGAACTTGACAAAAACTTTCTAGTAAAATTACTTAGAACTTGATAGATTGAACACTTTTTGAAAAAAATTACAAAATAATTTCTGAACTAAGTTTGTAATTTAACCGTATAAGCAGGTGTTTATTGTACCTGTAATTTCTACAAAATCACAATGAAATGACGTGCTTTCAAATAAAGTATAAACGGTGAAAATCGGTTCACGCAATAAAGAATTATCCCATAAAAATCATCTTCCATACTTTAAGCTCGCGCGCAATAGTTTACTTAATTTGCCGATAGATGTCGCTGTACGCGGAACGCTCATATAAGTACATGGCGGTGTTAAGATTTTTCCTGATTTAATGGGGTCGGAGCAGGTGCGCCCATACATTAGGTCGAAAATTTGTCGTGCTCGAATTGTCTTAGTTGTCTTTGGTCCTTCGTTGTCTAATAATAAAATTGTTCGCTAAGTAGGTATTGCTTGTATTGTTCGCTATGTATTGCTTGTTTAACGCTTAAGTGGGGACACTTAAGTGGGGGCACTGTGACGGACAGAAAACTACGGAATCCTACACTGAGCGTGGCCCGACACGCTCTTGGCCGGTTTTTTTTATATAGTAAGACTATCGGTAATGAAGTGTGCGCTGGCAATGAAATGAGCTCAGATGGTAATGATTACTTAAAGAAAGGAATGAAATGAGCATTGGATAGTTATTTTTCCGGGAGATGGTAATAAAAGTTTATATATGAAATCACATACAAAAATAGTTATTCAGCAATATTATTGGTAACATGTATGAAAACTGTCTACTTCGAATTTATGATGTTAGAATGAAGCCTTGCAATGAACAGAAAACAAAATTATTGAGTAACTTCGTTTATTATGTTGTACTCCGGCTAAAATTATAGAAAACCCTTTATTTTGTCTATTATTATACACTTTTTAAAATTCTATCGATCTGGATTTTTTAAACTTATTAAATTTACGAACACAGAAGTTCTCACTAGTGGCTTCTTTCTGAAAGGGGAAAATGCAGATCACTTGTAAAGTAAGTTCCTAAAGCGACAAACATAAACCTTAAGGAGGAAAGAGAATATCTAAAGAGGAAAACAGTGCGAAGTGATATCCCAGTTGAAGCGTGGAAGTGTGGAAACAACGGTGTTATATTACTGGCGAGTCTTTTCGATTGAAATGCATGATGTGATTACATCATGCAGGAGACCCTTCAAATGCCGAAACAATGCAATTGGGGCTAAGCAATATTTCTTCCTCAGTATAAAGATAAAGGCAGTTGTTATGAATATAACAACTACAGGGGCATTACCATGAAGTTGTACAAGCCAGTGTTTGACGGCCGATTACCCATGGAAAGCACACTCTCTAGCAACCAATACGGCTTTGTGCCATCCATGACTCAAAGTTTGTTCTCAATACCTTCGCTGAAGAATACCGAGCTAAGAACAAACCAATGTACGTGTCCTTTCTCGAAATGGATAAGATGTCTTTGGACTAGCTAGGAATAGCCCCGAGGATACGTCACGCACGTTAATAGCCGATATGTACTGGGAACCCAGATTAATGATCAAGCGTGGAAGCAACGAACCAAACCAGTCAACGAGGGTGCTTAACAAAGCTTGGTGTTAAGCCGTAGGTACCTGTTTAGCTTAGTACTGGAATCTAGATACTCAGTGTCAAGGGAGAGACACAGAACAAAGGGTTTTTTAAAATAAAAAAAATAATAAAAAAAAATAACTGTACGAACTGTAAGTGTACTGCTTCATGCTTAAATGGAAGCATAAGTTAGAGAGAGGGTGCCTGGTGTTGAGTGTTAGTGAGAAAATTTGGTGTAGAGTGAGAAAACTTAGTTCATAGAGTGCAATGTTCCCTATCCACACCTCGTGCCAATTTTGGTAGACAGGCAAGAAGTAGTGCAGTAAATATGAGACAAACATTCAACATTCGCCATCCATGTCGCAGAGATAAAAAACGCTGTGGTGGCTGTCTAGCGTTTCATGGATAGACAGATCAAGAGAAAAGACATTGGCCAATAGCTTTAAGGAAATTGGTTTTGATGGTTAGGACAAATCAAAGAAGGCCGCGGGAATACGTCGGCACAAGAGCACTTAGGCCCATTGCCTCGTTTGGTTCTCAACGAACAGGCAATCTTAAGTCATGTTGGCTCAATGTTGTCACTAAGAACTTGAACGCCTGGTGGCTGGATGAAGGTTACGTCCAGATTGGAACAAAGTGGAAGTAGAAGAAGAAAAATGCAGACCCCGTCGTAAGACGACCCAAACGCTAAGAAAATGATGAGGACACACTGGCATGCTGTTCATTGATGGATTGATGGTATTCGTTGTTATGTGGATTACAGTACTGAGGATACATATTACACGGACCGCACTCACAATCCTCGCTCTGTTGTAGAGAAGAGCCGTAAAAAACTTGTGTCCAGAATTGAGAACACTCTATTCAGAGTCTTTGCGAAGGGGAAGAACAATTTGGTCCGATTTAACCCCCTAAGACAAACGTATCTGCATTCAGCGCTAAGAAAACCTCTTTTACTGTCGTAGCCCCAGAGTTCGAAGACACTCTTTCTACCTTTCAGATTATTAGGATCCTTGGTGTTGACATTTCCAGCGACCTCCAGTTTCAAAGCGACTTAGAAGGCAGACCTATGTTGGCATCCAAAAAGCTCTGTGATACGGTAAAACTTGTGTTTACTACGCATAATCTAATTAAAATAGCATATAACAAACGTAACATTACGAATGCTGTCCCGCTCTTTCCATAAAACATTGGCTTAAATACAAACATTCATTACCTTCTTAAACCGTTCATTATCATCCTTCTTAAAATTGGAAGGAAAAGGAGGTAATGAACACGATATGAATGATATTTTCAATGTTTATTTCGTCTAACTCTTCGTAATTGACCTTGAGTCTACAATTTTTTTTTGACCGAAACGTCATTCAAAATAGCACAAACGGACAATAATATAGAATTTTACATATGTATAGTACTTACTGAATGCGTTACTGGATGGCGATAAAAACCAAACGATACCAAACCTCTTTTATACTTTGCTGGGTTGACCCTCTGGTCAACTCACGCTCAGCTCCAAGCTAATGGGTCCTGTGAGGCCCGGCTTGCAGAAAGTAAAAAAAAAAAAAAAAAAAACTTGAGAACGCAGGTATCTCTCAAGGGGCGGTTGACTGAACTACTAATTATATATACATTATCCATTTCCCACGAAAGTAATGAAGGAATCAACAGTGACATAAATTTTGGAAGCTGTAATTTATTTTCTGTGATAAATAAAAATCATAAGTTAACGCTTCAAAACATAACTAAATTCCCTTTCGATTGAACATAATGTAACAAAAACTCAGGGTTCAGGTTCAACTGAAGGTCAAAGTCATACCAACATGCATTTTGTGTCGAGATGAATGAAAAAAATGTGTCTTAATTATAAATATAAGGAAAACAACATGTTTTCTACGGTAGTTTTTTCGATGCCTCTATATATACCTTTTACATAATGCAACAATCCTGCATTAAATTTTGATTTTTGAAATTTACAGTACTTTTTTTAATTACCAATAATACCTACCGATTTGCACGAAATGAGAGAACGACCCACTTACTGACTGACTTCCACAAAGTACCAGCACAGTTTTAAGGTTTCAATTAGGCGCATCCTTAATTGAAACCTCCGAACTGTATATTTATTTGTCTGCACTGCACCAATGTCTTTATTGACGTTGGCACTGCCTGGTCATCATAATACCTAATTGTTGATGGTTGCCACGCGCTGCATATACTGCTGGGGGACGTTTCGGCAAATTAGTTCTTAAGGTGTTGAGTGTAAGGTACATAAGGGTTTACGTATGGAGCGTATGTGGATGTCGGGTCCAAATGTGAAAGTGGGTGAGTGTCGAGAGCGGGTGCGCACGCGCAGGTGCCCGCCGTCGCCGGGCCTGCCACAAGCGCGCGGTATGCGGTCGCACCGGTTCTTCTAGCAAAGCGTATTTTTTACACACCACACATCATCGACATTGTTATTATGTTTTGCTATGATGCAAAAAATAAAGTCTAATGCAAATTCCTTGTACATTAGGATGTTTACTTTGACTTATGGTTTGTTAGTAAAATTATTAGTGAATGTTTCTGGATGTTTCTTGCGTGTTTATCGCCATAATAAAAGAAAGTGGTGTGGTACAATTTTTGTCTAATTTTTTTGTTCACATTATGAATAATGATAACCCATACAATTTTCTATGCGTTGGGCTATTAAGTTAATTTTCATAATTTACTCAAGTGTGAAGATACTTCCTGATACCATAATTCCGCATAATTCGGTAGCGCATACCAACAAGTTTGGTTGATTGCTAAACAGGTATTACTTTGAATTGAAGCATGTGTGTTTACTTCATCAAGTTGTAATTCTTTTACCTAAAGGCTTACCAACAACAAACCTGCCTTATATCCCCGTCGCCATCGCCACCCTCACAAAAACTACTGGTAGCACATAATTGCTTGTAAGTAGAAGTCTATCACGCCTCTTGAGCACGTTTAACTTTTTCTTCGAAAAATGTAAGCGCCTGAGCGCCGGTCTTTGGAATGATGGATGTGCGCTAGCAAATAGTTTCCTTAAAAGCCTGGGCGATTACCTTTGATGAAGTCGCAACGGTTAATAAGATGTTAATTGGTCGTATAAAGTGAATAGAATCGATATGCCGCGCGTGTTGTGTGCAAAAAATGTAGTATCGTGGTAAGAAGTGCGGCGCCGCCGCGCTCGCGTCGCCGGCCCACGCTCGGCCTTGCGATGTCGGCGTCGCCGCCCCGGGATCGCTTACTCGCCTAGATAAAATTACCTCTACTTATTTACTTTAAAGCGTGCACGTAAAAAATCGCTTACTACTAATTTAAACGCTTTTAATTAGGAATAGGTACCTACTTATAAAATGAAGTACTATTTTATTGCGAATACGCGCGTTTGTTTCATGGTGTAAGACAATCGGAATAATTTACTTTAAAAACAAAGTTTTAACCGACCTCAATTTAGTACTCCGCCAAGCCTCGAGAACATTTCCAATTTTTTTTTACAATTTACCACATGAACTGATTTCCGATAGCAAATGCGTTGTTTACTATAGAAAAAAACCGAATCGCTGTATGTGGGCCGATAATATTTGAGGACTTCCATCGATTCCCCAAGATCATCACATTACACATGGCACTTCATTAGTTCCTATTTCAACGGAATCTTATCAGAACCTGTGACGTACCTTTGCACTTTTATGTACATAATTGAGGAATTCGATAAGTCATCTGTGGTCTTCATCATCAATTCCTCGCCACCAAATGTATGATTCCGGGTGTAAATACACGAGTTAGAATAGAAAATACTAAAATCACTACACGCGCGCCTAATAAAATTGAGGAGTTCCTTAAATTCCTCATGGATTCCATCATCCAACTGAATTTTTGAAAAAATGGGACCCACCTGGAAGCATATACTTACAAACAAAAAAAAAAAATTCCGAATCGGTTCATCAATGACGGAGTTCTGAGGTAACAAACATTGAAAAAAAAAAAAAAATACAACCGAATTGAGAACCTCCTCCTTTTTTTTGAAGTCGGTTAAAAAAGAGGGTTTAAGGCTTAATTTGTCTGCGTGATTTTGAAAAAATGGGCCCCTATTAGAGTTTGTTGCGTATTTGGATGTCGTAATTGAAGATTTTCATTTATCTCTAGAGATCGGAAGAAAATCGATGCCAATAGGTACTATATGTTGTCTATGGCACCTGTTATGAATGAAGTTAATGAGGTTAGTATAACTTAAGTACATTCGATTTCAAAGGACACATTGCTTAGAGCACTACTTATTGAGTTCATTTAGCTGGTAAAAATACGATTAGGTAGGTATTTTGTTTTTAACTTTAAAAGGATACTAAACACCATAACCTGGTTATTATCGGAAACACCTTTAGGTACTTTGTTGAACACTATGTATTTTACCAAAGCGAGATAAGATGGACGTGAAATATTAGGGTCTATCATTGGTGTGATATCACTAACATAAATAAACCTGCGTATGATAGTATCCACATTTATTTGTTTTAAGGACGTGTGAAATATTAATGTTAAGTAAAGTTAAGTATCGACCCCGAAACTGTATACAACCTGGAAATTGATCCCAAAGCGAAATTGATACCGCTGCCATTTTCATAGCAACAGGCGAGCGACTACTACTATGAGATGCCTACAATAGTCAGAGCCAGCGCAGTTATCGCAGGACTATCCGTCTTTTTCTAATTAATACGATTAAAAAGCGACGGTTAGTCTATTGCGCCGCGTCTTCGTCACTCAGAGTCAACTTCCAGGCTGTCCTAATGGCTCCTCTACACAATCGGCGATCACAGACGATTACGGGCGAGCACGATTGTGTAGAGGGCGTACTCGGCTGTACTCGCCGATCATCGTCTATGATCGCCTGCGACCCGTCGGTTGTCGGTATTTGGCCACGCATCAAAGGGAATTAAAGGGAATCGCCAACTACAGACGATCGTGTGGATGCTTGCACGATGATCGTGCCGATTATAGACGATCACACGATCAACGATCATCGCCGATAGTGTAGAACGGCCATAACGTGGAAGTCGATGGGCGGTAATATAGAAAGCCACAGATCGTTTGTTTATCGTCCTTGTTTTATGGCTCGTGCGGCAAATACTTACGATATGAAAAATGGAAAACCTATAAACCATCATTTATATCAATAACGTACTAAAAAATCATTGTGATTGGAAAATATTTAAAGTAAAGTAAAGTGTTTATAAACGATAACGATTTAATAAGTTCGCGTACTTAAGAGGGAAGAATAACTTTGGAATACTACAAAATCGTCTATACAAAAAGAGAAAACGTTTTTCCACTTCTAAATTAGTTTTGTTGTAAACTAATTTAGAAGTGGAAAAACGTTGTCTCTTAAGAAAGGAGGGAAGAATAACTTTGGAATACTACAAAATCGTCCATACAAAAAGAGAAAACGTTTTTAGTAGTTTTGTTGTAAACTAATTTAGAAGTGGAAAAACGTATATATTCGTACGTAGTTATCTTCCCTCTTAAGTACGCGAACTTATTAAATCGTATTTCAGTAACAGGAGACAAATTACACAAATAAGTAAAATTTGCCAAGATTTAAAGACAGAGGTCACATATTCATCAGATTCACGGGAAATAACACGTGGAGTGCCGCAAGGAAGCGTTTTGGGCCCATTGTTGTTCCTCATATACCTAAATGACCTTTCGCGCGCCGTTGACCATCCTATGATGCTCTTTGCTGATGACAGCACAGTAGTCGTCACGGCGGAGAACTTAAAAACCTACGAGTCAAATATAAATAGAACACTAAGACTAGTAATCGAATGGCTAAGCAAGAATAATTTAAAAATAACCTATCAAAGACAAAAATAATAAAATTTGCACAAAGAATTAACAAATTTCCAAATCTGACTGTGACATACAATGGTAACGACATTGACGAAACTGACATTACTCAATTTTTAGGATTAAACTTAGACAGTGAGCTGACATGGATAAATCAAACTGAATCAGTATGTAATAAATTAAATAAATTTTCATATGCCTTGTACAATCTTAGAAAAGTAGTTAACACATCAACAGTATTTATAGCATAACACGCAGCTGTATGTGGTATTCAACCGACAGACTCATGTAAACCACTGTTTATAAAGTTTCGCATAAGTACTGACATTTCCATGCCTATATATTTATGAAGTAGCTTTATATGTAAAAACAAATGTTAACCAATTCCGTAGTTATAATAGTGCTCGTCAACGAGGTAAAATAGACACCAGACCGATGAAAACAGCTTTACTCGGAAAAAGTGTATATGGTATGGCATCCAGAATTTATAATAATTTGCCCAAAGCCATATGAAATATAGAAGATGTAATTCACTTCAAAACAGAGCTACACAGTTATTTGTCAAAAAAAGCGTACTGTTCGACAAAGGAGTATTTAGTTGACATGCATGCAGGTACTTAGGCATAGGAATGAATGCTTTTTTTTATAGAGTTTATTATATTTTTTTGTTTTGCTTTTGACTCATTTACCAATTAATCATGACAGTTTCTAGGGTGTGTAATGTTTCATATAAAAACAAATTGCATATTTTCATTTTGCATAACAACGAATAGCATAATTTCGGCTTGTATTAAGTGGGCAAATGGCATAAAAACAAAATGAATAGAAACTATTTACATAATTTCATCGATTATAATTATCAATTTTAATAATATCCTATTGTATAATGAATAAACGGTAAAATGGGCACTCAGTATAATATTTCATGCTCATAATGTATCAAAATTTCGAATTTCAATACACCGAACAATAAAAAGTCCGACGGAATAATAATCCAAAATATCAAAAAATCAAATTCCTATTACTAAAATGCCGATTTTCGAAATTCCGATTATCATCACAACTTCCAATAATAAATCAAACTTCTAAAACAGAAGTCCTAAACATCACGCTTTGCAAGTTGCACTTATATAATATGTAAGAATTAGGTACTAAAAAAGTGTTCGGTTCTGGCGCTTCGCCGGCCGCTACCGCTGCAGGCTCGCTTCGCTCGCTCGGCTCGCGCGCTGCTGTAGAGTCGCGGTTCAACCTAACACTCCTCCTCGCTTCGCTCGTCGTCGTACTTACACCGACCTGCTTTAGAGTCTCTCTGAAACTAATCAAAATTCTCAACTTCATAATTCATAAAAAAAAATCCGATGATCCAAAACACGAAGTTGAAAAGTCCGAATTTCATAATTCATAAATAATTAAACTCCGATCTATAGAAACATGAAGTTCATTTCAACTCAGGACCTCCTTCACGAGCTCCTGGCTCCGCGGGCTCTTATAATATACAGTCTAGGCTAGGGGTAGTACAGACAATACCACGTGAAAGTGGGGTGCTCTCATTCGGTTTTTGGCAATTATTTTTTTATATATAGGTACTTAAGTACCTACTTTATTTTTCTAGGATGTGATAGCAACGACTTATTAAAACTAAATGCACCACCTTCTCTTATCATTATTTCAAATGTTGTTATCAATTTTAATCATTATACTAAATGTAATATGCTAAAAGTAGTTAGTACACATAAACGTTATAGCTAATGTGGTGGTGATAAATGAGTGTTATGTTATTTAAATGTTATGACCAATCAAAATATGCATTTTGTTATTATGATAATAGTTTGTTATGATTTCCGTACGTATGCTACTCGAAATTATGCATTTTGTTTTTATGGCGAATGAACGGCACCCCAGTTTCTAATTACGTATGCAATTTGAAATTACGAATTTTAATTAAACATAAATAATATGATTTAATTTCTAGATATTTGACAATTCAATTTTAAATTATTGATAGTAGTGAAATCGTAATTTTAAATTTTAATTTTGGCGAATTTTTGTATGCCTTGTGGAAAAATACAGTGAGACATACATACTTGTATATACCTGTGTTTTACAAATAAATTATTTGAATTGAATTGAGTATGTAATAAAAGAATGCAGAGACATAGTTTGTATTATATATGAATATAAGTGTTAATTCCCCAACCCGCACTGGGCCAGCAGTGCCCGTTCCCTCTCATCCATGAGAGAGGGCATTTGTCCAGCAGTGGGACGTGTATGTATAGGATGATTTATTTATTATAAGTATTGATTCGTTTTAAGGTGAACTTCAGGATTGACACAGGCTATATTTGCGTCCCGCGGGTAAATCTGCGTTCTTTGTAATACCTAGTCACTTTAAATGTGGGTATCGCAAAAATACCTACAGTCTTCCCATCGTATACGAGTATGCGTATGCGCCGGCAGGTGGAGTCTCCGAGCTGCCTGTGCTGCTACACCCCGCAAACCTCATCATGTATTTAAATTGAGAGATAAACATTTAAAATGACTCTTAACTTGCGTGTTTAAAAACACAGCATCGTGGAATGCTAAGTTAGTGCGTTGCTATGCGTATATCTAAGATGCCGAAATGTTGTAATACTTATGTTTTCTCTTTACATGTATATAAAAGCGTTTTAATAAAAAATAGGGATGGACAAACACCGAAATGATTCCATAATAAGCATATTTACCTGTACTTATGGGGGGTTAAATTATTAAATCCGGATTATTTTTAATCTGGACTAAATTAGTATCCACACTTCTTAAAAATTATTTTTTTTGTGTTTTTATTTTTTTATTACTCTGGATACTCATATGTAGCCATAATAACCAGTAGGTAATAATCAGAGGTCGGCGGGGGTGAGCCATTTTTACGTCATTAATGTCATATGGATAAGGTGTATCTATAAAGAAATATTAAAAGAAGATTAAATTGAAACGATTAAATATAAAATTTAATTGGGTTGAAGTGTGTTCTGGGCGATGGGCTAGCATATTTTATAACCACATTTATGCTAAAAGTGGCGCTGGAACATACGTTTCATGTGCTCTGCCTACCCCTTTTGGGAATAAAGGCGTGAATGTATATGACCTAGGGCAGCCGAATTTTTTAAAGCTGTGAACAAATTATCGGACGCAGCTAACGAACGCGGCTCACAGCCGCGACTTATATAGGTACGAGTATGTATGGTAATTGTGTAAACTATCGGAGGTAAGTTGTATGTAAATATAAAATGAAAATGCATTACAAAACGAGCTTAAATTGTAGTTGAAGCTGTTTTCCCACTGAAGCGGAAAGTTGTGCAAAATAGATTAATCACATTCCGTAGATTCTTACAAATTTCATTTGTTTAGATGGCTACGTAAAGCTCGTAGCAGAAAGGCAGCCTAAATAAAATTATTTCATTTGTTAATAATTATACATGGGGCATTTACCATTGAATGACATGACCAGAGACGCCTCTGCAGCTACTCGTACAGAGAGAGGGTTCCAATGAGCCTGAACGTTTTTAGTTTAGGAAGTGGCTATGGCCACTTTCACTAGCCATCATCAGATCACGGGCCGTAGACAAGGTTACAATCGAAAAGCGCTAACGCCAATAGTAAATAATGAAATGTATGGGAATGACAGATGCCGATGAAACACTTTTCGTTAACATCTGTCATTCGGGTGCCTGTCGTATCGCATAATGCTGATCGTCCTAAAAATTTTTGGCCGAGAATGTTTGGCATAATGTTGAGTGGCATACTATTTATTTAGCCTATTCATTTTTGCGCATACACATTTAAAAGTTCTAAAGAATGTTTATCCTAATATTGATTACGCGAACATCGAATTACCTAAAAAGTAATAGTCCTAATTTTCATTGTCATAGTAATTATTTTGCCTAATGTTAAAGTAGCTAAAATTACACCACCTATACTATTTTTTTCCTAAATTTTATACTATTTTAAACGACCTACATCTAGATAAATAAGATAGTTTCGTTAGTTGCCTTTTGCCCATCTGTGCAGAACTAGGGGCCCCGCGAAGCAGGCCTCCGTCGACATGCGGGCGGTTCATAGGTTATTCGTACTAGGAAATTCTCAGCAGAGACAACCTTCATTTAGATCAATTAGATAGGTTCGTTAATTGCCTTTTGTCCCTCAGAGCAGAAATAGGGGCCCCGCGAAGCGGGGCTCCGTCGACATGAGGGCGGGTCATAAGTTATTCAAGTAATAGGCAATTCTCAGCCGAGCCTACCCGAATTTAAATTAATTAGATAGGTTCGTTAGTTGCCTTTTGTCCCTCACAGCAGAAATAGGGGCCCCGCGAAGCGGGGCTCCGTCGACATGAGGGTGGGTCATAAGTTATTCAAGTAATAGGCAATTCTAATAGATATATGTGCGTAACAAAATGTATGCACAACATTTTTAGAACATTAAATGTTAGTAACGTCAAAGTTATGCACATCAATCATTCTAAAAAAAACTCAGACACAATAAACATTCGGAAAATAAATATTTAGGACAATCGATATTAGGAACAACAATTTCGGCAAATATAAAATATGCACAACAATGTTTATGCCATACGTTATTCGGCATAAAGTTGGTATGCGACAAAATAGTAGGACCAACAATTTTATGCCACCCGATATAGACCCCTGTCATTCCCATACATTTTATTAATTTTCTATTGTCGTAAGCGCTTGTCGATTGTAACCTTGTCTAGGCCCCCAGCTCGGTGGTGGTAATAGTTTCAGCTCAAGTGACTGAAAAATTCAAATTTGTAAGGATTATTATACATTATGTCCCTACATGTCTACGTAACATGCATTGACAATGCAGTAGTATTACCGGTTGAACATAAAATGAGACTATTATGCTAAATAAATAATCTAGATCGAAGGTGGCACGTGGCATTGCGCAAGAGTAGGAAGCGGTGAGGACGCAGCTATCAGCGTAACGGGAAGTGGCGTGGCGGTGTCGCCCGAAAACAGAGATACTGCGTACTTTTTTACGCGTTATAGGCAAGGGAAAATGTGTATTCCAATTTCAAATGAATAATTGTGTCATTAGGATCATAATAAGCTTTCGTGTTAATAAATTTATCAGATTCGAAGCATTTTATTAATTTCGATCGATCGATACCCTCAAAAGTAAAAAAAGGTTAATTAAAGTAGGTTAAATAAAAATGAGCGATGCATAAAATTATTCCTTTTTTATTACAGTCACAGAGCATGCCCGTTTTTAGGCTTCGACCCACAAGATTCGTTAACTAGATATCGGGAAGTGGAATGTAGGTACACACTAGGAAAATAGTTTAGGAGTTATTATACCACGGAGCGATAAGTCGGCCACGGCACGCCGACACATTGCCGCTGTCAACGTGTCATATTAATTACTCATAAATTAATCCGTTACTTTTTCTCCAATGAATGACAGATCAATCAATTGTAAAGTCCTCTATTACCTACCGGTTTATCCAAATAATGTGTGTAAGAGGAAAAAGTTATTTATTAGTTAGATTGGACTAAGTAGATATTATGTTGTAGTGGATCAATATCCATATAAATCGTGAAAATATTAAGTACTAGTGCAAATATTAAAATCATAATTACGTCGAAGATAAGCTGAACCCATATGATATGTCCAAAGAATCAAAAGTCCTATGAATTGCTGCGCAGCCATCATTAATTTACTGAGTGGGATGATGGGGCGTGAATACTGAGATGTAATCCCCACTATTTATGATCAAGTTAATCGGTTAGTTTAGCCAGCTCCCTTCTGAATATGGAACATAATGAAATAAAGTAGCGTAACGAATATATATGTTAGTTGCATTTTAAATAGTGTCTGCCCTGTGCTCGTTAACAGTTATGTCAATTAGGTAAGGATATGTTTAAGTTACATTTTTCCTTTACTTTAAGAGATTACTCAATTGCTATGTCAATTACGAAAAAGTATTTCTAGGAAAGATATACTTTGAGAATGGTTGATGGCACCTATTCCGTGATGGCACCTTGATTTACTATGGGTAGTTTGGAGGAACAATTGTAGATTAATGGGATGCCTTGATTCGAGTCGACCACGCCCCGTTGACAGAGACACGCTTATGCCTTCCGCGCAACTGAAAAAGAGATGCAACACTCTTCGGGAATTGCTTTTTTTTGACATATTTCGATAGATACCTAACTTAGGCAAGTTTTATTTATACATTTCATTAAGTGAGATTTTATGAGATAAAACACTAAAATATTAACTTGATTCTGTCGTAAAATAATGAACCTATTGTTTGAGTAGGCTGAGTAAAAAAAGGAAAATAAAGGCCAAACTATGGAATTATTTTCTATACACGAAATTCTACGCAATCATGTATCGATTAAATCATACAGTCAAGAATCATAAATTATTCTGTTTCTTAATCTAGTCAGAACGGCGTTTCAAAGCACGCGATAATTTCCAATTCACCCCCTTAATGGCGTAACGTTATGAACGTAATGTACTATTTCAACACAATGGCTCGTAACGTACCTCTTATTGTGTCGCTTTTAGGCTCATAATCCTTTATCCTGGATATTAAACACGCGTGTTTTATAACATTACAATACATGTGTGTTATGGTTATATCCCGATTAAGTCACTTTGGCACCTTGCAGCAAGATGTATGTATGAACATGGTGCATTCTTAAACTAACCGGGTTGTACAGAATGTACAGATTTTTTTAAATTCTCGGCAAACGGATTCTTATAGTAGGGCAGGGCAGAGTGCTCGAACAAATTGTCGAAAATGTGGACACGCTGGACAAAAGCACCAAATTTTTTTGAGGTACTTGTTAGGTCCATAGCTTTAATTTTTGATAGGAACCAACTCCTCCGTCGGCCATCTTTAATTTTACGGCGGCCATTTTGAATTTTAGTTAATTTATCAATATCCTGCGTTCTATTTAACGTAGAATGACAAACTTAGTGTCTAAATATACATATTTGGGGTCAAGGAATTCAACTAGATAGTTTTTAGAGTCGAGTTCCCAAAGGATATCAAACGGAACCCTGTTCTTGAGCTTCCGCCGTCCATCCGGCTGTCTGCGTATCAGCAATAGCTAGAGTGTTAAAATTTTCATAGAAGTAGTGTTTCTATTGCTGCTTTAACATACATTCACAAAAATAAAAAAAAATAAAAATTAAATAGTGCTCTCATATATGAAACGTTATTATATGGCGTTTTTTTGCCCGCCCATAACAATCGGTATATCTCTAGAACCGTAATATGTAGACACTTGAAATTTCCGGAGATTATGTGTCACTATAGCCTCTATAATAACCAGTAATAAAAATATAATAATGTTAATATATAAGTGAGGCAGAGTGCTCGAACAAATGGTGGTAAATGTTGACACGCTGGACAATAGCACCATTTTTGTTTCAGGCACTCATTGGGTCCATAGCTTTAAATTTTTAATAGGAACCAACTGCTCATATTTAGATTTAAGGCGGCCATTTTGATTAATTGTTAATTTATTAATACCTAGAGTTCTAAGTCACTTAGAATCACAAACTTGGTGTCTAAATTTTAAATGAAAGGAAAAATTAAAAAATTAATGCTCCGAGCCGGATTCGAACCGGCGACCACAGGCATTCATGGCCCGTCGCTACTACCAACTGTGCTATCGGAACAATCTGGTTCGGGCACCAAATCCCTCAATCTGTTCAAGAGCACACTTTGATTTTTTTTATTTTTTTATTTTTATGAATGTATATTAAAGCAGCAATAGAAACACTACTTCTGTGAAAATTTGAACACTCTAGCTATTCTTGATACGCAGACAGCCGGATGGACAGCGGAAGCTCAAGAACAGGGTTCCGTTTGATATTCTTTGGGAACTCGACTCTAAAAACTATCTAGTTGAATTCCTTGACCCCAAATATGTATATTTAGACACTAAGTTTGTCATTCTACGTTAAATAGAACGCAGGATATTGATAAATTAACTAAAATTCAAAATGGCCGCCGTAAAATTAAAGATGGCCGACGGAGGAGTTGGTTCCTATCAAAAACTTAAAGCTATGGACCTAACAAGTACCTGAAAAAAATTTGGTGCTTTTGTCCAGCGTGTCCACATTATCACCTGAAACTGCCCTAATATTACTCTACTAAACAAATTTAATCCTTTTTGTAAATTAATTGACTATTTCATTTTGGATATGATATAGAAACGTTTAATTTTGTAAAGCTATTGATAACATTATAAAATGAAAATATTTATTTTATTTTGTATTTGCTGTTTAGAGATTTCATCCAAGTCTGGCTTAACACATGCGCGCGCACTGCGCTAACTTCACGAAAAAAACTGTTGCGCGCCATTACAGGTTACTTCACAAATATTTGTAAACATTGTTAATGCGTGTTTAGTTATTATCAAAAATTTTGACTCGTGGTGACTAGAAAAGTGATAAATAGAATGGACGCCACTGGAAATTCTTGGCGATGTGCAATATCTGAGTAAAAACCCTGTTGTCTTCATTAAGTAAAGATAATCCCATCAAAACATAAATGTGAAAGGCTGCCAAGTTCGATACTATGGGAATGCTTCGCCTATAAAAGAAGTGAGATCTGAATAAGTTTTTTTTTTTTTTTTTTTATGTGATAGGAGGCAAACGAGCAGGCGGATCACCTGATGGTAAGCGATTACCGCCGCCCATGGGCACCTGCAACACCAGAGGTGTTGTGAGTGCGTTGCCGGCCTTTAAGATGGGAGTACGCTCTTTTCTTGAAGGTTTGAAGGTCGTATCGGTCCGGAAATACCGCAGGCGACAATCCATTCCACAGATTAGCTGTGCGAGGCAGGAAGCTTCTGGAGAAGCGCACAGTTGAGGACTGCCAACCATCTAAGTGGTGAGGATGGTAATGTTGTCGCGTTGGACGATGGCGAAAAGAAGCGGTAGGGATTAATCCGAACAATTCCTCGGAGCACTCCCCGTTATACATGCGATAGAAAATGCAGAGCGAAGCCACATCTCTACGCAGCGCCAAGGAGTCAAGCCGATCCGAAATATGCTGGCAGTCAACAATTCGAGTTGCTCGTCGTTGGATGCGGTCCAGAGGGAGAAGCTGGTATTGGGGTGCTCCTGCCCATAGATGAGAACAGTATTCCATGTGTGGGCGGACCTGCGATTTATAAAGCTGCAGGCGGTGGGCCGGTGTGAAATACTGTCTCGATCTGTTGAGCACACTGAGCTTTTTTGAGGCTAATTTGGCCTTACCCTCTAAATGCCCGCGGAACTGGACTTCACTCGAAATGTCGACGCCAAGGATTCCGATACTGGCTGCGGCAGTCAGGGGAGTGCTCTCAAAACGAGGTGACACGACAAACTTTAACTTTTTCGCGGTAAACGCGCAAACCTGTGTCTTGGTAGGGTTAAAACGGACTAAGTTAAGTCGACCCCATTCAGAGATTTCATTTAGGGAAGTCTATATTTCAGACACAAGTTTGTTCCGGCTCTTGATGACAATTTCCCGAGAGATGTTGGTACGGCCGGTGTAAGAGGCATCACCTGTACTATCATCAGCATAACAATGAATACCGCTGATTTTCAGCATGTCATTAATATGCATAAGGAATAGCGTGGGTGATAGCACACAGCCTTGAGGGACACCAGCATTTACAGACATGGAGTCGGAACATTCACCGTCAACTACGACCTTAATGCTTCTGTCTGCTAGAAAACTACTGACCCATACACATAATCTCTCAGGAAGCCCATAGGATGGTAGCTTCGAAAGAAGTGCTTTGTGCCAAACCCGATCAAAGGCCTTCGCTATATCCAAACTAACAGCCAATGCTTCACCCTTAGTCTCGATCGCCTGTGCCCATCGATGTGTCAGGTAGACTAAAAGATCACCAGCCGAGCGGCCTCTACGGAAGCCGTATTGTCGATCACTAAGCAACTGGTGGTCCTCTAGGTACCGAAGGAGCTGGCAGTTGATAATGGACTCCATTATCTTCGAGAGAAGGGAGGTAACAGCTATTGGCCTGTAGTTGGACGGATTTGAGCGGTCGCCTTTTTTAGGGATCGGATGCACTAAAGCTGACTTCCACGAGGTCGGGACTACGCCAGAAGAGTACGAGAGCCGAAAGAGACGCGTTAAGACCGGAGCCAACTCGGGAGCACACATCTTCAGCACAATCGCAGGGATACCGTCAGGCCCACTTGACTTATGAGTGACGAGGGAAAGAAGTGCTTTACGAATCGAGCTTTGGTTGAACCGGATATCCGGCATACAGCTCTCGCACCGCGGAATGGTCGGCGGCGCGCTTCCCCCGTCATCCAAAGTAGAGTTAGCCACAAAGACTTTACCCAGAAGATCGGCTTTGTCTTTTGCGTCGTGGGCCAATGAATCGTTCTCCATGTGCAGAGGCGGAAAAGATGGCGTGCATAAATTGCCCTGGATAGCTTTGGCAAGAGACCAGAATGCACGAGTTCCCGACGGGAGGCGTTCTAATTTCTCGCCAATTCTACCAATGTGCAGTGACTTTGCTCTGGCAATAACTCTTTTAAAGGACCTGGAGGCAAAGTTAAACTCCTTTTTTAATGCGCCAGTCTTTACATCCCGAACTGCCGCTGCGTCTACCCAGGCTTGGTAACGTTCATGCTTTTGGCGAGAGGCCTTTTTGCAGAAGCGACCAAACCAGGGTTGAGACTTGCCACCAACAGGGACTACAGAGGATGGAATGAAAAGCTCCATTCCCTGCAGTACCACGTCAGCAACAGAATCAGCAACGACGTTGGGATCATCCGGCGTGAAGCAAACCTGCCCCCAAGGGTAGGATGCAAAGAAGGACCGCATCTCGTCCCAATCTGCTGACCTATAGTGCCACACACGGCGGCCACAGGCCAGGCAAGTTAATCGGTTAGTTTAGCCAGCTCCCTTCTGAATATGGAACATAATGAAATAAAGTAGCGTAACGAATATATATGTTAGTTGCATTTTAAATAGTGTCTGCCCTGTGCTCGTTAACAGTTATGTCAATTAGGTAAGGATATGTTTAAGTTACATTTTTCCTTTATTTTAAGAGATTACTCAATTGCTATGTCAATTACGATAAAGTATTTCTAGAAAAGATATACTTTGAGAATGGTTGATGGCACCTATTCCGTGATGGCACCTTGATTTACTATGGGTAGTTTGGAGGAACAGTTGTAGATTAATGGGATGCCTTGATTCGAGTCGACCACGCCCCGTTGACAGAGACACGCTTATGCCTTCCGCGCAACTGAAAAAGAGATGCAACACTCTTCGGGAATTGCTTTTTTTTGACATATTTCGATAGATACCTAACTTAGGCAAGTTTTATTTATACATTTCATTAAGTGAGATTTTATGAGATAAAACACTAAAATATTAACTTGATTCTGTCGTAAAATAATGAACCTATTGTTTGAGTAGGCTGAGTAAAAAAAGGAAAATAAAGGCCAAACTATGGAATTATTTTCTATACACGAAATTCTACGCAATCATGTATCGATTAAATCATACAGTCAAGAATCATAAATTATTCTGTTTCTTAATCTAGTCAGAACGGCGTTTCAAAGCACGCGATAATTTCCAATTCACCCCCTTAATGGCGTAACGTTATGAACGTAATGTACTATTTCAACACAATGGCTCGTAACGTACCTCTTATTGTGTCGCTTTTAGGCTCATAATCCTTTATCCTGGATATTAAACACGCGTGTTTTATAACATTACAATACATGTGTGTTATGGTTATATCCCGATTAAGTCACTTTGGCACCTTGCAGCAAGATGTATGTATGAACATGGTGCATTCTTAAACTAACCGGGTTGTACAGAATGTACAGATTTTTTTAAATTCTCGGCAAACGGATTCTTATAGTAGGGCAGGGCAGAGTGCTCGAACAAATTGTCGAAAATGTGGACACGCTGGACAAAAGCACCAATTTTTTTTGAGGTACTTGTTAGGTCCATAGCTTTAATTTTTGATAGGAACCAACTCCTCCGTCGGCAATCTTTAATTTTACGGTGGCCATTTTGAATTTTAGTTAATTTAACAATATCCTGAGTACTATTTAACGTAGAATGACAAACTTGGTGTCTAAATATACATATTTGGGGTCCAGGAATTCAACTAGATAGTTTTTAGAGTCGAGTTCCCAAAGGATATCAAACGGAACCCTGTTCTTGAGCTTCCGCCGTCCATCCGGCTGTCTGCGTATCAGCAATAGCTAGAGTGTTAAAATTTTCATAGAAGTAGTGTTTCTATTGCTGCTTTAACATACATTCACAAAAATAAAAAAAATAAAAATATAAATAGTGCTCTCATATATGAAACGTTATTATATGGCGTTTTTTTGCCCGCCCATAACAATCGGTATATCTCTAGAACCGTAATATGTAGACACTTGAAATTTCCGGAGATTATGTGTCACTATAGCCTCTATAATAACCAGTAATAAAAATATAATAATGTTAATATATAAGTGAGGCAGAGTGCTCGAACAAAATTGTCGTAAATGTGGACACGCTGGACAATAGCACCATTTTTGTTTCAGGCACTTATTAGGTCCATAGCTTTAAGTTTTTAATAGGAACTAAATCCTCCGTCGGTCATATTTAGTTTTAAGGCGGCCATTCTGATTAATTGTTAATTTATTAATACCTAGAGTTCTAAGTCACTTAGAATCACAAACTTGGTATCTAAATGTACATATTTGGGGTCCGGGAATTCAACTAGATAAGTATTTTACCGATATCTCACTTACTAAATTACTTCAAAATACAAAATTGGTGTTTTTTATATATACAGGGCGGAAAGTTAAAACGGGGCAGTAAGGGCAGCTAGCTACTAGATCCCTTGCCGCCACGCAAAAATGGCATTAGGATTTCATTCCTAACTATTTAAGTGATGACAATCTACATTCACAAATTTGTGAAAAAAAGTAGTCAGCGAGAAAATCATCAATTTTGCCGATTTTTTCAATGCCATACGATCTCATTTCTATTGAGGATCAAAATACTCTTTGGGACCGACTAAGGTTTGACTACTAGAACGCACAGAACTCAAAGAAAACTTTTTCCATACAGTTAGTATGCAGACTTAGGCCTCTTAACGGCACCAACGTCTCAAATTATATTGAGAAATCGTCAGTAACGACGCGCTACCCCAAATTCCCCGATTTCTCAATATAATTTGAGCTATCGGAGCCAGATTGTTCCGATAGCTCAGTTGGTAGTAGCGACGGGCCATGAATGCCTGTGGTCGCCGGTTCGAATCCGGCTCGGAGCATTAAATTTTTCAATTTTTCCTTTCATTTAAAATTTATAATTTTCGTTAGCAGCGTTACTGCTTAAAAAAACAAAAATTAATTTAGTATGGGGTAGCGCGTCGTTACTGACGATTTCTCAATATAATTTGAGACGTTGGTGCCGTTAAGAGGCCTAAGTCTTCTGGTAGATGTCGCTACACGCCTCCCTAAGGCGTTGTATGAAGGAACAGATTGAGGGATTTGGTGCCCGAACCAGATTGTTCCGATAGCACAGTTGGTAGTAGTGACGGGCCATGAATGCCTGTGGTCGCCGGTTCGAATCCGGCTCGGAGCATTAATTTTTTAATTTTTCCTTTCATTTAAAATTTAGACACCAAGTTTGTGATTCTAAGTGACTTAGAACTCTAGGTATTAATAAATTAACAATTAATCAAAATGGCCGCCTTAAATCTAAATATGACCGATGGAGCAGTTGGTTCCTATTAAAAATTTAAAGCTATGGACCCAATGAGTGCCTGAAACAAAAATGGTGCTATTGTCCAGCGTGTCAACATTTACCACCATTTGTTCGAGCACTCTGCCTCACTTATATATTAACATTATTATATTTTTATTACTGGTTTTTATAGAGGCTATAGTGACACATAATATCCGGAACTTTCAAGTGTCTACATATTACGGTTCTAGAGATATACCGATGTTATGGGCGGGCAAAAAAACGCCATAAAATAACGTTTCATGTTTGAGAGCACACTTTGATTTTTTTATTTTTTTATTTTTGTGAATGTATATTAAAGCAGCAATAGAAACACTACTTCTGTGAAAATTTGAACAGTCTAGCTATTGTTGATACGCAGACAGCCGGATGGACAGCGGAAGCTCAAGAACAGGGTTCCGTTTGATATTCTTTGGGAACTCGACTCTAAAAACTATCTAGTTGAATTCCTTGACCCCAAATATGTATATTTAGACACTAAGTTTGTCATTCTACGTTAAATAGAACGCAGGATATTGATAAATTAACTAAAATTCAAAATGGCCGCCGTAAAATTAAAGATGGCCGACGGAGGAGTTGGTTCCTATCAAAAACTTAAAGCTATGGACCTAACAAGTACCTGAAAAAAATTTGGTGCTTTTGTCCAGCGTGTCCACATTATCACCTGAAACTGCCCTAATATTACTCTACTAAACAAATTTAATCCTTTTTGTAAATTAATTGACTATTTCATTTTGGATATGATATAGAAACGTTTAATTTTGTAAAGCTATTGATAACATTATAAAATGAAAATATTTATTTTATTTTGTATTTGCTGTTTAGAGATTTCATCCAAGTCTGGCTTAACACATGCGCGCGCACTGCGCTAACTTCACGAAAAAAACTGTTGCGCGCCATTACAGGTTACTTCACAAATATTTGTAAACATTGTTAATGCGTGTTTAGTTATTATCAAAAATTTTGACTCGTGGTGACTAGAAAAGTGATAAATAGAATGGACGCCACTGGAAATTCTTGGCGATGTGCAATATCTGAGTAAAAACCCTGTTGTCTTCATTAAGTAAAGATAATCCCATCAAAACATAAATGTGAAAGGCTGCCAAGTTCGATACTATGGGAATGCTTCGCCTATAAAAGAAGTGAGATCTGAATAAGTAGGTACCAAGCTCCATAAAAATACCTCAAATCATAAAGAGTTATAGGAATGCACACTTTATTTCCAGTAGTTTTTAAGGTACATTTTGAATAAGTATCACGTTACATAGAAATACCGAAAATTATAATAGTCAGAGAAACGCACACTGGTTTTTTTAGCAGTTTCCTGATAACATTTATTATTTTCAGTACTTTTTAATGATGTAACTTGGCAATTTTTAATAGAAAATTATATACTTGACACATTGCAGTCCAAAGGTGTCGATTCATTGCATTGAAAAGGTGTGTGGTGTGTGAAAACTTGCCAAGTAACATCATTAAAAAGTACTGAAAATAATAAATGTTATCAGGAAACTGCTAAAAAACTGGTGTGCGTTTCTCTGACTTTTATAATTTTAGGTATTTCTATGTAACGTGATACTTATTCAAAATGTACCTTAAAAACTGCTGGAAATCAAGTGTGCATTCCTATAACTATTTATGATTTGAGGTATTTTTATGGAACTTGGTACCTACTTATTCAGATCTCACTTCTTTTATAGGCGAAGCATTCCCATAGTATCGAACTTGGCAGCCTTTCACATTTATGTTTTGATGGGATCACTTTTGCTTTAGCAAATGTCTCATTCCACTTAGGTATGTACTTTATACTATGCCCTTTATACTAAGCGTCTAATTCTTTTTTCTACGCTTGCGTGGCACTGTCTGGATCCCTTTATTGGAAATGGAACAGTTTTATTGTTCTTGTCTTTAAGACAAACATGTATTGTCTTAAATTGGTATGTATCTAAATTTAAATAAGTCTTATCTCATTTCCACTCCATACCTACTTATAGTAGAACAAAATTACACATTCGTTGTTTTCGAAACTGACTCACACTTGGCCGTTTTCAGATTTTTACTTTATTTCGATCTAAAGACAAACCTTCGAGCCAAAGTTCAGGTCGGTACGACCATTGGAAGATAGACCCATTTAGTTCATTATGACTTCATAGTAGAACAAAGTTACACCTTCGCTATTTTTAAAACTGACTCACACTTGGCCGTTTTCAGATTTTTCCCTTTATTTTGACCTTAAGACCTATCTCCATGCCAAATTTCAAGTCAGTACGACCATTGGGAGTGGTCTAGGTTTTTGATGAGTGAGTCAGTGAGTCAGTGAGTGTATAGTAAAAGTAGCGATTTTCTGACGTCAATATCTCAGGAGGAACCGATGGCCGTTGGGGCAGAAAGGTTCTCGAGTGGCGACCACGTACCGGAAGGCGCAGCGTGGGTAGGCCCCCGACAAGGTGGACTGATGACCTGGTAAAGGTTGCGGGAGTCCGCTGGATGCGGGTGGCGCGGGATCGGTCACTTTGGCACTCTTTGGGGGAGGCCTATGTCCAGCAGTGGACGTCTTTCGGCTGATATGATGATGATGATGATGATGATATCTCAGGAACTGCTATAGGTAGATTAATGAAATTTTGTATTCTAGACAATTAAGGGGATGTCAACAGACACTCGAAATTTCATATGCGTAGATAAAATATGTTTTGAGTTATAGGGTGGTCGAAATTGGCCCGAAATGGTTCGTGTAATATAACCCACGGCCGGTGTGTCGCTTTTTTTTTGCTCGAACTTGGCGGACACACTGCCGTGTGTCTAGATTTACTTTAAAAACAAAGTCTTAACCGACTTCAATTTAGTACTCCGCCAAGACACGAGAACATTTCCTATTTTTTTTACAATTTACCACATGAACTGATTTCCGATAGCAAATGCGTTGATTACTAATAGAAAAAAACCGAATCGCTGTATGTGGGCCGACAATATTTGAGGACTTCCATCGATTCCCCAAGATCGTCACCAATGGCACTTTATTAGTTCCTATTTCAACGGAATCTTATCAGAACCTGTAACGTACTTTTGCGCTTTTAAGTACATAATTGAGGAATTGGATAAGTCATCTGTGGTCTTCATCATCAATTCCTCGCCACCAAATTTATGATTCCGGATGTAAATACACGAGTTATAACAGAAAATAGAGGAATCCCCTCAATTCCTCATGGATCCCATTATCTAACTGAATTTTGAAAAAAATGGAGCCCACCTGGAAGTATATACATACGAACAAAAAAAAATCTCGAATCGGCTCATCAATGACGGTGTTCTGAGGTAACAAACATTAAAAAAAAATACAGCTGAATTGAGAACCTCCTCCTTTTTTGAAGTCTGTTAAAAATAACTTGGCAGGCTTATAAAATTTTCATCGTTTGAAAAGGATTTTTTTCCTCGCAAAATGTGTTGAAAGACGTCGTACTTATGATACGCGTGAGCTTTGATAATTACCTACATCCTCGGCTCTCTTATCACGTTCACCTGCGGTTCGCGTGAATTAATGTAATTATCAACATACCTCGCTTGTATTACAATGTACTATTTCACCCTCAAAGACACCCTGCAGGGGTGAGTACCCACTAAACACGCGATTTGTAGGAATTTCATTCGCGACGCCAATATCTGGATATAGCTCCATCGACGCCCGAGTAAACACACCTTAAGCATGATTCTTATAAGAACTGGAGCTATGTAATCTGTTCTTTTTTATTTGCGGTACGCATTATAGCAAGTAGGTAATGGCCAGTCAACAGACTTACAGTTATTTTTATCCGACGTGTAACGTAAATATTTCGCTATGTGAGGGCTAGTTCAAAGATGTGGCTCATGAAATTCGGCCGAAGTATCGAAAAACAATAAACAACAGAGTGGGTGACCTCGCGTAAAGCATATTAAAACTAAATAGAAGGCACTTCTCTTGAGTTTAGGCTAGCGCGTGGTTTATTGCTTATCTAACTGGAAGTGGCCGCTTTCGAGATTCGACGTTAAAAGATAGTACTTTGAACGAAACAGTAAGCAGGTGTGTGTTGTGTAGGGTTATAATGAGCCACTGGAGACTGTACTTACGAAGGTCGTGGTTGTGGTACATAGACATACACCACATAAGTACATTAAGTCCCGCCAGTTGTCACAGCCGAGCCTGCGCCGCCGGCTCGGAGGCCAGGGCCACACATACAAATTAGGACGGTATACTGTTGGGTGTTAAAACGTATGACAAGTGTACAGATTTGTGCAAATATTGATGGTTAATATTTAAGTACCATGTCTGGCGGGATGCTATTGAGAAAATGTTGTATGAAGATGGCTAAACACAAAATTTTAAAATTTAACAGGCTCTAGTGTTTTAGTGAAACTGTTTAAAAAGGAAGATTGACAGTTACATTGTTTTGGTGTCAGTACATGTATCACCTACGCGCAGCCGAGCAAATTATCTAGAAAAGTGATTAACATATCTTAAGTGAAGTACGTTGCTAGTGAACCGCACACGTGCACGAGCACTCAATGCGCCTCGAACAAAGAGCCGTTAAAAACTCGTTAAATATGTGCATGAGCTTGATCTTATTGCACATCGAACGCACATGCAGTGCTCGCCATTTTATCACTCCTACTAATCGATAGAATTATCATCTCGCACATCAAAACTCAATAAACTCCAGGGGGGCAATGTGAGACATTCGCTTGGCATTCCATTTTTATATCAATCACGATTTTGCTCTAAACTTCTTTCGAACTTAAGTGTCAAAAAAAGCAAAAACTAACTAACCACTCTAGGCGAGGCGGTGCGGGTCGGGCGCTGGGTGGCTCTAATGAGCTGTGACCTTAAATTGGAACACGAAAAATTAGTCTCAGATTGAGCCTCAGGACCGTTTGCAAAGTCGAGTACTGTGTAATGGTGAACAATGTTAGCTATGTTTGTCTATAGTTTATAACTACGTGGTTAGGTGTAATCGTTAAATTCTTTAATAGAGTAATCAAAGGCACGACATGCCTATCTATTGCTTACAATTCAATAGAACAATGCGGTCACAAAAATGTCAGTGTCGCGCGTTTTTATCTACTGAGCTGCCGCTAGAACAAGTATCGCACAATGGAATAGATTGAAGTTCATAAAACAGAGAACAATTGAAAAACCTTATGGAATTGGATAAAATTCCGTATAAATACCCATTTTATTACCTACGAAGACGTATAATAGATAATATTAAATTTATATAATTAATGAGCTGTGTAGGTTTAATAAAAAAGTGGTATAGGTACTACGTATCTTAACGTCACGCCCGGGATATTCCCATTTTATCCCACCCGTAAAAACCCTCAATCGGTATTCCGTTCCGAACAGGGTTCCGAACTTCCGAACATAGTCATATCCTTTGGACTATCGCATAAACGCGTGATAAAAGTTATGTTTTGTACGCTTAAGTTGCTTGTTAACTAGAAGGCGTGGGACAGAATGGGAATAACCCCGTGTCAGGCACAATGTTGCCTTACAAATGGAGGTAATTAATACCCGGCGTCTGGCGTGCCAGGAGACTGACGCTGTATTAATTTTATTGTGCCTTCGGATTATGCGAATGCCGCGCTCCCGCGCACATCTGTTACTTTTAAAATGAATAAAACAAAAGGAGACTAGGAAAACGTATAAAAACAGTTCCGTACGTATCGCTCCGAACCACAATCGCGGTTGCCATGAAGCGTAGGCGTAATTGACACATTAAAGTTTATTGTGAATAATGAAGCAGTGTTTGTTTATAAATACAAAAAAATATTTTAATTGTCTTTGTATTTTACGCATGCTTTTGAACTTTAATCGTTGCTTTGTTTATTGAAAAACCGCGGGATATGTACTTGACTCTTATTTATAACCTGCCTGTTAGTATTCGCTTCAGCTTTCGATTAAAGCCTACTTAGTTAATGTAGGTACTAAGTTTAGTCTTCTTTAGTTACACGAGTACGTACTCTATCCCCAATCATCATCATCATTATCGACCTATATAGGTCCCACTGATGCCTCGTCTTATAGGTGAGAGGGAATTCATATATAATTATGTATAGAGGAGACTGGGGCCAATAGAAAAGCTGGCCATTTGAAACAAGCTTAATAACTCCTACGTAATGGTGGTATCGGCGGGGTCTCGAGGAAGGAAATTATCGGCTTGAGTGTCGGGACTTGACTTCGCGGCATCGAACCCATTTGATTTTTTTACGAGGAGGGATATATTGCTTATTCACCACATGAAGTAAGAATTTTTAGGGATATTATTTTTTTATATCAAAACATATGATCGCTTTTTTATATTGCGATATCCACTATTAGATATAGATAATCTAGTCAAGTTTAAACTTTCTTACTAGTACCCAGACGCTTCCGATATTTACATACACAATTTAATATTCACGAAGAGGTTGACGGACCAGTTGAAACAAATAACTTGGGCCATTTAAACAGTACTTATTGCCTTATTTATTTATGTTGTACGTCAAAATTTCAAAAACACGTCGATAATCTGTACCAGAATATCAGAATTTGACGAAAATCCACAACAGAACCTAATAATGAAATAATACTAGTAGAAAATTAGACAAATGGACAAAACAAAAAAAAAATTCAATATTCTAGATTTTTTTATAAATGTTTTAAACTTAGTTGTTTCAACCCCAACCTTGTTTCATCCGACCCAGGCTCAGGGTCATTTGAAACGTTTTCCGATGTTTTAAAAATGCTTATTATTACAAAAATATGTCAATGAGGTCAATTAACTGTTGTTCTTACATAGCCAAATATCCTGGCCATGGCTAAAAATATTTACCGAACAGATTCTATTCAAGAAGAGGACATAATGATAGCCTTTTCTGTCAAAATCGTGCCAATTATCTCTCCTTTTATTTTACAAATTGTACGATGCATAATATGATATTTTAAGTTTACCAACGCCATGGCGTAAGCTTGTTATGTTGATAGATTGTATGTACAAATAAATACTGTAACTGTATGTATAACTTCCTCCAAATAACAATTTCCCTTTTGTTTCCAGAACGGATTCGTAGAGTGTCGCAACGGCGTGGAAGAGTGCGGACAGGTGGAGGACTGCGCCGTCGTGATGCCTCGCGAGGGCTGCTGCGCACGCTGCAAGGGCTGCTACTACAACGGGACTGAACACGCCTCGCACACCGAGTGGAACGAGGAGGGACGCGTCCTGCGCTGCGAGGCCGGCGTGGTTACCATCACGTGGCCGGAGTGCTACTCGCCGTGCGACAAACCCAAGCACCAGCGGCATACGCACTACAACTGTCCTGTTTGTGGAGGTAAGATACACCTAGTTCATAATTGACCTCGGGCTTTAGGCGCTTGGAGGTCGCCTTAATGCTACTACACCAAATGTGGCTCACACTCAGAGTACAACGAGGATATGGCACTTACCGAGCGACAGAGACGACGGTACACGAACGAAGGAAGTTGGTGTTTCGCGGTAGCCTCTCTGCGCTGTGAGGCCACCGGAGTCCGAGAGATATTGAGGCCTGAGAGCTATCTAGGTATGCACCTTAAGAGATGTCCAACCATCTGCGGCATTGGTATCGTACAGTGCATATTATTGCATTATTAGGGTTCCGTAGTCAATAAGGAACCTTATAGTTTCGCCATGTCCGTCTGTCTGTCCGCCCGTCTTCGGCTTAGCTCAGTAACCCTTACTACTTGAAAACTGTAATTCGGCATGGATACATAAATCAATTAGGCCGAAAAATAGTAGTAGGTAAATCTTGAAGAAAAAAAATGTTTTAAGGGTACTATCGACAACACAGCTAACTGACCATCCGTGCACTATATGTGCATTGTAATAAAGTTATATATAAATACAGCATAATCTCCGATAGTTTTATGGCATGGAAATGGAATACGTGTCGTGGGACGAAGGACGAGTCCTAGGCCGCCAGTGGTTACCCTCCCCTCACAAGCCGGGGCTTGTACCTCGGGAGGTACAGCACAGGGATGCCGCGGTTGCGATTTTTTTACTTCGGCGGATGCGGATGCGGATTTTGGGGTGAAACACTAAAAAACGTAAATAACCAACGCCCATTTTATGATATCACGCAATCATCAAACACTTTGAGACTAAATTACAATCGTAGCGAGCGAACAAATCAAAAACGCCAGTAATGAAAAGTGAAAATATCTATATATAAACGCGCGCCGCGTAGGCTCCTTTCTTGTCGTGAATTACTTACACTACATCCGCAAAAACTTCGCATCGATTTCTGCGGATGCGGATGCTGATGCGAATATCTGCAACATCCCTGGTACAGCTCGCCAAAGCACCAGTGGCATACGCTCTACTACTATACTGTCTGTTTGTGGCATTAGATAAACACGGTTTATTTACTAACAACTTCTGATGGTCGCATGCCGCATTTAAAAACACACTTCACGTCAAGTGGTAGCACAAAAACATTTTGAATGTTTTGTCCCCCTTTATTTCGCAATAAACTCGTTGATCCTAAGGCCTGTTATATTGAACGTACTATGTGGTAGGTATAAACGAAAGATTTTTCAGGGGTAGCAATTTGATAGAACATGCTGTATAAGTTTACCTGTCAAGGAGTGTAAGGTTTTTGGATGGATAGGTAACAGCCAGATAGATCATCTGTCCAATTGATTCGATCGATTTTTCTGTTACTATTACTGGATTAAGGCAAAGTAACGATCATGGTTAAAGCTGTAAGTAATTATTTAACTTCATCATTTTTATTGCAGAAAACGAAAACTTTTATTATCTTCATTCCAATTTAATTCCAGCAAAGACACTACAAACAGAGCTCAGTATAAGAAATGTGATTTAACCATTACCTACCCATAAAAGAAATATCATTCATAAGGTAATATACAGACAAAGGAATTTCCTGATCGTTTCACACTGACGCCTTTTCCCACCGCGAGTGCAGCTGGTATTCACAAAGCTTGCCGCCAACTCTGCTCAGACTTAGGTACCAGTATAAATCTGACCCGCGATGCCGCATTTGTTACAAAATGTTAGGGTCATGTTTATAATAGGGATGGGTATGGAGGCGAATGTTGTGAATGGCATAGCAGCACGATACTTATACTGAATGTTTATAATTGCCCAGCGTGCAGGCCGGCCCAGGCGCAGCCGTGTCTCGCGCAGCGCCCACCCAGACGCATGCGCGGCAAAAAACGACCAAGAAGCGCAATCCCGGACAAAAACAAACACGAGCCGACAACAGATCTAATAAAACCAAAACCCATCAACAATTTACCTCCGAAACTCTAACAAGTTTATTAATTCCATAACCCATAACAAATAATAGTAATTTACAAGATGAC
Source organism: Epinotia demarniana (assembly GCA_945867215.1). Lineage (NCBI taxonomy): Eukaryota > Metazoa > Arthropoda > Insecta > Lepidoptera > Tortricidae > Epinotia > Epinotia demarniana. The sequence continues at coordinate 18,672,044 of OX244266.1, read as the reverse complement.
CACTCCGAAATTCTTTTGAAAACAGCCGACGCATTCCGAACAATAGTTGTATCGATCGGTTTCGATTTATGTTTTATTAACTGTGTACGCTTTGCGTTTAAATTATTGTTAATTTTTTAATAAGTAATTCTTAATTAGCAACAATCGCGGAGGTGGCGAAAAGATGTCCAGCCATTTCTATTTGCATTCTTAAAGTTAAAGATGGCTGTTTAGAGGTCCCCACAAGTTTATGACTCCATTCCACAACGGTGGTTAGTCACAACGTGATTAATAAGAGTAGTTTAATGTAGGTACCTACGCTAAGAAGTATCCAGCCGTGGCCATGGTAGCGTCGCCCTCGCCCACACATACTGCGGACAATAAGCAGAAGACTTGTCGCGCAGTAGCTCCACTGCCATTCTAACTACTCCGGATCTATTGCTAGCGATGACTGCTATCAAAACAATGAAGCGATTTATTTTTATGTTCAATCTTATATCACATCGTTAAGGTCAAAAAAGTACAACCGTCAATTCAAAGTCATTCTTTGTCCAATAAAAAAACAAGCTGTTCAGTCTTGTTTTTTAAAACGTACTACTGCAGTTAAAGTTAAAATAAAATATTACGGAACTAAATAGCAAATAAAAGAGAACTATGAAGCGGTGATACTGCGCCAACAAAAAGCCTTTAGTGATTGCAAAGTTTGATTAACCAACTTTATTACTCGTCGGCAAATAAGAAACTCGTAAATCGAAAAGATTATTTTCTTATTTGTTTAATAATGAAAGGCTGCAAGATTATTTATTTGTGCAAAGCGGACCACCCAGAGCAGGCATTCGCCGCAGAGTCCTACCTTTACCGCAGGATACAGCAAGGAGGCTGCAACGTAAACTTTAGGGATGGAATGGAAGCCATACCTAAATTCAACAAGATCTTATTATGTGTTCACAGGGGTTCATTAAAATTATATATTTGTGGTGGTCGAAAAGTCTCCCACGGCGTTGCGGCTCTATTATTGACCATAAATCAAAAAGTTAACAACCTACTTAAAAGGTAAGGATGGGAGGGTTTTTGTGTGCGGGTCAAAGCGGCCGACGTCGGCGCGGCTGCGCGGGCGCGCGGTGAACCCCGTGTTTGTTTGTTTTACGATCCCTACGGTGCATTAGCTTTTTTGCTTCTTCTACTTACTTATTATTTCTTCATAATGTCGAGATAATCGTGATGCCTTATCAAAGCGAGGCCTTTTAGGAGTTCGAAGTCTGCCCGACTGTGGCTCGAGATGTTAAGTTCATTGTCTGATTGTTTTAACCTCGGTTACAAACTCATCTAAATTCTAAGAGTGTTTGGAGAACCGTCTTTGTTATTAGGTATGCCTGCGACGACAATCTGAGAAATTGAAATAATTAGCGAGTGATGGACGCCCGCTGCGTGTCGTGAATTGTTGATACAGCGCTCACGTGCTTAATCCTTGTTTCATACCTATATGAACTTAGCTGTTGCGTTGCTATATGTTGCTACATCATGACTAAAGTTACTAACAATTTTATATTTCATCAATTTAACTGTCAGCCGTTTATACGTTACTATAAAGTGTTCGTGGATTACTCATGAACATAGCGGACTAACGATGAATAGTTAATTGTTTGTCTACAAAAGGACAGCCTACTTTGTGTAGTCATCTTAAGTTCTACGACAGACACTTGAGTACCTTCCTCCATTGTTAGATTGTCACATGAGCTGACGCAGCGGGCTCGAGTACGCTCTCAGAATTGAGTGTGCGTCGCTATTGAAGCGCATTCATCTACTGACATATCCAAACACTTGACGACAGAAGACTGAGGGCGAGCCTAATGAACGCCAAGCGAGTACAAGGCAATCTATTGTATATTCACATTTGTAATTATCTTAAAGTAGGGAAGTGTTATTAATGTACGTGCACTTACACGCGTAGAAAACTATTGGTAGGGCCTTCGGGGTCCGTTCGCGGCGGTGGGCGCGCCGTGTGCGGCCGGACTCCGTCATTAGGCCCCTGATTGATTCATCGTCCAGCCACAGTAATTTATGGACTTTACGCTTTGTCGCAGCCACGCCGCTGATCCTTTCCATTCTTATTTGCCAAAGAATAGCTATGCTCCTTTGTTTCAAATGTTTATTTTGCTGCCCCATAAAAAGCTCCACAATGAGTCAATGACTCAGTAGAAGTTTTTATCGTATAATTTATTGAATGAGGTATTTAAAGTTTAATTGGAATGAAATTGAGGTACCTAGCATACAATCTGTATCACTTTTTCATAGAGACAGTAAAAAACGTTGATATTTTTTTTTGTGGAAAATACTATAGCTACGTCAGTACATTTACAGAAACAAGGATTGCCTGCCCAGTATTATTACTAGACCTAGGTACCTAACTTACAATTTTACACCATAATTAATATTCTCACATTTACAACATGTCAATTGTCAACATGTCACACTTTCCTGAGACATGTTTGAAATATATGTACCTATGTTATTTTCTTTCTTTGCTAGTTTATTTTAATTCAAAAATATTGTTGTTTTTTTCATATTATTTTTGTATTTCTTTCATGTAAATATTGTAGATTAGGTTAATAAACCCTCAAACATGGTATTATTTCAAATAAGTAATATGTTTAATTATTTCTTCATAATCTCTTTATTTGAATATTTACTTAGCAAAGTGTATCATCTTTTCAGAATGCGTGATAAATGGCCAAAGAGTAGGCGAAGGTCGTGACGTGCGGATCCCGGAAGAGCCGTGCCTCTCATGCCGGTGCGTGCACGGCGCCCTGTCGTGTGCGAAACGCGCTTGCCCCGTCCTGCCGTGCGCGACCACGAACCAGCACACCCCGCCCGGGGAATGCTGCCCGCGATGCACCAAGCCCACCGTAGATAAAATACTGCCCAGTAAGTTGAACCACCTATGTTACAAAGGTTATAAATGATTTGCATAGATTTTGATTTGACGGAGTAAATAAGGAATTAAGGTGGCTCGTATTTCAAGTTTTTGTATGGGCCGTGAGCTAATCTGTACATGCTGTTAAACACCTATTGTACCTACATCGATTAATCAATCACTTATTATTATTCCAGGTTAGCTTATTAATGTTCGATTAATTTCTTTGTTTTTTTTACCAAACACTACAGGTACAGGATAAGTACAATGTCGGACTCGTTATTCTATGTAATAATCTAATACCGAACTAACAATTGCCCATTTCATTTACTTTTTTTAAAAAGAAAATCTCTAAATTCCAGGTCACACGTCCACAAAGCCGTGCATAATCGGCAAGAACTACCACGCGCACCTGGCGCCGTTCCGCGTAGACCCGTGCACGGAATGCACGTGCATGAATGGTACGGCGGTGTGCGCGCGGAACACGTGCCCCGTGCTAACGTGCGGGGCGCGCGCGCGCCCGCCGCCGCCCGGGAAGTGCTGTCCCGAGTGCCCGAAAGTCGAGGAGGCGAAAGCAGCGTGTGTAATAGCCGGGAACACCTATCAGGTGGGTTCACGACTTTTTCAGTTAGGAGTTGCACGTGCATAAACAGCACGGCGGATTATAATTGCTCGTAGTAATATGATCTAGTTTTGGAAATTATTTTACATGAAGTGGTTTTTGTAGGATCCTTTTTACCTTATCCTGTCTGATAAAAAAAGTAATGAATACCAATGGTTATTATTATAATTATCAGTGGTATTTTAAAGGGATTTAGTTTATTTAGGGATTTAGTGCCCCACAATGAAAACCAAGTTGAATAATTCTGACATATAATAATTTCAGGACGGTGAAACATGGCAGTTGGACGCGTGCAAGTCCTGTGAATGCCACGGCGGCGAGCCACGTTGTGCCATGGAGCGTTGTCCCGTGCTGACGTGTCCCCCAGACCAGACGCTGCGGCGGCTGCCGGGCCAGTGCTGCGCGAGATGCGTCGACATCGACGGAATCTGCACCGTATTTGGGGATCCCCACTACAAGACCTTTGACGGAAAATTCTACAGTTTCCAAGGCTCGTGTAAATACCAACTAGTGTCCGATTGCGCAAATGGCTCATTTTCGATTAGGATTTCTAACGACGCCAGAAACACTTCACATTCCTCCTGGACTCGCACGGCTACGCTTCGGATAGGATCTACAAAAATAAATATGGGGAAAAAGATGCGAATAAAAGTAAACGGAAACAGAATCAGCCTGCCCCACAGAGAGAGCGGCGTAGCCGAGATAATCCGCAGCAACGGGTCCGTTTTCCTGAAGGCCGACATAGGAGTACACATGTTATGGGACGGAGACGGCTTCCTGGAAGTCACAGTGTCGAGTGCATACAAAGGAAAACTGTGCGGTCTATGCGGTAACTTCAACTCGGTAGCGAAGGACGATATGCGATCGCGCGACGGAAGAATGGTGACTGATGCCTGGGAGTTCGGATCGTCGTGGCGGGTGGGCGGAAGGCGCGCATGCTCGCGGCGGCGCGAGCGGCCCGCGCCGGCCCGCTGCCGTGCCGGCCGCCGCGCGCGCGCGCGCCGCCTGTGCCGCGGCTTCGACAAGTACGAGGCCTTCACCGAGTGCGCGGCCAAAGTGAACCCGCACAACTATAGGGAGGCTTGCGAGCTGGACGCGTGCAACTGCTCGGGGGTGCGGTGCCACTGCGCGGCGTACGGCGCGTACGCGCGCGAGTGCGCGCGGCTGGGCGCAGCGCCGCGCGCGTGGCAGGGCGCGGCGTGGTGCGCGGGCGCGGCGCCGGCGTGGCTGGCGCGCGGGAGGGCCGCCGCGCACGCCGCGCCGCCCCACGCCGCGCTCGTGCTGCCCGGCTCCATGCCCAAGCCGAGCTCCGGCCGCACTCGCCCGCCGCCCCCGATCCTGCATTAATCGCGCGAGCGGCCCGCATCTACTAGTCAAACCTGCCAGTGTGGTGAAGTGAGGTAACTACCGATCGTTATTCTGCTTTTTAAACGTCAGGTTACACTTATGACTTTTAAATTATAGTCAGGACTTTACAAAAAAAACTGTTTAGTTTTATGTATTTCTCTAATTATTGAACCTATTCACAAAATTTCACGAGAATTCGTTAAGAAATGCGACTTGTACAGCAGAACAGCCGGACATCCGGACATCCGCTTGTACGAAATAATTGTGGCGAAAGCTAATAAATAAAACGGAAACTGCGTTTGTTGCACTCGGTAGTTCAATTAGTCACGTAAGAGCTGTCGAAACAAACATATGTTTTTTAACTACCTACCTACACTGATAAAACGGTTGATAAAGATGATTACCTATTTTTATGTTTCTGCTGCTAGTATATTTATTTATTTATTTATTGACAAATACATTTACGTGACACTACAGTAATAACCAATGCGTCACGAAACCAAAAAAAACAAATAATACTATTTAGGCGACGAAACGGCGTGGCCCCGTTGCATCCTCGTCTCCGGTGTAGGATTCGGCAGATTGCCCCAGAACCGTCGCAACACTACACCCTTCGGCCAGAAGTCAGCACATGCGACGGTCTCCTGCAGCGGCCGCGGCACGCGCACCCCAAACGAGCTGAAGTGCACATAGTGGCGCGAACGCAGCTGGAACACCCTCAGCGAGAAGCCGGTCTTCTGACGAACGTACTCCGCCACATCATCAGCCGTGGCGGAGTAATGCATGCGCGATACATATAGCGCCTTGCTCAATCTGGCAACCCGAAGACCGGAACCAACCGGTTCTGCAGTACCACACTGACTCTTGCGCGGCTTGCGCTTCCTCGACACCGTTGTAAAACCCTCCTTATCCACATCGGTACGCGGGGGCTTCTCCTTTGGAGGAACCCGAACTTCACGCGCTATCGAGGGCGCGTCTATATCCGGTCGGCTGCGACAGATCAACCAGCTATCATCAGCATAGCGATGACGTGATTTAGAGGATGAGGCGGGGGGATTATATGTAGAATCAACTAGTCGGTCTACCTTGAAGACAACTGCATTAATTGAAATTGGGTTAGGATTAGGTACCTAATAAAAAGTTACTGTAAGATTAAATAAACTGGATTTTATAAACTTTAAAGACGCTAAATTTCTTGTGTTTTCTTATTTTCAGTATTACAAGGAAGCATTGAGCACGACCGGATCAGGATTGCACCTCGAACAAGGTGCAACCAACCATCAGTGGAATCAGTGGAGTGGAATCTTTAAACAGTATTCATTATAACTACTTATTATAAGATGTACGTACATAATATATTAATTGTCATAGAATAACTTGTTGACCACCTTATCAGCTCACTATTGCCTCGCGAACATCATGAATCAGCGTGAATTACAATGACATGCTTACCTTTGGATGTTCAAGCTCATCTTTTGTTTCATTATTTTGAAAACACTAGTGCGTTGGAAGTTTCGAACTAGGAAAACTTATGAACAGATGATGGATTGTGGCATTGATTATCTAATGGTAGTTTTAAAATGTGTAATTCTCTATTGAAGTTTACTGAAACGCTGGTTGTTGTTCAAAACGCTGTCGCTTTAAATTAGTAGCAATGTATTACAATCATGCTAATGCTTACTTAGCGTATCTAAAATGTGATAATCGATTATGAATTGTGTTATGGAAGTGCGTTCGGGAAAGTAAAGTTCAAATTGCGATCTCATCAGTACCTAGTGTTTACAAAAGCTTAGTTAACATATTTATCCGAAGCCAAGAACCTATGAGATTGAGAGTAATACATAACACCCTAAAAGTACCTAGCATCAGAAACGTTCGTTTAGTTAATTACTTATTGTTTTAATTGAAGACTCGTTTTAGAGCTTCGTTGTTAAATACGTTACCAATGAATTGTATTCTTGACTTTTAACCCTGTGTTCTATACATTAGCTTCTGACATTTTACTTAATGTTAGCTGGTGACAGTAATTTCTATTCTGTTAGGTATGATTGATTGTGTATATTGATTGTCTACTATAGGCACTATGTAAATGTTTTGATACGTGGCTGAAGTACACTTGTGATCCGTCGCGGATAATCTGGAAAATTGACTAAATCCTTCTTTATTATCTTTGTATAAATGTCTTCTTTATTCTCTTTTTATTTATTACGAGAAATTATTTCTAAAGTTTTAGAAATTATTTCAAAAATCTTCTTATGTTTAATTGGTTCTGTTTTGGCCGCTTTCTGAATGAAACCCGCTAAAACAGTAAATTGAATTTTCTTAGTTTTAGTGTATTATTTCAAGGCTTACGTTTTATGTAGGCTCGTAAGTTATTTTATTCGAAGATTTAATTTAGCGACCTTCATTCTATGACAAATTACTTAAGGTATTACAAATTATTTCCTTTCTTATAAATATGTCTACTTTCTTATGACATTAGTACATACTATTCTAATCTAAGTATAATGTATAGTGGGCCCGGGGAACCTTTATCCCTATGACAGCTGTCATCGCAGGCGCAGTACAGTTTTATGTTTTAAGGTTATAAACGGAAATGACAGCTGTCATAGGGATCAAGGTTCCTCGGGCCCACTATAGGTACCTTTATGTGTAAACTTTACCTACATGCCATAAATGTCATTATTTATTATATAAAATGGGTCTTGTGTCTTTATTATGGAATTGTATTGGAATGTAGTATATTTACTACACAAAGTTACTGGTTCTATTTTAAGTACGTACATAAATAATATTGGTTCCAGCAAGGAACTAATAGATCACAGTGACTTGTGAATAAAAACAAGGAATAAATAAATAATGCAATTTTGTTAAATAATCCGGTTATTTCATTTACTTGCCTACCTATTTCATGTACAGATTCTACAGTAAATGTAACTGAAATTGTCAATGCCTTATTGTCATGCTGACAAGGTCAAATAAATAAATGAAAACCGGCCAAGAGCGTATCGGGCCACGCTCAGTGTAGGGTTCCTTAGTTTTCCGTCCGTCGCAGTTCCGTGCGACGGAGCCCTACTGGCTCGACTGAAATTCAGTATTCTCCGTGACAATTAAAATAAATTAAAACAAAATATAAAAAATGGTGTATGGAAAACTTGCTCATCTGCAGTAATGGGTTACAAGAATTGGGAGTAAAATTAAAAATGGTTAGTTCTCTTACAACTGGTTTATTTGGATCGTGCAGCATACAGCATATCGGAATACGAAATCACAGGGTTTCAGGTACAAAATCCTTAATACACCTTAAGTATAATTAATTGCTACAATCGGTAGAGCCGCCGTGTAATTATTGTTCGAGAGTGATTTACAATTCCGTGTGCCTACTGGAATAAATGTTAGTCCCTATGTGTTTATGCCATCATTAAGTAAATACCTACTGAAATCCTAATTCCCTATTGGTAATTTCTTAACACCGACCTTCACACTGAAGTCATACTGCTCTGAACCTTGCACATGTTGTCAGCGGCTGAGCATTCTTTCTCTCCTCGGTGATTACATCAGAAGGAACCTGGACCCGATGTTGAATTGAAGAAAATTGAGCTCCATCGAAGCCTCACTTAAATGGTTAAACTAATCCCTTATGGACAAGCAAATGATGTAGGAAAGGAAATCATTTCTGAACAAAAACTCCCTTCATAATCAGTGCTAAGAACTGATCTAAATCATAGCAAATGAATTTCCTAATCCTACCTATTCTTTTCTTTTCAAATTCAATACTAATTTTTTAATTTCATTCCCTTATCGACTGAAAAGAAACAAATTGGTTTCATTACTATGGATCCATGTGGAACAATAAATAACACTGGATGATATGTTTAGAAATTCTATCTTACCAGCTAAACGCTCCAAAAAATGGATTACTTTAATTCAGGCTGTCGAACCCGCCCTTCCACATCTGGCTGCATCTTGCTGGAAAGAGCACCATATGGTCAAAAACTCAGGATAACAAAATGTACCTTGCTGGTTATGCAAATTTTGAAGAATAACTACTTACATTTGGCCGATGTTGAAAATACAGTCTAATTACACCATCTCTACTTGCACTACCACCAGAAAAGGCTCACAAAATCTCCGTTAGTCGGTGCTGAGACCGGATTAAAATGAATATCTCCTCAGAGCCTCCATTTCAGTTCTCAACAGCAATTCAGTTAACCTCTCTGCCTTCAAGACCTGATATTGGAATTACCAGCGCAGAAGATATCAACTAACCACTTTTGTATTTATTAAGGAATAACATTATATTCTGAATACAGATATTATGTCATTATTATTGAATTAATTTATTATTCTTCTTTTTATACCATTAACAATTTAAATTAATTGTTTAATTATTTGTTATTCCTTAAAAACACTACTTTATTTCCCTGAAATCTCAACATCTCTCATCTTGCTGGCAACTCTGAATAATGATTAACTAATCCTATTGGCTAATGATTTTTTTTAATATAAGAAAACTAATGAAGAGGTCTTGAACATGGTAAACGAAAAGAGGAAAATGATGAAAGTAATTGAGGACAGAAGAGGAAGAATGATAGGACACCTACTACGGCACGACGACTTGATCAGAATGATAATAGAAGGAAAGATAGAAGGAAAGAGAAAAAGAGGAAGGCCTAGAAGAGCATATATGGATCAGATAAAAGAAAAGAAAAAAATATGGTCTTATAGAGAGTTAAAGGCAAAGGCAGAATGTAGATCAGAATGGAAATTACTCCACCGACAAGAGCTAAGCTCTTAAATTTATGATGATGATGATGATGATTTGCTAATTACTTAATTATTGCCAGCACTATGAATTAATGTTGTACCTAGAAAATATATCTAAGCAAGGAATAATTTCAGCCAATGACTTTAACGCCGAAATTGTAGTACACTATCTAAAACAAGAAGTGTCAATGAAAATTCTGCCATGTTACAGTGTCCCCACTTCAGCGTTAAACAAGCAATACTTAGCGAACAAAACAAGCAATATTTAGCTAACAATTTTATTATTAGACAACGAACGACCAAAGACAACTAGGACAATTCGAGCACGACAAATTTTCGACCTAATGTATGGGCGCACCTGCTCCGACCCCATTAAATCAGGAAAAATCTTAACACCGCCATGTACGATATGAACGTTCCGCGTACAGCGACCTCTATCGGCAAATTAAGTTAACTATTGCGCGCGAGCTTAAAGTATGGAAGATGATTTTTATGGGATAATTCTTTATTATTTAAAATTTATGTGATGAGCATGAATATTTGTTTCTGAGTCATGGATATTTTCTATGTATTTAAGTATTTATATCTATTATATATATCGTCGTCTAGTACCCATAACACATCAAGCCTTACTGAGCTTAGTATGGGACTAGGTCGATTTGTGTAAGATTCCCCTTATATTTATTTATTTATTTATTTATTGCGTGTACCGATTTTCACCGTTTATACTTTATTTGAAAGCACCGTAAAACGTGCCTACTTTGCCCCAAAATTTGCTCCAAATTTCGGAAATTTCGTTTTTTTCGGAAAAATATTATAAAATGATATGTCGTTATGTACATCATTTAAAAGTAGATCATCCCTACTATCGTATTACAATGCTATTATAAAGCCGCAATCACGTTACATATATATATATATATAAACATACATTTAGGAGCAATGTTATCCAGTGTTTGGGTAACTTTGCCTCTGAATTTAACTTGTCCCAAAATTTATACTTTTAAGTGTTTGGCGCAGTATTACACCGTCGTCAATCAAACAATGCACAATTTATAATCATACCTGCCCATTTTTGTGTAAATATGAAGAAAAACAAAAAAACTAAAAAATATTAGGAACAAAGAAAAACGGACATTTAGTTGAAGTGTTTTATTTTTATTATAATTACGAAATTGTTCAGTATTGGTATTGTTTCACTCAGACAAAAACCAACACGAACCAAAAACAGTCTTCTAAAATACAGAACTAGGATATATATAAAACAATCAATTTTTTTTAACGATGATTATGAGGTTTTTTGGTTAGAGTATTCCAGGTTACTAGTTTCCGGTTCATTATCTATAGTCGCCCAGTGAAGCCAGATCAGAAGAGGAGTGGTGAGTAGACATGTTAACACCTTCCGCATAGGAACTCTATCACCTATCACTATATCAATTCTGCGACGAACACGTTTTGAAGTGGCTGTGGAAAAAGAAAATCTACCATTTTCGTAATTTTTTATAATAAAAATTTTATGAGTCAACTGTAAATACAAAAAATTATATTATTCTAATACCATTTAGTTAAAAATGCCACAATATTTTACTATATATAAACATAATTAACTTCATGAGGTAACTATGTCCAGGATCAAAGTTACCCCAACTCGTGGTGCAAAGTAGGTACTTGAAAAATAATTTGAGGTTAAGCCTCGAAAGAATTTGAAACTACTAGAAATAATGTAAACAATGAGTAGCCTATTAAATACAAAAACACTTCAAAACATGTTTATCGCCAATCGAGGACAACTTGCTGACATGGAAGTAGCTTTTTCCCGTATTTTTTTTTAACAAATTTTCGTAGCAGCACTGTGCGTCGTCTGACAGAAAGAGGAAAGGCATATGTTTAACGGACCACCAGATATAGTAAAATATAACGCCAAAAAAATACTTTTTACTGCCAAAAAGACTAAATGATCACCAAAATTTTATCTCCATTTTAATGTGAAATGTAACCCAAATTATAACGTCTTACTACCCTATTAAAGAAAATGCTATCCAAATAAATCATTGCTAATCCAAAAATAGTTAAGTGATCACCAAATTTTTATCTCCTATTAATGTGAAATAATAACCCAAATAATAACATCTTACTATCCTATTTAAAAAAACGCTATCCTAAAAAATCATTGCTAACCCAAAAATAGTAAGTGATCACCAAAATTGTATCTCCTATTAATATGAAAACATAACCCAAATTATAACATCTTACTATCCTATTAAAGAAAACGATATCGTAATAAATCGTTGCTAAATTAGAAATAGTAAAATAATTTCCTAAATTCGACGCATCCCCGCTTTCGTTTCTAGGACTCAGTCTCCCGCCGTCCGCCCGGGCTCCCGCCAGAAACTCCAGCTTCTGGCTCCGCGAACTTTTATATATGTCGGCGGCCGATCGTAAAATCCGCCAGATATGGCCAGATCATGAAATTCCTAGGCATATCGTGAAACGCCGCCCTTTCATGATTTGGCTGAGTGACATACGCCATATCGTTCAAAATTCACCATTTAACGATTTGCCTATAGACGTTTAGGCCGATCATGAACTTCCTAGGCATATCATGAAACGCCGGCATTTCATGATTTGGCTAAGCCAGTGACGTTTAGGCTGATCATGAAATTCCTAGGCATATCATGAAACGCCGCCATATCGTTCAATACTCACCGTTATACGTAAGTAGGGTGTCCAAAATTGAAGTAGATAATGAAAAAATAAGGAGTGCGGACTGATAATCTCCAGCGAGTAGACGCCACCCCGCTGCGCGGGGTGTCTATTTCTGGTTCGAGGGGCACAAGTGAACCCTAACCTAACCGACCTAAGACAAAGTTCGCTTATGACAAGCCATTTTTGTCCGCCCTGATTATTGGCTCCCAATAAACACGGCCGCCATCGCATACGCAGCGCCACCAGTGGCCAGGAAAGAAACAATTTTACAATGTGCCCGGTATAGAGCTAGGAATATCGACAAATGCGTTGCTCTCATCGATCTGCCGTATTGTTTATCAGGCACATCGTGATAAGCCTGGCCAACTTTTAGGCATATCATGAAATGGCAGCGTTTTACGATATGCCTAGGAATTTCGTGATCTGGCGGATTTTACGATCGGCCGACGACATATACACTCCAGGGGTAGGACAGACAAGTCCACGTGGAAGTAGCGTGTGCTGATTCGGGTTTTGGTATCACTTGTTTTGGCATCATTATACTTTATTTGGTAATACTCATATATTTTATGGTAATCATAGTGGGTTATTTAGGTAGAAGTATTGTATTAATTTGGTCGCAAAGATTTGGTGATCATTTAGTCAATTTGGTGTTCGAATAAATTTTAATGTGCACTTTTTATTAAAACAGGTAGTACTATTGTAATGGTAGAATTATTATTTTTGGTGTTCAGTATATTTTTTTGGTAAAAGATCTTAGGGTATCAAAGCATTTTTTGGTGGTCATTATATTTGATGCCAAGAGGAAATAGCGGAACGAAACTTTGACTTTCAGTGTTGCCACTTGATTGCCCAGTATAACAAATGTGTTTGGAAATGTTGCTGTATTAACCATAGACATCGACTTATAAGGGCTTAGAGCATTAAACCAACCGGAGTGGCAATTGACAGGCGTTCCCCTCTGCCAAATACGTATGACCAGTGGTCATACGTATTGTATGGACTGACGTTTATCTGACGTAGCTATTTTCACGTTCCGCATACATTTGACGTTCCCCTCCCCCGCAAAAATCGGCAGACTTTTTATGTATAGAAAATGACACATGTGACCACTCCTGTTGGTTTAATGCTCTAAGTATAAGGGCATGAAACTAAATACAAAATTGGAGCACATTTACCTAGTGGGGAGCAAAGTAGGCACGTTTTACGGCACGTCATTTCATTGTGATTCTGTAGAAATTACAGGTAGAATAAACATCTCCCTATACGGTTAAATTACAAACTTAGTTCAGAAAATATTTTGTATTTTTTTTCAAAAACTATTCAACCTATCAACTCAGACCAAGCAAGAAAAATTTCAGCTTTCTAGTGCTAACGGTTACTGAGATTATCCGTGGACGGACGGACAGACATGGCGAAACTATAAGGGTTCCTAGTCGACTACGGAACCCTAAAAAAGACCGGGTTGCACTCCGGGAGTGCCGGCAAAAGTAAAAACTTGCGTATTGCTTAAAAAAACTGTATCCCGACTACAGAAAAACCGAAACAAAAACGTTACTTTTTCATACAAATGGTAGCCGTAATCTCGCAATGAAATAAGTAAGAATGGAAAAAGTTTTTCCAAAAATGAAAACTTTCGTTCAAGCTTATATTGCCGACCTTAATTTTTTGCACAGTCGTTCTACTATCGTAATAATACTTATTAATAACTAGCTTCTGCCCGCGACTTCGTCCGCGTGGAACTCTTTTTAACCCCCGACGCAAAAATAGGGGTTTTATAAGTTTACGTGTGTGTGTGTCTGTGGTAGCGTAGCTCCCTAACGGATGGACCGATTTGAATGCGGTTTCTTATGTGTCATAGATAATATTATCCCGAGTGTTCTTAGCCATGTTTCATGAAAATCTGTTTAGCCGTTTTTGAGATATTGGACTTTGAAATGAAAATGTCGGAGGTTTTTCAACTTTTCTAAGTTGTACCTATATCGTAGCTCCTTACAAACTTTTGCCACCTTAGACGATGATTCCCGGAATAAAAAGTATTTTAAACTCGTATGTTAATCCAGGTTATACACTATTATATACACATATATATGTATGTATACCAAAATCAATTTTAATCCGTTAAGCCGTTTTTGCGTGAATGAGGGATACGACTAGCCTGACAGACTCTAAGTGTAAGCCCTGAGTGAACGCTCCGCTCACAGCCGGCGCCTGCGAGTCGGAAACGATAACGCAGGTTAAGCAATCAGTATCAGGCAGCGATCAGTATTTGGGTGGGTGACCGCCTGATGATGTTTGAGTGGTTGATATAAATGAGCGCTTCCGTGCTTTGGAAGGCATGCTAAGCAATTGATCCCAGCTGCTGTCTATGACAGTAATCGTTAAGCCGAATTAGAGGCTTTCGGGCGGCTTAAGAACTTCTAACAGTCGAGTTGCCCACTCACTTGACAAAGGGGGGACAACTGTTACTCGCGTCCGCAGGAGATACCTACCACAACCCTGCACGTGTCCCCTGGGTGGTACCTACTAAAGAGTGACAAACTTTAAAGGCCAAAAATAATGTATGCCGTACGATTAAATAGTTTAAAGAATGAGGTTTATTCTCGATTTTCGCTACGGTGATAGAATTGTGCTGAAGTTTACCAAAAACAGTGAAAATTTAATTGATAAATTATAAAGTAAAGGATAATCCTACTAACATTATAAGTGCGAAAGTTTGGATGGTTGGATATTTAGATGGTTGTTACTCAATGACGCTTAAACGGCTCAACCGATATGAAAGAAATTTTATACGAAGATAGTTTATAGCCTGGATTAAAATATAGGATAGCTTTATCCTGGATCCACGCAGACGAATTTGCAGACGAACGCTAGTATTCTATAGGTGTACAATTTTCAATATGAATCTGCTTATTTATTATAGCTACTGCCCGCGACTCCGTCCGCGTGGAACTCGTTTACATCGCAGCTCCATATAAACTTCCCCCCCATTTCACCCCCAAAGGGGATGATTTCAGGGATAAAACTATCCTATGTCACTCTTCATCCCTTCAACTATCTCCACTTAAAAAATCACCAATTCGTCGCTCCGTGAAATCGGACAAACAAACAAACACATACACTTTCCCATTTATAATATTAGTATGGATTACCGAGAAATAAACATGCGCGAATTGGCCCATAAAAACATTTATAATAATTAGAGATTTAGAAAAAGATACATAGGGTGACTGAGGTGCGACTTCTCTAAGAGGTGAAGCGGTCTTCTTGTTGTGTACTCGTAAATGTTTCAGAAGCCTGAGAATTCGCTGTTAATCTTGTTTCACGTTCCGTAATAGTCTTCGGAAGCTCGCGACAACGAATGGCGTTCACGATCGTTGCCGAGACGTGCGTCCATGTCTTCACTGTTTTCAAGGAATCTAGAAGCCCGGGAAGCTTCTTCGGACTCCTGAGATCTTGCCACTCGTTTTCTGGCGGCCTCTCTAGAAATTCGTGTCAGGTTCGATCTCTTTCTGGAGGGCATTTTGAGTAATAACGTTTTTGGGGACTTTTGACACATAATTTTGTGATTTGACAGAAGATTTGACAATAAAATAAACTTATGAGTATTTACTCTGCATTAAAAAAAACGATTTATATACAAAAACATACTGAATTCAACCCCATTTTTTAACCCTTTTCCACCCTTATCTTTATATTTTTTATAGCCTATTACCTGGCCGAAGATCCATTGAACGTTTTAGTGAAAGTTGCATATTAATCCATTCGACAGAGTTCCCGTGATACCCGGACCAACAGAAAACATAACACTCCTTTCCATGGGCTGTCGTATTAATAAACAGATAGATGGCGCTGGTGCGCAAAGTAAAGATTACTTTATCCAAATATTCTCAAATTTGGCCTGTGGGTCACCGTAACTCCATCAAACTTTTTTATACGTCTAATATGGTTTGTTGGAGTTCAGACGCCGACAAAAATCTGGAGAATGACCTTCTAAATGCGTGGAAATTGGTGAAGTTCTGCATCGCGCTATTGAAGTTTTTAATGTATTTTGTATAAATACAACTTCCTTCAAACTCTTCTTAATATGTCTCACTGACAACCTCAACGAACTTTCACAATTGTTATATGTAGAGATAGAGATAGAGATACAAAATTTTGGATGTTAGGATCTTTGAATGTTTGGATGTTTAGATGTGTTTGTTACTCAATCACGTTTAAACGGTTCGACCGATTTTGATGAAAGTTGGTTTTTATCCCGGGTCCACGCAGACGAAGTCGCGGGCGGAAGCTGTCAACAAATAATTGAGAGGGATGTATCCTGTGTAATTGAGTTCTCGATTCCTCATCATACCAGATTTATGGCAGTCGAGTACCTACTCCAATATCTATGCAGACAACCTTTCAAAAACATCTATACATGCATTTTATGTCAGTAACATAAAAACCATGAAAGTTGATTGAGATGTTGGAAAACTCCACTGTAACCATATTGCATTGTCATCGAAACTAAACGTGTATATGCAAAATTTCAGCTCAATCGGTTGAGCCGTTTAAAAAGCGTGATGGATGTTTGTCATCCAGACATCCAAACATCCAAACATTCAAAGATCCAAACATGTTATACCCTTACCATAACATACCTTACTACCTTACATAACATTTGTAAGATTTGACCCGAACAAACATACATACATCACTAGTGAAATAATAGCTTGTAAAAAGGGAACATGACCAAAATCGTACTCCTACTAAGTGCCGGTAAAGTTCGATATCATTTTATAGTACAATGTGATACAAGTGAGGTATGTTGATAAATAACATCAGAGGCGAAATTGTTCACGCGAACCGCAGGTGAGCGTGATAAGAAAGCTGAGGATGTAAATTATCAAAGCTCACGCGTTTCATACGACGTTTTTCAACACATTTTGCGAGGAAAAAGTCATTTTCACAAGATGAAAACTTTATAGGCCTGCCAAGTTATTTTCTTTACTTAATGATGGTTTTTACTCACAATTGCACATCGCCAAGAATTTCCAGTGGCGTCCATTCTATTTATCACTTTTCTAGTTACCACGAGTGAACATTGTTGATAATAACCAAACACGCATTAACAATGTTTACGAATATTAGTGAAATAACCTATAATGGCGCAAAACAGTTTTTTTTTACGTGAAGTTTGCGCAGTGCGCGCGCATGTGTTAAAAGCCAGACTTGGATGAAATATCTCAACATCCAATACAAAATAATTATCTTTATTTAATTCATGTAAATGTTTTCAAAAGTGAATAGTTTTACTAAATTAAACGTTCTTATAGTATACAAAAATAAATAGTTTATAAATTAACAAAAAGGATTTAATTTGTTTAGTCGAGTAAAAATCCATTTGCCGAGAGTTAAAAAACCGGCGAAGAGCGTGTCGGGCCACGCTCAACGCTCAGTGTAGGGTTCCGTAGTTTTCCGTCCGTCACAGTAAGTGTCCCCACTTAAGCGTTAAACAAGCAATACTTAGCGAAGAATACAAGCAATACTACGACGACATCCCGGACATCAGCCTGTACGAGATTGTAATGGCTCTTAAACAGCTCAAGAACAACAAAGCACCCGGTGAAGACGGAATAACAGCCGAACTTCTGAAGGCGGGTGGAAAACCGGTCCTTACGGCCCTTCAGAAGTTGTTCGATTCCGTCTTACTGGAAGGGAGAACTCCAAAGGCATGGAACAGAGGTGTGGTGGTGCTGTTCTTCAAAAAGGGTGACAACACTCTGCTGAAGAACTACAGACCCATCTCACTTCTGAGCCATGTCTATAAGCTGTTTTCGAGGGTCATTACAAACCGTCTCGTACGCAGGCTAGATGACTTCCAGCCTCCCGAACAAGCCGGTTTCCGAAGAGGCTTTAGTACCGTAGACCACATCCACACGCTTCGTCAGGTTATATAGAAGACCGAGGAGTATAACCTGCCTCTCTGCTTAGCGTTCGTGGACTACGAAAAAGCCTTCGATTCGATTGAAACCTGGGCTGTACTACAGTCTCTCCTGCGGTGCCAAGTTGACTATCGCTATATCGAAGTGCTGAAGTGTTTGTACGAGAGCGCCACTATGTCAGTCCGACTCCAGGACCAGAACTCGAAACCTATTCCGCTGCAGCGGGGAGTCAGGCAAGGAGATGTTATTTCTCCAAAACTGTTCACAGCTGCACTGGAGGACGTTTTCAAGACTCTGGACTGGAGAAGGCTAGGCATCAGCATCAACGGCGAGTACATCACTCACCTTCGGTTTGCTGACGATATAGTAGTCTTGGCTGAGACCATGGAGGACTTAAGTACGATGCTCGATGACCTCAGTAAAGCATCCGAGCGAGTTGGTCTAAGAATGAACATGGATAAGACGAAGACAAGAAAGTTCTCATAGTAAAATCGGTTGTAGTAATGCTGGTCATTTTCTACGGTTTCTGAACGCATTTTAGAGCACTTATGATATGTGCGTAGATAAATAAAATAATCTATACACGTAAATTAGGGACGCAACGATATGTCTATTACGATACCGATACGAATGACGAATGCGTCGTAATTGCGAATACGATAACGAATGCATTACGATTTTTTTATTTACATCTAATAAAAGTAATAAAACAAGACAATTGAGTAAAATAAAAATTAATTTAAATTTGAGACAGTTTACCACCTAAATGTCATAATTAAAATCAATTTCTTTCAAATTATTAATAAAAAAACATACAATTTTTAAATTCTGAATTTTAAGTCTATTTCATATATCCGTATGGACTAAACCAGCTGAGGAAAACAATCTTTCTGAATCTACAGTAGCAGCTGGTTTGATGGACAAATACTTATGGCCATTTTTTCAAGTTAGGAAATAAAGTATTACGGAAAAGACGGGAAATTTGGAAATTCCATCCCTAAGGGGGTTAAATGGGGCGGCAAAGTTTGTATGGGGGAATCATTATTTTTTTGACTAGAGACTTGAAACTTTGTAGAAAAATTATTTATTAAGATACAAAAAAAGCCATTTCAGCATTTTAGAAAATTCCACCCCTGAGGAGGTTAAATATGGGTGCAATGTTTGTATGGGGGAAACATTAATTTTTGAACTATGAACTTGAAACTTTGTAGAAAAATTACTCATTAGAATACAAAAAAAGTGATTTCTGAGTTTAAGAAAATTCCACCCCAAGGGGGTTAAATAGGTTTGCAATATTTGTATGGGGGAAACATTGTATTTTAAACTAGAGTTTTGTAACTTTAGGTTATTTTTATAACGTGGGCTAGGGACAAAAAGGGATTTTTGGAAATACCTCCCCTAAGGGGGTCAAATAGGGGTGCAAAGTTTGTATGGGGGGGATCTTTTTTTTTGAGCTAGAGACTTGAAACTTTGTAGAAAATTAACTTATTAAAATACAAAAAAAATAATTTCAGCGTTTAAGAAAATTCTATCCCAATGGGGGTTAAAAAAATGTATAAGGTTTTGTACGGGGAACACTGGATTTTTTAAAGAGATACTCTTCATTAACCTGTCTCCATTTCTCGATTTCCAGTGCTGAGTTTAAGATTGTTTTAACAGCCTTACGATATTTAACTTTTTTTTAATTCTCCCTCATAATAACTAAGATCCCCATTTTCTAGCTCCAAATCCATGCGTCGCTCTATCTCTTGCAGAATCATTTTTGCCAAAGATTAAAATCAGATTAAAGCATCAGGTAACTGACGGAATAAGTATTAAGCATTCTGCAAACAATTCCCGTAATCTGATTGGAAAATCTTTAAAAATTCTTTCGCATATCAGTGTCTGCCACTGTTTGAAATATAATATGTCTAGACCATTTTAACAAAAAATAAAATTCACTTATCTATTTTATATCTTTGTCATCATCAAAAATCTACGCGGACTAATGAGCAAATAACTTCAAAGCTCTCACGAAATCCTGCGATTCTGAAAAACTAATCTTCAGATTTGGTCGAGTAAATATGATGTCTTACGACCGGTGCGCTGCCACAACATAACACGGAAGATTTATTTACCACATCTTTCTTAAATAAAATAGGCCTGACACAGATCCTACAATAAATATTAGAATTCATTAATAATTTCTATAACTCTGCGAGTTTGCTAGAAAGTGAAAATTATAAAGCACCTCAAATAGATTCATTACCCTCTGCTGGCCAGAAGCCAAATTTCCTCAATTTGATGTCATCAAAATTATCTAGGACAATTTGGCGTCCGCTCTAAAAACACGGGATTCATTATTTTTATCTTGAGCAGAAATCTTCACGCAGAATATAATAAATATTGCTCAACCCGAATGTTATTTTAAAAAGTATTTTGAAACATTTCATGTATTACATCTCAGCGGTGACAAGGTATTAAAGCGTAGGATAAGTAATTCGGGGGAATAAAAGAAAGATAATAGAATAAAAGATTTATTAATAAGTATAAACATAGCGCAGTCACACACATCAAATATTACAAGATTATTTTGTACAATACATACATAATACTTTCGTGTTAACCAATGAAGTTTAGGTGTTTACTTCCATTTTGTTCCTGTTAGAGTCCTCATGTATAATGCTTCAAGGTTTGAAATATTGTAGGACCGAAATAAAGATGTAGATAGATTCCTTATATTAATCCAAGAGTTTAAGAGAAAAGAGCAGCTGCTTATTCTCCGGTCATCATTTCCATGAATTCTAGAACAACATAAAATCTCATCAATTGGAGCGTTCAAATATTTCCAGTGGCGTTTACCGAAACGTTCTGAGTTTTAGGAAGCACAACTTCCTGCATTATGGTAATAGAAAAGAAATAAAGAACAATTAAAAAATAACATTTGGCAGTTCCGTAAACCTACTTGCCGCCAAACAGTTAAGTGAACTTCTAGTTCTTTGAGAAGTTTGAGAAATGCAAATCTTTGAAATACTAACAGAGGTCACTGAATTTTCGTCTTTCATATTTCTAAGCAACCTTTACCACGTCATTAGTCCACCTTGTAGGGGGCCTACCTACGCCGCGTCTTGACGGTTGCTGGAGTCCGCTGGATGCGTGTGGCTCAGGACCGGTCACTTTGGCACTCTTTGGGGGAGGCCTATGTCCAGCAGTGGACGTCTTTCGGCTGATATGATGATGATGATGACATTTCTAAGTGAAAGTCATGATTTTATGATGATATTTCGGTAAACGCCGCTGTCTGTTGGCGGCATAAGAATGTGAACTGTGAAAGTGAATCTGACTAACCATCGAAGTCCACGGTACCGCTGCCGTCGGTGTCGATCTCCTGGATGAGCCCTTCGAGCTCTTCCTCCGACAGGGCATCGTCCAGCTCACGAAGGATCTCCTTCAGGCTCGACGTGGGAATGTAACCGTTGCCTACAACATTGGTACAATGAAAAACTAAACAAGGAGAGCCGTAGACTTAATATTGGAATTCAAATAAATTTTGCTAAGAATGAACAGCCAAGTTAGCCTAGGACCTACACATTCAGTGGAGACTGAACTCGGTCATTTGACAGGTTTAAAAATAAGTACCAGGAAAGTTTTCATAGTAGGACGACGTTGACGATTTAAAAAAGACCGGGTTGCACTCCGGGAGTGCCGGCAGAAGTGAAAACTCAATGACATTGTAACAGTATTTCAATCGGGTCCCATCGGTGTCCGTCTTACGAATTTTCAATCAGTCGTATCTTACGGTCAAAATGTAATCTGGCTGTAAGATTTCGGGAAAAATTCCAGAAATCTCTGATATGTGATCATACGTATGTTTTTGAGAACAGTTTGCTAAGAATTATCTATCACATTCCTGTTGGGAGACAGGTGCAGCTGAACTGAATCGATTACTGGTCATTGATTAAGCGCAATTTAAAAGCATTCTTTTAATATTTGAAATCAATATAACGCTGTAAAACTCTTTTGCTACACCTCCTGATTCCGCGGTATACTCTAACTAAGGTAGGTACAGCAAAACTTTATTAAGCATGAGTAGGATCGCGAAGACAATGGAAACAGAAATAGCCAAGGATTAGAGACCGACCTTCCTTGTCGTACACTCTTTTGCTACACCTCCTGATTCCGCGGTATACTCTAAGGTAGGTACCAGCAACTACACTATATTAAGCATGAGTAGGATCGCAAACATAATTGAAACAGAAATAGCCAAGGATTAGAGACCGACCTTCCTTGTCGTACAATCTGAACGCTTCCCTCAGCTCCTTCTGCATAGCTTCAGCGTCCTCTTCCACGATGAACTTGGCGGCTAGGGTTACGAATTCACCGAACTCAAGGCGACCGGACTCTGAAATTAACAGGCATTTCTAACTGTCATAAAGTTTCAATTCTCAGCCTTATCGAATGGTGTCAGCCAGTGACGGACGATCTATATTGTCACTTATCGCGTGATAAGGCCGACCATGATACGGGGCTGAGCTTTAAATGTTCGGTCGCACTGTTGTGTGTACAGCAGGTACCTACAACTGGCCCTGGTATATAAGTATACGTATAAGAGGGCTTGGTATGGTTATTATGAGTCTTCCGCAAATGGCGCTTTTGGTCCTTCGAGTCAGGTACTTCAAAAGAAGTTACACCTTTTCTGACTTTATGACGCCATTCCGGTCACATATGCAGAGGCAAACTCAGATCAAGTTGAAAGGGTCGCCGTCGTCGAATACGACAGGGAGGATTAGGTATAACCTATTTTATAATAGTTTCAATATATGTAGTCTTAAGGTAAGAAAAGTGTACATTCCCTACATTTAAAGCTAAAGTGTACAATTTATGTTGAGTTATAATATAAGGTACCTGCGTGCGGCAAATAAGGGCGATTTTAACTCACATGTGGACCTTATTAGACCACCTAAGTTTAATAACGGCCAGCGATGAAGGTTTTCAATTACGCTTCATAGAAAACAACCTACGTACCTACTTTTTTTGTCGGTTAGGCGGCCAGGTCCGGAAATGGCATGATTTTGTTCAGAATTTACATAGGTACATATTTATTTATGTAAGTACACATACTAGAAAACAATACTTGAAATAATTTGACCCCAGATTTGAAATACTACTGAGCATATTCCTTTTTTTAACCGTCTTAGAGCTAAAGCCCAGTTAAGGCGCCGTAGGTTCATGGTCTTCTCTCCCTCTCACTGAGCATAAGCGTAAGCGAGATGGAAGTGCTTACTCGGAAGCGCGGAAATCATGTTTTTTAATTTTAATTTTTTGGTTAAATAAATAAAAAAGTGAGTGTGTGTCAATGTGAGTGTCAATGTGAATGTATATTTCCGGTTTTTATTTTAAATATTTGGGGACAATCTTACACAAATCGATCTAGTCCCAAACTAAGCAAAGCTTGTACTATGGGTACTAGACGACGATATAAATACTTAAATAGATAAATAAATTGTTAAATACATAGAAAACATCCATCCAGTAAACACTGATTTCCCTCAAACATGATATTGCCGATTTTTAGAAGCCATTTTAATATTTTTAGCTTTTGTTCGTAATTTGTAACAAATATTTTAAGTGTATTTTAGACCCTTTTAGACCTATGTTCGTGATTTTTTTCTATCGAGCGAAAAATGCTAAATCATGTCTCTAAACACTGATTTCCCTGCAGAAAAGCCTCAAGATTACTATTCGTATTTTTTTTAAACCATATTATTATAAACGGACGCATTATATTGTTTCAAAAACACTGTTCGCTTAACTTCGCTGAACCTACGGCGCCTTAATGTTACATTACAAAGAACACAAATAAAGTTTTTTTGTTGTTTTTTTTATGTATTAATATTGTTTTTTATGCATTAATAAAACTTTTAAACATTCAGCCGAGTGACCGCAGTGACCGCTAGCCACCATCTTATGTAGATAGGTACGAACTCTAACCGGGTGAATGAACTTCACACCGCGCGCCATACAGGATTTTTCAAACTTAATTACCTTTAGTACTAAGAACTTAACTACCTAATACATTTTTTTTACGAATGGTTAGTACGTTTTGGATACTTTAAGTGGGCTTCGTCTCTAAGACGGTTAAAAAAACACGTTGTATGGATCGCATTTAGGGAAGTGGTCGGTATGTGAATAGTAAGGACCTATTGCTAAACTTAATCCAAAAACAAAATAACATAAGTAATACAGGTAACACTGAAATATTCATAGGCACTTAACTACAATTAGACTTTCGCACTGTAGATCATACTGTTTATGCTTACTATTTAATATAAAACACTTCAGTTAACTATACGCCTATCAATATTCTTTTATCGTAAGCACGTGTACAACGTGAATTACCGAGAAAGATAATTTAAAAGGCCATCTATTTTCGTTATTTCATCATAAAATTAAATACAGACGAGCAAGAAAAGTGGGCAGGTAGTTACAGATAATAACCGTTCGGAAGCTTTAAATTGATTTATGTATAATGTGTCACCTAATTCAGGGTGAAGTCGACGATTACACTTTTTATTTAGTGAAGAGACAAGCCAATAATTTATTTGAGTAATATTATAAGTCATCCATGTACAATTCATAATTGAATTTTTTTAGTTTTTATTTTTTTAATTATACTTACTGTCGGCGTCGACTTCTTCAATTAGCTCTTCAAGGATGGCTTTGTTGAAGGGCTGACCCATCATCCTGAGGATATCGGCGACGAAGTCGCAGGGAATGCTGCCCGAGCGGTTGTGGTCGAAGCCATCGAAGGCCTTGCGAAGGACTGGAACCAACAACACCAGCTTTACAACTATCTATTACGTAATTTATAACCCTACAGATGCCGCCGAACTTCTTTAGCACAGCGAGTATACCTTCAATATTTAAATTGTGATGTGCCATCCTAAATCGTCAGGAGATATCGTACAAAATTGACACCACTTTTGTTAATTTTCTAGTCTTTAAGTTACACAAATGCAATTTGGAGAGATGCGATTGTCGATGTTGCACTGGCAATAAAAAGAGCCAAACTGATCGTTGCGCGGGGTGCGATGGGATTAGGACAGCAGTTCAATGCTCTGAGATGCACCTAGTGCGAATAAGTTGTGCAATGCAGCTATTTCTGTGCAGCAACGTGGTGCATCGCCGGCGAGCTCGCCGTATAGCTCGTATGTAGGCCGACAATAAATAACAAACAAACCACATAGGCCACACCACGTCTCTCCAACCAACATTTAAAATAAAACATGGAAAATGTAGTACCCTACCCCTAAACGTCAAAACATCACAGAGTAAATTCTTAATGATCTAATCATACGATATTACGATGACGATTAAAGCGTCCGGTAGATTATTTTATGAAGCATTAAAATTATCTTGATAGTTTCCTGGAATTTTCTGTATTTTTAAACACGTGCGTTATTATTTTATAAAATAACCTAGCCTAGCACCAAAATAAACTTTTCTCGGTTTTAATGATGAGCTTGATAGATAAACGGACTGCAGTCATTATTTTCGGAGGCGTCTACTTATAAATGATACATATTGGCAATACATGTTTTAACACCACGTGCTAAAATGTAAACAAGTATTTTGTTCAAGATTTCGTTTTAACGAGATTGGATGCAAGGTAAAAACTTAGACGATAATCCAGCTGATGAGCTGATGTACCCTAATAGAGTCACGGTTACCTTGACAATATTTCAAAATATGTAATCACGCCTAAATCGAAAACCATTTCGGTAATTATGTTATCTGAACGTAATAAAGTAGTTTTCTGTGTTTTTTTCCTGCTCGCTTTTAATAAAATCGCGAAAACGTATAAAAGTGGTTTTCACCGTGTGTGACGTCAGTATTATGGCTGCCATATGAAAGGTGTCTAAACTGCCATACAGAGTCGTAGTATTAACGTCATAATTTACTTACGACCTTCTGGAATTTGCTACTTTTCAATTTGATAGTTTTGAATGAAAATTACAATTAAGGGAGAAATAAAAAAACACGTGTCGCTTAAAAAAACATTTTCTAGCGAACTAAATCATAAAATGGCCTACATGAAAACATGAAATGTTGTCAATTCACGAACGCGACGCTTAGTTTAGTATAAAAATAAATAATTTACGTCAGGAACATCTGCATTGATGTAACACTAAACCTTGCCGGGCGCATATAATGGCAGTTTTAACAGTTTCCGCCTCTGCTCCACCTAATTACTGACGCAAGCCCGTGTTCAATTTGACGACAGGCGTAATCTGAGTCAAGGCCGTAAAGCGCTCTGAACCATCTGATAAGCGTCTTGAAATATTTTTTATTTCCCAGCAGTCAATCCCATGCGGAACAAACGCCGCCCCTTCAGCACGGCGCAGCTGTCCCACAATATTTTGGCAACAAAAAAGTTTTCAAAACACAACTTTTATTTCTGCCAGCATGTTAATTTTAATCGTCAAGACGTCTTGGCAGTTGTCTCAAAGACCCACCCAGTTTTATTGCTATTTTTCCTAGATTTTAGCTATTTATTAATTACCCACGCACGGGACTCGCACGAACGTGAAAGCTTCGGTTTCGAAATCAGCACGAGCTTTTACACTATTGTGTCCGCTTGTAATTAATGCGCTTAAGAAAGCTTCCTAAATAATAAATCATTCGTGTTTCTTTTACTTTTTGATATAATTCGTCCTCGAAGCCAGTTAGTAGGTAAATAATAATTATGGACTCATTACAGTTAATTTGCGAACATTTACTTAATTAATTAGGCTGTAAACACGGTTTTGCTTCTCTTGGCAGCAATTTATCAGAACGTTGTCAGGTTCTTATTAATGGTTGTGGAAACTATATATCATAAAAACAGTATCCGTAAGCAAGCCGTAGGTAATTTGGATTAAGTAGATAGTTTTTCTTCAACATGCCACTGACATTGTGTTAAAATGGCATGAAATAGGCCAACCGGCGAAAATCAGTTCTTCGGACATTTCACCACAACTCTCGAAAGTTTCAATTCGGAACACGATAAGAATTTACATTTTCTAGCTATCGAAATAGCTCGCAAACAACTATACATACAAGAAATATTTGTATCTAAGTGTAAAAATATAGAAGAGAAGTTCTCTTTCTGGTTGTTTGTTTACAAGAACACGTACCTATATATTTGCGAATGTGACTCAACGTGTAAGAGCATGATTTGTAATTGAACAGCGATTTGTGTGTTTGGCTTACATTCATATTTAATATTTAACGTCGGACCCACATGATTTGTGCCACTTGGCAAATATCTGTAAACTGCCAGAGTACTTATAAAATTAGTGGAAAATACGTGAACCAAGCATTAATGGATGAATATGGTAAATCTCGTGTAGATATTCAGTTTGAGAAACCCAGATTTCATGTGTTTCTAAGCCACATGATTTCAAATCAAATAGGTACGCGAAATACTGTCAATATATACCAGTCATATAAAAGGTATTTTTAACGTTACCAATCAGCTATCAATAAGAATGTATTGGTGATCTAGAAGTTTCAATTAGATCTATTGTGCACGTTCTCGATCTCAATACGGGACGGTTATAATCGTTTGTGATTAGTATCAGAAATAGAACCATACCCAACATAAAACAACGTTGGTTGTGCACTTATACTTTATTTTAAGTAGGTAGCGACCCGGTCAAAACATATGGCACGCATACGTACTTTAATTGAACAAGTGAGTGGATATGATTTTACTGTACCCATCACTGAATAAAATAGTTACCTACATTATTATGTTCTTGTAAATTAGAAATCTGGACTAATTCAGCAATATTCACTTAACACTAACAAATACATATGGTGCATGTATAGATTGGCACAGTCGAGTTCATAAAATAAAAATATCTATATTATATAAATATTTTGATAATTTGTCCGTCCACATAAGTATTTGAGAACTTGACTGTCTTACAACTTTCAAACCTGAATATACAAATGATAGAGTCGAGAAATGGTGGACATCTTTCTTGGCTTTGCATAGCTTTATTGGGTAAAAGTGCCGTAGCATAAAACCGATTCTAAAAGTCACATAATTCATAATATTCATTAAACTTTTTTGTAATCCTTTTGATACCTATGGTTGATTCAACAATGACGATACGGTGTATCCGATTCCACGCTGAATTGGCCACTCTCCAAACGTGTTACCATGCCGCCCGCCCAAACAAACCTATATATTTAATCAATTTGCCCGTACACACCAAGTTCAAACTTAGTACGATCGTATATAATAGGAACTATAATGAATTTATATGAATTTCAAAGCCGTTGTTTTCAAATTTGTTGTGTACAAGTGTTTCGGGAACAAAGGGAGTGCTGTATTTTGTTTTTCAATCCATGTAGTTTCAGTGACTCAACCTCCATCATTAAGTATTTTGTTTTTGAAGAATCTCTTGTTTATCAAAGCGTATTGAAATAAGCTATTAAAAAGTGAAATATAAACCGAAAGTGGGAAGGGGAACATATTATTTATGGAGCCTTTCTCGACAGCGTCTTGTACTTACAATTGATTGAACTGTTAGAGATGAATTGAGTTTTGGTTCGATTCTTCAATTTTCTTATTTCTAATTTAACATGTTTTACTGATTTAAAGTAATGAGGATTCATCTTAAAATCGGACTAAATCGGTAAAGAAGTCGTAGTAACTAGTAACCGACCCATTATGTGTTGAATAAGTAGGTATTATATGTGAATTGTAGTAGATGATGCACTCTCAGTTGCTTTAGCGTAGACGAAGGGATAATGGAGGGTGTATAACGCCGCTTTGATAATCTGACAATCCGATCGGAATGAAATTTAATTGTTAGTTGCAATAGTTATTTGTTATGCAAGGCTGCAAAGTTGTTGTTTGGCGCAAGTGCTTGTATTGAAAGCCGAGCTAGCGAAGGATTGTATAATTGAACCATGAGCGAAGCGAATGGTTCAAAAGTACAATCCTGAGCATAGCGAGGCTTTCAAGGCACGAGACGCCAAACAATTTTGCTGCCGAGCGCAACACACAACTTTTCACCTCACCACCGCGAGGAAAATTGTAGGTAAATGTAATGGAAGTAATTTGGGCCTTATATTTATTTTCAATAAAGGTTTGTTTACATCTCATCAAGATCTAGCATTTTATAATTATTAAATGTAACGTATATATTTTTGCATCTTTAAATAAACCCCACGCTTACCTACACTAAAAAAGTCGAAAGTATTGTTGGGTAGGTACTCACGGGTAAACTAAGGCTCAAATTCGCTTATGCTTTTAGCTATTAGCTAAAAGCATAAGCACCATGGTTTTACTGTTTGTGGCTTTAGAACAAAACAAAATTAAATGTAGGTTGAGTTTTTTCTTAGCTATTCAAACGGTGCGTTCCAAATTTGGAAGAAGCGAATTTTTTTGAAACAAAACTACATTTTAAAATTATTTATTCGTATTTTATCCTTAAAAATCAGTCTAAATATTAATATTTCGTATGTACCTACTTAATTAAGAAAGAAGAAGTATTATTAATTTTATTTTATCAAAATAATAACAATTAAATTATTGGCATAATACCATCAGTTTCTGAACGCACCTCTCATTCTGTATAGAAAAAAGTTGGATCTCGAAATTGACCGTCACGTTCCAAATTCAAAAACTCTTTCCACGCTAGCGGATAAAATGGACTTTTGGGCGCAGATTTTGAGCGATAAAGCAAGCCTTTTCGAGCCGGTGAGGTGAAAAATAAATACCCTATGAGCTTACTACGTATCACGAACGCCCGAAGATAACAACAGTCCATACCGCGAATACTATTTACATCGTTCTCAAATCGTTGTTTGTTTATATTAAAAACCGGTGTTTCAACTCCGTATCTCTTTAAAAATAGTCTCAATTTATTTTTCAGGTCACGCCTTACAAAGTGATTTCATGTTTATTTCGATATGGATCATTAAGCAAGCAACACATTTCGGAACGCACGCACAAACTGGAACAATTATAACTCTGTAACACGGATCCCACTCGAATTAAGAAACCTTGTAAAACTGGAAACTGGCTGGAATCCAATTGTGAGTTTGCAGTTTTCCTCAACAAAAGCACGTTGTCATGAAATTCGCAGTTCGCGTTTGTTGTGGCATAATTTCATAAGATTGGCGAGAAATATTATCGCCTTGGGACCCAAGGTTAATATTATTGTGCACATGCAGAAACTGTGTTGTTTGAGAATTTTAACAAATGAGCGGCTATACCTGCATAACTTTATTAGGTAAAAGTGCTGTAATATACAACCCACTAATTGAAAAAGTTGTCTGATTTAAGTCTGTGTTCAGTCCTCATCAGAGTCAGAATTGCAAAAGAAAATAAATTAAAATGGAAAGTTTTGTAATCAGAACAAGTAAGCAGCTTTCCTACGTCAAAGGGTGTCTATCATCTACGTGAATGTCGTCAGCAATGGCCATACGCGTTGTTACTTACATATGACCTAATTTTTAATTGTATCAAATGTAGTAGAGAGGCCGGGAAATGTGTCCCATTTTGCTGGTTGGTACTTACTGGCAATCTGTTCAGGAGGGAGCTCGTCCGCCTGTAACACAAATTATTTTATACATTAATAAATCAGCCTGTAAATGACCCACTGCTGGGCACAGGCCTCCTCTCATGGATTAGAGGGAACGGGCAGTAGTCCCCACGCTGGCCCAGTACCAGGTTGGGGACTTCACATACACCTTAGAATTTCTTCGCAGATGTATGCAGGTTTCTTCACAATGTTTTCCCTTCACCGAAAAGCTAACCTTAAATATCAAATGACATTCCGTACGTAAGTTCCGAAAAACTCATTAGTACGGGCCGGAATTCGACCCCATGACCGTCGTTTGACAGCCAGATGCCTGAACCACTAGACTACCGTAGCTTTTTTTTATACATGACCCACATGCAGATATGAAAGTACCTACCTAAGGTATATTTTGAAATTCAGGGTGTTAATTAAGTATCACTTTGACAGGTGGTTAAATTAAATAAGGTCGTCTCAAATCTCAGTGCTTGCAAACAACAATAATCCATAACAATACGTTTCAACTAAGTATCAGGCATTTTCCTCAAAGAGTGAGTAAGACGCAATGCACATTGGATACAGATTTTGTACAAGTAAAATACCGCCCTAACGCAGGGTCTAACAAAATGTTATGGCATTGTGACATTTTCATGAAATTGTTTGTACCTATTTTAAATCATGCTTAAATTTAAGTCTTTTATGCTCCTCAAGCGAGCCTCTGTTCGGAGCGCTACGGTCGTAGGTAATCCATGGCAGTTATTTCCCGCTTTGGCACAATAACTCTGCGAAATCAACGCACAGTTAAATATACGAACTCCATTAAAATGTTTGATCACTAAGCTATAGGTTTTCGTGGGCAAGGTTTCCGCAACTCGACGTCATATGTGCGCCGCGCCTATTTGCGTATATTAAGCTAATTGGATGCCAATCGCAAGAAAATAAAGTTAAGGAGCAAGGGAACGGTTTTATGCAGCAATTGGCTAGAGAAGTTCGATAGTGTGCTATTCTTTGATTTTATTAAGTTAAAGTAAACATTAATAAATAGGTAACGAGTTCACCCCATCACTCTGACTAATGACTCTAATGAGACTCCAGGCTCAACTAATAAACAAAGAAAAACTTTAACGGGTGCATCTAGCACTGCGTTTCTAGTTATTACTAATGATCATTTCCGAACCGGTATTTGCACTCGGTATGTTCTAACGGTGTGTTTAACGCGGTTCGGTTAGTGGCTTCACACTATGTAGTACTTATAGTTGAAGTGCTCAAAGTAGGTAGGTATGGAGTATGTTTCTCGCTAGATCTAGACTTGACGTCCCGTGCTTACACATAGGCATATCTAGGATAATCTGATTTTAACCATAAAAGGGGAACTATACTTTATCCCGCGGGATTGTCGGCATTCTATACAATATGATTGTGAGCGGATACATTATTGGTACCAATTCAGGAATTCATCTTGGTGTTAAATCAGGAATTGTTTCGGTTTAATCTAAATTCCTATAACTAGTTGTAGTATCGTAGTCGGTTATTATGCGATTTATATGGCTGCCACAGTTCCAGGTGTAAGGGGCAATAAATTATTTTATGTGTTATTGGAGCGAAAATAGTTTGGGTGAACTGCGTAATCTGTGTTTGTTTTTTTTAGAAAATGATCACTGCTTGACGTCAAGACGATGCTTTATCATAAATGTGTTTTTTTTATAATAAACTCCTACGCTTGAATTTGAAAGTAAACTAAGAATAAACGCTATTAATATGTAAATGGTTGGACCAAAAAAACCGTTTACTGGTCTCGCTGTCGAAAAACAAGAAAGTTGTTGAAACAATATTTCAGCCGCCGTTTCAGCAGGTGTCTGCGATCACCCGCTCACTTTCATCCACATACGTCACGCTTACAGGGCGAGTGACAGCTCCTGTTAGCTTCCACTCGTGCGTATCCACAAGATTAATACCGATTATTTACACTTTCCTTACTAAAAACACGCAACGTCAAAAAGTGAACCGACAGTAAACCCTGAATTTGAAATAAAGTTGCGATAACTTTGCTTAAGTTTGCTAGTGAAACAGTACACAGAAAACACCTACCCAGTCTTCTGTTTCCAGACCCATGTTTGCAGATCACTTGTTACCACTTTGAGACGCACAACACGACTGGCCGCGGTTTCGCAGCTTCCACCGTTCAGGGTTATTTCTGCTTCTCCGCAAGTTGTCTGGTTTTTCATAAGCGGGGCGCGGGGCGCGAGTCCTCCCCGGCTTCCTGCGCGAGCGACCAATGGCGCGAGGCCGAAACGGCAGGATGCTGACGTATTTTTAGTCAGTAACGTGAAAGGAAAAACGTAAACAAGCGTAGTGTGTACACGGGAAAAAGGTATAATTTTCCGTCCGCGCCGGCGACCTCGCCCGCTGGGTCATTAAGCGTGCAACTGGCTGTAATCGTGAAGTTATTTTGCGACAATAATAATGTGAGGTCACAGAAGGCATTTTTAAGTTGTTATAATTACATTTTCTTAACATCATGGACATAAAATACGCTGAAAAAGTAAAATCACATTGCTTATTTATTCAGAACACCCCATCTGGGTCTCCATTTTACAGAATTCTGAGTCCATAAGAACACCACTACGTGCTCTGGCACTACGTATGTGGTGTTATGTTCTTGAGTCACCAAAGCGCCCGAGGATGCTATGTGATGAGACTGGGTATTCCTACGTTCGCCCGAATTTCATTTGCCATCGTATTCACAGGCCATAATTTTGTTTACCATAATTTCATGTGCCATACCTGCTATTTTCCATAATATCGTATGCCAGAAACTTTATAATCCATAATATTCATATGTAATAAAATCATTTGCCATACCTTTCAAAAGCCATACTATATGTAAAACACACAAATAACTGTTTGAAATGGGTGATATTATGAAAAATAGCTACCAAAACCCGTATCAGCGCACCTCCTTTCCACGTGGCCTTATCTGTCCTAACCCTAGTCCATAGATAAGATAAGATAAGATATAATTTATTGTCAAAACTGTGTACAAAATTATGTCATAAAATATAGTAAAAAGTCTCAACAGTCTGCCCATCTCGGACGTACAATACTTATTAATAAAACACTTAAAATATAGAATTAACATCACAAGAAATATTCATTCAAATCATAAAAACAGTTGCAAATTAACCAGTTCTTCAGTTTTTTCTTAAATTGAGGCCCATTTAACGACTTAATTATTTCCGGTAATTTATTATAAATTCTAATTGCATACGTGCTCTTCTTGAGTATGTAACTGGTAGGCTTAACTGTACATAGGTCATATTGATATTGCGATCTAACATTTTTTTTAGAATCACATTTTTTTATAAACAACTCCTTCTGTTCTTTGATAAATAGAAAAATTCTAATATATATATACATGTCAAGGTTAACATTCTGTGGCGTTTAAACACAGGCCTAAGAGATTCTCTAGTTTTAACATTAAAAAATAATCTCAAACACCTTTTTTGGAGAATAAATGTGGAATGAACGTTCACTGAGTTACCCCAGAATATTACGCCATACGTTAGTTGAGGATAAACATTGCCATAATATGCCTGTTTGTCAACTTCTACTCAAGTTATTTTGATCAGTATAGATATAGCGTAGCAACTGCTAGCAAGTTTTTTATTGATTTTTTCGATGTGTAACTTCCAATTTAGTTGGCTATCGATAGTTACCCCTAAAAAATTTGTAGAATTTACTTGCTCAATTCGCTTACTATCAATAGTTATGTTTAAATCTTGTGTAGCCTGTTTATTATTGAGAAATTGGACAATTTTCGTCTTATCTAAATGAACTCTTAAATGTAAAGATGCTAACCAATTAATTACTATTATTAATGTACTGCAGATTTCATTGCAAATGTTGGACCCACCTAACTTGTTGTCAGTTATAAAAATAGAAGCATCGTCTGCGAACATAACACATAGGTGGTCAGTCACCAGGGGAAACTCGTTTTATATATATTAAAATCAATAAAGGCCCCAGGACACTACCCTGTGGCACCCCTCGCAAGATGTATTCATAACTTGACTGTATCTTCCTGATTGTTTTTGTCAATTTGTCATAGGTGTCCAGTATTACGGCTTGGGTTCTAGCTGTAAGATAATTCTGAACTAGTTTTAATGCTGGCCCTCGAATGCCAACATGTTCGAGTTGCCTTAACAGAATCTTGTGAGATACATAATCAAACGCCTTGGACAAGTCTACAAAAAGCCCAATAGATGTTTTATTACGTATATTTGGCCATAATTTTTGCATAAAATTAAATATGGCCAATGTCGTATTTTTCCCTTTTTGGAATCCAAGCTGATTTTTATTTAATACGTTATATTTTTTAAAGAATGATAATATCCGGTTCAGCTCATAATAAAAGCCCGCGGAGACAGAAGCTCGCGAAGGAGGGCCTGAGTTGAACGGCGACCTTCCGATCGGAGCGTAGATAGGTCGAGTGCGCAAGTAAAACGAAGGGCCGAAGAAGTGAGTTTCGACGGGAATTCGTTTTCGTGGTTATTTTTTTTTAATAAAAGAGCGGAATAAAATTTCTTCATATAAAAGTTTTTCATTTAAAAGACGTGGTACAATCATTCAAAATAGGTGTTATAATGACATATAATCGCCAGAACCAAACATTCGTCATATTTGAACTACTCACAGAAATGTAGTTTCTTATGGCAAATGAATAATCTGTCAAGTAAAATTATGGCAAATAAAGTTTATGGCATATGAATAATTCGGGCATACATCATTATAGAAAATAATAATCAAATCAAATCAAATCATTTATTTCGGAAGTGTTTCCATAATTCGTTAGTAATAAAAGTCTTAACAACTATGTTAGTAGGTATTATATTACTATTCGCATGTCATCAGTTGGATGCCCTATGCAACCTATCCCAGTGGAATAGGAAGGGGCCATCCAGGCGCGCCACCACCGTCTGCAGGAGGCTGTTCGGGCTGCCGCGCAGGCGCCTCACCAGGGACGCGACACGCTTACGCATTATGGCTTGAAACCCATCCGTATGCGCATCGCAAAACATCCCTGATGCACTGCAATGGCGCGGCAGCCCCAACAGCATCCTAAAATCATTATTATATTGGACGCGTAGGGCGCTGTAAGCCTTTTAGGTATACTTGATCCATAGAGGCTACAGGTGTAAAAGGATTGGCAGAACGCCTTAAAAAGGGTGATCTTAACGACGGCGGTACACCTGGCAAACCTACGAATCAACATGTTGCTCCTGACTGACAGCGCCCTACGCTCCCTCTCCACGTCCTTGTTGTCGCTCAGAGTCTCCGTGACCCAGTGGCCCAGGTATTTGAACTCCTTTACCTTTTTCAGAGGTGTGCCGTATAGGTAAGCCGGTGGAACTCGTTGATATATAGCATTTGGCCCCCGCCTTAAATACTAGCAACACACTCTTGGAAGTATTATACCTGAGCCCATGGGACTCCGCATACTCTTCGCAGACCCTGAGCATCTTGTTGAGGGCATTGACTGATGGGTCCAGCAATACCATGTCATCTGCATAACTAATGTTATTCACAAATGTGCCATCCACTGAGCATCCAGTCATAGTGTTGCTGAGCTCATCAATCAACCGATTAACATACAGACTGAAGAGTTTGGGCGATGATAAACCCCCCTGTCTCACTCCACACTCCAGCCTGTACGAATCAGAAAGCGAGTCGGACCATCTGACAACATTTTTCTGATGACCATACCAGTACCTAAACAATTCAGTCAACTCACAGGGCAGGCTGGTATCCTGGTACAGTTTCTGCCACAGTTTATCATAGTGCACCAAGTTGAAGGCTTTATATGTCATAATATGTCAAATGAATATTATGGAAAATAAAACGTGATGGAATATAAAATTCGGGCAAATAAAAATCGGGCAAATGAAATTCGGGCAAACGATAGATATGATTATACTTTTAGTGTTAAATTTTGAATACAATTTTGGCTGCGGTTGTGAGGTAGGCCACAGCGAAATATCATCTTGCTCGAGTTTGGAGCAGCCCAACTCGGGAAGTACCTCCGCCTTGCGAAGACCACAGCCATAATAAATCTACCACTTGCTCTGTATAACCGATGAGACTGCGGGACCGGCACTTTTCTCAAGCTGTCAACACTACGAATCCTCAAATCAATAAAAGGTCGGCAACTCCTGTGGAGCAAGCGTCCATACGCTACAGTGTCCGCTTTCCAGCAGCACGGCTATCACAGGATGGCGCGCGAGCTCTCACGAGTTTTCTCGCGTTATCCGTCTCTCTCTCTTATTAGAAAACTTAGGAAGACAGGTATAGTGCGAGAAAAATCGAGAGCTCGCGCGCCGTCTTGTGATAGCCGTGCAGGTAGACCGTATGGTTGCTTTCCACAGTCGTGGTGTAAACAAATTCGTACTTTTTCGTGGAAACCAATATTTATGGTCAGCTAAGGTTCGCGACCCTTACAAATTGATAGAAGTTTGTGCCAGTGCGAATAATGGTCAAACTTAATTTTCTTATTCTTAAGTAAATATTTATAAACTTATATAATGGTATAGCTGTCCGCGCG
This sequence comes from Epinotia demarniana, assembly GCA_945867215.1. Classification (NCBI taxonomy): domain Eukaryota; kingdom Metazoa; phylum Arthropoda; class Insecta; order Lepidoptera; family Tortricidae; genus Epinotia; species Epinotia demarniana. The sequence goes on along the minus strand of OX244266.1, from coordinate 18,634,624 downwards.
GCTTCGCCCGTGTAAAGCCGTATTGCCATACGTAAATATACCTACATATGCAACTAAGGAAGAGCGGTGTCTCTTAGCACAGGTATTGTATACTTAAAAAGAGGCACCATCAAATAACAATTGTAAACCACTCTGTGACTGGATAAATGATTTATTATTATTATTTATATACGCATATACGTATTGTATATTTGCGTGACCATCGCGTGTGCTGACATCTGGCTGAAGGGTATCGTGTTTCGGCGGTTCCGGGGCAACCTACCGAATTCTACACCGGATTTGACGACGCAACGGAGCCACCCTGTTTCGTAGCCTAAATAATTAATTAGTTTTTATATGTATTGTATGTATGGATTTAAGGTATTTGTTACTATGGGCCTTATATAGATGCCTGAAAGAAATGGTTTATTTTTTTAATTATTATTGTTTTAAAGAACGCAGGCAAAACCGAAAAATTAAACATTAGCCTATAACCATCCAGAAAATCAATTCTACTCGCAGATGAAAGAATTTATGAAATCGGATATAGCTGTTCCAGATATTACCCAACACGTAGGTACAAACTTACAATCTCACAGATTTTACCCTTTTTATTATAACATTAGTATACATTTCTTTATCTATACTTTGCCTACCTTTGCCTTTGCCTGTGCCATACCAGTGAAAGGACAGAGAAGCAAGGCACAATTAGCAAAGTTGTTCGGTACGCAGACTTATAGAATTTTGTTTACAAATGACGTCACTTTGCTCAATAAGGTTTCAAGACTATTAAGAGACTGAACAGATAGCAACTGTGCTGCTCACACGAAACAACGTGAACACGAATACTTGAGATTATTTCAATTGGCCGAATTGCATCAAATGGACTACTTTGACTTCCAAAACTAACTGTATCGTCCAAGGTTTGCAATTGCAATGACAGTTTATAAAAAATTGGACCACATTAAATAATTTCAACCATACGTAAAGTCAGTACATGCACGGTTGCTTTTCCCATTCACCGCCACTCTACGGCCATAGCGCTACGCCGTAGTCCTTAGTAGCTTAACGCCCATATGTAGCGTGAAACGTCCGTAGCGCTCTAGAAAATGTGTCGTGATTTGCGGTGAATAATCGGTGTTAAATCCAGGAACCCGCCTAGCGCCTAAACCGTTAGCGCTTTCCGCTACATACGGAGAAAACCACGGGATTAGGTACGAGCGATAATAGTTTTTTTAACATAAAAAACAAATGACGATCACAAATAAACATAGTTAAGCGGCATCAATCTGGTGACAGTAAACAAGTATTTTTAATTCCGTTGCAAGGAAAATTCTGCATGAATATGCGGTTGAAAAAGTCATTTAGTGGGGTGTCACTCCGGCGCATCATGAATCTGTCATCGCGTCTCACGCCGGTAGCACTGCCGAAAAATTGGCACCGGATTAGAGGTAAATACCCAATCGACCTTAACTTACCTAAGTTCAAAGGTCAACGACATTCTGTATATTGTAAAATAATTATTTGTAGACGTTAGTTAGTTCGTCAAAAATCTGGCTCTGAACTGAATATTGGCCGTGTTCACTACCAGACTCTGAGATTGTATCAAGAAGCCACTTATAGCGTACGAGTAATAGGCGAATACAATTTTACGTACGATCTTTATAAAACCCAGTTTACCTACAGAAATTGGTCTACCACTTCTCATCATCATCCTCTTAGCGTTATTCCGGTGTGTGCCCTAAACTAGCCAGAGTCCACTTTGACACCTAACCACTTCTGAACCTTATTACAAAAATGATAGAGTCGAAAAATGGTAAACCTATTTCTTCGCTGATGTACTTTAATGACGGTTATTTTCCTATAGCGTTTAGCCCGCGTTGGCACCTAATTCCAAGATGTGGCAAGACACTAGTTATACGAATACGACTGACCATCTGACCTTCTAACCTTACTGATATTTATGATAATGATGGGCCTAAATTTTATATTCATTGTGTCAGGTGTGGTTTGTGAATCCAAAATTCAGAGTTGCATAAATAATTCTTCGCAACTCCAAAACAGATTGTAGAGTGACCGGAATGCCTATCATTCCATCCATTCGTTCCTGTCCCATTTATACATTCATTCAATCAAATCTCTCGAACCACAGCGACAATACCATGTAACTTACCGTCATACCGTGTGTTTTATTTCTAACCGACTTGAAAAAGGAGGCAAGTTCGCAATTCGTCAGAGTAGTGTTGTATGTTTCCCGATTACTTGAAGACGACCGATTTGGAAAATTCTTTTTTTGTTTCAAAGGGTATCGTTCCCAGGTGGTTCCATAGTAGCAGGTCAGGATCCGATGATGGGACCCTAGAGAAATGGAGGCAGTTCTCGAGCGGCTGCCCATACAATTAAGTCACTCGATTGTGAACTGCCGCTCGTCGCCCCGCTGCCCGCTGGCCTAATGAACAATCAGAAAGCTATGGTAGCGTTGAAGACATAATAAAAATCAGAAAGCGTAGGTAGACTTTGTTACACTTGGCATGTTGGTATTGTTGACCTAATAACGTTGGCTAAATAACAGACACCATTCCAATCTTCACGCGTGGAATCGTTTAAAAAATCTAGAAGGAGCTAAATCTGTAACTGTGGTAATTTTTGGCTAAAATAAAAATGGAATTAGGTACCTATGCACTCGTAAGGCCTCTTACAGACTGGCGCGGCCTGAGATGGCGGTCAATAGTAGGCTTAGCAGTAGTTGTCAAACTTACCTACAGTTGGCCGCCACAAGCTTCAAGCTTAATGCATTCGCTGTTTTACACATTTCTCAACGCACTCGGCTTGAGAACATCTGTTTCCGATAACTGAAATATCTTCTATAAATAAATTAGTATCTACCTACACATTTGAAAAATAAATACGCTCAGAGACATAGTCATGTTGTTATTTAACTACAGCTGGCTAACCGACCATCTGCTATATTTGCCATTAAAACAAATGTAGTTTGAACAGTTTGAAACTTACTCCGAGCAAGAGTACCTATCCAATAAATCAAGTGTATTTTTGTGGGCACTGGTACTCCCAAGACCAAGACAGGTTATTTTCAGCTCCAGTTATGAACTCAGCAGTTCGTAAAACTGTTTAAATCCGAGACGGCTATAAAGTGACTGAATTTTGATTCTAGAATTCCGATACGCCCCAACATACGTGAAGTAAACGGTTTATAGCTCTTACATAAAACTCTTTAGTGCTTCTTTTACAGCTGCGGTAAACTTGCGTTATATTTCTTGAAATGTAAAGGTAGCCTAAATAACATATCATGCCTTTATTTAGGCTCTATCGGATATATTTTGGAGAGGGTGATCTGGAATTAGACGATTTAATTCCGTCTTCCCCGTTCCGTCATGGACGTCCAGCCCCGCTATTCTGTAACTTCTTTATATTACCTCACCGTTCACCTACAAATATACCTTGACGCCGCGATTCGTAGTAAGTACGCCTAATCAGGGATCTAGTTTCGTTAGGCGTGACGGGTGCGGTGAGGCGCATTAGCGCATTCCGAATAAAGCACAGCCCAGGCGTGGGGAGCGGTTTCAAGTTACCATTTAATTCACATGAAGCGATGTGTTGGCCTCTTCTTTACGCAAGCGAACTGCTAAGGAATGGATTGTCCTCCTGTCGTCCGTGCCAATTACCTACTATCAAGGTAATCAAGGCAAGAGTGACTTTGCTGTATAACCATTGAGCTAATCTTTGGCCTTGTCACTGTCCACTATTCAGATGAGAGAGTCGCTGGCCATATCCATAAAACATAATTAGAATATAAGATTACTAGCTTTTGCCCGCGGCTTCGCCCGCGTAGTAAAAGTAATTTTCCAATAATTGTTGAATTGCTACGCCGCCTACTAACCTACTACTACTAACTTCCCCTACTAATAACCCTTCGTCATAACCCATTATGGTAAATTAATTTTTATTTACTATTATATTTATGCCCGTGTGGTGGCGGGTTAGAATTTCACCACCCTCTTTCTTCCCGTGTGTGTCGTAAAAGTCGATTAAGAGAGCAGGGTTGAAGTGTGTTGTGGGTGATGGGCTAACAACCTAAGCAATATTGACGACCGCTTTAGCCTAGTTGGTAGTGACCCTGCCTACGAAGCAAGAGGTCCTGGGTTCAAATCCCGGTAAGGGCATTTATTTGTGTGATGAGCACGAATATTTGTTCCTGAGTCATGGATGTTTTCTATGTATTTAAGTATTTATCTTATCTATATAAGTATGTTTATCGTCGTCTAGTACCCATAGTACAAGCTTTGCTTAGTTTGGGACTAGGTCGATTTGTGTAAGATTGTCCCCTAATATTTATTTATTTATTATTTATTTATAATATCACTTTTTGTCGATCTTTTATACCCACATTTATGCTAAAAGTGGCTCTGGAACATAAAGTTCATGTGCTCTGCCTGCCCCTTTTGGGAATAAAGGCGTCAATGTATGCATGTATGTAAGTATTTCTGTTATTAAATTTACAATCATGATTAATGAGAATCTGTTCTCTGGAATAAAAGCTACTTTATGTTCATGATAATGTTGAAATACCAAAATATCTCCACAATGTCAAGTCAAATTTGTGGCCTGGACATTGCTATAGGCTTGTTTCCTAAGATTTTTTTTCTATGCTTTTCGAACCAGTATTTAACATAAATACCCAAAAAATTGTTTTAATTTAACGGCGGCCAAAATGCTTAACATATTAAAAGTAAGCAGATCTTCGTGCAGCACCTTGAATGTACTTATTACGGATGCAGGCACTTTCCCAATGTCTCCTACCCTCCCGTCCCGCCGCGCCGCCCGCACTCGCCTAGGTACCGACGATCGAGATGGCACCGAATACAAACTTTAAAACCTATAACCCTATATAATGCGGGTCTCGTTCCATACCTCAAAAGCAAAAATAGAACCCTTATTTATAGGATCACGTGTGGCTGCCTGTCAGTCCGTCTGTTACAACCGATTTGCTACGAAAAAAACTGGACCGATTGAATTGCAATTTGGCACAAATATTTTCATGAATTTTCATGTCCACAACATTACATTTCAAAATCTATGTGATTTTCGTTATTAACGTCCCAAAAAACCGTTATAACAACGCCCATATTGATATTTAGACGCCACGTTGGAATGTAAAATCGTTGTTGTTTTCCTAATCAGCGACCCGATAAACCATAGAAACAATAGATGCCGATGTTGATTTTCAGATTTTGTCACCACATGTCTCCTTTTAGGGGTTGAATTCCCAAAAAACTGGAAACACTTGTTTACTCATTTATCGTTAGGAATTATCCTGTGAATTCTCGAATAAAATTGTCTAACTTATCTTTTTTCTCCATACAAACTTTGGACCTCCTTTTTAACCCCTTTAGGTGTAATTATTTCAAAAACGCTGAAAGCACTTTATTTGTAAATTAATAAGTAATCTGTCCACAAAGTTTTAAGTACGTAGTAGCTAAAAATAAGTTTCCTTTATACAAAATTTGGACCCTCATTTAACCCTCTTAGCGGTGGAATTTTATAAAACGCTGAAATTACTTTTTTTGTATCCTAATAAGTTATCTTCCTACAAAGTCTCAAGTCTCTAGTTCAATAAATAATGTTTCCCCTCCACAAACATTGCATCCCTATTTAACCCCCTTAGGGTAAGAATTTTCTAAAACGCTGAAAGAACTTTTTTGTATCTTAATAATAATATTCCCACAAAGTTTCAAGTCTCTAGTACAACAAAATATGTTTCTCCCATACAAACTTTGCACCCCTACTTAACCCCCTTAGGGATAGAATTTCCAGAAATCCCGTCTTATCCCTTGCCTACGTCATAAAATGAAGTTCTGGTGTAAATTTCAAGTTTCTAGTCCCAAGTAGCTTTGAATACGAACTTTGCACCCCCTAATTTTATATAACGCTGAAAATACTTTTTTTGTATCCTAATAAGTAAAATACCTACCAAGTTTTAAGTCTCTAGTTCAATAAATAATTATTCCCTTATACAAACATTGCACCCCTTATAAATCCCCTTAGGGGTAGAATTTTCTAAAACGCTGAAAGAACGTTTTTTGTATCTTTATAAGTAATATCCCTACAAGTCTTTAGTACAAAAAATCATATTTCTCCCATACAAAATTTGCACCCCTTTTTAACCCCCTTTGTGATAGGATTTCCAAAAGTCCCGTCTTATCCCTTGCCTACGTCATAAAAGGAAGTTCTGGTGTAAATTTCTTGTTTGTAGTCCCAGTTGTTATGAAAACAAACTTTGCACCCTTATTTAATCTCCTTAGGGGTGGAATTTTAAAAACGCTAAGGATATTTTTATTTGTATCCTAATAAGTAATCTTCGTACAAAGTTTCAAGTCTCTAGTTCAATAAATAATGTTTACCTCATACAAACATTGCACCCATATTTGACCCCCTTAGGGGTAGAATTTTCTAGAATTTTCTGATTTTTCTTTTTTTTTAATAAATAAATAAATGAAACGCTGAAAGAACTTTTTTTATCTTTAAAAATAAATTTCCCTACAAAGTTTCAAGTCTCTAATACAAAAAATAATGTTTCTCCCATACAAACTTTGCACCCCTAGTTAACATCCTTAGGGACAGAATTTCCAAAAATCCCGTCTTATCCCTTGCCTATGTCATAAAAGGAAAATCTGGTGTAAATTTCATGTTTCTAGATACAGTAGTTTTTAATTCAAATTTTGCACCCCCTTTTAACCCCCTTAGGGGTAGAATTTTATAAAACGCCGAAAGTACCTTTTTGGTATCAATAAGTAATCTTCCTACAAAGTCTCAAGTCTCTAGTTCAATAAATAATGTTTCCCCTCCACAAACATTGCATCCCTATTTAACCCCCTTAGGGTAAGAATTTTCTAAAACGCTGAAAGAACTTTTTTGTATCTTAATAATAATATTCCCACAAAGTTTCAAGTCTCTAGTACAAAAAAATATGTTTCTCCCATACAAACTTTGCACCCCTACTTAACCCCCTTAGGGATAGAATTTCCAGAAATCCCGTCTTATCCCTTGCCTACGTCATAAAATGAAGTTCTGGTGTAAATTTCAAGTTTCTAGTCCCAAGTAGCTTTGAATACGAACTTTGCACCCCCTAATTTTATATAACGCTGAAAATACTTTTTTTGTATCCTAATAAGTAAAATACCTACCAAGTTTTAAGTCTCTAGTTCAATAAATAATTATTCCCTTATACAAACATTGCACCCCTTATAAATCCCCTTAGGGGTAGAATTTTCTAAAACGCTGAAAGAACGTTTTTTGTATCTTTATAAGTAATATCCCTACAAGTCTTTAGTACAAAAAATCATATTTCTCCCATACAAAATTTGCACCCCTTTTTAACCCCCTTTGTGATAGGATTTCCAAAAGTCCCGTCTTATCCCTTGCCTACGTCATAAAAGGAAGTTCTGGTGTAAATTTCTTGTTTGTAGTCCCAGTTGTTATGAAAACAAACTTTGCACCCTTATTTAATCTCTTTAGGGGTGGAATTTTAAAAACGCTAAGGATATTTTTATTTGTATCCTAATAAGTAATCTTCGTACAAAGTTTCAAGTCTCTAGTTCAATAAATAATGTTTACCTCATACAAACATTGCACCCATATTTGACCCCCTTAGGGGTAGAATTTTCTAGAATTTTCTGATTTTTCTTTTTTTTTAATAAATAAATAAATGAAACGCTGAAAGAACTTTTTTTATCTTTAAAAGTAATATCCCTACAAAGTTTCAAGTCTCTAATACAAAAAATAATGTTTCTCCCATACAAACTTTGCACCCCTAGTTAACATCCTTAGGGACAGAATTTCCAAAAATCCCGTCTTATCCCTTGCCTATGTCATAAAAGGAAAATCTGGTGTAAATTTCATGTTTCTAGATACAGTAGTTTTTAATTCAAATTTTGCACCCCCTTTTAACCCCCTTAGGGGTAGAATTTTATAAAACGCCGAAAGTACCTTTTTGGTATCAATAAGTAATCCTCCTACAAAGTTTTAAGTCTCCAGTTCAATAAATAATGTTCCCCCATACAAACTTTGGACCCCCATTTCACCCCCTTAGCGATAGCATTTCCAAAAATCCTGTTCTATCCCCTACCTACGTCATAAAAAGAAGTTCTGGTGTAATTTTCAAGTTCCTAGTCCCAGTAGTTTTGAATACAAACTTTGCACCCCTATTTAACCCCCTTAGCGGTGGAATTTTGTAAAACGCTGAAAGTCCTTTTTTTGTATCTTAATAAGTAATCTTCCTACAAAGTTTTAAGTCTGTAGTTCAAAAAATAATGCTTCCCCCATACAAACTTTGGACCCCCGTTTTACCCCCTTAGGGGGTGAGTTTTGAAAAATCCTTTCTTAGTGCTCCCCTACACCTTAGAAGGAACCTACGTGCCAAATTTGGAATCCGTAGACCCAGCGGTTTGGGCTGTGCGTTGATATGTCAGTCAGTCAGTCAGTCAGTCAGCTTCTTCTTTTATATATTTAGAAGTATAGTTTCGAAGTAGTACATTTTGTAAGACTAGTTCTTTGTTATCGTTCAAATTAAATAAATCTGCTCTCATATGTGGTCGATTGGTTGTTCAGATTTAACTTCCAATGGTGCCGTAGTAGGTACCTACCTATTTAGGTTTTTGTAACAAACCTCAACCGTACTTTTCGTTTTCAGTGTGAGTTAGATTTTTGTACCTAAACTTATATCTGAGGCTACTTCAGCATTGGGCGGGCTGAATAGGTGGGTAGGGGTCGGGTTGCATAAAGTTTAAAGTCATATTTTTGGTAGGCATACGTGGATTCGTCATACTCATCATTACGCATAACTGTAAATAGTCATACATTTATGCGCATAACGATTTTAGTCACAATGTTTAAGAACATAATGTGTAATACGCATAAATTTGATGCGCATAATGGACATAAATTGATTGCTCATAAATCAATTTAACCATACTGTATAAACGCATACACTGCAAAACGCATAAGCCTGTTTTTCTTAGTAGTAAATGAAGATCTCGAATCAGAAGCAAGTAAGTTACAAAGTTGTCTTTTATGTTGGGTCACAGTAGCAAAGGGCGATCAGTATAAAAGTTTACAAACAAGTTTTATCTAATAACAAGTTTTTCTGCTCTTTTATAAAAAAAAATACCTCGAAGATCTTCTAACCTATCCACGATCCGAGTCGATTTTGCCACTAAGTCCCTGTTCCCTACTGCCTGAGTGAAAACTTGAACTTTATACACCACTAGTAGCATTGGTTGATCTCAGAGAAAATTTTATTGGACGGCCACCCTTTGTTTTGTTTTTTGATCAAATATATCATCAATATTATGGCTTGATAAATGTATGACATTTAGAATTATTACTAAAAATCATTATAATTATCAATATTATGACTAAATAAATGTATGACATTCTACATTATGGTTAAACAAATTATGACTCCGTATAATTATGACAGGGAACAATTATGCCATAGTATAATTTATGCCGAAAAAAAATTATGAGCATCAACTTTATGCGTAATGTTGTATGACAATCGATATTATGACAATAGTTGTTATGCCACCAGACGGCCACCCTGAATGGGTATGCAGTATTTATTTACCGAGAGCTTAGGTACTGATATCGCCCAGGTTTCCTTACTGGTCAGTATATTGATAGTATACATTTGCGCAGTAATATTATATTGCGGTGGCGCGTTACGGATACAGTACCGCACCATTTTTGCGCATCCCGCGCCAATCATGAAGGGTCGGTAGTGTCGGTACCGCTAGGCATGCGGTTTATAGTTTACTGATGTCACACATTTCCTCACTTGTCGGCTACTGACAGTAGTTATTACTTTTGCGCAGTGGTAATATCATGCGCGGTAGCAGGGCGGTACGCTTGCAGCACCGAATTCGTACCGTCCCGCTTGCGCGCATCCCGCGCCAGCCAGAAAGCACTCATTTAAATGCCCGCTCTCAAGATTCTGTTCTGACTTGACTGGCAGTTGACACTGAGCTTAGTTACTGATGTAGGACTAGCGGCCCTTAGACCTGTGGCTAAATGCATGCACAACTGCACTCACACTGGGGTTCGTGGTCCAGTGTTGGAATGGTTCCGTACATATTTGTCGAAACGAACCCTGCGCGTCTCCGTGGGCGGTGAAAGCGGTGACGAGGCAGAGGTGCATACCGGGGTGCCGACCGGCTCGGTGTATGGCCCGCTCGGGTACATAATGCATGTAAACAGTGTAGCTAATGTTGTGCGGAACTGTTCTACATACATGTATGCGGATGATACTTGCTTACTATATGCTGACAAAGACATTAATAACGTACAGACTTATATCCAGCAAGACTTCGAAAATATTCTCAAATGGTCTCACGATAACGGTATAATATTAAACACCGAAAAAACGAAATTTCTGCTCATACAATCACCACATATTAAACCAAGTCAGGAGCCTATTAAAATTATTGGTCACACATACGGATGTTTACATATCGAGAAGCGTGACTGTAAATGTAAACTTATAGAAGTAGTTGATAAATTTAAATACTTAGGCCTAACTATAGATAAACACATTAACTGGAAAATACACGTAGATACAGTATGTAATAGATTAAGGTCTATATTGTGTAAAATTATTAGTTTAAAAAATATAGTTAATAATAAAACATTAAGAATGTTATATCATGCACTGGCTGAGGCTGTAATCGGATACGGTCTAATAGCATATGGACGAACGTTTAAAACTTATTTGGACAAAATATTAAATTTACAACTGCGATTATTAAAAAATATAATAGATAAAAACACGAGAGCAAACTGTAGTAACGATTACACGGTCTTATTTAAGAAATTGAACATCCTGCCAGTGCATGATAAAGTTAAGTACTTAATAGCAACTGAGCAATTTAATAATCCCGAATTTAAAACTCCGCGAGTATATACCCGAGCGCCAAGAGGGTTAAAACGTCGTAAATACGTGGAACCAACCGCTAGCAACTACTATGGTAAAAGGACGCGCGGTTATATCACACCGCGAATATTTAATACTTTTTTAATAGAAGACGAATGTGGTAGTAAAAACATCTTTAAATCAAAAATTAAGAAGTTGCTAATAGGTACTTACACGCATTCCGACTGAATAAATAGGTTGGGTAAATATTTTAATATAAGTCAATCATGTATTGTTAATCAAGGTACTATTGTTGAAAATGAGTGCCTCATTTCGCCGTTAAACGTAAGTTTGGCGAAAATAATTTAAGCTTAAATGTACCATACTTTTTTTTTGAGAAATAAATTAAAAAAAAAAAAAAAACTTACTGATTAGAGCGAGATTGTTTATGGTTCCCCCATTTAGCACAAAAAGCAGTGGCTTATCGGGCAATCGTTCTATAGCTACGACTAATTCAGTGCGTATAAACCATAATACGTATACTGTTACTGTATGTTAATATTGATTATTATTATTATTATACTTTTTAACACTAAACAATTAATCTAAACTGTTTGTTATAACTATTATACTCATACACTGTAGCAAATTACCTACTACTTTTAACTTTATTATTTATTATTGACGTGTAAATTGGTTTTACAAATAAATTATTATGATGTCTTTCCCGTTCACGGGACAATGATGTCCCGGACCTTTGGGAGGCGTGCGTGGAGGCCCTTTTGACAATTTAATGAAATGCAAGGAGTACAGCGAGCGGATGCTGTCCCTGCCCGTGTCATGGGACGCACACAGAGACAGCACCCGCTGGGGTGTATAGTTAGGGACTATTGATGGTTGATGGAATCTAAATAAAACGGGTTATTGGGTTGAAATGATGGACTAGTGGCTGGGCTATTGGGTGAAACATCGGACGCCTGCCTAATAAAACTGTTTTAATCTTTATCTCTGGCAGACGGTGACTCGCTAACTGCTAGATGGGCCCCTATTAATAGCGACATTAAAAAATGGCCTAAGGGCAACACCGGTCAGAGAGCTGGGGGGGTAGAGAGGTGGCACTGGACTTTAAACATATAGCCAACTCGCCACTTAGGTGTCCACATCTACCCTCGAGCAACAGCTCTTGCGCCTCCACTCTGGAAGGCCAATAAAGGCAAGCCAGAGGCGGAGGGCCTGTCCAACCAACCACCCGATCGGCTCAGCCTGACCACAGGACACCCCCAGGAGCACTCAGGTACGTAGGGTCGCTACTCCCTAACAGCCCGCCACAAGCTGCCTTATGTTGACTGATTGCACCAGAAATATGGTGGGCGATGGGGCGATGGGCGATGGGATTATTAAGATTATGATTAGTGCACTGCATTTAGCCAGGTCTCAAGGCTGGTTGAATTCTCACCAAAGACTAACAATATACATACTGGCCCTCACCGAGAAATGCGAAATGGCCGAAAGTGTCGTGCTTTAACTGATCAAAGGGAGCTCGACATTTCATAACAGTGCTGCATGAATTATCAAGAATCAGAGCAAGGCGTGAATCCCCATCCCACCGTTTTCCGAGCACGTCGCCGTACACTAAAACTGCGAGTTACTAAATCCCTAATGTACACACACACCCACGCTCTGTCTCGTTTGTTTATAGAATTGTGCACGGCTGTGGAATAATATGTTTTAACGTGAATATAATGCTCCTACATCTGAAGCTATAGCCCGGTCCGTGTTTTGTTGTGTGTAAGCGATTCCGAGCTTTATCTCGTATAGCTGCTTGCCGGATAATCGAGTATAAATAGCGAACTCTGCTGTCGATGTCTTGCGGCCCGGCCCGCCTTGCTTATTTTACGAGCATTCTATACCATTGTTCTATTTTATGCTTCCATCATACGTTGTTTAGATTACCTACTCTAACCGAGATCGCTGCCTGTGATTGGCTAATGGGTGCTTCTTCACGAACAATTGAAATAAAGATTTGTTTTGAGACACTATTTCAGCAGATTTCAGAGCGAATTTTTAATTAATTAGTTCTGGTTTCTGGAATCGACGGCATAGACAATGAATTTATGTTACACTGAAAATAAAGTGTTGTTAGTAGGGAGGACGTCATTAATTTCATTGCGATTTCAGTAGAATAGAAACTATAACAATCTGCCTGCCTACTTTTTTATTATTTCAGCTATATTTTTTTTTGTTCTTTTTTATTTTGATTTGAAGACCTACGAGTTAGTCCATTCAACGTAAATAAGAGTGCCAGTTACTCCATCCACAGGTCTTAGCCAACCTAACTCATATCCTAGCCTACAAGTCTCACCACTGGATTTACGAACCTTGGTGTGTCGTTTAAGTCCATTGTATGATTTGTATGTGTGCTACCCCCTTCCTAATTACGGGAGGAGCTGTGTCATTATTTCAGCCCTGAATGACCGCTCCGCTTGAACATGTAGCAGATAGGTAATAATGCGCTTCGCTGCACGCAGCGCTTCGATCGAATTCCTGATTTGTCGGTGCAGGGGCGGTACGATATAAATAAGCTGACAGTGTCAACTGGTGGTCGAGTCAGTATTGATTCTGTGCGCCTAAATTTGAATGAGTGCTTGCTGACCGGCACGAGATGTGCGCATGCGGGGCGGTACGAATGTACCGTAGGTACCTACTGCAAGCACATCGTCCCGCTTCGTAATATTGACAACATACCGACAAGTGAGAGCCTTATTAGCGTATAGCGCGAACATGGCTACTTTTAAAATTGTCTGGAAGGCCTGGGAAAAGCTTGCCTAAGACAAAAATCAATAGCGCAAATGCGTTGAGGACGGTATATAGCATTATGTGATGGAACTTGGTTCGAGACACTAACCACTAGAAGGTTGCGTAGACTATACAGACCGGGTCCAGAGCCTCTGGTATGAATTTTGTTTGCCAGAAATGTAGAAGACCATGCCGGTCTTGTACCTATCGGTCTTCACAGGTCACCAAAATGATGTCTCCACAGCAATGCATAAAGCGTCTGTAATAGACGTAAAGGCAGTGCTACCTAGCTGCACCGTGCTAACTTAGAATTATACCTACACTTTGCGCGCCGCATGCGGCACTCAAGGCCAAGCAAGGTTGGCTGGCACACGCGCTCAGGCCGGACGCTGCCAAATACCGCATAGGTACCGATCTTGCCCCGCCGAGCCAGGAAGGCGCCTCGGGCTGCGGTCGACACTAGCGGACAGCGGGCGACGACCGGGCGTTCTTAGATGGAACGTGCTTATTATCTACACCAAACCCAGGCGGAGCCATGGGATATAATATACACTGGTGAAAGCCACATTATACATATTAGAATGTACAAAATGCCTGTCTCAAATATTATAAAATGATTAATTTTTTTGTTCGATTCCCGGCATTGTTCGGTTTTTTCCACGCATACTTACTTAAGTACCGGTCCGCTTCCTCGCACAGCTTTGGCGGATACTCAATTACTCAACCCGTTGATTGCTGTAGGTATAACAGTGCCAAAAAGGGAATCGAACGTGGTTAGAAAACGTAACGAGAGCTTGCCTACCCTAAAGACCACCAGAAAGTAAACAAGCAACATTTGTAGGTATTTATTTTGGTTAGTTAATTTTGCTTACCTAAATGGTTCTCACAACGCATTGAATTCGAGGGGAAGTAATGGGTATAGTGTTTCTCAGAAAAACCCAAAAATGCCGAACAAAGCTTGGTCACCCAGACACTTATCTATTGTTTATTATGAGGGTGATGATCAGTGATGTCACCTACGATTAATAGGTACGTAGTGACGCTCAGTCAAAATAGCAGGCGCCTACGCCTTGTTATATTATAGGCGTGCGGCCGGGTGTGGCACTGTTTCCCGACGGGCAATCACGTAGCTTCGCAATGAGGGCGATTCCAATTTTATTCTGGTTTGATCTCATTTATATTAGGATGTTAGCTGTTATCAGACAAAATCTCAGTGGTAAGGTAATTACCGAAAAATACATTAGGTACATGTTCGTGCGACCAGCTGACGGACTTTATATCGATTTTATTTCGTCAAGATATTGGATTAACTATCATTTGATAGGAAATGTGTGACCGTGTTTTGTAGGTTGTCACCAACAGAGGCGCAGCTGACACCCACGGGGCTTTTTGTCCAACGTTAGTTCGGTGCGCGTAGAAGCGAGCACGCGAAACAGATTAAGGGGGTGCATTGGAAATTATCGGGTGCTTTGCAACACCGTTCTGACATAAGGTCTGATTTCCAGATATATGATTCTTGACTACCTATTTCTATGATGTTTATCTGATGTAATAGATACAACATAGTTGGGTCTTTATTTTCCTTTTTTACTCAGCCTACGCAAACAATACATTATTTTACGACACAATCAAGTTACTACTATAGTATTTTTCAACACAATTGCTCGTAACGTATATTGTGTCGCTTTTAGGCTCCTAATCCTGGATGTTAAACACGCGTGTTTTAATAACATTACAACACTCGTGTGTTATGGTTATATCCCGATTAAAGCCTGCATCACACTGACGCGGCCTGGCCGCGGCGGACCATAGTAAACTTGTCCGCCGCTGTCAAATTAACTATTGTCCGCCACCGCAGGCCGCGCCAGTGTGTGGCGGCAGGCCTAAGTCACGTTGGCACCTTGCAGCAAGATGCCAGGATGACCACGGTGCATTTTAAATTAACCGGGTTGTATAGAATGTACAGCTCTTTTTTTCAATTCTCGGCAAATGGATTCTTACTCGACTAAACAAATTAAATCCTTTTTGTTAATTAATTGACTATTTCTTTTTGTATATGATATAGAAACGTTTCATTTAGTAAAATTATTCACTTTTGATAACATTTTATATAAATTAATACAAATAACATTTTAAAACTAAAATACTATTTTATTTTGTATTGGCTGTTTTGAGATTTCTGAGCCCGCACTGCGCAAACTTCACGAAAAAAAACTGTTGCGCGCCATTATAGGTTATTTCACAAATATTTGTAAAATTTGTTTATGCGTGTTTGGTTATTATCAAAAATGTTGACTCGTGGTGACTAGAAAAGTGATAAATAGAATGGACGCCACTGGAAATTCTTGGCGATTTGCAATTGTGAGTAAAAACCTTAATCATCTTAACATCTTAATGATTTAGGTACTTAATGTAAAGAAAATAATTTGGCAGTCCTATAACATTTTCATCTTATGAAAATGATTTTTTCCTAGCGAAATGTGTTGAAAAACGTCGTATGATATGCGTGAGCTTTGATAATTATATCCTCGGCTTCCTTATTACGCTCACCTGCGGTTCGCGTGAACAATTTCGCCTCCGATGTAATTATCAACATACCTCACTTGTATCACAATGTACTATTATCTCATCTAAAATCTCACTTAATGAAATATAAATAAAACTACACTAAGTTAGGTATTTATCGAAATTTGTCAGAAAAAGCCATTCCCGAAGAGTGTTGCATCTCTTTTTTTCGTGCGTGGAAGGCATAAGCATGTCTCTGTCAAGGGGGCGTGTCGACTCGAATCGAAGAAAATGACGTGTTACGGCGGTATTCCTATAGCCGCATTTAAATGGTCCTTTTGTGTATTGTGTATAAATATTTGCCAAAATTCCAAACACCGTTTTAGTGATAATTATGTGATGTCTATATTTATTTTATATATACCTGCATAAAATTCAATTTATCAACACTATAAATCTATATTGTAATAGTATGTTATTAATAACGGAAACTTAATTTTTAGGTTTGCGTTTTAATGTTTGTCTGGAACCTACTTGCTTCAACTGTCAACTTGACATTATCAATCGTCAATGTCAATTTGTCACAATACTACATCAATACTACAATAGTGACATGACACTGACAGTGACAGTCGTCAGTTTCAATGAAGTAGCGCTATATAATATTAATATAGTTTCTTTTTACTAGTTTTGTTTTGTGTACATGTAGTAAATATGAGCTGTATTTTAAAAGTTTAGCTTAAAAGAAATATCAGTAATTATGGAAAATTATGACATAATATCGTTTGTAGGCGAAGGGTCATTTGGTCGAGTGTTTAAAGCTAAGAATAAAGAAACCGATATTGTAGTGGCCTTAAAAGTTATACGCAAGGTATTTTACATCACTTTTTCAGACATTCACTACCACACAATCCCTCACTGTCTTTTCAACCATTATTTTCCATCTTTCAGAAAGGCCGTTCTTCTAAAGATTTAAAGAACTTAAGACAAGAGTGCGATATACAGCGCCAACTTGACCACCCGAACATTATTCGCATGATTGATAGTTTCGACACAGAATCCGAGCTGGTGGTGGTGACAGAGTATGCAGAGAAAGAACTTCACAGCATACTGGCTAAAGAGGGCTGTTTGAATGAGGAACAAGTGAAGAAGATTACTTGGGACTTGGTTTCTGCACTGTACTACTTACACTCCCACAGAGTTCTACACAGGTATTTAAGTTAAATTTGATAATTTTACATACATGCAAAGAATCACACCTTCATTCCCAAAAAGGGGTATTCAGATCACATGAAACTTATTTTCCAGTGTGACTTTTAGCTAGATGTGAAAAGGGAGAAGAAAAATAGAACTATAATGATATGTAATGTACTATTAAAGTATTAATGCAAAGTATTATGTTTTGCTATCACTTTCATGCTTCAAAGTGAATATTTTACTACTTTATTGTTAATGATAATGAGACAAAGATCTAAACACATCATCAGCTATAGGTTTTTCACTACAGCTTTCATAGGGATCAAATCAGCCAGTCAAGTTGATTATGGAAGTATTCTATGATTGGTATTTTTTTGCATGTATCTAGTGACTTCAGTTTTGCTATGTTTAAATATGTATATATGTGTGTAAAGTGTATGATTGTTTCAACATTCAATTATGTTTTCCAGGGACCTTAAGCCGCAAAATGTATTGCTGGACAGCAATGGTTGCGCCAAACTTTGTGACTTTGGGCTGGCTAGAATAATGACAAACTCTACCCACATCCTGACTTCCATCAAGGGAACTCCATTGTACATGGCTCCGGAACTGATTGACGAGAAGCCTTATGATCATCAGGTATATTCTAATATCTGTTCTTATTTTGTTTGAGGAAAAATAAGGTAAATGTCCATGGGCACTCTATGTCAAAGGAATATGGGTTAAATTCGAACTAAGAAAATTGCTGTTCATTCTAATTTAAGCCATGTCAGTTTGACATAGAGTGTCCATGCCATATACTAGTACAGTTGAGCACTGGGACATTTACCTTATGGAGGCATGTTCTTGTTTTTCTAGCCAACATTTCAAGTCCTTTACATTGCATGTGGCCATACTATTGAATTGTTTTATTGAATGAAGTAGCTGGGTAAGCTGGGAAAATAATAATAATTTTGCTTGGTGCAAGTATAATAAACATATATGCTTCATATGCGGAAACTGGTCTATTTTCATTTCAATACAAAACTCAACTTGTTGCTTGAAAGATTTGTATTTAGACTATGATTATTATTTATTAACTCTCCATGCAAAGAGAGGGGTGTTATAAGTTTAACGTGTCTGTGTATCTATCTGTCTGTGGTATCATAGCTCCGAAACGGATGGACCGATTTGAATGCGGTTTTTTTGTGTCATAGATATTTCATCCTGAGTGTTCCTAGTCATGTTTCATGAAAATCTAGTCAGCCGTTTTTGAGTAGACTTTGAAATGAAAATGTCGGGGGTTTTTCAACTTTTCTATGTTGTAATTATTAACAATAACTTTGCACTTCCAGGCAGATCTATGGTCACTTGGGTGCATTGTGTATGAGCTGATGGCCGGCCAGCCACCATTTTGCACAATGTCCATCCTTCAGCTGGTCAGAATGATTCGCCACAAGCCTGTGCAGTGGCCAAGTTTCATCAGCAAAGAGGCCCGCTCATTCTTACAGGTATTTATGATTAGGTTTATTACAGATTTATATGGAGTAATCTGAGAATAAAATCTATTCTCGTGTTTGAATTGACACTGTGTGGTGGCCCTGCCTTTGACTATGAAGCAAGCGGTCAAAAGTCATTTAAAGATAAGTTTGTGCTATGTATGGCCTTGAAATACCTGTAACAGTGTACAAACCTAAGACACGCTGCCACAAAAACTATTTTGAATCAAATTTATGTTGCTCTGGCTCAATCAATCCTGACATATTGTATACCGATCTGGGGTGGGGCCACAAAAACTAAATTTCTTGAACTTGAAAGGGCCCAGAGGGCAATGTTAAAGGTGATGTACTCAAAGCCTTTCACTTTTCCTACAACTGAACTTTATAAAACTTGTGACTTACTGACAGTAAGAAAACTTTACGTTTTAAATGTGATACTAAAAAAACACAAAAAAACGACCCCAAAACTTCACGTAGAAAACCTAATGTAATTCCCGTTGTTATCACAAAAACAACATATGCAAGAAGACAGTTTACTGCTCAATCTGCAAGATTATATAATATGGTAAATAAAAATATCAACATATACCCTGTGAGGCTCAAAGAGCATAAGACAATGCTAATCAACTGGCTTAAAGATAAAAACTATCTCGAAATTGAAGATCTCTTGACATAAAAAGTTAGATACCCTACACTGATTCATAAAATCTAATTCTGTGTAACATAATAAATCCTGTTGCTTCTTATTATATATATTATTATTTGCTGTCATAGGTCATACTATTTACCTACAGACATTTCACATAGTCTCACAATGTCACACACACGGACTATCCGTGACGGACACGCACGCACGCACGCACGCACGCACGCACGCACGCACGCACGCACGCACGCACGCACATAATTTTATTACTTTACTACGGAAGAGCGGTGTCTCTTATCACAAGTCTCTCTGAATACTTAAAAAGAGACATCTTCCCTGTTACTGTTAAAAGTTTGTATGCTAACGAATAAATATTTTTTTTTTTTTTTTAGTGTATGGCACACGTGAGATGTTAGCCAGCATAAACTCACCGGTTCTGGCTGTTAAGTTGCTCTGTTGTTAGTCAGGACCATTTCAGGAATATATTGATTTCTATTTTATATTTCTTTCATTCTGTCTTTAGAAAATATTTTTTCTATGGCTCTGTAGAGAGTGTTGAATCTTTTATAACACAATAACCTACAAAAATAAGTGAGATCCCATAAAAAACATTCCATGTAAAAATGAGGCAAAGTCTCGAAACTCTTCCTCCGTAAAAGATTGAGATATTTCGTACAGCCAAGTCTCAGGCATTCTTATTAATCTTTATTTCCTTGCTAAATAAAATTTTGTGATTTACTACTGTGAGGTACATAGTATACTAGGTACATCAACAGGTTAACTTCAAGAAGTCTACTTCCTGTAACGAACTATTTTGTTACTTAGATCGGAAATTAATAATTTTCTTTTATGATGAACCATTATAGGGGCTGTTACATAAAGACCCTATAAAAAGAATGACTTGGCCAGACATACTGGGGCACCCATTTGTAACCGGTCACATTCACATACTGCCTGAGGATGTGCAGAGTGAATCCCCCTTCACACAACCACTGAGTCACAGTCAGCAGGAGGCGAAGCAGCTACAGAGAGATAAGATTAGCAGTAATGCAAGGTAATTTATGTAAACAAATAATTGATTAAATTAGGCATTACTTTGCGGTTGTCCATGATAAATTACGAAAACAATATTTCTTTGCTATTCTGCCAACAAAAAAACCGTGCTGGCAATTTTGACGTGTTAAGTACGCACCGCTACACACGATATCATTTACGTAACGAGTATGGTATGTCTTTGGATATCCCTAACAATATTCTAATTTGTTTATAAGAATATTGTGTAGTTGTGATACCGAGTAACCATTAGGAATAAATGATTAGTTGATTTATGTAAGTAATTTATATCTTTGACGGCCGTTTAGCCGAGTGGATAGCACTACACTGCCTACGAAGCTGGACGTCCCGGGTTCGAATTCTGGGAAGGGTAAGTTATTTGTGTGTTGAGCACGAATATTTGGTCATGAGACATGGACGTTTTCTGCGTATTTATGTACCTATGAATTTATCTGTATAATTATATTTATCGTCGCCATTGAAGTCCTTATTTTTTTTTATGGCTATATACATTATATACAATTTGTTTGGCTTGACGTCCAATAACTTTGCCTGTCGGCGGACTCATCGTTGCGTAGCAATCTCGTGTGCGTTTTGTTACGAGCGGCCGTGCTCATGTCAACATGTTGCCGCCAACTGCACCGGCGGGCGACTGACGCTAGTGACGCTCCTGACTGACAGCCCCGCCACCCGCACACTTCATACCACCCACCCCGGCTGTCCTTCGTCCCCTGTCACCCGCAAACCATGGAAGTGTCACGAACGAATTTTCCAAACTATAGCGATGATGTGATGCACCTATTTGCGTATACTATATGGGCGGTAAATGCGCCCACCCTACCTCCGCACCTTTCTTTAACGTTGTTTTTAGCGGAACAGCAAAGGAATATTTTCTCGTAACTAAACAAATAAAAACTATTTGGTAATAAACTTGATTAAATGATTTTTAACAATCTACGCACCGCACCGCCTTCGAGTGGCAGCCGCCGGGCGACAGATAAAACCGCGGGCACTCAGCACGTCTATCATGGGACGGTTTCTCCTATACCTCTTGTTCTAAGTGTTCTAATAAGAGAGAGTCGGATAATAATAATAATAATAATAAATATAAGGGGACAATGTTACACAAACCGACCTAGTCCCATAGTAAGCTCAATAAGGCTTGTGTTATGGGTACTAGACGACGATATATATAATAGATATAAATACTTAAATACATAGAACACATCCATGACTCAGAAACAAATATTCATGCTCATCACACAAATATTTGTCCTTACCGGGATTCGAACCCAGGACCTTCAGCTTCGTAGGCAGCGTCACTACCCACTAGGCTAACCGGTCGTCGATACTGCAAGAAAAATCGAGAGAGCTCGCGCGCCGTCGCGTGATAGCCGTGCTGTGCACACATGGCGGCGGACTGTCGAGAGTGAGATGCGAGCCATTGCAATGGACCAAGGCCAGAGGTGTGGCGCGAGCTAACGAATACCTTTTACACCTCTGGAATGCCAGGACATGAAAATAAAAATAAACGATTTTAAACTAGCTAAAACTTTAAACAAAAGATAAGAATTTTAATAAATAACACAATATAGCTTCGGTAGTATGATACCGTTTATTGCCCGAATGTGCGACAATACTTACACTTATTTAGGTATTTTTTAACTTGACTATCTACCCCAGTTTAATTAATGCCACCATCAGTTACAGTTTTCGATATTATGTTTCAGGGCAATGAAACTGGACACCGAACCATTAAAGGTCGTAGACAGAAGAGAGCACGACCTCCGTCACGTCCGCGGCGCGAGCCAGGCCGCCGAGTGCGTCCCCATGTCGGACGACGACAGCGTGCGCGCCACCAGCGCCTTCAGCGTGCGGGACAGCCTCAAGACTGATGACGAGGACCAGTCGCAACCCATCACGGTCGCCAACGCGAAACTACTACGACACGAGTACAATGTCATGAACAACTCCAACCTCGTTGTATGTAACCTAGAAAACAATATGGCGCAACTAATGGCAGCTAACAAAAAACAGACTGAAGCGAAGAAAATGGACCAAATTGTTGAAGAGAAACAAATCGAACATAAAACGGAATCTAAAACTATCAGTGATAAAGGCGAAGTCGATGTGAAGCTGAAATCGAAAAGCGTAGATACTGCTTCACACAGTTTAGAAAATCCGAAAAGCTCAACAAAATGCAGCAGTGAAGTCAGCTCAGGACTCAGTAAAAGTGTGCCGCCGTCTTATAAGCAAAAGTTGCTTCAGTTTTCAAGAGACAAACTCAGATTTGGTAGTGGAGGGAACAGATTGACAAGAAGCATCAAACGATCGTTCCACTTTAGTCGGAGTTGGGATAAGAATAAATCTGAAAATCAGAGACGTACGAGTGAACCAGCTATTGAAATTCCAAGTATTGTTGATGTTGAAGATGAAAAATGCTTGAAGGAGGCAAAAGACGAGGACATTGAGAAGATAGAACTGATTGAAGAAGTGTCCGATAAAGATGTAGCAAACAACGACGATGTTGTGAAACCCGAAGAAAAACAAGAAGGTACGTTAATAGGTATTATAGACATACGTATATTATATTATATTGGTAATTTACCTGAGTTAGACTAATTTGTGCTTTTGATTTTTAGTGAAGGAACCATCCGCCATCGAGCTGGAAGAGTGGGAGGCGTTTCTGAATTCCAATATTAGTGAAGTAATGGATGGTGACATGGACTCCCTGACACAGTTGAACATGGTTTGTATATTATCAGTATCACATTTATTTGTATGACTGAAACTGTTTTCTATAATGATACAATTTCACGATCTCTGTATACATTTGGATGGGATTAAATCTAATTTGTTGGCACGAGAATACTCATCGAAACGCGATATATCCGACTGTACTAATGCTGAGTCTGTGTTGGATCTAACCTGCGGGCGTAGTATGGTTGCCATTTTATCACTTATCGCTGTGGATAAGACGGTCGTCACGTTCTGACAAGTATGCGAGTGCGAGAGTGACGTATGTCTTATCCACAACGATAAGTGATATAATAGTAACCATGCTACGACCTCTGAAGCTGAGAATGGATAAAACACTTATTGATGTCGTTGACGAATATGTTGAACAACAGGGGACCTAGAAGTGATCCTTGCGGAATTCCACTCGGGACTGTTACCCGATCAGATATAGTTTTTGACGACAACAGCTTGAGCTTGAGACCTTTTGTCTATATAAGAAGGAAACCACCTGAGCAGTACCAATATCATACAGTTTGATAATAGAAGGCTGTGGTCAATTTTATCAAAGACTTTGCTATAGTCTGTGTATACGAGTATAACATCAACTTGGAAACCTTTGTCCATTGCTTCACTGACATATTGAGTCAATAAAACGAGATTAGATACGGTGGATCAGCGCTGTAGGAAACCATGCTGACTAGGATAAAAATATTTTTTTCAAAAGATTATAAACTTGTCAATAAACTACTTTTTCGAGGACTTTAAACAATATGCACAATTTGGAAATGGGCTTATAATTAGTCATGTCGTTTTTAGCTCCTTTCTTAATCCGGAATCACATTTGTCTGTCGTGTTGTGTTGTGATGCATCAGAACGGTATCGGTTTCATACATTTAATATGGTTGCGTCCACATTTCTGTGAAGACGACGGCATCAGAGAAATGTGAACGCGACCATATTAAATGTACGAAACCGATACCGTTCTGATGCATCACAACACAACACGACAGACAAATGTGAATCCGGCATTATGCACTGGTGTAATAAAGGCAGATTTCCATATGGATGGTATAAAACATATATTATAATTGGTATTTATGTGGTTATTGTTGTCAGGTGAGCATGGTGGTGGGCGTAGTGGGCAGTTCGGGTCGCGGGCCGCGCGGCGCGCGCGTGTGCGGCGCCGTGGCCGCGCTGCTGGCGCTGCCCGCCGTGTCGCCCGCGCTGCCGCGGCACACGCTGCTCAACATACAGGACGTAAGTAGTAAGAGTACCGTGAACCAAGGAGATCGGAAGGTGAAGCCGAGCCGTGCCGTCTGTGTACGCGCTTACGGCCCGCCGCAGGACGGTCGGCCACTCAGCATTATATAATGCATTGTTGCTGGAAAGTACGCAATACATGGACTAGTGACTTTGTGTGATGTAAGTGTCACATCAACGAAGAAGACGAGTCCATCTATCTATCTTTTACACTCTTTGCTGGAAACTCTCGAGGGTGTGAACTACACCAAAGGCCAATTATGATGCTACAATCGTGGAAAACGGTAGGCTCATCGCCGTCCTTTCCACTCTGGCCAAGCTCTTTGAGTCAATAGTCCACCGAACTCTATGGGCACAGGTAAAACCATTTTTATGTGACGCACAACACGGATTCAGACATAGCCGCTCGGTTAACAACAACCCATTAATTTTGGCTGATAGCATATCTGTGCACCCACCACCCACGGCCCTATATCATTCCCGGTCTGGAGTCAGTGAAGGCTCCATTATGTCCTTTATTACTCGGGATCATGATAAATGACCTCAGGTCAATCCTTCAATCGGCTCAGTGTCTCCTATATGACCTTAAGTTAGTGTATGGAGTGGAGGAAAGTTCTGACTGTGAGTCGTTACAAAGGGACATCGACGCGGTGTTTCTTTGGAGCACTGAAAACAAGCTGCTGTTCAACCCCGCTAAATTTTGCGTCTGCACTTTCAGCCGTTCTCATATGCCGTTGCATGGACAATACGTACTGGGGTCCGAGCCTATAAACCGCGTGTGCTCTATTAAAGATCTGAGTGTTCGATACGCGGCTTACTTTTCATGAGCATAATATCTCGACACTTGCCACCAGCTGCTTTCGAAGACTGGGTCTCGTACGCAACCTTCCTAACTTTAACGATCCTGTTGCCATCAGGCTTGTATATAATGCACTAGTTAGAAGCAAGCATGAGACATCATCGATCGTTTGGCATCCCTGCGAATCTACCTACAGTTTGCTTCTTATACAAGAAAATGTTTGGTTATTACCCGTTTCTTTATCCGACAAAGTCCCAATCTCCTTGGGGCCTTAGGTTACCATTCTTTGGAGGTGAGACCCTGCGCGGTGATTCGGACTGTTCAAAATTGGACTCACCAATTTTGGATTTGGGGATGTCTGGTACATACCAGACATCCCCAGGATAGCCCCCAGACCGCGGCGACGCGACCTGTTGGCTTTGCCAGCGGACGCACCGTATCGCGGCTGAACTCTCCGCTGCTCCGTGCTCTCACACACTTGAATGCTCTTTTGGCATCAGCACCCGAGTGCGACCTGTGTGCGTGGCGATGGGCGTCTGTGAGAAATGAAATGCCCGAGATTCTGCGAGATGATGAATGCGAGGCCTACATCCGTGAAAGAGTAATTAGTGACAGTAAGTTGTAATGGTGTTATTTTGAAATTATTTATTTGTACCTGATTGTTTGTATTTGTTAATTTTGAGTTCCATATCGCATTGGATCTATCTGTAAGGGCATGTAAACATATTTTCAAATAATGAAATAAATAATACTACGACGGAGCGCGCCTGGGGACGCACGGGATATTCGGACTGGTCGAATCGCTGTTCCAACTGGACAAAGGTAACATTGTTGGCCTGTTTGTATTCATAGAGGGCCTATTCGTGCAACATAATGTAAAACGGTGTGTTTTGCGACGAACGAGTTGGAGCGACAGTGCTCGGCGGTTTCACGCACCACTTTTTTTTGCTCCTGCCTACAGCGTTTGGTCACGCTACGCAAGGACGCTTTCGTATTCGAATGGTATCTTACGTCATTCTAGGACAAATCACGTTGAGTTTCTTATTTTTTGTAAGCTAACTGTATTTTATTTGTTGTAGGTATATCTTGAAGCTAAAGTTGTCTACGAGTTCATTGCCGCTATCAATTCGTTGATGAAGGATTGCAAAAACTATGATGATGTGGAAGACAGGTAATACACTTTTCTACAAGCTGTGCTTATATGTTTTCGGAAAAAAATAACCGAGATAATGTTCCTTAGCAAATTATGCCAGTATATTATGGAATTAATCTACCGCACATTACAGCCAAGACACTTGGTGTGTATGGATGATGGTTCGAAGATAGCTTGAATCCATATCCGTCACTGTTTGATTCGTCAAGCGATAAAGATAGTCATAATACATCTCAACCTCGACAACCAGCAGCACCGTCACGTCTGGTCAAAGCATAGCATTTGTTTTAGAACGCCTTCGTTAGGCAGAAATTTGTAACGCTTCGGTCGTCACTGCACTTGCTCCTCATTGAGTGTTGGAGGCCGGCCGAAAATATTACTTGAACTCCGACCCACCCACGACACCGAACGTAACTGTCGATATACCAACTTTTGATATATTATTAGTCGATACAACGGTTAAGGGATATAAGATATAATGCACTTTTGGTATAAGTATCAACATTAGGTATATTCTGATATGATCTAACTATCATCGGGTATAATGAACTTGTAATAGAACAACTACGACTCTTAACAGTAATATGGTATAACGTCTATGTGATATAACTATGTGCGACATAACGATCAGTGGGTATAATGAAGTACTTGTATAATAAAGTTGAAATATTATGCAAATTACGCTCTAAGCCTATGTCTACGTTTGGATATCCGATGCCAACATGCTATATTCTAAGGCAGGTCGGTGTAGGTACGATGACGAGCGAAGCGAGGAGTGTTAGGTGTACTGCGACGCTGCAGCGCGCGCGCCAAGCAAGCGAAGCGAGCGTGCCGCGGGAGCGGCAGGCGAAGCGCCAAAACCGATGTTTTTACAATATTATATACTTACTAGCTTCTGCCCGCGACTTCGTCCGCGTGGAACTCTTTTTAACCCCCGACGCAAAAAGAGGGGTTTTATAAGTTTACGTGTGTGTGTGTCTGTGGTAGCGTAGCTCCCTAACGGATGGACCGATTTGAATGCGGTTTCTTACGTGTCATAGATAATATTATCCCGAGTGTTCTTAGCTATGTTTCATGAAAATCTGTTTAGCCGTTTTTGAGATATTGGACTTTGAAATGAAAATGTCGGAGGTTTTTCAACTTTTCTAAGTTGTACCTATATCGTAGCTCCTTACAAACTTTTGCCACCTTAGACGATGATTCCCGGAATAAAAAGTATTTTAAACTCGTATGTTAATCCAGGTTATACACTATTATATACACATATATATATATGTATACCAAAAACAATTTTAATCCGTTAAGCCGTTTTTGCGTGAATGAGGGATACGACTCGCCTGACAGACTCTAAGTGTAAGCCCTGAGTGAACGCTCCGCTCACAGCCGGCGCCTGCGAGTCGGAAACGATAACGCAGGTTAAGCAAAGATGGCAGCAATCAGTATTTGGATGGGTGACCGCCTGATGATGTTTGAGTGGTTGATATAAATGAGCGCTTCCGTGCTTTGGAAGGCATGCTAAGCAATTGACCCAGCTGCTGTCTATGACAGTAATCGTTAAGCCGAATTAGAGGCTTTCGGGCGGCTTAAGAACTTCTAACAGTCGAGTTGCCCACTCACTTGACAAAGGGGGGACAACTGTTACTCGCGTCCGCAGGAGCTACCTACCACAACCCCGCACGTGTCCCCTGGGTGGTACCTACTAAAGAGTGACAAACTTTAAAGGCCAAAAATAATGTATGCCGTACGATTAAATAGTTTAAAGAATGAGGTTTATTCTCGTTTTTCGCTACGGTGATAGAATTGTGCTGAAGTTTACCAAAAACAGTGAAAATTTAATTGATAAATTATAAAGTAAAGGATAATCCTACTAACATTATAAGTGCGAAAGTTTGGATGGTTGGATATTTAGATGGTTGTTACTCAATGACGCTTAAACGGCTCAACCGATATGAAAGAAATTTTATACGAAGATAGTTTATAGCCTGGATTCAAATATAGGATAGCTTTATCCTGGATCCACGCAGACGAATTTGCAGGCGAACGCTAGTATTCTATAGGTGTACAATTTTCAATATGAATCTGCTTATTTATTATAGCTACTGCCCGCGACTCCGTCCGCGTGGAACTCGTTTACATCGCAGCTCCATATAAACTTCCCCCCCCCATTTCACCCCCAAAGGGGATGATTTCAGGGATAAAACTATCCTATGTCACTCTTCATCCCTTCAACTGTCTCCACTTAAAAAATCACGTCATTTCGTCGCTCCGTGAAAGACGGACAAACAAACAAACACATTCACTTTCCCATTTATAATATTAGTATGGATTACCGAGAAATAAACATGCGCGAATTGGCCCATAAAAACATTTATAATAATTAGAGATTTAGAAAAAGATACATAGGGTGACTGAGGTGCGACTTCTCTGAGAGGTGAAGCGGTCTTCTTGTTGTGTACTCGTAAATGTTTCAGAAGCCTGAGAATTCGCTGTTAATCTTGTTTCACGTTCCGTAATAGTCTTCGGAAGCTCGCGACAACGAATGGCGTTCACGATCGTGGCCGAGACGTGCTTCCATGTCTTCACTGTTTTCAAGGAATCTAGAAGCCCGGGAAGCTTCTTCGGACTCCTGAGATCTTGCCACTCGTTTTCTGGCGGCCTCTCTAGAAATTCGTGTTAGGTTCGATCTCTTTCTGGAGGGCATTTTGAGTAATAACGTTTTTGGGGACTTTTGACACATAATTTTTTGATTTGACAGAAGATTTGACAGAATAAAATAAACTTGTGAGTATTTACTCTGCATTAAAAAAAACTATTTATATACAAAAACATACTTACTGAATTCAACCCCATTTTTTAACCCTTTTCCACCCTTATCTTTATAATTTTTATAGCCTATTACCTGGCCGAAGATCCATTGAACGTTTTAGTGAAAGTTCGACAGTTTTCCCGTGATACCCGGACCAACAGAAAACATAACACTCCTTTCCATGGGCTGTCGTATTAATAAACAGATAGATGGCGCTGGTGCGCAAAGTAAAGATTACTTTATCCAAATATTCTCAAATTTGGCCTGTGGGTCACCGTAACTCCATCAAACTTTTTTATACGTCTAATATGGTTTGTTGGAGTTCAGACGCCGACAAAAATCTGGAGAATGACCTTCTAAATGCGTGGAAATTGGTGAAGTTCTGCATCGCGCTATTGAAGTTTTTAATGTATGTTGTATAAATACAACTTCCTTCAAGGTTTATTTATTATGTCTCACTGACAACCTCAACGAACTTTCACAATTATTATATGTAGAGATAAGTACGTGTTTTCTGAATTTATTACAGGTACTTATATTTATTTGCTATTCGGTTAGATATCTTGAAGGTTAGGGACAATCAGGCGTGTAGAGGTACACCTGGTCCACCTCTCTCAGCATCACCAACAGCATAATAAAGAAAACAAAAATAAAATAAATGCAGATACTTTATTTGTAAATGATAAGCTTTTAGTGGGATAAATAGTAGTAAAAAACGTCCAAACTTTTCTTCATTTTCTATTTTTTTAATAGCAAATTAGAAGCAATTGCTCGTGAAAAGATGCATTCGGTATATTCCAATTTGTTCGCAAATATACCTATGAATTTATCATTATCAATATCCTTTTTTGGTTTGCTGTGTCATTGCTAATTTATTTACTCAGGCGCTTCTGCGCATGCTTCCTTGCAAACGTAATATTTTTATATCAAACAACACATTATACCACTAATACAAACTTATACCATATATATATATATATATATATATATATTTTTTTTTAAGGAGAACCAACAGCTTTGATCATACAATAAACATTGAAAGTGAATCATTGTAGTGAATACAAAGAGCCAATTATAGGAACTCACAGGTAGTGACATTGTGTTTTAACTTTAGGTTCTATAATGCTACACACCGCAACCGCACGGGTATGAGAAATGAACAAAACATAAATTATAACAAATTGTAAGGCTTAAGCCTAAGGCTAGTGTTAAAAAAGTACAAATTAGACACAATAAATAGCAAAGAACAAAGAAGCTAATATAAAATAAGAAAAAAGATCAAAGAAAAGTAACAATTAATGAAACGGAAAATGGCAGCACGCTCACTTATTTAAAATACCTCTCGAGCAGATTACGCCTAACGGTAGGAATTTTGCAGTTGAATATATCTTTAACTAGTTCATTTGATAACTTGTTTATGTCACGACTAGCGCGTCTCAAAAAAACAATTTTGCCTGTATTTGGAAGATGCATTTTTGATTGCTATAGGGAGATGGTATCTCTTATTTATCTCTTAGAGCGATTATCGTGAAAAAGTCATAAAAAAACATTTAGTGGGGTTCAGATCCAACTTGTTTACTTCACAGTACTCATCAAGACGTGCGAGGTCAGATTGCAATAATTATTTATTTATTTATTTATTGATAAATACATTTACGTGACATTACAGTAACAACCAATGCGTCACGAAACCAAAACAACAAATAATACTATTTATTAGGCGACGAAACGGCGTGGCCCCGTTGCATCGTCGTCTCCGGTGTAGGATTCGGCAGATTGCCCCGGAATATGGGATCATCGTCAGATTTTACCTTTAAGAGAACCTTCATGTCATCGGCGAAGCAAAGAAGATTAGAATGCATAAGACATTTACCAATGTCGTTTACAAAGATGTTAAACAACAATATGTGCCAGTAAGGACCCTTATGGTAAACCACTTGGGACTGTCACCCACCCAGAATATGTATTTTTTTACAACACCCTGAGACCTATTGTCAATGTAGGATGAAAACCATCTCAGCAAATCTCCATTTATCCCTATATTATTAAATTTTGATATCAGTAACTTGTGGTCAATTATATCGAAACATTTGGTATAATCGGTATAAATTACATCTACTTGGTATCCACTGTCCATTGTTTCAGTTACATATTCATTCAGTAGAACAAATTAGACAATGTGGACTCTGCGCTGCAAAAAACCATGTTGGTTAGCACTAAAACAGTGTTTTAAGGAATTATAAACTTGACCAAATACATTTTTTTCGAGCACTTTCGATAATATGTACAGTTTAGAAATGTCTTGAAATCTGTTGAAATATTCATTATAACGTTATATCTAATAACATAATATACTTATTGAACATTATACACCATGAAATTATCTATTTTGTTGTTCCCTACATCTAAACTTTATTATGCCCGGCGGTGCATTGGAAATTATCGCTTGCTTTGAAACGCCGTTCTGACTAGATAAACAGAAACAATATGGTCTGATTTTCAGATATATCATTCCTGACTATATCATTGTATATCTGATTTAATCGATACATGATTGCCTAAAATTTGCTCGATAGAAAAAAAAATCCAAAGTTGACTCAAACAATACATTATTTTACTACACAATCAAGTTAATTTTATCTTATCTAAAATCTCACTTAATGACATAAATGAAACTTCACTAAGTTAGATATTTATCTAAATACTTATGTCCAAAGAAGCCATTCCCGAAGAGTTATGCATCTCTTTTTCTCGTGCGCGGAAGGCATAAGCGTGTCTCTGTCTAGGGGATGTGGTCGACTCTAATCAAGGCATCAGTAATTAATTATATCCTATGAAATTATAAAAATATGTTGTTATATCAAGTGAAAATATATCAAAAGTTGTTATTCCGATCATTACACACCCCCCACGACACATCACGTGTGAGAGCGGTTGCACACACTGCGACTTTGTGCAGTAATTACAAAGCGGCTGCCGCACGACACAATCCATGGATCATCTGTCAAAATTACCTGTATCGACACTGCAGCGCTACACTGTCGATATCTCCTAATATATTTATTTAATTTTTTATTTTTATTTATTTATATAGGATGATCTTCAGCTTAAATACTACACAGTAGCTTAAACAAGTAGTGGCAGTGAGCTAATAACAGATCCTCACCGATAGATTAATAAATATGCAAAAAATAAGTGAGCAGAAGCCAAACGAAAACACAGCGCTTTTGCGCCTTGACACAGCTACATAATTTAAGTGCTTATTTCTAAATAGACTAAAAAGAGTTACCTAAACCATTTCCCTACCTCTACCGAAAATTTTTCGAGATAAGCGTCGTATCACTGAAGGAACACTTGCACTGAATAGGTCCAGGTCGTCAAACCTCTGAAACACCTCATTTAAGCCGTTGCTCGCTCTGATCATAAAACTATTTTGCCTATAGTTAGTGGATGATAATGGCACGGATAGTGGCGGCTTACGCCGAGTTGTACTGGGTATACGGATGTTCAATTTACCAAGTAAGGTGGGGCTGTCGATTAAATTCGATGCAACTTTAGGTAGGTATGTAATGTCAGCTATATTTCGACGAGTCTCAAGTGGGAGAAGATGTAATCTCCTGCACAGATCCAAATACTTACTTGAGTCGTAGTGAATACCTAATTTGAAGCAAAGAAACTTTAAAAACTTCTTCTGGATATTTTCCAATCTCGTTACATAGCATTTTTAACGAGGATTCCAGATGAGGTGCATATTCCAATGTACTCTTAACAAGGACACAATATAGAATCTTAAAAGTTTTAGCCCGTTTAAAATCCCTTGAACAACGAAACAAAAAACCTAGTGATTTTGATGCTCTAGATATGACATTATCAATATGGTTATTAAAAAGAAGTTTAGGATCATGTAAGATGCCCGGGTCCCGTACAGCAACCTGGCATTGTAAGGATTGACCCTTGAGTTGGTAGTCGAACGAGAGTGTATTAATTTTACGAGTAAAAGTAACTACCGAGCATTTAGAGGGATTAAGGTCCAGGTGATTGAGCGAGCAGTAATTTATTTATTTATTTATTTAATAGGTTACATGACATTACAGAAATCCAATGCGTCACACAACAAAGATTAAACATTTTAACAATAGCACATAATAAAAGACATGCATTAACAGTGTACACAAAAGAGACAATATTACATTACACTCGAGGGCCTGGCATCCATCACCTCACAGAACTTCAAACATTCTTTTCTCACACTCGCCCATCGCCATGTAAACAGATCGCACTCCGGTGCAGACGCCAAGAGCGCATTTAGTAGTGAGAGTGCGCGGGGCAGTGGAGAGTTCCTATGCGACACAGTGCGAGTTGCCGGGACAGCAAGAAGAACGCGTCGCCGAGGCCTAAGAGCTATTTTGGGGACGTCTGGCACAAACAGTCGCCCTAGGCGGCATACTAGCTCAGGACAATCCGACTCGCCGCGAAGGACTCGACACGCAGTCAACAGCAAACCAAGGGTCCGTCTGACCTCTAGGGAATTGTAGCCGAGGGTACCTAGCAGATACTTGGTTGGGTAGAGGAACGGGTAGTACCCATAAATCTTTTTGTAGAGAAACCTTAGGAAAGCTTTTTGCACTTTCTCCAGCATTAAGGCATACGTTGATTCATACGGTAACCATACGATCGACGCTGCCTCCAACTTGCTTCTAACCAAGGCGTTGTAGACTAGCTTGATTGCCAGTGGATCGTTAAAGTTACGCAAGTTTCGGATGACAAACCCGAGTCTTCGATAGCAGTCCGCAGCTAGTGATAGTATGTGCTCGTGGAAAGAGAGACGTGTATCGAAGACTACTCCGAGATCCTTGACGGTGAACACACGGTTTATGGGCTCAGAACCCAGAAAGTATTGGGCAATAATTGGATCGCGCGCTCGACTGAAAGTACAGACACAGCATTTGGCAGGGTTAAAAAGCAGTTTCTTGTCCATACTCCAACGAAAAATCAAGTCAATATCTGCCTGCAACGATTCACAGTCAGCTCCTTGCTCCACACCGTAGATTAACTTTAAATCGTCAGCATATAGAAGACATTGAGATGACTTAAGAACGGACTGGAGATCATTGATCATGATTCCGAACAGGAAAGGTCCTAGTCCCAGGAAGTTGACTCACACCCGATCGAGTATGGTATGGGGCTGAGACGAAGCATCCATACCGAACAAATTGCTGTCGATCACGCAGATAACTTGCGAAAAACTTTAGCAAGCCAGGGGAAAAGCCAATTCGGCTTAATTTCATTAGCAACACGTCGTTATCTACGCGATCGAAAGCCTTCCTGAAATCAAAATAGAGTACCTCGACCTGGATACCTTTATCAAGAAATTCCGAGATGCTATCTACTAAGATCAAAAGGTTTGTGTTGACTGAGCGACTCGATCTGAAACCATGTTGAGCATCACACAAAAACGGTTTGGTCTGTGCTGACAGATTTCGATGGAGTATGGACTCAAACAATTTACCCAACGTGGGAAGAACAGCTATCGGCCTGTAATCTTTTACGTCAGTAGCGTCACCGTCCTTTGGAATCGGCCTCACTCTAGATACCTTCCATTGGCGAGGGTAGCATGCGGTGCTGAGAGCCAAGTTAAAAATAAAGTGGATAGGAGTTTTAAGGCTCTCTACACATCCTTTCAAAATGTACGCCGGCAAGTTATCAGGCCCCACCGAAGAATTGGACTTCATTCGTTTTATTCCTACTTCAACCTCATTCACGGATATCGACTTAATATTAATGTGGTTGGCATCAAGATTATGACCTTCTGCCCCCAGCTCAGTCGTGTCCAGACGCGGAATGTCAGGCAGGAACACCCCAGAGAAGTAATCGGCAAACGCGCTTGCTACCTCCTTTCCAGTAACTTGCTGCCCACCAGCCGCTATACTAGAGGAAAACCCACCCTTGGTTTTTAGGCTGCTAAGGTGCTGCCAAAACGCCTGCGGATTGAGTCTAACCCTGCTCTGGATTCGATCAAGGTAATCATCATAAGCGGATGCTATGCGTTCCTTGACTTTAGACCTCAATACCGAGAACTCATAGTAAACATCTTTATTTTTAGTGGCTTTCCATTCCCGGTGAAGTTTGCCTTTCAGCTTTAATTCGCTTATTATTTCAGCCGTGTACCAAACGGGATAACGTTTACTTGACTTCCTTGATCGAATCCGTTTCGGTATACACAGGTCAAAAACCTCGTACAATTTTCGATAGAAAAGGTCAACAGCATCGTCGACATCCACAGAACCAAGAACATCCTGCCAGCAAACCACTGTAATCATCCAGTCTGGATAAGTCACTTTGAAGTGCATCTGCTTCACGCTGCGACGACACAGAAGCAAAAATCTTCATGTCATCTGCGAAGCAAAGCAGCCTTGACGTGGGAAAACAACTAGTAATATCATTCACGTAAATAACAAAGAGCAACGGGCCAAGCAAAGAACCTTGTGGCACGCCGCTAGGGACTCTAACCCAGCTAGAGATGTAATTGCTCACCACAACAGCCTGAGTACGATTGTCAATATAGGACGAAAACCGATGCCGATGCACTCCAGTTTGTATAAAAGACGCTTGTGGTTTATGCGATCAAATGCCTTACTGTAATCAGTGTAAATGACGTCAACTTGGCGACCGCTATCCATAGATGATGTTAAAAAGTCATTGAAAATAACCAAGTTGGAGACGGTTGATCTAGCTGGCAGAAAACCGTGTTGGGATTCATGGCGAACAACCGCATAAACCTGAGTGTGAATAATTTTTTCAAACACTTTTGAAATGATACATAATTTGGAAATCGGTTTGTTTGGAAATTAGTTGCCTCAATTTTCGACCCTTTCTTGTGAACAGGTGTGATAAAAGCTGATTTCCACAGGCTGGGCACTTTACACTCGCGCAACGATTTCTTGAATAATAACGATATCGGCATTGCTAAGGTTTTAGCACAGCCAGTTAAAAATACAGCAGGCAAGTGGTCTAGGCCCGTAGATTTCGCAGGGTCGAGTTTGAGCAGCATGCTACATACAACGTCCTGGTCGATTTCAATTGTACATATATCAGACACTAGATTGGTTTCAGTAACATGTGGTTGGCAGTTTAGAGTGTCAGCAGTAGAAGCGGCACTGCCAGGGTCGGCACTCAAGAAAGTGGACTGAAAATAATCAGAAAAAAGATTGCAAATAGCATTACCAGTATTGGCGGAAACGCCATCATTATTTAAGTTACTAGGCATTATATTCGAAGACGAGCGCGTTTTAATAAAACCTCAAAAATGCTTATATTTTTTTCCGATCGCGGATTCTACAGACGAAACATAGGCAAGGTAGCATTTGTCCTCAAGCATTTTCACCCTACCACGCAACAATTTGAAGGACTGGGCATCGCAAAGGTTATGATATGTCTTGAATTTACGGTAGGTAAGTACTTATACTGTTCTTTTATAGTACGTTTTAAGGCTGGCGAGTACCATTTAGGGTATGAATCCGGTTTACATATTTGCGAAGGCACATATTTGTCTCTGACATTGACGAACACTCAGTAAAAATAATCGACACACTCATCCAATGATTTCGAAGTGAATTCCCTTACCCAGTCCACCTTCGAGATCTCCTTATCAATAGATTCATAGTCAGCTTTATAGGTGTCTAGTGAAAGTTGCTGGTTTTTAAAATATCAATGTTTATTGATTCAACACTTATGAGAAGTGCCCCATGATGCAAATCGATAGGCACGAGTGGGTCCGCACAGTTAGATACCAATAGAAAGTCATCGTTCGATAACACTAAATCGAGGATTCTGCCATAATGATTTAATATAAGTACCGTTAAATTGCCTCAAGCCCAAAACATTTAAAGCATCAATTAGTAAGTTCTCGTCAGATGTGTACAACCCTACAGGTACAAAGTAAGACTGTTCAGGTACCCAGCTAATAGCACTCAAGTTGAAATCACCTAAGATTAAATATTTGTCATCAGGTTTCAACAGCATAATATCGCTAAGCTTGGAAAGGTAATTAGTTAGTTGCAAAGAAAAACAATTACCTAGGTTTTGTCTACATAAATAAAGTGTACATAAGTGGAGGTTAGTTATTTCATGAGTCCGGGAATAGGGATGATGACTAAGATTTTATTATGATGCCATTCGAACCAGTTTTTGGAGAGGAACAAATGTTTGTATGGGAGTAACTAAAATTAAAGAACATAAATACCCAAAAAAATGAGACAAAGATTGATCTCGCTGGCGGCAGCGCAAAACGCTCCATACTGAAAGAAAGTTGATTATGACGTCACAATAATATATGTTAGTACAAAGTACATACGTATCGTTGTATGGAAAATCAGGTAAATTGTTGTTTCGGTCGCGAAATATCGCGTTTAATACATAGTTGTTATACAATTTTCTTTCTATAAAAGCGTAAGGATTCTATTGGTAACTTTAAATTTACTGTTGGACAATAACAAAAATGCATATTTTTTCTTAACTTTCAAGGTTCATATTTTTTACGATATCAATTATATTTTATAATTTATAATTTATTACGATCATTTGATGGTTTACTATCCATTTAACATCAGTACGTTATTAATTTGAACATGAGTCATCATGCCTATTGTATGTATTACTATTATTAATATTACATATATTCCTAATAATATATTATTATTAGGGCTACTGCCCTTGATTGACGTGGAGGTTTGGCCCATTGCAGACTGTCGGGCGCTGGCCGCATGCTGGAGGTGTGCTCGTGGCTGTGCGCGCGCTCGAGCCGCGCCGTGCGCCAGCTCGCCGCCGCGCTCGCCGCGCACCGCGCGCACGCCGTCTTCACGCGCCTGCTCAACTTGTGTAAGTGTCACACCCTGTACGTGTGTAATTTGTATAAGCGCCTCCTCTGTTCGAATCCCGGTGAATGGCAAATATTTGTGTTATCACTGTGATGTATATTTGCGTCTATAGTTTGCGTGTATAGTAGTGTGCGTATTAGTAACGCAACACAACACATTCATAACCAAAATACTTAGATACTGGGAGGTATACTGGTGTTGTATCGATTTCCGTAAGATTTGCCCCTAACATTTATTTTGACACTGTCACGCGATAAACGCAGCCATGACATACCCTCTTAATTTATCGCCTTCTTAAAATGAAAAGTTTTGTTATAACAAGTATAAACCTGTCTTTGAGTATTCTATAAACCGGGTGCTACTTACTCGTAATGCTAAATAGAATAATTGCTTATGCCAGACAAAACACAACAGCAGCCGGTATAAAGATTATATGATCACGAAACGAATTCATCTTAGCATATTCTCAGCGTTATCCTCCAAAATTAACCCAAAATTAAATTTTCAGATTCAAAAACACCTCGCATAGTACTAAACATCGTCGGCCTCCTGATCACCATTCTTCAAGACCTCCCTGAAAACGCAGAAGTGGTTGAGAAGATTCTGTTCGACGACAAAAATTTCAACTTCATGTGTCTTTTGGAACAACCTAGCGACGCCTTGAGAATGAGAGTCTGTATTCTTATAAGTTTACTGTGCACATTTTCGTGCACTGCCTTTTCGGTTGCTATGGAAACTAAGTGGAGTAAAATCGAGAGTGACAGCTTGGACGCGTTGCATACGCATTGCAATGTGACTTTGAATAGGGCAGCGAGATTAGCTACCAAGGAGATTAGTAACATGCCCTTTTATAGCTAATAAGCGAATAAATGGCTTTTCATCATTATGAACACCTCGCCTGCAACACTTATTTGTGTAGAATCACAAAGGTTCATCGATAATTCAGCGTAATTTTGTGTAGAAAGTTTGGCCTGTCCGGTCCACTAAGATCTATAATGAACAGATTTTTAAAAGGTGGGCAAGGACCATATATTGGCATCTGAGTTCTGGATGGGCGTATGCTTGTAAAAACGCCACCACCGATACATAAAACTGTTAGTGGAAGCCCTACTTAAATTAATGATACCAAAAGACTGAAATGCAGTGTATGTTTATATTATTGCAATTGATAACCTATTTCATTAATGAATGAGAATATGTGTGTAATTTTGCACGTGAGAGTTGAATGCTGTAAATAGGTATAGGTATGTAACTACAATTTACACTGAAGGGGAAAGCGGGCAAATAATAATCGTTCTTGCGTGACTCTTACAATGAAACAAACGAATAGAGTAGGTAAATTTTAAAGTATGATTACATTCATAAAGTATGATTTACATAGATAATGCTTATCGCGACTATCAGAGTTGTAATGTATGTAGTTAACGACAAAAGACTTTTACCGAGTATTTAACACCTGTCCGCCTGATCTTGGGATTGTAAAATGACTCAGGTAAGTTACTGAATGAGAATAACACTTATATCTAGTGTTCCATAGGACTCGAGCCTTTTTAGCCCAAATTTTAAAGCTCTGGAGCTCTTTTTAGAGCTGGCTTAATAAAATGGGTTTCAAAGAGCTAGTGGTTTTAATAAGGCCGTAGTCTCAAAAAAGGCCTAAGGTCTTTTTGAAGGGTTTTAGCCTTTTTAAGGGCTTAAGCCTTTTTTATGGTTGTAGCCTTTTTTTAAACCTAAGCCGAGGGCATCTTCACTCAAATGTGCTACTTGTTTTTTTCTCAGAATTAAGATTTGTTGGTTTTTCTTGATTAGAATCAAGAGCACTCTAAATCCCGATATTCCCGATAGAGACAAAAAATGTCCCCAATTTTTCATATTTATTTTTAGGTTTCCACTATGTGCGGGCCCATACAGAATGTACGAAAAGATCGACACATTGTCCGATCGTTCTCTTAGAACTATGTCGTATACAACTCGTAACTAGCCCCAGCACAGGCCCCGGTCTTTTTGGGCTGTTACCGCACACTGTCTCTAAGCACTTGTCTGAACCGTTATTTAGACTTAAGAATAGTTATATGCTTGATGTATAGATATGTTAATAAATAAATAATAAATAAATTGTGGGATAAAAAACTAGGGATTTTTTTCCTTCTCGGGATCGAGAGTACTCATGATTCTGACCAGGAAAAACAATAAAATCTAAATTCTAAGAAAGTAAAAGTCGCACATTTGAGTGAAACCGCCCCTGACCTTGTGACTTGTAAAAGTGCCCTTGTGGCTTACATACAGAATAAATAATTTGTATTTGTAAGCCTTATAAACTATGTAACTTGTATGAATGCAGTCGCAGTTCGGATCGGCGGCCTAATTGTGTAATGTTTTGACAATCTTGCATTGGAATAAAATAGCATATGCCTATATTTGTAAGTACCTATAAACTGCATCTTTGACACTTGCTTCTGATGATTAATGATAGGATGTCATTTCACAATTAGCCTGCAGTGCCCCGTTTCTCGACGCTAAAAGCTACAATTTTTAAAGTAAATTGGCAACAATATTAAAATGAGCCGAAGCTATTGATGACAGTGAGTCATAATTGTAAAGCGTAATGTTGCTAGTTTAGCCTGGTAAAAAGTATATTTTGCCGTCAGCTTGAAATTGGGCACAGATCTAGTTTAAAACTTCGGAGTTGTATAAAAATAAAACAATTTAATTTTAATTTATTGTGTTTATTATAATATGAAAGATGTTGCCTTTGCTAAATTTGAATCAAAAGCTGAAAAAAATGGGTATACAGACTTAATCATTTCCAAAAACTTCCAGCCAAGATGAAAGGCACATTGATGAGCGTATGCTTTTATTACTCAATCGGTTCTGTTTTTTAGTTATTAAATTCCCTGCTTTGGAAAATGATTGCTCACTGGGAACACTCTTAGCTGGTATGCCTAAAATATCAAATGCCATTTTTTGTAAGCAGGGTAAGTTTGATTCATGATTTTTCCACCATACTATCACATCAGTATCTTCTGGTTCGATTGGTAGAGATAAATATTTTTGCAGCTCATTTCCTTCTGATCGTCTCTGTTTGTAAATTGACGAAAAAACACTTTGCCTAGATCGAGATAGGCCAGATGATTCGGAAGGATCAGGTCCTCGCTCGGTAACGTGATTTTGAATATTATATTTATTATCAAAAAATAATTTTATTGACGCGAGTATGTCCTCATTATCGTTATTTTCTGAGAAATAATCATTTTTTAATCTCGGATCCAATACAACAGAAAAGTTTGCGTAATCCGTACGTAGAAGAGGCAAATATTCCTGCAATTTCAAAGACATTGCTGCGGCAGCTTTTGTTATAGGGTCGTCATGGTCATTGATCTCTAGCTCTACGTTAGAAGTGTGAGATGATAAAATATCCATAATAGGTATGACGTAGTAAATACTTGGATATTTTGACTTTGATAATAATAGTGTAGCGTCGTCAAATGGCACTAAAAACTCGATGAATAATTTAACTTGGTGCCACATCGATTCTTCAATTACGTACTGCTGAAAGTCCGTATTGTTCCGACAGAGATAATCCAAAACTTCTTTCATCCTATATGCACGTTCCAAGATGAGGTAGGTCGAATTCAATCTGATGTTCATTTCTTTTAGCAACGCTAATTGTGGCATATCTAAAATCGTGCAAGTTTCAAAATATGTCTGTTTTTTTTGGGCGAAAAGTTTATTACGTTCACAAATTTTGATACAGCTGATATTACGGGATTTTGAATCACACGCATCCAAACACCTTGTATGAATCACATCATCATAATCTTCATTAAAAAGTTTTAGTAAATGTAAACATTTCACATTCGATTTCTCGTTATCGGTAGTAATCGAACTTATTCTTTTCTTCAAACCATAAAATTCGAATATCTCTTGAATTTTTTTCAATATTTGCTCACTGTCATGTGGATATGGTATCAGGTCAAAGTCCAAAATCATTGAATGTAATGTAGAATTGTGTATGTAGTGTGCTGTTATCACTATATAAGGTTTATTTGTGCCTGATGACCAGAAGTCAAATGTCAAGGCAATTTTATTTTCAATTGTCTTTAATGTTTCTATTACCGCCGTTTGAGTCTGATTGAACAATTCCTGGATGTTCAAATTGAGAGTAATAGGACTCAGAACTGAATAACTAGAATTTAGCCCTTGCAACAACTTCTTGAAATGCTTTTCTTCTATAACACTGAAAGGATGCTGGCCATAAATTATAAAATTAAGTACTAATCGATCATAATATGACTTTTTACTCAATTTAGTCGTTCGCTTTGAGCAGCCTTCGTGGATTCGCAGGTGGTTTTTCAGCGTAGAATGTGAACTTTTAATCGAAAAATATTTATCACATGTTTTACATTGTAACCCACTATTACTTTTTGTATAATATGTTTACTCCAGGCAAAATACGGTTTTGAAAAACATTAATTTATAATAGCGTTTTTTTTGTTGATTTCATTTTAAAATGTTATTCTAATATGCTTTATTCAAGAATCCGGCAAACTTTCCGCCCGGAAGTAATTAAGTAGATTTAAATAAATCATGCGTTGTCTTTTTTTGTAACATTTATCTTGAATATTATAGAGCAAATGTTAATGAACCAAAATAAACACAAAAATATTTATTATTTTTTTTTCTGACTTTTCAGGCGCTAGTTAAATTATAATTTTTTTGATGTCTGACATTTAGTCGGATTCTGTCGCTGGGTGACTATTTAATTGATAATAAATCCGTTACACAGAAAAAATAAGCTATTATAAATTATTTCCAAAATTGTCATTTTTTCCATACAAGTTGTCAGTTCATTGCCTGGACTAGTTGATCTAAGTTTTTTGTACTTCTTCGGTCTTGTAAATACAATACTCGCATTTGGTGTACTACTCGCACAAGTCACGGCCTTCCATATCAATTTCCTTTTTGCAACTAAACACAGGGAAATAACTCGGTAACTACTACGTAATACAACAGAAATACATTTACTTATCGTTTTCCTGGCAAATAACACAATTTCAAGACATTAAAAGCAAGAAACGCACCTACCCTCATGTTTAAAAAAAATATCATTTCGTACTCTTTCTATCCTTACGCACTACCATCGTTAGATAATGTTGCTATCGCTTTCGATCATTTACTTACTCTTTCGAACTTATGTTAAAACTAACATGAAGCTGTTCCTTTCTTGAAATACGTTCCAATGCATGCATCTGCAGTTTACTTATATGTACACTGAAATTAATATAATGTCCTAGATTGTCCACTAATATTCAATATAATGTAGTCTATTTATTGTTAGAGGAAGTTATCATAGCTAAGAAATGTTTTAAAATTTAGATGAAGAATGGAAGCAGGCTGAGGAAGTAGGTAGTTACCTTCCTATGTAAATAGATATTATGAGTTATGACAGAACCATGCTACTAAACAGATTCACCTACATTTATTTTATTGGTCATCTCATCACAAACGTATACCTACTGAACATGAACAACACAATGTTACTTGCTCCAAAATGGTACGAAATGGGATTTAGACGTGATGGATCCGGATCCATAAGATATGAGCCAAAAACTCTTCGTGACATGTCAATAAATACCATCGTCATAACTAGTATGATAAAAATTATTGCAACAGGTATTTGCGATGAAAAGGTAAGTTTGTTTCTGCTTATTTATAATTTTATTTATACACACACTAAATATGTCTTTATATATATTTCTTGTATTTCCTCTCTCAATCGCATCTTATTTTTGCAGAAGGAGTGCGTACGAAGAGAATTAACTAGGTTGGAACTTCCGAATGAAGTAATTCAAGACTTATGCAAGCGCTTTATAAGCTATGCTGATAATGAAATCTTATACCGCGAATGTTGGGGATTATAATTAAATGTGCATTAAATATGACATATTTGAAAAAATATTGTGTACTTCTGTTGAAGCTATAACAACAAATACTTAAACTTAAAAAAATAAAGGGCCTCCCTTACGAAAAACTTATTTTACTGGCGGTTATTTGCCGGTTTCAAAAATAACATGGTTTAAGATAAATAATTAATGAGATAAACATACTCGAGTCTTTAATTTTATTTGAAACACCACACCAAAAAAGCGTCGCATTTATTAAATATTTTTTTATAAACTCTAAAATATTTTGACAAGGACTTTTAGCCTTTAAATAAGTAGCCTTTTAATATGGTAACAAGCTCCGAGAGTCTAGGCTGCTGAACATAACCATGCTTGGGGCCTACAGAGCTTTATAGGCTTT
Organism: Epinotia demarniana; assembly: GCA_945867215.1. Taxonomy (NCBI): domain Eukaryota; kingdom Metazoa; phylum Arthropoda; class Insecta; order Lepidoptera; family Tortricidae; genus Epinotia; species Epinotia demarniana. The sequence goes on along the minus strand of OX244266.1, from coordinate 18,590,113 downwards.
TAGCCCTCTAGGCGTCAAAATCGAAGCCCGCCTTTAAAAAAAGAGCTAAAAGGCTCGAGTCCTATGGAACACTACTTATATCGCTGTAACTGCATTGGTAATGAATGAAATTTGTAATTCACTGTCACTTGCGCTATAGATAGACGAAAATATGACTGAAATAATTTGCCGCTAGATAGAAGGCCTAAGGATTAGCCCCGGTGCCCATTTTGCGAGATACAAATTGCAAATTTGTTTTGATTGGCAACACAGAGACGGCCAATAAAGACTGGCCATTTGACAAGTGTTGCCAGTTTAAATTTTAAAATCGTTACTTGTAGATTAGTGAAACGGGCACTGGCAATCAACTCGCACGTGCACTTATTAGTCAAGTTTATCTTATCTAAATTGAATTTTTATTATTTAGGTGCATACGAAAGTATAATTTTTCAAATGATACTGAGAATTATTTACATAGTTTTTATTATTTTTTACAAATACGTCTTGACTAACGTTGTATATTTTCATTAGGTAGGCATCTAATGAAAATATACAACGTTAGTCAAGACGTGATTGGCTTCAAACCAGAGGCGTTTGGGACGTCGGAGCGAGAATGTATAGAGGGCGACACAAACCTATAAATAATAATTAAGCTATGTTTAACGAATTCGATTTTAGAAACAAAGAATGTATGTAATATTTCCAAGTTGTTTCTTGTGTTGACAATGTTGACATTGTTGACAATATTGTTACGTAACGAATGTCCATTAATCTATTGAAGGCTTATGACCACATCGATGGTGGGTCACGATTCTTCGAACGATTTGCGCTGCAAGGCGGAAAAATGCTTTATGCTACCGTATCGAATGGGTTCTATCTGTGCTTTTAAGGAAATAAACGGGCTGTGTACCTACTCTTATAGCCGCAATCAATCCGTTTTTCTTTTTTTTTCTATATTCCTGTAAATCACGACAAGTTGACTTGAGATAATAGAGCTCGTCCCTTGGTTTTTGAGTAAATATATCTACAGAAGAGCTATAGGTATGTACGCGTGCCACTTTAAGGGTCGGAAAGGCTTCTATGCAGCTAAATTAAGAACTGGGGGCCTAGACAAGGTTACAATCGACAAGGGCTAACGCCAATAGAAAACTAATAAAATGTATGGGAATGACAGATGTTAACGAAAAGTGTTTTGTCGGCATCTGTCATTGTAACCTTGTCTACGGCCCCAGGTCTTAAAATGGCCAAGGGCTTACCATAAACATCCTAACTTAATTGGGCCGGTTATGGCTTATTTTCCGCAACCTCATACTAACTCAGTAGTGGCAAATAAAAAAAGTGGAACTATACGACAACGAATGATATATCCTTTTTATATATCCTACTATCTCGCTCGGATGTAGTTTTATTCTTACGATAGCTTGTCCTAAGTAATTATAGGTCTATGCCCATGCCCTTAGTTTATTTCTTTATTTTGAAGAACTTTCCGCGATTTTATAATGCTTTGGGAGGTCACCAAAAGTCCTGATGATGCCATACACCAGCAGAATCAAGGTCATCGATATTGCCCTCCGAATAGCTACATTTAACTGGCACTGGGCGAGGCACATTGCACGAACGATGGTTCGAGCGGTTCGAGCGGAAATGTTCTCGAGTGGCGATCACCTACCGGCAGCTGTAATGTGGGTAGATCCACACTGGGTGGCATGATGATGACCTGGTTAGGGTAAGGGCGGCGCAGGACCTTTCATTATGGCACTCTGATGGAGGCCTATGTCTAGGGCGGTTATTCGCTACGCGCTAATGCGGCCCACCCCGCCGATTACCCGTCACAAAACAAGACCTCTACCTACGCTCAGTTTCTACGCATCGTGGTGTCAAGATTTGTGGGTGAGCGTTGAGGTGAGCTTGAAACAAGTTACAGAATAGAGGGGCAGGAGTGGACGACGTTCGGCTGATACCTGGCATCATGTGGCCACGGGATTCCGCTCCTTGTCGGTATTTATTACTACGTCATATTATTATAGCCGGGGTTATACATATATTACCACTGCACGGTTAGCTCTCGCACTATCCACCTCTTTCTAGGTTTTCTAATAAGAGAGAGACGGATAGTGCGAGTGAGCTCGAGAGAGCTCGCGTGCCGTCTTGTGAAAACCGTGCTGGTAACAACTGGGAGTTTATTCCCCGCTCGTTTGTTGGCCGGTACGATGGTTCTATTTCTCTAGCCTTTGACTAGTACTTTAGGGATTCACCGTTCTTAGAAATAATCCCACAATATGTACGGGAATGTTCCCTAAGAATCGAGAGTATTCATGGGTGGAAAAGGCACCGCGATATAAGTACAGTCGCAATCATATAGTCAGTAGCAGCGTAAGTAGCCAAATATTTCGGTATAGTAAGACCCAAGTAATAAGTATATAATAACTCGCGCGGAGTTAAGCAATAATAGCCTCTCGGTCAACTACTTAAGCGCCTTGACGCGCGCCATATTAATTGTGTCGATCGGTACACGTCTATATTACTGTTAGAGTAAGGCTCTGTGTTTCGATATATTTGGCTACTACCAGGGTTGGGCAGTATTTCAATTACATGTATTTGAAATACAAATACGTATTTTGTATTTGTATTTCAACTACAGGTTGGAGAAGTATTTTGTATTTGGTATTTGAAATACCGCACTCACATGTATTTCGTATTTTGTATTTCAAATACTTTAAGTTTTGAAATACATTTGCACAAAAATACATGTTATTTATTTCTATAACCGTATAATGGAACGTTTTTAATATAGTTACGGGCTTAGGGCACTGTGCTGTGGCAACACTTTACAGTAAGTGTCAACGACAAACGTCAGGTGCCAATTTATGAATTTAGTTCGTTACGCGGTTTTTTATTACGTAGCATAACCCAAACTCAACGGGGTTACGTCGGTTAAGTACTGAATTCCCATGGCCACCTTCTGTCTCCATCATCAGATCAGCTGTACTGTATGGTACCGTACCATAATATTGAATTGTCATCCAAACTATACTTATACCCAAAATTTCAGCTCAATTGGTCACCGGGAAGTGGGTCAAATTTAACTCGCAAGATTTGATTACATACATACATACTAACATGACAAGTTAAATACCTAAAAGCTTGTAAAAATGTGTAAAAAGTGTTGTGAAATAAGTATTTTGTATTTGAAATACATTATTTTGAATACTGTATTTTGTATTTTGTATTTCAAATACCTGTCACCAAAGTAGTTTCTAGTTTGTATTTCAAATACATTTTTACATGTATTTTGTAATTTGTATTTCAAATACAATGAAGCCAGTATTTTGCCCAACCCTGGCTACTACTAACTATACGATGCTCACTTTACTAGGCAAAGATTCGAGTCAATAATTATAAGCTGCGACCACACCAGGCATGGTCATACACTTCGTCCCTATAACCTAATTGACACTAGCCAGCAGAATATGAGGAAAATATTAGAGATGAGATAAGTAACTAGAATAACTTGGAATATAATTTTCCGCAAGTTTGTAAAGTTGTTACCGGCCCGCGGACATTTATTAAAACTGATAAGTAAGTAGGTATGTTCCATTAGCAATTGACAACATTTCAAAATATGTAATGATGCGTAAATTGAAAACCGTTTCGGTAATTATCTTATCTGAACGTAATAAAGTGGTTTTCCCATTTTTGATCCTACTCATTTCCGAGACAATCACTAAAATCTGTTAAACGCGGTATACCCCGTGCGTGACGTCATTCTTACGTCTGTTGAGCATAGATATTATGTTACTTTCGATATCATTGCTGTTGAGTGAAAGATGTGGACAGGTGCCGTAGAGAGACATAATAATGACGTCATATTTTACTTGCGACCTATTGGAATTCACTACTTTTAATTGTAATATTTTTGGATGAAAATAAACATTTAGGGAAAAATAAAAAAACACGTATACCTTAAAATTTCATTTTCTATCTAACTAAATCATAAAATAGCCCACTTAAAAAATGAAATGTTGTAAATTTTTGCATGGAGGTCATTATTAGCAAATCATTTTAATGCAAATTAACTACTTACACAATTCAATTTCCAAAATTCGAACCTTCAATGCACTTAAATACTATGTGTATGACGTCGTACCGTCAGAAGTGAAATCTTGCGAATTGCTAAAATACCTCCCCTTCCCCCTCCCCCGCGGGCCATGGGTTAAAGAACTACATACGTTCGTATAACCTACTTCATAAAATACCACTTAACGGTAACGTACTGTATACTTATTGGTACATAGTACCTACTTATAGAACATTTCCAAATTAGCTTATAAGAATGAAATGTTTCTCACGCAGTATAGGTACCTAAGTAATTATTTGAAGCACACCATCAACCAACGACGGCAACGATGTGGCAACGATGTAGTGACACGTCCGACAGCGTCACGTCAAATAAGAATTGGTAATAAAACATGGTAATGAATGGGATATTTACCTTCATAAGCACGTGGACCAGCCACGCGAAGTGAACAATTCTAAGAAGTAACTCAACACCTACGCGAATGCATGTAAAACAAATGTTTATCTTCAATAGGTAGAGTGCATTTGCAGATCAAAGACCCGTACATATATATATACCTACCTATATATCACGTGCTGCGTTAGGCCCGCCTCACACGGACTGCAGTCACTGAATTGAGTACCTATCTGGACCACTCCACAGCAAAACAATTAACGTCCTTCGGTTATTTTGCACAATATGTAGATATACCTACTGTTTTATTTGCTCTTTTGTGACGGAATTCCGTTCAATGTGAGGCCAGCCTTAATTACCTATGTCTAAGTGGGCATTGCACTTTATGGTTTAGGTTACATAAGGGAGGTGAGCGGCCGGCCTCGAGGCGGTCACTGCGTGGGTTCACGCCTTAGTGCAGTCGATTGCGATTCGGTTTATTCGATAAGGAAACTGACAATGATCAAATTCAAAAAGCTAAACATTCCATGCAAGCCTTGTTGCAAACTGAGAAAGCGGTCTACCACTTTTGGACGGTACTTATCCCCTCATTTTAAACTCACTTTTCTCATTTTTTATAATCATTCACTAGCTATAATCGCAAAAACTGTAATAGTTAGTTATGGCATATGTTTAACGGACCACCAGATATAGTAAAATATAACGCCAAAAAAATACTTTTTACTGCCAAAAAGACTAAATGATCACCAAAATTTTATCTCCATTTTAATGTGAAATGTAACCCAAATTATAACGTCTTACTACCCTATTAAAGAAAATGCTATCCAAATAAATCATTGCTAATCCAAAAATAGTTAAGTGATCACCAAATTTTTATCTCCTATTAATGTGAAATAATAACCCAAATAATAACATCTTACTATCCTATTTAAAAAAACGCTATCCTAAAAAATCATTGCTAACCCAAAAATAGTAAGTGATCACCAAAATTGTATCTTCTATTAATATGAAAACATAACCCAAATTATAACATCTTACTATCCTATTAAAGAAAATGATATCGTAATAAATCGTTGCTAAATTAGAAATAGTAAAATAATTTCCTAAATTCGACGCATCCCCGCTTTCGTTTCTAGGACTCAGTCTCCCGCCGTCCGCCCGGGCTCCCGCCAGAAACTCCAGCTTCTGGCTCCGCGAACTTTTATATATGTCGGCGGCCGATCGTAAAATCCGCCAGATCATGAAATTCCTAGGCATATCGTGAAACGCCGCCCTTTCATGATTTGGCTGAGTGACATACGCCATATCGTTCAAAATTCACCATTTAACGATTTGCCTATAGACGTTTAGGCCGATCATGAACTTCCTAGGCATATCATGAAACGCCGGCATTTCATGATTTGGCTAAGCCAGTGACGTTTAGGCTGATCATGAAATTCCTAGGCATATCATGAAACGCCGCCATATCGTTCAATACTCACCGTTATACGTAAGTAGGGTGTCCAAAATTGAAGTAGATAATGAAAAAATAAGGAGTGCGGATTGATAATCTCCAGCGAGTAGACGCCACCCCGCTGTGCGGGATGTCTATTTCTGGTTCGAGGGGCACAAGTGAACCCTAACCTAACCGACCTAAGACAAAGTTCGCTTATGACAAGCCATATTTGTCCGCCCTGATTATTGGCTCCCAATAAACACGGCCGCCATCGCATACGCAGCGCCACCAGTGGCCAGGAAAGAAACTATTTTACAATGTGCCCGGTATAGAGCTAGGAATATCGACAAATGCGTTGCTCTAATCGATCTGCCGTATTGTTTATCAGGCACATCGTGATAAGCCTGGCCAATTTTTAGGCATATCATGAAATGGCAGCGTTTTACGATATGCCTAGGAATTTCGTGATCTGGCGGATTTTACGATCGGCCGACGACATATACACTCCAGGGGTAGGACAGACAAGTCCACGTGGAAGTAGCGTGTGCTGATTCGGGTTTTGGTATCACTTGTTTTGGCATCATTATACTTTATTTGGTAATACTCATATATTTTATGGCAATCATAGTGGGTTATTTAGGAAGAAGTATTGTATTAATTTGGTCGCAAAGATTTGGTGATCATTTAGTCAATTTGGTGTTCGAATAAATTTTAATGTGCACTTTTTATTAAAACAGGTAGTACTATTGTAATGGTAGAATTATTATTTTTGGTGTTCAGTATATTTTTTTGGTAAAAGATCTTAGGGTATCAAAGCATTTTTTGGTGGTCATTATATTTGATGCCGTTAGTTATTACGAGTATAATGTTCATTTGCCATAACTATTAAATAGTCTAAATTTATTATCTATAAAATTCCGTTTTATAACATGATGTTCTTCTACTGGTCATTTGTCATAAGTCTAGATGGTTATAGGTAGGTTTTGTTCTTTATAATTAACTATACTCGAAAATCTAATTCAAGACCAACGTGGGTTGCCACTAAAATAAAATATGTTTACGGTGGTATAATTTCACTTTTTAAAAGGCTGCACCAAGAAAATTTATTTATTGGTAGTTTTAAACCTACGATTTAAATAAACATGTTAATTCAACTTATTTACAAAAACACAAGATGCCCTGTTAAATATTTAATCATAGAAGATTATTGGTAGAAAAACTGTTATTGCACTTGTAATACTTCAGGTATTCATAACATTTGGTACGATTTATAAACAATGTTCGTGAACAACGTTAGATGTAATTCAAATATTTTGCCATGCGTTTAGCTATTCGATGCACATGTGGTTGGATTGTTACATCTATACGACACACCCAATTATGACTTCGACATGTTGTACTGACAAACTGTGGTGAAATCATATAATCTGTAGACCCCACCAGCCATGACCTCATAGATTAGTAATTGTCAATCTGTCATTTTATATCTAAGTAGATTTATGAAATGTTTAACAAGTAATTTTTTTTTTGGGGATATTGTAATTGTTTTTGAACGATATCAGGTAGAAAAAACTATTACTTTTTAATAATGCGTATTGTTGAATGTAACTTTTTTGATATTGAAAATGTTGGCCATATCCACGAATATTTACTATGAATTGATGATCAATGCAAAAAGGGTGGCTACATCTCACATGTTCGATTGACAATGACATAAGTGACTTTGACACTTAATGACAGTGACATATCTGTCGTGGTTTTTTTTGGTCTTGAATTAGGTTTCCGAGTATAAATCTCGAATGTAATAGTAAGAAATAAGTCGACAAAATTACGCAGATTACAAAATATCAAGAAACGAATCAGTGCCACGTGGTCTTGTCTGTCCAGAGTGTTTTTGCAAACCCGGAGGCGCGGTGGAGGGCAGCACTCGCCCGCTGTAAAAAAAAGCGCAGGCACCGCGAGCAAACCAGAGCGAGCGGTTGAGGCGGTAGTAAGCCGAACCTGCGAAAGTGAGCTTGAGCTAACCTGCCTTTTGTTACAGCGGGCGGAACGGCAAGGATGCATTTCCTTCAGGGCCGGAAAAGTCACTTTATGATTATTATAAATAACACTTCTATAAGTAGTTAAATTATTCGAAGAAATGTTTTTTCTAGGCGAGCTATGAATAATTATATCAAATGAGTTCTTAGATTTTGAATGTTATATGCAATTAATTTTTGTGACTTTGAAATCAGGTACGTAGCTTGTGAATGTTATGCAAAATAACTTTTATAACAAATGAATGATGTAAGCAAATCATTTTTTAGATTTTTTAGTTATAGAAAATAAGTTTATAATTTCAATTTTATAGGAAATAACAATAAGGTAGACCCACTCGTACATCAAGGGGTAGGTAACTTTGCTGCACTATTCTAGTTTGGAAATATTTTCTTGCAAAGTTCTTATAGTAATCTGTAAGTTATAGTAATAAATAACCACTACATTTATATATTCAAGTTAGTTTTAATTTGGAATATGTTTGGTACATATTTCTTGTGCGCAGTCATTCTACGGGCGTCAAACATACGTACCTGTACCTAGCTAGTTACCGTTTCGAACAACTGCGCGCGACGAATGCCAAATCAACACCAATTTACTACTGAGAGTTGAAATGAGTCTCAGGATCTTCCTGAAAATATGAAATCCTTGCTCACCAAGCAATAAGTATCAATCAAGAGAAATTACGACTTTGTTGCGATTAAGAAGTTTGTAGTTGCTCAAACTACCTCAAGACCCAGTGTATCTAATATTGCACTTTGGGTTCATTACGACGTAATTTGCTTAATAGACCAATGCTTCTAGATCTTAAAAATGAGTACTTATCCAACTTGTATCTATAAACTATAGTCATTTGAAAAATTGGTTTGGGACGTGATACTTCGGGAAAACTAGTTTTCTCAAATTATTGTAGTTTATAAAAGTTTATTCTAGGAAAGGGGGAATTTCGCGCAAATGGAAAGTTGGTTAGGTACATACGTTTCTTATACTAGATTTACACTCGCGCCTCGTACCTCGTCTCGCGCCTCGTCTCGTGTCTCGGCTCGCACCTCGCGTGATCGATGGTAAATGAGCTTCCTGTTTACAGTCTCGCCGTGAGTTCAGTTGTCTTTGAGCTAGCAACAATGGAGGACGTCCAAGAGCGAAGCGAGAAGCAATAGCGCGAATGTAAACACACGCTCGTCTCGCGCTTCGTCTCGCGACGAGGTCCTTTGACTCGTGCCCAAAAACCGCTCCGAACGCGAGCGCTGCGAGTCGCGAGACGAAGCGTGAGACGAGCCGCGAGCGTCTACTCACACTCTCGCCTCGTACCTCGTCTCGCACCTCGTCTCGTGACTCGCACGAGAGTGTAAATGAGGTATTAAAATATCACGCCATTAGCTTGCGAATGTCAAATAACGTTTTAAGTATGGAAGCCGAACCATCAGCAGTTTAGACAGTATCTACTGTCTACACAGTTGGTGAGCTCGAAAACTCAATTCGAGTAAGGGCGGGTTGCACCACGTTACGATTACAGACCGTTCAATGACGTTAAATATGGCATTCCATAGAAACTTCAAACTTTCCATTCATTCAGATTCTAACGGACACCGCTTACGATTACAGAGGGTTTGGGGCAGCCCACCCTAAGCCACTTCTAAAGTTCTAACACTTTCTGAGCCCAAGTTTTCGAAGCACTAACTACGCTAGCTGTCGATACTGTAATTTTAAAGATATTAGGGAACAATTTTACACAAATCGACCAAGTCCCATAGTACGAGTAAGCTCAGTACTAAGGCTTGTGTTTTGGGTACTAGACCAGAAAACCTTCCAAGACTCAGAAACAAATATTCACGCTCATCACACAAATATTTGCCCTAGGCCACCGCCACTAGGCTAACCGGTCAAAATGATAGTGACGAATGACGAAAAAAGATACCTAGTGGTCGCGACGCAAAATGCATGCCTTGAATACCCGGATACATATTAATTATATATGCTGTTGACTGTATACATGTAGGTACACTGTGTCTTACGAACCCTCGGGACATTTTTTGTGTGATAATTTTGACATTATTATGCTACTTATTCGAAATGTTGTTGACTTCATGCTGATGATCCACGCTATTTAAATAACAGGTACTTAAGGCGCCGTAGGTTCAGCGAAGTTAATCGAACAGAGTTTTTGAAACAATATAATGCGTCTGTTTATAATAATATGGTTTTAAAAAAATACGAATAGTAATCTTGAGGCTTTTCTGCAGGGAAATCAGTGTTTAGAAACATGATTAAGCAATTTTCGCTCGATAGAAAAAAATCACTAACATAGGCCTAAAAGGGTCTAAAATACACTTAAAATATTCGTTACAAATTATGCACAAAAGCTAATAGTATTTTATGCAACTGTTGTATAAGTAGGGTCTTAAAACGCGAGTGTCGTGAGTCATCGCAATTAAAGACGACACGAACGTTTTAAGACCAAATTATACACCGTTGCATACAATACTTTTTCTACGACTAATTTTAAATAATAGCATTTGACTTTTCAGGCAGTAAGTTTTCCGTTCTATTACTACATTTACTACTCACGCAATTTCTTCAGCGGTGCAGTACCTACGTTCTTTTCTTCTTCGTCCATTTTAAAAGGAACGTACACATTTTTTTCACTTCACAAACACGAATCAAATCTTAGGAACTTATGAATAACGAGTAGCTAACATATTTTGTCTTTTAATTTTGAACTGGAACTTTGGTGGGAAATTAGAAATATAACACATTGACACCTCTTGTTTATGATCTGTTTTGTTTTTAATTTCCTTGCACTTTGCCATCCGAACCAAACTGAATCCTCATCCGAACCTAATCGGATCGGTTTATATTTATAAACAATACCAAAAATTGGTAAAATATGTAAATTAACACATTATACACGATAATTTATTTTTATGTTATAAATATTTGATAGTAAATAAAAACTTTTTATTAATTTCGAAAAATTAGCTTATGAAGTTGGTACCACTGTAATATAGTGGCTGATTAAAAAAAAGTTAGATGATTTGACATCGTGGTACCTAAACAGTGCTTTTATGGAAAATGTATGAACCATAAAAGTACCTACACTATTATCGGTGTCATTGTATTTGAGCTAAAGCCTATATAATAGTACATTACGTAACTAGGGCGGTGAATTCGTGAATGCCCCAGATCGCAGGTGTTTGTGGCCCGAACCGAAGGTGAGGGCCATAAATATGCGCTCTGGGGCTTTACGAATTACCGCCCGTGTTGCGTACAAAATTTTACGTCTTCACCTAGCCACAATGCGAGTTTTTCCGTACGCGCAGCGTGCAGTAAAACGCGCATTATGGCCAGGTGTGACGTAAATGACATAACGGTACTGGAGTAGAAAAATTAAAATGGCTTCTAACAATCGGCAATATCATGTTTGAGAGAACTCAGTGTTGAATTTTTTATTTATTTAAACGATTTCCGCGCTTCCGAGCACGCGCTTCCATCATTGCTCACCAGACATAGTAAAAAATAAAAAAGAGGTAAGTTAAACAACCATGAACATTGAACCTACGGCGCCATAAGGGTAGATGAACTCGTGAACTTGAATTTCGTCCAGTCATTATACATAATTATATTCTCACAATATGCTTAGGTATTTACGTCGTCGAAATGGCATGCCAGTTTGCTAAAGTGCATTCACTGCATAATAAGAAGTGTAGGTAATATCCTCACTACGCGGGTTTAGGTTATTAAGAACACGATGATTTGACTTTGATCTCTCGTATTTAAATAACGTAATCGAAATAAATCTAATGAATCTGTATTTTTGTCCCTTATGAGATGGATTTATTTAGGTGGTTTTAATATGTAGGTATGTTTTTATCTGACGGCCACATAATAAAGGCAGGTTATTTTCGAGTGTAGTTAACGATGTATATGTTCGTACATAGGTTCGTACCTATGTACGATATCATGAAGTTTTTTTTTAGTTTCGGCATTTTAATGTATGGGTAAATGATCGTCAAATGTATGTCGCTCCACATTGTTTGCAGACGGTTTTTTGTTTGTCCCTGACCAAGATCACCAGAGGACTGACCCTGTATTGATTTGAGGATTCACTGTATCGCCGACACGAGACAGATTCAGGTTCCATTCTCTCAACACAGGGTAAATGTATATCCTGTGTCAACCTTACTGAAGACTTGGGATATTTCTCTGGAACACTTTCCACATTTCACACCAATCCGTAGATAGGTAACTGTCTTAGACGATGACCTGTAATCTGCAATCAAAACGGGCAGAAAGCCGTGACTAAGGCTACGAACAATGAAAGTAGGTGTAACTTGTCCGCTTAAAACCGTTGAGACAGCTAGCAAAAACGCTTCTAAACTATATGGTAAGCAATGTACTTTTCGGTCTTATAGGTCAGTCGAGTTGGCATAACACCCACTGCCATTTAAAGGTAGACTTCCGTATCCAGTCCGGGATAGCGACCGCAGCGAAATACAAGTTACCTACTATTGCAAAATTTGTTAGCTTGAACTTAAGGTAAGTGTCAACGACCGAACAACGTCGTCGTGGTAAAGTCAGTTTCCTAAATAATTGCGAGAAACTATAATCGATTCACGTAGCTGTATAATCTGAGTTTTACTAATATTTACGTAGATATCCTAATGCATCATTTCCGTGCGGTAACAAGTTATCAATTTTCGTATGTAATGAAAGCTTAGCGATCTCTGGCTAATAAAAGTGGCCATTTAAAAACAGTGGGTCGAGAGTTTCGCTCGCCGATCGCATTGGGCGAGAGGGTGCCTTTACATTTCACTTTCGCCGGACCGCAACGGTCCGGGGTCGTTGCTCCCGTGTCCTCGCCCGCGTGCCGATTAGATAATTTTCGCGCTGCGTTGTCAAAATACTCATGACCCAATGGTACAGTGAGCGCGGACGTTGAACCCGCGAGCTGCGCTGCGCTGCGCCCGCGCGCTTGTGTTACAAGTCTTGGAGAGCGACCGATTCGGAATATTTATCGGTCAAAATGACTTATCGCGTCCTAATAGTGGATATTGATGAAACAGGTCATTGTTTTAAGTTTTAAATACCTACCTACTCACAATAAGTAGGTAATACTTACTCGCAATGCTTTGCTAGTACTTATTGCACCTAAGTATTTAGGTACCTAATGCTAGACTTGTTTATATGAATGAGGGATAACGAAAACCTATGTGGCCTTACTTGTATTGCATATTAAAAACCTAAACCTAAAATTCACTACTACCTAATCTAAATTTAAAAAAATATAATAGTGTATAGTAGTATATGAATTTGTTTCTCGTCCCTTAGGTAAGTACTCGACATCCCAGCTGTGAATATCGATATGGGTATACGTCCTTTCTAAAAACGAACCACGGTGGAGCCTAATATGTTTTTCATGATATCTTGTCAGATAAAATCTATTTTTACTTGGTCCTTCTTAGAATAGTAATTACCGCTAAACCGCTAAGGTTATCGTCCCAGTGCTTGACGCTGGCCCAATGCCCAATTGACACTTTCAATATTAATTCATATCAATACATGTGAACAATAAGTCAATAAGTCTCATTTAAATTAGGCGTCAAAGGGTCGTACACAATCAAATAACCAATATTAGTCTTTCCTGTAGTCAATGGTAAAGGGCTTATGTGCATGTACAATTATGTTTAATTATAGAAGAGGAGATGCAGTTTATGTGGATTCAGAGGTCAACCAAAAATTTGGCTTTAGATATACTTAGCCCTTAACATTGGCAATGTCCGCAGAAGAGACGCAAACCTAAATATTCCACATAACAATTCTTGAGCATCTCACGTAAAACGTAGGTAGGTACAACAACTCGCAATACCTACGTCTTGCGTCATCAAATCTGCGAAAACATTTGACAGTGCTATGCGCTTTCAAACTTTTCAGCGAGTCTTCTTGGAGTACCGTGTGACACAGAAAAAACTGTTGAAGGAGGCCAGCTTTTGAAACTCACTTGGGAAAGCAGTTGTTGCGAGCCCGTTTTTACTTTTTATCCTACCCTAACCTTATGAAATAGGTTCCTATATATGCTAGTGCTACTTGTGAGCGACTCAAACTTCATAATAGGGTTAGTTTTTCTAAACAGAATTTTAACTGTAAAACTTCACTTTTAAAGGACATTTTATTTTGACAACGGGTAAAAAATCACTACACGTTACACTAATAGCATTAACAGACGTTCGAATAAGGTGCGCTCCGTACCGTGACCTTGGTCTGCTACGTACCATATTCGATGGTGTGTACAGCGGTCCGCCGGACATTATTATTATTATTGACGGTTCGCCTCGTCCGAAGGTTTTGCCCTCCGGATTTGGTTCGGCCCGGACCAAGTTCGAACGTGTGGACGGATCTGCCATGGAAATATCGTCGGAGCAGACCAAGGTCACGGTGCAAGCGTATCATGTGCGAACGCCTGTTCATGTGTCACATGACACGGTTCGGTGGTGTAGCGCGTCGAGCGCACCGAACATGTCCGTCGGTTCGGTTGTACCATCACTCAGAAAAAACTATTGCGAAAATAACAAAAAAACGTTGCGAAATAGGAGCCAACAGAGTTGAATTGCTGGCGCAGCAACGTTAATTTTGCGAAATAATATTGCGAATTAGACAATGTAGAAGTCTTAAATTTGTGATATATAACATTGCGAATTTTACAAATGTATGTTTTTCACAATGTTAATCTGTCGGCTCCTATTTCACAATTTTCACATTGCTTCTTTAGCAAACTAAACTTATTAGAACAAAGTTGCGAATTAGACAAAGTGGAAGTATTAACTTTGTGTTACATAACATTGCGAATTTTACAAATGTATATTTTCACAATTTTCACATTGCTTCTTTAGCAAACTTAACTTAATGGACCAACGTTGCGAATGAGACAAAGTGTAGGTAATAACTTTGTGAATTACAACATAGCGAATTTCACAAGGTAGCGGTTCGGGGTTAGCAATGTTAGCTCTGTTGCTCCCGCAGTGTAATATTGCGGGGGTAACAATGATAACATTGCTAGACCCGTAGAATATTGCGGGGTTAGCAATGTTAGCTTTGTTGGTCCCGCTTTGTTATATTGCGGGGGTAACAATGATAACATTGCTAGACGTTTAGAATATTGCGGGGTTAGCAATGTTAGCTTTGTTGCTCCCGCAGTGTAATATTGCGGGGGTAACAATGATAACATTGCTAGACCCGTAGAATATTACGGGGTTAGCAATGTTAGCTTTGTTGGTCCCGCAGTGTAATATTGCGGGGTTAACAATAATAACATTGCTAGACCTTTAGAATATTGCGGGGTTAGCAATGTTAGCTTTGTTTCTCCCGCAGTGTAATATTGCGGGGGTAACAATGTTAGCTTTGTTGCTCCCGCAGTGTAATATTGCGGGGGTAACAATGTTAGCTTTGTTGCTCCCGCAGTGTAATATTGTGGGGGTAACAATGATAACATTGCTAGACCCGTAGAATATTGCGGGGTTAGCAATGTTAGCTTTGTTTCTCCCGCAGTGTAATATTGCGGGGGTAACAATGTTAGCTTTGTTGCTCCCGCAGTGTAATATTGCGGGGGTAACAATGTTAGCTTTGTTGCTCCCGCATTGTAATATTGTGGGGGTAACAATGATAACCTTGCTAGACCCGTAGAATATTGCGGGGTTAGCAATGTTATCTTTGTTGCTCCCGCAGTGTAATATTGCGGGGGTAACAATGATAACATTGCTAGACCCGTAGAATATTGCGGGGTTAGCAATGTTAGCTTTGTTGCTCCCGCAGTGTAATATTGTGGGGGTAACAATGATAACATTGCTAGACCCGTAGAATATTACGGGGTTAGCAATGTTAGCTTTGTTGGTCCCGCAGTGTAATATTGCGGGGTTAACAATAATAACATTGCTAGACCTTTAGAATATTACGGGGTTAGCAATGTTAGCTTTGTTTCTCCCGCAGTGTAATATTGCGGGGGTAACAATGTTAGCTTTGTTGCTCCCGCAGTGTAATATTGCGGGGGTAACAATGTTAGCTTTGTTGCTCCCGCAGTGTAATATTGTGGGGGTAACAATGATGACATTGCTAGAACCGTAGAATATTGCGGGGTTAGCAATGTTAGCTTTGTTTCTCCCGCAGTGTAATATTGCGGGGGTAACAATGTAAGCTTTGTTGCTCCCGCAGTGTAATATTGTGGGGGTAACAATGATAACATTGCTAGACCCGTAGAATATTGCGGGGTTAGCAATGTTAGCTTTGATGCTCCCGCAGTGTAATATTGTGGGGGTAACAATGATAACATTGCTAGACCCGTAGAATATTGCAGGGTTAGCAATGTTAGCTTTGTTGCTCCCGCAGTGTAATAGTGCGGGGGTAACAATGATAACATTGCTAGACCCGTAGAATATTGCGGGGTTAGCAATGTTAGCTTTGTTGGTCCCGCAGTGTAATATTGCGGGAGTAACGATACTAAAACTGCTACCCGTGGAATAAAGGCCGAGCCACACCGGATGCGTGGCACACAAGTCACGCGCACGTGCACGCCACGCAAAGCGGTGTGTCATCTGCTATGATATTTCATACGATACAACGCGCACGCCACGTACACGCACACACGCACGTGCACCCCACGCATCCGGTGTGGCTCGACCTTTAATCGATGCCAAAAGTCGCGGACGACCATCTCTACCTGAAATAAATATGAAACACGATTTATAAGAAAAACTTTTATTTATCAAAAATATTGTGTAATTAACTCAAGTCTCTTTTCTTATTGGTTCGGTGTTATTTTTCAATTTTCGAAGTTCCGCCTCTACAATAAGGGCCGTCAGTGTTTTTCGGTCATTAGAGCATAAGGATTGTTTATTTAGAAGAGGTTTCCCAATGCTGGTGTTTTCTAAAATTTGTTTGAGTCCACTAGTCGTAGCCACTATATCTATAAACTGTAGGTCCTCACAATTGAGATCCCATTCCTGAAAATCAAGTAAGCACTGAGTTACAAAAGAATTAGAAGTCAGTTATTAATCATAAACATTTATTTCAGGCTACTGAGGCCCAAGGCTATTAGTTAGTCAACCATATTTATGGCGTTACTAGCTTCTGCCCGCGACTCCGTCCGCATGGAACTTGTTATATCGCAGCGCCATACAAACTTTCAACTCCCATTTCACCCACTTAGGGGATGATTTCAGGGATAAAAACTATCCTTCCCCGGGACTCAAATTTTCTCTATACCAAATTTTACCTAAATCGGTTCAGCGGTTTAAGCGTGAAGAGGTAACAGACAGACACACTTTCGCATTTATAATATTAGTATGGATTAGTATGGATTTGGGCAAAATCATATTTAAAACAACAATGAGATACAAATGCATAATCCACCTTAAGTACAGAGTATGGATATTATTAAAATTACCAATAATTCAGTTGATGATGATGTTGCAACAATACAGGGTGAACTAGATGATGATGATGTTGCAGCAATACAGGGTGAACTAGATTTTTGAATCACGAAGGAGTCTTGTTTTTGAAGTGGAGCTATAACTTGCTCTACATCCCTCTGCACATTTTCAACTTTTTTCTATAAAGAAAAATGAAAGTTAGGCGTGATAAAGTAGTATATGCAACTCCATGTAACTAGGTATTAAAACACTCATCATCGGGTTTAGGATAGGATAAAATCCATAAATAAATAAAATAGACTCAAACTACTCCAAGTAGAGTCCACACTGACGTTGTGGCCTCGCGAGGAACTTGCCGCGCGAAGCAGCTCGGCCAGTGTAGACGTGCCTCGCCGCACGCGTGGTTGCAATACCTCGGGAGAAGCAAGTCTACACTGACGTCAACGTCACCGACCGAGCTGCTACGCGCGGCAATTTCCTCGCGAGGCGGCTCGTTCAGTGTGAACCCGCCTATTCCGGTATGCAAAAATTTAAGCTGCTCACACGATCTCTTTCTCGATCTAACGCCATGCGAAGTTTTCCTTTCTGAACTATTGCCGGCACCAATGCTGACAGTTCATGGTTATTAGCGTTTAACAAAAAATCTAGATCCGCGCCCTGATCTATAAGCGTAGAAACAATTACAGTAGGTACCACTTATTTTTTTTACTCTACATTATCTACCTACGCTTTCATCTCATCTCATATCACTGCACTGTCATGGCGGTAACAAATAAAAATGTCGGCAATACTCGTATTTTTGTCATGATGAGATTAATGAGCATATGTATAATAATTTTGAGAAAATCAATGATTTCAAGAAAAACATATTAGTAATTGGCCGTTAGGTACGATGCAGTTGTCTACAAAAATGATAATTTCAGTCCAACGCAACGTAGGTACCTACTTTAACCTAACATTTAAATAATTGGATGTCTCAAATTTGGTTAAAGAAATCATCTAATAGATTTTGGATGAAAAGCGAGTCACAATCACAACACAATAACAACAACAAAAACACACATAACATTTTTAGTACAACTACTAAATTTATAACTTACCGTGTAGCGGTCCATACAGTGGTAGCAAATCACTGTTAAACAGAAACTCACTTAATTCGTCCATTGTTCTTTAACGTTGTGACTTTTAACGTTGAATAATTTCTTTTCTTTACTAAAAAAACGATGAAGAAACAAATCTTTGTAGGTACGTTCGCTTCGAACAAATCAAAGAGAATTCACTGACATGTGCGTGCTATGAATGTTGCCAGCGAAATGAACGATTCTTTTGTCCATTCTGCAAAGTACTAATGTAACAACGCTATTTTAACAAAGTTTACGTTGTGTTTCTAGCAATGTTTAAATGTGTGTGTGAAATTTACAAGTTGATTTCTTCCCATTGTGAATTTAGCAATTCTTGACATTGCGGCTTTAGCAAACAAATACCTTTCTTAGAATTCCATTTTTAGGGTAAAGGCATTACGTACCTAATACAATAAGTACCAATAAAAAATAGCTGCTCAAGAACCTGCTCAACCACGCAAACGCAGTCGTGCTGCGGCACATTTTTATACTCTTTGCTGCGGCAGACGGTGAGCGTGGCGGACTGGCGGTGGACGTGCAAGGTATTGGGGTCTACACACCTAGTAACATGAACCCAACAACATGTAGTCCAACAGAGTGAAATAGAATAATGTGAACAAATGAGACGGACAACTGTCACGACATGGTGGAGCCATGTCGTATGCATGTTGTGATATGAGGTCTACCTATATATGTCATGATTTGTCAGTCCTAATTGATCAGAAGCTGACTAATGCTACCATATGGAGGCATGTTTGCGCTGCCAATCCAAATATCGATATCGATAACTTGTAAGAAAATATCTTTCTGTGCACTAAATCTCGAGCGAGCGAGAGAGCGAATTACATCGTGCGAGCGAGAAAGCGGAGACAATGACGAATGAAGACCTGTCAGATAACATGGTTCTATCCCTTTCTTACTCGGCGTTCAGTACGTAAGTGAGAAGAGATCGGATGTATAGAAAACGTTCAATTTATTAGGGCCTATCTGCTTTTCTCTGTAATCTGTGCAGTAACCTCACTAGCGAGGACTAGAAAAACCACGTTTTCCTATTCAAAACCAGTTTTCCGAAACTAGTTTTAACTGGGATTTTTCTGAGACCACTACCACTAGTTTTCGCATTGTCTTGTATCCTTCCTACAGACTTCTTACTATATAATATTAATATCATATTATTAATGCGAAAGTTTGGATGTTTAGGTGTTTAGATGTTTGGATGATTGTTACTCAATCACGCTTAAACGGCTTAACCGATTTGGATGAAATTTTGTACGAAGATAGTTTATAACCTGGATTAAATTATAGGATAGTTTTTATCCCGTGTCCACGCAGACGAAGTCGCGGGCGGAAGCTAGTGAGTAATAAATTGCAAAATTCTAAGAAGTATTGCAAAATTGTGCATTGCTTACTACTCTAGGAAAACTTCACTAACAGAGGCACAGAAAAGAATGCCTTTAAACTTATTCGTATATTTTTTCTAAATGTTATCATGACTAGGGCCTGCAGTACCGGGGCCGGTTCCAAGATTTTTATTTCCCGGTTCTGAGTCCAGTTGGAACCGGGATTCCCGGTTCTCCCGGTTCTTAGTATTATTTTGGTGCAATTCGTTACTTATAAAATAAAGCAATTTAAACACCTTTTTGAACGTGTTTTTAAGTTTTTATTTATTTAAACTTTATTACAAGTTACATTACAAATGACGAACTTAATGACGTTACCGTAACGAATTACTAAAACTTAACAAAATAAAAAAAAAGAAACATTCATTGAGCGTTATACAAAGTACAAAATAGTAGACTTTATGAAAACTGCAACAAACAAAAACAAATAAGTATATATTTCGAGAACCATGTTCCTTTGCTATTCCGCTAAAAAACGTGCTGGTCTATCAGCGAAGATGAGATGCAACTATTTGCGTATTTGTGCATGCGGTTAATGCGCCCACCCTCCCTCCGCACGTGCAAACATGCAAATAATTACAGCAAACCACCACCAATAATGACAAAAACCTCGACACGTGTTTCGCCTCTCTACGAGGCATCATCAGGAGATGCTGGCAGGAGATGTTGCTTGCGCCACGCCACGTCCACTGAGCAAATCAAAACTGAGAAAAAGGATTGCGTTTAAGTGTTCTAGAACAATTAGAAATAATTAGGTACAACAATAGAGGCGTTATTATTAATGAACAATTGAATGTTGCGATAGAGGGCTTTCTTTTTTACTGCCCGTGGTGAGTACACAATTTTACGTCTTCATTTGGCCACAATGCGAGTTTTACTACGCGCAGCGTGCAGTAAAACTCACATTATGGCCAAGTGTGACGTAAATGAAATAATTACTTATGTAATTATTACCTACTTATCTACGAACATTGCATTATAGTTTAAACAAATGCTTCAATAATAATAACAGTGGAAAATGAAATGACCATCACAGAATTCACAGAATAATAAACATAAATTCTTACCGTAAGATTCTTTTATTATTCACTTCAGTGTACAAAAGACTCAAAAATATATAACTTGATAAGTTATGATTATGAGCGATTCACTTCAACTGTTTTCTTTTGAATGATTAGCAAATACTAATTTATAACAAAATCACGGCACTGCTGCGCTGACCTACGACCTTGGTGGCGTGGCAACTGCAAGTAAAATGCGAGACGCACCGACGCGCGGCGCGGCGTGGGTGCGGGCTGAGGTGCGGGCGGGGGTGTCAGCCGCGCTTTACGCTTCTCAAGGTTGTTTGTTGCCATGCCAACTCGTGCGCGAATGCATCATTGTTATTGTTGCGTTGCGTTGCGATACTTGTGGATCGCGTTTAATATGAATACGCGTGAAAATACTAAAATTACGCTACTATTTTTCAATTATGGAAAGAACCGGGAGAACCGGGACGAAGTCTTCAGTACCGGTTCTTTGGGGAGTGTAAAATTCCCGGGATTTCCCGGGAAATTGAGAACCGGGATTTCCCGGGAGCAGGCCCTAATCATGACAATAGACCTATATTGGATTATTTACCCTTATAACACAGGCAAACATTGTGAATCTTACAAACTTGAACTGTGGAGTCCGCAGAGTTCTGAGGGGCTAACGTGAAACGAAAACGAACTTTGTTCGTGTATCTTCGTCCTTGTCGCTCGAACTAGCAGGTGCGACAGAGAGGGAGATAATCGAATGAAATTCGTTTTCACTTCGCGGTAGCCCCTCTATTTTGTGATTTTAACAAAGGCTCTTGACGTTGCTAACATCACAGAGTAAAAAACAATGTGGCGGTGAACATAGTGAACCCCACAACCATTAACTGTGTATATTTCGCAGAGTTCTTTTTTGTGATTTTGACAAGTGTTATTGAAGTTGCTAAAGCCACAAGGTATAAATCAATGTGGTGGCGAACATTGTGAACCCCACAAACAATAACCATG
Organism: Epinotia demarniana; assembly: GCA_945867215.1. NCBI lineage: Eukaryota > Metazoa > Arthropoda > Insecta > Lepidoptera > Tortricidae > Epinotia > Epinotia demarniana. Next base: position 18,568,227 of record OX244266.1, on the reverse strand, counting down.
TAGATTCCGCAGAGTTCTATTTTGTGATTTTGACAAAGGCTCTTGACGTTGCTAACATCACAGAGTAAAAAACAATGTGGCGGTGAACATAGTGAACCCCACAACCATTAACTGTGTATATTTCGCAGAGTTCTTTTTTGTGATTTTGACAAGTGTTATTGAAGTTGCTAAAGCCACAAGGTATAAATCAATGTGGCGGTGAACATAGTGAACCCCACAAACATTAACCATGTAGATTCCACAGAGTTCTATTATGTTATTTTGACAAAGGCTCTTGACGTTGCTATCATCACAGAGTAAAAAACAATGTGGCGGAGAACATAGTGAACCCCACAAACATTAACCGTGTACATTTCGCAGAGTTCTCTTTTGTGATATAGACAAGTGTTATTGAAGTTGCTAAAGCCACAAGGTATAAATCAATGTGGCGGTGAACATTGTGAACCCCACAAACTGTAACCATATAGATTCCGCAGAGTTCTATTATGTTATTTTGACAAAGGCTCTTGACGTTGCTATCGTCACAGAGTAAAAAACAATGTGGCGGAGAACATAGTGAACCCCACAAACATTAACCGTGTACATTTCGCAGAGTTCTCTTTTGTGATTTTGACAAGTGTTATTGAAGTTGCTAAAGCCACAAGGTATAAATCAATGTGGCGGTGAACATTGTGAACCCCACAAACTTTAACCATGTAGATTCCGCAGAGTTCTATTATGTTATTTTGACAAAGGCTCTTGACGTTGCTATCGTCACAGAGTAAAAAACAATGTGGCGGTGAACATAGTGAACCTCACAAACATTAACCGTGTACATTTCGCAGAGGTCTCTTTTGTGATTTTGACAAGTGTTATTAAAGTTGCTAAAGCCACAAGGTATAAATAAATGTGGCGGTGAACATTGTGAACCCCACAAACTTCAACCATGTAGATTCCGCAGAGTTCTATTATGTTATTTTGACAAACTTGACAAAGGCTCTTGACGTTGCTATCGTCACAGTGTAAAAAACAATGTGGCGGTGAACATAGTGAACCTCACAAACATTAACCGTGTACATTTCGCAGAGTTCTCTTTTGTGATTTTGACAAAGTGTTATTGAAGTTGCTAAAGCCACAAGGTATAAATCAATGTGGCGGCGAACATTGTGAACACCACAAACTTTAACCATGTAGATTCCGCAGAGTTCTCTTTTGTGATTTTGACAAAGACTCTTGACGTTGCTAATGCCACAAAGTTAAAAGCAATGTGGCGCCAGACATTGTGAAACTCACAAACTTTAGCTGTGAAAATTTCGCAAAGTTCTCTGTTGTCATTTTGACAAAGGTTTTCAAGGTTGCTAAAACCACAACTCACTAATTGAACGTTGTGCAATGAGCAAAGCAACACTATGTAAGATTCGCAATTTTTTTCTTTGCTATTTTAACAAGGAACCGAAAAATTGATAGTTTAACAAAATTTTTATTGTTAGTTTCGCAATAATTGCGTTTCGCAAAAAAAAAGTTGTTACGCTAGCAAAGGATAGTTTGTCAATGTCTCAAAATAGTTTTGTTATTTTATCAATAATTCTTTCGCAATGTAAAACTGCAGCCTTGTCTCCGGATTTTTCTCTGAGTGATATTCGAACGTCTATTAATACTATAATACTTCAAATTGTATGTGATTTTGTCTTTTACTTTATTTTCATTCTAAACAGCCAGTAACATGGTAGTCAGCGTCTTATAAGTAGTTAGTAACAGCCAGAGTAGCCAAATATTTCGTAACAACCCTTATACTTTACAGTAATAAAGACGTACCGAAACATTTGGCCACCTTGGCTGCTACTAACTATGTATATGACGTGATATGACGCTGACTGTACATTTCAACTTCGAACGACTTAAAAGTAACATTGAACAATGCGATCACGATTTAATTACGTTTTTTATACAATAAAGAAGTTAATATAACAAAATGAAACAGTGAAAAGTCAGCCTTATTTTCCGAGGTTGTTTTTCGTGAAGAGGTAGGTAAAGTGCATTTCACTATATTGTAACAATGTAATGCAAGCTAATCAATGGTAAGATGATGATGATTAATCATCAATTGTTTGTCAGTACAGTAGTCCAATAGCAAGCCACATACCTACACAATATATCCCGTTCCCGGCCTAGCTAGCACGATCAAGTAGGTACCTATACTTATATTCAATATCCGTTCATTTGCCCCTTTACTCGCATGCACTTTAGGTACACATGGCGCAAGAAAGACGAATGCGAGATCAATGATGATGCTAGCGCGGCTGCTAGATATTTACGATATAAAGTACTAGCGGCCGCTCGCGACTTCGTCCGCGTAGATTTCTGATGATGACAAAGATATAAAATAGGTAAGTGAATTTTATTCTTAGTTAAAATGGTCTAGACACTGATATGCGATTGTTAAAGAATTTTTAAAGATTTTCCAAACAGATAACGGGAATTGTTTGCAGAATGCTTAATACTTATTACAGTTACCTGATGCTTTAATCTAATTTTAATCTTTGGCAAAAATGACTCTGCAAGATATAGAGCGACGCATGGATTTGGAGCTAGAAAATGGGGATCTTAGTTATTATGAGTGAGATTTAGAAAAAAAAAATACCGTTAGGCTGTTAAAACAATCTTAAACTCAGCACTGGAAATCGAGAAATGGAGACAGGTTGATGAAGAGTATCTTTTAAAAAATCCAGTGTTCCCCGTACAAAACCTTATACCTTTTTTTAACCCCCATTGGGATAGAATTTTCTTAATCGCTGAAATAACTTTTTTTTGTATTTTAATAAGTTAACTTTTTACAAAGTTTCAAGTCTCTAGTTCAAAAAATAATGTTTCCCCCATACAAACATTGCACCCCCATTTAACCCCCTTAGGGGTATTATTTTCTAAAACGCTGAAATTACTTTTTCTGTATCTTATGAAATTAAATGAAATTTGTTTATTTGCTTAAAATTATGTACGTATAAAGATGGTATGGTAAATGGTAAATAATGTCCAAATAATGTCAATACCTTATAAAAGTTGGCATGCAAAACTATTTATTATAATGTACATGCATGGCAAGGGGAGGATATTGAGCCTTTTAAAAACAGGCTTACAATGACTCACTAGCTGAAATACCACTTAATGCCCTTATGCATTTTTTTGAGCTTTGAATACTCTTTCAATTTCTCGTAACCTTAATAAGTAATCTTTCTACAATATTTCAAGTTTCTAGCTCAAAAGGAAAAGTTTCCCTCATACAAACATTGCACCCCTGTTTAACCCCCTCCGAGGAAGAATTTTCTAAAACGCTGCCTGCCGTTTTTTTGTATTCTAATAAGTAATCTTTCTACAAAGTTTCAAGTTGCTACCTCAAAAAATAAAGTTTCCTCTTTGCACCCCACCCATATTTAACCCTCTTAAGCGTAGAATTTTATTAAATGCAGAAATTACTTTTTTTTTATACTAATAAGTAATCTTTCTACAGAGATTCAAGTCTCTAGTTCAAAAAATTATGTTTCCTCCATTCAAACATTGCACCCCCATTTAACCCCCTTAGTGGTGGAATTTTCTAAAACACTGAAATAACTTTTTTTGTATCTTTGTAAGTAATCTTCCTACAAAGTTATGTCTCTAGTTAAGAAAAGAATGTTTCCCCCATACAAATTTGCACCACCATTTAACGACATTAGGGGTAGAATTTTCTAAAACGCAGAAATTACTTTTTTTTGTATTTTAATAAGTAATGTTTCTACAAAGTTTCAAGTTTCTAGCTCAAAATATAAAGTTCCCTCCATACAAACTTTGCACCCATATTTAACCCTCTTAAGGGTGGAATTTTCTTAAACGCAGAAATTACTTTTTTTGTATTTTAATTAGTAATATTTCTACAAAGTTCCAAGTCTCTAGCTCAAAAGAAAAAAGATTCCCCCATACAAACTTTGCACCCCTATTTGACCCCCTTAGGGGACGTATTTTCTAAAACGCTGAAATCACTTTTTTTGTATCTTAATAAGTAATCTTTCTACAAAGTTTCAAGTCTATAGTTAACAAAATAATGATTCCCCCATACAAACTTTGCACCCCTATTTGACCCATATAGGGAAGGTATTTCCAAAAATCCCTTCTTGTCCCTAGCCCCCGTTATAAAAAAAACCTAAAGTTACAAAACTCTAGTTTAAAAAATTATGTTTCCCACATACAAATATCGCACCCCTCTTTAACCCCCTTAGGGGTGGAGTTTTCTTAAACGTAGAAATCATTTTTTTGTATCTTTCTTTCTTTTGTTGTATCAATCTTTCTACAAAGTTTCAAGTTCATAGTTCAAAAATTAATGTTTCCCCCATACAAACATTGCACCCCTATTTTACTTCCTTAGGGGTGGAATTTACTAAAACGCTGAAATTACTTTTTTTGTATCTTAATAAGTAATCTTTCTACAAAGTTTCAAGACTCTAGTTAAAAAAATTATTATTCCCCCATACAAAATTTGCACCCCCATTTAACCCCCTTAGGGATGGAATTTCCAAAAATCCCGTCTTATCCGTTGCCTACGTCATAAAAGGAAGTCCTGGTGTAAATTTCAAGTTTCTAGTCCCAGTAGTTTCGGCTGTGCGTTGATGAGTGAGTCAGTCAGGACATAGGCATTTATATATATATAGATTATCTTGCCCCCATTGGGGATGAATTTCAAAAAAATCAGTTTTGTGGTTTTTAACATAAAGGCTAAGACCGAAGTTACAAATCTCTTACTATAATATTTTCTTGGTCTCCATCCCTTGAATGCCCTTTTACCCTTTAGGGGAGGGTTTTTTCCAACACGCTGAAAGATCTTTTTTATTCTGATAATCATTGTTTAAACAACGTTTTAAGTCTCCAGCTCAATAAAGAGTTTTGCTAATCCAAACCTTGCACCCCCCCTTAGGGATAGAATATTCTAAAACGCTGGAAGTACTTTTTTATTTGATAAGTAATCTTTCTACAACGTTTTAAGTATCTTACTAAAAAAAAGCGTTTCCCATACAACCCTTGCACCCCCTTTTAACCCCCTTTGGGGTGGAATAGTCTAAAACGCAAAAAGTCCTTTTTTTCTTATCTAATAAGTAATATTTCTACAAAGTTTTAAGTCTCTAGCTCAAAAACTAAGTTTCCCCCATATTCACTCTAAACCCCAATGACACTCCCTTAGGGGTGGAGTTTTCTAAGTCACTGAAACGACTTTTTCTATATTTTAATAAGTAATTTTTCTACAAAATTTTTACTCTACCTAAAAAACAAAAATTCGCCCATACAAACATGTCACCCTTTTTAAAACCCCTTAGGGGTGGATTTTTCCAAAACGCTTAAATTATTTTTTTGTATACAAATAAGTAATCTGTCTACAAAGTTTTAAGTTTCTCTTTCAAAAGGGAAAGTTTCCCTCATACAATCTTTGCACCCTTATTTAACCCCCTTAGGGGTGGAATTTTCTTAAGCGCAGTAATTAATTTTAATGAGTAATCTTTCTACAAAGTTTCAAGTTCATAGTTCTAAAATTAATGTTTTCCCCATACAAACATTGCACCCCTATTTAACCCCCTTAAGGGTGGAATATTCTTAAACGCTGAAATTACTTTTTTTGTATCTTAATAAGTAATATTTCTACAACGTTTCAAGTCTCTAGTTCAAAAAACAGTGTTTCTCCCATACAAACATTGCACCCCTATTTAACCCCCTTAGGGGTAGAATTTTCTAAAACGCTGAAAGTACTTTTTTGTATTTTAATAAGTAATCTGTCTACAAAGTTTCAAGTTTCTCTTTCAAAAGGGAAAGTTTTCCTCATACAAACTTTGCACCCTTATTTAACCCCCTTAGGGGTAGAATTTTTTTAAACGCATAAATTGCTTTTACTGTATTTTAATGAGTAATCTTTCTACAAAGTTTCAAGTTCATAGTTCAAAAATTAATGTTACCCCATACAAACATTGCACCCCTATTTAAACCTCTTAGGGGTGGAATTTTCTGAAACGCTGAAATTACTTTTTTTGTATCTTAATAAGTAATCTTTTTACAAAGTTTTAAGTCTCTAGTTCATAATATAAAGTTTCCCCCATACAAACTTTGCACCCCCATTTAACCCCCTTAGGGATGAAATTTCCAAAAATCCCGTCTTATCGGTTGCCTACGTCATAAAAGGAAGTCCTGGTGTAAATTTCAAGTTTCTAGTCCCAGTAGTTTCGGCTGTGCGTTGATGAGTGAGTCAGTCAGGACAAAGGCATAATATATATATAGATTATTAATTCAGATCCGGCCTTGTATAAAGTTGATTTAGTTAATGTCTAATTTAGATGCGTACTTTGTTGAAGATATTTTAATTACTAACTTCTGCCCGCGACTGCGTCTGCGTGAAAGTCGTTTATATCGTAGCTCCATAAAAATTACCCCTTATTTCTTAAGATAAAAACTATCCTATGTCCTTCCCCGGGACTTAAACTATGTCTATACCAAATTTCATCTGAATCGGTTCAGCGGTATAAGCGTGAAGAGGTAACAGACAGACAGACCAGACACACCGAATTCTAGTGCCATCTAGTGACTAATAGTTAAGTAGATACAAAGTTTCATACCCTTTTTCGTCCCTAAAAGGGATGAAATTTGACATAATTTTTACGTATAACTTTCCCAGTTATGTACCGTATATATCAATATAGGCACGGTACATAACTGGAAAGTTTCATAAAAAATCGTCCAGTAGTTTTTGAGATAAATTGGAACGTGCATCCATCCATACATCCAAACTTTCGCATACATAATAGGAATAGGTAGGATTAGTGGGACAAAGATCGTTATTTATTTATTTAAGGTTCACCAACAATTGTTGACATAGATACATTGAAAACGTACAAGTTAAATACATACATGTATTTAACTTGGAGTGGAGGTGGAGGTGGAGGAGTGGTCTTACAAATTACTTACAGGTAAACACGGCATGCAAAACAAATATAAGTAAACCACTATAGAAATACCTTATTGTCATTTATGCCATGACTTAAAACCTATAAATGCGCAAATGCGCATTGTAGAAGAGTCAAGTTCATTTTCTTCGATGTTGTAAACACGGCGATGTAACACTTATATAATAGAAGGCAATGACCGATAGCTTAATTACACGCTAGGATCATTCAAACACCAATGCAATAGCAGATACCTACCTACAATCAAGGCGTTATAGACCGCATGCCACGACACTGCAAATCGAGACTTAAACTTTGGACGTGGAGTCTAATTTCTAATGGCATGGGGAGTGAATAATCAGCATAGTGGACGTCAGTCATTGCGATTGTACGAACGTCCTTGCGCGTACGACGAACCCGGAACGTGGCGCCGTGAGAATAACACATAGTGGTCCGATAAGGCCCGATATCTATAATCGAAATTCTAACGTAAGCTGGTGAGGATTGATTCGATAGCGATATGACCTTCGCAGCCCATACACGTTGCGCTGACAACGGTTAATGACCTATTTCCCTACTCCAGTTTTTAGTTACGCATCAGAGGTGATTAAACTCTACACAGATAGTTATATTTGTGTATAGTCACAGCACTTTTATTTGTATTTATTTACTTATCTAGACACTGGGTACAATGGTGTTGACTGCGATCGGAACTTTGGACAGACTCGATTAAAGAATTAGCGGATAATAGCCTACTTCGATATTTAACAAAATTCGATATTTAACAATAATAAATCCGTGTATTTAATTTAATTTTTCAATTACCTAGGTAACTTCAACGCTATTTATCGTGAAATACAACCACAAATACAACGTAAGACAGTTAACAATTACCATATTTTATATTTGGAATATTCTAATGCTTAGGTAAGTTAGGTAGTTAGGTACCAATTTAATGCAATAGGGTCACTTAAACCAAAATTATTTCGAAAACGAATGCACCTAGCTAAATGAAATGAATTGAACCTTATAGACAATTTATTGGTACATTTGAAATAATGGCAGTAAAAAAATACGTCAACTAAATGATAGTTTTTTTTACGAAATAGAACTTCTAATTCGCCCTCTTTTTATGCTTTTATATTCGTATAAAATGTACCTAAAGTTATATAAGAAGTGTCCCAGGTCAGGTATGCAATAGTCAAGTCAGCGGTTTCTAGAAACTGATGGTCCGACCTACGCTATGCAGACAAAAAACAGGCAAACCTAGACGTACGACGGCACGGGAGGATCGATATCTTATCAACACTGTATAGCTACATAGCGACTGCGAGATCGAAATCTTACGGGAACTGCACTGATAGAACATTTTATACGGCTTGGTGGAAGCAACTCCGGTGTTTGGACTGTACGGCGACTAGGTGAAGCTCACTTGAAACCATTTAGTCCCACCCGCAAATGGACAACGAAATGGTACAAGAATACGAAATTCTGCACGCGAACATTGAGCGACCGAGAAAAAAAGATAGACGGAGCAAGACGAACAACCTAGTGAAGCCAGTTTTCAACCAAGCCAAATAAATTTAGAACACGCTCACGCACAGATAAAAAAAAATGAAATTGCTCATAACTCGAAATCGGTGATGTAAATCTTTTTTCTTGATCTGAGCTCTTTAAGCAATCTTCAGTCGGCCAATCTCAGACCAAGAAAGAAGATAAGCCAAGCATTACGACCAAACTAGTGAATCCGGTTTTCAACAAAGCCAAATAAGTTTGGCAGACGCTAACGCAAAAATATCGACAAACAAAATTGCATAATGTGTTTATGTGTGCGTGAGCGTATATGAGCCAAATAATTGTATTCTCAGACGAATCAAAATCTAAGTATGCTGTATCAACTCGGCGGAAGAGTTGAGGTGTTCAGAAGACCAGGAGAAGGATTTATGCAAACCTGGTTTGAAGAAATGGTGGAGTACGGCGGCGATTCAGTACTCGTGTTGGCTGGAATTTCTGCGGAAAGCCGAACAGACCTAGTACTGATCGAAAATGGTACTCTGAATGGCGAAATATATGCGGAAGAGATCCTGAATGAGCATGTCGGTCCTTTTATGGCAAAGGTGAGCATACTAGTTTTATGTACGATAACGCCCGTCCCCATACTGCTCGTGTAGTGCAAGACTACCTGAGTGATGTGGGTATCCGTCCAATGGTGTCGCCAGCACGCAGCTCCGACCTCAACCCAATCCAGCACGCCTGTAAGTGACGTGTAAGGCGTAAACCACACAGAGACGGCATACGGCGAGGGCGAGGCGCAGGCGCGGTGCAGGCATGATGCCGCTTCTTCATCATCATATTCACGCCTTTATTCCCAAAAGGGGTAGGCAGAGCACATGAAACGTATGTTCCAGCGCCACTTTTAGCATGAATGTGAGTATAAAAGATCGACTAAATGTGATATTGCAGTGATAGGTTGCTAGCCCATCGCCCACAACACACTTCAACCCTGGTCCCTTAGTCGACTTCACGACACCCACGGGAAGAAAGGGGGTGGTGAAACTCTAACCCGACACCACACAGGAGACTACTACTAGTGTGTATACCTATAGGTATACATAATTACATATAAATGGAGTACTTACCTACATATTCAATGAAGATTATTAAAAATGAAACCTTAACCTACCAGGGGTAGGTATAGCCCGACCAGGAAAACAAAAAACTCCGTTGTATTGCATTAAGATGCCGAAAACTATTTAATGTGACTTAAGAAAAGTGATTTATTTACATTATGACGAAGTATTTGTGAGGGAGAAAGTCTCATGGATTAGACTATGTTCCTCTAAATAACGTCACCGACCTTGTTGTCAATATGACTGGTAGGTACATCATATAGTCTTTTTGTTAGTGTTGCCATAATTATTGCTTATTTAGCGCCCCCAGAGCAGGTTTTTTTATTTTCCTGGTCGGGCGATAAGGACCAAATTCTTGGCCAGAAAATTTAATTGATTGAATTATCACTCAGTTAAATTTTCGACGAAAGTTTTCCGTTGGTACACGAAAATTAACGAAACAATTCTATGGTAATTCTTTGTGTCACAACGGTACTTTGTGCACTTCTTCAGTTTTTATGGCTGACTACCGACTAACCAGTCTAACGACTAGCCAAGAATTTGGTCCGCACCCACATACGATATATATAATTTAGTACAAAGTGCAATTTTATGACATAATTCGACAATGGCAACATAATAAATAATTAAAGGAGGTATATAAAAAAATCGGGATTACCTTCCACTTCCACTACCTGCAATGAAGTTAAGTTGTACTCTGTTTTGTTAAAACACTATCAATATCAGCCAATTGTTATGAACACTTCTGTGTAGTGCGATAATACGAGCACGTGCTTCTTCGGCCTCTTGGTATATAAATCCAACGTACATCTATGACCTTCTCACAAATCTGTTCACTCGTATGCGGTGTTTACGTTTAGCAAAGCGCTTCTAATTTAACGCCATAATGATTCAAGACCTGGTCCAGTATTTCCAAGCGATACTCTCGGAAATGAGCCCAATTCACTATATGCGAATAACGTTGACTGTACTGACTTTCAGTATAATTTTCTGGAAAATATGTGCAAAAATTGACGAACTTCGGATGCTCCCTCCGGGTAAGTGCTCGCCGCAATGGCGGAAACCTTATCAAAAATCCAAAACAATTGCTTAATGCATAAAGGAACCCAATTTCCATTTCTTGTTTCAGTTTCGTACTAATCTAGCTATGAATGTTTGTGATTTTCAACACGTTCCAACCGTGTAATTTTAGTACTTTGTATCCGAATTCTACTTTTTTAACTTGCTATAAATATGCAATAGTTATACCTGTGTGTAATCTCAAAGATACATGGACGTACTGTATCTATGAAATAAAATCGACAGAGATACACTGCTGAGCCCACAGTTTGACGTGGCCCTTGTAAGTTAAGGTCCGGAAAAAAAACACAGATTTTGAAGTAAGGAAAATTAGGTATTTTCACATCAGCTATTCGGATAAGGGCTTTTTCTTCCCTGCTAGGAGGGATCAAAGTGGCACTTTTCTGTTCCAGGACATATTGTTGCCAGAAGAAAAAAAATGTACCAATGAATATATGAAAATAGTATACCTACACATAATCGATTACTTATTTTTTTTAATAGGTTACTTGCATTTTTAAATCTTGACTACTATTGTTACTACTACTAACGTAATAAAACACAAGTAATTATATGTTATTCAAAGTAACACTATATAATCAGTAGGTTTAAAATAAATATACAGCTACTCACCTAATACATGTGTTTTATTACTGACATATTTCATTATCCTCATAGGTGATGTGAAAAGCAGTATGAGTCACACGGTAGCAAAATTATTTCCAACTTGGGCGTGAACACTTGAATCCCTCACTACGCTCAGGATTCCACGTTAGAATCCCTCACTACGTTCGGGATTCTATTCTGGAATCCTTCGCTTCATTCGGTATTCAATCTACGCCCTCGCCGTAAATATGCCATTTGTAAATGTGACACAATCTACTATAGGTACTTATGTTTTTTATATATGATTTTTGTGTTAAAGAGGAGTACTAGACTACTTTATTTCAATAATGGCAAATATTAGTATGGAAAAGGCTGTCTTAATGGTTTTAAGTCTAGGTCCATGGGGGGTGCCATTTCTGGCCAGTTTGCCATGGATGGGATGAGACATGGCGCGCCGCAATATTAGTATGGAAAAAGGCTGTCTTAATGGTTTTAAGTCTAGGTCCATGGGGGGTGCCATTTCTGGCCAGTTTGCCATGGATGGGATGAGACATAGCGCGCCGCAATATTAGTATGGAAAAAGGCTGTCTTAATGGTTTTAAGTCTAGGTCCATGGGGGGTGCCATTTCTGGCCAGTTTGCCATGGATGGGATGAGACATGGCGCGCCGCAATATTAGTATGGGAAAAGGTTGTCTTAATGGTTTGAATTCTAGGTCCATGGGGGGTGCCATTTCTGGGCAGTTTGCCATGGATGAGACATGGCGCACCGCACTCATGGTACCTGCAGCTGGCAGCAAAGCACGGAGACCTCACTTCGGTGAAGCTAGGCAGCAACTTGATGGTCTGCATCGGATCCTCTCGACTCTTGCGAGACCTCTTCAACAGACCTGATTCGATTGCCAGGCCGCATACGCCTCTTAATGATATACTATGTGGACGAGGTAAGAAACATATGATCAATTAAAAATCGATTTGCAAACGTCAATTATACCTATTTGTCATAAAAATATTTCTGTTAAATACTTTGGTACTTTATTAAAAACATGCAGAACCTGTCAGAAACACCTCATTGCTAGTTTTATTTTACCTAGTTTTGTCCTTGAAAAACCACATATCATCACTGCTTAAAAAAGTATAACTATCTAGAGATAAAACACAGCAAGTGATCGCATCATATGACTTTTGGGATACCAACCATCTGAATTAATTTTCAGTTTAACTACCTAACACCTACAACTAAAATTCAACATAACGATGTGAAACGTATTTTACTAGGAATCATTCTCAGCGAAGGCTTGCTTTGGAAGAAGCAGCGGCAGTTTCTGCACGAGAAATTTCGCGCTCTTGGAGTCAAGCTTTGGAGCTATCAAAAATTCCAAACATACGTAATGGTAAGCTTTCCTTACTTATGTAATAGAAATACTAATTAGTTTGTTTGCCTTATTAACTACTGGCTTCCGCACGCGACTTCGTCTGCGTGGTCCCGATAAAAACAATCCTATATTTTTAACCGACTTCAAACAAAAGGAGGAGGTTCTCAATTCGGTTGTATTTTTTTTATGTTTTTTTTCCGCCGCCGCCGAAATCCGCCGATTGCCGATTCGAAACCATTTTTTTGTTTATATGTAACATATGCTTCCAGTGGGTCCCTTTTTTTAAATTCATTTAGATGACCAGCTGAATAAGCTTGAGCGCCTCCAAAATCTTTCTATTAGATTCATATTTGGCTTGCGCAAATATGACCACGTATCCTCCTTTCGTTCTCAGCTCAAGTGGCTTCCAATTCGCCTCCGTCGGAATTCTCACATTTTATCTTTGCTTTACAGTATACTTTTCGTTCCCTCAACTCCCCCGTATCTCAAAGAGCGTTTTAATCACCTCACTTCCATCAGATTTTCACATAATCATCTTCTCGCTCCACCGCCTTCATCCACCAAGTTCTATAACAACTCATTCACCTTCCAGGCTGTTCGGCTGTGGAATGCTTTGCCGTTGCATATAAGATGTGCAAAATCTCTTCAAATTTTCAAAAATCTGTTGAAACAATATTACTTGTCGCTGCCTTAAGTTGCCTTGTTGTCCTGTAATATATTTATATAATTGTGGTATAGTTTGTATGTATGTATCTATGTATTTATACAATACTTATTTATGATATTATGATTTCTGAAATTGTCATATAATGTTATGTATGCGATAGTGAGTTTTTTTGATTTATTCCTGCACTACCGGTTTACAACTCTTCTTGAAAATTTCCTGCTACCCAAAGGTTGTCTGGAAGAGATCGCTCTAAAGCGATTAGACCGCCTGTTGTTACCTTTATTTAACATTATGTACTCTTGTAACATGTTTTTCTTATGTTGTGGTGCAATAAAGAATATACTATTATTATTATTATGATGGGATCCATGAGGAATTGAGGGAACTCCTCAATTTTATTAGGCACGCGTGTAGTAACTTTGGTATTTTCTATTATAACTCGTGTATTGTTAGATCCGAAAATCATAAATTTGGTGGCGAGGAATTGATGATGAAGACCACAGATGACTTCTCGAATTCCTCAATTATGTACTTGAAAGTGCAAAAGTATGTCACAGGTTCTGATAAGATTTCGTTGAAATAGGAACTAATGAAGTGCCATTGGTGATGATCCACATATGGCCCACATACCACATACAGCGATTCGGTTATTTTCTATAGTAATTAACGCATTTGCTATCGGAAATCAGTTCATGTGGTAAATTGTAAAAAAAATGTGGAAAATATTCTCGTGGCTTGGCGGAGTACTAAATTGAAGTCCGTTAAAACTTTGTTTTAAAAGTAAATTACAATCCAAGCGATAAACTATGTATGTTCTTGCAAAATTTCAGCCAAATCGGTTTAGCTGTTTAAGCGTGATTGAGTTAGAAACATCCAAACTTTCGCATTTATAATATTAGTAGGATTAAGAAATACTTTGGCATCGGTATTCCCCTTAATTTTGCGGATATAGGTAGAGGTAAATAAAGCGTAAATGTCACGAGACATCGTCGCACACCTTTCATGGAACTCTCGTCCTAGTAGCGAAGCGCTTAATCATGGATTGAGCGATCTATATTTCAGCTAAACTTGCAGGATTTTCTTTACTTTGATGAACACATGTACAACATAAAAAACCACAACTAAACCATTTTAGGTGGAGATTGAAGAACTTTTGATAAAATTCGAGAATTCGATGGGCGAACCAGTCCAGCCAGGTCTGCTCCTAGGCCGACATATCCACAACATCATCTGCCAGCTGATGATGAGCTTCCGCTTTGAAGATCACGACCCTGAGTTCCAGACCTTCAACGAGCGGGTCACGAAAGGAATGGAGCTGTATGGAGCAATACATATCGGGGAGCACATACCGGCTTATTTGGTAAGATAAAATTGATATTGTTAAGAAAAAAATAATAATAAGGATTTTTGCAAATTAAATAACTAGCTAAGTACATACATATAACAAGTATTTACTAAAATCATAAGTTCATTAGTAATTCTAAACGTGATTAAAATTCGAAGTGGCCCAACATTGATGAGGAATAACAAAATAGTCTAGTTAAAAGGTTCACTTAGGTATGAGTAATACTGGCATATTAGGTACTCTAGAGATATGTACGTATCAAGTTAATGAAATAACTGATATGCGCTGTATCAGTTTCACAACTTTTAACGTAAATTAAAACAACGCATTACTATTTATGTTAAATTAGTAATGCAGTGCCTAAACGATAAGATTAAAGTTAAATGTTAACTTAATTATCCCAATTAAATATATTTATATCTCCGTTGTATATGTAAATAATAAGACTGCGAGTATAGTTCTAGAGCATGCCTACTTATAATGTTAAAACTTGGAAGCATAACATAAACATTTGAGGGATGCCGTAAACAGTAGTTTAATCAAACTTTCCTCATTTTCTTTGCTCACGCTACAATGTACAGTACAAGTAAACATTCGTCCATGACTTCGTCGGCGTAAATCTAGATAAATAGCACTCATATAAAACCTTTCACCCTTCCCCACACCCACTTCGACAGGGGTTGAAATATCATAGATCCCTGAGTCAAGCTATGATTTAATAATTTTCTTATAACACGGTTCAGTCATTATTCACCTTAATTTTTTTGCCTTTAACACGAGTATGATACAGGATCAAATGGAGACATTTTGTATGAGAAGTAAGTAAGCACTTTTACCAGAGTTATTTGTCAAATTAGTATAGGTACCTGCACAAAGGCAAGGAGTGGGGCGAGGTTTCCTGAATGAATAGATTTATAACCACTAGACAGGCATATAACGGTCGTATTTAATTAAAATGTTAGTAAAGATTCCTCCGTAAAGGACTCAATTAAAACTCAAAGGAACCCGTCCGCATTGCGCTTATCATCTGTAGACCACCTAATTTGTATTCAAGGCAGCGCCTGTGACGTCGCAACAGGCTTCGGACACAGGCTTATTGGTTACGTAATATAAACGGGATCCTGCGAAGCGTAAACACGTCCAGAAAAGATGGTATAATATAAACTCATTTTTTTATGTGTAAAAATAGATTCAAAGTTATAGGTACACTTCCATTCACCTCTTAGTTGCCCACCCTATAGTAAATTTTTTATTTAAATTCCACGGAACTAAAAATCAGGGTGGAGATTTTGACGTAAGAAGATATTCGACTTTGGTGAGTATTGAAATATAATGATGAACAAATAATCCTCGATATAAAAAAAATATTAAACAGCGACATGGACAAACAATCATACGGCTAGCCTGATGGCGAGAAGAATCACAATCGCGTTACCGACTCTTTATGTATGATGATTTGTTGTGTTCACAGCCAGAGAAATATGCAAGTGTTCTCACTCTCACCACAAGGCATTCATGGGAGCTCTATCGACCTCACTCACCACCAGAACTATAACCATGAACTTCGAAAATAGAAGTTCGGGTATTTCCATCTCTATCGCACCTACATAACTCGAATGACAGGGATGCATGGATACGAACTTCGAGTTTCGATTTTCGTGGTAGCGCCATAGGAACACAACATCAACATACCTACAAAACGAGTAGTGGTGTTATTATACTTAATCACTGGGCGACCGAGCTCAGCTCGATCGATAGCTAGATCAATTTCTCGTAAACCCCTATATTTAGATAAATTGTTAGATATCCGTTTCCGGGAACGTGATTGCAGATATACACGATGACTTTTAATTCGAAATGAGGAGTAAATTTTTCTAATTCTGTAATTGATACCAAACACAAACTCAAACTCAAAGTTACCTAAAACAGACTTTTTTTTTCTTCTGTATTCAATATAACTACTACAACTTAGAAAAGTTGAAAAACCCCCGACATTTTCATTTCAAACTCCGATATCTCAAAAACGGCTGAACAGCTGTTCATGAAATATGGCTAAGGACCAAACCCCGGATGACGGGAGCGAAAATGCGTTGACAGCTTTATAGTGCGAGGACATACATTTTATATCATTTAAATCGATGTCGATAAAAAGCACGATGTACCTACTGGACTACCGCTATGATATGCAGAAGTATTAATTGTTGTTGAAAATAAAATTAAAACGAAATGTTTGTATTTTTTCAGTATTTTATAAAGCTTTCGTAATATACAATTAACATTTTTTCTAAATTTTCTGATTTTAAACTCCTTCGCCTTGGCGATAAAATCCATTTCATCCAACTAAAGGACCGTTCTAAATCTACTGTAGTAATCGGAGCAAAATTAAATAATTCATAGTGGTTATGGATTTCTTCTGTACAACGTACTTCCACTTCTTTACCAGATATCAAATTATTTAAGATGTTTAAAGTTAAAAAGCCAACGTTTTTCTTCAACACATCCTGATACTTGTTGTGAATAACTTTACCTTGAGGATGTAACCGTAATCTTGACAAGTGCACTTTCAACTTGTGTACTATTTAAACTGGCTTCCAGGCTTAAATTTTGATTTTGTAATTGTTTTATTGTACTAGGTATTATTGTCAAATCACTGTTTATCCATTTTAGATCATTCAAAATATTTAAATCGTTCCCGTGAGTATGATATAATTATAGTACCAATGTAATTAGTTGACTGAAATGGTATCTATACTTACCTGATGTACCTAATATTGTGTAACAACCTGACATGTAAGATAATAAGTTTGATCTATAAATTTCTGATTCAATAATTTGTTCGTATGGATGTCGATAGAATAGTCGATATTTAACTAAGCACTAGTGACAAGTGCATTTTTGCTCCCGTCATCCGGGGTTTGCTAAGGACACTGGATAAAAAAATCTTTACCACAAAAAAAAACCGCATTCAAATCGGTCCATCCATTTAGAGCTACGATACCACAGACAGATACACAGATACACAGACAGACACGTTAAACTTATAACACCCACCCCGCTCTTTGCGTCGGGGGTTAAAAACTGAAAATGAAATCACTTTATAATTCAAAATCATTGTTGTGTGTTGTTGTGTAACGGTGTTTGCGAAAATTTGACGTAGGTATGTGTGTTTGACGTATCTATTTAACTTCAAGAAATGTAGGGTGACCAAACATTTAGTGGATATCAGTGTTAACATTATCATTAAATTTAATTAACCAAACAGTGATTTAATTGCATGAGACCTCATCCATTGAAATCCGTTTTGGCTGTTCATCAATATTTTTTGACTCCTGATCGTGATCACGGATTAAAAATCATCGTGTATATATAGGTAGGTACATATAGGTACACAAATAATGCTTAGTTGAATAGATTAGGATTCATGGGATTATTTGTAGTTACGGTCTTCTGTAAAGTGGAGGTGCTTCCTCATTTGGGCTGCTCCAGATATGAGCGGGACAACATTCCGATGTGCTCTCTCTAAAACGCATCTCTTTCGTCATCTTTCTCTCATTATCTCTTTCAAATCTGCACTTGGTTTAAAGAAATAGGCTTAAATCGCTCCCTAGTAAAAAAAACACACATTAGTCACTTTCTGACATAATTTGGCAGATAAATGCGAATACTGTATGTAACTTTTATCACGGAATACATTCGTGAATATTACCCCTTATAGAGTGAAACACACTGGCAGTATAGTCTTGCTGTACAGCATTTGACAACGCCAATTTGTGACATTCATTTTAAACTTGCGAATGATATCAGAATTTCCAAAAAAGTTTTTTCATACCTATTTGCACATTTTCATAAACGCAATATTTTACCACATATTCCTTATTGTGAACATGCCTAATTTTTACACGATTTATAAATGCAATTCTCGAGAACAGCAATTTACCACATTATTTATTTAGTACAGAATACTACATTTAAGTAAAGAAGTTAATATGAGGACTGTGAAGAACAACGAATTTCGTGAATTGCTGTTGTGTAGAATAATGTTTCTGAATAATTGCAAATATGAAGAAACGCCTCTGTGTGCCTAGCATAATCCTTATAGGCCATATCCCCACTTCGTTCAATTATCAAATGTGCTTCGAGCAACTAAAATCGCCTACGAGATTCACTTATCACAAAATTGGGAAGTACCCGTGACCGCGATCGTGAGGACATTATGAAAATATGTCGAATTTAGTAATTTATTTATGTATTCATTTGATTTTGACAACGAGGCCAAATGATGTGAGGGTCTAAGATCCCGGAGACGTTCCTGCTCACTCTCACTCGTAGCAGCTACGCCATAGTAAGTAGCAGCTTATCTGTATATGTAGCAAAAAAAGTACATACCTCTTTTTATGTTGCATTTCAAAAGAATTTATACGAAACATTTTCATGGACTGTAACTTTAAAATATTTAAAACTATATACATGCGTAGTGGTTCTACGCCGTAGCGCACTTTGAGAGGTGTACGCGTTCGTAGCATTCGTGCTGAATGACTGTTACTTATCTTCGTAGGTGTAAATAAACTCTCCATTACAGTGGTTCTTAACCTTTTCCATCGTGCTACCCGTATGAATATGTAAATAAGTATTTAACTAACGAAATATGTAAGTTGGTCATTCAACATTTGAAAACCCTTTTACACCCACTTCCTGGTACGTGTATCCATTGTGCTGAAGGTATAAACATGTAAGTTCAGCGTTGTTCATGCAATCACATCACACATCATCAGCCTATATACGTCCCACTGCTGGGCACAGGCCTCCTCTCATGTATGGGAGGGAAGGGGGAGGGTTCATGCAATATTATGATAAAACTACAATCAATCTGGTATGGTAATGTAGAGGGAAGTTGAACGAAGGAACTCCTCAATTACAAATCACAACCCTTTTTTCAACGATCTATTATATTATAGCTAACTAGTAAAATAAGTACCCAGGTAATTAAAAGCGTATTTTCTCCAATATTAAAAAAAGCTTTTTTGTAAAGTCTAATATAATTCGCAAGTTTAACATGAATGTCACAAAATTGACGTTGTCACGATTTAAAAGCAAAACAATCCTGAGTTGTGCCCTGGTGCCGATGCCGTACAGCAAGACTATATTGCCAGTGTTTTTCACTCTATAAGGGGTAATATTGACGAATGTATTCTGTGATAAAAGTTACATACAGTATTCGAATTTATCTGCCAAATAATGCCAGAAATGTACTAATGGGTGTTTTTTTTAATGAGTGAGCGATTTAAGGCTGTTTATTTAATCCAAGTGCAGATTTAAAAGAGATAATGACAGAAAGATGATCAGAGCGATGCATTTTAGAGAGAGCACAGCGGATTGTTATCTCGCTCATATTTGGAGCAGCCCAAATGGGGAAGCCTCCACTTTACAGAAGACCGTTGCAACATGTAAGTTCGGTGTTGTTAATGCAATATTATGATAAATCTACAATCAAGCTAGTTTGGTAATGTAGGGGGAAGTTGACCGAAGCAACTCCTCAATTACAAATCACAACCCTATAGCTCGTTCGGTTTTTTCAACGATTTATTATATTATCGCTAACTAGGAAAAAAGTACCCAGGTAATTAATAGCTTATTATTGTCTCCAATTTTATAGTTCTTAACACTAAATATTATATATATATATATATATATATTTATTCCAGTACATAGGAAATATTATAGTTCTTAACACTAAATATTATATATATATATATATATTCCAGTACATAGGAAATATTATTTTGCGTTTTTCACTTTATTTATGTAACATTTACTTTACTAAATTATGAACTTCAAGAAAAGCCAAGGTCCAATTAAAAATATTATACAAAAAATGCGTTGATATCACCGTCTCAACGCGTGCTTAAATGCTGTTGAAGATAGTGATTCCAAATATAGTTAATTACTGATTACGCACGTATAGGGGTCAATCTTACACAGTTACTACAATTATTACTATGCAATTATTAGTAAATTGTAATTACAATCAATACTCATCCTTTTTGTTTGACCCCATCTGTTACCAATTACGCAATCCAACGCAGGGGACCCCTGCTGCGAAGCGGTGGGATTTAGCACATTCACTGCCAAGACTCGCTACGCGCTAGCTCGTACCTAGCTGATCGTGTGGTTTCCTCGTATGTAGCGGAAAGCGACTACGGCGTAGGCGTCCGCTAGGCTAGGCGGGTTCCTGGCAGTTAAAGTGTTAAAGAGTAGTAAGAGTTTGGACACGTTCCTGCTCACTCACGCCCCTAGGGGCTACGCCGTAGTCCGTAGCAGCTTGCTGATCTCTCAATGTAGCGAAAAGCCCATATCTTTTTGACGCGTGTGTGTCGTGATTAACATTCACTGTTAATCTCCCAAATACGGTATGAATTTGTAAAATTGATGTAGATTGATCCTCTCACCGCCAATGAAGACATCCAAAAGAAACAATGTCACGCCATCAACATTATTTAATATCTTCTTAACCGTGAAAACAGGCGAACATGCGTGGTCTTCTTTTTCAGAAACGCTGGTAGGATTTTGAATTTTAAAAGTGCGCTAATTTATACAAACCTTATGTGAAAGAAGGTTACTCTGACAGCGTTTGACACAACACCTTCTGTTATTAGCGCTGCGGGCTCGACACCACACGACACCTTTAGCACCGGTGTTCTTGGCGTACAAAGGGTTAAAAAACTTGAATTTTAAGTGTCTTGAAGGAACTTCTGTGACCATATATGAGGGCTAGCACGATTTACAGCCATATCGCATCCTGTCTCTGTCGCACTGTTCAAATTAGAAAGAATAAGGTAGATTGTCTTGGCGTCGCGTTACAATGGCAGTCAGCCAGCGCCCCGCATGGCTAGCAATACGTAAAAACGGGTCAAAGTGATTTGAGGTGGTTCGATCACCATACAAAACGTCTTTTGACATTCGCAGGCTAACGGCGTGATATTTTAAGAATCTTATGTAAAAATCTTTCTTGGCTTTCCATTTGCGCTTAATTTCCCATTTCATAAAATAAACTTGTATAAACTAGAATTATTTGAGTATAATCGATTTTCCAAAGTATCATGTGACGAACTAATTTCTCCTAAAGCCTGCCAATGTGAGAAAACGTTTTGTGTGGAAATCAAACCACTTTTCCCCCGGCTTGAGAACAGAACTAACATGAAAGACAGACGAGGTCGTAATTACTTGTTTTTATGATTTCATTTCAGTACCTACCAGGCAAAATGGCGGTGTTAAAGGAAATTGGGCGCAACCTGAGAGACGTGAGCGAGTTCCACGTGAAGCAAGTGGCTAAGCGACGCAAGGACCTCATGAACACCAACTTGGAGACCCACGAGCCTGCTGACCTGCTAGATTATTATCTGATCGAATTAGAGAAGGACTTCGCCAGTCACTCCATGCTGTTTCATGGCGTTGATCCAGGTCAGTTCAGATCAAATGCAATGCATAATAATAACAATTTGGACACAAATAGGTATGTCAAAAACTATTTTAAAAAGATATTCAGAAGTTGTGTTATGGAACTACCGAGCGAAGCGAACGAAGTTCCCCGTTTCAGCTTGGGCCAAATCTTTTTCGTTTGTCCGGCTGTTCTCCTCTACAGGTCGCATTTCTCAACTGACTCTGGTGAAATTTGGCGAGCAGGTTCAATAATTACATAGTCTTTTTATCGACTCCGTTTTACGAGTAAAAAAAACTGGCTAGCGAGTTATACAGGTCACATAGCCACTAGTATGAAGAATGTTTATAACAATACGATGAAACATTTTTCTGTAAAGTGAATGTTCATTCTTTCCCGTAGACACACGTCCTAAGTTGTAAGGCCTAATTTTGGCATATCCTTTAGTAAAGCTCCGATCATACAAGGCACAAGTCGCAACTTGTGACTTGTATGACCGGCAGATAATTTATGTACTCCCGCTCTGTTCTAACGTCTATTAGAATGACGCCAGGTTTTCGTTTCTGATCTTGGCCCTTATAAACATGCTAAGTTTAAAAACAATCGGCCTCGAATAATATAGATAACAATAAATATCAGATTATAGTAGAGAACATCATAATTATGTACAGTCACCGGTGTTAATATCTACTAAAACAAACCGCGCATAAATATCTGACACGACTCTATTTTTGGGGCCGTACCTATACTGACGCTGGTATTGGAGATAGGTCTTGTGTGGAGATGCATTGTATGAGGTAAAAGAAACCACCTTTAGCCCAAGAATTTGATTTTCATTTGTATGGAAAAAAAATTAAATTTGGAAATAATTCATAACAGCAGCTTTTTTGTGTGTTACTGATATATTATCATTTTAGTAATTACGTAGGCTCAAAATCTCAAAATAATTATCAAAAAATCGATATTTAACCAATTCCTGAATAATTTACTTTAAAAACAAAGTTTTAACCGACTTCAATTTAGTACTCCGCCAATCCACGAGAACATTTCCTATATTTTTTTTACAATTTACCACATAAACTGATTTCCGATAGCAAATGCGTTGATTACTATAGAAAAAAACCGAATCGCTATATGTGGGCCGATAATATTTGAGGACTCCCATCGATTCCCCAAGATCATCACCAATGGCACTTCATTAGTTCCTATTTCAACGGAATCTTATCAGAACCTGTGACGTACTTTTGCACTTTTAAGTACATAATTGAGGAATTCGATAAGTCATCTGTGGTCTTCATCATCAATTCCTCGCCACCAAATTTATGATACCGGTTGTAAATACACGAGTTATAACAGAAAATACCAAAATCACTACACGCGTGCCTAATAAAATTGAGGATCCCATTATCTAACTGAATTTTGAAAAAAATGGGACCCACCTGGAAGTAAGTATATACATACGAACAAAAAAATTTTTTCTAATCTCATCTCTGACGCTCATCAATGACGGAGTTCTGAGGTAACAAACATTGAAAATAATAATAATAATTATGGCCAGCAAGTACCTAGACCCGGCTCACGAGGTAACCGCCATGTGGGATGTTGATTCGACGAACATCGTCCCGATAGTCGTTTCGGCGAACGGTTTGATAGCGAAGAGTCTCGACCGTCACCTCAAGAGACTCTCGCTAGATGGCTGGATCAAGGGTCAGATACAGAAGGCGGTACTCCTGGACACTGTGCGAATAGTCAGGAGGTTCCTGTCTCTGTCGCCCTGACCACCGGCAGCTTAGGCCCCGCCTCGCTGCCGGCGGTACCCTAGGTTAGGTTTTTATAAAGGTTTTATGTTTTGTATATATAGTTTTATATTTTACTTTTTATATCAGTATTGTAAAAACCTAGCCTATTAAGAACAAGAATAAATAAAGATAATAATAATTTTAAAAAAATACAGCCGAATTGAGAACCTCCTCCTTTTTTTTTGAAGTCGGTTAAAAAGGAGTAAAAATGTTAATAGATATTTTAATTTTTGTTTTGGTTAATTTACAGGAGCTCTTCAAGAATAATAAATAAATCACACAAAAAACATAATGGATGTCATTTATTTTTATATATTTACTTCCCGATGGAAATTTTGTAGGATTCTTGGATAAGGCATCTTAGAATAACATGTGAAAATTAAACAAACAAAAAAACGCTGTTATAAATTAATGTTTGAAAAAAACTTCATTTTCCTGGGGTACTCCCACCGGATTAGTTAGTTTTTGTTTTAGATAGACAGTAGTCACTCAGTAAAACCACTCGAGTGAAGTAGCTAAGCATATTGCTTGCACAAAAAAATGAAGCCATTTTTTTTCCAACATTTCGCCCGTGTGTCGCGTCATCTTCGTTGCAGGTTCACTATCCCAAGCGGCCGATGGACGTTTAGTCGGTGGATCATATTGATAAATCCGACTGTCGCTTCTTCTATTAATAATTGTCCTTATTTCTAACCGAGCAAATTTTACCAGCATATCACGTCACGTTCAGGACCTATTTTTGCTATACAGTCAGTGAGTGAGCTATCACGTCGCGTGAACACAAATTCCTAACTCCAAGTCAAGTGTAGGTAAAATCTAATCAATGGCTGGCGACGAAATTAGAAAGACCTCTCTATTTTTTCTCACTTTTGCTCATTTTTAGTATTTTTCAATTTCTTCCATAATAATTCATGAAAAAGATGTCTCGTTTGATATGTTGATAT
Organism: Epinotia demarniana; assembly: GCA_945867215.1. Lineage (NCBI taxonomy): Eukaryota > Metazoa > Arthropoda > Insecta > Lepidoptera > Tortricidae > Epinotia > Epinotia demarniana. The sequence goes on along the minus strand of OX244266.1, from coordinate 18,543,439 downwards.
CGTGAGCAACCTGTACTTACCTGGAAACTGTAAGAGATGGCGCCATGATGGCGAATGGTATTCTATTTTCTATTACTCTATTTATTCACTTGCCGCACTCATTTAACCCTCTTACTTCCTCACATTTAATGTTATTATCGACATTATCGTATCCATGGTTGATGGAAGAAGCCCGTGCCTAAAAAAACAACCATCATGTTTATTTTTAATATTTAATCAAATTGTTTCAATGTTAAAATTTCAAACATCAAAACTTTCCTACTGTGGGTCACAGTATTCTAATCGTCGGAAGATTTATCGTAACATGTATCAACAACTCCACTATCCTGTGGAAACTTTACTGCTGACATAATAACGCCGTACCATTTATATGCCTTAATAATATTCCATTGATGTAAAACGACAAAGTTATATTGAAATATATAATAAGTATAGTCACATAAGTCATAGAGTCGTCGTAACTTTAGCATGTCATTCCACGAACGAGTAAACTATTAGAAAAAAAGGTCGCGGCTTATGAGAAGTTCAGGCTCAATATTTATTGGTTGTATGAACGTATGAAACAGTTCACCTCTTGTCGTCTTTAATTCAATGACATTGATTTCCAAAATGACGATCCTTTTCGTTCCGCAACTGTACATTATATATGACATATGCACGCACTGACATATAAACACTTACGTTGCATTTTTGCGCGCCTGGAGAGAGATGACAATTTAAAAGATCTTGAAGATATGTTCTTTTTTGATAATCATTATCAGCGTCTTTAAACGACCGTGAAAGTTCGTTAACCCCATACTGATAACTCCTATCACCCCAAGCTTTGAGATTACTTATCATAACTATACGTTTCAAGGATTTTTCTTACATCAACACATATCCAAATATAACTAGAAATCGCTATTACGTTGATAATTGTAATTAAACTAATGCGTGTCAGGATAATAATACATATTGTGTTTACATAATTTAGGAGCTAATGTGCGATGCATCGGCACCTTTAAAAAGGTCAGGTAAGTCAGGTTGGGTTGGACTTAGGAGTTTCAAAAGGGGAAACTAACTCGAGACCACTCAATTGAGAAGTAGTCTTTTATCGAACAACCAACTATCAGTATCCGTCGTTTCAGGAATAGGGAGACTGTGTATGTGTTAAATCACGAACCTATATCCGTATTTTCTATCACAATCCGACAGTAAAATAAACGTAAATATCACTTGTTACAGATGAACAGATAGTGCAAGTATTCAACGACCTCTTTTCCGCCGGCATGGAGACTTCCCGAACGGCGCTACTGTGGAGTCTACTCATGATGCTCCGCGAGCCAACTGTAGCGGGCAGGGTCCGCTCTGAGCTGGCCCAAGTCCTGGAGCCTGGAGAACTGGTCACGTTGGACCATCGTCCGAAGTTGGCGTACATAGAAGCTGTTGTATACGAAACGTTGAGGATAGTTTCTGTGGTACCGCTGGGTACAACACATGTTAATTTTAAGTAAGTTTGTTTCATGATCTCTAATCTGAATTAAATATCCTTCAAATATTTACTCGATGCTTTTTATCTGTGAAGTGTTTGATACCCACTAAATTCTTGAGTAGCTGCAGTGGATGATTATGTAAAGTATCGTCAAGATATCCAATGAATTTGAATCTTGACAGTCGGTGAGGTACCTAAGACTGATCCACTTAGCGTAAACCAAATGATAATTTAAATTCAGTTAAAGCAATCGGATTTCGACCTTGTTTTGTTTTATTTAGACGCGCTCTTACATGCTTATCAATTTGTGACGTCATTGTTCTTAGCTGTTTGAGGCTTATGTATATGAATACATTTCTGTTTCAGCGAATGGAAAGTGGGGGACTACGTCATCCCGGCTGGCACCCATCTCGTGCCACTGCTGAACAAAATCAACATGGACCCGGAATCCTTTCCCGAGCCAACCAAATTTCTTCCAGAGCGGTTCCTTCAGGGTGGTATGTTACATCTTCCAGAGAACTTCATTCCATTCGGAGTCGGTCGCCGCGTATGCCTCGGAGAGCAGTTAGCTAGAATCGAACTATTCCTATTCTTTGCAAACATTATGAATAGTTTCGAGTTCTTTTCGCCAGAGGGAGAGGTGTTACCAGGATTGGAAGGAGTAATAGGAATTACGCATGCTCCCTTGCCTTACAAACTTTGCTTTCAGAAATTGGAATCTGGTGATCGCTCTATTCAGCAAGGTTAATATAATAATTAGTACTTAAGTAGCGACAATTTCACTATAATATTGTACTTTATTAGTACCTCTAGTTACTGTACACTGTTATACTATTATTATACATTTTGTAATTTTTTGGTATGTCGGTTATTGTAACATCTCGTATATAATTTGCATCGGAGCCGTTGTAACTGAATGAAAAATACATTTAAGATATTTCTGACAAAAACTTACATAATTTCGGATGATTTCGGAATAGGTACTCTAAATCATCATCGTCATCATCATATCAGCCGAAAGGGTGTCACCCTATTTCACAGACAGAAATTTCATATAATTTCGTTTCTCAGAAATTATTTTGTTCATATACTTTCAGTTCCAATATTACTGTTTCATAGACTATTCACTTAGTTGAAACATATTTCACAGAACTTCAGTTCAATGTTTAATACTATCAAACTTTTTAACGTTAGAAACTTATCAAACAGTAGAATTATGTTTCGTGTATTCTTGTTTCGTAGACACAAATTTCATAGATTGTTGTTTCATAGGAACCGTTTCCATATAATATTTAGTTCCACAATTTTCTTTTCAGTAATTCTTTTTCTGAAGTTATGAACTTCATTTAAATTACGAGTACACAAGGATCAAGGAACAGGGGCTTAGTGGCAAAACCGACTCGGATCGCGGATAGGTTAGAAGACGGATGCGGGAGCTTTGCTCCCGCTTTCGTCTACGAGGTAATTTTTTTATAAAAGAGCGGAAAATCTTGTTATTAAAACTCCCACTTCCATCTTTTAACCTATCCTTCTATGAAACGAAAATATTAAGCTTAATAAAATGACAAACAAAACATTTTTTTTGAAGCAAAATTTTACGACCAATTTGGTATATGAAACAACGTACAACCCAGCCAAAAGACGTCCACTTCTAGACATAGGCCTCCCCAAAGAGTGCCAAAGTGACCGGTGCTGCTCCACCCGCATCCAGCGGACTCCCGCGGGCGCGGGCGCAGGTGGGTACCGGTCTACTTTTTTTTGTTTTTAATGCAGTTTCGTGGGATTCTTGATCAAAAGCCGATTCATATTTTTCCCGACATGATTATTTATATAACTCTAACAAGTAATCATTTATAAATTTGATCATTACATTAAATATCGGTTCGCTGCAATCTTTATTCGAAATGCCACTAAAACTCTGATCTCCGATTACATATTTTTGCATGATAATTGTATAAATAATTTTAAGAAGTCCTTACAATAAGTAATTAATGAAGCATTAAATGACATTCACTTCGTGTGCTATATATATTATGACAAATCCTGATGATAAATATAAGATATACTTACTTTCAGATTTAAATCTATTGAACGTACCTAGAGCCCATCTAAAACGAAATGAAATAAATGCGAGACTTGCATAAATATTGTCCACTACCACATAATTTATTACGATTTCCTTTTCTTATAGGGCTCTCGTTGTTCAAGATGATAATGAATTGATTAATTATTAATTATTATTTGATTTATGTTTATGTATAAGTACTTATATTTCAAAATAAAAGGAAAAAATAAAATAAAATATCGCACCTAGGATTCGAACCGGCGACATTCAGGCAGTGACAGTGGCGGCGCTGGGTACATCGGCGCCCTGGGCGGTTATGTATTGAGCACCCTGGGCGGGTTTGTATTGAGCACCCCTGACCACTACTCAAAATAAAACACCAAACCCTGATTAAACCTACGAGGCTTTATTTTACTAAAATAATTTACCTAAGTTATTATATATGTCTTATTATAATGTCAAAATTGACTTCCATGTCCCTTTCAATTGATAAAATGGCTATACGAGTGAGTTGTTGTTCAGGTTGTTGGCACCCCTGGGTGCTTGGTACCCGGGGCGGACCGATTATTGTAATAAAGTATACTTGGAAAGTTAAGAAAATATGCAATTTTTTTTATTGTCTAAGAGAACCTTTAAAGCTAGTAATAAAATCCTTACGCTTTTGCAGAAACATAAACGCAGTATTTCGCGACCGAAACATCATCTTACTTGATTTTCCATGCAACGATTAGTACAAATTGCAAAGTGTGACGTCATACTTTAACTTCAATTACTAAGAAGCGTTTCGGCTGCCGCCGGCGAAATCGGTATTTATCTCAAATTATGGGGTATTTATGTTGTTTAATTGTAGTTGCTCCCGTACAAACATATTTTCCTCTCCAAAAACTGATTCGAATGGCATCGTAAATCAAGTCACAAGCTTATTCTCTAGTTGTTTCAAACTTAATCTTTATAGACTTATTGGTTCATTCCGCATTGCAGATTTTACCAACACCTTAAAGTTCACTGTAGTAACCCGATGCTCCTCGCAACACGCCAAACGTTAAAAGTTTTTTTTGCAACGGTCCGTACCCCTCTGTACCCACGACTACTTTGTGCCGATTATATCATACCCGCGGGCTTTTCAAAGAATGAATTGATTAATTCTAGTCGTCCTCTTTATGACGTGGACCTTGAAAATTTAAAGGATTCAAAAGCACAAAGGACCCTATTGAATGTTATTTTATTATGTCAACGTGACCTGACGTGCAAGTTCAAAGCTTTAGGCTCCGGTTTCAATGGGAGCGACGTTATTTCGGCCAGAATATATGTACAAAAATTAATGGCACGTTGTATTCTGAATTCCTACCGTCCTCGCGTTTTTAGGGTTCCGTTTATAGTTTCGTCATGTCTGTCTGTCCGTATGTCAAAGGTTTCATTCTAAATTTTGTGCGATCCGTAAATACCTACACCCAGTTTTTTTTCTATTCATTCTAGTAGATTGATTAATATATAATGTTAGCTAATTCATTATACTGTATTTTTTTTTGTTTTACTTACGTAGGGTATTCCAAAAAGATAAAGTTCTGAATATTTGTGGATAGGCACAGGGTTTAATTTTGTCTAAGATAAATAAAAAATGGTATAGGTACTGTAGTGATAAATAAATAAAAAATTCACTCACAAGAACACAAAAGTAATATTCAATAACATTCCAATATTCTTTAGCATTTAGCATTTAAACAAACTGGTATCCTGCCGTTTCGGCAAAATATTTTTCGCCAAATTTCACTTCCCACAAAACTTATGGCAGTAGTTAGTCATTTCCCAAAGGAACAAATAGCACATTTTTGTTTCGCATTTTGTTCATTTGGTCAAAAATATCATCAGGCATCATTTTGCTTTGTCAAGTGTTATTAAGACAAAAGTTTATTAAGCAAACACTTTGTTTGGGCAAAGATTATTGGTTTGGGCTAATATTCTTTTCCAAACAAAACATTTGCTCAAATTTTCATTTCGCACACTTCACATAGATAAATTTGGCAAATATTTGAAAAAATATTCTTTGGTGTAATCCAGATCCAGATCATTCCAATTTTTATTATTTCATAGGATAACTGTTCAGGGAATATTATTTGGCAGATTATTCATTTTGTATGAATTTTAAATGTCAGAATAACAAAACAACGAATTTACATATGTTTGAATTATTATTACAACATTATAAAAACAAACAACAACTGAATAGGGGTTTAAGTAGATAAGGGCAGCCAGAAAAAGCGGGCTCGGGGGGCGTGGCCCCCTGCAGCAAAAAAGACAAACTACCGTAAGAATTGTATTATAAAAGTAGATTAGGTTAGGGTTCACTTGTGTCCCTCAGAGCGGAAATAGACACAATAGGGTGACGTCGACACACTGGTGGTTAGGTTAGGATTAGGTTATGTTTAAATTATTGCCATGGATCGTTATCCATGGCAGCCGCACCGTTGTTGTTGGCATACACCGTTGTGCCAACAACACCGTTGTGTATGCCAACTATTTTAATTTTAAATAATAGTCCTTGTAATAATTTGTATGTTAATTACAAAACTACCTGCTTAGCAAAATATGTAATCTCACTCAAATACATTTCATATACACACTATAATTTGGAAAACGAATGTTATGCGGTACGTTTGAACAAATGAAACTTGACCATATAAAACTTTGCCATAGGAGATAATGCAAAGTGATAAAATGCGAAACAATAATTTGACTAGTGATTTTTTGCCAAATAAACATTTGGGAAAAAAGTTTTGGGAAGTGACACTTTGGGAAATATTTTTTGCCCATACAATAGAGAACCAAACAAACGACTCGACCCGCACTTCAAACAGGAAGTCCAAGCCGGTAAACTAATGGATTATTATAGGTCACAGTTTCACAGTCTAAGATTACAGATCAACCAGGTCCGCGCAAAGAAAAACAAGGCAAAGCCACACGGATGTTTTGAAATTGCCTGGATTCACAGGTAAACGGCTACTACCGGATTATCTAAAACAGAACTATTAGTCCACACGCTAACCAAATGCCGTCAGTTTGGACCGCAAAAATAAGGCTCGTTAGTATGACAGATCAACTATAAAAAGGTGGGGTCATGCTAACCAAATGAACGTTAGGAGGTGATAGTGATGATGGCATGATAATATGAATATGACGCGATAGATGGATGAACGAGGGCCTAAAAGGTAACCAAATAAATACAGGACGTTGGCGTTCAAATTATATTAATTGCGTGGTATTAATTGTAGTGTAATGTTAAATGATTTAATGTGTTTATTATTAATATTAAATGTATGTTGGATAAGTTGTAATAATTCAGACACAATGTATATTGTTATATGAATGAAATAAATGAAATGAAATGAAATGAAATGAATTGCCATGCATTGAGCAAAACTTGAGCTATAACATTCGAAATATGACGCGTAGTGGTTAGTTTATTAACGGGGACTTCTCCGCGTAGAAAATCTGGTCAGCATACAAATAAACGGGGAGTCTAGCTACTACACAAACTGCATAGCATGTGCCTACCACTTAAGAAAACTTAGCTACAGGCGTTAGGCGGGAGCTTGGACTGCGGTTTCAAGGAAAAAGGATCCATTTCCACTGCGAGGACCACCCTTCGAATGCTTCCAAAGAACTCGTTCTACTGGCGGCGGGAGTAGACGTTTCGCATCACGTGACTCGGCTCTCAAGCCCCAATCCCGGAAGCTACGGAATAAATGTAGGATAAGTGAGGGCTACTACACCACTGGTTAGACTAAAAGCTAATAGATCGTCACACTAAGAAACCCAGATTGCTAACCGACATCCGGCTTTTCCTTCGTTTATAGGTACAATTCGTCCTTCACGCTGCGTTCCATCGATAAACTTAGTCGCTCCAACGACAACCTTGAGCTGGCACATGAACAGGGCAGCTTGCGGCCTGGAAAATGCTCTTACAGCATCAACAATTGATCACTCCAGCGACAACCTTGGGCTGGGAAATTAACTGAGCACTAGCGGCACGGAATGCTCTTGCGGCGTTAACATCAACTGTGACACGACTGTACTAAAACTTCGATCCTTAAACGAGGACGCCTATTAAACGGTGTAAACTCTTCAGCTTTTCAATCATGAATGAATCATCCATAATTTGTTTTTGTCGTTCTGACAGACTAGGTAGGACAAGAATCTTGAAAAAATCTAACTCAAATTTTAAATAACTTTTTAAAGATTAAAACTCAAATTTAATTCTTAAAAACTTCTAACCAGGCAGAATCAGAGCAGGTAAAGCCATTTAAGGAAGATATACACTCTCGAAATGACGAGATCGCCGTCTATGGGCAACCCTTGAAACCATAGCAACTGCTAACAGACTATGGTCTGTCGACAGCCAAACACCCCTCCAGCAGCCTCGAAATACGCTAGAGGGCGTGGAAACAATAAACGGCGAACTTAGAACGTTCTGAAGCGTTTTAACGCTACAGTACCTACTCCAATTAATAGAGCAATCAAGTACGAGTACCTACCTAATATTTAAATGCTTTCATGATACATTTTATCTGGGGCTTTTTTGCTTACAAGGCAAAAAAGCTGTCATACTGTCACTCTTGTCCTGCGAGCAATCACTTTAAACATGTCCAATAGAACCAGCCCCTTAGTTTGCCACGTGTAAGTTATCCGACCCAAAACATGAAGGACGCGGGGATGGATTATCGTTAAATGAATGCGTAATGGGAGCAGCGCGAGCGCACGCCGAGGCGAGGGTTGCCAACCGAACTTTTGTTGTATTATTATTATCGATAAGTATATTATTTCCTGTACAGGCTGGTGAGACAGGAATAAGGATCCTTCCTACCTTCGTACTTTGGTAATCATGATCAGCCGTTGACGTTTGTCTCTTGTCCCAGTAAAAATAAGTTCCAAAACAAGCAAAATATATTGTTCCTAATATCAATGTTGTCTTGCCTGTAATGTTGACACGTCGAAAGATTTAAGGCCAAATTTTGGTCGCTGGTTAAGTTTCGTGACCTTCTTCATTTATTACACAAAAAGATTTCGAAATCACACTTTCCAATTTGAAATAATTTATAGGGACTATGTTTAAAAGGCAACATAATTTTTAGGGTACAGAATTTAATTACCTACTTTTCATTAAATACTCCTCTCTCTTCCTCTCTCGGTCTTCGCCTAGCCTCTTCCCATTTCTATTTGAGTCGGCTAACAACTCGTATTGGAAATAAGGTGGCAACCCAAATAGGCATGGCTGATTGTTCCAGCAGCCCTGGCGCAGATTACGCTTACTATAAAGCTTATGGATTTCAGTATGAATGCGTATCGTTGTTTCGTAATTTACCTATTGTGCTGTTAGGTAACAGCTCGTTTTCAAGTAGCGGCGATTATTCACTCGTGTTGACGACTAGTATTTGAAATCTATGTTTTATAGGTAGCGTTAATAATTTTGGTAACAATTTTACAAAGTCGTAAATATTATTGGATTGTATTTTGTAATTTTCAATTAAAAGTACCTACTCGTACTACATGTTTGTAATAATTTTAACTTAGGTATGTGTTATAAAAGTCATATATGTGTGTAAAGTGGATATACTACACTTCATGTTGAAATAATGTCCTTCCGACCGCCTATTTAGGTCGAGGTCTGAATGATTTACTTATCAATTTCGGGTTTTTAACTCAATTTGCAATCTTATTAGAGATCCGTACCTAATTCCGTCATACCTAATGTTAACTCCCCGCGGCTACGCTACCCCTGCTTTCTTTTTAACACGTGGGTGGAGAAGCGAAGCGATTTGAAACGAGGGGATTAATAAACGATATGATACAGAGAGAACGAATATAATGGAAAAATAAACCATCTTCGTCTGTAGCCCTCGACAGGATTTATTTTCGGTTGGTTTATTTTCTTTCTCTCTGTATCATATATGTAGTTTAAAAAATGATCGGAGTAACTTCGTCGTTAAAATAACACGAAACAAAAATATTTAAATGAATAATTTGTTTTGTTATAAAGGTATAATGGAGAGGATTAATAATGAAATATTGAAAAATAATTGTTTTTAACATATTTTTTTGTCGACTTAATATCAAATATTTATTCTCCAAATGAGCCACCGGATCCCCACAAGATCACCGCCTGGTAAAAGGCATATTGAATATATGTGTCAAGCGAGAGCGCTCTCGGCTGATGAAGTCTACGCTGTCAAGCATCCACCCAAATCAAACCCCCGAGAGCAATCAGCAGGAACTCCAAAACCGTTTCGATTGCCTAGGTGGCTATGTGGACGAACTCAAAGAGGGGTTTGTGGAAACTATTCGGGCCACTTGGTCTAAGTTCTTCAAGGCCCAGCCGGTCAACACAAGTAAAAGGCTCTAGCTCCACTCAGAAGCTCATGAAGGAAATAAGTGAAATGATTCTGCAGTCTTCAACCGATGCGACTTTATACCGCCAGCCAAATAAACAAACCTCTAAGTCCCTTGAAGAGGCCATCGAACGATATAATAATATACTAAGGACGAGAGAGTCGTTTCTTCCAAAACTGAGTTTTGAGTGAGATAGAGCGTTTTACGGACAGGTTATAATACCGCAGACCACATTCATATGCTCCGCCACGTTATACAGAAGACTGAGGAGTATAACCTGCCACTCTGATTAGCGTGCGTAGACTACGAAAAAGCCTTCGATGTGATTGTGATTTTGATTCGAATGAAGCCTGGGCTGTATGTATACTACAGTCTCGCCAGCGGACTGCCGCCACATAGAAGTACTGAAGGGTTTGTGTACGAAGACGCCACTATGCCAGTCCAATTCCAGGATCGGAGCTCGAAGCTTATTTTGCTGCAGCGGGGTGTCAGGCAAAGGGATGATATTTCCCCAAAACTGTTCACCACGCCACTGGAGGACGTTTTCAAGACTGGACTGTACAAGGCTACGCATCAACATCAACGGCGAGTACATCACTCACCTTCGGTTTGCCGATGATAAAGTAGTCTTGGCTGAGACCATGGAGGACTTGAGTAGGTACTATACTCGATGACCTCACTAAAGCCTCCGAGCGAGTTGGTCTAAGGATGAACATAGATAAGGCAAAAACCATGTCAAACGTTCATGTAATACCAACTCCCATTTCAATCGGATGCGAATCGAAGTTGTAAACGATTATACCTATATACCTAGGACAGACTGCCCAGTTAGGTAGGTCCAACTTTGAGAAAGAGGTCAATTGTCGAATCTGACTCGGCTGGGCAGCATTATACCTAGGCTACGGCATCTTTTGGTCCAATATTCCGCAGTGTCTCAAGGTGAGAGTGTGTGTTGCCAGTGTTGACGTATGGCACGGAAACGTGGTCGCTTACTATGGGCCTCATAAGAAGGCTCAAAGTCACCCAAAGGGCAATGGAGGGGGCTATGCTGGCATCGCATCAGAAATCCGCAGCAAAACCGATAAAGCCTTCCGAATCGCTAAGCTTAAGTGGCAGGGGGCGGGGCATATTGCACGTATGAACCGATGGCTGTTGGGGCGGAAAGGTTCTCGAGTGGCGACTACGTACCCGAAGGAGGATGCGGGTGGCGCAGGAGCGGTCATTGTGGCACTATTTGGGGGAGGCCTAAGGCCAGCAGTGGCCGTCTTTCGGCTGATATGATGATGATGATGAAATAAGCCTCGAGGGCACTTTTACATATGAAACCGCAATATGCAATAAGAATAAGAATAAGAATAAGAATTTATTTATTTAGCACACAAAACACGGAAAAAAGAAATACACTCAAAAAGGTAACCTTAAGTGCTAAACGGGAGCCTCACTCAGCATGTTGTTACGGGGGCCGTGACGCTGGTTTTCAGTGAGAGCCTCAAAAATAAATAAAACGACTAAACTAAACAAACAATTTTATAATTTTCAGGCACTGTATGTCTAAAAATTACAAAAGTGAACTTAAAAACTAGCGGGTAACATTAGAATCATTGTCGACAGTGATTTATATGCATGCAACACTGAAATGTAATTGACTCTGTTCGTACTAAAAAACATGAAAATAAAAAAGTGGTAAATAACTTGTTATTTACATTAAAAAGCTTAGCGCTTTAAAATCCACTATATTTTGGGTACGAGTATCTACTCGCCTTAATCACTGAACCCTCGCCTCGCGTGCCGCCCACACTTGGCGGTCTCATGTCGCGCCAGATGACGTCGTATCGGCGACTGTAAACGTCAAAGTGTTGCGAAAGCGTGCGAAATTTTGTATCTCAGAGCCGGGGTGCCGCAAGTCCATTCTGTTCTGCGCGCGACTATACTCCTAATTACTAGGCGCTTAGATCGTAGACTGGCGTGAGTGTTCCAGTAGATATGAGGTTTTTAGATTCTGGAATATATAATTAAATGATGGTACTGACCTTACGCACCGTGGCGTAACGCGGGCTGTCCCACGTGCTGTTACACAACTTACTTTAGCTAGGCTTTTTGGGGTTTTAGGTATGATAATAAACATTGATTATACATATTAAAAAAAGGAACGATAGTCCTATGACTCTGACTGATCTAGGGACGGTTTACACATTGATTAGTGATTACTGCGAGTGCATACATTTGCTGCAAGTGCAAGTAGTTTTTGAAACTCGCACTAATCACTTATCAATGTGTAAACCGGCCCTTATACGAAAGATATGAATATGAAACGTTTAGATATGGTGTGACGTCATAACTCATCGGCCATCATCGTCCTAGCGTTATTCCCGGTTGCGTTGATGAAGATGATGACTGCCATCTGACCTTCCTTCAGAACAGGCCTTATTGGGATTAGACCGGTTTCCTCAAGATGTTTCCCTTCGCCGAAAAGCTAGCGGTAATTATTCCGTACCTAAAAGTTTCTAAAAACTCATTGGTCGAGCCGGGTTTAGAACCCACGACCGCCGCTTGACAGCCGTATGCCTGAACCACTAGAGTTATTGAATATTACTTTCGTGTTCTTGTGAGTGAATTTTTTATTTATTTATCACTACAGTACCTATACCATTTTTTATTTATCTTAGACAAAATTAAACCCTGTGCCTATCCACAAATATTTAGAACTTTATCTTTTTAGAATTCCCTACGTAAATAAAACAAAAAAAATACAGTATAATGAATTAGCTAACATATCCCTGAGCTGTGGTCATCCCTCTGCGGGCTACATATTTTTTTTTGCAATTCGGTGGAGCGCCCCTCGGAGGGGCGCAATGGCTTTGTTTACTTCCTTAGAAATAAAACCGTCATTCGTGTATCGATCTCGCTTTTATCCATTGAAACGTATAGCCAATGCAGTGAGACAGCTAGCAAGCGAAAACTTCAGTGGCCAATGGGGGAAAAAATCAATTTAGTCGTTAGTCTAAAATAGTCAGTGGCACGTTTGACACGGTCGGTGTTCGCGAGTGAAAATTAGTGGGTTTAGTGCTGAATTGTAGTGCCCGAAGGACAGTTTTTGTAGACATGTAAGTAATCTTTAGAATAACATAGAAACAAGTGTTATTTCAACGGGTTGACTGTAATAAACCCGTGACTAACATGACATACCTACTCATGGTCAAAATTTGGCAATACATTTTTTTAGCGCTTTCCTAATAATTTAATATACTATTAGCTATTAAAATTACCGTTAGTAATCATACATTTGTATAAAATTAACTTAAATGGATTAACAATGGCCCGAAAGTAAATAAATCGATTGAAGTTGGTAACGATCATAACAAACCCCTCAGAGGGGGACCTAACCGACTGGGAATTTCCCTCCGAGGGATGCCCACATGATACCTCGTGACGTCACTACGATCCGCACTCTATACTAATCATGACCTTGGTTTATACTGATTTTAAATCATGTTTTGATGTGATTTATGTTTAACTGATGATTATATTATAGTTTAAACTAAAAGTATACTTAATGGGAATTTTAAGAAGCCTAATTTGTCTGGTTCAAAACATATAGTTGCTGTAATAATTGCACTCGATTGGAAGAGGTTATTTTGTATGAAAGTAGACATACTTTTTTCATTTTACTCTCACATAAAACCTGCTGCACTTACAATAAAAAAGCTACGGTTACACCTAGTTGATGACCCAAATTTATTGATTAGGCATGAATTTGACTACATACAGTATAAAACACTTCAGATATAATCATGTAAATCGAAGCCCACACGAGCAACTTCTGAGTGGAAGCGTTATTTTGGTAGAATATTTCAAATGGTCTAATGTAAAAAAAATACTCATGAGCCTGCCATTTTATGTTTTTCGAATAAGTGTAACACAAATTTCTTCAAATTAAGCCCATTTAACACCCCAAAAAACTAATTGATTATATTTAAAATAACCAAAATACGTCGTAAACTTCAGTGAGGTGGTGACGAGGTCAGCTAGATAGCCTGTTTTTGGGGTGCAACTCCATACATAAAACTGAAAGTCAAAATATTTTTTTCATTACAAGCACACGTGTGGCACATCAATCGATAGGCCTTTCAAAATAAATATAAGGTTTCGGCCGCTGAATTTTTTTGGTAGTTGAATTATGATGAAATATAAATTTTATTATAATTCAACTACTTAGCTTAACAAAACGCTTAGTAGAGAGATACGCTTAGTAGATTATTTTTGCGAAAAGCAGGATCGGTTGGTTAACTTTACCTGTAACAGAAAAACATATTTGGTCTTATTCTTCAAAATTAAGTGTGGAACTAGTGATAGGGGGTACAAGTCCAGCGCATTTATTTACGTACTTATACGACTTGTACCCCTTTTAATTAAAGCCGCAGATTTTTGGCACGTATTTGGTAACAACTCCACAGAATATATAATACAACGCTCGGTCAAATAGGCCTGCAACATGCACAGTTGAATCGATTTCTCCTCTTCAGCGGCAACACCCAATCTATTATATTTTTGATTATGACGCTTACAACACTGAAAAAGTTACGTAAACTACCTTGTCCTACTATGTGAACCAACCTAGTTCAACGAGCAAGGTCAACGTGTTGACTTCACTTACATATCAAGAACTTTTAGGTGCTTCGACGTCATTTGAGATTACGGTATCATTGCCGAAAGTTCAATGAGAAACTACGACGGTCATTTAAATACGGCGGTGGTAATGATTGTTTTGAATCATTATCACCTCACAAGTACATACAAATATACCCAAATACATTTGACGACCGCTTTAGCCTAGTTGGTAGTGACCCTGCCTACGAAGCAAGAGGTCCTGGGTTTGAATCCCGGTAAGGGCAAAAATTTGTGTGATGAGCATGAGCATTCATGCTTTCTTCACAAATTGTTTCTGAGTCATGGATATTTTCTATGTATTTAAGTATTTATATCTATTATATATATCGTCGTCTAGTACCCATAACACAAGCCTTTACTGAGCTTACTATGGGACTAGGTCGATTTGTGTAAGATTGTCCCCTTATATTTATTTATTTATTTATTTTATTTATATTTAAAATGGCGCCTGGTAGGGAAATTACATAAAGTTTTATTTTCAGTGCTGAAAGCTACGCCTAATATCTGCCGTCAGAATAACTATTTAGAAGAAGTACGCGCGACGACGGCAGTCAAAACTGCAACAGTTCGATACTTTTATTTAGATGTGCGGAGCTGAGTTTTCATATACGAGTATGTGCTACCTGTACTTAGCTGTCAAGCATGCGATGTGTTAAAATATATGAAAATACATCTTCGCAGAATCCCAATACACAGCACAACAGCGTATGGGCGAACGTGACGTTGGGTGGAGGATCACCCACAAATACAAATATATAATAAAATGGTACACGCGCGTCTTTAATTGAAGCCTTAAATCTACCCCTATTAATCAAATTTACATTTGGCTGCCCCTGTACTGGCAACATCAGCCACGTGCACTGGTACAGTTAGCATCAAAAGTAGCTACGCAAACGAAGACTTCAAAAGTCTTCATTAAAAGAGAATAAGAACTTTTGACGTCTTCGATTGTGTACTTATATTTTTGATGCTGACTGTACCATGGACTACACGGTTAACTGATTATGTATGAACCGTAATTCAACGGAACAAGGTCTACTACAAGTCAACGCAGCGAGTTTGTACAGTCAGCGTCGTATAGTTAGTAGCAGCCAGAGTAGCCAAATATTTCGTAACAACCCTTATGCTTACATCAATAAAGACGTGTACCGAAATATTTGGTTATCTTGACTGCTACTAACTCTATGACGCGCACTGTACATAGCACGTGTATTAGGTACGTAAGACTGCGGGTTGTCCTTAATCACACATAACAAATAGATTATGCTCTCAAATCAATGCTCTTGCTTATGTATACAGCTCACAATCGGGTCAATGGCGTATAATTATTATCACTGAGATGCTCGTGTCCGGCCTGACAGTCTTACAGTAAAGCAAAATATGACCAAAGCGGTTACTTCCCCGAAATTTATTTGAATTCATACTGTTTGTTCGAATTGAATAAGTATAATAAAACGGTAGGTACGGGGAAAATGGTGTAGATAATACCTACTTGGTACTGTTTAAAAAAAATCTGTTTCAGGCTTCTTTCCTGATAAGACTCAACCACAGGAGAGACGAATTTCGTTTATACACTGGGTTCACTCGAGCACACTGTATAAGAAAAATTCGTCTCTCCTGTGGTCAATAATTAAGAGCTCACCTGCATATAAATCAGGTTTTTATCGAATAGTCATACATAAGAGGAGACGCTGTTTAAAACCAAAATTAGGTTTCGTAGCCCTTAACTTTTATAGTGTCCACAGGAAAGACGCGAACCTAAATTTGAGTATGACTCTAATGAGTTACTTACGACATGGAATCACAATCGGTACCGTTCCAAAATAAGAAATATCTATAACAAATTACTACGTCGTGGAGTTGAAAATCGCGAGAGATATCGCCATTGCACTTAAATATATGTCTGAACAGAGAAGAAAGTCAAATGACTACTTTAGTGTTAAGCAAAAAAGTCTCTATAGCCCGGTACCTATCGAAATGTATAACTTGTAACTATTACCTACATCAGAAAAGCACTTATAAATAGATATGCAACGATAACATTGAAAAGTCGGTGCAGCCGCACTGAAACCGACAATAACTCACTGTAACATGCAGCGATGAGAGCGGTGACGTCGCAAGGATAATAGTGTTTACCTTGACGTTAGGCTAATGTCAGCAAGGCGCCGGCACCCGTCTGCGCGTGCGCGGCGTTACATAACGCACTGAGAATAATAAGGTGTTGCGGACACAGGAAACGGCTGCACTGCCAGCCCTATAATTATGGGTGTACTCATAAATGTGGTGCTGTGTTTCTGACTATAGTTCGCTAATACAATGTCATCGTGTATCACGAAGATAACGCGGTGCGAGAGGAAGAACGCGCCCGGGCAACACATTAATATCACATTGGTACTTATGCCAAGTTTCGAGTCATATGGATCTTGATAGCACTCTAAACCAAACTTTAATACCTCTCTCGCTTGCTCTTATTATACGTTCTTATACCAAAAACCAACAATTCACTCGAACCTGAAGTCTGTTACAAGAGCTCACGGACTGCGTACCGTGTTTTTGGACAGGAATAGGTTTTTTAATCCGTCAAACGGCTGTACATAGTGTAGGATATCTAACGAGAGCCAACATGGATTGGGTTGAGTTTACCAGACGTGTACAAAAACAGAAAACTTTTAAACAATATATACCTGGAAAGTGGCAGCCCATATTTACAGGAACGAATTAATATATTTTCACAGACTCTACATTCACAGAAACTTTAAAATGATAGTAGTAATAACTGTAAATAAAAATTAAGAAATTAGCTAACTACGTAATAGGAAAATCTAATCAATGTTTGTACTGAGCAGCAGAATATCAGCACTAGTAAACAAAATACGAGTGAGAAAATCTATATTACTTTTTATTGTCAGCCAGTGCGCCAGCGGGCACATAATGTAGGTTTGCAGTGTTGATATGAATCCGGACATAGAATGAAAATAGTGTTACGAGCCAGTTACACTTGCATAAATCGATCGAAATCCTGCGTCTACTGTACATGGCAATGGCCGACTCTGTAATCAATTATGGCATATATTCCTATGGCAGAACATACAAAACATTTATATAAGACAGATCTACAATATACAATGGACAACAGGAAAGTCACTGAGTTATCGTTGTTAGATTTTAGCAACGCTTTTAACACTGTCGACTTTAAAATTTTGATTAGTATATTGCGTTCTCTTAACATAGTTATTTACTTGGTCGTCGGCAGTGGATTCTTTCCGTTCTTCGTGGTGAAACATGCTAACTGGCGTCCCGCAGGGTGACGTGTTGTCTCCTCTTCTTTCTAATCCCTGGACGCAAAATGAATGTTATAAGTTTAAAGTGTCTGTCTGTGTATCTGTCATCGTAGCTCCCTAACGGATAGACCGATTTGAATGCGGTTTTTCTGTGACATAGATAATTTTATCCCGAGTGTTTTTAGCCATGTTTTATGAAAATCTGTTTAGCCGTTTTTCAGATATTGGACTTTAAAATGAAAATGTCGGGAGTTTTTCAACTTTTCTAAGTTGTTGTTATTTCCATTTTCATTAATTCCATTGCAAGTAACATTTTCTCATCTTATCACCTTTATGCCGATGATCTTCAAATTTAGTCTCAAGGGACTGGTGCTGATTTACCTCAGGTTATTAATGTCATGAACTTGAACAGTATTTCGAAGCAGAGTGAACGTTCTGGGCTGAAGGTTAACCCTGCTAAGACGCAGGTCATAATCGTGGGCAGTCCGAAGCTCATTCCTAGGGTAGATTTTCCTAACTTGTCGGCTTTAACGGAGTCCAGATTCCGTTTTCACACCTGGTCAGGAACCTTGGTGTTATAATTGATCGCATGTTGTCTTGGGTACCTCAGGTGAGCGAGGTCAGCAGGCGGATGTTGGTTTCGATGGTTTCCCTTCGTCGACTTCTTATTTTTTTGCCAATCTCTTCTTCTCCCCATTCTAGACTATGCTGATATTTGCTATCTGGACAGTACTGAGTGAGGATCAGCTGAATAACCTTGAGCGCCTCCATAATCTTTCTATTAGATACATATTTGGCTTGCGCAAGTACCACCATGTTTCCTCCTTTCGGTCTCAGCTCAAGTGGCTTCCAATTGGTCTCCGTCAAGATTCTCACAATTTATCTTTGCTTTACAGTATATTTTTTGTTCCCTCAAATCCTGCGTATCTCAAAGAGCGTTTAATCACCTCACTTCCATCAGATCTTCACATAATCATCTTCTCGCTCCACCGTCTTCATCCACCAAGTTCTATAAACAACTCATTCACCTTTCAGGCTATTCGGCTGTGGAATGCTTTGCCGTTGCATATAAGACGTGCAAAATCTATTAAAATTTTCAAAAATCTCTTGAAACAATATTAGTTGCCGCTGCCTTAAGTTGCCTTGTTCTTCTGTAATATATAATTGTAATTTAGTTTGTATCTATGTATTTATACTATACTTATTTCTGAAAATGTGTAGTTGTCATATAATCTGATGGTGTAAGCTTCTTGTAATGTATTCTTATTAAATCAAATCACATAACGCAATGTTTATTATATGTATTTCATTGAATGACATTAATCAATAAATTGTCAAGTCACTCGTATTATTTTTCTACCGTCTTGCTGCAGCATAGACAATGACACAACACCTCCGCTGTAAATCTTTACGATATGCTGTCTGTCCTGTCTACTCTTGGCACCCTGGTACTCAACATTTGATCTACATGTCTCTTCCAAGTCTCTCCTGAATCCGTCTTGAGCTCATAGTGTAACCTGCCCAAAATCCTTGTAACAGTTCCAAACTCCCACTTGTTCCGTCCATTACTATAATCCCGTATCTGAACTCGCTGACCGACGACAAACGTTCGGACTGGGGAGCGTTCTCCGGTGATCTGTGTCCCTCTCACCACCCCCGGTCTAGCTTTGAACTGTACGTGTAAGGCATTCCTTATCGTTCGGTTAAACATAAGTTCATACGGCGTTTTGCCAGTGGTGACACTCGGCGTTCTCAGTAAGCGCTCTTTAATTGCTAGGAGTTTTTCCTGCAGGTTACCTGGATCCGAATCCATTCTCTTTAAGGCTTTCTTTACTGTCTGGACATATCTCTCCGCCTGTCCGTTAGTAGCCGGATGATACGGCGCCGACGTTTTATGGACCACTCCACTTTTCTTAAGGTAATTCTGAAATTCTGCTGAAACGAACTGCCGTCCATTGTCCGAGACCAGTGTTAAAGGAAAACCGAACGATACAAATAGCTCCTGTAATTTTCTGATACACCAGATGCTGGTCGTTGTTGTAGTTGAGATAATTTCGACCCATTTGGTGTAAGCGTCCACAATTATGAACAGTGAATGTCCCTTTAGCGGCCCTGCGAAGTCGATGTGGAGTCTCTGCCACGGGCCTGTCGGCGGCTCCCAGTGGTGTAGAGTGACGTGTGGGGGTTCATTCTGGTGTAGCCGGCATTCACGACAGCTCTTTACTAGCTCTTCTATGTCTTTATCTATATTTTTCCAATATACGTAGCTTCGTGCTAGTAATTTCATTTTAACTATTCCGAGGTGTCCTGAATGTAATTCGTCTAATACCCGTTTTCTCAGCCCTTCCGGAACCATGACTCGCGTTCCCTTTAGCAAACATCCGTCCTGGATGGTAAGTTCGTTGTCGTTATAACCGTATCGGCGCACCGTCGTCCCCGTCATTAGTGCTTGTAGCAGTTTGTTGTACTCGCCATCATTTTGAGTTTCTTCCGCAATTTTCAAACGATCGACGGCGATTGTGTTCATTTGGGTCAGTTGGAATGCAGTATGCACGTCAATTATGTTGCGGGGTATGGTATCCACAGGAAATCTTGACAAATAATCTGCGTTACTATTATCTATTGAAGATCGGTATTCGATCGTGTAGTTAAACCCGGAAAGGAAATGTGCGTAATGGAAAAGTCTCATTGTACTCATAGCAGGCAAAGTTTTGTGTGGGTGGAAGATTGTGGTTAATGGTTTGTGATCAGTCACCAGAATGAATTTTCTTCCGTAACAATAGTGGAAAAACTTTTTTAAACCCCAGAATAGCGACGTGGCTTCCTTATCTATCTGACTGTACTTTTTTTCACTGTTTGTTAACGTACGAGATGCAAACGCTATAGGTCTATCGGATCCATCAGGCAAGCGATGCGATAACACGGCTCCCAGTCCAGTCGGCGAGGCGTCTGTAGCCAAAACTAAAGGTTTTTCTGGGCTGAAGTGAGTCAAAACTCCCTCACTAAGAATTTCTTCTTTGATTTTCTTGAAACTTGCGTCACATTTCCGTGTCCACTGGTAACGAACGCCTTTTCGAAGTAAGTTGTTTAAGGGGCTCGATATTGAAGCTAAGTTCGGAATAAACTTGTTGTAATAGTTGGCCATTCCTAAAAATGTTCTTAGTTCATTAACATTAGTGGGTGGTGGCGTGTCCGTAATTGCTTTGACTTTATTCTTATTTTTATGTAACCCATCTTTGTCGATGATGTGTCCCAAATATTCGATGTTCTCTTTCATAAAACAGCATTTGTCTTTATTAAGTTTTAAGTTGTTTTCTTGTAGCTTACGTAAAACTTGACGTAGTCTAGTCAAGAGCTGTTCTTCTGATATTCCTTGGATAATGATGTCGTCAAAGAAGCATTTCACACCGGCGATTCCTAGTAGCAGTTTATCCATAAACTTTTGCCATAAGTTTGGAGCCACCTTGACGCCAAACATAAGTCTATTAACCTTATATGTACCTTTATGCGTGCTAAGAGTTTGCATCATAGCGCATTCATCGTCCATCATCATGTGTAGATAAGCTTGGCTCAGGTCCAATGTACAAAACAACTGTCCTCCATTCATTTCCACTAAGATGTCTTCTATGATTGGGATAGGGTACTGCTCATCTCTGATGGCTTTATTCAGGGTGACCTTGTAGTCTGCACATAAGCGTATGCTGCCGTTGGGTTTAACGATTGGTACGACTGGTGTTCCCCACTCTGAATTGTCAACCTTTGTGATTACTCCTTGTTTGCATAAGCGTTCTATTTCGTCGTCGACTTTGTCCTTAAGAGCGTACGGTAAACGTCTGGGCTTCACGAAAATTGGAGTTGTATTATCATCGCATAGGGTGAAACGGCCTTTGTAGTTGGGTATGCATCCGAGAGTACCATCAAATACATCGGCAAATTCCGTAAAAATATTGTCAAGTTCGGGTTGTGCTTTCGGATTTACTTGGTTTATGTTGGCTAGATCCAAGTTTATTAACCGTATCCATGCTCGTCCAAAGATAGCGTCAACGTCTTGTTTAATTATGTATAGTTTTCCATCGAAAGTTTGATTTTTGTATTTGCATGTGACATATGTCACGCCGATGGGTGCGAATATCTCTCCCGTGTACGTTCTCATAGTAACGTTAGTTTTGTATGTTTTACATCCTGTGTTCAGTTTTTGGAACTCTTTATATGACATCGTCGAGAGGGCCGCTCCTGTGTCGATCTCCATACACGTGTTTTTGTTGTTTATAGATAGATGTATCATATACTTGTCTGTTTTACCGGATCGTACTAAATTCATATCCCAGGGGGTGCTTTCATCGACAGTGTCAGAGGCGCTATCGGAATAGTGCTGCTCCCCGTGCTCAGGTTCTATTTGTTTATTAACCTGAGTGTGTTGAAGGCAAACACGCGCCAGGTGACCTTTCTTTTTGCATTTGTTACAGGTGTCATGAATGCTTCGACATTTATTCGCTTGGTGTTCCTGACTTCCACAACGGAAGCATTTTCCCTTCAGATCTCTGATCGACAGAGGTTTGTTACTTGCTTTATATTTACTGGGGTCCGTTCGAACAGCGTGTTGATCTTGTCTGCCGCAGTGTGCGGGTGACATGTAGCTGCTCTCTGATTTTGCAAGTTCGAGCGTCGTCGCCTTTTTTACGACGTCTGTGAAACTCGTTATCTGGGTTTCTTGGAGGAGTTTTGTGCGTATATCATAGTCACGTAGTCCTCTTATAAATTGTAGCGTTAAAAAGTTGTCACTGATTGACTTCTTACAGTGACTACATGAAAATTCGCAGTCTTGGCACAATCGTTTCAATTCTGAGGTATATGCTATGACTGTTTCATGTGTATCTTGCGTCCGTGTGATGAATTTGTGTTGACAAGCCCAAACGCTTGGTTTCGGATCCATATATTCTTTCAATATTTTGACAACGTCGTTGAAATCTAATTCGCAGGGATCGTCCGGTGCACATAAATCGTAAGCTTTCTGATGTAGTTGTGGGGGAACAGAACTAAGAAGCATGAGTGTTCGTGTTCTTGGATCTTCGCAGTGGCTTAGTTTTAAGTATGTTTCTAGTCTTTTTACAAAATACGTGAAGTTTTCACTTTCTTGAAACGGTTGGAAATTTAGTTTCGGTTGGTGCGTAGTAGTAGGAGTGCACTCGCGCGTCCCTTCGTAGCTCCGTGTGTGTAGGGAAGCTGATACGTACGTAGAGGGTGCGTCGGCAGCAGGCGCAGGCGGGCGCAAGCCGTGTAGTTTTAGCTTTAATTGTAGGATAATTTCCTCTGTTGTGTGGCGTTGTTCTATTTCAGTTTCTATGTTTTCGGCCACCGATTCTATTTCCGTTTGTATATTGTCAAATTTTCTTTCGTAGTTGTCAAGGCTTGTAAGCCTTTGACTTATTTCTAAGTCCGAAGCATCTTGAATTTGCCGTAGATGTTGTTGCAGTTTGGTAAGCTGTCCGCGTATAGATGCGCGAAGGCGTGAAAGGCGTTCAATTTCCTCCATCCTCGTCGCCAATTTGTAATGTATTCTTATTAAATCAAATCACATAACGCAATGTTTATTATATGTATTTCATTGAATGACATTAATCAATAAATTGTCAAGTCACTCGTATTATTTTTCTACCGTCTTGCTGCAGCATAGACAATGACACAACACTTCTCTTGATTTATTCCTGCACTAACTGTTTACAACTCTTCTTGAAAATTTCCTGCTACCCAAAGGTTGTCTAGAAGAGATCGCTCTAAAGCGATAAGACCGTCTGTTGTTACCTTTATTTATTTAATGTACGGGAGTTGGGTCGGCGGCTTAGGGATAGGGGCTGTGATCCTCGTTCCGGATCGTTCCTGGTTCAACAGATTTCTTTGGCCATTCAGCGTGGGAACGCCGCCAGTGTCATGGGAACTTTTGGACCACCAGCGATCCGGGGCGGTCCTTTTTGTTAGTTTAGGTTAGGTATAACGTGTTTTTGACGAAGCCTGTTGCGGATTCTTTCGTTGTTAGTTAAGTGCCTAGGGGGATGTATGTTTGTTTGTACGCAATTGACGAAGCCTGCGTTGCGGATATCTTATGGACCTTAATCTTTCTATTTTCAACGAATAAACTATTCATTTAAAGTTTAATGTACTCTTGTAACATGTATGTCTTATGTTGTGGTGCAATAAAGAATATTATTATTAATAATATACAAATAAAACTTCTAAAAGCCATAGTCCCACTGAAAATTAAGAGATATAGACACAACTACACAAAAAAAACGGTACTGTAGAGTCTTAAATGTGTTTGACAAGGTAAAACTGGCTGTGATACTAGAATACAATGGTACAATAGGGAGACTAGATACCTATTTATAATAAACCGTCAATCTTAGACAATTACCCAGTGAGCCCTACTTTAAGATACCTAAGAAAAACAATGAATATCGCAAGCGGGTATGGACCAAGGTAGATAGACCTTATATACTGAACATCTTCCCTAGACATGTCGTAGACAACACGAAAAAAAACCTGAAGGCATCAAAAGTATCACCAAGAAGGCACATATTTATACAGACTGTACCAAAAATGGGGTGTGAACCGATCAAAGGCATAATAAGTGTCGTGTTCTGATTTAAAAAAATAGCCGCGATTTTTTTTGCATTTGTATGGTCATCCCAGTCGGCCAACGCCAATTTTTAACCGACTTAAAAAATGTAGGAGGTTCTCAATACGGTTGTATTTTGTTTTCTTCAATGTTTGTTACCTCAGAACTCCGTCATTGATGAGCCAAATTTTTTTGTTTGTAAGTATATGCTTCCAGCTGGCTCCCAATCTTTCAAAAATTGAGTTGGATGATGGGATCCATCAGGAATTTAGGGAACTCCTGAATTATATTAGGCCCGCGTGTAGTGATTTGGGTATTTTGTATTATAACTCGTGTATTTACACCCGGAAATCATAAATTTGGTGGAGTGGAATTGATGATGAAGACCACAGATGTAAGTAAGTAAGGTACCTAATGAATCTAATGATAATGGCGATAAAAGCGCCTGTTATTTATATGAGTCTCCCTCCTCACCTACCTCTACTTTAAGCTTTATGTTCTATACTGTGATATTTTTTGGGGTGTGCTATAAAGAGTCGTTGTATCAATCAATCAATTAATCAATCAAAACATTTATTCGTGACAAACACAACATCGATTATAAAAGAAATAATAATAAAAAACACATTTTTGCCACGAAATGGACCCAGCTCAGCATGTTGCTAGCTTTGCAGCCGCAGGGTCCATTTGATGAGGACACGGAAAGTAACAATGAAAAACAACACAAAAATTTATAAAAGGAAAAATACAAAAAATATAAAAAATTAATTTGAAGTAAATTAAATAAATAGTAGTAGTAGTAGTAATGGTTTGTTGGTCTGCAAAAAGTTGCATCCCAACAAACCACTACGTGCGTATGGGCCTTAATGGTAAAAGTGAACGCTGTAGGCTGAAGTTGTAGGGAATTGTATTTATATTATACATACATTTTTTTATCCGCTATCACAACTAACTGAATTATTAGAATATATATACATCTCTTTAACTTAATAACTTTTTTAGATAGAGCTTTAATGGAGGACCTACATGTATGCAGATGAAACTTGTCTGGTCTACTCTAGCAAGGATATAAAAGATTTAGAATACTGTATTCAAGAAGACTTTAACAATATCATTAAGTGGGCGCATGATAATGGTATCATTATTAATATTGCAAAAACCAGGTGTACGCACATCTACTCGCCATACAATAAGTGTATAATGGGAGAACCAAAGATTATAGGCCACGATTACGACTGTCTACATAGTGGTATCCGCTCCTTTTGTCACTGTGGAAGGGTTGAGGTGGTAGAGAGTTACATGTACCTGGGCCTGACAATAGACTCCCGCTTCACCGAGTGCACACGTGGAGCTGGTGCCTTAAGTTTTTCACAGATAGAGAGACCGACCCTATTCACTCACTGATTCGATACCCTCCTATGGACTGAGCACATAATGATGATAAAATTAAACACCTACAAATAAGATTCATGAAAGCTCTAGTAGATAAAAAGACAAAACAAGTTTATAGAGAGGACTATAATAAATTATTTCTCAAATGTAATATATTGCCAGCCTTTGAGAGGGTAGCGTTCCAAATTGAATTAGAACAATATGAACTGCGTGAGTTAAGGTTCCTGTGTGAAAGTAGTCAATTATTATGCTAAGAGAACCAGATCTTATCTCGTTCTTAAAATGTATAACAATATACCGTTAAATATTAGGAAAAGCTTATGTTAAAACAATAAGAACACAAAATGGACTCAATTAGTTGAAATAGATCATGTCATTAACGTAGGTATAGCGAACTAAACTACTACAGCACTTTTTAATTTTTATTTTATTAAAAACCAACAGCTGTAACATATAATGATATTCTTACAATTAAGATACAACTGTTTAGCCAATAACAAGTCTCCGTAGATTATACAGAAATATTAACGTTGATACGAGTAGGTATACTTCTAAATATACTTGGAACCAAAATTAGAATCCAAAAAAATAACCTTAAAATTGCCATTATAATGAAAAATTATACGTCATTAGCAAACTTACACCCTTCCAAATGATAGACTTAGCTAAAAACTAGCTACATCCATTATTTGAAAGAGTGTAAGTTTGCTAGTGTCGTAGTCTTTTTCTTTTTAATGCCAATTTTAGGTTATCTTTTTGGAATCTAATTGTGGTTTCAAGTATAGCTAGCTTAAAACAGTAATGTTCAGAAAGGGAATTTATTTCTGCCAACAAACTGCTCTACAGTTTGGCGGAAGTTGGGAATTTTTTTAAAAGTAGGTACTGTTTTTTTTTCGTGAATAAATTCTTTATTTTTATTTTTATTTTATGTAATTTTAATGCATCTCTTAGTCCCGATATATGTATGTAGCTATGTAGCAGCGTATTATATTATAAGTTCATTACGTTATTGGCGAAAGTTATTACAGTACAGTGTTACAACAAGTTTTGCGGTGATCACCGATCGACCGGGTCAAGGCCGAGCCGAGCTTTACAAAAAGTGGTTTTGCGACCGATCACATTCTTAAACACCACAGACGAAACCAATTGTCTCATGCCATGTAATCATTGGAGTTACATCCATTTTTATGGGACTGTTTCTAATAATATTAGCGCTTCGATAATCGATCGATAATAATATTACCGAAATTCCCAGACGCTTGGATATTTGATCATAATTCATATAGGTAGTGCTAGTCATGTGCTGGCGTATATAACTATTCACTGTCTTTGTAGACGGTTACACACGAGAAAAGGCGTTTTATTTTATTTTAGCCGTAAAGTTTATAACCGTATGAGCATGGCAATTACAAAATAGGTACATTATGACAAATATTCCAGCAAAATGGAAACCCATTTATTCGCCACGTACATTTTCGCCATGCTTACATGGCTATGTATACCCTTTTCATTTACCCCTATTTAACATACTTAACTTCTGGTAGCTTACAGAGGGTAGGTATGGAGGTGCGCATCTTTATACGTTTCGTATGTAAGTTAAGTATTTAAAAAAAAATATGGGAACATGACAGTTGAGTTGTCTTAGTGGTCATTCAAAAGTTACGAATTTGTCCCTCTAGAAACGAAAATATTACAAGTAAGTACTAATTTTAAGTCGTGTCACCCAGCTACACCAGTATGTATGAAATCGTGGTGAATACAAGACGACTGAAGGTAGGTAGGTACTTGCGTTGCTTACCAACTTGTAAGTTGTTATCTTGCCCGTCTGCTTGCGGACACTGACGCGTACATAGGTACAATAATTGTTTACCGAGTCTAGTTGTTTGTTTGTGATACATACATAATTGTTAGTGAATTTTTACACTTGTAATTTATGTGTTTACTTGTTTTCGTATTTATAAACGTGATAAACCACCGTCAGACGTATATATTGTCACGATAGCTATAGGTACTTGGAACAGAACTAACACAACAAGCTATGATATTTTTAAATTTATTTGGTTTAATATTTAGTCAAAAAATCATTGTTTTTATTTAATCAAACAACTTTTCATCGTTAATCGTTTCAAATAGGTCTCAAATCGTAGCGTAACGATTCATCGAATTTACTTTTCATTGAATAGTCAGTTGTGTATAGGTAGTATTAATTTATCGAAATACGGTTCCCTGTTGATACGTTCTATATATACGATGTAGACGTAATGGGTGTGTAATGTTTTTAATAACAACTATTTTCGATTTTTCATTTTCGTCTCGCGCGCTGTAGGGTCGCAGTTCTACCTAACACTCCTCCTGGCTTCGTTCGTCGTCGTACCTAACGGCGACCTGCCTTAAGGTAGAATATGTAAGTTGTTTTATAATTTACCTATGTCATATTATATTATGTCACCTGATCATTTGTTAAAATATAGTTCTACATTTTAATCATAATACTAACTGTATGTTATAACAAGTAAAATTATTCCTAATAATCATTACAAACAACGTTTTTATGATTATAGAACATTCTGTAACGAATAATATTATGGATTTTGTTTCTATACATTATGATTATTATGAGTTTTAAAAGTAGTTAAATGTCATTATGCAAAATGTTTGTATTAAAATTGAACGGCACCCAGACGTAATATTCAATATTAAGTACTTATTATAATAGTACATTACGTAACTAGGGCGGTGAAAAATAAAAACGAGATTATTTGTACAAGGTCAGGGAGCATGAGGGTAAATAGGTACAAGAATATTACTCATACTTCTCTGAATTAAAAATAAAATTAATAACGGTTTTCGAGTGTACTTAAATTCAGAAAAAGGTTTAATACCGTACGCGACTAGCGTGAAGAAACTCCAGGCTTCATGTTAAAAAGGTTTAAGTTGGTAATCTATTAACTTAACATACAAGCAATATTAGACAATGTTTTCAAGCTATCGTACCTAATCAAAAAACCAACAGTCTCATATAAAATGATGAATGCATGTAAATAGTGTCGGAGCTGTTTCCCACAGCATAGGTCTCCGCATATACTCTAACTCTTCATAAGGTTTTCGTTCCGGATTGACCATCGAACACGCGCCGCCACAGGTAGATAGGTATATAGCCTTTCTAAATGGACGCCCGTTTCTGAGCATGACGATGACGCGTGTTAAGTATGAGTACGTTTGAGCTCCACCACCGAATTGAGGGCAGCGCCTTCCCACCCTTGACCCGCCGTTGCGCAACCACTCGCTCCCGAATACTAAAGAAAGATGCGCTTCTGAAGGCCGATACGTGACGACCCTGATATACTCGTAAATGCCACCCAAAATGTACGAGTGAATAACCTGTTTTATTCCGTAAAAACAAATAATCAATGCTTTTTATTTATTTTGTTATTGTTATGGGCTTTAGGGTGCATGGTACTCTACTCTACGGTACTGGTAATTAACGTTCATCTTTTCTATTGCAGTTAACGTTATTATATTACTAGCTTTTGCCCGCGACTCCGACCGCGTGGAACTCATTAATATCGTAGCGTAGCTCCTTACAAACTTCTGCCCCGCCCCCTATTTCGCCCCCTTAGTGTGACAAGTGAGAAATGTTGATAATTACATCAGAGGTGAAATTGTTCACGCGAACGTGAGCGTGAACGAAAGCTCACGCGTTTCATACGACGTTTTTCAACACATTTTGCGAGGAAAAAATCCTTTTCATATAAGATGAAAAGTTTATAGGCCTGCCAAGTTATTTTCTTTACTTAATGATGACAACAGGTTTTTACTCACATATTGCACATCGCCAAGAATTTCCAGTGGCGTCCATTCTAATTATCATTTTTCTAGTCACCACGAGACAACATTTTTGATAATAACCAAACACGCATTAACAACGTTTACAAATATTTGTGAAATAACCTATAATGGCGCGCAACAGTTTTTTTTCGTGAGGTTTGCACAGTGCGCGCGCTTGTGTTCGGCCAGACTTAGATGAAGTCTCTAAACAGCCAATACAAAATAAAATAAATATTTTCGTTTTAAAATGTTATCTTTTGCTAATTCATGTAAAATGTTAACAAAAGTAAATAGTTTTACTAAATTAAATGTTTCAATATCATATCTAAAGAGAAAAAGTCAATTAATTAACAAAAAGGATTTAGTTTGTTTAGTCGAGTAAGAATCCATTTGCTGAGAATTAAATAAATAGCTGTACATTCTGCACAACCCTGTTAATTTAAGTATGCACCGTGTCCATGCATATTTCTTGCTACAAGGTGCCAACGTGACTTAATCGGGATATAACTATGACACGCGAGTGTCGTAATGTTATAAAACGCGCGTGTTTAATCCCCAGGATTATGAGCCTAAAAAGCGACGTAACATGGTACGAGCAAGTATGGTGGAAAAACTACAAATATCCATCGATTAATAAAAAAAGAAAAACGCTGGTATAAATGTGGCTACGATACATCGTAGACACATTTATTACAGTGTTATTCTTTTTACATTTGGATTTTTGAATCAAATGTGTACACCGCTTCATTAATGAGCATTCACATCTGATTATGTGACTCGTAATGGCGAAAAAAATAAATATTGAATTTAGATGTAAAGAAATTTCGGGGTCTTAGAATTAGAAACCGGGCATATGTCTGAATGCCCTCCAACTATACTAGATTTACTACTTCTACCCTATTATTTAATTGGCCACTATTAGTTATGCATAGAAGCGTAGGCAGGTTATTGTAAGAATATTATTGATTAAAAAAACATCAGTCAGCTGCGGCCAGCGGGTAATAAATAACATTCTTCCACTTCCTTGTACCTATTGAACAGTTTTAGAGTAGGTATTTGAGTATCTTAACAACTAGTGGCTTACTTATCGATTAAAGCCGGATTCAGGTTTGCTCCGTATGTAATGTATGAATGCTATGTAATGTATCGTGCTCTAGCAGAACGCAGCAGCATGTACTACAGGGATTAATTAGCTAATGTGTGAATGCTATGTAATGTATCGTGCACTAGCAGCACGCTGTAGCGTGTACTACAGGGGTTTCATTTTGTGACAAGATATTTTAGCTAATGTATGAATGCTATGTAACATATCGTACTCTAGCAGCACGCAGTAGCGTGTACTACAGCTAGGGGTTTCATTTTGTGACAAGATATTTTAGCTAATATATGAATGCTATGTAATGTATCGTGCTCTAGCAGCACGCAGCAGCATGTACTACAGGGGTTTCATTTTGTGACAAGATATTTTAATTAGCTAATGTGTGAATGCTATGTAATGTATCGTGCTCTATCAGCACGCAGTAGCGTGTACTACAGGGTTTTCATTTTGTGACAAGATGTTTTTTCAAAATCTCATTGATGATCACGGTCATGAATTGATATGATGATAGGGTTGGCGCGCCAATACAATTTTGTGCCAAATACTACATACTACTTATATGCGTAAATCGTTAGGTATGAGTGTTGCTATTATTTACCCATAATAGATTTTTACTACCAGCAAATTTTTCCATCCGCATAATTTAAGTATTTTCATAGAGGAGCTATTTATGATCATCTATGTTTATATGATAGACATCTGATCGAACTATAAAATACCTCTTCCATTAAACGATTGTTAGTGTTTTTTAACGTTAAATACAAAGAACTTACATATTATGACATCTATATATATACGAAATGTGTTTTTATAACTTCTGACTAATTCTGCGATTATTTTGTTTCATTTCACTTACGCTACTAATGATCTGAAATATCAGTGACATTGGCGTTTGGAGGTTGTTTTCATAAACTATATTTATAGATACAATATTAGTCACGGTCAGAAAATACTTAGTGTCCGTTGCGTAACGATACGACATTTGTTCCGCATTGGTCCCGTCGCATCGCTACCGGGTTCGAAAACCGTCATTGAACGCCACTAACAAAAACATGAGTAGCTTTTGATGGAATGACGTGATGATAATAGATGATTGAAGTTGAAGGTTACCATGGGTAGGTGTTGCAGTCGATTTAACTTAAGGGTAACCAATCATCAGGCTTTTTTGTATAAATCCGTATCATAATGGTTTATCGACGACTTAAGTTAATTACGATTATGACGGTAAGGTGATGGAATGAGATGGGAAAAATTATTAATTTATCCTAAATAAAAAGTGTGAAATCGAGGGTAAGTAGTGTCAAGCACTCTAACTTGATCTTTACTATTGATGAATTGAACGACGTAGATATATATAATATACCTACCTACGTCGTCCACAGACCGAGTACCGGTGTGGTACCGGCAGAGATTGTTCTACTGCCATTGACATGCTGGCATAGTGTGCGTCACATTAATTGCGATAAATAGGTAGATAGAGTGGGTACATCAGCCTTGAACTGTCTCATAAACAAATGACTCATTACGATTGACATCACATTATCTATGTTACAATGAACCGGTTAGTTCCGTAGTGTAAATACCCACTCGGTCGTGCATAATCAATATGAAGATTGGTTCTTCCACAGAAGTCTAGTAATTTATGAAGTTATAATATCCAACACGCGTTAAAGCCCTATATCCGGCCTGCACATGTCTGGGCAAGCTCTTTATCTCCCCGGTCCCTAAACGGTTCTCTCTCGCGGGGCGGTGCCGGATGATTCTCCTGGGTTTTCCCCAGGCTACTCTCCTATTGCATTCCGATTGCTTTATTGGACTCATCCTATAAGAGCAACAGCCAGGTTCAAAAGATAAAGAAATACTCTAACTAAGCGCCCCGATTTACTAGAGATTCAATCTCGTGTGTACCTTATCAGTCGAGATGAGCAATGAGCTTTTAATACTGATGCAAAACCGAATGTTAACGTGGACTTCTGACCAGATCGCAGCTCTATCGCAACGGATGCAGCGTCACTGTCGCAGCGGCTAAGACGCAGATGAAAATTCATTATAAGCTGTGTTTTATTAATTAGCAAACTACAAAAGTTACTAAGTATACCACGGTAGTTGTGATTTAGTTTATGAATTTTTTATCCTAATACTTAATATTATAAATGCGAAAGTTTGGATGTTTAGATGATTGGACAGCTCAACCGATTTGAATAAAATGTTGCATAAATATAGTTTATTGCCTGGATTAAAATATAGGATAGCTTTTATCTCGGGTCCTCGCAGATAAAATCGCGGGCGGACGCTAGTCTACTAAATATAGCGAAGAGGTTAAGTTCGTGGGAGTGTAAGTTTCTATGTAGGAGGTAAACTCCGGAACTACCTAATAATTTTGACATTTTATTACCAATATCGACATTTATGAATTTTAAGAATGGTTTAGAATATAATGGTATAAAAATTTATAATTTCTTAAATGAGGACATTCGAGAATGTAGTAATATAAATGAGTTCTCAATAAAATTAAAGTCTTACTTGATTACTCGACCATTTTATAATTTGCATGAATATTTTAATAGATTGTGTGCCGAACCGTGGACTGTATTTGAGCTCGGCACTTCGATAGCTAGTGGTTGGTGGGAAAAAGGATGAACGCAGATAGTTTCACTGAATTTACTTTAACTTCTTTAAAATGAAAAATAAAATAATACTTCTTGAAATAAACAAACATAAAATAACTTCTTCTTAAATACTAAACATAGCCGCTTGTGGCTAGTAAGTGGAGAGTGCGTTCGTACCGGAGCGTTGAGTTAGACTGAATTTGGGGCCCCTAGAAGGGGGTATTTATATGGCTTGATAGCCCGCTATCTAATGGCGGTATAAATGAGCTCGCGCTCTGATTGGCTGAAACGGTCGGTACGATCGCATACTTTACATTTTTCTAGCTTATAATATGGATACATTGTTGGCTTTTTTAGCCTATCCTAGGTCATTACTTATATTCCTAGGTATCCTAAATTATGACTCATTGTTATACTTGCCATATGGGCAGTGTACGAGTGTTTGCCTTAAGGGCCTAAATAAATAACAAATATAGCTGGTTTAGGGCTTATGTTGTTAACCTAAGTTGCACTTAGGTTTTGTGTAGGTCTAGATTAGTTCTAGCCTTTGCCTGAGGGGCTGACCTACCTATTGTTATGTTCTAGACTTGAGTCTAGATGGCTTGCCTTAGAGGCTGACCTGCCTATTAGACTTGGACTGTTAATAAGTGTCTAAGTCTAGCCCTATTTGAGTAATGATTGTACACCATGTTATAATGTTTATTTCGTACAAACTTAACTAGTTAGGTATTTAGCTATAATATAGGTATTTACAAATATCATGTTAAATCTTTGTCCGTTACAACTGGGTGTCATTGGAGCGAGTTACGATTCCCTATGGTGGTCGTCCGGCACATTTCTCCCGCCGCTTGCGCCATCAGTCGCAAGTCTTGGAACTCGGGTGCTGGACGTGGTGCTCGATGCTCGGGTTTGCTGTGCAGGTTCGATGCTCGGGCTCAGCCTCGGAGATATTGCGCGCTGAGTGCTGGGTTGCAGGCTCGGCTTGGGCGCGCGTGGTGAGTGCGTGTGCGCTTTGTGACTGCGCGGGTGCACTCTGTGGTCTGGAGGCTGCGGCACCGGCCGAGGGCGCGGATGCGCTGAGAGGGCCGGGCGCGGGAAGGCCGGGCTTGGGGGCGCCGGCGGGCGGCGCGGGTGCGCCGGGAGGGCCAGGCGTGTGAGGGCCTGGCGTGGAGGCGCCGGCAGGCGGCGCGGATGCGCCGGGAGGGCCAGGCGTGTGAGGGCCTGGCGTGGAGGCGCCGGCAGGCGGCGCGGATGCGCCGGGAGGGCCAGGCGCGTGAGGGCCTGGCGTGGAGGCGCCGGCAGGCGGCGCGGATGCGCCGGGAGGGCCAGGCGCGTGAGGGCCTGGCGTGGCGGCGCCGGCGGGCGGCGCGGGTGCGTCGCGATGTGAGTCTGGCTTTGTTTGGAGGATGACGAGCTTCTTTGTGGGGCGGCGTAGGGTGCCGCCCTTTGTTCTGATATCGACGACTCTTGTTACTCCGTCTTCACCGGGGTAGAGTGCTGTGACGACTCCCATTGGCCACACGTTGCGCGGCAGGGTGTTGTCCATTACTAGAACGACGTCGTTTATGGCGATCATGGGGCCCTTATGGGTGGGGTCCCGCCTGAACTGTAGCTGGGGTAGGTACTCCCGCAGCCATCTTGCCCAGAACATGTCGGCGAGTCACTGTGCTGTCCGCCACGTTGCTCTGCCGACTGTGTCTCGCTCGTCGAAAGTACCCGGGGCTGGGTTCCATGCTGCCGGCCCGATTGTGAAGTGGTTTGGAGTGATGGCCGTTGGCTCGTTGGGGTCCACCGCGACGTGTGTGAGTGGTCGCGAGTTGACTGAGAACTCTGCTTCGGCTAAGAAGGTGGACAATGTTTCTTCGCTCGGGTGTCGCTCGCTCAGGATTGCTGTTAGCGCCTTCTTGACACTTGACACCATGCGCTCCCATGCGCCCCCCATGAAGGGGCTTCCCGGTGGGATGAAGCGCCAGCTAATGCCTCGCTGCGTTGCGGCGATGTTGACACCCGTTTCCAGTGCTCGCCGCAGCTCTTTGTCCGCCCCGCGTAGATTCGTGCCATTATCAGACCAAATCTCTGTAGGGCAGCCCCGCCGGGCTATGAATCTTCTTAATGCTGCTATGGCGGAGTCGGTGCTGAGCGATGCGGCGACTTCTAGATGTACCCCACGGGTCGTGAGGCAGGTGAAGAGTGCGACATACCTTTTCTGAGTTGAGCGTCCGACTGTAACTGTAAGTGGCCCGAAGAAGTCCCATCCCGTGTACGTGTACGCTCGCTTATGGTGGGCGAGGCGCATGTAGGGGTGGTTTCCTGTGGGCGGAGTCGGCGGCAATGTTCTTTTCTTTGCGCATTGCCGGCACGCGTGTGCTACTTGTCGGGTCGCCGGCCTTAGGTGTAGTACCCAATATTGTTGTCGTACTTCATTGATGACAGTTTCTATGCGTGCGTGATGCAGTTTCCTGTGTACAAAATCTATGTACAGTCGCGTAGGGGGGTGACGGCCGTCCAAGACTATGGGGTTCTTTTCTATTACCGTGTCCTCGGCGGCGTCGATGCGGCTCACGAGTGTGACTACGTTGTCTGTGACTTGTACTGCAAGATTTTTTAGTTTACCGCTTCGCTTTTCATTGCTCTTGAGTGCTGCTATGTCGTCTTTGAACGCGCTGAGTTGTACACCGCGCCAGATAAGGTTCGTAGCTCGTCGTAGCAGCTCCGTAGACAGGGGTTCGTAGCGGTCTATGGTCGGGGTAAAAATTTTTAGTAATTTTACCTTTTGTTTTTTGAGTGCAGTTTTGCTCCAACTGGGGTCCGCCTTGGCGTTTGCTTTGGTACGCTTGTAGTTTACGGAGTCTTTTTTTCTTGCAGAGCTCGAACTACGGCGCGCGTCCTACAATTCATAAATTGTAGGACGCGCGCCGTAGTTCGCAGGTATCGTTCCCATTTTGAGAACCTGCTTGCTTCCGGTAATGCCTGAGTTATGTCGCATTTTCTGACTGCTACGGCTACACACGTTCGCTCCTCCCCTGTGGGCGTGGCTTCGTCCTCATCGGGTATGTACTGCGGCCACTCCTTCTCTGGTTTTCTTAGGAAATGTGGGCCTGTGTACCACCTGTGTCTGGAAGCGAAGTCTCGGGGCGTCTCTCTTGTGGCGTCGTCGGCGACATTCAGTTTAGTGGGTATATAGCGCCATTCACTTACTTTTGAGTGTTCCTGTATGGCGGCTATTCTGTGTGCTACGAACGGTTTGTATGACCGCGAGCCGTTGCGCACCCACTGCAGCACTGTTTTGCTGTCCGTCCAAAACGTAGTAGAGTCTGGCTGTCTCTCGTGCTCTTCTTTGACGACTTGGGCCATTCGTGTTCCCATTACGGCTCCTAAAATTTCGAGTCTCGGAACGGAGTGTAGTTTTAACGGGCATACGCGCGCCTTGGCCATTATGAGTGACACGTGTATTTCACCTGTGCTTGTAGCGGTGCGCCAGTAGAGAGCTGCAGCATACGCCTCCTGCGAGGCGTCCGTGAAAACGTGCAGTTGAGTATTTACTGCATGTGTGAAGCCGGCGTAGCACCTCGGGATTGCTTCGTTGCGTAGAGCCAGTAGGCTTTTCATCCAATCCGCCCAGACTGTAGCGAGGTCGTCGGGAAAGCGCTGATCCCAAGTGAGGCCGCGCCTCCATGCCTCCTGCAGTATAGATTTCGCTCTTACCGTAACAGGCGCCGCGTATCCGAGCAGGTCGTAGAGTGACATCACAATTTTCAGTGCTTCTCTTTTCGTAGGGCGGTTGTTGTGTAGCACGTCGACTGGTAGGCGGGCGAGATCTAGGTTGAAGGTGAGTTCGTCCGTGGATGGCCTCCAGATAAGGCCGAGGACGCGTTCAGTCGCGCCGGGGCCCTCGTCCAGATTGACTGGAGTATCTGTGGGCGGGGCGTTTTCTCCTAGGGCGGTCATCAGGGCGGGTGAATTTGATTTCCACCCTCGCAGCTCGAAGTTGCCTTCTGCCTGTATGTCCCGCACCTTCACTGTAGTCTCGATCGCCTGGGCTAGATCTGGGAATGAGTCTAGGTAGTCGTCTACGTAATGCTTTTTTATTATCGCATTTACCGCTGTAGGCTCCGTGTTCTCGTACCTCTTGGCGTTCTCGTTCTTGACGTAGATAGCGCAGGCAGGGCTATTTGTCGCACCGAATATGAGCCTTGTCATTCTGTATTCGGTTGGTGGAACGTCCCCTCGTTGCCCGCCCCGCCACAGATACCTTAACACGTCGCGATCCTCCGGTCTGACTTGTACTCGCATGAACATCTCCTTTATGTCCGCAGAGATAGCTATAGTATGTTGTCTGAACTTACATAGTACTCCGGGAAGAGATTGCAGCAATCCAGGGCCCGCTAGCAGCTTGTCATTCAGACTAGTGCCCTGTGCTCTTGCCGCTGCGTCATGGACAATCCTGAGCTTTCCAGGTTTCATCGGGTTCAGTACTGGAAAATGTGGGAGAAAAAAGGTTTTGTGTGGAGGACCCGTTGACTGGACTATCTCTGCATAGCCCTTTTCTACTAAGGCGTTCATTTCCGCCTCGTATTTAGCCCGCAGCTCTGGATCTTTGTCGAGTCGTTTTTCTACACTGTGCAGCCGTTTCAACACTGTATTGTAGTTGTAGGGTAAATGTACCTTGTCTTGGGCCCATAGTAGGCCGACTTCGTATTCCCTTTCTGACACACGTTGCGTAGTTTGTTGTAAGATGCGGGCGGCTCTTTCCTTAGGGTCGCTTGTAGGGCGGGCGGGTACGATGGCTAGAGAGTCTACGTTGAAAAATGTTCGAGTTTTTCTTCGACTGTAGATATGAAATTTACCCTGTGTCCCAGGCTTCTAGTTTGTGCTCCATGCAGCACCCAGCCGAGTGGAGAGCGGGAAGCGACCGGCTGGTCGCATTCTCCTCTTCTGACGGACTCGGCTAGCAGCAACTGGTAATTGTCTTGTCCTATTAGAATGTTAGGGCGGGCGGACTTATATATCAAATGTTGCTTTATGTCGCGTAGGTGCTCGCATTTGTCTATGACTGCTTCGGAGACTTCCTGTGGTGACAGCGATAATTTACTCACGGTTCTCGCTTCAATCTTGTGGGCGGAGTCCGCCCCAACGAGTTCTATGCGTACTCGTCGTGATGTGCTGGAATCCAGTGTCCCTGAGGTAAGTGCTTCAATGTGGAGGGGTTCGATCGGTCCCGGAGCTCCCACAGCGTCGGCGAGTTCCTGTGATATGAGACTAACCGTCGAGCCGTCGTCGAGCAATGCCCATGCTGGGCGGCGCCCTAGTGGTCCCGACACCTCCACCGGCAATATTTTCAGGTAGGACTGCGCTGTCGCAGCCCATGCACATGTCACCTTCTCGGTAGTGGTTGTGTGATCTGAAATATTGTTATCTCTGTGCACTAATACATTATGATTCTTACCGCAGTTAACAGCTGAGCACACTACACGTTTGCACGTGTGTTTCTTCGGCCTGTAAGAAAGACATTTAAAACACATATTGTTATGCTTCGCTACCTCTCGCCGCTTGTCTATGCACATGTCTATAAATTTAGCACATTCTCCGCCACTTACGTGTGTATCACTTTCACATACCGGGCACTTTTCTCGGGTTCCCACTGCCGTGTTCGTTTTCTGATATTTCGGCTGGTGGGCGGGGCCTGCTACGGTGCGCGCGACCGGCGTGTAGATGGCCGCTCGCGCCTGGGCGTAAGCGGGCTTGGGTGCGTTGTATTGCTGTTTCGGCGGCTGTGAATAATGCTGGCGAGAGGTTTGCATATTAGGTTTATAATAATTATCATTCATGATGGTGTAGGGCTCGCGTAGTCTTGCTTCTTCCTGCATAAAATTGACCATTAACATTACATCGTTCTCGCGGCGCGGTTTGTCCGCTGAGAATGAGTACCACTTGCTCTGTAAATTAATGGTTAGTTTGTCATGTAAAGACCGTAATATTTCACTGTTGTACCTTGAGGTGTCGGGGTCCACTAATTGTAGTGTTGACATTATGGTTCCTAGTTTAATTGAAAAGGAACATATATCTTGCGCGTTGTCCGTCAGTCTTGGAAGGTCGCGAAGATTTCTGTACTCCAGTGCTGCGAGCGTAGCTTTGTTGCCGTAAGATTCCTCCAATTTTTCCATAATTAACTCGGGCGCCGCCCCAGCTAATATGAACTCACCGAGGGCTGTGTTTCTTAACGACTGCGTTGCTGCTTGAAGACGCGCCGTATTTTCTCCTGCTGTGAAGAAGGGCGCCGTGTCCGTGAATACCTTTTTGAACGATATCCATTGCCGCCTTGAGCCTTGGAAGTTCGGGAGATCCGCCGGCCTGCGTGTAGGCGAGTCCTTGCCGGCCAGTATGGCGTTTCGAATAGCCTCGGTTAGGAGGGCTATATCTGTTGTTGGCGTATAGGGCTGAATGGCGAATTCGTCTCCCGCCGGTGGGCGTGGCGTGAAGACTGGCGCTGCGTGGTTGAGCGGAGCGGCGGAGGCAAGCCTGGGTGCCGGGGGGTGGTTGTCCCCTGCTGCTTGCGGGCGAGGTGGAAGCTGCGGTGCTCCCGCCGGTATAAATGGTACATCACCTTGTGGTGGTGATGGGTTGTGCGCGTGGAAATCGATGGCCGCCAGGTGCTTGCTGCGATCGATCCATTTCTCGACCCGTTGAGTGACTTCGCTGTTGCTAGAAATGGAGTCCTCCTCATCGTCGGAGGGCCCCTCGGCTTCGATGGTGGCGAGTTTGGCGGCGGCGAGCTCTTCGCGCGCCTTGGCGAGCCGGTAGGCTCGTTTCTGTGATGCTGTGCTGGAGCCTGCTCGCGACCGGGGCCTTCTGTAGGATGTGGAGGTCGCGTTGGCTTCTGGTTGCTGACCCTGGGGTGCTGAAGGCGCTGCTGGGGTGCCCTGGGGCTGGCCATTCGGCAGTGCGACGTCTTCAGGTGCAACTGGCACGTTGTTGGCGGGCGATGAGGGCTCCGCCGCAGCCGGTGTATGCTCGTGAGAGAGGGCGCCGGCTGACTCCAGGGGTGTGCGCCCTGCCTGGGCGTGCGGCGCGCACTGTTGTTGGAGGGCGTGCGCTGGGTTGTGCACTACCTTGCTCCTGGTGGGGCCACCAGGAGGAGCCTGACTGAGGTTTAGGTTAGTTCGGCTTTCGTCATACCTTTGGCGCCGGGCGAGAGTCCTATTGCTATCTCGTCCGGATTCCGCTGATGTGGAGCGCTCGATGGATGACTTCGTGATGTTGGCTGGCGTGGAGGTGGTGTGCGTTGCTTGGCTTGCACTCTCCGACTGCCCGCTCCGTGAACGCGTGACGGCGCCTTGCGGCGCGCTGCTGAGCTTTTTCCCCTGGGTGGGCCTACCTCGGCCGCTCATGGTGGAGTCGAGGGTCCAATCCCCCGTACTACCTGATGGTACGAAGGTCCAATCCTTCGTACTGACGGTTGACCGATGCGGAGTGGAGGGTCCAATCCCTCGTACTGCCTGGTGTGCACGGCCAATCCTTCGTAGAGACGGTTCGAAGGTCCAATGTGCCGAACCGTGGACTGTATTTGAGCTCGGCACTTCGATAGCTAGTGGTTGGTGGGAAAAAGGATGAACGCAGATAGTTTCACTGAATTTACTTTAACTTCTTTAAAATGAAAAATAAAATAATACTTCTTGAAATAAAC
This sequence comes from Epinotia demarniana, assembly GCA_945867215.1. Taxonomy (NCBI): domain Eukaryota; kingdom Metazoa; phylum Arthropoda; class Insecta; order Lepidoptera; family Tortricidae; genus Epinotia; species Epinotia demarniana. Next base: position 18,502,345 of record OX244266.1, on the reverse strand, counting down.
AAACATAAAATAACTTCTTCTTAAATACTAAACATAGCCGCTTGTGGCTAGTAAGTGGAGAGTGCGTTCGTACCGGAGCGTTGAGTTAGACTGAATTTAGGGCCCCTAGAAGGGGGTATTTATATGGCTTGATAGCCCGCTATCTAATGGCGTCTTCGTCTAATGGAGGTGTTGTTAAATGTTCGTTTCCCATTGCGGCCCATTAAATAGACTACTTTGCTTTGTAAAAATACGAGTAAATGTTATATTTAGTTTATTGTAGGTACTGTTATAACGTAGCCTGTAAATGAATACTAACAAGTATGGACTGTAATTGTAATTAATAAATAATTTTAATTTTAAATTTATTTCTTTTAAATATATCTTAAGCTGTCTGCCACAACAATCATGGTTCCCAAGTCGGCGATTCCAATCCCGCGTTTGTAAGTCCTTAACAATGTATTTCATAAATACCTGAACCCGCTAGAGAACACTAGAGAAATTTCAAGAGGCTTTGCTCTAGAACAAACATGCTGCTTTGTAGTTGGCACTACATTCTAATTATACTATTCCAACACAAGAAATACGACACAGAGCTTACTTTACAACTAATGAAAGCATATTCTAAAGAGCTTATGTCGGTTGCAAGCATATTTCTGTGTCGACTTTAAAGCTTCCTTGAGTAAAAAAGGAGGTTCAGTTTTGAGATTATGGTTGCGTATTTAATTTTTTTGCGGATAAAAGGAAAGTAGTGACTTCTGAATTGTATCTACCTGCGGACGACGTAAGTCAACGAGTACTACGGAATAGTACATTATTGCCGAGGTGTGTATAGAGAGGGGTTGCCTGCCTAGAGACGAGTCAGACAATCCCGGTTTCCGCCAAGATATTATTTTGTTTGTATAACTGCAAATATAGGGTGTTTTCTCAAACACTTGAGAAACTAATACAACATCATTACAAAAAAACATTTTGTGACATACCTTAATAACGCGGTGATACTGTACATTAATTTAGCTAAAAGCATTATTTCTACGATTTCTTTCAAAAGGTATTCACTTTCACAATATCTTGTACACTAATCGTGGTTTTTAAAGATTAAAACTTCGAACTTCTCATGACAAGAATTCGCAAACTCATTTGGATATTTAAAAACCTAAGACATGTAGCAACAAAAAATCTACTAAATCGAATATATATTTCACTCGCACAGTCAGTTCTTGCATACTGTATTCCCATATGGGGCGGCGCTACAAAAACTAAATTTCTGGAGCTAGAGCGATCACAAAGATCGTTGCTTAAGGTTATGTATTCAAAGCCTTTTCGATTTCCTACCACTGAACTATATAAGACTGCCGATCTCCTATCTGTACGCAAACTTTATCTATTAAATTTAATCATAAAGAAACACAAAACCACGACCTATATACAAGACACAACATACAGAAGACGAAGGAAAATTAAAGTAGTTTCCGTTCCGTCCATGCGCAGTGCATATGCAAGAAGGCAACATGCATCACAGTCGGCCAGATTGTATAATAAAGTTAATGTATACAACGACATATACCCTACCACCTTACATGAGTGTAAAAACAGAGTAGTTAAATGGCTGAAATCAATAAACTATGATGACGTAGAGAATATACTGAAGAATGATACTTAGTAATTTAGTCATTTTAAATTATAGACACACACACAGAGTCACACACACACACGCACAAACACACACACACACACACACACACACACACACACACACACACACACACACACACACAAACACACACACACACACACACACACACACACACACACACACACACACACACACACACACACACACACACACACACGCACGCACACAAGTATACACAAATCATATTTTTTATCCTTTGTCATTTCTTATCTATGTATTATTAGTTACCACAGTGAAGGAGTGGTGTCTCTTAATACAGGTATTTTTAATACTTAAAAAGAGGCACCAGCCAATATGTTGTTAAATAGTTTAAGTTACTGAATAAATTAAATTACCATAAAAAAAAAAAAATTACCATAAATGAGCTCGCGCTCTGATTGGCTGAAACGGTCGGTACGATCGCATACTTTACATTTTTCTAGCTTATAATATGGATACATTGTTGGCTTTTTTAGCCTATCCTAGGTCATTACTTATATTCCTAGGTATCCTAAATTATGACTCATTGTTATACTTGCCATATGGGCAGTGTACGAGTGTTTGCCTTAAGGGCCTAAATAAATAACAACTATAGCTGGTTTAGGGCTTATGTTGTTAACCTAAGTTGCACTTAGGTTTTGTGTAGGTCTAGATTAGTTCTAGCCTTTGCCTGAGGGGCTGACCTACCTATTGTTATGTTCTAGACTTGAGTCTAGATGGCTTGCCTTAGAGGCTGACCTGCCTATTAGACTTGGACTGTTAATAAGTGTCTAAGTCTAGCCCTATTTGAGTAATGATTGTACACCATGTTATAATGTTTATTTCGTACAAACTTAACTAGTTAGGTATTTAGCTATAATATAGGTATTTACAAATATCATTATAAATCTTTGTCCGTTACAACTGGGTGTCATTGGAGCGATTTACGATTCCCTATGGTGGTCGTCCGGCACAGATTGTATGAATGAATCAATAACAGTAGTATTAATTTTATTTCAAGTTAGATTAAGATTTGCATGCCAAATTGTGGCAGAGCATACCTGCATGTAATCCCTACTGACATGTCTGTATAACTGTTTGACACCTGTGTATGTTCTTGCAAATAAATGAATTGAGAATTGAATTGAGAATACCTACTCATTCGACATCAGAAATTCTTTCACCAGTATATATATTAAACATTAGGGATGGACAAATGCTGTCTTTTATTCCTCCTTTTTGCTTGCGTTCTGAGTAAGTAATAAAGAGAGAAAAGTCTGCAAGACTGTAGCTTTATGCCAGTTTTACACACTACCGTGAGTTGACGCGAGGCCTAAATACACTGCCGTCTCTTTAAATACGAGACGGACTGTGAAACTATTAAAATTACGTCAAAGTATTTCGGCCTCGTATTCTTTGGAACCACTTATCCGATTACAAAAAATATTTTGACTGGGGTATACATATATAGAATAGTTCCAGTGTATTTGCTCGTATTCTTTGCAATACGCGGTGAAGCCGCGGGGGCAGCTGGTTAAATATAAACTGCTATGTGATAAAATATAGCCAGTGAAAAAGTTTTTGATATCGGATCATCGGTTCTGGAGATTACCCATTAAGTACATAAAAACTTACAAAGCTACATTCTCACAGACTTTTCCTCTTTATAATATTAGTATCGATTATATAGAGTTATTGGTATAACATATTAGTGCCGATGTTCCTAACGTATGCGGAATTTCAATATTTAGCGATATTAATCGAGACTTCACTAAACTGTCAATAAAGATCATGTTGATAAATTGTATTTCCTGATTGATTAATTTTTTAAATTAAAATTGTACAAAAGGAACACAATACGCGTAGGTATATCACGATCCAGCGCCCTGCAGGTCGACCACGTACCTACCTAATCAAAGATTAAAGAAAAAGGCAGATAGGCTGTAATAAATTGAACGTATTATATATGGGTATATATAATACGATGTCTTCTTACTTTTGTACTCAACAACGAGTAAGAAAGGGATAGAACTATGCTATCTGCCAGGTCTTCATACGTTATTGTCTCCGCTTTCTCGATCGCGCGATGTATCTCGCTTTCTCGCTAGCTCGAGATTTAGTGCAGCGAAAGAAATTATATTTACAAATTATCGACATTGATATTAACTGTTCATAATGTTCATTATATTCGTCAGTATCTGCGCTAACCCTAAATAAATTGTTTTTCCATACTATACAAAATATCATTTACTGTATTTGCCACATTAAAATTAACCCATAAGTTAACTACCTAAGTCCTGTTTCTGATACACAACTAGCTACGTAAAGTGAAGACTGCTACTTGATTCGGATTTTAAATAAATATAAAAATTGTAGGTAATTAAGCAGTCTGTATAGTTTTAGTTATCTATTAAAATAAACAATACAAAAGTTAATGTGGTAGGTATTCGAATGCAGTAAAATAAACCTCCAGCCCACTCACATCTGTATTTCCAATCTCTGTCTCTCAAACTTACCAAACGCCTCGCCTGCATACCTAAATAATTCACGCCACTTCACGCCGATAAAATATCGATGAACTAAATATAAGTTTCAACTTGACTTTGACATCTCGGCAAAATTGTTTACTATTTTTTAACACTGCGGTGAATAGTAGATTGAGACAAGTCGTTAATAGACTCAAAATACCGTAGGTACTACTCGTCTCATTCGAATTCAGATCAGCTGCCCATAAGAAGTGACAGAGACAACTATATGAAACATCGAATTTTGCATTTTTTTGAAAACGTTTGGGCAGTTCCAGATATTTACCTAAACATAAACTTACATATATTACCTCATTATAAAATTAGTAAAGAAGATGATATTTATTTCATCCCCTTATGTTAAGAGACCCCTGGTAGCTCTAGTTTTTGTTGCTAGAAACTATGATGGAAATAAGTTTCTGTCAAAAATTTTATTTTTGGTACAAGCTTTTATTGCCGACTGTACTTTTCTGTATACCATCATCATTACTCATTGAGACGATTCTAACGAACCCAAACTCAACGGGGTTACGTTACGTCGGTTAAGTACTGAATTCACATGGCCACCTTCTGTCTCCATCATTAGATCAGCTCGTTGGTACCATAATATTGAATTGTCATCCAAACTATACTTATACCCAAAATTTCAGCTCAATAGGGCACCGGGAAGTGGATTAAATTTAACTTGCAAGATTTGTCCCATACATACATACTAACAGGGCAAGTTAATACGAGTATAAAGCTTGTAAAAAAAAGAGATTCTCTATGTTATTAATTAAGCCTTTAATCACTCATAATTCCGAAAATTTTAAATACTGTTTGACGTCACAAAATCTCCCCTCCTGCGAATGACCGATTTAGAGTGCAAAAACATAGGGTCACCCCCTCTTAAACTAATATCGTTAGTGCTAATTTCATTATACCTCACAACGTTCGATATAATTTTCATTAGCCCTCATATTCGGATAACTAATTTTATATGGCATAATTATTTGCTGCGCCTAATTTCAAACCTCCTAATCATTCCTAATACTAAACATCAAGTGTGCTAATATATTGAAAACGAATAATCATTTTTCCTAATGACTACTAAGCCTAATGATTAATGTGCCTAATGATCACTATGTTTAATGTTCCCTACACCTAATTTCGTCACACCTAACTATCACTTGACCTATTAACTTTTGCTCTAATGTTTGACTAGTACTAATTAATGCATCCCTGATGAACAGGCTACTTTTTACCGCGGAGTATGTCGCGGCTGTCCCATGATAGACGTCCTAATCTCGTCAAAATGGGAGCCAATAATGCTCGGCCAAATAATGTACGGCCCGATAATCCGTGTCCAGTTTTCGTGGACGTGGATTATTGGATCGTGCATTATCAGGGCGGACGAAAATGGCATGTCATAAGCGAACTCTATCTTAGGTCGGTTAGGTTAGGGTTCACTTGTGTCCCTCAGACCAGAAATAGACACCCCGCACAGCGGGGTGGCGTCGACTTGCTGTACGGCTATCACAAGACGGCGCACGAGCTCTCTCATTTTTTCTCGCATGATACTTCTCTGTCTAATAAGAGTGAGCTAGATAGACATCGGATTAACCACCTATTCTACCCTAAGGCAGGTCAGTGTAGGTACGACGACGAGCGAAGCGAGGAGAAGTGTTAGGTAGAACTGCGACCCTACAGCGAGCGAGCGAAGCAGCGTGCCGCGGCAGCGGCCGGCGAAGCGCCAGAACCGACATTATAAGAAAAAATAAACAGTGAAATAAAATTTGTACTACTGACAATTCGGGATAATGACATTAGGGCTAAAATACTTAGGCAAAATGAAGATTCGGGTTAGTGATTTTAGAGACATTGATAATAAGGTGTAGTCATTATTAGGCCTAGGAAGAAATCGGTCAAATAAAATTAGTCTTAGTGAGAATTCGGTCATGAGAAATAAGATATTATGAAAATTCGGGATACTGAAATTAGGGCTAATGAATAATTAGGAACAATGAAAATTCGGGTTTGTGATTTTAGGGTTAATGAAATTAGGGCTAGTAAAATTAGGTATGAAATTATTAGGGCTAACGGAGGGGAACCTAAAACATAGGACATAAATATCTAAAAATAAAGCACAATATCATCTACGAGTACTGTATCGTAACAGTGCTATTTCCAAGAACGAATTCAACACATGGGAATTTGTCTTCGTCCGATTAAGTCATTTTTATTCTAATACGGCTAATACAATCTCAACATTGATGTTCTCGCTTTAAGACCAATTATCATATACCTAATGTTGCTACTAGAACCGATCGTATGACGGATTTATAAACACGAGACGTTTATAGTGTTACAGAAATGGCCCTGAACTCGGGTGGCCTCCCTGGCTGTCATTAGAAACAATTGGTCGACGGTTCTACTGCCGGGAGCGGTGCCTTGAAACAGATTTCACTGACATGGCCAGTGCCATTATCGAGGCACGTGAATTGTCAACGTTGCACTCATCGTTAACTAGTCACTTCCAGTGCGCAATTCCACGATTGCAGCCATTGCAGTGCTATTATGTTAAAGCAGAGCATCTAACCATTTCCTTTGGCCTCGTCACGTGTCAAAGATAATTAGATCAGATCAAAACGCTTTAACCCCTAATGCACTCAAAGCAATCACGTTATAAGCTTAGTTGGCAACATTGTGTTAACCGTAATATTTTATTATCTTATCTGACCAGGTTATTATGTAAGAGCTAGAGCAATAAAGATACATTTCCCCGACAACTTTCCGGGCGGAAAATATGATTAGATGATAAATAAAATTAATAACATTGCGACAGAACATCGGAAGTGCTATGTACGCTGCAACCACTATAGCAAATAACATTGCGTAAGCATAAGTTACGGGAGCTTGGATTACTAAGCGCGGCAAAATATCAATTAAACAACGAAAGTTCAACAACCTGCGATTGTAATACGATTTGTGGTTATTGTAATTGTGTTACGTATTAAGGAGAATTTCCCGCCGTGCATCATCAAATATTGTGAATGTCAGCTCGCGGTATCAACATTTTCTCTTACACCTTTATAAAAACGTGTTTGAAATCCTTTGCTAGCGTAACACAAGATAGGTTTGAGTCACGTTACACTTTTATGTACGTGATGTGTACGTGCCAATTATAATGCAGTTTGTGACCCGATTATAATGTTGCATATACTAACTAGTATGCAGATAACTTTATTCTGAGATTAATTTAGTAAAATCGACGTAACTATACGATAACGGGTTCCTATCGGTATCAGGGATCGTGGATGGCGCAAGAGTTCTCCCCTGGCGGTGTTGCCACGCTTTATTGGCAATTAAGTTTGTTGAGCCAAGAACGATCTGGAACAAGGATCGCTACCCCTATCCCTGAGCCACCGACCCACATCCCTTACGAGTTATTTCGCTTTCTTACCTAGCAGATTTTACCGCAAAGGGCTACTTACTTACGTTTTAGCCAGGCCGCCAACTCCGAGGCCGACACCGCGGATGTGATGGTATGAGTCAAATGGAACGATGAAAACATCGACGGTGGAAATTTCAAATGTCGTAAGGGACAAATGCCTACTTTTGAGGGGAGCCAAAAAACAAACTCCATTTAAAAAATATATATAACTTTGAAACTACTCATCCTATAAAGATGAATCTTAGATGTATACTTTTCAAATAACGTCATCTACACTAACCTATTAGTCGCAGAGCAATAAATGCAGTAATTTAGAAAATAGTGTCCCTTACGACAAAAAAATATGAAGAAAACGTGTGTTACGCGTCTGAAAAAACAATATTTATGTGATAAAATCTCTTACGCCTTCCAACTAAATTATAATTTTATGTCGTAACTGCGTTAATACTAACGTCTACTACGAATTTCTTGTTGTAAAGTCATTAAAGTTTCGAGGTAAGTGAAGTAAGTACGTAGTAAACTGTATGAAAATAAAGATTTGACTGCTAAATTTATTGATTTCTAAGCTTTTCGGATGCGGGAGAGTATAAAAATGTTATTAGTCTGATTAATGTTTTTATTTTTCCAAATAAATGTGTGGAAACAATTAAACATAACGAAACGTAATGAAACAAATTTGTGCTATAAGCTACATCTTACATTCATATAACAGCACTACAAAAGTAGTATTCACGAGGCGTTCGAGATTTTCCATAAGAAATTCCACAGGATGTATTTATTGACCTTATTGAATCTTAGAGCGCCTCGAACAGTTGTCTCGAGAGTGGGTTTCAAGCAGCAGCTGCAGTGCTATTATAAGCTATTCAAAATCACAATCAAGATAATCAAATGCTTAACTAAACACCTAGTGTTCTGCATCAAGTCACAAACAGATGTATTTCTTTGTTACATGTACATTATTGGTAACAAGTAAAAAGTACACACATCTAAATAACATGATAATTATATGCCTCATACAGATTTTAATATATATTAATGATTTGTATTTTGCTTTGCATTGCTCACAGGAATGACGTTTAGGTATTTGAAATCTGTATGACCTTTCTAACTAAAAGGAACTTTCTACACGAGTATCACAAGTGAATTCTTTTGTATTTTAAGATTGAGATCAATGGGAATGTCATTTCTTTTTAGTGCCTTACAACATAGGAATTTCAAAATTATTGAGACATACGACCTTGCGCTTAAGACCACGAGACGACAAAAAAGTATATTTGACTGATACAACACAGTATTTTAAATACGAAGCAGTTACGACAAACTTAACCATCTCATAACTTTTTTATTAGGAGTCGTATCGAGAGACCGATACTACAGACGGATAGAAAAAAATATACTGATTCCAATGGTATATTTAGTGTACTTACGACAAAATGTCCTTTACGACATTTGAAATTTCCACCGTCGACATGCTCACTTACGTAGCACCGTTCTTTCAACCATGAAACGAATGTCCAAGACACAAGCATTTTTGTATCCCTGACTGTTGATTCAATAGGAGAAACCAATGAAGCGGTCTAGCTGCGTGGTTGGAGAGTGCCCGGAGAAAATACAGGGGAAAACCGCCGGCACGACCACGCGGGGGCGGTTTTAACACTGGAATAGTTTACAAGTTTGCGCTCCAGTGAGATTGGATAAACGGTTTCAACCGAATTGGGGGAGTGAGTGATAGCGAGCCACTGGGAGCTTTGTAGCCGAGAAGAGTCCAGAAAGAAACTCAGCTAGGCCTGACTTGAGTCGGACTGACTCTACCCGGTATGCGGGAGTACCGGGACGAATAGGGACACAAGGACATACCGATGCCGCCCCAAATGCGGAGTGGCCTTTGGGGCGATACGATTTAAAATATTACGAGTCATTTCTCTACTAAATTTGTAAACCATATTAGATTTGTCATGTTTGGACACAGTTAAGTTTTCATGGAAGTTTTATTTCAGTTTGTGACCCGATTATAATGTTCCATCCATCGCCGACATCTACGCCTACATATTGGTTTTCGTTTCGGAATCACTCACGAGCAAATTAAACGGGATACTTTTTGCAGAAATTGTACCAAATGATGTACGTACCATCTTTTGAGTGGTCAAGGTACTGACTACACTGACTGATTCCGACCGAAGCTATGGCTGAGAGGCTAGTATTGCTTACTTTGGTCTTGCTATGTGTAAGTATAATCCCATAAAAACATTCCATGTAAAAAAGAGGGTTAGTCTCCAACTCGAAACTCTTCCACCGTAAAAAGTCGTGAGATATTTCGTAGAGCCAAGTCTCAGGCATTCTTATTAATTAATCTTTATTTGCTTGCTTGGCCTCTTTTTTACATGGAATGTTTTTTATGGGATCTTACTTCTTTTTGTAGGTTAATGTGTTATCCATACATACAAACTATGAATGCAGCCCCAATCTTGCTTTTTATTTTTTTTGCCCCATTCACAGCAAATGTAACTTTGTAATCCTATATATTTGTATCGGATTACAAACTAATGTATGCAGTTAGTGTATCTAGAAACTGGACTGAAACTGCAATAATTTAGTTTTCCCTTGATTTATACACTAGACACTAATTGTATTCTAAAGTTGAAGCTTCTTTGTCTGCTAGAAGTGCTTTTGATTGACTTATGATGATCGGTGAATCAGTGAGAGACAAAATTAAGAAACTTTGAGTAGTTATAATTCTTAAACTACTCAACCTCAAATTGAATGAAATTTAAAATATATCGTGTTTATACAATGCGTGCTTTGTTACTGAAATATCAGGCTTCTAGTTTTATCCACAACGAAGATACAAGTATGTATGACCTTAGTGTAAACTTTGTCTCTCTGAAGAAAAGGCTTATCACATTTTAAGTGTGTTGGAGTAATCTCGCGACCTGTATCATTTATGAAACAGTATAATGATCGAAGAGTTTACGCAAGACAATGTTTACGTTGCTGATTTTACAAGTTCAGCAATTATGTAATTGTTATTAATTACGAGAAGCCATTTGTTTCATGATAACGAGCTAATGGCAATGTCACCTAATTCAAGGAGAAATTAAATACCTAATTAATATTACTAATATTACAAATGCCAAAGTTTGAAAGATGAATTTAAGAAATAGTAGTAATAGAGTTTAGCCTGGGTTAACACGTAAAATATTATTTATCCCAGTAAAAGTACAACAAAAGGAAGTTAACGCCAACGAATTCGTGGGCAAAAGCTAGTAATAAATAAATATTACAAAGGACAATCTTACACAAAACGAAATAGCCCCATCGTGAGCTCAATATGGTTTGTGTAACGGGTCTAGTATGACGGTATATTTAATAGATATAAATACATTGAAAACATCCAAGACTCGGAAGCAGATATTCATGCTCATCACACAAATACGCCTTACCAGGATTCGAACCCAGGGCCAGGACCTTTAGCTTCGTAGGTAGCTTCACTACTTACCCACTAGCCTAACCAGTAGTCTGAATTAATTAAGACGCGTAATTATTTATCTGACATAGCATATATATATATATATATATATATATATATATATATATATATATATATATATATATATATATATATATATATATAATTTTATATTAACATAATAGTCACATTATATATATATATATACATATATTTATATAACATTATATCTTTCCAGAAAATGTTATAAGAGTTGATGCGCTTTTGATTATTCCTGTAATCATAATCATCATAATCATCATTTATTGCACGATGCTAATATACAAGTTGTTACCACACCTATTTAAAAGCCTCTCATTGACCCTGGCGGGTGTAACACTTTTTTAAAACTTAATAAAATATATTAAGATGACTAATAGAATAGGGTCTTTATTTTTAATCCGCTTCATATACCTAAGTGCTGAACTAGTTAATCAATGAATTATTAATTATTATGAGGAATATCGCATGTTATGCAAAACGACCAAAATATCCTTGGAATTATCTCAAGTGTGCTTAGAGCAATACCCTTCTTACAATCAGTTATTGGTATCATTATGATAGTTACTTATTATCAGTAATTTTCCAAAGATACTGGGGTCCTGACGCAATAAGAGCTTCAGATCAATAACCAAATTAAGATTCCTACTGCGCAAAAGACAAGCTAGATGAATCAAATTCACAAAACATATACATACAGACTATGTAGGTACTTTAAAACTAACAGAATCAGATATAAAACTGACGATATAAAACTTCATATGTAAAATAATATATCTATTATGATATTTAATGCAAAAGCGGCCAAATGCGTGTCGGGCCACGCGCAGTGTAGGGTTCCGTAGTTATCTGTCGACCATCGACGTGCGGTGCGGTTGCGTCGACCGAATTTGTACGAAAATTGGCCTTTCCAAGAACACATTAAGTTGGTCGACTATTACTCGGTAACTACTTATGCCTACTTGTCCGTGATAGTTTTCCTTTTAAATTCATTATATGTACTACTACCAAGAATCCAACGATACCCCACATTATAGGTTTAACGAGAAATAAAATATAATAATATATATATTTTTTTCATGATTTTATTCTACTGTTTTGTCGGCGTGATTGGTTTTATATACCCACGCCAAATTGCAGTTTTCTCGTTGTAAAAGTTACTGAGCTAAACCGTAGACGGACAAACAGACAGACAGACGGACGGACACGGCGAAACTATAAGGGGTGTTGACTACGGAACCCTACTAAAAAATTATATCAATAAAATATAAGGATGCCCGCTTAGTCTAGAAAGTGAATAACTAATAAGCTAATAACATACAAAATACACCTACCAAAATGTATACTTCTTTAAAAATACTATTCTACTATATTATTCGATAACAGTTACGTTGCTGTGTGATAGCTACAGTTGCATTCATTATTCAACAAGATTTCATTTTATCGGAGAATTATCTGGAGGTGACCTATCGAAATTATCTTGTAGGGCACCTTCAACGGGCTGGTTTTTGCATCTGATTTACGTACTGAATTGCAAGACGGAACTCGTCTGTCGTCATCCATGTAAAAAACCCTACATTTAATATTAGAGAATCCACAAATAAATATACGTACATAATATACGTATTTTATTATCATGTCAAAAATCTATTAGCTACGTTACCTAGGGATACTTCGGCAAACCATGAACGATGCATAACTATTTAGCCCAAATCTATTAGCTACGTTACCTAGGGATACCTACCTACTTCGGCAAACCATGAACGATACATAACTATTTAGCCCAAATCTTCTCGTTTGAGTCCAGATTCAGTTTATTTTTACTATTGTCAATAGGCATGATGAGTATGATGACACATTTTGAAAAACTGTTCTATAATGTTTAGAAACATTTATTATGTACAACGAATGAGATTTTTCTAGCGAAAATAACAGTCTAACAGTAAAGTAGGAAAAAAAATGCATTTTTGTTTTTAAATTTCATATTGGCGCTAAAACGCTTGTCAGTGGCATGGCGTCCCGAGCGATGTCACGTTTGTATAAACAGAACGCAGACCTTTGGCGTTTGCTACCTAGATGCTCGGTTGCTCATTAAGTGGGTTGTCTATTGTTTGTCCGACATTCATATACTATAATAATCAGTTGCCCGAACTTCGGTTGCCCGAATTTCATTTGCCCGAATGTTTCGTTTACCATAATAGTTAATTGACATACTCTTGTTTACACGAATATTGAATGTCATAATGATACGAATGCCATACGTATTGTTTTCCAGATTATTGTTTGCAATAATATTATTTAATAGAATATTTAAACGCCATAATAACATGCATTCGGATTCATCTTTGTTAATTTGTTAGTTTTTTCGCTCTTCTATAAAAAAAATAACCTCGAAGACGAAAGCGGGAGCAAAGCTCCCGCTTCCGTCTTCTAACCTATCCGCGATCCGAGTCGGTTTTGCCACTAAGCCCCTGTTCCCTACTGCCTACGATACACCACTATCCTGGCATTGGGTAATCTCAGAGAAAAGTTTATTTTTACTTAGTGGCAAAACCAACTCGGATCGCGGATAGGTTGAAGGTTTTTTTTTTAATTTTTTTAATGCAATACGTACCGACTTTATTATATATGAATATTATGGATGTTGAGTTGGCTGGCAAATGTCATTATGGCATGTGATAGTTATGGATTACAATGATTATGGAAAATGAGATTATTGATATTGATATTATGGAAAACAAAGATTCTGGCATATAATTAATATGGTAAACAATGAGTATAGCATACAAAATTATAGAAAACAACATTATGGCAGTTGAATATTATGGCAGATAAAATTCGGGCAAATGAAATTCTGGCAAGCAAGAGTATACTTACCCATTAAGTGAACATGAATTCAAAATTTTACAAGTCTCACGCGGTCGTGCGAGCGGCAAAGCGGAGACAATGACGTATAGAAGACCTGTCAGATAACATGGTTCTATCCCTGTCTTACTAGTCGTTCAGTACGTAAGTGAGAAGAGATCGGATGGATAGAAAACGTTCAATTTATTAGGGTCTATCTGCCTTTCTCTATAATCTGTGGTAATGGCCGTTATGGGTATTTGTTTATACAAGTGTGACTTCATGCGCTCTGATTGGTGTTTAACATATCATGGCGGGCGTCCGTATTTTTCAGTTTAAATTTATCAAAATAAATAATAATCTCTTACTTAATAGTAAAATATGAGCATTTTTCGAATTCTATGATTAAATTTCACTAAGAAAATACCATATTTATACTTTTTTACCCGATTGCCAAAGGAGAGGAGGGTTATGTTTAAGATCGTATATATGTGTGTGTGTATGGTATGTATGTATGTATGTATGTGTGTGTGTATGTCTTATTCATTGGCACGCCCTGCAGCCTAAAGCGTCTGACTGATTTCGACATATAAGATGTCGTTTCATTCCTCTTAATCGTAGGAGTGACAGGTGTTTCGAAAACTCTTTTGATTTCATTTCTTCTATGATCATGCTACCTGGAGCGATCAATTCAGTTATTATTTGAGACCGATTTTGTATGCTTTTTAGAGTTCCGTACCCAAAGGGTAAAAACAGGACCCAATTACTAAGGCTTCACTGTGTGTCTGTGTGTCTGCCACCAGACTGTAACTCAAGAACCGTGATAGCTAGACAGTTGAAATTTCCATACATTATATACCTATTTCTGTTGCCGCTAAACAACAAATAATAAAAACAAAATAAAATAGCCCCCCTTAAATAATTATTTTGTTTTGATTTTAATATTTATTGTTATAGCGGCAACAGAATTACATTATTTGTGAAATTTTCTAGCTATCACGGTTCTTGAGATATAGCCTGGTGACAGACAGACGGATGGACAGACGGACAGACAGCCAAGTCTTAGTAATAGGTTCCCGTTGTTACCCTTTGGGTACGGAACCCTAAAAAGACTGCATACATAAATGTTACGATCAGGAATGGCATATTTGAGGCACGTTTTTCCATGTAGGTGGATCGACAGTATCAATAATTCTGAGCATGAAAAAGCCATGAAAATCGAATTCTGAAAAAAAAACAAATACCTACACTTTATTGAAACATACAAAATCTGCGAAAATGTCTACGATGGATGGCCGTACCACAGACACCCAATATCGCCTAGTAAAAAGGTACGGATCCCTAAAAAAGATAACTACACGGCGGCGGCGTACGATACGTATAAACGGTGTAACGATTACTGAAACCGTGTTTTTTTACCCGACTGCCGAACGCAGCACGCAGATCCACAAAGGCTGCCAGGGTTTTCTGGCCTCGCTGGAAGCCTGCTCCTATGTGGCTGGTAAGTGCGAGAACCTGGTCTGCGCAACTGCGGCCAGGACCATATCCCGCCCGTTCGATAGGGATTTCTTGATCTACTATATCTTTAAGACGATTATACAAAAGGAAATTTGCTGCGTCATCGGAAGTTTTTCCAGGTTTCAGAATAGCTGTTACTCTTGATTTCATCAAGACCGAGGGCATCGTGCAGGTGTTGTAAATGTCGTTGAAGAAATCCGCCAGCCAGCGGATGGCTCTTTTACCCAGATGAGTCGGAAATGCTGGATAATATTGTGTGGCGAGGTAAGTGCGGTACGCGTCTTCGGTCTGTTTTGTCCAGCCGGGGATGTATTCCTTGCGGAAACCCCTTGGGCTACACTTCTTTGCTGTGCTCAAGACAACCCCGCAGAATCTAGCATAATTTGGTGCTATGGGTTTAATCAATTGGATATTGGCATCCATCTGTATCTTGTAGGCGTCCCAGTCAGCTTTATTAAAATTCCACCGTGGCTTCGGCAAAGAGTTTACCAGTGGAAATTCCAGGCCTATCTTGATGAGCACTGGGCGGTGTTGACTACGTGAGAAGTTGTGTAGGATGGTGCGGCTGGTGGGTAGAATGTTACCACTTTTTTCCTCAGAAACAAAGCAAAGATCTGGATTTGTGTCACGTTGTCACCACCCCGGTGACTACCTACTTATGTCTTATTCTTTGGTACTGTGTGTTGGTTTATGTTATGTGACTATGTCTTATTCTTTGGCATGCCCTGCAGCCTAATTAAATACTGTTATATAATGTATGTTTTTTCAGTTGAGTACCACGTTTGCCGATTCGACTTCATTCAAAACTGAACACTAGTCTTAAGAGTATAAAGCCGTTACACACGTTTTGCAATTGCATATTCTGCAAATAAATGTGTAATTATGTCCACGCGTCCTTTACCGTTTTGCTATTGAGCAAATTCGAATAGTTCGAATTTGGACGTTATCCCTAAAGAGATAAAGCTTTGAAAAATATTTGGCAATGGTGAAAACAAACTGATATTTTATTTCATCGTCTCCTTCATCAATTTTGCTGAGTTAAGTAAATTCGAATAGTTCGAATTTGGACGTTATTCCTAAAGAGATAAAGCTTTGAAAAATATTTGGCATTGGCAAAAACAGATTGGTATTTTATTTCATCGTCTCCTTCATCAATTTTGCTGAGTTAAGTTGAACTATAGCGTACTACTAATAAGGTTGTTATTAGTTATATTGGCACGCAAGGGGAGGGAGGGGGGAGGAAGGGTTTTTTTTTGCAAAATTAAAATTATTCATGTTTTCACTTCTGCCGGCACTCCCGGAGTGCTCCCGGACTTTTTTTTCTTTTTTGTGCGTTGAAGTTTTTAATATTGACTTTCTCGTGACGGCGTCTTATTTGTCGAATACATTTTAATTCAGTAAAGGCGCCACGTGATTGGTCGAACTCATTTTAGTTGTCTACACAGTTGTAAAATGTTGAGTTGGGACCTCCATAGTAAAAAGTATGTGATTTTAGTTTGGTGTACGAAGTCCTAACTCAAACATTAAAGTACTAGCTACTCTCTCGTAGCATGCTTAGTGGATGAGAACTTTTTTTTTTACTTTTTGTCTAAAAGCAGGATATCAGTCTTAGTTATGCTGTGTGTATATACATACCATTATCATAGTTTAAATGTTTACTTGCTTAGTCGTGCAATCAACTACTTACTAGTCGGTACTAGGCTTTGGTATACCCTTATTTGCAATAGATATGCCGCCAGCATTATCCGTCAATTTCGGCAACGCAGTAGATTGACTTACATAAGGAGGTTATCAGTTAACCTACGAGTATGTAGTACAACGTCACATTGAGATGACGTCAGCTTTTGTGTTAGAATTAGTACAACGTTGTTATCGGCTGGTTCTGTGTCATATTTTTTTTTTCGCTAAACTTGATACTGGACGATTTCATGAATCTGAAACAATTATTTTAATTAAATTTTATCGCATTTAAACCCACCTACTACTCAGTTATTTATTTATTTTATGTCTTGTATGTCCTAATGTGTACTCTTTTCTTTGGGGGAGGCCTATGTCTAGCAGTGGACGTCTTTCGGCTGATATGATACATACATACATACATACATACATTCACGCCTTTATTCCCAAAAGGGGTAGGCAGAGCACTTGAAACGTATGTTCCAGCGCCACTTTTAGCATAAATGTGGGTATAAAAGATCGACTAAATGTGATATTGCAGTGATAGGTTGCTAGCCCATCGCCCACAACACACTTCAACCCTGGTCCCTTAGTCGACTTTTACGACACCCACGGGAAGAAAGGGGGTGGTGAAATTCTAACCCGACACCACACGGGTCGGGGCTGATATGATGATGTCCTAATGTGTGAGGGACCCGATAAAAAAACTTGTGACGTAAAAATCCAAGAATTATACACGTGTTGTACCTATACCATAAAGAAACTGAAGTACAAAGATGGACGCCGAAAAAAAAATGTATAACCTACCTACCTTACATACCTGTCACCTAAGGGTAAGTTTTTGCTTTAAAAAATTTCCCTGGTACAGTTACTATGGTTTTAGTATGTAAGTAGGTAAAATCAAAATAAACTTTAGACAGCCCTCCATCTTGCGGGTAAACGACAAATCTCTATTGCGACATTTAAGTACCGAAGTAACTTATGATTATCTTAGACGCACATTATCCTATTCAACGAATAATCTGTACATACCTAATTTTATAAAGAGTGGTAAATGACACCTATTCTTTAGTTCCTTATAAATGCCAGAAATACATAAACGTGAATACTAAAAAATGCATACATAAACGTGAATACCAGAACCACATAAATATCACCGAACTCAGAAATCTACCAAACGAGATAAAGATACTGAAACGACTATTTTATTGCGCATTGTTAAATAGTTTTCATTGACATAACGAACAATAGTTTACGATTGCGATGTAAATAAGGTTAACGATATTCCAGTAACCAAATATATATAGCAATTTTGGTTCTGTTTTGACTTTGACAGGCACCTGAGGGCTCACTAGGCGCTTGCGCAATTCCTTTATCGCCCGGGCACTGCGTAACGCTCACTCCGCTCTAAACAGGCCGTTGACCCCAGCCATTCACACAAAATACGCAGATTTGATGCCACCGTATCAGTAAGCGGCTGCCTTCTGACATAATTGACGTATTCAAATTATTACAGAACAATGCGTCACCGGCAAATACTAAAATATTATCTTAACCTAAGAAGTAACTCTTAATAATATAGGTACCTACAATAGAAGTAGGTACCCGAAAACATTATACGATTTTTACAATTCAAACAAATGAAGATGTATATTTGTATAACTAGATTACTATCTATTTATATGGTCGCCATCGTTGATGTCTAATGATTGTCAGAGATGGCATGCTCTATTAGATGAAAGTACCTACTTATCTTGAGATCTTCCAATTTCGGGGCTCAGATGTCAGGATGCAAAAGATCAAATGCGGATTGCTATAAGGGTGAGGACCAAATTATTAGCCAGTAGTTAGCGTCGTTAATTGGTAGTAGTTAAAAAGTTCCGTTGTGACACGAAAATTAACCATAGAAAATGTATGGCTAATTTTCGTGTCACAACGGAACTTCTTAATTACTATCAATTAATTAGGCTAACTACTGGCCACGAACTTGGCCCTCACCCAAAAGGTAAACGCAGCTATTAACGACCCATCGAAAATCGGAAGGTATTACCGACCCATTACAGTTATTCGTTATGTTTACGATTCCAGAACTATTCTAGGTATAACTAGGGAAATATATACATGCGCTTGTTCTTTGAGCATCGTATTCTTTTACGTTAGTGTCTGTAGCAGTAAGCAAAATAGATAAAACATCGTCAGTTTCTGCGGGGGAAGCGCGGACGCAGGTCGCGCCATACTGACTGTTGTTCCTCGAAGTAAGAACGTGACTTTTTTGCTTAAGACATTTATACGAAATTAATTTTTGTTTTTAAGCAGTAACGCTGCTAACGCAAATTATAAATTTTAAATGAAGAGAAAAATTGAAAAATTTAATGCTCCTAGCCGGATTCGAACCGGCGACCACAGGCATTCATGGCCCGTCGCCACTACCAACTGAGCTATCGGAACAATCTGGTTCGGGCACCAAATCCCTCAATCAGTTCCTTCATACAACGCCTTAGGGAGGCGTGTAGCGACATCTACCAGAAGACTTAGGCTTCTTAACGGCACCAACGTCTCAAATTATATTGAGAAATCGTCAGTAACGACGCGCTACCCCATACTAAATTAATTTTTGTTTTTAAGCAGTAACGCTGCTAACGAAAATTATAAATTTTAAATGAAGAGAAAAATTGAAAAATTCAAACATTTATACGATTTTGTGAACTCTATACTTTATCGTGTATTATTAATTATATCCGTTTAAGTATCAGCTTTTGATTTCGGACCACGTTTTATTGAAAAAAAAAACCATTTTAACCGCTAAAACTATAAATGAAAAGAGGACGGTGATAGCTTCGCCAGTTTTTATTGTGGCAGCTATCAACGAAGGTATCAGTATACAGGAAAAGAGGAAGGGGAAGACAACACAAAAGATGGGAAGATGACTTCCCGCCCAAGTGGACAAGACTGGCACAAGACAGAGAAACTTGGAAAACTTTAGAGGAGGCCTATGTCAGTGAAAACTGACAACCTGACGCAATAAAACAAATAAAATAAAATAATATTTCCCAAACTGTAACTGTCAGTGAATAAAGGCTATTTGTATTTGTATCAACGACTCCTGAGTCGGTAATGGTCGCAAAGTAATGTTATTATTATTATTATTATTATTATGTCGTATGGCTTTTATTCCTGAAAAATATTTTGATTTACAATTTATATACCCGTAGTTACACAGGACGAAAAAAAAAAATTACAATTTAATATTTAAATTTAGTAGCCAATCCCTTGCTTCCGGTGTGAGTGCTAATAAGTCCTGCATGCTTCCGGCAAATCGCCTTTTAGGGCATTTTCCTATGATGTGGGGGATTGTTAGAGTTGGCTCCCCACAGTCACAGGCTGGTGTTGGTGAGATTCCCCATCTGTGAAGGTTCTGGTTACATCGTCCCACTCCCGTTCTGATGCGGTTTATGGTGACCCAGATCTTTCGGAGGTCCCTGAAGCCAGTCGGCAGTGTAGTGGGGTCTATGTGGGGGTCGCCGTCCTGCGTTTTCCACTGCTTTCTCCATTCCACGGAGACATTGAATGGCTCTTGACCCTGTAGCTGGTGGTCAGACTTAATAGGTTTGCGAGATGGTAGCCGCGCCTGTGGTAGATGGTTCAGCGTCTCTCCAATCGGTAAAGCATGCATAGATGCTTTATCCCATTCCCGCGCAGCAGCCCGGGTTCTCCTGATATCCGGAGGGGCAATGTGCGATAGCACGGGAAGCCACCTGGCGGGGGTAGGTAGCAAGCTGCCAGATATCGTTCGCATCACTCGGTTCAGCTGAACGTCTACCTTGCTGGTGTGCGCGCTTTTATACCACACTGGTGCGCAGTATTCCGCTGGAGAGTATACTAGAGCCATAGAAGATGTTCGCAGTACGTCAGCTCGAGCACCCCACGAAGTTCCAGCCAGCTTATTTACAAGGTTTACCCGGGTCTTTACCTTTTGGGCTAGGTTTTCCAAGTGTGCCCTATATGTTAGTGACCGATCCAACGTGACCCCTAGGTATTTTGGATTGGGATTGTGGCGGACTTTTTGACCGCAGAAAGTAACATTCACCTCCTTATTTGCCAGGCTGTTCGTTAGATGGAAAGCGGTAACCTCTGTTTTTGAAGGATTCGGGTGGAGTCTCCATTTGGTGTAGTACTGATGTAGGACATCAAGGTCCCGCGTGAGCACAGCTTCGCCAGCCTCAAAACTTCTAGTCTGGGTTGTGAGCGCAATATCATCGGCGTACAGGAATTTATGACTTTGAGTGGGAGGCATGTCACTGGTGTAAATGTTAAATAAGAGGGGGGCCAGTACTGAACCTTGCGGAAGTCCGTTCTTTAGTTGCTTGTATTTGCTGGCAGCGTCGCCCAATAGCACGGTAATCTTTCGGGGCCCCATCATGTTCCCCAGAAGACGGAGGATTTTCGCGGACGGGATTATCTTGCCTGCCTTGTGGATCAGTCCGCTTACCCAGACAGTGTCATACGCAGCACTTAGGTCCACGAACGCGGCCAGAGTTTTCTGTCCTCGTTGAAATCCGGCTTCAATAGTGCTGCTTAGCGCTAGAACCTGGTCGCAGCAGCTTCTACCGGCGCGAAAGCCTGCCTGCTCAGTGGGAATGTGTTTGTCCACGACATCTTTCATTCTGTTGTCTAGTAAGCGCTCCAATAATTTAAACGTGACACTTAGCAGTGATATAGGCCTGAAGTTTGCGGGATCATCCTTTTTCCAGGCTTGAGTATGGCTATGACCTTGGACTTCATAAAAACGGCGGGTAGTATGCCAGTTTCAGAGATGTTGTTGAAGAAGTCTGTTAACCATCGCACTGCTCGCTTGCCTAGATGGGTAAGGAACTCCGGGTACACGTCATCCAGCCCAGCAGCTTTCCCGCATTTAACATACTTCAAAGACTGGCAGACCTTGTCCGCGCTAAAAGGTGAATCAAAAGCCACACATCGATTTTGAGAACCTAGTAGGGCTTTGTTTTCGCGTCTAATGTTTTTCGCGAAGGCTTTGTCGATATGCGCGCTCTTTGTGATATTTTTGAGGCGTTCCGCGATGTTGTCGGGATGTACAGTAGCCGGTTTAGCGCCAGTTGGTGCTCCACCACCCAATTTTCGCAGTAGAGCCCAACTTTTTCTGCTCGAGTGCGTAAAGTTCATACCTTTGACGCTATTCATCCACTTCTGTCGACGGGCCTCCCCCAAGGCGGCCAGGAGTTTATTGGCAGTGGAGGCTTCGTTTTCTTCGAGGTACTCTTGATATATTTCTTCGATTTCCGGGGACCACCCAGGGATATATTCTTTTCTGAAGCCTCTAGGAATGCATCTTTTGGCCGCACCTATAACTATGCCACAGAATCTATCATAGTTTGATGCTTCTGGTTTGAGCCATCTTATATTTGCATCCATTTGTTGTTTGTATGCTTCCCAGTCAGCTTTCATCATATTCCAGCGTGGTTTCGGTAAGGAGTTGACAATCGGGACTTCCAGTCCTATCCTTGCAAGAGCGGAGCGGTGCTGGCTACGGGGAAAATCATTTAGGATAACTCTGCTGATAGGTAATATGTTTCCATGGTCATCCTCAGTGACAAAGCAAAGATCCGGATTAGTATCGCGCTGCCACCGTGCCGATCGGAAAGACCCCCGTTGCTTGGCGTCGAAGATAAGATGGAGGTTTTTTTTCTGTAGACCACTTATTTAGAATCTCGCCGTTGGGGTTGCAGGATGTGTATCCCCAGGCTGAGTGTCGGCTGTTGAAATCCCCCAAAAAGATCGCTGGGTGGGGATAAGTCTTAAACGGGGGATTTGAGAAGACATTGTTAGGAGGTTTGTAGAGTGATGTTGCATATTTTTAAGGTAATGACCTCCAAGTTATTATGGGCGGACACTTCTATTATCTGTGCAATTGTGATGGCGGATTTTACGTAAACAGCTGAACCATATATAGGTGAAAGGGTATAGGCTACTAAGTTAAAACCCAGGATATTCCCACGGTTGTCAAAATTGCTTATATTATCTATGTGATGTTCCTGGACGGCTATCACGTCAACATGGTTATCATGAGCAAGTCGCGCAAGGTAGTCGCATTTAGATTACGACATACCTTCAATGTTAATTTGCAGTATAAGGACGGAAGGTCCTAAACTTTTTGTCGTTGAGCCCACTAGGGGGCAAGCTATTGAGCGCATTGTATTTTATCTCGAGAGTATCGAACACAGGAATAGCTGGGAGGCTCAGAGGGAGCAGGTCCAGCTTGCCAGGAACAGTCGGAATCTTTTAGCCGTCTTCAGAGTAGCCGTTGACCGGAGTGGACCGCAAGGAGGTAGATTCTGACCAATTACCACTCCATAGCAAAGTAATGTTTAGTTTTTCTCTTTTATGTTATTATATTGTATTATAATGCAAGTTTTTTTTTGACCAGTTTGAAGCTAAACAATCAGTCTTTGTAAAAATCTATTAGCGACAAATAAATTGTTGTCCAGTTTTCTTATTTTAGCGTCGTCAATTTAACCAAAATTATAATAATTTAGGTAGGTCGATATTTTATAGTAACCTTCGTAAATGATTATTACTCGTTTAAAACCGCATTGTTATGTTCATATTCTTTGTGATATTAATCACTAACAATTGATTTTGTAGTCAGAAATTCAATTTAATAAAAATTGCCTACTTTTTATGAGTCGGTAATTAATTTCTCATCACACCTGGCCATAATGCGAGTTTAACTGCACGCTGCGCGTACGGGAAAACTCGCATTGTGGCCAGGTGAAGACGTAAAATGTTGTACTCAACACGGGCGGTAATTTGTAAAGCCCTAGAGAGCATGTTTATGGCCCTCACCTTCGGTTCGGGCGGAATCCCCCATAGGTCCCTATTGCATTAACAAAACTGACGTCCGTGGCCGTCGTTGGCGTCCATGGCAGGACTTTCCGATGTCGGCTACAGCCGACATTGGCGCTCAAAGGGTTAACGACCCAAACCCGAGCAAAGGAGTCGGTAATAGCAACCATAAGATACTATCATCGACCCATATGAGTCGGTAATAGCAACCATGAGAAACTATTACCGATCGTAATAGTATAATTAATATAGTATTTACGATCGGTAATAGCTTCTTATGGTTGCTATTACCGACTTCCATGGGTCGGTAATGGTTTCTTATGGTTGCCATTACCGACTCCTATGGGTCGGTTAAAGCAACCATAAGAAACTATTACCGATCGGTAATAGTATATAGTATGTACGATCAGTAATATCTTCTTATGGTTGCTATTACCGATTTATATGGGTCAGTAATGGTTTATTATGGTTGGCATTACCGACTTCTATGGGTCGGTAATAAAATATGTAAGGACAATGTATTACCGACTCATAAAATGTGGGCAATTTAAAGTCGTAGTTTTAGGACATACACGGGTAACGATCGGTAATAGCTGCATAAAAATCGTTTATAGATTCACAGCCGTTATTTTAGGACGGTAATAGCAACAATCGACTTCTTCACTTCTTATATATTTTTAAATACGATAATCCTTTATTTATAGGCTTGACTGAGCAAACATAATCTTTATACTTAACACTAACATATAAAATTAAAAAACTAAATTTGATGCCAACCAGTATGCTTAATAAGTAAGGTCGATTTTAAAATTGCCTTAAGGGGGTCGTTAATACCTGCGTTTACTTAGACACAAAAAACCGTTTAAGCACACACCGGTTATGATACTCAAAGCGTTATGGACCACCTCATATTAATTCAATCCGTAGTGGTGGTCAATTATTATTTAGAGCCTTAAGAGACACGCGACACTGTTGATTGCTTTGTTTACAACCATGGCATTGATATTGGCTGTACGAATTCTTTGCAAGTAGAACCTTGCCCGTATTTTTCCACACCATACTTTATATTCTGGAGGTAAAATATGGAATTCTTGCCGTTTACCGTTCAGCTAGAGCCGGGTAAGACATCCCTAATATTCGGAAATAGATAACACTGCCTTTAGTGATATTTCTGTATCTGAACAAATATTTAAAATGGGACTTACAAATGCCATTCACACCCCAATATTTAGGAATACACAAACTGAAAAGACAATACCTGCCTACCGTTGCAGAAAGTTAAAGATTACGGGGCCCTACCTCGTTATGGGTTTTGAAGCATATAGCAGTCTCTCCGTAGGTACGGTCAATTGAAATTATGAATAAACATGAAATACTTACCTACTCCTGAGTCCTTAATTGTCAGCCACAGTAAAATCAAATCGGAAAAAAATATTCAATTATTTGTTGGGTTCCTTCTATTCTTGTACATAGTAAATAAAATCGGGTTTCCGAAATAATGCCAATATTGATTAGCGGTAGTTAAGTAGGTACTACCTACGTAGGCTCACAGTTGCTTCTTATGTAGAGAAATTGAGTTCCACAATGAAACTGAAGATTCCCTTTTTCTTTCAATCCTAAAACTTATTATGTCTTAATGATGTATCTTTAACTTACGTCAGCATTCCACTCACTTGATACCGCGATTTTTTCTTTAAAAGCGATTTATTGAGGCATTAATCACGACATCATAAATATAATAATGCAACAGTGCAAAAAATCTCGGCGTGCTCTTTCGCAATGAATTAGCATCTGTGGCATGTTCAAAGTACAGCATTAAGTTAAGGTGCCTTAATAACTATGTACGTTGCAATATTGCAGTGTCGTTTTTAATGGGGATGGTGCATTTCACTTTTACATTATATTTATAGAGTGTGTTCACACATCAAATGAACATGCATTTTATATGTAGCTAATAAAATACTTATCATAAAATATTTTAAAATCTTTTAGGCTGCGTTACTGCGGCGCTCGTTTACTTAAGGCGGTGCATTGGAAATTATGACGTGCTTTGCAGCGCCGTTCTGACTAGATTAAGAAACAATAAGGTCTGAATTTCTGATATGGGATTCTTGACTATATGATTGTTTATCTCATTTAATCGATTCATGATTGCCTAAAATTTCCACGAAAGATTTTTTTTTAAAGTTGGGTCTTTATTTACCTTTTTTAATCAGCTACTCAAACAATACATTATTTTACGGCACACTAAAGTTAATACTTTAGTATTTTATCCCATCTAAAATCTTACTGAATGAAATTTATATAAAACTAAACTACCTAAGTTAGGTATTTATCTTTTGTCCTAAAAAGCCATTCCCGAAGAGTTGTATTGCATCTCTTATTCTCGTGCGGGAAAGGGCTCGGGCGTGTCTCTGTCTAGGGGGAGTGGTCGACTCGAATCATGGTATTCCCCTTAATGAAAATGTTTAGGTGAAATAAGGCCAGGCCGATTTGTGCAATTTGTGATTATATGTTCAGCTGCACTAGTTGCTAATGAAACTATCTAGTTAATAGTTACACATGATTTAATAATGATTTGAATTGAACTGAAAAATCAACTAATCGGCCTGAGTGTATTTCATCTTAACTAAATAGTTAGGTAGGTACCATTCAGAAACGTTGTGCATTGATTTTCTCCAAATCGTTTCACAGACACTCATCATCAAGCATCACATGCAGAATACCATGTGCCTCTCGAATTGTATGTAACACGAGCACTTCGGGTTACGTGTGCGCGGTCCCGGGAACACATTACAATTTCGACACGGTCCGCATTGCCCGCTTCCACGTAGCGACATACGAACCCCGATACCTACGTAACAATGTGATAGTATGGTGCATCAGAGCCAATATACTTAGTGCAACCAGAAGTCACCTGCGCGATATTACAATGCTCATTGAAATATTGTGTTTCTAATGGGACACGAGTGCCACGGGGTGTTCTTATCGCCTCGAACGTATCTCAACATATTGTATTAAGTACCGGGCTCATTAAAGGGTTAATTTACAAAAAAACAACATAAACTTTCAAGTCTTGGTGAAATCGTAACAAGTCAATAAGTCATTTCATCGGTCTGATTATTCAATCGGACCATTATTGTTTACAACTTGCTCTGAAGTTGCGATTAAAGATGAAATAACAGCTCTGATAGAGTAAAAGTATTAAATTAACCTTTAGCAGATACTGAAATATATTCTGTGACTTTGGTAGCCCTCAAATATTATATACTAGCTGCCCGGCCCGGCTTCGCACGGTTAGTTTTCCCGTGGGAATTAAGCATTTTCCCGCGGTAAAAAGTAGCCTATATGTTCATCAGGGATAATGTCGACTTCTAATGGTAAAATATTTTTTTAAATCGGTCCAGTAGTTTCGGAGCCTATTCAAAACAAACAAATAATCAAATCTTTCCTCTTTACAATATCAGTGTAGTTATCGTGGCTTAAAGTTTTATAAACGAAATTCTTATATTTAAATATGTGCGGTCTTATGTTTACATTGCAGCATTGGCTTTGCAATAATATGTATGATATGTTCATCTTAATACATTGCTAGTGCAAATAAATATCGAGCTGTGCCCTCTAGACGAATAAAAATAAACTTAAAATAAAATGCAATTTCGGACAAATTAAATCCACCTAAGAGAGCTGACAGAGCTATGATGCATTCATTATCGTACCAGCGTCGTCCAAAGAGTGCCACAATGACCGGTCCTGCATCCAGCCGACCTCCGTGACATTTACCTTGTCATCAGTCCACCTTGTCAAGCATGCGAGATGTCAAATACATCGAAACCCATCTTCGAGAGTTAGCTCCCTAAAGGTAAAAAACGAAGGGCAGATCACTTCGTCTAATTGATATCACCTGTATATGAGCGAACACAAACAAACTTACGTATCATAAAAGGTGGACATGCATACTGCATTCTCTACCAGCCAAACATAGAGCAAAGCAGATAAATTGTTGGCAGTGCAACTTAAATTAAGGCAACTTCCAGGAGTGGTTCCTAATAGGCGCGAGATGCGCGGAAACGGGGCGATAATATAAATACAATTTGTCATAATTCAATAGCCAAAATTATTTGAAGCATGGAAATACACGATTACAATCGAATACATACATACGAGGCACGAGCACTACATCCAGGTGGTATGTACGGATGTAACTTGCAAATCATGGATTACGACTCAGTAACCTAATAGCCTACCTTAGTGCATAATGCTTTTTTGAAGTCCAACGTTTCTTAAGGATTTTTGTACATAATTGTAATAAAATGATATAAAAAACATAATAAAGAAAGTACCTAAGCCAGTTAAGTTGATTTCATGTCATCAATCACACGATAGTTGACGCGCGCCCGGGGCGTGCTCCGGCGCAACCTAACTATTGTGAACGATACTCGAATTGATAGCGATATAAAAATGTGTCACCTACTTTAACACGCATTGAAGGTCTCAAAATGTTATTGTTTTAATTTCTTACGATAACTCAGTCGTCTGAAATAATATGCCTACTTTAAAACAATCCTTAAGAATAAAATGTGTGTTAAATAAAATAATAATATATAGAATCGTAATCAGCTATTGTAAACTATGACACTAGTGTCATGGACAAGCGATAAAAATGGTCCAGACATCATTTTGAATGGCCTAGTTAAAATTAGTTTGTACTGTTATCTGAACGAAATTAGCAGAATCATTAACCGCCTGGCTAGGAAACAGAATCGCATGAGACGTGAGAAAAGTTGCCTAACAACAGTTATTCCTTTCGGAATCGAAGAAATCGCCAACGTAGTTTTAAATTAGAAAAATGTTTACGCACAATAACAAAAAAAACTAGCAGGTAGTTTTTTGAGTAGTTTCAGTAAAACTGGCTCGGTAACAATGAATAGGTAAGCAGTGTGAGATTCATTGTATAATAAACAGAATTCGTTTTGTTGGGGCGGTAATTCACAAGAAAATAAAATTATTCATAATGTGGAGTATAGTCATCTCGTGCTACAGTTGTAAGTGTAAATGTTGTATTCAATAAATAATTCATTATTTACGTACTACATTATAGCCTTTTTATTTATTCGCCATAGCTTAGTACCTATTTAATTTAAGAAATCAGCGCAGTACCTATGCAAATACGCAAAAACAACCGTAAACGTGTGATTTTAGGTAGATTCATTTATCCAAATGAAAATGTATTCTGTAACAAAAGGCTTCTGAAGCTGAATGCTGCTGAGCATTCATATCTTTAAATTCGCATAGTGTTATCAGTTATACCGAAGTTAATTCGCAAAAAATACAATGTTGTTTCGGCAATAAATGACATTACATGATAGCCTCGGGTAGAACACAAATAAACCTGGTTGTTTATTTGTGGGCTTTATTGTCGGGGTGTTTGTCACAGTGCCGACTAGCCCCAGCCTCCCCAGTTGTACGATTGTTATGACTTACGCCACCTCCGCCGCACCGGCGCCGTCGCACAAGTGATGATTAATTTATTTTGGATAATCGAGGTCACGTGGGTATTTTTCTTTGAAAGTAGACCATACTCACCCGTATAACTAATTGGTTTGGAGTGCATCAGGCCACGAATGAAACCTGTGGCTACTATTTACACAGTATTTCCAACAGATATCCTAATGGTCTAGCTCAGTTCATACATACATTCAGATTTTCATAAATGTCCATCAAACCTATTTGAGTTAAAATTACGTTAAAATTCGTTAGTCGAATTTTGCCACTTTGTCTCCCCCGGTCTAACATGAAGCAAACTTGGCCCTCTTTGCAGATGATGCAGCTTATTCCGCCATGTCAATAAAAGCAAGACATACAAAAACAAAACTTCAACCCACACTTCAGTTATGGCTAGTGAAGACCATCAACGTACCTAAATAAAACGCAAGCGCTGATGACTGATCACTATGAGCCAGCACGTGAGGAACACCATAACTAAAGCTAAACCGGCCCGAGCAAGACTGCCAATCCGTACCAACCTCGGGTTATACAAAACCTTTTTTTTTTTTTTTTAAGTGGGATGAAAATCCGTTATGGATACCTCCGCACCACGGGGATAGCGCGGAGGTTATGTCGGACTCGCACCGACTAAAAACCCCCCGATGGTCTTCCTCGACGCATTTCGGACGGCTCTGGGATCTCCTACGGAACGCACCAGTGCCGCCCTAGCGTCACACCTCTTCTTGGTCTTACTCTATATTTAGGCGATCGCAGGCCCCAACTGCGACCGTTTGCTACCTCGAGGTTCCCTTTTAGTCGCCTTCTACGACAGGCAGGGAATACCGTAGCCATATTCTACTGCCCGGGCTACAGGGCGCAGTGGCGACGTGGGTTATACAAAACCTATGTCCGACCCCGGTTTACTTTGCTGCACCAGCTTAGTACGGCCTACAGCAACCACATCAAGGCACAAAATGATACAACAAGAAACGACCACATTAAGGACCATACTAAAAGCAGCGAGATTTGTGAAAAACAAAACGATTCAAAAATACCTCAAGTGGAAAGGATTAAAGCGCCTTTCATAGGCAGGCTCGCCAGAGCATGTTTGACCGAGCGGATACCTCAAGCCACACTCACCTGCAGCGCAGAAAAGGCCTCTGGAGGGTAATTTCCGGGAATCACCCAGGGACACATCACGCAATCTAGACCAAGAATAAAACTAGAAAGAAAAATCAACCAACCAAGACAGGGTGGACCTTAAAAATCGAAAAGTTGTAATTTCATTGAGTCACTCACCCTCTTATATTTTATTAATAGGTACGTGAAAAAAGAACGCATGTTTTTATTTTTATTTTTGGTTGAGATTTAGGTTGGCGCGACCGAACTTCTAAACATACCAGTAACTACTCTACATACTAAGTTATTTTTTCTACATTAATGAGCTACATCACAACAAGGAATAAACAATCCAGAAAATTCGAAACTTGTTCACTAAATGTTCGACACTTATTTTAATCCAAATTTTAAGTCGCCAAATCATCGCCAGAGTCCATTTTTAGCATATACATATATACATTTTTATGTATCCCTATCACCAAATGTAGCTCATTAAAGTAGCGAAATGTAAAAAAAGCTTAATATGGAGAAAAGCAAACGTAAAGAAGTTTAAAAATTCGCTCGCGATCCCTAAATCTTATCCAAAAAGAAAAATAAAAAACATGTTATTTTTTCACGTATTAGGACAATATAATAGGATTAATAGGGCGCCTCATTGAAATTTAAAATTTTCGGTTTTTAAGGACCACCCTAAAGTTCGATTCTATTGAGACGCCCAACGCAAACAAGCAAACAAACTTATTTTATTTCTTATTATCTTTAAAACGGAGAACTAACTAACCCGCAGCTTGACTTTATGTTACGTAAGACGAGGCCGAAAATTCGCTAACAATTCACACTTAGATCCATGTCAAGGAGTAAGTAATCGAGGATAACTAAACAATGAGAGCGCACCTGTACGAGTACAGTGACGTTTGTGCGGTGTGCGCATACGCCACTGTTTGCAACAAGACCAATGACCTAATTCAATTGGAAACAGTTCACGTAAATCCATTCAGCGCATGATAATTGTTATTTTTTCAATGTCGTAGTACTTACTGTAAGTCAGGGGTCGGCAAACCGCGGCTCGCGAGCCGCATGCGGCTCTTTGAAAGGTCTGTTGTGGCTCGGCCACTTTGCAGACTCACCCAAATTTAGTATTTTCCCTAAAATTGGGTACTGTGGCTCCTTGAGCTTCCGAAAAATCGTAATTTTTCCGGGCCCTTTAATTTTGCCCTGAGTGAACCTTCGTTCTACTACATGATTCTGCTTTTATTGCACGCGGTATAAACTATTTCCCAATAAAAATGTTGACTGATAATCTAATTAGCAACTTTTTAGGAAACTTCAAAAACGCTTGGTTTGTACATGTAGTGTAGGAAAATACAAACAAGTGACGTCACGTTTTTAGGGTTCCGTACCAAAAAAGGTAAAAAAGGAACCCTTATGGTGCGACTCCGTCCGTCTGTCTGTCTGTCACAAAGGGAAATATCTCACAAACTACTTAAGCTATCAATTTGAAATTTGGAATGGTTATAAATAAGAGTTATC
Organism: Epinotia demarniana; assembly: GCA_945867215.1. Taxonomy (NCBI): domain Eukaryota; kingdom Metazoa; phylum Arthropoda; class Insecta; order Lepidoptera; family Tortricidae; genus Epinotia; species Epinotia demarniana. Next base: position 18,470,213 of record OX244266.1, on the reverse strand, counting down.
CACGTGCATGGATAATGAAAAATTTAAATATATATTTTAATTTTCTATGGAAAATTACGAATATGAGGACGGGGCAAAAAAATAAATATTAGGTCAAGTGGGGTATCATTTGAAAGGGCTTGAGTTGCACTTTTTAAAGCAGTTTTTCTTTTTTTCTACATGTGTTAAATTTCGATTTATTAATGTATATGAATGAATGTGATTAAGATAAACGTAAATATTACTGGAAAAGTATATTTTTTTCTGTATCGTATTTTTTGTTTTGTTTTGATTTTGAGGAGGGGTAAGAAAAAAATATTTAACTATTAGGTCAAGTGGGGTATCATATGAAAGGTATTGAGTTGGACTTTTTGAAACAGTTTTTCTTTTTTTTCTACATTGGTAAAATTTCGATCTATGAAGGAAAATGTAAAAAAAATACCATTCCCCCCTTATCTCCAAAGTTATCTAAGCGAATAATTTGAAATAATTACTTGTGATTATCTCTGATAATCATAAATATTACTGGAAAAGTTTTTTTTTTATGTCTAGCATATTCAGTAGACTGAATATATCCAGTAGACTGAATGCAGTTGAAATGAGAGCGTTAAGAAGTATGTGTGGAGCTCGTTTGAATGATCGAATAAAAAATTGTGTAATAAGAGAAAAATGTGGAATAGAAGACGATGTAGTGACTAGGATTGAGAAAGGTACGCTTCGGTGGTTTGGGCATGTTGAGAGGATGTGTGAAAGTAGATTGACTAAGAGGATTTACGTCCAGGAGATGGATGGAAGGGTCGGTAGGGGGCGGCCTAGGCGAGGGTATCATGACCAAATTTCAGCAATACTGTTAAAAGGCCAGGTCAGGAGTACCCGCAACCGACGAGCCTGTATGAGGAGATGTATGGATGTGATCGAAGCGAAAGAAGTATGTAAGGACCGTAGTATTTGGCGTTCCTTAGTCTCTGCCTACCCCAATGGGATACGGGCGTGAGTATATGTATGTATGTATGTCTAGCATATTTTTTGTTTTATTTACAAAAATCATTTCCTAGTTAAATTTGCAATTTAATCAACTTCATAAGTATTTTTTTGTTTTGAAATTCCTATAAGACTATAATAGAAATACTCTCTTTCAAATAAAACAATAATAATCGAGATCTATTCACGTGATAAACAATAATCGCTAAAAGACCAACATACATACTAAGCTGATGGCCCTTGCACGTTAGTACCAAATGGGGCCGATAGATGGCGCTGACCCCATTCGCGCTGTTAAGATTTTTCTAGAATTAATGGGGTTGGGAGTTGGGACGGTTATACTTCAATAGCAGGTCAACAAAAAATCACGATTCAATTGTCTTGATTATTCGTTTTTTGAAATTGTATTCTGTTGTGTTGGGTTAAAATAAGTAATTTCAAATATTGGGACATTTACTTAACCTTGAATTAAATGTTAGTTTGGACGGAACCCTCGGTGCGCGAGTCAGACTCGCACTTGACCGGTTTTTTTATGGTCAAACCGCTGTCTTTAAAAATACACAAAGACGCTTGTTTGTGTATTTTTAAATCATTTTGTAAAATAAGTCGAAGCGTGATGTTTTCGAGTATTTTCGTAAGTTTTGTTAATTGGTTATGTCGTCATCATCATCATATCAGCCGAAAGACTTCCACTGCTGGACATAGGCCTCCCCCAAAAAGTGCCAAAGTGACCGGTCTTGCGCCACCCGTATCCAGCGGACTGGATATGTATTGGTTATGTAAGAATAATTTATTTTGAGTGTTGTCAGCTCATATCATCAGTTTACTCGTATACATTAATATCCGAATGACACCTAAATCGAATGCCTCGCCACTACACACATACCCTTTATTGCACATCTCAATTTATGAAACCAATACAGAACAACAACCACTAACAAACAACAGGCGGTCGTATCGCTAAAGAGCGAAGCTAAACCTGCACTTAGGAAATCATACTACTTTCATATAACTAAATTATGCTAGTTAATTAAGGCGGTTTCCTGATTTGGTGGGATGAAATCGGTATGCGGTATTTTGCACTTTGACGTGATCTTACTGATGTAGCGGAGATTTCCTCACTTGTTTGATAACACAAATAAACCTGAAAACTTCAACTCTCATGCACACAACGTACGTCATCGCAATAAAATTGTACAAGCAGTTCCCGTCAAACTAACAAAGTTTAGTAAAGGCCCCTACGCAATGCCCATTAGACTCTACAATTACATCCCGCAGGTTATAAGAAACGAGTTTACATAATAACACCTTTGTTCTGATACTCTCTGTAGTTCATGGGCCATATTTTTTTACAATCTAGTAAAATTTGCTAATACAAATAAGTGTTTGTTGTTATCTAATGTGCAGATTTTATATAAATATAACATGTTGATTTTCTAAAAATAATTATGTATATTTAGGTTAGTTTAGTATTTAAGTACCTATATGTTGCTATATATGTGTCGCCTTATAGTAGATTCCATGTCTGTACTGGTTAGATTTTAAAACCATGGTTGAAGCGAATAAATGAAAATGAGCATATAGTATATGTTATTTCATTCCTGAACCTCCCCGCGTGAGGTTAGGTTAGGTTAGACTAACCAGTCAGTTTGATAACGTCAGTTTTGTAGTAAAACACGTTAGTGGCTTTTACTTTAATCGGACTTGGTTTTCGAATTTGAAACTAGCATTTTGCAGAAGTTTTCCGACAGTCCGTGACAGGTACAGTTTCTACAAAATGCCTTCTACGAGGTCTCTGAATTTCACGATTTGAATGTTAACACACGAAAGCAGCTGACTAACAAATAATTAACTAAATAATAATAAATAATTAGTTGAAATTATCAACTTACTTCAGCACTAATGAATGAAATTATATAACTTAAATTAGTATATTTAAATAATTGTAACATTTTGACATGTAATATTTTTAAGTATTATAAATAAATGAGTAGGTATGAGTATGAGTAGTAGGTACAGGAACAGCCGGCTGCCAGCATATAGGCTACGTATTGCTAATAATGTTTATGTCACCAGTTATTATTAAGTTAGAAGAGCAATCATTTTCCAGGTAGGTGTTGAGAGAATCGATAAAAGTTAATGCATTTAATTTTGAGGGTGATCGATATATTCCTAAAATTGTAGTATCATTAATTTTTATTTTTATACAGGTTGAATTTTCTATTTTTATTTCTTGTAGTGTAGCGTTTAAGTTTGTTTTTACATATACTACCACCCCGTCATTCTGCTTCTGATTAAAGTTAGTTGCTAAGCAGGAGTAGTTGCTGAGGGCGGGTAGTGGTAAATTGGAGTTAATACGGCATTCTGTTAATATTAATACATCAACTTCTATTTTTAATTCAGCGAGTGTCAACGTTAAATCATCACAGTTGCGATATACACTCCTAATATTCTGCGATAATATTTTTAGGTCTGTGCCCACTATTGGGTCACACTGTACTGAGACCGCAACCTCACAGTCATCTATTTCATTTATAATGTCACAATTCATAAAAGATATGTATAAGATATCCAGAGGTATAAATAGCACAAGTGTGTTTTATTATTATTTTATCAAGGCCCAAGTGTGTGTGTTCATGTACAAACTCATAGCAGTGTTTGTGATGTGTGTAAGTGAGAGTAATGTGTGTATAAAAAAAGTGGTACATAAACATAACAACAAGTTTATCTATATAAGTGAGAGTAACGTATGCATGCAACAAAGAATAGAATAACAAAGAATTGGTATATTTTACATTAGGCCTAAAATAAAGTAGCAGTCCATAAGTAACACATAAAATATTATTAATAACGTACCTTTTATCAGCGGGGGTGAGTAAGCCATGTAAATCTTCGCCTCTTTTACATATTTTGGTTACGTAACATATGCACTGGGCATGGGGGTACATGTCGGTACCACACAAATATCGGCACGTTCCCCCACAGTCCTGTGCCATTGAGTGTTTGTTATATTTAAAATGTAGTATATTATTTTTCACTTCCGGCCGCGATAGTCAACAGGTTGAGGTTGACAATTGTTTTAATAACCCGCTAGAAGACATAGTCATTGTAAAGTTGTGATTTTTATTATCAAAGTTTCGATTGTGCGCATTTCGTTTAAGAGTAGGGTATTTCTAAAAGTTTGTTGTAAGTATTTACTTTTTTTTTTTTTTTTACAAATGATAAAAAAATATTGAAAAAAGAGACTTATATAACATTAAACAATTACTATCTAAACTTAATATAAAAATACTTTTACTTTACTTAATTAGTTCGTCAATTTATGCATACTTACTTTAAAGTTTCCTCTTTTGTTAATAGGTATTGAAATATTTTACTCAGACCAAGAAAAAAGATAGACAGAGCATTACTAACAACCTAATGAAGCCGGTTTTCAACCAAGCAAAATAAGTTTCACGCTCACACGAACATACTTATACAAACAAAATTTCACAAAACACTTCAGCACGTGTCGCAATGCTGCCAAGGGCACCTATTTTGAGTTTTGTACAATTGAATTAGTTCATGAGTGCGTGAATGTGTGCTAATTGCACATATTACAGAACATTAATTATATAAGTAAATTACTACAATATTTGTTAACAATTTATATAATTTCTTTATAAAAATTGAGATTATTTTTAGACTTCACTTTAGACAGCTCTTGAAAAGGATTTCTCAAAAAAATACCTTTATCTTCAAAATATTTACTGGTAAGCTTAACAATGGAAATGACAATAGAATTACGCCTATAGGCGTCTACTGTCCATCAATGCATTAATATCACAGGATCATTAAAAACTAAGGCTCGGACCAGGGCGGCGACCAAGATTCCCAATGAAAATGTCCAAAACGAAGTGGCAATAATGTGATCTTGCGTGGTGTAATAGTACAGTCGAGTTCTCCAATATATATACAGAGAGAGAACCTTTCAAAAATATATTGCATCTTGTATTTTCTCATATAAGTGAAATTATAATAATATATTATTATATTATATATTATATTATTATTATATATTATATTATATTATATTATATTATTCCGAAACATGAGAAGTAACAGTAAAGTCTCTGCATAGATATTTTTGAAAGGTTGTCTGTGTTGATATTGGAGAACTCGAGCCAATAACATGCGGAAACATATATACCTACATACATACATAGATTCAAGCCATTGTTCCAAAAGGGGTAAGGTAGAGCGCATGAAACTTATGTTTCATGCTAAATGTGACATTAGCCCCCATGTTTATGCTAGCGCGCTCCTGACACACAAGTGTTAAATGAAATTTGTTAATGGCATCGAATACGTATGTTAACAACAATGTCCTTATGTGCAGCGGATGTGGCCATAAATTGCTGGGCGACGTTGTTATAGTGTTCTTCAAAAAGCTTGGGTATTCTGCTGTCATTCAAGTAAGTACAATTAATGTCATCTTTGACGTTTTAAGGCTGCTCTACACAATGGGCCATCATGACCTGACATGACATCATACAGGGCGCAACTATACTTTAGTTAGACGGAAAAAGACATACTGCCATCGCATTCCAACGCATAACTGCGTCCCTTTCTGTGCATCTAACGTATTTTGAAGAACTATACCTGTGTTTGATGTTAGAGGTCGACTGCGTGGAACTTCGCCCAAGGCTCGGCGCGAGTCGTCGACCCGCCGTCACCTTGCCTCGCGCCAACTTACGCAATTAGTTAATCTTATCGTCTACATACACAAACTGACCTCGACAGCCTCTCGCTAAAATTTGGTGCTTGGATAGTGCGTATGCATTCACTGCTTTGCATTTTGGTTTAAACCACGGCCGGTGAGTTTTTTGTATGTATGCTCATGATTTTTACTACCTTTACTAACTTTTCTTAGATATTGTTTAATGGATCAATTTATGTGATTCGACTTGAAAGGTAAGGCGATCGAGCTATGGTAGCTAAATTTAGATACAAAGCCATTAGACTTACTGTAGCGGAAGCTTTTTTTTAAAGCTTTTCCTGACATGAAAAATTACATAAATGGCATCGAATTGAAATTAGGTATATAACAATTCACAATTTTGAAAAAAACAATAAACTCGTCATTTACTCACACTTATATACTTGTTCTACAGTTTGCATAGGTACTCGTATCGGTGACTGCGCAATTATGATTCCTCAAAAAAGTTAAAACGAAAGCGCTGGATGATGTTGCTGGTGGTAGAAGCAGCTTGGCACTAAGCGCCGAGCGCTGGCAGAGAGAGGCTGGTGGGACGATCCTGCCAAGCACGTACCACCCCGCGCGTACCTATTTATTAGCAAGGCCACGCCAGCGGCGCGCCAGTGCGCAGACGACGGTCGAACGCGCTGTATCTGCCACTGTTGTGACTGTGACCAACGCGCAGTCGCATACACGTTCGCGAACAAATATTATGATCGACTGATAAAAACGGACATTTCAGTCTAGTTCCTTTTATTCCTTTGTTAACAAAAAAAAGTTTACTATGATTTCGATACTAACAAATTCTAAACTTTTGTGGGGACTATGTCAAGTGGTGAACTACTGTGTGGCGCGGACGTCGCTGCCGCTGCTGCTGGCGGCTTGCGCGGCGTTGCTGGCGGCGCGGCTGGCGAGGCTGGTGAGGGAGGTGCGCAAGCTGCCGCCGGGACCGTGGGGCCCGCCCGTCGTCGGCTACCTGCCCTTCCTCGGCGTCCGCCACAAGACCTTCCTGGAGCTGGCGCGCAGCTACGGCGCGCTGTTCTCCGCGCGCCTCGGCAACCAGCTCATCGTTGTGCTCAGTGACTACCGGCTCATCAGAGAAGCTTTCCGGCGAGAAGAGTTCACCGGGCGCCCTAGTACGCCCTTGATGCACACTTTGGATGGTCTCGGTGAGTACCAGATATTAACTTATCAATTTTATACCAGACTTTTGCTGTACGTTTTGGTATTTTCGCTCTGTGTATCTAAGCTATTTTCATCGAATCTACCAGGTGAAGATACAGTCGTTTTCTTGGTCAATTATATAAAGTTATTTTCTGTTAGCAGTTTTTGTAATAGTTTAACTAATAGAATCTCTGTGCACATGGCTCGAGCGCATGTGGGCGGTGCTCGCGCGCACGCGCCTCCCGCTCCCGGCGCAGTGCACTCGCGCCGCCCACCGACCCCTCGCCGCAACTAACCGCCTCCCTCTGAGCAGGTATCATCAACAGCGAGGGCCGCCTCTGGAAAAGTCAGCGCCGTTTCCTCCACGAGAAACTACGCGAGTTCGGAATGACTTACATGGGGAACGGCAAAAAAATCATGGAAGCCAGAATAAAGGTACCTACTTAAACTTTTCATTGTATGACTCAATGTGCAACATTAAATGTTAGGTATAAACCTAAGTTAAAGGTATCTAACGTGACTTTTCTTTCGCAGAATGAAGTTCATGATTTGATTACCAATCTGCGTAACACAGAGTGTGCTCCCGTCGATGCTAATCCTCTCTTGGCTCTCGGCGTTTCCAACGTCATCTGTGGCATCACGATGTCCGTCCGATTCAGCCACGGAGACACACGATTCACCAGATTGAACCATTTAATCGAAGAAGGAATGAGACTTTTTGGAGAAATCCACTATGGCGAATACATTCCCCTTTACAATGTAAGTTACTTTTATGACCGTTAGTGAAGTTACTTACAATATTTGGAATGGGTTTTTTAATTGACATTAATTAATCTATAATTCTGTTTCTTTACATATACCTATAGTATCTACCCGGCAAAGCACAAGCACAAGTGAAAGTTATGCAAAATCGTGATGAGATGTTTGCATTTTATCAAACACTAATCGATGAACATCGAGCGACGCTAGACCTTGACAACGCCCGAGACCTCATCGATGTCTACTTGATCGAGATCGAGAAAGCAAAACTTGAGGGAAGGGCCGGAGAACTGTTCGAAGGGCGTGATCACGGTAAGTTTATCTCTCTAAAAGTGTACACGAGGTTGTTCAATACCTCCAGACTTGAGATAAAATATGGTAATGGAGCAAAACTAATTTTAATTAAAATATTTACTTACAGAATTACAATTAAAACAAATCCTGGGCGATCTATTTTCCGCGGGCATGGAAACCATCAAATCATCGCTATTGTGGATGCTGGTGTTCATGCTCAGAAACCCTGAAGTCAAGAGAAGAGTTCAAGAGGAACTTGACTCTGTGGTCGGACGGGAGCGATTACCCACCATCGAAGACATGCCGAACTTAACGTACACTGAAACCACCATCTTGGAGACCTTGCGCTTGTCAAGCATTGTCCCACTTGCAACGACTCATTCGCCAACAAAGTAAGTTCGGAATCGAATAATATATATGTATGACAAACATTTTATGAATAACAGTCTTTCGCTTATGGAAACGACGACAAAAACTAACAATATATTTTTCTCCATCAGGGATGTACACCTAAACGGATACCGAATTCCGGCCGGATCACAAGTTGTACCCCTCATCAACTGCGTGCACATGGACCCCAATCTCTGGGATGAGCCCGAAAAATTCAACCCTAGCAGATTCATCGACGAGGACGGCAAGATTAGACGGCCGGAATACTTCATTCCCTTCGGCGTGGGGCGGCGGATGTGCCTCGGCGACGTGCTGGCTCGCATGGAAATGTTCATGTTTTTCGCGTGCATAATGCACCAGTTCGACGTGCAGGTGGCGGAGGGCGCAGACTCGCCATCGCTGGAGGGCACGGTGGGCGCCACAATCGCGCCGCAAGCCTTCCGGCTGCGGTTCATCCCGCGCGCGCCGCCCGCGCCGCTGGTGCCAGCCGTGCTCGACCACCCGCACCTGCGCCACGTCGGTGCGCACTAATAGACGCGACTTTTCTGCCAATTTTTACCCACCAGTATTCACTGATCACTCGTTTTAGAGCGCATCGACGACCATTTATTTAAGTTTTATAATGTAAGTTACGACATCGCCGCTACGGCGAAGGTCGAGGCTGTGCATAAAGTGTTCAATTTAGTAGATAACAGAATTTTAGAGGTATTGAAAACTCCCATCGTTGAGATTATGAAATGTTTTTCGTATATGTAAGCAGTATTAAAGAAATATAGGAGATTTCTTGATGTGACCTATGAGGTCTTTGGAATTTACATACGAAGAACATTTTGAAAAATTTATTAAAATAAGCATTAATTAAGTTCTCGTATACCAAAATTGTATATTCATTCTAGGTCATTATTTATTAAGATCACTTATAGGAGTGTCTGTTTGAGTGTGATCTCATATTTGTTGTGTTGAACAACATTATGATTCGATAGGCTTCGCAAGTGTTCATCTGTAACTTTTCTAGTTAACATGATATTGTATTGTACCTTTCAAGACTATAAGATAACATTCCATCATAGCTTAGGTTCAACCAGTAACTAGTCTAAATATTATTTAATGGTTAAGTGATCTTTAAGTATGAGTTGGAAGCAGGGATTTCCACTTTTTGCAACCAAGTTGCTCTGTACTGAACTTATATTTATACTTTCAGCTCACCGCTAAATACTAAATTACCAATACATTCGCCTTGTAAATATAGCTTTTAATGAGAATACAAATTTCTATTTAAAAATAAATGAAGAAAAAGTTTAAGTCATTAACATTGTTTATTATTTATTACCTACACACAAAACAGTCAAAACATCATATTTAATAGTCCGAAAGCAATCCATTGCTGTCTTTACAAGGGATCGCAATAGAAAAGCACCGGTGGAGGTGTTAAGGTGAGGCCAACCTTTCCCTTCATTTCCTCTTCAGAGGGATGATCTGAAGCGAGCCGTATTATCCGACGTCGGAACAGTCTAGCCACCAGGCCGCACGACAACATGCGAGAAAGCTCGTCTCCTGGACACATGCGCTTTCCTAAAACATATCAAAAATATAAATCCTAATGAACATAAAGTACATACTTTATGAGGTATATACGGCATTAATCAAGAGAAACATATGGTTTCAACATACTATAAATAAAATTGACAATGGTATAAGTCACCTGTCTGAAAGGGTATAAATTCTTGCGGCTTGAGAAGACTACCATCGTCAGAAATAAAACGACTAGGTTTAAACTTTTCTGGCTCGTTCCATGCTTCGGGATCCATATGCAACGCCCATTGCAAAGGAATTACCATCGCTCCTTTTGGAATTTTATAATCTCCCAGAATCGTGTCCTAAAGGAAGAAAAAACAATTATGCGTACTTATAATTTATACTACGTTAAACAATATATTATATTGTTTAACGTAGTATAAAATTATCAGACTAGTTTGTTCAAACCTGTAAACACCCATGAGGAATTCCTACTGGAACTATAGAACGAATGCGCTGGGTTTCACATATGGCTGCCATAAGAAGTGGTAACCGGGCGCCGTCAACTTCATCTTCTTCTGGATACACAGTTAAAATTTCCGTTCGTATACGCTCCTATGGCATTAAAATGTTTTTGAATCAAGATAACGAATAAAACATGCGTACCAAGATGCGATCAGAATTTTCATACGCAAACTCTTACCTGTTCTTCCGGATACAAAGCCATGTATAATAAAAACCACGACAAAGTAACGGACGTGGTGTCCAAGCCCGCCCCAAACATATCAGCCAAAAGGTAATGGAGTTGTTCGTCTGTGACAAAGCCTGATGATTTATCATCACTATCGAATCTCTTCTTTTGTTCCTCTAGAAAGCTGTCTAAAATACACTCGCCTTCAGTAGCAATCAACGTTTCGGGATCAAAAAAATGATATTCGGCTTGGTCTATATGTTTACTATACGTAACACATTTAATATGTCCATCTGGGTGTTCATCGAGTAGGTCTTTGTGAGGTGGATATGTTGCTCTGGGTGGTTTAACTAGGCCCAGCATTTTACGACGTCTGGCTATAATACTGGCATAAAACCTGTGCGTTTGTGCCTGGCCCCGGATAAGTACTTCCATAGTCTTCCGAATAGAAGACGAGAAAAATCTAAAAACAATTTCAGTTGTAAGAAAATTTAACTTACAACTAGGTAAACATAATGATAATTATGATACCAACCTCATAAAAGGCAAAAAGTTGACGACACCTGACACTCCCATCTCATGACAGCCTTCCTCTTGGATCTGCCTTAACCAATGCCAAGTTTTGTCTTCGGGAGGGAATTTGAAGCCAAATATTATTTCATTTACAACGTTGCCGAGGGAGTTAGATAGCATTTGCGCCAAATCCATGGGCGAGTCCGCCGATTTCTCCACATTCTGTTAAGACATTTCAAGTAAGTAAGTACTCCATATGAATATTGCATAGGTATCAAGCGCGTTTACATATTATATTTGATTTTTATAATTAGTAATTGTTCAAATGATTTATTATTACAGAAGGGTTAATTATTGTGGACCGATATGCGATAGAACAAAAAATGTAATACAAATATACAATATTTTTTGTTGCCTAAATCTCAGAATTAGGTATAGATTTAGTCTCCGACAAAAGGTCACATTCAAGAAACGCTTCATCAGTGCAGATTTTTTTGGAAGGGTAACTAACAAGAAGTCTGAACTTTAATATGGTCGGGGCACCTTCACACTTTGTTATTCAGATTCTCAGTATAATGACTGTTTTACGCATATGCAAATGAAACATGCCATTTAATGTTTATAGGTAACGTGGTTTCGTGCAACCTTTTATTTTATACATTTTTACGATTATTTATTTGTCTGTAGCCGATTGAAGAACTTTAAGTGTCCCAAATCTTAGGTTTTGCATTACATAATGGGAATCTTTAAGTTTTGTCATCATTGAAGTGCGTCATTCTAACAAATCAGTATGATATCATACTATTAATGCGAAAGTTTGGATGTTTAGATGTTTGTTACTGAATCGCTCTTAAACTGCTCAACCGATTTGGATAGAATTTTGCACGAAGATAGTTTATAGCCTAGATTAGAATATAGGATAGTTTTTATCCCAGGTCCACGACGAAGGCGCCGGCGGAAGTTAGTTATATATCGTCGATTTGCAACGAATATTTGCTTACCTCTAGAAGTTCAAACACCCCGGATGCAATTCGTTTCTCCAGCTTTTCTCTAGATGCACTATGCTTGCTCATGCCATAGCTCTTTAGCCATGATGTCACTAGTTTCCTCTGATCTTTCCATAGAGGACCTTCAGCGCAAATAATTCCTACAATGAATAATATATTAATATAAGTAAAACATTCATATTTCTTCACGATAGATTTAATGTTTTGAGTTTCGTTAACAGTAAGTGTTTTGTTTTATTCATTGTAGTCGACGTACCATTTCCGTGCATTATTCCATGGGTTAAAAATAAAGGAGCTCTGCCAGCGAAGGTATCTTTCGAAAAAGCCTCTCTGATTAATTTATGGTCGGATAGCACTACGGCATAAATACTGCCCATCCCAACCCCATAAATCGGGCCGAAACGCCTCGATAATTTAGTCAAAGTCAAATGCGGATGGTTTCGGTCAATGAACGGCAGATACCCGACGATTGGCAGGCCCCATGGTCCCGGCGGTAAGTTCTTCCATTCTCGAATTTTCTTACTTATCCAGAACCCGACAACAAACATACACAGCCACACCAAAAAGAAATCCATGACTTTCTGAAACATAACATGTAACGAGCCTCTAAAAGTGCTCAACTAAAATTAAGTATAAAAAGGGAAAAACATAATTTTGCGAAAATGCTATTAAGAAATGATAGTATTCCTTAAATTTAATCATAAAAACGTGCATTATGTTGATGGCATTCCTATGCAAATGTGTTAGATGGGGTTGCGTCATCATTTTAGCTTGGCATCAGTTTTAACGAACTGGACTTTAATCTGAATATTAAATTAATCAGAAAATTGCACTCGGAGGCAGTACGAAACACGAGGAGGAATTTGATAGGGCGGTTTCATAAGGTTTCTAACAGCTGAACAGTTTGATTAGATAACTTTCAGGTTATTTGTTAGTGAATTCAATTACAAACATCATGTTCTTTGTGATCTTCTAACTTCGAAGCAAGCTTTTGTGTTAACTATAATGGTATCCTAGCCGATCTCGGCCTCAGTGGCTGTATATAACTGGATTGTATATTTTTCTTAATATGTAATGTTTTGTAGATATAGGACAAGTAAGTCACCTATTATTAAAATGCTAAATAATTGGTAGTTCGGTAAAGTTTTATGCCGCCAGTTTGCTTTTCCATTCAAAGTTTTCTAAAGAGACAAACCGATCGTAAGAGACGTATTTTATAGAGGAGCTCGTTCGTGTGAGGTTATGCCCTCATAGTTGAATATTAAAGGCTTCATAAATAAGGCAACAATAATTGTACCCACATTTTTCAAATACTTACAAAATGATTAATTAGTAGGTAAATTGCTTTTCTACGCGCAATCATATGCACGACGATCGCATTTTTATAAATTTCGACCACTGATTTGAACTATGTTTTTCATGAAAAATATAAATTAACAAATATTACGGTACAATCTTCCACACAAAGCACTAAATATAATAATAAGAATACTATACTAGAACATTTATGTTATCATATATTTTCCTCCTATACCTACGTTGTCAATACGCAAGTTAACATTAGATAGGTACATTGGATAGGCATATCAAGGAATGCAAAGTTAAGCCACTCTCCAACTTTATTTCAATGATGTTAAGGTGTAAAAGTGACAAATGTTTTCATTCCGCGACTGGTACTAATCGAGTCGAGTAAAAATTTCGTATTTTATTTAAATTCAATCTGGTTCAATCATTCAAGCAAACAATTGAATGATTGAACCAGATTGAATTGAAGCGCAATCAAGAATGCACAAACGTATTCTGTGTAAAACAGTTTCTAATCGAATCAGAATAAGTTAGTCGCTAGGTTTCAGTTGAGCCACAGGACGAGATATCACAAAAAAACGAAAGATCCACCCATTGAGAGAGAATTCATTCCTCAAACAATATTTAATAAGAGCACACCGAAATGATCGGTAAAAGAAAAAATCGAAGATGTTACTTAGTTTATGGTTTATTGTTTTTTTGCGGTTTGAATTTTGTTGATATGTGCGCTTTTGCTCCATGCAACATTTTATAAAGTAAATAATTCCAGGATGAAGTTGACAATGAAATGATAGCAAATTTTATTGCTATTCATCCGTATCACGAAGTTAAAACCTCGATTAGTTCCATACACAGTGATATTTCAGGTTTATGATAAGGAGAGGGAGGATAAGGAAGTACCTATCTTAATTTGTATTAAAAATATATTAATGGCTTTTGACGTCTCACACTATTACTTTTGTGGTGAGCAAAAATCAACAAAACTCGCATTTCTTCTTCGTATAAAATATAGGCTAAATATAAATAAATATAAATTATAGCTTTCGAATTTTTCTTTTATATGTATAACGTTGTACATTTTTGCACATTTTAGTCATTATAGAATACTAATAGATTATGCTGTACGTATTTTTTTTCCACTCGAAGTCCGGCGGGATGTATTCAGAAGTTACCTACCTACCGATGTTTTTATTCGACCTAAAGAAGATAAGTCTAGAAACACTGAGATGCTAACTAGTGAGATATTGTCGTCGGGCTAGATTAGATTAAATAACATTGAAATCAAAAAAGAATGCTTACCCAGGCAAGATCTTGACTAGGGTTTGCAAGATCCGCCATTATTTCAGATCCGGATATTTCGGATCTTCAAATTCAACAGATCCGGATATCCGGATTTTTCGGATAAAACGGATCCCCAAGGATTTTTTGGTATATAGTATGAATTGTAAGGCTAAACCAAGAAACAACTAAAAACGGCTATACCACCGTATTTTTAGACATGTAAGATTTTAAGTAGATACGCATTCCCGACTTCATAAGGGGTATAAAACTTTATTTTGTCTAAAAATTTTACTTGTTAGATCAATCATCATCATCAATGAAAGCTGTCACTTGAATAACCACAACCAGGGCACGTTAACTCAGTTGTACAATGAGCTCCATGCTTGTTTACAACTAATTCGATAGGTTTGTAAAAGAAATTGACATGACCCAGACGCCTTACTCAGTAATAGATTGAAAGAAGAGCCAACACAGAAATCGTGAAAATCAAGGGTAGAGGTGTCTGTTTAGCAAGGGAAATTCCATTAGGCTAATAAAACTAATATGTCTAGATATGGCAAAATCGGTGAACGGGCCATAAATATAGCGCACTATTCTTATTTTACATGATCATATTATAAATCAAGACCATATTACTAAAACCGTATTACAATTATAAAACGTAGGTATTGTTGCTGCATTTAATTCTTACTACCTGTGTCAAATATACTTCTTCAATATTTCTTTAGGTACATCTAAACTAAGTCTTTAGTAGGTAGGTATAGTACAACTATGGACTTGCCCTGAAAATAAAAGTATTTGAACTGAATTGTTTTTAATAGTTCTGGTAGTATTGGATTTATATAATACCTACGGTAGATTAGTGTATTTAAAAAAACCCCGCCATTTTTCGGCATCAAACTCCGGCAGTTTTACTAGTTTGTGGTTTAATTATTTTTTGTGACTAATAAATTTAAAAACAATATAATATAATCTGGTCTGGGATGAAGAAAGGGAGAAAAAAACAGAGATTGAGAATGATCTACATTATACCATTCCGTTTTCAGGGTGGACTCGGTAAAAACTTCATATTGTAGCGGTATTTTCGGTTTTCATGGTAGTAGTTTAAGGATCCGTAATATCCGAAAAATCCGGATTCAGGAGCCTATCAGATCCGGATCCGAAATTTGACGGATATCCGGATCTTTCGGATATACGGATATCCGGATTGCAAACCCTAGCCATGTCTAAGTGCTATATAGGTGGCAAGAACCCTGATGCCACCAATATAGAACCACGGGGATAAAAATTGCAGCCTAGTTTTGGTTGTAAATTGAATCCATAAGAGATCTCACGATTACCTTAAGTGGCAATTAGAACTATTAGTGAAAGTTATGCGCAAGTGAACGACGATTTATTGAACCAATGATTAATAATATTTCACTTCGGTCAATGAGTGATAAATGTGACGCCAAAGTTCCTTTGAGTGGCATTGGCGTGGTAAATTTAATAAGTTAGGCAAAAAGTGCAAGTGATCTGCTGCCTTGGATTTATACATCTGTTTGGGTAGTGATTAAAACTTCACGTTAAGGCATTGAAATAAGCACGAAATTCTTGCGAATGTTTTTTTACCGTGAAACTATAGTATGTTTTCTTTGTAAATTTCGATGCGCCTTTGATTTGATCAGGAATATTTAAAAAGAGTGTACTAAATCAAATAAGGAATTGATACTGATAAGAAACCTGGCCTAATGATTGTATGTTTCGTACAATGTTAAAGTAACTGCGGCGAAAAAACTTGGCATCCTCTCTAAGGTGAGGCGGTACTTCACACCCAGGCAGCTTCTTCAGCTTTACCAAGCACAGGTCCGGTCGTGTATGGAGTACTGTTGCCACCTCTGGGATGGATCCGCTGAATATCAGCTAGCCGCCTTAGATTCGATTGATGGGCGTGCCAGGAACTAGATTTAACTGAGGCTAAAATGCAAAGACTGGAACACCGTAGAAAAGTAGCCTGCTTATCGGTGTTCTACAGGATACATTTCGGAGAGTGTGCGCTAGGATTACACGGTTTAATCCCGCCCTCACCATTTCGCCATCTTGGGACTAGGCGCGGTCGTGGATTCCACCCTTATGTTGTTGATTTACCTCTGATTCGCACGAAGCGCTTTGCATCCAGTTTTCTCGCGAGGACAGCCAAAGAGTGGAACTCGCTTCCGGCTAACCTTTTCCCAGTTACATATAACTTGGATCTTTTCAAGACGAGAGTGAATAGACACTATTTAGGTATGCATGTAACACCCTCGACCTCATCATCACTTACCATCAGGTGAGATAGTGGTCAAACGCGTACCTATAAGTAATAATAAAAAAAAAAAAGTAACATCGTCACAACAATCAAAAATCTGTGATTTTGCATGAATGTGATAAAACTCTATTTAAAATAATTCATTTTCAAGAACTCCATTTGTAAACATGACGAAACAAAAAAGATCGTACAATGTTTATTTTCACTTATTTGTTGTCCATTTGGAACTATCGGGTCTAAAAATCACTTATTTGAAATGAAATGAAATGAAAATATCTTTATTGAGACAAAAAAACAGTTACATAAATATAGTTGATCAGCGGGCCCCAAACTAGGCTGGGCCTGTATCTTGGGCACCCTACGAGTTGGTATTTTTTACAAAACGAGTTACAGTTGTTTCTTGTGAGTGGCAAATCAGTGAATGCTATTACCAATACTAATTATTTGCTCCTTTGTAGTGTTCGTTAATTAGGAGTCCTCAATACTCCTCCAAAACCCCAAGTTGATGTTGTAAGCCAATTCGCGGAATTCATTTCTGATGAGTTTAAATGTCTAGAACTTTATATCACCAGAAACAACTGTTCAAAACAATTTTATATCAACAGAGTGACGCAGGTGAATATACATATATTTTGACAGAGGCAATAGGAACAACTAATATTTATGTCCTAATTTTGCAACTGTAAGTCGTTAGTGGTTTGAAATAAGTGAAAATAACTGCTTTTGGTTTTCAAGAACCTCCCATTGCGACTTAATTATGCGTTGGAGTGGCAATAAGAGGGCTTATGACGACTTCTAATTATAAGTGGGAAGATACCCTTATTTGGAACTCTTAGTTCCAAATGACTAGTATAATAGAGTAGGATATCACCAACAGTGGCTAAAGAGATAATTTTACGGCCCTTCTAGAACTTACAGTTGCAATCTTTTTAGTTTCCAAAAGGGCCGTAAAATTATCTCTTTAGCCACTATTGGTGATATAAAACTATTATACTAGTCATTTGGAACTAAGAGTTCCAAATAAGGGTATCTTCCCACTTATATGTAAAAGTTGCATATTTAAGTGACTTTAGGGCCTTATATAGCACTATTGCTTCTTATTCAGTGATAATTAAAACCTGTATGCAACTTTAAGTAGTAAAATCTACTTTACCGAACCATGAGTAATAAAGTAGAAACAAAAAACGTTCCTAAGCAACTACAAGTGACAGGATGAACTCATATACAGTTTTGAGTTGTGTTTACAGCTATAAGTTTTAACAAACACTGCTAAACCACTCATTTAGAACGTAAAGCTATAAGATAAGCTGCAAAATTCACTAAAGTGCTGCTTGGGAATTCTGCAGAAAAGTCTATACTCTATTCCCCATAACAGTACGGCACATCCGTGCTGTTTTGTCGCCAAAACGATACGCTTCTAAACCTGGGTAGTATTACGTGATCAACACTAATTTAACAACAAAATACATTAGGTACTACCAACTTAACAAACCACTGAATGTTTTTACTTCAAAGAAATTATTGTACTAAAGGTATTGCTGCCAACTTAAGAAAAGCCTTATTCTTAATATGACAGTACTGGTAAGTTGAATTAAGAACAAAACAGACATAAACAAGAGGTGTCAATGTGTCATGTTTCCAATTTCCCACCAAAGTTTCAGTTCAAAATTAAAAGACGAAATATGATAATTATTCGTTATTAATAACTTCTTAAGATTTGATTCGTGTTTGTGAAGTAAAGAAATATGTGTACGTTCCTTTTAAAATGGACGAAGAAGAAAATAACTGCACCGCTGTAGAAATTGCGTGAGTAGTAATAGAACTAACGGTAAACTTACTGCCTGAAAAGTCAAATGCTATTTATTTAAAATTAGTCGTAGAAAATGTATTGTATGCAACGGTGTATAACTTGGTCTTAAAACGCTCGTGGCGTCTTCCGTCCGCCCTATACTCGGAAACCAAAAAAACTACGACAGATATGTCACTGTCATTAAGTGTCAAAGTCACTTATGTCATCATTGTCAATCAAACATGTCAGATGTAGCCAACCTTTTTGCATTGATCATCAAATCATGGTAAATATTCGTAGAGATGGCCAACATTTTCAATATCAAATAAGTTACATTCAGCAATTCGCATTATTAAAAAGTAATTGTTTTTTCTACCTGATATCGTTCAAAAACAATTACAGTATCCCAAAACAAAAATTACTTGTTAAACATTTTATAAATCTATATATATATATATAAAATAACAGATTGACAATTACAAATCTATGGGTTCATGGCTGGTGGGGTCTACAGATTATATGATTTCACCACAATTTGACAGTACAACATACATGTCGAAGTCAATTTCTCAATACAACTCTTTTGACAGTTGGATCAGCAGCACAACATGCCTCCAGACAATAGCAATTAGTCAGCTTCAGATAAATTGGGGCTGACAAATCATTACATGTATAGACCCCTTGAGAAAATGACGGATGATTGTGATCTACACACTTTTGGCCTGTTATTTTGTCGAATAGTTAAACGCATGGCATAATATTTAAATAACATCTAACGTTGTTCACGACTCTTGTTTATAAATCGTACTAAATGTTATGAATACATCTAGTAATTTTGTAAATAAGTTGAATTAACTTGTTTATTTAAATCGTAGGTTTAAAACGACCAATAAATACATTTTCTTGGTGCGGCCTTTTAAAAAGTGCAAATATACTACCGTAAACATATTTTATTTTAGTGGCAACCCACGTTGGTCTTGAATTAGGTTTCCGAGTATAGGTACGTAATGTACTATTTATGCAAGCAGGGCGTAATGGCATACCTAACAATAAATGACTACTTACCTATTCTTAATTGCATGAATTTGTATTAAATATGTTACACATGAATATTAACTTCAACACACACATAGCACTTCACATAGCACGTAGAACCGATGGCCGTTGGGGCGGAAAGGTTCTCGAGTGGCGACCACGTACCAGAAGGCGCAGCGTGGGTAGGCCCCCGACAAGGTGGACTGATGACCTGGTAAAGGTTGCGAGAGTCCGCTGGATGCGGGTGGCGCGGGATCGGTCACTTTGGCACTCTTTGGGGGAGGCCTATGTCCAGCAGTGGACGTCTTTCGGCTGATATGATGATGATGATGATGATTAACTTCAAAATTGCAAAGTTCAATAAAGCAATGAGTGCAGTTGTCCAGTTCACTATAACGGCACGAACAATTTCAAAAATTGTTGGAGACCAACGGGGATTCTGAATAACGATAATATTGTTCATTATTTCTTATAAGATAACTCGGAGGTCTCGGAGTTAATTTCACTTTAAAAGATCATGAATTTAGATGCGTTGCTCATTCGAAAACTCGTACTACGTTATGTTATTATGAGGTTAGTCCTAAAACGTTTATCTTATCGACACGCCATCATGCCATCTAGCGGCCGCCTCTAAAATATTAACTAACGTATAAACGCTCCATTCACAGTTCGGGAACGGCTTATTTTTATTGTTTGTTGGAGGAACCCCCAGATAAAAATATACAGGTTAATTGTATGACATCATCGTTACTATCATTAGTAAGTAAAGTTAATAAGGCTTTATGCTCGACGGTGAACAAGGACTCTAATAACGCAATGCTACTAACCTAAATCACCGCTCACGTGACGTAAGTCGATTGTGACAAAAACATTATTTCGAAATTAGAAATAAAATGCTTACCGAAACCTCGCACCGATCCTGTAAGACAGCGGAATCAGCACTTTGTTATTGGACTATCCAGGAAAGTATTTTTACTTTGTAACTAATACAGTTATAATGTATTTATAGATCAGTAGCTACTGATAGCCGTGGCACAGACGGTGTCCAGCTATCGGCGCGCACTGATCACGTGATCTCGTTCAAGGCGACCGGTCGCAGCGCCTCTACAACGCTAAGTGGAAACAAACCTTACAATTCAAATCTCAGTTTTGTTATTCAATACGAATTTTATTTTCAAATTCGAGCAATATTATTCCAGGTCGTAATTTACATTTGCGTCCGCTGGTAAAATACAGGGATTAAATTTCCTGGAATTTAGGACCGGTCGGACATTAAAGGTTTATTGGCGGGAGATACAATAATATACTTTACTCAAACATGCTCTGAAATGTACGCGTTAATATCATGAAATGAAGACAAGAAGTTTCTTGTTTATGGCTCCACCATGCCAACCACCACTAGACTCTGTAAGCAGACTTGCGACATAAAAAGAAAACAAAATCTATGGTACTATACTTATGTGCGGTTAAACATGGTGCTTGAACGGCTTGTTGAAATGGCATATTTAAAAAATAAAAAAGGCGGCAAATTACACATTTTTTTTCTGAACTTTCGTTCCGATTGTAATTTCAACAAACTAGTATTTAATTGATTACCTTGTAGGTATTTATTTTAATTTTAATGTTTCCTCACATTGTTTGAGAAAAGCACTATACAGTCCTCGGCCGGAACAGGGATTGCTGGACTCGTTGTATCCGGCCTCGTCTACGACTCGGCCGTCTACCCCAAAGCTCGTCCAGCAATCCCTTACTTCACGCCCTTTGCAGTAATGTACTATTAGGTACAACACATTACAAGCATTATTACAGCACCTGAGAGAATCTAGTTAATATAAAACAAATGTAAAAGCAAATAAAAAAAATGATTTTCAGTAATTCTACTATATAACTACGTAATTATTAGGTAATTTTGAATTTTTCAAAATTTGTAGTTACATAGCAACGTTTGTATATGAATGTAATTGTTCCTTGTCCAAAAAGCGAGGTTCGCGAATATATATGTATAAGATATTTATATATTTGTACAGAACCCTAGATTGTCAAACAGACAAAATAACATAATCGAATATCAAGTAGGTATATTCTTAGATTTTTCGTGTTTGCTTCAGGGACAAAAAATCTTGTTTTGCATTTAAAATTGCAAAATAAATTTATTAAAATAATGCATACATGGGAAAGTGACTGGGCTTGAATTTTGCAACAAAATTCTATTCCGAGCTGAGCTAACTTGGACTGGGGCGGATAGAAAAAAATATATGAAAAATACTTTTTATACACGTCGACATTAATGTTCGTTTCAGCAGGGCTTACATTTTCAAAAGATACCAACACTAACTAATTAAGTTCAGTTGACTCGTAGAAAAAGTATTGAACACAATAGTTCCATAATTGTGACCTTCTCTGACCTTCTAATGTTTGCTGATGATACGGCATTGGTATTCCATCGCAAAACTTGGGTAGAGACCAAATCATTAGTAGAATCAGGCTTAAATAGTGTCACATGCTGGGTTGAGGACAACCTTTTAAATATAAATGTAAGTAAGACCAAATATCTCTGCTTCAGTAAAACCAGTGTAACAAATCCTGGATCATTTCTCGATAGCATTAAAATTCATACCTACCCCTGTAATAGGCGAGGGCGCAACGTAACTAACTGCAACTGTAATGTACTGTCCAGAGTAGAGATGCAACGGATATCCGGTTACTATCCGGTATCCGGCCTATCCGGCCATTATTTTACTATCCGGCCGAATACCGGATAGTTGCGCACTATCCGGCCGGATACCGAATAGTGATTCTGTTTGGTATTTAACTTTGAAAAATGGTTAGTAATACTAAAATGTATCTATTCAGCAAAATAGTTCCGTACACTGACCTAATAAAACTCGTTTCTTGATTCTTGCCTAGAAAACGGTCCGCGCGAACCTACAATACGTAACAGGTTGAAACCTGCACGACGCGCCTGCCGCCAAACATTATATAATCTGTGGCCAAACTAAAATGTAGGTATCGTTTTGCCGGCCGAATATTCGGCGGCCGGATACCGGATATTCGGCCGGTGATCAGGCCGAATATCCGGTATCCGGTATCCGGCCAAACAACTATCCGTTGCATCTCTAGTCCAGAGTCACCACGATCAAGTATCTTGGTGTTGTTATATAGACGATAGGTTACGGTGGGGACCTCATATATCTTCCACGGCCAACAGGATCCGCAAATTAATATATGTATTTAAAAACTTACGCCTAGTGGCAGATCGTTCACTTGTATTACAGACATACGATGCACTCTGCAAAAGCATTCTGTGTTACTGTATCTGTTCATGGGGAGGCGCCCCTAAAACACACGTCATTGAACTTGAACGCGCCCAACGAGCAGTTTTGAAGGTTATATTCTACCTCCCATTCCGATACCCAACAGAGCTTCTTTATGAACTTTCCGAAGTACTAAGCGTACGTAAACTTTTTATATACCAAATTCTGCGCTGATATCATAAGCTAATAGTTCCTACCATAAAAATTGGCAACAAAAGATTAGCACGTTATCCTGTGCCAAGGTGTAGTAGTGCTAACGCTAAAAGACACTTTAATTTTCTAGCTCCTTACCTATACAATAAAGCAAATGAAATGAGTGACATAACAACAAAATCAGCAATCATCAATTTAAACATAAAATTGACTCGTGATCGTGGCTAAAGTCCTTAACATATAACCAAGCAGAAGATTTACTACACGTATGAACGTAATGCATACCATACTCACGCGCGCGCGCGCACACACACACACACACACACACGGACATGCACACGCACGCGCACACGCACACGCACACGCACACGCACACGCACACACACGCACACACGCACACACGCACACACGCACACACGCACACACGCACACACGCACAATCGCACCTAGGATAACTAATTTTAAAACAAATATTTGTGTAATGTAAATTTATGTTGTGACTATTATACATACAGAACTTTTCACTTCAAAAATATCATTCCGGAGTTTGCTATATCTTTATTATTTTTATAGAGAACGTCACCGCACAGCTGATTGGCTAACTTGACATCGGACAGTTTGACACTGACACAAGACACAAGAACAGTCATACCAACGCGACAGCCGAATAGTGTTGCCAGCGCTATATATTTTGTTCAGAAATCGTAAGAAAACTTTAAATAGATAAAAATGATTTGTTCAGCTTGTTGTAAAAGGATCGAAAGAGGAGAGCTTCTAAACTGCTCTAATCGCAGAGAATCCTACCATTTTGCATGCCAAAATATTACCTCGGCGTTTGTTAGAGAGCATAACACAGAATTGAGGGCAGCCTGGAATTGCCCTTCTTGCGTAAATAAGACACGCAGACCCCGAAATGATAATACAGCTGCATCCCCAATGGGCTTAAGGCAACAAATGGGAAACTTAGAAGACACAAACATGTCGTGCGACGAAACTTACTTGTCTGGATTAGGAGATACCGACTCAGAGGATCCAACTACTCAGCCGCTCAACTCACATAACGAAAATGCCCTGCAATCCACCAACACGGATACTATCACGTTTGATAGTTTTAGATAACTAATAAAAATGGAGATAGGAGCACTGAAAGACTGCCTGACTAGGTTGATCACAGAAAATATCAAAGAAATATTATTAAAGGAAGTAAATAATAATATAACTAGTCTAAAGTCGGAAATTGACCATAAAACGGAAATTATATTCGAGGAGCAGAAGCAAATAAAACAAGAAATTAATACAATGAATGAACACCTCAAAACTCTACAGGACGACATTAATAATTTTAAAATGGAGGTGGATTCACTGCGTAAAAGAATTGAGGAACAACCCAGCTGCACAATAGAAAAGCAGTGAAATTCGATTGTGCTTTACCGATTAAACGAAAACGGAAACGAATCCGAACAAGAGCTCATATAACGGATTTGTTATATATTCTACGACCTCCTCGGCATAGACGAAACGGTTTTATAGACGGAATCTCACGTCTAGGGAAATATGGCTACAGAAGACCCGTAGCAATTGATTTGATCAGTAAAAGGATGGCAAAATATATCCTAAATCAAAGCCAAGTATTTAAAAACGCGGGTCTGGCGGTGTCAGAATATATGGACCAAGCCGCCTTAAAACAAAGACAGGCTATAAAAGACACTCTACGTGATGCGAGAAACCAGGGTCTACATGCCATAATAAGGAATAATAAAGTGTACATCAATGGCAGAGAATACCAAACACCCTCAAGTAAGAATGAAATCGACCAAAATAACACATGACCGAATTACACCACAAATCGGAGCCGAAATCATACATAGGAGCAGCCACGTAGAGGAGAACTCCTCGCAGCAACATACAGAACAGTCTCAGAACTGCGGAGACACTCGGACAAGCACCACGAAGCAGGCATTTAGAAACTGGATCACACAATGAATTAATTGTTCCAAAACTTCCAAAGCCTATATACAACAAGCAACACGTACTAGAGGCATTTATTGAAGATAAAAATAAGGAATTCCAAGCATTTTGCATCTCAGAATCTTGGCTATCATAAGGAAAAATTGATATGCTGCACATAACAGGTTACAGACTTGCAGCATCCTACTGTAGAGCAACGCGAGGGGGAGGTGGAGTCTGCATTTTAATCCAAGATAAATTTGAATGCGAAGAAAGGTCATTTCGAGCATGTCAATTGATTATGTCCTAGAGGTGTGTGCTACTGAGCGCACTCAACAAGGCATTATTCTTATTGTTATGTACTGGAACCGAAGAGATGAGCTTTTCTATAAACAATTAGGAAGTATTTTAAATTATATACAAAATAAATATAGTAAATACAAGATAATCCTAGGAGGAGATTTCAATATAGATGTCCTAAAGAACAATTCCAAAACGAGTAATTTTTTAGACCTAATGGCGGAACACAACTTCACGCAACAAATAAAAAGCCCAACACATATAACACGAACCGCCTCAACATGCTTAGACATAATATTTTCAATTTTTACAGATCAGTATTTAAATATATAGTAAAAGACTTTGGTTTTTCAGATAACAATGCGACTATAATTATCATATAGTTAATAAGAAAGCAATGTCTAAATCGTACTTCGTGGTACATGCATAACAGAGTTTATAATTGGAATAACAGAGAATTATTTAAGGGGCTACCCGAGGTTTCCATCGATTTTTGACAAGTTTTGAATCGTATCTCCTACTTTTGCACTACAGATAGAAGTATAAATTAAACGATTATCGGTTCTTCAATCTTTTATCTCCATTTTGGTCTACCGGATTTTGAAACCAATGAATACTTAATTTTGTATGATCTTTTTAAACATTGTCTAAAATAACACTTATTTTGTATCTCTATTGACGTGAAAGATCTAACATATACGAAATCTACATATTTGGGTTCGTCCCTGACGTTTCTGAAAACTGGTCTAGGGTTTTCATTTTAAGCCAATTAACACAAAAGTTATGGCCAGAAACTGGTTTTTTGGCCTAAAATTGTTCAACTTTGATGCCAAATATCTCGAAAACAATGAAGTTTGAAGTAAATATGTGATACTATATTGCTTAAAGCCGTTGTTGTTAACATAATAAGCTACAAAAAACCTAAGAAAACTAAGAGATTCAGATCGAAGGTACGATCCCATACGCCAATTATGGGAACCCCTTAAAGAACAATTAACAAACAATTGACAAGACATTTTAAACCCAAACTGAAATGTAAACCAAAACAACACTGTCTTCCATAATGCTCTAACAAATGTATTGGACACAAGTATTCCAAAATGAAGATTTAAAATTAACACAAAATATAGGAATTTCTGGCTGACGAAAGGATTAAGATTATCATGTAAGCACAAAAGATTACTAAAAATATAATTACATCGAAATCTAATAACGCAGTCCTAAAACAACACTATCAAAAATATGAAAAGGTATTAAAAAAATCTGTATCTGCAGCAAAAAAGTTACATTATATTAACAAAATAAAAAACTCATGCAATAAAATAAAGACTATGTGGAATATTATAAAAGAACGTACAAATAAAAAACCCGGGAAAAACAATGTAAATTTCAACTAACTTACTAACTTTTAACTACTGACCCTTATGCAATAGCGAACACATTTAATAACTTTTTTTACGTCACACCTGGCCATAATGCAAGTTTTACTATACGCTGCGCGTACGGTAAAACTCGCGTTGTGGCCAGGTGAAGACGTAAAATTTTGTACTCAACACGGGCGGTAATTCGTAAAGCCCCAGAGAGCATATTTATGGCCCTCACCTTCGGTTCGGGCCACAAACACCTGCGATCTGGAGCATTCACAAATTCACCGCCCTAGTTACGTAATGTACTATTGCATCGATAGGCTCTAGCACCATAAACGCGGCGATGAGGCCAGCACAGACTGCATCTCGCGGCGCTGTCCTATATCCCACACAGAACACGATGTTTCTTAGCCCAACTTCTTATCAACAAGTACACGCATATATAAAAAAAATCTTAAAAATAAACATAGTCATGGTTTAGACGAAATTCCACCATCCTAAATAGAGAGTGCTCAGACCACCTTGCCAAACCCTTTTGTTTCATGATTAATCTGTCATTTGAAGAAGGAGTTTTCCCAGATATGTTAAAAAAAGCAGTGATTAAGCCGATACATAAAAAAGGTACAAAAACAGACCCTGACAACTACCGACCTATCGCACTTCTACCCACATCTTCAAAAATCTTCGAAAGAGCATTGTGCGACCGTGTATACTCCTTCTGCGAGAAATATAACATCTTTGATGAAAGCCAAAATGGTTTCCGAAGAAACAGATCCACAACACTAGCAGTGTATAAATATATTCAAGAAATATTAAATACAATCAACACCCAAAAGTATGCAATAGGAATATTACTGGATATGACAAAAGCTTACGACAAAGTCCAGTATAACATATTGTTAAATAAACTGTATGGAGTAGGAATACGTGGAACGGCGCATAAATGGTTTGCATCGTACCTCCAAAACAGGGAGCAGTACGCCGAAGTAGAGTTTTATAACCATCGAAGAGGTGAAATATTAAACATTCGATCGGACTGTATAAAAATGAAAGCCTCGATTCCACAAGGTAGCGTCATTGGATGTCTTTTGTTCTTAATATATGTGAATGATCTTCCCAAAATAATGAGGGAGCCTTGTGTTCTTTTTGCGGATGACATCTCGCTTCTAACAACTTGTGAAAACATCAATGTCCAGTACGTAAATGACCAAATAAAATCAATCAATTAAGATGAGATCTGATTTTAAATTCTTATTTCATTTATAAATAAATACATAATAAATAAATAAATATAAGGGAACAATCTGACACAAATCTTATAATAAAAACACAATAAGACGTTATTTGGAATTATCATGAATTTATGATAGTAATTTTGCATAACCGGCAACTATACGGCATAAAGCACAGATTAAGTTTGTATTCCATTCCATTCCACTAAATTTTTTAAAGTTCCTAAATTGCATCTATTTTAAACAGTTATATGAAAACAACCGTAAATGTTCCAGTACTCCGTTAAAAACTTACCAAGAAATATAATTATATATTTTTATTTAAAAACTACAGATCTAGTAACAAGTACAAATAATATTGTGTGCTTTAACCACATAATACAATTCGGTGTAGAGGAACGCAGTGCTTTGTTTTTTTTTTAATTTCATTCGAATGGCGGAGTCAGTCTGTCAGTCAGAAATATTAAAGATACGCTTATCGTAATAGGAAATGTTATGATATCGCACTTTTTATTATTTTGAATATAATCAGTACCTAACAGAATATAATTCCGAATCCCATCGTAGCCATAGGATTTAAGGCCCTGTATCCGCCAGAGATGTGCGAAGCTGTATTTTTCCATTATGTTAAAGACGGAAAGGTGACGGAAGAAGGTGTTCTTATTGTGTTTAGCTATAAAGCTAAGTATCAATCCTATGGAAACACAGCTTCGAATATCTCGGTGGAAAAGTAGCCTACAAGCAGTGAACGTACAATGCTATGCATGCATACATATATGTATATATATATATATAGTATATACATATATATGTACATGCATAGCATTGTATGTATAACTCGATACAGATAACTCGAGCGTCGGTCAATAGATGGCGCTAGTACATGGAGGAAGCCGATGACTCTATCTCAGTATATAATAATTTCCTCTACTCGTATGGACGCGTTCATCGTCACAACACAACACTGGCGAATGCACACTAGTCTGATGCGCTGTGTCGTGTCGCTGCACCGCCCCCGCACCTCACCCGTTCTGACGCGGACCGAGATCGCTTGTGATGCGACACAACATTTAAGCCGTCACAACACGGCATCAGATAAATCTAAACGCAACCATATTAAATGTATGATAGCGATACCGTTCTGATGCATCACAACACAACACGACAGACAAATGTGAACGCAGCTTTAAGATGTCCGGCTTTATGGTTTCCATCCATAAAACTGTAGTAAACTAAACTGGAAACTTATCAAGTAGGTATATGTTTAATTTTACAAGTTTCTTTGTACAAAAATCGTGGGACGGGGCTCCGAGCGAGCGGACAAGGTCGGTCGCGCTCGCGGGCAAGCAGCGCGAAGTGTGAAGGCCGGTCAGCGGCCGGGTCTTATCGGACCAATCGTAACGAGATCCTAATGTCGATTAACGTGTGGCCGCGCCTGACCACGTGTCGCCTGATCGCCTTCTCTACAATACAAGCATCTTAGTCAGTGTCTTCACTCTTTTATATCCGTTGAGCCAAAAAAGTAGTTAAGCGAAACGTGATCTCTCCCTGCATGCAAACTTATGTGCGAAGGAGTGTCCTCTGCAGCTGATTATATATAATAATAATAATAATAATAAATTTGGCGTAGGGGTGTGGCGGCTCCATCGCCCACCAGATTTCTGGTGCAATCAGTCAACGTAAGGCAGTTTGTGGCGGGCTGTTAGGGAGTAGCGACCCTACGTACCTTTGTAGGTACTCCTAGGGGTGTTCTGTGGTCAGGTTGAGCCGACCGGGTGGATGATTGGACAGGCCCCCTCCTCCTCTCCTCTCCTGCCTCTGGTTTGCTTTTACTGGCCGTCCAGAGTGGAGTCGCAAGACCTGTCGCTCGAGGGTAGATGTGGACACCTAAGTGGCGAGTTGGCTATATGTTTAAAGTCCAGTGCCACCTCTTTACCCCCCAGCTCTCTTGTTGTGAGACCGGTGTTGCGCCTTGCTCTTTGTCTAAAAAGTTTGCCGACCCCTGCCTTAGGCCATTTTTTAATGTCGCTATTAATAGGGGCCCATCTAGCAGTTAGCGAGTCACCGTCTGCCAGAGATAAAAAGTGAAACAGTTTTATTAGGCAGGCGTCCGATGCTTCATCCAATAGCCCAGTCACTAGTCCATCATTTTACCCAATAACCCGTTTCATTTAGATTCCACCAACCATCAATAGACCACGGGCAGGGACAGCATCCGCTCGGTGTACTCCTTGCATTCCATTAAATTGTCAAAATTGCCTCTACGTGTTGGCTCAGTTCATACTTTGTAGGTACCTAGCTCCACGCACGCCTCCGAATGGTCCGGGACATCGTTGTCCCGTGAGCGGGAAAGACATACATAATAATAATATAGCAGAAAGTCTATGCATGGGCAGCCCGTATTCGCCGCTACAGAGAGCGTGTGGACCGATACCAGCAGAATCGCCTTTTCCAGAGCGACCAAAGGAAGGTATGCCGAAAGTGGGAGAAAACCGATCTTCGTGTGACCGACGGACAGCAGCAAGGTTATCCGGCGCATAACGTCCTATATTGAACCGGGCGGTTTGACTGTAAAGTCTACTTGTAGGTAGGTAGTGACATATGTCTCATATGAGGCATTATTGTTCTCGCCAGGTGATAAGAATACATTTGTTCATGATATCGATTTGCGTGGGCGTGCGTTTATTCAATTAAGTTGATATGATTAAAATGTATCTAGTGATGTGATTGGTGGCGGCTAAGCGGCAATATAGGCGATTTGTATAACCAGTAGGTACCTTAACTTTACACGAGGAGTAAAACCGACTCGTACCTATATTGACGCATATAGGCCTCGTTAACTCCTAAGAAGTTCGTTGTACCGAAATAAAAGAGTTAAAGACCTGTTTCGTCACATCACTAATGTTTTGTTAAGTAAATGTGTTGAATTAAAAATAACAAATGACGTGAATTGACTTATCTCAAGAATTCCGTTTGTGAAAAAAAGAAAAGAGGAAAAGTCTGTAAGTTTGTATGTAGGAGGTAAACTCCGGAACTACTAATCCGATTACAAAAACTTTCATCAGTATAAAGAATGAACCTTCCGGATCGACGTAGGCTATATTTTATCATCCCGGAGCATCGCTTACTTTCTTTGTGGTACGACGACGGCGGAGCCACGCTTGCAGCCAGTATTAAATATGACATTGATGAAGACCAAAGGTAATCAATTCGACAATTATGCGTTGTCGCATTCCTAAGAATAGTATGTATGCATAATAATTTCCAGTGCAATGACTGTCTCGGTACTAGCGTCAATGTATCGGCGTCAAGTGTCGAGTCGGTTAGTTTGCGTGTTGCTGACACAGCTCGTGTCTCAGCCGCCGCCCGCGTGCCCTCCGCGCGCGCGGCCTCCCCCCGCCTCCTCGAAGTAACGTCATCGCTATGCTGACGTTGTTGCCGGTCAGCCTGTCGCTGGCTGATCACCGAAGAAGCGCACCTTCAAGAGTGCGTGAGGTCGGGGTTCCTGCAAAAGAGAAGCCCCCTGGCACCGATGTGGACAAGGAGGGTTTCACAGTGGTGTCTAGTAAGCGCAAGCCGCGAAAGAGCCAGAGTGGTACAGCAGATCCAGTTGGTTAGGGCCTGCGGGTTGCCACCTTGCCACACCGAGTAAAGCGCTGTACGTGTCGCGCCTGCATTATCCGCCACGGCTGATGACGTGGTGCAGTATATTCACCAAAAGACGAGCTACTCGCTGAGCGTTTTCCAGCTGCGTTCGCGCCACTACGTGCACTTCAGCTCGTTTGTGGTGTGCGTGCCGCGGCCGCTGCAGGAGACCATCGCGTGTGCTGACTTCTGGCCGAAGAGTGTCGTGTTCCGGCGGTTCTGTGGTTCTGGGGCAACCTACCGAACTCTACACCGGACTTGACGACGCAACGGAGCCACACTGTTTCGTCGCCTAAATAATAATTAGTTTTTTAATATTATATTGTATGTCTGTAAGGTACTCGTATTTGTAACTATGTGCCTTAGGTGCCTGAAATAAATGTGTTATGATTATCTATTTATTTAATCTTTTTCTTAGGCTAGGTTTTTACGATAATTATATAAAAAGTAAAATATAAAAATATTTATACAAAACATAAAACCATTATAAAAACCTAACCCATAGGGTACCGCCGGCAGCGAGGGGGGGCCGAAGCTGCCGGTGGTCAGGGCGTCAGAGACAGGAACCTCCTGACTACTCGCGCAGTATCCAGGAGTATCGCCTTCTGTATCTGACCCTTGATCCAGCCATCTAGCGAGAGTCTCTTGAGGTGACGATGGTCGAGACTCTTCGCTATTAAACTGTTCGCCGAAACGACTATCAGGATGATGATCGTCGAATCAACGTCCCACATGGCGGTTACCTAGGCTTTGTCCTTCTCGGCCTTCAAGAGGTTCTCGTCATGGGTGATGGTGATGTCAACGAGCACTGCCTGGCGTTTCGATCGATCTATCAATCTATCAGCACGATATCAGGCCTAATGGCAAGAATAGTCCTGTCCGTGACGACAGATCGATCCCAATAGAGCGTGGCACGACCATTTTCGAGAACTGGCGCAGGGACTACAGTCTGGGGTTCTTCAAAAAAGGAGTGTATACATTCTTAAAGGGTCGGCAACGCGCGTGTAACACCCCTGGAGTTGCAAGCGTCCATAGGCTACGGTAACAACTTACCATCAGGTGGGCCGTAAGCTTGTTTGCTACCGACGTGGTATTAAAAAGAAAGGTGTGCAGGTACTTATAGTAAGGCACTTCGGAGACCACACAAGACTGTATAGCAGAGCAAGTTGCTCGTAAATAATTCTGGCTACAAGGTTATGTCTGTGCAAGTACTCGCCGTTAGCAAGATGACCACAACCGGAGATAATATGCCTGAGTGACTCCCCGGGACGGCAGCATGCTTGACAAATGTCGACCGTACCGTCCTTCAGGATAAACCTCCGGTAGTTGTTCGTCATGATAACTTCGTCCGCAACTGCACAGATAAAACCTTCGGTTTTCCCAAAGAGATCCCCGAAACGTAGCCAGTTCACCCACGCGAGCAGATCTACTTCGGGCCCTGTGAGGGCCTTGTAGAACCGCCCGTGTAGCTCCTTGCTCCCCTACACCGCCCTCGGCGCTCCTTACTTTAAGTCTGCGCCCGTTCTCGTTTGCCAAGGAGAGCGGGGTGAAGTTTCCGTCTACTGCTACCACGTCACGATGCATCCCACACTCGATATTTAGGAAATAATCCCTGAGACTGCACACCTCGCGGTTGTGGAGGTCTTTGGCATTTAAAAAGCCACGACCTCCACATTTCCGCGAGATGTACAGTCTCATAACAGACGAGCGTGGGTGTTATTGGAAATTATCGCGTGCTTTGAAACGCTGTTTTGACTAGATTAAGAAACGATAAGGTCAGATTTTGAAAAAATCCAAAGTTGGGTCTATATTTTCCTTTTTTTACTCAGCCTACTGAAGCGATACATTATTTTAGGACAAAATCAAGTTAATCCTCTAGTATTTTATCTCGTCTAAAATCTCACTTTATGAAATTTTAATAAAACTTCACTAAGTTATGTATTTATCGAAATTTGTCCAAAACAGCGATTCCCGAAGAGTGTCACATTTTTTTTTCTCGTGGGCGGAAGGCATCAGCGTGTCTCTGTCTAGGGGGCGTGTACAACTCAAGTCAAGGCATCCCCTTAAGGCCGCTCATAGAGCCAGATATGCGAAAATACCCCAAGAATTATCGTATTTTTCTACGAAACGATGATGTTTCTAGATCTGTGAAAAATATATATCATTCTTGATTATATTATCTTCAACAACACAGCTTTCGATATTCGATTCGTAACACTTCGCTCGATACAATTCTTTCCCAAAGTAACCTCCAATTTGAAAGTTTATTTCAACTTTACTTGTTTATTTACTACGTGACACTATGAAACGAAACAAGGAACAAAATCAGTCATAATCAAAATAAGAATTTGACAGCTTCCGAATTTCAATAATTTGAGGCAATATTTTTATAATACATAAACATCGTAAAATTCAATCGTATAAAGATATCGACTTACGGCCTCCAATGTCTTTCTCCGTCATTCTTTCGAAATGTGACAGTGATCGCTGAGCGGTCGTGCCAGACGGACCTGTACTACTTTTTCCCAAAAAAATGTAATTTAAGATATTTATTAGATTCCGAAAAGCAATGGTTCTAACGTAAGTAAAAATTTATGTTTACTAAACAGTGAAAATAGTATTTGGTTAGCTTGATAATTACTAAGCATAAACATTACAATCCTCAATACGCATATACTTGTGAATTTCACCCGCTTAAGGTAAGCATTGGCAGCGCAATGGTTACAGCGATAGGAATAAAGGCGACCTTCAATCGTGCCGAGAATCTCAGCGAATTTATGCTTTTTGTATTTTTTATTCTTCGGACTACATTGAGTGAGAATAATTATTTGATTTATATGCTCTTTTACCCCTGCCTACGTAAAACAATACAATTTATCTTTATTTAGGTACAGACTGCAAATGGAATCTCCGGTTTTATCAACCGCTGACACTTAAAGTAGGTAACGAATAAGTTCAAATAGACTTTATTTATCCTTATAAATATAAAAATTCCTACCTATGTCGCGCGTAACTTCGTGCGTTGTGATAAATATACCTCCCTACCCATAGCGGCGGCGCGCCGTACGAAGCTTGGTTAGATACCTAAATGATTTTCCATCGGCGCGGATGCTTATTTCTTTATGTTTCGAACTTCGAATTGATCTTCTCAAATATTTGGGCATATTTTGTACTTATTTTCTTAAATTGCTACTAGTACACCTACTTAGTAAATGATTGCCGAAACGAAATAAAATGTCATCAATGATATCATAGGAGATACCTATCCTCATCAGTCATTTCATATTGACCAAGATTATTGAAGAGGTAAATGTACACTGATAAAATGCAATAGGGTTGCCTGTGCAAGTCCCGGAAATAAAATCCCGGGACTTACCTTATATCGGTACTATCGTCATTTTTTATAAACTGATAGGTAGTTTTTATATTATTATACCCTACACAAAAGTGTAGGATTTCCTTTTCTTGACAGTGTTGACTAGTTTTCTATTTTAACAATAAAATAAAACTGATCATCTTGGGCAATTATTTCCACGTTCAATTTCTCATTTATAGAAAGACAATCCAGTGTCAATAATCCCTTAGGTACTTGTAGTTCATTTTCGTCATTTTAAGGTTATTATTACTACTTATTAACAGTATTAAGGGATCACTTAGAGAAATTCGGCATTTCTCTTTATGAAGATATTGTCAGTTGCCTAGCACCATGAAAATGGAAAAGATGGGTCATGGGGACATTACTTTAATTAGAAAGAAAATTCTGTTGATTATTGAACATATGTGATGGGGCCTACGCCTACCCTATATGAAAAACTACTGAAGGGATTGAAAGACGGGGCCTGTGTCTCGGAATTCCAGTCCCAATAAAAAAAAACTTTTGGAAAGTACAATATATTCTTCTTCTTCGTGTCGAGGATCCTCAAATAAGAGTGCCCAGCGGTGTGGACAGCTCTGCCAGTCGCGCCTCTCAGGTCGTGTTCCAAGCAGGAGTGTGGGCATGTGGGGCACGCCATCAGGTGCACCATGGTTTGCGCCGTTGATTGGCCACGATGCAGTCCCCATCTGGCCATGTCTTCCTTATAGCGGCCTACATGCGATCTGAGCCTATTTAGCGCCCTCCAGATGGGCCATGGCTCCTTGTGGCCGGGTGGCAGTTGTTCCGAAGG
Organism: Epinotia demarniana; assembly: GCA_945867215.1. Taxonomy (NCBI): domain Eukaryota; kingdom Metazoa; phylum Arthropoda; class Insecta; order Lepidoptera; family Tortricidae; genus Epinotia; species Epinotia demarniana. The sequence continues at coordinate 18,434,361 of OX244266.1, read as the reverse complement.
TAGCACGTAGACGTCAGGCGGTGGGCATCGAGTCCGCCATAACAGGCAGCGAGCATCTGAGAGGTCGCTTTGCAGGGGGCTAGAGTTCCGCATGAAATTCCTGCGGCTCTTGAGACGGGCAGATGGCGGATTATAACCGCACAGTGGTTGGCGCCTGTCAGTCTCCTGTTTCCCCTTTTCCACGGCACTTGCCTACTCTCTACGAATTTCAGGGGGGGGGGGGGGCGATGCCCTCGAGTGGGTACAGCTTGTTGAGTGGAGTAGGCTTGAGGCATCCGGTGATGGTGCGGCAGGTATCATCATTACAATATATTGCATGGACGAATTCACGAAGCCGTAAGGCTGAGAAGTCATGCAGTGCTATTAATTTGTATGATTTTATTTTTTATTATCAATTATGACGATCATAGTAATAATTCCTATAGATTTACCTCTTAGCGTTATTCCCGGTAATGCCCGATAAATGTAGGAGCCCGGGGCCGCTTTGACACCTAATCCCAAGATTTGGCATAGACACTAGATTTTACGAAAGCGACTGCCATCTGACCTTCCAACCAGGAGGGAAAACTAGACCTTATTGGGATTAGACCGGTTTCCTGACGATGTTTTCCTTCACCGAAAAGCTAACGGTAAATATTCCGTACATACGTTCCGAAAAACTCATTGGTACGAGCCGGGATTCGAATGTAAATTATGATATAAATAAATATCATTGTCATATTTTCCAGAGAAAAGTGGTTTTTTAATGAAAAATCTTCAATATCGAAATCCCGGGATTGAAATCTCATATCGGATTTCAATCCCGGGATTGATTTCCGATATTCAGTGCCAATCCCGGGATTTCGATATTAATACCGGTAGTTCGATATTAATGTGGATTTTTGGGATTTATGCTAAAAAAACTAAACCTTTGACAATTATGTTGAATAATTATTATTAACAGAATCTGCTTTATAAAGAAACTAAATTAATTATTCGGAATACGGGATATAAAGCACTGATTTTTATCAAAACTCAATATTTACCTGATATTTATTACACTTCGTTGGAAGGGTCATGCATGTTAAATGAGTAGAATGTAATTTGAACCGACAAATAGACGGACAACAAAGTTATCCTACGATCCTACGGAACCCCAAAAAAATACTATATTTTATTGATGACCCAGCTTTTTATAAATACTCACCTAATAATGATATTATATAAAACTTGCCGATTTGTTTACATGTAAACTGTAGCAACTTATAGGTACAGAAGTTTCATTTTTGTTTTTATTTACCCTTTAAAAACTTTAATGTTATTGAAATAAGAATTAACTTTATTAAAATGAACATTTAATGTATACATTAAGATGAAGTAATATATAGTACATTACTGCAGAGGCCGTGAAGTAAGGGATTGCTGGACGAGCTTGCGGTAGACGGCCAAGTCGTAGACGAGGCCGGATACAACGAGTCCAGCAATCCCTGTTCCGGCCGAGGATTGTATAGTGCTTTTCTCAAACGATGTGAGGAAATATTAAAACTAAAATAAATATAAGGTAATCAATTAAATAATAGTTCATTGAAATTAGAATCGGAACGAAAGTTCAGAAAACAATTGTGTAATTTGCCGCCTTTTTTATTTTTTAACATGCCATTATTTGAACAAGCCGTTCGAGCACCTTGTTTAACCGCCCATATGTATTGTAGCATAGATTTTGTTTTTTTTTATGTGGCAAGTATGCTTACAGAGTCTAGTGGTGGTTGACAGTATGTAATTTTTCCTTGAGTTTAATATTAGTAAGCAAATTTAAAAAGTTAGAGTAGCGGACAATAATGTTTTTAGTTAGGGTTTTCATACATTACTTCTTGGCGTAAGGCCAAGAAGTAATGTTGGGAGCCATAAACAAGAAACTTCTTGTCTTCATTTCGTGATATTAACGCATACATTTCAGAGCATGTTTGAGAAAATTATTTTATTATTCCAATTTAACTTTAACGCCATCTATAACAACCACTATGCTTTTTTGCGGTCTTTAGTACTGCGTTTTACAAATCAGTGTCCTGTTAGTTCATTTAAGTCGCCACTTCTTACGTGGCGCTGTTGTATCGTCACTGTATCGAGGGGCGGGACGGGTGGCGTGAGGAGGGGCTCGATTTTAGATTTCATTTGGGTAGTATAACAGCCTTAAGTGCTTTGGTCAGGCGACAAAAGAAGCGCTCCTTCACCGCCCGCTTTACGCCCTCACCTTCAATACTGTGACATACCAAGATACTTATAGGTTTCTGCTTCGGAGATAGATTTGAGGGACATTGTCTCAGAAAGTTGCAAAGGGCATTGGGTTACCTTGTATGATGAGATACTCGTAATTTGTCGTTTTTATTTTTTACAATTTTTACGCGGGCAAGGATGTGTCTTTAATAATCTTTAAGTGGACCTCTTAATGCGCATAGGTATATAAAATTAAATCCTTTGTTCCACCCAGACAACCAAGTTTGATAACTGGTTAACTACACGCCCTATTTCTTCTGAGAAGATACTTAACCAGTTATCTGAGTGGAAGTCTAAGTAATTCCATATTATTAACCGAGTTTAGCTAACAGTTGTCTAGGGGGAAAGTATCTTCCGCGAAGAAAACTTAGTTAGCTCAGAGGAATTGTTCTACTGCGTTCGTAACCGAGTGTGATGAGGTAGTTGTCCAGGGGAACGTATTTTCCGCGTTAAAAACTGGCTAACAACATGGACTAAGATGTCCTTGAACATAACCGACAACAAATCTAAACCTAGAGCATTAGCTACGTTACCGAATTTAGTACCTAGATAAAGATACAACTCGGTTATCAATACGGAATTAGACTTCCACTCAGATAACTGGTTTCTTCTGCGCAGAAGAAATAGTGCGTGTAGTTAACCAGTTATCAAACTTGGTTGTCTGGGTGGAACAAAGGAATTAAACGCGTTAAACAATATCGGAGCCGAGATCTATACTATTTACGTTTTGTTTCTAACTTTTCAATATGACCTGCGGAAATATACAGGGTGTTTGCTCCATCGTTTGCCAAATTAAAACGGCAGGTAGGGTGGGTCATTAGCTATCTTTTACGGCCTCCAAAAAAAAATTGTGTCCACTGGTTTTTTTTTTGTATTCTTTTAAAATAATTTTGAAATTTTCTATATGTTTACGCGTTTCAACTCGCATAAAAAAAACAAGGAAGTGGTAGAGCCATTTTTTTTGTTTTATTTTAATGTGTAGTGTTGTACGGCTCCATCAAAGTCAAATTTATTGGCAAGTAACGTCTAATTATTTTTTTATGAACCCTCAAAAAAAAAATAAGATTCAAGTATTTCGTCTTGGGTAACTTTGATTAGCAATTTAAAAAAAAACTAAAAATGGCAATGTTCTTAAAATTCTTTTAAAAAGTTCCTTAGTCTGTCCTCTTTCTAATGATGTGAAATTATGGCAAAAAACCGTCAACCAACTTTATGAATTTGCCAATTTTGTGTAAGGGACGCACTAGGCTCGTAACCGGCAAGCGATAAAAAACATACTTTCGCTAAATACGAGTAGTAGATAAGGAAGACTTGCAGATTGTCTGAAAATGATTTCAGTAATTCATAAAGATTTATCCCACATTCGTCCTTATTACAGAGGAAATTTGGTTACAAACCCAGATGTATCTCCTTCTCTGTCGCACTTGCAACTTCGAGCGACAGAGAGGGAGATAGCGAACGAAATTCGTTTTCGTTTCGCGGTAGCCTTTCAGATGCTACGCGTGCGTTCGTATGATAGTCGTCAATCTGCAAGTCTTCCTTATCTACTACTCGTATTTAGCGAAAGTATGTTTTTTATCGCTTGCCGGTTACGAGCCTAGTGCGTCCCTTACACAAAATTGGCAAATTCATAAAGTTGGTTGACGGTTTTTTGCCATAATTTCACATCATTAGAAAGAGGACAGACTAAGGAACTTTTTAAAAGAATTTTAAGAACATTGCCATTTTTAGTTTTTTTTTTAAATTGCTAATCAAAGTTACCCAAGACGAAATTCTTGAATCTTAATTTTTTTTTGAGGGTTCATAAAAAAATTATTAGACGTTACTTGCCAATAAATTTGACTTTGATGGAGCCGTACAACACTACACATTAAAATAAAACAAAAAAATTGGCTCTACCACTTCCTTGTTTTTTTTTTATGCGAGTTGAAACGCGTAAACATATAGAAAATTTCAAAATTATTTTAAAAGAATACAAAAAAAAAACCAGTGGACACAATTTTTTTTTGGAGGCCATAAAAGATAACTAATGACCCACCCTACCTGCCGTTTTAATTTGGCAAACGATGGAGCAAACACCCTGTATATTGCAAATATCTGCTGGGCTCCGATGCATTTTAGAGTATTACATTTCATAACAAATAGTATTTTATGCAACTGTTGTATAAGTAGGGTCTTAAAACGCGAGTGTCGTGAGTTGCGATGCGAGCCTTGGCGAGCATCGCAATTAAAGACGCCACGAGCGTTTTAAGACCAAGTTATACACCGTTGCATACAATATTTTTTCTACGACTATTTTAAATAAATAGCATAATTTGACTTTTCAGGCAGTAAGTTTTCCGTTAGTTCTATTACTACTCACGCAATTTCATCAGCGGTGCAGTTATTTTCTTCTTCGTCCATTTTAAAAGGAACGTACACATTTTTCTTCACTTCACAAACACGAATCAAATCTTAAGAAGTTATTAATAACGAATAGTTATCATATTTGACATATTTCTTCTTTTAATTTTGAACTGGAACTTTGGTGGGAAATTGGAAACATGACACATTGACACCTCTTGTTTATGGTCTGTTTTGTTCTTAATTCAACTTGCCAGTACTGTTATATTAAGACCAAGGTTTTTCTTAAGTTGGCAGCAATGCCGTTAGTACAATAATTTATTTGAAGTAAATACATTCAGTGGTTTGTTAAGTTGGTAGTACCTAATGTATTTTATGTTTCGGCATGGCCCTCTAGATTAGTCGCGTCGCAGCCTACTCGATCGAGTCTAGTAGGCCGTGGAACAATGTAGCACTACCCAGGTTTAGAAGCGTATGGCTGCTAAGCGTATCGTTTTGGCGACAAAACAGCACGGTTGTGCCGTACTGTTATGGGGAATAGAGTATAGACTTTTCTGCAGACTTATTTTGTATGTCTTTATATTAGTGTTCGGGACTATGTAAATGACAGATAAAAGTACAGGAATAGAAAAATATGTTTATTTAGAATAGATCTATTATAATATACCACTTTAACGAGTGGCCGCTCATCTAATAAAATGACACCACATTTACCCAAACAACTTTGTTGAATTTACAACTTTCCCCCGCTGTACATGCATGACCGCACACTTATCGACACCAAATTCCTTTTTGATGGCGCTTTTTGGAAGACTTCTGTTGTTTTTAGTAGTTCCAACAGGTCATGTTCATTCGGTGCAAATAGCTTAAGGTCATCCATATAGAGCAAATGAGAAATAACCTCACCCTCTCTCCGAAGCCGGCAACCTAGTCCTGAATCCTTCAGCAGGGTGCTAAGCGGATTCAGCGCTAGGCAGAACCACAAAGGAATCAGACTGCAACACATTGGACAGAAAGATGGCAGGGAACCGAGCTCAAGGGCTTGCTGGAACTGTGTTGCCAATCGCAGGTGTGAGCATCGAAATCATTTCACCCAGAACCTGTGCACTGTGCAATCCTTCCGGCCCAGGACTTTTCCAGTTCGGGGCCAAACGGATGGCATAACTAACGTCTTCGGCGCTGATGGTAACAGTCCCCATGGGTTCGATGTACTCACATTCACGTTTGACAACACTCATCCACTCACTTTCGGTGTGTTCGACTGGCACTGACCAGATATTACGCCAAAGTCAACCATGGCAGCAGCCCATACAAACAGCCGATCCTGGGGGAACAGATCGGACGCGGTACGCGCCGCTAAACTTATACTAACTTAAACTAAATAACTACTCAACTTCTTTCTTGAACCTTTCCGCCCCAACGGCCAGCAAGATAAGTTAATGTTTGTGTAAGTGTTTGTGTGTGTGTCTCGACGAGGTCCGCTGGCCCTCAACTTCTCACGATGATGATCCCTTTCAATATTTTACACTGCACCGAAAATGCGGATGGCTACTTCCCCTTTCAATATTTTACCATGTAAACTGCGGATCGCTGCCTCCCCTTTCAATATTTTACCCTGTATACCGCGGATCGCTGCTTCCGCTTTCTATATTTTACCCCGTAAATTGCAGATCGCTGCTTCCTCACTCAATATTTGTACAATTTTACTTGCAAATTAGCAATTAGAATTCATACGCGTTAAAATGTTTATTTACACACGTCTCTCTTGATTAAATTCCGAATTGAATCGAGCAGGATAACGTGCATAAGAATATTCGCGCTTGATAATAAGCGGTTTCCTGTTGAGGTGAAGAATAGTTTAAATGTGTTATAATGAGAGCAAGCACCTGCGCGGAATGTGGTACATTGGTAGTCAATAAGAGTCCAGTTGATTACATTCAATATCTCTATAGAGCGAGGAGCCAGCCAACATTCAGTGTCAATCAAGGCAATGGTATCACTAATGAGGCGCGCTTGTCAATGAGTCCGATCTCAATCGAAGCATAACTATTATCTTTTACTTTCAATCGCACACCGCGGACAAAAGTCGGCGGCCGCTGCGTCCGGTCGTCCACTCCGGGCACTGAACGGGTTAGCTTCTTTTTGATCTTTTACTCTGGCAACTACTCGTAGAGTCTAGAATGCCCGTATCCCGTCCCTGCAAACGTCGTTCCTGTTTTATTTTTAGTTTGCGCGAAAAATGCGGTCGACCACTTGTAGCGTTGGGTCAACGTATTCGAGGCTAAAGCCTTAGCTGCCCCAGAGCAGCTGTTGCACAATAGTCGAGAAAACTCCAGGAATAATTAACTCTCCTGCGAGACTTAACGATTGACTTATTAATAGACTTTACATGTCGTTACTATTTTACTGCTTAATTACGTGGGTTTGGATTTATCATTCCATATGTATAAGACGCCAGTGTTTAATATTTATTGTCATATGTAGAAATTACCTATTTACAATAGGTATTTCTACATGTGGGTGGAAAGAATATATATTATAAAGGGTTCAACCTGATTAAATTTCGTGCGTGTATAATTTAGGTGACTCTATTCGTTCCGAGATTGCCACTCTGGACCTAAATACCATAATTGAACATCGCACATGCTCTTAGAATGAAACTGGTAAAACTTTTTGTCTTATGTCTTATGATTTAAAAAATTAGTGCGCAGATACTCGTATATCCACGATGTAATCTATATATATAAAAACCGATCAAGTGCGAGTCTGACTCGCACACCGAGGGTTCCGTACAAACTAACAATTAACTCAAGGCAAAGTAAATGTCCCAATATTTGTTAAATTACTTATTTTAACCCAATACAATAGAATTCAATTTCAAACAACGAGTAACTTTTACACCAAGACTATTGAATCGATATCTTTTTTTGACCTGCTATTCAAAATATTAATATACGCGTCCCAATCCCAACCCCATTAATTCTAGAAAAATCTTAACAGCGCGAATGGGGTCAGCGCCATCTATCGGCCCCATTTGGTACTAACGTGCAAGGGCAATCAGCTTAGTATGTATGTTGGTCTTTTAGCGATTATTGTTTATAACGTGAACCGCTCTCTATTATTTTTGTTTTATTTGAAAGAGAGTATTTCTATTATAGTCTTATAGGAATTTCATAACGAAAAAATACTTATAAAGTTGATTAAGGGGCTCCCATATGCCAATGACCTTCGATCGGAATCCCTTAGTTTTCTTATGTTTTTTGTAGCTTATTATATTAACGACAACGGCTTTAAGCAATATAGTATCCCATATTTACTTCAAAGCTCATTATTTTCGAGATATTTGTCATCAAAGTTGAACAATTTTAGGCCTAAAAACCGGTTTTCTGGCCATAACTTTTGTGTTAATTGGTTTAAAATGAAAACCCTAGACCAGTTTTTAGAGACGTCACAGACGAACCCAAATATGTAGATTTTGTATATGTTAGATCCTTCACGTCAATAGAGATACGAAATAAGTGTTTTTTTAGACAATGTTTAAAAGAATCATACACAATTAAGTATTCATTTGTTTCAAAATCCGGTAGACCAAAACGGAGATAAAAGATTGAAGAACCGATAACCGTTTGACTTATACTTTTATCTGTAGTGCAAAAGTAGGAGATACGATTCAAAACTTGTCAAAAATCGATGAAAACCTCGGGTAGCCCCTTAAATTGCAAACTTAACTAGGAAATGATTTTTGTAAATAAAACAAAAAATATGCTAGGTACAGAAAAAAAATACTTTTCCAGTAATATTTATGTGTATCTTAATCACAAGTAATTATTTCAAATTTTTCGCTTTGATAACTTCGGAGATAGGGGGGGGGAATGCTATTTTTTTTACATTTTCCTTCATAGATCAAAATTTTACCAATGTAAAAAAAAAGAAAAAGTGTTTCAAAAAGTGCAACTCAAGCCCTTTCATATGATACCCTACTTGACCTTATACTTGAATATATTTTTTTGCCCCCTCCTCAAAATCAAAATAAAACAAAAAATACGCTGAATACAGAAAAAGTTATACTTTTTCAGTGATATTTACGTTTATCTTAATCACAAGTAATAATTTCACATTTTTCGCTTGGGTAACTTCGGAGATAAGGGGTGGGGGGAGGGGATGGTATTTTTTTAAATTTTCCTTCATAAATCGATTTTTTACCAATGTAGAAAAAAAAAGAAAAACTGCTTTGAAAAGTGCAACTCAAGCCCTTTGTAATAATACCCCACTTGACCTAATAGTTGAATTTTTCTTTTTGGCCCCTCCTCAAATTCGTAATTTTTCATAGTAAATATAAATGTATATTTAAATTTTTCATATTCCATGCACGCGGATAACTCTCATTTATAATCGTTCCAAATTTCAAATTGATAGCTTAAATAGTTCGTGAGATATTTCACTTTGTGACAGACAGACAGACCGACAGACGGACGGAGTCGCACCATAAGGGTTCCTTTTTTACCATTTTTGGTACGGAACCCTAAAAAGAAGAAGTCCTGACTGACTGACTGACTCATCGCACAGCCGAAACTACTAATGTTAGAGAGTTGATTTTTGCACAGTAGGTTACTTTTATAACGTGGGCTAGGGATAAGAAGGGATTTATGGAAATTTCTCCCCTAAGAGGGTTAAATAGGGGTGCAAAGTTTGTATGGAAGGGAACTTTATTTTAAGAACTAGAGACTTGAAACTTTGTAGAAAGATTACTTATTCAGATACGAAAAAAAAATTTAGCGTTTGAGAAAATTCCACACCTACGGGGGATAAATAGGGGTGCAATGTTTGTTTGGGGGAAACATTAATTTTTGAACTAGAGTTTTGTAACTTTAGGTTAATTTTATAACGTGGGCTCGAGATAAGAAGGGATTTTTGGAAATACCTCCCCTAAGGTAGTAAAATAGGGGTGCAAAATTTGTATGGGAGAATCTTCTTTTTGAGCTACAGAGACTTGAAACTTTGTAGAAAGATTACTTATAAAGATACAAAAAAAGTGATTTCAGCGTTTTAGAAAATTCCGCCCCTAAGCGGGTTAAAAAGGGGTGCAATGTTTGTATGCGGGAAACATTATTTTTTGAACTAGACAGTTGAAAGTTTGTAGAAAGATTACTTATTAGAACACAATAAAAAAATCTGCGTTTAAGAAAATTTTACCCTTAAGAGGGTAAAATAGGGGTGCAAAGTTTGTATGGAGGAAACTTTATTTTTTGAGCTAGAAACTTGAAACTTTGTAGAAAGATTACTTATTAGAATACAAAAAAAACAGTAGGCAGCGTTTTAAAAAATATACCTCTAAGGGGGTTAAATAGGGGTGCAAAGTTTGTATTAGGGAAACTTTTCATTTTGAGATAGAAACCTGAAACTTTGTAGGAAGATTACTTATTAAGATACACAAAAGTAATTTCAGCGTTTTAGATAATTCTACCCCTAAGGGGGTTAAATGGGGGTGCAATGTTTGTATAGGGGAATGGGAGCCTTACGATATTTAACTTTTTTTAAATCTCACTCATAATAACTAAGATCCTGATTTTCTAACTCCAAATCCATGCGTCGCTCTATATCTGGCAGGGTCATTTTTGCCAAAGGTTAAAATAAAAGCACAGGTTAACTGACGGAATAAGTATTAAGCAATCTGGAAACAATTCCCGTAATCTGATTGGAAAATCTTCAAATAATCTTTAACAATTGTATATCAGTCTGCCACAATGTAATATGTCTAGACCATTTTAACTAAGAATTAAATTCGCTTACCTATTTTATATCTTTGTCATCATCAAAAATCTACGCGGACGAAGTCGCGGGCGGCCGCTAGTGTTGCATATATTGATTTTTAAATGACATTTTAATGATGAGACATCCTTTATGCAAGCTTCACGTTGACGTCAACATGAATTTTCTGTACCAATAATTTGTATTTATTTCATATTCATTTGTTATGTACCTAACTTGAATCGTTTACTCACTGATGAAATGATAGTAAACGTCGCTACAGAAATGCAGTGTAATATTGAAAATTAAGTTTGCTGAGGTAAAATTCGACATTTGAGCATGCTCGGAGCCTAAAAGCTTATTTCGAAATGTGTGTGGATGCTGGGAGGCAAACAGTCGCGCAACCACTTCGCGTCCGTCGCCGGCCGCGGCACCCGCGCACGGTCAGACGCGCTCGCGCCTCTCATCGACTCGAGTCGCCGCGCCAGCCACCAGAGGCCCATCGGTGTCCTTGCATTCTTCGGGGGAATAGCAGAACGGTACCGGTTCAATGACCTTTGACAATGTGAAGGGATTTACATCGAATTTAGCTCTAATATACACGTTTTCTTTACGTAACAAAGCGTAAGGGCAGAGACCGCTTGACGGTCGCGACTCGACTTAACCTTTACACGTCTCCGTCAATACCAACCAGATAATGTTACTATTTATTGTATATAATGCCTATAAATACGCAGGTTACCTGTAGTATGCTTATACTAGTATAACATACTGGACAAGACTGTTAGGTACCGACTTAAAGGCGCCGTGAGAATAAATATTCGAGTATCGAGGTCAGATCTTGTGCACTGTTTATTTATGCACGAAGTACCACGATAGTGAAACAATGAGCTGTAATATTTGGGCGGAGATATACTCGTCAATATTTTGCAAGACTCCACTTTTGGTCAATATTACACCATTGTGTTGGCATGTTTTGGTTATGTGGGTAAGATTGAGATGACTTGAACGTTGCGCGGTGGCTTTTGAAGAGAATAGACGTGTATCAAAATTAAATCATCATGAAACTAAACCAAAATCATTTAAAAACACAACACATACACAAGTGTCTCATATAAAAAGCATTTTGACACCTAAAGGCCATGTAGTCTAAGTAGGCCCGTGAATGAGCGTCATGACGTTATTTTTCTAGAATTTTGTATGAGCATAAAATCAGAGTAAAAAAGGTAGGTGGCGCAGGTGGAAGGTTGTCTTGTAATTGGCTTCAACTCTGGCGTTACAGTAGATCTATCAGTTAATCTGTATGAGTGAGATAAATGTAAAGCGGTTATGGACTTCAGGGGAGCTAGCACAACTTGTTGTCTAAGTCACATCGCGCGCGACGCGGGTACTCCTGTCTCAACTCACACTGTGTAAATGGGAAGCGGAGTGTAGATTTTCTCGCGTGACGAACTGCCTCGTAGCGTCAGTCATACTATTCTGATGTTTTTTTTTAAACAATTTACGAAAATTGGTTGAGAAATGCGACATGTAGGGGAGAACAGAGGCAGGCCAGACATACCCTCCTACGAATTCGACTTCAATTTTCGTGTACTTTTGTGAACAGGTTCAATACGACCGCTTTAGCCTAGTTGTTAGTGACCCTGCCTATGAAGCTAGAGGGCCTGGGTTCGAATCCCGGTAAGGGCATTTATTTGTGCTAATATAATGTGCTAATATGTATCTGCTTGTTACTGCAATATTTTTTTTGTCATTGTTAAGAACTTATTTTTTATCGTATTTTAATGATAATTTGATTCCAATTGGATTCAAAATACTTGGATTCAAATCTGACGACCGGTTTAGCCAAGTTGGTAGTGAACCTGCCTAAGAAGCTAGAGGTCTCGTGTTCGAATCCCGGTAAGGGCATTTATTTGTGTGATGAGCACGAATATTTATTTGCTCCTGAGTAATGGAAGTTTTCTATGCATTTAAGTATTTATTTATCTATAGGAAGTATGTTTGTCGTCGTCTAGTACCCACAATTTTTTATTTATTATAAAAATTGAAAGCAGGTTTTTTTACTGAACTTTGTAAGCTCGGTCAAGAAGTGGTGTAATGTCTCTGCTACTTTTTTTATGTGATAGGAGGCAAACGAGCAGACGGATCACCTGATGGTAAGCGATTACCGCCGCCCATGGACACCTGCAACACCAGAGGTGACTACTTGTCGTGATAGGCGATTAACTAGGGTCATCGGGGTCACGAAAGCTCTTTGCGGCAGGACCAGAGTAGTTGGTGTATTCTTCATTTCCGAATGCTGTGATGTGTAAATAATTATGAGCATTGAATAAGTTCGCTTACTAGAGTTTTCACGTTTTCCAATAATAAACTCAATTTTAAATGTGCATGTGCGATTCCTATTGTGGAATATACAACAACGCCTTTTCAAAGTCATAGCCTCTAATCGGTCATCTAATATTTATATTTATTCGTCGTATACGTATAATATGCATTGATTTAGGCTTGGAAACGAGAGAGTACCTAATCTTTACAAGACTAAAAAAACCGGTCAAGTGCGAGTCCGACTCGCGCACCGAGGGTTCCGTACAAATTAACAATTAACTCTATATAGTAATAATATAAAGTAAATGTCCCAATATTTGTTAACTTAGGTTAACAAATATTGGGACTTATTTTAACCCAACACAACAGAATTCATTTTCAAACAACGAATAACTTTTACACCAAGACCATCGAACTACCAAGACATTGAATCGCGATCTTTTTTTGACTTTCTATTGAAACATCCGCCCCAAACCCATTAATTCTAGAAAAATCTTAACAGCACAAAGTTGGAATGGAGTCAGCGCCATCTGTCGGCCCCATTTGGTACTAACGTGCCCTTGCACGTTACCAAGCAATCAGCTTAGTACCTATGTATGTTGGTGTTTTAGCAATTATTGTTTATAACGTGAACCGATCTCGATTATCATTTTTAGGATTCCGTATCAAAATGGCAAAAGACGGAACCCTTATAGATTCGTCATGTCTGTCTGTCTGTCTGTCTGTCCGTCCGCATGTCACAAACCTTTTTGCTCGAAAACTATAAGGTGTATTTAAATAAAATTTTGAGGATAGGTGTATTTTGTTAATCGCTACATAGTTATGTAATGAAATTACAAAAAAAAATTTTAATGGTGCACTCCATACATAAAACTGAGTCAAAAAAAAGCATGGCATGCCCACGTGTGGCACATCAATCGATAGGCCTTTCAAAATAAATATAAGGTTTCTCAGCTTTGATTAAGCGAATAGAGTCGGAGATAATCGCCCTGAAACTCACTAAAATTGTGCTTATTAAATTGTATCAGCGAAAATTGCTTTGAACAAGATGGGTTCAAAGGTTTTCGATATATTTCTAAAAAACCGCCTTCCTTAAAGAAAAAGACGTGAGTGCCATAAGATTTCAGTAACAATACGACCTTTTTAATAGGCACGGAACCTTTGATGTGCGTGGTCCGACACCCACTTGGCCACTTTTTTATTTGAAAGAGAGTACTACTATTGTAGTCTTTTGTAGTCTTATAGGAATTTCAAAACAAAAAAATACTTATAAAGTTGAACTAGGAAATGATTTTTGAAAATAAAACAAAAAATACGCTACATACAGAAAAAATATACTTTTTCAGTAATATTTATGTTTATCTTAATCACAAGTAATTATTTCTAATTTTTCGCTTGGATAGCTTCAGAGATGGTAGTATTTTTTTTTTTACATTTTCCTTCATAGATCGAAATTTTACCAATGTAGAAAAGAAAAAACTGTTTCAAAAAGTGCAACTCAAGCCCTTTCAAATGATACCCCTTGACCTAATAGTTGAATTTTTTTTGCCCCCTCTTCATATTCTGTTTCATAGAAAATTATAATGTATATTTTACTTTTTCATTTTCCATGCACGTGGATAACTCTCATTTATAACCATTCCAAATTTCTAATTGATAGCTAAGTAGTTCGTGAGATATTTCACTTTGTTACAGACAGACAGACAGACGGACGAAGTCGCACCATAAGGGTTTCTTTTTTACCTTTTTGGTACGGAACCCTAAAACTAAAAACTTACGTAGCTCATTGCAGCGTAGCACTAGACGTAGCAGCCACTGTGTGTGCTACGGGCGTCATTTAGCGTAGCCAACGCTGTGCTGTGTGTAGGTGTACTTAAAAATTGTTAATTTTCGTTCGCGGCAGGAATGCCGCGCGCCTGCGATTTTTTTGACATCCGCTAATGCGGATGCGGATGCGGATATTTGGGGGCACACACTAAAAAACGTAAATAAACAACGTCAATTTTATGATATCACGCGATCATCAAACACGTTGAGACTACAATCGTAGCGAACAAATCTAAAACGCAAACGCTCTTGGTCATAGAAGCGATAAGTTGTTTTGGCTAGTGGCGGTAAGCGCCGTGTGGGCTCGTTTCTTATCGTGAATTGCACTACATCCCCATCCGCAAAAACTCCGCTTCGTTTTTGGGGGATGCGGATGGAGATGCTGATGTTAAAATTTGTGCGGAAATCCCGCGGTTGCGGATGCGGATGCGAATGTCTGCGACATCCCTGGTTCACGGACACGGATGCTATAGCATTCGAGTCATATTTCGTCATCGTTTATTGGTCTATGACATGAATATCCAACAGAGATGTCTAAAACTGTGTTTTAATACAATTGACACCTTGTTGTCAAGGACAAGCACGCGAGATGTCAAATAAGTGAAAACACATCATCAGTATCATCACACATATCTGGTGGACTTTTACCCTAACCTTACTGTTCTTGAACGTGGGATGAAGACTATACGCTTAAGCAAGGTAGGTACGGTTGGTAAGGTAGGTCAGGTAAGGTAGGTCCTTGTGAAGTTCTTGGACTTTCCCTTGCGCATCGGGACGAGTGTTCGGCATCAAATTGCTTTGAATGCGATTCTCCGTCGCTGAAAGGGCTCAACAAAATAATATAAGACCAATTATTTTCATTTAACCATGGTTCCTAGTTGCTTAGGCAACCTACTCTCTGAATAAAAAACACTTCAAACCTTTCTTCGATAAAATAGTTTTAAACACGCATATAGCTTTCGATTGACCAGATAAAGCCTGAGAATGTTTTATTACTTAGAAAGCTATTAACGTAATAGTACCTACAATTACTTAATTGCTTTTTAATTCATTAAAAAAAATCATGCGCAAAACTATTAATATTAAATTAAGCGACGTTAGAACCAGATTCCTATTTTTATAATGTAGTGATTTGATAGTAATTAAATATGTACAGACATTGTCGATATACCTTTGATTTTACTGTAGGTACCTTGCACTTGGAAAACGAATGAGGAGGTTCTGGAAATAGTTCATGAAAAGAAATCTGTTAGAAATCCTTCAACACAGGAGAGGAAATATGATCTCGATCACCGATGACTGGATGAAAACGAGAATAGAGGGAATATAGAAGAAGAAACGAAAAGGGGAAATCCGAGGATATCTGACATAATGAGGAACGAATAAAATAAAATAAAATCGGGTTGCACTCCGGGAGTGCCGGCAAAAGGGAAAACTTGCGAATAGCTTGAAAAAAATATTTTTTGAAAAAAAAACACCCCTTGCCTCCGCCACAAGCCGCCTTACATCAAAAAAACCTATAAACGCAAATCTGCATTTTCACTTTAAAATCCGCATTTTGAAGCGCCACTCCCGCTTTTTGTGTTCCGGCAATTGGCAACACTAAATCCTACGCTCCTACACGTCACCTGACCTCCTGCGCTCCTACACCTGTCGCGAGTTTAACAATTTTTCCCCATCCCTAAAAGTGCACAGCGCCGCTATTAGTTATTTACGATACAAGTGCCGAAAATAGGAAATTCTCAACGAGTGGTGATAAATTAAAACATGACCGAAGGGAGTGTTTTAAATCAACACGAGTTGCGAATTACCTATGCGCACGTGTATCGTACAACGTTTTACTGTACATGTGTCTCTTTAAAGTTTCGACGTATGCATGAAAAGTGCTCTTTATGGCACAAGTGCGGGAAAGTAGCACCATATGTACTGTAAAAGAAGTTTTCAGTTCAAAAATAAAAGCTTCACGTTACAAAGAAATAAAAAGAAAGGCGGAATGCAGAATAATACATTGGAAATTAATCCACCGCCAAGAGCCTATCTCTTAAACAAAAAGAAGAATTAAACTATAAGTATAAATAGCATATGTAAGCAACATCCCTAAATTAGCACCATCAGCAAAGTTCGAAGGTGCAACTTGGTTGCGCATACGCAGAGTTCGGCAAGCGATTAGGGCGTCGTCGACGCCATGTTTACAAACAAAGAGATCAATGCTCGCTAAGTAGGTTAGCGCAGCCGCAGCGCCCGCGCGCGCGCTGTCCGTATTGCGCGGGTCGTGGTCTCTCGCGGCCAGCTCCCAAATGCGAGGCCCGAGATCACCATTAGACCACTAAATGAGTTTCTCAACCGAGTTTTTGTGCGCTCTAGAAATCCAACATTTTTTGTTTATCGACGCGCTGTGTGCGTAAGCCTCAATTCGAATCATCTGTTTCACACGCCAATCGCATTTCAATATGTTTCGTGAGCCCGTATATTGACACGTTAGTGGGCTGGCTGTGGCAGCGACACCGCGAAACACATGTGATTGGGATCGGAAGCGTTGGACAACAATAGACCTGCAGTTGCAGTTATTTTCCAATTGAGGGCGGTGACATCTGTCATTTGAGTACAATTTATAATATAACCTATTTTACGATTCAATATTATACACTGTAATGAGAACGCAGCTAAACTAAAGTTTATCCCTGCTAAAGCGGTCTTAAAAGTGCAGATGTCAAACCTCGATAAATATAATATGGTTGGTAGCTGCGGGTTCCATCCCAGGTGTATAACATACTGACGTAATAACATTAGGAAAGGAGCTGCACACTTGCTTGCGCCAGTGCGTATAGTTAATTGTGTTAGATCACAATGCACTTTTTCGTGCTAAACTTTCTTATGGAATGAAAGAAGGACTGTTACAAAGTTAACCACGGAATGGATTTGTCATCGCTGTGCATATGGTTCCAATCGCCTAAGTAAGGTTGGACTGTAAGGTAGGTAAAGCGCCCTTTAGACCTGGCTAAATACAGTGCACCAACTGCACTCACGCTCACTGATTAGGGCGAGATAATTTATCTCCCCTCCCCTGGTTAGTGCACTGCATTTAGCCAGGTCTAAAGGCCGCTTTGGGGCAAATATTTGACGTAAGGTTAAATTTCATTATGATATAATATAGGTACCTATTTATAGTGCAATATTTTTTACGTTACGTATGCTTTTTTCTGTTTATAATTTCATCCATTTCTTCCATTTATTGATCTGTTAACAAATTCGTTTCTAAGTCCAAAGTCATTAGGGTAGGTACACCTAATAAAAATGCTCGGCATACAAATGCAACCGGTACGTTTTTAGTCTAAAATTAAACTAGGAAACAGTGTTTCCTGACGAATAAATACTGACACATGAGACATAATACAAAATAGCAAAATGTGAATCTATCCATGATTCTGAGCAACTTTTATTATGGGACCAACCTGTTCATACATTTTCTTCAGTCTAAAATGTATGAAATAGTTGGATTTTTTTGGCATAACACAAAGTTGGTCCCATAGTAAAAGTTGCTCAGAATCATGGATAGATTCACATTTTGCTATTTTGAATTACGTCTTATGTGTCACCCTGGATATTGTCCCCCATATATATTTTAGTTAACTCCATATTTGTCTATATAAGTTCTTAATGCATTTCGTCATCAGGATAGACTTTCGGGTTCTAGAGAATCCCCTTGATCTGTTAACGACAATAATAGTTAAGAAGTGCATCATCACTATCTCCCACAGTAAATACGAGTACCAACCTACCTATATAGTTATATACCTAACTACCTCTAGTAAGAGTATGACAAACTGTCCTCTTCTTCGTCTTCTCTGAAAGAGAAATTGTTTTCTCATCGTGTGGTAGAAATATCATATAGACAGGCATATGCATAACATAGG
Organism: Epinotia demarniana; assembly: GCA_945867215.1. NCBI lineage: Eukaryota > Metazoa > Arthropoda > Insecta > Lepidoptera > Tortricidae > Epinotia > Epinotia demarniana. Next base: position 18,415,951 of record OX244266.1, on the reverse strand, counting down.
CATATGCACGTAAAACTTGCTTTAATCATTATGATTTGTATTTATCACCATAAATAGTTTTTTCCTTGTAGTACTTATATAAATACATCGCACATCACTCCAATTTCATAAATAAGAGAAATAAACAGGAAGATAAAATAAGTACGTATAATTTTTCTGGACGGCGTTTATCACGGAGGCGGAGAAATCGAAACGATAGCTCGCTACTGCGCCGGAAGAAAGTTCCTGCCTATTTGCATAGAAGTGCGATCGCGGCGCGTGGCCGCCGCCGCCGGAGCCCAGGCTCCGATGTCCCACATAGACACGCTTTATAGTTTATTGTTACGGACCCATTTCTGTGGGTGCACGACCAGCGCCAGGCCTGCGCCGTGACACACTTCCCTCACTCCGAAAGTTTCTCCGATAGAGAAACCTACAATATCTAATACCACCGACATCCGTCTAGGTATGCTGATTTCCAGAGCAGCCTCCGCGATCTAAATAAGAACACTACAAAGCAAACAAACGGAAAGAGCCTTTCTGTTCTAAGCAAATTAAAGATTTGACCCAAAATTGAAAATAGTGCCATTAGTGCCTTTGCCATGCTAAGATAAAAGTCAAATTAAACATCAATGACGATATACTCGATTTCATTAAGAACGGGAAACGCGATGAAAAACTTGCTAAAGTGTTACGTTAGAAAGCGTAGGCATTTCACCATAAAGCCTAGAAAGTGTACATAAGAAGAAAGTGAAAAAAAAGAAAAAATGTGCAGTGCAAGTGCATCGAGGTGCGGGAGTGAGAAACAATACTCTGAATCTCGCCAGTTTCCAGATCGTTCGAGATCACTTTTAACTTTTTCTCCCTAGATGAAATCGCGGCACGGCGCTCGCGTTTCTTACCGCCACGTGTGTGCCTAGTTCATATATCGATGCACTCATTTTTACTTTCCTTTCGATTCGCTCTTGTTTGTTTGTTGCTCGGCGCGCTTCTGCTCGATGCGCAGGTGCCGATATCGAGGTATACACCCTGCCTGAACGGAATGAAAAGTAAACTCATGAAACGAAGTTATTGCTTGAACGGGTGGACACGAGTACAAATAATACACTTTGTTTACCTTTCTTCAAGCACAAGTGCTGATGTTGTTTATTTAAAATAATTTGAAGTTACAGCAAAATACGTAATATCAAGGAAAGTATATTATATTATATAATTACTATTCAATATCCTGTACTATTAAACGAGCAATATTCGTAATATTATATTTTTGTATTCACGTTTTCGAAAATGGCTGTAAATAAAACAAATGTAGTCAATGTAAGTATTCTGAAAATACACTTAATTTATTTTTGACAACCATCAATGAAATGGGAAAACCTCATATCCGAGGTGCCAGTTTACCTGAAAGTGAAAATCTAATGTTCACACATGCCTAGCAAATAGACGTGCACGCACGGCGGGGAGCACGCAGCTATACGGATAACTGGGCAGATGTTCCACGAGCACTTGTGACAAAACTAGCCATTAAAAGAGAGCGACATTCTCGATTATTTGATATTTTAATGACAGTTTCTTATATGTCAGTTCCGTTGAATAGTTCGGATGGTCACATGCGAGCAGAATGTGCGGGAGAAAATACAACGACGATAAGACACGATATCTGAGCGATGTTAGATCAAACGATGACAGTCACAAATAATTTTCAGTATTTATGATGCAGTTTAAATTGGCTTTGTTCATGTACGACGGGTCAGTGCGCAAGCGCGTGCATTTGCAGTGTGGAGAGCAGTCGCGGGCGCACGCGAAAGCTATCACTTGGCGAACGTCGAGAGAAAGAGTGCGAATGAGAGAGATGGGAATTTCACCGCGTGGGGTCAACGCGCTCGCTATACTGTCGCTGATTGTGGCCCAATTGCAATATGTAGGTCTAGGCCAGCGGTCGTTGACCTGCGTACGTGACACACTTAGTGCGCCCGCGCACGACCGCAGTGCTTTCACGCCCCGCTCAAGGGGTGGGGGTGCTTGCAGCACGCCCGTCGCGCTGTAGCTGCATCTTTCACGGAAAGTTAAGAGAATACGGAGCTGCGTCGTAAATAAACACTTTCACGGGTGAAGATACATTCAAATTCTAGCAAATATTTAACAACGTTGGATATCAATTTTACTCATGAAAATCTAGTAGATGCTAAACCATCATGATTTCATATGTGGTAAAGTGGAACACTCTTCTAGTTTCGGTATTAAATATTGAAAAACATGTCAAAATTTGTCAACTAGGTTTATTGGACCTGTGCCTTTGGCATTTGGTTAATTATGACTAATAAAGATGAATTGTAGAATATTTTAAATTTTGATGACGTTTCTTTATTTGATTTAATGCTTTAAATAAATAAACATAATATAATTTTGTTTGACTTGAACTTTGTATTTGTGTTAAATTCTATCAGACTTTTTAATTGTAATAATTTTCACATGCCATTTATGGCTAAACATATTAGGAACACTACATATAATTCTGTAACACCTGTACTGTACCATATGTTTATAGTGAATAAACTACATTCATTCATTCATTCATTCAATCATAGCACTTCAGCTCAGGTCGATAAGTTATTTATTTGAGCTTTGTTTTACTAATAACATGGATAAGTATTTATGTGAATTGGCCGCGTTAACCGGAGAATGGGCATGTATTTCAATATTATCAATTGGAAAATCGAGCTTGGATTTGTCTTCCACTATCAATGGTTTGAAAGATATAGATGACATTCGAATGAGCTAAACTAATGGACCGAAGTAGGCGCGGTTCTCAACCTACTTTGGTCCATTAGTTTAGCTCATGTATATTTGTCGTGTATTTCGGTTGTTATATTTTATGCCGTTGACTCTAGCTTATCTTTTAGATTTAGGGGACGTACTAAGGGAGGTGGAGGGTATTTAATTCGACATACATTGATTACTCGGCACTTTTTATACTATACTTACTTTTTACAATACATTACTTTACCTATGCCATTAAGTGGTTTTACAATCAATTGCTTTATTTAAAGCAATGTACTTGCAGTTGATGCAATAGATATGTAACTATGAATACATACTCGTATCAATATAATATATAGAGGATATTATACTTACAGGATCTAATCGTTGAGTGTAGCCAGGTGATTATTCCGTGTATATAACAGATATCAGAAAACTTTAAACTGATATCGAAAGTACGTTACCGTGAAAATCACATCAATAACTTTTTGAAAAACAGAAACAGCACTGCTGCTACTTCGGTCGGACTGATATTTATCAGGTTCGGAGCGGCCGAGTTTTTTTTTTTTAATAATACTATTAATATTAAGTTTAAACGTTCCCATACGTTTAGAACGACGTTCGTTGAGAGGCTGTCATTTCAGTAATTATAAGTTATAATCTCTCACTTATAATAAATCTCTAAATTAAAAAAAGAATCAGCCAGTATCAAACTTACCATTTTTGTGTCCCCCGATGATTTCAGATTCCCATGAACGGAAAAATATGTAACTTTTTTCATAAGCACATTATTACTCTAGCTTTCGTTTAGGATAGTTTTTATCCGACTGCGACGATTAATTAATTTTCGGAAACATTTGACCTCATTAAATTATTAATTTCTTCTACTTGAAATCGTAGCCGCCATATCTGTCAACTGTCAGTGACGTCAAAATGGCGGGCTTGCCATAACTATCGAATATTAATAATTTCGATCCGGTGTTGTGATGATAGACCTTCACAAAACGCATATTAAATTCTAAAGCGTAAAAAAATTATCGATTCTGATATGGTAACTTATATGCGATAAATTCGTATTGAGGCGTAATTTCAATAAATGTATCAACATATTTCAACAAAATAACGCCAAACGTCAAAAGTCTGACTCTTCCTTTTTTTAAAGGCATGGCGATAGCGCTGTTCTTGCGTTCAGCCAGTCTATTTGAGTTTCTGCAAGATTGAATCACACGCTGAGTATTTAATTGTCACGATACTGCACGGCTATCACAATACGGCGCGCGAAATCTCTCGATTTTTCTCGTATTATATGTCTCTTTCTAAGTTATCTGATAAGAGAGAGACGGATAGTTGGAGAAAAATCGAGAAAGCTCGCGCGCCGTTTTGTGATAGCCGCGCTGGTTTGTCAGTATTTATATTTATCAGCAATAAACAGTATATATGAAATCAGTATAGAACGGGCCTTTTATAAACATTAATTATGAAGCGCGTCAGTATTAGGCCTGCATCACACTGACGCGGCCTGGCCGCGGCGGACAATAGCAAACTTGTCCGCCGCTGTCAAATTTAATATTGTCCGCCACCGCAGGCCGCGCCAGTGTGGCTGTGCCTTAGGGCGGTTTCAAGTTGACATTCAACAAATATAGAGACCACAATAGAGACACAGAAATTGGCCAACATACAGGAAAATACTTTTATCATAAAGCCTGCAACACTCATTATTATGTTGGCAAGGGCGGGGACATACACAAGATTTGACAGAATGTGATAGTGCAATCTGAAACATTGCAATATGAAAAAAATAAACATATTGCTTTAACATTTTTAATAATTTCCTTTATTAGAAAGGGACTCGGACTCGCGTTAGAGTTGTAGAACGTACCTAGTGGTTAGGTATAGTTTGGACAATATAAATTGGCCGTCTGTTGTCAAATTAAAAAGAGATCTTTTGTTCCACGTAAACACTTACCGGTCAATGGGTACTCGAAAGGATTATCTATTATTAATTCCTAAACACATCTTTACCTGAGAGTCGGAGTGACTCAAGAACTCAAGATCATTTCAGTCATCCATCACGTTTTTATAATATAACATAATACAGTGTTAAAAATATGTAGAAAAGAAGATCGTGCAGCGTGTGTCCTACCTGTTAGATCTATTGCCACAGACATCTACTAAACTTTTACCCCATTATTCATAAAACTTAAAATACCTCTGATAAATAACACGTGTTTTGTCCCTTTCTTAATAATTTAAATATCAGTGACAGGTTTTAACGTCATTTTAACTAAAATATATAGGTTTATTGAAAGTTTTACATGATAGGTTAAAATTAGAACTGCATGTGTCCTATTTCCAAAAGAAGAAATGCGTTAACATTAACATGCAAACGAAGTCGCAGGTACAGCTAGTAAAGGAATAAAACTATTCTTTCATGAAATAAAAATAACTAATGTGAAGTATTTATGAGTCATCCACTTAATATCCTTTCATGAAATAAAAATATCTCAAGTTAAGTTTTTATGAGTCATCTACTTGATCCATCGTGTTGGTAACCACAACCACAATTAGATTCTCCAAGTTTTCGTCAACTCTGCACATTGTGTGGGGGCGAAATATGAAAGGGACAAGCGAGTTTTTATTTTGAGCTGGTTCAGGATCGATGTATAGGTGCGTTTCGCAGTGCCAGAGGTACACATAGCATTCGTCAAGTTCAAATATGCAAATGCATATATTTGGAATCGCAATACAAATGTTTATGTTTTAATTTTTTGATTATCTTTGTTTATACACAAGCAAAGTCAACAAAAACAAAGACTGTAATGTAAACAAAAACAAATAAAAATACCGAACATTCCCTTGATCGGTTCACAACCCCATTTTTGATACAGCCTGTAGAAAAGTTTTGCTTGAAAGTACTCCGTCCAGCATGATTAATTTATACGTGGCTATGTAAACATATCTTTGACGTGGCCTGTATTGTAGGTAATTGTTAAAGATAAACTTATTACTCACTTTATGCACGTATGTCATACATATGTAACTGAATACCACGAATGAAATTCTATGCGCACAAAGTTGCGAGCTCAGCATATACTTATCAATAAGAGTATTCCTCGTACCGCCAGCAAAATTTGCTGAATAAAGAAAGTATCCCTTCTTAATGTAGATCACTGAAACTAGTCAAGCACCTATTTCCTACTGAAGCTGTCAGTTTCAGTGCAAGGTTTTTTGGAATGAACTGTATGTACTTATAAATAAACTTTTCTTTGAATTGAAAGCTTCACAGAAATATAGACATGTATAACATTCTTCTCATTATACATTTTAAAGGAATGAAATCGTCTAAAGATTCATATAAATATGAGATTTCTTCCTTGATCTAGACACGCGGCAGCGTAGGTAAGTAGGCAAGTTCAAGCAAAGGAACTGGCTAGCCAGCGCCGAGTGTAATATTACACGAACCACTTGGTGCCACTTTTGACCTTTCTATAACTCAAAACCTCTTTAACGTAAACACATAAAACTTAGTGTGTTTAATTATATCCATCAGGACATCTAGAAGCCCAAATTTCATGAAGCTAGCTCAAACGGTTATAAAGATATGAAGGTCAAAAAGTCGTAAATTTTAGTACTGACCGACTGACATATAGTACCTAAAACCTAACCTACTTCCAGATGACCTAGAAAGATGAAATTTGGAATCCAGCTCGGTAATTGTGTGTAAGCGTAGGAAAAATCTAAAAATAAAAATAAAGTTAATAAATAGGGGGTCCCCATACAAATTTTTATTTATTTATTTGTAGTGTTGGAACCCTTACAAAAAGATATTTGAAACTATCCCAATATAAGTATTATTATATTTGCCATATAACAGAAATATAAAATTAAAGTTGAGTCAAAAAATAAGTGGTGTCCCCATACAAAAAACTTGTAGGTAATACGCGCTAAACACCCGGCCAACGGTGTATCGTCGGCGGCGCGGGGCACCACTAATTATACACTGCCTAGTTTTCTTTACAAAAAATAATGATATCCCACCAAAAACATAAATGTAAAAAAGGAGAGCCAAGTTCAATACAAAAATTATGCTTGGCTGTGGGCTCCGCCGCAAAAAGAATGGAGATCTGAGAAATGAGTGCCAAGTTCTATGCAAAATCCAAATATGTATTTATAGGAACAAAATAACATTAATATGAACAAGTATTAAACTCTATTTCTTTGCTTTATTGGATACTTACCTATAACAATTGCTGTTATTTAAAAATGTGAGACCTTAAAGAAGGTTAGATTTGACTTGGCCAGTTTTTATCAGAATTAAAATATATGTGTATATACATGTTGAATAACTTTATAAAATGACTGATGTAATGAAAATTTACCTTGGTAAAGTCGCGCAATATTATCTGTGTTTGCATCACCGTGGGTTATATGTAGGTATAAAAGTATACTGTTCATCCCAGAAGCATCCCATTTCTTAACCCTTGCAGCGCGTATGACTCGTATGTGCTTCATATATGAAGTGCTACGACATTATTTTCGTGACTTTTAGCTAAATCTATTACCTAGATACAACGAAAAGCTTCTTTTTGCTCCAAAGTATTTTTTGTAACAATAAAATCATTTAATTCAGGCAGTTCCCATATTCAATTTATTATTATTATTACAGGTACCTACCTCCTTTGTGTTTAGGTATGAAAACATTCAAGGTGCGACCAGGCAAAAACCTCATTCCGTTCTTCATTTTAAGACGTCTCACTTTTCGGAGAGATTATGACGATAATCAGTCTAAAATCATTTAAAGTTGTTGAACTCTTTGTGATCAGCTGATCACTGTGTAGGTATGCACCAGTAAAACCGTAGTGTCTCACCAAGGGCGGGTTGCAACATAATCGTGAATCATCGGAATGACAGCTGCCGGCGTCATATTTAACGCCGGCAGCTGTCATTCCATAGAAACTTTCCATACATTCAGCTTTAAACGAATACCGCTTACGGTTACAGACGGTTTGGTGCAGTGCAACCCACCCAAAGCGATGAGGGCAAACCGCTGGTTTCTATTAGGTAGTCTGACTTTTGCGCGGGTCCGAGCCGAGCTTATGACCGCGATCGAACTTCAAGTTTTGGATATCTCCATATCTCGGCATTTATAATGCTCGAACGACAGAGATGGAGATACACGAACTTCGAGATTCAATTTTCTTGGTCTACGATTGTCAGCGGCACCACACATCATCGCGTTTCTTCCAGGGTAGACCAATATGCACCAAGCATTTTTACTACCTATATTATCTAGGCTATACGCTACTATAATCTCTATGCAAGCACTTCAAACCCTCATAAACCCTCATTCATAAAACAAATCAAACCTACGATAATAGAAATAAATAGTACTCATCAAACACAAATGAGTGAGTGATGAATTTTAACGGCGTTTTATCTCTCATCTCTCACTTATAATAAATCTCTAATTTGAAAATGGAATCAGCCAGTATCAAACTAAGCATTTACGTGTCCCGAATGATCTCGGCTTCCCATGAACGGAAAAACATGTAGATTTTTTCATAAGTACATTATTACTCTAGCTTCCGTTTAGGATAGTTTTTATCCAATTGCGACAGTTAATAAATTTTCGGAAACATTTGACCTCATTAAATTGTTCAGTTCTTCTGCTTGAAATCATAGCCGCCATAACCGTCAACTGTCAGTGACGTCAAAATGACGGACTTGCTATATCTAACTAACAGTAATAATTTCGATCCGGTGTTGTGATAGACCTTCACAAAACGCATATTAAATTCTAAAGCATAAAAAAATAATCGATTCTGATATGGAAACTTATACGCGCTAAACTCGTATTGGGGCGTAATTTCAATAAATGTATCAACAACAAAATAACGTCAAAAGTCTGACTCTTTTTTTTTAATGGCATGGCCTAGCGTTGTCTCGCGTTCAGCCAAAACGTCTAGGTTTATGAGTTTCTGCAAGATTACACACTGAGTATTTGTCACGATACTTAACGGCTATCACAAGATGGCGCGGGAGCTCTCTCGATTTTTCTCGCACTGTACGTCTTTTTCTAAGTTGTCTATTACGAGAGAGACGGATAGTTCGAGAAAAATAGAGAGAGCTCGCGCGCCGTCTTGTGATAGCCGTGCTGGTTTGACAGTATTTATATTTATCTCTCACTTATAATAAATCTCTAAATTAAAAAAAGAATCAGCCAGTATCAAACTAACCATTTTTGTGTCCCCGATGATTTCAGATTCCCATGAACGGAAAAATATGTAACTTTTTTCATAAGCACATTATTACTCTAGCTTCCGTTTAGGATACTTTTTATCCGACTGCGTCGATTAATTAATATTCGGAAACATTTGACCTCATTAAATTATTCATTTCTTCTGCTTTTAATCGTAGCCGCCATATCTGTCAACTGTCAGTGACGTCAAAATGGCGGGCTTGCCATAACTATCGAATATTAATAATTTCGATCCGGTGTTGTGATGATAGACCTTCACAAAACGCATATTAAATTCTAAAGCATAAAAAAATAATCGATTCTGATATGGAAACTTATATGCGATAAATTCGTAATAATATTATAATATTCGATTGAGGCGTAATTTCAATAAATGTATCAACAAATTTCAACAAAATAACGTCAAACGTCAAAAGTCTGACTCTCTTCATTTTTTTTTAATGGCATGGCATGGCGATAGCTCTGTCCTTGCGTTCAGCCAAAGTCTATTTGAGTTTCTGCAAGATTGAATCACACGCTGAGTATTTAATTATCACGATACTGCACGGCTATCACAAGACGGCGCGCGAGCTCTCTCGATTTTTCTCGCACTATACGTCTCTTTCTACGTTGTTTAATAAGAGAGAGACGGATAGTTGGAGAAAAATCGAGAGAGCTCGCGCGCCGTTTTGTGATAGCCGCGCTGGTTTGTCAACGGGCCTTTTATAAACATTAATTATGAAGCGCGTCAGTATTAGGCCTGCATCACACTGGCGCGGCCTGGCCGCGGCGGACAATAGTAAACTTCACAAACGCCGCTGTCAAATTTAATATTGTCCGCCACCGCAGGCCGCGCCAGTGTGGCTGTGCCTTAAGGCGGCTTCAAGTTGACATGCAGCCAATATAGAGACCAAAATAGAGACACAGAAGTTGCCCAACATACAGGAAAATACTTTTATCATAAAGCCTGCAACACACATTATTATGTTGGCAAAGGCGGGAACATACACAAGATTTGCCAGAATGTGATAGTGCAATCTGAAACATTGCAATATAAAAAAATAAACAAATTGCTTTAACATTTTTTATAATTTCCTTTATTAGAAAGGGACTCGGACTCGCGTTATAGTTGTAGAACTTACCTAGTGGTTAGGTATAGTTTGGAAAATATAAATTGGCCGTCTGTTGTTTTATTAAAAAGAGATCTTTTGTTCCACGTAAACACTTACCGGTCAATGGGTACTCGAAAGGATTATCTATTATTAATTCCTAAACACATCTTTACCTGAGAGTCGGAGTGACTCAAGAACTCAAGATCATTTCCGTCATCCATCACGTTTTTATAATATAACATAACACAGTATTAAAAATATGTAGAAAAGAAGATCAATAAACATTTAATACTGCAGCGTGTGTCCTACCTGTTAGATCTATTGCCACAGACATCCACAAAACTTTTACCCCATTATTCATAAAACTTAAAATACCTCTGATAAATAACACGTGTTTTGTCCCTTTCTTAATTTTAAATATCAGAGTGACAGGTTTTAACGTAATTTTAACTAAAATATATAGGGTTATTGAAAGTTTTACATGATAGGTTAAAATTAGAATTGCATGTGTCCTATTTCCAAGAGAAGAAATGCGTTAACTCCTACATTAACATGCAAACGAAGTCGCAGGTACAGCTAGTCAGCAATAAACAGTAAAACTATATTAAATCAGTATAGAACGGGCCCCTTTTTTTAAAAACATTAATTATCAAGCGCGTCAGTAGGTATTAAGGCGGTATTTTACTTCGTACTTCGCGCCTTCAAGTTGACATTCAGCCTATATAGAGACACAGGAATCGGCCAACATACAGATAAAACTTTTATCATAAAGCCTGCAATACACATTCCTTAAGTTGACAATGGCGGGAACATACAGAAGATCGGCAGAATGTGATAGTGCGATCTGAAACATTGCAATATGAAAAAATAAACATATTACTTTAATATTTTTAATAATTACATTAATTACCTTTAATAGAAAGGGACTCGGACTCGCGTTATGGTTCTAGAACTTAGTAAGTGGTTAGGTATAGCTTGGAAAATATAAATTCAGACGTTAAAAAAGAGATCTTTTGTTCCGCGTAACCACTTACCGGTCAATGGGTACCTACTCCGGGTACTCGAAAGGATTATTAAATCTATTTATTAATTCTATACACATCTTTACCTGAGAGTCGGAGTGACTCAAGATGATTTCAGTCATCACATTTGTATTTATTTCATATAAAACAGTGTTATATTATAAATATGTAGAGAAGAAGATATATAAACATTTAATGCTGCAGCCTGTGTCCTACCTGTTGGATCTATAGCCACAAACATCTACTAAACTATTACCCCATAAAACAAGTTTTATCCCTTTCTTACTAATTTAAACATCAAAGAAAAGAATTTTAACGGCATTTTAGTTAAAATAGGTTTGTTCAACGTTTTACTTGAAAGGTTAAATTAGAACTGCATGTGTCCTATGTCCAAAATAAGAAATTCGTTAACTCCCACCACATTACCATGCAAACGAAGTCGCAGGTGCCCAATAACAAATATCTTTATATACCAATACGGATAAGCATTTGTAACTCGTTAGCTTGACAGTGAGAGCAAGGTCGAATGATCTGGAGCAAGGTCAAATCGGGCGAAGTCTTCGAGTGATAGTGTGGCCTCCCGCTGTATTCATTATCGCCTGATCACACTACATAAATAACTGTGGCTATACTTAATGCGCGTAGGTGCCAATAAAACTTGTGTTGCCGATGCGAGTACAGTGGGCGCCAACAGACACTCTTTGTTTTTTTTTTATACAACGACGATGGCAAACAAGCGTACGGCCGCCTGATGGTAAGCGGACACCGCAGTCTTTAAACGCATGCAACTCCAAAATAGTAACATGGGCGTTGCCGATATGTTTGAGGATTCAGACGTGTTGACAGCGGAAGGAACAAGTCTCGCTCTCAACACAACGCATCCTTAGGAGCTCTGGCGACCTTGCTCACGTCCAGGAACACAACACTACTACAGAGCAAGTAGTAGTCTTATTATGGCTGTGGTTTAGTGCAGCCCCTAGAGTTTTTTCTCACACGCTCACTAATGTTAGCTAGATATGCTGTGCTGTACGCCTGCTCACGGACCAACTTACAATGCACCAAGGTAAAACTGGTGACTTGTAGTTTAGAAACACTAGAAAATATTTTAAAAAAACAGGCTTTTTTTCAAGAGTTATTTTGACGTAGGATTTAAGTAGTGTCTTCGGGCCGACGTTACAGACGGCCGCAGTATTACGCTGTTTAAAAAAACCTGTAGCAATAGTGTTTGTAATTGTACAGACGACGTAGAAAACATACATTTTTCATCATAGTAGAAAGGAATAAGCAATCAATTAAACATATCGTTGACGTAGACCGTACATAATGAACAAAGCAGGCACGCAGTTGCTATAATGTCGATAGGTACTCGAATCATACAAAAGCTACAATAAAAGAATGAACATCTTGGTCTTGATAATTGCATACTTCTGCGAAATCAGTTAATTTAAAGATATAAATAGGGTAAAACATTCAATCTCGGTATTATTCTACAGGTATGGAGGAACATTTTGAAAAGGTTGCAGCGAGGTTCTTTTTTAGAGTTCCGTAGTCAACAAGGAACCATTATAGTCTAGCCATGTCCGTCTGGCCGTCCGTCCGTCCGTCTGTCTGTCCGTCTGTCCGTCTGTCCGTCCGTCCGTCCGTCCGTCCGTCCGTCCGTCCGTCCGTCCGTCCGTCCGTCTTGGCTTAGCTCAGTAACCACTACTACTAGAAAACTGTAATTCAGCATGAGTGTACAAATCAATCACGCCGACATAACAAAAGAATAAATTCTTGAAAAAATAATTTTTGGGTAGGTACCTCCCCTACAACTAAAGTGGGAATGTATTTTTTTCTCGTTACACCCATAGTGTGGGGTATCGTTTGATAGCTTGTTCAAAAATATTATGGATATCTCCAAACGATTTTTCAAATTAGTGATTCGCGTGCGAGCTATTGGGCTTTAAAGCCCAAAATTTTGTTCGAATCATGTGTGTCCTCCCCCCCTGCCGGCTAAATAGCTGCTACTGAATAAATAAGGAAAAAATCGTGGCAGTAGTACATATAATGAATTTAATAGGAAAACTATCACGGCTGAGTAAGCCGTGATAGTTTTCCTAGGCATAACTAGTTACCGAGTAATAGTCGACCAACTTAAAATGTACTTAGAAAGGCCTACTTTCGTACAAATTCGGCCGATTCAACCATTTAGTTGTCGTTCGCGTGTCGATGTAACTAACGCGTTCGCGTGTCGAGGGAACTACGGATCCCTACACTGCGCGTGGCCCGACACGCACTTGTCCGATTTTTCTTTCGAGTATTTTCTAGTAAGTGGCATTTTTCTTCTTCTTCAATAAAGATTAAACACATCACTTTTCCTTGCCTTGGACTTAGTTTAGAAATAATCTTTGTCTTTACAACAAATGAGTTCGAGAGATATCTATCTAGGTATGAACTCGAATGACTAAAACCATTTGAACAAGTAACGCAAGATAAGTCAACTGGTACCAAAGAGCTTTAAAACAACATTTAAGTTTGGTTCCGCGACTATATAGGAACGCCTTATGAATAGCGCTCTATCATTAATCACATCCAAAATGCCGAGTAGGAGTAAAAAAGGACTGTCACTGTAATTGATGGCCGCGTTCGCAGCACGGTCACAGTTAAATGGAGGTCCAAATAAGAGCAGGTGCAAAAAAAATACATGTTATTCGTGGAACCGAGAGAGCATTCTCAGAACCAGTTGCGAAGCGTCTGTGATGAGTGCGTGCATCTTGCATGTTGAGTGACGCTGCTCAGGGCGTGTATTTAAAACGCTTACCGGCCACTCGACATACTAATTTGATTACAATGTGATGCGCACGCTTGCTTCGACGCGCGTCAAGATAGCGTGTTGGAAAAACAAACGAAGCACATTAAAATGGAATTGGTATGTCTTGAATCGACCAGGAGTCCGTTTCCCAAATACTTGTTAAGTATGAATACAAGCTGAAGCTGTTTATCAGAAGGAGACCTTTGCTTGTATTACAAGTTGCATCCCTGGCTCCTTCCTTATTCCCCATTGTTGCAACGGATCTCGGAGTGAAGATATTAGGGGTTATTCGAAAGACTGTTATTGGAAAGACGAAAATTATTGAGACTGGCTGTGAATCACACTCCAGGGTATCGAAAAAGAATGCCAAGCGGCCGTTCCCGGATTGCAAAATAAAAGCTTTTGTGCAAGATAGGCCATCCTCTACATTTTCCTGTATTAAGGTTCTACCTTAGGTATACCTAGTAATTAACTGAATGTTAATGTTGTTGAAAATAAATTGCTTATACAGGGGAGACTAAAGTTTAAGTCCCAAACTTAACACATTTTGTTCAATTTCATTGTTAAAATTAAGTGGCATGTTATTAAAATACTGAACCAGTGTCGAGCATTGAGTTTTTGACAACACTTATGATTACATGGGAAGCTGCAAATAGTACTTTCTCCTACTAACCTACTCTTAATAAAGTACTTTTATTCGATTTGCAAAATTTATAATGCATGTTCACATGTGTTTCTCAAAACTACATTTGTAGACTACAAGAACAAATTTGAAGAGCAACGATTCTTAAAAACGATGATTCCATCATCTCCTTAGATGACGTCACCCAAAAAGGCAAGAACGCAAATTGAAATAGCAGGATTACGTTTCATTCAACCCCTGGAAAGGCCGCTACGTCACCGACCAGGAATGCGTGAGTCATACGAGTATTTATAGCGAGGTGTACCAGTCAGCAGCCCCGCGTAGCAACAACCTTTTTATAGATTTTATACGATACGTTTTCCTGCAATGTAGTGGCGAATAAAACCAATGCGAAATACCACTGTTCATTGTGTATTTTCCAGTCTTATAGGACTTATTTTTGAATCTTGGAATTTGAATTAGGTACGTGTTACAATATTTGATATATATCTGTGACAATATTCACTATAGGTACAATCAATGTCAATCAGCTGTGTTGTAGACGACGGTCCTTAGATATTAGATAGCGAACCTACATAAACAACAACAAACAGAAAACAAAATGATATTTTATAACCAATACGATGTATTTGTATTTTGTATTACCACGTTACGTTACGTTGTTACTGGTTTTACTTTCATGGAGTTCTTCTTCAAAATATGTGAGCTGGTTGACGATACAACATCCATCCCTTATACTCCAGCAATGACAATAGGCTGAGGTTGGGGCACAGGCAGAGGTAGGGGATCGTAGCTGGCTTCAGGCGCGATCACAACGGGCTAAGGTTGGGGCACAGGCAGAGGTAGGGGATCGTAGCTGGCTTCAGGCGCGATCACAGCGGGCTGAGGTTGGGGCACAGGCAGAGGTAGGGGATCGGAGCTGGCTTCAGGCGCGATCACAACGGGCTGAGCTTGGGGCACAGGCAGAGGTAGGGGATCGTAGCTGGCTTCAAGCGCGATCACAACGGGCTGAGGTTGGGGCACAGGCAGAGGTAGGGGATCGTAGCTGGCTTCAGGCGCGATCACAACGGGCTGAGGTTGGGGCACAGGCAGAGGTAGGGGATCGTAGCTGGCTTCAGGGGCGATCACAACGGGCTGAGGTTGGGGCACAGTCAGAGGTAGGGGATCGTAGCTGGCTTCAGGCGCGATCACAACGGGCTGAGGTTGGGGCACAGTCAGAGGTAGGGGATCGTAGCTGGCTTCAGGCGCGATCACAACGGGCTGAGGTTGGGGCACAGTCAGAGGTAGGGGATCGTAGCTGGTTTCAGGCGCGATCACAACAGGCTGAGGTTGGGGCACAGTCAGAGGTAGGGGTTCGTAGCTGGCTTCAGGCGCGATCACAACGGGCTGAGGTTGGGGCACAGTCAGAGGTAGGGGATCGTAGCTGGCTTCAGGCGCGATCACAACGGGCTGAGGTTGGGGTACAGGCAGAGGTAGGGGATCGTAGCTGGCTTCAGGCGCGATCACAACGGGGTGAGGTTGGGGCACAGGCAGAGGTAGGGGATCGTAGCTGGCTTCAGGCGCGATCACAACGGGCTGAGGTTGGGGCACAGTCAGAGGTAGGGGATCGTAGCTGGCTTCAGGCGCGATCACAACGGGCTGAGGTTGGGCCACAGTCAGAGGTAGGGGATCGTAGCTGGCTTCAGGCGCGATCACAACGGGCTGAGGTTGGGGCACAGGCAGAGGTAGGGGATCGTAGCTGGCGTCAGGCGCGATCACAACGGGCTGAGGTTGGGGCACAGGCAGAGGTAGGGGATCGTAGCTGGCTTCAGGCGCGATCACAATGGGCTGAGGTAGGGGCGCAGGCAGAAGTAGGGGATCGTAGCTGGCTTCAGGCGTGATCACAACGGGCTGAGGTTGGGGCGCAGGCAGAGGTAGGGGTCGTAGCTGGCTTCAGGCGTGCCAGCCGGATTCTCTCCAACAGCGATGCCTTCGACGGATACGGGTGTCAAGCCAGTTGTTCCGGGAGCATCCAAGTTCACGACAATCTGCACTAGCGGCAAATGGTTGGCCGCAGCCATAGCTGCGAGGACGAGCAGGGCACCGAAGACTTTCATCATGAAGTGCTGAAAATTCGATGTTTCATTGGATTTAAATGAACATATGACAATGCAACATTTAACTTCTAGCATTGAACGATTTTTCGAAATTTTTCTCGCACTATACGTCGACGGATAGTTTGAGAAAAATCAAGAGCTTGCGCGCCGTCTTGTGATAGCCATACTGATTTGTCAGTATTTATATTTATCAGCAATGAATGAAGTATGTATGAAATCAGTACATAACGGGCCTTTTATAAACATTAATTATCAAGCGCGTCAGTATTAAGGCGGTATTATAACTTCGTACTTCGCGCCTTCAAGTTGATATTCAGCCAATATAGAGACACAGAAATTGGCCAACATACAGGAAAATACTTTTATAATGAAGCCTGCACGACTATCATGCGACGGCGAGCGAGCTCTCGCGATATTTCTCGCACTATCCGTCTCTTTCTTATTAGAACACTTAGAAAAAGATATGTAGTTCGAGAAAAATCGAGAGTATGTCGCGGTCGTCGCATGATAGACGTGTTGCAACACACATTTCATTAAGTTGGCAATAGCGGGAACACACACAAGATTTGGCAGAATGTGATCTGAAACATTGCAATTACTATGAAAAAAATAAACACCGGAGTGACTCAAGATCATTTCGGTCATCACGTTTTTATTTATTTAATATAAAGTGTTACAAATATGTACAGAAGAAGATCAAGAAACATTTAATGCAGCAGCCTGTGTCGGATCCTACCTGTTAGATCTATTGTCACAAACATCTACTAAACTTTCCCCCCGGTATTCATAAAACTTAAAATACCTCGGTTAAATAAAACGAGTTTTGTCCCTTTCTTAATAATTTTAATATCAGAGTGACAGATAAAGACAAACAAATTTTAACGGCATTTCAGCTATTGGGTTCGAATGGGTTTAGTCAACGTTCTACTTGATAAGCTAAATGAGAACTACATGTGTCCTATGTCCAAGAGAAGAAATGCGTTAACTCCCACCACATTACCATGCAAACGAAGTCGCAGGTACAGCTAGTGTTCAATATGGTGTATGGTATGTATTCAGAGTGTCCAACGGATATGCGTCATGTAGAAAAACTTTAATGGTCAAAATAGGGCGTTTTGCTCTATGTGATAATTTCTTTATAAATTTCTGCATACAAAAATATAAAAAACGTGATTCGTCTGACTAGACCCGAACATATTTCCAACGACTTGTGCAAAAAAAATCGATCAGTAACATAGTAGGTACTACGAGTATATGATACAGACACCCGTGACATTTTTGATTTAATTTTCTTGGTATGTTTAATTCCTCAGTGAATCTAAGATTATTTGAAACATTTGAATGCAGTATTACTTTAAACAAAGGAAATCCGTACAGAAAATATCTCGAGGTAGGTACCTATTTCCGTTCATGTCACAAAGCCCTGGGACATTCGGTGAGTGCACGTTGCCATAGACTTATCCTCACAAAGGTATTAACGTTGCCGTTGAATGGGTCATGACGACATGTGATGTGACCTTTCGTTACTAAAAAAGTCAGCAACTGTTAACGAGCCTTTCTTAAGATATGTCAGTTATCAGACCGAACTCTAAATTCAAAGTCGCAGATAAAAATAAAACAATTTATATTGTTGTTGTAATCTAATTTCTTTTAATCTGCGTAATCTCCTGTTCGTTTGTTGCGGAATCCACAATTGCATGTGATTAAATGTTTCCACAAAGAAAACCTTCTCAACGCCACCTGCAAACTCTCTAGATAATCTTGTTCTGAGTTGATTGCCTACATTGGTTACCCACGGATTGGAAAAGTCTACCCATCCGGTGATAACCCATACATTACATAAATCCTGTATATTTCCCCGCTGGTCGAGGCAGCTCGTTAAATTCGCGTGTTGGAAAGCCTGCAGTGACAGGCGCCGGGGCGCTTCTAAGTACCTCAGTGGTCGTGGAAACTGTGCCACGTCGCGCCCTCTCTCAGTAAAAGTACTTTCTTCGAGCCGCTTTCGGAAACTCGTCTAGAACCATTGAATTTCCTCGCTTTACTAACCTTGTACGATGTGACATAAGGTGCTTAAGCACATGCACTATAATTAGAACTGTCGGTGTTTTATGGCCGCTTGGGTGGGTGATGACTGATCGACGCTCCGAGGCGTGTAAATATCTGATGTGAGAGACGATTCTTATGTTAGCGTAGTTTTAAGATGGCATATGATTGGTGGTCTTCAATGGGAATGCGGACTTTCTATCAAGGGTCAAAATAAAATACCCTTTTGGACCCAACTAATATTAGAGTAGGTACCAACTTGAACACCCACAAATCAAAGAAAACTTTTTCCATACAGTTCGTAGAGTAGCAAAGTGAAACTTTGGTGAAAACTTTTCGTGATTGGCGGGATTTATTTTCTTAAAGATGCCACATTCAACGGCCTTCTTTCAAGATATTTTCAATAACTTTCCTAGTCGGAGTTACTCTCGGCGGATATCTAATTGTGTACCACTCCAAAGCTGACGACAAGTTTTTATTATTTACAAAATAGACTTCTATCAAATGAAACTTCTCTTGATTCTAACCCAAGTTTGACCAACGAACACACTAAGCCCAAGGTTTCAGAGAAAAACGATAATTCAAATAAAGCATAAGATCGTCATCATTCTAATTTCAATATCCATGACAACCGGCAGCAAAATTTAGAATTTAGAGTTATCTTTTCGAACAGACTCTTATTTGTTTTTTTTTTACAATAATCGGGTACCGATCTTCCCATCTCTACCCTCTCTACATAAAATATAATTGTGTAGGGTCGTTGAGGTTGTCATTGAAACATAAGTAAAGCTTGAAGGAAATTGTTTTTATTCAACGAACATTAAAAACTTCAATAGCGCGATGCAGAACTTCACCAATTTCCATGCATTTAGAAGGTCATTCTCCAGATTTTTGTCGGCGTCTGAACTCCAACAAACCATATTAAACGTATAAAAAAGTTTGATGGAGTTACGGTGACCCACAGGCCAAATTTGAGAATATTTGGATAAAGTCGTCTTTAATTTACGCAACAGCGCCATTTATCTGTTTATGAATACGACAGCCCAACGAAAAGGAGTGTTATGTTTTCTGTTTTCCGGGTATCACGGGAACACTATAGAATGGATTAATATGCAACTTTCACTAAAACGTTCAATGGATCTTCGGCCACGCAATAGGCTATAAAAATTATAAAGATAAGGGTGCAAAGGGGCAAAAAATGGGGTTGAATTCAGTAAGTATGTTTTTGTATATAAATAGTTTTTTTTTAATGTAAAGTAGATACTCACACGTATATTTTATTATAATATAAGTCTAAATAAAATCAAAAACATAATATAAGCGGCATCTATCGAGCTGAAATTGGACTACAATTAAGTTCGCTAGATGGCGCAAATCGGCAACTAACATCAACGACCTCTATCAAACTGAAATTTTATCAAATTATGCTCGCTATATGGTGCTATCATTATATATGTTGCAGGGAAATGGTCAAAACAGAGATTTGATCAAATCTCTAAGGGATATGATCAAATCACGCAGGATGTTAAAATGGCCAATCCATTTTATCATTTACCTAATACAAATCAGTAATTTGATCAAATCTCTGAATCTGTTTAGTGAAATGACGAAATCGGACAAAAAAGGCAACTCGTTTTTTCATTTCACTAGACTTGTTTAGTGATTTGATAAAATCCCTGAAACGCGTCAGTGAGTTGACGAAACTAACGCGATAAAGATTTTTCCGCTCTTTTACAAAAAAAATAACCACGAAGACGGTAGCGGGAGCAGAGCTCCCGCCACCATCTTCTAACCTATCCGCATCCGAGTCTAAGTCCCAGAAACGTTTAAATGACTAATGATTTAGGAGCCAATATCTGCGAGTTAGTTTCGTCAATTCACTGACGCGTTTCAGGGATTTATCAAATCACTAAACAAATCTAGTGAAATGAAAAAAAGAGTTGCCTTTTTTCTCCGATTTCGTCATTTCACTAAACAGATTCAGAGATTTGATCAAATGACTGATTTGTATTAGGTAAATGATAAAATGGCTTCCCCATTTTAACATCCTGCGTGATTTGATCATATCCCTTAGGGATTTGTTCAAATCTCTGATTTGGCCATTTCACTGCGACATATATACATCAAGCATTAATGTTTCTTTTTCATTGAATTTGTGACTCTTAAATCGTATAATTATGAAGATCTGAAATTGCGTTAGCTTTAACACGTTCAAAGGCACCGGCGCGTTTCACCGCTTCGAATGTCCGAGTCGACCCGGGATAAAGCTATCCTATATTTTATTTAATCCAGGCTATAAACAAACTTCGTATAAAATTTCATCTAATTCGTTTGAGCCTTTTGAGCGTCATTGAGTAACAAACATCCAAACATCCAACCATCCAAACTGTCGCATTTACTTTACTTTTTTACTTTATTATACTTATTTTATGAATTAAATTTTCACTTTGTTGCTACACTTCAGCACAATTCTATCACCGTATCGAAAATCGTGAATAAACCTCATTCATTAAACTATTTAATCATATGGCATATATTATTTTTGACCTTTAAAATTTATCACTCTTTAGTACCACCCAGGGGACACGTGCAGGATTGTGGTAGGTAGATCCTGCGGACCTGAGTAACAGTTGTCCCCCCTATGTCAAGTGAGTGGTCAACTCGACTGATAGGAGTTCTTAAGCCGCCCGGCCTCTAACTCGGCTTAACGACTACTGTCATAGACAGCAGCCGAGATCAACTGCTTAGCGTGCCTTCCAAAAGCACGGAAGCGCTCATTTATATATTAACCACCCACTCAAACATCAGGCGGTCACCCATCCAAAGACTGACCGCTGCCATCTTTGCTTAACCTGCGTTATCGTTTCCGACTGGCAGTTGCCGCTAGGCTAGGATGCTAAAGTTTGGACCGCAATCACGCAAAAATGGATTAAAATGAATTTTGGTATAGTACATAAAGTCGATAACCTGGATTATCATACGAATATATAATACTTTTTATTCCAGGAATCATCGTCTAAGGGGGCGAAATAGGGGGCGCAAGTTTGTAAGGAGCTACGATATAAAAGAGTTCCACGCGGACGAAGTCGCGGGCAGAAGCTAGTTTCTAATATCCTAACCGTCTACAATATATCACTTTGTAATTAATTACCCTAGGAACTGTGTGATAAAGTAAAAGCTTTCCTTGATTTGTTTATTTATTTATTTATTTATATAATCATGTTCTTATGGACTTACAGTTACCCAAAACGTCCAAAAGAGAGTTATTTTACAAGTTTGCTTAGGCGCTAAACTTAACTTACTACTTAGGTACTATACCTAATTGTAACATTTTACAAAAAAGTGAGACTATTTGCGAAACGGATAATTTTAAGTCTAAGTGATGACCAACTATCCGCAAACACCTGATTCCTGGATTTGTGCAAGGAACTCATTGAGTAATGCAGTGGCTCTGGCAGTAGGTGCGTTGCAGGCTTGCAGTGTGCGAGTTTTGCTCGTAAAAGTGAAAAGGTTCCGTGCCCGCCTTCCTTTGCGACCCACGGCCTTTGTAAAGTTGTCAGGTACAAATAAATTCAACTGGGCCAAGACGGACGGGTTATCTACCTTGTGGCGTAGAAGAAGGCAGTAATGTGTAAGCGTCGACATTTTCCGGCGCACGTGCAGGGTTTCCAGCCCAACCATCCCGGTCACGAATAATGATGGAAAGAGAGTCGGGTAGTACCCGTAGTAACGTTTGTATAGGAAACGAGCGAATTTGCGCTGTACTCTTTCAATAAGCAGCGTATACTTTTTTTCACGCGGATCCCAGACAATTGAATTATATTCCAGCCTGCTTCTAACATACGCATTGTATAACAATATGGCTACTTTTACATTATTAAACAGTGAAGCTGTTCTAATTATAAACCCTAACATTTTGTTAGCTTTTTTGAAGATATTAAAGATATGGTCACGCATTTCAAGTCTAGTATCTAAAGTAATACCTACCTAGGTCCTGGATCGTGGAAACGCGACACAATGGAGTTCCTGACAGATGGTAGTTCGCTACGAATGGGTTGTTAGATCTTGAAAATGTAATGGTTTTACATTTCAGTGCATTCAACTCCAATTTATTACTTGCACTCCATTGTGATACATAGTCAATTACCCTTTGCAGTGACCCACAATCCACCGCGTCATTAATTGGCAACATTAATTTAAGGTCATCAGCAAACAATAGTGACTGCGCCCCTGTAACACCACGACACAGATCATCTACCATAATAAGAAACTGTGTTGGTCCCAAATTACTCCCCTGACTCACTCCTGAGCGTGTGAAATAATCACTGGACCGAAAGGAAGACATCTGCACGTACTGTCTACGATCCCCTAAATAGCTGGCAAAGAAGGATACAAGTTTCGCAGTGAAACCGAGACTACAGAGTTTTTGCAGCAGCACGTCATTGTCCACCAGGTCAAACGCTTTCTTGAAATCGAAGTATATGGCGTCAACTTGGCGGTGTGAATCCATGTACTTCAGAACGTAGTCGAAGAAGCATATGTGGTTAGTGGCAGTAGACCGGCCACTACGGAACCCATGCTGGGCGTCATGCAAATTGTTACCAATTTGCTTAATAAGGCAGGAATTCAGCACTCCTTCAAAAAGTTTACCGAAAATTGGCAAAATGGCTATGGGCCTATACGTCGCTACATCCACCGAAACCGCCTCTTTAGGGATCGGTGTGACTCGTGACACTTTCCATTTCGCCGGATATATATTTAATTTCAGTGCAAGGTTATAAATGTACAACAGTGGCGCCTCTAATATTGTCAGGCAATCTTTGGCTAAGTATGGAGGAATATTATCAGGGCCGCATGAAGACGATGCTTTGAGCCGTGTGGCAGCTTTGCGTAATTCCGCGAGAGTGATATGTGGAATTTCGACTCTTAGTGACGCGTTGCAGCCACTAGTATTTCTAGCATGCTGCTCGGCTTGTTCTGGATCAAGTTTTGGGATATTGCTGTGGAAAACTGACCCAAAATATTCCGCAAAGGCATCAGCTGCCTCTTGACCCATCACGACTTTGCCTTTATATTTATATTCAGGCTGCTGATTGGACCGGTTTTTTTTAGATCTCACAAAATCCCAAAACTTTGCAGGGTCCCGAACGATACCATGCTCGACACCGTTCAAATACTGACTATAGTCGCGGTCTATTAATCCCTTCACGTGAGTTCTAAAGTATTTGTAAGCTTCGTGATTCATATGTGAACGACATGATTTGTACATTTTCAAATGGCGATATTTTAATTGAATGCAATGTATTAATTCACGTGTATACCAAGATGGATAGACGTAACGGTTTTTAGATGCAGGTGGCTTTTTCAGAGGAACAGTGAGGTCTATGGCAGCATTCAATTTCTGGTAGAATGCCTCTACCGCGAGGTTAACATCTGTTTCTCTGAATACGTCTGCCCAGTCGATGACAGCTATTGACCCATACAGTGCGATAAAGTCGGCCTTCCGAAAGTTCCAGGTGGGCGTATTGACCTGCACATCTACGTTTTTTTCACTGAGTCCTGACTTGTCTGCGAACGGAATTAGTATGTTAATCTCAAGGGGCGGGTGGTAGAGGTCTATGGGAACTAATGGCATCACGTCACGCACAATGTTTACCGCATCACTGCTGAGCCCTGTAAGCACAAAATCCAAGACACCTCCGTATGCATTTGGTACATTGTTATATTGTGCCAATTTACAAAAATCTAGAAAACATTCAAATTGATTTTTAACATTATTGCTACAGGAATTCAGGTTGAAATCTCCTACAATGATCACCTGGTAGTCAGGAAACTTACAGATAGCGTTTTCTATGCACGTTAAAACATTAATATATTGGTCATCATTATAACTCGGCGGCAGATATACAACACACGCGAGAATTTTAGTACGGTTCACACTTAAGATGATAAATATAATTTCCATATGAGCAGACAAATTGTCCACATCCGTAACAATCCTCGAAATGTATTTATTCTTAACGGCTAGTAGCACACCTCCCCATCCAGCATCGCCAGCTCGATCCTTACGGAATATATTGTATTCCGGTGGGAATAGTTCGGAATCCAAGACGGAACTGGTCAGGAATGTTTCTGTGAGAGCAATTATGTCAGAATCACACAAAAGTACACTCTTGTAGAACATTGCTGCTTTGCTTCGTAGTCCTCTCACGTTCTGATAGAATATGGATATTTCTTTACTGCGGTGCTTCCTTTTGCGTTTCACTTTTTTGACGAAAAAACTGCCGCCACGGTTTGACGCACACATTCACTAGCCAGGTTTCAGGAGCCATGACTTTGCCGAAAAACTCCGATGGCACGGACAGTTTAAAGGAGGCGTATTGGCCACGGGATTTGAGGCCCTCTACATTGATATGCTCGGATCCTGTGACGGCCTGTAAGTGTGTTTTAACCTGATCAACGGTTGTGCCAAGCTTTAAATAAAACACATGAATGTGCTTAAGCCTCTCGCAGGCTTCAAGTTGCGTTAAGCTAGCATCTGCAGTACCTCGAGTAAAGCGCTTAGATCTGGTTGATGTCTTCTTTATCTCTGTCTTGCTCCTAGAGTCATCCCCTTTCTTACCCAAAACAGCGCCTGTAATTTGTTGTGTAGGCACGGTTGCTTTTGGTGCCGACTCATCCTGGGCTTGACTCGTACTCGCATTGCCGACTGGGGGGATTTTGCCTGCCTTGCCGGATTTATTCGCTTTCCGTCCTTGTTCCTGCTGACGCTGCCCATCAGTAGCCTGACTATATGTCAAAGTCTTTTCACGGTTGCAATCGTCCATTGAAGGTTCCACATGCCGTTTCGCTACGGGTGGATTCGGTAGTACTTTCGACGATCCGATTTCAGGCTTTGTATGAATCGCAGGCAAACCCGGCAATCGGTGATCATTACTAATAAGCCCATTCTCTTCTTTCTGGGCTAAGGCCTCCAGCTTGAAAACCTTTTCCTCCAG
Source organism: Epinotia demarniana (assembly GCA_945867215.1). Classification (NCBI taxonomy): domain Eukaryota; kingdom Metazoa; phylum Arthropoda; class Insecta; order Lepidoptera; family Tortricidae; genus Epinotia; species Epinotia demarniana. Next base: position 18,390,269 of record OX244266.1, on the reverse strand, counting down.
TTCTGAGATTCTATCCGAGAGCCTGTTCAAGGTCGGGCTTATTGTTGTTGAAACCTGCTCTGCCACTACCTTGCCAATAATGGTGGTGAGGCGTTCATTAATGACGTCATGTAGCTCTTCTCTGATTATAGACCGTATATTGTCGAGGTACAAAATGTCTTCATGAAGGGTGTCATTGTGAGTACGTCGTCGGCGTTGCGTTACATTTTCGGACATTGACCTGTCTGTTTGCACCAATTCGACCGACTCATCAGGTCCAAGCGTAGTTGAAAGGGGCGCGCTGAAATTATTCTCTCCTAAATGGAATGAAGAGTCTTGTAACTCCATTCGTGCTGTCCGAATGGGTGTGTTAGTGTTGTCAATTTTAGGCTCCTTGCATCTACATATTTGGCATTTCCACGAACTTTTATGCTCCATCTCATACTGCCAAAAGCCAGTTCGGGCATATTAGCACAAAGCAACTCGTAACTTTTATTGCATAAGCTGCAAATCAAAAAACTGTTGTCCTTAATAGCGCTCAAGCACCCACCACAACTTCTCGGCTGAGGAGACGACATCTTCCGATGGCTAACAGTAGTTTGCAGTACTAGCCGATGGTAGTGTCCTCTGGTGGACGTCGCCGAAACAAACTTGTAACTAGCTGTCTACTTAAACGTAATCCTCCTCAATTACTGAACGCAGCTTAGTAATAATTTGGTATGGCAACACTAGACACTCTGTCAATGTCGTCGTGAAGCCAATCAGCTGTTTGGTTATACCGTTAGTTTTTCGGAGATACACAGTGTAAGTAGATTAAGCACAGGTGTCGATTCAAAATTAAAACAAAACGGTCAAATATTAGTCTCACCGTGTAAAACTGTCTGTCCTGTGCATCACCCACGAAGTGCTTATTGTAAGGATTTCAATGCAGGTATTCCAGTGCACAACTTCTATACTAGTTTTAACTTCTTGACTAATCTTAAACAATTTATATCAAATAAAAACAGCGCAAGTACTTGTTTCCAATGTTTCCATGGCTAGGGTTGCCAGTACGAATTTGTGGGTGTTCTAGTATCTACTCTAACTACTTTAGTTGGTCTCAACGAGTATTTTAATCCTTGATAGAAATGGGACCGATTGGCATACTAAAATGCATCGATTATCTCGCTGACTGTACATTTTATCAACATCTGTGAATGTCGATTGTCATCACTTAAAAAGTTGGTAAAGGACTCCTAAAGGCCTCCACCCACCGGACGCGTGTGCTGCGCGTTTGCTGCGCGTGTGCTGCGCGTGTTGGGTGCGTTTGAAGCGGTATATTCACACCGGAAGCGGGCGGCGTGTAGCAACGCGTGTGCAACGCGGCTGCCGCGCCGCTGCCGCTCGGGTGCTGCGCGTGTGCCGCGCGGGTGCTGCGCTGCAGCTGCGCGGGTGCTGCGCGTGTGCCGCGCGGGTGATGCGCGTGTGCCGCGCGTGTGCCGCGTTCGATGCGTGTCGGGCGCGTTTGAAGCGGTATATTCACACCGGAAGCGGGCGGCGTGTAGCAACGCGTGTGCAGCGCGGCTGCCGCGCCGCTGCCGCTCGGGTGCTGCGCGTGTGCTGCGCGGGTGCTGCGCGTGTGCCGCGCGGGTGATGCGCGTGTGCCGCGCGTGTGCCGCGTTCGATGCGTGTCGGGCGCGTTTGAAGCGGTATATTCACACCGGAAGCGGGCGGCGTGTAGCAACGCGTGTGCAGCGCGGCTGCTGCGCTGCAGCTGCGCTGCCGAGTTGTAACTTTAGCGCCGGGCCCGCCTTCGAAACGCGTTCGATGTGTGTTTGGAGTGTAGTTTCAATGCTTTACAACTTGCGCGTGTGCCGCGCAGCACACGCGCCACGCACGACACGCGTCCGGTGGGTGGAGGCCTTTAGAGCATTTTCGCGTAGCAGCAAGGGATCTAGTATAGCTGCCCTTACGCCCCATCTTAACGTATAGTCTATACTTACTAATATTATGAAGTTCTAAGAGGCAAACTCTGGAAGATTGTAGCTTTGTAAGTTTACGAGTATACATTTATATTGTAATGGGTAATCCACGGAACCGCTATTCAGATTTAAAAAAATCTTTCACCTGCATCTAGGATGGACTTTCTGCGTGGTTATAATCTATATTTTATCCCGCGGGTTTGTCTGTGTTCTTTGAGAGGGAGAGCCACGTGGGTAGCTAGTTAATACCTCGCTCACCGAATATCGTTAGTGCTAATTTCATTACTTCTACCGCCGTTTGATAAAATTTTCATTAGCTCTAATATTCGGATACACACATACATACATACATACATTCACGCCTTTATTCCCAAAAGGGGTAGGCAGAGCACATGAAACATATGTTCCAGCGCCACTTTTAGCATAAATGTGGGTGGGGGTGGGGATATTCGGATAACTAATCTTATATGGCATTATTATTTGCTGGGCCTAATTTATACCTCCTAATCTTAATGTGGTAATATATTGGAAACTAATAATGATTTTTCCTAATGATTACTAAACCTAATGATAAATGTGCCTTTAGTGATTACTATGTTTAATGAACACCACAACTAATTTCGTCACACCTATCTGTCATTTGGCATATTAACTTTTGCTCTAATGTTTCACTAGACCTAATGCATTTTTCTTAAACAGTGAACTTTTCGTGTTATCTTTGAATATCATCAATTTCTAGAATCAAAAATACATCTGGAAATCGGATTGCCTACCTATTCTACTCTAAGACAGGTCGGTGTAGGTACGACGAGCGAAGCGAGGCGGAGTGTTAAGTAGAATTGCGACCTTATAGAGCGCTAGCGAAGCGAGCGTGTCGCGGCAGTGGCCGGCGAACCGCCAGAACCACAGAACACCCCCACTAGAAGCCTAATGTAAAATAAATAAATGAATTAAATGTTTTTTTTTCTGCAAGTAGGCCGTAATAGCACTTTTACAAGTCAAAATGCTACCAGCGTTTTTGAAAAATAAGACCACTGTTCAATAGAAGCGCTGAAACAAACTCAACAATAATTTTTTGCCAAAAAAAACTCATTAAAATGATAGTTTTTAACCTACTTAAAATAAGTCAAACTGAATATCAAAACAAAGAAAAAGACATCATAGTGCGTTGTTCTACTATATGAATAATGAAGCTATTTTGCATGAATAATGAAGCTATTTTGGGTTCTGGTTTGGGCCATGCATTTCTTTCAGTTAGATAGTCCTCAACCCCGTAATAATGTTTCTCAATTTGTTCGCGACTCGTGTCACCAAGGGTCAGAGTTATAGCGCTTATAATCCGCGGTCACCCGCCTTGCCGTTCAGTTGCGTCCAAGTTAACCTGTGCGGATTGTGCATGTATCTCATTGAAAAATCCAAAAAAATGGATTTGCGTAGCTAACTGTGGGATTTTGTAGTATGTGGTGGTGTGTAAAGTTGTCAAAGACCTCGAATTACAAAAAAGATGGAATTACATTCCACCTGTTGAGTCGAACTCATTATTTCATTGAAAATATTTAGCTAACGGAGGCCATTTCTAACTCACTGCGAATACTTCGGTACAGACACACGGTAATGTCTGTCCCTTTTCATCACGGAAATGCAATGTGCCATTCCTTTCTTCGAAAACACTTCACGACTAGTGATAGTGATGTTCCGATGATGCTATGGTCAATCACTGGTTTCACGTGCTTTCGTTCGTACCTACCGATTTGAAGGAATGTAAAAAAAAAGATTTCTCGTTTATTTTATTTTTGTTTGAGTAGTATTTAATATAGAAGAAGTAGCAATACTAATCATTAGTAGTTTTCCCTCTGGGTTCGAGGGTCAGATGGCAGTCGCTTTTGTTCAGCTAGTGCCTATGCCAAATCTTGGGATTAGGTATCAAAGCGGACCCCGGGCTCCTTTAAGGCATTACCGGGAATAATGCTAGGAGGATGATGAGTAATACTAATCATTAGTATTAGTAGTACTAGTAATAGTAGTAATTTAATTTAAGATATCTTATTTTCGAAACATGTCGAGCGTTTCTCGATATAAAATACGTGAGTGATCCGTTTTCATTATAGTTTAAGTTGCGTCTAGTGTCACAAGATGGCACCGATGATGGTTTTCGAGAAAATGCATAAGAGCGAGTACTTAATGCTAAGTAATTTATTTTTGGTACATTGTAAAGTATAGATAGTTATGTTACCTTTTTATTATAAGTACAGTAAGTATTAAAATGGTAACAAAACTATCTATACTTTAAAATGAACCAAAAAAATGGGATGCTTGTTAGTGAACATGTCCCATCGTTGTTAGCACCCGCCCTCCTCTTCACTTCTTCCTCATACTTTGTTGACTCGTGTCGGGAACAAAATGACAAGCATTAGGCTTCTAGTTGGGGTGTTCCGTGGCCAGAACCGACTTTATACGAAAAAGTGAATCATATCATGAGACATTATGAAAATTAGGGATATTTTTTTAATAAATTGACATTAGGGCTGAAATAGTTAGGCAAGATGAAGATTCGGGTTTGTGATTTTAGAGACATAGAGAATAAGGTGTAGTCATTATTAGGCATTGAAATATTAGGCCGAGTAGAAAATTGGTTAAATAAAATTTGTTTTAGTGAGAATTTGGTCATGAGAAATTAGAAATTATGAAAATTCGGGACACCTACTGACATTAGGACTAATGAATTATTATGAAAAATGAAAATTCGCGTTTGCAATTTTAGGGTTCACAACATTAGGGGGGTTTGAAATTCTTAGAGCTGACGGAGGAAACTATCTGCCGAACTATTCATACGATTTGAAATTTCGGGTGGACATATGGTATATTTTATCTTGTGGCGTGGATTCACATGGGTTCCTTGCAATTTGCAATACACGGACGGAGTCGAGCGGGCAGCTAGTATTTTATTATTGGGTCATCGAAAATAGTTTAAGTAGTTTGTAAAGAAAAGCTGGACATGTGCTGGTGATCAGTTTCATAAAATGTAGTATTTATTATTTATTTAACTTCTGTAGGTGCGTAGACTACCTTGATGAGCGTGCAGGCAACAGCATTTTACGGGCTGACCGCGTGGCCTAGCCCGTGTATTGCAAAGAACACAGGGGACCTGCGGGGTAAAATATAGCCTGTGTTAATTCAGAACGTCCATTCTATAGGTACAGGTGAAAAAAGAACAATCGTTTAAGTGGCTCCGGCGATTACTCCCAACATTCAAACTCATCATCATCATATCAGCTGAAAGACGTCCACTGCTGGACATAGGCCTCCCCCAAAGAGTGCCAAAGTGACCGATCCCGCGCCACCCGCATCCAGCGGACTCCCGCAACCTTTACCAGGTCATCAGTCCACCTTGTCGGGGGCCTACCCACGCTGCGCCTTCCGGTACGTGGTCGCCACTCGAGAACCTTTCCGCCCCAACGGCCATCGGTTCTACGTGCTATGTGCCCCGCCCACTGCCACTTAAGTTTAGCGATCCGGAGGGCTATATCGGTTACCTTGGTTCTGCATTCAAACTCACAAAGCAACAATCTCACAGAATTTTACTCTTTATAATATTAGTTTAGACATAAAAAAAATATTAACTTGCCGCGTCTTGCAATTAATGCAATTAAGTCAACCCTGCGGGATAAAGTATAGCCAAAGTGCATCCAGGCCGTGTCGTGTACAGAATACAGCTGAAAGATTTTTGAAATAGGATATGCGGTTCCGTTGATATGTGTTCTACGCCGACGCTGGTAAAATTATTATAGCGAATCAGAAATCGGTAGCAAGTACTGTAGGAACTGGGTGTCCCAGGCAATACTATTTGCTTGGCAACAGAGATGTAGAACATAAATAAGCTGAATCGCTACATACACAAACATATCTGATGAAATGATGCTTTTGCCTTTGTATTCTTTATCTTATATCGCAGCATAAACAAATCTTAATAAGAATCTTAATAGGTACGTCATGGTTTTTATATTTTTTTGATAAATAGTCATTATAGTGGCAAAGTTACTAGCGTCATGTTAAAAAAATGTGAATATTGCAGCAGTATAATTTAGATGGCGAACGGAAGCTATAAGCTGGACAGAAAGAAGAACAACTGAACAGCTGTTGCGATTTATTAAGAATAGGAGAGGGAATATGTTGGGGTATCTGATACGAAATGAACAGCATAATACACTTAAAAGAAGGAAAGAAAGAAAGGAGGGCAAGCAGGGGAATACCAACACGTGCGTTTATGGATCAAGCCGAGAGAGTGTGCATTTAATGTCATATCGGGAACATAAAACATTGGTAGGGAAATGACGAGTACTTCCTTATTAGTTGACAAGAGTAATAGTTCTGATTTCACATCAATCACATTCCTTGATCGGTATATGAAAATGACTATAGATATTACCTCGCAATACCTATGCCTTAGAAGCCTAACTAAAGTAGTCTGTCAAATTAGAATAGCTATTCGAATGGCATGGGATTTTAGAGACTTGTTGAAGTTGAACGTGATCTATTAACATAGGTGCTGCAAAAAACAATGACATATATTTACTTTTAACTTATCAAATTTTACGGTAAACACGTACCTAAAATACGTGTAAAGCACGACTATCAGCTCGTATTACCAAATAATGCCATACCAAATATAGGACCATTCTGCATACATACTGGTGAAAACAAAACCGGCCAAGTGCGAGTCAGACTCGTGCACCGAGGGTTCCGTACAAACCTGTAGGTTAAAGGTATTATAGACCTGAGTATTTGATATGAATTTAAATTTAATACCTCTGCGCGTTCATGAGGAAAGGGGTAGTAACTTTTAGCAATTATATGATGTAAGAAAAAAATGACGGTTTTCCTATAAAACGTTGCTTCGTACCAAATTTTAGGATTCTGAGTTCACGGGAAGTACCCTGTAGGTTTTGATTCCCTAGCGAGTTTCGAAAATTTGCGGAAATTTGCGGCATAAACAGCTGTATCTCTTGATTGCGTTGGCTTATATGTTTGATTTTTTCACAGCTCTAAGGGACAGTAGACCTGAGTACTTGGTAAAAATTTTAGCTTGATACCTCCATGCGTTCCAGAGAAAAAGAGTCTTGATAGACGGAAAGACGGACGGACGGATAACAAAGTGATCCTATAAGGGTTCCCTTTTCCCTTTTGAGGTACGGAACCCTAAAAAAGAAATGGATGTGTAGTTCCGAAAATTATCCGCTAGGTACATATAAACTTACAAAGCCCTCACCTCACCTCACCTTACCTGTTTATGATATTTAATACTCGTGGGTATAGATAACGTGCACACATCATTATACCTATGTTATCTAGCGATAGGTAGGTACAGGGATCGGAGACTATATCATCGAATCATCCAGAATACATTCCGCTCAGGCCATGCAAGTTCTTTGTCTTCCAGTGAATTCGTGGACACGTAAAAGTCCCGTTGCAAAAAAATAAAAGGTGGCTCAAAATTTCTGAAAGTTTTATGTGTCTGGAGCTGGGAACAAAGAGTCGTTTAACTGTTTCGAAAGCCAATAAATATTTTAGAACAGTTTTCAAGCAAATTAAGCCCGCACACGTGTCGAATTAGGCCACGAAAGCTTTCCTATCGAATAAATCGTCTGGGCTTTGTTACGGGTCTGAGGTATGATAGATGTTTCACCTTCATTCAGCCAACAAAATACAACGAAACAGATGAATTCATTTGCCCATTCAATACTTATAGATTTCAATACCGTATGTCGCGTTTGTATACCGATCGCAACGTCTCTATAAACAAGCGTAGTTTTCAGGATAAGAAAAGTTTCGTATTTTCGTTATGCGACTTATTACACTTCTAACTTCGACCCACTTCGTGCAAGTATAAACTATAATAACCTATAATTTTTATGTAGTTATGAACTATATTAATAAGAACTCATTAAAATTCGTTCGATAGATTTTGCGTGAAAGAGTAACAAACTTCCAAACATCGTCACAAACTTTGGCGTTATCATCACCCTCCTAGTGTTTACCCTATTATTTTACTTATTAGATTTTTCTAAACTACAAAAGTAACAAAATACATAAAAATGTTTAATCAAATACCTACACGCCGGGCGGCAACAGGAGAAGGCTAGTGCGCGCACGCAGGCTCGCCGCTACGGCGGCGCGGCTATGGTTGCCAGCACGGTTGCGCACAGTATCTCCACTCTGTAGCGAATTTCGCCGCTCTCGCCCACTGATCTACATTTCACTTCCAAAATGGGTCAATAACTGCCCACGCTCAGCCCCTCGCGCGGCCATTCACCTCACACTCCGAATCATTGTTCGCCAAATGTAAAGCGTTGCTTGAGGTCAACGACCGACCATGGTGCGTTTGCTGTCAGCGCAAGTCTTCTTCGAATGCCACTCGACACGCTGTCAAGAGCGCAAATTATACAAACATCCTCTCGTTGTTCGGTACTAGTTAGTGACGGGCAGTATTTATACTACGAACCACACGTACCAACCAAGGAATATAATTCATAGGTACGTAACAGGAGATTATGGTTATTGTTTGAAGTAAAAGAGAACGAGGCAAATTGTTCTTCAGCCTTTTGAGATTGACCTTATGTTGCCTACTTTGAAATTTATAGGCCACGTAAAGATACATCTTTAAAGATTACAGATTATTTATGGTTACATAGGCAAAGTGCCTGATAATAAGCGACAACCCCAGGCAATAGTGAAAATGCAGGCAAGGGTGTAATTTAAACAGTACACCTAGCTTGATGTATCACGCCACACGGGTTTATAGACTATATTAATTTGTTTGTCAAAAACATATAACTACTGTATTACTACGACTTTCACGATTTTTCACATTTGCAGTATTAGCCATTTAGCCGGCACAGGGGAGTGGGGACACTTGACTCGAACAAAACTTACGGCTTTAAAGCTCAATATCACGTTAGTCGAACGATGCCTATGATTTTTTTTGTATAATATTATTCTCAATAACGGTAATTTTATAAAACTGTTGAGTCATATTATAACAACACTTAATATATTTACATACGATATCATTATCACTTTATATAATGATCAGTCGATGTAATAACATTTAACTAATCATCACTGGCAACACACCACCATCAGCCTGTACGAGATTGTACTGTAGATCAGATATGGTGGAAATAGGATATGGTGTGCCGCAGGGAAGTGTTTTGGGCCCTTATTATTTTTAATATATATCAACGACATTACTACTTGTACACGACACCTAATGATACTTTTCGCAGACGACAGCACGGTATTTATTGAACATGACAATAACGATGACTATGAAACCGACATTAATAGCACTATCAACAATACATTTATATGGCTTTGGCTTAGTGACAATAATTTAAAAATTAATTTAGAAAAAACGAATCTTATGCAATTTACTCAAAGAAAAATAGTTCCTGAAATAAAAGTTCAATATCAAGGACAAGCAATAGGCAAAACACTTACACATAAGTTTTCAGGTATTTATATAAACCATATTATGTCGTGGGAAACACAATGCATTGAAACTTGCAAATGTTTTACAAGTTTTCCTATGCATTATACAGATTAGCAAAAACTGCGGATCGTAGAACAGTACCCAACAAGCAAAATCAGTACTTATAGTGTTGTCAACCTATTTTTTTTTTTTGTACTTGTAAGATACTTATAGTTTATTACACACACGGATTTGGGCGCAGTTATAGGAGCATTGCTTCCTTATAACGATCTTATAATCAACTAGCAGAATGTGACTAGGCCTTACAGAAGTTCTACCAGAATACAATTGCTCCTATAATGTTCTGACACAACCCACTTATAAGTACTATAACTCTTATAAGTATCTCACATGAGCATCTTACTAAAGCAATCTTATTTATAACGCACTAACTAATATACTTAGTTATTAGTTATAAGTTCATTTTATAAACATCTTTCCGTCGTGCCGGCCGGTTGTGCAGTGGTTTGTTTGTGACAAATAAATATTTAATAAAACCCTCTTATTAATCTAACTAATATAACTTGTATTAGTGTAGAGCATTGTAAAATACTGTATGTATAGTGTTTGAACTTACCGGGGAAGTCAGTTTTATTGTAAATGTCCACCATAATTTGTTCAATTTTACAATGTCCATGAAAAAAGCGCACATATCATGTATATTGTTAAATAATATTCCCACATTTATTGTAAACATTCGCCATTTAAAAAAAAAATCTGCATTCAGTATGTTATTGGACAATCATAGGTAAATTTGCACTTATAGCAGTTTTAGTCCAGAGAATTTGCCGCCATATTAAAACGTATTAGGGTTCTTCACGAAATCTTCTTACTATATCTATGAACCCTAAAAAGTTAACTTTGGGGTAAAAATAATGTTTCGGTTTCCGCCATATTCTTATATCTTCAACCAAATCACATTTTTTCATATTTGGTTGTTTCTTCTAGCTCGAAGTCGTATTCTGCATCTGCTTCGCTATCCGAATCAACACAGTCTGCCGCGGAGGTCGCGGAACCCTCATTTACTACACTTGTATTCGCACTTGACGCACCAGGTTCACTTTCTACTACAGATGAACTTGTTCCCGTTAAATTGGGCTTCACTAATTCTGTATTGCATTTTCTCACATTTCTTCTATAACTACCGCTCCTTTTAAATCGTTCCCATTTGTTTTTTAGTTCGGGTTGGGAAAATCGTTTATAATGGATTTACCATTATAAACGATTTTCCCAACCCGAACTCAATCAACTCATTCAGCAAAAAATACCAAACGTTTACTAGTAAGGTATTTGAATTTTGAAGTAATAACTTATACGATTATTTAATCTAATAAGGCTCTTACCAAGTAAAATTTCAGTTATAAGAGCATTAGACAAGACTTATAGCAATGTAGACTTGTAATAACCTCAGCTTAGTATATTATAATATCTTGTTCTCTTACAAAATGTTAATATGATATCTAATATTAATCAGGACAATTTGATCTTTCTGCAAACTGTTATAGGAGACTTAAACCTATAACTATCTTATAAAATGATCTTGTAGCTAGCTAGAAGTCTGTACAACAAAACCAAATGATCCTAAGACTATATACGCTTCTGAAATGTTACTATAAGTAAAAGTATCCTATAACTGTCTTATAAAATGAGCTTGTAGCTAACTAGAAGTCTGTACAATAAAACCAAATGATCCTAAAACTATATACGCTTCTGAAATGTTACTATAAGTAAAAGTATACTATAACTGTCTTATAATATTATCTTGTAGCTAACTAGAAGTCTGTACAATAAAACAAAATGATCCTCAGACTATATACCCTTCTGAAATGTTACTATAAGTAAAGGTATCCTATAAATGTCTTATAAGATGATCTTTTAGCTAACTAGAAGTCTGTACAATAAAACCAAATGATCCTGAGACTATCTACGCTTCTGAAATGTTACTATAAGTAAAAGTATCCTGTAACTGTTCTGTGCAACAATCTTGTAGCAAACTGTAAGGCCCAAATATAAACATTAATGCTCTTGAGTATGTTACCGCTTATCGTATGCTATTATAAGTAAATGGCTCTACGTCAATGTCTCTATAGGAACGTTATTACTAAATAAGTACTTATAGTCTTTATTTATAGGAATACTTTGCTTGTTAAATACTTACAGCTTATCACGGTTTCGTTGCATCCACCTTGCGGTACGGCATAATCTTCTGGGGGAATGCAACATACAGAGAATTGAAATCCTCGGAAAGCTGCCAGCCTCACTTTAAATCATTACGACTATTAACTCTACCATCCCTCTACATTTATTATTTATTATTTATTTATTTATTGATAAATACATTTACGTGACATTACAGTAACAACCAATGCGTCACGAAACCAAAACAACAAATAATACTATTTATTAGGCGACGAAACGGCGTGGCCCCGTTGCATCGTCGTCTCCGGTGTAGGATTCGTCAGATTGCCCCGGAACCGTCGAAACACTACACCCTTCGGCCAGAAGTCAGCACATGCGACGGTCTCCTGCAGCGGCCGCGGCACGCGCACCACAAACGAGCTGAAGTGCACATAGTGGCGCGAACGCAGCTGGAACACCCTCAGCGAGAAGCCGATCTTCTGGCGAACGTACTCCGCCACATCATGAGCCGTGGCGGAGTAATGCAGGCGCGATACATATAGTGCCTTGCTCGGTGTGGCAACCCGAAGACCGGAACCAACCATACCAACCATACATACCAACCAACCCCCAACCAACCATATATACATGACATACATATACGAGTGCTGTATATTTGTAAACTTTAACCCCCGACCTGTTTCTAAGGAAAGAAGCAGTACAAGGAATCTGCCTTCGCCCAAGAAACCCTGGTGTGCATTTTAGAATGTCTCAAATTAGCCTAACGAAAAAAAGTATTCTAACAATGGGTCCAAAGCTATTTAATAAATTACCAGGTGATTTAAAAAATAAGAACCCAAGGTAATTTAAATCTTTGTTGTTTAATTTTCTTGTGGAAAAATGTTATTATAATGTTCAAGATTACCTAAATATTAATTAAAGCCTATTAGACATTATAATAATTATATTGTTACACTTGACATTTCGCAATTTTTATTCTATCTGCTTGCTTATTATTTAATATCATTGTATTTTAAGATTAAATTTGTGTATTTGTATTTGTAATTTATCTTACGCCGAAAGGTGCATCATGGTTGTTCTACTTTGTTATGCCTATCACCTGTACATAACCTACCTATGATGACGAAATAAATGATTATGATTATGATTATGATGTGAGATGAAGGATGATAGGCTTTCTAGTGTATGTATTTGATTTTTATTATTTTTGCTTTGTCCCTATAAATTTATGTTTCGTTTCGCAGTGTATTAGAACTTAAGTAATCTGTAATGCTGTGTTAATATATTTTTTTAATAAATAAATAAATAAATGATTGTAATGGCTCTTAAACAGCTCAAGAACAACAAAGTACCCGGTGAAGACGGTATAACAGCCGAACTTCTGAAGGCGGGTGGAAAACCGGTCCTTACGGCCCTTCAGAAGTTGTTGGATTCCGTCTAACTGGAAGGGCGAACTCCAAAGGCATGGAACAGAGGGGTAGAGGTGCTGTTCTTCAAAAAGGGTGACAACACTCTGCTGAAGAACTACAGACCCATGTTACTTCTGAGCAATGTCTATAAGCTGTTTTCGAGGGTCATTACAAATTGTCTCGTACGCAGGCTAGATGACTTCCAGCCTCCCGAACAAACCGGTTTCCGAAGAGGCTTTAGTACCGTAGACCACATCTACACGCTTCGTCAGGTTATACAGAAGACCGAGGAGTATAACCTGCCTCTCTGCTTAGCGTTCGTGGACTACGAAAAAGCCTTTGATTCGATTGAAACCTGGGCTGTACTACAGTCTCTCCATCGGTGTGCCAAGTTGACTATCGCTATATTGAAGTGCTGAAGTGTTTGTACGAGAACGCCGCTATGTCAGTCCGACTTCAGGACCACAACTCGAAACCTATTCCAGGAGTCAGGCAAGGAGATGTTATTTCTCCAAAACTGTTCACTGCTGCACTGGAGGACGTTTTCAAGACTCTGGACTGGAGAAGGCTAGGCATCAACATCAACGGCGAGTACGTAACTCACCTCCAGTTTGCTGACGATATAGTAGTCTTGGCTGAAACCATGGAGGACTTAAGTACGATGCTCGATGACCTCAGTAAAGTATCCGAGCGAAGATCATGTCAAATGCCCATGTAGTACCAACTTCCATTACAATCGGACACTTTGCTCGAAGTTGTAGACGATTATTTATACCTAGGACAGACGATCCAGTTAGGTAGGTCCAACTTCGAGAAAGAGGACAATCGTCGAATCCGACTCGGCTGCGCAGCGTTCGGCAAGCTACGGCAAATCTTTTCGTCCAATATTCCGCAGTGTCTCAAGACGAGAGTCTTTGACCAGTGTGTGTTGCCATTGCCAGTGATGACACATGGCACTGAAACGTGGTCGCTTACTATGGGCCTCATAAAAAGGCTCAAAGTCACCCAAAGGGCAATGGAGAGGGCCATGTTAGGAGTTTCTCTGCGTGATCGCATCAGAAATGAGGCTATCCGCAGCAAAACCAAGGTAACCGATATCGCCCTCCGAATCGCTAAACTTAAGTGGCAGTGGGAGGGGCACATAGCACGTAGAACCGACGGCCGATGGGGCGGAAAGGTTCTCGAACGGCGACCACGTTCCGGAAGGCGCAGCGTGGGTAGGCCCCCACAAGGTGAACTGACCTGGTAAAGGTTGCTGGAGTCTGCTGGATGCGGGTGGCGCAGGATCGGTCACTTTGGCACTCTTTGGGGGAGGCGTATGTCCAGCAGTGGACGTCTTTCGGCTGATATGATGACTATATAAGTATAATTTGCAAAGCGTAATGTTTGCTATATTTACTTTATTGTTTGCTATATTAAGCTGTTGTAATAAAAACAATAGGTATATAAAACTATATACTTGATAGTTATGTAACATGAGAATTAAACCATATTATGGTTATGACGATAGTTATACAGTAGAAACATGTATATTTTGAAATTATACCAAACGTTTATTACAAGTATAAAATTAGTGATTATATACTTTGACATTATATCAAATGACATAATATAATTTATTTTTACAAGCTTTTTAGCCGGTGACCGATTGAGCTGAAATTTTGGGTATAAGTATAGTTTGGATGACAATTCAATATTATGGTACCATCGAGCTGATCTGATGATGGAGACAGAAGGTGGCCATGGGAATTCAGTACTTAACCGAAGTAACCCCGTGAGTTTGGGCTCGTTAGAATCGTCTCAATGAGTAGTTGATGATGATATACAGAAAAGAACAGTCAGTGATAAAAGCTTGTACCAAAAATGAAATTTTTGACAGAAACTTATTATACCCATCAATCATTACCCCTATAAAACACGTTTTGATAAAACTACTAGGTAATTTTCAGAGGACATTCAACCTAGCACGAAGAACATTGTTTTTTTTTATTTGAGTTTCCGGCAATTTATTTTAATACAAATTAAGTATTGGTTTTGGTTAATTAGTACTAAGGATAAGTTCTTACAATATCTATATTCAGCTATAGAGATGCAATAGCGAATTCGTTAAATCCACACCAAATTACGGTAGGTAACCCTTTGAGTTAACTAAGTGACGATTAGTGCTTAGGTTTGAACAGTTGAACACTCATAAGGTCGGAGGAAAGTCTGAGCTCTCCGATTGGTGACTCTATATATCGTGAAAGCCTTAATGTAATGCAGGCACAGGTGGTTGACAATGGCAAGAGAACCTCGTTTCGTTATAATGGTGCCGTAGAGGGCTCAATGTGGTATCGAGAAAGGGTAGCTCCTTTAGATAGGAATAAATTGTTCATAGTAACCGTTCTCAGTCGATCCGCTAGGCCCGAGCCTAGAGTCATAATCATAACGTTGCGATCAGCCTTTTAATTTGTTTCGCATGACTTAAAATTTAACTAAGCACAAAAACTGTTATTTACAAATAAATGTTTTTTGTCTAATATAATTAATAAACACAATATTGAACGAGCGGTGTTCAAACCGAGAAGCATTATTTATCTCAAATGTGGATATTTTCGAAGTACCCATTCAATATAAGAAACTCGCATCCGAATGTTCCGAATCTATGTATGCACAATCAGATAAACGGTGATGCAGTAAATTGAAGGAGCACACAGCGATAACTAAATATTTAAAGCGGCACCGGCAAGGAAAGTGGCGCGCTGAACGGCGCTTGTCGTATCATCAGAAGTGTCACGTTGACCTCTTACATAAGCATTTGGTGTGCTTTCGAAAATAATAAACGGCTATTTTTGCCATGTCCCCGGCAAACAATGGCGGCTGCTTAAAATGAATCGTATATGAAAGCCGTTCGTAACATACATGCCCTCGATCTACAAAGTTAAGGTAGGTACCTAAATTACCCATTATAAACATCAAAGTTGGAGATACTGACTTACTTAAGTATAACGATCTTAATCCGGTTGACAAAAAGGAATTGATCAACAAGGGCCGGGCTATTTCCATTACAGGCTGCCTGCAGTAATAACTATATTTTTCATTTATTTCATATTAACTTGAAAGTACGTGACCAGATAAATATACCTTCAGGTGCATAGTACTTGATATACAATATATATGCGTCGAAGGCCTATGTTTTTAAGTTGATGTCATTTTTAATAATTTCAAAGTTAAGCAGAATGTGTTACGGATCAAATTTAGACATCTAACCTACGGCGCTATCAGTTTAATTGAATAGGTATACACTATTATACCTACTATACTTGCAACAAGGCAAGAATATTGTTGTCTCGTTGTTGCTAAGTGTATTTAAAACACATGCTAAAACCACAAACCAGCCGTGTATTTTGGCCCGGGGCGGTTAGGGCACATGGCGGACAGGTTCGGACCCAAGGAGAAACACTCGGCTTGCTCCACATTCAAGTTCGAAGCCGATGACTCCTCGTGACCGCGTCCTCCTTAGCGAGTGCTGCTTTATCTCGCCGAATTTCTCCACTGTTCCGCATCATCATGAACAAAAAGTCGAGACCCGTTCGGTGGAAGCGCGGCCTAGTTGCGACTCTGACCTGCCCACATAGCGCCTTGCTGCTCAATGCCAAGCACAGAAGACAATTTGCCCCAACAAAGGTGATAATTAAACTGAAGAGGGACAGAAATAGCTGGTCATGTTTGGCAGTGTTACACGCGGCTGGAATATAACGGCAAAGGTGATATTTTGTTTTAGCACTTTAAGAAACTAAGAGCATACTTGCGGTAAATGTATTTTGTTAAATTTTTTGGGGCCCGATTTTTGTCACTTCTCTCAAGATATATGAAATCTTCTGTTCGCTTTTTGGGTATGTATGGAAATCAACGGCTTTTCAAATCGGCCTAAAATCTATGTCTGGTATGTAATCAAAGTTTTTATTTAAATTTATGGAAGAAGAGTATTCTCTACTCAGGTTTTTGTGAGTGATATCCCTATCGCTAAACTCGTTTTAAATTCTTCTAGTTCAGTTCGGACGAAAGAAAATGGTGAATACAGGCTTTCGCTGTAATTAAATATGATATACCGAAAACTAGATGTTTAAAATAAATTCACATAAAAATCACCAAAATCCATGGTATGGAAAGTAGGCAACTCATGCATGAATAAAAATACCGGTTATTTTAACAGTTACCATCCCAGTCATCGCAATTACATAATTTGTGAATTGTGCGTGTACGCATGATTCTCTAAGGCACGGAGCGGCGCAGGTGCGGGCCCGGACAACCTGCTATGCTATTCACAACCTGTTTAAACTAGCGTCATCACTCAATCCTAGTATATTTAAAACTCGCGATCCGTAAAACCACACACGATCAAAGAATAGACTTAAACTGGTTCTCATAAGATGAGTTGTCGGTAAGCGTTGAGAATGCCAGCTCTGCTCGATCTCCAAATAAGCGGTTTCGTAGCTACCGTACGACGAACGCCTACTGACCGACTGAGCGAGCCCCGTAATTACTCATTATTTTTTCACTTTCCGGTGCTGATTAAAAGAAATGCAGCTATTAGGTCGCCAATTCACATGTAACATTTCAAAGTGTTTTTTCTTTCATACTAAATCTGTAATATGTGGATAACAAACCATAATTTATACTGATTCCCAGACCTTGATGAAAGTCCGAGTATTGCCATTACAAATGACTCCAGAAGATTAACCATTTGTAAAGTGATGCAGCAAATATCTACTAACGTTCAGATAATATAAGCACATCCGCCCCCCGAGCACACTAAGTTTTATGTCGGGCCGGACATAAAGCATTCGTCCCATTCTGGCAAATATGCGAGTGCAAGAGGGACAAATACTTTACGTCGGACATAAAACCTAGTGTGCTAGGGGGTCTGAACGCCGAATCTACATAATTTTAGGCAAGCAATGCTAAACATGCAATGTTATTCCCCGTGGTTACATACTCGTACTGAAACGCACTAAGCATTTATTTACGTAAGTATAATTGAGTGCACGTGACTTAGATACTAAACATACATTTCGTAATTATTGAACAATGCTTAAATTGCAAATCCTATACTTACTACTTACTACTCTAGTTTAATGAAGAACTATACCTACTGTATCGTTTTAGTGGCAAAATATCTCAATATTTTAATCTATATTAAAAGGAAAAACTATTATCTTTCGACCAGTTAGCCTAGTGGGTAGTGACGCTGCCTACGAAGCTAAAGGTCCTGGGTTCGAATCCCGGTAAGGGCAAATATTTGTGTGATGAGTTTTCTATGTATTTAAGTATTTATATCTATTATATATATCGTCGTCTAGTACCCATAACACAAGCCTTACTGAGCTTGGGACTAGGTCGATTTGTGTAAGACTGTCCCCTTATATTAATATTATTATGTATGTTTTTTCCATATCTCAGGACCATGTCCAGTCCAGGACCCGACTTTTGGAAGGCATGCGTGGGGCCGAAGCCAACAGCGCAGAGGCCCTTTTAAACAAATAGAATATAAAGTATTATTATCAGACGGACATAGTCGCTCGTGCGGGTATTTACGTATGACTAGCAAAATTTTCCTCAATAAAAAGTACCAAACCTTATGAACGTAAATGCGGTATGAGATAGGTACATACCTACAAGGAGTTATTCTTAGCTGACCTAATAATAATTTCATAATACTTACTTCAATGTTATGTTCTCACAGTATTGATAACTTTATGTAGCGCAAACGATGTAAAGGCAAAGCTTTCTCGTTATGGTTAATATCCAACATGAACTTGTCGGTTACTATGTCAATGTTTTTTTCCTGCCGATGCGCATACAACTGTAGGGTAACCCTAACGTGGTACGCGTCTAATCATAATCAAACGAATAGCTTGAAGAGGTGCGGCGTGCAATACCGGGCGGCGCAGGCGCGTCCAGCAGCAGTCGCGCGCAGTCTCAGGTAAATGTCGCGCATGCGGCCTCCGCAGTCACAAACGGCCTTTGCAGTTCGGCGCGGTCACCGACCCGAACGGGGTTGTTGACCGGACCCGCATGTAGTTTTCACTTTCGTCCACAAAGGATAACTGTACCACATAACATAAGTCACGTGCGCACCATGATTCAGTCAACGGCGATTCCGCATCGCAGTTCCTGAAGCCTGAGAGGAATACGTAACAACAAATTCACCTAATACTTAAACAAAAATTGTGTCCAACTTTTCCATAATACCTACATTTTACACGGTTTTACGGTATGGCAGAGAATTTGGGCAATGCTAGCCGCGACCACTTATTGAATTAATTGAACGGATGCTCGATCACCTGGGCGGAGCTAGGAGGTTGTTGCACTAATGATAGCCGATGTCGTAAGTCGGGCGATGGACCGGTGTCCTTTGCGTATTTTGGGTACAATTAGGTAATTTCTGGTTATGTGGTGGGGACGATGCGTGGGGTTGGTTGCGGGCCCGGCAGTTGCGCAACCGGTCGTCGACTCGGTTATGTCAGCGGTTTACGTAAGCGTCCCTCGTCGCGGGGCAACGCGGGCGCCAATTGTGTCCCGCGACCGTTTCGCACTTCACGGACTATTTGCAGACAGCCGCGACTCGTTAGCGAGATGCAATCCGACGCATCGGCTCGCTGTGAAAACAAACAATCAACCCCAATAAACCAATGTTTTATTGACCGGGTAATTTTTAGCGTGGACTTTTGGTTCGAGTCCTTAATATATAATTTACTCCGTTTTCTGTGATTAATAAATACATAATGTAATCTGTTTCCTCCTATAATGAAAAGTAAACATTATAACAAATAACATAAATGGAAATCCACGAGAACAATTACTGTACACTGAACGATTTTTAACATCGCCTCTACAATATTGCGTAAAGCAACCCGCCATCCCATTAAGTTTAACCTTTTCTTAATCGATTAGAAACAGTACCTATCTGCTCTTTGCGGCCGTTACGAACGAAATGTGCCCTAAAGGAGTAATTAAGATATGGTCGGGTACTCGGGTTGCAGAGAAGGGGCTGTAGTGGTTGCGTCAGAGAGCGGAGAACGGCCGGACTCAACGCACAAGGTTGCAGAGGTTCAATGCTCTAGAAATACGACACCCGACCCCGCGCAATGCGCGGCGTCGCCAGCGCCCGCGCCGCTCGTAGACCCCACGGCTACGGCGTAGACCACAGGAAACCAATACTTAGCAATTGGGAAGATCTACTCCAAATGTTACATGAGGGTCCTTGAGAAACTGGATCGGATTAATCATATTTAGCAAATTTGGCGGTTGCAATTGATGCCAATTTGATTATGGACGATTTATCTTTACTGGACGATTCGTTAGGCACCCGTAACGTGTCTAGATGGGTATTCTTATATTTTTCGAGTAGCATAAAGATTTATGTAGTGGTACGGGTAATAAACTTAAACTCACCGTACATATAGCTCAAAGTGTTTAATTTGAATTGTAATATGTAATTACTTAGTAATTTAAGACACAATAATTTAATCAAATGGCAACTTGTAACAAGTCAAATACAAGATAAATTTTACACACACCTGAATGAGTGAACATTTGTAAAAATCTGGTGCCAAACTATCATTTTTTAATACTAGCACTGCGAGTGAATGGGATTGCTCTTTCAGCGTCGGTGAAAAAAGGATTCAAAACTGAATCTCCTTAAAATTTAAAATGAACCTGACGAAAGGTGAGGGCTTGATAGGTAGTTATATAGCGGTATTAACGAGCTACACTTAAAATTCTATTGAGAATTACAGCCCATCAGTAAACAATAGGCTTTTGTTAAGCTCCTCCCGAGGGCAGTTTTGTTTTAGCCGTAGACCGCTTTCAAAAGATTCCGTCGCATGACCACGTACTATGTGCTAACCTGGTTAATTTTCATCAGCGTTTCGCAATTTTTATAAATAATTTTGCCTCTGACCTTTGTGTTCAACGAATTTAACTCGATTGGTATTCCTGTGGCGACGATGTGTGTTTTTCGTAACATGTGATTCGGCGCAGCCGTGACCAACATAGCTGCAGTGCGCACCATGCAGGGTACAAATCTTTTTCGACACTTTGGCACCTGTACGACTTTTATACTTTGTATGCAAATTTTAAAACCTAAAATACTCGATACGAAACAATGTTTGAATTACGTATCGTACGTCGTCCTCGTGTCAAATACTGAAGATACTATGCTAACTTGTATACATCTTGAAACTTGTGTCCAAATAAGACTAGTATTCGAAATAACGTCCAACTACCTCTGTCGATTAAGGGCAATATCCGATTACCTTTGTTAAATAAAACAATGAACGATGCATTTTACCCATAACAAACAAATTTTGTTATTGCAATCTTATTAAGTTATCAAAGATCAGTAGCAATCGCACGTATGTACTTATCTGTAAGTACTATGTCATGATCTCAGAAAGTGATTATAAAATAAAATGAGATAGTTAAGACCATGTACCCAGGATAAATCTCTTAATACAGGGAAAAACCTAAGAACATGTATTTATCTAGGGTCAACTTTGTTAATACCGTCCAACTCTGCTACCTAACGCTACGATACGAACCCAGCAACGACTTGTTTATTTATTTATTGAGCGAAATGTTGAAACGTTGACCATTTCTCCGCTCACTTCTTTGCTTATTCTGATTTCTTGCAAGAAACCGTAGAAAGCGTCACAACAGTGCTTATACAACTCTTTAACACCGCTCGCAAACGGCGCCGTCGATGGTTGAGATCACCAAAAATCTTTGCTGATTCGCGATAGCAACTGCTTTGGGCAGAGTTCACTGACCCCCTTGGCCCGCTCTACTGAGAACAGAGTTTCACCGCAATAATATCTGCGCCCATAGACTGAAAATTCTGAATTTAATTATGGTTACATAATACCTACCTATTGCAACCGTTTTGAAATGCTGTCATAACATATTTATAGGTAAGACACTACATGCTACAATGTACTATTTTTTTGAAACAGTAGGTAGGTATTGGAGGCTTATATTGTATTTAAATATTATAGGTATTAGAGAGTTTTAGGCATTTCAATAAGTAAATATTAATAGTATTTTATGCAACTTTTGTATAAGTAGGGTATCGCAATTAAAGACGCCACGAGCGTTTTAAGACCAAGTTATTAGCGATGAAAATTACATGAAAGATAGGTACATGTATCTTTCAAAGGCCCCTGTATTTTTCAATAAAATATAGTATCTTTCCTTGCGGATCTTCGATTGAATCTTTCGCAAGTATGAGTTTTTTACGTATAAAATACATTGTATTTTTCGCATTATTATATTATATTATGAATAGTGACTCGGAATGTATTGCCTCTCATACAAACAGGTGACTTTTCATTCCGCTCAGACTATAGTTCGATCAGTTAACTAAAATTGGTTGAGATTAACAATTATGACGAAATACTTATAAATTGGAATCGTTAATCGATGCGGCTCAGCTTTAGAATCGTTGTCATCGAGTTCATGGCTCATTATTTAAATATAGATTCTACTCATTAAAAGATGATTCCTCACCAAATTTCAAGTTGTGAAAATCCATAGTTGTTGAGAAAAAAAATATTCAAGTTTCCATATAAATTTCCATTACTATGTATTTCGAGGAATTTTCACTGACAATGACACTTGTGCGCGTTCCTTTTTACGTGTTGATATTGGTAGATGTTCTTTAGGTAAGTTTTTAATCAATTACGGTTAATATTTATTATAATATCATAAATGTAGGTATCTGTTAGTTGTTTTAGTCCCGACGCATATGACCAAAAACGCAAAAGGCTAATTCGACATACTCTAAGGCAGGTCCGTGTAGGTACGCCGACGAGCGAAGCGAGGAGGAGTGTTAGATGTACCGCGACCCTAGCGCGCGAGCCGAGCGAGCAAAGCGAGCGTGCCGCGGCAGCGGCCGGCGAAGCGCCAGAACCGAAAATGTGTTATTTCACTTAGGTGTACCTACACCGACCTGCGGCGCTACCACGAACTTCGAAAGTCGAAGTTCGTAATACATGCATCCCTGTCACTCGAGTAAGGAAGGGAGTGCGATAGAGATGGAAATACGTCGAAGTTCGTGGTAGCGCCGCTGTCTTAGGTATTACGCGTGATAAAGATTTGGTAATTCACGTATTTGGAAAAACGGAGTTAAAAAAAAAAGTGACAAAAAATCAAACGTAATGGAAATTTATATGGAAACTTTAATAATTTTTTTTTCAAAAACTATGGGTTTTCACAACTTGAAATTTGGTGAGGAATCATCTTTTAATGAGTAGAATCTATATTAAAAAAATGAGCCATGAACTCGATGACAACGATTCTAAAGTCGAACCATCGATGCTCTATGTGACGTGATTTGATCAAGTCATTATCAGGTTGAAGATCATTTTTTATTCTCAAAAGAAGTTATTTAAATCTTCACTCATATGAGAATCACATTTGTAGTTACATGAGTATAACTATCTATATCACTAATTTAACTTTAGTCATTATTAAATAAACATGTAAAATACACAGTATAAAACAGGTATAATACGTGTATGATTGTATTTTTCAGAAAAACGTCAGTTTTGTTTTATTCGAAAGAGAGAGGTATATTTTATAGGAAAGATACAAAGTTTCGAAAGAAACAACATGAATCTTTCGCCATTTTCATCGCTACAAGTTATACACCGTTGCACACAATACTTTTTCTACGACTAATTTTAAATAAATAGCATTTAACTTTTCAGGCAGTAACTTTTTCGTTAGTTCTATTGCTACTCACACAATTTCTTCAGCGGTGCAGTTATTTTCTTCTTCGTCTATTTAAAAAAAAACGTACCTACCTACACATTTTTCTACACTTCACAAACACGAATAAAATCTTTATAAGTTATTAATAACGAATAGTATCATATTTTGTCTTTTAATTTTGAACGTTCTGGAACTTTGGAGGGAAATTAGAAATATGACACATTGCGGCTCTTGTTTATGGTCTGTTTTGTTTTTAATTTCCTTGCACGTGCCATCCCAACCCAACTGAGTCCGGATCCGAACCGAATCGGATCGATATATATATTTATCTACGCACATATCGTTAATGCTCTAAAATGCGTTCAAAAACCGTAGGAAATGACCAGCATTACTACAACCGATTTTACTATGAGAACTTTCTTGTCTGTGGTAGTAGGTTTGTATCGTTATGAGTTTAAATTTGGAACAGCTGTCAAAACTCAAGTGAGCCTCTATTCTAGTATCCATAGATATTAAGACAGTTATCGATACGAAACGTCAATTCAGTACGTTTTTTAATGCAAACCGCACGACATTTGATCTCGAGTGATATGAGTAAATGAGTATAGGGACTTCATTCGTTTGTCTATGATTTAAAAAAACATTCGTTATGACGGATGATCGAATTGCCGCCATTGCTGTTGTCATTTTATTGTTGGTTTTTGCTGTTACTTACTACTACTTATGATATGTGTGTAGATAAAGTAGTTTATCTACCCACATATCATTAGTGCTCTAAAATGCGTTCAAAAACCGTAGGAAATGACCAGCATTAATACAACCGATTTTACTGTGAGAACTTTCTTGTCTGTGGTAGTAGGTAAAATCTGTACTGTAATGTCATTACAGTACAGATTTTTGATAAATTAGTATCATTATGAGTTTAAATTTGGAACAGCTGTCAAAACTCAAGTGGGTCTCTATTCTAGTATCCATAGATATAAAAACAGTTATCGATACGAAACGTCAATTCAGTACGTTTTTTAATACAAACCGCACGACATTTGATCTCGAGTGATATGAGTATAGGGACTACATTCGTTTGTCTATGATTAAAAAAAACCATTCGCCATGACGGATGATCTAATTGGCGCCATTGCTGTTGTCATTTTATTGTTGGTTTTTTACTGTTACTTACTACTACTTATGATAAGTGTGTAGATAAAGTAGTGTATGCAACTGTAAGTACATAATTAGGCCTTAAAACACTCGTGTGATCCTATTATGAAACTCGCTGACGCTCGTTTCATAAAACCACACTCGTATTTTGAGGCCTCTCAATATGGATCAGTCGCATAAACAACTATTATAAGTAATGGTAAAATATGTATATTAACTCGCTATACATGATCATTTATTTTTATTTTAGTAAATAATTTATGTTCTACAAATGTTTGAAAGTAAATAAAAAGATTTGATTTGGAAATATTTGCTTATAAAGTTGGTACCACTGCAATATAGCGGCTGATTTAAAAAAAGTTAGATGATTTGACATCGTGGTAAACAGTGCTTTTATAGAAAATGTATGAACCATAAAAGTACACTAAACAGTGCGTTTATGGGCCATAGAGCATAGAGTTTTTCGACGACTTATTATCGGCGTCGTTGTATTTGAGCTAAAGCCTATATAAATGACAGATAACGGTACAGGAGTAGAAAAAAATTGATATTAATACATTGATGACGCCCTAATATTCTAGGCAGCAAAGCGAGATAAGTAAAAGATGATACCGCGATCTTAAGGCCTCCACCCACCGAACGCGTGTCGTGCGCGGTGCAGCGTGTGCTGCGCGGCGCACGCGCAAGTTGTAAAGAATTGAAACTACACTTCAAACACACATCGAAAGCGGTCCGAGCGCGGGCCCGCGCGGACCCGCGGCGCTAAAGTTACAACTCGGCAGCGCGGCCGCGTGTCGTGCGCATCGCGTGTGAAGTCGGGCCCGCGCTGCTCACGCGTTGCTAACGCGTCGAGAACGCGGAGGGCCCGCGCATCATACGGGCCCGCGCTGCACACGCGTTGCTGAGGTACACGTCGCGTACCCCCGCGTTGCTACACGCCACCCGCTTGTGGTGGATGGCGGCCTTAAAGTATTCTGATACAAGGCTTATAGTTAAACAATTCTAATGATCAAACTACCCGATAAAATGAGGTAGGGATTCATCTCAATTGACATGATTACTTTAAACAACTATGACTCCCTCACCTGATGGAGGAAGGTCGGGGTGCCAAACGGGCAGATTTGGGACACCCAGGAGGGCGGCGATCCGTCGGACGTCTCAGGTATCGCTGGAACGACGTCGTCGAACAGGACCTGCGCGACCTTAAAGCCATAAACTGGAAGGAGATGGCGCAGGATCGGGTCAAGTGGCGACAACTCTTGTCGGAGGCCAAGATCCACTTTGGGTCGGTGAGCCATTGAAGATAGATAGATAGATAATATTATAAAGGGGTAACATTTGTGACTTTGTAAGTATGTATGTATCATAATATCCCGCGGCTGTGCCTGCGTTCTTTGTAATACCACGGGTGGAGCCGTCCGCTAGTCACACATAAAGATTTCAGCAAAAACGAGACTTATCAAACCTAGAGTATTAACAACGACAACGCGACCATGTAAAAAAAAACATAAAAATATTGAATTCGATAGGGCTATAAATAGAGTGTGCAGATGGTCAGGAAGTCGCCCAGTGTTGCGAAGCCCTGGCGACGCGTGCGCAGCGGTACCGGAACGGCATGGCTAGGTGGTGCGCAGCCTTTCACGCACTTAATTTGGCAGGACCCCCTTCATGCCGTCCCTCGAACCCCGCAGCAGCAAGAGAAAGTAGTTAGCCTACGCAATGCTAGGGTCGACGACCGTACTCGAAAATTCTTACCTCTGACGAAAAGTGACACACTACCTGCGCGCATTTTATATTCAGTAAGTGTGGTCAGTTTCTTGCACGGCCGATGAATGGGCAATGCGATTAGGTCAGGTTAGGCTAGCAACAGCCCATTGTACGCAAAGTGCAGATGGCAGGCACGTAGGGAAGCGTACGCCCTGATGGTCTCATAAAATACCTGCATGTTATACTCACGATATAACTCTATACTTGGCAAATTCGCAGTGTCTTTTAAGCACACTATTTTTTTTACATCTTTTCGTTTTTGGAGCGGTTTTTTGTACACCTAGCCACACCTGGGCTTGAACGCACGATTAGCTTTCTATATTCTGTTTTAATAACTGTCTGTTTCTCCAGGAAAAATACGATTTTATAAAACATTGATGTACCTATAAAATACTAAAAACACGGTTTTAATTCAAGAACCGTACAAACTTTCCACCCGGAAGATAATGATATGGATTTAAATGAAGCATAAATAGTTTGACGACCTCTGTAGCCTCGTTGGTGGTGACCCTTCCTACGAAGCCGGAGGGCCCGGGTTCGAATCCCGGTAAGTGCATTTATTTGTGTGAGTTCTCATCACACAAATAAATGCCCAAAATATTTGTTTTATATTTCTTTTTCTATGTATTTAATTATTTATAAGTATGTATATCGTCGTCTAAATAGTACAAGCTTTGCTTAGTTTGGGGTCAGGTTGTGTAAGATTGTGCCCAAATATTAATTTATTTATTTATATGTATATTGTCTTTTTTATGATTTATCTCGAATATTATCTAGAGCAAATGTAAGGTAACCATAATTGAAGATTATTATTTCTTATTATTTTTTCCTATTTTTTGAGCCAATTGATTTAAGTAATAAAAAATCTTCATTATATAAAAAATATCTTAATTAGGTTTAAGTATATGGTATTTTTGATGTCTGTTATTTACACCTAGCCACACCTGGGCTTGAACCCTGTTGATGTTGGATTTTGTCTACCGGTAAATATTTAAATGAGGGTAATATCTGATTTTAGTGTGTTTTTTAAATTATTTCCAAATTAAGTAATTATTTTTTTCCATACTAGCTGTCAATAAATTGACTTGAACTAATTCTTGACAGGAATTTGCGAGCTTCATGCAAGTGCACTCGATAACAAGTTTGCTTTTTTTTTGTTAATCTGACCTTGATATCGTTAAGCCTTATAAAGCAGGAAGTATGCAATTGGCATTATAACAAAGGTGTGGCTCGAGATACAAGTAGCTATGGCAAACATGATTACCATGCAAATCTCTATTTGTTTGTGGAAGTTAGTCAACAAAACTATGTAAATTTAAATAAAAAAATCGTTTCACAAAGTCTTGCAGACTTCTGTACTTAAGTTAATGTTTTGTAAGTGCGATGGTTTGTCAAGGCGACATTGTTCACACGCATGCGACTTGCGTGAAAAGTGCGTATTGTACTGAAACAAACAACAATATGTTTACATTAACTGATGTTAGCGAGGAGGCGTTAATCATTGTGTCGATCCTCTAAGTGGAGTGGAACAGTTAGTACCTAGTTACTCTCAACGTTTAGTACTCAAAACACAATGGAAAATTATTCGGTAACAAGTTCACTCGTTATTTGATTTAGAATCCAAATTTTACATGAGGCGATGCCCCTGTATTCAATACGAGGATTTATTTAACCGTGTATGTAATCGATAAATTATTGTAGACAATGCAACGGATATACATAATAGGAAACACGCATTTAATCGAGTTAAAATGTTGCATAGGTACCAATGCTTCGCGTATTGCGTAGGTACTTAGAAACGGGATATTTCATAAATATATATTTCCTTCTTTAACTTTTACTATGATTTTGCAACTAATAAAATAAACTTTCACTAATCTTTATCATAGAAATATTTTCAAGGTTGATTTTCATCCAAGACCCATATGAAATAGGTACCTAATATATAAAAATATGATATGGTCAATATCGCTTTAATATTAGTGTTCGCTGTATTATTTGTTCTAATATTAGTACTTAGATAATATAAATATATAATTTCGGTACTCAGAATAAATACTTATTCCTGTTTGGTTAAATCCGGCCCAACTGTTAATAACAAACCAAAACCAGAATAGGTACTTTTTAGTTTTTTCCGAGATCAGTCCACATTTCTAGCAGTCAAACAATCAATTAATCTAAGTCCTGATTGCTATTTAGTCAAATTCCGTAATTCATACTTTCTCAAGTGAGGAACAAATTCGAATAAAATTTAGTCAGTTTCGCCTTCTTACAGACAGTAATAAAAAACGGTGGAGCAAAAGGGCTGGGAAAGTCACGATTCGTGAATGATTAGCGACGTAAAAAATAACCGTATTAAAAACATAACAGAATTGTGGCCCAGTCTACTGAGCGCGTGGCAACGAGAGTAGCCCGAGGCGGTGTAAGATAGTTAGATGGAAGCACGCACCTACTTTTATCGCAGTGCGTATCGGGTCGAGCATCCGGCGGGCTTGTAACATTTACCCCTTGAGAATTGACCTTGTTTTGTTTTCAGTCTTCTTTTGACATTCCCACCATTCTTTTATTATTATCCGATTTATCAGACCTTGTCTTTGTGGTTTGATGATGGTCAGTCAAGATCCTTATGGTTTTGAAAAAAGTTAATTAAGCCTGCTTGATTGCATTGTCTTGATTCATTTCCGATTTGTTAAGGTTAGACACAACTTTGTATTCGCGCTACAAAAGATAAACCAACAACGTATAAGAGTATCTGAAATATTGCGGTTCATTTCAGCTAATTTTGATAACGTTGTGGGTTGTCTCAGAAAGTTTCGTGTAGGTATGATTACCCAAATCGGTCCTAGTACTTAACTGCTTACTTACTTACCTACTTATAATGTACTTATATCTAAAACCCGTAAGAGGGGGCGCTCCGCGAAATCGGAGTTCTTAGATTGAATATTTACCTATGACAAACTAAAGCGAATGCCAGGAAAATGAACATACACAAACTACATCATATTTGCAATCTATTTGTCTGAAAAAAACCATACAAAACCAAAATTGCCTCGATAGAAAACAATCGCCAAAACATGTCTTATTTTGACCTAATTTCAATTGTGTACCGTTCCCGTGCATATAATTTACGTAAAAATTTAGTGTATAGCTCTTGATATTGCCAAGTGATTTGACGAGCGGCGTTTTTTTATGTAGTCCCTTTTCAGACTTATTGAGGTATAACGTATTTGGCGTATAGGTCTTTTTTATTTAGCGCGATACTGTTTCTCCCGTCGCGTGTTTCGTGCAGTTTGGTATATCTTCTGTTGCCGTTCGCGGGCGGAGTCAATCGCAATCGCTCCGCTGAGACGAGAGGACTACGTTCTGTGCTCTCACAACAGCACGGTGAACATAATTATTTCAATAATATTGTGACCCAGTATATTCGTCCAGTGAATGAATGTATCATTACATTCCAGTAGATATTTTGGTATATTTTGAAATAATATATTTATAAGTCGACCTTAACATGTAGACCTTAAAGTTCAAAATACAACCATAAGATTACGCAGCGATCGGCCGGCGACCGGCTTCTTAGAATAATTTGTGCAGTACATGCAAAACTACACGAACATTTTTTCAGTCGAGCGTGTATTTACTTTATGAAAGATTATCACTATCACTACAACATAGTACTCGTATAAAACAAAGTCGCTTCCCGCTGTCTGCCCCTATGAATGCGTAGATCTTTAAAACTACGCAACGGATTTAGATGCGGTTTTTTTTAACAGATAGAGTGATTCAAGAGGAAGGTTTATATGTATAATATAATTTAATATAGTATCCGAGCGAAGCCAGGGCGGATCGCTGGTTGAGAATAAATCCGGTTAATTTCAAAATCGATGTCCTCTCGGTCTCTAAATACGAATTCGAAGTCGGAAATAATTCAAAAAGTGGTCGCATTATTTTCATTTTTGAAATATTTGTTGTAAATTACGATGCGCGTTTTTTTTTAAAGAACAACATACGTTTTCAGGCTTTTCGAGAAATGATGTCCATTTTGAATTCCAAGATGGCGGACATTGTTTTTCGAATTTAAACTTTCGTGAGACATGTTGAAATAATACTCATACAAGGTTCA
The DNA here is from genome assembly GCA_945867215.1 of Epinotia demarniana. Taxonomy (NCBI): domain Eukaryota; kingdom Metazoa; phylum Arthropoda; class Insecta; order Lepidoptera; family Tortricidae; genus Epinotia; species Epinotia demarniana. The sequence goes on along the minus strand of OX244266.1, from coordinate 18,359,453 downwards.
ACTCACGTATTAAATGTCACTACGGGCGACATGTTTCGAACTCTGCGGGGGTTCATCAGGATGAGTGTTTTCGCGGCGGTTTCGCTTGAATCTTGTCGTGATTCAAGCGACACCGCCGCGAAAGCATTCATCCTGAAAAAGAACTCCCGAAGATTTCGAAACATGTCGCCCGTAGTGACATTATTGACATTGTTTTTCTTTAAAGTCATCACGGGTGTCGCTTTTAGGGTTATCGAGGGTGCAGATTCCAACAATTATTGCCTGCGAACTTGGTCATTTTTATATTAAAAAAAGTGAACACAATTAAGCAGTTTTTCTTTAGTACCTACCAGTATGTTCAAAATTGATAACTAAAGGGCCAGAGCGTCTCCATTGTCTCCAAGCAGGAATCCGAGATCAGAATTGAAAAATTTGGCCGCAACACTGTGGCCTGAAAATCTGACTTTCATAGACATGATCGAAGGTTTCATTATATATAACAGTTTTTTTAATGCTACTTATAAATTCACAATTAAATTCACGTATTCAATGACATGACAGGCGACATGTTTCGAACTCTTCGGGAGTTCTTCTTCAGGATGAGTGTTTTCGATGATTGTTTTGAAGAAGAACTCCCGAAGAGTTCGAAACATGTCGCCTGTCGTGACATTTAATACGTGAATTTAACCGTGGTTTTATTAGTAGTATTTTAGACATGTCTCACAAAAGTTTTAATTCGATTATGGCTTTTTTTTGCTTTAGGTTTTTACTAGCCATTGTAACCCTTACGTGATTTAGTAAATAAAAAACCGGCCAAGTGCGAGTCAGACTCGCGCACGAAGGGTTCCGTACCATTATCTATAAAACAGTAAAAAAAAGTTTATTGTATGGGAGCCCCCCTTAAATATTCATTTTATTTTGTTTTTTAGTATTTGTTGTTATAGCGGCAACAGAAATACATCATCTGTGAAAATTTCAACTATCTAGCTATCACGGTTCTTGAGTTACGGCCTGATGACAGACAGAAAGACGGGACAGAGAAGTCTTAGTAATAGGGTCCCGTTTTTACCTTTTGGGTACGGAACCCTAAAAAACGGAAGGTCATATTTCAGTTATAGCTCTCGAAACTCTGACTTAATAGCGAAAATAATATCTTCAAATATAGGTACAGATTTTGTCTTGCTTCCCACTTTTTATAATAGGGATGATGACTAAATTTTTTTATGATGTCATTTGAACCAGTTTTTGGACAGGAACAAATGTTTGTATAGGAGGAACTACAATTAAAGAACATAAATACCCAAAAATTTGAGACAAAGATTGACCTCGCTGGCGGCAGCGCAAAACGCTTAATACTGAAAGACAGACAGGCGTGACGTCACAGCCGACATTTGTTAATACGAAGTACCTACATGTATCGTCGTATGGAAAATCAGGTTCTTAAATTGTTGTTTCATTCGCGGAATACTGCGTTTAAGTACATAATTGTTGTACAATTTTGTTTCTATAAAAGCCTAAGGATTCTATTGGTACCTTTAAATTTACTCTTGTACAATAAAAAAAAAATTTTATCTAAACTTTCAAGGTTCATATCTTTTTACGATTTTAATTATATTTTATTATTTATACTTTATTACGGTAATTTGATGGTTTACTATACATTTAGCATCACTACGTTATCAATTTGAACATGAGTCATCATGCCTATTATTCATAGGTATTCATCATGTTTCATCTGACTGTCGGGGCATATACTATGCGAGAAGGAGCGGGGCAGCAATAGACGCATCAGCGCGGCAGGTGCGGGGCGCGCGGGTGATTTCTGATTTTTCCCTGGCGGTACGCCCCCTATACAAGAACATTTTCACGTTTGCTTTCCTCTTCACCATGTTTGCTTTCTACCACCACCAAATATCCAAATAACTATGTGGCCAGATAATATTAGGAAAATCAGTGGAAACCTTTAGGATCCCATATTTACCTGTGGTACTTCTTCATCAGTTCCACTATATTATGTGTTTGGATGAGTTTTAGTTGCTATGTCAGCGGATTCTGTGAAAGTACTTTACTTAAGAAAATTTAAGGAGTTCAGGTCATGTGTGGTTCTCAACTGATGATGAACTGATGTTCTACGTTACCAAACTTGATGTAGTCTTTGAGAACAAATGCATCATTTGCGTCAGAAAATACGAAAATCGCCATATGCGTGCCATATTTGAGGAGTTCCTCATAGGTAGATTCCATAATCAGATTTTCATCAAATCAAATGTACATGGGACTACACTGCAGAATTGCAGAAACCTACCTACCTGCTTTCAAACAAAAATATATCAAAATCGAACGACGTGGTGAAGAATGATTGCTGAACATTGAGACGAACTGACAACGCGTTCCTTCTATTGAAGTCGGTTAAAAGTCAAAGAAATGCATCTAAATTTAAGCGAATGGCCAGTTATATACTTGTACAGAATAACGTCTGCTCTTCTATCTAGACTAATATTATAAAATAGAACAGACGGTTCTCCGGTATTCCTTTCGGGTGCTCTGGAATAATCTGCCCGAGCCGCGCGGGCAGCTATTGAATATATAAAGGAAGTATTGATAGCCAAGAGATTAATGCAAGTATAGCCACAAATGCCACAATACATCTTTGCGCGTATCGAATTGATAACTCACTTCAAATATTTACATTATTAATATTCGTTAACCCTTGGTGCATGGGTGTAACTAGGTGGCCAATACGGTCGCGGGTACATGCATCTGCGCAGTTGTCCGTCCGTTTCTAATCAGGTGTTAATTTATTGTATTAGCTTGCATGAGATAGAGGTCCGCGGCTCGCACGTGAGCCGCGGCGCGCGGGCGCACGTGCTTGGCTTCGCGATGGAAAATCACAGAAAACAAGGACACAATGCAATGGTTCATTCAACCGGGCGTTATTATTCAACGAGCGCACTGTGATGAAACTACACAGATCTTCATTACTATTAACAGAGCTCAGCATTTCGACATATTGGTAGACGAAACCTCGTATAGCAGCACCTAGGGCACGTACATGAGCTGTGCCCGAAATATGACGCCCTTTGAAGCGTAAAATGATAAAACACAATATATAGAGAATCTTCCGTACGCAATCTCAAAACCAAAAGGAAATACGCAGTTTTCATATTCTTAGGCTGCCGGCAGGACTACAGCGGGCAGCGAGGCGACGAGCGGGGCGTTCATAGATTGAAAATTCGACATATTGCTACCTACACGTAACCCAGTAGCAGCACCTAGGGCACGTATATAGGAGCTGTGCCCGAAATTTGACGCCCTTTGAAGCGTAAAATGATAAAACACAATATACGGAGAATCCTCCGTACGTAATCTCAAAACCAAAATGAAATACGCAGTTTTCATACTCTTACGCCGCCGTCGGGACTACAGCGGGCAGCGAGGCCAGGAGCGGTCGTTCATAGATTAAACACGAGCAAATATTGTATGAACTGCAACTCGTCGCTGGCGTCCAGCCTGTTGCCTTAGTGTAATCTATAGGTAAACTGAGGAGCATTTCCAATTGAGCTGCATACTTAAACTAGAGTTGACTCATTAAAACTGTTTTCTCGGGAAGGGCTAAGAGCACTTCCTTACAAGTTTTTCCCGAAACTGCTAATAACCCGAAAATGCTATTTGTATTGTATTAACGTTGTATGTACTGCCCATTTTCTCCAATCCAACGAGAAGCCTGTGCTCAGCAATAGGTAGCTGGTAAGGCATACCTAAAAGCTACTGATGATGAAAATTATGAGAATTAAGTATCGGTAAGCTAGGAATACAATTAACACGAAACAGTACCTACTCAATCGTAATAGTTTATTACTTTAGTTTAGTAATACCAATTAACCGACAGATATGATATATTTTTTAAATATAAATTTCACCATTTCTAGGTATTCTGACTCTAGAGATATTTGTTTTTCAATACTTATTGGATTTTAATTAAAGCAATTGCAAGTCAACGAGTCAACGCTATGATACTTGATCTAGCTTGTGAGATAGTCTAACTTACCCCGGTATCAGCAGGCAGCGAGGCGGGAACGTAAGGGGTATGTATCATGTCCCAGTGACTCTGTCAACAAAATATTGCACTGTGCTACGTTTAAACAAATTACCTGCAGTGGCTATGATTACATTATTACTATTACTGGCCCCGCGATAAGCTCTAGTTTATTACAATGGTTAGCTAGCCGTATAATTACTAAATTAAAATTACATCATCATGACTTTGTGCTACGCCCACGCTAGAGATTTCAAAATTTTGCTAAAATTATATTCTGTGGTCAGGTTTGCTTGCTGACGCAGTTTGTTTTGAATAAATAAGTGGTGTCCATAAATCTAAGAATCTTGTTACTCTGAATGCGGTTTAAGTACTGGATGAAATCTGTTACGATTGTTAATTTTTATTTGCCGAAAAAATGATATGTGGCTACATAAGTACTCCGGACTATTTTTTCTCAAATAATGATTACATAACAATATCTATTCCGGTTTGCTGAGTTACTTCTAAATAATAGACACATATTTATGCCAGTGATTGTTAGAGAAAATCTGCAGAAAAAGGTCTACACAATTTCAGTTCCTATCATTATAATATATGTCATATATACATAGATGCTTAATGTACAAATCCTCGTAAGTCTGTGGAGAAATCTAACCACAACAACCCTAAATAAAAACCCATTGGTATGCATGCCGGACTGCAGCCAAAACCTACGTGATGGTGTAACCGTGAGTGCGGTAGTAATGTGCCGGGTTCATTCAACGATAAAAGCGAAAGTGCGTTCACTGGGACATCGACCGGCTCCTGCGGTGCCTGCTGGTCCCTTCCTGACCCCTTTGTTCATACCACTTGACAACCAGCCAACATAAACCTCCAGACACGCACAGTTGTTACGAATTTCGGGGTCGGAAAATATTAGGGCCGAGTCTCTCCTTGGACTCGCAAGGAAATTGTGAATCCACGGGCTTACTTTACTCTTAGTTAAGTAGGTAGTTAGTTTATAGAAACCTGCGCAAGTGCCGAACTTAATCGACACATTCAAAGTATTCAAACTACCGTCTTAGTAACAAGACAGGCGACCATTATGTGAACATTAATGCTCAAAAATATGTATTATGAGTACCTACATATCATAACTAATGACAACGTAGGTGGTTTCTAAGTGTGCAAGAGTAAAACTGGCTGGTGGGAAACATCTATAAATAGATACAATATTTGTGAATGCTATTATTCGTCCCAGTCATAGTCGCACTATCTATACCTACGCCAGTTTTTTTCCGAGTCAGTCAGTTTTTTTCAAAATCACCGGCAACTCTACTACGAACGTTTTCAAAAGTATTTAATAAGGAGTTATCTGCGGTTAAACGTCAGATTATGGACTATTCTTGAAAGATAATCCACCTAGGTCGAATCTGGCCTAACATTACAACAGAACCATTAATAAGCCAACGCTGTCCATCCGTCCATCTCTGTCTATCTATCATTTAAAATGTTATGTTTTGAATCTTAATAGGTTGTAATCGATATTCGCAGCATATTTATCTTAACGTACAGAACAAGTAACGTAGTAATTTGAATTTTCTGAAGTAGGTACGTAAGTCTCAATATAATCTACTGAAAATCGCGTTCATTTAAAAACGAAGTAAAACTGGCCATTTCTAATGCATAATTTAATCTGTGTTGCAATTTTTAATAAGGTGCGGGTAAAACTGTATTCGTTTCCAGAAAGAGGCGTACTAAAAGCTTAGTAACTATAAGTAGTGAATGAGGGTTGTAATTTAAACATACATGCTCCGTTGCGGTCGTTTGTCACGGACACTCCACCCATGAAAGGTCATTGCCAACAAACATGCCACGGGGATGATTACAGTAATTTGGAACCGTAGCTACTCGCGTAGCAGCGTCAACGATGTTATAATTCTTAGTACTATTTAGACTTCGAGCGGCGTTTGTTTTTGTGTTGAACTTCCGTATTCCAAAATCAGAATGACAGACATCATAATATGGATATGAAAGAAAGAAAGATACATTTATTCACATAAACACAGGACACACACATTTTAAAATATATGATATGTCCCCTTCTGTCAAATATCACAGAATACCGGCCACGCTTCATAAATTACGTCATGGTTTTTTGTCGATTTTTGACTGAGGAAATGTATTGTACGGTCTGCGTCAATAATAAATGCGCCTAGTTTCCAAGAACTCCAAATCGACGTTACGTGTTTTGCCATTACACAAAATGTAGGCGTTTTATCACTGTTGTGAGGGTTCGATGAAGATTGCACATCTTGCTTCATGCCAGCTTAGCTTCGTGATTAAAATGCCCAACTTAATACTTGACATTGATTTGTAAACAAAATGTGCATAAACATTTGGGACGTGTAATCGATCAAACAAGGCCACAAAGCTCACGAAATGACCGTACCCTTTCACCCCATAAACTTTAACCTTGTTGACTCTCTACGACTGCATTATTGGTTTTGTCCTAATCAAATTGACCCGATTGAATTCGCTGACATTGTAAGCTTCTTTCAAGACACAAAGAGCTGTTCCCATTTGTTTCCACCTTTTGTTACCTACCCCTGGGAACAAATGGGCATAAATATTCGGGCGGTAACAAAAGTAAAATAGGCGATAACAACTAGGAATGTTCATTAGCATTTGTGACTGGGAAATGGGAATGATTATTTCTCAGTTGTCCCAATTGGTAACAAATGGGTATGATTCTTTCCCAGTTGACCCCAGTGGTAATAGAATAATTATTCCAATTTGTCCCCAGGGCTAACAAAATGGCGGAAACGAATGGGACATATCATTATATCAGCCGAAAGACGTCCACTGCTGGACATAGGCCTCCCCCAAAGAGTGCCAAAGTGACCGGTCCTGCGCCACCCGCAACCAGCGGACTCCAGCAATCTTTACCAGGTCATCAGTCCACCTTGTCCCCAACGGCCATCGGTTCTACGTGATATGTGCCCCGCCCACTGCCACCTAGTTTAGCGATTCGGAGAGCTATATCGGTTGCCTTGGTTCTGCTGCGGATAGCCTCATTTATGATGCGATGCATTATAGGGGTGTGGTTTACGATAACCGAGTAACGGCCAAGAGCAGGCATAACGCCGAGAGGAGTGTTACGGAACAGCAGCGAAATTTCACCGAGACCGCAGCCAACACCTGTATTGGCTCTGTATGGTTGATAATGATATTATTTAATCATCATCCTAGCATGCTTCTAGCATTATTCCCGGTAATGCCTCTAAAGGAGCCCGGGGTCCGCTTTGACACCTAATCCCAAGATTTGGCTTAGGCACTAGTTTTACGAAAGCGACTGCTATCTGACCTTCCAACCCAGAGGGAAATCTAAACCTGATTGGGATTAGACCGGTTTCCTCACGATGATTTCCTTCACCGAAAAGCTAACGGTAAATATATACCATACATACTCGTAGGTAAGTTCCGAGAAACTCATTGGTACGAGCTGGGATTCGAACCCACGACCGCCACTTGACAGCCGCATGCCTGAACCACTCGGAAACCTAATTCAAGACCAAAAAAACTACGACAGATATGTCACTGTCATTAAGTGTCAAAGTTACTTATGTCATTGTCAATCGAACATGTCAGATGTAGGCAACCTTTTTGCATTGATCATCAAAACATAGTAAATATTCGTAGATATGGCCAACATGATCAATATCAAAAAAGTTACATTCAAAAATACGCATTATTAATTGTTTTTTCTACCAGATATCGTTCAAAAACAATTACAATATCCCAAAACAAAAATTACTTGTTAAACATTTTATAAATCTATTGAGATATAAAATTACAGATTGGCAATTACTAATCTATGGGGTCATGCCTGGTGACAAATCATTTATTTTTATTTATTTTATAGATCCCTTGAGAAAATGGCGGATGATTGTGATTATAAAATGAGCTACACACTTTTGGCCCGTTATTTTGTCGAATAGCTAAACGCATGGCATGATATTTAAATTACATCTAACGTTGTTCACGACCATTGGTTATAAATCGCACCAAATGTTTTGAATAACTGAAGTATTACAAGTGCAATAACAGTTTTTCTACCAAAAATCTTCTATGGTTAAATATTTAACAGGGCATCTTGTATTTTTGTAAATAGGGTAAGATGGGGGAATGGCGGTCAGCGGGCAATAGCGGTCGCATCAAAATCCAATACTTCCAAAAACATTCTGCTATCTCTACTAGTGTCGCCATCTAGTATGCGGCCGAGTAAACTTATTTACCAAGCGGCGGCATTTTACTTCGCCCGCAGTGAGTTTGACAGCTGCGTAATGGTTTGGACGTGTTTTGATGTAATAAAATCGAAAATTCAGTGAAAGGTAAGCTTAAAGTGATTTAAATCTATCAATATAGTTCTTAAGGTTAATTACTATGTATTTACTTCTGTATCCAGTGTGCTATTTAGATTTTATGAATGTTACTTAGATTTTTCGTGACTAACCAAAGAAACCGTTAACGTATTTTGGGGTAATGGCAATAGTTTTTGGCGGGTAATACCGGTCGGTGACCGGTATTACCCCGTATGGAATTTATATGCCAATTTATAATTCGCTTGTCTATATTTATTATTAATTTTGGTATAAAGAAAAGAACAATATAATTAGAGTAAAAGAGTGAGGTCCTATGCGACGCAATCGGTGATTATTAAAAACTATAAAAGAGAAATATAAAAAAAATAGTAATATGTTTATCTTTTTATGAAAGAGAGTTAATTTAGGTTCAAATAAAATTTAATAAAAGAGAGGTCCTATGTGACCCGATCTGTAGTTTTTAAGTATAAATAATGAATACTGTCTTTGTTTTGTCCTAAAAAAACATCATCATAATTTCAGAGGAGCGCTCTTGTAGTTGGAAAAAAAATGATTTGAAATTTGCTTCAAATATAAACATGTTTTTGTTCTGATTTGATAAATAATAAAAGTAAATAAAGATAATATGAATAAATTTCCGTTTTATTGTGTCTTACTACATTTTAAATGCAAACCTGTATTAATTTTGAATGACCGGTAATACCCCAAAAGTATACCGCTATTACCCGCACCGGCGGGTAATAGTGGTCAAGGAAGCATTTTAGAAAATGATTAAAAACTAAGATACCCTCAACACATTGATAATATATTTAATATATATCTGTAGCCCATTACATAAGCTATGTAAAAAGTCAGTTACCTATACCGTAAGTCCCAAAGATAAAATAAAAAATGGATTACTGCTTAAGTGACCGCCATTCCCCCATCTTACCCTAAGTTGAACCTGTTGAATTAACTTGTTTATTTAAATCGTAGGTTTAAAACTACCAATAAATATTTTTTCTTGGTGCGGCCTTTTAAAAAGTGAAAATATACCACCGTAAGTCCTGCCACACACTGGCGCGGCCTGCGGTGGCGGACAATAGTAAATTTGACAGCGGCGGGCAAGTTTACTATTGTCCGCCGCGGCCAGGCCGCGCCAGTCTGTGAGAGGTCTAAACATATTTTATTTTAGTGGCAACCCACGTTGGTCTTGAATTAGGTTTTCGAGTTTTTTCTTTTCGTAACTTCCTAAGTTGGGCCCCGAAGGGGCCCTCAACTAATTGCCGATGACACAGGTAGTATAAAATACACACCAAAAATAAAAACAATATGTACAAGAAACAGAAAACCATAAAAAGGACAAACTTAAAACTAAAAACTATATACAACTAAAGATACTACCTTAAAACTTACAAAACATCACTAATACAAACATAAAATTTGCCATGCACACATGCAAGATTAGACAGAAATATACGAGAAAACATGCAAAAATTACGATACAAAATAATCATTTACAAAGTATATACAGCCATAAAAAGTTGCAAAAAAGGAACAAAGGAGGATAGAAATTATCATAATAGGTTACATTAAGTAGAAGTAGAACCGGAAGGAGGACGAGTAAAGTGACGGACGCTACGTGATTGGAAGTAGCGCCTCGTTAAGGAAGGCCTGTAAGGAACAGAAGGGACAGTCGAAGATAGGGAAAGAGAAAGAGGGAGAGTGTCGTCGTCAGGTGGGTGGGTGAAGCTGCGAGAAAACTCACTCACCACGTCATCGTCCATATTGAGGTCGACAAGGGATAAGCCCGTGAGCCCGTCCGCGCGCGCCGCCCCGCGGCGCCTCTGCTGCCGTTCCCGGGCACGGAATTCTATGTCGTAATCAAGTTCAGCCTTCCGCTCTAGGGTGATAGCATCGTCCGGGTCGCCGAGGACGTGTCTGGGCCGGCGGTCCCGGCGCTTGGGGTCCAGCCCAGGCGCATAGTCAATCGCCCTTTTGATGAGCGGATTTCCACTAAGTGCCGCCTTTTCAAAGTACTTAGTGGAAATCCGCTTCATGTGATCCGCCACCGAAGGCATAAATAAGTCCGCGTGTAATGTATTGATACTGGAGTATTTCCTGACCTCATGAAACACAGTAAAATTATCCCGTTGTTTAAATCAGGAACGAAAACTGACCCTACCAACTTCAGGCCAATATCAATACTACCGGCACTAAGCAAAGTTTTTGAGAAGCTTATTCTCCATCAGCTTATGTCCCACTTTAGTTGCAATAAACTGCTCAATACCAATCAGTTCGGATTCACTAAGGGTCGCTCTACCACCGATGCCGGTGTGGTACTAATTAAACATATTTTTGATGCCTGGGAAGAGGCTCAAGATGCTATTGGAGTGTTCTGTGATTTATCAAAGGCATTTGATTGCGTTGATCACGAGAACTTAATCAGAAAGTTGAAACATTATGGAATTAAAAACGGTGCTCTTGATCTTGTGACATCGTATCTCTCGGAGAGAACACAACGAGTAGTCATCAATGGAACCCAATCAGCAGGGACAACTGTTGCTCTTGGTGTTCCCCAAGGCTCGATTCTGGGTCCGTTTTTGTTTCTGATTTACATCAATGACCTACCAAATATGTTGCAAAATAAACATGATATAGTGTTATTCGCAGACGACACGTCGCTTATCTTCAAGGTAGACAGGAAAGAGGAAAACTTCGATGATATTAATGATGCACTCAACACTGTTGTGAAATGGTTTACAGCAAATAATTTACTGCTAAATTCCAAGAAAACAAAGTGTATCAGATTCACTTTACCTAATGTCAAGCAGGTAAACAATACCAAGATCAAATTAAAGGGTGATGAACTGGAAATTGAAGATAGAACAGTGTTTTTAGGTATCACCTTGGACTCAAAACTACAATGGCATGCACATATCACCGCCCTAGCCGGAAAACTTAGTTCGGCAGCCTATGCAGTAAGACGCATAAGACAGTTAACAAACGTTGAGACCGCCAGGCTGGTGTACTACAGTTACTTCCACAGTGTTATGTCCTACGGAATCCTGTTGTGGGGGAAAGCAGCTGATATCCAGACCATATTCGTGCTACAGAAACGCGCTGTGCGATCCATATACGAACTAAAAGCTCGAGAATCTCTCAGGGACAAATTTAAGGAGGCAAACATTCTTACTGTAGCATGCCAATACATTCTTGAGAATATCATGTATGTGCGGAAAAACCTTCACGAGTTCAAACTCAACAGCGATATCCACGACTTCAACACCAGAAGTAAAAACAAGATCGCAGTGAAGGCCAGTCGTCTCCGCAAGGTTAGCACGTCGTTCGTGGGGAACTGCATACGTTTTTATAATAAAATACCCCCCGAAATTGTTAATTTACCGTTCAGTCAATTTAAGTCTCATGTTAAAAGTAATTTGCTAAGCAAGGCGTATTATACTGTCAACGATTTCTTAAACGACAAAAATGCCTTTAAGCCAGTAGTAGGCTAATTCTATTAGGAATATACCTAAATACACATTATAAGTACCTACCTGAAATAATTGTTCCATTTTATGTAAGAAGAGAGCACGTAATGCTGTTTCTCGCCGAGCAAGTCGCTTATTAATCTTTGTTCTTAACACTGTCCGGTGGCTTGAATATGTCATGCTCGCTTAAAGGGCTTTGCTTACGGTGGCGTCGTTGATCGGGTCGCCACCTTCCCTAACATATGGTTGAGGGAGGCGATGGCTGAGATATGCGTCATACTCGTGATCGGGTGCTGTTTGTGGAGTCCGGACTGTTCATGCTTGCAAGGGCATAGTACCTAACTTCTTAAATACTAGTGTTATTTTATTATTATTGTATTGACGAGAGACATCATTCCGATCTTGACACGTTTTATTGTTATTGACCATGTACATCACTGACAATATTACATTAATATTCCTTTTTTTATTGTTTTGTTTGGACGCTTAGAGACCGTATACATCTCTACGAACATTGAATAATTATTAATTGTACTTGGACGCTCAGAGACCTTATACATCTCTGGAATACTGAATTAATATCATTAACTTTCTGTTAATGCACAGACCTTATCCTAATCGAATGTAATGGTCATATTTTGTTTTCATTAACTTTGTGACATTTAGTGTGTTGTTATATCAGTCCTTAATGTGCAAATTTTAAATTATTATTGTGTAAGATTATTATTCTTTTATTGTAAGATTATTATTTTTATTGTAAATTACCGTTTGACATGTAAAAGTGCCCTTGTGGCCTATTTGCAGAATAAATAATTTGAATTTGAATTTGAATTTGTAACCTTATGTTACGCACATAAAACGGGGCGTTTACAGACCGCCGCAAAAACTTATTTTGCAGGGTCTGCAAACGTCCCAAGTGCGTTTTAGCGCAATGCGCGAACGCTACACTCGCGTAGCAGAAAACTGGCCTGATACACGCCTTATAGATCAGTAGTTTGTTCCTTACAGACAAGCTGCTGGACGGCCTAAGGAGGTGGAACAATCTGCTTAGATAAAAGGACGCCCTGTCCCGCACGACACTAAGGTGTTAGGTTTTCGAGTATAGGCTACCTTAGCCATTGACTTACTATTACTACGTATTAGACTGGCAACTCAGAACATTTTTCTTGACGTCTTCCAATCAGGCCACCATCTTGGAAAATCAAAGACGTACAGAGGTACAGAGTATGTACGTGCAGTAGATGCGACCATTTTCTGAGTTCAGATTCAGTTATGGCCGAAGCGTGATTTAATATACTCGTATAAAAAAACTACTATTTATTTAATCACCGACATTTGGGACATGTAATGACAATGTATAGGACAATGTTTTATACTGGATATCTTTATAGTTCCCGAGGATGCACTGTGTGGATGCAATTTATCTCAGCAATTTGTCTGATTTGTGACAAAGTCCTATTGGTCCATGCGGATCCTCAGATATCGATTTTGATAACAATCGCAGCAAAAAAAAATCTAAATTACGACCATTTTCAGTTTCAGTCAGATCCATACACACCTAGATTTTGAAAGCAATTGGAAATTAATATAATGATTATATTCCACTAAATTAATCAAAAATTTATAATGTTCATATTCGGAGACCATACTCGCGTCGCGTACATTATTTATATAAGAGAATTGACCTAGGATTTAAATAAGTAGAACTTAAGATCTAAACAGCAACTGAACGTTGCCAATAAAATTATTAATAAAACGATTAAATTAAAAAAAAAACAAATGGTTGCTGCAATTTTGGTGCAAAAATTAAGATCTCTTTTGCCGCGTTTATACGCTTGCGATGGCTTGGCGCGTAAGCAGGACGCAGCTATATAAACGAATATATAGATCGAATTATAGCTCTCTCCCTCTAACGCATAGCTGCGTCCTGCTCACGCGCCAAGCCATCGCAAGCGTATAAACGCGGCATTAAGCTTCAAATCAGTAAGTCTAGTAGTCAGTAGTTTAATTTTCTACTGATAAGGCAAATAGTGTTAGGAAATTGTCACTAGTACATTTTCAATCTTTGAAATAATGGCCGCCATAGGCGCGTATCTTATAAATTACAGAAAAAATCATGTTACTTAAAATATCTGTGAATTTGCCGATGAAAAGTGATTCCAGTACTTTTACTATGGTTGGGTTTGTTGTTGGTGCAATGCAACAGAAGGCATTTTCAAAGTTTTGAGTCAAATTTGCGCTCGATACGACCGCCGTCACTGCTCGCCACAGACTAAACCAACATACTCTCATGAGAGTATGTTGAAGTGCGCAAACTTATGCTAGGTGATTTCTACTCTATAGTAATATAACTCAATGACCGTAGCACAGTATTACCAAAGAGTATAATAAGTATGTTTATGTAAAGAGTAGCAACTCCGAGAATTACTGGGTCTCATAGCCACCAAGCGGATGTTGCAGGAACTACACTGACAGTTGACACACACACATATACAGGCACGCACACATACCTATATTGGCACGCACACATCGCAAGCATACAGTCGCACGCACACATACGCAACCACACGAAGCCAATTTTTCCTATCGTTGTCGATTTCAATTTTTCGACAGACATGAACAAAATTTGGAAGGTTTGAAGACCTGATTCTGTGCGATATAAATACAATATTAAGATATGTCCCTGGCTAAAAATTCCCTTGAGCGAAAATCCAATAGGTTTTTTCTCTCAATGGTATAAAATTGTAGGTCACTGTCACTATAGTAAATTGTGCAGACATTTCACATAATCACAAGCTCTTCACACCTACCAAACGTTATCCAATTCTGTCAAAAATTAAAATCAACAACGGTAGAAAAAATTGGCTTCGTGTAGTTGCGTGTGTCTTAACCAAGAACTAATAAATGATATTATGATAGTACTTAACTAACAGCTGGAAGATAAGTAAAACACACAACATTGGTAAGGATTTATGTATTAAGGAAAAAATGTTGTGGTTGACTTTTGGCTTAGCGCCACTACTCTTAGCAGAAAAAATCTAGTTTCATAATCATTGTCATCAATAAAATCAAAAATTATTCATTAATCAAATGAATTATTCAGTAACAGCTGCACATAAACACAATATGCGGAGGCAAATAAGAATCATTGAGTAGAGTTTGGAAAACTTTTGCCGCAGTCTACATAAATATCATAAAAATCTCGTTCACTGGATGGAGAGCATCAGGAGTTTCAGGAGGCACTCGTCGATACAGCACAGACTTAGACGTAGTTGGTTGCTCAATAATGTCAGAGTTCAGTGGACGGAGAGCTGAAAACAAACAAATGACCAAATACTGCCTACTGTTAAAATAAAACCTTATAAATAAGGGGTTCAGGGGTTCGTCTAGGTAGCTCTATCCACTTAAGTACACCTAAGCTGTTACCCTGGAATACTTGTGTTGTGAAGGTTAGACTGCCAGAAAAATGACATTCAAGCAGTATTCTATGTTATACCTAAAATCACTCAGCAATCAATGTAACAGTTAATATTAAATGTAGTATGTATATCCTATTTTGTCAGTGCATTTGATTAAGAAATGTTCTCTATACAAATAGATTAACAGAACAGAAATTTTGGTCAAATGAGGAGAAATGGAGGGTGTAATTTTCTATGGAGCTTAATTACTTACTTACTCCTCTGGCACAGCGACCCAAAGTGGGTCTTGGCCTCCAACACAATTGCTCACCACTGATCCCGGTCCTGTGCAGCTTCCCGCCAGTCGCCAGCCTGGAGCTCGCGCAGATCCGCATTCACCACATCCGCCAACCGATATCTAGGCCGACCGACCGGGCGGCGTCCTGCCGATTCCGACGGGTGCGTCCCACGAGATATAACAACAGTATATATAATTTCATATTAATAACGTTCACAAGATATAATGAACGTTAGCTATAACAACAATACCAATACTTTTATAAGGAATAACGGTCAATAGCCATAATAATCATATTATATAACGTTTTTTTCTATAACACTCAAATTGAATAATTTCATTTCGTATAACGATCATAACATATAATATATTTTCGTATAACATACATAACGTATAACGATCATAACGCATAGTATATTTTCGTATGAGGATTACAATACAGAAAATTAGGTTAGGGCTGTAAGTAAAAGGAGGGCTCGGGAGGCGGAGCCCCCCGCAGTAAAAAACAACAAGTACTCTTACCAATGGTATTACTTGTAGATTAGGTTAGGGTTGCCTTGTGTCCCTTAGAGCGGAAATAGACACCCCGCGAAGCGGGGTGGCGTCGACACGCTGGTGTTTAGGTAAGGTTAGGTTAAAATGATTGGCGTGTTTGATATAAAAATAAATTTAATTTCAATCTTAAAAACGTTTAATGTTTTTTTATTCGAATTCATATATATTCCTTCATACGGCATTGCTATTAAAATAAGTGAAGACGATTATAACATACGAGCAATATCCTTTTTGATGTTAGATAAATTGAATAATATATGTTATAAACCTTAGGTGTTATGAATATTATACGCTTTAATCGATATATCAATTGATATTATGTCTAAAGTACGTTATACTTTACGAAATTATATATTTTGTCATTATACCTTTCGTTCGTTATGTGCAATGAACGTTATACTAAACAAACTTATACACAGTGAGCGTATATATTATGACCGTTATATGATTAGTTGTTATACTTCGTATTACTTACCCGATTCCGACCCCCGGTTTTATAACATCATCGTCTTCAGAGCCGTCTGTATCATCACCTGGTACAAAGAAAGTAAAATCTTAGATAACTAGTTTGTTAAATACTCATGTTCACATTTGACAGCATATAAATAGTTTACTGCAGTACCTACCTATGTTGATAAGTACTTCAGTACGAGGAATTTCCAATCTTTCTCTAGCTTTTGTGCTAACGGTACTTTCGAAGTGTATTCTAATTGCGATTTGAAAATAACCGACATAAATCTTTTCATTTGTCTTAAATTGCAAACAAATCACTTACTTACCTGTAGAAAAATACACATTCCTGGTGTAATCACAAGCAATAACAAGTATGCGATTGTTGTAACATGTAGTTTATCACGTGCAACACCATTATTTCTATAATAATACGTCCATTTTATCGTAAAACACTCATTTTTTTGCAGAAAAGAAAACCGAAACCGTTCTAACCTGAAACTTACAACTGACATTTTAAATACTCTGTACTTATTGTCTTTGGTGGATAGGGATGCGATGTTCTTTCATATCGATAAAAACTCGAAGTCAGAGGCTTTGTTATCCTCTGATCAATTGACAAACTGCTTCAATGAAATACAGGACATAACCACGTCATATTTAAAAACTAGCATACAAAGTATTAAACCTTTTGCAAAACACCCAAGCAAAACATAATGATGCTTGTCAATTCTTATGTAGCTTTTCCTTTTAAATGCGATGTCCACAGAGAGAAATTAACATCATATTTTTGTACCTTATCAATTAACATATTGATATACAGCTGGTGCCGGACTATCAATCGGATTATGTTGGGAAAAATCACATACAGTGACGGCTCAGATGACCCTATAAAACAAAGTGTACAAATATATTATAATAAGCACAAACATTGGAGAAAGGTAAATTAAGTTTAAAGGAGCAGAACAAAAGAGGCTGTTAGTCTTTCCATACCGATGGAATCCCGGAAATCGGCTGATATGATGATGGTGATGATTGATCATGATGATGAATCCAATGCGGATTTGTGTACATCGCGTGTACTTGATTCCGCCCGCAGCCGCTTTATGTAAGGTGTATGTCGCTGCCACATACAGACGGAGGAATGGCGATGAAATTCAGTCAGGCCCAGGTTCAGTGGCGTAAGAAGTGACTGCGGGTGGAATCCGCCAGCAGAATCCAGCGGTGGAGTTCAGCCTGTATGTGGCGGGTCTAATTACTTTTTGAGGAAATAAGTAGGCAACAGTGACGAACTTGAGTTCGTCCGTGGCGGCGAATGAGTGGTGGGAGACACTACTTACATTTTTTTGCTGTAAAAATATGAATATTACCTGTTTTATGTTTACATTAAGAGCCCGCAGTAAGCTCGGCCGAATTTCACCTTCCCATACAAACGAAGTTTCGATCTCATTTTAAAAATCTTTGTTGGATTGTGACGAAAGTTTGCATATACAATGACATGAGGTATATCTATGTCTGTAATTAGTTTATATGGTTCCAGTTTATAAAAGAAACGAAATACAGAAAAAACTAGTTTTGTATGAAAAACTTAAATTCACTTTATTTTTTTTACTATGGTATCTGACTAATTACAGGCCTGGAGGCCCTCATGTCATTGTACAAGCAAAGTTTCGTTACAATCCAACACGTAGTTTTAAATTGAGAGCGTAACTACTTTTGTATGTCGAATCGAGATTACTGCGGACTCTTAAATAGCAACAGCAGAAAATGCACTTTAGTAATTTTGCCGACATCGACATTATTCGACGTACACCACATTACTGTTTTAGTCTATGGTTATCCATTCCGCCATATTTGTAATAAAAAAATGCGTTTCATTTCTACAGATTTCATACCTACTTACAGATAAAATTGGTTACTGAAATAATTTGTGTATTTTTTATATATTTGGTTTTTAAAATTAAGTGGACATTAAATTCTATCTCCAAACATAAAAATATATTTTATTTCATTTCAAAATCTTAAATTTATTGTCGTGGGTCGATGGTACTGACATCTGTTTCCATTTTCTGTCAACAACATTAAATACAGCAGTCCGACTGTGGCCAGATGTCAGCACTTTCCATACAATAAATCGGCGAGTTGCCTCTTTTCTAAGTTTCCAGCCCCTGAGTATTACATTATATTCCCTACAGTAGTGAAACGCCTTTGATGTCGGGCGATGCTGCCCCGCTCGGATGTGCCAGGGTTGTCACAAAATCGAAAATACATAAAATAACAATTATGAAATGACTTATTTACATGTGTTGCACAGCCAGATAATATTTACGTGAGATTTCTTATAAAGATTTACATTCACGCTGAGTATAGTTAAACTGTGTTTTATTAATAAATAACTACTTAAATATCGCGCGGTAGGTTTCATAGACGTAATTACTGGATTTGACCAAATGCAATTATATTTACCTACTGAAGACGAGGCAGTATGGCCTACGGTCCCAGACTGTCCGAATGGACCAATAAAAAAGTTAATGCCTACCTACAGCTCACGCGACGTTGTAATATTAGGTACTTGAAACGTTACGAAGTATAAACATAAGAATACCCCAATTGTTTGTGAGAATTGTATATTGTTGACGTCCTATTAAAATAACAATAGCAATAAGGGTTAGAACTTAGGCCCGTATGAACAAACCACACTAAAGTTCCAAGTTCGCGCTTAAGATGCTCTTGCATATGAACATTCCATATCCATTAATTAATTAAAAAATGTGAACAGATACGTAACTCGCTATAATATTAATAACTCTATAGGCTAGCTGTAGCTAAATATAAAAAAAACGAAAAGCGCCGTACCCGGAGCGCGATCCAAACTATAAACGGTTAAATACATGTTAAATACGATTTCCACAGCAATTCAACGCTATGCCATCGCAATTTCATTTTCGAACCGACGTAGGTACTAGACTATATTATTACCAACATAAGTTGCAGTTAGGTACCGAAGTAATTAACGAAATTAAGTGTACAAACTTACCTGTCATCACGGAGAAATTTATAAAATCATAATTACTTATTTAATGTTGTTGTTGAGGTACATCCGTACACGGAACAGGTGCGCACCATTGTACCTAATACTCGTAAAATCATTCGCCGCCACCGCTCACTCAACTCAAACACACAAACGCGCCTGCCTTGAAAGTTAGACAACACAAACTATGTACGTTTGTGGCGGCTGCCCGCGCCGCCCGGTTCCCCGCGACAGGACCCACCGTTGCTCTGCGACCGTAGTAAACTGTGACCGCAGGTCTCCGTAGCCGAAATTTTATATAACGTCATTGGAATTGGAATCTTCTACCTAGGACAATAGAGTTGCCATTTGAATGGACTACCTACCTACTTTGATGCAATCCGGCAAACACAAATAATCTTAAATATAGTATAGATATGTGGTGATGTGGTCCTCGTAGCGAATAACGTCGCCAAAGCTCTCGGCGATGCTGTGTTGATAGTGAGGCATCAACACAACGATCCTCAAATCAATAAAGGGTCGGTAACGCGCTTGTGACTCGACTATGCTTGTGATCGAGCAGCCATAGATCAGTACGCTTACCATGAGTTTGACAATGACGGCTTACGCTAACGAGTATCGAGTTTTCTATCTGTGCATCTCTATTGCACTTTGACAGTACGAGCGGGATGCACAGATAGAAAACTCGATACTCGTTAGCGTAAGCCGTCATTGTCAAACTCATGGTAAGCGTACAGTGTGTGTGTTTACCATCAAGCAAGTAGTATGCTCGTTTGTCACCGTCCGTGTAGGTATACATAAAAGGAACAGTTCTGAGATGTAATCATTAACGTCCCGTTAACATCGAGGACAAATGACGAGAAAAAATCGCACCAACGGTACTAAAACTATTTATTTTGCTTTTATGTGTGTATTTTACGCTAAATTATGGAACCCATTTTGATGAGATTATCATGAAGATAGTTGGGGTCCCGGAGAAAAATATTAGACTAACATAAGATTCAAGGGATTCAATTTGTGTTTTTATTTTTATTATACATATATATTAAAAGAGTAATTAATTCAATCTGGTAGTAACGATAATGATTATCGAGTTCTACGTAGTAAATTCACAGGTTAAATGTAGTAAGTACATAGTGTAAAATTTTTATAAGTTGCTCAAAATTAAACGTCAGGGCACATTAGGTATTTGTAGCACCCACAACTACCTACTAAAGAAAATTGGTTCCGTTATCCTTGAAACAGATTTCGCTTGATATTCACCTTGAATGCCGCTGAAACAAGTAGAGCATGTTTGCAATGCACATACATAACTCAAAACGATGTTTGTACCAATTATGTCTTAGTCAAGTGCAAAAATACGTATCAATAACATCCTCTCATAAATAGTACCTACCTACCAAAACTTAATCCGCAGACATAAGAGCTATGCTATGGGACATATTTATGAGTAAGTTGTACCTATGCACCCATATTTTTACACTTGACTGAGCAACAAATGGATATACGGGTACGACGCTAGAGGTATTGTATATCGATTCTTCATGAATACTTATAAAGTGTGTGTTTTTGCTTTACGAGAAACTAGTTGAGCCCAAACTGTATAAAATATAACACATAATAATGAAGACTGCATTATCCCTGTCGAACAGCTGTAAATAATACCTATAAATAACAGTAAACAAACAAGAGCGACCGACCAGCGAAGAAACGTCAGTTTTGCAGTTGTTTGTTTTGTTGCATAGTTCAAATTT
Organism: Epinotia demarniana; assembly: GCA_945867215.1. Taxonomy (NCBI): domain Eukaryota; kingdom Metazoa; phylum Arthropoda; class Insecta; order Lepidoptera; family Tortricidae; genus Epinotia; species Epinotia demarniana. The sequence goes on along the minus strand of OX244266.1, from coordinate 18,338,115 downwards.
CCCACTTGGCGCTGGAGACAGCCAGTCGCGTACCTGTCTGGCGAGCAGCAATCGTTACCGCCCGGCGCGCCGGTCTGCATCAGCGGGCATGCGCAGTGCCCGTGTGAGTTCAACCGAGTAGGAAACGAGGAGCGAGGCATGGAAGCGCGTACCTACTCAGTGCCGCAGCGAGGAGTCTCCGGCCGCCGCCGCGCCGCCGCGCCGCCCGCACCCGCAACCCGCAGTCCACTCGCCGCGCCGGCCCAGCGCGCTACACGCTAACCGCATCATGGTGAGTCATTGCTATTACGTGCGAAAACTATTCATTTACGACGACCTTTCAAGTGTATCTACACAGCGGATTTATTACTCACTTGATCTACTTACCTGAGCCTACGCGAGATTCATCATTATCGCGACGTTAAGCGGGTAACGAGCTTGACTTTTAAACCAATTAACGAAGATCGAAACTGCAAGCGAATAAAGAAGTACATAAGTACTGTTGGTATATGAATTAAACATTGGTTAAAACCTATTTCAGGTAATGGACAACCGAATAAATGAAGAGAATAAAAATGAAAACAACTCTTCCATATTTATAATAAATTTTCAATATGGGGATGTTGTGAACTATTCATTAGTTTTGATTAAAGGCATAATAACTAGAGGAAATTCAAACAACAATGATAAAATATTATGCACTGTCACCAATGGCGGAGTTCAAAACAAGTCGGAATGGATAATATACAATGGTGAATTCAAAGTGTTAATTGAATTGAAGAAAGGTGATAATGCAATTGACTTTGAATACACCGGACAACAACGTAAAACTTTACTACTGGATTACACACCCAGGAGAACAAATCTAAGAGTAACTCCAGTTTACATAATATGTCAAGGACACGACGGTTGTTTCCAAAGCCCAGCTGATGTCGACAATTCTGTAGAAAGTGCCTGTTCTCGCATTGCAATCGGTGCTAAGCTTATTCAAAGCCTAACTGCAGAAAAGCTTTTTGAAAGTGGATTTGGAAGAAAAACTTTCCAGCTCGAACACGAAATCAACTCAAAAAGTCCAGAATGCATATTGTTCCGAAGCAACCTGAATGTAAACAAAGCAAGAAAAATGAAACAAGCAGATTTGTGGGCACATTTTGGAAGAGAGCTTATGTTGTCTGATTTAGGCAGTAACGAGAGAAAATATCTAGCGTTCATTTCATGTACGAGGTTCAAAGGGACAGACTTGGACAAACCAATGACACACGACGAGATCGTTTCGTTGACAGAAGCCTACGCCGCACTTGGTGGTGGGGGTCTTGCTTTGTTTGGGACCGCTTGCTTGTACACTTGGCCGGCGATTGTGGAGGAAATAGTTCCTAAATTCCAAGATACAACACCTGTAAACACGCGACGATTTATGGATGACAGCGGATATCGAGGAACGCTTGGAGCGTGTTTTGCTACGACCTTAGGATCTGTGTTTCATGAATTAGGACATACTTTTGATCTTGGCCATACGAAAGATGGTATTATGGGCAGAGGTTTTGACCACATTGATAGAGTATTTACGGTAGGAGAGAAAAAATCTGCTTCATCCAACGATAATATTAATAACTTTAACGGAAAACCTGTTCAACATTCGACAGTTTCTCTTCAACGTAATATAAGTGTTACAATGAACGTGGCTGAACCACACAGAGTATTGGGACCAAGAAGCAAAACAACGTTAGGAAACTTCGCAGCGATGTCTAAATCAGATATAATCCGGAGAAGCCCTAACGTCACACCCATAACTAGACCATCTAGTGTATACTCCAATATGTCAAACCGGATGTCAGATTCCAGAAAAAATGTCAGTCGAACGAATGGGAATGATTCCATTTACTGGACGAGAAATTGCGCTGTGCTCTTATCATACCACAGATGGTTTAATAACGAGTACGGTAGGGAAAGACAAGCAATAACTAGATATCTAAAATTTGACAAAAACAAAATGATGATAATATCAACTGCAGGAATAAGAATAGTAGAAGTGAGAGATGAATCAAATGGAATGGTGTTAGATTCATTTGAATTCACAGACCTCTTACCTGAAAAGAGATTCTTGGTGCCTTTTACCTTTTCACCTAAAAGCAAAGTTTTAACAATAGTGGTTGAAGATGACTTAGGAAACGTGCTAAAACAAACACTTTCTTCTTATTAAGCTTAAGCAAAGTATCGAAAAATTATCATGTTTGACAATAAGTGAAGAAGATAGATAATATAAACATTTACCTAAAATATTCTAAATAGAATTCAAATAAGAATGTATTATCAGTAAGATTATTTAAATATTAAGCAAATAAGTATGTAAATCATTCGTCGAGTGTAAACTCTCATTGGATCACCATAGGTACGTACCCACATTACATACTTAGGTAACCACTTTATCAGTTTTATTTGGTTTACATATCCTACTTAACTAAACTACCTAAATCGATGTAATAAGTAGCATTGCCTTGCAATTCTAATAAGTACCTTTTAAGGTGCTTATACATAAAGTCAGTGCATTCTTACAATAGTTACGATGTAGTTCTATGGGTAAAATATAAATCAAAACTATCCATGTGAAGTTTTAAACTCTTTTTTTTTAAATGTGATTTTACCCCATTTTGTCAAAACAACATGTCAAAGTCATAATTGGGTGTAGCGTACAGACCCCCTGGCACACTAAGTTTTATGTCGGACATAAAGCATTTGTCCCTCTTGCACTCGCATATTTGCCAGAATGGGACGAATGCTTTATGTCCGACATAAAACTTAGTGTACTAGGGGGTCAGATGACTGTAACAATCCGACCACATGTGCATGTAATTTCTCAGAACAACTCGTTTGACAATTGGATCGGCAGCGGAACATGCCTCCAGACGATATCAATTAGTCAGTGATAGTGATAGTCACTGATAAATTGGGGCTGACAAATCATGGCCTGTATACACCCCATGACATGTCAATGTCACTGACATTGTGTCAAAATTATTAAAATTACACCTTACACTTGCACCTATTATGGTGTGTACACACCAAGCCAACGAACGGCTATGTATCTCACTCTAACAAATAGCTGTCACATAAATGCTTCGCGTTCGTTGGTCGTTCGTTTACTCAGTGCTTAGTGTGTACCCACCGTATGACCACCACTGTGTGTACCACCATAAACCATAAAACGCATAAAACCGACGAAAGTCAACAAAATAACCTCATTTTTTTTAAGACACGCTGAAAATATTTTAAAAGTAATTATTTCCTTACAGAAATACTTCATTTTAAATTGAAAAACCTGAATTGCCGGATTTAAGAAATTATCTACTATTTTGTTATTGTTTTAGGTAACTAACAGAATTTTATTAATTGATCCACAGTTTTTATAGTCGTAGATTAGACTGAATGGTCAAGATAATAGTTTAATTGTGAAAATGGCTAGCAGCACTCAAGAAAACAACGGCTTTCTGGAGCATGTAAAGGATTTCCCACCAATTATTGATGGCAAAATTGATGCAGTAAAATTTATTGAATCATGTCATGGCTTACTATGGGTTGTCGGTAAGTTCCTCATCTTCTTATTTAACCAAAGCACTTTAACTAGCATATTCTTTCTTCTTCCAGCAGAGTTTCTACTGAAATATTCCTAATTAATTGCAGAGAGCCTTGGTAAAATATTTGCTCCAGTTAAATATGACATGGAAGGAAATATTGAAGTAAGCATGATCCTCTAGTTCACAATTATACTACTTACTGGGAAAAGAGGGATTTAATAATATACATAACTACTTATTTTGAAAAAAAAATCTTATATGAGGGCAATTTCCTTCATAAAAGTACTCAATAGAAATCTCTAAAATCTAAATCTATGTTATGAAAAGTTTATTCCTTTGTTATTCCGCAAAAAATATGTGCCGGTCAATAGACACTCACTAATAAGTGATGATGATATGCACCTATTTGCGTATTTTTGCATTATAGTTAGGTCATGTAAGTGTTATAATTCATATGTCATTTATTTATTTCAGAAAATCAAGAAGTTGAACTTAAAAGATGGATCTTGTTTACTTGAATTAATACTCAAAGAGTGTTCCCAAAGCAAACCAGTGGCTACTGAAGGATTATTATGGCTTAACAGGTGAGAATTCAAATTATTAAATCAGTAGCAGCAAATAATGTGATGGTAACTAACTGAGTACCCTTAAATTTCCCAGTCCATGTCATAAAACTGGGTTTACATTTTTCCCCATTTTGATAAGCAATAAATGTAAGGTAAATATCTTTGATGTCAACTGTACTATTTTTAATTTGAGCGTGCATCCCCTTCTGTCCCACATACGCCAATACTATGATAATGTAGTTGAGCATTTCTGGAAGTTTGTACAAACTTAGTAAGTAAGAAACTTATCAAGACACATTTTTAATTTTCTTGTTTTGTCAACATTTTTTTAAATGTTTTCTTTTACTATTTTTGATAATAAAGTTTCTGTTAACACTTTCGCAACCAGGCAAAATTTCGAACAATACCCCAGAAACCGCCAGTACTCGCTAGTCGGGCAACGACGTGCAACTCAATGCCGCACGCCGCGAACCCGCTAGTCGGGCAAGCGGCGGACGCTCAGGGCTGTGTTAACGTAACCAACTAATAAGAATTTTTATTTTAATCGCATTAGGTAAAGTAAATAAAAATACAAAGTGAAGTAATAAAATATAATAATCAACTGTGCCAACTTTTCGACCACATAAGTACATAATAATCAGAAGACTTACAAATTTTCCTGTTAGTGGCAGTGGCAGCCCTGAGGTAGCGAAGATGCAATGCTTGCCCGCCTGTCGGGCACTTTGGCGTCGCGTGTAGGTTTATAGCTCTTGCCCGACTACCGGGTATGCCGGCATCTGAGTAAAGTTTACGAGTGCCCGAGTGTCGGGTACGCGGTGTCGAATGTGTTAATGCTTTTATTTTCTTAAGTCAAAATAATCTCCGAACATTCTATAAAACAAACTGAAAAAAAATGTTTATAAAATGGTTTTTTTTTATTGATGTAAGTACAGACTTTGTACAAACTTTTCGAGAAATGCTCAATTATCAACAATATAAATAGCATAATGCAATGTTATACAGGTAGATATAATTCAGTGCCAAATTTTTTCCAGATCACTATGCTTTTTCGAAATAGTGTTTCAAGAAATAGTACACTCCCTTGAGAACAACAACTTGGATGTCAATATGAAGAAGATATATAGCATTGCCTATGAGGAGTCTGTTAAGAAATACCACAGTTGGGTTACTCAACAAATATTTGCAGTAAGTATTCACTTGATTATTTACTTTACAACTTGTAAATTACAAGTGTAGGTATCCAAGAAGGTAAGTACCTCTGACCATAATTCTCTAATTATGGTCAGAATAGCTAGGCTATTAAAAACATATGTACTAACTTTACCAAAATAATTGGAAACACTACATTGGATCAATGTTTGATCAGTTTTAAATGTATCTGTGTGCCTGGGAAAGGCAGAATCCTGGCCTGCTAGCATGATATGTCTTATTGACATGTTTAATATGACATTATGGGCCATTTGGGCCAATAAACCTATTTTGCTAGTTGGGGTGGTGTCACCATCATCATCCACTGCTGGACATAGGCCACCCCCAAAGAGTGCCACAATGACCGATCCTGCGCCAACCGCATCCAGCGGACTCCCGCAACCTGGTGGAGTGGTGTAACCTTTATTAAACTCTTGTATTTATTGTAGTTTTTTTTTTACTTTACAGCTCATTTGCCGGTTGGCTCCAACACTTCATCAACTACTGAAATCACTTGGAGTGGACAACATGGAATCCTTTAGATCCAGACTCACAAGTTTTAACATAACATTACATTTAGTAAGATGTAAAATTAATGATTTTTACAGAGATAATAAATTATTTTGTTAATGATATGATAGATATTATTATCAAAGATAGTAGTTTAGTATGATATGATAGCATATGTATTATCTGAATAACAGTAGCATTTTTAAAGTACCATTGTATTTTTAGATAATAATATAACATTGTATGCTATCAGTCATGTAATTAAATTGTGCAGAGGCTGAAGTTTATTAAAATATATTAACTTAAATGTTCCTTTAAAAATGGGTGTAAGCCAAAATTTTGCTTTAACAAATAAAGTAACATCACAAAAATAAAGAATTCAGTGCCTTGATGAGTATTGTCTTGTTCATGTAGTCTCCATCACCAACAAATAAGTAGTAACTAACCAACCAGAGTATATATAACAAATGACTAGTGTAGTTACTTTATTTTAATATTAAAATACATACATGAGCACAACCCAATTTGGTTCTGAATGATTACTTATCCTTTTTTTGATTACTTGGAATGGTTTGATTGACTTACAGGTATACAGGAGAGAAGGCACAAGTCATTAGAACTTAGTTTGTAATATACTTAATTAAGTAAATGATTCTAGAAAGACATATAAGGTGGTCAGTGGGTAAATGGCCTGCATTCTTTCCAGTCTTAATGTTCAATTTCTATCTCAACAGGGTCTAAGCATCATACTTATTGCTGGCTTAAGGTAGTTCTCCACAGTCAATCTTATAATTATGTAGTTTGGCCTTAGTTGAAAAGAAAACGAGGTTTGTACCCTAGAAAATCTAAAGTTAGTATTATGGTGTGCTTTTAAAGATGTGTATATTAGATTGTTAAAAATGTTCAGTAATGTAATTGGATATCATCATCATCATCAATGATGATGAATTGGATATGAAACGATTGAATGAAACCATTTGTAAGTTGTAAAACTAAGTTGTAAACTATTGAAACTTGAGCTTTTAGAATTGTTTTAGCTAACAATATTCTTATCTTAATTTATCTTAATTTAATGCTTCAAAATTTGGTACCTCTCTTGTGTGCATTCAATGCTTTAAAACATTAAATTAAAATTAGGATTTGTAACAAAACTGTTAATTACAATGTGTCTGAATATAATACTGACAAATAGAGCATTTGAGTTGAAACAGTGATATTGCTATAAATGATTAGTGTGATCTTGACCTATTTAATGGAATTATTAAAGTTGAGGAATATCTGTCAAAGCAGATTCCCATAAGAATATGCTATGCAAATGTACAACTTAGTGATTGTTAGTGTAAGATGGATAATAATAAATTATTTATTTTTAAATGCATTACATTAATTTATTTTTTAGACATCTAAGTTACCTGCATGTCTATTATGGGATGGCCGCGACATACTCTCGATTTTTTCTCGCACTATACCTCTTGTTCTAAGCAGGAACCCGCCCACCCCTTCCCAGAAAAAAGCCTTTGAACGGGTTAATCTTTCGTTTAATAGCCCAAATTACTTGCTGTACTTTATTGATTGAAACCTCATTGATTTTACTTAGCCGTATAAAGGGGTTTCCCTTACGTGGTGCTACCGCTACTGGCAAAAAAACCCTTTCAAAAGGCTTTTAAAGCGCCTTTTACAGGGTTGAAGCGCTTAATCGTATTGAAAGCGCTTTAAAAGCCAAATGAATGGGTTTTGAGGAGCATCGGCTTTGGTAAGCAAAGCATTACGGAAAACCCTTTCAAAAACCCTCGAACGGGATACTGGGCGGGTCCCTGGTTCTAAATGTTCTAAAACGAAAGATGGATAGTGCGAGAAAAATAGAGAGCTTGTAATACAGTCATAACCATGCAGTATATCATATTGAGATAGTCTATATAAAATGATCAATAATACACTACCATTTCCTGGCCACTGGCACTCTACGATTGACTTCAATTCTTGTGTGTCAAATAAATACTTTTTGCTAATGATGATGCCTTTTTTAAAGCTATATAACTAAAGACTACTTCAACAACAGTCAGGAAGTATAATGTGGCATGCAGGACAACTTCAGTTGGTGTACTCAGCAAGTATGGATTGAAAAGAAAGAAACTAACAAGAGGCAGCTGCATCAGTACAGACAGCATCAAAAACCCAGCTAGTTCAGGCACCTGAAAGGGCCAAAAATATTTTGTTATCAATACAACTAAGAATGATAGTTACACCTACTATATAAAAAAAATGAATTAATTTGTACTCACCCGACAAGATAAATTCCCGTACTGTCCAAGATATAGTCTTGCAAATTCTATGACAACCAACAGTGTGTACACTGTTAAAGATAAGTATTTCGTCAAATGTCCAAGTAAATCCAACTGTAAAGAAAGATTACTATATAATTATAGGAAGGTAAATTTCCTTTGGTCGAGAGGCTTTTTACTGTGGCTAAAGCAATGGCTAAATACAAGCTAAATAAGAAGAATGTAGTGATAACTAACACAACTTTCTCGTTATAATTATTTGTTATTTATACGCTGCTGTACATAGGCCTCGTATTTACTATGGAATACGTACCTTTACGTAAAGGAAGAATCCTGCTACACATACCCACACTACGTAAAGATACGCATTGATATATAGACATTTCTGCAGCTGAATCATCGAATTCATGGGTAAGCACTTAGACACACAAACAGATAAACTATTTTGAATTGTGTCCAGTCCACTTATACAAAGCTTCATTCCGTCTCCTATCGCAACGCCAAATAATGCAAATCAAAACAAAACGTTAACCCGCCAAACCAAAATAAATACGTTTCTGACAGATTGTAATTTTTTTTTTTTTTTTTAAATTCGTCCATTCGGACAGGCTAAGACCATGGGCCATACTGCCTAGTCTTCAGAGACAGATTGTAAGAAAAAATCGTCAAAGATTTTTAAAAATACACGATGTAAACGGTTTTAATAGTGACTTGAATGTATTCGGCACGCGGTTGTTTTATGCGTTAAAGGGTATGCGCGCACGAGCAACTTTGTCGCCGCGACAGTAGGTAAATTAATACATTTGTCTCTTTTGCACGCTAAAAGTGAGATGTATTAATATACCTGTCGCGGCGACAAAGTTGCTCGTGCGCGCATACCCTTTAACGCTGGGATTCCATAGATACCTTAGACATAGACATAGAAAAACTTTATTTAACATCACATTATATTACAAAGGTACAGTGTACAAAATTAGACTTAAAAATAGACTTAAAACGTAAACAATGTCGTACGAGGCATTAACATTCTTTGATGCTAAAAAGGAGCTTGACTCAGCATAATGTTGTAGTGAGTACTGAGTACCTACACTGCAACGCTCTGGTTTTTAGTCAGACCCTTACATATTATAAGTTTTAATTCTAATATTACGTCTGAACGGAATGAATATATAATTGGAATGAGAGTCATGTGAGTAATGATGTGTGTATTTTAATTTATATATAATGAAACTGTGGTTTGGTTGAGCTTATAATAGGTATAGATATATATGTTAGGTAACAAGTAAGTATATTAAAAATAAAGAGAAGATAACAAGCAATTTGATATGACACGTCTATAGTTAGGCGTCAAATATTAGGCGTCGCTTTCTATGCGGTAATCGCAGCGGCACTACCACGAACTTCGGGTATTTCCATCTCTATCGCACTCCCATACTCGAGTGACAGGGATGCATATATTACGAACTCGACTTTCGAAGTTCGTGGTAGCGTCGCAGTTTGACTATACAGGCGCACCAGACACTGCGGCACAGCTGACTGGTGAAGAAGATTAAGGCCTGCACCACACTGGCTCGGCCTGCAGTGACTCATACTAGTGAATTTGACAGCTAATAACAAGTTTAAGGCCTACAACACACGGGCACGGCCTGCGGTGGCGGACAATAGTAAATTTGACAGCTAATGTCAATTTTACTACTGTCCGCCACCGCAGGCCGCGCCAGTGTGTTGCAGGCCTAAATTTGAGAGCGGCGGACAAGTTTACTATTGGCCGCCGCAGCCAGAGGGCCTACCGCGACACGAAAACGAACTTCGTGCGTGTATTTCTATCTCGGTCGCACTTGCTAGTTCGGCAATATTATTATTTTATTGCCACAATTTGTCAGAAATTGGATCCGACAAATCAGAAGTAATAATTGTATGATTTGTAGAGCCCTTTACTCGAATGTGACATATTGGTTGTGTAGTGTGGGGGGTTAAGTTGTGTAGCATGAATGTAGACAGCAAAAAAAATACTACAACAGTTAAGTCAAGTCAAAGCGACATTTTGATTTGAATTGAATTCCAAATTGTATTTTAGAGCTAGTGGTTCAGGCAAGCGCGGCTGTCAAGCGGCGGTCGTGGGTTCGAATCCTGGCTCGTACCATTGAGTTTTTCGGAACTTATGTACGGAATATCAGGAATATGTAATTATAATATAAAACGTTAGCTTTTCGGCGAAGGAAAACATCGTGAGGATATCGGTCTAATCCCAATAAGGTCTAGTTTTCCCTCGTGGTTGAAAGGTCTGTACGCTTACCATGAGTTTGACAATGACGGCTTACGCTAACGAGTATCGAGTTTTCTATCTGTGCATCCCGCTCGTACTGTCAAAGTGCAATAGAGATGCACAGATAGAAAACTCGATACTCGTTAGCGTAAGCCGTCATCGTCAAACTCATGGTAAGCGTACAGATGGCAGTCGCTTACGTAAAATTAGTGCCTATACCAAATCTTGGCGTTAGGTGTCAAAGCGGACCCGGGCATTACCGGGGATAACCCCAAGAGGATGATGATGATATATTTTACTGTATACACATATCTTATACTTAATTTGTTTTTTCCAGATACAGTTCACGTAGCCGACCATGAATTATTCATATTTCATGATCCGCCACATTTATTAAAGGGGATTAGAAATAACTTCTTGGATAAAGATATTATGTTTGAGGGCAAAAGAGCTTCGTGGAAAGACATTTTATATGTATACTAGCTTTTGCCCGCAGCTTCGCCCGCGTAGTAAAAGTAATTTTCCAATAATTGTTGAATTGCTACGCCGCCTACTAACCTACTATACTACTAACTTCCCCTACGAATAACCCTTCGTCATAACCCATTATGGTAAATTAATTTTTATTTACTATTATTTTTATGCCCGTGTGGTGGCGGGTTAGAATTTCACCACCCTCTTTCTTCCCGTGTGTGTCGTAAAAGTCGATTAAGAGAGCAGGGTTGAAGTGTGTTGTGGGTGATGGGCTAACAACCTAAGCAATATCACTTTTTGTCGATCTTTTATACCCACATTTATGCTAAAAGTGGTGCTGGAACATAAAGTTCACGTGCTCTGCCTGCCCCTTTTGGGAATAAAGGCGTGAATGTATGTATGTACGTATTTCTGTTATTAAATTTACAATCATGATTAATGAGAATCTGTCCTCTGGAATAAAAGCTACTTTATGTTCATGATAATGTTGAAATACCAAAATATCTCCACGAATGTCAAGTCAAATTTGTGGCCTGGACATTGCTATAGGCTTGTTTCCTAAGATATTTTTTCCATGCTTTTCGAACCAGTGTTTAACATAAATACCCAAAAATTTGGTTTATTTTAACGGCGGCCAAAATGCTTAACATATTAAAAGTAAGCAGATCTTCGTGCAGCACCTTGAATGTACTTATTACGGATGCAGGCACTTTACCAATGTCTCCTACCCGTCCCCCGCGCTGCCCGCACTCGCCTAGGTACCGATTGCTGACGATCGAGATGGCACCAAATACAAACTTTAAAACCTATAACCCTATATAACACGGGTCTCGTTCCATACCTCAAAAGCAAAAATAGAACCCTTATTTATAGGATCACGTGTGGCTGTCTGTCAGTCCGTCTGTTACAACCGATTTGCTACGAAAAAAACTGGACCGATTGAATTGCAATTTGGCACAAATATTTTCTTGAATTTTCATGTCCACTACATTACATTTGAAAATCTATGTGATTTTTGTTATTAACGTCCCAAAAAACCGTAATAACAACGCCCATATTGATATTTAGACGCCACGTTGGAATGTAAAATCGTTGTTGTTTTCCTAATCAGCGACCCCATAAACCATAGAAACAATAGATGCCGATGTTGATTTTCAGATTTTGTCACCACATGTCTCCTTTTAAGGGTTGAATTCTCAAAAAACCGGAAATACTTGTTTACTCATTTATTGTTAGGAATTATCCTGTGAATTCTCGAATAAAATTGTCTAACTAATCTTTTTTCTCCATACAAATATGAGACCTCCTTTTTAACCCCTTTAGGTGTAATTATTTCCAAAACGCTGAAAGCACTTTATTTGTAAATGAATAAGTAATCTGTCCACAAAGTTTTAAGTACGTAGTAGCTAAAAATAAGTTTCCCTTATACAAAATTTGGACCCTCATTTAACCCCCTTAAGGGTGGAATTTTATAAAACGCTGAATCTTCATTTTTTGTATCCTAATAAGTTATCTTCCTACAAAGTCTCAAGTCTGTAGTTCAATAAATAATGTTTCCCCCCCACAAACATTACATCCCTATTTAACCCCTTAGGGGAAGAATTTTATAAAACGCTGAAAGTACTTTTTTGGTATCAATAAGTAGTCTTCCTACAAAGTTTTAAGTCTCCAGTTCAATTAATAATGTTCCCCCATACAAACTTTGGACCCCCATTTCACCCCCATAGGGATAGCATTTCCAAAAATCCTGTTCTATCCCCTGCCTACGTTATAAAAATAAGTTCTGGTGTATTTTTCAAGTTTCAAGTCCCAGTAGTTTTGAATACAAAATTTGCACCCCTATTTAATCCCCTTAGGGGTGGAATTTTATAAAACGCTGAAGATGTTTTTTTGTATCCTAATAAGTAATCTTCGTACAAAGTTTCAATTCTCTAGTTCAATAAATAATGTTTACCCCATACAAACATTGCACCCCTATTTGACCCCCTTTAGGGGTGGAATTTTGTAAAACGCTGAAAGAACTTTTTTTGTATCTTAATGAGTAATATCCCTACAAAGTTTCAAGTCTCTAGTACAAAAAATAATGTTTCATCCATACAAACTTTGCACCCCTATTTAACACCCTTAGGGATAGAATTTCCAAAAATCCCGTCTTATCCCTTGCCTAAGTCATAAAAGGAAGATCTGGTGTAAATTTCAAGTTTGAAGTCCCAGTAGTTTTGAATACAAACTTTGCACCCCTATTTAACGTGCAATTTTTTTAAAACGCTGAAAGTGCTTTTTTGTATCTTAATAAGTAATCTTCCTACAAAGTTTTAAGTCTCTAGTTCAAAAAATAATGCTTCCCCCATACAAACTTTGGACCCCCGTTTTACCCCCTTGGGGAGTGAGTTTTGAAAAATCCTTTCTTAGTGCTCCCCTACACCTTATAAGGAACCTACGTGCCAAATTTGGAATCCGTAGACCCAGCGGTTTGGGCTTTGCGTCGATATGTCAGTCAGTCAGTCAGTCAGTCAGTCAGTCAGTCAGTCAGTCAGTCAGTCAGTCAGTCAGTCAGTTTCTTCTTTTATATATTTAGAAGAAGATGATTTGGATATGAAAAATGTCCATACAAGAGCGCTACCGAATCTAACGGCAGATCACGTGGACCCCAAAAAAATGAAGAAAATGAAAGTGAAAGTAGCTGCTCAAATGTTAAGTGCCCGTACTGTAGCACAACTGAATTTTGCACATACAGTTCGTAACTAAATCTCGTATCCGTACCGCGCATATTAATTAATTAATTTATTTATTTATTCATTATAGACACACGTATATGCAATGGAGTTTAAGGCGGACAAAGTAGTATGCAAAAACTTGCTCAATCTGTCGGCAAAAATGTCGGCATCCGGGACCCGGATCAGCACATCATTCATGAGTGAGATGGCCCGGGAGGTGGGCGCGTTCGCGGCGTGCACCGTGCGCGTCACGGGACTCGCCAGCTGGCGGCGGCCTCGCCGCGCAAGCCTCGCACCGCCCAAACTTGCACCCGGCGGACCGTAGGTTGGTGGCGGAACCGATAGCCCCACTCGGCTAAGAACACCAGGGTTATCTATGCCGCCGTTGAGTAGGGAGTGGTAGTGGGCTATAAGAAGTAGCTTTCGCCTAAGCTCCAAGGTGTCGAGGCCTACCATTCCTAAAACAAAGCTAGAAGGGTAGAGGTAAGGATAATATCCGTACGTCCTTTTATACACGAATCTGGCAAATTTGCGTTGCACCCTCTCGAGCATTAACTTGTATTTCTCTTCGTGTGGATCCCACACGATAGCTCCATATTCCAAGCGACTTCGAACATACGCAAAGTAGAGCGTCAACGCTACTCTGGGACTTGGGAATTGTGATGCCATCCTCATAATGAAGCCCGGAGTTTTGCACGCATTTTACACGTTACGGTCATGTGTTTTCGGAAGTCGAGTTGTGAGTCTACCGTCAGCCCAATGTCCCGTATTTCATTAACCCTCTCGAGCTCGGTGCTATTGCAGTAGTAAGTGGCCATGATGGGATTCTTTGCCCTTGTGAAGTTGTGAGTGATATTACCTTACATTTTGAGATGTTAAAGGGCAATCGATTCATTAAGGGTCTCCACGCGCTTTTGGCTAGTTTTGACGAGTTTTGAGTTGATATTCCTTCGTCAAAACTATAGATATATTTATGGCACAAACACTTATCGGTTCTTTAATCCTTTATTCACATTTGCACGAGAGATTTAAAAGAAAAATTATTTATTCAAACATGGTCCAAAAAAGTTCTTTTTTCGATGTTGGTATGTCGTTTATGCTATTTTATATTATTACATGAAATCTAACTGTTCCTTATTGACGTTTCAACCCACGAGATTTTTTTAAAGTTACGTCAAATAAACTGGTTTCTTGGCCTGCAAATTGCTAAAGTTTGGTGCCATATATTCTGAAAACTGTGAGGTTTGAAGTAAATATGGGATACTTTTTTGGTAAACATCGTTGTTAATACGATAAGCCATAAAAACACGAAAAAACCGACAATTACAGATCGAAGGTCATTGGGAGCTAGGAGCCCTTTAAGGGGAGCAGCTACTCCAAAATATCGCCTCGTTCGCTCGCTACTGTTAGCTGTGCTGTGCTTCTCGCTCGCATATTTAAAATGAGATTTTAGATATGGGAATTGCCTAATTTTCGAAAGAACCGTGAAAACCACCACTGACATGAATTATTACGCAACTGTAATTGTGTATGTTTAACAAGAAAATAAATATGAATATGAAACACATGTAGTGGTTCAGAAAAAAAAACATTTCTAGTTCAAAATGGTCTTTTTAGGGTTTCGCAGCTAACAAAGAACCCTTATAGTTTCGCCATGTCCGGTCCGAATTCGGCCTAGCTCCCCGAACCCTTATTACTAGAAAACTGTAATTCGGCATGAGTATATAAATCAAGCACGCCGACAAAACAGTAGAATTACATTTTTCACCCAAAGTGGGAATGTAATTTTTTTCTCGTTAAACCCGTAGTCTGGGGGATATCGTTGGATAGCTCAAAAATATTACGGGTTTCTTAAAACCATTTTTCAACTCGGTGCTTTTTTACTAGATATTGGGCTTTAAACCCCTAATTTTTGTTCGAGTTATGTGTCCCCCCAACCCACCCTATCGGCTAGTAAATGGCTACTACTGCGGATGTGAAAAATCGTGGCAGTAATACATACATATAATGAATTGAAAAGGAAAACTATCTATACAGGGCGTCCCAAACTTATGGGACATGAAGGGGAAGTACCTTAAATATCGTAGATAGTGTATTTTGCTGAAAGGAGACTTTATGTTATTTTTGAAAGTTAGTAATTCTGCATTCAAAGTTTTTCAAAAAATTACTTGCTTCTTCTGGGAATCGAACCGACTTAAATGTGAAAAAAAAAATCGCCTCTACTTTTACAATACCAATGGAAATAATAGCTAAAAAATAATAAATCTTCTATAGTGACAGAGTATTTTAAAAGAAAAGAACAACGTGAAATTAATCATTTTAATCAAATTAAAAACATACATGAAACTGCCGAAGTCAATTATGTAGGTAGTTCTTGTCTTACACAAATCGCCAATCTTTTAATAAGGCCGCTGCCTGTTGATTTTCTTATCATTTTATGGTGAATACTCGATATGACATGGCATAATCAATGCTATCTATGGAATGATAATATCGCTACTTTTCGTACGTCGTCGTCGGCAATAAATAATTTTCTTGAAATATGACGAACATTTTACATTGTTCCTTTCTTTTAAAATACTGTGTTACTAAAGAAGAGTTATTATTTTGTAGCTATTCTTTCCATTGGCATTGTAAAAGTAGGAGTGATTTTTTTTTTCACATTTAAGTCGGTCCGATTACCAGACAAACCAAGTAATTTTTCGAAAAACTTTGAATGCAGGATTACTAACTTTCAAAAATAGCATAAGGTCTTCTTTCAGCAAAATACCCTATCTACGATATTTAAGGTACTTCCCCTTCATGTCCCATAGCGAAAGAAATGCGTTTGTTAGTTACCCATAAACTCGAGAACCGCTGGACCGATTTAGTTAATTTTGGTATTGAAATGTTTGTATTAGACCGCAGAAGGTTTAGGTAGTGTAAAAACACGGAAATATTGTGATTATAATTAGAAAGCATTGATTCTTTATTCCCATACAAATCAACTTGACTTGACAATGACGTGACGTTAATGACGGCTGCGTTCGAAACGCATTGTGATTTTATAAATTTATCTTGGCATTTTGCGTGTTAGGCAAGTTAGCTGAGTTTTTTTTTCTGATACATTGTTGTGGAAATTATATGACAACGTACTAAATCAATATTAGTAATTATTCCGTTAAAGAATACCAAAATTTTGGTCGAGACATGTCAGATAAACCGGCAGAAATAACACTAAATCGGAACGCACACATACAATAATAAAGGTCACTATACACATGGTGATCGGTCGCACGATTAGAGTGAGCTGGAGCGATAGGAGTGAGGCAAGACATGTGTATCTTACTCTAACTATCGCTCTGTCTCTCGCTAATCGTGCGACAAGTTGATTACGTGTTTTTTTATTGTATTGTTCGAATATGGTACGACCGAACCAACGGACATGTTCGGTGCGCTCGACGTAAAAAAAAATATGTTTATGTACGAACATGTAACAAGTGCCCAGAGACAAGATAAGATTGTAATGCCTCCCAAACCTAAGCTACTAATGTTTCGAAATAGCCCATATTACAGATCAATCCTCATATACAATAATCTACCAAAAAGCGTAACTAGCGAGCAAAAAACAAATCTTTTTATCAATAAGCTTAAATCAAATTTAATATAGAAAGCATACTACACAATTGAGGAATTTTTGACGGACAAAACATTGACATGGATGCTGAGAAACCTACCCTATTTCAATAATTTTCAATAATTTAGAATAATTTAGATGATCGTAAGTAGTATTTATATTTATTGGCATATAGATTGACATGTAAAGAACTTTTGATGTATTAATATTATATTGTATTGTATAAATTCTAATTTCGAGCGTGACTGTGTTAATTTGTATTATTATTTTGAATTAATTTATTTTCAATGACTTAGTAAACTTAGTATGTAAGACAATTGCATTACCCTTACAGGGTCGTCATGTGACACTGACAACTGCTATATTAACACCTATTGTACCTATTATGAACATGATAGCAATAAATGAATATGAATACACCACCGAACCGTGTCATGTGACACATGAACAGATGTTCGAATATGGTATGCTCGCACCGTAACCTTGCAGCCTTGGTCTGCTCCGACGATATTTCTATGGCAGATCCGTCCACACGTTCGAACTTGGTCCGGACCGAACCAAATCCGGAGGGCAAAACCTTGGTACAGAGCGAACCGTCAATAATAATAATAATAATCTCCGGCGGACCGCTGTACACACCATCGAATATGGTTCGGAGCGAACAAGGTCACGGTACGGAACGTACCAAATCCGAACGTCTGTTACAGCTACAAATACTTCTCTATGTTATCTTCTAAGTAGTCTGTGCTTGATTGGTCTATTGTCTGTGCTCTGGCAAATTTCTCTTGATTTTGTGTAAAAATTGTTTAAATATGCTAATTTTGGTTTTGAAATAATTGGTGATGTTCAGGGAAGGTTTAAGAGGTGAAAAATTATAGAAATTATGTGAAGAAATGGAAAAAATGAACGATTCTCTTTTCCCATACAAAATGTTCCGAACTGTCAAAAATTAAATGTATGCGGTAGAGTAGAGCCGTATCCCGTCCAATTGAAGAACGTATTAAAATAAGGGTTTTGAATCGATAACATATATCCAGAACGTAATGATCAACGCATATTTCAACGCATTGTAGTTGTCAAATATTTATGGATGCGTTCAGAAATAATAACTCAAAAAGGGGTTAACAAGCTATATAACATTAGTTCGATTTCGCGATAGCAGGTCCGTGTGCTGTGAGCGTGATTCGGAACACAGCACATACGTCATAATGTGAAATTTATATTATTCAAACAATAACCGCTTCTGTAGAAACACAATTAAATTAATTCGTATGAGGTATATTATCGTGTAATTTAAGTTTTTGATAAGGAAATGCCACCAGTGAGGCGGCAAAATATAGGTCGGCATACACGTCACGCACGCAAATGGTCATATATTTGTAATTGTAATTTTATTTCAATATATATGGTCGTATTTACATATTAGAATTGTATGACCTATCAATCTGGTGAAAAAAGGAGACGACGAGAGCCCGGACGATTCCGGCGCGCTTTCACGACTCAGTTGGGCGGGCCACGGCGGCTATGGCGCGACGGGAAGCCCCGGTGACTGTGAGTGAGAGTCCTGGTGCCCTTCTATTCCCTCGATACTCCACCAACCGGCCGGCACGATTTTAATGATATTTTCACCTCAGCAGCTCGAACAAGCATATTTTGCTGCGTAAAAACAGTGTGCAAAATGCGATTTTGCTCACTCCGTGAGGCAAAGTAACTTTTTAATTTTGGTGCAGAGCACTGACATTTCGTCGTATGAGGTCTATTACAAGTTCAGAATATTTGAACTTTATTAGCACTGTCCCTTTCATGCCTTTATGAAAAAAGAAAATGGCAGACATAGGTCGATGCATAGTTCGACCATCGAATTTCAAAGTAGACCCCCAAAAAAGCGGATACAACTAACACGTTCGAAAACTATCAAATTAATAAGTTTAAATTACCAAAATAACTATACAAAGGAATTTTAAATTGAAGAATATTCAAATAAAATATCTCAGAATAAACTCCATTTTTCATAACAAATAGGTAAACATGATTTTTATTATGCTAGCTAATTAAAAATTCTAGTTTAAACAATTTAAATTATATGAACATAAACTACAGATGCAGTGTCCGAACGCAAGCACGGGGCCCCGCCCCTTTTAAAAAGTTGTGCGCTGTTAATTTGTTTGAGATTTTATGTAGAATTTATTCGTCATTCTTGCGTTATTGATATTGGTTTTAAATATAAAGACTATACTACCTGGATAAATCTATTTTCTATCTAACTAGGAAATATAGGGAAGTCAGTGACGTGACGAAGGCAATATTTTAACAACAGTATACGGCTAGTTTTTGGTGTGCACGCGAGATACACGTAATACCTATGCTATAAATGTGTGCCCTAGTGATACCTAATGATAAATATTTCAAAAATATCTCGTAGATATGGGTAAAATCTGTGAAATTTAACAATTAACGGTTAGTTTTTAGTGATGTGTTAGTGTCACGCGACACTTGTGTACTTAGATACTAAAATATCCTTTGGTTTCTCGCGCCTTGTCTCGCCTATCTAGTATTGACTAACGGCGCGGCCGGCGCTGAAGAGTTAAAACGAGCAGTAACTGACGCCTAATTATCTTTTCTTCCTGAATAATTTTGAGACGAATAGGTACGTGATACTATGATCTATTTTTTGATGTGAATATGTTCTCACTGCTGAAGTGAAAAGTTGTATGTGTTACTCGAGAGCAAAGTATTCGCATCTCGTGCTTTTGAGTCCTTCGCTGCGCTCAAGATTCAAATTTTAGAATCTTTCGCTTCCTCAGGACTCAAAATTAGCACTCGCAGCAAAAACAAACTTTGCTCTCTTGTTGCACAAATAACTATTGTTAAACGTTCAACTGGGTCCCTGCAAGGTGTGAATTGACAACTGGACCTGGTAGATGGCGCAGCAGTCGCTGTCACTGATCTCCTAAACGGCAGGTACGATTTTAAGGATATTTTTTGTAAACGTTCAAGTGGGTCCCTGCAAGGCGTGAATTTACAACTGGACATGTTAAATGGCGCAGCAGTCGGTATGTCACTGATCTCCTTCTAAACGGCAGGTACGATTTTAATCGTAGCATCACAATACATACTAGACGTGATAATTTACACACATAAACATATTAATAATTTTAAGAAGCAGTCTGAAGTCCATAATTTTAATACAAGAAATAAGCACAAACTACTCATGCCCAAATTTCGACTGCAGAAAGTAAAAAAAACGTTTATGGGTAACTGTATAAGTTTTTATAATAAAGTACCCTTAGACGTTTGGAAATTGTCTTATTGTTCATTCAAACGATACATTAAGAATGCTCTTCTGAAGAAAGGGTATTATAAGATCAACGACTACTTGGAAGATAATGAAGCGTGGCCAACCATTCAGGTTCGATAGTCGTCGCTTTTATGCTGTTGGTTTAATTTTATTAATATTTTGACATTTTAATTGAATTATTTTTCTTGAAAAAATTATTTTTAATTCTGACATTATAGAAACTATACATCTCTGTACCTAATTATTTTGTATTTTAATTTATTGTGACATTAGAGACTATACATCTCTGTACCTAATTATTTTCTTTTTAATTTTAATTTTACTTTTACATTGTCTGTACCTAATTTTTTTTTCTTTTATTAGTGACAATAGAGACTCTTTACATCTGTATTAGTTATATTTAATTGTCATAAGTTGTATTAATCTGTCATTGGAGACTATACATCTCCCGGTGCGTATGTGCCCATGTTTGTAAGGCTGTTGCTCATTAAGAATTGTTATGCTATATTCATGCTTATTGGTGACTTGTGAAAGAGCCCATGTGGCCTACTTACAGAATAAACATTTGATTTGATTTGATTTGATAAACGGTAGACACGATTTTAATGATATTTTTGTAAATATTCAAGTGAGTCCCTGGGACTGCATAACCGAAAAATACCGGTATTATTCATAACCGATATGACGTCATATCGGTTTTGAAATAGCGGTTTCGGTAGCGGAACCTTTATATTTCGCTATCGAAATATAACGGTAACCTTTATTTTTTTCGGTACCTTAACCGATTTTTAAAGGTTACCGATATTTAGATTTTGGCGTCGTTGCCAAACCGCCGGCGCTGCCGTTTTGTCTTTCTTTCCGCGAAATCGTCGCATCGTCAGTAGGAACATTACATTCAGTATGATGGACAGGATGATGTTTTCGCTTCATTATCAAAAGAAAAGAAAGCATACACATCGTTCTTTCGTTTTCTTAAAATTGTAGATTTTAATTTTTATATTGAAATCGAATCGAATAGCTCGCGTTTGCACTGTCAAGTGTCGTTGTCGGTGAGCATCAAAGAAGCGTATGATATGCCGCTGCCGTTTCGCCCGCGCCCGCGTCGACGCCCCCCCCCCCCCGCACGCCTCTACTACCGCTCGCTTCCCGTCCCCCGTTCGTCACTGTGCGCCGCGGCCCGCGCCATTCCGTTTATCATGCCGCGGACCCCCCCCCCCCCCTGCCCCCCGCACGCCTCTACTACCGCTCGCTCCCCGGTTCCCTTTCCTCACTGTGCGCCGCAGCCCGCACCATTCCATTTATCATGCCGCAGACCCGCCCCCCCCCCCCCCGCACGCCTCTACTACCGCTCGCTTCCCGTCCCCCGTTCGTCACTGTGCGCCGCGGCCCGCGCCATTCCGTTTATCATGCCGCGGACCCCCCCCCCCCCACACGCCTCTACTGCCGCTCGCTCCCCCCCCCCGTTCCTCACTGTGCGCCGCAGCCCGCGCCATTCCGTTTATCATGCCGAGGACCCGCGCCCCCCCTTCTTCTGATACTATTATCTTTTAAATTCTTTCATAGTTTATTTACACCTTGTGTTGGAAATTAGTTAGGTAATTAAAAATATCGGCCGACGGACAACATTTGATACCAAGCTCAATCAAAGTTCGTACTTCGCGTAATGTACTTTTATTCGTATAATAGTACATTACGCGCGCACACCAGCGGAGCAGAACGGGAATCGAACCCGTAATCAATCAATTAATTTGCCATATGAAATCACGAAGTATAATAACGATTCCATTTTAAATTATCTTTATCACATGACGTGATTATCGCTAACAAAATACCTAACGCAGTACACAAGCACTGCGCAGTGAAGCACACGCAATGAATGAAACGGCGCGGCACGGCGTGACCTGACCTGACGGCGGCCGCGGCGGCATCGGCAGGCGATGCCAGCTCGCTTATTTTTTTCGGTAACCGTTATAATACCGGTTACGAACCGGTATTATAAAGGTTTCGGTTACCTTTAAATCGAATAGCGGTAACCGATATTTCCAAACGGTTACGGTACCGTTATGTTGGCGCGGCGCGCGTAACCTTTACGCCATTTCGGTTGTTGCCTGATCTTGCCTTCACCTCGAAGGCACTCTCCAGGCCGTGCCTGGATGTGGAGCCGCCCCCTTGGGCAGTCGCGACACCCGTGGATCGCGTGATGAAAGGAGCCGTTGAAATAAAACTTCCCCTCTTGGGCTCCACCAAAAATGTACAACATATGGGCCTTCGCCTCGGAAGGCCGGTTTCCCCTGTCGTGGGTCCACTCAAATGTATAATGAATTAGGTCTTCACCTCGGAAAGCCCCCGGTTCTATGTGAGCTGATTGAGCCGCCGCTGCCCTGGCGTTATCAGGAAGCCCTGGACTTACGTGCACATATACTCCTATACTTATCCTCCTCGATGTTCCGATGCTCTCCGGGCCAGCCGTACACACTAGTTCAGAGCCTCCTCGAGCTCGTCCCTCCACGCTGCGCCCGCGCCGGCTGCTTCCGCGTGGATTGAGGTTAGGTGATGACGAATAATTAAAAATCCTTGATTTTATGCACACAATGTAATTCGTTCACCAACGTTACTGAATATGAACACTAAATTATAGTTTAGACTAATTTAACTACATTTTCCCTTAATTAAGTACCTCGTACATGCTCCCGGAGCGAAATCCCAAATTCAAGAGGTCCACAGAGTAGACAACACCTTCGATGTGACACCGATCGTTCCGAAACGCAACGATATAATAAAAGTGAACCAACATTAGCCCGCGTATGTTGGCAGTAAGGGAATTTAATACTATTTAATTCACATTACGATTTACATGTTGAATTTGCTCCAACATTAACTGGGCCCGGCCAGGAAAGAAGGAAAGGACTGATTCGTTCTCTCAACATCATCGAAAGTGGTATCTGACCATGCAGCATGGTATACAATCGTCCCTTAGACTATAATATAACACATGATAAAAGTAAACAATCGTCTCCTAGACTAGATATAATGACATGACAATGCAAGCAATTGTATCCTAGACTATATATAACATGACAAGTTAAACAGTTGTCTCTTAGACTACGTAGAATGACATGACAATATAAAAACTATTGTTCCACAGAATATTTGACACATGAAAATTAGTACAGTCTCTTATCAGACTGCAACAAATGATAACAACAATATGATAAGAAAATCAGTAAATAGTTCTTAAGTAACTATTTACAATGGAAAATTAAATTTAAACTACCACACAATTTCCATAATGTGATCTCAATTCACCACTATGGTGTCAATTGAATGAGCGTGCAACACTCTTAATGAAAACTGAGTCAATTGAACCAAATATTCATTTACCTTACTGTACCATTGATTACTTGAAATGAAAACTGAGTCAATTGAACCAAATGTTCAGTTACCTCACTGTACTATTGATTACTTGATTGTTAGGTACTTAAATACTCAAAAGTGACATCGTAACCAGATTGACTGATATATTTGCTGCCTGGCAGCATCCATTTGAATTTTATTGAACAATGCCTTAGTGACATTCCCTGGTCACATAGCCCAATTCCTAATGACATAAGGAAATAATATTGATGAGTTTATTGAATGAACTGATTCTTGCCATCCATGTGGCTCGCTACATTGACATATGTTTCCAACGCGAATATGACTTGACTCTGACTTGAGTTGAATGTACTTGAAATCTGATTTGAATCTGACATGAATAAGAAGGACCCTTGCCATCTGTCTGGCTCGTAACATTGACATATGTTTCTAATGTGAATATGAACGTAATATGACTTGAAATCTGACTTGACTCTGATTTGAGGTGAATTGATTTGACCTAACTTGAAATGACGTTACTTGATTCTAACGGGAATCTGACATGATTCTGACATGACTGAATAGACCAATCCAAGCTCTCACAACTCTGGATTGGTTCGCGTACCGAAGCGTAATGACTGAAATACCTGCTGAGCCTGACATGCGCGCTCCCCCACTCGTGGCCTCGGATGATGCTGATCTTGAACGAGCGCATCGACCGAAGTTGAGGGTAGCGTGGGTGAGGTGACAGGTGAGGGAGAGCGACCCCCTTGGAGCGACCTCGCCTCCTGCTGCACCACTTGAACTGGTGCCTGTCGGGCGTCCTGGCGCGTAGTACCTGGTACTGATGGCTGATGCTCATGACTGCTACAGTCTGGCATAGCCTCACCCTGTTGATGATATGTCCACCTAGGTGTGGGTGACCTTGGAGCACCCTGGTGCCCTGTGGACCGACCCGACTCTCCTTGAGCCTGCGGCTCGGCCTCTTGATTGCACAACAATGTGTTGTGCTGTGATGATTCACAATGAGCACACCAGCCAGGCTGGGTACACTCCCTAGCATAATGATGCCTTAGACATCTGTAACACAGACCACCCTTCCTGGCCCAGGTTCTACGGCCTGATGGGGCCAGCTGCAGGAACCTGGCACACCTATACAAGGAGTGGTCGCATCCCTGACAGAAATCACAATGAAATTGGTTCACCTGATCTGAATATGAAGGCTGCACCGCCATTACTTGACCCATAACCGGCATCCGTGATGCTGGAGCCCGACGTCCTGGCATCGGTGGTACCTGCGTCGATACCCGGGCAGAGCCTGCGCTTTCCTCCGGGGACACACTTTGCTGCACACGACACTGCTCATCCAGCAGTTGGAGCAGCTGTTGAACTGTGGGCAGGACCTCGGAGTCACTGCCATAGCGCTCCTCGAACAGCGCCCGGATCCGCACTGGTAGTTTCTGTAACACCAGTCCTTGACAGGCTGGCGAAGTTTTTCCAGCGCCTGGATGGACTCCGTCAGCGGATCATAAAAGTCTGACCTCAGCCGTACAGAGTCTTGAATCATGGGCAGGTTGACAATGCGGCTTAGGTAGGTATCAACCAGAAGCCTACTATTCTGGTATCTATCCTTGAGCAATGTGACTGCTACCGAGTAGCTTGATCCATCAATTGGCAATTGTCGTACAATTGACAGTGCATCCTCTTCCAGCGATGCTCTCAAATAATAATGTTTCTCAGCATCCGTGATGTCTCGAGAATTGACCAGTGAATCAAACAAATCCCAGAAGGATAGCCACTCCGCTGGCCTACCTGTGAATGTAGGAATCTGAATAGCAGGCAATTTAGCCGTTACCTGTGAGGTGGGTAACCTGGAGGGGCCCGCTGCGGTCTCCGGCTGCTCGTCCAGACGTACCATGAACTTGTTAACCTCGGTGAACTGCGTCCGGAACAGTCCCAACTCGTCCTGAGTGACGTCATCAGTCCCGGCTCCCAGGATCGTCTCATATGCTTCCACAAACTGAGGATAAAAAAGGTTAAAGTGCCTCCTAGCCACTGATGCGGACACACCCTGCCCAGCATCTGATACCGTTCCAAACAGGTCAGTCAATATCTGATATTTTGATGTGAATTGAATTTTAGCCTTTCGCAATTGACCTGCCATTTTCACGTAATAAGTGGTACACCTTTACAATATTCTACACCAATATTGTAAACAACGATTGAAATATTAACTTAAACAGCTACTTGACAACTATTGACAAATGCAACAAACAACTGATATTTGCGCTATGACCGGCAATAACCAAATATGAAACAACAGCTGACACTTCGAATTATTCCTTGAATAATACTAAATAGATGTGGTTATCTGAATGTAACCAAGAAATATTCACAATATCTTTACAAATTACGTCGCTACACGCTCGTCCGCACTAAAAGTGAAGCGGCTTGTTTATTTGTACTTGAACTAACGCTTGAAATAGTGATGATTGTTTAACTCCGCGAATTATTGAACTAAATCTTTACGAAACTACTCGTAAACAAGTTATATGAACCAACTGTCACTCATGACGTTTGAGTTTGAATGACGTGAGTGAATGTAAGAGTTGCAGTGACGTAAATGTGACAGTTCGGAATGAATAGACAACCTTTAACAAACTAAATTGTCCGCCCGGCACATACCACGATGTCCGGAAATATGATGCAATACACGTGGCCGCTGCACTCACGTACTTTTCCAAGATGGCTGACAATTTGATGACGCAATCTTCCTATGATAATTCACTTTTTCACCATAAAACTACGCGAAATGCCCATATAACGCGAACTGACTCTAAACTGACATTATCAAAACACTGGCCTGGTTGATCCGTGATCTCCGCTGTCTTGACCTTCGTTGACCGCCACGACGCGCCTCTTGATCCGGCGAGTCGTTTTCTTCTGCTATATCTAGAGCTATCGTGCTTTATAGTTCTATATCTTGAGCTATCGTGCTTAGCTCGTTCCCCTCATGGGCCACCAAAAATGTTGCCTGATCTTGCCTTCACCTCGAAGGCACTCTCCAGGCCGTTCCTGGATGTGGAGCCGCCCCCTTGGGCAGTCGCGACACCCGTGGATCGCGTGATGAAAGGAGCCGTTGAAATAAAACTTCCCCTCTTGGGCTCCACCAAAAATGTACAACATATGGGCCTTCGCCTCGGAAGGCCGGTTTCCCCTGTCGTGGGTCCACTCAAATGTACAATGAATTAGGTCTTCACCTCGGAAAGCCCCCGGTTCTATGTGAGCTGATTGAGCCGCCGCTGCCCTGGCGTTATCAGGAAGCCCTGGACTTACGTGCACATATACTCCTATACTTATCCTCCTCGATGTTCCGATGCTCTCCGGGCCAGCCGTACACACTAGTTCAGAGCCTCCTCGAGCTCGTCCCTCCACGCTGCGCCCGCGCCGGCTGCGTCCGCGTGGATTGAGGTTAGGTGATGACGAATAATTGAAAATCCTTGATTTTATGCACACAATGTAATTCGTTCACCAACGTTACTGAATATGAACACTAAATTATAGTTTAGACTAATTTAACTACATTTTCCCTTAATTAAGTACCTCGTACATGCTCCCGGAGCGAAATCCCAGATTCAAGAGGTCCACAGAGTAGACAACACCTTCGATGTGACACCGATCGTTCCGAAACGCAACGATATAATAAAAGTGAACCAACATTAGCCCGCGTATGTTGGCAGTAAGGGAATTTAATACTATTTAATTCACATTACGATTTACATGTTGAATTTGCTTCAACAACGGTACCGTAATAGAATACAGGTTTCATACCGGTAAAACCGTAACCGAAATCAGTCCCTGCTGGTGGTCCCTGCAAGCCGTGATTTTACAACTGGACCTGGTAGGTGGCGCTGTAGTCGGTATTTCACTGATATTTTCCTAAACAGCAGGGATGAATGAAGGGATTTGTCACTTTCAGTTGGCAAGGAGTACCTTTGCTTATTTGTACAGGCTCTTTAATTATTAGTAAACAGTGCAGTATATATATCAATGATGATTCAACCGTAGCTTCGTCAGAAGTAATTATAGAATCTCAAAAAAAAACATAATGAATTCCTTATTTAATATTACAGTCCATTTTGAATTTATAATCACAATAATAAACCCAATTAAAGGTTTGAATCTTATATCGAAAATTCGAAATAAATAATGCTCCCCTTACAAAACGCCAACGTTAGGACAGTATTTGTATGTTTCCCTCCGACCTCGTCGGTAGCTGCCGCCTCGCAGTGGATGCACGATTCATTCAAATATGAAAGGTAACTACTGTATAGAAGGTTCAAATTACTTTGCATGTAATAGAATGCGCGCCGGCCCAACCCGTTCGGTGGGAATCAAACGTCTATTGCGTCCACTAGCAACAAAAACAAAACCCGGTAGATGGTGCTGCAGTCGGTTTCCAGAACCCACCAGACGTTTGAGAGATGTCTTAAGATTTTAACGCTTTTTTAAACAAACAAAACAAACCGTTTTGATTTGTATGGACCGTTTTTAAGGAAATTATACAATTTGACGCTGATTTTCAGACCAGGGGGGTTACCACAACGTCCCATTGCAATTCAATTTAGGTTTGATCTGTCATTTTGTGACAGTTTTTCTATGTAACTGACAGCTTTCGATTCAGTTTAGGTCCTAAAATGAATCGCGTTAACAGATCGTGGTAAGGCCCCAGGACGACGTTTGCCGGGTCCGCTAGTCAAGGATAAAAAGGTATACCTAAGTAGTTACCGAGCAACAGTCGACCAACTTATTGTGTACTTGAATAGGACATTGTTCGTACAAATTCGGCCGACGCAACCGCACTGCACGTTGATATAACTAAGACAGATAGGCAACTACGGAATCTGACACTGCGCGTGGCCCGACACGCACTTGGCCGGTTTTTTTTAAAACTTTGGGATGGGACTCAAACATTGAGACAATAATTGAAATATCGGAGGATAATACATTTTTTATAAATTATTTCAAACGCTCATTTAAAAGCCTTAGCGTTTAAAATGATCATCTGGCGTAGCTACTCCCCTCAAAAAAATAAAAAAAATAAGAGAGGAGTGAAATTTGTATTTTATAGGGTAATGTTAAACAAAGGTTAAACATCTCCAAAAACTCTACGCTACATAAATATGTGTGTGGGTAAAAATTTTGATTACTATTGGTGATGTTATGCTATGTTTATGTTTACTTTAAGTTTATTAAGGGGAGTGAAGGTGTAAAATGTATAATTACTGATGTCCAGCCATGTACAAAGATTAAGTGTAAATATTTCATAACTTTGTTATTTCGTAAATAATAATAAAAGTAAATATGTAATGTAGCTGGCTGCTTAGGTACAAAATATTCACCCAGTTTTGCATTTGCTATTGGTGATAGACAAATGTATCCAAAAATATATCCAATAATTTAAATATTTCGAACACATGTGCCTACCTAATAAATATTTCATCAGTTCATTATTTCATAATTAATAAATAATAATAAGTAAAAAAAATGCTTTGATATAAAAAGTTGACATTGTTTGTTCATGCATGTTGGTATGAAAAAAATGTATATATATATGTGTTTTTTCTTCTTAAGTTGTAGACCGCTCTCTTGCGGCATTTAACAATAACTACCATACCTCATTTTTCCTGTTACTATCAAAATGTAAGAGGCCTTAGATTAAATACTTTAAAGGTTCAACACCAAATACTAAAAAACGATTTTGATACCATTATATTCACAGAAACATGGATTAACGGTAGCTTTTTTGATGCTGAGATATTCGATGACAGATATATTGTTTATAGGGGGGACAGGGAGAGTTCAACCATGTTTAATTTTAGAGAGAGGGGGGGGGGTGTGTGTAAATACTGTGCACCCATCGAATCTAGTAGTAACACTGTAATTTTCGGCGATTTCAATTTAAGTGGCATTCATTGGGTAACGAATATAGACTATCCTTACACTATACCTAGTAACTATAGTAACTGTTCTTTGAAAAGTACTCTCATAGATTTTATGTCATTAAATGATATTTTTTATATCCTGTTATTTACAATTTAATTATATCCTGAACAACAATAACAAAATTCTTGATCTGGTATTAAGCAATGTCCACAGTGGAATTAAAGTAATAGAATGTACTAAGCCTTGACGACAAATTGACAAATTGCACCCCCCATTAGAAATTGTGATAGATTTTATAGCCCCTGACAGCAATAGAAACGCGGTAAATTCGGGACCCAAACAAATTTTTTTAAAAGCTGATTACGAATTAGTCAACCAAAAGCTATCTGAAACCGATTGGATTAAGGAGTTTCAGGATTGCCTGAACATAAATAATATGGTGCATGTGTTTTATTCAATCGTTTCTAAAATAACACTTGAGTGTGTCCCATTTACTACTAAATCTAAGCAAAAAAAGTATCCAGTCTGGTTTTCCAAGCCATTAATAAAAATGATTAAATCGAAGTATAAATACCGTGTTAAGTTTAAAAAGTATGGCAACCCACTTGATAAGATAGAATTTGACTACTTGCGAGATGACTGTGACAAACTCATGAATGAATGTTACAATAAATATATTAAATCTATTGAGAAGCTAATATCTAAAAATCCGAAATTTTTTTGGACATACATTAAGAATAAACGCAAAAACAGTTCAAATTACCCACCTGCTATGACATTATATAATGTTGAAAGTAATGACACCAAAGAAATTACTAATTTATTCGCTAGTTATTTTGCATCGGTCTTCGAAAGGGATGTCGACAGTCAGTATGTTTCTCTGCGAGAAGATAGTTCATCTGCACCTCAGGGTATTCAAAATATTTATATCAGCGCCGATTCGTTAAAATCGAAATTAAGTAAATTAGACCCAACAAAATCAGCTGGTCCAGACAACATACCACCTATCTTTCTAAAAAATTGTGCCTCACAGCTGTCGACACCCTTAGTTATGATTTTCAATAAGTCGTTATCATCAGGTGTATTTCCGAATAGATGGAAAGAAGCTCGCATTGTATCTATATATATATTTCAAAAGTGGTAAAAAAGACTTAATCACAAATTATAGGCCCATTTCAATTTTATGTTCGATAGCAAAGGTTTTTGAGTCATTGGTGTACGCAGATATCTATCGGTATGCTAAGAATCAGATATCTGAAAACCAATATGGATTTATGACGCAAAGATCTACTGAATCGAATCTTTTTCATTATGTCGATGATATTTCTCAGATCGTTGATAAGTCCGGACAAGTTGATGCGATATACACAGATTTTACCAAAGCATTTGACAAGGTAAATCATAGCATTTTAGTAAAAAAAATATCTAATTTTGGAGTCGGTGCATAGAGCATGCTGAAATGGTGCGAATCATACCTGAGCAATCGACCCTCTAAAGTAGTACTTGATGGTTGTAGTTCTGATCCTATTGTAGCTAGCTCTAGTGTGCCCCAGGGCTCAAATCTGGGACCACTCTTTTTCAACATATTCATTAACGATATCACAAACATATTCTCGCATTCCACTTGTTACGTTTTTGCGGATGACCTCAAACTAATACGTCCTGTTAGCTGTATGACCGATGCAGCATTATTGCAAGAAGATATCAATAAATTACATGACTGGTGCAACCTTAACAAGATGTACTTGAACCCAATCAAATGCTCTCACATTAAATTCACAATGAAGAGAAACATAACAAAAAGTGTTTACAACATTGCAGGTGTGGCACTGAATGAAGTCACTCACATTCGTGATTTGGGAGTAGTTATTGATACAAAACTAAAATTTACAACTTATATCGACAATATAATAACATCAGCCAATAAATCGTTAGGATTCGTTATTAGAAATGGAAAGGAATTCAAAAACATTTCTACCTCAATAATGCTATATAATAGTTATGTTAGAAGTAAACTAGAGTACTGCTGTGCCACTTGGTCACCCGTTTACAAAGTCCACATTAACAGAATAGAGAAAACTCAAAAGAAATTGCTAAAGCACTTGTCGTACCGATATAAACCACCTTGCCATGTAAGATCCTATCCAGACAAAATTAAACATTTTAAACTAGAAAATTTGAATAACAGAAGGACGTTGCTTAGTATGTCATTCTTGTATAAAACCATGAATAATCTAATTGATTCGCCTCAAATTGTTGCTAAGTTCACGCTTTAAGTGTCCCAACTAGAATACCTCGCATGCCTCGTGCTTTATTTCACGTTCCTTTTTGTAGGACCAACTTTGGCAAGCACTCACCTGTACCTCGCCTGTCGCGTGCTTACAATGATCTCGTTACAGAACACGAAAATATCGATATTTTTTGTGATTCTCTTAACAGCTTTAAATGCAAACTCAGGGATCTGTTGTTGAACCTCGAACCGTAGTCTAACTGATGTGATTTAGATTTAGTTTTAAGTTGTTAAACCTAGATAGTTTAGTGCATTAATGCAAAAATTGTAACGCATGATGTGGTTGCCTATTATTAGGGTTACAATTAGATAATAAGTAAGTGTATGTTTCCACATAAAATGTAATATTGTGAACTCCGTTGGCAATCCTTAAATAAATAAATAAATAAATAAACATCCGAGTTTTAATTTCTTACCATATTCAACACTAGATTGTGTCTCAAGGGAGCAAAATTATATATTTACTGCGAGGAGAGTATATTGAATCTTGAGCGTAATTTGAGTGTTTACGTCCTAAACGGAAATAATTTTTGCCACCGAGTGGCACATACTGCTTTTCATACCTTCTTAGAAGAAAAGAAATCCCTAGTTTGAAGGCAACTATTACTCTTCTCTGAATAGCAGCATCAAGGAAGGAAAGCACACCTTGAATCCCTCATTTTAGGGTAACTATGATTCTGAATAGTAGGTGCGAAAAGAGTATTGATTAGTAGTTAAGTTAACCATTCTTAATACTAATAGTGTCACGATGAAACAAAACTTGCTTAAAGTACTTGTAGGCTCTATTTCAACAGGCACTTTATCATAAGTTCAAGTGGTCAAACCACACTTTTACATCAAGAAGTAATTGATATATATGAACCTGTATATATTAGCCTAAGATCTGTAATTACTATATCTATTTCAAATAAAGATTTATGATTATGAGAAGTAGG
This sequence comes from Epinotia demarniana, assembly GCA_945867215.1. Taxonomy (NCBI): domain Eukaryota; kingdom Metazoa; phylum Arthropoda; class Insecta; order Lepidoptera; family Tortricidae; genus Epinotia; species Epinotia demarniana. Next base: position 18,305,122 of record OX244266.1, on the reverse strand, counting down.
CTTTGCAGATAGGACCTAGAATGTCAGTCCTGGTAGTGGTAACTTTGATTTTCATGAGATCTAATTAACAGTTTTAGAACGTTATAAGATTTGTGAGTCAGCAAACAGTTTAAATTTAATTATTTTGATGGAGTATTCGTTATACATTTAACCCTTATAGAGGACCATCAAAGGAAAAAACAGTAGTTTTTGCCTGCATTTTGACTGTACTTTTTTCATGGTGCAGAATTTTCAGGTACATGCAATAGCAACAGAATTGAATAATTTTAACTTGGTGCGTCACTAAATTGTTACTAATATTTCAGATGCTCATCTCAACGTACCAATGGAGACAATGGAAACAACCGCTAAATTGGTGTTGTTTCTGGACGAGTTGTTCGACAGCGTCAACGGATCCCCAGGCCAGAGCAAGGGAAAGTTGCGATGCGCCGTTAAAAAAAAATCACTGCACAGGGAGTTTTGGCAGGACGCCATCAAAAAATGGAAAAATATAAAATATATCGAGACAAAATGTAAACTCGCCATGCGTGCTGGCCAACCAAGATATGTCCGCGTGCCTTCTTTAGAGGGGTGGCTTACAACTTAAAATAGTTTTCTGGGTTTATCAAAATTATTATTTTCTAAGTATGAAGTGGAATACTTTTATCCCAGATATATAAATCAAGATCCCTGGAAAACCTTTTTGGTCGAGTAAGAGCAATGAATTACAGGAATGTAAATCCTGACGCAAATCAATTTATGTATAGTTTTAAGTCACTTGTGATTGCAAATATATTAAGCCCGTAGTCGAAGTTTGCAAATTGTGAAGACGATGTCGGCGAGACTTTAATTGATTTAGGGTATATGTTCACTTCAGATGAGGATGACAAAGAAAACGAGGAAAACACACGAATACGTCGCCGTCATCGTCCGCAATCACACAAAATCGAACAAACTTTGAAAAGGAAACTGTTATAACATAACAGAAAAAATTAAAGTACAAACTTCGGCCTACACTGCGGGCTATATGTGTCGAAAAATGACGAAAATTTTTGAATGTAATGCATGTAATAGTACATTACGTAACTAGGGCGGTGAATTCGTAAATGCCCCAGATCGCAGGTGTTTGTGGCCCGAACCGAAGGTGAGGGCCATAATTATGCGCTCTGGGGCTTTACGAATTACCGCCCGTGTTGCGTACAAAATTTTACGTCTTCACCTGGCCACAATGCGAGTTTTCCCGTACGCGCAGCGTGCAGTAAAACTCGCATTGTGGCCAGGTGTGACGTAAAAATACTTACACGGCCAAAGACGAAGAGGGGATCCACGAACTGAAACGTCTACGCGAATACAAAAGATTAAAACATAAAAATTGTCATATCCGAATGGAAAATTACTTAGATTATATTCAGATTGTGCCCAAATTATTCACAACTATTTAAATGTTGAATGCCATTCAAAAAATATAAAAAATAATTTGAAATGTATTATCGGCAAACGCTGCGACTAGGGTTTGCAAGATCCGCCAATATTTCGGATCTTCAAAGTCAACAGATCTGGATATCCAGATTTTTCGGATAAAACGGATCCGTGTGTGTGTGTGTGTGTGTTTGTGTGTGAGTATAATTGCATAACATTGTTTATTTACTATTAACAATTACTTCAGTCTGCTCACAGTCCAGTGACAGCAGCCAAGTTTTGAGCCTTTTCTTACATTCATGAGTGGAGAGGGGATATACATATATAGTTCTATTAATTTTATTGTACCTACATGTATCTTGACATGAACTGAGAATGATCTACAGTATACCATTCCGTTTTTAGCGTGGACTCGGTAAAAACTTCATTTTGTAGCGGTATTTTCGGTTTTTATGGTTACAAAGTCTGGCAAACGAAAGTGTGACCAGGGAAAACGCGGCAAATTCAAAAAATATACATATTCCTTGAATATTTTCAAGATTATCTGTAAACATAAGAAACGTATGATCATTCTCGTCAGTATTATTATAACAAATAATCAGCCGACAAGGATTAATATTACAACGTCATACTAACCTAAAAAGTCCGACATCGCATCTAAACATTGTTGTTTCTCTTGGAAATCAACTTCTTTCTCCTCTTGTTTTTGCTTGAACTTACTGATCATAATATATAGCAGGTTTCGCACATTACTTTTTATTGTTTTACCCATATTACGGCAATTATTAATGCAAAATAATTGTGTAAACAAAATAATTTGACGTGCCTTTGACAGATTATAATTTTGCCACTTTAAAAAAAGTCCAGGTCACGCTTTCGTTTGCCAGACTCTAGTTTAAGGATCCGTAATATATCCGAAAAATCCGGATTCAGGAGCCTGTCAGATCCGGATCGAAAATTTGGCGGATATCCGGATCTTTCAGATATCCGGATATCCGGATTGCAAACCCAAGCTGCGACATGTCTTGGTTAGGATGTAAAGCACACAAGTTTTTAGTGAAATTGATCATCCGCCTGCATGTGCACAATTGGTGTAACATAATAAATAAATTATTAAATGCGAAAGTGTAGGAAAAATATATTTTTAAAATGCACAGCGTACATTTAGCTACGTGATACGTACGGAGTACTTAAAGAGAAACCATTGGAAATATTGGCTTTATTCAGCTAAAAATGTGACACAGTTATTTATAAGACATTGACAGAATAATCATGGCAACAGGCCATAGAGATACACCACATTCACCCCTCCTAAGATGTCTGGTAGTCCTCCAGATAGGCAGGTGGACGCCTAGTGCGCGTAGAGCGCCGAACGTCGGGTTGAGGACTGCCTGTGGGCCTCGGTTCCTCTGGTGCTGTTGCCTCTGCGTCGTTCGCAGGCGAAGACGGTTCTTCCGTTACAGCCTGAGGCGCCTCGTCGTTGTCTTCATCAGAGGATACGGAGATATATTTCATCATCCGAGGGAATTGGTGCTAGATGTCTATTCGATATAGTGCCTTCTCTTCCGTCAGGATATCTTATGTGGGAATAATTTGGGTTACTTTGAAGGAGATGGCCTTCTTCCACAATAGGATCATATTTAGAATGTCGCACGGTCCTTTTTATTAGAATGGGACCCGGAGTAGTCAGCCAAGCAGGCAATGATACCCCGTTAGGACTCCTTCGAGGGTGACTGAATATTCTTTCGTGAGGAGTAGCGTTGGTAGCTGTGCATAGTAAAGACCGTATCGAATGCAAGCTTCTAGGCAGAACTTTTTCCCAGTCTGCTATCTCCAGGCCCTTAGATTTCAAACTTAATTGAATCGCTCGCCACAAGGTAAAATTCAGGCGTTCAACTTGTCCGTTACCTTGTGGGTTGTATGGAGTGGTGCGGCTACAGGCTATTCCAAGAGAGACGAGGTACTGGGTTAGCTCTTGAGACATGAACGACGTTCCTCTGTCCGAGTGAATGTACATAGGCGTTCCAAATGTATAGAATATTTCGTTTAAGCATCTTATGACGGTACTTGACGTCATGTCATTGCATGCGAAGGCAAAAGGAAAACGACTGTACTCGACAATGACAGTTAGTATATATTTATTTCGCGACTTTGATGGAAGTGGGCCCTTAAAATCAATATTAAGGCGCTCTAAGGGTGCCGTTGCTTTGATAAGCTGTCCGCTTGTATTAGCATATCGGGGCTTAATTTCGGCGCAAACCTTACAATTGGCAGTCATTTGCCGAATGTCATTGATTGAATACGGAAGGTTTTTCGATCGTACCCAATGATTCATACGGACAATCCCTGGGTGACACAGATTGTCATGTAAAGTTTTTAGATTATTTATGTTCATGTGCGCACATATTCTAGTAAACGCATCAGCGACTATGTTTTCTTTGCCAGGACGATAAATGATATCGTACTTAAAACAGGACAACTCTAATCGCCAACGTTCAATCTTCTCATTCTTTATTTTGCTAGAATGGACTTGGTTAAACATAAAAGCTACCGATTGTTGGTCCGTTATTAATAGGAAGTATCTGCCGATCAGATAGTGGCGCCATTTGCGCAGTGCTTCAACTATCGCAGCAGCTTCTTTTTCAATTGAAGATTGTCGCCGCTCCGATTCGTTCAAGGATCGTGAGAAAAAACTACGGGCTGCCCGTTTTGGCTAAGAGAAGCGGCAAGAGCATTTTCAGAAGCGTCAGTTTCAACAGTAAACATTGCATCTTCGTTAATAGCAGCCAGGGACGCTTTTGCGATTTCGACTTTTAATTCATTAAAAGTAGTGGCTGCGATGTTGGAGATTGGGAAAGTATTTACCGAAAGTAGCGGTTTCATTCTTTCCGAGAAGTTTTGTATCCATCTTGAGTAGTGAGCGAAAAGCACCAACATCCGTTTTAACGAAGCCGCGTTTTCCGGCGCGGGTAGATCGAGCAGTGGTTTCAGCCGGTTCTCGTCCGGCCGGATTGTGTTATTTTGTATTGTATAACCAAGAAGGTCGATAGTTTCTTTATTGTAAACACATTTGTTTTCGTTTAATGTCAGGTTGTACTTAGCGGCAGCCTCTTTGAACTTGGATAAATTTGTGTTATGTTCTTCTTGGGTTTTCCCGCATACAGTGACGTCATCTAGATAGCGTGCCGTTTAAACGTTCTTCTTCAATTACGTAGTTCAAGGTACGCTGGAATGCCGCGACGCCGTTGGTGACTCCGAACGGGACTCTCGTAGACTGATATAGCTTCCCGTTAGCTTCGAAGGCAGTGAAAATGCGTTCTTTTTGTAGAATAGGTACTTGATGATACGCACTTTTTAAATCGATTTGGCTGAAATAGTTGTATTTGGCTGCTTTCGCTACAATGGATTCCATCCTCGGTAATGGAAAAGCATCCAATTCAGTGTATTTATTTATAGTTTGAGAATAATCTATTACCATCCTCTTCTTGTGTAGTCCTCCACCGGCGATGAGTACTTGCGCTCGCCAAGGCGAGATACTGGGTTCAATAATTCCGGCTTCCAGCAGCTTAGAAACTTCCGTGGCTATGAAGCGTTCATCTTCAACGCTGTGTCGCCTGGACCGGACCGCGATTGGTTTTATGTTTGGGGAGAGGTTGGTAAACAAGGATGCTGGCGGTACCGATGCTTCCATGACATTACAGATTCGTAGTGGTTCCTGGGCTCCTCCAAACTCGAGGTCCAACGAAGAATGATTTCTGAGAATTTCGTGACCGATAATGGCATCTGCGCATAGATTGTTAACTTTGAGGAGAGGTTGGTGTTTGTAACAATGTTTGTCAAGTTGGATATGTACGTAGCAGACACCCTGGACGTAAGATACGTGGCAAGAGAAGCCAGAGTGATGGTTTGACGGCTAGGCCTTATCTTTAGTTTCAGTATCTCGGCTAGACTTCTATTTATGAAACTGACAGAGCTTCCCGTGTCTATTAAAGCGTCTGCTTTATATCCATTCATTGTTATTGGTGAGGTAGCCTTTCTTAGACTACTCGGAGAAGCAGCGGAGATTGCAGACAGAGCGGCATCACACTGGTTGTCGTCCGTGACCGCATTGGCTCTTTGGGGCTGTTTTGATCGGCATACGCTGGCAAAGTGACCCTTTTTGGAACAAAGTTGGCAGCATTCGTTAGCCGCGGGGCATTTGATGCGCTGGTGTACGTTTCCACCACAAAAGAAGCAGCGTCGTTTGGAACTCGGATGGAAGGTAGGCGTTGCAGCTGCAGCGTTATTATCGTTATTAGATTCGGATAAGGCGTTGAGATTCAATGATGTGCTAGTATTACCCAATGTTTGCGCGTTTATCCCTGCATCTTCAAGATAAATCGCCAGGTTAACAGCTTCTTCCATGCTTAGATTCAATTTTTCCAGTAGTCTTTCCCTTATCTTTTGAGAATTGATGCCTGCGATGAACGTCCCACGCATAGATTCATTTTGATGCTCCTCTGCAGTAACTTGCGTAAAGTGACACTCGAGGGCCAGCAGTTTTAGTGATTGAATGTACTCTTTTACAGTTTCATCAGTTCTCTGTTTACGTGTTGCTAGCAAGTGCCTGGCAAGTATTTCATTTTTGGGTTTTACGTATATACTCTCTAGAGTTGCGATAGCTTCGTCATATGTTTTACATGCCCGTATATATGAAAATATTGTGGGAGAGAGATGGTTAACTAAGAGATTCAATTTCATAGAATCCTTTGCATCCGGGGCACATTCTTCGGCCAGGAAATTATTAAAAGTGAAATAGCAATGCGCCCATTTCAAATCAGATGTGGCGGCGCTTGGCTCTTCATCAAATCTCTCCGGGCGAAGATAGCGTGACATATTCGCGATACTTGCTTTTTCAGATTTATTTTCGCTCCCCATGGAGCATGCCTTACTCCTTTCGGTAGATAATTATTTAGCTGAATAAATTGATACGTACGGAGTACTTAAAGAGAAACCATTGGAAATATTGGCTTTATTCAGCTTAAAATGTGACACAGTTATTTATAAGACATTGACAGAATAATCATGGCAACAGGCCATAGAGATACACCACACTACGCTAAATAAATATAAAGTACATAGGTTAAGGCAAAGGGCAACAAAAAATATACAATAAAGAGTTTAAGTAAATTTCGTAGTTTTCTTATTCATTTAACTTGGATCAATATACCCCCCCCTACTATTTTATCGTAAAATTTTTATCGTTTGTATCGCATGTATCGATATCGATATTCACCCCTAGTGAATATCGATATCGATACATGGTGCAATTGCAAGCCCTAGCAACGTCAAGTGAAATGCCACAGATTGTAGAAGTACACAGCGCCAAAACGGCAAAAATAGGAACTAACGCTAACCTCTTTTTCTTCACTGTCCCACCTGTAGCTAGCTACATATTAGTAATCTGTGGATTTGAGTGACTTAAATGACATAATGACATTAGTAATTTAGTAAGAGAATATTGAGGTGGAAAAAAGGGCGGGAAACTTCGTGTGTGGCGGACGCGGCTTTTTCAACAAAAAATTATAATTATTTTTTTTGAGGATTGGTGTTCCTATCTCTTGTATATATTTGTAGAATTAGTGTTATCTTATTAGTTTTTAGTTGTAAATATTCCTCGGTGAGTTATAGTATAAGTTAATCTTAGTTTTCTATGGGGGATAGCACCCCCGACCCTGGGGGGACGATTCCCCCAGGGTCTAATGCTCCAACTCCAATGGAGATTTTAATATCAGCAGTAGAGTCATCAATGGATACAGATGTATCTGTATCCAACTCTACAGAAACAAAACTAAAAAGAAAATTGCTTTCTGTAGTATGCAAAAATTGTAACAAAAGAAAAAGGAAATCAGGAAGGAAAGTAGGGCAGAATGATTGTAAATGCGAAGACAACTTACAGCATAATTTGAGTGAAGAGTCTAAATATGTTACTTCCAGTCCAGCTCCAATTCCAGTTCCAGTAGTAGCAGTAGAAACTCCTATTACTCCCGGTCTTACTTTAAATTCAAACGCGAACGATTCTCTTTCGACAAGGGTGCCTGTTGGTCGCGCTCGATATGAACATACAGATATTGCTCCGTTCGTAGTACATGTACAAAAAGAAACCAATACTGAGGGCACAACCCTTCACCCAATAACATTTGGTCGGTTCATGCAACGCAATAGCATACAGGGAATTGACTTGAGGATGGGAGCATTAAACGAGTGGGCAGGAATCGGATAAGCCTCGCTTTTAAGACGCATAGTGATGCCAACAAATTCTTGAGTAACGAAAATTTAGAAAAAGAAAAATATAAAGTATTCATTCCAACTTTTAATATTACGAGAATGGGTGTAATAAAAGGTGTACCTACCGATTTGTCAGATGACGAAGTTCAGGCTGCAATCAAGGTGCCTATTGGTTGTGGTCCAGTCATTAAAATTAGAAGAATAAAAAGAAAAATTACTGTAAATAATACTAGTCAATTCATCAGTACCGGAACCATCATCATCACATTTGACGGCCAAATACTGCCTACACGTGTATATATGTGGTATACATCACTGCCAGTTGATCTATATATATATCCCACAGTGCAGTGCTATAACTGTTGTCGTTTTGGCCATGTCAAAAATCAATGTCGCTCAGTACCAAAGTGCTACAAGTGTGGCCAAGGCCACTCCGGTGACAATTGTAATGTAGAAGAGGATGACTATTGGTGTTGTCTGTGCAAAGGAAGGCATCAAGCCACTAGCAAGTCATGTTTAGAATATAGTAGACAAAAAAATATTAAAGAGACTATGAGTAAAAGTTGTATCTCCTAGATGGAAGCCATAAAAATGCACCCACCGGTTTCTAGAGGTTCTTATGCTGAAGCCTTACTTTCAACTCCGACACCATCCTCTTCTCCACATACCCTAAACAATATATACAATACAAACTTGCCATCAACCTCAAACAATAGGACTCATTCATACAAAAAAACAGTTTTTTTAAAACCAAGAACTCCCTCAAGGCCCCATAAGGGATTTGATCATATTGCTCACTCAGAAATAATAAGTGAGCCAGTATTACAAAAAGGAAAACCTATTTATGAAAATAATAGTAATAATGATGAGAATATGAATACTTCTGATATAATTAAATTTCTTATTCAGTTATTATCACAACCGAAAATAGTATCACCGTCCAACGTTGCTGCAGTTATTAATGCAATTTATCAATTCCAAAATATTAACAATGGATCAAAGGTCCTGTCTAGTGCAGTGGAACTGTCGCAGCTTAATCAGTAGAAAACAAGATTTAATATATGTTATAAATAAGCATGATCCTTTTCTCATCTGTCTCCAAGAGACATGGTTGAGACAAGGTTCATTGTTTAAAATGCCAGGATATACTTGTCTCAGAGAAGACAGATCTGATGGGTATGGTGGTGTGGCCATACTTGTCAAAAATTCACTCTCAGTAACATCTATCACTCTCCCTGATCACAGTGAACACTTATCAGTTATTGCGGTGGTAGTTAATGGTATTTGCTATGTGTCTGTATACTTTGCAGAGCCAAATAATGCTATATTACGTGAGTTAAAACTAATCCTAAAGTCCCTACCAAAACCGTTTATTTGTTTAGGCGATTTTAATACTCACAACAAATTTTGGGGATGTGCCAAAACATCATATTATGGGGAACAATTGCTTGAGATTTTTAATCATAGAAATTTATGTATTTTAAATACTGGAGCTCCAACACGGCTAGGTAGAACCCCAAGTGCTCGTGATTTATCTATTTGTACCCCTGACCTTGCGTCATCTCTTACCTGGATTCCCTTAGACTCAACACATGGAAGTGACCAGTTTCCGTTATTAATTTCTTTTCCATTTATAAAACTTCCAAAGCAAACAAGGCAACCACGCATTAAACATAAGCTGACAGATGTAACAGATGTTACTTGGGGTTTGTTCAGGCAGGCTGTTGAACAAAAGATAAAGGAATTACCTAGTGTGGGTCACTTAAGCACTTCAAATTGCTCAGAAGCATTAGCAGCAGCAATAATTGAAGCTGCTAATGAAACTTTTCCGTTAAAAGGTAGTGGTCCAGGATTCATACCATCCCCACCATGGTGGGACTCCGAATGCACACTTGCAGTTAAAAAAAGAAAGGAGGCTGAGAGAATGTATTGCCAAGATATGACAGATCATAATTTTAATACCTATTTAGAAATTGCTAATTCAACTAAAGAATTACTAAGGATGAAGAAATTTGAAGGATGGCATAAGTTTTGTAAGTCTTTAAGTCCTAATGTTTCACCAACAATTGTTTGGCAAAATATTAGAAGGTTTAGATCTGCATTCAAAGACAATCAACTGAATAAAATATCTCCAGACTTGGCAGAACAAATTATGGATCGTTTAGCACCACCTTATGTCCCTGAGCATCTTGTACTTATGCCACCTCATTCTTGTGTTGATGAATGTAGACCGTTCATTCCTAGTTCAATAATTTTATCAAACAATAGCAATATTAATAATTTAAATTCACCGTTTACACTTGCAGAACTTAAAGGCGTGCTTTCATCAACAAAAGATTCTGCCCCTGGCGAAGACGGGATTCCGTATTCTTTCTTGTCACATCTTGATGATAATTGCCTTTGGTATTTCCTTTCTTTAATTAACGAAATTATGATTACGGGAATTGTTCCTCGAGCGTGGAGGACCCAAACATTGATCTTGTTACTAAAGCCCAATAAACCAAGTTCAGACCCGGCATCGTACAGACCTATTGCTTTATCATCCGTATTAGCGAAAACTGCAGAACATCTTGTAAAAATCCGATTGGAATGGTTCCTAGAACATAACAAATTATTGAGTAGTAGTCAATTTGGGTTTCGGAAAGGTAAATGCACTCTTGACAGCTTGAGCATTTTTACCACAGATATAAGAATCAGTTTAGCGAACAATAATTTCTTGGTTGCAGCGTTTCTAGATATTAATGCTGCTTATGATAATGTAAACATTTCAATTTTACAAAATAAACTGGTAAAGTTGAATGTTCCAATTTTAATAACTAAATTTATTGTAAATATGTTGTACGAAAGGTATATTAAGTATTCACTGGATCAGTTTGGAAATGAAAATATCCAAAGAACGGTATGGAAGGGTTTACCTCAAGGCTCTGTTTTGAGCCCTTTACTATATAACGTTTACACTTATGATATTGAAAAGTCTGTAGAAGTACATGCAAATGTTCTTCAATATGCTGATGATTTACTTTTATATGTTTCTGGACGATCTCTAGATAATACTAGCGCTTCACTTTCTTTAGCTTTAACTGCTTTAAAGACTTGGTTAGATAATAACAGTCTAGATTTATCTCCGGCTAAAAGTTCCGTGGTGTTGTTCTCTCGTAAGCAAAATATTCCATTTTTTCATGTTGATTATAATGGAGTTCAGCTACCTATCAAAGATCAAGCAAAATTTTTGGGTTTGGTATTAGATAAGAAATTAACTGGTATCCCGCACCTAGAATATATAACATTGAGGTGTGAGCGGTATCTAAATGTTTTGAGATGTCTCACAGGAGTCTGGTGGGGTGCTCATCCCTTTACAATGAGACTATTATACAATGCATTGATAAGGAGTTTATTAGATTATGGCACATTTTTACTCCATCCTAGTAATTCAAAAGCACTAAAAAAACTAGATTATATTCAGTCAAAGGCTTTGAGGTTGGTTTTGGGTGCTATGAGGTCGAGTCCAATTAGGTGCTTACAGGTAGAGTGCTGTGAGCCACCCTTGGGGTTGCGAAGACAGTTTCTTTGTGATAAATTCTTTTTTCGTACATTACAATTGAGCACTCACCCTTTGTTCCCAAAAGTAAGGCAACTAACTGAGCAGGTCGAAACCTGTAAATATTGGAAACACAAAGATCCCCCATGTTTAGTTACAAGTTATAAAAAATTTGAAAGATTAGAAGCACCCACATGTAGAAGCTCAACTTTACCTCTTTACGAATTTAATTATAATTGCCTTATTACTGTTCCTGATATTAAATTCGACATAGGAGTCTCTAAACATGACCTTAATCCAAAACAAGAGTTTGTTGGCATCATTAATAGTCAATGGCCCGAATTTCACTGTTTATACACTGATGCCTCAAAACATGCAGATAGCACTTGCGTTGGTGTTGGAGTTTATCATTCACAATATAAGGGGATTCAATTAATTAAACTTCCGCCTGAAACTTCGGTTTATACAGGTGAATGTTATGGTTTGTTTAAAGCAATAGAATATGTTCTTTTATTAAAGATTCCAAATACCATTATATTTTCAGATTCTCGTAGCTCTTTAGAAGCGATTATGCGGTTTCCATTTAAGTCTCACAAACAGTCACCGACTATTTTTAGGACTAGGAATCTGTTAAATAAGTGCTCTGAGAAGGGTTGTGCTGTTGTATTGGCTTGGGTGCCGAGTCATGTAGGCATTCCGGGAAACGAAAGAGCCGACCAATTGGCAAATGAAGCCATACGCTTCGGAGACGTTGCCTCATACGCTAACTATTGTCATGATTTAGTTAATATGGCTAAAGTATATATGTACGAAGACTGGAATAGGCTATGGAGTAGTGAGACAAAAGGAATTCATTATAGAAATATCCAACCATACATTCCAAGGAAACCATGGTTTAGCAAATTAGTATTTTCAAAAACTGTTACTTCGGTACTGTGTAGGATGCGCTTGGGTCATGTATGTACCCGCGAGCGATTACACATGATGAATAAAGTACCGGATCCCTATTGCTCCTGTGGTGACTATGGGGATCTAAACCATGTTTTCTTTTCATGCACGCAGTACGATCGAACTGCCTTCTTTTCTAGCCTTGAATCATTGCGTATTCCTTTTCCTACATCAATTAATTGTTTATTACAAAGTAATTCGTATGATATTTATAAAATTTTATCAGTATTTATAGAGAAAAATGATATTAAATTATAATGTATTTATATGTTAAAAACCCAATCCTCTCCTTTCCAAATTTCCGAAATCATCCCGTTTTATCCTTGTTTCCCTAACTTTTTACTCAAAACAACGTGACATTGGCTAATCTTTGTAAAGCCAGAAAAGAAAAAAAAAAAAAAAAAAAAAAATATTGAGGTTATGCTGCTGTTTGGAAAATCAGTAAAATAAATATACTACAATACGATTATAAATTAGTTCTAAAACTTTAGATTTACCATGATATCAAGACAAGCATTAGGCCTTTCAATTGGTAAGGAAATAACTTCTTAGTCAGTTTGATAGCAATTGTAGTTTGTTTTGTATCACACCACTCGTATTCTTTTCAATATATTATTTCTATATTTTCAGGTCTATTGCGATCAAATGGACTTCAGATTATGTGTGTAGCTGGAATAAAATACTTCCCGCCGCCTAAAAATTATGATGGTAGGCACTTATTCACCAGCTTTATGCAATTCGGCATTTGCATTTTTTTTTACTTTCAAAGCTAGCAATATTCCTGTTACTATCTTTGTAGACATTGAGATTCCGAAGGAGCGTCAGAGGTTGCGTCCTCTGGATAAGGTGCCCACATATCCTGCTAATCTGAAACCACCTAAGATGCAGAAAAGGTTGCGGTATATGCGAGGGCCGGAACTCTTACACAACACACTTCAGTTGAAGCAGTATGGAGTTATTGTACGTATTTGGCTGTCAGTTATATTCCTCAGCATGATTCACTCGTATTTTGGCACTATTTCTTTGTTTTAGGTTTTAGGGATTATGCCACATAACTCCCGAATTTGTAAACTGCCCAAATATATGTATATATGACAAATGTTATATTTAATAAATTGATATTTTCAGGCAACTGGAGGAGGTAGAATGCGTCATGAACATTTTGAAATGGCCCGTTTAGTGGTAGCCCGTAAATTGGACCAGAAGAGAATGTATGCTATTTGGCGTGTAGACCCTCCATGGCAGCCAGTGACTAAGAAAGGTCAAGGTCAAAGAATGGGTGGTGGAAAAGGAGCTATTGACCATTATGTCACCCCCATCAGGGCTGGCAGGGTTATAATAGAAGTTGCTGGCAAATGTGAATATGAAGAGGTAAATTACTTGCCATTATCTGTCACCCCAGTTTAATACTTTCGGAAGTCTGTAATTTCTGTAACTCTTGCACATCATAATGAGTACCTAAAGATACCGAAAGTGCACTGCCTAAGTGATGATGTTAGCTGTGACAATTATAAAGTGGGATAGGGTTTTGGACGGACCACCATCCAAAAATACTATGTACAATAGAAATTATATGTGAAATGTCTTTGTATGCGATACTCTATACAGCCCTAGCTAGACTTCCACAGGAGGGTACCCTAGATAAGTAACGTTTCGCGCCAAAATAACAGTGGGATATGCCTGGCCATAGGAGTACTGTTTGCACCACTAACATAAGAAAGTTTTGGGCTTGGCAACTGTCAAATGTTTGACTAGATGGCGCCATGCCATCATAGGTTTCCCCCAATCACTAGCCTTTTTCTATGGGATTTGGCTTAAACGGCTTGATTGTAAACAAGGTAATTCCAAAAAAAAAACAAGAATTTGACAGTTTTGGTAGGACTGACAGGTACAACTGTAGTGTATTGCTATCCTTATCTCGTGCGCATACGTCACGTCACGATGACCGGAGTGGGGGGCAGTAGTTGTCCGACCGTTGCCGGGAGTGGTGGTGTGCTGTCCAGCCAAGGAACGTGTAAATAGCAACACTAGTATACCTATAGAACGTGCAAATAAGTGAACACTACAACAACCATGAACTTTTCCGCCGCTGTCAAATTTGTTATTGTCCGCCACCGCAGGCCGCGCCAGTGTGTTGCTGGCCTAAGGCCTCTCACAAAATGGCGCGGCCTGGCCGCGCGGACAATAGTAAACTTGTCATTAGCTGTCAAATTTACTATTATCTTCTAACGCAGGCCGCGCCAATGTGTTGCAGACCTAACTAAGTTGTACTGGTGTGCTGCAAGTAGGGTTGCCATCCGTCAGGGATTTGTCCTAGTTTAAAAGGCGTCCGGGGAGCGTCCGGCTGGTGTTTCATTTGTAATCCGGGTTTAAATATTTGAAGTCTTGGGCCGCCGCGGTGCGGAGCGACGCGACGGCGGCGCGACTCGCGCGCCGCGGTGTGGACAATTGCCGCGCCAGACAATGTCCGGGTTCTGGGCTCCAAAATCCGGGGTTTTCACGCGTCTTGTCCTGGTTGCCAAATTTTAGAGATGGCAACCCTAGCTGCAAGGCAAGGACTGTTCCCTGCTGCTGGTAAACCTTTGAGTCTGCGTTCGCGCCTCAATTAAACAGTAGGCCTATAGCTTGCTTGATGAAGTGTCACTTGTATGGAAACAAATTTTAGCACACCTCTGGTGGATTTGCAGTGTGACATTTCACATTAAATGTGTAAATCGAACTATGTATATATATCTGAGTTTATGGTATTATCAGAGACACTAAAGAAATCATTTTCTGTCATCCTAGGTGTGGCAGATGTTGAAAGTTGTCGCGGAAAGGCTGCCATTCACAGCAGAAGCTGTTTCACAAGAAATCATGGAAAAGAAAGCAGCCAATGAAAAATGGGAAGAGGAGAATAATCAGAATAAGTACACTATGAAATACATCATTCAAAATAATATGGGTGGATGCCATAAAATGCTTTCACCATCTGATCACCGTTGGTATGGCAAGCATTTGTAATTATTTATATTATCGTAATTAGCACCTATAAATATAGTTCAATTTAAATAAAAGCTTTTATTAATCATTACCTAAAACTGGAGAATGGATAAAGAAGTTTTATGCCGGGCCGGGTCGCCTGGCGCTACGTCGAGCAAGCACCCGCATTTTAATAGAGGCAAAAGCCGGACGGAGCCGGTCAGATGCGACGACAGCCGACCACGTCCGCCAGGAGCCGACCGGCCGCAAGTACATTCAAATATGAAATTTAACGTCTATATTAAAGCTTAAAATTCCTTTGGCAACTCGCAAAAAGCGCGGAGGCGCGCTCTGGCCCGGCCGGCCCGGTCGGTGAGAATCGTACATTAGTGTGTTGCACCAAACTGTCTGTACCGATGTTCGTGAAAATTAAAAGTATGACATGTTTCTATGGAATGACAGCTGCTGGCGCCATATTTAATGTTGATGGTCTGTAACCATGAACTTTGAATACTATGGACGGGCTGTCATGATATCACAGTGAGGGACGGAAATTAAGCTCTTATGCAGCTAAACTAAGAACTCGTCTTAAAATGGCTGATGACTTGCCATGGGTAATGGTTTGTCTTTTCTTCATACTAAATCAGTTGTAGCAAACAAAAAAAAGTGGAACTATGACAAGGACAATGAATGATATTTCCCTTTCTGTCACACTTATCGAGATTTGTATGCTACCAGCTCGCTCGCACGTGGTATAATTATTAGGTACCATAGCCTGTCCAGATTATTCTTCGTTCATGGTCTGTAACCGTAAGTTAGTGCAACCCACCCGTAATTTCTCAAAAAATCCTAAAAGAGAAGATATGGATTGAAACAAAACATATTCAATAATGGTTTATTAAATTTGACATTTTATGAAAGGATTTTGTGACAAGCCTCAGTTTGCATACATGTATATAAACCTTGGTAGCAATAATTTATATAAACTTCTTTTTATATATTATGGAAAAAACTCAACAAAAAAACAAATGTCTTTATAGTAACAAATACTACTGCACGAAATACTTTATCCTGCGACTCATCCCTAACCTAACGTCGAAAGCCAAACAACACGTTTATCCATATTTGAGAGATTATCATGGTATACAATATGCAGTAATGTAGGCATAGGTGTGTACGTTTAATCTAACTGGAACAGACATGGACTTGAACAGCAAATAAGAACCTCCAAGTTACCTTCATGTAACTTGGATCATAATTATAAGTGCCTATTAGCCGTTTGCTATTATCAGCAATTCCTATTACAAGTATAGTTCACATGTACACAATTACAAAATGAAAACATTTACTATTCTTTTAGTCGGGTTCAGAGTTGTAATAGAGTGAGGTGGTAGAAATTACTTAATATAATCGTGCTGATAGCTACTACTGTAGCTAGGTTTCTTAGTTAGTGACCACTCTACATCCATTTTGTTTACAGCAATATGTTATATTGAAGTAGGCACCACTCTATTACATCTCTCAGTTTCTAGGTAGGTACAACTGCAACAGACATTAAACACCTCTTTATAATATTGTGTGCAACTCTACTCTTTCCAATATCCAAGCGACTACCTTATATATCTAATTCCGCTTCGATACCTCAACACAAGTACCTATAAATTATATAACGTCATAACAATATTTACAAAGCCTAAAGAACTAACTTACAAGTAAATGCAAATTTACATCTTCAATAAATATAGTGTTTACAATATTGTACAAGCGCTAGTTTTCATATATGATATGGCTTTTTATTTATATAATCAACTGCCAAAAACAATCCCTAGCAGTCGTTTTAGGTATATTATCACAAGTCCCTTTAACCTTATAGTTGGTTTCACTTGCGTGACTAAAATGGTATCATAGGACTCTAATTTGTAGTGACTTAGCATATACGTTTAAACATTAAATCATTGAATGTATGCAACAATCTTTCTTTAAAACCGGTCATGCTATCCAATGTTTGATATATTTGTGGCAGTTGTTGCAATAAGATTATTGATAATATCATCTAGGAATGTTGTCACGCAAAATAAAGTTACATAATGATGTTTTTGGAGTATGGTTGTAAAATGCTGCTTCTTTTTAGTGAATACGCTGCGAGCATGTACAACCATATTTTACCAGCTACAATATATTTGACTAGTTCCGTGTCTTATTCTATAATAGTCTTATTAAACTAGGAATATTTCCCTAAACACTGGCATTATGCAGTCTTAATATCTATTCCACCTCCATGATTAACAAGGTAGTCCGTTATATATGAGGTCTAACAAAAACTAGGTACATCTGCAACTCAAACTGGGTGTAACAAATATTTAACAATTCATTGAACTTGCTTGCAGAGTAGGTTCTAATATTTAGCTAAGCTAAGCTATAAGTTAGTAGACAAAGTGAGGTAGCGTCATTACCTACTAGTGGAAAATATTTACAATCCTAAGTCTTCGCTTAGATAATAAATAGTGACATGGGCTCGTCTCAAGCTCATGAATATAAGTTGAATATCTCCAGCGTTTATCAATTAGCCTGTAGCGGAGAGTACCAACACAAATACCGCGTTTACATACATTAACTTTAACATACGAGTATTAACTACATGCACACAATAGACACTATGAGTTACTTAAATATGTGCAGCTTTGTAGATGACTAGAGTAAATACGTTTAACGGTAGTATAGTTACAATTTTATAGTTTCGTTTTCGAACTTTTCGATCACTGCAAGGATCCACTTTCGGACACACATCGTGTGGAGGATAATACGTTGACTGGACAACATTAATCGTACGCTTCGCTCAAGTGCTCCAATAAAAATTTCAATTGTGTTTTCATTGAATAGTTTTTGTGCGCGATGGAGTGGCATAGCATTTGAGTGTGGGCCTCGCCTGGGTTGTTGTTGCGCGAGTCAAGAGTACTATCCTCGGGCGGCGCCGCACAGTCCCTCGGCGCATTGGATACGTCGGCGGAGGGAGCTGTGCTGAAATGCTGATAATTAAACGTTGTCAATACCTCCCGGATCTTTGCAATGATCTGCTCTACTCAGGCGTTTGATTCCTGCGAAAAATTTGAAAATAGACATAAATCAGAATTGCAGCATGTAAAGTTAGAGTTGAAATATTCAGTGAAGTGCTACTTGCTATGTTTCTATGCTAGTGACAAATATCGGTTTAATCCACAAAATACAAACACTAAGGGTAGAAAGGTCGGATTGCAAACAGTGGTCTGTAATTTCTGTGAAGGCTTTATCTAACAAATTTGCTGCAGGAGTGTGATGATATGAAGTATTATCAAATGAATCGCATTTATTTAAAGTACCTTATTTAGTAATACTGCACGGAATTATTATTATATTTGTATAAAATGTAAGTACTCATATAAAATACTACTTTAAAGTCGTTTTAAATGCATCAAAATTTAGGCTCTATTCATAAGAGAGTACATAGAATATCGAAACGCTAAGTACAGTTTAACGATAGGTTGTCGCGTGCTCGAGGCGGTGCGCGCGGCGAGGAAGCTAGAGCAACATCTAGTCTAGAAGCAGGTGGGACGGTGGGTTTATACCTTGAGGTTGTGGAAATAGTGCATGATCTGATCGTAGTCCATCTGCAGGTCGTCGAGGCCCAGCGCCTCCGCGCCCGCGCCCGCTCCCGCGCCCGCCTCCGCTCCCGCGCCCGCGCTTGCGACCGCTACCGCGCGTGAGTACATCGGGTTGCCCACTATTGTCGCGCGTTTCACTTCTGGGGAACCGCTTCCTATTAATACCAAAATAGGCATGATGACACATTTTGAGAAACTGTTCTATAATGTTTAGAAACATTTATTATGTACAACGAATAAGATTTTTCAAGAGAATATAACAGTTAAGTAGGAAAAAAGTACATTTTAGTTTTTCAATTTCAAATTGGCGCTAAAACGCTTGTCAGTGTCATGGCGTCCCGAGTGACGTCACGTTTGTATAAACAGAACGCAAACCTTTTTGCTACCTAGATGCTCCAAGTCTTGCGCGGCCGTGCGAGCGAGAAAGCGGAAACAATGACATATGAAGACCTGTCAGATAACATGGTTCTATCCCTGTCTTACTATTCGTTCAGTACGTAAGTTTTCTCTGTAATCTGTGGTAATGGCCGTTATGGGTATTTGTTTATACAAGTGTGACGTCATGCGCTCTGATTGGTGTTTAACATATCATGGCGGGCGTCCGTATTTTTCGGTTTAATTTTATTAAAATAAACAATAATCTCTTACTTAATAAAAAAATATGACCAATTTTCTAATTCTATGATTAAAAATTCACTAAGAAAATACCATATTTTAGTGATTTTCAATTACTGTCATCATGCCTATTGTCAGTATCCCGCCTCCCATCTGTTTTATTCTTCGCAAGCTAAATTTACGGTTGAACGAATGGTGCTCTCTGAGATTTACCTTTGTTTTGATTTGCCGCATCCACAAAGTCGGCTTTGATGTTTGCTTCTTTGGATCGGTTCTTATGCCTCATCTGTACTTCTGGTAGACCTGGAACGAACCTCATCTGGTAAACGTGATTCTTGAACAATAGACGGGGCATAAGACAAAACAGATAACACGGATGCTTCTCAAGAAAGAAATCGACTGTGGTACAGTCAAGTGCAAAAATATGTATCGATAACATCCTCTCATAAGTAAGTACCAAAACCTTAATCCGCTGACATACGAGTTATAGGACATATTTATGAATAAGTTGTATGCACCCATATTTTTACACTAAACTGTACCTATTCATATTATTATATCCAAGTTTTGGAGATGCCATTGAGTTCGGATAGTTCGCAAAGAGCGGCTGAATGATTCTCATCTCACCATAGACAATAATATGAATTTTCGTTGGCTTATGAGAGTTACGAGTCTCGATCTAATAAAAGTGTAATATTTCGTCGTATATTTGTCGGTTTTGAAACGGACACTGCCAGGGTATAGGCAGTGTTACATACTAGAACCACAGGTTGATAGCAGAATGAGAAAAATTGTAGGTATTCATGCTCAAATAATTCGGGTTAGGAACAGGACTCACCGATTCCAGAGTCATGCATGTAATCGGGGCTTTGCGGCTTGGCGAAGGTGCGGCGCGCGTCCGCTCTGTCCAGGCCAACGATCTCGCGGTAGTCCTTATTCTCCAGAACCAGAGGGGCATCGGTATCAAATTCGAACAGTCGTGCACATTCCTCCTTGCTAAGCTTCTCTACGGCGTTGTCTTCTAAGTCGTTCAGGGGTGGGATGGGGTCGCATTTGTAGTGTTTCATGTCGCGGCTCGATATATATGGTGCGTCGGTTTTGTTCAAATCAATAATTCTGAAAGCAGTTTTTGCGTGGTAGTCATATCATAGTAGTCTGAGTACCTAAATACTCGTAAGGGCTGTGCCACACTGACGTGACGCGTCTTCTGTCCGTAATGCGCGGAAAAGGCTACGGACGGGGGCTTATCTCGTCTCACCGTGGTAGTAGGACGCTTTTTAACGCGGTTTATACTACCTATATAAACAACAATAGGGGTGCAACGTTCCATTATAGTGCTATTAATTAATATTGCCTGGAAACGGTGACACAATTTCGGACGTAGGTGGTACTTTATTTAGCAGGACATATGAATAACACATTTTTTAATGGAGTCCGTTGGGCATAACCACCATAAAATGATTGATTGGTCAAAATCATGTTTATAATATAAGTAGACGAGCCATCTTACCGGTCTGGGCGGCGGGTAATTTCCGGTGATCGTCTGAATGAATCGTGCTCTCGGTCGTGCTTCTTGTGATGATTTCTAGAGTGGCTCCGTCTAGTGGGAGGCATGACAGTGTCCGGCAAGACCTGATGATTAAACAAAACTTATATTAAATATTCTGCGTAACTGAGAGTTTGTTGAGAAGTTCCAAGCAATGTATAATAGGTCTGATCACTCAGGAAGCCGCGTTTACTCCATGCCGTTGCATACTTTGACATTATGATAAGATAAGTTCGCCACGCCGCGCCTTCTTCCGAGTGAACAGATCTAAGGCGGATGTCACACTGCGCCGCATCTCCGGACGGAGGTGCGGAGCTGCATACAAATTTCGCCGGACGGAGGTGCGGTGCAGTGTGTCGTATCATACGGAATTTATATACTGAGGTACTTGCATACAACGAGCTCCGCACCTCCGTCCGGAGCTGCGGCACAGTGTGACATCCGCCTAAGGTTGAAGCGTTTTGAGTTCGCATAGCATAAAAAAGAATATAGAAGCGAATCTTACTTTATGGTTAGTTCGAGGCGGGACGGGTACCTGGGGTTGCGGGGTGGATGAGTTCCTGTGGGGGGGCACGGGGGGGCGGTACTCGTCGTGGTTGCCGTCCGCGCTGAACACCGAGAAGGGGAATACATTTAATGTACATATTCACTCCTACTTCAATAAAATTCTTATGTGTCAATTCGACCTAACAATAAGTTTCTATCAAAAATTCCATTTTTGGTACAAGTTTTTTTGCCGACTGTACTTTTCTGTATACCATCATCAGCTACTCATTGAGACGATTCTAACGAACCCAAACTCAACGGGGTTACGTCGGTTAAGTACTGAATTCCCGGCGACCTTCTGTCTCCGTCATCAGATCAGCTCGATGGTACCATAATATTGAATTGTCATCCAAACTATACTTATACCCAAAATTTCAGCTCAATCGGTCACCGGGAAGTGGGTCAAATTTAACTTGCAAGATTTGTCCCATACATACATACCTACTAACAGGGCAAGTTAATATAAAGCTTGTTAAAATAGAGATTATTCCAAGATTATTTTGTCGTTTTATCTGAGATTAAGTCCTTATACCTGCTTGGACGAATCAAACCTAAATCAGCTGTGTAAGTTAAACCACGAATGTAAGTTACATTGACCTACCTATGCACAGAAATAAAAGTATGTTGATACGATTAGAACAATCACGACCTCTCAGTATTTGTAATTACGGGTTAGATTTCGGCCGTTTTTTTAGTAGATCGAGTGATAAGAGCTGTCTTGACGTTACGCAACCGATTAACAGTAAACCTTATTAGCATACCTTAGTACCTAATTTATTTCTTAGCATGTTCGATACAGGATTAAGCTACATGTTACTATGAAGGGACACGACTAAGGATGGGAGCTACGGATGCGAGCTAAAGATAATCTTACCCGCTCCGCTTCATCACATAGCCTTGACAGATACAATCTCTGATCACATCTCTAGTAGTATAAACGAATTATATCATAAAGGTCAAGCAGCGGATAAGACTATAACGCGTAACTCAACAGCCAATCAGCTGCGCTATGATCTGACAAAAAAAAAACACGCGCCTAGCAAAAACTACAGTGCTACATCGTCCCTAACCCAAGTGGTACTTACTGCCAATTTCCATCGCCGGAGTGGTGCCTCGCATGGCGCGCCGGTTTCTTGCAATACGTCGTGGAGTCTATCGGTCTCTCGCGTCGCTCGCTCTGAGACGGCAGCTCGATCGAGTTAGGGTTGTCAAAACTGGTGACCATAACGTTTCCATTATCTCGGATCGCGTCTTCGGGATCCACGTAGTTGTAGTTGAGAGGGTTAGAGGTGATACGCATCTCTGTGTTGCCGTTGTCCACGGGTTGGGTCGAGTTGCGGTTGGTGGAGTGACGGTTGCCGTTGCGTTCGATTGTTGCCCGTCCTGGAATAACGTTTAACATTATTAAACTTCAGTTCAAGCAAAACTGCAAGTCAATACGACTATGGAGCGGGTAAAGTTTGAACTATGCTAGATCAAATTCGGAAATCAGTCAGTACGAACAATGCAAGTTAAAATGTCATCCTAATTTTTTTAATGATTTATTTGCCTCCCGATGTAAACTCATGAAGGCTTTAAAAATCGTTGACATTCTATATAAAAAAATATTCGTGACACACAAAAAACGTCAAGCAGAAAACAAAATAAACATGTTTGTCACGAAATTGTCCCAACTCAACATGTAACTGGCGATAACCAGCGCTGGTCTTCCGTTGCTAGTCATTTGTTCCACATTCCAGTTTACTTTCACGTACGGTTTCCGCACGCCGATCGGTACAGGTCATGTTCCTAAAAGGCAGTGCCAGTTTTAGCACTACCAGCGCCCTGCGGTACGGCGGTCGCCCCACCCTAACGCCGCTACTGCTAATAGGTGACGCGACACTCACCCAGCCACACCCAATCGTGCGCGTTGGTGGTGGACTCGCGCTCGGGCTTCTCGCGCGCGAGCCCCAGCGTGGTGCCGACGAGCCCGGCCACCTGCAGGCGCGCGCGCTCGCCCGCGGCCGGCGCCCCCGCCCCGCCCCCGCCCCCGCCCCCGCCCCCGCCCCCGACCCCGCCCCCGCCCCCGCCACCGCCCCCGCCCGCGCGCGCCGACAGCGGCTTCAGGCGCGACGCGTACACCACGCACGATACCACGAAGATCTGGAATTTATTAAGTAATGACAATATACAGACTAGTTTCCATAGTTTTTTGTAGTTTCAGAATATAACTTACACTGATATTATAAATGCTAGAGTTCAGGTATATGTGGTCAGAGAGACATGATAAGAAAACATTGAAGTAATTTGTACTTTCACGCCACTGCTCCGAAATGTGGCAAACTATGGTCAGAAAACTGGCTTCGAAGCCGGAGTTACTTGGACATCGCACGAACAGGCCAACTATGAGTTCAAGCTGTCCAACAATGTTATTGTTGGACAGTTTGAACAGCGAGTCGCTCAATCACAGCTCCCCTCCATCTATTGCAGGGTTTCTTAGACCCCTTAGGGGTCCGTGACATTTATGCTATAAGTGGCGCTGGAACATACGTTTCATGTGCTCTGCCTACCCCTTTTGGGAATAAAGGCGTGAATGTATGTATGTATGTATATATGTATGTATGTATGTATTAAAAACTCCAATAGCGCGATGCAGAACATCACCAATTTCCACGCATATTCTAGCCGTATTAGGTCATTCTCCAGATTTTTGTCGGCGTCTAAACACCGTCAAACCATATGAAACGTATAAAAACGTTTGATGGAGTTAAAGTGACCCGTAGACCAAATTTGAGAAGTGGACATAGCGTGGCGTTTTTTTACATATATTTTTTTCAGAGTGATATAGGTGTTGAAAAATTGTAAGGGTTTTTTTTTTCTTTTAAACAGACACTTGAAACGTCGTAAAAAGATTCTTTAATAAAATACAAAATAACAGAAAAATTAAACCGCCGAAATAAACTAAAAAGCAAGAAATAATAAACCTTTCTTATTTAGTTTAATAACTAAGTTCTTAAATGAATGTAAGCCACAGAAAATTGAAGAATAAAAACTTTTTAACAAAAAAATTAAACCGCCGAAAAAAAACTGAAAAGCAAAACTTTACTTAATTACTAACTAAATTACTAGTTACTTCCATGCAATATTTGTGATTACTCTCTGCATATGTGGTCATACATTTCAATCAGTAAGTGAACAATCAATCATCCCCTGTTTTCCTACCCTTAGGGTTGGAATTTTTGTTTAAAAATTATGTGGGACCAATTTCGAGGCATTTGTAATAAAGCAAGAATTATCTAAATCGGACTACTCTCTAAAAAGTTATGCGTGGTCCGTTTTTTTCGTCGGTTAAAAAGTAGTTATAGCGTTTTTGAAAATTGTGGCTCGCTCCGTGATACCAAGTGAGGTCCTTTTAGCGTAAAGTTGTAGGTAATTATTTTTGCTTCTATATACTAAAATCTTTACCATTAATAAATTATTTTCCTTCTATCTTTCAAAAATGGATTGCGAATTTGTATGGAAAGTTATTTTTAACCTATTTTTTTTCGAGTTAGGGACTTGACTTCGTATAATGGTTCCATATTAAAAAACAAGAAACATAATTTCAGCGTTTATGAAAATTCATCTTTTAAAGGAATTAAAATTTGCTTGAAAGTTTGCATGTAGAAATCAAGAGCGAATAACTCCATATATAAGATGACGCTTCCGGTCTTAACCGATACTATTAAACGAGCAATATTTGTATATAATATACCTATTTAATATATATTTGTAATCATGATGAAATTTGCAGTATAGGGGTTTACGGGACCGAGAAACCGATCTAGCTTGATCTTATTTTAGAGAAAAATAGTTTTCTCAAACATGCAATGAAATGTCGTCGTTACGTGCGTCATACAGGCTTCGAGGTATCACATTTCGGGCGGAACAATCCGAAAGAACTGCAAAGCAATTTCATATAAAATTGAAGGCCTAGGCCGGGAAGTATTTTTTTTTAAATTTTAAACTAAATATGGCCTCTGTGTTCATAAACAGGGTGAACAGCTGAATTATATATATATATTTTTTCTAGTGGCTGGATGGTTATTGGACCAAAAATATCCGCGGTAATGCCTATCACACACTAACTGATTTAAGAATAGAAATCTGTATGATTCAATGTGTTGATGAATAAATCTAAAATATTGTCTATTTGTAAGTCACCAGAGACCAATAGACAATATTTAAAATCCTTTGCATAAAATAATTATTTACATCCTAGAAATTAAGATTCTCATTAGGTATCTGTTTGTGTATAATGGCCCTAATTGGGTATATTCGAACACTACACACGCGTAATACGGAAACTTCCGTAAAAAAAAACAAGGAGGGATTGGAGGGAAAATTAAGTCTTTTGTCGTGTAGCTGGATTTTATATTTGTGGTTGATATTTATAAATAAAATTTCAAAATGAGTTCCGATGATGACAGCGACGAAAAAACTAATTGTACTCCGCCGGAATTGAGGGCGGAGGCCAAATTAGGGTGAGTTGCACCAAACCGTCTGTAATCGTAAGCGGTGTTCGTTAAAATCTGAATGTATGGAACGTTTGACAAGTTTCTATGGACTGACAGCTGTCAGCGCCATATTTAACGTTGATCAGTCTGTAATCGTAAGTCGGTGCAACCCGCCCTTAGCCATGAATAACTTGTTGCCGCCAAAATCGAAGGACAAGTACATAAATACAGGTTGGTTTTTTGAGAGGTGATATTTGTTATTTCATTGCATATGTTTGAGAAAAGCACTATACATGCCCAGCCGTGAAAAGGGCTTGCCGGGTGAGTAGGTATAGACGGCCGACCGTGGGGAGGCCGGATAGTGATACGAAGCTTCTTTCCCGGCGGCTGCAGTAATGTACTATTTTTCCGTATTTTCTGGCAAAAAGCTGGCTGTATGCTTACTCTTCGACGGTGACCAATGGTTAATCTTCTTTGTCGATGGCTGCGAGTTCGAACCCCAGCGATGAGAAGGTATTCGTTTTCTTGTTATCAGTTTATTCCGTTTTTTTTATAAACGATCAGCACGTATATCATGAGACGGTCGCGATATACTCTCGATTTTTCTCGCACTATACCTCTTGTTCTAAGTGTTCTAATAAGCGGGAGACGGATAGTGCGAGAAAAATCGAGAGTAAGTATTTCGTTGTTAGTTTTTCGTTTCATTTTGTATAGAAATCGATTGTTCGTAGTATTAAAGTCGAGACGAGCACATGGTTGCTAACCGGCACATGAAATTAGGTGGTCGCTAACCGGCGAAATGGCCCTATATAACGTTGATCGACCGTAGGTAACAGTGAGTTGGTGCAACTAGCCCTAAGTCTTCTTGAGTAGGTGCTTGCGATCTTCTCGTAGTGAGGCGATATTTATTATTTTCGCTTTTTTCTCCTACGCCATTCATTAAACATGAGTGTCTTTAACGAATTGCCATAATTACTTACACAAAACTATTTCAGAACTTACCACGATAGCGAAGCAGAATGCCACAAGCAAAACGTACATTCCTGAAAAAAAAAATACAATTAAGTTATTTCTTTGTGTGAATTTGTCGTCATACAATTAAACACCAGTCTATTATCGTGTTATTGTATTGTGAAGTCACGGGTCTTTAGGGCAACTGCCCTTATCTAGTTATTAGCTGCGATAACTTGAAATGCAATAAACTAATTCCATTTGTAGGGCACTATAGAACCTTGTCACGTCAGTATAATGAATTGCGTTGATATCGACTCATTGTTAAAATAACTGTAAGTATTTTATGTGACAGGGTTCTATATCTGCCTAATTTTTGAATACGTTGATTAATTCGGTGGCCGTAGTAGAAACTGGAAATACCTACTAGCATATATATAGCCTACACATTAATGAATTTTATGAACCAATAAATCATCCGAACGTACATAAGTAATTCTCAAATGTCATGTCATGTATTACCAAGTTCTTTTAAGAAAGTTTATTTTCTGTTGTGCTGATTAAAAACTGTATGTAACTATTGGGAAAATTCGGGAACTGACGGATTTTCCCGTGACGCTCATGTAAAATAACTCGCCATTATGAACTTTATCGCAATGGAAGTTAATTTAAAACTGAACGCGTTGTCACATATAGAAAACAGTGTTAGTTAAAGGGTTAGTCTGTCAAGTCGAGTACGCAACAACCTAAAGCTTAATTTGTCTTATGGTACATGCATTTGTACAAGGTCTTTTCAAATTGACACTATTATGACACAGTTTGGACACGTGTCCGCTTAAAACGGAGCGATCGACGGAGCGGCAGGGGCGTTCGCATAATATTATGTTTTACATGTACGCTCCACGCTCCGCACGCTGCACGCCGGTGGTCGCACTCCGGGAGTGCCGGCAGAAGTTAAAACTTGAATATTATCAGTAAAAAAAAACAACCAACCCCACCCCCTCCCCCCATACCGCAAGCCTCGTCCCGAATCTCTCCAACCTTACCAATCTAACGGTCAAGTGACCTATCGAAATCTGTCTCGAGTTTAATAATTTTTCCCCATCCTAAAAAGTGCACACAGCGCCGCTCCCTCCCGCCCCCAAGCCTCGTCCCGAATATCTCGTGACCTATATATGTGGTGAGTTTAACAATTTTTCTCCATCCCAAAAAGTGCACAGCGACGCTAAAGAATTTTTCACTTCAAAAATGGTTAGTTTTTACCTATTTCGACAGGTGTCATATGAGGGCTGTTGTGTCGCGGGTGTGCTGCTGCGTTCGTGCGGTAGATGGACGCGTACTGCTGCGCTTGCACCGTCGGCTCGTGGTTGTTCTCGTCTTTGAATCCTGCAAATCACGGATTGATAGGTATCTACACAATGCAAGAGAAACCTCCTGTTTGCTGGTATCTTCAAATCACAAAAAAGTAGCTAATATTCAGTCGATTAATATAAACGCATTTTTTGTAGGACGACAGTTGAAAACAGTATCTAGCGCTTTTTAGTCCCTGTCGCAAACAGCATCATCATTTAACGTGTGAATCTCTGTATCAGTCTATGGTATCGTATTTAGCACCGAAATATAGATAAGTAATATTATATAAGCAATATATATATATATATGATAGGAGGCAAACGAGCAGACGGATCACCTGTGATGGTAAGCGATTACCGCCGCCCATGGACACCTGCAACACCAGAGGTGTTGTGAGTGCGTACGCTCTGTTCTTGAAGGTTTGAAGGTCGTATCGGGTATCGTATTTAAAGGTGATCATGGATGTTCTTCGTTAAATTACAAATCATGATACAGTGTAACGGGGATTTTGAAAACATTCGATATTTTTTTATGACGAGAATTTTCCGAGGATAGAATTCAGTGAGAAAACATACCTCTCAAAACGTCACTCAGGTCCGATAGCCCAGTCCTAACGCCTCCCCTCGCCATGATATCATCATTCTGCGGCGTATCCGGCCTCTGCGGGGTGTCTCCACCACTGAAATCCACGTCCACACTAGCGGCAGCACTGGCTAAAGCGCCGGGTATGTTTTTAATGTTGGCTGGAGTCTTGGCATCGCCTTTCCCGGGCAGGGCGACCCGGCGGAGCGGCCCGGTGCGGCATTGCTCCGGCGTTAGCAGGGTTACGCGGAGAAGTTCGCCGCTGCCTGGAAGTTGAGAAGAGTTTGGTCTGTGTACAGATCCGCCAAGACGCAAGACGCCAATGTTACGGATAAATCGGGTGCATTCTTGATGATTAAACGATGTGCACTTAAATATGGAATGGAACTTGTTTTCTGAACACAGCCAACCACTAGCGGCGCCTTTTTAGAGCATTTTTATTCTCGCATGAATAAGACACTGGAAATGCTAGCAAAAGCTCGCTACTTTATTGTCGACTCGCTATCGCTGCATTCTCAGCCAAATTTAAGATGTGAGTGGTGTGAGTGCACTGCATAAAACTAAAAGATGGTTTATAAAATCCGCTCAACCAGTAGACACATCAATCACATATTGGTAAGCATTTATGTCATGGTGAGATCAAGATAAACCATCCGTCTCTTTATTTATATCAAACAGTGTCATAATGACAAATGCTTCATCACGCGCACCCTTAGGCCACTGATCTGTCTGATTATTATGCTCTATGTAGGTCAAGTGTCAAAGGGCCGGTTGTTTCAATACATATCGATATTAAGAAGTTACGACATTCAAATTCTACCAGTTATACAGGATGAAACGGTACGATGGTTTGACATTTGTCGGATAACAGTTAACTGAAGGCGCCATATTTAACGCTTGCTATTTCCATTAAATTTGGGTTTCATTAACATACGCTGGTAACAAGGCGTGTTGCCGAAAATAGGTATGTCTCGCCATAATAAATTCTAACAAAATCCACAAAGCGTTGAATAACCCTGGAATAAAATATGCAGGTAGGTAGGTAATTGCCAATAAGTATGTGATGATCAGGCCCCTATTTCACCAACATGACACTTATATTTCGCCATACTTTGCTTGTTCTAGAAGTTATTTAGGTTGCTAGGTTACTTGTGGAACCAGCAATGTACGGAGGAATGTCGTTGTCGGGTAACAATTGTCAAGTTGGTGAAATAGGGGCCGGGCGTACCTTCTCCAACGGCGATGACTCTCGGATGCTTCGAGGCAAGCATCGGCGCGAACGCAACGACCTCAGGATCGAGACTCTCCACTAGAAGGAAGTAGTCCGACACGGCCACGTCGCGCAGAGCCGTGCGGGTTACGTCCGCGAACTCAATGTCGATGTCTAGGAGACCCTCCTGGGAAATGCAATTGTTTCGTAACTACAATGCATCTTGCGTAAGTGAGAGGGAAAATTATCAACACGCGACGTTTGTGCCGTATTGTCGTGGTACCATAAAATCATGCTCCACTCATCACGAACACAGGACCTGCCGGAACTTTGGACTCGGGATTGTGTGGCTTTGGACTATAATTCATCAACCTCAATAATAGAGGCCACACTGCTGGATACAATTCCCGTGGTCGAGAGGAATGGATTGTAGTTCCACGCTGATCCAGTGTGCCCCAACACACACTTACATATTTCGGGTCTACATATTCTACACCTTTGAGATGAGCTAGAATTCTAACCAACGTACCGTCGCCTGAACTTGTTTGACTTCCTAAGCAACAATATAGGTATTATAGGTAATATATCCTCGCTAAAACTTTACGAACCTGATATTGTGCGGTAAGCCGTCTGGTAACTGTGGTTTCTGACACATAGCCGTTTTCAATAGCTGGATCCGGTGAGATGTTCAGCTGTAGACCGGAGATGACCCTCACGAGCAATCGAGAGATAGCGACTTTGTCGTTCACTACTCGAACCTCGCGGAGACCGATTACTCGACCTATTTGAACAATGAAGCGTTATCAAGTCAGAATTTGACCTAAGCATAGAGGTAGGAAAGAGCATATAAATTGTTTTTACGTAAGTAGACCGTGTGGTTCCATTATTTTCACATTCACTGCAAGGGTTTGAGAGTTATTTTGTAATTGATTGCGAAATGTCACGGAAGACAAAGATGTGGCGAAAATTTATTGAAACGTCAAATAGCGGTCTTTAGATTTACATGGTTGATGGCGAAATCTCAACGCCTAATGTTTTATGTGCTGTCGTCGCTACAGACAGGTTGCTGTTGTCCAATTAAAACGGTTGTCACCATGATGATGATGACTATCATCACTATCTATCGTCTTACCAGTGATCGGTGACAGCACTTGAACTTCAGTAAGTCCAGTGGTCCTCCCTTGCAGCACACGGCCCCTTAAGGAAGCGATGCGCGGGTCCGAAACTCGCATCAATGACTGCACCAACTCGGTAACCTTTAGCCGGGTGCGGCGCGACACGAAATATGACACGCGTCCCGAGTCATGGTCTTTGGCAAGGAACCTGGCAAATACCTGGGGAATTCATAAATAATAAATGTTGAACTTGTTTATTTAATCAACTAAACTAAAATCGGGCAGGTGGATATGTTAGTTCGTGAAGGTGCGCCCTAACTCCTTATTAATTCCATTAAGTGGATAGGTTGATGCTAATCCGTGAACCCACCTTTGTGAAAGGCTTAAGGGGATTAACTACAGAATTATGTGATTCATTAAAACATGCATTACTAAATCATGAGATTTGAAAAAATGGTTTAGTCTGGACTACGAAACAAAGACAATAAATCGGATATAGCTAACTCGTAAGTACCTAAGTGTTTTGATTTTGTTATTTGTCAGAATCAAAAATCAGAACCAATTTAAAAAGACATAACATATGTACTAACAAAATATGGATTTTATGTGGTGGAAATAAACGATTTCCATTTTTTTTTATTTTTATAACACGATTGGTTACAATTTTCACTACTTATAGAAAAAAAAACAAAATTGGGTCCTTATTTACCTTAGGTAGCAAACTTAAGGCACCGTAGGTTCATGGTCTTCTCTCCCTCTTACTGAGCATAAGCGTGAGCGAGATGAAAGTGCGTGCTCGGAAGCGCGGATATCATGTTCCTTTATTTTAATTTTTTGGCAGTTTAAATAAATAAAAAAGTAATCACTGAGTTCTCTCCAACATGATATTGCCGATTTTTAGAAGCTATTTAATATTTTTAGCTTTTGTGCCTAATAAGTTACGAATATTTTAAGTGTATTTTAGACCTACGTTCGTGATTTTTTTCTATCGAGCGAAAATTGCTTAATCATGTTTGGAATCACTGGTCTCGCTGCAGAAAAGCTTAAAGATTACTGTTCGTATTTTTTTAAACCATTTTATTATAAACAGTTTCAAAAACTCTATTCGCTTAACTTCGCTGAACCTACGGCGCCTTAAACAAATTATAAAACCAACGCGCAAATTACGTAACTATAGTCTAAATCAGGAGTGAGTATATAGTTTTATAATCAAGTACGGAGTAGGCCTACCTACCAAGATGAATTTGCAGGGATTAGGTAATGTGTCTTGAACAGTGATCGATGAAAGATTCGCGCTCATTAGAGAAATTCGGTTATCTTAAACGTGACAAATGAGCTATTAGGTACTTACTTCAATATTAGTCTGTTGGTACCGCAGTCGGCAAGTGCGTTGTTCGGATAAAGAGTTCGTGCCGTCAGGCCGGGATCCGCCCCAACCTCGCGCTGACAGAGATCGCTTCAGTCTTTCCTTTGAACTAGGGTCCTCGGAGACTTTCCAACCTGGTCAGAAAATATAATATGGAAACATCATTCAGAGGTAGAGTTAGCAGGACTTGTCGGCTACATGGCTCCACACTATTTTATTATAATTGTTGATTTGAGGGCCTTTATATGCCGCTTCGACCAGCAAGTGTTCTATTGTGGCAGCCGTTTTTTTAGATTTCACCGTTAAGGCCTGTTGCCTCTAAGAAATTCCAGATTATTTGGGCGGTGATAATTATGTTGTACCTCTTCTGGGTGCACGATGCGCCGCCCTATGTAGGTACTTCTTTTGTGCATGAGTGTTCCGCAGGAGCAGATAACGTTCAGGCTCCACCCTAAGTGGAAACGCGCGGGTAGCACTGGCGGAACTCCTGATCTATATGGCAGACCCTTAGCGAACATGTGGGGGTAGAACTGACGGGATTCGTCTGCTACATACTTGCAAGTGGGGTACCGTAATAATACATAGGCTTTGAGTAAAGATTAGGTCACGCATATAATGACTGACCAGGGAAAAAGAAGGTGAAGTCAAGTTATGCCGTAGACGGTACGGGGTACGGCAAGCATCAAGAGTAGGTTACCTACTTACCTAAAAGTGGGAAGGTACTTATTTAAATAATCATCTAAGTACTTTCTTGGGTAAATGACTATTTTAAATGGGTAAGGAGGCACTACCTTCCCACATTAGTGGTTGATCTCATCATTAATATTAAATATTAAACGTAATAATGTTTTTAACCCACGGAATCTACTCGTAATTGATAGGTACCTTCCCAAAATAACTACAGTCAATACTGTATGCCACAGCCAATTTATCGAGTGGCTAAGGTGACGCATTCGGAAATCCATTGGCGAATAGCTATACTGATGTAAGTACCTTTACTTATACTTACACGGGCTTTTTACATACAAAAATCTTTAGCGAAATAATACTTACTCCACCAGGCGGGCCGTAGATTCGCTTATTTGCCAACGGGCTTGACACTTGACGGGTGTCACATACAGGCTAATGAACTTCCCACGGAAAATCCTCGGCAAGGCCTATTCCACCAGAGCATTCGACGGAGGGTTTTTTTTATAACATACCTATTCGGAGTACCTTGATCCAAAATATTTACTATTAAAACTTACCCTTTATTTGCGACAGTCGCCTATTATCCACTTCCACTTCCAGTGGGTATTCCGGCATCCACACCGTGAACCGTGCCAAGCCCGTGTACGTTCCGTATTTGACGATCACGGAGGCATTCGAGGAGCCTCGGATCTCAGAGCCATCCACGTACACCGAGCTACATGATGACGAAACCTGCGAGGAAATTAAATACTTAATAGTAGTTTAATAGTAAGAATAAAAAAAGGAGGTATTTATTCGTCACAATAAAAAACATTAAACATGGAGTATGGACACATACAGAATACAGATTTTCAGATTTGTCACGAAATGTGTTGCAGTAGTTGTATTTGAACAGGAATCGAATCATTTATTTTTAATTTACAAACAATTTCAGCACTGCGATCCTCGAGGTTGGACTACAGATGAACATGTCAAAGACCAAGGTCATGACCAACGGCACAGAACGTAGAGTAGAGATAAACGGAGAACATTTAGCATATGCCCATAATTATCTTTATTTGGGCCAATTAGTCTCTTTCCAGGCGCGACAAGAGAAAGAGATCAATAGGCGGACCGAAAACGCCTGGAGGAGCTATTGGTCCATGAAAGACCTAATGAAGGGCGACCTACCTCTGTCACTTAAACGTAGGCTCATGGACATGTGCATCCTTCCAGTTCTCACCTATGGTGCACAGACTTGGTTTTGCCAGGAAGCTATGGAGCGCAGCATATTAGGTGTAAAGCTAATGGATCGCATCCGGAACACCATACTGCGCTCCAAGACCCAGATAGAAGATGTAGCTCGGAAGGCGGCCAAGTTAAAGTGGGACTGGGCCGGTGACGTCTGCCGCATGCCGGATGAGTTGTGGGCCAAAGGGACCACGGAGTGGAAGCCGCAAAACTCAAGACGGAGACGCGGTAGACCTCGTCGGCGATGGCGTGACAACTTGGACACCTTTTTAAAAGACCGGCCAGTCATTGCTCAAGACCGCGATGATTGGAAAAAGAGGGGGGAGGCTTTTGCTCAGCAGTGGGACAAAATGGGCGCGATATAATAATAATATAATAATACTTTTTGTGGTGAAAACGCAATATAAATAGCCTCGTAAAAACTTAAAACGGTATCGTTGTGGCAAAACGTATGTTTAGACAGGTCCGGATACTAAAACCAATAATTTCCTTCCTAGAGACCCCGCCGCTACCACCAATAGTCTGGGAAAGTAAGCTTGTTTCAAATGACCTGCGTTCTGATTGACCCCGGTCGCCCATAAGCTGTAATTTAATTATCAAATTCACGAATTAGGTGCGCGATGACTTAGTCCGAAGTCTAGGTACAATTAAATGTTTAATTACAAAATCTGATCCGTAGAAACATAGTTCATATTTCCAAATAAACGAGTTTCAAAAACGTAATAAACTCTCGAAACCGCGTAGTTAATACTCAGGTAGGTTCCAGCGACAACCCTTTTAATCATTTTATTAAAACTAGCTGCCACTTTATTCATTTGGAGCCAATGTCAATTAAAAACAAAGTCTTAGTCCTTTTTGTAACGAGAACAAGACACTAGTTTTATGAAGCTTTTTATAATGGCTCAAAGAAACAAAACAACAAAAGTTAGTTGTAATTACGAGCTCTATGATATTAAATCCTGAGAAGAGGTAGTTGTCTGTTTTGGAAGAAGCTTTAATTGACTTTTAAGTGAGCTTAATGAAACAAGATCTACGCTTCCTCCGCAACTAATTTATTCATTAGAAATGGAAAGTAGTTTCCCGTTACACTATTGATATTTCCTAGGCATCAAAGGTGACTTTTATTAACCCTTTGTCTTGTACGAGTAGTTGGCAAACGCGCGTCGTTTTACGAGTTAACATTGACAGCGATATATGCATTTGGCATCGACTGGTGCCGTCATGGCGCGCTACAGAAATAGACGTATCACGGTGGCATCCAAAGGGTTATTAATGTATTACTTATTAAGAAAGTTGTAGGATAAGTGATATAAGACTTGACATTACACGCAACTATGTACCTACACGTTATTGCTGTAACATTGTAATTTATTACTCCAGCCAGTCAGTTCATTAATGTTGACATGATTTTTAACGACATTGTGATGACATTTTACTTAACAAGCCTTCCTTATTCGCTGCGAGGTTGCTTAAGATGTTGAAAGCATCATGCTCTTCGTATTCACACTAAAATTACGTCTTAATGCATTGTGAGTGAGTTCTAACATTAGATGTTAATGCATGGCATGCATTACCTTTGAAGTATCGAGCTCACCTTTAGTACGCTCTCGTCTTCGGAATGGCAAGAGCTCTGCAGCGTAACATCGGCGACTTGGCCGGCCTGCGACACTATCAACACCTTCATGGCCTGGGACATTTGTCGTCCAGTTAGGACAGCCGTGTTGAGCACCTCCCAGTTCTAGAAAAAAAAAAACAAAACCATTACGCATTTAAGGGCATGCCTTGATTTGAGTCTAATATTTCCCCTAGACAGAGACATGATTATGCCTTCCGCGCACGAGAAAAAGAGATGTAATACTCTTCGGGAATGGCTATTTTTGTTGAAGTTTTATTTAAATTTCATCAAGTGAGTTTTTGGATGAGATAAAATACTAGTGTCTATAGTATCAACTTAATTGTGTCGTAAAATAATGTTTCGTTTGAGTATATAGGCTGAGTAAAAAAAGGAAAACACAGGCCCAACTTCGGAATTTTGTTCTAACGAAGAAAATCTTAAGCAATCATGTATCGATAAATCAGGTAAACAATCATATAGTCAAGAATCATATATCTGAAAATCAGACCTTATTGTTTCCTAATCTAGTGAGAAAGGCAAGGCGTTTCAAAGCACGCGATAATCTAAATATATAAACGAAGAAACTGACTGACTGACTGACTGACTGACTGACATATCAACGCACAGCCCAAAACTGCTGGGTCTAGAGATTCCAAATTTGGCACGTAGGTTCCTTATAAGGTGTAGGGGAGCACTAAGAAAGGATTTTTCAAAACTCACCCCCTAAGGGGGTAAAGCGGGGGTCTAAAGTTTTTATGGGTGAAACATTATTGATTGAACTAGAGACTTGAAACTTTGTAGAAAGATTACTTATTAGGATACAAAAACATATCATCAGCGGTTTATAAAATTCTACCCCTGAAGGGATTAAATAGGGGTGCAAATTTTGTATTCAAAACTACTGGGACACCAGAACTTCCTTTTATGACGTAGGCAAGGGATAAGACGGGATTAGTAGAAATGCTTTCCCAAAGGGGGTGAAATGGGGGTCTAAAGTTTTGTATGGGGGAAACATTATTAATTGAACAAGAGACTTGAAACTTTGTAGAAAGATTACTTATTGATACAAAAATCATCTCCAGCGTTTTATAAAATTCTACTCCGAAGGGGGTTAAATAGGCGTACAAAGTTTGAATTTAAAACTAATGGGTCTAGAAACTTGAAATTTACACCAGATTTTCCTTTTATGACGTAGGCAAGGGATAAGACGGGATTTTTGGAAATTCTATCCCTAAGGGTGTTAAATAGGGGTCCAAAGTTTGTATGGGGGAAGCATTATTTTTTATTCTAGAGACTTGAAACTGTTTAGGAATATTACTTATTAAGATACAATAAAAGTACTCTCAGCGTTTTATAAAATCTACCCCTAAGGGGGTTAAATAGGTATGCAATGTTTGTATGGGGGAAACATTATTTATTGAACTAGAGACTTAAAAATTTGTAGGAAAATTACTTATTGATACAAAACAAGAACTTTCAGCGTTTTATAAAATTCCACCCCTAAGGGGGTTAACTGAGGGTCCAAAGTTTTTGTTAGGGTAACTTTTTTTTTAGCTACGTACTTAAAACTTTGTGGACAGATTACTTATTCATTTACAAATAAAGTACTTTCAGCGTTTTGGAAATAATTACACCTAAAGGGGTTAAAAAGGAGGTCCAAAGTTTGTAAGGGGAAAAAAGATTAGTTAGACAATTGTATTCGAAACTTCACAGGATAATTCCTAACGATAAATGAGTACCTAAACAAGTGTTTTCGGTTTTTTGAGAATTCAACCCCTAAGAGGGGGACATGTGGTGACAAAATCTGAAAATCAACATCGGCATCTATTGTTTCTATGGTGTACCTATCGGGTCGCTGATTACGAAAACAACAACTGTTTTACATTCCAACGTGGCGTCTAAATATATGTCAATATGGGCATTGTTATTATGGTTTTTGGGACGTTAATTACGAAAATCGCATAGATTTTGAAATATAATGTCGTGGACATGAAAATTCATGAAAGTAATTGTACCAAATTGAAATTCAATCGGTCCAGTTTTTTCGTAGCAAATCATTTGTGACAGACGGACTGACAGACAACCACACGTGATCCTATAAATAAGGGTTCTATTTTTGCTTTTGAGGTATGGAACGAGACCCGCGTTATAGGTTTTAAAGTTTGTATTTGGTGCCATCTCGATCGTCATCAATCGGTTGTACGTAGGCGAGTGCGGGCGGCGCGGCGGGACGGGAGGGTAGGAGACATTTGGAAACTGCCTGCATCCGTAATAAGTACATTCAAGGTGCTGCACGAAGATCTGCTTACTTTTTATAAGTTAAGCACTTTGACTGCCGCAAAATTAAATCATTTTTTTTTGGTATTTATGTTCTTCAATTGTAATTGCTCCCATACAAATTGTTGTTCTCCTCCAAATACTGGTTCGAATGGCATAGATAAAAATCTTAGGAAACAAGCCTATAGCAATGTAGGCCACAAATTTGACTTGAAATTCGTGGAGATATTTTAGTATTTCAATATTATCATGAACATAAACTAGCTTTTATTCCAGAGGACAGATTCTCATTTAATCATGATTGTAAATTTAATAACAAAAATACGTACATACATGCATACATTCACGCCTTTATTCCCAATAGGGGTAGGCAGAGCACATGAACTGTATGTTCCAGCGCCACTTTTACCATAAATGTGTGGTTGCATAGGTTGTTAACCCATCACCCACAACCCACTTTAACCCTGCTCCCTTAGTCGACTTTTACGGCACCCACGGGAAGAAAGGGGGTGGTGAAATTCTAACCCGACACCACACGGGCATAATAATAATAGTAAATAAAAAATAATTTTACCATAATGGGTTATGACGAAGGGTTATTCATAGGGGAAGTTAGTAGGAGTAGGCCGTTGCCCGCGTAGCAATTCAACAATTATTGGAATATTACACTTACTACGCGGGCGAAGCCGCGGGCAAAAAGTAGTTTTCAATAAACCGCCTTAATCCGGTATGATACCGATGCTTTTAATTTCTACTTTGTAGATACACGTTGATTAGACATTATAAAGAGATTGGATGGAGTTGACAACTTTTGTTAACAGAATAGACTAACTGCTAAAACACTTGTATCTTGTGTACTTGTTGCTTGACTTGTAATTAACTTAAGAACTGATCATTCTATATCCTGTTCCTAGGCGGGCCACACACTGTCGCCGCATCCCACTGCGGAGTGCGGAACCGCTTACAAATTTCGTGCACCAGTGTGAAGTACCGTGCGGAATTTATATAGAAACTGAGGTAACGGCATACAACATTGTGAACCGTCGCTCCGCACGCCCCAGCGGGATGCAGCGGCAGTGTGATGGCCGCCTAAGGTACATTGAACGGACACAGTACATTTAACTGCTATGGTTTGTTGCCTTGGTATATTGTTAAATAGCCTTGTATCCTGTTTCGTGTGATTATCCAATTACGTTAAACCAGTCACAGTGTAATTGTTGTGGGTTGACAACGTGAGAAAACGCGGTTTTGTACTTCTTTCAAATACCATTAACAAACCAGTTTCAGGATAACGAGTAGGTACAGGAATAGATTCATTTGGCTACATTCTGTTAGACTATTTGGCAAACAGTGATATCGTACCGGACAATCGGACCGTTCACAAACTTTCGAGTTAATAGATAAAAATTCATCATCATCATCAGCCTATACACGTCCCACTGCTGGGCACAGGCCTCCTCTCACGTATGAGAGGGAACGGGCAGTAGTCCCCACGCTGGCCCAGTGCGGATTGGGAGATAAAAATTACCTTGCACTTATTTAGGTACATAAATTAATGTGAGGTAATTTCTATCTATGAACTCGAAAGTTTGTGAACACTTGACTTTGCTACCCACGCAAAAATATCACCGAACGGATTGTGATGAAACATTTTCCAGTTATAATATAATACATTTTACACGCGCAAAACCTATAGCCTATGTACAAACAAAGGAGCTTAAAATAGCTGAAGCTTTGTTGTATTCCGGGTACATTGGCATTCGGAGAGGAACTAATCAGAACGCGCAGCCATCTTTATCCGTTGTTAATCCACTCGGTGCCCGGACATCAATAGGCACATGGGATGAATAGAAGTCCTTTGAGTGAACCATGAACCACCTAAGCCTCACGAAGTCCCAGGAAGCTAATTAAGTTGAGGCCACACAGACGTCTATTTAGTCGGTTAATTTCAGCGAAACATACGTCCCATTTGTCGCTCCGTACGTCAATAATCAATCATTATCGTTATAACAACAACAATACAAGGTATCGTTACATGGCATGGATAACTGTACTCTTCGAACAATACTAACTAGTTCATCTAACAACGCAGCGTAATTGCGTTACACGCAACTATAATGGCAGTGTGCACTTAATCATTCATGTTATAGTTCAATTAGTTTAATCATCTAGACAGTTACGTTGAGAGTCAGAGGGCGTCGAGTTCTGTCAGTGGGCAGTTACGGAAGCAGAACCACACCTCACCGGCCAGGAGCTCACTTCCAAAATAACTTGAACCTGAGACTCGTAACAACTACGCGTAATCGCAGGTCAGTCATATACTGGCTCAGTCAGAGGCGAATATTGGAAAAGCAATGAGAACATGCCTCGGGTAACTCGGGTTAATGGGCAGTGCGCTAATATGAGATAAAGTAATCGCTTAATAAATATTATTCTCTAACTTCATTCGCGCGGGACCGCACACTAATCCATATGCAAATGGAGTTACAACGAACAGTTGTCTATTCTGCAATTTAATACTCGATAGAGATCAGTTATGTCTATTAAAATGCGATTCGTATATTAAAATATATTCATATACTTATCATATACGATTTTATCTTAAATTTCTTATTTTAATTAATCCTTTTCATGGAATCGTTCGTAGCATAAAGTAATAGGTGTCTGTTTCAAAACATAGTAACAGCTAAGTGGAAAATAACGAAACAAAGAGAGGCATAAGAAAAATATCTACGCAGTATGTTAAATAGTATATACCTTTAACTTTATTCGTTTTCATTTGCGTAAAGAAGTTAAATGTATTCGGTTTTCCCATTTTAGATAATATAAACAAAATACGATGATGGGACACTTTGCGTGTTTTTTAAACCCATTCAAGATCAATAACTTGCATATGAGTCATGCGTCTACGAGCGATTTCCGTTATGAAATGGAAAAGTGCTGCTACGCACTACGGCGTAGGTCACGTGTGATGAATGAGTTAAGTATGAAAACCTCAATAAGAATAATAAACAGATAAATAATTAAGGAGCAATTTTATACCAATCGGCTAGCCTCATTAGTAGCTCAAAAAAGAAGCCCGTACCCCGTTAAATCAAAATATATATCAGACGAAAAATTAAGTAATACGCAGGTGCGATAACGTCAAAATCCATCCAAAATTAATCGGCATTAGCAGAGGCTCGGCCTACTCGACCGGAGTGGGCGGCACGGCGTTCTTTCCAGCCAGCCTCCATTACCGCGCGATAAAGCTCCCATTAGGGCACTTCATTCATACTAAGAGCACACCATTAAATGTTAATCTCTAGGATTTGTAACGATAGCGTGCCCTAGAGATTCTTCCCAAGAAATAATATAAGGTATAAGAATAATCCGAATAATGAAGCGAGTGGCTAGCTACCAACCCCCGAAGGGTTTCACTGCTAACATTTTTTTCGACCAATTTCGCAGATAATAGCAAGCCGGCGCCGCCTGCAAGGACTCGCCAAAAGCCTATGAAACTCGATAAAGATGTCGTTACAGCAATAAAAGGAGCTCCCATCGTTTCATTAATTACGAAGAAAATACGTTGCGGCTAATTTATGACGGTAGTGGACCGCTCAATAAATTGCTAATTTGGGACACTTCACGTAACGACGGTACGGGCTCGCTGTGTTTGGGGAACACATTTTTATCTTACTAAATATTGTATTGTAAAAGAACAACGAATTTCATTCCTTGAAACCGTTTATTCGCTAGCGCCCGCTATTTCCCGAGGGAAATGAAGAGAGATGAAGATTATGTAGGTGCAATCTAATAACCTAAATAACAAATGTTATCGATTCATTATTATTAACTACATACATGCGTTTGCCCGCAAATTTGTACTCGTAAATTGTAGCCCATAAGTAAATTACTTTCCCGTTTTACTTGAGCTCTCCAATTATTTCATCGAAATTCTTAATTAATTTTTGCCTGT
Source organism: Epinotia demarniana (assembly GCA_945867215.1). Classification (NCBI taxonomy): domain Eukaryota; kingdom Metazoa; phylum Arthropoda; class Insecta; order Lepidoptera; family Tortricidae; genus Epinotia; species Epinotia demarniana. Next base: position 18,262,843 of record OX244266.1, on the reverse strand, counting down.
ACCATACCAACTACGTGGGTGTACTATAAGGATCCATGAGAACAGACTCACCAATTATCGCGTTTATAATATTAGTAGGACAATTATCTCAAAGTGCTCATGGCCTATCTGGCCTCACAGCCTAAGTACCTACCTACGTAGATTATCTAGATGATATATGTAGGTAACATTTTGCTAGATAGCAAGGATGTTGCAGATCGGTGGCAAAGATATTTGGAGAAGTTATATGACGGTGAAGGCTTAGCTAGCAACGACATAGAAAAGGAAGAATTAGTGGAAGTAGATGATGCTGGTCCAGAAATAATCAGAAGTGAATTTGAAAAAGCCCTTTCTAGTTTACAAACTGGAAAAGCTGCTGGTAATGACAAGATTTACGTAGAGTTCATAAAATACGCAAACTGTGATATATTTAAAGATGAAATTTATGAATTAGTTACTAAAATGTATAATATCGGTCACGTCCCTACTGATTTTTACACTTCTAAAATAGTTACTTTACCTAAAAAGGCGAACACTTTAAAATGTGAAGAACACAGAACACTAAGTTTAATATCACAAGCCAGTAAAATATTACTCAAAATTATACAGAATAGAATTAGACCGCTAACTGAAAACTATCTAGGACCTGACCAATATGGATTCAGACAAAACAAAGGGACGAGAGAAGCAATATTAGCCTTAAGAATGATTACTGACAGAAGAATGGATTTAGACCAGGACACACACATAGCATTTATAGACTTAGAAAAAGCATTTGACAAAATTAATTGGAAAAATATGATGTCAATCTTGAAGGAAGCTGGATTAGATTATAGAGACCGAAGAATTATTTTTGAACTCTACAGAAATCAAAGAACTTTAATTGAAATAGGAGAAGAAGCTAGAAAGGCGAAGATACGGCAAGGAGTTCGGCAGGGTTGTCCACTTTCGCCTCTTATCTTTAATGTGTTCATAGAGTGTGCCATTAGAAAATTAATAGAGTCCGGAAAAGGGGGGGTTCATTTCAATGGGAAAAAAATTCAATTTATTCGTTTTGCTGATGACATTGCGGCTTTTGCAGAGTCATCAAATCAGTTAGAAGAATTAGTTACAGATATGAATGCAATTTTTGAAGATTTTGGACTTAAAATAAACATTAATAAAACAAAAATGCTAGTAACCTCAAAAAGGCACTCAAATTATAGACCAATCACTTTAAATAACAGGACAATAGAGCAAGTCGACAAATTTAAATATCTGGGAAGCATAATCACTAATAACTCCAGATGTACACCAGACATTATCGCGAGGATAGCCATGGCGAAGCAGGCTTTCAATGCCAAGAAGAGCCTGCTCAAAGCCAGAATAGCAGGCCATATTCGGAAGAGGCTTATAAAAGTGTACATCTGGAGCATAGCGTTGTATGGAAGCGAAACGTGGACAATGACACAGCGTGACAGAGAACGATTGGAGGCCTTCGAAATGTGGTGCTGGAGGCGAATGGAGAGGATTAGTTGGAAGGATAAGAAGACGAATGAGGAGGTGCTTGAGAGAGTGAAAGAGAAAAGAACGTTGTTGAAGACCATTGAGAACAGGAGAGGCAGGATGTTGGGCCACTTGTTACGACACGATGATTTTATGAAAACCATAGTAGAAGGGAAGATAGAGGGAAAGAGGAAGAGAGGGAGACCAAGAAGATCTTTTATGGACCAAATAAAAGAAAAAGTAAACGGCGCGTCGTATCAAGAGGTCAAAACAATAGCTGAGAACAGAGAGGAATGGAAATTGCTCCACCGACAAGATTTTGAATCTTAAATATAATGAATGAATGAATATGTAGGTATATATGATCGGTTAAGCTCACCTTAGATATAGGTAAAACCGCTTGTATATCATCCTTCTCAATGTCAAGCCTGGTGATGACCCGGTGTTCATGCGGTGGCTCCTCGCTGGCGGCGGTGGGCGCGGCCGAGGCGGACAGCTTAGCGGACCAGTTGATCCTAGCCGTGCCGCGGCCGGAGTCGCCCTCCGAGCCTTCAGCGTCGGCCTCGCCTTCCGCTCCGACCTCCACGAGCCACGTGAGGACTTCCTCCCAGCCGGGGCCGGCGGGGCCGCTTAGGTCTTCTTGGTTTCTGTTCATACAAAGACAGTTTGAAGAAAGTGGATAATTAACCGGCAAAAGCACAACTTAACAGTTCGTATCGCATAGTAGGTTTGTATTGAAAATTTATGTCGAATTGTACCAAATATTATGTCACTAGTGAAATCCATCCCACAAAAACCCACTGAATAAGCCCAACAAAATTAAACTTAACTAAGGTTTTGTTTTCTGCGTCATTAAGTTGCCGCGTCAACTTGGTAGTTTTTAGTTATTATACTAGCTTTAGTACTATCTAGGAGTTGTCGCTAAAGTCGTAAAACTTTCATGTATCTCTAAAACAAGGTTTCTAGCGGAAACTCGGCGAGGTTACAAGCAATAATAAGTTGAAAAGTCGTGACGTCGAGTTTCATTAACCAGCAAAAGGCGCCAACCGCCAGGCAGATTTATAACTCGGCGAATGCAACCTTACATACCTACTCGTGAACAAAATTGTGAACAAATCCTACTAGGGAAATGAAAACGCGGCTTTATTTTATTGCGGAATACCTACCGTAGGAATAAATGTTAACATTTTGCACGAAACTCGTAAAACGAATACAAGTTATAAATTAGGAGAAACGTAAATTTTTGGTGTAAAGGGTGTCCTTTACTTGTAATAGAGTAAAAGTAAAATGTTAAATTGTAATGGGATTCGCACTTTACGAGCGTTTTACAGGTTTCTTTACAATGAAGCATCTTACTTATTGACAAACATATCGCTAACTGTATTTGATTGGGCACGTATTATAAGATCGAAAATTGAAATATCGACAGTGAAAACACCTTCATTAGTTCCTATTTCAATGGAATCTTATCAAGATCTGTGACGTACTTTTGTACTTTTAAGTACATAATTGAGGAATTCCATAAGTCATCTGTGGTCTTCATCATCAATTCCACTTCACCAAATGTATGATTCCGGGTGTAAATACACGAGTTAGAATAGAAAATACTAACTTCACTACACGCGCGCCTAATAAAATTGAGGAGTTCCCTAAATTCCTCATGGATCCCATCATCCAACTGAATTTTTGAAAAAATGGGACCCACCTGAAAGCATATACTTACAAGCAAAAAAAAATTTTTCCGAATCGGTTCATCAATGACGGAGTTCTGAGGTAACAAACATTGAAAAAAAAAAATACAACCGAATTGAGAACCTCCTCCTTTTTTTTGAAGTCGGTTAAAAATACGTTGGTCACGCGATCGTTAACGCGTGTAATGTATTTATGTACAGGTCGAAACATGTAAAAAGAACCCTGGTTCTTTTTACGTGTGTCGACCTGTAGGTATCTACATTGAATAAAGGAATCCAAGCACTTGTATAGGTAAATGCTTATATACCTACTTACTTAGTAGAAAAATAAGGTTAATATCAGTGCAGATCTAAAACTAGGTAATTATTACTAATTACTACAAGATATACAAACAAACTAAACATAAATATAGAAACAATATGAAAATAAACAAAAATGCCTTACTTAGTTGCATCTCGAAACGCGAAAACTGGTTTTGTCACAGCAGTTGACCCATTGACTTAAAATAGAATCGCGGAAAGCTCGAAAGTAGGAATGAGAAAATAGAAATGGAATTGGATCCTTTAAATCCATCCTGCAGTCCGTCGGACCGCGCGAGGTGCACGTTACACCACATTGAGATTGCAATCGCGTTCTGCGACGTCAGCGTTCATGAGGTCCTCTTCCGCTTTTTGTAATGTTATTAACTAGTGCAACTACCATAAATGCATACCGAGCCGGCTTTCAGTAAGTAAATTAATTTGTGGAAATGCAGCAAATACTACGGAGAATTCGGATTGTTACTTGTTTGTACCTCGGTATTTATATTTTCATTTACTTACTTAATTGACCCGACAAATTATACACCTGTAGGTCGATCACGTAACGCTGTGACCTACGTACGACAGGTAAATCCAAATGTCCCTTTTTGTATGGGAAAATTACAGCTGAAAAAGTTACGAGATCACCACCCCTCTACTCGCAGTATTTGTACTTAGTTATCCTATAAACCTAACTATGTAAAATCACGAAAACTGGTGCGGACGTCTAATGTTCCAAATGAATTAATTAAATTATCTCATTGAAATTACGCTACTTTTCGTAAAATTACCTGTTTTTTTTTTGTGTTAGACTTATAGTAGCCAGTTCAAGCGAAAAACCCGGTCAAGAGTGAAATCCATTTTGCACTTTTATTGTTCTAGTAGGTATAGGTTACAAATCGTAATCAAATATGAGTCGGTTACTTTGTGCACTGTTTAAATGTATGATAAAATTGATAAATCAACAGGCACCAGAAGTTATGCAGAAAACATGCTCAAATCGATCTACACAAGCCTTTGTAGATAGGTATTTGTTTTTTTTTAAATGTGTAATCTAAGAACTCACCTCTCGGGGAACGGACACTTAAAACATTGATGAGATAGGTAATGTACCTATTTACAACAACAAAGCGATAATGTTTCAAATACATTTCAATATTTCAGGTTCCTAATATGCCTACCTGACATTGGAAAGTCAGACTTAAAACATTAAATCACTACGTAGTATAAAACAAAGTCGCTTCCCGCTGTCTCTCCCTATGTATGCTTAGATCTTTAAAACTACGCAATATAATATAGTAGGTACCCGTGCGAACCCGAGGCGGGCCGCTAGGATGTAATAAAGAACTCACGTCTGTCCATTGTCGTCATTGAGGGGCAGCTCAAGGCGCGTGGCGGTGACCGTCGCCGCCCGCGGTTTCACCTCGGCCGTCACCGCCCACCGCGAGTTCGCTGCATTCACGCTGATCAGCCGCAGTCCCGACTTCACTTTCATTCTACAATGCAAACACATCGTTACCAACAATACCAATAGATAACACTTCTTGCACCCATTACGCTACAGCCGGAGATTTTTGTACAAAACACATTTGGCACTCGACGAGCGATAAGTTTATAAATTGTTTACAAAGTTGGCGACTGCCCGAACAGGCTGTGGCGACCAAAAGGTTACGTTATTTCTAATCCATCGTTAATTTGCAATCAAACCGATTACAAAAATAAGCCCAATGCCAATTTATTCAAGACTAAAGATCGATGGCGAAGATATTCACTAGAGGAAACTAGGAATTACGTAACACGGCCTTACAGATAGAGATCATTAAAGAACAAGATCCAATTCAATATTAATAGCTCTCTTCAAGAGCAGCGGAATATAGCTACATAATATCGCACATTCGGCCCAAGCTGGACCGCTCTGAATAATGGACATCAGGTGTTGTTTAGGAGCTTTATATGATAAGAGGTCCCGTATCAAATAGAAAGACGAAAATGGAGTTAAACCGAAATTAATAAGATTATCTTATAACGCAAAACGTGCACATTCTGGCCGTCACGCATCTGTTTGTATACTAATATTATAGCCTAAACGCAAAAGTGTGTCTGTCGGTCGGTCTCTTTACGCTTATACCGCTGAACCGACTTACAGTGTGTAAAAAACTATTTTTTTTTCCGATGATGCTTCTTTTTGGGCCGCTAGTTACTCGACTCGGGCTTGGTCTACGGCAGATAATAGAGTGCTCGTGCGAACCGTGAAACACCCGGTAAAGATACATGTTTGGGGATGCTTCTCGAACTAGGGTTTCGGCCATTTGCACTTGTTCACCGGTACACTGGACACAAAATGGCCAAAATTTATAAAAAGGCCTTGTTGCCTTCCGCTAAAAAGATGTTCCCAAAGCACAACGCTTCTTGGATTCTGAAAGAGGATAATGACCCTAAACACCGAAGTCAGTACTGTACTGTATGGAAAACTCAAAATGGCCTCGACGTTTTGGATTGGCCTTCACAATCACCCGACGCCAATCCAATTGAAATTTTTTGGGCTGGATGAAGCTTAAATTACGGTGGACAATACCGTTAGTGTTTCTGACTTAACTCGAGAACTGAAGTCTGCGTGGTGGTTATTACCTCGCAGTTATGTTGACAATTTGGTCAAAAGTATGCCTCAAATATGCCAAGCGATTATTGATAACTCAGGAGACTGGACGCCTTATTGAAAATAAAGCATGCATGTTAATTATAAAACTCTTTAATTATAGTATTGGACATGAAATTCTTACTTTTTTCCTTTAAGTTTTACCAGTCACGCTCTTATCGTACATAGTGTATATAAAATTTGGTATTGCGATCGTTTGATTACCGAGGACGGACATAGGATAGTTTCTATCCCGGTAATCATCTCCTAAGGGAGTGAAATGGGGGGTGAAAGTTTGTATGGAGCTACGATATAAACAACTTCACGCGGACGGAGTCGCAGGGAGAAGCTATTAATATTTTATATTCTTTAATAAGTTGAGAGTGTCCGTGATACATTGAGATATAAATTTGGTACCTAGGCTGCCTAAGCCGGGGCAGTATAAATTTCCATTTAGGTGAAAAGCTTTACTCCTGGGCTCGGGGTCGTAACTCAAACTTGGCACAGATGTACGAAGTTACACCAGGTGGTGCGGAGAACGTACTCGCGCCGCTGAGATTCCCCTTTTATGGAGCTACCCTTTCTTTAGTAGATAACCACTATTATAATCCAGTAACCTTGTCGCCTGAAAGTACGGGGTACTTTGCGTCAAATCCGGTATTTGAGATTTTTTGCAGACTTGTTTATGATGTTGGCCCAATGCATAATCCAAGTTTGTGATCTCGAGCGCCGAACGCTCTCTTCTACTTAATCGTTACGCTCTTGACAGAGCGTTCGTGGCCGTCATGTAGTCGCATTCCTGGCATTACATTTTTAAAAGTTGTTATATCTATTTATAATTGGGAAGTGCCCAGTATATAACTACCTAGTTATATATTATGTACATACTAAAAGTCGCTCCAGTCGGAGCCTCTATGGTAAAAGACAACCTATGCATCAGTGATCAACATTAAATTAAGCACTTCATTTAAAAATAAAATACACTTAGCTCTTTAATTAAGCGATAAAAGCCACGAAAAGACTAGAAACGTTTAAAGGCAGTTACGTATTTATACTATTTATGCTTTGAACTGATCAGTACCTAACAGCAACTATAGATTACACGCTAAGGATTTAGCTTGTAAGGTTTCTGTCGTGTGGCTTAGCGACAATCATGTTCAGGCGGGCAGAATCTGATAGTTACCTAAACAATAAAGTGCCCTTAAATAAAAAGCCCTCTATTACCAAATAATGTTTCTCGCCAAGATGAGCCCGATTTACACACGCTCGCGTGCAAGTTTAATTAGGTACATACATTTCGGGGTTTGATAGATTTATTGAACTCATTATACCTCGTCGACCCGCAATGTAGGGAAACTTTCATGCGAGTCTTGCGCTTGTGTGTGTTGTTGTGTGTAAATCGGACTTTAGATAACCATAATTATGGTGAGCTACCTACTATATACACATACCCTTCTGTGAACATTTCGTGTACCTCACCTCACCATAACGTTTATCTGGCTGAATAACTTTTTTTTTGCTAACAAATATAGTACCAAGTTATTCCCTTAAATTAAATTAAAGATTCGCCAAACTGCGAAGCACTATTATTATATAGGTACTAGCTTCTGCCCGCGACTCCGTCCACGTGGAACTCGTTATTTATATCGTAGATTCATACACCTTTCACCCACCATTTCACCCCCTTAGAGACCTCTAATGACGATCCTATTTTAGGGGATAAAAACTATCCATGTCCTTTCCCAGGTAACATATAGACAGACAGACAGACTTTCACATGAAATCCACAGCCTTATATGAAAGTTTGGCGCTAAGATTATCCGAATAGTTTAGTGGCGCAGTACTAAATAACAGTTAGTGTTCGCCGAGCCGCGGGCCCGCCTTGCACCACTGCATCGCACGAGGTGATTTAATTTCAACAATTTCCAAAATTATCGTGCATTTTGCATAGCATTGCTACGGTTGTTCATATAAATATTTTAAAAAATATAGATGTATAAGAACAAAACAATCCAGGTCAAAAAATATTTTAGACAGTGATAGGCCGCGATTCCATTTGTTTTCATGAGAGATGGTAACATCACTAAGATATCGCTTTTGTTTAATGCCTTTGTCATTCATGTTTTAAAAGGTGTCTTTTAAAATATGAATGACTTTGGTCATTACGTTTTGCATCTAAAAACGGGCCTATCGAGTATCAAATCCGCCACAGATTTGCGATGTATTTTCATATATATTGGAAAGCTTGGTGTGAAATATATGAAAACACAGCTTCGCACATCTCTGGTGGATATTCACTCTGATATTTTTTTTAACAATAAACATGTAGTGCGCACGACCCGTCCTTTTTTGCTTTCCAATAAATCCTAACACGCAGCTTTGCGGACTCTACTTCGTAAATGATAGGGAACTGTCAAAGATAAAACAAATGTCGGGAATATGTTTATACTGCAGAGCTGCAGAGCGTGCCAACAAAACGATATAAGTACGGTATAGTAAGTATTTACAAACTAACATACATACACTTGGGATACATTCAGTAGGTAAGTACAGTACTACATTTTTTGTGAATCGGCTAAAACTGATAATCAGAATGCTCTTAAATAAATATGTCCCATCGCTCTAACGTCAGCGGATTAAGGCGCCGTAGGTTCATGGTCTTCTCTCCCTCTCACTGAGCATAAGCGTGAGCGAGATGGAAGTGCGTGCTCGGAAGCGCGGATATCATGTTTTTTAATTTTAATTTTTTGGCCGTTTAAATAAATAAAAAAAGTAATCACTGAGTTCTCGCAAACATGATATTGCCGATTTTTAGAAGCCATTTAAAATATTTTTAGCTTTTGTGCATAATAAGTTACGAATATTTGAAGTAAAATTTACAGCATTTTAGACCTATGTTCGTGATTTTTTTCTATTGAGCGAAAATTGCTTAATCATGTATCGAATCACTGATCTAGCTGCAGAAAAGCCTCAAGATTATTATTTTTGAAACCATATTCGTATTTTTTTGAAACCGTATTATTATAAACAGACGCATTATATTGCTTCAAAAACTCTGTTCGCTTAACTTCGCTGAACCTACGGCGCCTTAAGGTTTCAGCACCTACATATTAAGAGGAGCATTAAATCGATACATATATCTTTCAGTTGACTGTCCATCTAAAGTGATGTTAGTACTAAATATCACTTAACGTCGGCGGCGAACCCCGGCACGCGCCACAATGTATCATGTTAATTTAATTTGAACATTTTGTATGTAAAACATTCATGCAGAGCGACGAGCCGCTTGAACGTGATCATTTCAATTAATGTTACTCGCAAATAGTTCATTTTTATGCGACAATACTACTATCAAGGCTAGTAATTTGTTTACCCAATTTCTGTATTGTAGGTTTAATTGAGATTACTTGAGTTCGCCGAATTGCCTCAAGTAGTCTATTCAAAAAGCAACTATCATCGAAGGTAGAAGATTCCAATTACTATTGCAGTTTAATAAAAAGTCAGTCGCATTAAATAACCTCAACCATACCTATGATACCTACTTGACTTATACCCCGCACCAACAATGATGATTTTCTGTTTTAGCTAAAGTTGAACGGTAACTAATGCCGGGTGAAAATCCAAAAAAATGCACATAGACAACGCACAACGCCAATCTGTAAAATGTATGGCGAAAATGAGAAAGTTAGGTAAAGCGTAGATTAGATTAAGGCCTTAGGTAACTATGTGCATTTTTTTTTATTTTCACCCTTATGGCATAAAGTTAGCCTTATGTATTTATATTTAACTCGTTACTGTGCAATAAAGTTTAACTAAATAGATAGGTATAAAATTAACTAACTGCGTAAATTACTTACCCAAGGCGGTAAAACAAAGAATGTCGCAGATTGCAGGTATTTGACGGCCAAATCATAGGCAGGAGGGCTAAATACGCGAGCTTCCTTAATTACTACCCGTGGATCCGTGGTGAATAGAAAAATGTACTTGTACCCCTAACCAGGAAGATAGACTTACCACATTATTTATACTAAACGGGACTTAATCGCGTATTAACTTATTTATTTACCTCACTGAGGTCTCCCGACGTTTCGGATGTGTTGCAACATCCATGGTCACGGGACAACTGGCTTGTGCGGGTATCAACATCTTCTTGCTGCGCGGGTTTTCCGAACTACCCGCATTTGGTCTTTTTGAACCACTTGTACACTAGGGTTGTCACCCGGCCGACACGCGACACTAACAATGTCCGGTGATATAACGGACGATGTTTTCTGACGCTGGCATTTACTTATGATAGGATTCCACGAAGATGAAATCTTAAAACCGTCATCCCGATTGAAATTACGATGTTTTCTGATTTCAACGGCTTCACGTATTTTTCTACTATAGAAATGACGTTCCGTAGACAGGACTTTCGGTTTATGGAGCTCAATCCAGTGGTTTGGTCCTGACTCCGACAAATGCTCGGCTATCGCAGACTTATTCACCTGCCGATTTTTTACAGCCGCAATATGTTCCTTGAGATGTTGATACCCGCACAAGCCAGTTGTCCCGTGACCATGGATGTTGCAACACATCCGAAACGTCGGGAGACCTCAGTGAGGTAAATAAATAAGTTAATACGCGATTAAGTCCCGTTTAGTATGAATAATGTGTGAGAATCGTGAAAGTTTAAATCAATATATAGACTTACCAAACGAGCAGTGAACCATGATTGCCACTTTATGGTCATTTCAGGAGTGACACAAAATAAATTGGTATGATCAATAAATACCATACTGAATTGGAATATCACATTAGATTTATTTTTGTTAATTTCACGCAAAAGATTGTTGTTATTACTATCAAAGTAATACGGGCAAGGATATCGCAATTACGAAAACATTCTTTCAATCCCTAAAAGTTATGGTCAATTTTGAAGTACACTTACATATGAAGAGCCTATTTTAGAAGTATAATTATATTATACTTCTAAAATAGGCTCCTGCCCCAATGTCTCAAATTTTCAAAACAGGAAGGACGGGACGTGTTTTTGTCTGTAAACGTGTATGACCCAGCCTACGCTTGTCTCAAGGGAACCTACGCGAATACATACCTAGCGCGATGAAAGAGCCCGCAACACATTATCAAACACACGCATTGACCGCATTCATAATACAAGGCCCCGATTCCATTTGGCTCAATACAAAAAGGGGATGTTCCAAGGACACGTTCGCTTTTCTTCAGAGATAGAGACAAGAAGTGGGGATATCGTAATGGGATGTCATATTGTCACAGATTGAATCTCGAATCGGGCCCAAGGTTGTATTAGTAAGTAGGTACAGCAAAAGTTCAATAGTTACCGCAGCACAAAGCTGCTTTACATATCAGACAGAAAAGTTCCCGAGCAGCAATCTCTGATAACTAAGCCGCCTTGGGAACTTATCAGACTTCAGAAAGGTTTAGTTTTTCATCGTTCTAATGGTAATATTACCAACTTACAAAAAACGTTACATAACGTTTAGTCATTCAAACATTATGTGATTTAATTGCCGATGTCCACATGCAAGCGTTTCATTAGCGAGCAAATATCTAGTGGGTGTCTAGCTAGAGTAGCTAGTACCTATGCCTAGTATGAAGCTAAATTAAATTAAGAAAAAGGATGACTGAAACTGAATTCGATCTGGATATTGCAATTTTATTCGAAATAAAATAAATAGAATACCCCGTCAATGCTTTGTAAAGTTGTAAGTTGTAACACTTTTATTCTCGCTATAAACAACAGCTCCTCTTAATCATTTATGGCAGCGTCCACTTGAAACAGTGGGCACGGGAAACTTTTAATGGGCGCGGTTGGGCCGAGTGCCCGGGCCTGTACGATTCACAACCATTCTAGACTCACCTCACAAGTTTCTGGTATAACTTGACCCGCAATTCGTAACAACTAAACTTTACGAGCGGTCAGCCTTATCGCTTGAGGCGAGTCGTCGGACGTTGTGAATACGAATACCAAGCCCAGTGCTTTCGGCCTGCCGCCACAGCACATAAAGTGTTCTACCACACTCGATACCGCCTCGTCTGTTCCATGTGCCGCTAGTTAAGGCGCCGTAGGTTCAGCGAAGTGAAGCGAACAGAGTTTTTGAAACAATAATTATATTGTTTCAAAAACTCTCACATTAGCGTCTGTTTATAATAATATGGTTTCAAAAAAATACGAATAGTAATCTTAAGGCTTTTCTGCAGGGAGATCAGTGAATAGAAACATGATTAAGCAATTTTCGCTCGATAGAAAAAAAACACGAACATAGGTCTAAAAGGGTCTAAAATACACTTAAAATATTCGTAACAAATTATGCACAAAAGATAAAATATTAAAATAACTTCTAAAAATTGGCAATATCATGTTTGAGACAACTCAGTGATTACTTTTTTATTTAATTAAACGGCCAAAAAATTAAAATTAAAAAACATGAAATCCGCGCTTCCGAGCACGCAATTCCATCTCGCTCACGCTTATGCTCAGTGAGAAGGAGAGAAGACCATGAACCTACGGCGCCTTAAGACGCTTTAGTGCCGGGTTAGAACGCGACACCTCTGTTTCATGTTAGAACTTAACTTAAGCCACCGCAGAGCAGGGCAGTAAGCTATGGAGTAAGTGTCAAGTCTTTAGAGTATAAAGTAGTCTAATCACCGGATGGAGAATTTACTCCATTTTATTAAGCTTCTCTACGAGTAAAATGGTCGTTTTGATTTTGTAATGTAACGTAATAGATACCGTACACCCACACATGAATTACTATCAGCCAGTATTAGCTCAATGAACCTCGTTAGGTGGGACTGTAAACACGAATTCTACATAGGTACTACTGACGTAATAGAGTGACAGACACGTTATTTGGGCGTCGTTAACGTGAAGTGGCTTTTGCAGTGACACAGCATTCCGGGCGCCGCGCGCTGTCACTCGCAGTGATCTTGGGTGGCGCGCGGTATCACGTCACTCTGATATTGTTTCTTTCATCCATTTGAAAATAAGGGGTTCATTGTTCGTTTACAACTTTACCGAATATATAAAATCGAATGACTATTTTGAAATACATTTAGCGAACTCACCTGATAACAACGTGCCCGGTGGAATGAAGGGAGTCCCGTCGGACGACAAAAGGCAGGTGTAATCGAGAGTGAGGATATAATGGCGCTCTTGGAAGCAAAAGAGCCGAGGCACCCGCTCGCGCTTCACGGTATCCAGCTCTTGCTCCTGCCAGCGTGACCACGCCCAGGGGCCACGCTGGTTGCACCGACACACGACCACAGGCGCCTTCCCCGGCCTCCCCACTACTTGCTTCAGCGGCGCTGTACGCTAAGCGCACTGTACGAGGCGGCCGCTTCCCTTTTCCATCCGCTGGCCACCAAGCTGCTGGGATCGTCAGCTCAGCCAGGCAAGCCCCCTCCTCCCCTTCAGGGCCACAGGTTGCCGTCAATGACTTTGTACCCAGACTGGCGTGTAAGGTTATGCAAACTCTTCTGGGTCGAGCCGCAGCTCTTCTGGCTCCGCCTTCTCCACCCGTATGAAACAGCACGCGTAGCACGGGCGCATCTCGGGGAAGTTCCCTAAACACTAGATGCGCCGACACGTCAAGTCTGTGTGCTGTCGCTTCTTGTAGTTCGATTAGAGTTGCGTTTCTTCTAGGCGGTTCTAATGGATCAGGTACCGTATAGCGCGCTGGCACTGTTTGTTTGGTGGAGAAGGGTCCGTATGTGGCGCGGACGGAGGCGGGGGCCGACCCCTGTAGTACGGTGAATCGATCGAGAGACAGCAGTGCTCCAGGAAGTGCTGTGCCCATTGGCTCTGGGGGCGGACCCGCACCGCTCCATCTTGCCGTGTGCTTTAGAAAAAACCCGCTGTCCTTGTTTTCAAAGTGTACCTCCACTCCGAAAACAGTACCTGTAACAATCAAAATAAGAAGTTATTTATCTGAAAAATCGAATACTTAGATGTCTGCGCTATTTTATTTACTGCTAAAGGTATCTTGCTGACACTACTTTGCAGTAAAACTAATCAAGTTAATCATTAGACTTATATTTTACGAAAAGGAAGAGCTTTTTAAATATTTCATTTTATTTGTCGTGGCGAGATAAAAGCGCGTCGAGGCGTAACGCGCCTGGCATCCTTCCAACTGCATTCGAGTCCGCAGTGAGATGTCAATTCTTTCTCACTTTGTTTACAAACATAGGGGAAGGTTGCTATGATTGGACCACTTAACTTCGCTGCCCTATAATCTACACATTTCATGTCAGAAAATTAAACAAGGTTGATAAGTTATAGCTCTCGAAATATATTTATTAATTACCTTATGCACAATGGAAAAAGTATAATAATTTTAGAGAAAAATCGTGAAAAGAGTTTCCCGGACTGTTTACCTTCTTTGGACCAGAGTCACCTTGATTAGACCACTGAGTCGCCATCAATGGACTTGGGAAATTTAAACCGATGGTCCTATCAAGGAAACTTATGGAAATCGAGAAAAAATTACATTTTCTTGAAATAAATTTATTTAATCAAATTTTGCATTCAATTTTAATATTTTTGTTACAGTTTATTTACAATATGTACTATGTATCTAGGTACCACGCCTATGGATGAAGAATTAAAAATCTAAAAAAAAGTTGCCATGATTGGACCGGTCCGATGATAGATACACACGTGATCCATTGATAGCAACTAGGCATCAAATCACAAACAAAAATATTAAAAATAAAGAAAACAAATGGTTAAAACAGTTGTTATAAATTTGATTATTAATAAATGTCTAACCATTATACATCAGCACACTTAAACAATTGCAAATGTAATGACACTTTCGTTTTTTTTTTCTCCGCGTAATTTAACATCAACAGCGCTCGAAACATACTCGCTCACGTCACTCTTCTTCGGGAAGCGCGGCGCGACGCGCGACTGAGGTTGCGGGGGGGCCAGCCGGGCCGCCCAAGGACACTTTGAACCTTGTTTGGCTCTGTCTAGCACGTGTAGATTTTAAAATATTTAAGTGGTCCAATCAAAGCGCCGGTCCAATGATAGCAACCTTCCCCTACCGATATTTATAAAGTTTGGAATATATTTTCGCCTTGAAACGTAAACTCCGTACTACTTATTCGAATTACACAATGAATCTCTCAGGTTTGCGGCATGCAAGGTACCTAAATATATTCCTATACTTTCGGCTATACATGTTTGATGAAAACTTGTTGACCATTTTAATGAACAAATTCACCAAGTACCGATGTAGAGCACGTAACAATGTGAAAACAAAACTACACTCTACAATGCTTTATTTACAGAAGATAAACATTTTCCCAATTGTGAAACACTCGCCTGAAATATGAGTAAGTCTATAAAGTATAAGAAGTCGTGAGTGGGTGCTCGTTGTGTATGACGGATGGGTCGTCAAATCACGTGTCAGGCACGACCTCGTTTAGGAAGAAGGGATTTGTGTCACGTTTGTACCTAATGTTCTAAGATATGGAAGATCTCCTTAAATTTTATTTGAATAAATTTCCCTTCGATCATGGAGAAATTGCAACAAAGCTACTACATTTCATGTATCATTCGCGAAGTACTAGAGATATTGAATCAATTTCTGCTCTCGCAGTATTTATGTCTGTGGAAATGCCACCCTCCGCTCCATCACAAAATTGCGTCACATGAGGCAACGTTCGGAGCGCTTTTATAGTACAATTGAGACATATAGCAGGCTTACTTTATTAAAAAAGTAAAGAGACAGCAGATACAGGACAATTTCGCTTGAATAATGTCACGTGGCCACGCTGATATCAAAACCAAGCAAAAATTTGCAATTGACCTAACACCAAGCATGTCTTATGTTGATTATCTGCACGATATCAATTTCGCATCCAGAGGTAAAGGCTAACACAATAAATTGTTCGAAGTAACCGCGTGGCTCTATGTCATGAACGGTTTGGGTATGGAAATCGATATAACATTTGCTGAATGTTAGAGACTTTACGTTAGAGCAGATGTTATATCGATTTCAAATCAGCGAACGAAAAAACCATGCCATTGCCATAATGCGGGGATGGGGGTGCGGGGTGTCAAAACGATGCCAGGCAGCGGTTTAGTTCGAACATTCGCATACCGGGTTTTAGGCACGTGTTTGATTTGATTAATAATTTGTAAGGAGCTCGCATTCTATGGTTCTGTGGTTTTTTCGATCGCTGTTTCAATTACTTACTCTTGATCATACTCGAATTTAAACTTCCGTGAGTTTCTTAAATACTGGCATAAAAAAAAGCCTTTTTGTACTCTTCGATTAAAATCTGTGTATTAAGATTTCATAGAGAATACTGCAACGTCACTCTTTTCATCACTGATTAGTCTATGTTACTTCCGAAACAACCGAAATAACTTTTTCGATACGCTCTAGACAACCGAAAAAAATTTGAAAATAAAACTTCGTATTTCAATAATATGTGGAGACTCGATCCGATACAAAATTACCAATCTATGGCGTTTCGGAACGGAACGTAGCAGCGTCTCATCATTTGTCAAAAATCTACTTGAACTTGCTGCTGTATCCAGGGCATTAAAAAATAAAAAACTACGCTTCGTGATTGGCTAGTATTTAGCCAATCACAGCACAGTACTGCAACATTACGGACGCCGGTGGTTTGATGTTCTTGTGTAAAAGAAGTCGGTTAGTAGAAGTAGTTTTCTTATATACTCGTATTAATGACTTAAATTATAAATTGTAATGAGCTCGTACAAAAAGTATTGTTCACAATAGTGTCATAATCAAGCTTTTTAATCTCGTACCTTACTTAGGCCACTCAGCAAGCTTCGTGGCCTAAACACGGTACTCGACTAAAAAGCTCTCTATTATAACACGATTGTGAAAAATACTAGTTTATTCCGTAACCACTTAAAATTACAATATTTTAAAACGTATCTTTATATTTATTTATATGCTAAAGTGTTTGGACCCCTGTCGGGTATAGGCCTCCTCCAACCTCTTCCACCGTTCTCGGTCTTGTGCTTCAGTAAGCCAGTTTGTAGATATTCTTTCACTATCGTCTGCCCAGCGCGCTCGTGGACGTCCAGCTTTTCGTTTTCCTCCTGGTCCTGGCCAAGTAGTTAGTTTCTTTGTCCATTTTTCTTCTGGCATCCTGGCAGTGCTGGCATTAGTGACATTATTTTATACGTGGTTTAAGCGTAGTTTTATGTAAGTACTCTTGATCTTGTTCTAATACAAATGCTACAAAATACAAAACACAAGTTAAGTACAGTTACTATTTTAATGAGGACTTTTTGAGAAGGGTAAAAGAGAAGAGATCGATTTTGAACACCATCAGCACTAGAAGGGGGAAAATGATTGGTCATTTGATACGGCACGACAACTTCTTTAAAACCATCATGGAAGGAAAGATAGAAGGAAGGAGTGGCAGGGGAAGCGACGCAGTTACGTATAACAAATAAAGGAAAAAGCTGGTGTCGTGTCGTATCAACAAATCAAAGGGCTGGCGTACGACAGAGAGAAATGGAAAATACTCCACCGACAAGAGGATAACTCTTAAATTAATGATGAAGGCATAATGATTAGAATTTTCAGTTAAAATAAGGCACTGGATAATAGCAGTAAGAATTTAGTCCACGTTTTATTTTCGAGAAAATGTTCGTTTCATTACGTGCCTTGTTAATAAAAAAGGACGTACGCGCTTTATAACCCGCATGCATATACAATCCTTTTGACTGGCACCGCCATAGCCCACACCTGGGGATGGGAACGGATAATAAAAAGCTTTAGCACGTGACGCCGTAGGAACAAAGAAAAATTCACAGCACTTCCAACCCCATTCTAGATGATACGTCGGGCTGTTTGCAAAGAAACAACATGCCAATACTCGTACCTACGTGGCGAATGAAAATGCTTTTTCATTCGTGTTGTAGTACGGGGAAATGGAAATGCATGTACCGTCGACGAGAAAAGTATGTTTATACTTTGCACCGTATTCTTTTGTAATAAGGCGAAAAATGTGTACATCTCTTTGATGTCGACTGTACCTACAAGTAAGCAGTAAACACTTTAATCGTTTTGTTTGGAGAAGAATATTCGTTCTGTTAGGTAACGTTTTCTGTTAGGTTTCTTTGGGCCTCTTATTAGCATTAGCCAATACACGTGAATATTGTGAACACGAATTTTAGGAATGATTTTTTTACGCAGTATGTCGGTGCTAGTTTTCATTCCCGTAGAGTTTTATTCATATATAACATATTGATGCAAAATGTTACCTCTAAACTTTATCCTAGTTCTATGGATACCCATAGCCGATGCCATTTGTAACAAAAACTGCATAGAATTTTGCACTTGCACGACAATGCCGACTATGTTACTTTGTTCCAAAATCCCCATTCCACATTATTTTTGGTAGGATAGTGTTACCTACCCCTTCAACCCACTTCGATATTAAGGATGATTCGTAGTATACCGTGCCGCCTCCGGCCATGGCCGGCGCTCGGTCACCGAGTTTTTCATACATTCACCCATTCCGGCCGTGTTCCGTTCGTATGCTGGGCGGCAAATCACGTCGGAACAAGAATGATGAATGAAGGGGATGCCTTGATTCCAGGCAATTCGTGAAAACCGCGCCCCTTAGTGAGATATACGCTTATGCCTTCCGCGCATGAGAAAAAGAGATGCAACTGTTCATCAATGGCTTTGTACTAATTTCTATAAATATTTAACTTATTTATTTAATAGTATTACTATTTACTGCTAGGCAAAAAACTCCCTCTTCTTTGTTCACGCATCCCCTCTACCCTGGGCAGTCTCCCTACAATACCTAATTTAGTGAAGTTTTATGCATATTTCTTAGAGTGAGATTTTAGATGAGGTAAAATACCATAGCATGAACTTGATTGTATTGTAAAATAATGTATTAATTTGATCAGGTTGAGTATAAAAGAATAAAAACGTTTTACCAAAAAAATAAACCTCCGAAAAAAACTGAAAAGCAAAAAATAATAAACCTTTTTTATTTAGTTTAATAACCAAGTTCTTAAATTAATCTAAGTGTATCTAAGTAATTTAGAGTCGGCGCCAAACAAGCACATAAATAATAAACCTTTTTTATTAACCTTAATAACTAAGTTCTTAAATTAATCTCAGTGTACCTAAGTAATTTTGAGTTGGTGCCGACTCAAAATTGCTTAGGTACACTCATATTAATTTAAGAACTCAGTTATTAAACTAAATAAAAAAGGTTTATTATTTTTTGCTTTTCTTTTTTACGGCGGTTTAATTTTTTTGGTAAAATGTTTTTAGTTTACAATTTTCTGTAGCTTACTTTAGTTAATTACTAACGTAATTACTAGTTACATGCAATATTTTTTATTACTCGCTGCATATGTGGTCATACATTTAAATCAGTAAGTGAACAATCAATCATCCCCTGTTTTCCTATCCTAATTTAAAATTTATGTAGGACCAACTTCGGGGTATACCCTTTCTAATAAAAAAATAATTATCAAAATTGGACTACTCTGTAAAAAGTTATGCGTGGTCATACATAAAAAAAAATAAGCGTTGACTTGAGAACCTCCTCCGTTTTCACGTCGGTTAGAAAATAACCCAATTTTAGTATATTTACTATAGACGAATTTGTAAGCGATTAAATCAAATAAACAATCAAATAGGCAAGAATTACATATCTAAAAATCAGTCCCCATTGTTTCCCAATCTAGGCAGAACGCGCGTGATAGATATTTTCCAATTCATGCCATTAATAGGCGATGCTGACTGTGACGAAATCTTTATTTGATCGGACAATACATTCCGATGTCATGTCGGCCTAAGTCCGGAATAGTTGTGAATATTTAAGATCTTGGTCTAAGAGCTAGCGACCAAATCAAGTTGCTCTGTACTCCCTGTGCACCCAAAAAAAAATGACGTGGAGGAGATATCAGCCGGCGAACGCGTCAGCGCGCTCACGGCGCGTCGATTGATTTCGGTTTTGCCTTCCCCCTCAGCACATTTTCGAACGAAATCCAACGATTTCAACATTTTTTTTCTATTCGTTTCCACCGATATTTCTGCATGGCTATTTTTTTGGGGCTTACATATTAATTAATCTCGAGTCAGAAAAAAAGCCAATACAGCTGAGCCCACATGAGAATTATTATTATTTTGGTATTTTTAATGAACGCTGGCAACCCCTTCCCACCACCCGATCGATTTTGTTTTTTGGGTGCACAGGGAGTACAGAGCAATGTTTGAAGAAAAAATTAAAGTAGCTGAGCCCACATTTTTTTAAATTTTTTTCCTCACCCTACTACACCCGCACCCACCACCCGCGGCCTGCCAGCACGAAGATTATCGGAAAAGGTTGTTCAGGGAAGTAGCTAACGGAGTTTCAATAAAGCTGAAGCCACATGACCGATTTGATCGCTAGCTCTCCGTCTGCAAATACTCCAACAATTTCAAACATTTATGAGTTTTATGACATTGCATGTTCAGGTGTTTTCATGAACATCGGTAAAATTTCAGAGTCCGTCGATGACGTCAAGGCTCGTGGCAACACGACCTGACAAATGGACAAATATTTACCCGTTAATGAACAACACATTATCCAGTTCGCTTTATTGTCGTTTCATGTGTCAAATTATAACGCTGTGCGAACACTTCGTTATGAAATTTATATTTTTAACGTTCACCAATGATATATCGTTTTGCCTTGCTAATTTAATGAAAATGCTATGCGTCAAAATGTCGATTGCAAACTGTTTCATAAAATCTAAGTGAAATATTCGTAGATTTATATGCACGTCTAATATTATGTTGTAAGATGATTAGTTATTTGTTTTTTTGATGTGTATGATTTTAATTTGTATGATTGTTTTCCAATCAGTATTACGAGTATATCTCTTTGCCTGAGATACAGGATAATCTAGTTCAGGCTCATGTAATCAGTTCACCTAACATGTAACAGTGCAAGCACAATGTAACATTAATTATCAATTAGGTTTTCTCATCAAGTATTTTTTTCCTTATTCTTGCTCATAGTATTTTATTGTGATTGTAAATAATAAAATTGAAACAGACAATAAATCACGAAACGTAATACTTTCAAAATTGATGATTTCTTTACCAATGTAGGAGTATCTAAAAATACTGCCGTCGAATCTTCGGTACTTAGGCATCTTTAAGGCAAGATAAATGACTTTAATACCACAGTTTCGAATTATACTAAAATTAAATAATTTATGAAAAGAAATAATAAATGAAACAAGATCGCTGCCAGGTGGTTAACACTTTTAATCAGATGAGAGAGTAAAGACAGGACAGTTGTTCATTCATCAAAAATAATTCTTACACGCTCAAGTTACATTGATAAATAGGTAGGTATATAGCGTCGTAGCGATAACCTATATAGCACGTGTTTATTTGTGACTGTAAAACGCTCATAAACCGAATGACGCAGTAATTCAGGCTGTAAATAAGTGGGAGTCAGGCGGTCTAGCCATTTGCGTAGGGATGTTTTCTGGGTTAGATTTCTTGGAATTCGATGTGGCCAGTACGATTTCCTTTTTATTGCAATTAAGCATTTTCCGGTATAAGGGAAAAACGTATACCTTATGCATTATGGTTTTTCGGCGTTGTAGCATCGCCATCGTTTCCTTCCCTTCACACTGACGCCTAACGGAACGGAAGGGGCGACTCGAAAAAGAGATAGCAATTTGTGAAACTTCCAGCTACAACAGTTTCGAAGATTTACGCTAAGCCTCAGGCGGCACTAATGCATTATTAGATTATATTGCCTTTCAAATTAAATTCTGCCCGACTTTAAGTCAGCAGAAAGATACAAAAATTGAATTAATACTTTTTTATTGTTATGGTACGTACGAGTTTTAGAACTGCGTAAATGAGTCAAACATCGAATACGAGTTGTTAAATCGTATTTATACAAACATAGGTGACTGTTTGATTAGTGCAATGGAAAGCCTAAATGAAAAGTTTAGTGCAACGGGAGAATGTGTTCTGTGAAGAATGGATTGTGCATTTAGGCACTTGGAAAAAGTGTGGGAGAAAAATGTGTAAAATAATTCATATTTACGGACAATCTTACCTACCTAATCCCAAACTGGAAGATCGCTCGGGTGGGCCTGAGTTGTAGATCTTGAATATGTCGGTGAATTCAACTACCTTGGCTCATTTATTCTCAACGACGGTCGCTGCGACACGAGCATAGTTCGCCCAATACGGGTGTCGAAGAGTGCCATGAGCAAGTTGCATAATATCTGGAAGAACTGCTATCTAAAAGAAAACAATAACCAGATTGTTTCAGGCATTGGTTTTGTACATCTTAAATTCCTGTACGGCTCAGAAACCTGGACCGTAAAAGCAAATATGGCGAGTAGGTTAGACGATTTTGAGAAATGGTGCTGGCGTCGGTTCTTACGTATCCCTTCGACAGCCATGAGAACAAATGTGACCATAATAGAGGAACTCAAAATCCGTATAAGCCTCTCTACAGTTTGCCAGCAACCAATGCACATGTCACGCGTCATCCCAGTAGCCTCGAATACATCACGTTGACGGGAAAGGAGGAGGCTAGACAAGCTCGTCGCAAACCGCTTGCCAAATGGAGTGATCTAATCACAAAGCTGACTGGACTACGAGAACACCATGCGCTGCGCACACGCAACGACGCAACCAGAGCCATTGGCAAGCCATCTGCACTCTCCGACAGTGACATAGCGGTCACGATCTCATGCACGATCCTCAGCATTGAGGGACAGAACTAACGAATCCCAAACTAAGGTTGTACTATGGGTACAAGACGACGACGTAAATAAATACTTAAATACATAGAATAAATCCGTGACTCGGCAACAAAATGATTCGGCGTCATTACACAAATAAATACCCCTGGGAAGACCTCTAGCTTCGTAGACAGTACCGGTGACGTAGATACGTGTACCTATATCAACCGATTTCCGAATTTGAGTAAAAAAACTGTATAGTGGTACATTATCCCACTTCACAAACGGAAAAGGGGATAAGAAAAGAAGGAAAATATTTGCAATAAGCATTATTTAAATTCTCAGTGGTTGACATAAAGTAAATTTAAACCAATTAGGTAACATTATAACTTAAACCTTTCTGTGAATATCATCATAAAATAATGGCACTTGGGCCAAAAGAGTCTGTGGAAAACGACAATGGACTACGAAAATCGAGGTAAAGGAAGGCCGTATAAAAATAATGATCCACCCTCTGCTCGCCAGAGAAGGGTGAATACCGAATAAATTGTTTGCCTCTTTCAATTTTACACAAGGAAGCCACAATAACGCTGGCTCATACCAACTTGAGTAAGTAATTTTACTCCGACTTATTTTGACATTTACCGTTCATACGGAATGGCAAGTTCCGAATGTTTATTTATCAAACTTATAACTGATTGACACCATTTAAATTTGCTACTAGGGTGAGTAATATTTATATTTTGCACCAGCAATATGTGACCATTGCTGGTGCAAAATATAAATATTACTCTCAGTTTCATATTGATTGAAAAACAGTAGGTATATGGCTTTTTTTTGTTACAGATTAACCCCAAATTATAGAAGAAAGCCTATTCTTAACCGACTTAAAAAAAAGGAGGAGGTTCTCAATTCGGTTGTATTTTTTTTATATAAAACTACTTCGTCACGCAACCTAAAGCATGACACGGCATTTTTGTGTACCCAGTCGCTTAGAGGTGTAAGATATTTTCGCTTCACTATTAAACAACCATAAAATAATATAAATAAGAAATAACAGACAACGATGGTAAAAATGTAATAACACGAATTGTTTAAAATGAAAATAAATGCTAGACTTCATGTCTGGCATCAAGATTGGTGTTTGTTTACCGTAAATTATGTTAGTTTCTTCATTTAAAACCCAGACATGAGTTGAACGGTACAGCTTGAGTCTTGACTCATTACGGGCCATCAATAACTCGACATCGGTTGGGAGCCCCCGACGACGGCAGAGCAAGGAGCCTCGTGTTTGCGGCTTTACTTTACGACCAGATCCTTGTATCGAATTTTACGGCTGAAACGTTGTAATATCCCTTTTTAGAGAATACGTAGACACAGAATGGGGCGGCAGTGCCATCGTTATCTGCCGTTTCAATGGAGTTTCTTTTGAACCATTTCGTGATAAATGACTGTACATTATGGGGAATATTGATAATACGCATATTAGAGAGAACTCCGAGTCATTTCTTTGGCAATATGCTATGTATACGAAAGAGTGGCTGTTAGGGATGCCTAAAATAAATCCTTACTTCAGGCCTTCTCCCGTAATTTCAAATAAAAGTTCTTTATTAATTTGTACAATACAATACGTAAAATAGCTTATATTGTGATAAAAGCGTAATAAATATGATTACCTACTGGTAATTGTTAGTTGTGTGTCTAATGGTTTTGTTGTTTATTTTATATATCATCATATCAGCCGAAAGAGGTCCACTGCTGGACATAGGTCCCCCCAGAGAGTGCCATTACCAGGTCATCAGTCAACCTTGTGGTTGGGTGTCTAACCAGGCTGGTTCTACGTGCAATGTCTGCCACTTAAGTTAAGCGGACACCCTCATTTCTGATGTGATCACGCAGAGCAACTCCCAACAAAGACTGGTCTTGAGACACTGCGGAATATTGGACGAAAAGATGTGCTTTAGCTTCCCAACGCGGGCAGAGTCGGATTCGACCTCTTTCTCAAAGTTGGATCTACCGTAATATATTCAAAATATACGATATCTTTTTAAAATCAACAGTTAGGTATCTGGTAATATTTCTTGGCTTAGAATTTGCGTTATTTATTTGTATAGCGCAATCTAAAGCTCTTTCTTACGCCTCTATCATCTCAAGGGGATACAGTAACAAAAGGAGATTTCTAAAAAGTCTCGTCTCGAAAACACAATATTACCCGGCAATAACAAAACATTAAAGGAGCCAAATTCGTGGGCGGGTTGGCTCATTAATCAACCTGAATTGCTGGGCGAGATCGGCATTAAGGGGATCTACTGAAAACTATCTTTATTTTTCTAGGAGTGCCCTTTCAATACGTTCACTTGACTATAGGTACAAATATTAACAAGTTTCCTTTGACATAAAAAATACTTGTTGTGAGCTTAAGAGTTAAGTATAGTAAGACTGACCGTATTTATACTTTCTTCAAAGAAACAAATACTGTTTGTACCGTTCCAAATAAATTTTCAGACCAATCTTGAATCTTGATAACAAAAGATTCTAGCTTCAAAGACGTTTTTTTTCTCACCAAAGCAACATTACTACGCAAATTACGAAGACTGCCAAGTATCTAAACACACAGACACGTTACAAAACAAGGCGAATGAAATTACGAAAATAAGATCAAAGTAACGGTGGCATTTACACTTCAAACGTGAATGTAGGTAATTAATCGGACCACAAAGGGTTTGGGTTGAGGATGCGTATAAACATATGCGAAAAGTTTTTATAGCGCAATAAAATCCGGCTCACCAATGATTTATTCTGTAGTCGTAGTGAGTGGCCACACCATCTTTTAACTTAAGCTGACCATTCATTCGGGGACCGTTTGTCCAATCAAATATATATTCTTTGAACTTCTCAAATCCATACTAAATTTAATAATATACTGCGAAAGCGTGTCTGTCTGTCTGTCTGTCTGTTACCTCTTCTCGCTTAAACCGCTGGACATAGTATAGTTTTTATCCCCAAAAATATCCCCTAAAAGAGTGAAATGGGGGGGTGAAGGTGTCTATGGATTCACGATATAAACGAGTTCCACGCGAATGTTATAAATGTTAAAATTTGACAAATAATATCAAAGGTAAATACAATTTTTCAAGAAAATATTAGCATCAGCTCGTTAAAACCTTTTCCGTAATTTCGGGCTCAATTTGCTGTTACAAACTGCCCCTTATGTTTTGGGAAAGGCAATATCACTAGCCGTCATTATGAGAAAATTATACCGCAACACGCCGCGGAACATTATCCTTAACGAGTCGAATATTGTCTCTGTTCAGAGCTGTAGAATTTTCTTAAAGCTTACTGCAGACAAAGACGATAAAGGTCACGTTCCTGTGACCACGGACGTGTTCGTTAAATAGGTAATATTACGGCCTTGGCCCACTGTCCATCAGAGTGTAGAGAAATTATAAAGTAAATAAATAAATATTTGCGGATAATCTTACACAAATCGACCTAGTCCCCCAAACGAACGCTAGTATATATTAGTATTGATCAGTACGAGTACATACTCGATTATGCCATGCTACAAATTCTACTGCTATTTAGGTACCTATTATGCACAGTGAAATATATGTAAATAAAATTCCAATATTTTATCAATGGTCGGCACTTGAACGGATTTGAAGGCACAGGATGAAAATCATACTTTAATTGTATCTATGTAGCTCTCGGCTATGTATTATATTTATTTAGGTATTTATTTATACTTGCATGGAGAGCCTACAGCGTGAAATATTACTATACACCACAATATACATTACCATCCAAACCACTTAGATGGTTGGCAGTCCTCAACTGTGCGCTTCTCCAGAAACTTCCTGCCTCGCACAGCTAATCTGTGGAATGGATTGTCGCCTGCGGTATTTCCGGACCGATACGACCTTCAAACCTTCAAGAAAAGACCGTACTCCCATCTTAAAGGCCGGCAACGCACTCACAACACCTCTGGTGTTGCAGGTGTCCATGGGCGGCGGTAATCGCTTACGATCAGGCGATCCGGCTCGTTTGCCTCCTATCACATAAAAAAAAGAAAAAAATACAGAGCCAATTACAGGATTCTCACTTATAGAACTTAACTACTTATCTTACAATTACAAACTTAGGCCAATTAAATTACGCACACAAGTACCTACAGCATAACGATATGCTGTACAAGACATTTACCCAACATTTTTTTGCACAAAAATAGGTCAAAGACAGTAAGTACTTTCCTACATGAATCATGATTTTAATAACTTAATTTCGAACCCGAACCTGCGCTATTTTAAGTATTACCCATATAAAATCGGATTAACCTATTTCTAATTACTGCTATGCTATCATTAAATATGTCAAAGTCTAAATGAACTATAACTCTGTTAAGAGTCGTGCCTGCGCTGCCTAAAAATCAGTTTTGTCTATATTCAGTAGAAGCCATTAATTTAATAATATTAAATCAAAGGTAGAAATTACTATGGCCTTAAAAATAATACTTGGACAAAAGTGGCTAAATCATCATTGTCTTTAGTAATATTTACGAAGTACATGTGTGCACTTTCACGACGCTTAACTAGTGGGATCAAGTGATGTTTCTTACACAGCTTGAAATAATTGGTATCTTGTTTCCTAAAGTAATTAAAAAGTCTCTAAGGAAATCTACCTCTTCTGATATTTTGAACAGAAGTAGTATGGGCATGGGTAGTTGGATTTTCACGCTAACTGAATACTTAATTGATGGCACAAAACTGACACTGAGTTTTTTGAAGTGAAACTTCTTTAGCGGCGCTGTTCACTTTTTGTGTAGGAGCGTAGGAGGTCACGTCACCGTAAGATTTAGTGTTGCCATTTACCGGAATACAAAAAGCGGGAGTTGCGCTTCAGAACGCGGATTTTTAATGAAAATGCGGATTTGCGGAATACGTTTATACGTTTTTTTGATGTAGGTAAGACGTACGGGGCTTTCCGGCCCGGGGAACCCGGTCTTTTTTTTATACTAACGCAAATCGCAATTATTTTTTTAAAAGACCTGATACTTGAAAGGAATAATAGTTTTTATCTAAAATGGAAGTAATGTAATTAAAAAGAAGATCGAATGATATTATGCCTCGCTTGAACAAATAAAATTCACTACTGTTTTGTACTCGTGGGTCCATGCACGCCCACTCTGAAGGTACTTCACTCAAGGGCCCTTCAATGGAAAAGCTCTATGTAATACGTGGCTTAAAGATGATTTAAGCTTTCACTTAAGTAAATTACACAAAACAATGTAGTATATGATGCTAGTTCCGTTTTAGGAACACTTAAAATATTTTGCTTTTTAATTACCTACTTAAAAGTACTTAATTCAATCAGCCTTTATTTTGCGGAATTCCATGACAAGTTCGTCATCATCATCATATATCACGTAGGGCTCGGAATTGTGCGTGCGGTTTTGGAAAAGTCTAAGGGAGAGAACACCGACGTTTATCGATACATCGATAAACCGAATTTATTTATTAGTCTTTTTAAAAAGAATAACTCAAACTTTCCGATGATACATTCTATGCTCTTTCAATGGTCAGTGACGAAAAATGTACGAAATATAGAAAAGTTTAATCCGTTTGATTCTTTTAAGGATTAAGTGTTCTAAACGGTGTCTGACACGACATATCCGACACTTCACTTTTTATTCACAACAAAGATCACGTGATACTCAAAATGAAGTGTCGTGTCGGAGACGGTCCGAAACACCATGCATCACTCTTTATAGTATATTGACGAAAACCTATAACGTGAACAGATTACACATCCCTCCGGACTACATAACGCTAGATAGCCTGAGTGCTTGTTCGCCTACCATTTGATATAGGTAATAAAAGAGAAAACATAATTTTACATTAGTATTTCATAACTATACATTAAACATCTAACCAAAAAATTTTTACGATAATTATGTATGATTTATCGATATGTCGATAAACATTCGTGTTCTCTCCCTTACACTTTTCCAAAACCGCACGCAAAATTCCGGGCCCTATATATCAGCCTAAAGACGTCCACTGCTGGACATAGGCCTCCCCCAAAGAATATCAAAGTGACCGGTCCTGCGCCACCCACATCCAGCGGACCAGTACAACAAGTATGACAGGTTAGTAGAACAATATTATTTTGCTATTTCGCTCAAGAAAAAAGAATATTGGTTCGGTAACTAAGTAGTAAGTAGTAATAAATTTATAATTTTCTTAAGCAGCGTTACTGCTTAAAAAACAAATATTAACTAAGTACCCTACTAAAAAAAGCACAGAAAATTTCTGTCAAAAATGCGTTTTGTGTTGTCATCACGACGGGCTTATTTTATGTTAGATCACCGGCTGCTTTCATCATCAGACCAACTTGATGGTAAATTAACATTACATTGTCAATTGACTTACACAGTTTACATTTTGACAGATTTGACAAATCTGACTTGCAAGTGAAAAGCTTGTCAATAAAGAACCTTTTACTTTTTACACGACTGCCCAACGAGAAGGAGTGTATTGTTTTTGTGTCGTTATTATTAAGAAAAAGTTTTCGCTAACAATGCACTTTTCAGATTTCCACTGACTATTGTTTTATGAAATGTATGAAAAAAGTCACATAGTGGAATAGAAATATAGCGACACAACTTTTTGCATTGTTTTCAATAGCACTCATGATTTTAAGGGGAAATCCCCAAATTTTGCAAATTAAGAAAAAAAGAAACAGGTATACTGTTTTTGATAACGCCCTGTTACATCGATCATTACGAGTATATATTATATTATAATGTTACATTAATGGAGCACTTCTCTACAAATTATATATTTCCCTTGACAAACGAGAGCACATAAATAACGTGGTAAATCTTGCACGTAACGTCGATACAGTACAGTCGTTTTCGCAGAATGGATTAAGGACAATTAGGACAAGGAAGCATTTCACGGTTTATTACACAACAGTGTTAACTAATCGCCGTCTGCGAGACAGATCGCCTTCGCACATTCCTGCTTTATTCACAACTTGCTTCACCTTACCTCGCTCACCCCTAGTATATCTTGACTCCGGGATTCGTAATAATAACGCGTTCGGATGTCTGACTTACACTGGTTTGTTTGTGTTAAGGTGAAGCCTTATGAAGAACAGCGCTTTATTTACAGGTCCGCAAATCCCTCGGCGGGGCCGGACGTCATGTTGGTGTCTTTGAAGGGTGCGTGGGACTGTAGGATAAGACTATGTAGGTTTATTTCTCGTACATTATGTCATTGCTATTTTGCTTAGGTGAATCATTAGAATGGGCCCGGGGAACTTTGATCTCTATGACAGCCGTCATCTGCGTACAATTTATAACCTTAAAACGTAAAATTGTACTGATATGACAGCTGTTATAGGGATCAAGGTTCCCCGGGCCCACTATATTTACTTGAAACAGTCTTCAAGATTATCCAGAACAGTGTAAGGTAAATATGTGACACATGAATATACCTATGGGATTTTTACTGTGCTTTAAAAATATGAATGGAAAGCGTTTTTCTTTTTCAAATACATGGTCCTAAAAATTTCAAACCTGCACCAATAAGATCGCACAATATTTTGGGCAAAGTCTTCGATGTTATTCTACACTGTATTATGTAAAGAACGAGCTCACATCATACAGTCTAATGTCTCGACAATAGAGACGTGTTCCGATATTTTTGAGCACTTTGGCCGCTCCGATATATCTGATGGCAACTAGTACACGACTAATAATGAACAATTTCAGTGTGTTCAGTGGCATAGATACCCCGGATTGTACATTTTGATTACATATATCAAGAAAGCCAAATTGAAATACCTACAAATAGCAATGTTTCGCAGTGCAAGAGTAATTACAGGCTTAATCATAATGGATGGTCCTACTTGTTCAACGACATCGTATAGAGTCTAACGGTACTCATTTATCGACTTGATGACAAAGATTTCCTACCGTCCACGCGTCCCTACTTGGTTATGACAAGCTACATTTTTGTTTGATCAACACGTGAGAATTGTGAAAGTTTTTATTTATCAGTATAAAAGTAGTTCCACCGGTTATAGTAAACATTACTGCATTTAATGTGTAGTCATTTACTATTTAAATTTGAGATTAACATTGCGCCCAATGCAAAGATTAAATCGTTTAGGTGACAGGTGCGACATTCGTTCTCTCCAGCGGTTCTCTCTCGTTGTCTTTGACAAGTGTGAGTACACTTTGTTCATCATCCTCCTACTCCTAGCCTTATTCCCGGTTGTGCCCCTAAAGGAGCCCGGGGTCCGCTTTGACACCTAACCCCAAGATTTGGCTAAGGCAATAGTTTTACGAAAGCGACTGCCATTTGACCTTCCAACCCAGAGGGAAATCTAGACCTTATTGGGATTAAACCGTAGTACTTTGTTCTGTACTTAATACTATTCTTAGTAATAAGTGGGAATGTATTCACAATAAACATACTTTTCTTTAACATCAACTCGTCGTCAAGGGATAATCACCTGCCTCTCAAACTAGCTGCGGTGGTTCATTTCAATGGAGTTAAAAGTGGATCGTTGCCGGCAATTAGTCGGGTAGCGTTGCCGCCCCTCCCCGCATTGTCGCTCTAAACAATAACTTGTCGCACCCATCTAAATGCAAATAAAGCTAAGAGCGCCCCTTGATCTCCGTCATCTCATCCCTCATTTGTCGACTTGCTGAATAAGGATTGCGGCTTGCTTGTACTGTTGCTGAATATCATGGTTGGGATTACGTAAATCAAAGTACAACGAAATCGTTTGAAGCGAACGATGATTAAAGCTAATTAAATTACTTAATTTGGACATCATTGGTGTCACTCCAGGATTATTTAGGGTGCAACTAATAGGATAACAATAAGATGTGAGAATGAAAATCTTCGTCGTGTGACTTAATATAGCAATGCACGACGTCGATAAATGCTGATAATTTGTTGTGAAAAGACAAACGACTTTGTTATGTAAGTTCTACAGACTTCCCAGCTATTTTACCACTAAAACATGCTCGAGGTTACACCAGTGATGTCCAAATTTAGTAATTTATCCAGGACGGCTCCAGCGCTAAACTCGCTGAACCGATTGCGGGAAGCTTCATTAATGTTGTAAACAGAGCCTGCAGTTCGTATGTCAGCATTGAAATACTTTGTTACTGGGCTGTTAAAATTTCCACAACGTCTCTTTATCAGCGAAATTATAATTATCTAAACTGAAAACAGGAATCACCTTTGATTCTTATGCAAAATGTAGTACCGTATAGTACACACTGTAGGAGTGAGCTAGAATAGCATTTCTATTTATATTATGAATATTGGAAAATTTGTAATCATCCTCCATTATGACTACTGCTTAAAACGGACATTATCAAATATTTTTAAAGAGCATTCTGAGAGAAATTCTGATCGAAATCGATTGGGTCCGTAACGAGTTTCCACATCGTAGAGGGCGGATGAATAAGATTAGGCGAGATAAGGAGCTATTGCGATCGACCACTAGGCCTTTTGTTGGGAGAAAATGTAAATCGGTCGAACACTCGCGGGATGGAGCGCGCAAGGCCCGCATAAATCCTGTTAGTGACATAGCAATTTAACTTCAGCCATTGCTGACCTGTTACGTGCTTCGGAATTTATCTGTTATCAAGCTTTAGGTTACCTACGCTGCGGATTCGAACCACACGGTGGATGCCCATGGGAAATGATACATGACCGATAAATGCCTACTTTTTGGTTTTATTTTAAGTTCAACGATATCAGACTGATATCAACTGATATCAACTGATAACATAAGCTTCTCCGGCTTTAAAATGGAACTTATACATAATGTTAGATCTAAATGAAGCAGCAGCAGCATAAATGTGCTACGGAAAATATGACGCTATAAAACATATATTTATTCATCGGTTAAAATTCTTCGATTGCATTGAAATAAACAATATGACCTTACAACCACAGGTTACAAACAAATCGATAAAACTGTCCGCGATGACTTTGATGGTAGGCTACACACGGTATTGTTAAAAGTAATAGTCAGTATCATGAGCGAACGAAGCTTTGGATTTTTATTCAAATCGAGAAAGCCTTTTGTAATCATATCAGTCCTTCTTTTCTTGCTCATAGTCATGAGAAATGTAAACTTGACAGAACAGATGAATGTTTAATAGAGTTTATGGTGTAAGGAATATTATAATCGTGACCAATTGTAATAAAGTAAGATGCCCCCCCAATGTGCGGCAACGAAGCAGCGGGGCGCGTCACTAGCAGTAGGTACGCACGGATTACAATAAGGCAACTTGCTCACAAGAAGGAATGTGATCCATCATGATTATTTAAAACCGTTGCTCTATTACTATCCTATCAAACTTATCTACAGCCTAAAAACATTAATCAACATATACCGTATCAGTATCACCAACGTGGAGTTTCTTTATAGTTCACCGAAACCTACATTGCAAGCCGAAACTCGGATCCGTATTCACAAATGTTCCCCAGGCTTTTTCATTAGCAGGATTGATACGTTACTGGCCGACGATAAGAGGTCGCAGACAAAACAAGTGCAAGATGTGATGGAAATGCAGCATATTGTTGGCTTTTACCAAGACTACAGTTTATTTTTAGACGAGACATTCCACAAAGCAAACTTGGCTTCAAAAGGAACTTGCTAAATGTTTCACCTGACATGACAACTGTAGTTTCTATTGGGAAAGTAATAGAATGAAGTTGAAGTTTAAGATTGAGGTAGTTTAATATATCTAGAATAATTTTATTCCAGATTGTAGAACATCAATTACCCTTCTCGTCATCCCACTTTGATTTGGACATGACAGGAAATTAATCCGGTAATTTCATTCATAGAAAAGAGGCAATTTGAATTTTGCAATCAGTAATCAACTATGTACTACATATAGTACATAGTTGATTTTTGTGTTCCAATAGAAAATATATATATTTAGGAACTTTAGTGTATTCATTTAAATGTGACATACACTTTCGACAGTTATAAATGAACTGTCAATGCCAGTTAATGGTCCAGGCAAGGAACTGACAACTTGTATAGAAAAAAAATACAATTTTGGAAATAATTTTTAATAGCTTATTTTTTATGTGTAACCGATATATATATTATCAATTAAATAGTCACCCAGCGACAGAATCCGACAAAATTTCAGACATCAAAAAAAAGATAAATGAACTAGATACTGAAAAGTCAGAAAAAATATTAATTAGTATTTTTGTCTTTATTTTGGTTCATTTACATTTGCTCTATAATATTCAAGATAAGTAATCCAAAAAAACCCAAGGCATGCTTCATTTAAATCAACTTAATTACTTCCGGGTGGAAAGAGTGCCGGATTATTGAATAATAAAGCATCTTAGAATAACATTTTAAAATGAAATTAACAAAAAAAAAACTGTAAATTAATGTTTTTCAAAACCGTATTTTGCCTGGAGTATAAATACAGTTCCTATGAGTTATCGTAATGTTAGTAGCAAGATTCCGGCTAGCAATTAAGCAAATTACTTTCAGATGTATGTACGTACGTTCAACTTAAGCTCGATTCCCATTATACAACTTAGACGTACCACAAACATTAAATGGCAGTAAAGTTAATTTAGGAACTTCGTAAGTTATGCTCGGTAGCTTATTTTCTTTGTAATAAATCATACCTGCAAGTTACAACAACAGACAAGACTGTTTTCTTTCGTAATGAGTTTTCACGCTGAAATGTACATCAGGATGGTGAAACCATTGATCCAAATATTACAAGTTTCATTTTAGAGTTGTTACCATACGTCTTTATATAAACTGTAGGCACCTATGTGAAACAATGTATTCTGGTAATTAATGGATGCCCTTCGGCAGAGTTGGGCACTCAAGAATAAAATCATTATTTGAATAAGAATTCGAATGAATAAAATCATGTTGATTTTATTCACGTCAAAGTTATTCAAATAATTTTGCCGTGAATAATTCTTATGTGAGAAAATCGAATGAAGATAACTTATTCTTATTCAAATAAATGTAATCATGATTTTTTATTTAAAATAATATTCCTTGAATAAAAATGTAGTCCGGATATTCAGAACGGAGATAAACACAACGCATTTGTTATTGGTATAGACATAGAGGCACTAGCAGACGCTCGAATCTTGTCTATTTAAACCTATCGTATATAATCAAACCTTTTATACTTAAGTACATAAAATATTGCAAGTTGGCTTTCACATAGATTTGTTACTCGATTTGTTTTTGATATAGCAACCATACAAATACAAGATAGTAATTTGGTTGCAGCTGCTGCTCTGACAGACGGACGGAACCAGAGGAATAACGGAACTCCTCAATAGCTACCTGTATACCTTTCGAATTTGGGTTCATTTGTTTTGTTTTGACGAGTTCTATACGTCACACTTGATGACGATGGTCTGATGATGGAGTCAGGAGGTGGATAGTGGAACTCCTCAATGGATACTTCTATTCCCCTCGAGTTTGGGTTTATGTGGTTTGTTTTGACGAGTTCTTTACATTAAACTTGATGATGATGGTCTGATGATAGAGTCAGGAAGTAATTAGTAGAACTCCTCAATGACTACTTGTATGGGTACTCTTCGAGTTTGAGCTCATTTGGTTTGTTCTATTAATTTGATGACAATAGTCTGATGATGGGGTTTTATAGTAGCCTATGAGGAGTTCTACTATCCACCTCCTGACGCCATCATCAGACCATCGTCACAAACTAACCTAATGAACCCAAACTTGAGGGATATAGTCATTGAGGAGTTCCACCATCCACCCCCTGATTCCATCACCAGACAATCGGCACTAAGTGTAATGTATAAAACTCGTCAAAACGACCCAAATTAACCCGAAATCAAGGGGTATACAAGTAGACATTGAGGAGTTCCGCTATCCCCCCTCCGGATTCCATCATCAGACCATCGTCATCAAGTGTGATTTATAAAACTCGTCAAAACGAACCAAATGAACCCTAATTGGAGAGGTATACAAGTAGCCATAGAGGAGTTCCACTATCCACCTCCTGACTCCATCATCAGACCATTATCACCAAGTGTCATGTAAATAACTCATGAAAACAGACCAAATTAACCCAAACTTGGCCTGAAATTTAATGAAACCAACTTATTTACGGACGATACCACAAAATTAACTTTATTTGAATAAAGTTTTATTCAAATAAAATGTTAGTTAGAATAACCCCATTTGTGGAATAATTATTCCGTATTTCATTCCTTATTTAAAATAAAAGTATCATGATTTATTCACCCTCATGTTATTTTAAATAACGGGCGCAAGAATTATTCTTATTCAAATCGATTTGAATAAGAATAAAAATTCTGTTCTTATTCTTATTCTTATTCAAATAATTTTTTGCCCAACTCTGCCCTTCGGTGAATGAAATACGTAAACAATGACTTTTAAAAATGGCGGCAAGCAACATAAGAAACGATTTCAGATGCCCAGTAGAAGTCAGAAGCAGTAAGGCAAATCATTGGTTGCTGTATTATTTAAGTACTGTACAAGATGCCCTTGTGGCTCCGCCCGCACTCAGACGGAGCCCAGACCAGTAATAACACGAAGATCCATATGAACGTAATTGGAACGACTTAATTTTTTATAAAGTCGATCTTTAAGATTTGATTATTTCGGGACTATTTGGATATGGCTAAG
The DNA here is from genome assembly GCA_945867215.1 of Epinotia demarniana. Lineage (NCBI taxonomy): Eukaryota > Metazoa > Arthropoda > Insecta > Lepidoptera > Tortricidae > Epinotia > Epinotia demarniana. Next base: position 18,226,284 of record OX244266.1, on the reverse strand, counting down.
TAGGTTATGAAGAAACACTACCTAACACATTGCACATTTTGTAGCATTGTCATAACCACGTAACTGTCAAATACTTTCGACCTTTATAAAAGAAGTCTCGTAGTCCTAGACTCAGTCCATTTCTCGATCTTGTGAACAGTAATTTAATTAAAGTGAGTGCGCATTAGGCATGCTGTAGAAGTAAACGGGATCTTCGCTTTGGCGTCGTCCCTCTGGAATTTGCTTTTATTCGAACGACGGAAAATTCTGACTACTTCCGTTGCAAGTAACTACTTGAAAGGGTGAATCCATTGAAATGGCAGATGCTTCCGACGTACTTGAGATTAAATGTGCAATCGTGAATTAAAATTGCCGTCAACGAAATGGTTTCATAGGAAGTTTATTATAATTTTACGGTATACTTCATTATTCCGGAAGCGAAATTCATGGAGATTACTTTGAATGTTTAATGAACTAACAAGATAAGTTAACGTTTAGATACCTGCATAAATATTACAAATATATAAGTATACCAAACGTAAACTAAATGTTAAATTAAATTGAATACTTAATCCAAATTTGAAATCGACTGAGGGGACTTTAATCCCAAGGCACACATTGTTCATAAGTTCATAGTCACGAATACTATTTGCTTAATTGCTTTATTGTTCCCGACACATGTGGGTATGTAATCGATCTTTTCGTTAAATTGGATTTGAGGGTATAAACACAAATATATTAGTGGTCTACTGAGACCAGCTCAACGTACAGCAGAGGCTTGAAATTTAGTTACACGGGACGTGATGAATAATTATTTTAGGGTAAGGTATATAAAGTAATCCAATGAGGCATAGATTAAGGTGTAGTTTGCAAACAGCTGAGACTGGGATAATTTGTGGATCGGTATCTCATCCTCGTCATCTCTTTCAGTCTAATGGTGTCGCAAAATCCGTAATTTAAAATTTAACCCATTAATCTACACATTCAGTTCGTGATTTGATAGTGCAGGCGCTTGTTATCTGCCTTTCACAGCCTGCTTAATTGCAATTAATTTGGGCTGCAGTCTGAGTGCTTGGCATGAACCTCCATCTCAATTAAGTTTTAAATGCCCATTCTGTTCACGTACCGCGGCAAATTAATGTTTATTTGATATTTATTAGTTGGGCCAGCATAATTACGGATAAAGATTGTAAGAAGGTATGCGGTAGTGTTATAATTAACATGTTACTTAAACACAGGCATTATAGTAATATGTTCTTAATAATTGTCGGTTATATTATAGTATATACCTACCAGTTCCATTAACACTAACAACAAAAAATTCATAAAAACGACAATCAATTGTTGAACAGAAAGACATGATAGGTCAAGTGATAAGAAGGCAGCACGTGCTTGCGCGAGTACGGGCGGCGTGCGAAGAATAACTCGGAAGAAGAACGCCCTAACTTCGTCGAACCTACATACATTCTCAGTACCTATCTTATACACTGGAAGGTGGGTGGGTTGTTCGTCCAGAGCGGGGCCTATTTGCATAGCCGGACGTGTTGGGAATAACATGGAAATGACCCGGGGAAACACTGCACCGCGACCTGTGACGGCGCCAATATTGCATCGATTTAGAACCCGCGCGCCGACACGTCCATGCTAATGCGTGTGCGCCGTTCACTGAGCTAACAGCGCCTGTTCGGTTCATTCATAAACCCTCGCGGTAATAGTTTAGAGTAGTAAATTCGTCATTAAGGTCGTGTAGGTATGCGCTATGGGAACTCTATAAGGAACTGGTCAATACTTTCATCAAGCGTCATTCGTCCTGTGATCAAACATTCAAAGGTTGGGATATTAACATGTTTACCTTTGGTAACAACTAGGAATATGTAGTAATTCTATTTAGTTAACACCAACTTATTTTAGTAGGCGTTGTTCATTTTTGTGACGGTTCTTTTTCAGGCATATCTCAAGTTCTAAAATAATATTTGTAGCGGCTGGTTATTTTGCAAGATTCTATCGAAGTAAATAATTATTCACGTTTCACAATGTCTAGCCCATAACGAAGGTACGCAGATGCTAAAGACGCGTGTTAATAAAGGAGGCAGACAGTATAATTATAATTAATTGCCTTTCCCTTGCGTTGGCAGACGCACGAGGCCCGTGGGAGCCATCTGCTAAAACACGAATCTTGCATCTCGCCTACCGACACTCAGAAGACACTAAGATTGTGCCTCAAAACACCGGTATTGCGGCACCGTATGCAATGCACCATAGCACCGTACTTAAAGATGTGACAATATTTTCATACTGTCTCCTACAAGCGTGAATTAACGGCGCGGCGCGCAGTGTGCTTTAATCAGTCTCCATTGTAACTATGAGTAATCATTCGATTCCATTTCAATTTCATATCAATTATATTAAATGAGTGTACTCGCACACACTGGCTTATGTGGTTAGGTACACTGGTTAGGTACGCAACAGAGAGTGCCTAAATTGATGTTTAATTAAAAAATCATTTATGTATCGTTAAAACGTTTCCTAATGTCGTTTCTTACTCGGTCCCAATTAGCGACTTAGTAAGAAACGACATTCTTGTTCCCACTCACATCTACCTACTAACCTAATATAATGCCGGGAGCCATTAATGGATTGAATACGAATTATGGGTTTGTCACAAAATTAAGCCCCAATTAGTCAAAACGGGGACAGATTTAGTTGCTAACTAAACAAACTCTCAACAACGGGGAACCTATATAGACGGTGTGTCTGAATCCTATATTAAAATAAGGTCTAGTTTTTCCTCTGGGTTGGAAGTTCATATGGCAGTCGCTTTCGTAAAACTAGTGCCTATGCCAAATCTTGGAATAACGTGACGAAGCGGACCCCGGGCTCCTTTGGGGTCATAACCGGGAATAACGCTAGGAGAATACGTATATATATATCTGAATCCTAAATTACTATGAAATTATGATCTCTCGGTTAACCCAGATCGGGTAGATAGGTAACTATCACAAATTGTAGTGATATATTACTAGGAAGCATTTTAATATTAAAAAAAATGCAACAATAAGTGTTTTCGCGGCGGTGTCGCTCGTATCACTCTACGCTACTCTCTGCTACGAGCGACACCGCCGCGAAAACACTTATGAAGAAGAACTCCCGAAGAGTTCGAAACATGTCGCCCGGAGTGACATTAAACACGTGAGTTGAACGGTGTAATTATTAGTATTATTTCAACATGTCTCACGAAAGTTTAAATTCGAGAAAATGCAACATTCCTTTACTTGTGAGCTCTATTAAAATTCGAAAGATAAATCGTTTCGTTGGCATCTTGGCACCTATTACACCTTACAGTCAAGACAATAACGTTTAGTAGTAACTATGCCCGTGTGGTGGTGTCGGGTTAGCCCGTGTGGTGTCGGGTTAGAATTTCACCACCCCTTTCTTCCCGTGGGTGTCGTAAAAGTCGACTAAGGGACCAGGGTTGAAGTGTGTTGTGGGCGATGGGCTAGCAACCTATCACATTTTGTCGATATTTTATACCCACATTTATGCTAAAAGTGGCGCTGGAACATACGTTTCATGTGCTCTGCCTACCCCTTTTCGGAATAAAGGCGTGAATGTATGTATGTATGAATGTATGTAGTAACTACACGAATGTAATGTACCGAAAGTAACGTAATTGACTCTAGACCATGTCTCGATACTGCCGAGCCGCTAGTAGAGAGTGGCAGGCACTTTCCGGCGCACAATGACATCAGTTTCAAATCGAACTCAATTTCACGCGTGATTTGTACGCTTTTATTTCATTTCCACTCGCGCCATCGGCGTCGGAACAAGACCAATTTATTGTACGTACGAAATTCGAGTCTAACATCATGTTTTAAACGAATTCGTTTGGCGCAAGTTTACTGTTATTATGCACATTTATATTGCTGCACTTTGTTCGAGCATGAAACTACGGACCGGATTCATCAAAGAGCGGCGTGGTGCCATAATAGGACGGCGTAACTTGACAAACAGCGATGTGTAACATCCCGCATCTCACGACGAGGAGTTAGCCGGCAAGTTGATATATTGGGCTGGTCGACGAGGGCGAGAGGGCAAACAGACCAGCCCCGCCCTACGCTTTAGTATTAGGCTCCTACGTTCCCAGACAGATAAGGTTGTCGCGTAGGATCCCACAGAAATATTTTTATATTTCACTTGCTTGTACATGCATGCGTATAGTATAATAATAGTGAGTTTCGACTAACGACGTTTAGACTAACGAGCATTCTTGCACGTGCCGTTTCAGTCAGTAAAGTCGACAGATCAAGCCGGAATGCACGTTTCTTGTTCTATATCCACGCTAACGTAAAACGAAACGGTTATGCTAAATACTAACCTTTACACATTCACTTTAACTGTGTAAAATACAAAAAAACCATTAACTCAATTTACACCCAACGATTTGATATTTTACTGCGAAAAAAGCCATCAGCACGTAAAACGGAATGAAGATACGTAGTGGTTTAAATTGAAACGAATTGTAACGGCGTTGAGTGAGATGAACAAAACGGCGCTGCGGGCATCGAGGCATTATGAAAGCACTGAAATTCCACGGCCCGATAGACAAGCCGCGTGGCTCGGAACTTTATGACCGGCAAATGCGTATGTGAACGTCTGAAAAAGGCGGTACGCCGATAAAAACTCCATTGTCGACACCAGGCTTCATTTAGGGGCTTCCAAAATGACGGGAGGAGCACGAGGAAGTGCGATAAAAACTGCAGACGCGCGTCTGGCCGCTCGAAACGACAAAGAAATGGAATGTTAACTCGGGGCGTCGACAAGCGTGAAATTTGATTACCGTCTCAAAACACTACCTATCTATTTGCAAACGATGCGTAATCTGATACATAAATATTGCAGTCGCCTGGGGTCAGGTCGGCGACAAATTGTCGTATTAAGTATGTAGTAAAACTATGGAATATAAGTAAATTAATATTTATTTCTACTTTATGATTTAATCCTAACGTAACTAGTGGCTCTGCGCACAGTAAACCACGCAAGTCTTTAGCAAAAATAAACAACAAAATTCACGAGAATCGGTTGAGAAATATGATCTGTAAAGGAGAACCGCCACGCAGATTACGAAAGCATCGCTGTCTTCGCACGCTTGTTTTAAAAAAAATGCCATCTTCCATTTTATTTCTGAATATTAATTAGGTGTATACTTGCTTTATTGCTTTGCGTAATTGCGTAAAACCTCGCTGTTACCTGAAACAACACAAATTCTAACGTTAGCAAGAAAAATGGTCCATTACATATCTAGTCACGTAATTAAATATTTCCTTAGCAAAATTAACTTTGTTAGTATAATAACTCAATGAATTCTCTTATTTGTAAAGTACTGCTTTGATCGATGTTGGAATTTCCTTGTTTCATTAGGAAATTCCTGCGCCAAAGTAATTTTCCGCAAGCGCCGGAAAATTCATGATTTTGTTTCTCAATGTTTGAATGCTCAAAAATATGAAAAAAAAAATTTACGTAGAAATACTCGATAAAGGAATATTTAATATCTTAAAATTAGATGAGCAAGCGGTACCTATTAGACTTTGTATATATTCTAATTTAATATCGTTTACTTGAGTAACATTTTCTTGCAAAATGTGGAATGATAAAGCAAGAAGATGCATAAGACACTTTAAGAATCCAGGAAAAATCCTTTAAAACCTTTTTCTGAGGGTCATCAAGTTTATAAATGGCCGGTACGGGCGGTGTCACTCCCAGGTTTAAGATAAATTGCTTTATATTTCCATGGATGAACCATTAATATAGTCGCGGTCATATTGTAGTTACACTAAAACCATCAGTGTCTATTAGATACCTAATCACAATACTGGAAAATTAGGACTTAGTCATCTAGTCCCAAGAAATGGCGCAGGCACTTATAGCCTGGCAAAAAAGAGTAGAAACGGAACTCATTTTTTTTTGCTCTTACAACACTGTTTAATTTATCAGTATCAAGTATCTATGCTGTCAAAAGTGTCCGATTGTTTTCGTATTTAAAGGTATTGTGTGAAATTATCGACAGTTAATTATTATTAGTATTATTACTGTGGTAAACGATGAACAGAACAATCCGGAGTGGTACTCGCCAAGTTATATATAACGTTTACAAGCGGTGTCTGGCAGAATTCAAAGCCAAAACCTTGGTGTCGGAACTGGACAATGTTTACCATAGAACGGCTGAGATGACAGGTTTGTAATGATTTTGAGTACTATAAATTGGGAGCTTTGAAGTAATTTACATAATTTCCATCTTTTTCGAGCTTTTAATACGTGATTTCTGGGTTATTCCGTCGGTTTTAAAGGTTATGTTTATGTTGTCAATCAAAATATTTCGTGAACGTGGTTGGTACTTGCGGTTCACGATATATTTTTATAGAGTAAATGTATTGTAAATCGTAGTTAACATGTAACTACGATAACTGTACTAACTGGAAATTATTATTAACTTCTTGATATTTATTCAATCAGGTATATCTTTATGTACTGGTAGGAGAATTGTACGGCAAGGTGAACAAAATAACGCAGTAAATAGGTTCCAATGTAGTTAGATTTCGGGTGTGCGTTGTAAGTATTTGAATAACCAAACTTTCGGAAACAGAAAATACAAACGAGAAGATTAATTCTGTGTTTGAACCAAGTAAGTATCAATATCTCTAGGTCACACTATTCGTGTTGCCATATAGGCGATAGTGGCGCCCCTATTAATTTCTACTCTTTTTTGGCAGGCTATACTTGCACATTACTTGCTTACTAAAACCATTATTTGTTGGATGATATCCCAGTTCCACCTTTAATATTCAAAAGTACCTAGCTTTACAAATTCAAAATACATTTCATGGTCATGGATATTTTCTATGTATTTAAGTATTAATATCTATTATATATATCGTCGTCTAGTACCCATAACACAAGCCTTACTGAGCTTACAATGGGACTAGGTCGATTTGTGTAAGATTGTCCCCTTATATTTATTTATTATTTATTTGTCAATCCGTTGATTCGTTTTCCCTTCGTAGCCAAAAAGTATATTTCAGTAGGTTGGTAAACGTGAATACTGAATAGTTTGCAAAAGTCACTGCCTGTAGCCTGTAAATGTTCGATTTGTCGAAGTTTCAGTGTAAAAGCGTCGCCAATGTCCATTATGTATCTAAATGGAAGGTTCCAGCAACACTGTGCGGATTTAGTCATCTATTCACGGAGTCTGGTCCATCAGCTATGCTATTCCGCTAAGATACTTTCGACCAAGGGAGTTAAAAGTGACTATTAATGAAGGCTAGTTTCCCATGTGTTGGCTAATGGGAACTTGTCGATAGACTGCTTTTCCTTGGACTGAGGTCTGTGAATAATAGTGCTAGAACTTCGAACTTAAGACTAATATAATTGCTGCATACTGCTTAAGAAGATCGTGGTTTACTCCTGGATAGGACTAGCTCAGGACCGAAATGGGTGGCGGACTTGAAGAGAGGCCTGTCAGCAGGCTCAGCACTGGGTGACTACAGGTTGAAAATCTGATCTGATGATCATGATATTGCTGAACTGTTGTATTACATTTTTGCCGGATTTAACACTACAAGACAGTTTAGCAGAAATGTAAATATTCCTTAATTTGTTGGTACTCTATGAACTTCAAGACAGTCATCACTGAAATGATAAGTGCTATTGAGACTAGCGGGACCTGTTAAGTACAAAGTCTGTTACTGAAGACTTAGACACACTCGTTTCAATACAAGTTACACTTGCTCCGAGAAATACCTACGAGATGCGACAGAAGAATACTAGTAATAATCCTACTAATATTATAAATGCGAAAGTTTAGATGTTTGGATGTTTGTTACTCAATCACGCTTAAACGGCTGAACCGATTTGAATGAAATTTTGCACGAATATAGTTTATAGCCTGGTTTAAAATATAGGATAGTTTTTACCTCGAAATCATCCCTCAAAGGGATGAAATCGGGGGTAAAATTATGGTCCAAAAACCTGAGTGATACAAATGCAGGCATGCCATTCTAGGCTTTAACATTCAGTCAATAAGGAGTTTAATGGCGTGAATACAATGTACATGTCACTTAAACGTTTAACCGAGTGCAGCCATGCTTCTCCCATGGACAATTGTATGTAGCATGTTCGCGTGTGTCCAATGCCCAGAATCTTTACATTCGATCTCCAAATGGAAATAATATTCTGTTCAGAGTTCTCTTCTGTGTTCTAAATCAGGAAAGGAGAACCGTGTTACCCCGAATTTAACGCGAGGGATCCGCGGGCAAACGCTAGTGATATATGTTTTGTGTAACATTTTAAAAGTGTTTAAAACAGCATGAATTGACAACATTTCAAAATATGTAACGACGGCTAAATCGAAAACCATTTCGGTAATTTTGTTACCTACACGTAATAAAGTAGTTCTCTGTTTTTTGAAGTGAAAACTTCTTTAGCGGCGCTGAGCACTTTTTGGGATGGGCAAAAATTGTTAAACTCGCGACAGATTTTGTGTGAGAGATTCGGGACGAGGCTTGGGGGCGGGGGGAAACGGGGGTTTGACTAGGGGCATGTAGTTCTAATTTGTACTTTATTGTTAACAATATAAGGTCGTAAGACGATTCTCCGAAGATTTTCCGTAAATGCAAATTCCATTTTGTTTTATCAAACTTTTATATTTTGCTGTTAGCCGATTCGACTTCGTTCAAAACTGAACACTATTCGTAAGAGTATAAAGCCATTAAACACTTTTTGCAATTGCATATTCTGCAAATATTTTTTTTATTTTGTCCACGCGTCCTTTACCGTTTTGCTATTGAGCAAATTCGAATAGTTCGAATTTGGACGTTATTCCTAAAGAGCTAGAATAGTTATTTGTGTCACAAGGGAGCAAAATAGTATATTTACGGCGAGGGCGGTGTATTGAATCCTGAGCGTAGTGAGGGATACAAGTGTTTACGCCCGAGACGAAAATAATTTTGCTACCGAGTGACATACTATTTTTCACACCGACTATGAGGAAATTTAAAAAAAGCTATTGTTAAAATATATCTAAATTATCTTAATTTTTATTACTAATTTTTAAATATTATGAAATATTTATAAATTTTTATACAACATTGTTATACTTAGAACTTGAAATATGTTAGTTTTGAATCGACTACGATGAAATTACAATCGATTATTTTATTAACATCTGTGTTCAATTGGCACATTGCGTACAAATGTTCCAATGCCAATGTATAAATTAAAAAAGTAGCTTGAACAGAAAAGTAGCGTTTTGGTCCCTCTCGTCGTGGAGCAAAACTTACTTTTCCGAATGAAAGGTGTGAATTAAACATTTGGCAATGGCAAAAGCAAATTGGTATTTTATTTCCTTCATCAATTTTGCTGAGTTAAGTAAATTCGAATAGTTCGAATTTGGACGTTATTCCTAAAGAGACAAAGCTTTGAAAAATATTTGGCAATGGCAAAAGCAAATCGGTATTTTATTTCATCATCTCCTCCTATATCATCTTTGTATTATTATGTATGTCTTTCCCGTTCACGGGACAATGATGTCCCGGACCTTTGGGAGGCGTGCGTGGAGCTAGGTACCTACAAAGTACCAACTGAGCCAACACGTAGAGGCCCTTTTGACAATTTAATGAAATGCAAGGAGTACACCGAGCGGATGCTGTCCCTGCCTGTGTCATGGGACGCACACAGAGACAGCACCCGTTGGGGTGTATAGGGACTATTGATGGTTGATAGAATCTAAATAAAACGGGTTATTGGGTTGAAATGATGGACTAGTGGCCGGGCTATTGGGTGAAACATCGGACGCCTGCCTAATAAAACTGTTTCAATCTTTATCTCTGGCAGACGGTGACTCGCTAACTGCTAGATGGGCCCCTATTAATAGCGACATTAAAAAATGGCCTAAGGGCAACACCGGTCAGAGAGCTGGGGGGTAAGAGAGGTGGCACTGGACTTTAAACATATAGCCAACTCGCCACTTAGGTGACCACATCTACCCTCGAGCAACAGCTCTTGCGACTCCACTCTGGACGGCCAGTAAAGGCAAGCCAGAGGCGGAGGGCCTGTCCAACCAACCACCCGATCGGCTCAGCCTGACCACAGGACACCCCCAGGAGTACTCAGGTACGTAGGGTCGCTACTCCCTAACAGCCCGCCACAAGCTGCCTTACGTTGACTGATTGCACCAGAAATCTGGTGGGCGATGGGGCCGTCACATCCCTACGCCTTTATTATTATTATGTATGTCTTTCCCGTTCACGGGACAATGATGTCCCGGACCTTTGGGAGGCGTGCGTGGAGCTAGGTACCTACAAAGTACCAACTGAGCCAACACGTAGAGGCCCTTTTGACAATTTAATGAAATGCAAGGAGTACACCGAGCGGATGCTGTCCCTGCCCGTGTCATGGGACGCACACAGAGACAGCACCCGCTGGGGTGTATAGGGACTATTGATGGTTGATGGAATCTAAATAAAACGGGTTATTGGGTTGAAATGATGGACTAGTGGCTGGGCTATTGGGTGAAACATCGGACGCCTGCCTAATAAAACTGTTTCAATCTTTATCTCTGGCAGACGGTGACTCGCTAACTGCTAGATGGGCCCCTATTAATAGCGACATTAAAAAATGGCCTAAGGGCAACACCGGTTATTATTATTATTATTATATATTGGCACGCAGGGGGAGAGAGAATGGAGGAAGGATTTTTTTTGCAAAATTAAAATTATTAAAGTTTTCACTTCTGCCGGCACTCCCGGGGTGCAACCCGGTCTTTCTTTTCTGCTCGCTTTTAAGAAAATCGCGAAAACGTATAAACGTGGTTTTCACCGTGTGTGACGTCAATATTACGTCTATTATGTGAAAGGTGTGCAAGCTGCCATACAGAGCCTTAGTATTGACGTCATAATTTACTTACGACTTTCTGAAATTCGCTACTTTTCAATTTGATAGTTCTGAATGAAAATTACAATTTAGGGAGAAATAAAAAAAACACGTGTCGCTTAATAAAACATTTTCTAGCAAACTAAATCATAAAATGGCCTACATGAAAATATGGAATGTTGTCAATTGTGTACCTGTTGTTAGTATGACATTTTGTGTTCTTCTGTGAGGTAGAATTATTTGCTAATAGATGTTTATCGATGGCGGTAGCCCTGTGTGTGCTTAGGGAGCGGCAGTCCCTCGCCTCATAACGTTGAGTGCTGACAAGTGTTCTGATGTTATCGTGTTTAATGCTCTCCCTGCCTAAAAGACATAACGATTGGTAAAATTTCCACCTACGCACCCTACTACACTACCCATTGCAATTTCCAACCATGGCCGGAAAATCTTATGACACAAACATCTAATAACAAATTCCGAATCCCTGCCTTAAAAATGTAGCTGTAATTTAAATCCGACCATTGTTATACTAAGCCGAGTATATCTTTAACAAGTTGTTCGTAGGGTTCGGAGTGGTTGGGATAACGGAGACCCTCATATCCGCACTTGCGTCATCTCAATTGGTAACTCCCACGGTAGCATTGCCTAAGCCTTCCCCGGATGCTTACAATATAAACACGCTCATCTCTACTTCATCTTCACCTATCCCCTTGGTATACACTACTTGTAACTAACCAACGGCTGTAACAATAAGCCACTATACGAACTTTGGGGTAATTTTTCAGGGCAGCCTCTGTTTCAGTGTGGCCGGACAATTTTTTGGTAACTGTAGTTTGGCGAAAACGAATTTCCTAAATAGTTTACGGGGGTTGTCCCAGCGGATGTACGTAACGCTCGCGTTAGCAAAGCATTTATTTTAGCGAAACACGAGCAACATGTTTAAATAGTAAATTGGGTACGGTAGTGTGTGTATATTTTAACTTAAAAATTGAGTTGCGTTAGCTGTGTCAACTAAAAATCATATGATGTTTATTTAGATACGGGATTATTGTGGAATACCGCCCATGTACAAACATGGTCTCTTTGATCCTGTCGCTCACGTTTTTTTCAAAATGAAAGACGGCAACCTAACTAAGTACTTTAATTTTGTACATACGTTACTGCTAGTACGTTGATACCATGTTTAAATTTTGAGTATTCCAATATATATTCATCCCATTATGCTTTATGCATTATGTATTAAATAACTGGTCACATAAATGCGTCACAAACCAGGTGATCAATTAAAATATCTATAAGTATTGATCAATATTGCGGAGCATTACCTTTGGAATTCCATGAAGATACGAGTGCTGTCATCCGTATTACAGCTTTCAATGTCATTGCGGATCTAGTCATCTAGGAAGTTGTGTGAACACAGGCTACAGTTATCACCAAGAGCTTGTTTGCGGAAGTTGCCGCGGGCGGAGTTTCATTTCAAGATATTGCCGCGGCATTCCAGTGTCGTGTTCGTGTATAATATTTCCGTCGAGTGTAATCAGTGTAGAAAGATGGCAGCGGAGATGAAAGCTCTGCTATTCACACACCCTCGCTGTCCAGGGGAATTACTTGAAATGACATGCTAACATTGCTAACTGTGTACTTAAGTCAGATGAGATGGGTCCTTTAATTAAAGACTGAGTAGGTTTAGCGGCCTTATTTAACTTGCTATGATTACTAAAGCAATATTAAACACGGCGGATACTTATTACCGGATTAGGTGTATATCATTTTACATGATATATTTATATTGGGCTATAAAAACGTTAATATTGCTTAATGTGTGCCGCAGTTAAATTGTATCACTTATTGACCTTTTTAGAATGCTCTTAGTTTAGTAAATTACTGTACCATAATGTAATTTTACATACCTATCGTTATTTATCCCGTAAACTAGTGAAATGCAATCCTTTTTGTTGGCAAGCTTGAACTTTCAGTAGTCTGGAAAGTTAGAGAACCTATGTACTTTTAGTACGTAATTATCATCAAATTGCTTGCAGTCTGAGTTTCTTTACCAAACATTCGAAACTTTTTAAATTATGAGTGCATTCAACATATTTACTTACTCGTAGGTACACGAACACAAGATTATTGACTATATATCGTGGTTGCCATAAAGTTAGGCTCAATATTATAGGTAGGTAATATCTTCATTCAATATCAATGTGCCTTATGCTTGGAACGAATGTCTTTCTATGCAGATATTCCATCCTCCCAGTAAACTTATCACTGGAGAGAAAAAGCAATGCGGGTCAGGCTTCGTCACGTTCTCGCTCGGAAACTTCATTTAGAAAACTTTAATTGGAAGGCGCTAGTCCCGTCTATAGACAGTTTTATTCGGCGCGCTCCCGGGAAAGACCGTGCGAAATGTCATTAGGGAACGTAAGTGCTTCTAATTGGCTATACGTGATATATAAAAGCCTCTTGCAGTAGGTTGCGTCAACGGTTGAAGGCCGTCAGCCCGTACGTGTCAATTTCTTATAAGGACAGTGGTGGTCATCATGCTTTGAAAAATGTAGAAATTTAGTAGAATGGAAAGTTTGACTCATGCACCAAGGTTCCGAAAAACTAGATGGAAATATAAGTAGCTATAGATACCTGTTACCTACATACTTATATTGTTCTTCAATCTTTATATTACGATTGAATCCAGGGTTGAAATTGTTCAAGACATCTTGAACTAAGTTCACGGTGTCGATCGAATGCATGAACCAATAGTACCCTACTTACATGGAGGAGAAATTTAATTAATCAAAGTTTGTAATGCCGCCGCAGTGCAAACTTGCAGCATCTGTGCAGTGCAGCGCGTGAATCCATAATGCACGTCGTATAACGAGGCCGAATGAAAACCGCACTGCCTGCTCTACTAGCGTAAGCACCTTCGTTTGCTATGCTAATTGGTAGGATAAGCTGCCAACGCGTGCCGACAAGAAATTTAACCCTATTTCAATGCCATTACCTATTTCTTTTATCGTCATCAGCTCGGAACAATTAAACGGAAAGGCTGGGCTGAGTGAATGTTATTCTCTCAAGAGTTAAGAGGGCACTTGGCCTCCTTAAGCTTCCTGGCCATTTTTATTTCATTTCGACTAATTTTGTTACAGTGTCAGGAAATCGTTTCTTACCTTTCGAGTATTCATGGACCGGCAAAGGTATCTTCAATAAATGGTTACAGAGAAAATGAAGCTGCTTAACTATTTTCTCTAGTACTTATGAATTATGATAGCAGAATACTGGTTACAATTTATTTATGATAGCTAATTAATGAAACTTAGAAGTTCGGTGAATACATTTTACGTACTGATGTTAACCCGGCAACGGCAAAATCGACAAAAATTGTAACTGTCTGTCGGTTTTTTAAATATGATAAAACCAGTTTTTAATGCTATACTCTCTGAAAAGGTCAACAGTAACTGTTACATTTAAATGCTTCTGGACAATTTCGGAAGGAGGAATCGACGACATATTGTGGTTGATAACAATACGAAAACTCTTGTTTTATTTCACATCTAAAAACTTTCACTTTACTATATAATAAACTGATCCACTAGTAAATGTCGATATCAAATATGACTTTCAATATTACTCTAGAGTCCTGCCTGGGTATACGCAGCTTAAATGTTGAATTTACAACCAATGTCATACGTTAAGCTTACCGGTAGTGAAGTTATGTACCGGTAGATTATATTTCCGAAACATGCCGCGGTGCTAATGAGCTTTTCCGCTCCGTATTTTCTTCCTCTGCTAATACTCGCATAAATTTTGTCACCTTACGACTTGTTTTCTCTCGAGATTTCTTGCCGTATTAGGAGCGGGGATTGTGTTAGCTACTTAATTGCATAATTGGGACGTGTGATCATATTAGCTTGCTTGAACGACTGTAATTCCTTTAGCAACTACGATAAGGCAACTAAAAGCTTTTGAAGGGAATTTTAAAATGCATTGTAAATAATGCTAGTAATTAGGTAGACGGTTCAACTCGCGTATTAAAGGTTACGGGCGACATGTTTGAATAGTGACATTTAACACATGAGTTGAACCGTCTAATTATTATTATTCAACATGTCTCACAAAAGTTTAAATTAGATTGGTGCATTGTAAATTATACAAGTGAAGGTAACTAAACTACATCTAGCGAAACATTTTATTTTGAGAATAGAAATAAACTAACAGATTTAATTGTTTTAGTTAAAGGCGAGGTTTAATGTCTCCATAGTCACAAACGTAGCAAGATTTTGTAAATTCTTACCGACCTTATCTGAAAGAAACTTATTCCGTGGAAAAGTTTACAGACGACAAATGAAAAAAGTTTGCGCTTCAAAGTAATCACAAAAGTATTTCGCTCATAAACAATGTTTCTTTTGTATCTGTTTCGTGGTCTACGTTCCCACAAGATACCTATCTAAGAATTATCCTAAAATAATAATTAAAAACTTTAGACAAATGTCTGGGCTATACAATAATTTATTCATTAAATGGCCCAAAAATAAGTTCAAACGTAATTCTGAAAATATTTTTGTTTTCGTATAGGGCCCGGTTCTTTTACAAAGAGACGTGAGGCATACAATTTATTCAAAGGCCCGAGGCACGTGGGACGCGAGGGATTCCCGACTGGACAAAGGCCAAAAATTGCTGTTATTAACGCGAACCTCAAAGAGGCATTCAATTTTGAGTAACAAAGTCCCGCCTCTATACGGCCACTTGGAAACTAAAAAAGACTAAAAACGCACCGCACGCACGAAAAGGATTAGCGGAATTGTGATCCAGCAAAGTTTTAGGCAGGAAACACGAAGGGAAAGGCGTTCTGAAGTTTAATTGGAAATGTCTTGTAAAATTGATCGTGACTTCCGAAGTTTAGTTTATTTGCTTTGCGAATTGGAAAACCGCGCACTCGGATAGCATTACCAAGAACTGGAAATAATGCGTTGACGAACATTTTAGCTGAGTTTATCTGAATTAAGACCTTGACAACATTCCCATACATACAAAACAATGTTTGCTCATAAATGAGTGCCTATAATTATATATTCCTAGACATGTGTCATGTTCAAAATATAATTGACAATAATTAAAACGGCAGAGTCAATTAAAGTCAATTCTATACTACTATATCGTTCAATTAAACTAATATGCCTGCTAAAAAAGAAGCATAACTCATTTCGATAACTTGTGTAGATAGTAATTAAGAACCTGAAGATTATATTTTATCAATCTTTATAAATAATATATACCTACACATGCGGGGACCTAATTCTTCATACAATTGTTTGAATAGTAGCCACGATATGTCGATGAACGCAACCAGCAACTTCATAATGCAAGTAGGTTATTAAAACATTATCGCCTCAGCGCCCGAGTGCATGGGTGAGCAGAAGTGGTGCTCCAAAACGCATTACGCCCGCCCGTTGAAACTTATGTACACACACGTAATACTATACGAGGGAAAGGGACGGAGGATACCTCCGACAACAGGCAGCTTCTGTCAATATTGTCACTACTCTTAAGTATCATACAAAGCAAATAATTCCTCGATGTTACATGGAGATTTTAGTCAAATCATACGATTGAAATAACAAGGGACTCGTCTGACAAACTAATGTAGTGTCACAATCTAATGTCATTAGATTGTGTAAACTTTGAATACGGGCACATAAGACTAGTAAATATTTGTAAACGATCAATTCAAATAAAAGCTGTTGAAACTTTAACAGTCATAAAACAACTTAAAACGACCTAACTGTAGCAGTAGCAGTAGAGAAATAATAAATGAATCCACATCACGACCTAGGTCTAACCGTCTAGTTGGCACGTCGCATTCCGATTCCGAAAGATAAGTTTTATTACATTCCCAACACAAAAGAAGGAATTACTTACAGCGAACGTGAGCGGTCAAATATTGTCTTTTCTAGCTGCGCTGCGCGTGGATGTGTTTCTAAAATACTGCGCCTCGAGCATGCTCCTCGAGAAATCAGAAACTTCAGATCAACTATAATCATTTAATGACAAGGTAATAAAACAGTAAATATATACAATATACTGAATGGATTTTACTACACCTACTTGAGTGATGTATTCGAGTGTGACGTACGACTGTACTATAATCTATATGACGTAGGCACCTACTCTGCTAATATGATTTTAGATCTAGCACTCTAAAAACTTGAAAATAGGGTCGTGTCGTGTTCAGATATTTAAAAGGTCCTCGTTCACTCAGATATATTTGGTGAGAGCTATACCAACTATAATGAATCAACACTAAGTCAAATATCTTGCCGTACATTTTATCTATACCATCACCTAATTTTATCGTCAACAATGTCCCATTAGTGAGACAATGCTACAGAACTGAAACACCTCTAAAGATAAGACGCATGTCGTGACCGTGGCTTCTCTTATGAAAACCAGTAGGTATATTAAATTATTAAAATTATACAATACTATGATATACAAAGTACTTGAAGTTGATCATAGTCACTCAGTAGAAGAATTTCTCGTTTATTTCAGTAATACTCTAAGAATTCATTTCATTAGGTAAAATTGCAGTTAAAGTTTTGCAACTGCTTCGTAAGTTTAACTTTGTAAAG
Organism: Epinotia demarniana; assembly: GCA_945867215.1. Lineage (NCBI taxonomy): Eukaryota > Metazoa > Arthropoda > Insecta > Lepidoptera > Tortricidae > Epinotia > Epinotia demarniana. The sequence goes on along the minus strand of OX244266.1, from coordinate 18,208,759 downwards.
GCAGACTCAAAGAGCAAAACTGGCAGGGAATATCAAGTTGACTAAATGTAAATAGTAGTGAAGGTCCAATATTCAATTGACGAGAGCCAGCAACTGATCGATCGGTATTAATGATTGACGTTAACTACCAATTGGTCGGGACACGCGACTCAGATGAACGACGCTCGCAGGTTTGATTGGGTATCGGAGAGAACTAGAAACAAACTGAGTCAGAGTAGCTTCAGCTTCATTTAAATTAATGCTACCGATCTATATTCGTCGCGCCTACCCTCGGAGGTGACTTTGCATTGACACTCGCTAGCTCGTAGGCTAGCGTAGGTTTTTAGTGTAGCTGTGAATTGTTAAATTTTGACAAAATACAATACTCGGCAATATTTCTGACCAATTGAAAAACGATTTTCATTTCCTTCTTTAGTTCGTAGTAAATTGAAGTAGGTACTCGTGTCTACTATAAAAGCTCATATTATTTCGACGAAAAGCTTTAACGTTGCGTGGCTCATCGACCATGAACTAGGTCCACCTTACACTATGCTGGTATAACCAGTATTGTAACTTCACGACATATTTGAATTAATTACCAATGCGCTATCGACACGCAACGCAAGGGCTGCCTCTATAGTTATTAACAAAGAAACTCAAGGAAGTCAAATTGACGTATACGAAGCGGGAGTATACTAGAAAAGGTTTTATAATCTGCGAAGTTCGCTGCATGGTCTACAAAATATTTAATGTAAAAACTGAGAAGTACTTAATTTAAGATTTTTTGTTAGTGGTCAAAAACGAAGCTATGATTTATTTATTATAATTCTGGAAACTAAATAAATCGCTCACCCGCTACATTGTCATTGAAAAAGTAAAATTAAATACAACTCGCTGAAGAACTGCCTCTCTGCGCGACATTTATTAGACTTGTAAAATAAATAGCCAATAGACTACATTAACTTCTTCAGAGAGCAAATTGTTACAAAAGTATTTCGTTATCTACTCAGACAACCTCTCATCTGTCCTCTTAAATTAACATGCATTCCAAATACAGAAAGTCCTTTTAATGTAAATAAAATATTAAAAGTAGTCCTCAAAATTTTAAGTAAAGCCCTTCGAAATAAATAACTTAATTCCGTTGTGCTGAAGGTAAATCCCTCGTACAATAATTATTCTGACCCGGTATTATGTGGTGTGAGTAACATACCTTGTCCCGTTCCGTATCTCCAGACACTCTTCGTGGAATGTTCTATTAATATTTACGACCGGAAAATTATCATTAAAAATAGGTTTTGACCGTCCGTAATATTACCGCTCCGCCTCATTCAATATGCCCCTACAAGGGCCCTCCCATTATTTCTTATTAATTTTATTTGGGAATTAAATAAAGTGTAGCGCCCCATACACTCGAGCTCCATTGTAATAATAATATGTTACAGAGTGTTGGTTGCGTTCTGATCTTGTTCAAACAAATGACGGGTGGAGATTGATCAGTAATGCTTGCTGCCTTCCGAGCCTTAACATAATTGAATCGTGTCGTGATATTTACTAACTTGTTTTATTTAAGCACGGCATATTTCATTTGCAGTCATCAATCAATTTGCATTGCCTTTGTCATACGTCACATGTCGTACCGAAAACATTTAGATAACACAAATGAATGAGGCGAGGCAGTTCCGATACAGCCCATTGACACATTATTTATGTGTGATGTGATGACGCTACATCCCGGTTCCCGGCTATAAACATTAAACAACGCGCTTCTGGCACACGTCATAATCAATTTGCTAAGCATATGTATTAAGTGTTGAAATTCAAATATTTATCGGCGGTTCCCAGGCGTGGTTGCAGGCCGACCATTGACCCTGCGCCCGCGCCTATACTCGCGCGTCGGCTGGACGAGAACGCGTCTGCTTTTTGTACATAAAGAGTTGTGCTTGTACAACCATAACAAGCCGGCGGCAACCACTTCTTCGCGGTAATGTGGTTTTTAAATAATAGGGTTTAAAATAATGTGGTTTTAAATTAATAAAATACATTATAAATACAAGTAAAATAATAAGAAAAACGGATATGGAATATGGATGTTTGTGATGCTCCATTTTCTGAGCTAAATGCGATGACGAAAGCATACGTACAGCATCCTCCTCACAGCTAACGAAGCAGTGGCACTACCAAGCCAGAGAAGCGTATTTTGCTCATAATTAGATACGTAAAGTGCCTACGTCTAGATGTAGGTAACTTAGCATAACATGTCAGCTCATCATCAATTAGGCTAACGTCTTGAAACATGTTATATGTAGGTAATGCTAACAATAGTGTAAAATGAGAATTTACCAATTTGGTATCGCTTTCATAAACTATACCATAGTTAATAACATAATTAACTTGTCACGAAAAATTCATAGCACCCTAAATGTCGCCGGTTTTCACATTTTTGTCATTTTGTGGTAAACCCAAACCAGGTTCGGAAAAATGGTATATGCGACAGAATGAATGGCTTCAAGCTAGCCGTAAGCGACGGGCGGCGATTTGCGGCTGACATGAGTCAGTTTAATTAAATGTCATCGCGGGCAATGCACCTCCAGCCCAGGGCCAGGGCTGGACCCATCCGAATGCGAGAATTAATATCGGTATTCACTCACACAGCCACTCATATCCGCCACTCAGCGGCACATTTGCGGCTCGATGCCAGCTCCGATATGTCCCGACGCGCTGCAAGACATGTGATGCTGCCTCGTCTCGAACAACGTTGGCGGTCGACAACGCAATTAATTAAACGATTTATCAAACTCGTGTAAACTACACGTGGGAACGGAGATCGAGATACGGGACAATACTATGCACCCCTCCCAGCTACACAAATTGAACATCTACGGCAGATGTGCCATCGTTTTCTATAAAGGTTGTTCATAAGTAGATTCATATGGAGAAATGCCTCATGGCAATGGGAAATCGAATGTAAGTAAATAATCAGTATTCTAAAGAGTATATTATCTTCTAAGAATTTCTTACAAACATTGCTTGTAAGTTAGTCAAACAGATCTCATTCCTAAAGGCGCTGTTCCTATGCTTTTCCTCCATAGCATTATTTTATACACATTGGACAGTAACTTTGATCAAATCATCTCTTGAAATAGAACTGACTGCCGGGTATTTGTAACATGAAGATAATATGCACAAGATTGGAAGGGGGCGATAAGTAAATTACTAGAGCATTATCGCCAATATGAAGGGACACGGAGAGCACTTCGAGTCATTAGGCTGCGGTCACCGCTGCGGATAGGTTCCGTAATGGAGGGCCTGAGTTAGTCGCTCTCCACAACTCACTCCTGATGGTTAATGGCACCTTTATTGTTGTTATCTGTTGTAATCACGATTTAACTTTACGACGATTAACCTAGGTTATAATCGTATGATGCTAACGATGATATGATATTGGTCATATTGATGTGACAGTATTCGACTGTCAGTAGGTAACTTACGAACGAGGCATTTCCATGATTTCCATGTCATGCTGACAGAGCTTGACAGAGTATTTCTATTAAAGATTTGCTTTATATTAAGGTGGTTCGACGACCATTCAAAACGTTTTTTGACGTTTGCAGACTAACGGCGTTATATTTTAAGAAACTGATGCAACACACTTCCCTAAATTGGCTTTCCATTTGCGCAATATTCCCCCTATCCTCGAATAAACTTGTATAAACTAGAATAATTTGAGAAATAAGATTGTCACGTTATACTTTGGGAAAACGTAAATATCATAAAAAAACCTTTATGATATTTACGGGAAATAAATAATACTATTCCCTGTTTTTATCGAGACTATTATACAAGTATTAAAGAAGCGTGTCCATGTTAAGGACAACAAAGAGCCTGGAATGAAATTTCTGTTTATATTTATAGTACAAGCTGTACAATATCAGCAGTTTTCCAGTCATTATATATTTTCTGCATAGGATAAATGCGACGCAAAAAGGGCCGGTCTAGACGGAGAAGCGGGACAACTTCGTTCCTGATCAATTGGCCGGAAAAGGAATTAATTACTTAATTAGTCTCGATAAAAACAGGGAATAGTATTATTTATTACACACTAGAGGCTTAGCGAGAAAAAGAAATTACATTATTTAGGTGTAGGGGAGGAACAATATATATGTATATATATACATATATACTTGACTACGGAACCCCAAAAATTATAATATTAAATAAATAGCTCGTCTTAAATTTTCATTTCGTATATTTTATTTTCGTTCGTTGATCTTTTTCATGACGTGGCTGTTTCTCTGCATCGTAAATATCGCCTAAATTTTATCGTTAGACCATTCATTGCCAATAAATAACGCTTTCATCTGACTTAAATGAGATTTTATAGGAGCTAAAACGCTCGCTGTCAGAGCATTGGTTTGATTATAACTTCATTAGTTTACCTAACGAGACTTTAATGATTTTATCGGGGTGCCTTTTCTTAATAAACGGACTGTTCAAGAGGAAGTGTGAAGTTCTTAGACCATGCCTAAATTGGGTTGTTATTTAATAGCTACCTATTTACGTGCACTTTGCGTTTTAAACTGAGGCCTAAAAGGCACGATTGTGAGTGTAGTTAATAAGACTAAACAAGCTACATCGGCTCCAAAATATCCCTAAATAGACCATGAAATTCGGGTTGAATCAGTAGTGTGCCGCCGTTAATTAACAGAGAGAGCCAGCTCCAATGAGCTACGCCGCCAACCTCTGCAATCCCTTAGCACGGCCGCATACGAAAATACATAAATGAGTAACATTCGGAAATATTCAATTAACACTATTTTAACGTGTACGTATACAATACTGCAATAATCAGTAGGATTTTTTATTCATTCAACTATAAGTTTTTTGATTTTTTAAGACCAATTATCTGAGATGATTGGTCTAAAATGAGCCTGTTTTGTAGCAGAAAGTCAGGTCACATATATTTTTGAACTGTTATACAACCTGGCAATGCCAATTTTTTTAGGATAGATTATATGACGCTCTTATTTTACTTTAAGCTGCTTTTCCGACGCAGATGCGAGGCCAGGATTGAAATAAAATGGTATGCAATCGGCGATAAAACAAATGACTATTTCACCGGTCGCCTCGCCGATACCAACTTGACAATAACAATCGCTGCACATTGATTGTACAACAAATAATAGACACTATCGTTGGTTGATGCCCCAGAAGTGTAAGGCGAATAGTTAATGTCAGTTTATTATGATTATTTTCGTCTGGTTGGTGGCGTGAACTGTAAACTGTAATACACTAAAGGACACCGCATACTTAGATTCTCATCTAATCTACTGGCACTGCTGCCGACCTATTCTGTAACTTGTATTAAGCTCACCTCAACGCTCACCCACCAAAATATATCTTGACACCGCGAAGCGTAGTAACAAAGCGTAGGCAGAGGTTTGATTTCCTGACGGGTGACCGGGTTTCGTGAAGGTGAGCCGCATTAGCGCGTAGCGAATTACAGCCCTGATAACAATGGCCGAATGAACGAATAATTCTGAATGGGCCAGGGTATCGGAGTGTGCGGCCGATCTTATTTCGAGTCGGTATCAGTTCTGCCTGATCGAGCGCCGAACAACTGAGCCGCTTAATCGTGATTACACGTCGAGGCGCCTCATTACAGCGGCCAAAACCTCGCGCCCAAATTACACACGTTCTCGGCAGTATATAACCAACTTACCGCCCTTTAAGCTCAGCAAATCGGTTGATAGCGTATTTATGGATTAGCACCTACTGAATTAAATTTTCAATGCGTAATGGAATGTAAATTCGTTATTTATAACTATTATTTTAAAGTTTTCTCCGAGAGTCTGGTTAAAAACGAGTTCGAAAAAAATGCATATAATTTTTTACCGACATAGATTAGGGTATACTTTCGGTATTCATGTAGGTATACATAAAATAAGTGTACATGTAGGAATACATCATAAGTATACATGAATACCTTTAACCAAGTAAATTATGATATTCACACAAACTCGTTTACCGAAAGAATAGCATACGAGACCAAACGGATAAACATTATGAATAAAATTGAACATTCCTTATTTATTAAGAGGCCGCAGTAAGCTCGGCCGAATTACACCTTCCCATACAAACGTAGTTACGCTCTCATTTTAAAACTACGTGTTGGATTGTGACGAAACTTTGCATATACAATGACATGAGGTATATCTATGTCTGTAATTAGATTATACGGTTCCAATTTATAAAACAAAGTAAATACAGCAAAAACTAGTTTTGTATGAAAAACTTAAATTCGCTGTATTTTTTTTATTATGGTAGCTGAAGCTACGTGAACTAGTTTCAGACATGGATATACCTCATTTCATTGAACATGCAAAGTTTCGTTACAATCCAACACGTAGTTTTAAAATGAGAGCGTAACTACGTTTGTATGGAGAATCGAGCTTACTGCGGACTCTTAAGGTAATTTATTTAGAATAGGTAGGTACGTTTTATTTTTATCAAGAAGAATTATGATGAGCAGAAAATAAAAAAAGATAACATTTTTTAGCCCTAAAGCTCTGATTTGTCGACGGAAAGTTATTGCCAAAAGGTAAGCGAATTATGGAAGATGTGTGGTAATAGTTATTTGTTATGCAAGGCTGCAAAGTTGTTGTTTGGTGCAAGTGCTTAGTATTGAAAGCCGAGCTAGCGAAGGATTGTAAAATTGAACCATGAGCGAAGCGAATGGTTCAAAAGTACAATCCTGAGCATAGCGAGGCTTTCAAGGCACGAGACGCCAAACAATTTTGCTGCCGAGCGAAACACACAATTTTTCACCTCACCCCCGCGAGGAAAATTGTAGGTAAGTAAATGTAATGGAAGTAATTTGGACCTTATACTCATTTTCAATAAAGGTTTGTTTACATCTCATCAAGATCTAGCATTTTATAATTATCAAATGTAACATAAATATTTTTGCATCTTTAAATAACCTCACGGTACTCACGGTTTAAACTAAGACTCAAATACGCTTATTTCACTTTTTCCGCTAACTTAGCAGGCATCAAAATTCATATATGTATATATTCTGCACTAAAATCTATAAATAACCACCATTATTTTGGGTTTACTGTCTGTGGCTTTAGAACAAAACAAAATTAAATGTATATGAGTTTTTCTCAAATTAACTTTTCAAACGGTGCGTTCCAAATTTGGAAAAAGCGAAATTTTTAGAAAAATAAAACGATTTTAAAGTTATTTATTCGTATTTTATCCTTATAAGTCAGTCTAAATGTTAATATTTCGTATGTACGAGTACCTACTTAATTAAGAGAGAATAAGTATTATTAATTTTATTTTATCAAAATAATAACAATTTATTACTGGCATAACACCATCAGTTTCTGAATGCACCTCTCATTCTGTATAGAAAAAACTCGCGATCGACCGTCACAAGACCGTCACGTTCCAAATTCAAAAACTCTTTCCACGCTAGCGGATAAAATAGACTTTTGGGCGCAGATTTTGAGCGATAAAGCAAGCCTTTTCGAGCCGGTGAGGTGAAAAAGTAATTTTCTCGCGGCACTACGCGGCACCAACTCCCACAGGAAACTTTTCCAGGGTCATGGATAAAGTAACCAACGAGATACTTGGCTGTCATATTATGTGCGTACAAAATTACAAGATATACTCGTACGACGCTCAGTTGTTTATACAGATAATTTTATTGACAAATTCAGGGTTTCAGGTTAAATGGTTTCGTGTATGAACTAATTGAGTCAAACAAGTGACATACATGTTCATTCGTACCACCTCATTAAGATAGGCGGGTTGCTAATATTGTTATTAAATAGAATACCACCAAAATGCTTTCGCGTCTTCGTTAAGTAATACTCGTACGAAGGAAATGCTCGCTTCCACATTCTGACTGACAAAATTTGATTACAATACCCTTCCGAGTCGAGGAAATATGATACGCTCGCAAATTGTTTACATACCTACAAGTTAGTTCTCAATATCAAATAGAATACGCTGGCCGAGTCAAGAGCGAACAGATTTTAATAAAGCGATTCAGTTTGTAAACACCAGAACTACTCATAAGATGTCAAGAAATCACTGTTCATTCATCACATTCGGAACGGGTATAATGTGCTATATTTTATCTGCTTCGCATGCGTTATTTGAAGTTACCGATAAAATAATGAAATGATGCCATTTAATGCCTTTATGGGCTGGTTATATAAAGAATGGACTATAGGAAATAAATGAACTTTAGAAATACTTATGTAATACAGGCAACAAGCAATGCAAGCTCTGATGCTGTGTGATGATACTCTTACTGTGAGTTAGAAATATATCATGGCATTATGCCTATGCGTAAACGCGGTCTAACGTTCCAAGCGATAAAGTCGCACTTGAAGAAAAATCACTCAGTCCAATAATGCGCAACCTAATGAATAGCTTCCACTTCATCTCGACACGAAGACTTGAAGTGAGTCGAATTTCATTACAATGATTTCTTCTCTCGGCAGAAACTTGCGTTACAAACTTTGAACCTCTCCTACCCAATCAAACTCAAAGTTAGCAGAAAACAGTGACAAGAAGTTTTGCTAACGCCACTAGGTTTAAAGTTAAGGCTGGCTTGTCAGTGAAATGTTCACAAGAGACGTTCCTAGACTTAATTCACTGTATCTTAAACAGTTTACAGTATTTGTTTTAGCTTACACACGACTTTAGCTTTAGAACTAAACTTCATGTAGACATTGTCTTTCATTCGATTTGGTGTAAACTATAACCCAGATGGGGTGGCCGTCTAGTTGCATAACAACTATTGTCATAATATCGATTGTCATACAACATTATACATATCGTTGATGCTCATATTTTTTTTTGGCATAAATTAGACTATGGCATAATTGTTCCCTGTCATAATTATGCGGAGTCATAATTGGTTTAACCATAATGTAGAATGTCATACATTTATTTAGTCATAATATTGATAATTATAATTATTTTTAGTAATAATTGTAAATGTCATACATTTATCAAGCCATAATATTGATGATAGTTAAATTTGAAATTTGTTCAAAAAACAATACAAATGGTGGGCGTCAAATAAACTTTTACAATGCACTTGCTCTGAAAGTGCGCCTTTACATGGGTCAACATGAACACGGAAAGCCCTCCATGCCGGCACGGCGCGGCGCGCCGGGGGGCGGCCGCGCGGGAATGGATTTCGGGCCAAAATTCCCACACGCGTGCGAGAATGAGATTTAATGACAATTCAAATTTCACGTTTTTTGTATAATTTTTAATTTCCTCGCATGGTGCATTGTAAAATTTTGTATGATACACGTGCGGATAGGTAATTCCCAACTCGTGTCGATCAAAAACACTCCCTGACGGTCGTGTTTTTGGTTACCAACTTTCCGCACTTGTATCATAAATAACTATTCTCTGAGATCAACCAACGCCAAGGTGTACAAAGTTCAAGTTTTCGCGTAGGCATGGGAGGACAGGGATTTAGTGGCAAAACCGACTCGGATTGCGGATAGGTTAGAAGAAGAAAGCGGCAGCTTTGCTTTGCGTCTTCGAGGTTATTTTATTTATAAAAGAGTGGAAAATTTGTTATTAAATTGTAAACTTTTATGCTGACCGCCCTTTGCTTGTAACCTGCTTTGTTTGTAACTTACTTGCTTCTGGTTCGAGATCTTCTTTTACTACTAAGAAAAACATAGGCTTATGCTTTTTGCAGTTAATGCGTTTATACAGTATGGTTAAAGTGTTTTATGAGCAACCACTTTATGTCCATTATAAAGTATGCTTAAATCATTTTATGCGCGTCAAATTTATGCGCTTTATACAATATGTTCTTAAACATTATGATTAAAAAGGTTATGCGCATAAATGTATGACTATTTGCAGTTATGCGTAATGATGAGTATGACGAATCCACGTATGCCGATCAAAAATATGACTTTAAACTTTATGCAACCCGACATACCTTTATTTGGTAGCATTTCATCGCGTTTCATAGCGTAGGTACCTAATGCATTTATTTCGGTGTGTAATGATTTGTATAAAAACAATTTCTATAAGTAATTCCATTTTTCATATTAACGAATATCATAATTTTAAATCAAGGCAAATCAAATCAAAACATTTATTATTTCAACTTGTATGAGTGATTAAGTTGCATAAAAACATACTGAATAATAACACTTAGCATAATTTCATAAAACATAACGACCAGTTTTCATAATATTCCGATGCAAATAAATAAATATCATATTTTGTATGAAATTATGTTAGGTAGGTATTCATTTTGATGTCATATACATTATAGCAAAAGTTAATATGATATATGAGTTTTATATAATTTGAGCATGCTTACTAAAGTTATGATAATAGTTTTTATGGTAATTGTTGATTATGTGTTTCGAACGTATTTTACATCTATTAATACAAAGTTTTTATGGCGATTGAACCGCTCCCCAGTTATATATTTAAACTTCATTTCATTACAAGCACAAAACAAAAAAGTACAAAAACCAAGGCATTCTTTACTAAGTCACTGTTTGGCTCTATGATTATGATTATCATAGAGCCAAACAGTGACTTACAAAGGTTGGTTACAAGAGACAGACTAAGAAACAAAAATCCTTAGTTACAAGTTATGATGTTGTAGGTACCAATCAATAATCATAATAATCTCGCTCATTTTGAAAATATAATTTAACTAAAGAATTGTTAAAACACAACTGTAAAGAAATTCCATGATAAATTAGGTACACAAAAAGCATGTTTTTTGTTGAACAATAATGATATCTGCACCGCCATTTCTAAAAGTTTATTCGTTAGTTAATAGAGCGCGTCACGCACAAATAATTTTAGCGTAGAATGAGAACGCAGTATTTAGTTAGAATCTTGATAATGGCATTACTTTTGTTCACTAATTTCGGCTATAAGTGAAGAGTTTTTATTGACTTTTTCTAAGTATGGAGTCATACAGTAACAAAGATAAGTTGGGGCGCAAACACTAATTGCTAATAAAAATACTTGATAACGGCTTTCGTCGAACCCTCCTCCCTTTCGCTATCGATTACTAAGTAATTTTATGGCTGGCAGCGTGGGCTTGACTTAATATCTAAATTCTCCTAAAGCGGAGAGGCTTTATTACATATTTTTGTAGAGAATGCGGACCGCAATAATGCGTAAATACAGAAAAAATACAACAATGATAGGACAATCGTAAAGTTTCACCAGGAGCGCATAAAACGTGTGGGCAAGGACAGTTAGAATCACGCCTAGCCTCATTCAGCCTAAGTAGGCGATCAGTCGAAAGGCGCCCGGGCCTTAGATACTAGACAGCTCGGCACCATATCTCGCTTGGATACATGTCCTTCAGTAACGAAACTGGTACCCGGTTCTTATACCAGTTCGAATTTACACTAAATCACTTGCCTGTCGCAGTAGATAGTTGCATGGCTGAAGGTTAAAACTTCGAGGCAGACTTACTTAAACAAATTGACTAGAAAAATTCGTGATTATTTATGCAGATTTAGATAGGACCGCATACATTTTTCGAATGACATAATTGCTCGTCAACTGTAACTAATGAGGGCCACAATTTCATACTCTACTGGGCTTTTATGTCCGCATTTGATGGACCGATGTCGGACTGCATGTTCATTAACTGACTAATGCAGTCTTATTATTACAATGGAAATTGCATGTTAATACTTTAAGTTTATTAAAATAGCTACTTAATGGATGTTTTCTATGTATTTACTACTGTTAAATGCAAAGTCGCCCAGTACCCATGAAGAAGGTTTTATTGAGCTACGAGTACTATCTATGGTGCTATTTAGTTTAATTTGGGTAAGATTGTCCTCTGATGTTATTATTAATTAATAATATAAAAAATACGAAAGTAATCCATACTAATATTATAAATGGGAAAGTGTATGTGTGTGTTTGTTTCTTTGTTTGTCCGTCTTTCACGGCAAAACGGAGCAAAGAATTGACGTGATTTTATAAGTGGAGATAGTTGAAGGGATGGAGAGTGACATAGGATAGTTTTTATCCCCGAAATCATCCCCTAAAGGGGTAAGGGGGTAAAAGTTTGTATGGAGCTGCGATATAAACGAGTTCCACGCGGACGGAGTCGCGGCAGACGCTAGTAAGTAACATAAATATGTACCTATCGCTTTAGTAAATTAAACCATAAGACCCAAATAGTAGCGAAATTGCGAGTATGATGCTGAAAACCCTTCGACGCTAATGCACCATATTAGCGTCGAAGGGTTTTCAGCGCGGCATGTTTTTTTCTAGAACGATTTTTCGTGCTCTGTACAGCGAAACCGAGGTTTAACCGCACGACTTTTTTCATTTTGCCACAAGTGGATTGTGGAATGATAACATTTGTGTTTGTTTTTTGTTTCACGATTCTATTCCTTTTTTCATTGTTTTTAACCGACGAAAAAACGGAGGAGGTTCTCAAGTCAACGCGTATTTTTTTTTATGTATGACCACGCATAACTTTTTACAGAGTAGTCCGATTTTGATAATTCTTTTTTTATGAGAAAGGGTACCTATTGTATGTGTACTTGAGTAATATCGTGTCGGCGCCAACTCAAAATTACTTAGGTACACTTAGATTAATTTAAGAACTTAGTTATTAAGGTTAATAAAAAAGGTTTATTATTTATATGCTTGTTTGGCACCGCCTCAAAATTACTTAGGCACACTTAGATTCATTTAAGAACTTAGTTATTAAACTAAATAAAAAAGTTAATATTTGTTTTTGCTGAAGCCGCCCAAGCCGTAGCTCTGCTCCAAACCGGACTTGGTCAGCGTCAAGTGGCCCTACAACTGAATTTAAGCCGATCAGCAGTCCAACGAGTGTTTCAGAGGTACCGAGAGACTGGTGCCTTTACGAGAAGACCCGGCACAGGCAGGGCACGGTGTACCTCAGAAAGAGACGACCGCTTCGTCGTCTCGACTTCTCTACGGGCACGCCGACTCAATGCTGTTAAGCTACAGCAGAAACTGCAGGAGGTCCGTAATGTGTCCATAAGTCGATGGACCGTGAGAAGACGTCTCAAGGAAGCATGCCCAAGCAAGAAGGCCCAAGTTGACCGCAGCTCATCGCACAGCACGCCGTGTTTTCGCTCAAGACCATTACAATTGGACCCTTGAGCAATGGAAGACGGTGATGTTTTCTTATGAGTGCAGGATCTGCCTTTTTGGCAATGATGGAAGAGAAAGGGTCTACCGAAGACCAGGAGAACGATTTTTGCAGTGTTGCATCGAAGAAAGGGTCGCATACGGCGGCGGATCTGTCATGGTCTGGGCCGGTATTTCATTGGAGGCTAAGACCGATATTGTTTTCGTCGTAGGGCCTGATAGGCGTAACGCAGAAAGCTTAACTGCTCATCGCTACATCGAGGAGATTTTAACCGAACATGTGGTCCTGTTTGCGGGCTTTGTCGGTGATAATTTTTTATTTATGCAGGATAATGCCAGGCCGCACACCTCCAGAATCACCCAGGATTACCTTAGGAGCGTCAATATTCCCGTCATGGATTGGCCTGCAAGAAGCCCTGACCTCAATCCGATAGAGCACATCTGGGACGAACTGATAAGGCGAGTTCGAAAAAGAAACCCAGCTCCTGAAACTCTCCGTGAGCTGAAAACCGCCGTCGAAGAGGTTTGGGCGAATATCCCTCAAGAATTTGTTAGTAACTTGGTTCGATCCATGCGTAATCGCATGAACGCATGTCGTAGAGCTAGAGGAGAAAATACAAGATACTAAAAGTATTATTTTTCTTCATTTTCCATGCAATTTTTCCCTACATTCGAGTTTTCATTGCGTTGCTACAGTGCCATTATGACATGAGTTTTGTTTTCCGCCCTAAACGTATGGAAAATCACCCGTTTTTCACCTGAAAATAAAGTCATTCGATAGAAAACAAAATTATCTTTCAGATGATACCCCATTTTCACATTTCCTTCGACACTTTTTCCGTAAAACAGAAAAAGGAAAAAATATGAAGGTGGCTCGATTTCTTTGCTCCCAAGTGTATATATATATATTTTTTAAATGAAAGGAAAAAATGAAAAATTTAATGCTCCGAGCCGGATTCGAACCGGCAACCACAGGCATTCATGGCCCGTCGCTACTAACCAACTGAGCTATCGGAACAATCTGGTTCGGGCACCAAATCCTTCAATCAGTTCCTTCATACAACGCCTTAGGGAGGCGTATGTAGCGACATCTACCAGAAGACTTAGGCTTCTTAACTTCTTAATTTTTCCTTTCATTAAAAAAATAAATAATTTTCTTTAGCAGCGTTAGTGCTTAAAAAACAAATATTAATTTAGTATGGGGCATCGTTACTTTTTAAATAAAAAAGGTTTATTATTTTATGCTTTTCATTTATTAAACGGCGGTTTAATTTTTTTGTTAAAACGTTTTTATATCACTGCACTCGATACGTTTTAGCCACGTTTTACAATTGAATTAAATATATCACAAGCCCAGCTGCATAAAGCGTGACGTAAGGAGCCCAATTTGGCTTAAAGACACAGTGGTAACAAAGGAGATTTGAAACCGACTTTGAACAAGGATTGTTAGTCGGCCTGTGGCAAATATTCGTAAGCCGCCATCGCTTTAATCGTCCGGCGTTTTACCAACAAAAGGAACTGTTTAATGTCGGGGCACGCGCAACTCTGCTTTCTTTGCATTCGAAGCGATTAATGGTTTCGCATAATGAAGTCCGAACGTCCTCGACTCCTGGCGATCAATCTGGTTATAGATATTTCGCATTCCTATATGGTATTCATTGTGCGCACTCGTTCTGCCATCCCACCTAAACGTGGAAGGAAGCGACCATATTGAAATGCATATGCGATGCGAAGCGACCAATAACAATTTACCTCCTGAATAATTCTTCCATGATTGCTACACGGAATCACCTGTAAACGCCAAAGAAAACACGAAGGCGTTTTAATATTTCCCAACTTCAGAAATATAATATTATGTTACGATGGTACGCATATTACAAAAAAATAATTTTCATATCTGTGTTAAAAAATTGCTCAAACAAGTTTCATACTAAATACCTACATTATTTCGTTGAGGTTGGAATGAGAAATTTGATAAAGAAAGTATGAATCTTTTAATTTTCATAGTCTTTGACGAGTTCATGTAAAAATTACTAAGGTCCATTAATTTTGTGAGGGTAGATTTCCCCGCGGTGCTGTTTCTTTGAGGCAGTCCGTAACCATATACCGCGTTCCAAATAACATTAGAATTTTAAAGGAAATAGTCTACATTTCATTGTTTATCTAGGATATCAAAGAGAAATATTGTTCTGGTCATTTTTTTATCTACCATTAATTACTTTTCAAACATGAAGCATTTTTTTACATTTTATACTTGTTTTCATCGAAGCCGTGTGGATATTAATCCCACGATTTTTTTAATCGGATGAGTAGTTCCGATGGTTACCCATTACATACAAACTTATAAACTTACAAAGCTGATATATCACAGAGTTTTCCTCTGTATCATATTAGTATAAATAAGGTCTAGCTTGGAGGCCTCGTTTATGTACAAGCATGGCGTTCGGCGGTATGGCGCACTCAGATAAACGCGTGAATAAAAGTACAGTAAAGGATACCTATGCGGTAAGCGTCTTTTTATTTTATAAGTACACATGTAAAGGACACAAAGAATTTTTCATATCTCATGCTCTGAAAGTGGGTCGTTGTTGTTCTAAAAACTGTGCTGAAAGTGATACGTTTCTGCTCTAGTGCAGAAAAGTAGTGTATTCCAACTAGTCCTCGCCTTAGAAGCACTATGCGGGAACTAATTCTAATAAATATCAATCCTTACCCCGCCACTGACAAAGGGGGATAATTTTTTTCTTACTAGTTCATGGAATTTATTTTGTTAAATATAAAATAAGTTTATGTTGTAATTTAATTCCTTTTATTTAAGCTCAAATATTCACTAGGGTCTATAAGGTGGTGACAAATGGAATACACCAACAAACCTTTTTTTAACTTAAAGTTGTGCATGTGAGCTAAGGTAACAACGCATACAGCCACTCTTTAACTAATACTAAGAATTAATACTAATAGCATCAAAATATTTGAATAGGCTACTTTCGTGTATCACAGTTAAATAATGAAATTATGTTATTTATACAGTTTTGAATTTAGGAAATACGAATATAATATTTGGTTATAGAAACATAAGAAATATTTTTAATTTCATAATTAAAATCGTATTTTATCATCTGTATTTCACGTGACCACCGACCACCATATTTTTCTAGAGAGTCGAGCGAGACAGATATGTGCCTCTTTCTTTAGGACAGGTGAGATGGGACTATTCTTTCTGCTCTGATGACGTCACGATAATGGCGTATAATATATAGTTTGAACAAACAAACATAGTGTTTAATTTTTCGCCTGTTTTCTTTTTACTTTCCTCGTATTCGATATGAAAAGTAGAGTGTTTAACTCGGGTGAAAGTCACCCATTTCTGACTCGAACCATTGGCGCTCTCACTTCGTTCGAGCGCTAAAATATCTTGTCTGAAATGGGTGCCTTTCAGCCCTTGGTTAACAATCTACTATATCGTAAGATTTTTACAATAGCGCAAGTCTTTGTGCTGATCATGGCTACGCGACCAAACGACGTCCTAAGCGATAGGTGCAAGTTGGTTGTTTGCCGCAAGTTTAACTACCAGCCGTGCGGCACGCACCTCGAAACATAAAGGTTTTACTGGCACTAGTTCCAATTTGAAATCCAATGGTTGACAGGCATTAGGCAGAGAATGTCTTTTAAGTTCATGATTAGTGAACAATGTACTCTATTTAACTGAGTTTTTTTTACATACATGTAAATCGAAAGATATAAATAATTATAGTTTATATTATAATTTTAGTCGTAGCAGTTACTTTATTTCTTCATTCTGTATGAAACCGAATTCAATTTCGCTAGGAACCATCAGTAAAAGGCAAGCATTTAAGAATAATACTCTGAAATAACGTTGATCCATGGGAGCGGACAAAACGTGCGAAATTTTCAAGAA
The DNA here is from genome assembly GCA_945867215.1 of Epinotia demarniana. Classification (NCBI taxonomy): domain Eukaryota; kingdom Metazoa; phylum Arthropoda; class Insecta; order Lepidoptera; family Tortricidae; genus Epinotia; species Epinotia demarniana. The sequence goes on along the minus strand of OX244266.1, from coordinate 18,191,685 downwards.
AAGTTGGATGGAACATCGAGTTTTCACGAGCTCTTAATGCCAGCTGTTTCTGAAAGTTAGAGATATTTTTCTAAAAACAAGTTAGCAACAGAGCGTGTCTTGAATGGCGGGCGACTCGTTAACTTTAGCGCTATTATAAATCTTCTGAATGGCGCACTTTATCGGCGTCTACTGGACTCCCACGTGACCGATACCGAGGAAACGCTGTAAAACTTTAATTGACAGATCATCGCTTGTTTAAACCGTTACTTATTCGTGGTATAAACAACGTAGGTGACACAAATGTAATATTGCGAAACTTAATACGACTTAGCATTATGTAGGTACGCGGAAAACAGAAGTTGGGAATAGAGCGCCGAAACAACTCTGAAAAGATTAATGGAGTTAAAATTGCATCGCTACGTAATGCAATAAAACCCGGTAGACGCAGCGGCGGCTGAGAGCTGTATTTTACCGCTGAGACACACGAGGCCCGCAAACCACGATTAAATTCAAATGGAGTTTTAAAACCTTTAAGCTCAGCCGTTTTTGCAAAACGGCGTTTTACTCCGGTGCAACGCAAATTAGCCCTGATAAACTCAACTTATCCGGCCTTTGCGCGGCCGGCATGGCATTCCTTTCGACTCGGAAGTGGAATCCAAAGTTTCTCTTAATGGGATAAGTGACCAAGAAATACAAGCAAATTTTAGTAAATCCAAAACAACAGCCGACAGGCGAAAGGCATTCTTTGTTGGTATTTTGCAGAACTTTGTTTTTAAATAAGCTGAGCTTTTAATATTTGTTTTTAAGCAGTAACGCTGCTAAAGAAAATTATAAATTTTTAAATGAAAGGAAAAATTGAAAAATTTAATGCTCCGAGCCGGATTCGAACAGGCGACCACAGGCATTCATGGCCCGTCGCTACTACCAACTGAGCTATCGGAACAATCTGGTTCGGGCACCAAATCCTTCAATCAGTTCCTTCATATAACGCCTTAGGGAGGCGTAAGTAGCGACATCTACCAGAAGACTTAGGCTTCTTTACGGCACCAACGTCTCAAATTATGTTGAGAAATCGTCAGTAACGATGCGCCACCCCATACTAAATTAATATTTGTTTTTAAGCAGTAACGCTGCTAAAGAAAATTATAAATTTTTAAATGAAAGGAAAAATTGAAAAATTTAATACTCCGAGCCGGATTCGAACCGGCGACCACAGGCATTCATGGCCCGTCGCTACTACCAACTGAGCTATCGGAACAATCTGGTTCGGGCACCAAATCCTTCAATCAGTTCCTTCATATAACGCCTTAGGGAGGCGTATGTAGCGACATCTACCAGAAGACTTAGGCTTCTTTACGGCACCAACGTCTCAAATTATGTTGAGAAATAGTCAGTAACGATGCGCCACCCCATACTAAATTAATATTTGTTTTTAAGCAGTAACGCTGCTAAAGAAAATTATAAATTTTTAAATGAAAGGAAAAATTGAAAAATTTAATGCTCCGAGCCGGATTCGAACCGGCGACCACAGGCATTCATGGCCCGTCGCTACTACCAACTGAGCTATCGGAACAATCTGGTTCGGGCACCAAATCCTTCAATCAGTTCCTTCATATAACGCCTTAGGGAGGCGTATGTAGCGACATCTACCAGAAGACTTAGGCTTCTTTACGGCACCAACGTCTCAAATTATGTTGAGAAATCGTCAGTAACGATGCGCCACCCCATACTAAATTAATATTTGTTTTTAAGCAGTAACGCTGCTAAAGAAAATTATAAATTTTTAAATGAAAGGAAAAATTGAAAAATTTAATGCTCCGAGCCGGATTCGAACCGGCGACCACAGGCATTCATGGCCCGTCGCTACTACCAACTGAGCTATCGGAACAATCTGGTTCGGGCACCAAATCCTTCAATCAGTTCCTTCATATAACGCCTTAGGGAGGCGTATGTAGCGACATCTACCAGAAGACTTAGGCTTCTTTACGGCACCAACGTCTCAAATTATGTTGAGAAATCGTCAGTAACGATGCGCCACCCCATACTAAATTAATATTTGTTTTTAAGCAGTAACGCTGCTAAAGAAAATTATAAATTTTTAAATGAAAGGAAAAATTGAAAAATTTAATGCTCCGAGCCGGATTCGAACCGGCGACCACAGGCATTCATGGCCCGTCGCTACTACCAACTGAGCTATCGGAACAATCTGGTTCGGGCACCAAATCCTTCAATCAGTTCCTTCATATAACGCCTTAGGGAGGCGTATGTAGCGACATCTACCAGAAGACTTAGGCTTCTTTACGGCACCAACGTCTCAAATTATGTTGAGAAATCGTCAGTAACGATGCGCCACCCCATACTAAATTAATATTTGTTTTTAAGCAGTAACGCTGCTAAAGAAAATTATAAATTTTTAAATGAAAGGAAAAATTGAAAAATTTAATGCTCCGAGCCGGATTCGAACCGGCGACCACAGGCATTCATGGCCCGTCGCTACTACCAACTGAGCTATCGGAACAATCTGGTTCGGGCACCAAATCCTTCAATCAGTTCCTTCATATAACGCCTTAGGGAGGCGTATGTAGCGACATCTACCAGAAGACTTAGGCTTCTTTACGGCACCAACGTCTCAAATTATGTTGAGAAATCGTCAGTAACGATGCGCCACCCCATACTAAATTAATATTTGTTTTTAAGCAGCAACGCTGCTAAAGAAAATTATAAATTTTTAAATGAAAGGAAAAATTGAAAAATTTAATGCTCCGAGCCGGATTCGAACCGGCGACCACAGGCATTCATGGCCCGTCGCTACTACCAACTGAGCTATCGGAACAATCTGGTTCGGGCACCAAATCCTTCAATCAGTTCCTTCATATAACGCCTTAGGGAGGCGTATGTAGCGACATCTACCAGAAGACTTAGGCTTCTTTACGGCACCAACGTCTCAAATTATGTTGAGAAATCGTCAGTAACGATGCGCCACCCCATACTAAATTAATATTTGTTTTTAAGCAGTAACGCTGCTAAAGAAAATTATAAATTTTTAAATGAAAGGAAAAATTGAAAAATTTAATGCTCCGAGCCGGATTCGAACCGGCGACCACAGGCATTCATGGCCCGTCCGTTCGTGGTCCGTTGAATTTTTCAATTTTTCCTTTCATTTAAAAATTTATAAGCTGAGCTTTTAATAAATTGTTACTTGTGTTGTGTTTTATTGACAAGATACTACGTAGGGTGGTGCCGTTTTTCTAATGAAACTTTATTAGGTAGGATGTATTCAGGACTAAACATTTTTACATTAATTGCAGAACAGTTTACATCCTTAGAATATGAGTTATCGATCATTTGACAACCGTTGACCCGTGTGGTGTCGGGTTAGAATTGCACCACCCCCTTTCTTCCCGTGGGTGTCGTAAAAGTCGACTAAGGGACCAGGGTTGAAGTGTGTTGTGAGCGATAGGCTAGCAACCTATCACTGCAATATCACATTTGTCGCTCTTTTGTACCCACATTTGTGCTTAAAGTGGCGCTGGAACATACGTTTCATGTGCTCTGCCTATCCCTTTTGGGAATAAAGGCGTGAATGTATGTATGTATGAATGTATGACAACCGTTTTAGCCTAGTTGGTAGTGACCCTGCCTACGAAGCAAGAGGTCCTGGGTTCGAATCTCGGTAAGGGCATTTATTTGTGTGATGAGCAATGAGCACGAATATTTATTCTTGAGTCATCTTCTATGTATTTTAAGTAATTATTTATCTAAGTTTATAGTTAAGTAGGTATGTTTATCGTCTTCTAGTACCCATAGTAAGTACAAGCTTTGCTTAGTTTGGGACTAGGTTGATTTGTATAAGATTATCCCCTAATATTTATTTAATTGATTTGTTTATAAATCCAATTTATTTGGTAACATGCTTATTTTATTTGATTATGGTACATTTTAAGCTATAAAAATTGTATATCCAATAGGTACGTACTATGAATAAATAACGTTTTACACATATCTATTTTAATTCGAGTGGCACAGGTATTGTTTCCATCGCAACCAATCAAAAGGTATTTCACCAATTAGGATTTAACGGAAATGTGATTAAATTATAAAGCGGCATACTCCTTCAATTAAAAGCACCAGTGTACAGAATATGCCACATTACATTATTGAACATAATTATTGCAACCCCAACCGTGGCCGGAGTTACTTTATCATATACAATTACTTTATTAAATACTGTAGTTTTTCCTTATTTTAAGCCCTGTTATGTGTGCTTTATGAAATAAATGGTCTATCTTTTTTTCTTACATTATCTCTGTTGGTTTTTTCTCCCTTCATACTACGTATCTTGCGATGTTGCGGGTAATATTGTACACAAAGATAAAATACATTGAAGATCCGACCTCTTACGTAGCCCCGTAATGAAGACCAACCCAATAATGCGACCGCATGTCTTTCCTACACATAGAATTAAGTTACTATATGTGGATATAGCAATTTTCGTCAGTGAGATAACCTTTTCCGGGATATCAAGCAAATAAGTCAAAGTAAGGGGTATACATATAGGTAGTATACATTTGTCATCATCAACTAATAAAGGTTTCTTCCATGGATACTATACGGCGCCTGGTATGATTAAGGTGATTTTAATTTATTAGGGTACTAACTCTAAACAAACGAGACATTCGTCGTAGGTATTACATTTTCGCCACCTTCGCAAGCAGGAACTACCAAGGTTAGCCTAACCATGCAGTCGCCTTCATCAACATTTGCAATCTGGAATCCAAAAGCCAATAAAACTGTATACCTACGCCTTAAAATTCTATCACATACAATATAACATTAACACACACTAGCACCACAGTGCAGTTGGAATGTAAACATTTTTAAATATCTGTTAACTTTTATATTTTCGATTCGCTCCGTCGAACAATGGAGAGAATCAATATTATGTAGAATGTACTTAATCCACGGTCGACATGACATGTTCGAAGGACCGACAAGCTACAAAAATGATGTCAAGCATTCGTGTAGGGTAAAAACTCGTACGTGACGTATATCAGGGGGGATAATTTGGGGATAATCCCCCCGGAGAGCGGCGCCAACGGAACCCGGCGCGACAATGTGGGGCACATGCCGACGGTCTCCAACCCCATGCTTGCTGGGACGTCGCTCGCTCGAAACTTTCAAGAAAAACTAACTTGACGCTTTTATAACAATTTTCAAGAGAAATATTTGTCGGTAGGTATATAGGAAGTCATTTCACTTAATAGCTTTTACTTTTAATATAATGTATAACTTCCCAAATGATCCATTTTTAGCAGTAAAGTTCACTCCCTTCAATGCCAGTGAATAAACAAAGGTGTCGAAGCTTTACAGACCTTTTCTTGTCCGCAATGAAACAACTTTTCAGTGCTTGATGTTTATTTAGTAACGATAAGTAATCAACTGGAAATTAGGTAATTTATTACCTATCTACACACACATTAGATAAAAAATCAGATTTTTAGGAATTTATAGACATAACAACTTCAATATTATTACCCGACTTAAAACAGTATGTATGTAGAGTTAATTAGGTATATAGAATCACATATCATACTAGTATTCAATAACTACTCGGACACTATATACCTTCAAGTTATGAGGAGTCATTCACCACAAATGGTTTACAGTACCTACCTAAACAAACGTCTGCATACGTATGTATGGCACAGCAGTACGAGTAGGTATCTCGATAAAACCTGTACTTTTTAGACAATCTAAAGCACTCAATAGTTACAGATTTGACAGAATATGTAGCAAACTAACTTAGTAGCTACAAATGGGTAAAAGTCGTTTTGATTAAAGCGGAATCGCCAGACGGGCTGATTCAATCTTTCATTTCTTAATGGGTATCTAGAGGGATCGATAGGTCGCGCTTAAAATAAAATGGAACAATGGACGGCCCGTATTAGGACCACCGCTTAAAATGCTTTCCATGTTCCAGCGCATCCGGTGCCAGACCCGACGCCGGAACCAGCGACATGCCACTCTAATCACTGCAACGATATTATCCGAGCCTAAGGAAATATTTCCACTTTTATGGAAACAAATAGACGGGCTGTCAAACAATCATTAATTTCATTTTGTTATAGGTAGACAGGAAGTCGGGAATGGGGGTTGGTGGGGGCGACAGATTGCCGCGATAACTTGTTACGAGCCTACATGAGCCTGACATAACATTAATAAACGGCTTATTGCAGTGGTGACAAATTATTGACCGGAAATAGAAATTGTTTTTTTTTCTTTACTAAGAGTTCAGTTCGCCATCTTTTATGTAAATTCTAAATGCAGAAATAGTAAATCTTTTACATCAGAAAAACTTTAATTCTTCAGTTTCAAATGGATACCTATAGAGTAATTAAAGGTTTCTAAATTAACGAGAAGCGGTTCGCGGCAAAGCGGCAAGCAAACTCGCGGTTTAAAGTAATTGCTTTACTTATAATATAACACTGGAATATAGAGTCCAAGTCCTTCATTAGGAGATGGGTTAACAAAAGTTTTGCGTTATGTCACTGATTGCCGAAAGGTCCGCAATAACCGAGCGTGATTCGGCAAACTAACTGTAATAGGGCTCCCCGGAGATGACTCATGACTCACGATGCCACATAGTAACTAAGTATACCCAACATATGCTGGTTATAGAGAAACTGCGGGCTCGAGTTCAGACACGTTTAGAGAACAATAAACGGAACTTAGTTTGTTCACGCGGATATCGTAACTGAACTACCTCCTGCTCGTAGCATAGCAAAGCAAAGACGACTTGAATGCTTAATGCGATCAATAAACGTACAGCCCGACCAGGAGAATAAAAAACCTGTTCTGGGGGCGCTGAATTAGCAATCATTATGGCAACACTAAAAATGACTAAGTATATGATGGACCAACCAGTCATATTGACAACACGCTCCGTGACGGTTTTTAGAGGAATAGAGTCCTCCGACTTACTCTCCGACAAATACTTCGTCATAATGTAAATCACTTTTCTTAAGTCACGTTTAATCGTTTTCGGCAATTTTAATGCAATACAACACGTACCAATGACACCTCACTTTGACAGCAATTGACAGATTACATTAATGACGTCTTCAAAGTTACTGTTGCCAGTTGAAGAAATTAGTTCCAATAGTTTTCCGCAATATGGCGTTATTTTTTTTTTCCTGGTCGGGCTTTACCTAAACCTATTGATTACAAATGTTAAAGATATAAACGATTTATGTATTTGTATTCGAAATATCGCAGTTACATCGAAACAAGACGTAGCGCTGTTACAAAAAAAAATACGATACCTACAATTTGAATATATGTACATAATACATTATACTTACTCTAAATAAGATTTTAACTACTTCTAAAACATAGATTTACATTGCGTAGCGTAAAGCAATTCAATCTCCTAAGCACACATGTGGACTTCATAAATCTCATGTCAGTTGAGTAAAACCGAGCTGTGTGTCATAAATACGGCGGGTATGTGTGTCAAAACATAGGGGATTTGGGCGCTGTCTCCCGGCCGCGCAGTCGCCGGCGACACGCGAGAGATAATGAAAAAAAAAAAAGATTTATGATGAACTCTAATCAAATTTTATTACCGTTCTTACGGTCCCTAGCGCTATCGCACAATAAGCAGTGCACTTTGTTATTGAACAAAATTTGTAGCAGATGAGGGGCGCCGTTGGAGTTTACGAGTATGAGTTGAGAGGTTGGAGTTTGAGAGTATCTACATTTCGCACATTTTTCCACTGTGATTATTATAAGGAGACAAACAACTAACTTATTTCTGCTGTTGTCTATGAAAAGAACACAAAAACTGGTACTACCTACGGTATTACTTATAGGTCTGATATTGCTGGGTTCAATAAGATGAGTAAGCAAAACGTGGCCAAGTTTCTTCTGCCAAAGGGGTCGTGAGTCGCATTTCCATAAAGTTCCCAGTGTGGAATGTAGTGTTGTAATAATAGCGGGCAATATACCCATTCGTACGCAACGCGCAGTATAACCCTCCCCCACCCCCTGATAGCCCTCGTCCTCCGCTTTACTGACCCAATTATACTTGAGGATTTTTTGGTCACATACGACGTGAATGGCACATTTGGCCATACTTCGTCCGTAAAGTTTTTATGAGCCGCAAAGTTATATGAAATGGGATTTTCCAAACACGAGAAACACCGAGCTGAGCTGGCAATAGATTCAAAAGCATTCATTTGGATATTTAATGACAAGCATTAAGGGGCTACCCGAGGTTTTCATCGATTTTGACAAGTTTTGAATTGTATCGCCTACTTTTGCACAACAGATAGAAGTATAAATCAAACGGTTATCGGTTCTTCAATCTTTTATCTCCATTTTGGTCTATCGGATTTTGAAACAAATGAATACTTAATTTTTATGATTTGATTTTTTTGGCCTAAAATTGTTCAACTTTGATGCCAAATATCTCGAAAACAATGAACTTTGAAGTAAATATGGGATACTATATTGCTTAAAGCCGTTATTATTAATATAATAAGCTACAAAAAACAAAAGAAAACTAAGGGATTCAGATCGAAGGTCATTGGCGTATGGGAGCCCCTTAAGAGTTTCAAGTGAGTACTAAAAGTTATGTTTTGGTAAATACATGTACTTATAAGGGAAAACTCGTTTAAAAAAATATATTTGCAGAATAACATTCATTTATTTCTTTTATTATTTCAGTAAAAAAACACGCGAAAATACTAGGAAACCTCCAAGTTTCGACTATTCTAAAGGTTTTAAACAGGTATGTATCATGAAGTAAATGAAACGGACTCTATTACCTACTTATCTGAATTTTCCTACAAACTCTATACGTTATAGCATATTTGATGTATCATAAAAATGTGATGTTTTGACTATTAGTCAAAATGCTCTACTTCATCTGTAACGCCCAAATCTAGTTTATTTAAGTCCATAAAATCCACCTTTCAGTTCAACGCGCAAAATAAATAAGCACCACCGAAATCTTACAACACTTGTCAATAACTAGGACAAGGCAGCCCTTTAACCTTTAGACCAATTAACCTTCAAAAGCGAACAATGCGACTTTAAAATTAACTTCTGGTATTACCCTCCGGGGTGGTCATTTCAACAGCACCTTTGATATTTATTCAAGTGTTCCCGGCACGGGAACAATAAATTCAATTACTTCATAATATTTTCATAAAACGTCCTTGAATTAACCCTCGAGTATGTACTTACAAATGAAGGGCAAAGTGGTATTTTAAAAGGGCTATTTACACAGCGCAAAGTGCAATGACTTGAATTAGTTATTCCGTTGATTATGCCTCCCCTCCGGCTACTCTATCATTATCATTTCAGTGAACGCACGTGCCGTCTTGTGCATGCAGTGCAACCCTCGTGTTCCTACAAGGCCACATATTATTATATTAAACTTCATGTGTTCTGGAATCAAATAGGTATTTGACTAGAAAGTGGTTTATTACGCCAAACGAAAGCTCTAAAAACGCGTTACGGTCAAAACACAGTTCAAAATTACAAAGCTGCAACCGTGTCCATGTTGCTAATTAGAGATAGAAAACACTAAAGACACGTCACTTCACATGCAAGCTACGCCATTGCACTCGGCTCCATACTATGGTCACATTGGGGAGAAGGTACTGAAGAAGTAGCCATGCATCTTAAAACTTTGCACAATTATATCTTACCCATTATTTCAAAAAATGAAGTTAAGTAATTATTTTTTCTTTCTTCATTTGTAATTGTTCTTCGAAACATATATAAAAAAATATTAAAATGATTGGTTTTTAATATCTCAAGTACGTTTAATATAATTTTGCTAAGTACAAGCAGGTTATTACCTGAACTTCTCATGGATAAGGCGTCGCATTGTTCAAACAGGAAGAGAAAATGTTGAAGCGAAATACCAACACCTTGGGAAACGATAATAGTGTTGTATTGTCTTAATGAGTCGAGTCGGTCAGCTTTCAAGTTATGTAATTACTCGGAAAAACGACACCTATATAACAATAACTGTAAAAGCGCATAGGTACTTGAGCCTAGGTGTCGTGTCGTGACACTTACTTATTTACAGGAGAATCAAAAATAAAGATGTCAATTATATGATAACCAATTTTCATTGATTCTATTTTAAAAATTCATTTGTTGAATCTGGGGGGCACTGACATAATGGTGATTGAGAACGCCCCGAAACTAGTAGGTCTCTATGACAGTATGTAAACCTGAGATATTTAATGGGTTTTGGTGAATTCTCAATTGCCATCATCAGATCCGAATTCTGGAAGAAACGGCGCCATTGAAAGTATACCATGGAAATAAAAAAATGGATCAAAACCCTTCTCTTTTTGGCACTTGGAATGGCACTTGAGAATCCACAAACAAAACAATCATAAACATAGATCTACAATAAACTGCTGGAAATAACACACAGTGTTTTATCCCTACACCCTAATAGTAAAAGGAACTAAATAAATAGTTTTAAATCAATTCCCAGTAGAGTTCCAAAAGGAAATTTGTTTTGAGGTTTAGCATGAATCGAATGGACAAAAATCTCTTGAGGGCACCCCTTAGTGGCCCGTTGTTTAATCGCCGACGATTCTCCATTGAGCGGAATGCCCTTAGCAGCGCAAGTTTGTCGACCCAGTCTTGCCACAGGGGAAATAACTTGTCCACTTAAACATCTATTATTGTGTACCCGATGAGTTTTCTCGCTACAAACAGAAAGTGTTGCGAAATCTGTTTTCACAGAATTCGTTGTCAAACGAAGCCCCATTTAAAGGTATCAATGGAAATATCTTTAATGAGATAGAAATCTTTTTGTAAAATCAGTTTCTATTTAATACCCATTTGTCATTAAATATTTCCAAATGAAAACGTTTTCTTTATGTAACAAGCATTTATACTATTTTATGTCGTAACATATGTAGGTACCAAATTAATCTAATCTTTCAATTTAGGGCTTACGGACTGGGAACTTTCCAATAATATATAAAATATGTTAGAAAATGTTCTTGGTATTCCTTGAAATAGACGGATACCTATTTATTAAAATAACACGTAAACATTCGACGTTTTTTTTTACTTGTTTCGTGAAAACTAGTCAAAAGGCATACTTATTGTAACTATATACAGATTTAATTGTTAGCGGGGCATGACTCTACAATTTCTTTATGAAATTACCTGTTTAATTCTGAAGGCAGTATAGCGATGCTATGTATGACATGTTATATATACCTACTTACATGCAGATATACATACCTACACATATATAAAAATAAAATATATTTTATTAATTGAACAATGGTACTCTTGACATTGGTCTCCATTGACAAGTCTTATTCCTGTTTATTTTTTTACGATGTATACGCAACGTCAACCATCAGACCAAAAGCCTTGAAGCGAAACCTTGCCTAGGTTCAGACATGACTAAAAGTCGTAATACTGAGAAAGAAAGTCTCCGTTCATGGTAAGTTACTAATTTTATAGTCGATCACTTACTATCTAATCGAAAACCAGTTATCAAGGTAGCATTTACGCTGAGAAACTCGCGTAAATTTAGGTACCATACCATCTGTCACTGTTATCAATGAAACTAATCACGCATAACAAGTAATCGTAAAAAACATGTTATCAGGCGATACATAAATAACAATCCCACGAGAGCACGACCCCTGGGCTGTTATTCTTTACGCGCTCATGCGCCTCACTCCACCCGTCACGCCCAACGAAACTAGACCTCTACCTACGCTTAGTTACTACGAATCGCGTCATCAAGATATATTTGTGAGTGAGCGTTGTGAGGTGAGCTTAAAACAAGTTACAGAATAGCGGGGCTGTGTGTGAAGTGCATCTGTAGCGGTGCAGACGCCTGCGCCAGTGCGACGCGCCGGCGCGGGCGCGGCGCGTAAACACACACATGCGCGAGATGAAAGAAGCCCGGCCACTTATCTGTTGCACCCGTTTCGATTATGCGTTCGCTGTCAGCACCCCGAAATAGACATAAACTGCGGAATGCGACGCTTCATACAAACCAAATTATACAATCGATATATCAACAGTTAAAATTTAAATCCATTAAATATTTAACTTTTCGTTGCTGTATTTCAACGCCGTCCAGTGATTGCGGTTCATCGTGTATGCTTGCGGTGATTAAATGTGCAACAATAAAAACGAACATTTATTATTCCTCGCGCAAGGATGATGGCGATTATGGTAAAGGTTCAAATAAACAAGCGATTTCTGTCGGTTCGGTTGCTCCGAATAAGTTTACATATTGTATGTAAACTGTTTAAAATAAACCACGTAAAAATAATTTACTTTAGAAACTAAGTTTTAACCGACTTCAATTTAGTAGGTACTCCGCCAAGCCACGAGAACATTTCCACATTTCTTTTCCAATTTACCACAAAAAAACCGAATATGTGGGCCGATAATATTTGAGAACTTCCGTCGATTTTACATTGTATCACCTTTGGCACTTCATTAGTTGCTATTTTAACGGAATCTTATCAGATCCGTGAAAAAAAATACAACCGAATTGAGAACCTCTTCCTTTTTATAGAAGTCGGTTAAAAATACCACAAAAAAACGTTTTCAAGTTTTTTACAGATCTTAGTTAAAGTAATCTTTACATTTTAAGATTTTGCTTAACTAAGGAGTGCGATAATATTAAGTGCTTATCTATGTTATGTTAGTCTAGATCTAAACATTTTCAATATCTGTATTATATTATATTATTTATTATTATAGTTATATTTAAGCTATATTAATGTGCCATATTAATGAGTGCCTTCTTAGTGATATTTTTGATACTTTCAGGTTTCCCTTTCATGTCGTCTATGACATGTCTAGGGAAGCCGTTCAGTATATAAGGTAAGTAAGAGGTCCATACCCGCTTGCCATATTCATTGTTGTTCTTTGGTATTTAACTACCACTACTACTACTACTACTTTTTGGTGTTTTACTAAAAGACCCGCGTAAGACCTACGTAGATGGGTACCTACATATGCCTTTTAAAAACTGCATAAACGCAAACGGAGAAAAAGTATCAGCATCGCATGAATAAATATCATTATCACTAAGTTTCCAACGAGGCTATAGAATTTAATAGGACACTTTCAGCTTGTTCACGACAGCAGCGCGATTCTCTTGCGATAATTGAAAGAAATTCAAAGGCACCTTCAATGAATGCGTTACTAAAAATAAATAATGATATCCAATATCCATACACCAAAACAGAGAAAAAGAAAAAAATCGAACCAGAAACCAGGTGCGGGCCACATCCGGCTGCTGCAAAAACGTAAGCTAGAGCGGAAAGGAATCCGCTACAATACTAAACAAGTCGCAGCCGAAATCCTGCAAGAGAAGTTAAAAGTTGTATGCAAGAGTAATTTATTACCTGAGTACCAGCAGGAAACTTTTCGAATCCAAGTCCAAGTAAAAATATTTGCTTACGTAGGAAGTTCATCTTCCACGCTTCGGCTATCTGGGAAGTTGGAAACTAGGCAGGTTAGCGGAGCGAGCCGTACTTAAATTCATTAAACGAGTTTGACAAACTGTGTCTTCGTCGGCATTTACTTTTTATTTTAGTATCTAAATCGAAAATATTCTGGTTTTATGAAGCCTTTTAGGTACGCTAATGTTACTGAATAATTTTATGACTAAAGGCTTTTCGTATGAGAAGATTTCCTACTTTAGCCGAGAACTTTGGAAACTTGTGTATTGTTCCTCGGTGGAACTTTTATTTATCAAATTCTGTTAGGGGTACGAACTGGGCCACGCCTGAGGACAAAAGTTTTGTTAGCAGTCCTCCTTTCTTAAAGAAAAATGCGAAAAAGAACTGAAGAAGGGTGTCGTATTTTATAAAAAATAGCTACAGCTTAATGCAATGGCCCTCGCTTCAATAACGTAGGTAGGTATATGATTTTTTACCATTACAAATATTGCTCACAACTACACAACTCTGTTTAGCTTTTGCAGGAGACTACAAAAAAAACCAATAGAAGTAGTCGAAAACCCTATAGTTGATCACAAAAGAAGTGATGGGTCGGTCAATTACGGACGGTCTCTACCTGCATCGAACACCTGTCGCCGAACCGATTTCTCAAAAAAACATTTCGAAAAAGTGTTACGCGAACATCTCAAATGTTTACTTTCCTTGATGAAATAAGAACGGCACGTTAAGTACAGAAATTGTAATAATAAACAAGAAACACTTTGTAAAATTTGATGTATTTGACCCAAATGTTAAAGCTAAACTTATGGGATGGTTGTATAATATTTTGTTTCATAGAAACGAAATGGGCGCACGTTATGTATATTCTTATTTAAAAGCAAAGGAACAGTCCGTTGTTGGAATATAACAGCTTGAAGAGGAAATGTATATTATAATACAGGGAGAGCCAACAAAATGTGCCAGTATGAAGCTGTTTGAAACTACAACGTAGGTACAGTTTGTAATCTAACCTTTTAGTTTTGAGGCTTGTCTATAAAAACCAATTCCAACGAAGCCTTTAAAGGCTTATAAATGATCAAAATGGAACTAAAAACTGCAAAAAATACAATTGCTTCACCTGAAAGTTAGCGTTATAGCCTGTTATTACGATAAAAAAGGAAGAATAAAGCACTTCACTGCAGCTGCCGCACATGTTACGGTACGAGCTGCATTATATTAGTCGACACGACATAGTTATTGTACCGATATATATCTCATCGGTTCCACGTCATGTTAAACGGCCGGCATTTTTATTGGCGTTCATATCATCAGTTCACTAGATGTTATCCAGATATTCCGGTCTGGATTCTATAGGTAGCTTAGCGGGTAAGTAATCCAGCATACTATACGTGGATAATATTTATGTAAATACCGCAACTTGTTACATATATTATAGGTACGTATGCATGTATAGCCCCTCCACAACGTTAAACAAACGGAGACAACTTTGACCATTCTAATACAAGTAGAAATAATCAAGAAAAACTATTGAGTTGATTCATTCGCACGATGTAAAACAACTGCCGAAAATTACACCAATTTTATTGTACAGTCGACTACAAATACGGCCAAAGTAACAAAAATATCCGTCCATCCGTATTGCCTTAACATTAAGGTCGTGTTTACATGTTTTTGTATTTTGGCCGTATCAATCTCTTTGTAGTCGACTGTACATTATCGTTGAATTTAGGTAGATTACGTCACTAGATTTTTCTAGACATTTCTGACCACCGACTCTACTTCTAACGTTCATACATAATGTGTAAACGTCAATTCGTAATTTTATTCTACATATATTTAATTCCATTTATCTTTACAAGAGGGGTCATGTTCATAGACTACTTAATAGAAGCACTCAAAATGCTGCAATGCAAAATATGAGATTTCCCCGTTTCCACGAAAAACCGGCAGAATTGCGGTCAGTATACAGATTTTTTATCTATTGAACCTTTTACAATCAAAGCTGGGCAGAGCCATTTTAATTGAAAAAACATTTTTTTTTCTTTTTCGTTCCTAACCAACGGTTGGATAATAGTTACGTCATATTGGTACTTATGATGTTGCATCTTTACGATTCCTGGAATTATATAATTATACATCAGAATTTTAATAAACCAAGTATTTCTTTCACAAAGGTAGAATTTATGGTACAAAAGGCGGAATTAATGCCATGCATTCTCTACCAGTGAACTGCAAAAATTGTGTGTGAATTTCACCTATTTCTAAATTAAACAAATTAGGTAATTTTTTGTTAGGTTAGGTTACGATTTTTTTTTGTAATTCAACGTACTACGTAGTGCTAGTAAGTAGAAACTACGACATTTCTGCTTATAAGTATGTTGAAGTATTTCATCTACACACCCGTTGTACCGTTGTCACCTATGTATGTGGTCAATATATGCTACGTAGCATAACATACTGTAAATTTTATATTTATGTGCAATAAAATAAGAATCGAATTTAACCACAGCCGGCCGTCGCAACAGTTCTTTGACGTTAATAGTCTACATTTATGGCTTGATTTATTGATTAATTAATTTATCGATTTGTTGCTGAGTCAACCTGTCCTGTATTCACATTGCTGTCTACCTCGTACACAGACGGGCCAGTATACAACTCTGATCTCCGTTTAAGTGGTATTACTATGAATCTCGGTGTCTATTTACATTATTTTACACTTTCTAAGCATTATCTATTCTGTGACTAAGCTCACAAAATGTTTTGTGAATAGGCAGATAGGCTGTGATGAGTAACTGTGACGAAAACACCGCAACCAATTGCCGGTGACCATGCCAGCAGATGTCGGATTGTCGGCTGAACAATAGCTGCCCTTTCGACAATGCATCTATCGACTTCTATAGTAATCAGTCAATAAAATAAATGTTCGTAACACTAAACAGGCTGGTTTGTTTTGGCATTTTGACTCTCGAATGAATTGATATACCTACTTTAAGTTCATTTATTTAACTCGCTCAGGCCTTAAACTCGAGATGCTAGCTATAAATAGGTACAAGTTTAGAAGTGAGAGACGTGATAAAACATGGAACTCGACGAATAATATAAATTCCCTGGGCGACCGAGCTCTGTGCGGATAAAATTAGAGAAAATACGGAGAAAACTAGTTTTCCCAGACATGAGACCTATGCACTCGAAATGTTTGCTCAGTACGCTTACCATGAGTTTGACAATGACGGCTTACGCTAACGAGTATCGAGGTTTCTATCTGTGCATCCCGCTCGTACTGTCTAATAGCTAAATCGATAATTTGCCACCATAAACCCTTATATATTCAAAATGTCATTGAAATCGTCAGAACCGTTTTCGAGAACGTTTTTTCAAATATTTACATGTTACAATATTGCTCGTTTAATACTCGAGGTATTAGGTGGCTAATTAGGTGGTAGTATGTTGTAGTGGACGTCTTTCGGCTGGATGATAATGATAATGTAGAGTAGTTAATGTATATTTTGTTTAAAAGTTTCATTACCTACATAAAATCTACATACCACCCGAGTCTCTGGCTAAAACCGCAAACTATTGTTCCCAAAACAACAACGTAAGCGCATGAAAAAAATTGCTCTTTTCTTTGGTCGCATTACTCGTATTTGTCCGCGACCGGGCCCGGAAGGAGGGTTTACAAATTATTCTCATAAGCGACCAAAAGACGCTTAAATATTGTTCGTAGCTATAAGAACGTTCCAAAATGTAGGTAGGTCTGCGTTTTTAATTGAGGTTTCCACTGTTTCCAAAGACGAGGCAAAACGACGCGAAGTAGAATTATACGATGAGCGATAAAATAGTCAATTGTTTTATCGTCACGCCGATTACTTGAAATCCTATAAACCGACATCATTTGTAGACCGACTGAAAGCGAAGCAGTGCGAGGACGCGTTCTACATAGGAGTACCTATGTACGTATTGACGAATTCTTTCAGAGCCGAGGGGCGACATAACTTAAGAACGAAATGATAATTATAATGCTTATAGCTGGACATAATATTAATGTAAACATCGTAGGTAAGTTTTTATGAATAAAAGATTGAAATGAATATACATCACTAGTCGGCGCGTCAACTAATATTCTCGCTTTATCTGTTTGGTGAAAAGCAGCTTTAGGCAGAGATGCCACTACCTACCGGCGAATCTCATGAAGTGAACTGGCAATGTTAGTTCCGTAGCTAGAGTTGGATATGAAATACCTATGTATTTCCAATATTGATACGACATGATTTGCAATTAGGTCGTTGTTTGATATGGTATTTCACTAATCCGTGGCTTATTCAGAATCGTATATTCATCCATCCCACATTAATTTCGACGAATAGAACTGTTTTAGGTATATTTCCCCTAAATTATTTACAATCGAGACTTTAGCAACAGTAAAATAGTTACCAAATAGGTATGTTCAAGAAGAGTCTTATAGTGACAATATTTTCAAATCTGACTCAATCAAAAACAAAAAGGTAAGAACAAACCATACGTAGAATTCTACGAGCAGCGTAAAAATAGGATTTAAAACATGTCGCCTGAATTCCATTGATAACATAGTTTCTGCGTTCTTATAATTGACTCTAACAACAACTCAGCTTATGAACACAGTACCTACAAGCCCAAGTTTCTGATAGGTAGGTAATCAATTTAAATTATTAAAAAAAGTATAGGTACATACATGCAAAACATAAAAGGAATAAAGTAAGTAACAACATATGTAATCATGACATCTTTGCCAGTAAACACCTTTCTTCTAAAACAACTACAGGATATTCATTTAGAAGGGTTAGTTAAACCAGGAAGAGGATTCAGTAAGCAGTAAGTCACCAGTTACAGGTTATCAGTAAGAAACAAGTTTGAGCGTTCTACAGAATGCTTGAATATAAACGGCTAATAGGCATCGCAAATAAGCTGCATTAGATCTACGTTAAACATGAATAATTTATTGACACATGCGATCCTTACCTGTCAATAGGAACAAAATTAGACGCCGCATGATGGAATCCTTCAGTGATAGTTTAGGCCGGAGATGTTTGTTCAGGAACCATCGCCACGAAACGTCAGGTCAATGTTTACGCGACTCAGCTGGTCTCCGATTACGTTCGCCAATTAACCACACACTCGCACACCGCGGGATCCGCACGCTGCAATGTCAGCGACCACGAGAAAAACTAGACACTCGGCGAAAGCTGTCGCTAAGCTCACGAAACCGAACCGAGTGGCTCTCGTCAGCCTCGCACGGGGTTGTTATTCATTCATAACGCGATTAGTGGTTCCCGTGAGCAAGTTGACAGTTGTTCTCTGTGATGAAAACATCACACATGTTTAGAGCGGAGAGGAAAGGTCTCGCGCGCGATCGCAGCGCACGGCGGCCGACTCGCGAGTTGCGTGAGTAGGCCGGCAGGGGTGCGCGGGGCGCGGGGGCACGCCTGCGCCTCGCCCGCACCGCACCACCTCGGTATTGACCGACGACGCCTCCTTCCCACAATTCACATCCTTAACTAGGTACTGCGAATTCTCCTTTGAAAAATCCCCTAATTCCTTCTCTACGATTGAGATAGGACACGTTTTATGAAAGGCATTATAGACCTTCGTAGGAAAGCCCCTTGGCTATTTTCGTTCCGGCTCCGGGTACAAGCTTTCTGCATAACTTTACCTGCCCTTATATTATGAAATTACGATCGCCGATACCTTGACAAGTACGGCTTTTACAACGTGGTCGCGGTATGCAATTTATAACTTTTCTAGAAAGCTTGCGACGGCGAAGCTCTTTGAGCTTTTACGCCGAAGCCGGAGCTACGTGGCTGTTCGTTGCTCTCCATTTTCAGATTCCGCCACATTCGTTTATTCAAACTTTTATGCATTCAGGTCTGAGTACGCAAGCATAAATAAAATTGGAGCCAGCCCGTACGCCCGTTCTGTATGCCGGCAACCCCGTCAATTTTGTCTGTCCTTATCGATGGGCTGAAAATTGGCGGTTGTGATTGATGGATTGTTGATGCGATGGAGGAGTGATTTTTATTTGCACCTATCAAAATATGCTTAATCACTTTATGGATTTCGCTCTTTTACATGTACCTACTTAATTAAATGTGATATTTATTATTGTGATGTATTCAAGTGTTTTGGATACAGACACTTATATATGTTTGTTGACAATTATGCTTTATCAAATGACCGGTTGTGAATGGAACCGTGAGATAGCAGGTCCCGAGCCGCGGGCGGCGCGCCGCGTGGCCAGGACTGTTATTCGCTACGCACTAATGCGGCCCACCCCGCCGGTCACCCGTCACGAAACTAGACCTCTGCCTACGCTTAATTACTACGCGTCGCGGTGTCAAGATATATTTGTGGGTGAGCGTTGAGGTGAGCTTAAAACAAGTTAGAGAATAGGGGGGCTGCGGCGACCCTCTGACGTCAACATGTTAAGGGGGTGAATTGGAAATTATCGCCGCTTTGAAACACCGTTCTGACTAGATTTAGAAAAAAATAAGTTCTGTTTTTCAGATATATGATTCTTGACTACTTGTATGATTATTTATCTGATTTAATCGATGCATGATTGCCTAAAATTTCCTCGATAGAAAACAATTCCTAAGATTGGTCTTTATTTTCCTTTTTTTACGCAGCCTACTCAAACAATACATCATTTGGGAATGGCTTTTTGGACAAATTTCGATAAAAACCTTACTTAGTGAAGTTTTAGTTATACATATTTTATTAACCTCCTAAGCACAAAAGCGTAGGTACCCTGGGTCTCAGGAGGTTGTGACATTTTAGGTAAGGCAAAAAAAACTATAGCATTAACTTTGATTCTGTTGTAAAATGATGTATTGTTTGAGTAGGCTGAGTAAAAAAAGGAAACTACAGACCCAACTTTGAAATTTTAATCTATTGAGGAAATTTTAAGCAATCATGTATCGATTCTATCAGATAAACAATCATATAGTCAAGAATCATATATCTGAAAGTTAGACCTTATTGTTTCTTAATCTAGTCAGAACGGCGTTTCAAAGCACGCGGTAATTAGATACAAATGCACCGCCTTAAGGCCACAGGAACGCACTAAGCGGCAAACCGCATGCGATTGCCGCAAAACGCATAGTGCGTAGAGGTTTTGCATTTGCGGTATCATATGTTTTGTCCAACCGCACGGGTAGCCGCGTGCGGCTAGCCGCTTAGTGCGTTCCTGGCCTTACTGTTAGGTTACGAAAAAAAACTGATAAGTATATATAAACAAACTCTCATCGAGCCTTAAAAAGAGCTCAGATCTGTGACTTTTTTCATTTAATATTTGTCGCAATAACGCTCGTTTGTTATAATTATTGAGTCATAACAACACTTAATATATTAAAATAATATAATTAATTAATAAATAATTTTATAAAATGATCATAGTCTATTATGTTTCCTATAATGAACGTATGATATACCTAATGTTAAGTTCTTCTAATGTACCTATAGTTAGCATAATATTTTTTGGTATACTCTAAGGCAGGTTGGTGTAGGTAAGACGACGAGTGAACCGAGGAGGAGTGTTAGGTAGAATCACAGGTGCGGCGAAGCCCCAGTACAGAACCGAACACTTTTTTACTACCTAATACTGATTTTGACTTAAAATGACTGATTGCAAAGCGTCATTTTTGCTATACTTTCTTCACTTTATTGGCGTGGTAACGCTGGCTGTAATACAGACAATATACTATACTAGGCACTTAGGGACTTGATAGTTATGTAACATGAGAATTATACAATATTAAGATTATAATAAATAAGAGTTATAACAGACGATAGTTATACAAAAATTGAGTATATACTTTCAAATTATATCAAATGTTATTACATACATTGAATTAAATTATATCATTTATTTTTATACCCATAATTACACAGCCGTGATCTATAAGTAAGTTCTTATGTAGAATAGAAGTCGGTTTTTAGGGTTCCGTATTTAATGTTCGGGGCGTAGAAAGGGAAATTACGTATAGGTCGACACACGTAAAAAGAGCCCTGGCGGCCATATAAAATGTATGGCCGCCAGGGTTCTTTTTACATGTGTCGACCTGTACTTGAAATATTTACTACCTACTACATGTACGATGACGGTATGTACTACTATGGTCCTATACGCATTCGATTTCAATGTAAAATAAATCCAATTTTTTTTTTTCTAGAACGAACCTGCAGGATGAACATGAACTGTAAATAGAACATGACCCCATTCAAATAAAAACTTGGTTTGTGTAGTGTAAGCAGTGCCGCGGGTACAGCTAGTTTTACAAGTAAAACATTTGTTTACGGGTCGAGTAGGATTTTACATAGTTCATTAAGCTCAAAACTCAATAATTAGCTATAGTTTAAACGAGTTTGTTGTAACTTGTAACATGAAACACTTATGAAAAATGGTTATTCAGTCTGTCAGCCTATCTGGCTGTGGTTACCTACTCGTACTTGATTCGATTAAGCTGTCTGGGTGTATATTATTAGTTTGCTATATCAGGAAAGTTTCATATAACTGAGTTTTACAATAAACAGGTGTGGGTAGAACCCTACTCCAAATAAAAACCAAGGAGTAAAGGCAAAATTGTGGGCGTCATATTAAGTTTACTGAGATTTTACTTCAAATGACATCAATCTTATTTATATTCTCAAATAGGGTTAGAAAGATATAGGTAGATAACAAACACTTGTTCATGAATGTCTAATTTCGGTGACGAACATCTGATCAACGACCATATTGTAACCAGCACTTGGGTAAAATATTCTCCAATATCAGCATGACCTAAGACCGACCGACGAAAGAATGTAAAATTGTACTATTTTAGGTACCTACTTAACCTTCCTGTTATGTACTTGCATGTTCATGTTTTCATTTAATTCCAAAAGTATTCCAACACAACAACCAGGGATTTTCTTAATATAAGTAACTACCAATGACTATATTGAATGCAATCGAGCGATACATACTGTCTCTTAGAACGTCTGCAGACAATATGTCAGCTACTTTCAATCCCCCAAGTAGTAGTTACGGTCAATCTCAAAGATATGTTAACATGTTTGCACCTTATTCCACTGCAATAAGGCGAAACATGTTTACATATCTTTGAAGTTGGCTGTATATAGTTCGACCGTCGACCCCGCCAGAAGTTGATATGAAAAAAGAAATGTGAGCCGATTGTAAGTTGACCTTTGAGCGACCACCAGGTACCAATCGATTCCAGAGAAGTGGGAGCGACATCAAAATCCAAATTGCACGGAACGTAAACAATCGGCAGATATCAACATAAATCAGCATGAACGTATCTAACTTTTGGGGCTACAAACGCAAATTGAATTAGGGAAGAGATTTCGGCAGGCGGTTTCGTAGGTATTTTCACCCGTGTTAAAGATGCTTTATTGTTTGAGTAGGTCAGTAGATACTGGCAATTTTTACAAATTGTGGTAACTACGTTAACGGTTCAAGTTTTTTTTTTTAGGTTGTACTTAAACACCTAAACTGAGAGAAAAGTACGTCCTCTTACAAGTACTGAATAAAGGCAATGAACCTACCTTCGTCAATTCTAGGCGGGGGGAGGTGATTGATATAACGTTGGCTACTAATAACACTAGTAACAAAATCAACTCATGGCACGTATCTGATGACATATCCCTTTCGGACCACAGATACATCTGCTTCAGGTACCAAACTAAGATAAAAATTAATACGGTACGTAAACGGAATCCTAGGTACACGGACTGGTCGGGCTTTAGAAGGGATCTAAAAGTAGACCTAGGAGACCCAAAAGGCAAGCTAAACTCTATTATAGACATAGAATTCGAAGCGGACAAAATAGTACAAGCTGTATACAAGGCCTTCACTAATAACTGCCCGGAGAAGAAAACCCTGGCTAAAAAGTTACCATGGTGGACCCCAGAGATAGTAAAGCTCAGGAGGGAAACTAGGGCAATATTCAATGACGCAAAGGCATCTAATGACTTTGGGTACTATGCACAAAAACTCACAGAACTCAGCAAGGCTGTGAGGAAAGCCAAGAGGAGAGCGTGGAGGAACCACTGCGATCAGATTGAGTCAATACCAGAAGGTATGAGACTAACAAAGGCACTAGCAACCACAAAGTCGGCCCCGCTCACATCCATCAGGGACAATGACGGTAGAATGACGAAAACGGGGCTGGAGACCCTTAAGGTAATGTGTAAAATGCACTTCCCAGGCTCAGTAATACACGACAGCATAACAGACGATGGAGCAATTAGTGCGTTGGAACAGACCACAAGTACAACGAGACACAATTGGGACACGTCCAAAAAGGTAGTAGATCATAAAAAGATAAAGTGGGCACTTTCAACATTCCAACCATACAAAGCCCCGGGGCCAGACGGCATCTACCCCATTCTACTACAAGAAGGCGCTAATGTACTAATCCCACATCTTAGCAGATTGTACAGGGCGTGCCTGGCCTTCGCACACGTACCGCGTGTGTGGAGGATGGTAAAAGTAACCTATCTACCCAAACCGGGTAAGGCGGATTACAGTGAAGCCAAATCGTATAGGCCGATAAGTTTATCGTCGTTTTTCCTCAAAACACTGGAGAAACTGGTAGATAGACACATAAGGGATGGCCCATTAAGAAGGCATCCGCTGCACGAACTACAATGTGCATACCAGCCAGGGAAGTCAACGGAAACCGCACTTCACCTGGTGACAACCAGGGCTGAACAGGCTATAGAGAATAAAGAACTATGTCTTGCAGCTTTCTTAGACGTGGAAGGAGCGTTCGATCGTACCACGTATAAAGCTATCAGCGAAGCAGCTGTTAATCATGGTGTAGAGCCCACCATATGTAAATGGATAGGCAATATGCTAAATGGCAGACTAATAAAGTCATCACTCTTGGGGGATGAGATAATGGCCACGGCCACAAAGGGATGTCCACAGGGTGGGGTTCTCTCACCAACTCTTTGGAGTCTGGTGGTGAACTCACTCCTGGTAGAACTCAATAAAGGTCCCATCCACACGGTAGGATATGCTGATGATTTAGTGATACTGGTTAATGGGAAGTTTCCAGGCACGGTATCGGGAATCATGAACAAGGCACTGCAGACAGTGGAGAGATGGTGCGACCGACACCAATTATCCATTAATCCAGGCAAAACTGTAGTAATACCCTTTACTAGGAAAAGGACCCTTCGAGGCGTACAGCAGCTAAAACTGTACGGGAGGGTACTAGAACTGTCTAATGATGTGAAATATCTAGGTGTCACACTAGATAAAGAACTGAATTGGAAGAAGCATACAGATCTTACCATTACAAAGGCACTGAGGGTATTTGGAATGTGTAGATCAGCGTATGGAAAAGCATGGGGTTTGAACCCAAAGGTACTTAGATGGATCTACACTATGATGGTGAGGCCCATATTATTGTACGGTAGCCTGGTATGGTGGCCAAGGACTTTAAAGAGCACATGCAGAGATGCTCTGATGAAGGTACAGAGATCGGCATGCATGGCTATAACAGGGGCGTTTCGCACCACGCCCACAGCGGCGCTAGAAGTCCTACTGGACCTACCGCCACTTCACTTGGTGATTAAGTCAGAGGCACGCAAATCGCTCTACAGATTAAGAACCCTTGAACTGTGGAGCGACAGTAAGCCAAAGACTAAGCACACAAACATGGAGACTGATGGTTTCTTAGACAGAATAACAAGCATGGGAAGCGACAAAATGCTACCCAAGTTTGTATTCCATAGGAACTACACAACAAAAGTTCCATCCAGGGCTGAATGGGCCGAAGGTCTAGAACCACCGAGGTCTGGTATCGAAGACAGTATATGGTACACGGACGGATCAAAAATGGGATCCGGTACGGGAGCAGGCATTTATGCGAATGACTACAGTAGTAGTGTAAGCATGGGTAACTTGGCAACCGTCTTCCAGGCGGAGACATACGCCATAATTGCCTGTGCACAGGAGAATATAGACAGACAAACCAGAGGGCAGACCATCTATATACTCAGTGACAGTCAAGCGGCGCTTAAGGCACTTACGGCGCCGAAAGTGGAATCTCGACTAGTCTATAATGGCGTCCAGGCACTGAACAAGCTTGGAAAGCACAATAAGGTGCAACTGGTTTGGATTCCAGGGCACGAGGGCTTCATTGGCAACGAAAGAGCGGATGAGCTTGCTAGAGGGGGGTCTACAAACCACTTTGTAGGTCCAGAACCATTTGTGGGACTCTCGCAGGGAACCATAATTTCGGCCTTTAAAGCCTACGCCAAAACCAAACACCAATACGAGTGGAGGAATGAGGCGGGCTTAAGGCACTCAAAGCTCTTCATAGAAGGAGTGGACTCGGGCTGGACCAACAAACTCTGGAAATCCAGTAGGAAGCAGCTCAGAATCATATCTGGGGTGTTCACAGGTCACTTCGGGGTCAAGGATCTCTTGGCCAAGATGGGACTATCAGACAGCTCAGACTGTAGAATGTGTGGCGAGGAGGATGAGACTATGGAACACTTACTGTGTGAATGTCATGCCCTTGCCAGACAAAGAATGAATTACTTTGGTAACGGCTATACGCAACCAAAGGAATTCAAGGCACTTCCGCTGAGCTGCATCATCCGCTATGTGGAAATGATGGAGCGAAGTTGGGAGTAGACGTAAGGAGAGGGCAAATGCACAAAAGATCCCACTGGGTCGAAGTGCATCCGAAAGGGCCCTCATCTAGATAAGATAAGATAAGATAAGAGAGAAAAGTAGATTTTTTTAAAACATCGTAATAAACAAAACGAATTAAAATGTAATGTCTGATATTAATCGTCGTTCTTCCATGTTCCTGCCTGGCAGGACATTCATTGTCTCCTGTTTTAAAGGTGTGGGGCTTTACAAACAGTTTTCATGTTGCGCTTCTGTCTGCTTTCCAAATGGAAGGACCTTAGGAAGGATTTTAGGAAATTAGTAATCTGTTACGGATTCTTCTAACAGACGCCTTTTCCTTTAAATAGCAAGTAGTTGAGTTTGAAAGTTGTGCAATATCAGTGAGATGAAACACTTTTTACGTGTGCTTAGACAGTAGTACGTAGTAGAACTATCATATTACAGTCCGCCGCTTATAGATGCAACCACATGCACAGAAAGGAACATCACGCCGCGCCGCCGCGTGGTTTCCTGACAGCGCAGTAAAATCTCGAAGCGTGTTTGACGACATGATGACTATGAGACTATGACTGAGGAGCCAATAACCAAGCATAGCTTATAAATAAACTTGGGAGCAAAGAAATCGAGCCACCCGTGCAATTTTCATGTTCTTTCGTTTTTTTCCAAAATCTGCCCAAGAAAATAGACAAAGTAGGATGTCGTTTAAAAGGTAATTTATTCTGCTATTAAATAAAGCTAATTTGATGATTAAGAATAGCGTCATTACCAAATTATGGGTGATAATGTTACCCCATCACTAATGAGCCAATTAATGCACTATGGTTTGTGCCGTTTGGGAGGGTATAAAATGAAAAATTATCAGTACTTTTCATCAATTGTGAATTGTATCTCTACCTGTGACATTGCTCTCCATTAAATTTGCCGGAAAGTTCATGAAAAATGGATACTACCCCTGCTGAAGCCGCCCAAGACGTAGCTCTGCTCCAAACCGGACTTGGTCAGCGTCAAGTGGCCCTACAACTGAATTTAAGCCGATCAGCAGTCCAACGAGTGTTTCAGAGGTACCGAGAGACTGGTGCCTTTACGAGAAGACCCGGCACAGGTAGGGCACGGTGTACCTCAGAAAGAGACGACCGCTTCATCGTCTCGACTTCTCTACGGGCACGCCGACTCAATGCTGTTAAGCTACAGCAGAAACCGCAGGAGGTCCGTAATGTGTCCATAAGTCGATGGACCGTGAGAAAACGTCTCAAGGAACAAGAACTGACACCACATCGAGCTGCCAATGGGCCCAAGTTGACCGCAGCTCATCGCACAGCACGCCGTGTTTTCGCTCAAGACAATTACAATTGGACCCTTGAGCAATGGAAGACCGTGGTGTTTTCTGATGAGTGCAGGATCTGCCTTTTTGGCAATGATGAAGAGAAAGGGTCTACCGAAGACCAGGAGAGCAATTTTCACAGTGTTGCATTGAAGAAAGGGTCGCATATGGCGGCGGATCTGTCATGGTCTGGGCCGGTATTTCATTGGAGGCGAAGACCGATATTGTTTTCGTCGTAGGGCCTGATAGGCGTAACGCAGAAAGCTTAACTGCTCATCGCTACATCGAGGAGATTTTAACCGAACATGTGGTCCTGTTTGCGGGCTTTGTCGGTGATATTTTTTTATTTATGCAGGATAATGCCAGGCCGCACACCGCCAGAATCACCCAGGATTATCTTAGGAGCGTCAATATTCCCGTCATGGATTGGCCTGCAAGAAGCCCTGACCTCAATCCGATAGAGCACCTCTGGGACGAACTGAAAAGGCGAGTTCGAGAAAGAAACCCAGCTCCTGAAACTCTCCGTGAGCTGAAAACCGCCGTCGAAGAGGTTTGGGCGGACATCCCTCAATAATTTGTTAGTAACTTAGTTCGATCCATGCGTAATCGCATGAACGCATGTCGTAGAGCTAGAGGAGGCAATAATACTGAAAGAATTATTTTTCCTTCATTTTCCATGTAATTTTTCCCTACATTCGAATTTTCATTGCGTTGCTACAGTGCCATTTTGACATGAGTTTTGTTTTCCGCCCTAAACGTATGGAAAATCACCCGTTTTTCACCTGAAAATAAAGTCATTCGATAGAAAACAAAATTATCTTTCAGATGATACCCCACTCTCCACATTTCTTTCGACACTTTTTCCGTAAAACAGAAAAAGGAAAAAATATGAAGGTGGCTCGATTTCTTTGCTCCCAAGAGTATTAAACAGGCGGATGAAATCATCAATTAAGTAACTACACACTCGTAGAAATCAAGTTAAGTTAAGTAAGTAAAGTTTTTACATAATTTTATTTCACTAACATACGTATATAGTCGTTTGTTTAGGACGTTTGCCAACCTTGCATATCGAATTTGACAAACTTCTCGATGTCCAATGGAAATACGAGTAAATTTATGTGTACTTACGAGTAGTTATACAAGTCAGGTGACAACGCAATAATGTGGTACGTAAATTAAAGAATAAAGTAATACTTGATGATGGTCTGACGATGGACTCTGAAGGTAGCAGCTCTACACAAGATACCTAAAACCATCGAGTTAGGGCTCTTTGGAAGCTCACAACGAGTAGTCAATAACTGTTGAAAAAAAAGTACAGACAGCAGTAAAAGCTTGAACTTGCTTGAACCAAAAATTGCATTTTGACAGAAAAAATCCAATACAAACCTATCCAAAAATGGCTTTCAGACTCGTGAAAGCTTTGCTGTGTCCCTACAATCGGAGGATGAGCATTGATAACCACAAACTAGAGGTCTATTGTCGTATCAAAAAAGGTAAGCATTGAAATCTAATCGGAATCAGAGTGCGGACGACAGTATAAAATTTATTCCAATTCAGTGCATTATTTGAATAGACCGCTTTGTACTTCATGCGATGCGACGCCATTTGAAACTAGGATATAGTGCTGGCGCCAGCAGAGTTGGCAAAGAATTGCCCACAAGCGAATTAATTAGGACCAAGGACGGCCCATGTACCCACATAGTACCTACTCGCTTGTATAACTCAGACCGAGTACCTAATGTGTCTGGCACATCTTATCGCTGAAGAGCGAAGAATGGGTGACAATACGACAAATGGGTGACAATTTTAGACAAGTTGACCACGTTCGAAATGTTAAGATGCGTTCCAATTAGGTTGCTGGTGCAGATTAATTTACACCCTTGAATGCGAATCCGTAACCAAAGAGTATATAAGCCCTACGCTGAATGCCTGTCTGTCTGTGCGTCTGTAAATATGTAATGTGTAATGTATGTAAGAGTTGCTTTCACATACAGACAGACACAGTAGTTTAATACATAGGGCGAGCTTTTTTAGGATTCTGTACCCAAAGGGTAAAAACGGGACTCTATTAATAAGACTTCGCTGTCTGCCCGTCTGTCTGTCACCAGGCTGTATGTCAAGAACCGCGATAGCTAAACAGTTGAAATTTTCACAAATTATGTATTTCTGTTGCTACTATACCTAACAACAAATACTGAAAACAAAAAAAATATACCGCAGAAAAAAAACTGAAAAACAAAAAATAACAAAACTCTCTTATTTAGTTTAATAAGTAATAACTAAGTTCTTAAATTAGTCTAAGTGTACCTAAGTACTTTTGAGTCGGCGCCAAACAATCATATAAATAATAAACCTTTTTTATTAACCTTAATAAGTTAATAACTAAGTTCTTAAATTAATCTAAGTCAGGGGTTCCCAAACTTTATTTTATCATAGACCACTTTCAAAAGTTAACTGGTTCTGGTAGACCCCCTCTACACCACATTTCTACCATATTCTCAAAACTCGGCAAAAAATGTGAAGATTACCTAAGTCTGGAGACGCTCGCGATCTGTTGCAGACTTGCAGTCGACAAGTTTTGGAGGCGAATGGTGTAATTTTCGAGATATAACAACAATATATATAATTTCATATTAATAACGTTCACAAGATATAATGAACGTCAGCTATAACAACAATACCAATACTTTTATAAGGAATAACGGTCAAATGCTATAATAATCATATAATATAACGTTTTTTTCTATAACACTCAAAATAATTTTATTTCGTATAACATACATAACGTATAACGATCATGACACATAATATCTTTTCGTATAACATACATAACGTATAACGATCATAACGCATAGTATATTTTCTTATAGGGATTATAATACCGAAAATTAGGTTAGGGCAGCCAGGAAGGGGGGGGGGGGATGGGGGGACGGAGGGTGGAGCCACCTACAAGGGGGGCGCGGGGGCGAAGCCCCTCTCAGTAAAAAACAACAAATACTCTTAACAATGGTATTACTTGTAGGTTAGGTTAGGGTTGCCTTGTGTCCCTTAGTGTGGAAATAGACACCCCGCGAAGCGCGAAAGGCGTCGAAACGCTGGCGGTTAGGTAAGGTTAGATTAAAATAATTGGCGTGTTTGATATCAAAATAAATTTAATTTCAATCTTACAAACGTTTTATGCAGTTGCAGTCTTCACGCCGGATTAACTCGCAAATCCAATAGAATTTGTTGTTTACTTGTCTGTTTTTACTTAAACTGTAACCATTCTCGTGCAATTTAATTGCTCCTTTTGCACTTTTGGACTTACCTACAGGACATTAAAATAACAGAAATAAAATAACTGAAGGCGATTATACCTACTATACGAGAATTATACTGTTTGATGTTAGATAAATTGAATAATATATGTTATAAACCTTAGCTGTTATGAATATTATACGCTTTAATCGATATATCAATTGATATTATATCTAAAGTACGTTATACTTTACGAAATTATATATTCTGACATTATACCTTTCTTTTTTTTTTTTTTTAATGAAAGGAGAAATTGAAAAATTTAATGCTCCGAGCCGGAAAAAAAAAAAAAAAAAAATCTTTAGCAGCGTTACTGCTTAAAAAAACAAATATTAATTTAGTATGGGGTGGCGCATCGTTACTGACGATTTCTCAACATAATTTGAGACGTTGGTGCCGTAAAGAAGCCTAAGTCTTCTGGTAGATGTCGCTACATACGCCTCCCTAAGGCGTTATATGAAGGAACTGATTGACGGATTTGGTGCCCGAACTAGATTGTTCCGATAGCTCAGTTGGTAGTAGCGACGGGCCATGAATGCCTGAGGTCGCCGGTTCGAATCCGGCTCGGAGCATTAAATGTTTCAATTTCTCCTTTCATTTAAAAAAAAAAAAAAAAAAAAATCTTTAGCAGCGTTACTGCTTAACAAAACAAATATTAATTATACCTTTCGTTCGGTTTGTGCAATGAACGTTATACTAAACAAACTTATACACAGTGAGCGTATATATTATGACCGTTATATGATAAGTTGTTATACCTCGTATTACTTACCCGTAATTTTCATAAAATGTAATTTTAATTTACCGAAATTTTATCATATCATATCATATCATATCATATCATTTATTGCATCCATAGATGTACAGATCTTATAATAGGTACATAAGTTTCATATGGGCCCGGATAGGGCGTAGCAATTCATATTTATTATTAATCTAATTATTTCATTGTATTGCATCCCTAAAAAGAATCATAATTTATTAAAAATAACAATAAATGTTTATCATGCACAAAAAATAAAAAAATAAAAAAATAAAAAATAAAAAATAATTTTAATTGGGGAGCAGCGTAATAAAACTGTCATGTATTCATCAGTCATCCAGGCTATAAAAATAACACAAAAAATAATATCTGTTTTCGCTCTTTACTATCGAAACCACATACATTTTCGTGGACCCCCACTTACGAATTTTGCACCCCCATTTTTTTCTCACTCCAACGTAGACCCTCGTCGGGTCTCCTGTGGACCCCTGGGGGTCCACCTGGACCACTTTGGGAACCCCTGATCTAAGTGTACCTAAGTAATTTTGAGTTGGCGCCGACTCAAAATTAATTAGGTACACTTAGACTAATTTGAGAACTTAATTATTAAATTTTCTGTGGCTTACTTGAGTTACTTACTAACTTAATTACTAGTTACTTACATGCAATATTTGTGATTACTCTCTGCATATGTGATCAGCATACGTTTCAATCAGTAAGTAAACAAGCCATCATCCCCTGTTTTCCTACCCTTAGGGTTGAAATTTTTATTTAAAATGTATGTGGGACCAACTTCGAGGTCGGTTAAAAATGAAATAAATATTTAAGGGGGGCTCCCATACAACAAACTTTTTTTTGCTGGTTTTATAGATAATGGTACGGAACCCTTCGTGCGCGAGTCCGACTCGCACTTGGCCGGTTTTTTAAGTTCGTGGTAGCCTTCATGTGCTTTTTAGATTTTTTCTTTCTGTACCTAATCAATTATCATCACAATTTGATGAATAAAAACTGAAGGAAATATGCCTATCGAAGGAACCAGTATTACAGCAGTACGTAATAGTACATTGTGATACAAGTGAGGTATGTTGATATCAGAGCCGAGGATGTAATTATCAAAGATCACGCGTATCATACGACGTTTTTCAACACATTTTGCGAGGAAAAAATCATTTTCATAAGATGAAAATGTTATAGGCCTGCCAAATTATTTTATTTACTTACATTAAGCAAATCATTAAGATGAAAACAGGTTTTTACTCACAATTGCACATCACCAAGAATTTCCAGTGGCGTCCATTCTATTTATCACTTTTCTAGTCACCACGAGTCAACATTTTTGATAAGAACCAAACACGCATAAACAAATTTTACAAATATTTGTGAAATAACCTATAATGGCGCGCAACAGTTTTTTTTTTCGTGAAATTTGCGCAGTGTGGGCACAGAAATCTCTAAACAGACAATACAATATAAAACAATATTTTCGTTTTAAGATGTTATCTGTATTTCATTCATTTAAAATGTTATCAAAAGTGAATAGTTTTACTAAATTAAACGTTTCTATATCATATACAAAAAGAAATAGTCCATTAAATTACAAAAAGGATTTAATTTGTTTAGTCGAGTAAGAATCCATTTGCCGAGAATTAAAAAAACTTAAGAATGCACCGTGTTCATGCATATATCTTGCTCTTGCTGCAAGGTGCCAACGTGACTTAATCGGGATATAACCATAACACACAAGTGTTGTAATGTTATAAAACATGCGTGTTTAATTTAATATCCAGGATTATGAGCCTAAGAGCGACACAATAAGAGGTACGTTACGAGCAATTGTGTTGAAAAATCATAAAAACACACTGCACCCGCAAACACTTGGCATACTTTTTGAGGACCTCGATGCCATAAATGAAGGTGTTCCGCCAGTGCGGATGCGGATGCAGACATCTGCAACATCCTGACTCCAACATGGTTTGAGATTATTTTCCATTATTTCATTGAGAGCTTTTCCTGAATCGGAACTAATAGAAAGCGGTTTAGAAGGCATTTGGAGGAACCGGAGCTTGTAATGAGGTTTTCGCTCACTCGCTCGCATTTCAATGGTAAGCCTAATTATAGTGACTGTAAATTCTTGACGTTTATAATTACTAGGGCAAAAGTGGCAATTAAGCGCCACTGACTTGTAATAAAAGGGGTCATGCGAATAAGTAGGATGGAGATTCGCTGCCTACCCAAATTAATGGACACCGGACAACAGCGGCTGCGGACAATTGGACATGTGTCCACATATTCATCAGTGGTCAACTCTGTCCTAGCGTGTAATGTGACGAATGAACATTGTGCAAAATAGAAGACCATCTCTTTCTTGTGACTTGTGCTAAAGTTTAGAGGTTCATAAAGTCCTCTATTGTGTTTAAACTGTTTTAAGAGATAATTAGAAGGATACGAATACCTACTGAATATACGCACGTGACATTTCTCTAGCGGTCTTGAGTTAGCCGTGCTGAACATTCAAGGGACTGCATCGCCGAAATTCGAAGACATTTTTAGATAATCCTATACTTTCAACGACAAAAATATGTTTGGTCCAGGTCTTTTTGTAATGACTCGGATAACTATTGAACGATCGAAGAAATTATAGTAGGTATTATTCAAGTCTTTTCCGGTCTTGGGATCATGGTGCGACGAACGAAGACCTCTGTAGCCTAGTTGGTGGTGACCCTGCCTACGAAGGCGGAGGTCCTGGGTTCGAATCCCGGTAAGGGCATTTATTTGTGATGAGTACGAATATTTGTTCTTCAGTCATAGATGTTGTATTTATATGTATATAAGTATGTACACCATAGCTTAGTACCCATACAAGCTTGCTTAGATTGTCCCTAAATATTTATTTATTTGGGAGTGCGTGGAGCTGAGGTACCGAAGTACAAAAACAAGTACTACATAGCTGATGATGGTCCTATCGACTGTTCAATGAAATGCTAGTGTACACCGAGCGAATGATCTCCCTGAACGTGTCATGGGATACACACATCACATCACAGCACTCGCTAGGTACGATATTAGACTATTAATGATTGATGCAATCTAAATGAACTGGGTTATTGGGTGAATGTGATGGGACTCATTGCTGGGTCATTGGAGGAGACAACGGCCTTTTATTCACGTCATTATTACTGAGAGTGTCGTGGCCACAATAAAGTCGTCGCAAGTTATCATGCCAAGTCAACGTCAAGTATGCCTACATACCTACACTTACAAAGACTTGAGATGTTTCATAAAATATTTTTTCATTACATCAATTACGAACATTACTCGCTACATATTGGAAGGCACGAGTTTAGTCAGATCAAAATTTAAAAAATGCGGGCCGCCTGGAATGTTTCATTTAACTTCCTTCATCTGTCGAGTATCAAACTTTCGTGGGTTCGAACCCCGGCTCGTACCTACCACTGGGTTTTTTAACACATTCATTGCCCAGAATCGCTACGCGCTACGCTCGTAGCCGATCCCGTGGTTTTCCTCGTCAGGGTGTCCACTGCAAAGCCTGAAAATATTTCCCTGACTTTTCCCTGACTTTCCCTGACCATTTTTTCAAATTTCCCTGACCAGATTAGTCAAAATATTTCAAGTGATTAACATTTCACGCCATCTTAAAGTACGCACGTCACCCTCCAAAGAGAAAATAAACCTTTTTTCATAAACTTAACTACGATGGTGACAAACAAGCGCACGGTCTGTCAGGTGCTGTGTCACCGCAGCCTTTTAGACGCTTGCAAGGCCAGCGGAAGCATAATTCATCTGACAGCCAAACCTACTCGGTTGCATTGGCATTGTTAGCACTAACGCCTTAGGTAGGTATTGGTGGCACGGAGAGAGAACAACAGTTAAACGCTATAAAATAAAAAAGATATCTAGATATAACACCCAACATATACTCATAGATGCAGCCTCCTCTTCAACTGACCTCAGTAAATATTTTAAGTCTGAAGCAAATGTGTTATGCACTAAAATGATTTTTTTTGGTTTTAATGTTTCTCTAAACAATGAAGTAGTTACGCACATATCTTGCCCGTAACGTAACATACTCATAAGAGAGTTTAATGTACGTAATTAATAGGTAACACTTTTTACCTTAGCTTAGCTTTATTTATCATTAAAATTCATCGGGTGTCCAAATAATTAAAATGGGCGAGGAACTAGTAAGGTGCTTCCAAATCATATAGTGTGTTGTTATATCAGTCCTTAATGTGCAAATTTTAAATTATTATTGTGATAGATTATTATTATTTTATTGTAAGATTATTATTTTTATTGTAAATTACCGTTTGACATGTTAAAGTGCCCTTGTGGCCTATTTGCAGAATAAATAATTTGTATTTGTACGGTATACTCTTGCTTGCCAGAATTTCATTTGCCAGAATTTTATCTGCCATAATATTCAACTGCCATAAAGTTGTTCTCTATAATTTTGTATGCCATACTCATTGTTTACCATATTAATTATATGCCAGAATCTTTTTTTTCCATAATATCAATATCAATAATCTCATTTTCCATAATCATTGTAATCCATAACTATCACATGCCATAATGTCATTTGCCAACCATCTCAACATCCATAATATTCATATGTAATAATGTGGGTACGTATTGCAGTGTCTAAAATGAAAAAAAAATACCTCCAACCTGTCTGCTATCCGGGTCGGTTTTGCCACTAAGTAAAAATAAACTTTTCTCTGAGATTACCCAATGCCAAGATAGTGGTGTATCATAGGCAGTAGGGAACAGGGGCTTAATGGCAGAACCGACTCGGATCGCGGATAGGTTAGAAGACGGAAGCGGGAGCTTTGCTCCCGCTTTCGTCTTCGAGGTTATTTTTTTTATAAAATAGCGGAAAAACTAACAAATTAACAAAGATGAATCCGAATGCATGTTTAGTATGGCGTTTAAATATTCTATTAAATAATATTATTGCAAACAATAATCTGGAAAACAATACGTATGGCATTCGTATCATTATGACATCCAATATTCGGGTAAACAAGAGTATGTCAATTAACTATTATGGTAAACGAAACATTCGGGCAAATGAAATTCGGGCAAGCGAAGTTCGGGAAAATGATTATTATAGTATGTGAATGTCGGGCAAACAATAGACAACCTATTTGTACACTTCAAATTCATTGCTTCAACAAAGTAACAATTGCGAATCGTTTAACCCTTTGTTTTTTTCCAGCAAATAAATAAATAAATCAATTAACCAAATGTATGATTTTGAAGCATCTTACTAGTTCCTCGCCCATTTTAATTATTTGGACACCCGATGTATTTTAATCCCTTCCGACGCATATGACCAAAAACGCAAAAGGCCAATACGGATTTTTTGGTGAGTCGCGTGCTTAAATTCCTCAATGTTTCGGTTCTGGCGCTTCGCCGGCCGCTGCCGCGGCACGCTCGCTTCGCTCGCTCGGCTCGCGCTGTAGGTTCGCAGTACACCTAACACTCCTCCTCGCTTCGCTCGTCGTCGTACCTAACGGAGACCTGCCTTAGGGTATGTCAAAGTGGCCTTTTGCGTTTTTGGTCATATGCGTCGTACCTTTTCAATCTATACATATAATAAAGCTGAAGACGGTAGAAAGTCTGTACTTACATGGAAGATATTCGAAAAAAGTTTGCTGGGGATACTTAGAATCGATAACAGAACACGATCCAAAAGTTTTTAGAATTTTTGTCTGTTTATTTGTACGCGCATCGCGTGAAAACGGCTGAACTGATTTTGATGCAAACTTTACTAATCCGTCGAGAAAGTTCCCGGCCAACATATCTATTTATCTATACATATAATAAAGCTGAAGACAGTCGAAAGTCTGTACATGGAAGATATTCGAAGAATAGTTTACTGGGGATACTTTAGAATCGATAACAGAACACGATCAAAAAGTTTTTAGAATTTTTGTCCGTTTGTCTGTTTATTTGCACGCACATCACGTGAAAACGACTGAACAGGTTTTGATGCAAACTTTATTAATCTGTCGAGAAAGTTCCCGGCCAACCTACAGGCTATAAAAATTATTAAGATAATGGTACAAAGGGGTTAAAAAATGGGATTGAACTTTGTATGGGAAGTTCTTAAATTTATGCGTTAAAGACTTGAAAATTGACAAGCATATACTTGACTAGAAAGAAAAAAGAACCCCATTCAAACTTTTAGCAAAATATAGATAAGATGTGAAAAAACCCGGGATGTAAAATAGTAGTAGGCAGCTAAACACCACATATTAACTAAAACTGGTTGATACCCTCCCTGCCACCTGGGGATAGTATAATATAAGTGGCGTTTATCCCCCAAGTGCGCGGGATACTCCGGATACGAAGACACCTGGGGATAGTAAGTGTCCGTGGGGGCTCACCCACGGGCCTTCAGCCCCCGAGCTCACATACCGACCGCTCTCTAAAAGTATGCTTAGGGGCTGTCACTCCTACGAAAAACTCAGCCTTCTGTTCCGCTTGAATCCCCGTTTACCTCCAGAACTTCGGTCCTCAGGTTTCGCTTGCAAATTACTCGGAGATAACGAGTATCCGTGGGGGATCGGGCCTTAGGCTCTCGAGCTCGCATTGAGACCGCTCTCTGAAGGACTGCTTTAGGCCTTTAATTCCAATGAAAAGCTCGGCCTTCGGCCTCTCTTGCCTCACCGATCGGCACTTTGGCCTCAGGTCTCAAGACACCTTAGGATAGTGAGTGTCCGTCGGGGTCGCCCTAGGGTCTCTGGACCTGGGGCTCGCATAGGGAGCGCTCTTTAAAAGGGTACTTTGGGCATCTACATAACATTATTGACGACCAAGTTTATGAGGGTGTTTATTTAGATTCGAATTTGAACTGTTGGACGCACAATCTATGGAAATGAAATCTTTATTTTCAGTATGTAGTATGATTAAACGTATACCATGTAAACCATAATTTATGCACGTACGAAGACGCGGGCAGAAGCTAGTAATATTAAGCGGGTAAAAAGTGTTATATACGTACATTAAACGTAACGCGTAAGTACTGATTGTTTAGAGAAACATTAAAACCACTTTTTTTTTCATGTAAGTACATAATACATTTGCTTCAGACTAAAAATATTTACTGAGTATATGTTGGGTGTTATATCTATATATCTTGTTTTTTTTTTCCTCCTGGAATATTTTCCCTGACCTGGCTAAAGCTTCCCTGACTTTCCCTGACTTTCCCTGACCACCATGAGCTTCCCTGACTTTTCCCTGACTTTCCCTGACTTTCCAGAAAGTGGATACCCTGCTCGTATGTAGCGGAAAGTGACTACGGCGGTCTGACGCATATGTGTCGTCATGGGCCCTGAATGGGTTAAAGAAAAATTTATGTACGAAATATCATATTGTGGAAACCAGTCTAATCCCAGTAAGGTCTAGTTATCCCTCTGGGTTGGAAAGTCAGATGGCAGTCGCTTTCGTAAAATCTTGGCATTAGGTGCAAAAGCGGACCCCGGGCTCGTCTAGGGTACCAGGAAACATGGTAGGAGCATGATGATCGCTCTCTGACCCCGTATGATGGTCGGCCTTATCACACGATAAGTGACAAGATAGAGTGTCCGTCACTGGCTGACACCGTTCGATAGAACGAGACGACGCCCCTATCTTGTCACTTATCGCGTGATAAGGCCGACCATGATACGGGGTTTGAAGTCTATCACTCTCCACGGGAGCGATGCGCTGAGAGATATTGAAAATGGGAGTGATTTTATGTAAGTACTTAGGTATGTGATGAATGATGAGGCGGTGAAATGGTAATGGTATGTATTAGATCTAATTTATGTACTAGTTGACTCGAGCATGATATCGCGGAAAATTGTTACTAAGTGGGGAAATGTTAAGTCTTACGACGACGGCGACGCAGTGCTACGATAGCGGGCGATTCTTCGAGCGTTTGAACCGCTCGGTTTTAACGTCATTGTCGTCACAAGATTATTTCATCAGAGGTAAAACGTACCGCAGAACCTTTAATCAAAAAAGATTCAGTTCCGGTATTGGCTAACATCTTCATCAAAAGTAGACTCTGATACTCGTACTTTTTAATAGTATTTGCTGTCTCCAACAATGACGAAAAAACGCCTTAAAAACGCTGAATATTCGCCCAGTCGCTACGCAGTGAAAGAGTTCAAACTAGAGATGCAACGGATAGTTGTCTGGCCGGATACCGGATACCGGATATTCGGCCTGATCACCGGCCGAATATCCGGTATCCGGCCGCCGAATATTCGGCCGGCCAAACGATACCTACATTTTAGTTCGGCGGCGGGCGCGTCGTGCAGGTTTCAACCTGTTACGTATTGTAGGTTCGCGCGGACCGTTTTCTAGGCAAGAAACGAGTTTTATTCGGTCAGTGTACGGAACTATTTCGTATGCAGTACACGTGCGCCCGCCTATTTGCTGAATAGATAAGTTTTTAGTATTACTAACTATTTTTCAAAGTTAAATACCAAACAGTATCACTATTCGGTATCCGGCCAGATAGTGCGCAACTATCCGGTATTCGGCCGGATAGTAAAATGGCCGGATAGGCCGGATACCGGATAGCAACCGGATATCCGTTGCATCTCTAGTTCAAACGTATAAGTACTAAAGTGTGTCGCTTCGCGCAAAAACCTAGTGCCGTCTCTATGGGTTTAGGTAACTCCTGCTCCTTCAGCTTGAAACTGGGATAACGCTAAGGTAAGATAAACATAATATAATGTATGACATTACCGGGCATGCTTCGAATGGTTTTTTTTTTTGAACCAGTAGTGGAACTGGAAACCATGTGTAATATTTAACACGTAACGCCATCTTTCGAACGACGAAAGCAACAGTGCGTGGAATGGGGAGGTACAGGTCGACTCATGTAAAAAGAACCCTGGCGGCCATACCTTTTATATGGCCGCCAGGGCTCTTTTTACGTGTCGACCTGTAGACTATGTTGCGCGACTTACAAGTTAGCTCAGTGTTCGCAAGATGGCTTTCATTTCAATTTACGGGGCAATAAAGTTATCCTTACCTTCAGCAATCCATTGGTGCCACTTGCTTTGCTTCAGTAAGAAAAATATTAAAATGTGTATAATATAAGGCACGGTTGACATGTCGCTATATTTCTGCGAACATGGCTGACGCTTTGTCGTGCCCCATCCGCTGAGATGTTGTTCGGACAATCCCTTTCATTCTTCCATTATTTCGGGTACTTAAATAATAAAATAAATCAGTAGGTTATCTTTACTATTTTACTAATACTAGAAAATAATTCTACATTAGAATTGTTTAAGTTACTTGAACTGCCTGTTTGTTTTGTTTCCCTAGGGCGAAGGCCTGGAGGAATTGCTTTCTGATCTCAAACGCGATGACCGCCGCGGCCATACCGGTGTTCAGACTGTCGACTCCCCTTTGTAGGGGGATTTTGAGACGCAAACCATTTTGAGCTGCTGCTAACCTGTGACAAAGGGAACATATTCAGTACAAGGCTTTTCCTTAAATCATCCCAGACGGTTAAATACGTATAGGCGTCCGTGGCGGCACTATTGACGGCAAGGGGCATGCATTACGTCGTCCTAATCCGTCAATACAACAAACTTAGGTATGGCTAATGGAACTGCAACAAGAACGCGCATATGACAATTCTAGAGCGCTCATATGCTATTATTTATCATCATAAATTGATAGCAGTAAGTACTAGGTTAAGAAAGGTTCAGAAGTCGTTTATGCGATTATGTACACTTTGTTATAAGTAATAAGTTAACCCAGTGCCATTAAAGTATGCTAGATAATAAATTTAAGGTCATTGTAAAAAAAACATCGAGTAG
This sequence comes from Epinotia demarniana, assembly GCA_945867215.1. Lineage (NCBI taxonomy): Eukaryota > Metazoa > Arthropoda > Insecta > Lepidoptera > Tortricidae > Epinotia > Epinotia demarniana. The sequence goes on along the minus strand of OX244266.1, from coordinate 18,150,302 downwards.
TAGAGCGTACTATAAATTAGACGAATATTTGCTAGACAAACACATATGGTCAGATGTCATAGCCAGTGATCCCTAACATTTAATAAGTATTAGTTAATTATATCAATAAATAAATAAATAATTACTGGATTATATTTAAATAAATGAGTGTTTGATATCAACACTTTCGCAACCAAGAACCTGTCTAGCGGGCGCCTACGCCGTAGTCGCTTTCCGCTACATACGAGGAAAACCACAGGATCGGCTACGAGCGTAGCGCGTAGCGATTCTTAGTAGCGAAGGTGTTAAAGTACTAATGGACTAATGTAACGACTACACCTCTGGATGAACGTTATTTATAAGTTTCTTGTAATTCTAGAGCAGGGGTTCCCAAACTTTATTTTCTCATAGACCACTTTCAAAAGTTAACTAGTTCTGGTAGACCACATTTCTACCATATTCCCAAAACTCGGCAAAAAATGTGAAGATTACCTAAGTCTAGAGACGCTCGCGATCTGTTGCAAACTTGCAGTCTACAAGTTTCGGAGGCGAAGGTTGTAATTTTAATAAAATGTCAGTTTATTTTAACGAAATTTTAATCGGGGAGCAGCATAATAAAGCTGTCATGTATTTATAAGTCATCCAGGCTATAAAAATAACACAAAAAATTATATCTGTTTTCGTTCTTTACTATCAAAACCAGATACGTTTTCGTGGACCCCCACTTACGAATTGTGCACCCCCATTTTTTGTCATGCCAACGTAGACCCCCCCGTCGAGCCTCCTGTGGACCCCTGGGGGTCCACCTGGACCCCTTTGGGAACCCCTGTTCTAGAGCTTCGAAAAAGTATTCTATAAGAATCTACTTTGAATAAAAATATTTTGACATCAGGTATAAAACATATGGACAAATAGAGGAAGGGTTGCGTTTTTCATTTTGGCAATGCAACACTTTTAAATGATTACCTTTCAAAATAATAAATTCTTCCCATTCAGTTACCTGTAGCTATCCTCGCTAATACCTTCGGTCTCACCACCAATTATAAGAGATACATGACCTAATGATGTATAGTCAACTCCGTAATAAGGTGAAACTGGTATAAGCGCGCTGTCTGCCGCATCCCCGCTGTTTAGTAGATCTGCATCCAGGTCTAACTTTGCATTACTGTCAGCAATAACTATTGATGTGTGTTTATGCAGTTGTTTGGGTATGTCTTCCCAATCTATTGAGGTGTAGATTGGCAATCGGAAGTGAGCTCCAGCACCGCTTCTAATGACTTTGGGGTCCCACACATCAACACATCCTGAAAAGAAAACATTGAATCAGCAATTTACAATCAAGTCATATTGATACAATTTATCAAGTCCTCAAACTTTGTCATATAAAGTCCTCCATCTTTAACATGATTCAGTAAAATAAATAATGATGATTTCTGGTCCCAACAGTCCACAAGACTTGTATTAGAGGCACTCATCAATGGTAAATTCTAATGCTATCAATCTGTATCATTGTTAGCATGTATTTCAGGAGTTCCCAACCAGTGAGGCACACCTTGCTAGGGTGTAAGAGTAGACAGGATTTCTTTAGAATCATGTTTTCACCATGGTCGGTCAGTATAATGACCTTTTGTCAACAATACTTTTTCACAGCCTGCACCCACTGCTACTCGAAGTATGGCCCCCAAGTTGCCAGGCTCCCGGACTTGGTCACAAATGATCTGCATTGGTAATGGCTTGGACAGCATTTTTACTGTTTGTGGTGTAGGCGTTTCAAAGATTCCTGGAATAAATGCAACAGAAATAAGATAATAGGGTATTTGAAAACAGTGGAAATAAATTATTTTTCATTAGCAACAAACTAACACTACGAAAATACTATGAAAGTATCAATGAAAATCACTCCATTACTCCAACAGTGTTTGGTTAGATATCTCCAGTTCGACACATGCTAGAGGTTTTAAAATACATTTTTAAATGGTGTGATTTTAAAACATCACTGTCAGCTTGGTGGTGGGACACTCTAAGGGCTTCAAAAAAATAAAAAAAAATGAAAAGATACTTATACTTATATCAATGCCAGCAAAATTATTTACAGCACATCTTTAAATGCACACATTTGGTCGCATTATTGCATTTTGGCTTTTGGCTATGAAGCACAAGGCTTGGTCCCACAATTTTTTTATTTATGCTTTGTTCAGGCCCCGTATCATGGTCGGCGCGTGATAAGTGACAAGACAGGGCGTCCGTCACTGGCTGACACCGTTCGATAGAATGGGACTGACACTAAGGCCAACCATGATACGGGGCCAGGTTTTAACAAGCATGATGAATATTAGAATCAATTATAATAACCAAATATTCCAGGAGGTGTTTCAACATTAGACCACATTGATAACTCCTTGTAAGAGGTCTTAAATATCTTTACTCCAGTCTTCGGTAGAAATGGTCTCAAATTGTGCAAATCTTCTGTGTTGCTGAAGAGGATGTACTTGAGAGGGCACTTGGCCTCTAAACCATCAACTATCAACCGCCATCCCTCCACAAGGATCTGCCCACTGCGCATTCTGTCTTTCTTTGATTTTAACTTCACAAGGAGAGTACTGTAAAGAGAAAGTATAAAATAAGTAGGTATGGTCTTAGGTTAGAAAAAGAAACCCACAGAAACTATCCTTAAAGGATTGGGATCAAAGGGCGTGGACGGAAGCACCATCAGATGGATCCAGAGCATGCTTTTCAAATACTCACAATAACTCTGACCCTCAATGCAATTGAGCATAAATTTTTTACCACAAGAGGATGTCCACAAGGGGGCGTACTATCCCCGCTACTGTGGACCCTAGCAGTGAACCAACTCCTAGCAACTATGAAGGACCTAGACTATGACACGCAAGGATATGCCGACGACCTTGTAGTCATAATCAGAGGTCCGTGCCTCCACACAATCTCCAACCTAATGCAAGGAGCGCTCAACACCATAAATAAATGGTGCAAAGAAAATGACCTGTCCATCAATGCCAGCAAAACAGTACCAGTGCCCTTCACAAAGAAAAGGAAACTAGACAAGCTCGCCAAGCTAAAACTGAATGGACAGGAAATACCACACTCAAATGAGGTCAAGTACCTAGGAGTTACTTTTGACCAAAGGCTAACTTGGAACGCTCATTGGAATAACATAAAACAAAAGGCAAAAGTGGCCATGTGGACTTGCTGTCGAATGGCAGGAGCAAGATGGGGTATAAGGCCCAAAATTGCTATGTGGCTTTACACAGCGGTAGTGAGGCCTGTAATTACATATGCCTCTGCAGTCTGGTGTAACAAAACCAACCAAAAGACAGCCATCATAAAGTTAAGCAGTCTACAGTGTACAGCCTGCTTAACAGCAACAGGAGCTTTATGCTCAACACCGGGGGCAGCCTTGGATGCTCTGCTCGATCTTACGCCAGTCCACCTGCAATTGCAAAAGGAGGCGAAGCAGTGCATCTATAGGATAAGCGCACTAACAAGGCCAAAATGGCGCTCGCAAGCGCTTACCAAACTAGAGGCCCTTGTTTTTGATAACAATAAACTAAACATGCCCACTGACGACACTTACGTGGAATGCAAATTCACCAAACTGTATACAGTAGAAATACCTCCGAGAGACAAATGGATAAACGACCAAATCGACTTCAAGGAGGGAAGCCACATTTGGTATACAGATGGATCAAAAAAAGGTGATGATGTTGGATGCGGTATCTACAGTGAGAGGCCAAAGCTCAAAGCTAGCCTCAGCATGGGGAAAGTGGCCTCAATCTATCAGGCTGAACTCTTCGCAATAAATAAATGCGTAGAGATCAATCTGGAAAGAAACCTAAGAAACCAACACATCTACATCAACTCGGACAGCCAAGCTGCTCTGCTGGCACTAGAATCCGTAGAATCCTACTCGAAACTAGTCCAGAACTTTAAAAACAATTTAAATGCCCTAGCCAATACCAACAAAGTCATACTTAGATGGGTAACAGGACACTCCGACATAGTAGGAAATGAAAAAGCTGATGAACTTGCAAGGAAGGGCGAAGACACAACCCTGGTCGGCCCAGAACCGTCTGTGGTATCACAAAACGGAAAGCATATTCTCTTCTAAACAATACAGAAAAATCAGAGGCAATAAAGCTGTGGAAGTTCACCAAAGGACAAAAACAGGCTAAAGCCTTAATCAAAGGGTTCGATAATAAACTGTCTAAAGAGCTATTACAACTCAAAAGGCACAAAACCTGAGCAGTGACGAGAATCCTGACAGGTCACTGTAAACTAAACAAACACCTGTTTCAAATGGGTATGAAACAGGATGCAACTTGCAGGTTCTGCCAGGAGACAGAAGAAACAGCAACGCACATTCTCTGCTCCTGCGGAACACTCATGCAAAAAAGAAGTATCTACCTAAGGTGACACGTCGTGCACCCAGAAGAGGTACAACATATCACCGCCCAAAGAATCTGGAATTTCCTAGAGGCAACGGGTAAGGGCTGCCACAATAGATCACCTGCTGGTTGAAGCGGCAAACAAAGGCCCATAAACCAACAATAATAATAATAAATAATAATAGGTAAGAATGATCTCTTCATCTCTGCTAATATGCGTTAGAAAGTGCCATAACTAGCACCTTTTCAACAACTTAATAAAGAGAAAATAGTCTTTATAAAACCAAATACAAAGAAAACCACACAATTTTTTTCATAGAGACTTTAATAAAAAATATTTTATGGGATAGCATACCTTAACCATCCATCATTATCCTTTAATTTTTCATACATAATCTCATTGTTGTCATCAAACACTTTTGCCTGGCTTAGATAAAACTTCCTCTTTTTCATAAGTTCATCGCGTTTCTGTTTAATGTCTTTCGACCTTTCGGGAGATAGTATATGCGATTCTTCAACACTTTCTCTAGCACTGATTTTGGCTGCTACTTTTTCTTTAGTGTTATCTTTCGATTTATTGAATGCTTTAGAATCCAGGCTGATGATCTTTTCTTTTTTCAAACTTACTTCTGAATTCGGCTCATATGGTAAGATTACTTTTGCGGGATTTCTGTGAGACCATCTGCTGTATAACCTAGCTGAATCAAGGACTGGATGCCGGACAATCAACTGGACAGCAGCACGATGTACATTTCTTAAAGACATTATCTTTTGATGTTATACACTTGAATTATTAATTACTATTACTTAACTTTCTGAAGTTATTGCATGTAGTGTAGTGCATGGAAAATAGAAGAATTACTCTGAAGCTGAACTGATTGAACTGAACAACGCAACTGACAATCATTTTTATTTTTTTTTAAATTCGTCCATTCGGACAGGCTAAGACCATGGGCCATACTGCCTAGTCTTCAGTAAGTATAATTTCATTTGATCGAATCCAGTAATAACGTCTTCAGTAGTTTCAAATCAGAAGTCTCTAGTCCAATAAATATGTCTTCAGTTATTTCCAATTCATATGAACAAATCTAGATATTAAGTCATCAGTATTATCAACATATGTGTCAAATCCAAAAAATAAGTCTTCAGTTATTCCAATCCAATTCATGAAGTCAAATCCAGTAATAAAGTCTTGAGTATGTTCCAATAAAAACGTCAAATCCAATATTCAGCTCTTCAAAAAAGCTTACACCTCATCCAGACATTCCAAAAAGTCATTTGACCAACAAAATATAGGTACAATGCTTCAATAAAAATATATACAATTTTAAGCAAGTTTTAAATTTAGCATCATATTTACAGCATACACACAGTATTATGTACAAAATTAAACAAAGGTAAATAAGTAGACGACTCCTTCAACAAATCAGTTACTGAGAGCGGGATTCGATTAGAAGCTCCATAAATCTCAAGCAACTCATCCATCAGCACTAGGCGCTGAATGCCAAAGGATGAGCAACTAAACAGAATGTGATCTATAGACTGAACCTCTTGCTTTTGACAATGATCGCAATAAGGGGAAGAGACAAAGTTTTTACGATGGAGATGAAAATTTAAACGACAATGACCAATGCGCATACGAGTAATTATGGTGTAAAACCTACGATGCATGTAAGTTTTAAACTTACAAAACCAAGGCTTACTATTAACTTGGTTATCTAACAAAGCATACAAATGAGCCTTATTCTCAACTTCTGTAAAATGATACCAATGTCTTCCCCAAAGAACAGTCATACGCTGTTTTAGATTACTTATAATATCAGAATATGGCAAGGTCACAGCTAAGTCCCTGCTGTCGGGAACCAGGGACAAGTCAGATGCATTAGCAATAGTTCTAGCTAGGTAGTCGGCGTTTTCATTACCAGAAACTCCTTTATGAGACGGAACCCATACAAAATCTATTTTAATACCAATTAAAGATAGTTCTAACCATAATTCTTTAATGGAAAAAATTAGATAGCAAGTGCTAGCATTCATTTTGTTACTCGATAAACTTATTAATACACTCATACTATCGCTTACTATGACCCATTCTTTACTATATTGATTATGTTCTTTAACATGTTTCAAAGCAAATAAGATGGCAGTTGCTTCAGCAGTAAAGATACTTGCATTTTTATTGATATTAAACCCAATACCTTTATTAATTTCAGGTTGATAAATTGCAAAGGAAACAGCATTATTATTTTTGGCACCATCCGTATAAATAAATTTACAATTAGACCATTCTGACAACAATAAATAAGCCTCCTCTTTGGAAGTTAGCTTTGAATCTATTACAATTTTTATATCGGGATATTTACTCTTAAAAGAGCCTGTGTAACAGGGAAGAAGGTCATTATCAAGATGTATATTTAACTCCTGCAAAGAGTGAAAGAAAGAAGTAAAATCCTGAAGAACATACATGCGCCTTTGAAAAGGCGATGATTGGAAAGAAATCAAGTTGTGAAGAAGATCGTTCTTAGGCAAGCTGTATAACTTTAAAATAAATCTTTCTTTTAAATAACGAAATCTAATATGAATAGGAGGAAGATTCGATTCAATTTGCATAGCAGCGATAGGACTAGTTTTAAATGCACCCAGTATTGTCCGCATACATTTGTTTTGTATTTTATCTAATGAATTTACAATTTTATCATCTCCAGCAAAACATAGAAAACCATATTCAAAATGACTTCGAACTAGAGACTTATACAAGATTAACAAAATTTTGGGGTCTGCACCCCATGAAGTGGCGCACAGCGATTTTAACACATTGTATGCTTTGTTAGCTTTGGTTATAATACTGTCAGCATATTTTATCCAGGAAAGTTTTGAAGTAAATATAACACCTAAAAACTTTATTAGATCATATGAAATAGGCAGTGGTATGTCATTGTACAAAACTGTGGGCAAACACATGCTTTTGCGACCAAAAATAAAAACTTTGGTTTTAGTCGAATTTACATCTAAGTTCAGATAAGCAAAGTATTTATGTAAGTTGATTAATGCCTCATTAATAGTCAAAGCTAATTGATTTAAATCAGATCCTGACACATAAACAACCAAATCATCTGCATACTGCAGATTTTTAACCTTTGTTCCTAGAATAAGATTTAGTCTCCTAATGTACAAAATAAAAATTAAAGGGGATAAGATACCTCCTTGACAAACCCCTAGAGAAGATAATCTTGGGCCATATAAGTGATTGTTAAATTTAACAAAAACCTTCCTGTTTGTTAAAAACATTTGTAAGAAATTTATTATTTTGCCAGGTAACCCTATCATTGACAGCTCTCTACATAAAACGGAAATATTGACACTGTTAAATGCACCTGCAATGTCAAAGAATACCGAAAGAAGATACTGATTATTATATATGCTGTTAAGTGCATCAAGTTGCAACTGACAAATACTCTCACGAGAAGACCGACCTTTACGAAAACCAAACTGATTGCAGGGTAACAGACCATTTTGTTCGACAAAAAATTCCAACCGTTGCTTTAGAAGCTGTTCAAAAACCTTTCCTACACAAGATGTGAGTGCTATAGGTCGATATGAGTCGGGTAACAATTTATCTTTATCAGGCTTTAAAATTGGGACCAAGCAATCTGTTTTCCAAACATCAGGAATTAAGTTTTCTTCCCACAGCTGATTTAATATGTTTAAAAAGGTCTTTAGATTTTGTGAACTTAAATTTTTCAGTAAAATATATGGTATTCCATCAAGACCAAAGGATGTATCTCTTCTTGAAAATAGGGCAGATTTAAGCTCTTGCAAAGAAAACGGTTCAGTAAGATACTTATCATTATCATTTTCTGTGTGAACATAATTTAAAGACTCATTAAGCACAAAATCAGGAGTGTATTTCTTAAGAAAATCTGATATCCAACTATTATTACTAGCGTGTTTTGAAATGAATGTTTTATTAAATTTCCGCATGTAATTCCATATTAATGTCAAAGGAGTGCACCGGTTAAATGAGTTACACAGATTTATCCAACTATTACGCCGTTCAGTCTTAAGAACAAGCTTTTTAAGGGCTCGAAGTCTTTTAAATTCTATATAATTCTCTTCACTAGGTTCACTTTTAAATTTTATATAAGCATGTTTTGAATTAAGTACAGCTTCTGAACACTTTTGATTCCACCAAGGCAGCCGGGGAAATTTCAAAGATTTTGGTGTACACGGATTAGAACTATTCAAAGACCTATGTCTAGGGATGGACTCTACAGCAGTAGATCGCAAAATATTACAAAACAGATTGAGCGCATCTATCGAAGACATATTTTCAAAATCAATATTAGCCAAACAAAAATCAACTGATTGCCTGTACATTTTCCAATTCACCTGTTTGTAATTTGGGTGAATGGGCAAATGTACATTATTACATATTGGATTACTTTGTGAGCTATTTTCATTACCAACTATCATTTTTATCATTACAGGCAAATGATAACTGCTGCCAAGAGGACAATCCATAACAGACCAATCACATGAAAGTGCCAATGATGGAGAAACGAAAGTTAAATCCAGAGCATTAGGACGCCAAGAAGAAGAACCAGTTGTAGTAGTTTGACCATTATTTAAAAGAACCAAGTCATTGCCATCAATAATATCTAAGACATCTCTACCTCGAGGCAATGTATCAACACAGCCCCATGACATATGATGAGCATTTAGATCGCCTCCAAAAAGCATTGGCTGCGGAATAGATTTTATCAAAGCATCAAATTTACTTTTATTAAATGGGGGATCAGAATTTGATGGACTATAAAAACTTACTACACTCAACTGCTTGTTGTTTATAATTATTTGTACACAGATATTTTGTAGAGCATTGTCAAAATAAGTTTTAATATTAGAATATACTATATTGTTATGAATAAGTATTGCTACACCATTATGTTTATTACCACAGTCATTTCTAATGACATTGTATCCTTTAATTGAAAATTTTTGATGTTGTTTTAACCAGGTTTCAGAAATTATTGCTATGTGAATGTTATTTTCATATAAGAATCTAGTAAAGATTAGCCTATTGCTTATTATACTCTGAGCATTCCACTGCACTATGTTCAATATGTCCATAAAGAAAAAAAATTAAGGTTGTTTCCTGAAAGTGTTTTTAAGTGTTTCTTTTATATTGTTAGAATTTATTGGCGTTTCTTTATCAGCACAAATTTTAACTATAGCTTCCACAAGTAGATTCATAAATCTGTCAGATTTGGTCAGATTACTTAGATGGGTGTCAATATATTTTGAGCCGAGCTGCGGAAATGCAACGTCACAAAACAAATCGGAATATTTAGCACTACGTGATTTTAACTTATTTTCCTCAATTTTCTGTTTTTTAATTGGACATGCAGCAGATATAGCCACGTGATCCCCACCACAGTTTGCGCATTGTGTTTTAACCTTATTACAATTTTTGAAATTATGAGGTTCAGCACAAATTGAACATACTTCATTATTTTTACAATACTTTGCTATATGACCAAATTTCATGCAACGAAGGCATTGCTTTACTGGAGGAATATAGATCCCTACTTCGTGCCTCCAATGGTCAAGTGTTACATATTCAGGCAACTGTACAGAGGCAAAAGTCACGGCAACCGTCTGAGTTGGAACCATTGAGACGATACCCAGCGTGTCTTTTACCCGCCGCATAAACCGTCTTACGCTTATCACCTTTTTACTGGAAGCTATTAATTGGAAAATCTTCTGGTTCGAATAATCAATCGGCACTGAAGTGAGAACACCCGTAACCTCGGTCTCAGATGCTGGGATTGAAGCATTCATGTGAATTTCATTTAATAATTTTTCATTTTTTAGGAAGACATTGGCGTGATTTGGGAGATCGAACATAATCCCAACTTTGTATGCATTAATTGTTCTTAGATGCATCACGCCCGACACGCGATGCTTTCGGATTGCATTGGACAAAGCAAGTCTATCTTTGTCAGAAAATTTGTGGTCATCCTCTCTGTGATTCAGAAAAACAATAAATTCTTTCTTAGCTGAATTTTCGTCGTACAACCTGTAATAACTTTTGGCCCTGAAAGGAGTATACTTCTCTTTGTCATCTTCTTTAGTCTTCTTTTTTGCAGGTATGCGCTCCGAGGGCGCACCTGTATCCGCATCAGAACTACTTTCAGATTGAAGATCTGGCTCCGGCTCCAAGCCCTCCAACCGAGAACGCTTTCCCGTACGCTTCCCCATGACTGGGGAAGCGCACCAAACCGATAACCAAATCAACTATGAATTTAAATTAAAATTAAGACTAAATATGTACAAATTAACACCTAAAATTAATTTACAATAAAATATTTTATCAAGCGCGCCTATCACTTTCAACGTTCCCCTTAGTTGTATTTGAAATTCAGAATTGATTGTCAGTTGGTTTTTTTTGGCGGGAACGTTGAAAGTGATAGGCGCGCTTGATAAAATATTTTATTGTAAATTAATTTTAGGTGTTAATTTGTACATATTTAGTCTTAATTTTAATTTAAATTCATAGTTGATTTGGTTATCGGTTTGGTGCGCTTCCCCAGTCATGGGGAAGCGTACGGGAAAGCGTTCTCGGTTGGAGGGCTTGGAGCCGGAGCCAGATCTTCAATCTGAAAGTAGTTCTGATGCGGATACAGGTGCGCCCTCGGAGCGCATACCTGCAAAAAAGAAGACTAAAGAAGATGACAAAGAGAAGTATACTCCTTTCAGGGCCAAAAGTTATTACAGGTTGTACGACGAAAATTCAGCTAAGAAAGAATTTATTGTTTTTCTGAATCACAGAGAGGATGACCACAAATTTTCTGACAAAGATAGACTTGCTTTGTCCAATGCAATCCGAAAGCATCGCGTGTCGGGCGTGATGCATCTAAGAACAATTAATGCATACAAAGTTGGGATTATGTTCGATCTCCCAAATCACGCCAATGTCTTCCTAAAAAATGAAAAATTATTAAATGAAATTCACATGAATGCTTCAATCCCAGCATCTGAGACCGAGGTTACGGGTGTTCTCACTTCAGTGCCGATTGATTATTCGAACCAGAAGATTTTCCAATTAATAGCTTCCAGTAAAAAGGTGATAAGCGTAAGACGGTTTATGCGGCGGGTAAAAGACACGCTGGGTATCGTCTCAATGGTTCCAACTCAGACGGTTGCCGTGACTTTTGCCTCTGTACAGTTGCCTGAATATGTAACACTTGACCATTGGAGGCACGAAGTAGGGATCTATATTCCTCCAGTAAAGCAATGCCTACGTTGCATGAAATTTGGTCATATAGCAAAGTATTGTAAAAATAATGAAGTATGTTCAATTTGTGCTGAACCTCATAATTTCAAAAATTGTAATAAGGTTAAAACACAATGCGCAAACTGTGGTGGGGATCACGTGGCTATATCTGCTGCATGTCCAATTAAAAAACAGAAAATTGAGGAAAATAAGTTAAAATCACGTAGTGCTAAATATTCCGATTTGTTTTGTGACGTTGCATTTCCGCAGCTCGGCTCAAAATATATTGACACCCATCTAAGTAATCTGACCAAATCTGACAGATTTATGAATCTACTTGTGGAAGCTATAGTTAAAATTTGTGCTGATAAAGAAACGCCAATAAATTCTAACAATATAAAAGAAACACTTAAAAACACTTTCAGGAAACAACCTTAATTTTTTTCTTTATGGACATATTGAACATAGTGCAGTGGAATGCTCAGAGTATAATAAGCAATAGGCTAATCTTTACTAGATTCTTATATGAAAATAACATTCACATAGCAATAATTTCTGAAACCTGGTTAAAACAACATCAAAAATTTTCAATTAAAGGATACAATGTCATTAGAAATGACTGTGGTAATAAACATAATGGTGTAGCAATACTTATTCATAACAATATAGTATATTCTAATATTAAAACTTATTTTGACAATGCTCTACAAAATATCTGTGTACAAATAATTATAAACAACAAGCAGTTGAGTGTAGTAAGTTTTTATAGTCCATCAAATTCTGATCCCCCATTTAATAAAAGTAAATTTGATGCTTTGATAAAATCTATTCCGCAGCCAATGCTTTTTGGAGGCGATCTAAATGCTCATCATATGTCATGGGGCTGTGTTGATACATTGCCTCGAGGTAGAGATGTCTTAGATATTATTGATGGCAATGACTTGGTTCTTTTAAATAATGGTCAAACTACTACAACTGGTTCTTCTTCTTGGCGTCCTAATGCTCTGGATTTAACTTTCGTTTCTCCATCATTGGCACTTTCATGTGATTGGTCTGTTATGGATTGTCCTCTTGGCAGCAGTTATCATTTGCCTGTAATGATAAAAATGATAGTTGGTAATGAAAATAGCTCACAAAGTAACCCAATATGTAATAATGTACATTTGCCCATTCACCCAAATTACAAACAGGTAAATTGGAAAATGTACAGGCAATCAGTTGATTTTTGTTTGGCTAATATTGATTTTGAAAATATGTCTTCGATAGATGCGCTCAATCTGTTTTGTAATATTTTGCGATCTACTGCTGTAGAGTCCATCCCTAGACATAGGTCTTTGAATAGTTCTAATACGTGTACACCAAAATCTTTGAAATTTCCCCGGCTGCCTTGGTGGAATCAAAAGTGTTCAGAAGCTGTACTTAATTCAAAACATGTTTATATAAAATTTAAAAGTGAACCTAGTGAAGAGAATTATATAGAATTTAAAAGACTTCGAGCTCTTAAAAAGCTTGTTCTTAAGACTGAACGGCGTAATAGTTGGATAAATCTGTGTAACTCATTTAACCGGTGCACTCCTTTGACATTAATATGGAATTACATGCGGAAATTTAATAAAACATTCATTTCAAAACACGCTAGTAATAATAGTTGGATATCAGATTTTCTTAAGAAATACACTCCTGATTTTGTGCTTAATGAGTCTTTAAATTATGTTCACACAGAAAATGATAATGATAAGTATCTTACTGAACCGTTTTCTTTGCAAGAGCTTAAATCTGCCCTATTTTCAAGAAGAGATACATCCTTTGGTCTTGATGGAATACCATATATTTTACTGAAAAATTTAAGTTCACAAAATCTAAAGACCTTTTTAAACATATTAAATCAGCTGTGGGAAGAAAACTTAATTCCTGATGATTGGAAAACAGATTGCTTGGTCCCAATTTTAAAGCCTGATAAAGATAAATTGTTACCCGACTCATATCGACCTATAGCACTCACATCTTGTGTAGGAAAGGTTTTTGAACAGCTTCTAAAGCAACGGTTGGAATTTTTTGTCGAACAAAATGGTCTGTTACCCTGCAATCAGTTTGGTTTTCGTAAAGGTCGGTCTTCTCGTGAGAGTATTTGTCAGTTGCAACTTGATGCACTTAACAGCATATATAATAATCAGTATCTTCTTTCGGTATTCTTTGACATTGCAGGTGCATTTAACAGTGTCAATATTTCCGTTTTATGTAGAGAGCTGTCAATGATAGGGTTACCTGGCAAAATAATAAATTTCTTACAAATGTTTTTAACAAACAGGAAGGTTTTTGTTAAATTTAACAATCACTTATATGGCCCAAGATTATCTTCTTTAGGGGTTTGTCAAGGAGGTATCTTATCTCCTTTAATTTTTATTTTGTACATTAGGAGACTAAATCTTATTCTAGGAACAAAGGTTAAAAATCTGCAGTATGCAGATGATTTGGTTGTTTATGTGTCAGGATCTGATTTAAATCAATTAGCTTTGACTATTAATGAGGCATTAATCAACTTACATAAATACTTTGCTTATCTGAACTTAGATGTAAATTCGACTAAAACCAAAGTTTTTATTTTTGGTCGCAAAAGCATGTGTTTGCCCACAGTTTTGTACAATGACATATCACTGCCTATTTCATATGATCTAATAAAGTTTTTAGGTGTTATATTTACTTCAAAACTTTCCTGGATAAAATATGCTGACAGTATTATAACCAAAGCTAACAAAGCATACAATGTGTTAAAATCGCTGTGCGCCACTTCATGGGGTGCAGACCCCAAAATTTTGTTAATCTTGTATAAGTCTCTAGTTCGAAGTCATTTTGAATATGGTTTTCTATGTTTTGCTGGAGATGATAAAATTGTAAATTCATTAGATAAAATACAAAACAAATGTATGCGGACAATACTGGGTGCATTTAAAACTAGTCCTATCGCTGCTATGCAAATTGAATCGAATCTTCCTCCTATTCATATTAGATTTCGTTATTTAAAAGAAAGATTTATTTTAAAGTTATACAGCTTGCCTAAGAACGATCTTCTTCACAACTTGATTTCTTTCCAATCAGCGCCTTTTCAAAGGCACATGTATGTTCTTCAGGATTTTACTTCTTTCTTTCACTCTTTGCAGGAGTTAAATATACATCTTGATAATGACCTTCTTCCCTGTTACAAAGGCTCTTTTAAGAGTAAATATCCCGATATAAAAATTGTAATAGATTCAAGGCTCACTTCCAAAGAGGAGGCTTATTTATTGTTGTCAGAATGGTCTAATTGTAAATTTATTTATACGGATGGTGCCAAAAATAATAATGCTGTTTCCTTTGCAATTTATCAACCTGAAATTAATAAAGGTATTGGGTTTAATATCAATAAAAATGCAAGTATCTTTACCGCTGAAGCAACTGCCATCTTATTTGCTTTGAAACATGTTAAAGAACATAATCAATATAGTAAAGAATGGGTCATAGTAAGCGATAGTATGAGTGTATTAATAAGTTTATCGAGTAACAAAATGAATGCTAGCACTTGCTATCTAATTTTTTCCATTAAAGAATTATGGTTAGAACTATCTTTAATTGGTATTAAAATAGATTTTGTATGGGTTCCGTCTCATAAAGGAGTTTCTGGTAATGAAAACGCCGACTACCTAGCTAGAACTATTGCTAATGCATCTGACTTGTCCCTGGTTCCCGACAGCAGGGACTTAGCTGTGACCTTGCCATATTCTGATATTATAAGTAATCTAAAACAGCGTATGACTGTTCTTTGGGGAAGACATTGGTATCATTTTACAGAAGTTGAGAATAAGGCTCATTTGTATGCTTTGTTAGATAACCAAGTTAATAGTAAGCCTTGGTTTTGTAAGTTTAAAACTTACATGCATCGTAGGTTTTACACCATAATTACTCGTATGCGCATTGGTCATTGTCGTTTAAATTTTCATCTCCATCGTAAAAACTTTGTCTCTTCCCCTTATTGCGATCATTGTCAAAAGCAAGAGGTTCAGTCTATAGATCACATTCTGTTTAGTTGCTCATCCTTTGGCATTCAGCGCCTAGTGCTGATGGATGAGTTGCTTGAGATTTATGGAGCTTCTAATCGAATCCCGCTTTCAGTAACTGATTTGTTGAAGGAGTCGTCTACTTATTTACCTTTGTTTAATTTTGTACATAATACTGTGTGTATGCTGTAAATATGATGCTAAATTTAAAACTTGCTTAAAATTGTATATATTTTTATTGAAGCATTGTACCTATATTTTGTTGGTCAAATGACTTTTTGGAATGTCTGGATGAGGTGTAAGCTTTTTTGAAGAGCTAAATATTGGATTTGACGTTTTTATTGGAACATACTCAAGACTTTATTACTGGATTTGACTTCATGAATTGGATTGGAACAACTGAAGACTTATTTTTTGGATTTGACACATATGTTGATAATACTGATGACTCAATATCTAGATTTGTTCATATGAATTGGAAATAACTGAAGACATATTTATTGGACTAGAGACTTCTGATTTGAAACTACTGAAGACGTTATTACTGGATTCGATCAAATGAAATTATACTTACTGAAGACTAGGCAGTATGGCCCATGGTCTTAGCCTGTCCGAATGGACGAATTTAAAAAAAAAAAAAAAAATCAAATACAACTAATGTCAGATGCCAATGTCAAACGAAAATACGGTCCCAATTGTAAATTTGTTTGATTTAAACCAGATAATCCGACACTTATAATGAAATATTGATTAGAAATATTAGAATAGATATTTTATACTATTTGTTTAATGTATAAATTATATTTGACGCGTTTTTTTTCCAGAAATTAATCATTTGAAGTTTATTTTATTCTCAACCATATTATTGTTGTATAATTTCAGTAGCGACAACTTAACAATATATTTTGTTTGTATTATGTGTCTTTTGTTGACGTTGCGATGGAAAATTTTGTCAATGTGCAACACTAACCTTATCATCGGCTCAGCTGAACTAGAATATTTTAATGTTTTATCCTGATCTCGTGAATGCGTAGTTATTGTGTTTATTTTTAAACCAACCATTTTGTTGTAAAAATGGCAACAGGCGTACAACCTCGTGATGAGGAAATACAATTGACCCGATCCGATCTTGAAAACATTCAAGACGCCATGAAGAACAAGAAATTTCGAGAAATGCTAGCGGAGTACTGTGACGAAGTACGTGACCCGGCGAATCAAGCACTGTACCAAAAGGAAATGACCCAGCTAGAGAAAGAGCGAGGTTATGATGTAACCTTTATCAATCCGAAGGGCGGATATGTTATCAAAACAAGCGTCGCTGGCGACCGGAAAGCATTCGTTAATATCTGTAGCAACGACAATATCGGCAAACCGTCCTGCAGTGTTCAGGAGGTTAATAACCAGAGAGGTATGAATTGGCAAATTCCCTACACTATAATCCCTCCCAGAGAAGACTATGATCACAAAAAACAGAGGTGTGTTATTTATGATGTTGTTTTCCACCCCGACACTTTGCGCATGGCAGAGGTTAATAAAAGGTTCCGTGAACTGGTCAACAAGACCGCATTGGATGGCTTGCAGAAAACTTACAATATTCACTTAGACAATAACAATTTACGTTTTCCGAAGTCTTCATACAAGGGAATGTCAAACCCAGCTATTATTCGGAAAGAGGATCCGGATTTTAAGGGTGTCCCTACATGTGATGATGAGGAAGGAGAAGCTCTATCTCCTGAAATATTGGAGAAATTATATCCACAGCGCACATTCCAGGTACCTAACCCTGAGGAGCCCAAAAATGTCTCTACAAAGTCTAAATCAAAGCCAAAATCTAAAAAAGATTTTTCCCATGAAACTATTAATGGATACACTATACCCAAGTATGTTATCAAACAACAGAAGAATGTTGATATGCAAGAATACACTTATGACAAGAATAGTAAACAATACACTGCTATACCTAGCCAAGTAGTGGTTGAAATAAATCTTCCCCTACTGTCATCTACTAAGGATTGTTTATTGGATGTGAAGGAAAAATCCCTCAGTTTATCATGTGAAATGCCGGCTAAATACAAACTTGACATAAGTCTTCCTTATGCTGTAAATGATGAGTGTGGCAATGCTAAGTTTGATAAGACAAAGCACATGCTTATTGTTACATTGCCAGTTGTCAAGGAGAATCTGAAAAGAGACAGTAGTAAAGTAGACAGTGGAGTAGAGAGTGAAGAAAATTCGAGTACACACAGTGATGATGATCAGAGAGAGAACTTGATTGAAGAATTGCAACCCACTCCTGCCGAGACTACCAGTCCTCCTGGTCCAGCATTAGAAAAGGAGTCATCTGAAGAAGTATTCTTAGACCCGTCTTACGGATATGTTTTACCGTCATACACTCACAATGTGCTCGATGATGTTGTAGCATTCACTTTCCATGTCAAAAATACAGAACCAGATTCCGTTCAAGTTAAGAGTGAAGGAAATAAAGTTTGCATCAAATTCACTACAGTAGGGTCAGGGTTTGTGCCAGTTCACTATGCAGCTGTAATAGTATTTGATGAAGGAATTTCATTTGAAAATGCCACAGGGGAACCTTGGGACAATAATGTGATCCTACAACTAGAAGTTTCTGACAACCTCCCTGAAAAGTTTCATATAGGCTTGAGTGATGCTTCTCTAACTTGTGAATACTTTAACATGTCTCAAGTGAAAAAATCCTCCAATCAATCAAGCATAAGTCTGAAACTGCCTCAAGATGAAGTATCTTTGCCGGTTGTTGAAGTAACTAATTGGGGCTCAGAGACAAACATAGTTGTGTCATCAAATGTAGAAGATGATGATGACGATAGTGATGATGATGATAGTGATGACATGGAATCACCAACATCACCTAAGGAGAAAGAAATAGTCTGGATAGATTCTGGTATGAATGAGAGTGCAGCAAAGAGTATACTCAGAAAACCAATGCACATGATGAGGAGTTTTTCAGATTCTAGTGTGGGTGATGTTGCTTCGTCAATGGATTATGTTAGCTCTGATTGCATTCCAGAGGAATCCAGCTTAAAGAAGACTGTTAGGTTCAGTGATGTCATTGCAAAACAGTTTTATAGGTATGTATCCATAGCCATACTCCATACTATTATATAAATGCGAAAGAGTGTCTATCTGTCTGTCTGGTACCTCTTCATGCTTAGACCGCTGAAACGATTGAGATGAAATTTGGTATTTAGATAGTTTGAATCCCGAGGAAGGGCATAGGATAGTTGGGGGTGAGTGACTGAGGGGGTGATGAAAGTTTGTATTGAGCTACGATATAAATGAGTTCCACGCAGACGGAGTCGTGGGCAGAAGCTAGTAAATAATATTTTTATGAGTTGTGTTCAAGAATAATTTATACACATAATTACATATATGTAATTAATTTCATGTAATAATTTACACACATAAGTTACAGTGGGGTAGCACTGCTGCATACTGTTTTAGCTAACTATTACCTCTTATGTGTATGTGAACTCGGTTTCCGCAACACAACGTCATAATTGCGCCAATTAATTAATTATTTTAATGATACATTAGCTTTTAACAATAGTCATAAAAAATAAGGAAATTAAGATTTTGTATTATATTTTATTATGACTATATTTGTCATCCTGTTTGCCATACGATTAAATAAATATATTGGAGAGATTGAAATGATGTATAATTGTTGTTTACAGGTATAATTCATCAATTGAAGGACAGAAGAAAAAGAATCAAAGGAAAAAGAGTAAAAAACGCACTCAAGAAAGACGCAAAAGTGAAAGTGAAGCTGAAGATGATTTCACCAGTTCAACTCAGGTAATTTTCAAGTTTAATTATTTACCACATTAACCGTGACATTGTCAGCCCAGCGATATAATAGCAGCTATAGTGACGATAGGTTCTATCGTCACGTTTTACGGCGAAAAAGTACAATTACTGAAATGACAGACAAAACTAGAAAAAAAAAGTGTTGCTGAGGCCCTACTAGCTATGATAGGTTTTATAGTCTGAGGGTGACTATAAAACCTATCATAGTTCATAGAGGGCCTCAGCAACACTTATAAAATGAATCCATTAAATCATATAAAATGTCGTAAGTTTCTTAACTTTGTGTACCAGTTACCATTTTTGTGCACGTCAAAGTAATGCTTTTGTCTGAATTCAAATTAGCTATTACATAATAAATATAATAATTTTATTGTTATATGGAGTAACCATATACAATGAAGTCCTGTTTCGTTAAAATCATGACATTATCACCTTTGTATCAATTTGCAGGCTTCAAAGTCCAAACCGAAGTCTGCATTAAAACAGCGGCGCGACAGCGGTCTCGCGGATACTTCTGATGGTGACAGTGAGAGCAGGAGTACTCCTAACGGCAAAGACATTCCCAGCGACCACCGTAAGGACGACGGCATAGACACAGACGCATCGGAGGGCAGTGCCCCTACATCCGTGTTTGATATTTACAACAATGATAACCAGTCAAAAAAATCCGAACCTGCTATATGGCAATCTAAAGATGATATACCTAAGTCGACAGCAGGAAATGCAAAAGACGTTTCCGAAACTATAACCTGTGATAATATTAAACATAATACTGATATCTATGATCCAGATAAACTCAACAAAGGTCAGTATCAAGAAATATCATTTAGAAACGATCTCATATTTGATTTGGACATGTGAGACCTGTCATCTCTTGCACTTTTATCACTTTAGAATTCACACTCTGAATGCTGAAATATCTTATCCCAGGTGAATTTGTTTAATTTTAGTATGCATAGTATTTTAGATATTACTTTAGAATTAGTCCCCATGAGTTTTACTTATAGTTCCTATCTTTTTGCGTGTAGCAATTTTTAGTTGTTTTCCTAATTTGCTAAGTTTATGGCAATAGTTTACAATACTATCCAAGCACGGTCAATTATAAAAAAACATTCAATAGAATACTTTAGCAGTTAAGGAGTACAATTGTGGTATTTAACCTATTAACATTGTATGTATTCAAAATATAGTACAAAATGATACAATTTGTAACAATAATAATCAAAACATTAAAGCAATATATAACTTTACACCATTAATCTTTTAAAGAACATCTAGTGACCTAGGTTTATAAACGTATTTTCATATAGGTAATTTTCATTGTGTTTATTTTAGACAATATTTAGTCATTGAAATGCATTTAAATGGTTCAAAATAAATTAACTGATATTATTGGCTAAAATTTAATTAATATTGCAATGTCTCGTAGCTTTAGTTTTAGATATAACTCACAGTGAAAAAGTAGGTCTTGAGTGAATGTGAAGCACGCATATTAATCACTAAACCAGTTTTTTTGCCCTTAATATATAATAATATAATGTCATATTTCTTCTCGCCATACAAGAATATAGTTTATTTTGCGCTAGCTGCCTGCGGCCCAGGCATGCCACAGGACACAATGCACAGCCTATGTTCCTCTCGAAAATCCTTTCTATCTAAGATGGTTTTTTTTATTGGGTGAGTAATTTCGGAGTAGCCCCTTCAATCAAACTTACATTTCACACACATTAGGTAAAAACGCCATGCAGTTAACTGACCATCCCATATTTATTTATATTGAACCTTATTACAATGTTTATAAAGTGCACGAATGGTCCGTTAACTGTGTTGGCGATGGTACATCTTTATTATTAGTAAAGATTATTCATTTTTGGTCGAATCCAGCCTGACACTACTTAAATAGTACCCAGTGTTACATTAACATAGTGGACTAAAGAACATGTATGTGGACTAAAACAAAACAAGAATCTATCTAAAACACCAAAATAGCGTCACAGGCTGCTTTGCCACTTAAACTAAGCCCCACCATTTTCATACAAACCAGCGAGGCTGTGCTAGGAAGCTGTGTCATTTGCAGAGTCCGGAATTATAATGGCATTTTTGAGCTGTCATAGTGACTTCTCATTGTACCTAGAGATTTTCCTAGCACGAACGTCGTGTTGTTAGTGCTTGCCATAATAAAAACATCGACAATCCTGATATCGATAAGTACCACTTCAACGTCATCGAGGAAAACCTATATTGGAGACGCTGCACACACACCTAATTCACGTGCCACCGATCATGTATAAATATGGGCATAATCCATATATCTATTATTGGTCCACTCCCAATTCTTTTTTTTCTAGCTTATGTATAGTTGTTACATGGAGCAGGCTAAATGAAAATTTCAGGGTTTATTTATTTTCTTATTTTTCTGTCTAGGTTTTGTGTAAAATATATAAAAACCCAAAAAAATATTGAGGCAGCTGAAGGTACCACTTCCATGTTGTTATTATAAAGCCGCGTCTCCATATTGCGCGGCAAACCATCGAACACTGGCTCGCGAGGCAGCCGCGCGCAATGGATATCGGGCTGCCGCGCGAGCCAACTCGAACATTGCCGCGCTCGAACATTGCCGCGCTCGAACATGGTTCGCGACGAACCATTTGCTGTCAGTATTTTGGCGCGCGGCAAAGAAACGTCAGTGTTTTGTTCGCGCACAGTTGGGACGGGTGTGTTTTGATTTGAGTTGGAAAGAAGTCGAAAAGTGTCGTATTTTAATTAAATTATACAGCTAATTAATTAAACAGCTTATATGGAACAGTAAATGTAGTGATTATCGCAACAATTCGTTAAGAAACAATGCATGGAATGATATTAGTGCAGCAATGAGCCTGCCTGTAAAGGAATTAAAACAGAAAATGACCACGCTTTTAGCGTCTTATAGAAGGGAAAGTCTAGAGTTAGCAAAAGCTAATAAAAGCGGCAGCCGCACGCTTACGACGTGATACGTCCATGGTTGTCAAGTACAAACTGGTAGCACAGAATAAGTAATAGTACAAGTACAGAAATTGCACTTCCTAGCAAAAACGACGTTTAGGCATAAGAAACGTGCCTACTCTGTGCATCTCTGTCTATCGTATAACTTGTATTCATTCACACACAGCACGTGTAGCGCTAGGGCTGTCACGCCAAGAATACATCAATGAAGGCAAAAAATGCTCACTAGATGTCGCTTGAGTAAAGTGAACCGATATTAATTTAGTACATGCTTACTTCACATACAATGTATGTCAGCGTCATTATGAATAACACCACACATAAATAAAATTGATCTGCCACTTCTCTATTTTCTATTAACTAATTCAATTTAACTTTTGAAGTTTTAAAGACAGCATGGAGGGCTTTCTGTGTTCATGTTGACCCATGAAAAGGCGCACTTTCAGAGCAAGTGCATTGTAAAATATATATTCAAACCAGTCTTTCATTTTGAAGTAAATTGCAGTAGGTATCCCGTTAAAAGTATAGGTAATAATAAGTAACATGCATTTGAATTGTTTTTGTACATTGTACTGTACCTAACATCTTCATAATGTAAAGTAGGTACCTAATAAAAAAATAAACTTATCGTTCACAATTTGCGGGCAGATTAAAAAAAAGATAATCCAACGTCCTTTTGGGCATTTTTTAAACAGCCATAAACTGAGCAGATGTGGCGGTTTGTTGATTTTTACATGTTTTAAAAAGTTATGTTACTTATAATTATAAAATAACACGTTGTTACGTTCGTTCGTCGCGTTCAAGTCGGCGGCGGCGGCATGTCTCAACACGTACGTGTGCTCGCTCGCGCGGTGCCGGCCCTCGACTGACTTGGAACCTGAGGTTCCGCGACCGCTAGGTTATTAACGCGCCGCGCCCCACCCATTGCAAGCCCCCTGCTGGTAGATCGACTCTCGAGCTCTCGATCGTGACGGATCGCCTTGCCGCGCGCGGCAGCCGCGCTTGTAGAAACATGGTGTCAAATTTGGCTCGCGAGCCAAACTACACGTTTGCCGCAGTCGAACATGGCTCGCGCGGCAGCCGCGCAATATGGAGACGCGGCTTTATACATTTAATTTCTAACATGGACTTGGTAATAAATATCACGTAATGAAATCTTAACAAACGAATATTAATATTAATAATAATAATTCATGTGTTATTATGATTACAACCGTGAAAACGTTAGGAAGATGTTTTCTCAGTTATTTGTAATAGAAGGTATTTAAATACAATTTATTGCGTGCAATTACATGGCACAATCTTCTAATAGTACATTACGAAACTAGGGCGGTGAATTCGTGAATGCCCCAGATCGCAGGTGTTTGTGCCATAAATATGCGCTCTGGGGCTTTACGAATTACGGCCCGTGTTGAGTAAAAAATTTTACGTCTTCACCTGGCCACAGTGAGAGTTTTCCAGTACGCGCAGCGTGCAGTAAAACTCGCATTATGGCCAGGTGTGACGTAAAATATTAAATGCGCTTTTACCCTGAAATAATAGTTGGTATA
Source organism: Epinotia demarniana (assembly GCA_945867215.1). NCBI lineage: Eukaryota > Metazoa > Arthropoda > Insecta > Lepidoptera > Tortricidae > Epinotia > Epinotia demarniana. The sequence goes on along the minus strand of OX244266.1, from coordinate 18,126,235 downwards.
TCGAATAAAAAAAGCAATATGCTCAATAACTAGTATTTTGAAATTACGTACGTATATCGCTTTTTTTATCGCAGTCGATACCTATACTATAAAATTCAACGAGAAGGTGACTTAGTGATATGACAGGTCATAAATGCCTCAAAAATTCTAGTCTCTGGTCATTGGCATGGTCATTCGTCGCTTAGAGTCTGACCACCGAGTCGTGTCACAAGCAAAGTGCGGCAATTTGATAAATCGCTAGCTGATAACATGAAACCCAAAGAGACGTGATAGGTACTTATAATTGTCAGCTTACTTATAGCTAAAATGGTTGTCACTCGCTGGCCATACTTTAGATGTGGGCAGCGTTATCGTTGAGCAAAAGCGTAAAAACTATATAATTTCGAATGGTCTTTTCTCCGAAAGCATAAAAGTGTGTGTGTGAAAGGATAAGTATATGTGTCGCTGGACGAATAGTTGATTTGTGGTTATAAATTGACCGGGTCTAGGGGCTTAGGTTAGGTTACTAAACTTACCTAACCTACTTATATTATATTAACTAATTATGTATGTCAATAGTGTGTTTAATAGAAAATGGGTATTGGAATTTAGGAAGATTGTTTTTAGACAAATGACTGTTCTCTAAGCAAAGAAATATCTTTTATTTGCTTTTATCATTGCAATTGCAGAACCTAGGTTTAATACGTTTAAAAAATGTAACCTATCCAGTGTTACGTCTATGTGGTGTATACCAAAAAAAGTATTTTGTGCCTTTTTTATCACTGACTGGGCAAGAATTAACACATTCTCTGCCAGGAATGGCTACGCGCTGCGCTCGTACGATCGTAGTTTTCAATCTAAGTAGCGGAAAGCGGCTACGGCGTAGGCCGCCAGGCGGGTTCCAGGCAGCTAAAGTGTTACTAACACTCTACCAACTGTTGTCATAAACTGCGCACGTGTTTCAGTGATTTGTGTATGTTGAAGATTGGAATAATCATGAAGTTATTGTTTTATGTAGTTTTTTGATCACTATATGGATTGATTTTATGATTAGGTAATTGATAATAAAATGTGGCACTAAATATATTAAAAAGCTTTTATTTCAACACACTCCTCTTGCGTGCGTAGGTGAATTGTTTCGGAATACAACCAACATATATAGGTAAAAAAACTTAAGGGCTTTACTTAAGTCCTGTCCCCCCCTAGCGCAGTGTCAGCGCGCCCGGCGAGTGGCGCTCGGCGGCCCCCTAGGACCGTGCACCCGTGTGCAACGCACATCCTGCACTTAGTAAAGCCGCCCCTGACCACCTCGATCGGCCAAATAACCGTGTTTATGGACTAGCAATCGAAGGCGTGGTGGACACGTTGAAATGCGTGAAATGCGCAAACTATACAGTATTGCGTCCGCACCCGCAGACAACACGCCTGTGTCACAGAATAGGTAAATAATAGTACTGCGTAGGTTCTCTGTTAACAAATCCCCTATTTAGGTATACTTATACCGAACGTGAAGGGCATAAGTATACCTAAATAGGGCCAAAGCGCAGTCTATTTCATGCAAAGGAATTTGAACCGTATAAACAGTAATTACATTTCATATTTGAATGCATCGTGCATCCACTGCGAGGCGGCAGCTACTGACTGACGCGGTCGGTGATTGTAATCAAATATGAATTGCATCTGCTTTATAGACGGCTCAAATTCCTTTGCATGTAATAGAATGCGCTCCGGCCCGACCGGTTCAGTGAGAATCGTAGGTGGGTACATAAACGTGGCATCCCATTCTAACGCATGCAACGCGCTGCGATAGAACGCGTACCGGGATGCGCTAACAAACCGGCCCGACGCGTATGACCATTTAAGTACTTGCGCGACGAAATCACGAAGTGAACCACCCTTGCCAGACCCGTATCGTGTGATAAGGCCGATCATTATACCTACGGGGCCAGGCGTGCGTTTTCATACTGTCCTGACAGCCCGTGTTTGGAGCCCTTGTACGTCCCACGCCCACTTATCCGTACCTAAAGAAGGTTGCTGCCATATATCTGATGCTAACTTTACCTACATCACAACAGATCAACCCAACCAACCTCAACCCAACTGGGGAAGTACCTTGCAGAATACCACAGCCTTAATAACACTACTACCTACTTGTTCTGTAGTAGTGTTGTGAGCAAGGTCGCCAGAGCTCCCGAGGATGCATTGTGTAGAGAGCAGGGCATTTGTTCCTTCAGCTGTCACCACGGCGAATCCTCAAACATATCAAAGGGTCGGCAACGCCCATGTTACTCCTTTGGAGTGGCATCCGTCTATAGGCTGCGGTGTCCGCTTACCATCAGGCGCGCCCTACGCTTGTTTGCCACCGTCGTTGTATTAAAAAAAAATAGATCGGCCAGTTTGCGTTAAGCACCTACTTACGCAAAAATATTTCACACCTGCTATTCAGAAGAGACATTGTCAGTTCAAATGAGGGATCAGAGTTGTATTTTTAGGGTTCCGTACACAATTTGGTTCCCCTTATATAGTTTCGCCATGAACGTCTGTCCGTCTTCGGTTAAGCTCAGTAACCCTTACAACTAGGAATCTGTAATTCGGCATGGGTTTCTCCTGTTTTTTTTAAGCTACCTCCCCTACATCTAACGTGGTGGTGTCAATTTATTTTACCATTAAACCTATAGTGTGGGATATCGTTGGATAGCTTGTTCAAAAATATTATGGGTTTATAATTAGGTATAACACGTTTCGAATCGGTTTTGCATTCGCGAGATGTTGGGCTTTAAAGCCCTAATTTTTGTTCGAGTCATGTGTCCCCCCCCTGCCGGCTAAGCTGCCTAATGGCTCCTCTACATGATGGCCCATCCTATGGCCCAGCGCTATGGCCATGCGATGGTTGAACGCCACTACACGATGGCGACATTCAGTTGTGATCGAATCGTTTTGTGAGATGGACGTTGAAGCGTTAGCCGCTGCACCTTATTTTTATCCTTGTGGTCTTTATGTTTGGGGTTCCATATTACGCTTTCTCCCCGATATAATTCCAAAACTTTATTGTTTCGTGTTGAGGCCCACGTAGGTACACGCCATTTTGGATTTAAAATAATTTACTTTAAAAACAAAGTTTTAACCGACTTCTTTTAGTACTCCGCCAAGCCACGAGAAATTTCCACATTTATTTTCCAATTTACCACATGAACTGATTTCCGAGAGCGACTGCGTTGATTATTAGAGAAAAAAAACCCAATCGCTGTGTGGGCCGATAATATTTGAGCACTACTATCGATTCCACAAAGATCACCTTTGGCACTTCATTACTTGCTATTTCAAGGGAATCTTATCAGAATCTGTGATGTACTTTTGTACCTACTGTACATAATTGAGGAATTTCATAAATCATCTCCTCAGATTCATCATCAATTCCAATCCAACAAAATGATTTCCGGGTGTAAACGAAACACGAGTTATAATAACAAATACCAAAATCACTACACGCGTGCCTAATATAATTGAGGATTTCCCTCAATTCCTCATGGATCCCATCATCCATCTGAATTTTTGAAAAAAATGGAATCCATCTGGAAGCATACACTTACAAACAAAAAAAAAATTAAGAATCGGCTTATCAATGACGGAGTTCTGAGGTAACAAACATAGAAAAAAAAATTAAAAATATATACAACCGAATTGATAACCTCCTCCTTTTTTTTGAAGTCGGTTAAAATAAACAGAACGTCCACACTCGTGTACTGCGGAACTGGCCCATTCTAGTGGGATAGCAGGATGGGCCATCATGTAGAGGAGCCATAAGGTTAAGTTTCGTAGGTACAAATGCGGCGGACGCAACTACACCTTTTAATTGGCGCGCGCGTGTCGATGTAGCTAAGACAGACAGGCAACTACGGAACCCTACACTGCGCGTGACCCGACACGCACTTGGCCGACTTTTCCTCCCTGATCCTGATGTTCAGAAAAGAGCAATTGTGAAAGTGTGAAAGACAGTACATATTTGCGACTAGGTAGCAAAATTAGTTCCAACTTAAAAATCTTAAGTTACATTCAAGATTCCACTTTAAAATGCCTCGCTGCCGCCCTCGCCGTAGGTATATTATTTTGCTCCCTTGTGACACAAATCTATTAAATATAAGATAGTATATACCTGTTAATAATTACCGAATGACAGAACTTCAGCAGCGGACAATAAACTAAAAATAGAGACGGTCTCTGACAAGTTCCAAAAACAGGTTTATAAAAAAACTGCTATTAAACAATCTCAAGCATACTCGTACGCTCTACTTCCATTAATGTAGTGTCTGTGTTTACAGCCAGACTGCACAACGCTTACGGTGCATTGTCACAGGGCCGGTATACCTATAGGTATATACATACATTTTCACACCTTTCATTCGGAAAAGTAAGTTTTGCTCCACGACGAGAGGTAACAAAACGCTACTTTTCTGTTCAAGCTACTTTTTTAATTTATACATTGGCATTGGAACATTTGTACGCAATGTGCCAATTGAACACACACAGATGTTAATAAAATAATCGATTGTAATTTCATCGTAGTCGATTCAAAACGAACATATTTCAAGTTTTAACTATAACAATGTTGTATAAAATTTTATAAATATTTCGTAATATTTAAAAATTAGTAATAAAAATTAAGATAATTTAGACATATTTTAACAATAGCTTTTTTTAAATTTCCTCATAGTCGGTGTGAAAAATAGTATGTGTCACTCGGTAGCAAAATTATTTTCGTCTCGGGCGTAAACACTTGTATCCCTCACTACGCTCAGGATCCTAAGTTAGAATCCCTCGCTACGCTCAGGATTCTATTGTAGGATCCCTCGCTACGTTCAGAATTCAATACACCGCCCTCGCCGTAAATATACTATTATTTTGCTCCCTTGTGACACAAATAACTATTTCCCTCCCATTGAAAGCTTGATACGAATGTTGGGGCGAAATAATACTAGGAACGAAGCCTAAAAACGAGTTCCACATGATTTTTGAATGGATGACAGAACTTTACTGTAGGTACCTACTTTGACGAAAATGCGACGTAGTCAAACGGTTAGGTATATAATATTCTTTTCACCTCACCGGCTCGAAAAGGCTTGCTTTATCGCTCAAAATCTGCGCCCAAAAGTCCATTTTATCCGCTAGCGTGGAAAGAGTTTTTGAATTTGGAACGTGACGGTCGATCGCGAGACCCAACTTTTTTCCATACAGAATGAGAGGTGCGTTCAGAAACTGATGGTGTTATGCCAGTAATAAATTGTTATTATTTTGATAAAATAAAATTAATAATACTTATTCTCTCTTAATTAAGTAGGTCCATACGAAATATTAACATTTAGACTGACTTATAAGGATAAAATACGAATAAATAATTTCAAAATGTTGTTTTAATTTCTAATTTCGCTTTTTCCAAATTTGAAACGCACCGTTTGAAAAGTTAATTTAAAAAAAAACTCATATACATTTAATTTTGTTTTGTTCTAAAGCCACAGACAGTAAAACCAAAATAATGGTGGTTATTTATAGATTTAAGTGCAGAATATATACATAAATATGAATTTTGATGCCTGGGCCCTATTTCTCGAAACTATTAGTTTATTAGTATATTAGTTATTAGTTACTAGTGTAAAATTTACAAGTCCTAATATTTTCTGTTTCTCAAAAATAATTATTGGAGTGGTAACTAATACTGGTAAACTAATAAAAAATATTAGTCTGGCTTGGCTGAATGCACCTATTACATGCCTTCTTACCTATTAAAAATCCGCCAAATGCGTGTCGGGCCACGCGCGGTGTAGGGTTCCGTAGTTGTCTGTCTTTCTTAGTTACATCGACACGCGCGCGGCAACTAAATGGTTGCGTCGTCGGCCGAATTTGTATAGTAAAGTTGGCCTTTCTAAGTACATTTTAAGTTGGTCGACTATTACTATTAGTTTTCTGCCACAATTTTTTCACATTCCCAGTAGCAAACCCCAATATATCGCAGGCGAATGACTAATTTCAAAAATTATTTAAAAAACCAATAATTTGAACAAGCTACCCAACGATACTCACACTATGGGTTTAACGAGGAAAAAAAATACACCCATACCTTAGGTGTAGAGGAAGTACCTACCGCAAAAAAATACTGGTTGATATACCCATGCCGAATTAGAGTTGTCTAGAAGTAATGGTTACTGTGCTAAGCCAAAGACAGACGGACTGCCAGACGCACATGGTGAAACTATAAGGGTTCCTTGTTGACTACGGAACCCTAAAAACCTCTTTTTTATTCATTTTCTTTTGACGTTTGCACGTTGCCGCTAAAGGCGGATTGTTGGTTTAATTTAGATATTGCATATTTATATTAACTATTTAACAATGGATATATTAGAAGGCAAAGGAGTTTTGTTTAAGAGGCTTTTCTGACGTATTAACAAACCAAGACAAGTGGACAAATCTTTCATTAAACTGGAACGTGGATTCAAACAATGACGACTAATTATTATTAAACCTTCTTCACCGTCGGAAGCATTCCAATCAGTCCACATTTAATAAAGTTTAGTAAAATGTGACGCTAATAGTTTCGACTAATATTTTTTACAAACCTTCCTAGACTAGTAGCTTTATTAACTTTTTTTACTAGTGTTTTTTTTTAAAATTTTTATTCATGAAACCAAAACCCAATGGACTCTAATAATATTAGCTAATATTTATTAGTTGGCAACTAATAACTAATATTTTATTATTGTAGCTTCGAGAAACGCAGACTAGTAAACTTGTAAATATTAGTCCATGGACTAGTATTATTAGTCTAATAAGTTTCGAGAAATAGGGCCCTGCTAAGTTAGCGGAAAAAGTGAAATAAGCGTATTTGAGTCTTAGTTTAAACCGTGAGTACCCTACAATACTTTGACTTTTTTAATGTAGGTAAGCGTGAGTTTATTTAAAGATGCAAAAAAATTATGTTACATTTGATAATTATAAAATGCTAGATCTTGATGAGATGTAAACAAACCTTTATTGAAAATGAGTATAAGGTCCAATTCTTTCCATTACATTTCCTTACCTACAATTTTCCTCGCGGTGGTGAGGTGAAAAATTGTGTGTTTCGCTCGGCAGCAAAATTGTTTGGCGTCTCGTGCCTTGAAAGCCTCGCTATGCTCAGGATTGTACTTTTGAACCATTCGCTTCGCTCATGGTTCAATTTTACAATCCTTCGCTAGCTCGGCTTTCAATTCTAAGCACTTGCGCCAAACAACAACTTTGCAGCCTTGCATAACAAATAACTATTGCCTATAGCGACTAATTAGGGAAAAGTAGAGCTTTTTCTCGACTAACGACCCTCGAAGTCTGTTTATCAAATAAACCGAACCAGTAACTAGGTAAAATCGTGTCTAAGTAGGACTAATTTTGAACCTTTATCAACTATACCTATATACAGGGCGTCCCACGCCCATGCCACATGGAGGGAAAGTACCTTAAATATTGTAGATAGAACATTTTACTGAAAGAAGACATTATTTTAATTTTAAAAACAATTTTAACTGCCTTCATATATTTTTGAATAATTATACGTTTGAACCGGGAATCGAACCCGCTACACGAGAAAAAAAATCATCCTGTAGCTTTATCATACTGATCGAAAGGGTTCATCAGAAGGATTATTTTTTGCTAAATAACGTAGTGTCAGAAATAAAAGGAAGACCATGAATTTTAACATTTTTAATACAAAATTAATCAATTTATCAAATGCTTAAAATGTCTCCCCTCCTGTTGAATACAAAGTTGCACTCTTTTGATTATTTCACTCCCTGTCGCTTTTTTGATCTTGCTGTGGTGGATATTCAGAAGGTTTCTCAAGTGGGTACATTGATTAGTAATAGGTACTTATGATAATGTCAGTTGTATGTCCTTACGGCAATGTTAGCTTTTCATTAATCTGAACGAAATTCCACATCAAATGTTAAAATTCATGGTCTTCCTTTTATTTTTGACACTATGTTATTTAGACAAAAATAATCCTTCTGATGAACCCTTTCGATCGGTATGATAAAGCTACAGGATGTTTTTTTTTCTCGTGTAGCGGGTTCGATTCCCGGTTCAAACGTATAATTATTCAAAAATTTATGAACGCAGTTAAAATTGTTTTTAAAATTAAAATAATGTCTTCTTTCAGTAAAATGTTCTATCTACAATATTTAAGGTACTTTCCCTCCATGTGGCATGGGCGTGGGACGCCCTGTATAGGTGGGTTTAACGATACATTTTTGTCCACGATAAGTGCTTATGAATTACGATGTCTCCAATTTAAAAATACCAAACCCATACCTTGAAACATGCAATTACATCTGTGGGTAGAAGCTTTTAGGCTGCTTGCCATTTTATTCAACAGGCTCGCAATTTAAAAGAAGGCTTTCCAGGCCCGGGTTGGCCATTTATCCCAAGGCGTGACGACGGGTGACAACGTGTTCACGCGGCACCTATTTATAATGCCGAAAAGCCATCTAAACACTAACGCAATATCCTAAATCAAACTGATTTATGTCCAGTATTTTGTATGTTTTTCCGTGTTCGTCAAAGAATATACGTATTCGGTTGATTAACGATTTGTTATACAATTTCGAATGTAAATAAACTTTTAGGCCCTCAAGGCCGGCTAAAATATTACAGTAAGGTCATAGTTGTATGTTTAAGACCACTGTTAAGATCAGTCACGTTTGCGTCACAATTTGTAAGCAGTTTTCTGGAAGTAGTTTTATCCCACCCAACCCAACATACGACCAGCGAGCGGCACAGATAATATATGGAACCAGCGGCTATAAAACGTAGGTATCTAGACCATGTTGCGCTAACCGCTGTACGTGCACAAGCAACCAGATAGCTAGTAAAAGGGAGACAGAAGCTTCATTCTATCTACCTACGTCGTTAAAAGAATACGGTCTCGCTAAATTACAGGAACACATTCACGCAGCTTCCAGATGATAAGGTAAAAGGTAATCCTCACATGTGGCAAAAAAATTAGTAATACAATATCAGAAGTTAATTACTATTGAAATACGACTAGACGTCGCCCCAAGGAAATGGAATTGTGGAATTAATGTGCAGAGCCCTTACGAATGAGCATGAGCACAATACATTTGTGTCGTAATGGAACTGCGAGCTCGTAGGTAGCACAAGTAGGTAGTGCCTCTGTAATACGTGCAACAGTCTCGAAACGCATTCGGTCGTGTTCACTACCTATGGGCGGGCAGATAGTTACGTGCGCGGTCGTGCCTGCTCAACGAATATTATTCCGTGTGCCTACTATAAAGGTTGGTAAATATTTCATGCATGATTGAAAGTCTGTGAACAATTAATATGACTGCGGCTTAAATAATTTATTTTCTTTTGCCTTTCATACCCCTTCGCCATTATATCGCAACTTTCCTACAAATATAAAGTTAACGTATTCTTTTTGCTGGATTTTTCCTGCTGCACTTCCCAAGAGATCATAGTTTAGTACCTATTTAACGTATCTTTGGCATTCTCAAACGATATCAGCGATAATTTTATGTACACTCGTAGGTAGTAACAAAAAGAAATAAATCTCGGTAGATAAAAAAAACCGGCCAAGTGCGAGTCGGACTCGCGCACCGAGGGTTCCGTACAAAAATTTACGATTTTCGCAATTTTTCCTTTATCTGCGCTATAAGACGTTGCTTCGTACCAAATTTCAAGATTCTGAGTTCACCTTGCGAGTTTCGAAAATTTGCGGAAACTTGCGGCATATACGGCGGTATCTTTTGATTGCATTGGCTTAGAAGTTTGATTTTTTCACAGCTCCAAAGGACAGTGGACCTGAATATTTGGTATAAATTTTAGCTTGATACCTCCACGCGTTCCTGAGAAAAAGGGTCTTGTCTTGACAGACGGACGGACGAACGGACGGACGGACGGACAACAATTTGATCCTAAAAGGGTTCCGTTTTTTCCTTTTGAGGTACGGCACCCTAAAAAAGAATGGATTATTTAGTTAGTTATTTTATTTCTGACTACTATTGGAGCATTCTGAGTATATTTGAAAAGTCATCAACCACGTTGTGTCATGTAAAAAATCGGCCAAGTGCGTGTCGGGCCACACGCAGTGTAGGGTTCCGTAGTAGGGCTTCAAAGCCCACTATCTCGCAAACGAATCCATAAATTGAAAAATAGTGTTAAGAGACCCGTAATATTATTGAACAAACTATCCAAATCCAACGATACTCCACATTATAAATTTATCGAAAGAGAAAAAATCCCCACTTTAGATGTAAGTAGGGGATTTTTTTTTTCAAGATTTCATTGTACTGTTCTGTTGGCATATTTGATTTATAAACCCATGCCGATTTACAGTTTTCTAGTAGTAATAGTTATTGAGCTAAGCCGAAGACGGACGGACGGCCAGACGGACATGGCGAAACTATAAGGGTTCCTTGTTGACTACGGAACCGTAAAAAGAACGGTTCTAATAACTTGTTTTGTGCAGGTGGAACCAGATTCAAGGCCGAAGTAGTACCATATACATATTGTAAGCTCGTACGTAACGACCTCTCGGGTCTGAAATCACATTCAGGTCGCATTTGCAATGGACGGGCGGACACGCTGCGTGCCATTAATCACCCCATTGTTGGAACGTCCACAATGGCTGGTCCGACCGTCTTGGGATTATTTCCTTCGCCACGCTCGCTGCTTCGAATTAACACTAACTTGACCCGTATCTTAGCTTTGTGTCATTTGTCAGTCTCAGTGCCAGTTGAGATTGGGAACAAATTGTCTCTAGTTGGTTGGCCAATTCATTATGTTTATACAGTTTCTAACACAACAGATTAACAATATGTTATATCTTTTATACTTATTTGGGTGGAGGGAAATTAAATATTATGTGACATAAAAATAATTCTATATTATCCGGTTCGAAGGACCATGTGTATGAGAGTCTATTGGTAAATAGTACAATAGAAGTTCCTGTACCCATTCTATTATTGTAGGTATCATGTAGGTATCTGTAGATCAACTTGTAATTAATAGCGTACTTGCTTTTGCCCGCGACTCCTGCCACGTGGAACTCGTTTCGTTTACATCGTAGCTCCATACAATTTTTCACCCCTCTTTTCAGCACCTTTAGGGGTGAATTCCGGGTTAAAAACTATACTATGTCCTTCCCCGGGACTCAAACTATCTGTTTACCAAATTTCATCTTAATCGGTTTAGCGGTTTAAGCGTAAAGAGGTATCAGCCAGACAGACAGATAGAAAGGCAGACATACAGACTCACTTTCGCATTTATTATATTATCTGTCATCTGTCATCTGTGACTTATAATAAATCTCTAAATTAAAAAAAGAATCAGCCAGTATCAAAATAATCATTTTTGTGTACCGAATGATCTCAGCTTCCCATGAACGGAAAAACATGTAACTTTTTTTATAAGCACATCATTACTCTAGCTTCCGTTTAGGATAGTTTTTATCCGACTGCGACGATTCATTAATTTTCGGAAACATTCGACCTCGTTAAATTATTAATTTCTTCTGCTTGAAATAGAAACCGGCATGTCTGTCAACTGTCAGTGACGTCAAAATGGCGGGCTTGCCATAACTATCCAATATTAATAATTTCGATCCGGTGTTGTGATAGGATAGACCTTCACAAAACGCATATTAAATTCTAAAGCGTAAAAAAATAATCGATTCTGATATACGAAAAACTTATATGCGATAAATTCGTATTGAGGCGTAATTTCAATAAATGTATCAACAAATTTCAACAAAATAACTTCAAACGTCAAAAGTCTGACTCTCTTCCTTTTTTTTAAATGGCATGGCATAGCGCTGTTCTCGCGTTCAGCCATAAAGTCTATTTGAGTTTCTGCAAGATTGATTACACGCTGAGTATTTAATGTTCACGATACTGCACGGCTATCACAAGACGGCACGCGAGCTCTCTCGATTTTTCTCGCATTATAGGTACGTCTCTTTCTAAGTTGTCTAATAGGAGAGAGACGGATAGTTGGAGAAAATCGAGAGAGCTCGCGCGCCGTTGTGATAGCCACGCTGGTTTCTCAGTATTTACCTATATTTATCAGCAATAAACAGTATGTATTAAATCAGTATAGAACGGGCCTTTTATAAACATTCATTATCAAGCGCGTTAGTCATATATATATATATATATCATCATCATCAGCCTATATACGTCCCACTGCTGGGCACAGGCCTCCTCTCATGTATGAGAGGGAATGGGCAGTAGTCCCCACGCTGGCCCAGTGCGGATTGGGGACTTCACATACACCTTTGAATTTCTTCGCATATGTATGCAGGTTTCCTCACGATGTTTTTCCTTCACCGAAAAGCTATATATTACTTCGTAAGGATAGGCCCAACTCGCACAAGTAATTCGTCCAATGCGGTGTCCCGACACTAGCAATTGCGGGCCACCGTGCCTTAGTCTTCAGCTGTCACAGTGTGTCACAGTATGTCAAGCGAATATTGTTCGGACAGGGGTATCTTTACTTTCGATATCATTGGCGTCAGTATTAATTAAGGTGGTATTATATAAATTATAAGTTCGTACTTCGCGCCTTCAAGTTGTCATTCAGCCAATATATAGAGACACAGAAATTGGCCAACATTGTCATGAGGTTAAAAACAGTGTTCAAAATATGTAGAGAAGAATATCAATAAACATTTTTTATACTACTGTACCGTTATCTGTCATTTATATAGGCTTTATTTCAAATACAATGACACCGATAATAAGTCGTCGAAAAACTCTATGCTCTATGGCCCATAAACGCACGCTTTAGTGTACTTTTTTGGTTCATACATTTTCCATAAAAGCACTGTTGACCACGATGTCAAATCATCTAACTTTTTTTTTAATCAGCAACTATATTGCAGTGGTGCCAACTTCATAAGCAAAATTTTCGAAATAAAGAAGTTTTAATTACCATCAAATATTTGTTAAACATAAATTATTTACTAAAATTAAATTAAATTATCATGTATTGTGTGTTAATTATACATATTTTACCAATTATTGGTATTATTTATAAATATAAACCGATCCGATTCGGTTCGGATCCGGATTCAGTTTGGTTCGGATGGCAAGTGCAAGGAAATTGAAAACAAAACAGACCATAAACAAGAGGCGTCAATGTGTCATATTTCTAATTTCCCACCAAAGTTCCAGTTCAAAATTAAAAGACGAAATGTGATAACTATTCGTAATAACATAATAACTTACTTAAGATTTGATTCGTGTTTGTGAATTGAAGAAAAATGTGTACGTTCCTTTTAAAATGGACGAAGAAGAAAATAACTGCACCGCTGAGGAAATTGCGTGAGTAGTAATAGAACTAACGGGAAACTTACTGCCTGAAAAGTCAAATGCTATTTATTTAAAATTAGTCGTAGAAAAAGTATTGTATGCAACGGTGTATAACTTGGTCTTAAAACGCTCGTGACGTCTTTAATTGCGATGCTCGCCAAGCCATCCATCTATTTCGAGTAGCACACGACTCATAGATGAACTAAACTTTTCCCCCCCTTATTCATAAAACTTAAAATACCTCCGTTAAATGAAACGAGTTTTGTCCCTTTCTTACTAATTTAAATATCAGAGTGACATATAAGGTACAAACGAATTTTAACGGCATTTTAGCTAAAATTAGAACTGCATGTGTCCCAGAGAAGAAATGCGTTAACTCCCAACACATTACCATGCAAACGAAGTCGCAGGCACAGCTAGTATTTAATATTTATATGAATTCGTTAGATATGGATACGGACAGTAAGTATAGTATGGATTTCCTTTGAATCTACATGATAATCATAAATTACCGAGTCCTCAAAATAAATGAACTCATTAGGTTTGTAATTCTTCGTCTGTGAGCCACAGGTGTTCTTGGGCCCCTAATCTGTAGATTACATTTGTGAACCCTTCACGGTAAATATTATTACGTTGGACATAATAGCTACTTCCTTAAACAAAAAGATATCCCCTTCCCAAAGCCAAGTCCTTCGGTATCGGGACGGGACAACAAACAACACACACACAAATAGGTTCACAAAAAAACACATAGATGTACACGTTCAGCCTCTCACACTAAATTCGAAAGACCTTTCAGCCACAGAATAGATAATAGTTCAGCGAGCGACATTTGTCTTCACTTTTATGGAGACCGCAAACACACCAAATTAAGACCACAAAGATGGCGCTTTGTGGTCTTAATTTGGTGTCGGTGCGGTGAACACGCAGTATACCGTATCTATATGGGAGTGGCTAATTGAGTACCAAGAAAACTTGATCATATTTATGGGGATGTTTGGTGTCAAGAAACAACTCTGAAATTTAGGACGAAAAAGTATTTACTTGAAAAGTTATCTCAAGAATACAATTTTTACTGAAACTGCTTATTTAGGTCACTGGTCAATTATGTTTGACAGAAAACTAAATATTGACGATTTAATTATAAATTATCAAGTTAGTTAAGTTATTGCAAAGAAGTGTTTTTCACACCAAATTCGCCATTCAGAATAACCCCAAGATCCATGTATATATATCACTCAAAGTGACATTAAAGTAGAGTTAAAAGTATATATATATATAGGTGTTCATATTTCTTCACGCCCGACCCGCGTTCGGTGATAAATTATGTCACCACCTCACGACAGACATCTTTAACACTTTAAATAGTAGGGCAGTTTCAGGCGATAATGTGGACACGCTGGACAAAAGCACCAAATTTTTTTCAGGTACTTATTAGGTCCATAGCTTTAAGTTTTTGATAGGAACCACCTCCTCCGTCGGCCATCTTTAATTTGGCGATCATCAATTTGAATAATAATACGTATATCATTAATATCTCGAGTTCTAAATAATAAAGATAAATACGTACAATCACAAACTTAGTGTCTAAATATACATAATCGGGGTCAAGGAATACAACTATCTAATAGGTACATTTTTTAGAGTCGAGTTCCCAAAGGATATCAAGCGGAACCCTGTTCCTAAGCTTCCGCTGTCCATCCGCCTGTCTGCGTATCACCAATAGCTAGACTATTCAAATTTCCATAGAAGTTGTTTTTCTATTCCACTAAAACGTATACGAACACACATACCCACACTAGAAAAATCTTTTGTGACGGGCATCAATATAGGAACAGGTAAGTATTTCCGTAGGCAATACTTAGTATCATATATTGATCGGTGATTGGGTTAGTAATGATCATCATCATCCACCTAGCGTTATTCCCGGTAATGCCGCTAAAGGAGCCCGGGGTCCGCTTAACCAGAAAACAACGAAAAGATTGGTGACAATCAAGTACCTAGTCGACTAACCACTTATTATTGTGTCACTAATAAGTAATAACCGAGTTTACTTTCTGCGGCTCCCACCAAACATGTCCATGCCGATGCCGTGATAGATATCGGAAACCATTTGTCCCGACATTTGTGGGTAGATTTCCGTTACGTGAGAATATAATCAGACCAATTCACTTTTTATATTCTGGCTCTATTGCTGATTAAATAAATAAATTAAAATATAAGCGGCTCGAATGTAAGTCCTTCTCAAGTCCCAACTCGAAACATACTCGTAATTATTGTTCGTACAAACCGAAGCCAAAGCCGTTCCGGGTATTGGATTAAAGAAATCTTGCCTAGTAAGGACGTTGGGTATTTGTGTGTTTCTTTTGCGTTTTTGTGAGTCTGCAGTATTTTACCGTCGGAATGGAACGGAACGGATCACGATGTTGGTTTGTTACCGTCAGATTACGCGCCTAACTCTTATCAATCCGACATTGCTTCAATTTCTGTGTTATCCCAATGGAAATCGATACGCTCACAATCTTGTGGAGAGCGTTTATCGACAAGGGCGCAAAGTAAACACTCGTGACGAAGAGACCTGTACTAGGATAAAGCTTTTCCAAAGTGCTACTGAACAAATACAAATTAGGAAACAAGCAATACCAAATCGAGCAAGGTTTGCTCTGGTTTCAGAATATTTAGTTCCTTCTCATAATGCAGCCACTTTAGGCTATTGGTACTTAGGAGTTACGTACTGTTCACTGTTGCGCTGCGCGAATAGAAACGACTATGAAAGGCATATTACACCAGCAGTAGGTAATTATAACGTCTAATTACGGCGGTCATAAACTGTGCCTAAATGTCGAAAAGCTTCAATAAGAAACAATTACCTATCTATGCATATCACGGTTGAACTACACTCATGAGAAAATAACCTGGAAAATAGTGATAGTTAATCTCTCAAAAAGCCTTAATTCACAATTTATGAAAAACTTAGTATACTTACACACTTACCTCCTATGACCAGTTCACGGCAGATTAAGGATAACTAAAGTGATGTTTAAGTCACACCTAACCTCTCGGTTTTGTTACCAAACTGTGCGATTGATATTGACTGTCAGTTTTGTTACTATTATACTATCCGTAACTATAACTATGCGTTTAAGAGACATAAATTAATGAATATGGCTATATACCGTAAATACGAGTATGTTACATACTATCGTATACGTAACCATCAACATAATGTTAACGATTTTGTTGTACTTATAGAAATAAAAACTAGGTAGAGTTTTTATTTCTATTTGATTCATGTTTTGAGGTGGCAATGAAGAGTACCTATTTGTATTGTATTGTACAAAACATTAGATTTTTTTATGTCAATGCACATGCATTCATATATGAATATGGTCAGTATAATGACGATTGAAATCTATTAAATTGTTGGCGTAACTAAATCCTAAACGAACGAAATATGTATGTTACATACATTTGCTTTGAAATATATCCATTGAATTACCTAATCAAGAAATAAATTGGTGGAATAGCTACTAGAAGTAATTTACAAGTTAAAGGAATAATGCCAGGCCGACGGAACAAGGTAACCGTTTATTGTGCGACTGCCCTATTGAACTTCCCTTTGAAACTCCATGAAAGTAACCGTTTTTTTTTTTCAGAAATTTGTCGCATTTAAACAATGGGGTAAGAATTCTTACAAATAAGGAAATATCTTTCCTCCTACACTCAAATGCGAAAGGATAGGATTTAAGCTAAAGCTTTATTGTCACTTTTATAATAGGGATTTATATTTTTTCCGTAAATGTGTCTGTCTACTCTACTCCAATCCAAGTAGGAGGAATTATACGTTGGTACGTGCATAAAATCTTCTGAAAGATTTAGGTTTTTGAAGCTACGGTAGCCTAGTGGTTCAGGCATGCCGGCTGTCAAGCGGCGGTCGTGAGTTCGAATCCCGTCTCGTACCAATGAGTTTTTCGGTATTTATGTACGGAATATTTAGGTACCGTTAGCTTTTCGGGGAAAACATCGTGAGAAAACCGATCAAATCCCAATAAGGTCTAGTTTTTCCATATCATGTGTTTCCATGTCATGGATTAGTGGATTAGGTGTCAAAGCGGAACTTAGCACTTTCTCTGCCAGGAACCCGCCTAGCGGGCGCCTACGCAGTATTCGCTTTCCGCTACATACGAGAAAAACCACGGGATCGGCTACGAGCGTAGCGCGGCGCACAGCACAGCGCGCAGCGAATGTGTTAACACATTCGACACCGCGTACCCGACACTCGGGCACTCGTAAACTTTACTCAGATGCCGGCATACCCGGTAGTCGGGCAAGAGCTATAAACCTACACGCGACGCCAAAGTGCCCGACAGGCGGGCAAGCATTGCATCTTTGCTACCTCAGGGCTGCCACTGCCACTAACAGGAAAATTTGTAAGTCTTCTGATTATTATGTGCTTATGTGGCCGAACAGTTCGAACAGTTGATTATTATATTTTATTAATTCACTTTGTATTTTTATTTACTTTACGAAATGCGATTAAAATAAAAATTCTTATTAGTTGGTTACGTTAACACAGCCCTGAGCGTTCGCCGCTTGCCCGACTAGCGAGTACTGGCGGTTTCTGGGGTATTGTTCGAAATTTTGCCTGGTTGCGAAAGTGTTGCTTGTTAGGGGCAAAACCGAAAATAACGCTAGGAGGATGATGACGTACATAAATCCTCTTGAGGTGATAGTTTTCCATACAAAACGTATTTTGAAATTCGCAGGCTAACGGCTCAAATTATTCTACTTCATACAAGTTTGTCCTAGGAAAGAGGGAATAACGCACAAACGGAAAGCCAATTTATGAAACTTTGTTACGTAAGTTTCATAAAATATCACGCCGTTAGCCTGCGAATATCAAAAGACGTTTTGTAAGGAACCAAGTAAGCAATCAGAAATGTGTTATGTAATTATGACATGTGTTATCGCAGGTCCGCCCACACATGGAATACTGTTCTCATCTATGGGCAGGGGCACCCCAATACCAGCTTCTCCCTCTGGACCGCATCCAACGACGAGCAACTCGAATTGTTGACTGCCAGCATATTTCGGATCGGCTTGACTCCTTGGCGCTGCGTAGAGATGTGGCTTCGCTCTGCATTTTCTATCGCATGTATAACGGGGAGTGCTCCGAGGAATTGTTCGGATTAATCCCTACCGCTTCTTTTCGCCATCGTCCAACGCGACAACATTACCATCCTCACCACTTAGATGGTTGGCAGTCCTCTACTGTGCGCTTCTCCAGAAGCTTCCTGCCTCGCACAGCTAATCTGTGGAATGGATTGTCGCCTGCGGTATTTCCGGACCGATACGACCTTCAAACCTTCAAGAAAAGAGCGTACTCCTATCTTAAAGGCCGGCAACGCACTCACAACACCTCTGGTGTTGCAGGTGCCCATGGGCGGCGGTAATCGCTTACCATCAGGTGATCCGCCTGCTCGTTTGCCTCCTATCACATAAAAAAAAAAAAAAAAAAATGACAAAAATTTTCACGACCGAAAAGTTGGCAGGTTGACCGGAGAATGTTCTCCACTAAGTAAATCTTCGACCGTCTGACCGATCTATCGATCGCTTCAGCATAATAATATCTAGGTTTATATGTTTAATTTTAAATAAAACTTTTGGTTCCTATAAATTAAAAAAAAAGAAATACCTAGTCTTTCAGTGCGCAATAACGTACTAAAACTTCATTGTGATTGGAAAATATTTAGAAGTGGATAAACGTTTTTTTCGTATTGTATGGACGAGTACGTAGTATTCCAAAGATATACTTCCCTCTTAAGGGATTAAGTGGGTCCTTATTCACAAACCTTACCTCCTTCTCACTTATTTCTGTTTGCTTTCCAAATAAATGATAAACCGATTTTAAAATATTACTCCGCAGGTAACGAGGATCTTTTGATGCTTAAGGCTTGAAGTATGATTCTCTCCACAATGAATGCACTTGATTGCGTTCACGTTATTTTTAGTTCATAAATCCTGACTCCGGCTCGGAGCACTTAATTCTTCAAGTTTTCCTTCCTTTAATCTAAAATTAACTTTTCCTACTTCATACAAAATGAATTCAAAGATCGGAACCCTTATAGGATAACTTTGTTGTCCGTCCGTCCGTCCGTCTGTCAAGACCCTTTTTCTCAGGAACGCGTAAATGTATCAAGCTAAAATTTATAACAAATACTCAGGTCTACTGTCCCTTCGAGCTGTGAAGAAATCAAACTTCTAAGCCTATGCAATCAAAAGATACAGCCGTTTATGCCGCAAATTTTCGAAACTCGCAAGGGAATCAAAACCTACAGGGTACGTCCCGTGAACTCAGAATCTTGAAATTAGGTACAAAGCAACGTCTTATAGCACAGATAAAGGGAAAATTGTGAAAACCGTAAATTTTTGAACGGAACCCTCGGTGCGCGAGTCCGACTCGCACTTGGCCGTTTTTTTATATGAAATACGCTATAGATACAAGGAATGTGACGCGTATGTGAACTAATGATAATGCGTAGTAAATAATTAAAAACCATTGTTGGTTGATTGGACAGCGCTGCCGACTGGTTACATAATAAAAAAATCGCCATGCAGTACTATTGAGCTTATAATTAGATTAATGTATTTATGTAAACATCTGCCAGTACTATAGATGCTGCAAAGTTCGACGCAAGATATGTGGGAAGTCAGGCGGAGCGGATTATTTGCTAAGTATCTATAGGCCTATTGTAATAAAAGCACGTTTGTAAGCTTATGAAGTCAACATTAGAAGCTTGAGGGCAATATTTCAAAGGGAAAATAAAAACAAAAGAACTGCATGATATATTTTTGGAATAGACAATGCAAGATTTATTAGATTTATTTGTACACCAGAGAAACCAATAAGTGCATGACATATTTAATTAGTATAGATGATTTTCACCCAATCTCAGTGATCGAGCTGACTTGATGTAGACCGCCGAAACGACCTGATGGTAATGATAATGCAGTAATATAGAACAATACATTATTGGATGGAAAATAAAATGTTTGACGCGGGGGAGAGGGATCGGGGAATCCTAGGATGGGCGCCGTCTTTTTTTTTCGTATTCTGTAAAGTAGCGTCCAAAGGTGGTAGTGAATAGTAAACGCGGAATCAGGGGACGATAATGAGGATGTAAATCGTTGTGAGGTGTGAGGTGTGGGGCGCGCCGCGCTGCTCCGGACAACCTGTGGCGTATGTATCTGTTGCGCCGCCCGCCCGAGCGCCCGTGCGCCCGGCGGCTTCCTTGCTGCCGCCCGCGATCAGTCCTCGTCGCCGCGCCTCGCCCGTCGCAAGCGACCCAGTCGCTCGCTCGCGGTCCGACCCGCGCGCACACGTGTACACACTTCCTCTGTCCCGCCATCGGTACGAATCTATTCTGATACGCGCAAACTTAACTATAAACAGTCATAAATATTACACTGAGCGGTTGATAAATTAATTCGCCTCTGAAACAATACAGTTTAATTAACATCGCATAACTTTCTTCATTAACAAACTGACTTGGAAGGAATTTGAAACCACGGCATTAGATTGTTAATTTACCAATCGAAGTCGGAGGATTAATGAGTTAAAGTGAATAGTGAGTAGAATACTTTGAGAAATATTTATTTTGTACCTAAATCAAATACAGCATTATTGAAACTAAAACTTCAAAATCACAATTAAATTGTAGCTTAAGTTTTTCACGTGCCTCAACATGAACAATGCATTTATAATTGTTTTGTGTCATATACTCGAAACGTGTATTTTTATGTATGTATTCACCAGATTTCGTGTAATATTTCGGGGCTCACTTGTCAGACGACAGTATGTATATTTGTTCAATAAGGGGACCTTCCACCCGGCCCTAGGACGTATTATACTTCTGTACGAGAGGTCTCACCCGCCGGGTACATTCCAAAAATCATTTGATGTTTTGTGGAAACTGTTGCAATTGTTATGAAATATATTTACTTACACGTGGAGTGCAGAGTCCTGGGCAAACTGTCAGTAGAGCTGTTTAAACTTAAGTAACTAGTAGAACAAATCGAATCTGCTTTAAACTTTAGATCCGAGCGTAGGTATGTATGATGATTTTGATGATGTACCGAGGGAAAACGTTAGAGTTGTTGGCGGCAGCGGAAGCAGCTAATCTTAAACTACGTAGATAACAATCTCAGAAGAATTATGGTACCCAAGAAAACAGATGGTTAATCTCGCCATAGAAGTCACGTTTTGTAACCCGCTATGAATCATAAAGAACACTGTTTGATTGTTTCCAAGCCAGTGCCTTCGTGAAGGAAGCGATACTATAGCACTGTTAATGTATATTTGTACCTATAATACTGAAGGAGTACTTTAATGCAGAAGCGTGAACGTTATTAGCGCAATGAATATGGGATTATATCGCAAATAAGTTCAGCTTTGAAAGATAATTGATCCAAGGTTTAACGCAATCAGTGGGCCTTGAGCGATCGATCTATAGATAATGAACTACGATAATATGATAATGTAATCTAAAACGATAGGCAATCAACTATAATGTTATACTATAATACCTAATAATAAGCCGTGTAATATCCAACTAAATCGTAATACTAGAACACAAGCACATAGAGTTAAGTATTACCGAAAAAAACGCGCGTTTCTGACAATGTGTTGTGTAGGTAACTAAATATTTCAGTAGGTGTACCTTACATTCCACGAGAGTTTCGAGAAATATCGTTAGATTCCCATTGTCTCTAAAATGTGCGGACTTGCTTTTATCTCAAGTTTCATTTAAGTGAAAAGTTTAAAGTGAATTAAAGTGATAACGTTTACGGAACATCATCAGTGCGAGGAGTCACTTCAGCGTCTGCAGACAAATAGAAGCAGGAGGTGGGCGATGGCCGGTGCAGCCGGCCGCTAGATCGATCCCGCCACTCGCCTCGTCGGCCGGGCTTCACCTCGTAAGTGCACACCCCATGCATGCATATTCAACCCACCAACGACGCCCCGGTGAGGCGAAGCGATCCCGGCACGACACCGAAACGGAAACGCGCCCGATGGGAACGGCGAAACAATTATATTCCGCAATATTGAGCGCAAATTGCCTCGTGCATTCAATCTGAATACGTACCTGTACCTACCTATTAGAGACTCGTGTAAATTTTCCAAAGGCATTTATTTCTATTTTTCTATGAACAAAGGAACACTTATGTATTCTATAAATTAATGACGCCGGTGTATTTGGGAACACGAACAGCAGTAACCGCTACGAAAATTCTTTCACCAAAATACCGCAATCATAAACCGGCATGGCCAGCGGCTAATATTTATTTACGTTACGCTATAGCTACTATATCCGTGAAACGATATTTTGCGGTAGCTAAGAATCATTTCTAGCCGAATAGGACACTAGTTAAGAAGGGTTGCAGAGTCAATAGGAGGATATTATGTTTACTTACGCAAAGGATTCCTCTCCAAAATTATTTATTGAATCGATTTGTCCTCTGCATCCCGTAGGCTGTATTAACTGTACCCATGTCTATGTATTTTTTATAACCTTTACATATTTTCTTGATACGCTACCTACCTTCCCTTATTTGTGTCAAATGGAAGCCTGCTATAGTTATAAATTGTGACAGCATGTATCAAAGCGATGCTTTATATTGTCTTTCTTATTTCTTAAACATATGCCTATAAAGTTATATATTTATGATACTTTTACGACAACAGCGTTTCAGTTGTCACAGGAGGGGTCGTAGACAAGGTTACAATTAGGGAATGCAATTACCGGGCAAATTTCATTACCGGTAAATTACCGGTAAATTGAATTTGGTTAATAAGTAGCGTTATTTGAGGATTATTTATGGTAAAAATAAGCTACGATTTAGTATAAAGAGTTATGTGCTGTAAATGCCGTAATAATCAGCTTCATTCATATTTAAAACTTGCTCAGAGGTAGGAAGGCCAGAAACTCAACTAATTGTTCTTAGTCCTACATATTTCCATTACAATATCAGTACAATACAAAACAGTTTTTCGGCGTTGGCGGTTCACACAGTGCCTGGGGTCATTGTCTTGACTCCCAGATCCACAGATACGTAATCCTACGGATTTCCAATTCTATAAAAAAAACATTTACTGAATAGAAGAACATATTATCAAAATAATACAACACAAACTGTATCGTATCGAAAGATTTCTCTTAGTCCAAGAACGAGGGGGCAAGTTACTGTATAACCTGACGGAGCGTATGGATCTGGTCTACGGTGCTAAAGAACCTTCGGAAACCGGCTTGTTCGAGAGGCTGGATGTCATCTATCCTGCCGTACGAGACAGTTCGTAATGACTCTCGAAAACAGCTTATAGACGTGGCTCAGAAGTGACATGGGTCGGTGGTTCTTCAGCAGGGTGTTGTCACCCTTTTTGAATAAAAGAACCACCATACCTCTGTTCCTTGCCTTTGGCGTTCTCCCTCCCAGTAAGACGAAGAGAGGTATTTCTTTGGATTGTGATGATGAGTATACCTCTGAAGTTTGTTATGGCGTCTCTATTGTACGCATTCAAACAGATCATTATTCATATTTCATAGAACGGAACCGAAAACGTGTTTGCATTTTAAGAAGCTTCTACATACGATCGTATAGGCACATAAGGTAAAATAACGCTAAGAAGTTTATTCAGCTGTCATTTTTAAATGATAAAAGGAGGGTTATTGAGATATAATCATGACGATAAATTATAAATAATCGATAAAATGTAATAATTTATCGATAATTATTGTTTCGGTAAATTACCGGTAGTTGTTTTAATTTACCGGTAATTTACCGTCCTCATATTCGGCCAATTTACCGGTTTACCGGTATGCATTCCCTAGTTACAATCGACAAGCGCTAACGCCAATAGAAAATAATAAAATGTATGGGAATGACAGATGCCGACGAAACACTTTTCGTTAACATCTGTCATTCCCATACATTTTATTAGTTTTCTATTGGCGTTAGCGCTTGTCGATTGTAACCTTGTCGAGCCCCCCTGTTCTACAATTAGTCACAAAGTTTTCAAACAAGTGGGGCCTATACTACAAAACTTTACAAGGGTACAATTTGACAAAATTGTCAATTTTATCTATGTAAAATTATAAAATTTATAGTATAAGGGCCTGAACAAACAACTTACCTTCTTATACTTATTTATATATAAATGTGATTAACAGGACTCGTGTTATAGAATTCCAGACCCAAATATATATTTTATTTGTGACAGAACTCGTACACGAGGAATACCCACATCATTTTACTGAACGTAATATAATTTTAGGTTTTATGTTTTGTGGGTCAGTCAGGTCAGGAGGAGGATATTATGTAATACTAGCGGCCACCCGCGACTTCGTCCGCGTAGATTTTTGATGATGACAAAGATATAAAATAGGTAAGTGAATTTTATTCTTAGTTAAAATGGTCTAAGTAGACATATTACATTTCAAACAGTGGCAGCGGCGATTGTTAAAGAATTTTTAAAGATTTTCCAATCAGATTAGGGGATTTGTTTGCAGAAAGCTTAATCTTTGGCAAAAATTACGCTGCAAGATATAGAGCGACGCATGGATTTGGAGCTAGAAAATGGGGATCTTAGTTATTATGAGTGAGATTTTAAAAAAAGTTAAATATCGTAAGGCTGTTAAAACAATCTTAAACTCAGCACTGGAAATCGAGAAATGGAGACAGGTTAATGAAGAGTACATCTCTTTAAAAAATCCAGTGTTCCCCGTACAAAACCTTCAACCTTTTTTAACCCCCATTGGGATAGATTTTTCTTAAACGCTGAAATTTGTTTTTTTGTATTTTAATAAGTTAACTTTCTAGCTCAAAAAATAAATTTCCCTCTTTGCACCCCTATTTAACCCTCTTAAGGGTAGAATTTTCTTAAATGCAGAAATTTCTTTTTTTGTATTCTAATAAGTAATCTTTCAACAGAGTTTCAAGTCTCTAGTTCAAAAAATTATGTTTCCCCCATACAAACATTGCACCCCCGTTTAACCCCCTTAGGGGTGGAATTTACTAAAACGCTGAAATCACTTTTTTTGTATCTTTATAAGTAATCTTTCTACAAAGTTTTAAGTCTCTAGTTTACAAAAGAATGTTTCCCCCATACAAATATGGCACTTAGGGGTAGACTTTTCTAAAACGCAGAAATTACTTTTTTTTGTATTTTAATAAGTAATGTTTCTACAAAGTTTCAAGTATCTAGTTCAAAAAATAGAGTTCCCTCCATACAAACTTTGCACCCATATTTAACCCTCTTAAGGGTGGAATTTTCTTAAACGCAGAAATTGCTTTTTTTGTATTCTAATTAGTAATCTTTCTACAAAGTTTCAAGTTCATAGTTCAAAAATTAATGTTTTCCCCATACAAACATTGCACCCCTATTTAACCCCCTTAGAGGTAGAATTTTCTAAAACGCTTAAAGTACTTTTTTGTATTTTAATAAGTAATCTGTCTACAAAGTTTCAAGTTTCTCTTTCAAAAGGGAAAGTTTCCCTCATACAAACTTTGCACCCTTATTTAACCCCCTTAGGGGTGGAATTTTTTTAAACGCAGAAATTACTTTTACTGTATTTTAATGAGTAATCTTTCTACAAAGTTTCAAGTTCATAGTTCAAAAATTAATGTTTCCCCCATACAAACATTGCACCCCTATTACTTTTTTTGTATCATAATAAGTAATCTTTCTACAAAGTTTTAAGTCTCTAGTTCATAATATAAAGTTTCCCCCATACAAACTTTGCACCCCCATTTAACCCCCTTAGGGATGGAATTTCCAAAAATCCCGTCTTATCGGTTGCCTACGTCATAAAAGGAAGTCCTGGTGTAAATTTCAAGTTTCTAGTCCCAGTAGTTTCGGCTGTGCGTTGATGAGTGAGTCAGTCAGGACAAAGGCAGGATGTAAGAGACTTTAAAAGATGTGTTTTGCTTCAGCGGCTTGTGCTGGTTTCCGTGTTTAAAAGCTTGCAATTCACGTAAGTTGAGTATGGGCATTTTCACACGACAATAGAACATTACTACAATGGCCGGGTAGGAAGGGATTGTGCCTGCCAAGTTTTTTAATAG
Source organism: Epinotia demarniana (assembly GCA_945867215.1). NCBI lineage: Eukaryota > Metazoa > Arthropoda > Insecta > Lepidoptera > Tortricidae > Epinotia > Epinotia demarniana. The sequence continues at coordinate 18,099,785 of OX244266.1, read as the reverse complement.
ACGATATGTATGCCGTGCTTTTTCAAAAACATACTCAGAAATTTAAAAGATGTAAAAACATGTAAAATTCTCAAATTCAGTAACCAAACTGCTGGTAATCCGGCGTCACAGCGCCCGGCGGCAATATCCTAATATACAAATCCCGTTAGCGACCTCTAAATTCGTGACACCCGAAACGCTGTTGCGCCTGTTGCGGACAAAAGGGTAGTCCTTCATTTCTGAGCATGTTTGAGAAAATGTATATTTTATTACCTACCCTATTATACATTCAACTATCGCGGCAGACTATGTGAATCCACGCACGTAGTAAGTAGCGTCGCTGTTGAACTATAAGTAGGTAAGTATTATTTTATGGCTCACGCAAGATTTGCCTGAACATCACGCAGCTTGATTTATGAAGATTATGGCCTACGCCATGGATTTGCGGCTTTATACTAGCGAATTTATAATATTCGCCGATCGATAAACCTACCTGACAAATAGGTATACTTACCGAAAGTCGTGAAATTACTCTATTCAGAATGTTTAAAGGTAAATTCTTCGGCTTGAACTTTGAACTGACGAATAAGATCATAATTTAAACATTGTCGTATAAAATACGTAATGGTAATAGTAATAGTCTCGTCGTTTAACAGAATGCCAATTTTCTTTGAAAATGGATGTAAAAAATCGCGTTACGAATACTGAAAATTGAAGTGATGTACCATTGTTTGTACCTTTTGAATTAAATTATTTACTGCAAACAAACGTTTTAACTTGAGCATTTTAATTAACATAAGAACACAAAGGAGGTATTCGTGAAATTAATCATAATATCTAATATTCGATAGCAATATAATGACAGTGTTACCAACTTGTGGTACCTACTTAGCTGAAAGAAATGAACAACTTTTAATCGTTTTACTCGTATTTAACAATTGTATCCAACTATATTAATGCGAAAACAACGGGTACCTAACCAGAAACATATGGGTAAGGCCGCGAATTTTGACCAATGTGACATAGAACTAACATAAAAAAAATACGTGACGTTACTATAAAACGTAACATAAGTTGTTGTTAAGCTTAGATCACACTGGTTAATATTAAAAAAAAAATACTTAAAAATAAAATATTTTCACGACAGCATTTTTTTAAATTAAGTAAATGCTTTAAAAAATTTAACTAAATATTTATCAATAGGTTTTCATTTTCAAAAAAGTTACTGGACAAAAAAATCTATAATGAAAACCTCTGCTCATAAAACTTCACGACAATCGATTGGGAAATGCGATAGAGGAAAACAGACGGACAGACGGATGATGGACACGGGACAGATACTGGACATAACGATTTTTGGCCCAACCTGAAGCATAGAACTTTGTTCGCTTCGCTCGCTCGTTCGATTAAATACTTCCACGCGGACGGAGTCCAGGGCAGAAGCCACGCAGAAGCTCTGCCTGCGACTCCGTCCGCGTGGAACTCGTTTATATCGTAGCTCCATACAAATTTTCACCCTATATTTCACCTTCTTAGGGGATGATTTTTGGGATAAAAACTATTTTAATGTGCTTCTAATATTTCATCTAAATCGGTTCACTGGTTTAAGCGTGAAGAGGTAACAGACACACAAAACTTTCGCATTTATAATGATACTAGCTTCTGCCCACGACTCCGTCCGTGTGGAACTCGTTTATATTGCAGCTCCATACAAATTTTCACCCCCCCCCCCATTTCACTCCCTTAGGGGATGATTTCGTTAATAAAAACTATCCTATGTCCTTCCCCGGGACTCAAACTATCTCTATACCAAATTTCACCTAAATCAGTTCTGCGGTTTGAGCGTGAAGAGGTAACAGACAGACAGACAGACACACTTTCGCATTTATAATATTAGCATGGATATTAGTATGGATATGGATAGTAGATGGATTGGTCAATTCTCTCGTGCTAGCTGATCCCTGTACCTACTGTACATACCTACAATTTCAAATTAATACTTACTGTATTTGGAAATAAAATAAAAACTCATTTTAGTTCGTATTTATCTGTGTGCACTTCCCTTTACCACATGTTTTCGTCACGTTACACAAAGAATACGTTGCATTTTTACAAAATGCAATGCATGGTGAAATAACGATATTTTGAATACAGTAATACATGTCACCTGCATGAATAACATTAACCTATCGTATGAAAAATTACCGCTTAAAAATAATCACTACTTACCCTTTAAATCACACAAGCACTATTAGCGGTATTTAAAAAAACTTTGTCCTCGTCACTTTCGTCCGCGATTTATGAACAAACTGAGGAGTTTAGGTTTTCTGTCTGGTGTCGCCCTACTAGAATATGAGTTGCCAGTGCACAAAAACGAATTTCTACCACAATCGGCTATAAATCTAGCTGTATAAAGCGTCACGTAAGTAATCGTAACGAAAACGTGGAATTGTGGTACCATAAAAGAATGCAAGATAAAACAAATAAATTATTTAAATAAAAATGTTTAGCAATCGGTAGAACTATCGTCATATCATAAAATTTTGTTTGAACAAAAGCATGATCATGAAAAGTTGAAAATCGTGAAAATAACAGGGCTTTAAGTACACAGGGTAGAAAAAAAATATCAACTTTCGTTACGTTTTGGACGGAAAAATATTTTTATTATTTATTTGAAAGGATTTAAATCAATTATGTCACTTGCGTTCTTGACAGTTTTTATCGCTTAATTTAATAAAAAAAAAATGAAACCTCTCGGTGTTACCAATTTTTTTTTATGAGCATGTTAAATTTAAAACGTCCAAATTGGTCAAAATTCGCGGCCTTACCCATATGTCAAAAAAGCGTACGGCCATGATGATAAGCATACACCAAAGCTTATGGGCGCAAACAACTACAAATAAATCACAAGCACGTTGCCGACTTGAAAGCAAGAGATATGTAACAGTTAAATAATTTGTTTTTCATTATCATCAGACAAAAATTACGAAACACTCGGAAACTATAAATCTTTCATTTAAATTCGCTATTTTCAGATTTTTATATTCATAAAAACTAACAATAAGGACGTTTTTTGATTGTGACATCACAAACAAGTAATCCCTACTCATACTAACGTAGCGTTTTTGACGTTTCATAAAAAGAAGTTGATTTATCAAAACGGTGGGTAGGTATAAGCTAGCCGTACAACCGTTACAGTTATTTGAGCTTTCACCTTTATAAATCTTAGCCACAAATTATAAGTTTGAATCAATGATAGTAAATACATCTTTCCTAAATAGAAATGATTTCCTTAATCCTTTTCAGTCTGGCTTCCGCTCTCGTTAAAATTACGGATGACATACGGTCAGGTATGAATGATCAGAAGTTGACGGTGCTAACGTTGCTTGACTTTAGTAACGCGTTCAATACTGTTGATTTTGATCTCATGTTGGCGATACTGCGTTCCTATAACATATCTCCTGCGGTAATTGATTGATTTCATAGCTATTTAACCGGTCGTCGGCAGCGTATAAAGGTGGATACTTCCCGCTCCTCATGGTTCGGCGTTCCGCAGGGCGGCGTGTTATCTCCACTTTTATTTTCAGTTTTCGTAAATTCCATTACTCGTACCTAATTTATCGGCATTATATCACCTTTATGCCGATGACCTTCAAATTTATGCCCAGGCTCAGGTCAGCGATCTGCCATTAGTCATCTCAGCTACGAATTCCGATCTAGTACGCATTTCAGACTGGAGTAGTAGTTATGGTCTCAATGTTAACCCAACAAAGACCCAGGCTATCACCATTGGTAGTGCTAAGATGACTTCTAGACTTGACTTTGTTAATCTCCCACCGATTTTGTTTGATGGCATTTTGATCCCGTACTCTCTGCCAGTTAAGAACCTTGGCGTTATTTTGGACCACACTCTTTCGTGGGTGCCACAGATGAATGAAGTTAGCAGGAAGATGTTTGCAGCTGTGGGCTCTTTGCGAAGGCTTCGTAATTTCCTTCCCATTGCTACCAAAATTGCGCTTGCTCAATCGCTTCTCCTCCCTATTTTGGATTATGCTGACGTGTTCTATATTGATCTCTCTGAGGAGCAACTTAACAAGCTTGAGCGTATTCAAAACTTATGTATCAGGTTCATATTTGTGTTACGCAAATATGACCACGTATCCAGTTTCTGTTCTCAACTCAAGTGGCTTCCTATCCGGCCTAGACGTAACTCTCACATTCTCGCCCACCTTTATGTTTTTAACACTGCAATTCCTCGCTACCTCAAGGAACGCTTTAAATTTCTTTCTTCTTTCTTTAGGTCTGCTAAGAAGTTGCTTCTGAGTGCTCCCCCATCAAACTCTAAATATTGTGGAATTCTTTGCCTGTTGAGATAAAACGTGCTAATTCTCTTCCCATTTTTACTATTTTTCTCTTCCGTAACTAGTCTTTCCTACTTGGTGTGTGCTGTTTGTTTTCGGCTGTAAGTGATACTGTTTCTGTGACCTTTAGTTATTGTATGTGTATGTAGGTTTATATATATATGTATTTATGTAAGTGTATAGTCTTTCTTATATTTAGTTAAGTTGTTCTTATATTCTGTTTTTCTGTTTTCACCTACTCAAATCTTATATTTTCTTGCATCGTCTCCACTACCCAAAGGTTGTCTGGAAGATATCGCTCTTTAGCGATAAGACCGCCTGTTGTCTAACATTGTTTATGTTTAATTTACCTCTATTTTATTTTTACTATGTCTGGTGAACAATAAAAAATATTTGTATTGTATTGTATTGTAAATAGAACGGAATATTTAATACCTATACCTACTTTAAAATGATTGCATTCACATCAAAATTCCCTCCTGCTACACACAATTTAATACACCTATATATTTTGTGTCTGTTAACTTGTACAATGCTCATGAATAAATCTGTGTGACATTTGGAAAAACAATGGAAGAGAGTTTTTATGTTTGGCATTTCTTTTTCATATTCACTTTATTTCCGTGTCGGATACATCTAGTGCAAATTTTCCTTGTCCTACGAAAATATAAACGCTGTCACACGACTCATGGGTAATACGTTGTGTTCTTATTTTATTATCAATCCGTGGGAGCGGAACCCTCATTAAGATCTAGGCGGGTAAATGCTTGCGAATGGCACTATTTTGAATTAAGAAGGCTAGGCTCTGGCGCCTAGTAGAACATTAGCGCAAATTAGGAGCGCGGAAAACATGCGAGAATAGGTTTTATTATATAAACATTCGCACTTTAAATACGTCAGTTGTTTTAACTAACAAACATTTTACTTTCCTAGTACTCTTAAAAGTGTTTATTAGTCATATTATAGGTATCTAATAGTAAGTCGTCCGAAAAACTGTTACAATGTTACAAAATACCTCCTAGCCAGTGGTCTCGTTAGCCCAAAGGTTGCACGGAAAAAGTTACTTGCTATCTATTAGACGACCTGTTAATTTGAAATATTTTTTGCTATATTGCAAATATCATAATAAGTGCAGCGTAAGCACGCGTCATTATCTACCAATCAACCGAAGAGCCAAAAAGAAACTTGCTAAGGCCACTGCAGTGACATAAAAACATGAAGAAGATAATCTTATACTGAAATCGGTTTTCATAAAGGACGCAGCACTGCCTCGGCTCTAACGGGGTTTGCGGACTATGTAAACGACTGCTTAGACTCGGGTTTACAGCTAATAGCTCTGTTCATAGACTATAAAAAGGCATTCGATACTTTGGTGGATACAATATTTTATTACAGGCGATGACTGAATGCGGAATCAGTGATCCCACGAATAAATGGTTTAAAAGTTTCTTATCAGGCAGGAGAATACGTACGAGCATCGCGTGGGAGGCGGGGCAAGATGCAGCGGTGGAGCTCGGAGTTCCGACCGGATCCGTGTATGGTCCCGTGGGATATGTGATGCACGTCAACAGCGTCGCAAATGTTGCGAAATGGTGCCGGGTGTTTATGTACGCGGATGACATGTGCCTACTTTATGCTGCGAAAGATATAACGATATGCGAAATATATAAGGATTTCGAAAGTATCACTAAGCGGGCACATGATAGCGGAATTATCTTAACCTTCGAGAAAACCAAATGCATGCGCATTCACTCGCCGTATAACAGGCCGCCAAAAAAGTGAATATATAAAAATTGGATATAATAGGGCATACATACGATTGCCTGCATGCAGATAAAAATAATTGAAATTGTGCTAAATTGAGTTATGTGGAAACATTCAAATATACTTAGGTTAATAATATTCAAATACAAAAAAAAAAACACAAACTTTAATTGGAAACCGCATATTAACGACGTTTGTATTAGGCTAAGATCTGTTCTAGGCAAATTCTACCAATTAAGTAGAATACTGAGTAAAAAAACACTAATGGTTGTATATTACGCCCTTGCCGACTCACTTATTAGCTATGGTCTAGTCGTATACGGGCGAACATTCATAACATATATTAGAGATATAAGAAATTTACAAACAAGGCAGATTAAATTCTTAGTAAAAAGGTTTAGAAAGATTGTGAAAAAGATTATGATAAAATATTTCCCTTGTGTAAAATTTTACATCGGTAAAATATAAGAAAGTCACGTACCTCTTAGGTTTAGAGCATTATTACAGTGAAAAGTACAAATTATTAATTAACAATAAATATAATTCTAAGAGTGTAAGAGACAAAAAGATAAAACTATTATAGCAAAAGATGTTCAAAGTAGGTACCTAGTACCAAAAATATTCAATAAAATTAGTGTATTAAGACAAAGTCCTAAATAAAGTAAATCTATGATAAAAACTAGACTAAAAGAATGTCTTCTCGACTTGTCATGATTGTGTGTGTGTGTATGTTTATGTGTACGTATGTATGCGCGTGCATGTGTGATGGGTCGAGGAGACAATCTCGATTTATCATATAATGTAACTCTATGTGTGTGTATATGTATGCATATGTATATATGGGGCCCACGAAACTGTTACCTAGGTACTTTATTTTATAAGATGAGTTTGATAGGTTAAGTTGCATGAAAACGTAGCGCGTCTCGCCATCAAACGTAACAGTTTGGCGAGAATTTAAATGTATAGTAGTTATGTAAGCTTTCATTTGATCAATAAATAAATAAATAAATCTATGTTCATTTGATGTGGGGCCGACTTAAAACTAACCCTCATCATCATCATCATATCAGCCGAAAGACGTCCACTGCTGGACTTAATCATCCCATCACACCCGCATCCAGCGGACTCCCGCGACCTTTACCAGGTCATTGTCGTCATATCAGCTGAAAGACGTCCACTGTTGGACAAAGCTAGGGCTCCTGCTTATTATATTTGTACATAATTTTAAACATGTCCCGCAATTGAGCACTGTGTTTTCTTTTGTTTTCGCAGTGAATTAAGTAAAGTAAATTCCATTGGAATTGCAATGTCAAATACCTACATCTGACATGAACTTAACAGGTAAGAGAGAGGATCTGGGAGTGAGTGGAACATTAGTTGGATTCCATCCATTAAATAGGTAATAGATATTATTGCGATACGCGAGGCCGCCCACGTAAAATCTCTGTTATTCAGAAGCACGTAGGTACAAGTCAATTTTAATGAGTGTGTAAACAAACAGTGATGCTCAATTTTAACCACTTTTTATTGCAGCCCAAAAAGTGGTAGCAATTAACGAGGAGTGAGTCAGTGCCGGCATTGTTTTCCGGGTCTTGGCAACGAGCCCGCTGCGTAACCAACGATATATCGACGAATTCTAATTAATACAACTTTAATTGAACCTTCTGTTGTACGATTATTGTCACTAAAATGAATACGTGGAAGTGGAACCATGCGCGCACAACATCTCGCACCAATATATAATACAGGTATATGATATCAATATGTTGAGTGTTTTATGGCACCGAAACGTAGTCGCTTTACTATATGGGCATCATAAGAAGGCTCGAAATCACCCAAAGGGCAATGTCTCTACATCGATGATGGATGATTGATGACTTGTTAAATGTCTCGGGAGTCCAGGACCAGTCATTGTGGCCTGGGGGAGGCCTAATGTTCAGTGGACGTATTTTGGCTGATTATCATGATGATGATGTCCAGTGTCATATGACCTCTACTTTCCAACTTAAAATTCACATCAAACCCACTTACAATTGGTAATGCCCTCGCGGTAGGAAGAACACCTGAGCCAAGACGATTTAGATATGATTTCATTACGTAGGTACGTCAAAATCTTGTTCCGAGATTGGGGGCTTGCTTGCGAAACCATCCACACTTTGTCCCGCCTCGAAACGGATCGATGGCGGCCAATTCGTTTTGCAATAAAGCTATATCAGGATGGGAATGCTTGCATACATTTAATGCTATCATCTTTAAATACTATATACTAAATACGCAACTTCATTTTTAGGTACGACGTCATCTAATGAAACTTTGACATCTACGGCCCTAGCACACTAACAAAATGACGTCTTTTATGTACATATGTTTTATGCCCACAACCGACGTACAAATTTTTACCGTCATGAGCTAACATGGTATACCGTCATCTACGTAAAATGTGACCATTTATATGTCTTGCACATAAAACTATCTTTTTTACGTCAAATGCTAACATGCTCTTGATTTTGGCACATAAAACGTGACGATATGAACCGTTGACGGATGAAATTTTATGTAGGGCACTCGAGACCCCTGTTAAATTTTAACACTATGAAAACAATACAATTGGCCGCAGGATATCTGTAAAATTTCTGTCACAACACACGGTTTCAGTTTCAAAACTTATTAGTTCGTTTGCTGTTGTTTATCCATTGATGAAATTGTTGAAATTATCTATAGGTAGTGTAGTGTTCACTTATTTGCACGTTCTATAGGTATACCGGTGTTGCTATTTACACGTTCCTTGGCTCGACAGCACACCACCACTCCCGGCAACGGTCGGACTACTACTGCCCCCCACTCCGGTCATCGTGACGTGACGTATGCGCACGAGATAAGGATAGCAATACACTACATCCCTTCTTTGTTTTAATTAAAATTAATCGTGACTATTCATGTTCATCTATTTATGTAAATGAACTTACGTAGTAATAGAATCATGTTTATTTATTACGTATTTATGAATTTTATTTTATTCCTCGATATTTTAATCCCAATAAGGTCTTGTTTTCCCTCTCGGCTGGAAGGTCAGATGGCAGTCGCTTTCGTAAGACTAGTGCTTATGCCAAATCTTGGGATGAGGTGTCAAAGCGGACCCCGGGCTCCTTTAGGGCCATTACCGGGAATAACGCTAGGAGTATGAACCTCCATATTTGAATGCTTTACTCTCTACCCTCTTCATTATTAACTTTCCATTAACCCTCAACGTTTTTTACCAAGGCACGACATTTCTCCGATATGTTTGTCCAGTATTTATCATTTCGGACTTCGACATCACCACCTTTCCTCTTTTCAACCTCGTAGTCCAAACTAAGCGTCTTTTGTTTGTTCATGTTTTCTTTTCCAACCCAGGCATAATAATATTATGCACCTATGAATGAATACCTGTAACTACGATTGTTCCAGAAAATGAACCTCAGCCAACCAACCCGGCATAAGAAACTGTAGTGTAGGTACACGTTTTATTACATGACAATATTACGATTTATTATAAAATTACAATGCTGAGGAAAACCAATTAATTTACTTTTCCCGCTAGATCACACATGTTTTATTCATCATTTGATATGTAATCGGATTTAAACTTTCGTGAGACATGTCTAAAATACTGTTTATAAATACATGTTTATGTATTGTAATGTAATCGAATTTAAAACCTTCGGGTCAGGTCTTACTGTCCAAAATACTATTAATAAGTCCATGGTGAAACTCACGTATTATTAAATGTCACGACAGTATTGTAAATATTCTAATGAACATACATGTGAGGTAACTCATAAAACACACCAATAATTATAACATGTTCTATATTAATATTTAATTTTATCCGATTGAATAATACCCCTACATCGTATGCTGAGAAATGGTGAGTTTTAATTAGAAAAAGTGTTAACTCGATCCACCAAAATAAAACCCGTTAACAAAACACACAACTTAAGTGTCACACAACTTTGTCCATTTTAGTTAGGTACCTTTTATTTTTTTTATTTATTATTATTACTAAACAATGGGATACAAAACTTAATCTAATACGTTTTCCTGCAAAACTGTTTTAACAGTTTGTCTGCAGGTACGAGTCTCTATAAGAACTACATATCACAATATATATTTTTTTACACTATAATTTTAACTATGTATCTGATATAATTGCATAATGTATTCACAAAGAGTGTCGCGCTAAAACATTTACGTGGAATTTGCTTGTTGTCATTTGTCACTAAGTGTATGGAGAAAGTACTTTTTTAATGAGTTTTTAAATTTACGCTTATGTGGCTCGTGTCGAATGTCTTCGGGTAAGGTGTTTAGTAGGTACGGAATTCGTTTAGCTAACATTCTATCTCCAAAATAGTTATTTACACGAGGTACTTCATACTTACCCGCAGACACTGATCTAGTGCCATGCTTATGCTCTATAAGTATTGGACTATGCACCCGACTGCCATGGTTGTTTACTGCAAGTAGATATTTATGTTTTAAACTAATTGGAAGGATTTTACAAATTTTAAATAATTTTGAATAATCTCCCTTGCAACTTTTTCTAGTTTTGCTATTGACTAATCGTTTTAAAAATCTTGTTTGCAATGCCTCCAGTTTATCAATGTAAGATTTAAATGTGAGTCCGTAACAGTCAAGGGCATCGCTCAATATAGAATCTACTATTGCAAAATAAAGACTTTTCATTATGTTACTAGGAACTTTCAAACTTAGATGGTAAAATTTTCCTAAAAGGATTCTTAATTTACTGGAAATATAACTAATATGTTGGAGCCAGGAAAATGAAACATCGACCTTGATACCAAGATATGTTACACAATCTATCTTTTCAATTGGTTTGCATTGACAATTATTTAGACTATTATGAAAACATTTAAAGCTATGGGTATACATTAGTGGCGGAGTTTCTGATGGTGATTGTATGACAAGAAGTTTTGTTTTGTCTGTGTTTAATATGATGCCATTATCATGGGACCATTTCACAACCGCATCTATATCCTGCTGAACCAAGCGACATGTCTCGGTAACATCGGTTCCGGCTAGTAGAGTGCATAGATCGTCAGCAAACATGTGGGCGGAACAGTGCCGCAGTATTCCACACAAACTATTTACGTGCATGAGGTAGCACACGGGTCCACACACGGAGCCCTGGGGGACCCCGCAGCGCACCCGCGTCTCATCACTGAACTCGTCACCTATTTTAACACGGTATGAACGCGATGTGAGGTAGTCCCGGAACCAGCAGTTCAGCGGCTGCCCCACACCACATTCATCCATTCCATTTAAAAGCGTGTTGGTTTCCAAGGTGTCGAATGCTTTTTTAAAATCGCAGAATATGGCTACAACAAACTTCTTATCTCGTAGGTATGAATTTATTTCGTCAGTGAATCTGGACAAAAGAGTAGCGGTGCTTTTATACCTATTTTACCTGTTGAGTACAGCTCCGTAGAGAAATGCAAGAAATCAAATTTTAAATTTGAAACATCATTAGGGATAGGGGAAGAGGGGGGACAGTGGATCACGGGGAACAGTGAATAAAACTATCTAGCGCCATCGTTTACGCACACATTCAAACGCCGACGCGTGTTTGTAAACTCGTCTCGACAGGCCCCACACTGCGCCAGTCGCCCGCGAGCTCAGGCACAAGGAGGGTGCGTTATCGCTGCCGGTCGAACAACACATTACGTAAAATTTATTGAAAATGTTTTTAAGCAAATTCACGCGTGTTATTAAATGTGTTTTTATTTTATCTTGTTACTTTGAGATTGCAAATTGTGTTGATTGGTGTTTTGAGTGTATTAATATATATTTAATTTTTTTGGTGAATTATTCTTACTGTAACGGTTTATGGGGTACACTGGGCCATCTCCTTGTGGGGAGCAGTGGATATGGGTCCAGTGGTATTATGTAAACCTAGGAAACTGGCTACCTCGCCTAGACTGATTATACTATATTTTTATGATTATTTGTAAATTAGTGAAACCAAAACTTGCCTATAAGACTGCCTGATTGCTGTGTTTTATGTTGTAGGAAGACATTTGTGCCTATATTACAGATTATAATAAGTAATATTAAAATTAATAATAAGTATTTTTTTTGATGACATAAAGTTTTTTTCTTTAAGTTTTCTTTTTTGAATTTATATTTTCTTTAATAAAACATAACTTTTGTTGATTTATGACGGTATTTTATGTAACTTAATACATATGATCCCGTGGTCCTCCTATGGTCCATAGTTCCCAATGCCCTGATTCAAGGTTCCCCGAGCATGGCGAACAGTGGACCAATTCCCATTTTTTTTTAAAGTCACTCTGTGGCCTAAAGTTCCATTTGTGTGCCTCCTATAGTGCATTTTATTTATGCCTTAACAACCCCTTATTAATATGAGGACAAGAAAACGGACATAAAGTGTGTATCTGCTGGGCTATGTGCCTCAAAACAAAAACTGATCCACTGTCCCCCTTCTTCCCCTACCCCATACTTGCTTTTATTTGCTTTACTTGTACAACGAAGTATTTCGGTTTGGTATTTGTCTTTAGGCGTATACTTAGACTTGGTTGCATAATATTGACAGGCTAAAACTAAACCCATTATTAAATTCATGATCATGATTTAAATTGATAAACTGTAGCAGTTCCAGTGGAGTTCTTAAATCGTTCTAATAATTTCAGTTGTACCCCACCGCCAGAGTGTTACCTGATGTATTATTTGATGTAGGTATATATTCTTTTCTTAAGCAGTCTGTATTTATTGAACATTGCCGTACCCTTCACCCCTTTTTTTCACAGTTACACATAGGTACATTCCGGTAGCGATTCGAATGAACGCACGGCGAATATAGTACTTGTAGTACTTGATGAAATGAGACGCCAGTCTGTTATTATTTTCCAGTTTTGGATTTGTCCTTCACCTTTCAGTTACTTTTAAAGTAAGCATGCTTCTTCCAATTTTACGTTGGCAGATGGTAATTCTTCCTTTTGCCTTTCGAAAGATATCGAACTGTCCTAAATGCCTATATTCTTTAAAATATTACTTTGTAAAATAAAGGCAGCCATATTTTAAACCGGGAACGGTGTGTCAGTTAACTACCCGCTAGACTGGTAAGGCAATATTGATTATAAAAATTAGCAAATAAAATAAGAATTTGTGGAGTCTGTATTTAGTAAAGTATTCTCCATAAATTATTCCCACCATTAGTTGGCAAATAACGATGATGCGATAAAGTGCTCAGATATACAACTAAGATATGTATAAAGGCACATACTTAACTTTTGCATGTTCGTTATTGTTTAACAGCTAAAATAAATGGCATCAGTATGTGCAATTGGAAAGCAATATTAATTATGTTGACCGCTGGTAAATAAATTATCTTTATATCAATAAAGTAACACCATTTTTTACCGTCCTTGCAATTCTATTTTGCCATTGTGCAGATTTATTTAAGGTATTGTTTAAATTGTAAAATATTGTTTAAAGTCTGTTACATCAAATACGCTTCAGGTTCTTATTTAAGTATCCATTACATCAGTTACCCGTTTTTCCGCTTAGGGAAACGAGTAGGTATCTGTTAGGAAGTGTAATTTAACTATTTTCCATGCTTGTACCTTTTTGTTTTAACTGTATGTCACTTGTCCGCCGACTAGCGGAACATTCGTTTTACTATATATTGTACGTCATATACATACTTTACCTACTTATTTCACTGCCCGCCTTCAAGTTTTTATGTTTTACCTGTACTCTGTACTTACTTACTTAATCATTTTACTACCATCCAATTTATACACATTCCTCTGGTATATAAATTTCTTTGGCAATGTTATAGTTCTCCTTCCAAATTATTATATAAAACCGACGTTCTGGCTTCTTCTGTAGGTTGCCAACAAGGCGACCCGCTCGGCCCAGCAATATTTAGCCTCGTTATACATCCCATCATTAAGGAACTAAATTCAAAATTGAACGTATGATATTTAGATGACGGAACCCTCGGCGGAGAAGCGATTTCCGTCCTCGAAGATTTAAAAAAAATTAACACAGACATGGAAAAAATTGGCCTATTCTTAAATTTCTCCAAGTGCGAACTTTTTATCACCGATTCCTGTCCGGAAAAATAAAATACAATCGACCGTTTTAGCAACTCGCCCCGTGTATCAAAATTATAAACAAAGAATCGCTTCACCTCCTTGGTTGTCCCGTCTTAGATCAATCCTTTGAAAATTTCGTTGACTCAAAGATTAAACATTTCAAAGCAACATCACACCGTTAGGCCAAAATTAATCTTCATTCAGCCTATTCAATCATTAAGCATTGTCTTTTCGTCCCAAAATTTACATATATACTTCGCGGAACCCATTTTTGGAAATACCCCACTTTGGTTTCAAAATTAGATTCACTAGTCTTAGAAACGCTCACATCCATATTCAATATTCCTTTTGACGATAGATCTTGGACCCAGGCTAGCCTACCCATTAGGTTCGGTGGCCTGGGTATCCGCAAAATTTCTTGTGTTGCTCTACCTGCTTTCTTGTCGTCGGTGCATGGTGCTCAAAGCCTTATAAATAAAATATTAGATGCTTCCATTGGTTCCACGCACTGCTTCGAGGCCAAGAACGTTTGGTCCATAACCTGTCCCGACGCGGACCCGCCTGCCAATCCCTGCTCGCAGAGGCAATGGGACGAGCCGCTCTGTCAGCTAGTATGGAAAAACCTTTTAAATACGTCAACTAGTTCGGCAGACCGTGCTCGCCTCCTTGCAACTGCGGAGTGGGAGTCGGGTCTGTGGCTGCAGGTGCTACCCTCTCCAAACATAGGTACTTTTCTGGATAACACCACCTTCCGCCTGGCAGCTAGCTTGCGTTTGGGGGTATCAACAAATCAGCCACATCGCTGTCAATGCGGCGCCATGGTGGACATACTGGGCCACCATGGCCTCTCTTGTGTCCGGAGCGATGGTAGGATATCCCGCCACGCCTGTATCAATGATGTCATCCGCCGGGCCCTTGTCAGTGCGAGAGTGCCGGCAGTCCTCGAGCCCAGCGGGCTGGCTAGGGACGACGGCAAGAGGCCTGACGGAATGACGCTGGTGCCTTGGAGCATGGGTCAGCCGCTAGTTTGGGACGCTACTTGCGTTGATACCCTGGCACCGTCCCATGTTCCAAGCACCAGCGCCGCCGCTGGCGCTGCAGCATCCTCGGCCGAAAGTCTCAAGCGCCGCAAATATGCCCTCTTAGGAAATAGCTACATGTTTGCGGCGTTTGGCGTTGAAACCTTGGGGCCGTGGGGCCCAAGTGCGCGTCGGCTATACAAAGAATTGGCGACGCGCTTAATAGAAGCCTCGGGCGACCAGAGGGCTGGCCACTATTTCGCACAGCGTATTAGAGGAAATACGGCCAGCCTTGCCCGTTGACGGCGATTTATGCCAAATTTTTTACCTGTAGGTTAAGTTTTGTTATGTTTGTTATTATTATTCTAATGTTATTTTCTAATAAATGATTTATACATGAATAGATAATTTCATAGTTCCAAATCGGTACAGCAAACGTGGAAGATCGACCTACATGATCGAATTACTTTGAAACATATTATGTTTATTTACAGCCCTACATGGGAAGGCAATGATTATAAGGTTTGATAAGATCAGTGCATTTGCAGAGTCAGAAACTTTCGTCATTACGTCGCTTAGTCCAGGTGTACCCGTAACTGCCTAATCATGTTACTTGTTTGTTATATTACTACTTTCCGAATGAACATCCGTACTTAGTGTTAGCATCCCTTCATTACTCGGACGACACCTGCACAGCACAGGACTAATCTTCCTCGTCGTAAATTTATGTCAATTCCATAATGACGTGGAAGGTAAGTTTTGTAGGTACGTACCATACCACCAAGTTGTTAAATAATTAGTAATAATTAGATATTATTACTTGCACTTGACAGTGTTCCTTTTGTAAAGTGTCACGATATGTTTAACATTATGTTTAACCCTATACGTAGCGACCAGTTCAATAATGTAAGTAGTTCCACGACCGCACTTCGTGACCCAACAGGTCATCACCGTCGCTTTTCAAACGTATGTTCAGGACAACTCAACTGTCATCTCCCATACAGAAAGTGGCTTAGTTACACAATCGAGTAGCTGGCACAACTAATGTGATCTCTGTGTCGCGTCTGGCACATTCACTCTTAGTGAATCCTGATTTTTACTTTTTATTTGTATCGTACACGAATAATTTATGCTCAATAGTTAAGAAATAATACATTCGCAACAACCATATATGCATTATTAGACTTATTACTCATCAATGGATAACCGGAATTGAATTCTGGTGATTTTTATTTATTATTTGTGTCATTTATTCACATTAAGTATACCACTTTACCTAAAATCACACATAGTATTTTTAGGTCTATATTGTGATCAGTTTTTTAAGGTAATTAAATAAGAAACATTTAAATTATCATATGATTAAATATTCAAATTCAATTATTATTCTTCTGCGTTGAGTTAAATCCATAAAGCTATAAATAACAATTACTATTGCAAATTAATGTTTTCTTTATAGGTAGTACGCAGGTAACGTTATTGTAACAACTTTATCCCATATTTCTGTTCCCCGTATTCCCCACAGACACGGAACAGGAAATTATTCGTGTAGTCATACAATTTATTACGTAATGCTCGTTGGCATATTTTACATCTCGCCGTGTACTCCTTAAAACTTTATATGCTCCATGGCATATTGGGCACACTTGTGCTCCCTGGCAAATTGTCCAATTAGGCCAATTGGTGTGCATTTAAGCACGCACCCTATTTGTGCTCACTTGCAAATTGTGCAATTTGATGTACATTTAAGCTATTTGTACCTACTCACTTGTACATTGTGCAATTCGATGTGCATTTAAGCAGATAAATGTATTCTGTTCACATGGGACCATTTAATGTCCAGATTCGGTAATCTGCTATTTTCATAACAAGTCCGTTATGTCAATTGAATGACCAGATAATTTTATCTGCTTTTGCTGAATAAGTCATCAGATTCTGTTATTCCAAACTTAATTAACACGTGACAATTTAACGTCCAGATTCGGTCATCTGCTACTTTCAATTTAATGTCCAGATAAGTTTATCTGTTTATACTGATTTAGTAATCAGGTTTTTGTTGTACCATTAATAAACACACACGTGACAATTTAATGTCCGGATAAGTTTATCTGCTTATAGTGATTTAGTAATCAGGTTCTTGTTGTACCATTAATATACACCCACGTGACAATTTAATGTCCAGATTCGGTAATCTACTCAATTATAATGTTTTCCTACAGGTAATGTTCCTGCTGTAGCCATTCTTGCTGTAGTCATACAGTTTAGTGACATACCGGTCTAGCATACGCTTAGATAAAATAGGCATTAAGTTTCGTCTCCTTTTATTTTATATCCTCAAATATATAATGTGTAATTTCTTTTGTGTTTTACTTCTTATAATATGCAAAATAAACATTCTTTTTTTCTTTTAACATACGTTACCAACTATGTCTTCCGGAAGTAACCATAATTACAAACAAGGTACCCATCAATCTTTGTCTTTACCTTATTTAATATACGAGTACAGATGCCGTCAAACTTCTTGAACACGCGGGACGAAGTGGGGGGGCAGCTCGCAGGTACAATTCGCCTTTGCGCAGGCAAGGTCAAATGTTCAAGAAGTTTGACGGCATCTGTAGCATACAAAACTTCCTCGTTCCAATTTGTGACCATCCTACAACTCACGAATTATATTACTATAAACAGTACACTGACGACCGCTTTAGCCTAGTTGGTAGTGACCCTGCCTACGAAGCAAGAGGCCCTGGGTTCAAATCCCGGTAAGGGCAAATATTTGTGTGATGAGCATGAATATTTGTTTCTGAGTCATGGATGTTTTCTATGTATTTAAGTATTTATATCTATTATATATATCGTCGTCTAGTACCCATAACACAAGCCTTACTGAGCTTACTATGGGACTAGGTCGATTTGTGTAAGATTGTCCCCTTATATTTATTTATTTATTTATTTATAGTATGGATTAATCACGTCAATTGAGATGCAGATGAACAAATAAGTTACATAAGGCGTTATATACACGCCAAAGTACATATGTAGGTACTTAGTCTGTTATTCCCTTTTCATGTTTATCAGACTTTATTTAAAGTTCGTTATAATAAAATGTTGGAATTTTAAAACAGTAAATGTAATTGAACATAATCATCAACCACCATAATAAACATATTATAGAAGATCAAACGAGCTTCGCAAGCGAAGTTCGATCGATATTATATGAGTAAGCTTCATTCGAAGATATAACACACATGTAGTCCTTTAATCTACCAGGCAACATTTCGCAAGTTTAAAGTACGCAGTAAAAACCATAGCTCAAACAGTTTTATCCCCACCTTTACCCCTACCCTACTTAGGGACCTCGGCTTGCCACCATTTCTCATTCTTTTTAGAGACAAAACTTTCCTAGGGGTATAGGGGCGGGCGGGAAGTTATATCTTCGAATGAAGCTTACTCATATAATATCGATCGAACTTCGCTTGCGAAGCTCGTTTGATCTTCTATTATATTTCGAAGCTTCATTCTTCAGATATAACACACATGTAGATGTTTAGAGTTGAAAGTTTTGCTGCCCTTTGTAATTGTAAAACATCATAATCATGAAATGCAATAATTATGTTTTGACAACAATCTTAGATACTCCCTATTAATAATCAAAGAGTACAATTGTAACTTCACATAATTCTACCTATACAAAAGGCAGATTGATCTGGCACAATGACCTTCGTCGATTAATTGACGATGGTAGAAACGAGCCAAAGTTTTCGATGTTTTCGACCAGCCTGCTGCCTTCCGGATAGCATCTAAAGAAATGCCGGACCGGTGTGCAGCTGACGTGGCGGCGTGGCGCGTGCTGTGAGCGCTGAACGCCGCCATGTCTTTACCGCTTTCGCCAAGCACTCGCGTAATGCACCCCGGCTAATGGATTGAGCAGATGCATTTTTATGGGGACTTTTGAAAGTCAACAAAATATGTTGTGAGCTTTTTCAGTCCTAAAACATCATTATAACAGTCACCGGGCAAATATTTCTATTAGGTATCTTCAAAATATGGAAGGCACAAAATCGGTTGTAGACGACCTACACCTGAAGTCTTAACTATATCATCAAAAATTACTTTAATACAATTTGGGCATGACTTAATATTATTCCACTTAATAAGTGACAGTGTTTGTACCCTGTGGGCAGGACATATTGCTAACAAAATCGCCAGATTCTTTGTTAGTTTTTCCAATGAAATTTCTCTATTAGGGTACCATGTTGTTATATGACTTAATACCACTTGAGGATCCCAGGTATGGCTATATTTAGGAGTTACGGGCTTTAATTTGTAAACACCTTTCGGTAATCCTTTACTTTGGTCATCTGAGCTGATACTACTCCCCCGTAGGAGCGAGGGTGCTGACCTATGATTATTTAATGAGCCATACGACGATCCTTTATTAAATTCGTGCGTTAGAAATAAAATAACAGCAGAAATGAAGCCCTTATAGAAATTGAATATCTATATTATCTATGCTAAATTTCCAGCACAACTTGTATTTAACACACGTTGTACTGTTGTAAAGTGTTGTTTGAAATTGACGCTAACATGAGATTAGATACTTTTACTAATCTCAACAAAAGCGGAAACCACGGTTGGGATGGCCATTAGGGAAATACTACTATTCCTGTGGCGTTGTCATTTATAATCTTATGTAAACACTTTAGTACGAGTGCGAGTGGTGGAAACGCTTAAAAATATTTATTATAAATACCAGCTAATAGTGAATGCGACGACGGTAAGAGCGTCCGAGTCTGGCTTCCACGAAATATATATTTCACATTTGGCAGAGGTACGAGAAGCAAAGAGGTCAATTTCGGGCACACCAAAGTGTTTACTTATTCTTTCAAAGGCTGCAATACTTAAATTTCATTAAATATCAGGATTTAGCCTTCTGGATTCTCTGTCTGCTTCTACATTATTCTTAGTGTTAATGTACGAATCGAATAACCATATGTCTCGTTCTTCACACCACTGCCAAATAGATCTAGGTAAGCTATTTAAGTGGGGAAACTGGATGTCTCCCATTCGATTAATATAGCTTATCGCGGTAGTGTTGTCGATGCGGAACAACAGAGCACAGTTTGATTTATTTCGCGCAAAACATTTTAATCCTAAGAGCGAGCAAGCTCTAAGTAATTAATATGGAATGCTAATTCTTGCTCTTCCCATGCTCCGTTTGCACACACTCCGTCACAAACTGTACCTCATCCTGATCGGGACGGATCTATAGATATTTCTGCATCGAATTTCGTGATTCCAAAATGACAAGACGTTACAAATAATATTATTAGTCCACCAAAATAAGTCAGGTAAAATTTCGCGAGGAAGTTTTACTTTTGATCATAGACATCGTATTCCTGAATAGCTCGGAATTTATATCTTTCTAACAACTTCGTGTACAACCAGCTGTATCTAGCTGTCGGGCATGCAGTGGTAAGAACTCTTAAAAAGTGCGCATACCCTGCATAAGAAGGGATATAGACATGATAATTGAATTGTAAACAAAACCTAAGAATTTACAGCATTGTTGGTAATTTTGGGATTGTATCGAGCTTTTGGTATAGTTTACCACAAATCGTAGGCACTCGAGAAACCGGAGAGTCTCCCTCCCATTATGTTTACATTCGTTAAGGTCCCTTCCAATACACAAAATGCCACCCCGGTATATAATAGAAGTTAGGCCTTGTTTTTAGGTAAGTTACGACTTCTTTCATAATTTTGGTGAAGGTTCTAGGCGCCACGGAAAGTCCATAGACTAATAGGGAACAAAACTCGTAAGTAACATTGTTATGCTCGAATCTTGTCAATGGTAGCCATAAACCCGTTTTTAGGGATTAATTTAGAAGCAGTTCTAGTCTTCCATTTTAAAATGGGACTTAGTTACAAATTTATTGAGCCCTTTCAGATTCAGTATGAATCTATAGCCACCATTCGATTTAGGAGTCAGAAAATCTTTGATAGAAACTGATCATTAGTCTGTTGGCATCCAGTGATGCTTTCACTGAATGCCTAGGTTAATTATAATTATAATATTTTGATTTTTCTAATTGAGGGTAGATATGAAATGCATTGTAAAACCACTCGTCAGGAATTTTAATGCATATATGTATCTAGTGCCCCGCATCGCGAGCACGGGATATACTAATCTCGATTAATGGTTGTAGAAATTGCTATCGTGTTGACTCACGGTCAACCGCCAAGCACGAGATACCTTCGTGACGACTCTCGGTCGCCTCCCAGGTTTAGTTACAAGACGTGGGCTCACGGCCCACGCGGTATTAAATGCATTTATTAGCGATCAATATTGTTAGAAATTGCTATCGTGTTGACTCACGGTCAACCTTCAAGCATGAGATACTTTCGTCACGACTCTCGGTCGCCCCCCAGGTTTAGTTACAAGACATGGGCTTGCGATTAATATTGTTAGAAATTGCTATCGTGTTGACTCACGGTCAACCCCCAAGCATGAGATACCTTCGTGACGACTCTCGGTCGCCCCCCAGGTTTAGAATTACCAGGCGTGGGCTCACGGCCCGCGCGGTATGAAATGCATTTCTTAGCGATTAATATTATTAGAAATTGCTATCGTGTTGACTCACGGACAACCCCCAAGCATGAGATACCTTCGTGACGACTCTCGGTCGCCCCCCAGGTTTAGAATTACCAGGCGTGGGCTCACGGCCCGCGCGGTATGAAATGCATTTCTTAGCGATTAATATTGTTAGAAATTGCTATCGTGTTGACTCACGGACAACCCCCAAGCATGAGATACCTTCGTGACGACTCTCGGTCGCCCCCCAGGTTTAGAATTACAAGGCGTGGGCTCACGGCCCGTGCGGTATTAAATGCATTTATTAGAGGCACCACAATGTAGAACTATTTATTGAAACTAATTGCACTTACCTGATTTATCTTCGGAACCTGATGAATCAGATAGCACCGCACTGTCATAACTCGTTTATAGTTTTTTGTTGCAATTTCCGTATATTAGCAGAATAATACTCTATTTTTTCCTGTGCACTTAAGGCATGATTAAATATTTTGAATTATTTTTTAATAGAATTCGTTCGTGCGTTCGTTGCCTCGCAAGAATAAAGAATGAGAAATGGTGGCAAGCCGAGGTCCCTAAGTAGGGTAGGGGTAAAGGTGGGGATAAAACTGTTTGAGCTATGGTTTTTACTGCGTACTTTAAACTTGCGAAATGTTGCCTGGTAGATTAAAGGACTACATGTGTGTTATATCTGAAGAATGAAGCTTCGAAATATAATGTTTATCATAGATGTATTTGCATGCTGTTGCAACAGCTGAGAAAAGGTGAAACAATAGTGTTCCTATTTACTTTAAGACATGTAAAGTTACCCTTTTTCTGCAAACGATTTATATTATTATCACTATTTAACACATTCACTTAGTAACCCAATAATTGCCGATGTTAGTCTAAACTGAACGACTTGGGAAAGGAGAAATATATGACCGTTAAGGGTACCGGTTTAAATATTCATTTTTGTAAATCACTGTATGTTGCATTTTAATAGCAGTGTTTTACCTAAAAATAAAACACTTATTAAGCGGAATACCTTATTCGAAGCCTAAACCATATATTTGAGAGAGGCAATATTGTTTGCTGTGACGTGACGGCTGCTGATTGGTTGATACCCTACTCCTTTTCCCCTCCACCTGTTTCCTTTTTCTGCCACCAGGGGGGGCGCCGCAACGGCTGGAGCTGGCGAGCGCCCTATCCTCATTGGATCTCAAATTAATTAATTGAACATAAATAGCAATGATCCATGTATTAAGTACTAACAACGTGGTTAGCTATTAAGTGAAGTGCATAAATAGTGATATAAACATTTGTTCACATGTTTACAATTGATAATGAAGGTGGATCATTGCGTAATCTACCGCCAGGCAGGCATAAAAGTTTAGGCTTCGAATAAGGTATTCCGCTTAATAAGTGTTTTATTTTTAGGTAAAACACTGCTATTAAGCTTCAGTACCGTTATTCGAAGCCTAAACCATATATTTGAGAATTGTTTGTTATCGCCTGGTGGCCAGACGCCAATGTGAATACGTTATTTTGTGTAACGTTACGAGTGATCTGTTTACAAGTGACTGACAAGATGTATAGTTATGGGATATTAATTGGGTAGCTGTGATGGGTATATAGATAAACACAGGTAGACAATACTATTTGTTTATTTGAAATAAACTAGACTTATGCATACATATCTACATGTAAAGAATCACTTGGGATCTACTTATAATGGAATCTGGAGGTAAATTAACAATTACATTGGTCATGTTTTTGTTGATACAAGAAAAAACTGTAATCAAGTAAATATACTACAAACATATCTAAAGTGATATTACACGTGACAATCAACTGGAAGATAAAATTCATTGTTATCTATTGAGAATAAATCTCAATCAATCAACAGAATGTGTACGAGTTTTTATTCAATTTCCTGTCCTATATATTTAAGTATAATAAGCTATACATAAGTTTTATACTAAATTTAAAATAGATTTGTAATCAATTATCAACAGGAGCAAAGCTTTTTGTTACTGATGAGGCAGGTGCCAATTGTTTAATTTCTCTACAATAAAAGTTTACAAACGTGTTTTGTGAGCGCCAGTTACCGCGAGCTAAGATTTCATCTAACGGGAATTCTTGTACCCAATTTTTAGATGCTACTGCTGGGCGCACGCTTCCTGGACTAGCCCTGATGTCTGCATCCAGCAGTACCTTTTTTATCCAGTTTGCGATAACTGTACGCGAAGCGGCCTTAGGAGGTCCACATGCTGTTAAGAACAGATTATTAGACTTACAAATTCTACGTCTTTCAGCTGACAGAGAAATGACTTTATCAATCCAAAATACAGGGTTTAAATTCTTGCATTCCTTATTCTGAAATAAACGCCATCCTGACTGTCGATTTGAAGCAGAGTCTGTCTTTGATCCAAAGATCGGCCAAAATGTAATTGAATTTTCAGAAATTACGTAATCATTTTCATTTATTGATAATAAGGTAAGGTCATGGACTCTGCGCCCAGAACACAATAAAAGCAAAATTGAAGCTTGCTTTGAACATTCATAAAGGCTATTTTCATTAACTGTACAATTTTTCAACCAGTTTATTAGAGTATCCGTATCCCAAATGGGGACTTTGTTTACTTTTGGACTTTTAATGGAAATTGCCTTTAATACATGTTTAACAAGCGTATGAGAAGCTAGATTAACCTGCATATTCGGGTCTGTTAAGGTAGCAATTGCAGACTTATATACTAAAATTGTAGAATAAGAGAGACTTTCTTTTTGATGTAAATCTATTAAGAATTTAGCAAAATCTGCTGCTGAGGGCTTGCAAGCATCTACCTTATTATATAGTGTCCATGAACACCATCTATCCCAAGCAGGTTTGTATGTTTTTAAAGTGGATTCTCGCCAGCTGGAAAGTAATAGGCTCTTTTGTTCCTGGGACCAAGTATTTATGCTCTCCGTCCACCCCCACATTTCCATACTTCCAAGGTCATCTCTTGGACTTGAGGCGGGGGCCGGCCCGTGACCGTGTCTATCAATACTTGGTCCAGCGCAAATATTGTGAACGGAGGGGCTAAGGATCGGTTTTTGAGGTCGGGCCTCCAAAAAACTTTTGGCCACCGGGGGGCTACGATCAAGTATATCCCTACGGCTGTATTCAAGTGAGCCAACACTTGAGGTATCAGAAATGGTGGCGGGAATAGCCAGGCTAGGTGATAGTGCCAGGTTCGACTGAATGCGTTGTGAAATTGGGCTTGGCGATCTGTCGCGTCCAGTGATACATAACTGGGGACTACATGTGCCGTTGCCGACGCGAATAGGTCTACTGTAGGTGTGCCCCACTTTGAGAATATCTTCTGTGTTATTGTGGGCAGGAGATGCCATTCGGGTGTGACTGATAGGCGAGAGAGGCGATCTGCCTCGCAGTTGAACTTCCCGGGAAGGTAGTAAATTTGAAAATGGATGCTGTACTGATCTACCAGATGAAATATCTTGTAACAGAGGTTCATTAAGGCAGGTGACCGAGTTCCTCCCTCGTTCCTCAGAAAGGCGACCACCGATTTGTTGTCGCTTTGTATCATCAGTGATGAATTCGCAAGGTAGTGACGGTGAGGATCTCTTAGGGCGTACAAGACTGCGAGCATTTCTCTCTGATTCGAGTGGAGACTGGCTTCGTCCTGTGTCCATTGCCCCCACAATTTCATGTTGTCCACTTGGGCTCCCCACGCTAGTAAGGAGGCGTCGGTTACCAGGTAATGACAAATTGGGGGATAGTGGATCATGGAGCCGTAGCTGATATTGTTTAGCCACCAAGACAGTTCGAGCAGCGCCTCCTGCGGTAGCGGGAACCGACGGTGGATGGGCTGGTATAGAAGGCTCTGACAAAACTTTAAAAGAGCTCTGTGGTACAAGCGGCCCCGCGGCACTGGAAAACTGGCAAAGTTTAGGGAGCCCACTATACTTTGAACCTCTTTGAGGCACGCTGAGTTGCGCTTTAAAAGAAGTTTTATTTTCTCTATTAAGCCTGAGCACTTCTTTTCCGGCAAGAATTTTTTGTTGGTGTGAGGGTCCCAACAAATTCCCAGATATTCTATGACCTTCTGAGGGGTTAGAATGGATTTGGAATGATTGACCTGCCAGCCCAAATTTTCTAACAAATCTACAGCTTCTAGGGTTTGTTTTGCTAAGGTCTGTGGGTTTTGATTTGCGAGGAGGAAGTCGTCTAAATAAACTAAAAGTCGAAACCCCTTTTCCCTTAGAATTTGGGCAACCCAATTGGTCAGAGAAGCAAACATCTTTGGGGCACAAGCAAGACCCATCGGGAGACAGGTCATCTGCAACAACTGACCCTTGAATATTAATCTCAGGAAACGTTTGTGATTCGCTGCGACAGGTATATGGAAATAAGCATCTGAAAGGTCTATTTTTACAAGCCAGTCTAATGGCTGAAGGAACATTGGAATTCGATGCATGTTTACTAACTTGAATTTCAGGTTTGGAAGAAACAAGTTTAGTCTTTTCAAATTGAAAATTGGCCGGAGCAAGCCGTCGCTTTTGGGGGTCAGGAACATTGGGGAGATAAAGCTGGGACAGTGATCTGCAGGTTCTAGAACTCCCATCTTTAGCAGTTTTCGAATCGCTTCCCGCATTTCGCTCGAGTATGGAGTTTGAAAATTTAAGTTTGGCATGGACAGCGGGGGTCGCATGTAAAATGGGATTCGGAAGCCTTGAATCAGTTTTATTAGGGACTGAGGTGCATTTAATGATACCCATTTTTCTACAAAGTTCCTTAGCTGCCCCGCTCGAAAACTGTGCGAGTCAGAACTTTCTCTTTTGATTATAGTCCCTGCGCGGGATGTTCTGGCCAGCCTGCCTACCTTGGCTGCGGGCACCTTGCTGATAGGAATAGGGACCCTGGGGTCTTGGCCCAGCAGTTCGTTGGCGAGGAAACTTTCCCTGGGCACTAGCGTTTGGTCTAGCTGGGCGAAAGGAATCGCGCCAACTATTGGGTAGCAAATTATAATTGCCTTGCGCAGGCAAAGGTAAGAAAGCTCTAGGCATGTTCATAAACATGGTGGATGGGTCATAAGTACCCTGCGCGGGTACTTTATGAGCATAGCTCGATTGGTTTAAGCCTGCTTGCGCAGCAGGTTTGTTTTGAGTAGGCGGTCGGACCGGCCAGAAGGATTTGGATACTCCCCCCTGTTTTTCAATGGCTAACGATAAGGGCTCTTTTTGAAAAAGAAATTGCGAGCTTGGAGGGATCTTTCTTAAGGATTCTTTAAAGAATTTGTCCTTAACTGAGCGGAGAATACTATCACGCCTCTGTTGTATAAGGTCAGCGCGGTGACCACATGCTAATTGCAATGCGTCATTGGAGATTTTCTGGAAAAAGTTCTTTAATCCTATTTTGCAATGTCTGAGGGGATAGGTCCGTGGTGGTACGAGACCATGATATTAACGCATCGAAAGCAGTTTCAGCCGCCTCACCTTGTTTAATCAATGCTTGCGTAATAGCTGCAAAGCCACGCTCAATAATGCTCAAGTTCGAAAATTTATCGAAAGGCTTTAACTCGTCATTGGTCTCAAGATCTACAAAGGCTGGCTGTGAGCAGTAAAGCTTCTGTACCTCAGAATATCGAACGCTTGACCAATCAATGGAATCAAAATGTTGAACAGACATTATAAGGTCTACGTGAGCGGGCAAGGATTTTGGGACTGACGGTTCTTTTAATGTTGTGTTAAACGCAAACTTTAACGTTGACACGTTATCGTTAGCAACCGCCGGGACTTGAGTTTCCTCAGCCTCATATAACTCGCCGCTCACGTTGCCCTCTATCTCATCCTCCAAATTAGCAGAGGGGGTTATAGCACCCATAGACTGTAACAAATTACCGATACAATTTTGGATTTCGCTAACCTGGTTAGTTAATTGTTGTATAGCATCGCTATGTCGCTGCCGCTTGTGTTTGGGTCCGGACTTTGACTTCATTTTCCTTTTACTCCGACGATTCGGTTGAGGAGGCCGCCCCACGGGCAGCGCAGCCTGCGATGATGGTCCCGGAGTCGGCTCCAATGGCGTTAACGGAGTGGGCATCGTATCTTCCTCCGAATCGGACGACAGGCTAGTAGACGAGGTACTAGACGTATCCGACATGATAATTTCGCAAACTATCTGCAAAATAAACTAGAATTTATAAAAAAATCTTTCGAACGGTAAAACCGTTAAATATTTTTAAATTACTTACAAATTCTTTAAATTTGACAACCGTGCGTCTCGACAAACAAGACGCCAATGAGGATAGGGCGCTCGCCAGTTCCAGCCGTTGCGGCGCCCCCCCTGGTGGCAGAAAAAGGAAACAGGTGGAGGGGAAAAGGAGTAGGGTATCAACCAATCAGCAGCCGTCACGTCACAGCAAACAATATTGCCTCTCTCAAATATATGGTTTAGGCTTCGAATAACGGTACTGAAGCTTAATAAACTAACCGCGTATGTACTAAACTGCATGACGAGTCTGGATTTCTTGACATTATGCATTATTATGCGTGTCCCCTTTATTTAAAGTACTTATGGCTTTAATGGGTTATTTCAATTTCACACACACACACCACACACCACACTCACACACCAGCACACCACCACTCCCGGCAACGGTCGGACAACTACTGCCCCCCACTCCGGTCATCGTGACGTGACGTATGCGCACGAGATAAGGATACCAATACACTACAGGTAGTTACTACTATTATAAGAAGATAAAGTCTGTGAGATTGAAGATTGCAAGTTTGTGTGTTTCAAAAAATCTTTGAATGCGTTTAGAGTGGGGTTTCGGGGTGGTGGTAGGCTATATTTTATCCCACGGGTTTGCCTACTTTCTTTGAATTATGCGGGAGAAGCAGCGCGGGCAGCTTGTCGTCTAATAAATCAATTGTTAGCTTTAGCCTTGCATTTACTTTTCCTCAATTTCAACAAGAATGCTACAAAGAAAACAGTACCATAAAATGAATTACGACACAAACTTACTAATATTATGGGAAAACCGGGGCGGGAGTAACGTCAATAAATAAAAACGAAAATCGATTATAATACAACTAAATACAAGAGCACAACTATTTAGTAGCAGTGCAGTGCTTATTATTACTCTTTAATTAAGTCGTATTATATTGGGTCTCTTACCATAGACTGCGATTGAACGAATGTAATAATTGGTAGAAATTCAGTTGTCGAATTTAAACTTTCGTGAGACATGTTAAAATAAAACTTCTAATCACACGGTTCAACTCACGTATTCAATGTCACTCCGGGCGACATGTTTCGAACTCTTCGGGAGTTCTTCTTCAGGATGAGTGTTCTCGCGGCGGTGTCGCTCGTAACACTGCCCGCGCTCGCTCCTCACGTCGAGCGGCGCGTGTCGCACGCGCCGACAGGGCAGGGGGAGGGGGAGCGTCGAGCGCTGGAGCAGTTATGTGAGATTGCGGCAGGAGGTCATCTCCTCCGAGAGACGATACGCACACTGAACTCACTGTGTCCACGGGATTGTCACTACACGCTGTCCACTTCAATTTAGGAATGATAGTTTTCCAAGCTGGCGGTAACATCCAGCCCCCATCACGATTAAAATTTGGGCGGCGCCCAATCTCAATCGCCTCACGAATCTTGCGTGGCACATAACCTTTCTCTCGTACCAGCAATCTCGCCATGTCGAAGCGAATGAAATGAGACGCGCCTGTATCGCACGCATGTTCTGCTACCGCCGAGTTCCTAACATCCATCTTCTTCACGTTGCGTATGTGTTCCAGCAATCTCGTGGATACGTTCCGCCCAGTTCCCCCTACGTACGCCTTGCCACAATCACAGGGAATCTCGTACACCCCCGGGCTACCCAGCGGGTCTCGGTCCTTAGGAGAGCGCAACATCTGCCTAATCTTGGTATGAGGGCGGAAAATTGTCCTAATGCTCAACCTCCGGCGTAATAGGCGTCCAATTTTATCCGTGACTCCCCTTATATATGGCAAGTACGCAGGAGCCCTCTCCACCGTGTGTGCGCGCTGCAAAGTGCCCCGACTCGCTACTCGCTGACTCTGTGTCCAACTATACCCATTCCTCTCTAGCACTTGTCTCACGTGCTGCAGCTCCTCTTGCACATATTGCGGGTCACAGAGCCGCAGAGCCCTGTTGATAAGCGCACGTGGGACCGAAGACAGATGTGCGGGGTGGTGATGTGAATCAGCTTGCAAGTAGCGATCTGTGTGTGTTGGTTTCCGGTACACCTTGCTAGACAATCTCCCACGCTGATCTCGCTGAACCAAGACATCAAGAAACGGGAGTGCACCATTACACTCCTTCTCAATGGTGAACTTGATCTTGGCATGCCGCGCCAACATCTTTATGGAGGATTTCGAACGGAAAGCATTAGAGGGCTGCCCACATAGACCTAGGTTTTGGTGGCGTTATGTGGACGACGTGTTTGCTGTTGTGTCGCACAAGGATGTGGACCGGGTGCTGGACCATCTCAACGCGCGGCATGCCAAGATCAAGTTCACCATTGAGAAGGAGTGTAATGGTGCACTCCCGTTTCTTGATGTCTTGGTTCAGCGAGATCAGCGTGGGAGATTGTCTAGCAAGGTGTACCGGAAACCAACACACACAGATCGCTACTTGCAAGCTGATTCACATCACCACCCCGCACATCTGTCTTCGGTCCCACGTGCGCTTATCAACAGGGCTCTGCGGCTCTGTGACCCGCAATATGTGCAAGAGGAGCTGCAGCACGTGAGACAAGTGCTAGAGAGGAATGGGTATAGTTGGACACAGAGTCAGCGAGTAGCGAGTCGGGGCACTTTGCAGCGCGCACACACGGTGGAGAGGGCTCCTGCGTACTTGCCATATATAAGGGGAGTCACGGATAAAATTGGACGCCTATTACGCCGGAGGTTGAGCATTAGGACAATTTTCCGCCCTCATACCAAGATTAGGCAGATGTTGCGCTCTCCTAAGGACCGAGACCCGCTGGGTAGCCCGGGGGTGTACGAGATTCCCTGTGATTGTGGCAAGGCGTACGTAGGGGGAACTGGGCGGAACGTATCCACGAGATTGCTGGAACACATACGCAACGTGAAGAAGATGGATGTTAGGAACTCGGCGGTAGCAGAACATGCGTGCGATACAGGCGCGTCTCATTTCATTCGCTTCGACATGGCGAGATTGCTGGTACGAGAGAAAGGTTATGTGCCACGCAAGATTCGTGAGGCGATTGAGATTGGGCGCCGCCCAAATTTTAATCGTGATGGGGGCTGGATGTTACCGCCAGCTTGGAAAACTATCATTCCTAAATTGAAGTGGACAGCGTGTAGTGACAATCCCGTGGACACAGTGAGTTCAGTGTGCGTATCGTCTCTCGGAGGAGATGACCTCCTGCCGCAATCTCACATAACTGCTCCAGCGCTCGACGCTCCCCCTCCCCCTGCCCTGTCGGCGCGTGCGACACGCGCCGCTCGACGTGAGGAGCGAGCGCGGGCAGTGTTACGAGCGACACCGCCGCGAGAACACTCATCCTGAAGAAGAACTCCCGAAGAGTTCGAAACATGTCGCCCGGAGTGACATTGAATACGTGAGTTGAACCGTGTGATTAGAAGTTTTAAATTCAGTTGTATATATTGGCAACACTACACATCGTTTTGTTACATATATTTTACGCTACGGCATAAATATATGTTGCGAGATTAGCATGTTAGCTAAGTAACGTAAAAATGTGCACAATCGTAAAGATATACGTCCGAACGTAAATATATGGCCTATTAGTGTGCTAGCCGGGCGGGAGTCGTTATAAATGACTACTCTCTGATTGAGATTTACAATCATAATTTACGGCAGATTTAGGTACTTGTCGGGAGGTGAGTATAGACTGTATAGAGCCTTCTCTTTCTCCTTAGGAATTAGAACGTAGTCCACAGACGCGTTCATGAGTGTTCCTTTGTTCGTCGAATCGTAAAGAAACACCTGCAAGCCTGCCTGCATTTTTTCTGACACAATCCGGTCCAAAGCAATATTTTCGCTTTTCGATACAAAACAGTAAACACATGGCACGGCTGCACTCGTAGCGCTGGACACTTTTCGTGATTGTACAGTGGTACGCCTGTGATGTCATATACAGGGTGACATTTTAATCAGTGTCCAAATTTTTTGTAGGCATTTAGTACCACTAATAGACTCCATTTTTGAAAAAAAACTGGTAGGTATTTTTAAAATTATAAATTGTGTATCCCAAAAGAATTATCCGTACAGCGTGGCTACACGGGATTCAGTGCAGCGAGGAGCGGAGCGGGGCGGGGAGGGGAGGCGTGCCGTGCGCAAACCATACTGCCCGCTGAGGTGCCCGCGCGGTAAGGTTTTTTTGGGATAACTTTAAGCAGCAGTTACTACACATTTTAGTACTCAAAGATATGAAACAAAAAAACACGTATTTTATAATTTTTGCTGCTGAATCTTATATTATATATTGAATTTGGACACTGATTAAAATGTCACCCTGTGATGACGAGTCTATCTCGTTAATTAACCAATTAGAGTACCCGGTGAAAATGCCAGCCACAAATGATAATTAAGGTTCATCTCACAAAGTATACCAAATCCACATCCCAACGTATATTGTGCAAGAAATAATCGCCACATATCGCAGTGCCTGCTGTGGTTTGACCTTTGATACCTCGGGATGAGTTTTGGCTGTCAATAGCCTATTTGTGCGTAATTATTCCCCCTAAGCTTTTGTCTTCGGTCATGAGATGAATTATGCGCAATATTAAACGGCACGGATCTGCGCAGACGTAACGCCTGATTAATCTCCACATAAATTAAACGCTACCTCGGCACGTTTGTAGGTGTGGCCTTTTTATTTTAAAAGTAGGTTCGGGTTACCTATACACGGATATGTTCCAATTTGTATTTGTGCGCTGATGATTAAGTATTTTAGTGTAATGAATTTCATATAAACAATACGTCATCTAATTTCTCAGGCGCTCATCTAACTTGTTTTAATAACAATTGGTGACATGGCAACCAAAGGCTATGTTGTTAGTGACCATATCATCGATGATCTAACATATTTTGCTGTTCAAGGCATGTTCAAGGTGTATTAAAGGCACCTGTAACCTCACTCACTCGCTAAAGTTTGCTTGATAAGCTTTAATTACTCTTAGCCCGCGCATGAAACTTTTTATCATAATTCTTCATCTTTTATAAAAAGATGTACTAGCAAAATGTATCATTATTTTAGAGTACGTACAGATTATTTTAGAGCCATGAGGAAAATCAGATTTTGGATAGGTAAATGAATAACCAATATTATTTCGAAAGAACCGCGAAAATACCACTTATAGAATGATACCAATGCCACTTTTAACCCTTAAATGAGTAACGGAACTTATTGCCGTCATAAATGAAATAAAACGATTGTGTGTAGCTGATTTACGGTTCAAATTTAAAATTATTGACAAAGTTGCCAAATAGTCAAAGGGGAATTATTTTGATATATAATAAATCATATGTCAAAATAATTCCCCTTTGACTACTGTAGGCAGTATAGTGTACTGCTAGAAATTAAACCTGTCAGATTATTTAATGATGAAGTATTGTTTTTGTCGGCTTATTTAAGACCGTTACTAAGTATCTGTTGCTAAAACCTACATTTAGGTAATTTAGGTATTTACTATGGTAAAATAGAAAACAGCGAAAAACTTAAACAGACTAATGTACCTAACCTTATATAAATAAAACAAAAAAAATATTCAAAAAAGGTCCCCAAGGTTGGACCCCTGCGGAAGGGTTCCCATAAGACTGGCTGCGTTCCCCCTTTGGATAGCTATGCCGATCCGTTGGGCAAGAAACGTGCCAGCCCTATGGTCTCTGACTAATAATCGAAATTTGGCCGATATGTGACAAGATAGGAGCGTCGTCTCGTTCTATCGAACGGTGTCACTTATCGTGTAATAAGGCCGACTATGTATAATACGGGGTAAGAGCCAGTGCACGGTGAAGCGCAGCGTCCGCGCCGGCGGCATAGCGAGCAGTGCGCGCCGGTGACGGAGCTGAACACCTGTGACGGTGGGCACCCGTATATAATGGCATAAGGGCAAGCAATGATGGGTTAATAATTTGGCCTCATATTAACAGAAAAAATGTGTTATAAGGTATACATTTCGTCTGGTTTCAAAGGAGGTATAATTTACCACCCTCATTATTTATATGACAGGAGACGATGTTTATGCGGATTAAGATTCCAACTAAAAATATGCCTTAACTTGGCAAAGTCCTCAGGATACATGTGAACCTAAATCTCTGTATGACCCGCATATGAGAGCAAAAGAGAAAACTGCACCCATAAAAGGGTAAATTCGCCTTTGCAACTTAATCTTCTAAATGAAATGTAGGTATGACACAATACTAATACTAACTATCTAGTACAACAAAGTGCTCACATACATACAAGACCGTGCTATTCGATTTTGGCAAAGTCGTCTTCCAGATTTGCACGTAAGCGGACCATGATCAATGGCAGTTCTTATGTAGTGTACTTCACGAGTCCTCGCGCTGTTGCTCGTGCTGAAACGTGTTACGAATCTGAGAAATCGTACATGAGCATTTGTATATATATATATATATATATATATATAGAGAGAGCGGCAAGCGAATTACCGATTTACAAAGTTGTGCAATAATAACTAAAACTCCCATCAACATTGGCAACAAGTATCCTTCAAAACTGAAGGTTGCCTAGGTACTGCGTCGGGATCGTTATAAATAAACAAAATTAACGTAGGAACGTAACAGTGGCGGCGTGTGAAGATTTTCGATGGACAACAAGGAACAAAAAATGTTATTAAAGAGTTTAGAGTAGGTATATAACTATAGACTTGCTTCTATATAATATGCCTAAATTAATTTAAGGCAAGCCGGTGGGAATCGGCTGGTATGGGCGCTCCGCCACTGGTACGTAACAACCTAAAACTTCATTATACTGAAATGGCACTCCAAAAGTGACTTTTAGCCGTAGTCGTTAAAACTCGGCCCAACCCTCCTACCACTACACTTATTACTAGTAGACAGCTTCACTGTGTCTCTTGCGGTCGTATACCTACGTTCAAAACCAAATTTGGCTTTGCAAGTCACACTTGAGCGCATGCACGTAAAGTTTCCCAATATTACTTTATAATTATGTCAAAATGTCACCGTCAACGTACGACAACGACGTATGTCTGGGAGGACACCAATAAGATCAGCATACGTCTATACCATTAAGTATTTAACCGTAATTGTGTATGAACTTCATTATTGTAAAGTTTCTAAACATAACTAAATCACATACATATCTCCAATACCTATTTCCAGACCTTTGGTAATCTTCTATAACGTTTAACAGTTGGCGCTGCTGTCCTTAGCCACTGATATATCCCTCATAAATATTACTTCTACACCAATACTCATGTAAAATTCAGAAATCGGCATCTGCGCTGGGCAGTCAATTTGGAGTTTTAAAATTTCGTTACATTCGTATTTATTAAATAGCTACGTACAATACAATACAAAACTGGCACACGCTAAACGTATCAGTATAAAGATAATGACTATTCATGATGTGACTCGTCTAACAATTAGCTATGCCAAATGCCAAGTCGAACTCGACACCAGACATTACCTACCTACCAGTCCCGTGGGATTAAACATAAGTAACTGTATGCAATCCGAATCTAATTTGAATGCAATAAGAAAAAAAAGATTGGAATCTAGTCTATTGATGCCACGCTAAATATGGCATATGAAAGTCATGGATGTTTTCTATGTATTTAAGTATTTATTTATCTACATAAGTAGTAACCCAAATTATAATAGTTAAAGCAATGACGCCTAATTTAATGTCGGAGAGGCAACCGGATGGCTCGCGGTATTTGAGCTCCCGAAGTGTTGTGGAACCGCCCTGTGCAACGGACGTGTTATACGAACGGACCCAACTGTGACCGGTTCGAAAATAGGAGGGGGGGGGGGGGTAAAAAAAAATTGTCGAGAGACAACAGTTGAAATTAGATGGCATTTGTTTTGCGAGTCTTGTATGATGTGATAAATGATATGCACAAATGCCATCCCTCTCTCATGAAATTTCATCCCGTTGTGGCCACTATTACAAACGCGAAATTCGTCAAATTGGAATACGAAGCTCCGCGGGCTTTTATATACACTCTAGGGGTAGGACAGACTAGCCCACGTGGAAGTAGGGTGCGCTGATTCGGGTTTCGGTAGCACTTGTAAATTTGGCATCATTATACTTTATTTGGTAATATTCATATATTTTATGGCAATCATAGTGGGTTATTTAGGTAGAAGTATTGTATTAATTTGGTCGCAAAGAACACCAATGATCATTTTTTACTAAATAAATTTGGTGTTCGAATACAATTTAATGTGCAGTCGTTACTAAAACAGCTAGTACTAAGTATTGTAATGGTAGAATTATTATATTTGGTGTTCAGTATATTTTTCGGTAAAAGAGCTTATCAAAGCATTTTTTGGTGCCTAAACTATCTTTTTCTACCTGACCGCGCCTGACACTGTCAGGTATTACATCATTGATTGGCACCCAAAATAATGTTAAACTAAGGCTGAATATAAATAACGGTTTGATACTTATGAATACATTTAAGTTCACATGACAGCTACCGTGCAGCTGTACAATAACGAACCACAAAACGTACCTATTCACATGCAACATTCTCGTTTATTTTAAAACGAAACGTAATGATTTCCGATGGCAGTAAATTGTGCCGTAGGTAAACCATGTCGATTACGCGTTAACAGATGTTACTTGTTCCACATTTTTTATGTCCAGTCTCTTCAGTAAACCCAACAACGTTGTGATCACAAAGCTGTAGGTAGGGCCTAATTTTGTTTCGGGTCATTACCAAGCTTACAGAACTTTGATCGTTAATTGAGGAATTTGCGGTGGGCTGCCGTTTGATTTTAACATTGGCTTTGTAAATTGTGGCGTCCTTAGTGACATTTTGGGATTAAATGTATGGGCAAAAAACTTTTCTCAAAGTATCACATCGCAAACAATTTTTCTCAAATTATCATTTAACAAAAAAACATTTTTTTACCATTTATCATTTAGTCAAATGTATAGTTTCTCATAACATACTATTCCAAATATTACATGGCATCGTATGTAATGCACTGTAAATAGAGCATCAATTTGTATAACGACCTCATTCTATAATATTCATATATATGTAAGATCCTTTTCCGAGGGTACATCGTCCCCGTATTCGTGCATGGTGGTAATCACGAAATAAGACGCGGTAATTGTAGTTCACATATGTATTTTTAATCAACAATCACTATTACAGCAAAAAATTAAATGATTATAAAGATGTGATTCGATTTAGTAGATTGTTAACCAAGGGCTGAAAGGCACCCATTTCTGACGAGATATTTTGGCGCTCGAACGAAGTGAGAGCGCCAATGGTTCGAGTCAGAAATGGATGACTTTCACCCGAGTTAAACACTCTACTTTTCATATCAAATACGAGGAAAGTAAAAAAACCCAGACGGAAATTTAAACAACATGTTTCTTCAAAGAATACAATTCAAAAACGGCAGCCGCCATTATCGTGACGTCATCTGAGCCGAAAGAATAGTCCCATCTCATCTGTCCTAAAGAAAGAGGTAAATATCTGTCTCGCTCGCACTTATGGTTATATGTTTTAATTCGGTCACGTGACTTACAGCAACTATTACGATTTTAATTTTAAAATTAAAAATATTGCTCACGTTTTTACAACCAAATAGTATAATATTCGTATATCCTCAAGTCAAAACTATATAAATAACATACCTTCATTATTTATTTGTCATAGACGAAATAGTTTATTCAAATATTTTCATACTATTTGTATTTATTATTAGTTGAAGAGTGGCTGTATGCGTTTCTGCCTTAGCTCACATGCACAACTATAAGTTTTAAAAAAAGGTCTGTGGGTGTATTCCATTTGTCACCACCTCATAGAGCCTAGTGAATATTTTAGCTAAAATAAAATTAATGAATTTACAAGATAAACATATTTTATATTAAATAAAATAAATTCCATGAACTAGTAAGAATTAAACTATTTCCCTTTGTGTCAGTGGCGGGGTTAGTATTAATATTTATTAGAATCAGTTTCCGCATAATGCTTCTAAGGGGAGTACCTACTAATTGGAGTACACTACTTTTCTGCACTAGAGCAGAAACTTATCACTTTCACGACTTTCTCTTCGCGACTTTGTCTTTCTTTCTTTTGACGACCGCTTTAGCCTAGTTGGTAGTGACCCTGCCTACCAAGCAAGAGGTCCTGGGTTCGATTCCCTGTAAGGGCAAATATTTGTGTGATGAGCATGAATATTTGTTTCTGAGACATGAATGTTTTCTATGTATTTAAGTATTTATATCTATTATATATATCGTCGTCTAGTACCCATAACACAAGCCTTACTGAGCTTACTATGGGACTAGGTCGATTTGTGTAAGATTGTCCCCTTATATTTATTTATTTATTTTTCAGCACACTTTTTAGAACAGCAACGACCCACTTTCAGAGCATGAGATATGAAAAAACTATTTAAGGTCAGAAACGCGGTGTGTTCGTCGCAGAACTAGTATGACGTCCGTCACGATTCAACGCTCTATCCAGAAGGCGTAGCACGGTTGCCATTTTATCACTTATCGCTGTGGATAAGACGTCCGTCACGTTCTGACAAGTATGCGAGTGCGATAGTGACGGATGTCTTATCCACAACGATAAGTGATAAAATGGTAACCGTGCTACGCCTTCAGAATGCCGGGCATGGCTGCCAACGGCGCCATCTTTCGTTCTGCCCCACCTACTTTTCTGTCGTCAGGTTGGTCAACTGTCACTTTTGACAATCAGGTTAGCCAACTTAACCGTTACCAGTTCTGCGCCGACCGCATCCAAGCAAATCGCTTGACGTTTCTGAAGACTGTCAATAGATTGATGGCGTTGCAAGGCACAATATCAACAATACTAATCAGTCTACTTAAGCTTACAAAATACATGGTGCTGAGCAATATACAAAAAAATCCTAAATTTGCCACGAACAGCGCCCCGGTTGATACCCCGCGACACGGCCATCTTGACATCTCACACGTCCTCGTGTGAGGTATCTGAAAGAGGAAAACATTCTTGCACAGTAATTGGTGTAAACCTCGGCCAACCTGACCATTAATAAATAAAATAAAATAAAAAAGCCTTTAATTTCTTGCAGAATACAGAAACTTGTTTTAACTTATATTGTTGGTTAGTAAAAACTAAAAAATAAATGTTATTATAAACTAGTTATTAGAATTAAAACTGGTCTGCAAGAACCCCTGTGCGGGTGAAGGCCTCCTCCATGGAAGACCACTTGTCTCTGTCCTGTGCCACTTCGTTCCAGAGCGAGCCGGCAGTCCCTTTGATGTCGTCTTCCCAACGTGCCAAAGGTCTTCCCCTGCTCCGATTGCCTGTCGGACCGCGCCATAGAGTGGCTCTTATAGTCCATCTCTGGTCTTTTAGCCTCGCGACATGGCCGGCCCATTTCCACTTTAGTTTCTGGGCGTGGGTGAGCGCGTTAGCTGCTTTTGTTATTGCTCTTATTTTGGTATGTCTTATTTTGTGGATTTTCTTTATGTTAAGTATGCTGCGCTCTATTCCCCTTTGACAAACGTTAATTTTGTTTTTTATTTTTGCTGTGAATTTCCACGTTTGACAGCCGTATGTCAAGCACGGTAAGAGGCTAGAATTCATGACTTTCGTTTTGATTGTCATGGGTGAGCAGCTTTTAAATATTTCTTTTAAACTCCAATATTTGTTCCAGGTAGCTTGTATCCTTCTCTGTACTTCCAATTCATTATTTTGTTTATCGAAGCTAACTCTTTTGCCGAGGTAGATATAGCTGTCTGTATATTCTAGTGGCTTATTATCGGGTGTTATTGGTATTTTTCGGGCGTTTGTCATTGCCATAGTCTTGCTTAGGTTCATTTTTAAGCCTACCTGGATACTTGACAAGTGTAGTGATTGGATCATGATATTCATCTGCGAGCTTGTCTCTGATAGCAGCACTAGGTCGTCCGCGAACCTCAAATGGCTTAGGTATTTTCCGTGTATATTTAGCCCGAAGTATTTCCAATCCAGTTCGCTAATGATGGACTCGAGGA
Organism: Epinotia demarniana; assembly: GCA_945867215.1. Lineage (NCBI taxonomy): Eukaryota > Metazoa > Arthropoda > Insecta > Lepidoptera > Tortricidae > Epinotia > Epinotia demarniana. The sequence goes on along the minus strand of OX244266.1, from coordinate 18,059,729 downwards.
CAGCGATAAAAAGTATTGGCGATAGCGGATCGCCTTGCCTTACTCCCCTTTTGATAGGGAAGCTCGGGCCAAGTGATTCGAGCTTTATTCGGCTGGTGCTGTTATTATATATATTTTTTATAATTTGTATATAATTATGCTCTACTCCTTGGTTTTTGAGGACTTCCCATATCCGCTTATGTGAGACCGTGTCAAAAGCTTTCTGGTAATCTATAAAAACTACGTATAGATGTCTCTGATGCTCTTGGTACTTTTCTATGATTGATTCCAGCGTGTGGATGTGGTCAATGGTGGAGAAACCCTTTCTGAACCCTGCTTGTTCTATGGGTTGTCTGGTTTCCAATGTTTTGCTTATTCTTTTGTTGATAATAGAGGAAAATAGTTTGTACAGGGGTAACCTGACCATTGTGACTATGTAAATAAGAAACAAAAGGAATCGGCCGTGCCGCGAGGCAACATATTTCAATTTATTAGCCATTTTAGTTACAGTAACATAAAATCAAAATGAATATTAACGTAACTTGCACAATCGTCTATTTAAAAGCTTAAAATAGTCTTATTTACTTTTTAACCCCTTACTACTAAGGATTACATTTACACTCCCTGGACAATTCTCAAGGGCGACCGAAATCTATGGACAGCCCCTAAGAACCACCGACTTTCCGGAACAGTCCCCATGGGTGACCGAACAATGACATGGACAACCCACAAGGACGATCAATGTTTCTGGACAATCCTAGGGTGACCGACAGTCACCTTGCCTTAGCCAGGTAACTCCGAGGACAGCCCCAGGACGACCGACTCTCCTGGACAATTCTCAAGGGTGACCGAAAACCATGGACAGCCCCTAAGAATGATCGATATTTTTATGGACAATCCTCAAGGACGACCGAACTCCATGGACAGTCCCTGAGGACGACCAACAGTTACGTCTAACTTTTAGCAACAAATTTTTGGAACCAATTAGAATCCATATCACGCAATGATCCGTCGTTTTACTTACTACTATTATTAATTATCTGTGTCAATACTGTCATTGTCAATAATATCGTTATCGATATTTCCACTGCCTAATATGTCTGCGTCATTGTCTTGTAAATAACTGTCGGGCATTTTTCGAAGTCGGTCGTGTGCGTACTTGTAAGTTCGATTGGAATTGAGGGCTCGAAGAGTATATCGGTCTCCGTCGAGCACTTCTGATACTTTGAAAGGGCCCCTGTAGAAAGAAAGAAAAGAAAGAAAGAAAGAAAGATACATTTATTCGTGACAGACACAAAGCAATTTACAAACAATAACATACAATTGCGTAATTTGCCACGAAATGGTCGCAACTCAGCGTAATGCTGGCGGAACCAGCGCTGATCTTCCGTTGCGACCATTTGGTGATACCACGGCACAGTGACGAAACGTACACATACATAATATAAAATCACCAGACATACATTGGATAAAAAGATAAAAGGAATCAAAAAGCTACAAAATTAAACAAGCAAAAACAAAACATACCTAAATAACATACAACCAAGAAAAACGCCTCATGGCTTAAAACACGCGAATCAGGGTCGCTCGAACATAAAAAAATAAATAAGAAATATAAGTAAACTGTCTATGATTATCTTAAGCTAAGTGACAGTGACACATGACATAATATGTATAACTACACGAAATGGGAAATTAGGTCACGGTCAAAAGAAAAGAAACAGAAAAAAAACTACACATTTAACACTTAGAACTTATTGCGACATGCGAATTGCGAAGTGTGTGCTATACCAATATATGGAAAGATACATAGTTATAAGGAGTCACAAATATGGTGTACGTGCGTTAAAAAAGAAAGAAGAAAGAGGTGCCTGTCTACTATAGAGGAACAAATGAAGCCACCCAGACCAACGCGCAGCAGGATGCCTCAGGAACATAAACAGCAGGTACATACGCATACTTAGCTAGAAACAGCTGGTATCGTGTTTCAAATTTCCTTGGCTTTTTTGATGTTCAAACAAATGTTTCTTAACATTAATCTTAAAACTATATCTACTTTTAAGGTCCCTGATCGGCGGAGGCAGATTATTCCAACATTTGGTTGCGGCATATCTAAAACTTCCACGAAAAGCAGCTGAAGCATGTCCATGTGTTAGCAGTTGCAACCCACACTGACGTGCTCCACGTCCTGTCGTGCGAAATAACAATTTCTCGAAGAGATATTTTGGGGACTGGTAGTTTAATACACCGAAAAGAAGACATGCCAGGTGAAGCTTGCGCCTGTGTAACATCTTTAACATATTACATTTATTCATAAACGGAGTGACATGAGCCCTCAACGGGATGTTGAAACAGAAATGGGCACAGGCGTTTTGGACTCTTTGGACTAATTGTTTGGTTTTCGAGAGTAGACGTGGACCATATACTGTATCCATGTAGTTTAATTTCGACATTATGAGTGATTCTACTATTTGCATTCGCAATGTTTCATTTAAAAAGGGCCTAATTTTGTACAGAACCTTTAGTTTGTAAAAACAGCCTCTTACTGAATTTAGAATGTGTTTCTCATATCGTAGCTGATCATCCATTAAAAGGCCAAGGTTACGCGCCTCACTGACCCGTTCAATAGGTTCACCCATCATTGTAACACTCACTGAAGGACTAAGCCTAGTCAACTGCTGGTTGCTGCCAAAGATAAGGTACTTAGTTTTAGACGGGTTCAGTAATAAACCATTACTTGTGGCCCAGGCTGCTATACTAGCGAGATCCTTATTAAGTTTCCCTATTGCACTGTCGACTTCAGACTGCTTACATGAGATATACACTTGTATATCATCAGCGTATATATGGAACTTGGAATTTGATATATGCAACCCTATGTCTGCACAGTATAAAATAAATAAGATTGGACCAAGGATGGAGCCCTGGGGCACACCTCGAGTGAGCTCCATTTTGTCTGAGACACAAGATGACCCGTCATGCAGACTCATTTTGACAAATTGGTGCCTATCTGTAAGGTAACTGTTGAACCACTTTACCGCCCTTCTGTCAAAACCATAGTAGTTCAACTTGGAAAGCAATAATTTGATGTCTATGCAGTCAAACGCCCTGGAAAAATCTAGGAGTACCAACAAGGTACACATTCCTTGGTCCTGAGCATAAAGTAGGTTATCTGTGACATCAAGCAAAGCGGTGACAGTGCCTCGACCCTTTCTGAAGCCCGACTGAACATCCGGTAAAATATTGTTTCTCTCCAGATACTCTGTCACTTGCATGCACACTGCTTTTTCCACCACCTTTGACAGGCATGGAAGAATACTGATTGGCCTAAGGTCTTTAAGCTGTGAAGGATTTGCTACCTTCGGAAGAGGGCGTACAATTGCCACTTTCCAGATATCAGGGAAAGTGGGTGTTAGAATGGACGTATTTATTAGGTCAGTGATTATATCAAGCGTATGAGGCAAAGTCATCATTAACATATTCAGATTTATGCCGTCACAGCCTTCTGCGTTCGATTTAAGTCCTCGCATAATCTTAATAATGTCATCTGTCTTGATTGGCTCTAACTGAAATACCGATTGGCTATACCGATGGAATTCAAAATAGGTTAGCTGAGATATAGAAGCGTGGGACGTGATGGGCAAGCTTAGAAAATGTTTATTTATCAAATCCGGGTCATTGAGACTGGCAGGTAGCTCTGTGTCATTTTTGGGTAGCAAGGTAGTTTTTAGATTTTTCCATAATAGTTTCGGATCATTTATTTTATTGTTAATATTTTGTTTAAAATAGGCTACTTTCTCATGATATAGAGCTTTTGCGACAGTAGACTTCATATCCTTATAATATTCCTTCTTACTAGCCAACTCAGTTTTATGATAGTCCGCTGCCGCTCCATCACGCAATCGCATCATGAGCTTTATGGTGTCAGTGATCCAAGGGGGATGGGGGCCTTAATCACCATTGTCCTAATAGGCGCATGAAGGTCAAATAAGAGTAATATATTTTGACTCAGTAAGTTCACCATATCATTAGCATTGCCCTCAGGTATTAAATCCCACCTCAAACTTTGTAAGTCCCTATCAAAAAAAATGGGATTAATTTTATGAATTTGCCTATGAGAGACAGTGAATGGCTTTGGTTTATTACGCTTAATATAAAACTCGCAACTTACAAGGCAATGTCCATAAAGGGGGCCTAAGTGCACCACGTCTACCCTTTTTGCTTTCACGTCGGTGCAAACTACATCAATCAGCGTCTGACTAGAATCAGTGAAGTGCGTAGCCTTAGTGACTAACTGTGTTAGGCTAAAACTAGCTAAAAAGTTATTAAGTTTAGTAAATTTTAAATCATTGGCCAAAACATTTATATTCAAATCGCCTAAAAGCATAATGTGATTATAATTATGTAAAGAACTAATTGTGTCTGAGATGGCATTAAAAAATAAGTCCACGTCCATCCACGGAGGCCGGTATGCTGTACCAATAACCAGTTTCCTCCCGTTAAGGCTCAATGTCACCCACATTTGCTCAACTGAGCTGTGTCGGGGGTCTACAGGGTGAGATACGGTGCGGGCGCTAACGCCACGCTTAATATAGAAACCAACTCCTCCCCCACGTGACCTAGGCCCTGGTGGGCGAGGTTTGTGACGTAGTTTGCAACCAGGCAGTACTGGAGCTCGCCCCTCCTCCCCGGTCTGTAGCCACGTCTCATTTATAGCTAAAATGTCAAAGTCTTGTTGGGAGCAGACGGCTATGAAATTATCATGATTCGTGCCCAGAGAACCTGCATTCAACAAACCGACTTTGAGCAGTTTATTAGGCATTGCAAGTATTTATTTTCCTGTTACCTCGACAATCCAAGCCCCATGTAATGTGACCGTGAAAATATGTACAACGAGCAGTTACATTAATTAATTGTGACCTACAATACACCTCCCAGCAGTAAATTACACCTAAGTTAAATTTCATTAATAGACACAAAATAAGCGTACACACTAGATTTATTATTAAAATGCTGACCAATAAACCTAGTTTTTGCCAAAAACCTGTTTGATTTCTTCCTCAGACCTTATCCTACGTGCCGGCTCTCCACTCTGACGGCGCACGTAGACACGCCCGTCCCTGGTCCACGAGTAGCGCCAGTCGAGTCTCTTGCACTCCTGACGGGCAGAATAGAGCAGCGTCCTGTTCAGCCTGGTCAGCCGTTCGTTCAGATAGAATCGAGTGGCAACTCCGGGCACGCCAAGGTCGGACGTGTCGGCGCCGCGGCGCACGCGCGCAGCACGCAGCAGCTCGTTGCGGGTCCCGCGGCGCGCGAGCCGTATGACCAGCGGGCGCGGGCGCCCGATGGCGGGAGCTGACGCAGGATCCGCGACGACAGATGGCGCCTCTGCGCTCGCACCCGGCGCCGGCCTCCGCGGCCCCACCCTCTCGGCGAATACGACGTCGCGCTCCTCCAGGTCGACACCGAGCTTCCGCGCGACCAGGCACGTGAGGTGGACTGGGTTCTCACTCGCCTGCTCGGGAATTCCTGTCACCTCTATATCATTAAGAAGCAGGTCCTGGTCGCGATCGGAAAGTTCCTGCTTCAGCGCGGCAACGGTCGCCGCCAACTCGCTGTCGGCCACGCTGTATTTGGGGTCAAGCTTTGTTTGATTGCGCTCCTCGTTTATTAGTAAAAAAAAATCAGCCTTCAATAAGGGATTCACCTTCGCCTTAGTACAGTCAAATCTTACTTTATCATTTGCCGAAGCTTTTTCCATACTCGCTACTGCCTGTATCCTGGTCTGTTCGATGTCTACTTCTGGCTCGTTGTCACCGGCAAACATTATATCAAGAGGTCGTGCAACCTTACCAATTAGCAGTTCTAGCGGACTGGCCTTTGTGACTCGGTGCATAGTGCAGTTAAGAGCGAGCTGAACGTCAGGTAGAGCTTCTTGCCATGATCGATTACTAGTCTCGACTGCTGTCAGCATATTTTTTAAGGTACGCTCTACCTGGCCGTTGGCTCGCGAACTACCTGTGGCTATCAAATGAATTTTGATGTTGACTGACTCACAGTAATCTTTGAAGTCTCTGCTGGCAAAACACCGACCCTGATCGGCTATAAGGCGAGTTGGCGCACCAAACAAAGCCACACTAGCTTTGAGGGCCTTAATACTGTTAGCAGTATCAATGTTTTGCGTATGGTGTAGCAATATAATGAGCACAAAAACGTACTCCTTCTTGTCGTTCTTCCCACTTAACTTACTAGTAGCATCAACGTGTACCGTGTGCCACGGGATTGCTATTTTTGGTATGGGATGCATTTCTGCCTGTATCTTACCGGAATGTGATTTGGAGATTCTGCATGTGATGCAGTTCTCAACAAACTTTTTCACGTATCTTGCCATGTTGTCGAACCAATAGAGATCATATACCTTCTCTAACGTCTTTTCCCAACCCAAGTGTAGCAATCCCTCATGCACGTTATTAATGACTGACCAACGAAATGATCGAGGTACTATTGGCAAACAACGAGTCTTACCGTTGCGCTGGACCTTCCGATGAATGACGCCTGATCAAATTTCGTAAGTCTTGGCTACGTCAGCTTGCAGACTTTCCTGATTCAGGTCGATCATAAGCTTCGAAAGATCCTCATCCTTCTGCTGTTCTGCCATCAACCAATTATCACTTAACTCAGTCAAGTTCACCTGTTTGTGCTTTACTTTTTCGACCATGATGCTATTACTTTTAATTGGTAGCGGATTCCTCGAAAAGAAATCTACATGGGGCATACGCTTGCCACTTCGGTGAACAATACCAAAATCAAACGCTTGTAGAAATGCCCACCATCTGTAAACACGCGGTGTTAAATCTAATTTTGTCCGGGTAGATTGGAGAGAACTACAGTCTGTTACCACGGTGAATTTGCGTCCATGTAGGTAATGGCGGAAGTGCTTGACGGCGTTGACTACCGGAAGAGTCTCTAACTCATAAGAATGGTATTTAGACTCTGCGTCTGTCGTGCGCTTGCTGTAACACGCAATCACTTGCGACTTAACATCATTCAGTTGCATCAGCACTCCACCGTACCCTATCGAACTGGCATCAGTGTGTAGTTCTGTAGCAAGCGCCGGGTCATAAATTGTCAGTACTGGTTCACTAGTGAGGATTGATATTACCTGCTGTCTGACAGCCTCGTGCTCAGGGTTCCAGTTTATCTTACCGTTGCCTGAAGTCAAGGAATATAAAGGAGCCATGAGTTGTGAGAACTTTGGCACAAACTTACGAAAGTACGAGGCCAGCCCAATGAACTGACGCAGCTGCGTCATGGTCTTTGGTGGCGGTAGATCGGTTAAAGCATCTATCTTACGGTTGTTTGGGCGAATTTGGCCTTCAGTTACTTCGTATCCAAGGTACTCAACTTAATGCTTCAGAAAGCAACACTTTTTGTGGTTTAACGAGAAACCTTTTTCAGTTAGAACTTTAAGAACTACCTGCAGTCGATCCAGAGCCTCATCCACGTTTTCTGCTACTATGAGAACAACGTCCATATACACTACAACGTAGGTATTCACAAGATCACCAAGAGCATTAATGAGAGCCCGCTGAAAAACTGACGGCGCATTACGGAGCCCAAATGGCATCGTAAGATATTCGTACTGGCCATCGGGTGTCACGAATGCCGTCCTTTCGATTGACTCTGACTCTATAGGGATCTGGTGAAAACCTGACGCTAAGTCAAGAATTGAAAAAAAATGCCCTCCATTTAGTCGAGCAAGTTGATCCTCGATGAGGGGTAGGGGAAATCGGTCAGGCACAGTATTGTCATTTAATCCGCGGTAGTCCACGCACATTCTGTCAGTCAGTGCCATCTTTTTTCTTTACTAGAAGTATAGGGCTAGCAAACGGTGAAGAACTAGGACGAACCACACCAGCCTTGATTATGCTGTCAACCTTACTTCTTACAACTTGTCGCTCATCGGGGCTCAACCTGTAGGGACGGCGGTTAACAGTTTTATGGGGTATTCCTTTAGTCGTATTTTCATTGGTTCAGTATTGGCCACAGATGTAGGCACGCCAGCCGTAAAACAATGTTCGAAAGATTTTAAAACCTCTATCAATTTGGGTTTCGTATCGGGGGCACAATCAGTCTCAATCAGTTTAAAGTCAATCTTAGTATCTTCGACAAGGTCACATGATACATGATTCAATAACTCGTACCTTTCCGAATTTTAATTTATCTGCTGTCATATGAACCACAATATCAACAATAATAATCAGTCTACTTAAGCTTACAAAATACATGGTGCTGAGCAATATACAAAAAAAATCCTAAATTTGTCACGAACAGCGCCCCGGTTGATACCCCGCGACATATATGTAATATAACAATCAATGGTTATTGGTGGTTGGACTGTTCTGGAATGGCGGCCGGTCAGTAGCTAGTGTATTTTTTTTCCTCTAGACTTTAAGTATACATAATATGTAATGTATTTATTAAAAAAAAATCGGTTCTGGCGCTTCGCCAGTCACTGCCGCGGCACGCTCGCTGTGCTCGCTCAACTCGCGCGCTGTATGTTCGCAGTTCTAACACTCCTCGCTTCACTCGTCGTCGTACCTAACTAATACCTCATTATGCTACATGTTGAAAGTGCGAAGGAACTATTACATTACTAAACTAACAAAACGTTTGTGTAATGAACTTAATCTTAATAAAACTCGACAAAGTAAAATAATGCCAATTAATAAAATGCGATACTTATGTATATTAATTAAAGATTCGCTTGGGAAATGAAATTACCTAAATACTATTTTTGGGAAGTAAAAGGCGAACAATATTTTGCCAAAACGGCAGTACCTACATTCGTCATTATGATTGCGGAATCTGAAGAACGCTAAAGACACAAAATGTCTAAGTATAATGCTCATTTTTACACTTACTGCGCAAACTAAAACCCAAGAAGTATATGTATGGATAAATATTTAAAATCTTTGTAAAATAAGATAAATTATATTAATAATAATGAGCGGCTAGTCACCGCCTGCCTCGATAACTTTGTGCGCGACAAGGTGTTCGGACCTCTTCGCAATAGTTTTCTAAATAGAACGCTTAGAAAGAGGGATAGTTTATGTCACCGTGACACAACTCGCGGGTCGTCCTGTGATAGCCTTGACACCGTCTTATTTGCTGGTACCCCCTAAACACCATATGTACAGTCAGCATCATATACCTAAGTTAATACCAGCAAAACAAATCTCCTATGGTAACAAAGACATGTAGTAATTCATTTGGCTACTTTGACAGCAAAGTGTGATATTGGGATGCGAAATATAAGTGTCTGAAATTCTCTCAGCTGTACTACACCTACGCTGCATCTGCTATGATATATGATATTATATATTAGGTATATCTTTATTCATCCCCGTCCCTACAATTATGTTATCATTTGATGAAGCCAATGTAACATGATAAATTGGTATGAAATGAGCTTTGTGAACCACATGAAATGTGGGTAATATGCGTGTGCTGTAAATTTTCAAGTTAATCTCTGGTACCTAACGCCAAATATTGAGCTCATATTGCCATGGTATTGTGTGAGGCTGATGTATGTTATATGAGATGTATGGAACCGGCTAAATTTGCGCTGGAAAAAATAACTTTTAACCATTAAACATTACAATAAGTTAGAATTGAAGCTGTTAGAGTAGCTAAGAAATTAGTTAATGTGATTTAACTTAATCTTTTAAGGTAATATCTTTTCTATTATAAATCGATGGAAGGTTAGATATTATAGTCCAGTCCAATATTTTATCTACGTAGATTGATTAACTATTTACTCTAACTCCATATTATGACGGCTACATAATGTGTACCTATACTCTGAATGTAAATCGATAAATTTACATCTATATTAAGACCGCACCATGAAATTAAGTCGAGATAATGGTGGGTATATAATAGTATTGTGCTTAATTACCATACATTTGAAATGTGTTATAAACTCGTAGATGCAGACGTAGTGAAGAATATCTGTCTATCGCAAAGACTTGGAATTTTTTATAACGAGCTATCCAACGACACCCCACACCATGGGTTTAACGAGAAATTAGTACATTACGCACCTAGGGCGGTGAATTCGTGAATGGCCCAGATCGCAGGTGTTTGTGGCCCGAACCGTGGCCATAAATATGCGATCTGGGGCTTTACGAATTACCGCCGTGGTGAGTACACAATTTTACGTCTTCATCTGGCCACAATACGAGTTTTACCGTAGGCGCAGCGTGCTGTAAAACTCGCATTATGGCCAGGTGTGACGTAAAATAAATTACACCTCCACTTTAAATGTAGTGAAGGCAACCTAATTAAAAAAAAAACAATATTTAATTGTACTGTTTTGTCGGCGTGATTGACTTATATACCCATGCCGTATCACAGTTTTCTAGTAGTACCTAATTGTGAGCTAAGCCGAGGACGGATGCGGAGCTGGATGCTGGTGGCGCAGGACTGGTCACTTTGGCACTCTTTGGGGGAGGCCTATGTCCAGCAGTGGACGTCTTACGGCTTATATGATGATGATGAAGCCGAGGACGGACGGACAGACGGACATGTCGAAACTATAAGGGTTCTTTGTTGACTACGCAATCCTAAAAAGGCGACTCAAAATTTTTGGAAAAGTACAGACCCGTTGCCTTAATACCCATAATGTCAAAAGTATTCGAAAGGGCAATGTCTTTAAAGCTAGAAACTTTCCTTCAAAAGCTAATGTTTTAAATGCAAATCATTTTGGATTCCGAAAAAACAGCTCCACGTCTTTTGCATGTTTTTCTCTGATCGAAAATGTATCAAAGCATCTAAATTACAAGAAATCATTATTATGCGCTTTGATAGACATGAGTAAGGCTTTTGAAAACACTGCTCGACAAACTTGACGCCTATGGGATAAGCGGCAACGCACATCGATGGTTTCAAAGTTATTTGTGCAATCGAAGGCAATACACCAAAATAACAAGGATAAGAAACCACAAAAATCACAAAATCTACTCCAGACTTAATTTAAAGTGGCGTTCCACAGAGCAGCGTCTTAGGCTCCTTTCTTTTCTTGTTATACATGAATGACCTACCGTCAACCTTGAAACATACATAGTTGTATATTGGTTTCGGATGATACTACTATTAAAATCACATCGATGATAAGATTGAATTAGAAATTGAGATAAATAATGACCTATGCAATGCTGTCAAATGGTTAGAAGATAATAGATTGAAACTGAATATAAGTACCTAAATCTAATATAGTCCATTTCCTGAATTATAATAGCCCTAATAAATACATCAAGATAAACCTGAACAACACCATAATTGAACCTGTAGATTCACACCTGTAAAGACATCTAGAATCATGCCGCCTATACCTACTCTTAAAAAATAAGTTGGGCGGGAATTTTTAGGTTATTGATATACGCGCCGTTTTAAGATATACCATTTGATTTCCTCTCATTTTTGTTTAGCTCAGTTTAAAGCCAGCATGATAGATATCAAGAACTTTAGGTACCTACCTACATACGAGTTTGTTTAACCTGTAATGTTATAACGGAATAAGTAAGTAGAAATATCGAGTGTAAACATTGATTTACTTTTGAAAATCAACGGCACTTGGATAATACAAGTCGGAGCTGTCTTATAACAAGAAGAACTAAATTGGCGTGTTTTATAACATTACAACACTAGTGTGTTGTGGTTATATCCCGATTAAGTCACGTTGGCACCTTGCAACAAACATGGTGCATTCTTAAATTATCCGGGTTGTACAGAATGTACAGCTTTTATTTTTAATTCTCGGGAAATGGATTCTTACTCGACTAAACGAATTTAATCCTTTTTGTTAATTAATTGACGATTTCTTTTTGTATATGATATAGAAACGTTTATTTTAGTAAAACTATTCACTTTTGATAACATTTTGCATGAATTAAATACAGATAACATATTAAAATGAAAATATTATTTTATTTTTTATTGGCTGTTTAGAGATTTCTGTGCCCACACTGCCCAAACTTAACAAAAAAAATCTGTTGCGCGCCATTACAGTTTATTTCACAAATATTTGTAAAATTTGTTTATGCGTGTTTGGTTATTTTATTATCAAAAATGTAGACTCGTGGTGACTAGAAAAGTGATAAATAGAATGGACGCCACTGGAAATTCTTGGCGATGTGCAATTGTGAGTAAAAACCTGTTGTCATCTTATTGATTTACTTAATGTATTAAAGAAAATAATTTGGCTGGCCTATAACATTTTCATCTTATGAAAATGATTTATTCCTCGCAAAATGTGTTGAAAAACGTCGTATGATACGCTGTGAGCTTTGTTAATTACATCCTCGGCTTCCTTATCACGCTCACCTGCGGTTCAATTCTGCTGCGTGAACAATTTCGCCTCTGATGTAGTTATCAACATACCTCACTTGTTTCACAATGTACCTACTACTAATTATTTCGTTAGTGTCGATATAGTACAATAATTTGCTCTTCATGCAGTGGACCTGACCATCATAATTTATCGATATCGATAACGTTGCGTACTAATATTATCGACGTCGATCATGTTACGTACATACGTACTACATCCCTAATCCCTTATTGGACTTTTTAATTTGGTATGGTAAAATAGCTAATCACTAATGAGTTATCATTCCAAAATCAAATGACAATGTCACTGTCACCCAAAACTTAGTTCGAAGTCCCGTCTCTTAGAACGTACAATTAGTGGTTATAAATATTCTCGTGGATTGCGAGTACCGAGTGTAGTTGGACATCAAACTTTAAAAAATGCCTTCTTGTGGATTGCGCTATTGCACCAACAAAAAACACAACAATAGGTATTATTGACATTAATTACATAAAAAAAAACATTGAAATCGATCTTAATAAATTTTTTTGCAATTTAAATTATCATTATTAATGATTAAACGGGATTGAAAACTAAACGCATTTTAGTTCTTTTGCATTTTTTTTCGAAAATATTTTTATTTCTTCATTCAATACTATCTGAGAATTTTTTTAAAACGTCACTTCGTTCCCTTCGAAATAACCATTTCCGACCTTAACCCTCTCACAGACTGGCGCGGCCTAGCCGCGGCAGTCAATAGTAAACTTGTCATTAACTGTCAATTGATCACCATCACCACCGCAGGCCGCGCCAAAATTATTTCCTAGACTGCTGTATACCTTTAAGGTACTCTTTTCGGGGTTTCCACATCATAATGCAATCGGTTTACAACTAAACTTCAAAAATATGTAAAGTAGGTACGGCGAATAGTTGAAAAGTAATAGCCACTCCATATACAAATACTTAGGTACTTACTTGCACTCTACTAAATGAGGAAGCAAGATAAAAACGAACTTTTCCTTTTAGCGACGGATAAACATTAGCTAATCACTACATCGGCACAGAATAGATAATACATCGGTACTAACTTGTCACAGTTTCGCGTCGTCAATGGAAACGTATGTGGTCAGATTTGGTGTCCATTTTTAAATTATATACGGGATTTTGTGTAGAAAACTTATCTACCTAAGGGTATAGGTATATAAGTTGGTATAATTGCCTCAGTTATAGTGTGCCACTTTTGGAGCGCTTATAATCTATTTACCTCTATTTTATATTAAATCATTGCCATAGACAGTTAAGTTTTCTTTAGGATGTTCTTAAAGCCTTGACATCTCTAGGAATCTGAAACCCGAGTGTCTGAAGCCAGTAAAAAAGAGGGTCATTTACTTAAAAGTCCCCGCTCGCGCCTCTTTTGGCGAGTGTCTTGTGTCCAATTAGAGTGACATAACATAAAATAGCAGCCGCTTCGTAAAGTATCTCTTGAATCTTTTTATAAAGGCAGATGGTGCAAATTATGGGTTTTACCAAACGAAACAGTGAATTTTCCCCTAATAAAATTATCGTTGTGTAATTAAGAGCAATATTTCCTCGGTTGGCCAATGCCTTAAATACAGATAACATTGCAAATATTTTGAGATCAAAATGTTTATCGCTACCCTCAAAATGTCTTCTATTTCGAAATATATAGGGCTTGTCTTAGTCTTAACTACAATGAGCGATCGACTGCCCGCCTGCTTCCGGCCAGGCGTCCCTTCACTACATCTACATCTAGTCTTAACTACAATTATAAATCCAATTCCATTCCAACCCATTAAATTCGAGCGCGAAGGTGATTTTTCTCGTATTCTTTGTTGTATTCATTTTCGTCTAAAATAACCGTTAGCAATGGAGAGAATAGATGCCTCAATAAACAGTGAGGACCTTATTTAAAATATCGCTGTCATTGTGTGAGTAGGCTTTGATTACAATAGCCGGCGAAAAGGTGTGGCGGGCCTCATTGTTATCTCGACAGGCCACTCGCCCGAATCCGAACGTTCCATCGATTCTTACTTTACGACCATCATCGAAACCTGCCATTTATCTGTTCTGTCTCTTTCTCACATTCTACAACCAAAAAGAAAGCATTCCAAATCCATCGCCGTATATTGGTGAATATTTTCGCTAATGAGGTATCATTAGCGAAAATATTTACCATATAATGACTATATTTAACATTCGGTGAAATAATTATGTCAAAGCGAACCCACGCAAAAGTGGGCGAAATTGTTGATATCGAAAAAGTCTGAACAGTGAATATAAGGTATCAACTCATCGTCATCGGTAATAAATAATAAATAAATAAATAAATGAATAAATAATAAATTTATTTTCATGAAAAACAACTTTTAACAATAGTTACACATTTAGAGACCTCCTATTAGGTATGTAGATACCTGTGTCAGGAGGACTCGCAAATGAACGGTAATCCTACTAATATAACATTTACTATCATATCCTATCCTATACTATTAAACGAGCAATCACACTGATATTCATACTTTCATACTGATAATAAGAAGTACCTGAAGGACTGTATTTATAGGACATAATTTAAAAACTTCAATAGCGCGATGCAGAACATCACCAATCTCCGAGCATATCTAGCCTTAGCCTTCTAAACTGGAGAATGACCTTTCATTCTCCAGTTTTTTTGTCGGCGTCTAAACTCCGTCAATTTGACGGAGTTTAGACGCCGACCAAAAACTTTTTTATTAAAGTTTCATATGGTTTGAGTCAAACCATATGAAACTTTATAAAAAAGTTTGATGGAGTTAAGGTAACCCGCAGACCAAATTTGAGACTAACCGATTGGATAAAGTAGTGTTTACGCAACAGCGTAGTCTTTTGTTGTCAAGTGAACGCCGTGTAGCGGTGATGCCAACCAGTATAATTTTGGGGGCAAATTCTAGCAAAAACTACCGAACCGATGTTGATGGCACTTTCTAATATTGTAGTTTAGACATCAGAATAGGACATAGCGCGGCCTTTTTTCAGATATAATTTCTTCAGAAGGTGATATAAGATTTGAAAATTTGTATGGGAATTCATTATTTTTTTAAGACAGAGACTTAAATCTTCATTATATAAGTTATTTAATAAAACACAAGAAACGTTTCAGCATTTTTGAAAACTCATACCTTAGGTCAAAGTGTCAAAAAATTTGCAACCAAATTTGTATCGAAATTATATATTTTTTCGAGCTTAGATTTGAAACTTCGAAAAATGGTTCCATTCAAAAAATCAAGAAAAATAATTTCAGCGTTTTTAAAATTTCATCTTCTAACGGGATTAAGACATGTTTGAAAGTTTGTTTGTAGAAATCCAGAGTGAATAACTCCATAACATAATAGATGGCGCTACCGGCCTTATCCGATATTATTAAACGAGCAATATTTGTATATAATATACCTGTACTTATTTACATAAATTTGTAATCATGTTCAGATTAAATTTGCAGTATAGGGGTTTACGGGGCCGAGGAACCGATCTAGCTTGGTCTTATTTTCGAGAAAATAAGGTGTTTTCTGTATTATTTTTTAAAAGGCTGGCTTACTCTTCGACGACGACCAATGGTTTAATATTCTTTTTTGATGGCTGCACGTTTGAACCCCATCGATGAGATGGTTTTTAGTTTACTTTTCATCACTTAATTTGAATGCATTCGCAGTCTTATCGTTCTTAATTTATGCCGATTTTAGTCCAACACGGCCCCAAACCTGGCACACATCTGATAAAATGTTATGTTTGCGAAGTTACGGAAATATTGTCTGACATTATATATAGGTACATTGAGAAAAGTTAAGTGTGTTGTGTTGTATTTTACTTGTTATGTAGTTATTATATATCCATGTTTGGCTGCCGTATGAGAGACATGGTAGTATACAGGAATCTAGGACTTTTTTCTTAAGTTTGACTGGAAGGTTAGATTTAAATTTAAATACTTCTTTATAGCTCCAGAAATTATTCCATGTCAAATTGATTTTTCTATTTATTTTGTCTTTATGTCTTGATTTAGTAAAGCTTATCTGTTTTCCTAAAGAAGTATATTCTTGCACATATTCTAGTTCAGTATTATTCACATAAATGGGAATTTTTCTGTTCTAGCAGTGTTTAATTCCAAGCCGATTTTTTTGCTAACCGTATTAAGTTCAAAAATCATTGATTGTAGCTGAGCTGCGGATTCCGAAAAAAGAATTATATCATCGGCGAATCGGAGATTGCTTAGAAATTCACCTTTTATGTTTATTCCTTTCTTTTCCCAGCTTAGATTTTTCATGATGGGTTCGAGTACAGTGACAAAAAGTCTAGGCGAGAGGGGGGTCACCCTGCCTGAATCCTCTACATATCTTTATTTCTGAGCCTTTTGTTTCCATTCTCACACGAGATACGCTTTTACTAAATATGTCTTTAATAAGCTCTACAATCTCTGTTGGGACGTCGCACTCGTATAGAGCCTTCCACATACTATTATGGGATATAGAGTCGAACGCCTTGGCATAATCAATAAGAGCCAGATATAGTGACCCTTGGTGTTCCTCATACTTCTCTATTGCTAGTTCTAAAGTGTGGATGTGGTCTATTGTCGAAAAGCTTTTTCGAAAACCCGCTTACTCAGGTGGTGGTAGCCTTTTTTGATAAGTTTGTGAATATTTTTGTATAGGAAAGTGCGTTCAATTTTTTCTTCAGCTTCAGCTGCAATTCCGGGCTTGTTTGTTAACTCAAATCGTCGATTTATAAGTCGTTTTATGTCATCTGAAATGATATTGTGCTTTTTCACAGTTTTATTTGTCGTTTCATTTAGGCTTTCAGATATCCATGTCTTTATTTTATGATAATAAGTCTCTACATCTTCATTTTCGACAAATAAAGTAGCTAAAATTCTTTCATTTAAGTTTTTAAGGAAAAGTTCTTCTTCTTCTGGTGTAATTAATTGAGAGTTTTCGTTTTTGTACTTCACTCTACTGTTTATGATTTTTGAAAGTACTACTGTACTCCTTATGAGCCGATGATCGCTGGGAAATGGTAGTGTATTTAGTATCTCAATATTGGTGAGATTCTCTTTATGGTTAGTTAATATGTAGTCAATTTGACTCCTCGTCTTTTTTGGAGATAGCCATGTCCACATGTTTTTGTATTCTTTTTAAATAGACTATTTGCAACAAATAGGTTATTTTGCCAGCAGAACTGTAGTAGCGTTTCGCCTCTGGTGTCTCTTTTTCCGTAGCAATATTTACCTAATATTCTTTCTTCACCAGCAACGCGTTGACGGACACGCGCGTTGAAATCACCAAGTATTATTTGGTGTTTATTACATTGTTTGCGAGCTTGATCGAGTTGATTGTAGAACATTTGAATTTCCTGTTCGCTGGAGTCGGCGGTTGGTGCGTGGACTTGCACCATCGATAGTGTAGTGTTGTCGAATATTAAGTTTAGGATGCATATGCGTTCTGATATTGCTATAAAGCTCTCTATGTTTAATTTATATTTCTTTTTTATGCGAAATCCGACTCCATATTGACCTTTTGTCTCGCCATAGGAGCAGAATATATGTTCATCATCTTTTTCGATATTGTACCCCGTTTTTCTTATTTCTGCTAGTCCGATGATATCGTAATAAATTTTTGATATTGCTAGTTTAAAATCGAATAATCTTTCGTTTGATAGAAGAGCTCTTGCATTGAGGGTTTTGGTCTCTCGCCCCCGCGGTGACCGGCCGTGGTGGGGGTGATCGTGGAGAGGTCGCTTAATATAATTTTTTCATTATGTTCGTACTTTGATTCAGCGTAGACGTGTCACTATTTGTGTTCGAAGGTGATAAGACACTCCCAGGTTGTTCTGAGTGTTTATTGTGAGTTTTAATCATATATTGTTATATATTAACATTTTGTTTCTTTGGTGGGTTTTAAGTACCGTTTTTACCCGGTCCACAATTGTTGTGGCCATTTCCAGGGATTCTGATAACTGGGTCGTTCTTCTTTTTAACCGACAGTGAATCGTCTTTTTTCTGTTTTTTGCGTTTTTCAACTATTGATAATGATGGTTTTAATGTTTGATTTTAATAAACGTTGCATGTATTTTTTATTAGGTATTTTTTATTATACTAATTCATGATTCTTTCCGTGGCGATAATGTTTTTTTCTTTATGATAGTTTTACAGAAAATACTGTGACAGAGTGGTCGTTTTCTGCGGGGACCACATTTTGGATTACCACTCTGTCACGCGATTCTATGGAAAAACCACCATAATGAAAAAACATTATCGCCACGGAAAGAATCATGAATTAGTCCTAATAAAAAATACATGCAACGTTTATTAAAATCAAACATTAAAACTATCATTATCAATAGTTGAAAAACGCAAAAAACAGAAAAAAGACGATTCATTGTCGGTTAAAAAGAAGAACGACCCAACTGCCTTTTGCTGCTATTTCGGTTAGGGCTATTTTGTTGTTTGTGTTTAGTTTCTGGGATTATTATAAGCTTGTCAAGAATGCTTTTCGACCCTTACTTTCCTCTTCTAATAGCTGAGCCCTTAATTTTTTGCGTACTTCGAGTACTTCAGGCGTGAAATCTTCTTTAATATAATATGTTGTGTTATCTAGGGTTTTCTTGTTCTTCAATATTTTAATTTTCTTGCTTTCTCAAGTGTGGTGAGGGTTAGCACAATCGGTCTTACCTTATTTTCGTCCCTTTTTCCCCGTCTTGATACCGCCTCAATTTCTGATCTCGTTAAGTTTATTTTTATGATGTTTTTTTTACCCGTGCGGTGTCAGGTTAGAATTTCACCACCCCCTTTCTTCCCGTGGGTGTCGTAAAAGTCGACTAAGGGACCAGGGTTGAAGTGTGTTGTGGGCGATGTGCTAGCAACCCATCACGGCAATATCACATTTAGTCGATCTTTTATACCCACATTTATGCTAAAAGTGGCGCTGGAACATACGTTTCATGTGCTCTGCCTACCCCTTTTGGGAATAAAGGCGTGAATGTATGTATGTATGTATGTATGTATGTATATATGTAGTATTTTCTAATTTTTCGTAGCTTGACTCCGTTTCAGCCACTCCAAAAAGCATAATGTTTTTCTTCCTTAACTCTTTTTCGACATATTGCAGTCTTTTATCATGTTTTATGATTTTTTCTTCTAAGAGTTTGTGTTTTTCTTCTAGTTTATCGAATTTGCCGTCCAATTTTTGTATAATCGTGTTTGTGATCCTGTTTTCCATGTCTCTGTTATCGTTTTTCATCTGGTTAATGTCTTCGTGAAGTTTTTTATGTTTGTAATTTCTTCCATTTTCGTATCTCTGCGCCCTCTAACGCTATCGTGTAGTAGCACTTTGAATACTGTGCTAGGTATATGCACGAGATTGGATCGATGATCGATAAGCAGTCGAAGTGATATTCGCAAAATGTCACAGATGGCAGCACTCCATTAATTGATAAGAGTGCCCTCTAGTGATAATGTAATGAACTTCTTAAACATTGCCTGGTGACTTAGCATATATTAGAAGTTATTAAAATAATAAAACGGAATCAGGGTCCTAGTTTCACTGTGTTTATGTTTTGCACTGAGTTTTTTCTTCACTAGTTATGATTCACATTCATAAATGTCTCTTATAAATGTTCGTAGAATCAAATAAAACCCATAAAATATCAAAAACTTGTTATCAGCGGCATCTATCGAGCCGAAATGGACTAAAATAAAGCTCGCTAGATGGCGCAAATCGACAACTAACATCAGCGACCTCTATCAAACTGAAATCGTCCTAAAATTATGGTCGCTAGATGGTGCCATCATTATATAATTGTTCCATTTTACCCACGACGGATCGGAGAAGGTATATGCGTTTAGGGTGAGAGCCTGTTTGTTTGTTAGTTTGTTTGTTTGTGTACACCAATGTTCTCATTTATTTCCAAAACGGCTTGACCGATTTAGATGCGGTTTTCAGAAATAGATGCGTGGTTCATCAGGGGTGGTTTTTAGATAGGTGTTTTGACGTTTAGTCACCAGGGGGCGCTGTAGTAAACGTTTTAAATATTTTTCTCAATTATCTCAAAAACAGCTTGACCAATTTTTAAGCAAATTTCGAGAGATGAGTTTGTGGTTTATCAGGGACGGTTCTTGCATTTAAATTATGATGTTTGCTTACCAGGGGGTGCTGTAGTGAATATTTTACACAAAGGGACGGTTCTTGCATTTAAATTATGATGTTTGCTTACCAGGGGGTGCTGTAGTGAATATTTTACACAAGTGATCCCAATTATCTCGAATACGGCTTTAACGATTTATGCCATGTTTGGGTTTTTTTGACAGTGTTTGCCGAGTAGCTTCTGAACATGAGCTGATGATGGAGCAGGACAACATTGTGGGGAACTTTGAGAAGGAACATAACAATTCTACTGTGTTTGGATTCTACTGATAGTGGTCTCCAAGTAGCTTCTGTAGGTACTTTACTTGTTCTGCTGAGGGTCGGAAGCAGAACAGCATCTTAGTGAATTTTCAGAAGGCGTAAATTTATATTACTGTGTTTGGGTTCTATAGATAGTGCTTGCCAAGTAGCTTCGGTACATAAACTGTTGAGGGTCTGATGATGGAGAAGAACAACATTGTAGGAAACTTAGAAAAGACACATGGTTTTTATTGTACCGTGTTAACTTTTGAGGAGTCGGATGCAATTTGCGACCCTACATGGAATTAGGGGTTTACTGTGGTAACGGCATGAGACAATTAATGTGATTAGGAGAATTTTGTGGCCTTTCTCCGGTTTCCTCGATACGAGTCCCATGCAACGACTTTCTTAACCGCTCTAATTCTTTCAGTGCCATTGTATGGTGTGGGTTGTTAAATAGTTTTCGTTGATCAAGATTGGTTATTACGATCCCGCCTAACGATTTTACTCTACTCAGTGCCACTTAACCTTGACCTTTGGCGAATGTTTTGGGACCCAAGTCTATGACCGCCCTGTCTACTATTGTGCCTTGTAATTTATGTACAGTAACGGCCCAACTCAATATGAGTGGAACCATTACTCTGTCTATTTTATATACCTGCACATTTATTGCCTTGAAAAGTCAAACTCATTGGAGCTACTCGTACAGCAACCCAGGCATTTTCATCCCGGTAACTTCTATCGATAAAACAGTCATCAAATTGGACAAAAACTTTTTTGGGCAGCTCTCCGTCTTCCAATTGCTCTGTTTTATCTACTACTCCCATGCTGCCATTCACCAGTCCCTCGCTGTCTTTGGCGTTTATTCTCAGAATCACTCGAGTGCCGACTCCCAATTGTATTTTTTGATACAAGACCTCCTGTAGGTATTATTCGGGTCAGCTGGAATAAAAGCAGGCTGTGGTTCCTGTCCATAATTGATGGGTTCTCGAGACTCGTGACGGGCATTTATTTGGTACAGTTTCGTAGTTAATTTGACTAACATTGCATGGCTGTTGGCGTCGACGAGTTTTAATGTGGGATATATTCGAACAGCTTCCCCATTGGCAAAGTTTCCTTCTAGAGGAACACAATTCCTTTCCATAAGAAGCTGATATTGTTCCATGAGCAGTTCTCCAACTCGTAAATTGTGGAGTAAATCAACAAAGTCAGAGTCGTTTTGCTGTCGCATGTTCCGTTTAAGTTCGCAAAATCCAAAGTATCTCCACAGATGTGGTTCTCCTTGAAAATGTGCTGGTAACTGTAAACAGAAACTCCCTTTTACTGGCGGCAACTGCATCAAATCACCAAAAACGAGGACATTTACTCCACCAAAAAGAGAGTCATTGTTTGTCAGCTCTTGAAGCCTCAAGTGAATGCAGCGCAACATTTTATATGATACCATGGAAATCTCATCTAACCAACCAACCAGCGAATTGTTATCCATTTGCGTCTCATGTCTTCTAAGCGCTGACCTGATAACTGTCGATGAGTGGTTTTTTTGATACCCAGTGACAATGCGCTATGAAGTATTCGTCCATTCACGAGGCGAGCTGCTACTCCTGTAAGGGCAGTGACTTCAATAAAACACGGCTGAAGTAAAGCAGATACTGTTGGTTTATAACACCTTTTAATATGCTCAACAATTGCTCGCAAAGTAAACGTTTTACCAGACCCTGCGTCTCCTGTTATTAATAATTTCATGGTATTATCACTTAGCTCGTCATTTCGAATTTCGCCATTAATTTTTGTTAAAATAGTATTTATTAAATGTTTTTGTTCCACATTCATACTCGAAATCATCGTTGAGAATTCAGAACCAGATACTTCACGACCATCTATGCACCAACGTGATCGCCGTCGATTTCTATGTCTGCTATGTTTGGATTATAGCCTTCCATAATTTGGCCTACGTGATCGATATTAGTTCTAATATTCGCATTCGAAGTGCACTCAACAAGATTTCCCAGAGCTAAAACTTGAGCAATGACTTGTTGAAGCTCAGCCTGTACGTTTTGGAATTGTGCAACAGCTCCACCAGGCTGTAAAGGTCGTAGTTGGTTTCTTTTAGCCATAAAAGCATCTTCAGCACTTTCATAACCATCCAGTAATGATTCTTCTTTCCTAAAAGGGACATGGGAGACTAAATAGCTATAAAAATACCCTTCTCATTTCCTTGACCGAGAGACCCCAACAAGAGACCGAAGGAAAAAAAGACATGAATCGTCGCTGTACCAACTCAACCTCGTATCTGCAACAATGATTTGATAGAAATGTCACTTTTCGTACACTCGGAATACGGGTGTTTTTGCCATCAAATTATTGTTTCAATTCAATCAAACAATTCAATCATTTTCTTTATTGCGAGAATATAGTCTACATAAGATGGCATAATAAATACAGTGTCGCTTATGTTCTACCAGAAAAAGCATGCAAATTAAAATTAACAATTTCATAATATTCAATTAGTTTAAAGCTTTTTTATGTCAGACTATTAAAATAATTATTGGATGTCATATCAAGATTAAAACAAATTAGTTGCATTCAGTAACATAATGATTATAATTAGGATGACCGTATTTAATGTCAAGGCGATGAGAATAATTAAAGCAAAATAGAAGGTAACACAATTTACCGAACAGGTACTATATTTTTTTTTAGATACGAGTTTGAGTTGGTATTGCGACGAAATTACGCTTGCCATTGACGTGACACATCAGAATCTAGAAAATTAAATAATTAGTTAATTCATTCGTCTTGCCTCTTTTGATTGTATTAACTGATCTATCTTCTGTACAAGAACAGCTTTGGATGGTCTGAAAATGGAGCAGAACAACATCGTAGAAAACTTTGCGCGAAAGATAATTGCTTAGTTATCTATATAGTATTACATGAACAACTTGTGTACAATCTATTATAGACTGCTCTTTAAAAAGCTTAAAATAATAAGCAAAGTTAAACATTTTGAAAATCTCACGACGGATTTAATTGTAAAATAATTAAATAAAATTTTGAAAATCCTCCGACCACAAAATAAATAAGCAAAATTAATATATTTGGTAATTAAACCACATATTTATAAAAATATAACACAGAGTTTATTCAGCACATAGGATTAAAATACGACATTGACAAGAGTGACATTAACAGTTACATAATGACAATATGACAATGAAATGAAACCTCCAACAAAAATAAACAAAAATATATGAACAAAGTTTTTAAAAACGGGTTTATTGGTTTCCAGGTGTCATTACAAAACCACTAAAATCCGTCGGAGGGCCGTTGCCTCATGAAATGAACTAAAACTATGCAATATGATATTCTACATTTCTGATTAAGTGAAATTGCTACCTTGATATAAATTAATGTATGTAGGTACCCACAGTCGAGATCAAAGATATGTTTACACTTTTGCACCTTATTGCCTTGTAATTGCCCGCCTTGTCATGTTTTCGTGGTTATTAAATATCAGTCATGTTTTTCTAACATTATTTTATTTGCCGCGCAAGAGTCAAGACTGACGGATAACATGTTTGATGTTAGGAAAACACGATAATATTGGCGCAACGGACCCGGCTTTAAGCCTCTCACAGACTGGAGCGGCCTGCGGTGGCGTTGCGTTCAATGGTAAATTTTCACAGCTATTGCCAAATGCTATTGACCGCAGACCGCGCCAGTGTAATTCAGGCCTAACTCTTTCTAATCGGGAACATACATAGGAACGGCAGCCCCCCGATAGATTTTAGTTGTTTTGTAATGACACCTGGAAACCAATAAACCGGTTTTTAAAAACTTTGTTTATATTTACCTTATTGTGCTTATTTATTTTGTGGTGGGAGGATTTTCAAAATTTTATTCAATTATTTTCCAATTAAATCCGTAGTGAGTTTTTCATAATTTTTAATTTTGCCTTTTATTCATTCAATTTGTGACCCATAAAGATAAAAGCTAAAGATAAAAAAAACATTTATTCAAGTAGGATTTCATAATCACTTTTGCATCGTCAAAGATTACATTTTATGTATCCGTTTTATCACCAATATTAAAACTAAACACACATACGTTTCCTTATTAAAATAATTAATATGTCACCTAATTCTAAGTAATTCAAAGTTAATGTACCTGTCTATTTCCATTATTATCATGGTCTTTACGTAGTCCTATAAGAGGCCAGTCATCTTAATCATTTAAAAACTCTTCAACGGTATAGTAAGCCTTTTTCAGTAAAAAAGTCTTTAAATATGTTTTTACCTTAGGAAAGGGTAACTTTAGTGCTTCCTTTGGTAGTTTATTATAGAACTGAACGCATTGACCCAAAAAGGATTTACTGACTTTCCTAACTCGAAACTTGGTTATTGCAATTTTGTGTTTATGTCTCGCACTATGCATTTTACGGAACGTGTCTACATTTTTTAGAGCATACATAATGGTATCGTAAATGTACTGTGATACATAATCATGAATATTATATTATTGTTGATATCCGTTGTAAAACAGATATGAAATTGCGTAAGTATTAACACGTTCAAAGGCACGCGACCCGGCAGCCTAATAAACGAGAAAATAACTTCGAACTCCTATTTAAAACGACTGAGCTAAAATTGTGTCTCCGAGGCAGAGAAATTTTAAATTCTTTCAGTGGGGGCCATGGGGTCGTAAGTCGGACTCGATCTCGGCCAGTTTTATTTCTTATTTTATAACTAGCTTCCACCCGCGACTTCGTTTGCGTCGAACCGAGATAAAGCTATACTAAATTTTAATCCAGACTATAAGCTATCTTCGTGCCAAACTTCATCCAAACCGGTTGAGCCGTTTAATCCATTCAGGGCCAATGACGACACATATATGCGTCAGACCGCCGTAGTCGCTTTCCGCTACATAGGAGGAAAACCACGGGATCGGCTAAGAGCGTAGCGCGTAGCGTTTCTGGGCAAAGAATGTGTGCGTCGTCATTGAGTAACAAACATCCAAACATTCACTATTATAATATTAGTAATTCGGGAAGCTACGGCACATCTTTTCGTCCAATATTCCGCAGTGTCTCAAGACGAGAGTCTTTGACCAGTGCAGGTATGTTACCAGTGATGACATATATGACACTGAAACGTGGTCGCCTCGTATGAAGGCTCAAAGTCACCCAAAGGACTATGGATAGGGCTATGTTGGGAGTTTCTCAGAGTGATCGCATCAGAAATGAGGCTATCCGCAGCAGAACCAAGGTAACCGATACAGTATCCGAACCGCTAAACATAAGTGGCAGTGGGCGGGGCACTTTGCACGTAGAACCGATGGCCGTTGGGGCGGAAAGGTTCTCGAGTGGCGACCACGTACCGGAAGGCGCGGCGTGGGTAGGCCCCCACAAGGTGGACTGATGACCTGGTAAAGGTTGCGGGAGTCTGCTGGATGCGGGTGACGCAGGACCGGTCACTTTGGCAGTCTTTGGTGTATAACCTGGATTAACATATATATTACTTTTTATTCCGGGAACCATCGCATCGTCTAAGGGGCGAACGTTTGTAAGGAGCTACGATATAAACATGTTCCACGCGGACGAAGTCGCGGGCAGAAACTAGTATTTGTATATATACTTATTTGAAATCACTTTCTCGAAAACGGCTCTAACGATTTCAATGAAATTTGGAATATACGGGGGCGAAAAATCGATCTAGCTGGGTCTCATGTCTGGGAAAATTCGTTTCCTCCGTATTTTCAATCGAGCAGAGCTCGGTCACCCAGGGACTATGCAAAATACTATTTAATGTAAGATAACGCTATATATCATAGACTAGCTGTACCTGCGACTTCGTTTGCATGGTAATGTGGTGGGAGTTAACGAATTTCTTATTTTGGCCATAGGACACATGCAGTTCTAATTTAACCTTTCAAGTAAAACGTTGAACAAACCTATTTTAGCTAAAATGCCGTTAAAATTCTTTTCTTTGATGTTTAAATTAGTAAGAAAGGGACAAAACTCGTTTTATGGGGTAATAGTTTAGTAGATGTTTGTGGCTATAGAATTAGATCAACAGGTAGGACACAGGCTGCAGCATTAAATGTTTATATGTCTTCTTCTCTACATATTTATAATATAACACTGTTTTATATTAAATAAATACAAACGTGATGACTGAAATCATCTTGAGTCACTCCGACTCTCAGGTAAAGATGTGTATAGAATTAATTAATAGATTTAATAATCCTTTCGAGTACCCGGAGTAGGTACCCATTGACCGGTAAGTGGTTACGCGGAACAAAAGATCTCTTTTTTAACGTCTGAATGTATATTTTCCAAGCTATATCTAACCACTAAATAAGTTCTAGAACCATAACGCGAGTCCGAGTCCCTTTCTATTAAAGGTAATTAATGTAATTATTAAAAATATTAAAGTAATATGTTTATTTTTTCATATTGCAAAATTTCAGATCGCACTATCACATTCTGCCGATCTTCTGTATGTTCCCGCCAGGTTTATATCGGGTGGCATAAAATTGTTGATCCTAATATTTGGTCGCATACCAACTTTGTGCCGAATATCGAATTGCATAAACATTGTTGTGCTTATTTTTTATTTGCCGAAATTGTTGTTCCTAATATCGATTGTCCTAAATATTTATTGTCCGAATGTTTATTGTGTCGAAGGTTTTTTTTTAGAATGATTGATGTGCATAACTTTGATGTTACTAATATTTAATGTGCTAAAAATGTTGTGCATACATTTTGTTACGCATACATATCTATTAGAATTGCCTATTACTTGAATAACAAATGCCCCTCCCTCATGTCGACGAAGCCCATGGGCCCCTATTTCTGCTCTGAGGGACAAAAGGCAACTAACGAACCTATCTAATTTATCTAAATGAAGGTTGGCTCTGCTGAGAATTGCCTAATACTTGAATTACTTATGACCAGCCCTAATGTCGACGGAGCCCCGCTTCGCGGGGCCCCTATTTCTGCTCTGAGGGGCAAAAGGCAACTAACGAACCTATTTTATTTATTTACATGTAGGTCGGGTCTGCTCAGAGTTTATAAATAATAAAAATAAATGTTTTATTTGTGGTTACCTAATCTTTCCTATTTAGGTACGTACTTTAAGAACTTATGACCCGCCCTCATGTCAACGGAGCCCCGCTTCGCGGGGCCCCTATTTCTGCTTTGAGGGACAAAAGGCAACTAACGAACCTATGTAATTGTTCTAAATGAAGGTTGCCTCAGCTAAGAATTGCCTAATACTTGAATAACCTATGACCCGCCTTCGTGTCGACGACTATTTCTGCTCTGAGGGGCAAGAGGCAACTAACGAACCTATTTTATTTATCTAGATGTAGGTCGGGTCTGCTCAGAGTTTACAAATAGTATAAAAATTTAGGAAAAAAATAGTATAGGTGGTTTAATTTTAGCACGTTTAACAAAAAGCAAAATTATTACTATGACAATGAAAATTAGGACTATTACTTTTTAGGTAATTCGATGTTCGAGTAATCAATATTAGGATAAACATACTTTAGGCTTTTAAATGTGTATGCGCAAAAATGAATAGGCTAAATAAGTAGTATGCTACTCAACATTATGCCAAACATTCTCGGCCAAAATTTTTTAGGACGATCAACATTATGCGATACGACAGGCGCCCGTTCCCGCCATTGTCAACTTAAGGAATGTGTATTGCAGGCTTTATGATAAAAGTTTTATCTGTATGTTGGCCGATTCCTGTGTCTCTATATAGGCTGAATGTCAACTTGAAGGCGCGAAGTACGAAGTAAAATACCGCCTTAATACCTACTGAACTGACACGCTTGATAATTAATGTTTTTTTAAAAAAAGGGCCCGTTCTATACTGATTTAATATAGTTTTACTGTTTATTGCTGATAAATATAAATACTGACAAACCAGCACGGCTATCACAAGACGGCGCGCGAGCTCTCTCTATTTTTCTCGAACTATCCGTCTCTCTCGTAATAGACAACTTAGAAAGAGACGTATAGTGCGAGAAAAATCGAGAGAGCTCCCGCGCCATCTTGTGATAGCCGTTAAGTATCGTGACAAATACTCAGCGTGTAATCTTGCAGAAACTCATAAACCTAGACGTTTTGGCTGATCGCGAGACAACGCTAGGCCATGCCATTAAAAAAAAAGGAAGAGTCAGACTTTTGACGTTATTTTGTTGAAATTTGTTGATACATTTATTGAAATTACGCCTCAATACGAATTTAGCGCGTATAAGTTTCCATATCAGAATCGATTTTTTTTAATGCTTTAGAATTTAATATGCGTTTTGTGAAGGTCTATCACAACACCGGATCGAAATTATTACTGTTAGTTAGATATGGCAAGTCCGCCATTTTGACGTCACTGACAGTTGACGGATATGGCGGCTATGATTTCAAGCAGAAGAACTGAATAATTTAATGAGGTCAAATGTTTCCGAAAATTAATTAACTGTCGCAGTTGGATAAAAACTATCCTAAACGGAAGCTAGAGTAATAATGTACTTATGAAAAAATCTACATGTTTTTCCGTTCACGGGAAGCCGAGATCATTCGGGACACGTAAATGCTTAGTTTGATACTGGCTGATTCCATTTTCAAATTAGAGATTTATTATAAGTGAGAGATGAGAGATAATCGAGGAATAGCATTTCAACTTAAAGGTCAAACCAATTAATGGGTATATTTATAAATATTTTACTATTTCAGTCGTGTAAATAAGGCTATGGGGGGCGATTATCGTTTATTTTTTGACTGTAATTCATATTTAAATATTAAACCGGGTCGTTATCGTTATATGTACAGGAGTCTATATTATTGAGCTGCTCAACGACAATCAATCTTCAGAATAAGACGGGCATAATATTAGCTTTTCCGTCGCTACGCGTTCGTGCAAATGGAGATCCCAGGTAGAATCTTATGCTCAGTCAGGTAATGCCGCGAGCTTTTCGAAAGCGCCGCGTCACGGCTCCGAGTTTTATCTAATGTTCACTCACATAAAACACTCGCGACAAACGCAGCTTTTGCGCAGATGGAGACGACTCAACTAACACAAGTGGTGAAAATAGGAGAAACGAGTGGCCGTTATTAAAGGCACATTTTTAGTAGACACCGTGCAAAATGAAAGAAAGAAAGTACAGTTTTATAAGCGGACAAGTTGTGAACATCTGTAACCGACTTCAAATAAAGGAGGAGGTTCTTAATTCGGCTGTATTTTTTTTTTCAATGTTTGTTACCTCAGAACACCGTCATTGATGAGCCGATTCGAAATAAAATTTTTAGTCGTATGTATATACTTCCAGGTGAGTCCCATTTAAAAAAAAAACATTTAGATGATGGGATCCATGAGAAATTGAGGGAACTCCTCAATTTTATTAGGCACGCGTGTAGTGATTTCGATATTTTCTATTACAACTCGTGTATTTACATCCAGAATCATAAATTTGGTGGCGAGGAATTGATGATGAAGACCGCAGATGACTTATCGAATTCCTCAATTATGTACTTAAAAGTGCAAAAGTACGTCACAGGTTCTGATAAGATTCCGTTGAAATAGGAACGAATGAAGTGCCATTGGTGATGATCTTGGGGAATCGATGGAAGTCCTCAAATATTATCGGCCCACATACAGCGATTCGGTTTTTTCCCATAGTAATCAACGCATTTCCTATCGGAAATCAGTTCACGTGGTAAATTGTAAAAAAAAATAGGAAATGTTCTCGTGGCTTGGCGGAGTACTAAATTGAAGTCGGTTAAAACTTTGTTTTTGAAGTAAATTATATACGGTAAGATCCACTGATAATTGAAAATATAATTTAACTTTTTATCTAGAGAGAACTTTACCTAAAGGGAAAATATTACAGAAAACTAATGTTAAAAACAAATGCTGACAAATGGGCCACAATTTGGTTCATTTGTTTCATATCCCATTCACATTTCAATATGTTTCGCGCATTCACGTTAACAGGCCCGCGTGGAAGTTGTTTGCGCAATAGAAGGTCATATTAGCGTGATTAGTATGAACAGTAAATTACTATGTATAGTAATTTACTGTTCATACTAATCACGCTAATATGACCTTCTATTGCGCAAACAACGTAGGTAAATATTAATAAATTGCGAAAGTATTAAACAGAAATTCATTTCCACTCTACCCACTCAACTTTCCGTACTGAACGGAACCTAAATTTGTTTATTTGCTTCGCAAAAGAGCCATAAAATTCATCTTATCTCATGTTTATTTGACAATTACATAACATTTATGACTCCACATAAAGTACCTACGTGTAAGATGTCTGTAATATATTTTTAGATGAGCGTTATTGCTTTTCCTAATTGCGGAGTCTTAATTATACTTCGCTGCGGAGCAAATCCGTGCCCATTGAAATGGCGAGGAGCGCAAAACTCAGCTCAATGAAATACTTAGGGTAGACCATTTTAGAAATAATGACTCAGAATCTAAAGCTACCACGTAAAAAAATACTCATTGGCTATCAGAATCTTTTTATAGATTCTGATAGCCAATGAGTGAGTATTTTTAATTAATCGCATCAGAATGGTGCAAATTGAGTTTTTGTTCATGAAGATAATCAAAAACAAATAAAACGCAAAATAATGTTTTAATTTATCAGTAATTATTGTTAATTTCTTAAGACGAATCAGTCTGTTACGTTACACCAGTCTTAATTATACAGACTCGTATTTACACTAGACGAAGGTAACATTTCAGTTGAACTAAACAATAACATAACATTTTCCAAGTTTTTGAAACATATTATGTCGACTTACTATAAAAAAATACTTAAGGGTGCTCATAGCACACACCTTTCCAGCAATAATAACATCCCAATATAACAAAATAACAAATTATTTAACAATTACTAATCCCATACAGTTATTACCCATACAGGTATTATTTAACAATTACTAATCCCGTACAGTTACAATCAACCGCATCCTTCACCAAAAATAAATTTTAAATAATACCACTGCTATCTATCTATCTGCGAAGTGTCGTATGAATCGTCAGGATGAGTCATAGGTATAACATACAATACCTACCCGAGATGTAACTTGTAACAAATAATTTGTTTCAATTGTCTTATTTTCGCACTCGTGTAAAATCCCTGGGTCAATTGTAGCACGGGGTCAATTGTAACGTTACAATTAACCCCGAGAGTTGTGGTACAATTGTGCTTTTTTACTCACCTTCACAAATCTCGATTTAAATATCTAACTGACCCCTACAATTTCACACATTAAAAACTTTAATAACTAACAATTCAGCACAACTTTCACACTACGACCATTTAATTATAAACACTAGTAAAAAACGTAAATCTTAAATACTTACTTTGGTCAGTCAAAAAGCACATGCTTTTAGCACGGCAGCGAGTCGCCGACTAGTGAGCAGGTCGAGACACGCTCAAGGCACACCGGTGTATACACACAAGCATATTTCGACCTGGTACTATTGACCCCGGTCTCCCCTATCTATATATTATAGCATAGCTGTTCCTATCTTTCGTTCGAAACGTGAATAGTAAAGTTTGCTACACGCGGGAGAAAAGATACATGCTTTGGTGCAATTATATTCAATGGTATTGAATTTCTATAAACGAATGTTTGGAACTGCCGAGTAAAAGCATCGAAAATAATGATAAGCACTAAAACAGTTATATTTAAAGGTTTTCAAGTGTCAAATGCCAACCCTTCTGATTCACAGCCCTTTGGTAAAACGAGTAGACAAGAAAAGTGACTTGTCTTTAATCAATCGAAGTATCACAGACACTTTTATAGACCCTACATCAGTCAACGGGATCACACGGGTTGCCCCTTATCAATCAGATCGCCTGGCCGGTCATTAGCTGATCTGAAATATTATACTTTAACATGGCGCTAAAGATAGCATTGGGGCTGCTAAAGATAAGCATTACCATTGAACATTGTTTCATCATCATCATCATCATATCAGCCAAAAGCTGAACATAGGCCTCCTCCAAAGAGTGCCAAAGTAAACAGTGCAAAAATTGTCCAAATGAAAACAGTGAAAATAAAGTAAACATAAAACACTTCGGCAGCTTTAAGTAGGTACATAATATGGACATGAATGTTAAAAACCACTCGGCAAATAACGCTTTTTTTCTTGTTTACACACATGTGACAAGTGGAAGTGACAAGTACTAAGCATTAGCTACTGAGCCCGTGTAAACCCAGCCTTAGAACGGACCTTCAGGATGGTCACAGGATTGACAGTATCACCCCGCAACCCCCCTTGCGTCCTCCATTATACACGGACGGAGCCGTGTAGGCTTGCAACACCAGATAATAAATAATAGTACATTCAGCATCAAAAGTAACTGCGCAAACAAAGACGTCAAAAGTCTTCATTAACACGTTCGCAACCAAGAACCCGTCTAGCGGGCACTCGTAATGTTTGCTCAGATGCCGGCTGGAGCTGGACCCGCTATGCGGGCAGTAGTATAACTTACACGCCTAGCGAATTCTGTCGGTTTCTGGTGAAAAAGAAATTTCATGGCCCTGATTCTGGTTAAACGATCAAAATTAAAGCTAGGGTTCCAGAATTAAGTTTGTCAGTCTTTGAACCCGTGAAAGTGCAACATATGAGCAATCCACAGTAATTTCTCTAGACCCAAAGTCAACCACTACCCTTGGTATCAAGCCCTGCGACTTATGAATGGTGACTGCCCATGCTAATATAAGCGGAGACTGAGTTCTACAACATGTGAGCTCCTTGGAACGCCAAGTTTTCGTGACGGCGGCGATAGGCATTGGCCCCATTATGGTTGTGCCATTGTAGTTGTCAACGCGGTTTTAAGTATACAAATATGCGGCCCCTGACTGGTAATCTATCAGCCGTTGATTTGCATCCACAGAATGGGAATCGAAGAGAAAATACTCCCCGTCCCGTTTCCAGACGCCCACCTTCATCCTTTGAGTGGTAAAAGTAAAACCACCTCCATCGCGTAGGTAAAGGCCTCTCGTAATGTCATCAAAGCCTCATTCTTTAATGTACCATCTCCATAGGATTTGGTAATTTCATCCGCTAAATCACATTTTTAACCGACGAAAAAAACGAAGGACGTTCTCAAGTCAACGCGTATATATATATATATTTATTTTATGTACGACCACGCATAACTTTTTAGAGAGTAGTCCGATTTTGATAATTCTTTTTTTAGTAGAAAGGGTATACCTCGAAGTTGGTCCCACATAAATTTTAAATAAAAATTCTAATCCTAAGGGTAGGTAAACAGGGGATGATTGATTGTTCACTTACTGATTGAACTGTATGACCACATATGCAGAGAGTAATCACAAATATTGCATGTAAGTGTACTTTAATAATTAATTTCTTAAATGAATCTAAGTGTACCTAATTAATTTTGAGTCGGCGCCAACTCAAAATTACTTGCTTAGATTAATTTAAGAACTTAGTTATTAAGGTTAATAAAAACGTTTAATATTTACATGATTGTTTAGCGCCGACTAAAAATTAATTAGGTTCACTTAGATTCATATAAGAACTTAATTATTAAAGTAAATAAGAAAGGTTTATTATTTTTTGTTTTTCAGTTTTTTTCGGCGGTTTAATTTTTTCGTTAAAAAGTTGTTTTCTACATTTTTAAATTTCTAAATTCAATTTTTTTTTATTTTTTAACAAAGGTTTTTCACATGTATTCGTTTCCCCCTTTTAAGTTAAACACTTGTATTAGGAGGAAACGCTCTTTCATACAGGTGGTAACTGTATGTTAAAAATAAAACTAAACATAGTTTGTTTTAGCTTACTACTAAATAACAGGTTTTATCTATCTACTATCTTATTATTATACTCAGATTGGAGAGGTGCTCAATTGTTTTTCAGGTTACACATGAGTTAAGAGAACTGAAATTTAAATTAACTTAATCTAAACGAGTGAAATGATTGAAAGAAACGTGCAAATATGATAAGATTTTACAAGATTAGTGATTACCTCGAACGATATCGAATCACTTATGGTTAACTGTTAGTCATAAGTAATTCGATATTGTCGTAATTTTGGCTTTTAAGCCGGTTATAAATAAGTTTTTTACATTCTATATAGGTTGTGCTGTAAATTTTAGTTTTTCTATTTATTTTGTTATAAAGAATTACCGATGCAACTTTAAATTGTCGTTTAGCAAAATTAGTCCTAGTTCGTGATAATTGCTTTAATACTTCATAGGGATTACGTTTTTGTATTATACTATGATCTCGTTTTATTTTTTTATGAATTTTCAGAATACAATTTAGGATATATAACTTTCTTACAGTAAGAACATTAGAATCTTTGTAAACATCAATAGTGCTGTATCTTTTGTTTTTACCTAAAAGTACTTTAAGAATGGACCTTTGAGCACGCTCGAGAACCAAGAGTTTAGTTTTGTGAGTGCCCCCCCATACAGGCAGACAGTAAAGAACGATGGACTGAACTAAGGTTTTATAGATATAGATTAAAAGTTCCTTATCGGAGATATGCCTCAAGTATTTAAATAGCCATATGAGTTTACGTATTCTATTTGCAGTAATTTCGATTTGTTGGTTCCAAGAAAGTGATTGATCTATGTGGACACCTAAATACCTAGTGGAGGAGACATTTTTGAGGTCAGAGCAAGTACAGTTATTTAGTTATTTTTTTTAATGTTTAATGAAAGTAAATTAGTTTGAAGCCATTTAATTACTTTAGACAGTCCGGATTCAGCATAAGCATATACCTCCTCCCAGCTATCTCCATGAAAAAGAAGCGCAGTATCATCAGTGTACGAGATCACTAAACCATTTGGAAGCTGAATGTTGGTTAAATCATTAATATAAGTCAAAAAGAGTGTTGGGCCTAGAACACTTCCCTGAGGGACTCCAAAGGGGGTTGATAATTCATCTTTGCTATAAACATCGTTGCATAATTTAACTTTTTGCGTTCTATTATTTAAGTAACTTGTAATTAGATTTAAGAATTGCCCACGTATACCTAAGATTTCCAGTTTACTGATAAGGATGGGGACAGAGACGGTGTCAAACGCTTTTTTTATGTCGAGAAAAATATATAAAGTTTTCTTTTTATTTTCAATGTGGGTAGTGATTGAGTTTGTTAGTTCTAAAACAGCCTCTTCGGTATTTTTCCCTTCACGAAAGCCAAATTGTCGAGGTGATAAAAGATTAAACTTGTTTAGATACTTGATTAGTCTGTTATTGACCAGTTTTTCTAGTATTTTAGAGATTGAGGGTAATACCGATACAGGCCTGTAGTTGTTAACGTCTGCTCTGTCCCCATCCTTAAAGACTGGGTGAATTATAGCCCGCCTTAGAGAAGCCGGGAATATCCCTTGTGTGAAACAGAGTGAAGTCAGATGTTCTATAATTGGGATTAATTCGGATTTTGCCATTTTAATAAACGAGGTCGGTATATTGTTCCAGCCTGACGCAGATTTGGATTTTAAATTAATTATTATTGTTTCTATTTCTTGAGGGTCAGGGGTACATTGAATACCTTGCCTAAGATATCAATGGGAGATAATAAATTGTCGGAACATTGATATTCATGTACATTCGTGCCCTGCATCTTTAGTAGACATGACCTATAATAGGTGTCGCCGGATGTAAGTAAACCATCCACATAAAAATTATCAAAATCAATGCCACGAGACCTACCGTAAATTACCGCTGCAACAGCCAACCCGAAGCATTACTGCTGGGGTTGGCGGAAAACGTTAGAAAGACTAAGTTTCCCTCGTTTTGCTATGAAATTCATTTTGTTAAGCATATTAATTAACCAAATCACCTGTTCCCTCTGTTCCCTGAATATTTTAAATATTCCAACCAGTGAGCACCAAAGTCCTTCTAGAAAAGCCAAAATCATTTACCTAGATAAATCCATTAGGTGACCATACGCGCGTCTCGTACATTATTTGTATAAGAAAATTGACCTAGGATTTAAATAAGTAGATCTTTATAGATCTAAATAGCAACTAAACGTTGCCAATACAATTATTCATAAAAGCGATTAAATTAAAAAAAAGCTAAGCTTCAAATTAGTAAGTCTAGTAAGTTTAATATTCTACTAATAAGGCAAAATAGTCTTGGGAAATTGTCACTTCTACATTTTTAATCCTTGAAATAATTGCCGCCATCGGCGCGTATCTTATAAATTACAGAAAAAATCATATATTTTAAAATATCTGTGTATTTGCCGATGAAAAGTGATTCCCGTACTTTTATTATTGTTGGGTTTGTTGTTGGTGCAAAAGAAGGCATTTTTTAAAGTTTTGAGTCAAAATTGCACTCGAAACGCCCGCCACTCTGCCCGCCACAGACTAACCAACATACTCTCATGAGAGTAGGTGTAGGTATGTTGACGTGCGCAAACTAGGTCTACTCCAGTAATATAACTCAATGGTTGGTTTAGAGATTATATATTTGAAATTCGAAGTTCGAACATAGGAAACCGTCATCATAACGATGCCTTAGTTCAGACGCGTACTAATTACAATTTTTTGCCGTTGAAATTTCAACCTCAGATTTTATGCACTTAGGTACTAATTGCAACGACTTTTTCCGAAAAGTGAGTACGAGTGTGCTCTAAGGCATCGAAATCGCAGTTCAAGGTACAGTGGACGGAACATAAAATTTGTATTAAGTCAGTTGTCAACGCTGACCCCTTTCTTGTAATTTTTTACGTTTTCAACCCATATCTCCGCCATTCTTCAAAATTTCGAATAACTGCCTCGCCAAAATAATTCTGTATACTTACCGAACCTGCTCACAAAATTTCATGAGAATCGGTTGAGAAATGTGAGCTCTAGGCGAGAACAGGCGGAAATCCAAACATCCGGACATGAGGAGAAATGATTTTTCGTCCAATCTGAAGCACAGACGCTTCGCTCGCTTCGCTCGCTCGGTCGATAAAATGCAATTTATTTATTAGAATCTTTTTACACTATTGTAAATGATATTTATAATCATCCTCGACGAGCAAGAACAGCAACAAAAACCTGAAAAAGTTTCAACGTTGCTCGATTCACGATGCTCGAAGAGCATGAAAAGCGGAGGGAGAATATTGAGTATCATTTACGACGTGCAACCGTGTACCTAAACACTATTTAAAATCATAGAGAATCAACGCTGTTGCATTAATGTCCTGCCTAGAAACTACAGACCAGTCGCAGTCTGGGACCTGTACAGAGCACGCGGATAGATAGAACCCGTAGCAAACGCGGAGCTTAGGCGTCGCGAGTCATGCACGGAGCGTTCCGGTCTGGTTCCGGTACATGCAAATTATGATTGGCGGGAATAGCCGAATGGTCCGTGCATGACTCGCGATAGTCGCGATGCCTGCGCGTTTGCTACGAGTTCTATTGCTACCGTCATGGTAAGTATGATATCAAGTGGGCGCAGACCTTAATATTCGATATTTATGGTTAATATTTTGGTAAAACTGTCACCTCCAATCCCATAATAATAGCAGTTTGATAATTAATATATTCTGCGCAGTATGGATTAAGCACGTCATGGTTGATCCATTTTCGAAACAAAAAAAAACTTGGCGCGAGCCACAAACTTTTCTCTTCCATTTACCAACAGCCACATAAAAAAACTTTATTCCCTAAGGACGACATTTATACTACTTTCTTCCGGCTGTATAAATATATTATGGGTCAAACCCCGGAATGAAATAAAACATGTACCTATTGAATTCAATTGATGTATTAAAAGAAGAAATTATAGTTTCATATTTACCTAGAATATAGACCCCACAACTGCTGCTTCTTTGCTTTCGGAATTTTCATGTACCATTTTTCATAATTACATTCCATTAAATTAAATTAAATCTATCACTGTGTTACCATTGAAATGTAACATTTCATCAATAGTTAAATTACTCCGGTCAAAAAAATGCTCGTAAGTAACCTGATGTGATTATCAACCTACCTCACTTGTATCACAATGTACTATTATACTGAATATTACTAGAATCTTGGCTTCCGGTAAAGTAGGTAGGTATGTACATAATCCTCATACCGATTCCACACCGCCAAATGCAGAATTTGCCTCATCTTTATGATTACTAAATAACAACTTAAGGCGCCGTAGGTTCATGGTCTTCTCTCCCTCTCACTGAGTATAGGTAAGCGTAAGCGAGATGGAAGAGCGTGCTCGAAAGCGCGGATTTCATGTTTTTTTATCTTAATTTTTTGGCCGTTTAAATAAATAAAAAAGTAAGTACTGAGTTCTCTCAAACATGATATTGTAAATTTTTAGAAGCCATTTCAATACTTTATCTTTTGTGCATAATTTGTTACGAATATTTAAGTGTATTTTAGACCCTGTTAGACCTATTATCGTGATTTTTTTCTATCAAACGAAAATTGCTTAATCATGTTCCTATTCACTGATCTCCCTGCAGAAAAGCCTTAAGATTACTATAAGTATTTTTTTGAAACTGTATTATTATAAACAGACGCATTATATTGTTACAAAAACTCTGTTCACTTCACTTCGCTGACCCTACGGCGCCTTGAAACTTTATACACTTCACAATACACATACTAGTGCTTGGAAACACTTAGTTTTAGTATAAGATGTGTTTAAATTAGTTGTATCATGTATAAAAGAAGTAAAGATATTGAATATAGCGCAATAATCACAATATTGATCAACAAAATAAGGTGGGACAGATAAATGACACAATTTTATTTACGTCACACCTGGCAATAATGCGAGTTTTACTGCACGCTGAGCGTACGGGAAAACTCGCATTGTGGCCAGGTGAAGACGTAAAATTTTGTACTCAACACGGGCGGTAATTCGTAAAGCCCCAGAGCGCATATTTATGGCCCTCACCTTCGGTTCGGGCCACAAACACCTGCGATCTGGGGCATTCACGAATTCACCGCCTAGTTACGTAATGTACTATTAATGCTCCCGTTAAAATAGCACTGTACACTTTATGAATCTGCAGTTAGAGTTAGGAATCCATTTTGAACGTAAACCCATAAAGGAGTTTGTACATGTTAGGGGGTGTAAAAAATGCTTTAGTGGTTCCGATGAATCGTGTCAATCCCGCCCAGCTGTCGGGCGAGGCTTTGCCTCCACCTTACCTTAAGTGATACGTTTTGCGTAAACTATTTTGTCAGAAAACATCACACACACACGCATCCCATTCACATGACATTTCCCATTTACTGCTCGTTTAACTATCTACGCTTAATATCATTAATTCATTATAAGTATGTCACTTTTATAGCGGCAAACTACACCGACTTTTTTTTGAATGAGTTGAATAAAATCAGAAAATAGATTATATATATTGAGCTGATATGAATTAGGTTATTTTGAGGTTATATTTTTGTTTACATACAATTTTGACATGTCAAATGATATTTACCACCCTACAGAAAGGAAAGGGGAAGCCGGAAGAGCTTTGACAGGTTAGGTGTCATGTACAAATGAAAATATCCATACACGAACATAACAGTAATAAGAGGTCGACCTCCGTAGCCTAGTTGGTAGCTACGAAGCCGGAAGCATTTATTTGTGTGATGAGCGCGAATATTTGTTCAAGTATGTTTATCGTCGTCTAGTGACCATGTACAGTAGCTTTGCTTAGTTTGGGACTATTCGATATGTGTAAGATTGTCCCAAAATATGTCTTATTTATTTATGTAATGCATACACCATTCATAATTTTTTCCGGGCACTATAAATATGTAATTAATGAAACGTCGATTCAAGTCAACCTCCATTTTGTAATGTTTTTACATTAACACAATGTAATCCTTCATGCGAAAGCTGGATTTTGCATGATTTGAAGTATTTGAAGGTAGTTGACGTTTCTGTGTGCTAATCTACAGACAAGCTACCTGAAAAACTGCTGCATGATACATGCAAGCATAAATAAACATAGCCTTTTCAAATTGTTTACAGACACTATCATTTTAAGTAAGTTTTGCCGAAGTTTAAAGTAACGTAAGACTGCTTAACTGTTCCCCTCCCCAGGTAAACGCAGCTAAAATCTTAAGCGCACACAGCAGCGGGCACAACTTCCGTAGTTAGAAGTTAGCATTTCATATAATAATATTAATAATGCTTTATTGCTGCTACTGTATGGGACATGTGTGTCCAGAGGTTAATATTTTAATACTAGCTTCTGCCCGCGACTCGGTCCGCGTGGAACTCGTTTATATCGCAGCTCCATACAAACTTTTACCCCCCATTTCACCACTTTAGGGGATGTTTTCGGGGATAAAAACTATCCTATGTCACTCTCCATCCCTTCAACTTCAACTTAAAAAATCACGTCAATTCGTCGTTCGTTTTGCCGTGAAAGACGGACAAACAAACAAACAAACAAACAAACACACACATACACTATCCCATTTATAATATTAGTAAGTATGGATGTAGGCTTACTTATTTTGAGATTGGCAGCGGCGCGGCGGTGAGGTTTCTGTCATATCATATCATTAGCCGGGGTGATATTGACTACGTTTACCCATCATTCACATCAAGGCAAAACCAGTGAGTCTGACCTCTGAACACATAGAACGCATGGTTGTTATGACTCGGAATTGTATTAGGTACATACATACATACGTATATTATGACTGTAACCAAACTGTAACATTGATTGTAGGTTGCTTGACGATTAAAAGTCGTTCATGAGCGCCGGAAGTTCTCATTTTAGTAAATTACTTTTTTACTTAATCTCAAATTTCCCTGTTCATATGCAGCTATAATAATAAAGACAGATTGAGTAGAAAATAAAATAAAGTTTTATGACGCCTGTTTGGTTGCGTCACAAACGAAACGTTGTTACAGGAATCGGCAATGTCGTGTCGAGAGTTTCTATTATTTGTATAGTAGATTGTATGACAAGGGTCTAACAAGGGTGTTGTGACAAATTGCAAGGACTTTAAACGTACGCTGCACTTGGCTGTTTGTAGTGATTTGTCTTAGTCAAAGTTTATAGTAAAAAGGTAAAAAAGTATACAGTAAAGGAATTTCATACACTTTCCTGGCCGCTAAAACTGTACAGAAATGACTTTTAACTTTTTAATTTGCGTTCTGCAGTAACGAGGAACTTCACGAACATTTCCGAGCATATTGGAGAAAAATATATAATCACATAGAAAACATACATGGCTCAGGTACTTACAAAGATTCATGCTCATCACATGGCAAAAATATTTGCCTTGAGCGGGATACAGTCAGCTTCGTTGGCAGGCTCACTACCAGCTAGGTTATAAACGGCCGATGATTGAAACTGATTGATTTCATTGTATTTATCTCCTGGACCAGACATGAATAATCGGTAACCAATAAAAAATGGTAATGCCGCTCTATTTACGGTGGACGAAGACACAGCTGAGGTCGGTCGATTGACAAATTATATTGCATTACGTCAAACTGCTTAAAATACTGAAATGAATGTATCAATGACAATAATCTACAAATATTACAAACCGCTTGACAACATAACTATATACTCAGTATATTGTTATTGTTGACAGTTAACATCATATGACATAGCCAGCCTGTGGGCGCATACGACTTCAGAGAAGTTACATGCTCGTTGCTGACCCCTTATTAAGGCGATATGATTCAACTCTCTAACCAATCTGAGGGGGTGAGGTGCGCGGCAATCTGCGAAGCCCCGCCCGCGCGCCCCGACCCACTCGCTCGTCGAGCACGTGTTCGCGCGGCAGCCATACCACAGAAGATGGATGGGTCAGATTATAGTGATCTTACTATCGCCGTATTTTAATTAGACCGTGCAAGGGTTTGTTTCTTCATTGAAAGCTAGAGATAAATGAGGGCCTTTCACTTTCAACACAGCACATCCGCGGGAGCTCTGGCGAACTTACCCACCACCAGGAACACAACACCTTATAGGTACCTACTTACGGAACAAGTAATATTGTTATTACCTAACTTCGTAAGTTGGACGTCCTCAATTGGGCGGCTTCAAATATATTGAGAGCATTCTGACCTGCCCTACCTCTCTGATGAGTATGAGAATTTCTAGCAATGATGATTAGGCAAGTAACTGAAATATTGTATGCCATCACATTCGCTAAATTGAGGAAGAGAGAAGTGAATTGATTAACTTCCTAAGGAAACATCTCACTAGAATCAAGTTACAACCGATCAACGAAACAGCGTTTCCCTGCGTTTTAAGAAGAAAAGAAAGTGTACCGATTTTTTTAATGTTTACTCTTGTCTGAATAAAATAAGTTATCTACCCTCTGACTCAGAAGAGATTTGATTTCCAATTTACCTTGAAATATAATAATAGAATACGTGGAACATAAAATATTATGAAGATTGAAGCTCATAATATATTTACGGTGTTCTTCGGTCTTATCATTGTCAATGTCTAAATAAATGTTTGACAGAGCGACAATGTGCTGGTTTTCGGTACTGAGAATATAACACAAATTTATGATGTAATAAAATAGTAAGGGAGAACATTCGGAAATATTCAATCCACTGACGAGAAAAGGGTTGTCTTTGACATAAGGGTACTGTGGCCCTGTTATCCCAGTGCACTTGATTATGCCTTTTACGTTTCAAAGTTGCATTTAGCGGTGAGGAGTCGTGCTGTACTTAGAGTCTATAGATTTCTATAGAAGCGTTATACGCGTCTTAAGGGACCAAAGTCTCATACGCAGCTAAATTGAGAACTGGTCTTAAAATGCTGCTTACGTAAATAACCTACTTAAATTGGCCGGGTAAGTAATGGTTTATTTTTGCAACCTCA
Source organism: Epinotia demarniana (assembly GCA_945867215.1). Classification (NCBI taxonomy): domain Eukaryota; kingdom Metazoa; phylum Arthropoda; class Insecta; order Lepidoptera; family Tortricidae; genus Epinotia; species Epinotia demarniana. Next base: position 18,016,124 of record OX244266.1, on the reverse strand, counting down.
TGCTCACTCGATGGCAGCAGCCAAAAAAAAGGTGCAAATATGACAAAGACAATAAATTAAATATCTCTATCACACTCATTGAGATTTGTATTAGACCATCTCGCTCGATTTTGGTATTATTAATTGACGATTCTGAGGTCAGTCAAGTCCTTATCTATGGTCAAGTCAGTACAGATTATTTACTGGCGCGTTTACGTTTGATTTATTGTTTCCTAATTGATGTGAGACTGAACGAATGCTGCTTGCGTACCGCCCTGATTCCGCGCATTATTATTATTACTATGCGAAACTAAATGATTTTTCAACACAATTGCTCGTAACGTACCTCTTATTGTGTCGCTTTTAGGCTCATAATCCTGGATATTAAAAACGCGTGTTTTATAACATTTAAACACTTGTGTGTTATGGTTATATCCCGATTAAGTCACGTTGGCACCTTGGAGCAAGATATATGCATGAACACGGTGCATTCTTAAATTAACCGGGTTGTACAGAATGTACAGCTTTTTTTTATTTTCGGCAAATGGATTCTTACTCGACTAAACAAATTAAATCCTTTTTGTTAATTAATTGAGTATTTCTTTTTGTATATGATATGGAAACGTTTAATTTAGTAAAACTATTCACTTTTCATAACATTTTACATGAATTAAATACAGATAACATTTTACAACGAAATTATAATTTTATTTTGTATTGGCTGTTTAGAGATTTCTGTGCCCACACTGCGCAAACTTCATGAAAAATAAACTGTTGGTCGCCATTATAGGTTATTTATTTCACAAATATTTGTAAAATTTGTTTATGCATGTTTGGTTATTATCAAAAATGTTGACTCGTGGTGACTAGAAAAGTGATAAATAGAATGAACGCCACTGGAAATTCTTGTCGATGTGCAATTGTGAGTAAAAACCTGTTGTCATCTTAATGATTTGCTTAATGTAATAGTACATTGTTTAACGAGGGGCGTAAGTGGAATATTGCTAACAAGAGTCTATCAGAAGCCCGACGCCGAAGGCGGAGGGCTTTTGATGACTCGAGTTTGCAATATTCTTACGCCCCCGTGTTATACACAATGTTTTTCATCACATTTGCGAGGAAACAAATAAATTTTAGATGAAATTAATACAAATCGTGATAAAAACTGCAACATGTCAGTCGTCCATTTTGTTGAATTTGACGTGAGGCGCGTATGGCAAAGAACCTTCGGTATACAGCCACGATTTGAAAATACTTAAAAACATTATACGAGCAAGTGTGATGAAAAATACATTTGTTATAAATACTAAACATTGAATTGCAGACAAATTTAATATAAAGATATGTTTTATACACATTAAAAGTTAGTTGTAGCAAACTTTTGAAGATATTATAGTAAATAATTTGGCAGGCCTATAATATTTTCATCTTATGAAAATGATTTTTTCCTCGCAAAATGTGTTGAAAAACGTCGTATCATACGCGTGAGCTTTGATAATTACATCCTCGACTTCCATCACGCTCACCTGCGGTTCGCGTGAACAATTTCGCCTCTGATGTGATTATCAACCTACCTCACTTGTATCACAATGTACTATTATACTGAATATTACTAGAATCTTGGCTTCCGGTAAAGTAGGTAGGTATGTACATAATCCTCATACCGATTCCACACCGCCAAATGCAGAATTTGCCTCATCTTTATGATTACTAAATAACAACTTAAGGCGCCGTAGGTTCATGGTCTTCTCTCCCTCTCACTGAGTATAGGTAAGCGTAAGCGAGATGGAAGAGCGTGCTCGAAAGCGCGGATTTCATGTTTTTTTATCTTAATTTTTTGGCCGTTTAAATAAATAAAAAAGTAAGTACTGAGTTCTCTCAAACATGATATTGTAAATTTTTAGAAGCCATTTCAATACTTTATCTTTTGTGCATAATTTGTTACGAATATTTAAGTGTATTTTAGACCCTGTTAGACCTATTATCGTGATTTTTTTCTATCAAACGAAAATTGCTTAATCATGTTCCTATTCACTGATCTCCCTGCAGAAAAGCCTTAAGATTACTATAAGTATTTTTTTGAAACTGTATTATTATAAACAGACGCATTATATTGTTACAAAAACTCTGTTCGCTTCACTTCGCTGACCCTACGGCGCCTTGAAACTTTATACACTTCACAATACACATACTAGTGCTTGGAAACACTTAGTTTTAGTATAAGATGTGTTTAAATTAGTTGTATCATGTAAAAAAGAAGTAAAGATATTGAATATAGCGCAATAATCACAATATTGATCAACAAAATAAGGTGGGACAGATAAATGACACAATTTTATTTACGTCACACCTGGCAATAATGCGAGTTTTACTGCACGCTGAGCGTACGGGAAAACTCGCATTGTGGCCAGGTGAAGACGTAAAATTTTGTACTCAACACGGGCGGTAATTCGTAAAGCCCCAGAGCGCATATTTATGGCCCTCACCTTCGGTTCGGGCCACAAACACCTGCGATCTGGGGCATTCACGAATTCACCGCCTAGTTACGTAATGTACTATTAATGCTCCCGTTAAAATAGCACTGTATACTTTATGAATCTGCAGTTAGAGTTAGGAATCCATTTTGAACGTAAACCCATAAAGGAGTTTGTACATGTTAGGGGGTGTAAAAAATGCTTTAGTGGTTCCGATGAATCGTGTCAATCCCGCCCAGCTGTCGGGCGAGGCTTTGCCTCCACCTTACCTTAAGTGATACGTTTTGCGTAAACTATTTTGTCAGAAAACATCACACACACACGCATCCCATTCACATGACATTTCCCATTTACTGCTCTTTTAACTATCTACGCTTAATATCATTAATTCATTATAAGTATGTCACTTTTATAGCGGCAAACTACACCGACTTTTTTTTGAATGAGTTGAATAAAATCAGAAAATAGATTATATATATTGAGCTGATATGAATTAGGTTATTTTGAGGTTATATTTTTGTTTACATACAATTTTGACATGTCAAATGATATTTACCACCCTACAGAAAGGAAAGGGGAAGCCGGAAGAGCTTTGACAGGTTAGGTGTCATGTACAAATGAAAATATCCATACACGAACATAACAGTAATAAGAGGTCGACCTCCGTAGCCTAGTTGGTAGCTACGAAGCCGGAAGCATTTATTTGTGTGATGAGCGCGAATATTTGTTCAAGTATGTTTATCGTCGTCTAGTGACCATGTACAGTAGCTTTGCTTAGTTTGGGACTATTCGATATGTGTAAGATTGTCCCAAAATATGTCTTATTTATTTATGTAATGCATACACCATTCATAATTTTTTCCGGGCACTATAAATATGTAATTAATGAAACGTCGATTCAAGTCAACCTCCATTTTGTAATGTTTTTACATTAACACAATGTAATCCTTCATGCGAAAGCTGGATTTTGCATGATTTGAAGTATTTGAAGGTAGTTGACGTTTCTGTGTGCTAATCTACAGACAAGCTACCTGAAAAACTGCTGCATGATACATGCAAGCATAAATAAACATAGCCTTTTCAAATTGTTTACAGACACTATCATTTTAAGTAAGTTTTGCCGAAGTTTAAAGTAACGTAAGACTGCTTAACTGTTCCCCTCCCCAGGTATACGCAGCTAAAATCTTAAGCGCACACAGCAGCGGGCACAACTTCCGTAGTTAGAAGTTAGCATTTCATATAATAATATTAATAATGCTTTATTGCTGCTACTGTATGGGACATGTGTGTCCAGAGGTTAATATTTTAATACTAGCTTCTGCCCGCGACTCGGTCCGCGTGGAACTCGTTTATATCGCAGCTCCATACAAACTTTTACCCCCCATTTCACCACTTTAGGGGATGTTTTCGGGGATAAAAACTATCCTATGTCACTCTCCATCCCTTCAACTTCAACTTAAAAAATCACGTCAATTCGTCGTTCGTTTTGCCGTGAAAGACGGACAAACAAACAAACAAACAAACAAACAAACACACACATACACTATCCCATTTATAATATTAGTAAGTATGGATGTAGGCTTACTTATTTTGAGATTGGCAGCGGCGCGGCGGTGAGGTTTCTGTCATATCATATCATTAGCCGGGGTGATATTGACTACGTTTACCCATCATTCACATCAAGGCAAAACCAGTGAGTCTGACCTCTGAACACATAGAACGCATGGTTGTTATGACTCGGAATTGTATTAGGTACATACATACATACGTATATTATGACTGTAACCAAACTGTAACATTGATTGTAGGTTGCTTGACGATTAAAAGTCGTTCATGAGCGCCGGAAGTTCTCATTTTAGTAAATTACTTTTTTACTTAATCTCAAATTTCCCTGTTCATATGCAGCTATAATAATAAAGACAGATTGAGTAGAAAATAAAATAAAGTTTTATGACGCCTGTTTGGTTGCGTCACAAACGAAACGTTGTTACAGGAATCGGCAATGTCGTGTCGAGAGTTTCTATTATTTGTATAGTAGATTGTATGACAAGGGTCTAAAGTAAGCCATATTACCACGAGATGGATATTTTCCCGAACGAAGTGAGGGGAAATAGTTCGAGGGGTAATATGGCTTTTAGACCAGAGTTATACACTCTACTTTTCACTTCGACTGCGAGAAAATAGTTAAAACAAAGATTATCCATCCACAATCAACAATTATACCAAGGCGAAAAGATTGTTCAATTTGGCGCCATTCTTTTTAATAAACTGTTTTGACACAGATACAATACAAAATATTCAGAAGACGAATAAACGCCTCTGACCGCCTAATAGCGGCGTAGTCTATCCCGCTCAATCTTCATAGCTTATGTCATGCAATTACATCCACCAATCACAACTCTTTAAAATAACATTAGTATTTGCTTTCTACTAATCAGACATTGGGTGTTTTTCAAGCGTGGTTAACTGCATACATGACTCATGTATGCAGTTAACCACGCTTGAACGTTTCGATGGAGCTATAGTCGGTCAGAGGCGTTTATTTTTTTAATTATTGTAAATTAGGGAATGAAAAACTCCTAAAGTTTGAATTGAATTCTGTTTCCTGATTGGTCGATTTTAATGTCTAGCTGTATTCTGGTTAATAGATAGCAAATACTAATGTTTTTTTAAAGAGTTGTGATTGGTGGATATATTATTGAACTGTTGTGAGTGGTCAAATTAAAATGTTTTATAAATCATAAATATGTATACATATTTTCCCTAGGGGCTAAATGTACTACTTTAGCCCCGCTTGCCTAGTCTAATATGATGCACTTTTTGAGCATGAGAAGTGAAAAAATATTTGCTTATTTCTAAGAAAGCGCGAGACAGAGTTTATAAGTCTCCATGAAATTATGACTTTTACGAAGAAAGTTGGTCATTAAATCTTCTTTACTTTGATAACAAAGACTGATATTTCGTGTAAATATAGCTTGTGACTAAAATATGCCGACATATGTAAGGTAAACGTCGCCGTATTTAATACCCTAATTATTTTACATCTATTTTTATGGATTAAGATATGATTGGACTAGTCTTGAGCACTGGGACGTTAGACGTTAAAAGAAGGTAAGTATTGATTTTTCGCATTACCAAAACGTGTGTAGATACTCTGGTACTGGCTTCTGCCCGTAACTTTGGACGTATCTATCTATCTATATATTACGCGAAGCCGATTTTTGTACACCCCATCAGATCTACAGTTATGGTCCGATTTAGATAAATTATATGTCATTAGATTCGTCTCATTCTGGAGAGTTGCATAAAACTCATATTTTTCATATTTTTGTAGAAAAAGGCCTGGAAACTGCATTTTAAAGAACTACTGTGCGCTGACCACGTGACTTCGGCCACGTGACGCCTCCTGCGGCGCTACCACGAACTACGAAAGTCGAAGTTCGGGTATTTCCATCTCTATCGCACTCCCTTACTCGAGTGACAGGGATGCATGTATTACGAACTTCGACTTTCGAAGTTCGTGGTAGCTGCTCTGTTTTGACTTGACATAACACAGTAAAAAATAATCAATAATTGAACTCAAACCTGTAGTAAGTTCTTCAGCATGAGAAAAAATATGTTTTGAGTCGGCTACATATCTCCACAAGACCACACAAATTAACAAAATAACTACAAAACGAACGATATAATTATTTGAAATGTTTACAATGAATGACAGACGTATTGTGTCAACATTTAATTTACTTTTAATTGAACTCTTATGAGTCATTATTAAATTGTCGTCTTTTTACTTCAAAAAGTTTATGTACTTACAAACTCATTTTTACATACTCAAGATTTTGAAATAAGACAGAGGTTTACCTAACCCATTCATTGTCATGGACGCCTACGCCTGTCTCAGTTGGAGTCTCTCGGAGTCTTCGTGGACACAGTGCCTTGGGCGCCGATAAAAAATGAATGGGATTTGTTACACGGTGATTGTTAGCACAATACTCAGATGTCAATATAATTGCAGTTTTCAAAATTGTATGGATTTTGTTTGAATATTCATCAGTATTCACGTATTGTGATATGAGTGTATCGGTGATAAGAATCACCGTGTAACTGGCCCCTATGGGAATGTGACCGATATCGTGACGTGCAGTGTGAACAGAAAGCAGTTTTCCATACATTTTTATCGGTGTCGGCTCCGGATCAGATCGGATAATCTGAACAGGGACTAACAGTAAGCTAGCTTATTGTAGTCCTCTTTTCGCAACTCATGATGTCATTGAAAAAAAATCTGTAGAACTACGGATAGTACGGATATGTTGGCTTTACGGCGATCTGCATAATTGTACAGTATTTTAAGCCTTGACCTACAAAATTTCCAAAAAAAACACCTGGAACAGTGCTCTTCTGTCAGGCACAAATGTCACTATTTCTATAAAGGACTGATGAACTCGGAGTAAGAATTTCTGTACATAGAGATCCTATGCGTTTTCCACCAAGAGGGACGGAAAAGCTAGCTCTTATGCAGCTAAATTGAGAACTGACGACTTAGGTACCACGGACAATCCACTATCTATTATATAAAATCGGAAAATCAGAACGGGATAAAACACGAAGGAACGAGCGAGATAGCGCCTTACAAAAAACACGATCTTTGGCGACACGTTTCTTAAAACCAACGCAACGAACACGAGAAATAAATGTACGAATCAATTCTCTTGATATTAACTTAGAACAAGAGCATAAAGGCTTCCGGTTTTGTTCCATATTTTTTCTAAAATCACGTAATCAAATCTCGACAAAATTGACAATTTTAAGCGTCGCCATTGTTCGGAAATGTTCGGCTCTGACGTTCGGATCTGAGAGATCGGTCTCTCCATTTTACGTAATTTGATTATATCTGAGACTACATTTACACGTTAGTATAATCCTTATACAATTGATTCGGCTAAAAAAACATAGTATTTATAGATAATTATTAATGAAAACCGAACTTTGAAATTTCGGTAAGAGAATTTAAGAGAATTTGACATGAAATGGAACGTTCCGCCACAGTCAGACTGTCAAGAGTGTCAAGTGTCAGTGTTATTGTTACTTTACTTTGAAAATTGTTTTATATTTGCATTTATAATTATTATTTATCGTTTGTTATCGTGTGAAACGAGTGCTCGGATCGGTTGGAACTGATGTTTTCTCATTTGGACCTTCATTTGGTTATTTACGATATCATATTTCCTGGCAGCATGAAGGCATAATAATTAAAGGCAAGCGGCTAAGCCATCCCGGGATTGCGGACGAAATCGTACTGCTCGCCTCTGCTAGCAAAAAAAATAGAGTGATCAACTCATTCAGAGAAGAAAGCGAAAAAGTAGTCTGGATGAACGAGGCTGAAACCAAGGTAGGTAATGACAAAACCACATTAGAGTATGTAGAACGCTACATATACCTAGGAAAAGAAGTATCTTTTAGCAATGATAGCACACAAGGCGAGATAGAACGACGCACAGCCATAAGTTGGAAAAAATACTGGTAAAGGCGACTCACTACATATGAAAAAAATAGTTATGGACACCAACATTCTCCCCACACTTACATATGGCTGCCAAACTTGGAGTTACACAGTAAAGACCAAAACCAAAATAAGGACAACGCGCGATGGAAAGGAGTATGTTAAACATAAGGAAAATCCATTTAAAGTGAAAAGTGAGCACATACGTGCTTAGACGAAAACTACAGACGCCCTGCTCTAAATCCTTAAGTTAAAATGGCGATGGGCTGGACACTTGGTGATGTGCAGTGGGATGGGTGATACACGGACAAGAGATGGACCAAAGAAGTGATGCTATGGAAAGGCCCCAATGTAAAAAGAAAGTCAGGGCGGCCACATACTGTTATATGCACGCATAACTGTTTTGCTTCCACGTAAATATTGCCTAATACAGGTAAAGCATCGACAGCATTATGACTTTATAAAACGCCAAATATTAACGAAACATATGTCAGTCGTAATTTAATTTGGTTGGGGTATAGCAAAGGGGGCGCGGGACTTAGTTTTTGTTTTGATGGGGGTGGTGTCATTATAACACCTATTTTTTATGATGCTATCGTATAGAAGACGCTAAAATAAGCATGTTTTGTATGGGCAACTTTTCTCTGTATTTGATAATTACCGAGATATTGGCTCCTAAATCAGTTATTTAAACGGTTCTGGGACTTAAAAAAATTCGGTATCCTGAACCGACTCGGATGGCGGATAGGTTAGAAGACGGTGGCGGGAGCTCTGCTCCCGCCGCCGTCTTCGTGGTTGTTTTCTTTATAAAAGAGCGGAAAAAAACTTAATCGCGCCCCCTTTGCTATACTCTGACCTTTAATTTTGATATAAATATTTTCAGTGATACTATAAGTCGTGCAGTGTTTGTAATTGGGATAATAAACTGCTTGGGTGTATACAAGAGTTTTTTTCAAGCTCCACGGAGGCTGACTGTAACAGTACGCGCTGGAGCGACGACATAGCAGCCACGGCCGGAGGCAACTGGCTAAAGAAGGCAAATAACGGTTGGGATATATATAGCAAAGGGTGGCCGTCCCAGGGACTTATTATGAAGTTACGAGAGTTGGAAAGTGTGGATATTAGTGGCCGTCTCAGGGACTATATATATATTCTAAATAGCTTTTTTGAAGTTAATTAAAAAAAACTTATTGTGGCAAATCCGACTCGGGTGGCGGGTAGATTAGAAGTCACCGGCGGGGGTTTCGGTGTCTTCGTCGTTATTTTTTTTGTAAATGTGCAGACAATTAATTCCTTAGAGAATAGTTTTGATGTCTATGAAAATAGGTGTTATAATGACACCACTTTGGGTAAAAATTTACTAAGTGCTGAAAATGATGAGACTTTGTGTCGCTATAATGGCTGAAGCATTTTTTTTAAATAATAATTATAAATAAATCAGCCTATATACGTCCCACTGCTGGGCACGGGCCTCTCATGGATAAGAGGGAACGGGCAGTAGTCCCCACGCTGGCCCAGTGCGGGGTTGGGGACTTCACATACACCTTTGAATTTCTTTGTGGATGTATGCAGGTTTCCTCACGAATGTCCCCAACCCGCACTGGGCCAGTGTGGGGACTACTGCCCATTCCCTCTCATCCATGAGAGGAGGCCTGTGTTTATTACTGAGTTTCATGTTGACATTTTAATAAATTTATATGAAAATACTGAAAATACCTGTATACTGCTATTATTTCCATATCGGTACGTTGCTAAGCAGGGCTCATGAACATAATACAATTGTGACAAATACATTAATATAATTAATTCACGCGGGTGGAGCCGCAGGCACGTCTAGATACATATAACACTAATATTATAAATGTGAAAGTTAGTCTTTGTTGTCAGAGATACACAATAAGGATAACCCGGAGGAAATGTATTTATACAAAAAAAAACTTCAATAGCGCGATGCAGATCATCACCAATTTCAACGCATATTATAGACGTAGTAGGTCATTCTTCAAATTTTTGTTGGCGTCTAAACTCCGTCAAACCATAAGAAACGAATTAAAAAGTTTGATAGAGGGGGACCCGCAGACCAAATTTGAAGATAACCGATTGGATAAAGTCGTGTATACGCGCCATCTTTTGCCGTCAAGTGGACACCGCGTGGCAGCGTTGACAACCAGATTTTTTTTGGTAGCAAATTTTAGCAAAAACGACAACCTATTTTGATGATACTTTCTAATATTGTCGTTTAGTCTTTAGAATAGGACATAGCGTGGTATTTTTTAGATATATAATTTCTTCAGAAGGTGATATAAGGTTCGTAAATTTGTATTAGTATACATTATTTGTTAAAAATAGAGACTTGAAACTTCGTAAAAAGGTTCTACCCGTCCTCTCCCGCTGACTCATATGTGGGTTAAAATTTTAGCTCGGGAGAGGAGGGATTTGAAACACAAGAAGTGTTTTCAGCGTTTTTGAAAATTCATATCCTAAGGGTGTCAAAAATGGGTTGAAAAGTATGGAGAGTGAATTTTTCGTCGAGCTAGGGACTTGCCATTCGTAAAATGGTTCCATATTAAAACACAAGAAAAATAATTTCAGTGTTGTCTAAATTCATCATCTAAAGGGACAAAAACTTGCTTGAAAGTTTGTATGTAGAAATCCATAGTGAAGAACACCACAATATGTAGATGGCGCTACCGGTCTCTTCCGATACCAATAAACAGGGACTGATTTCAGTTACGGTTTTACCAGTATGAAACCGCAATTCCATTACGGTACCGTAATGATGTAATGGTTTTGCGCGCTGCGACAACATAACGGTACAGTAACCGTTTTTAAATATCGGTTACCTACCGCTATTCGATTTAAAGGTATCCGAAACCTTTGTAATACCGGTTTAAAACCGATATTATAAAGGTTACCGAAAAAATAAGCGAACTAACACTTACACAGACAACTTCTTCCAATAGGAACGAACGAATCAGAAAAGTATCTGAACAGAACCAACAAAACTAAAAGTCGATTTTTTCGTAATATTAAAGCCGAGCAAAACTCGGTCCCAGGTAAAAACAAAGCTTAAGCTTTAAGAACAACATCGATTGTTGTGGATTTAAATGCATTCATGCAGTCTTATCGTTTTTAATTTTTGCCGATTTTAGTCCAACACGGATCCAACCTGGGCCAAACTTAATTTACAATTACAATAAGAACCGATAAAATGTTCTATTTGCGAAGTTACCGAATTATTGTATGACATAATACATAATAGATACACTTACATTTAGATAAGTGTTTCTTTCATTATTTTAGAATCAAATAAAACCCATTTAATACTTTTTGGTATAGTATTTTTATTGGTCTAAAAATATGAAAAACATAATATAAGCGGCATCTTTTGAGCTGAAATTGACTTAAATTAAGCTCGCTAGATGGAGCAAATAGACAACTAATATCAGCGGCCTCTATCAAACTGAAATTATTAGTACCAAAATTATGCTCGCTTGAACAATCTAGCGAACCATTAATACTTGAAATATAATCAGTATATTATTCAAGTATTAATATTGATTATTTTTAATTGAATTTGTGTCTCATAATCATGAATATGATATTATTGTTAGTATCCGTTTTAAAAACAGATCCGAAATAAATTTTAACACGTTCAAATCAAATGCACGCGGCCTGGCAGGCTACTAAACGCCTATTTAAAAAGTCTGGGTAACAATTGTGTCTCCAAGGCCCCAATGGAAAGAAATACGAAAATCTTTCAGCGGGAGCCATGGATTTGCCGTCTTACCCCGCAGCCCACCCGGCGCGTTTCACCGTTGCTTTAGTCCGACTCGATCTTTGCTCCGACTCAATCTTGGAACGGCCAGTTTTACCCCTTATTTAATAACTCGCTTCGGTCCGCGACTTCGTTTGCGTGGACCCGGGAATAAGCTATCCTATATTTTAATCCAGGCTATAAACTATCTTCGTTCAAAATTATATCCAAATCGGTTGAGCCGTTAAAGCGTCATTGAGTAACGAACATCCAAACATCTAAACATCCAAACATTCAACCATCCAAACTTTCGCATTTATAATATTAGTAGGATTTACTTTTTCGCTTTGTTGTTTGTTTACTTCAACACAAGCCTACCGCCGTAGCGAAAATTGTGAATAAACCTTATTCAAGTTCTGCTAGAGTCTGTCAAGCGAGTCGTGTCCCTGGAAATTTTGCAAATTCTACTAACATTATGAATTGAAGTTTGGACCTCAATCAGGCAAAAACGGCTAAACAAACTAAAATGAATTTTGGTATTCATATAGTGTATAATCTGGATTAACATATGGGTATACTTATACTTCTTTTTATATTCCGGGAATCGTCGTCTAAGGCGGCGAAAGTTTGTAAGGAGCTACGATATAAACGTGTTCAACGGTGTCCTTACTTCGAAGTAATAATAAAAGGAGGGATTGTGTAAGCTAGGTAAATATTTTTACGTCACACCTGGGCATAATGCGAGTTTTACTGCACGCTGTGGGTACGGTAAAAGTCGCATTGTGACCAGATGAAGACGTAAAATTTTGTACTCACCACGGGCGCTAATTCGTAAAGCCCCAGGTCGCATATTTATGGCCTTACGTACGTTATGTACTATTTATTGCGACTCGGTTTGCTCTTGGCCAGCATTTGTCATATAGGTATTACGAGTATGTGCTCATACAGTGTGTCGTTATAAAAATATCATCGTAGTTCTTCTAATAAGATGCTGCCCAGCAGAACCACATTGCGACAAGATTTACAGCGGCGGTTCTATTGATATAATGGTTATAGAATTTTATAGATTTAATGTACCTATGTAAATGTACATACATACATACATTCACGCCTTTATTCCCAAAAGGGGTAGGCTAGGTAGAGCACATTAAACGTATGTTCCAGCGCCACTTAGCATAAATGTGGGTATAAAAGATCGACTAAATGTGATATACAATAAATATGTAAATGTATGTTTCTAATATATCTTAATTCCTGAGCACTTAGGTAATTCTGCCAGGGAGCATCACATGTTTAGAGGGTTTAAAATAAGGCATGTAAAAATACAATTTTTTTCGACTTATTTAACGACATATTTAATAACCCTCCTCCTTCCGCAGTCGCACGGTGTCTCAATGACTCAGCTAGCAGTCTACTATCAGGCTTTGTTTTGGTCGGGCATAATGTGACAGTGGAAAGGAACTGTCGATTTTTAAGACATTTTTTTACATGTTTTTAGAGTTCCTGTAAGAGGCAAAATGGAGGCGGAATTTCCGTATTCTAGCGGCGTTTGGACGCCGCCGCGTGTCTCTAGTTTATTTGTATAATCTGATTTATAAAATAAAATAATTTTATCAAAAGTCGTTTCGTAGTTTTATCGCGAATGAGTATGCAACCTCATATACGTCACGTTTATATTAGTAGGGCTCGAAGTGCCGATACATTAATTATTGATTACATTGACTGTCGCAAGCCCCTGTCAGCCCTAAAATAAATGGCTCACCAGCCAGTCTCCTGGGCATTCCATGACGGGTAACAGAGGTCGCCGATAGTTATTTATGTTAGGTTCTTTTTACTGAAATGTATGTCTCCCCGCTAGAACGTACGCTGAAATATAACCCTAATTTCTTATACATTCAGTTTTTTTTAGCCGAGATCATTTCTCTGTTGTGGGAGTTAAAAGATAACTTCCCTGTAACCCGCATTATAGCCGTCGTCTTGACACAACTTAAATAATAATTAAATTTATTGAAAGTTCTTTTATTTGATCATGATCAAAACGATGCGATAATTTTGAAGAGAACGCAACCTAAACAGTGGTGCGCCCACTACAAAATGCATATGTTTACGTCAAGACAAAGTGCATCTGTCAAATTTGTGTCTGATCGTGCACCGAGTGATGGCATGGCCTAAATATTTATTTACAATCAAATACGCTCGTTATTCCACTAGCTAGTTTAAACTATTCCAGTTGTTCCTGGAATTTGCGTTAAATAAGAGTAGGTATTATACATGAAAATCATCATGCTCTTTGTTTACACAAACCACTAAACTATAGATATTTTGACTCTTTGATGGTCTTATCTACACATTTAGCTAGATAAAGCAGGCAGATTTTATCCTAAAAAGTACACATTCTGTGTCAAAAATTCTCCTCTATATTTTAGATTAATACCCCATGCATCTAAAAGGAACCCAGGTCCTGCTTGCAACCTAATCCCAAGTATTACCGTACGCACTAGTTTTTATTAAAGCGACTGCCATCTTACCTTCCAATTACTTTCACAGGTGAATAGTAAAGTAGGTAATTAGTCAATAAAGTTCGCCGTTTAACTGCTTGTATCCCGGAGCATGTCACGTAAGTAATATCTTAGTCTCCGCTTGGACGGGGTTCATTAGTAACTTTGAATAAGTATTCTCGTTTTACTAGGACAGCATTGAAAGTTAGCCAACAGTTATTAGATTAAGTTGCCCACATTTTCGGTAAACGCCGCATACCAAATTATTTAAATGGCGGTCTACTAAAACTTGATAGAGCGCGGTTAACAGTTATGCGGCGTATAATTCAGCCGGCCTTCCCCAATATATCCGGATAATGAATGTATGTTTATTACTATATTACTAATAAACTGGTGGTTCTGTGAGCTGTACAATCGACCAAATATTCTATAAGTATTATTATTGAACCTACTCACAAAATTTCACGATAATCGGTTGAGAAATGCGACCAAGAGGGCGATTTTTGACTTTCATGCGCTCGACTCTTTCACTCGAAAACTGTCAAAAACTATAAATGGGTACTTTGAAATAGCGATAGAAAATTAAAAAAAAACTAGTGGTTGTGGTCATTGACCACTCGTATGCAACTCCGTCGGTAGAATGTAAGAGTTTAAAATTTTGACACTACAATCCTATTTACTCTTATTCAATTTTCGAGCGAGCGGTCCAAAGTCCAAAATCGGCCCCCTGTAGAGGAGAACAGCCGAACATACGCAAGATTATATTCCCATCGTTCGCTTCGCTCGCTCGTCCAAGAAATCGTATGTAAAGATAGAAGTATAACACAGCCCGAATTCTTCTTCCTCTCCTTGGAGTTATAAGTAGATACCTAAGACCGGTCGGAAGGTACATACATTTCTAAATCTAGACCAAAACAAGTGAAAACTCAATGACATTGTAACTGTTTTTCAATCAGGGCACGTGTCCGTCTTACGAATTCTCAATCTGTCGAATCTGACGGTCACGTGACCTGTTGCAAGTTAAAAAAAAAACATATCTCATGCTCTGAAAGTGGGTCGTTGTTGTTCTAATTTATTTATTTTATTTTACTTATATAATTTACTTTACTTACTTGAAAATAAGTTTATGTTGTAAATTCATGACTTTTACGTCACACCTGGCCATAATGCAAGTTTTACTGCACGCTGCGCGTACGGGAAAACTCGCATTGTGGCCAGGTGAAGACGTAAAATTTTGTACTTAACACGGGCGGTAATTCGTAAAGCCCCAGAGCGCATATTTATGGCCCTCACCTTCGGTTCGGGCCACAAACACCTGCGATCTGGGGCATTCACGAATTCACCGCCCTAGTTACGTAATGTACTATTATTTTAGCTAAAATATCCACTAGGGCCTATGAGGTGGTGACAAACGGAATACACACATAATGCTTTTTGAACTCAAAGTTGTGCATGTGAGCTAAGGCAGAAACGCATACAGCCACTCTTCAACTAATACTAATAATAAATACAAATGGTATGAACATATTTGAATAGGCTATTTTCGTCTATCCCTATTAAATTATGAAAGTATGTTATTCATATAGTTTTGACTTAGGAAATACGAATATAATACTATTTGGTTATAAAAAAGTAAGCAATATTTTTATTTACAAAATTAAAATCGTAGTTGTATTATCTGTATGTCACGTGACTGAGTTACACCATATAACCATAAGCGCGAGCGAGACAGATATTTGCCTCTTTCTTTAGGACAGGTGAGATGGGACTATTCCGCTGCTGGGCGGCTGCCGTTTTTGAATTGTATACTTTGAATAAACATATTGTTTTATTTTCCATCTGTGTTTTTTTTCACTTTCCTCGTATTCGATATGAAAAGTAGAGTGTTTAACTCGAACCATTGGCGCTCTCACTTCGTTCGAGCGCGATAGGGTCGACATCGAGCGGTCACCGTAAAGTGTCACAGGTTACCGTGACAGCTTACCATCAGGCAGGCTACCGACGCGACGTGGCATATAAAACAAAAACGAATTAGTTGCAGTAGTATATTTCCACATGGTAGAGTATTTGTCAGTGATTTTAAACCTACAGATTTAATAAAATTGTATCTAGTGACTAACAGATATACTTATATTACATTTGGTAACGCTCATTTCACGCTGTTTGTTAGTCTCCATACAAAGTTTCATCCCCTTTTTCGTCCCTAAAAAGGATGAAATTTCACATAAATTATAGCCTATGTATACGGTACATAACTGGAAAGTTTCATAAAATTCGTCCAGGAGTTTTGGAGATTCATTGGAACGTACATCCATCCATCCATACATCCAAACTTTTTATTGCTTATACATTTATAACATTAGTAGGATTAGCAAATACCACTGACATAAAGTCACCTTCAATGTTGGCATAGGTCAGTACGAATAAATCTCCGGTATTTTGGGCCTTGAATTGGAAATTGGATATACATTTTGGGTTTCCTCTTTTGTTTCCATTTGATTTAAGTTTATTATTAAATCAATTATTAGATTTTTAAGAATTAGGAAAGTGTAAGTATTATCCAAAGTAGTAATAAAGTTCATATAAAACTATTTAAAAAAGGGTAGCTAACAAAATATGTAAGAATGATTTAAATGACGTAGGTATTTGATTTTTCACTTCTCATGCTCAAAAAGTGCATCATATTAGACTTGGCAAGCGGGGCTAAAGTAGTACATTTAGCCCCTAGGGAAAATATGTATACATATTTATGATTTATAAAACATTTTAATTTGACCACTCACAACAGTTCAATATTACATCCACCAATCACAACTGTTTAAAAAAACATTAGTATTTGCTATCTACTAATCAGAATACAGCTAGACATTAAACTCGACCAATCAGGAAACAGAATTCAAATTCAAACATTGGGTGTTTTTCATGCGTGGTTAACTGCATGCATGAGTCATGTATGCAGTTAACCACGCTTGAATGTTTCGATGGAGCTATAGTCGGTCAGAGGCGTTTATTTTTTTAATTATTGTAAATTAGGGAATGAAAAACTCCTAATGTTTGAATTGAATTCTGTTTCCTGATTGGTTGATTTTGATGTCTTGCTGTATTCTGGTTAGTAGACAGCAAATACTAATTTTATTTTAAAGAGTTGTGATTGGTGGATGTAATTACATGACATGAAGATTGAGCGGGATAGACTACGCCGCTATTAGACGGTCAGAGGCGTTTATTCGTCTTGTGAATATTTTGTATCTGTGTCAAAACAGTTTATTAAAAATAATGGCGCCAAATTGAACAATCTTTTCGCCTTGGTTGATTGTGGATGGATAATCTTTGTTTTTACTATTTTCTCGCAGTCGAAGTGAAAAGTAGAGTGTATAACTCTGGTCTAAAAGCCATATTACCCCTCGAACTATTTCCCCTCACTTCGTTCGGGAAAATATCCATCTCGTAGTAATATGGCTTACTTTAGACCCTTGTCATACAATCTACTATTATAATTACCCTGTATAATGCTCAGATTTAATATAAAATCTGAGCCTACAAAAATGAGAGACCCTGGAGTAAGGTACTTACTTTATCCGTCAAAAAACAATATAATTATCTGCCCTCCAAATATCTAAATTTGGCCAAAAGCGAACGGTTTTCGGATAGCGTCTAAAAAAGGAAAATAATACGCATAGTAAAAACAAAGGTCCAATTGGGATGTACATTAAATGGGCACTCCTTGTTTATGTATTACACAAACAGGAAAACCCTAAGATGAAATGAGAGATCTTCCTCCAATTTATTTGAAAAAATGTACTCTTCTGACAACCCTGACCCAAGCGTATACTTACCTACTTGAGACTATTTAAGTTGGCCGAATCGCATCAAAGTAGTCATTCAAAAACCAACTCTGCCGTCCATGGTAGAAGATTCCAATTGAAATGCCAGTTTTATAAAAAGTCGGCAGCGTTAACTAAATAATCTCAACCATACCTTGCCTTCCGCTATGGATAGAATCAACTAATTATAATAGCTTCTTTTGATACGTAATGATAACAACAAACACCTTTACCCTTTTCTACTCATTTGTTTTTTGTGAACACCAACTCCATGCGTAGGCTTACACTGAGCTTTAGTGTTGACCTACATTTCGCGACACCAAGAGCAGATAAATAATCCAACAAAATTCACCAATTTGTGAATCATCAACAGGAAAGCGCTTACTTTCCGTAATGGTTGGAAAGATGATATTAATGTTTAGAAAGTACGTAAATTTTATTAGCATTTGAGGTTTTGCCCGCAGGATTTATGAAATATGAAATTGAGTGACGAACTTAACATTGGTGTTGGAAAAGGAAATGTTTTTTTCATCTCTCCTGTTCTGAAAGTTGAGTTTTCATGGGTATATAGCCGGGTGGAAAACTGCGTGTTCTCCCCTAGGGTGGAAAGTATTTTTTTTTAATTGGTAAGATCAGCCACGGAGTCGAAGATAATACAGTATTAAAATAAAAGCTTTTCACAAATCGACAGTCAGCTATAGGTACCTACATTAAACGACGTGTTTATTACGACCTATACGTTGATATTAAAATCGTTTTTCAGTTGGTTTATTTTTATTCGCAATTACAGAAAATCAATATTCAAAATAATTCCTCTATTCGACTGCCCGCCATAATGCCATGTAACTTTTTATTTTTTTACGTTTGGCCATGGCCCTCTATTTATCATAAGATTCATAAGTACATTGAAATAGATTGCTGTAAGTTTACCAACTGTAAATAAGTTTACACTTGTGATTGAACTACAAAAATACGCTTTTCGGATTATTCCTGTATGCCTTATGATGTAACCTCTAATCAAATTTCATGATTCTAATAGTCTACTAAAACTACCGTCCCTAATAAGTTTTAAGTCATTTGCTAGTATCAACTATATCCGGGAGCGGACGTATCTTTTCATTGCGTGTGGATAGTTCGATAATTTTACAGCCTTGGTATATTTTTCAGCTTCAAGGAGACCCTAAGAAAAAAGATATTTACAGGAAGACGGACCATGAAATGATTCTATAGCCAAGGGTTAGTTTCTTCCTTTTTAACCTCCGACGCAAAAAGAGGGGTGTTATAAGTTTAACGTGTCTGTGAATCTGTGTATCTGTCCGTGGTAGCGTAGCTCCCTAACGGATGGACCGATTTGAATGCGGGTTTTTTTTGTGTCATAGATAATTTTATCAATATATTTTTTGTGATATTGGACTTTGAAATGAAAATGTCGGGGGTTTTTCAACTTTTCTAAGTCGTAGTTATTAAGTACGGAACCCTAAAAATTACTGACTTCAACTTAATATCAAACAAGGTTTGCTTTTACGTAGCTACAAGAACGAAAATTAATTGCGGTATAACTAAATGGTTCATTTATCTTATATACGCTGCACTGCTGCACAAGTGCACAATTATCTTTTCTCAGCCGCAAAGTTGAAGCTTGATTAGCTTGAACTGTAAAGGTCACTTGGCTGGGTAGAGGCTAGTGTTAGCATAAACGACAATCCATACTAATATTATAAATGCGAAAGTGTGTCTGTCTGTCTGTTACCTCTTCGGGCTTAAACCGCTGAACCGATTTAGGTCAAATTTGACATAGAGATAGTTTGAGTCCCGGGAAGGGCATAGGATAGTTTTTATCCCCGAAATCATCCCCTAAGGGGGTGAAATGGGGGGGTGAAAGTTTGTATGGAGCTGCGGTATAAACGAGTTTCACGCGGACGGAGTCGCGGGTAGAAGCTAGTATGTTATAAATGCGAAAGTGTGTAAGTCTGTCTTTTACCTTCTTAAACCGCTGAACCGATATAGATGTGGTATAAGGTAGTAAGGTAAAAACATCGGATAGTATTTATCTCGGACAGAGCCACGGCCTGAAGCTAGTATGATTTATTTGATGCTATAATGATATGATATTATTATATTGAAGTTGTAGCTATGTTTTGTAGATTTAAGGGCTTGTCCGTAAGTACATGATGACATCGCATCACTTTTTTAACTTCCCTTTCCAAAGTTGTGAATCTTGACAGCCAATTTTACCAAAATCCGTTTTTGGTAGTATTTTCAATTTCCTCCAACGTTCCGTAAGTCCAGTTAATATTTAAGTGAATAAAATCCGTGATTACCGCCTTGATGGGCGTTTGATGCTGAAAGTAATTAATGTTATCTTTGAAGGCTTTACCCTTAACACTTAATTGGGGCTTATACTTACCCGCTTAAATACTTTTTAATCAAAAATTGAGTTTAAGTTATTTTTTGCATACATAATACAAATTATTGACACGAGTGGAAAAAAGAGGTATGTACCCACTCATCAGGTATTTGTCTTTTGTTCACGTTGTAAGTTGTAACTAGCAATGGCTTCATTCTAAAACATGCAATTTTGCATTTATATTTCAAATTCGCCGAAAGTTTAGATAAAATGCTTATATGAAGAGAAGTCTAAATTGAAAACAGTTGTCAAGTTAAACAAACCACTTCTATTGATAAAATGTGAATTATTCTCTCTCCCGACCCCGTCGTTGACCCTAGAGGGCGTCAAAGGAAAATTCAATCGCCAACAAGAACCAAGAACTTTTAAAAACAAATGACGAGGGATCAATAGCTATTCCTGCTAACTAATTTCCAAGCCGAAGTTATTTTGATATTCACCTGGCGATGTCACTCAGTATACTGAACAAATTGGATGAATGGATTGTCGCCTGCGGTATTTCCGGACCGATACGACCTTCAAACCTTCAAGAAAAGAGCGTACTCCCATCTTAAAGGCCGGCAACGCACTCACAACACCTCTGGTGTTGCAGGTGCCCATGGGCGGCGGTAATCGCTTACCATCAGGTGATCCGCCTGCTCGTTTGCCTCCTATCACATAAAAAAAAAAAAAAAAAAAAATATTTTGGTACATAGCTTAATCTGTTCTTTACCGTAAGCCTTTGATGAAAATACCCGTAGTAGATGATTCTTGATTAAATATTTAGAGGACTGGCCAAAAAGGGCATATCAATAAGTACATATATAGTATAGATATATATAATATAGAGATTTCCTTAGGCGTGAAATTAACGAAATTCTGCCCCGATTCCAACTATTTAGTTTAGTATAATTGCAACACGATTTTTTAATCGCCTTGTACTAGAGTGATTCTAGTAAAACAAAATAGAGCTGGGATTGATTAGCATTGAAAAGATAATATTGATAATTATGTTATTCGATTAACAGAAGTCACCCCGTAAGGATTAGGTAAAGGCTATCGCTTATTTTTAACCGTCTTAAAAAAAGGAGGAGGTTCTCAATTCGGTTGTATTTTTTTTAAATGTTTTGACTTCAAAACTCCGTTATTTATGAGCCGGTTTCCGATGTTTCCAGATTCGTACTATTCTTTTAAAAATCCAGTTGGCCCATCATCCAACTGGATCATCCATGAGAAATTTAGGGAACTCCTCAAATTATTAGGCAGGCATGGTATTTTCTATTATTACTCGTTGTATTTACACCCAGAAATCACAAATGTGGTGAAGTGGAACTGATGATGAAGACCACAGACATCACCTGCAACTCCCTAATGATGTTCTTTAAATTATAAAAGTACTTACGTCATAAATTGTGATATGATTCCGTTGAAATAGCAACTAATGAAGTGCCAAAAGGTCTCAGAATCACCTTTCTTGATGAATCGTCGGAACTCGTCAAATATTATCGGCCCACATACGTACAGCGATTTGGTTTTATATGTAATCATCAATGTTGATGTGGTAAAAGGGTGAATTGCAAAAAAATTGTACATTCCAAAATTGGAAAATGTCCTCATACTTCAAAATTCTATAAAAAAATAAGTATTCAAGTAACATGTATACCAGATGTGATTTCACGTGGTCTTGTTCATAGTTTAATAGGATTTGCAAAACTGTGCATATTATAACTATGATAAAAATATTTTTAAATACATTAAAAGAAAAAAAAATGATTTCTGCTCCCATACAAAATATACCTGTCTTTTGTGTAACACACAGTAAACAAAAAATCGTAACTTTGATTTAAACAGCTCTGGCCAAGAAATTTGCTTGTGGTCTGTTTAATACCACGTAAAACATCAAGGGAGTTGTTTTTCAGGTCTCTAGACCAAATATTTTATATCAATATCTTAAATCAAAGTTCGGGGAAGGATTTCGTTCTTTTGTGTGACGTCAGCTGTGTAACGCGATATTTCGCATTTTGACGTATCAATGAACGCATCCGCAACGTTTTTAAGACTGGCAACTCAAAGCGAACTGCCAAAGGAATCGCACGCGCCGGTAGCCATATTAGTTTTTATGCAGTGATACTAAACAGTACTTCGGAGGATTTTTTCGCAAATTTCAAGATATATTGTGTTATGCTTAAAACTGGTAGTGAATTGTCTTCTACTTAAATGTTTACTTAGTTGAATGACGAAAATAGTGGGTAAACAGTTAAGCATTAGGGAGTACTTGAATTCCATTAATTATTTCTTCTACACGTGTTAAAGCAGTGTACAGCATTGATTTCGGCTTCGTTTGTGTAACATTGTGTAACGTTTCACACAAAAACCAACATTAGGGTTCGTTCATCTTGGTAGATTAGTACAATATTTTATAATTTGAAAACATTAAAATAAACCTTTTTTTTGAATTAATTTATTATAGTATTTAGAATATATAATAAAGTACTGTCTAAGCCACACAAAAGAAACCCAATCGTCCCAACTTTAGTATCTACCTCAGGATAGTGTTTTGTTTTCTGTAATAACTAAATTATAAATATTTTTGAATGTTTGTCGGTAGCGGAATACGCACAGCAGTGTAGATTATGTTTCAATTTACGGCCGCGCACGATAATGACGGGCGACTCGTGCAGCGAGTGTTCATGGCGCGAAATACAGACAATGATTTGCACAATACAAATGTAGCAATTTAGCGTAAAAAAAGACGATAGACATATTTTTACACTTATTGCTTTGTGATAAGGCTTTGGGATATTGCGGCAGGATATT
Organism: Epinotia demarniana; assembly: GCA_945867215.1. NCBI lineage: Eukaryota > Metazoa > Arthropoda > Insecta > Lepidoptera > Tortricidae > Epinotia > Epinotia demarniana. The sequence continues at coordinate 17,992,889 of OX244266.1, read as the reverse complement.
GCGGGGGGATTCAGACTGCCCTCAGCTGGTCTCGCAGTTGTTGCGCCTCCGTGTCCCTTCTCTGTCTCAGGCAAAGTTTAATTTCAGAGCTCGTCATTGCGACTTACTTGCAGCACCTAAAGCGCGCACTGTGGCGTACAGGCAATCACCAAGGGTCCGCGCTTTGCACTACATCAACGCACTTCTCAAGTCGGATTCTGACTGTGATGTTTTTGCCAGTAGTTGGAGGCTAATTTGTGAGAAATGCAAAAACCTTTGTGAAGCGATGGATGACCGTCCGTCCTCAGTTAGTTATTAAGATTGTTGTTATGTGTACTTTCTGTCCTAAATTTCGCAGTGCATTAGTATTTACTGTAATGCTGTGTAATTTCTTTTGTACCAATAAATAAATAAATAAATAAATAAATAAGGCGAAATATTTTGGTATACATATCTTTGACGTCGGCTGTAAATGTCGTACCTCATCAATAGGCCTCCCCTCCCCATTCTTACTCATCCTTACCTGCTAACTAAACAAAATTTTGTGACTTTGCAATCACACAATGCTACATGTAGTTTTAGGTATGCAAAAAAACCATAAATGCAGTAAACTTGTGTGATTGTCAAGTTGCAGAAGCCAGCAAACAAAGGTTAATACGAATGCCTGAGACTTGGTACCACGAAATATCTCACAACCTTTTACGACGAAAGAGTTTCGAGACATGGCCTCTTTTTTACGTGGGACACTATATATGATAATTTCTTGAAATGAATAAAAAAATAACCGATCAAGTGCGAGTCTGACTCGCGCACCGAGGGTTCCGTGCAAACTAACAATTAACTCAAGGTAAAGTAAAAGTCCCAATATATTTGTTAAATTACTTATTTTAACCCAACACAATAGAATTCAATTTCAAACAACGAGTAACTTTTACACCAAGACAATTGATCCCGATCTTTTTTTGACCTGCTATTGAAAATAAATATACGCGCCCCAATCCCAACCCCATTAATTCTAGAAAAATCTTAACAGCGCGAATGGATTCAGCGCCATCTATCGGCCCCATTTGGTACTAACGTGCAAGGGCAATCGGCTTAGTATGTTTGTTGGTCTTTTAGCGATTATTGTTTATCATGTGAACTGATCTCGATTATTATTGTTTTATTTGATAGAGAGTACTTCTATTTATAGTTTTATAGGAATTTCAAAACAAAAAAAAACTTATGAAGTTGATTAAATTGCAAATCTAACTAGGAAATGATTTTTGAAAATAAAAAAAAAATATGCTAGACAGAAAAAAAAACTTTTCCCGTAATATATATGTTTATCTTAATCGCAAGTAATTATTTCAAATTTTTGGCTTGAATAACTTCGGTGATAAGGGGGGGGGAATGGTATTTTTTTTTACATTTTCCTTCATAGATCAAAATTTTCCGAGTGTAGAAAAAAAAACTGCTTTCAAAAAGTGCAACTCAAGCCCTTTCGAATGATACCCCACTTGACCCTATAGTTGAATTTTTTTTTGCCCCCTCATATTCGTAAGTTTTTATAGAAAAATTAAATTTATATTTAAATTTTTCATTTTCCATGCACGCGGATAAGTCTCATTTATAACCATTCCAAGTTTCAAGTTGATAGCTTGAGTAGTTCGTGAGATATTTCACTTTGTGACAGACAGACAGACGGACGGAACCCTAAAAATATGAAAGCGAAGCGAACCTTTGATTTCAAAACTGTGGTAGGTATTCATTTATTATTTCTTGAAATAAGGACTTTTTCCTTCTAATATGAAAGCGGCTTTATAAATTCCTTTGTGTAACTTTCTTGGTTTTTGTGTAACATTTTTGTGAATATTCCATTGTGTTACGTACATTTTTTTTTGCAAGTCACCCAAAAAGGAAATGTGCATGTGGCGTGGCGGAGTATTGAATTGAAGTCGGTTAAAACTTAGTTTTTTTATATTTATTGCATTTATTATGTAAATATGTATTATTTACCTCAGAACTTCTCCATTTATTGTAATTTATTTGGAAGTAAATGCTTCCAGGTTGGACACATTTTTATCTAACCTAACCTTACGCTGATGAGAACCATGAGGAATTGAGGCAACTCCTCAAATATAATGGGCACGCGTGTAGCAATTTCGGTATTTATTATGTAACTAGTGAATATACACCCGGAAATTACAAACCTGGTGAAGTGGAACTGACGATGAGGACCACTTATACTAAAAGAACCTACGTCACAGATTCTGATGTGATTCCGTTGAAATAGCAACAAATGAAATGATCAAAAGGTGATTCTGATGAGATATATGTGTGTCCATGAGAGATTGCAGAGGGTTGTAACACAATAGTGTACTGCTAAACACTAAATGCGGCCAATTGCAATACTACACAGATCCTTGAGGAACCGACGTAACTCCTCAAGTATGATTGGCCCACATACAGCGATTTGGTTTTATTCTGTAATTATTAACGCATTCACATATAAAAGTCAGAAAGCAGTTCGTGTGGTAATATGGAAATGTTCATGTCGGCGGAGTACTAATTTGATGTCAGTTAAATAAAACTTTGTTTTTAAAGTAAATTATTTCATGTCTATATTATAGTTAATTATGAGCTACGATAGCCTAGTGGTTAAGGCTGTCAAGCGGCGGTCGGGGGTTTGAATCCCGGCTCCTACCAATGAGTTCCTCGGAACTTATGTACGGAATATTTACTCCGTAATACTAATGGAATGGTTACTCCGTTTATTTTCGTGAAACTATAGGCTATGCCAAATCTTGAGATTAGGTGTCATAGCGGACCCCGGGTTCCTTTTCCATTTCCGGGAATAATGCTAGGAGGATGATGATTATAGTTAATTATGACTTTTTAAGCAGGGCCTTGAATGTGGCACAGCCGTGTGTGTAAAGCTGGAGACATGACACATAATCGGGCACAGCTCATTTTCAAAAAGATTATGTAAAGTCCATTTTCACAAGGATTCCCCGTCCACACATTTAGTGTAACTTCAAGTGCATCGTGAATTATTGTGTAACGTGGGTGATTACTAAAAACCTTAATTAGTTCGAAAGAGTATAGTTAAATATGAGGAAAAGGCACGATTCGGTGTATTATGGTAAATTACTTTTATTATGGTAAACGTCCCAATGTTTGTCAACTTAATTTCAATCTAGTATAAACTCTTGGGTTCTAGTAAAAAAAAAAGATAACTGACGCATGGTCGTGCGTGTAGCTTCTCTTCGATACTGGCGGGTAGCCGGGCTTTAATAGCGTGAAAAGCGGCCAAGTTCACAACGATAGTAAAGATTTATATGGATAATTGTAATATGAGTATGGTGCACGCTATGTGCCTGGTCTATATTTGGGGATTTTCCTCTGTCTGTAAGGCTCTCGATAATAATTTCAACAAGTTGTATAACTTAACGCGGGACATTAAACGTAATCTTGACTGCGTAATACTCCGACATAATAAACACACAATTTGTTAAATGAAAAAAAAACTTTAAGTACACACTTTGATGTTGAGGCCGCATTTAATTCACAAAATACGGATATTTCAAGCTAAACTCTTTGAGCCATGTGCAAACAAGAACTAGAATCCCTAACAGCCAGGCTCAAGCGCTGGTAGAACGCTGTTATGCCATGCAAATATTTACTCCCGTGCCCGGCCCAGCTGCAATCCAAGTTACTGCCAGTATTATAACTTTATAACCGTGGTCTTGCACGGTATATTTTGAATTGAAAAGCAGTTTGTTATTTACCGCTGATTGACTGCGAAGGAAGACTTTTAGCGATAAACCGGCTGTTGTTTTCTTGCAGGTACTTTAATTTTTTATGTGCTAAAAAGGTTATTATTATACTCGTAACGATTCCACGTATGGTACTTTTGAGTTTTGACTCTATCGAGACATGCATTAAGATAATAATAATATTGAATAGGTAACTAATGCGCGTTCCTTCTCATCCGTGAGAGGAGGCCTGTGCCCAGCAGTGGGCGTATATAGGCCGATTTATTATTATATTTAATGACTGCCTTAATATTATTTATTGCCGGTACCTCAGTTACAAGATACCTAGATGTAGGTGTATACTTACACTAATCCGGTGAAAGTTTTTATCTAAATATACTTACTCATGTATGTATTTTCGACAGTCTGAAAATCATACTTTTCATATTTCAGTTAATCAGAAAATCTATCCGGTTTCGTAGCATAAATACACCTTTTATTTATCATACTTGTAAAGTATATGTATTTATAATCATTAACTGTCGATACAGAGTTATGAACCCCCTTAAGTCTCATGGGAACAATTTAGGGCATTGTCCTTCTGTATACTAGCATGGAATAACACCATTTACGAGCAAGTGTGGTGAAAACATGATTTCGTATCGTACGTAATATTTTTTTTAAGAACTGTTGTGAAACAAATTATCGTTTTAGCAATTAACAACAATACTGACAATTAACATAGGTAATATAGGCATGATGACAGTAATAGAAAATCACTAAAATATGGTATTATCTTAGTGAAATTTTAATCATAGAATTCTAAAATGCTCGTATTTTTTATTAAGTAAGAGATTATTCTTTATTTTGATAAAATTAAATTGAAAAATACGGACGCCCGCCATGATATGTTAAACAATCAATCAGAGCGCATTACGTCACACTTGTATAAACAAATACCCTTAACGGCCATTACCACAGACTACAGAGAAAGGCAGATAGGCCCTAATAAATTGAACGTTTTCTATACATCCGATCTCTTCTCACTAAAGTACTGAACGACTAGTAAGACAGGGATAGAAACATGTTTTCTGACAGGTCTTCATACGTCATTGTCTCCGCTTTCTCGCTCGCACGACCGCGCAAGACTTGTAAACTTTTGAATTCATGTTCATTCAATGAGCAATCGAGCATCTAGGTAGCAAAACGTCAAAGGTCTGCGTTCTGTTTATACAAACGTGACGTCACTCGCGACGCCGATGGGACGCCATGACACTGACAAGCGTTTTAGCGCCAATTTGAAATTTCAAAACTAAAATGCTATATTTCCCTACTTAACTGTTATTTTCTTTAGAAAAATCTTATTCGTTGTACATAATAAATTTTTCATCAGTTTTTCAAAATGTGTCATCATGCCTATTGTCAATGTTGACACAAGTAAAGGGCAGTGACAGATCTTCGCTTGATTGTTTTGGTCTTACATAGGGGTGTAGTGTAGACACTAAATAAAATAATCCTTTGAAACGATTGTCATTTACTATGACGCTCGCAGATTGTAACGTCACTAACTGCCAGCGTTTTCTCTCTCTAACAAGCAAATTAAAACGGGTGTAGCTTCGTAATTATTTGAGATATCTGAATGGGATTTTCGTCAATACGCATATGTTTTTGCCTACCTTCTTTTGGAGTAATATTTTTTTGAGTGTACAGTTCGAAAAGGTAATACGAGTAAATATTATATTGCCCGTAGAACCGACGGCTGTTGGGGCGGAAAGGCTATCAAGTGGCGACCACGTATCTACCGGAAGGCGCAGCGTGGGTAGGGTGGACTGATGACCTGGTAAAGGTCGCGGGAGCCCGCTGGATGCGGTCCAGCGGGACCGGTCATTGTGGCACTCTTTGTCCAGCAGTGGACGACTTTTGGCTGATATGATCATGATGACGATGAAATACTATTGTAATGTCAAAACTGTAGACACTTAGGTACTTAACTTTTTACCGATATAACTGAATACGAGTGGTCTGTACCTACAACCTAATTTTCAACTTTCTATCGCTATTTCAAAAAATAATTTCATCGTTTTTGTCAGTTTTTGAGTGAAATAGCAATCGACAGTTACTCTCCTGTCGTCTGTAAAGACTTATATACATGTATTAAATAACAACCACTAATATTCTATTATAACGAAGTGGTTTTGACGATGGTAGGAAAGAGCCTATGTTTGTTAAAAAAAACAAAGTAGAAGAGACAAAAACACAAACCCAGCTTCTTTTTAAATATCTTGGAGTTCAAGATCGAAGGAACGAGAGGCAGAGGAAGGCCCAGACATACTTACACCAGCCAAATAAAAGAGAAAGTTGCTGTCGAATCGTACGAAGACGTCAAGAGGCTGGCCGAGGATAAAAATCTGTTACTCCACCGACAAGGGCCTATTAGCTCTTAATTATCTCTCATTATTATGTCCTCAAGGCCTAATCATGGCGAAGACATAACCCTAACGAATGTAAATGGTTGGTTGCGGTTAGCGATAACGCCAATATCAATGCTCTATTAACAGCACACCTAATTAATACCAATCCGGATTCCGGGGCCCTGAGGCATGTCGCACGGCAGGGCTCTGTTCAGTAGTGATCAAAACCGAATATGTGTTGGATTGGTAAACTCTAGGTTCGGTAATAAAGCTCTGGCTCTTACTCATTTAGTTGTATCATTCTTATTTTTAACCGACTTCATAAAAGGGGGAGGCCAATTCGTAGGAAGCTTTAATTTTTTTATGAATGTTTAACGATTACTCGAAAACGCCTGGACCGATTCGGAAAATTTTGTTTGAAAGGGTATCCTTCCCAAGTGGTCGCATGGTCAGGTCAGGATCTGATGATGAGATCGTGTAGAGAACGAGGAAGCTCTTAAAATTGTATAGCACACTTGAAGCGATTTGGTTACTGATTTGAAGACGGCTAAAATTTTATTTTTAATGTAAATAATTTTGGGCATAATCACAATCGATCATTAATAATATTAATATAATATTTCATAAACCAATGAATGATGATAGGAATAATTTCATCAGATAATTTAAAAAAAATCGCCATAGCGGAGTCAAATTAAACATATTGCAATACTTAGCCTGCAAACTTAATTTAAACTCGTAGAGGCGAGCAACAGTGTTATTATCAACTAGAACGGTTGACAACGTGCACAAAAAAAAGAATTGGTCAGCCGTAGCTGACCAATTTAATCATCATTATCATATCAGCCGAAAGACGTCCTCTGATGGACAAAGGCGTACCCCAAAGAGCGCCGTAATGACCGGTTCTGCGCCACCCACATCCAGCGGACTCCCACCACCTTTACCAGGTTATCACTGTTATCAGTCGACCTGGTTGGGAGTCTATTCACACTGCGCCTCCCGGTACGTGCTCGCTGCTCAAGAAGCTTTCGCCCCAACGGCCATTGGGCCTAAAGTCGTCGAAAATGGACTTTGCTACCTATGTAAACAAAGCGCCATATTGAAATTGTCTCTGAATGATGAATTTAGTAGTCATGGGGAAGACTCTTACTGTACTGTTTCATGTCAACTCATATCGAATATTAAAATATCGAAAGTAAAAAACAAGTAGGTATTTTTAGTTATTTTAACCACTTTACCCACTGATAAAACACTACGATTTTTTACCCACTTATAAAACTACCGCGTAATAGTGTACATAATCGCGATGGCAGGTAGAGACTGTAGAGAGTATGAGTTGGGTGGTGTGTAGCGGCTTTACAATATCACCAACTTTACTCTACCCATCATAGACAATTGTAGGACTTAAAAGAAACAAAAACGTCATTGCATCAGGGCACACCGGGCACACTAACCTAACATATGAAACCATTTTAAACTTTTAATGAAATATCCAAGATTCAGTTATATATATTTTGTGATTTTGTATTTTACGGTAACGACCGGTTCAATATTGTATAGTTTCAGTGGTGTTTGATGAGTTGATGTGAAAATTAAAGGAGAAACACCGACAAAACAAAGTTACGTCCTTTGTTTACAAAGACAGCAAAGTCCATTGGTGAACCTTACGTGCAGTGCGCTTCCACTTAAGTTTAGCAATTGATTCGAAGGGCTACATCGGATTTCTTATCCGCAACAACCACCATATATCTTAGGCCCGCAGAATGCGATGACGCAGATACTTAATATTAAACAAATAAATAAGTTCAGTGACATACGTCATCACCGGCAAACACACACTGGTCAAACACTCTCGTCTTGAAACAATCCGGAATATTAGACCAATTCAATACATTTACAACTTTTAGTGCTAATGGAGTAGAAGCCCAACTAACGAGGTGGTGAGGTTGCTGAAGTACCTAATGCATCGATAAATAAGCAACTGGCTCTACTGAATATGACGCGAAATACTTGGAAACTAATTCAAGACCAACGTGGGTTGCCACTAAAATAAAATATGTTTACGGTGGTATATTTTCACTGTTTAAGGTAGTTTGAAACCTATGATTTAAATAAATAAGTTAATTCAACTTATTTACAAATATACAAGATGCCCTGTTAAATATTTAACCATAGAAGATTTTTGTAGAAAAACTGTTATTGCACTTGTAATTCTTCAGGTATTCATAACATTTGGTACGATTTATAAACAATAGTCGTGAACAACGTTAGATGTAATTTAAATATTATGCCATGCGTTAAGCTATTCGACAAAATAACAGGCCAAAAGTGTGTAGCTCACTTTATAATCACAATCATCCGCCATTTTCTCAAGGGGTCTATACATGTAATGATTTGTCAGCCCCAATTTATCCGAAGCTGACTAATTGCTATTGTCTGGAGGCATGTTGCACTGCTGTTCCAACTGTCAAAAGAGTTGTATTGAGAAATTGCATGCACATGTGATTGGATTGTTACATCTATACGACACACCCAATTATGAATCCGACATGTTGTACTGACATATTGTGGTGAAATCCTATAATCTGTAGACCCCACCAGCCATGACCCCATAGATTAGTAATTGCCAATCTGTCATTGTACCTATATCTGAATAGATTTATAAAATGCTTAACAAGTAATTTTTGTTTTGGGATATTGTAATTGTTTTTGAACGATATCAGGTAGAAAAAAACAATTACTTTTTAATAATGCGTATTGTTGAATGTAACTTTTTTGGTATTGAAAATGTTGGCCATATTTACTATAATTTGATGATCAATGCAAAAAGGTTGGCTACATCTGACATGTTCGAATGACAATGACATAAGTGTCTTTGACACTTAATGACAGTGACATATCTGTCGTAGTTTTTTTGGTCTTGAATTAGGTTTCCGAGTGTAGTAGATAACAGAGATGGGATTCTTATATGAATAAATTATTTATTACCTCTGCATGATTGGATTTGATCACATTCGTATTCATTCTCTTCAGATTGACGATTCGAGAACGAAACGAGTTTACCATCAAACATTTTTAGGGTTCCGTACCGTTGGGCAAAACTTTACAGAGTTTAAAGTCATGTCATTGGGCCAAATTGAGTATCAAATGAAAAGCTTTCAATTTGACATTTTCAAATTTAGATTTTTCCAGACTTATGGACGGGGAAGACGGGTATGTAAGTTTGTACGGAACCTCAGGTGCGCGAGTCAGACGCTCTTGACCTGTTTTTACTAATAGGTGTCTTAATAATCTGAAAAGTGGTGGAGTTTGTAATATTGATTAATAATAAGGTTCATATGGTTATACATATTTAAAGGACTAGTGAAACAAGTATTAGCGTTTAATATTCACTTAAAATAAGCAGGTAGGTATAGTATACTCATAGTATTCATATTGATCGTCGAAATCAGTTCAACATACAACGTCGGTTTTATAGCAAAAAAGTTTAACGATGTAAATTCAACAGCCGTACCTACTTCTCCTGTTTCCCCTTTATGCAAAAGAGTGGAAGCATAAAACCAATCAACCGCAATATTAAGCAATCGGAAAAGTTACTCTTTATCGACTCCTGCCAATTTCGATTCAATATTTTAATTAACACCACAATCGATCATTCTTCTAAAATAACATTAAGGTTATTTAATTAATGGTACCTACAATTAATTATAGAACCTAAATGTTATAACATTTTAAATATACTGGTAAAAAGGGAAAATTGCATTTACAATAAATATAAGCAAAGAAAGGCATTAAAAAAAAAGAAACAGTTACATTTCCAACGCCTTCCCTCTATTTAGTAAACATTAAGAACAGCAACATTTCACAAATTATTTTAAAAATAAATATCAAGGAGACCTCCTTACAACTAATAATTTTTTCCGGTAAATCATTTAAATCAACTAAAGAAACCTTGAACAACGTGTCTCAAGAAAGGAAAATAATAATAGGACGCTTTAAGAGTCCTCAGTAAGCTTGGCCGAATTTCACCTGCCCTTACACACGGAGTTTCGTTCTCATTTTAAAACTACGTGTTTGATTGTGACGAAACTTTGCATTTACAATGGCATGAAGTATATCTATGTCTGTAATTAGTTTATACGGTTCCAGTTTATAAAACAAACGAAATACAGCAAAAAAAAGTTTTGTAGGAAAACTTAAATTCGCTATATTTGTTTTAATATGATATCTGAAGCTACATAAACTAATTTTAGACCTGGATATGCCTCATATCATTGTACATACAAAGTTACAATCCAACGCGTAGTTTTAAAATGAGAGCGTAACTACGTTTGATTTGAATGGAGAATCGAGCTACTGCGGACTCTTAACTCATAAATAATATTTGTTCTAATAGAACGAAATCTTTGTGCCAGTGATGTCGCTGCGAATTGCCTCCTTTGTTTCCTTTGTTTGGTTAACAAGGTTTTGCACCCAATTATGAAATTTAAATACTTAAGGGAGTCCTAAAATAATTTCTAGGAAAATAACCATCTCGTGGTTATATGGATTTATTTTAAACACTCGTCTATTCCATTATTTATTTATATTGTTTTTGTCGCCATGATTCATTAATATACTGTTATATCATCAGCTACATTCGTGTATGTATGCCAGTACGCATACATAACACCTTTCCGCCAAAGAGGGCACTAACTTAAATGCACTACAACGCCCTTAACAACAGTATTCAGAGTTAACAACAACAGTATTCAGAGTCAATCAACAATTACCAAAAACAAACAACTATCCGGCCTCAACCAAATATAGATTAGGTATCAGATAGGTATCTAGTTGAATCACATTAAAATCCAATTATCCCCCCCCCCCCACTCTCTTTCAGGTGGTATCACAATAGGCGGGTCAGTTTTCTGTGTCAGGTTGCCTCAGACTCTGAGTCTTGGTCCACACTCTGGTCTCTCCTTGCCCTCTCATCTGATCCACATGCCTTTGATTTACCACCCCATCTTCAGTCTTCACTTTATATATGGTTAGGCCTCTTTGTTCTACCACTATACCTTTCATCCATTTTTCCATATTGTTGTTATACCTCCTGACATAAACTGTTTGGCCCACAGAAAACTGTCTCAACCTCTTATCTGGTGTTTGAGTCACTCTTTTATTACAAGTAGTCTCGGTGTGCAATGTATACAGTACTGTTCTAAATCTTCTATTATTTAGAAGTTCAGCAGGGGTCTTCCCTGTCACTGAACTGGGCACGGCGTAGCCTTTAGATCGGACGAAGCCAGCATGCGGTGCATGAATGTTTAGTACCTGACCTTGCAACTTTTCTGGTATAATTACTCTTTTTGAAAATAGTAAACAATCTTTACTCACAGATATGGCTTCTTTCCTCTGAATGTAGGGCAGCAGCGCGCGGTCACTCACCTCTGATGGCCACCCATGTAACACAAAAAACATTTGGTACCCTTTTCAACAGCTCGTCTTCTCTTGTTTCTCGAGCAATGCCTTCAGCGAAAACAGTCCACCCAGTTGGTGGTTCTTCCAGGAGCAAAACTTCAGGTAGAGGGGCTTCAGCGGCTCCGAACTGCACCATCGGCTTAATCCATCAGCATTTTGAATCTGTTGGCCTGGTTTGTACACAATGTCATAGGTGTAGGTAGACAGTAGTTATGACCAGCGCAGTAATCGTGGTGAGATCAGATCTGGAATTGGCTTCCTAGGATTCAACAGTCCTACCAATGGCTTGTGGTCTGTTACTATGGTAAACCTCATGCCTCCAAGATAACATTGAAACTTCTGTATGGCGAACATTATAGCCTCTTTATCCAGTTGGCTGTATTTTCTTTCATCCGGTTGCATTGTGCGTGATGCCATAGCAATAGGTTTTTCCTGAACATCGTCCAGGATGTGGCTGATCACCGCTCCGACACCATATTCTGAAGCATCACAAGTCAGAACCATTTCTTTATTTTTATCAAATTGTATCAATGTGAGGTCAGATGATAATAGTTGTTTAGCCTTATTAAATGCCTCTTCCTCAGGCTCCCTCCACTTCCATGTAGTATTCTTCTTTAAAAGCTGGTGTAAAGGTTCCAAGATGTCAGATTTATCCTTGTAGAACCGTTCATAAAAATTGAATAGCCCCAAGAACGCACGCAGCTGTTTAAGGTCTGAAGGGCTAGTTCTCTCTTGGATTTCCTTCGTCTTTTTTGGACAGGGATGTATACAATTTGCATCCAATACATAACCCAGGAATGTCACTGCGGGGACCTCAAAATGCCATTTCTTTATGTTCAAGGTGAATCCCAGCTCCTCAATGCGTTGGAGCACCTTGTCTCTCCTTAGCTAAATTCAGCATCGATCTAGTGCGAGGAAAGGTCGATTGTGTGGGTCTCATCGATGCATTCGTGCGACTCTTTGTCCCTGATCGGTACGGTCGCGCGCGAAGTCACCCCTTGCTGGCCGTGCCAGGCGCGCGCACGCGGGCGCACGCGCACGATCCCATTGCGCGCGCGTTAGCGTTCCTCAACTCCGTGCTCCAAGCGCACCCACAGTGTGATCTGTTTGCGAGTTCGACCGCGCGACTGATGATTGGATGCAGGAAGCTGGCAGAATGCGAGATGCCTACGAGTACTATAGTTTAATACACTTAAGAGTCGTTGTTGTTTATGTTTTTCTTTTTCTTAATGTTACATATTCATAAGTTTGTACCGCTTTGGCCTTGCTGTTAAGGTATAAATGTTACTAAATAAAATAAATAAATAAATAAATAAATAAATTGTCTAGTCGTGCAGCATGTTCTGTCTTGTCGGCCCCTGTCACTACAATATCATCTAGTAGTACTGCCACACCATCTATGTCCGCGAACTGGCTCGACATATCTCTCTGAAATATTCCCGGGGCCGCATTCACTCCAAACGCTAATCTGTTCACCTTCATCAGTCCTAGCGGAGTATTCTATGTCAAAATCTCAGCAGATTCCTCATCCACCATTAGCTGTGTATAAGCTTGTTTCAAATCAAGTTTTGAAAATATCTTTCCTCCAGCCAACAATTGGAATGCTTCTGTTGATGTTGGTAAAGGTACATATCACAATTGATAGAGATATTCACTGCGGAACGATAGTCACCGCAAATTCTTAAGGTTCCATCTTCTTTTGTCACTATGCGCAACGGTGTAGCCCAATCAGAGTATCTCACTGGCGTTAGAACTCCAATTGACTCGAGTCGCTTCAATTCCACTTCCACTTCATCTTTCAAAGCGAAGGGAATTGGCCTGCATTTCAAAAATCGGGGCTGAGCATCAGTCTTCAGCATTAACTTTGCAGGTGGACCTGTGTAACATCCCAGCTGATCACAAAATACTTTAGGATATTTCGCCTGTAGTCCTTCCGGAGCTTGGTCATGGTGTGTCCAGCAGAGCCCTTGGACATGAATGCCCAAAGTTTCAAACCAATCTCTTCCTAAAATATTTGGACCTCTGCCTTCGGCTACCAGTATAGGCAATGTATGTTTAAGCCCTTTGTACTGCACTACTATTTCAAGTGTTCCCTTTAGCTTAATTAGTTGCCGAGTCCATGTGATCAGATTTATTTTAGCTTCCTGCAATTCACTCTTTAGCTGCAACTGTTTCCATGTTTCGAATGAAATAATAATCCGTGCTGCTCCCGAATCAACCTCCAATTGAATTTGCTTGCCATTTGATATGACCGTGGTTAAGATTTTGTCCCCAGATTGCTATTTTGTTTTGTATTTTGCTAGTATATATTAGTAGTATCTCATTCATGTAAGAAAAATCTTCTTTAACTTGACCATCTCAACCTCCACTTCCACTAGGTTTACTTTCTTCTTACGGTTCCAACATACGGCGACCGTATGGCCCACTTTCTTGCAGTAGTTGCAATTTGCCTTAGCTAACTTACAACCCCTTGAGTGATGGTTCGCCCCGCAATGCCGAGAGGCGGTCTGACGCGCGAGCCGACGTTAACATTGTTGGTGTCCATTGGTTCGTATGTGTTTGTTGGTCTGGTCTCCTAAGTGCTGGGGTAGGTTGCAGGAACGGGTAAAGCTCGGCTGCAGTTTGCTGGTAGGTCACGCTTCGCCCCACTGCTTGCGTGAATGTCAAGTTCTCAGTTTTCAATAATTCTCGCCGCAAACGTACATCATTTACTCCCAACACCAGTCTGTCACGCAATTGTCTTTCTAAATCAACGAAGTTACACTTCACGGCTAACGTTTTAATGGCCGCTATATACGCTTGTATAGTTTCACCCTTCTGTTGACAGCGGACATTGAATTTCCCGGCTTCAAGGATTTCACCTTTTTCAGGCGCGTAAAAATTGTCCAGCACCGCTAATATGTCCTTAAAGTCCACTTCCACTAATTTCCGTGATGCCACTAACGAGTTTAAAAACGCAAAAGTTTATTTTCCGCACTGTGAAAGAAAAACGGCGCGGGCATTTTCGAGGTTATCTTGTATGCCTAATGCTTGTAACGCGAATAACATCTGTTCTTTATACACTGTCCAATCGTCCGTTTTTTGATTAAATGCACCGGGCAATAACAAACTCGTATTTAAAACGCCATTTTCACAGTAAAACCAATTACTTTTTTATCAAGCCACAGTTATAATTGAAACAACGCCATGACAACATAGACAAAACTATTTATTTTTTAAACAACAACACATCATCAGCTACATTCGTGTATGTATGCCAGTACGCATACATAACATATACCCATGCCGAATTACAGTTTTCTAGTAGTAGGGGTTAAAGAGCTAACCCGCAAACTGACATACAGACAGACGGACAGACGGACATGGCGAAACTATAAGGGTCCCTTGTTGACTACGGAACCCTAAAAACGTATTTAGGAAATTAATATGTCAATAAACTTTATGTTCGATGTACTGCGTATAGAAATACCAATAAAACCACATTACTTTCACTTATATATACTTATAAGAACTAACTAACTATCGTTAAAAGTTATGAAAATGAACCCCCGGAGCGATGGAAATTGAAGTTAGCCCATAACGACAAAAAATTACGTTATTTTAAACTAAAGGTAACTTGAATCTTTCGTCAATTCTCAGATCCCCAGACGGTTCAATGGGCAAATAAGTCGTAGTATTTCATTCGTTGGAGAAGAAATTGTGTTTTAAGGAATTTAAGCATGACTGCTACAGGTTAGGCCTAGTTCAGATGAGATGCGCTCAACGCGCCGTACACATGATAACGCGCGTACCTATAACGCGCGTAAAACGCGCGTTATCATGTGTACGGCCAGATCAAAATGTATGTAGTGGTAAACGCGCGTTGAGCGCTTGTCATCTGAACAAGGCCTAAAGACATTTTATGGCGTTATCCTAAATGCCGAGAAGTTAAGCGCTTATACCTAAAGTCCTGTGAAACTACTTTAAACTCCGACCGAACATAATTTGCTCCCTCAATTTATGGTCCCAGTTGAAAAGATGGCCGACCTGAGACCGGTATTAAATATGAATGTACACTGTAGGAGTACTCAATCACAAATACCTTTAATCTATAATTTTAAAACAGACGCCAATTCGAAAAACAGTAATAGTTGTTATGATACAGAGAGATCGACTCATCGATACTTGTTTTAAGTTTTGTTTATTTTATAATTCAATATCACGAATTCTCATACGTTTATTTACCTACTGCTGCATAATCTATCCGGGCTACTTGATATCATTCGATAATTTTTATTGATATTGATAAGATATGTTAATTATCGACTTTGATCCAAAACATTAGACGCGTAAGTTTATTGACGAACTTTAGTGGTAAAATTGAACTTTTGTATGTAACCATGCATATGGCAACAGTATATTTGAAATGAGAAATTGGCATAACCAAAGCCTCAATTTATGTACTTTTACTGGTTCGTATTTTTTCGACCGTGCAGTTCACGTGAGCAACAACTGGATAAACATTGCGGGAAAGTGTGTCATAGTCACATAGGTCAGCTGCTCTCTGGAACGAATACCTATATGTAGTTCGAACTGCATCATATATTTTAGCTTTACATAGATTATAGTGATAGATCGCGATCACGTCAAGAAGGCCCTTAAGCGCAAGCGTTAGTCGCGAAATTGATTGGTTGGCCAATTTATCGTATTTTTATACGTAATTTTATGGGAAAATATGACGAAATCGTTGATCTTTTTTCTCATTTCTTGTTTTCCTGGTCGGTACCTACAAGATCAAACGTTGTTTTTGTGCTTTTATCCTTATTGTACCTAATGTCAATTTATAGTTTCGTTCAAGTTGGCGGAAAACTGATTATTTTTTCAAAACTTCTACGTATCAAGCAAACCAACAACTCACCCCAGACGATTTTGACGTTTAATCTCAGACAAGCCTCTGTTAACTAAAATGTATATCGCCCCTTTGTCTCAAACACTGATTTCAAATTCATACATAAAGACGGACGAATTGTACAATACAAATTCAATGCAATACTTTATTGATAACACCATAGTGACAAGTCTAATGGTTACTATAATAATAATGTAATGTTATGTTTAGTGGCACCTTAACGACAATAGGTTTGATAGAAATTAAAAATGCAGAAAGTAAAAATCTTTATCCCAGTTCAGGCATATATTTTTTTTCCGTAGGTCTTCATTTGTAATTAGGTGTACTATTGGTAAAAATAGCCATGGCGCCGAGTTGCCGTGATCATGAATAGGTGGTCGCGCTCTCAGCCCATGAGCACATGACGTAACCCGCGCCATTAGTGATTAACGCTCCACGGTGCATTACCTCATTGCACTACATAAGCACTGCGATCTCACGTCACTATGGGTACTTCACTGGATGATCGATATACAAATAAAGTTGTACCTAGGGCTGCCTCCGCATTTCGTAGTGGAATTGGTATGCGGTAATAGTATTGTATATTACTGACAACTTACTAATCTCGCCTAGATTTCCTAACTTGTTCATATTCTGTGAGTATTAGGTATAAACGTTGCGCGTAGTATAGTTATTTTAACCTCACCTCACCGATCATTCAGAAATATATCTTGATTCCGCGATTCGTAGTTAAACACGTTAGTAACTTTCTAAGCGTAATCAGAGGTCTAGTTTTGTTAGCCCTATACTGACCTGACTGACTTAGGGGCATGCCTATGTTAAGCAGTGGACGTTTTTCTGCTGATAAAATGATGATGATGATGATGTTGACTGACAGTTGACAATAGCAGCTTACTGATATCGTACAACCTCCGTACCGACAAATTCTCTCCCCTTTCTATCACTCTTCTCTCCTTAGTTTTTTAAACCTCTATACGATACTAATATTAAGGAAAGACCGAAATGTTTCTTTGTGAAAACTATATTTTCAGAAGCAAATGACAGCGTTGAAGAGGATCATGAGTCGCTAGAAGAAGAAGAGACAGCTGATACAGAGCCTACAACACGAGAACTGCGTGATCGAAGCCAGCTTAGACCTCCACAGCGGTTTAGCTTTGATCAATATGTTAATGAGGCTATATCTATTCCTGAACCGACTTCAGGTCGTGTATGCAAACTGCAAAGAAGCTTACATGGATTGAAACAGGCACCTAAATGTTGGAATGAGTGTATCCACGATTTTCTTATGGAATCAGGTTCTTATCGAAGCAGATCCCTGCGTCTACGTCAGAGAAAGAGGACAAAAGAAAATACTGCTCGCATTCTATGTAGATGACGGATTATTGGCCGCTTCAGACTAGCAAGAGGCTGATGACTTCATTCAAAACGAATTAAAAGGGCGATTTAAAATCACAACGAAAGTACCGTCCTATTTTCTTGGCCTGGAAATATAACAACAGGAAGATTGTACTATTAAAGTCCACCAAACTGCTTTTACTAAGAAATTACTGGAAAAATATGGAATGAGCAATTGTAAAGAAGTTGGGACACCCATAATAAAACCTGTAAAAGGAATGGAGGAACAAGATAGTCCTGATGCATTATAAGATTTTCCATATCGGCAAGCTGTTGGGTCCTTGTCCTATCTAATAGTTGGCACTAGACCAGACATTGCGTATGCATTTGGGGTAAAATCGCGAAACCTAGATAAACCTACCAAAAGTAACATACAGCAGGTGAAGAGGATATTTAGGTACCTGAAAGGGACTATCGATACAGGACTCGAGTACAAGAAAGGCGAAATCATCTCATCTGCTACAGTGACGCCGATCACGGTGGCGATGATGCGACTGGATGCTCCACGAGCGGGATCGTGTGTTTGTATGCTGGATCAGCAATATCCTGACGCAGTTCAAAGCAATCCATGGTTTCACTATCATCCACTGAAGCGGAGGTAGTAGCGGCCAGCAAGGCATGTCGTGAGATTGTTTGGTTAAGGAGATTGTTCCAAGACCTTCAAACAAACCTTGATGTACCCATCTTGCGAATCGACAATGAGTCTGCGATTAAACTGGCATACAACCCTCCTTATGAGGAACACCGAAAAACTAGGCACATAAAGTTAAAACACTTCTATGTGAGACAGTGTGTTTCGGAAAAGGACGTAACTGTTGAGCAAGTACCGACAGCAGAACAACTTGCAGATATCTTTACCAAGCCGATTTATAAACCAAGATTGGTGAAACTCGGTGAAGAGTTCGGATTGAAAAGAAGAGGGAATGTTAGGAACCACTTCTAGGTGAATGTGCTTCCAGCAGCTCTATATCTAACTCTTTATATCTGTGTTTAATACGTTGCTATTGTTTTGCTTGTTACAATTCCCTTCACTTGACAAATATAGTTTACACAAAGAAACATTTCGGTCTTTCCTTAATAACTAATAATTACACGGTTCAACTCACGAATTAAGGAAGTTTTTCTTCAGGATCAGTGTTTTCCCGAAGAGTTTGAAACATGTCGCCCGTAGGGACATTTAATCGTGAGTTGAGCCGTGTAATTATTAGTATTATTTCTATACGATATCATTTATATAAATCTCTGCTAGTTAAAATTCTCAAGCGACTTAGCCATTTGCTATAAGGATCCTGTCTTTCTCTTAGCAACATCAAGGCCGTTCCGTAAGGAACATAACGCAATGGTATTGTTACAGTCAGGTTCTTAGCAGTGCCTACGTACCATCAAATATAAATAATGCAAGTGACTGATTAGGGATTATCTCCCTGTAACCAAAGACCGAATCAACGTTCGAAGGATGTCATTAGGCTAAGCCGAAAAGAGGCTTAAGTACCTGTTCTTAGTATTGAGTGTATCCATACTAATATTATAAATGCGAAAGTGTGTCTGTCTGTTACCTTTTCACGCTTAAACCGCTGAACTGATTTAGGTGAAATTTGGTATAGAGATAGTTTGAGTCCCGGGGAAGGGACATAGGATAGTTTTTATCCCCGAAATCATCCCTTATGGGGGTGAAATGGGGGGGGGGTGAAAGTTTGTACGGAGCTGCGATGTAAACGAGTTCCATGCGGACGGAGTCGCGGGCAGAAGCTAGTAGAAAATAAAAGCAAGTAACAAGTTAAGTCTACGCCTACGGCGTTCTCGATACTTTACAAAGAAAATAAATTATAAGAAGAGCATTGAGATCGAGGGTTCTATTCCGTACGTATTAAATTGGATTCATTTACCTACGGAAGACCGGATAGTCCAGTGGGCAGTGACACTGCCTACGAAGCTGAAGGTCTTTGGTTTGAGTCCGGGTAAGAAATAGTTATTTGTGCAACAAGAGAGCAAAGTTTGTTTTTGCTGCGAGTGCTAATTTTGAGTCCTGAGGAAGCGAAAGATTCTAAAATTGAATCACGAGCGTAGCGAGTGATTCAAAGTTTGAATCTTGAGCGCAGCGAAGGACTCAAAAGCACGAGATGCAAACACTTTGCTCTCGAGTAACACATACAACTTTTCACCTCAGCAGTGAGAACATATTCACATCAAAAAATATGTCATAGTATCACGTACCTATTCGTCTCAAGATTATTCAGGAAGAAAACTTAATTAGGCATTAGTTACTGCTTGTTTTAACTCCTTAGTGCCGGCCGCGCCGTTAGTCAATACTAGAAAGGCGAGACAAGGCGCGAGAAACCAAAGGATAATTCAGTATCTAAGTATACGAGTGACGCGTGACACTAACACATCACTAAAAACTAACCGAGTTATCGTTAACATTCACAGATTTTACTCATATCTTCGAGCTATATTTGAAATATTTATCATTATCGCAAGGGCACACACATTTATAGCATACCTATTACGTGTATCTCGCGTGCACACCAATAACTAGCCGTACTGTTGTTAAAATATTGCCTTCGTCACGTCACTGATTTCACTATATTTCCTAGTTAGAGAATTGATTTATCCAAGTAGTTTTTATATTTAAAACCGATATCATTAACGCAAGAATGACGAAGGATATACATAATAAAATCTCAAACAAATTAAGGGAACCAATAATGCACGGCCCAATAATGTACAGCCTGATAATCCGCGTCCACATTTTGTGGACTCGGATTATTGGGTCGTGCATTATCAGCCCGGACAACAGTGGCTTCCAATTATTGCCCCGGACCAAGTTTGCTCAAGGTGATAATGTACGGCCCAATAATGTACAGCCCGATAATCGGCGTCCACTTTTTTGTGGACGCGGATTATTGGGTCGTGCATTATCACCCCAGACAAAAGTGGCTTTCAATTATTGCCCTGGACCAAGTTTGCTCAAGGTGATAATGTACGGCCCAATAATGTACAGCCTGATAATCGGCGTCCACTTTTTGTGGACGCGGATTATTGGGCGGTGCATTATCAGGGCGGACAAAAATGGCTTGTCATAAGCGAATTCTGTCTTAGGTCGGTTAGGTTAGGGTTCACTTGTGTCCCTCAGACTAGAAATAGACACCCCGCGCAGCGGGGTGGCGTTGACCCGCTGGAAATTTTCAGTCCGCATGGATAATGTACAGCCTGATAATCCAAAGCCACAGGGACTCGGATTATTGGGCCGTGCATTATCACCTCGTACAAAATTGGCTTCCAATTATTGCCCCGGACCAAGTTTGCTCAGGGTGATAATGCACAGCCCAATAATGTACAGCCTGATAATCCGCGTCCACTTTTTGTGGACTCGGATTATTGGGTCGTGCATTATCAGCCCGGACGATATTGGCTTCCAATTATTGCCCCGGACCAAGTTTGCTCAGGGTGATAATGCACGGCCCAATAATGTACAGCCTGATAATCCACGTACAGTATGGACGCGAATTATTGGGCTGTACATTATTTGGCCGTGCATTATCATGGCTGTACATTAACAGTCACCCAAATTAACAGCGCGCAATTTTTTAAAAGGGGCGGGGCCCCGCGCTTGCGTTCGGAAACTGCATCTGTGGTATACGTTCATAGAATTTAAGATTGTATAAACTAGAATTATTAATAAGCTAGCATAATAAAATTCATGTTTACCTATTTGCTATGAAAAACGAAGGTTATTCTGAGATCTTTTATTTAAATGTTCTTCAATTCAAAATGCCTTTGTATAATTATTTTGGCAATTGAAACATGTTAATATAGTTTTCGAACGTGTTACTTGTTATCCGCTTTTTTGGGGGTCTACTTTGAAATTCGATGGTCGAACTATGTATCGACCTATGTCTGCCATTTTCTTTTTTCGTAATGGAATGAAAGGGACAGCGCTAGTAAAGTTCAAATATTCTGAACTTGTAAAAGACCCCGTACGATGTAATGTCAGTGCCCCGCATCAAAATTAAAAAGCTGCTTTGTCTCACGGAGTGAGCAAAATCGCATTTTGCACACTGTTTTCACGCAGCAAAATATACTTGTTCGAGCTGCTGAGGTGAAAAAGTATTTGTATGATGAGCATGAATATATTTTTCTGCGTCTTGGATGTTTTCTATGTATATAAGTTTATATAAGTATCTATTCAATATATCGTCGTCTAGTAACTGTAACACAAACCTAGTTGGGTAACTATATTCTCTATATTATTTATTTATTTATCTATATTAATATTTGCTGACCGCTCAAGCTTCCAGGCGCACCAAACCTAACGTGTCAGAACGAGTGAGCTAATATATATTAGCTCGTACTAATGTCAACTTAATACGCTTAGTGCAATTAGGTATATTACACTAAGCGTATTAAGTCATCATCGAGTACTTGCGTTTGAAGACCAAGCTCATCCTGAGGGTTGAGAGGTTGGAGTCCCGCCACAAACCGAGTTTCAATTCATTTGTGGTGAGAGTACCAACTGACAAGCTGTCGACCTTCATGAAGGAGGAGATCTGGCCGAAGGGTGCAGTTTTCCGGCGATTTCGAGGCCGGTTATTTGACACCCAGAACTTGCGTCGCGCGTCGCCGTCTTAACGTGTATTTGTGTTATGTTATAAGTTTTGTATATTGTTATGTATGTTAGTCTGTAAGGTATTTGTAAATATGGGCCTTGTTGCCTGACTCAAATAAATAAATAAGTTGACATTAGTACGAGCTCCGGCTTTGGGAACAAACGGGGTTCGCGAAAATTTACTATTTATCTTTCATTCTATTGCAATAATACCTAAACTGAAAACCGTATCGCTTCCTTTGATTTTATTGAAAAATGCGTTCTTAAAAAGTGTGCTATACGATGTGGTTTCAAATATACAAATGGACCAGAAGTTTTCAACCTGGGGGTGCGAAGGGGCGCGATGGCATACGAAGGGGGCGCAAACATAAATTTAAATAAAAATAAAATCAGGCTTTCTAAAAATAATCCGTATGTACTTTAAGTCTAAAGTCCTCTAGAGTACAGAGTGCTACGGAGGCACGTGTCACCATAAGGGTCGGAAATCGGTCGGGCCCGGGCGTTTATATTCTCTTTGGCCCGGGCCTTCTATGCAGCTAAATTTAGAACTGGTCTTAACACTTTCGCTACTAATAATCGCTACGCGCTACGCTCGTAGCCGGTCCTGTGGTTTTCTTCGTATGTAGCGGATAGCTACTACGGCGTAGGCGCCTGCTAGGCGGGTTCTTGGTTGCGAAAGTGTTTAAATGGCCGACGGTTTACCATAAACTTAATTGGGCGGGTAATGACTTATTTTCCGCACCCTCAAACAAAAAAGTGGAACTATGACAAGGACAACAAATGATATATCCCTTTCTTACATACTTATTGAGGTCTATATTCTATCATCTCGCTCGGTCGTGGTATTATTAGCACAACTTGTCCTGAATAATCATAGGTTCATGTTATGTACCCAATGCACTAAGGATGTCGTTGTCAAAAAGGGTACATACAGGGTACATGCAGGGTACATACAGGCTGGATACTTTTGGAAATTATATGGAACAATTTTCAGCTGTTCCCAACGTTTGGGGCTAAGCTGGCGAAGCTTTCTATGGAACAGCCGATTCTCTTCTTCGATAGTACGCAAACCCCTGACGCACTGTGCCGTCAACCTCGCTTGTGGCGAAGTTGATAATCGCGAACGTGGATATTGATTGACGCCTGCTCCACCCCCCGCGTGTGTTTCGCCGACGCGTTGAAAGATATGCACATTAAACGCAACAACTATTACATTTGCATTCATGTTATATGCATAAGAATGTATAATGATAATAAATTCTTTATTTCGGATATAATGTTCTAATACACTCCGTACTTATATTAGTAACATACTTATAGCTAGGTTAGAATTAGAAAATAAATAATTACACCTACATACTACAAAATCCATCTAAAAAGCAAATCAAAGGGGTGGCGTACCCCTTTGATTTGTCGATCCAATATGTAAATATTGGGCAGTCATACTTTTCAGCAATGACGTTTAGAATGCTGTTGGAGCTCTGTCTGATTCGTCGAAGCATGGATACTATATATAAAATTATATAAATTGTTTATTGTTTACCAAAAAAAAAACTAACATATTACACTGACATTTTACAGTAGGTAATATTCTGAAAACTAAGACTGTGCTCCCTAAATAGGTAAAACCTGTACTTCAGGACAAGCAGCGCCCCTCTCCTCACAACCCTCACAAAGTTAGAGAATACTGTTCTCTTTCTACCCACAGGTTGCTCGAGTAAAAGCTATGACGAATATTATAGTGTTACATGTGATAAGTAGGTAATACTGGTATATAAGGAATATTAGGATACACCCTCCCACATAGCTGTATACACTTACTCTGGTGTACTCTGTAGTATATGCCTACTCTCTGATGCTAGTATGTGAGCCCTATAATGCACCATATATAGCTCACTAATAAACGTCGTGGAACTATCAACTCGTTTGCACATCAACTCTGTATACTCTAATCTCCAAGATATAATAAATTATTATACCGTTCGTCGTTCCGTTGTTATTTGAATCGCTTAAATCCCTTTTATGACGCTTTTCTATTTTATTAACAAACAGTTAGCTTACTGGTCGTGTGCATATTGAAAAAAGAAAAATGTAAGCTTTTGCTACTTCACCTACGAAACCCTAAAGAAGTTCCTCATATTGAGTGATGAAAAGTCAGAGGAAATGGAGTCCCTAACTCCAACCAAAGGCAGTGGACGTGTATTGACGTCGATTGTATGGCCTAACAACGCTTTACTGATATTAACACTTTCACTGCCAAGGAGCAGACGCCTACGCCGTAATCACTTTCCGCTGCATACGAGGAAACCCACATACGGATTTTTGAATATTAATTCTTGACACAATATTTTTTTATCCAACTATGCATAAGAATTTAATATTTGTTCTAGAGCTCTTCTCAGCTAGGTTATTAGAGGAGCTATAGAACTCATACTAAGTAGTGTGTATAAAAGAGTTTCAAAAAACGTTTTTCTATTGTATCACGTTATAAAAGCACATGAATCTCGCATGGATAATAGCCAGTTTCTCACGTACACCGATTGAATTTATTTCTTATTAGGGTCGTAGAATCCACATTGGTGACGAAATCTCCTAACCACTTCAATAAAACGGTTTACGGTCCAATAGCTATAAGAACACTCTACCCCAGACGTTGTCTCTGTTTCACGCCTACCTAAACCGTAGAGTGGGTGGAACATTAATTGTGTAAAATAATACGCTGGTTTTCAAAGCATACCAACTATCGTTGTATGTCATAGTAATAATTTAATGCAATATGTTTTCATCGCAATGACTTATGGAATCGAAATCTCCGAATCGCTAAACTTAAATGGCAGTGGGCGGGCGCGGTACATAGCACGTAGAACCGATGGCCGTTGGAGCAGAAAGGTTCTCGAGTGGCGACCACGTACCGGAAGGCGCGGCGTAGGTAGGCCCCCCCACAAGGTAGACTGATGATTAGATCTCACAAAAGCATATGACAAAGTCTCACACAAGATTCTGCTCAATAAATTAGGGGCATAGCATTCGATTGGTTTAGATCTTACTTAGAAAAGCGCATGCAGCTCGTTTAAATTGATTATCTGAACCTGAAGTCTAATAGTTTGGATATTGTACGGTCTAATATCACTGAATTAAGGGGCTCTATCCCACAAGGAAGTGTGGATGCCTACTTTTCTTACTATATATTAATGATCTTCCCAGAGAAATAGATGCCAGTTGTACTCTATTTGCAGATGGCGTGTCTATTCTTTTTGATTTTCATGATAATGAGGATTTTAACGAAGTATTATCAAACACCTTGCACCAAATGCAGACACGATATGGCTGTTTTTTTTTTAATGGCTGAAATGTAATAATGTGGTATATATTTAGAATCGCTTCAAAAAGCCCTTTCATATGACACTACACACGATAGGTTTCTGAAAAACAAAATGTTTACATATCACACATTTTTTTTATTGTATAAAAAAAACAGCCATATCATGTGGAGGAGCCCAAACTTGGTATGTTACGAAAATTATTTTAGTTTTAATAAAAAAAGGCATATTTTAAGAAGCGCCTCAAAAAGCACTTTCATATGATACTACACACTATAGGTAGGTTATAGTTTCTGATAGGAAAAAGTTTTTTCTTGCAAAAATTAAAATGACTCAGCACTCCTTCCCTCCAAGGAATGTTTTTTTAAGGAACTGCAGGTCAAAAACATTGTTTTCACCTCTAGTATGCGTGTGCCAAATAGCTAAATTGTACATCGATTTGCGGTTTTTTTTTGAAATTGGGCTTATACGGCTACCTCTAAGAGATGAGACCTATAGAGGGAACAGCCGGACAGCCGGACATATTAAAGCATTTTTGCTCTATAGTTAAATATCGAACTCGCTCACAAAATTTCACTAGAATCTGTTGAGAGATGTGTCATTATAAAATCGTTACACTTTTAAACGCAGCTACACTACTGATACGAGTATACTGTATAGGTAACGCTGACGTTATTATGTACGTGAATAATCGACGAAGAGAGAACTGACTCTCTGTGACTGTTTACTGACAATACTGACGACCAACCATCAAATCAAGACGTGAAAAGGTAAGACTATTTAATGGTAACCGGTAAATATTCACCCTATTCGATTTGGTAACCACTTTGGAAACGGTTAACCCTGTTCAAATGGGTATCCATAACGATCTAACACATTGATAGGGAAACCATTTCATACCTCTAAATACCCTCACCTACTTGGACTCCAGGAAGTTCGTAAATTTTTGACTTGCAAAATTTGAGCTTAATGCTTGAGTCATCATCATCCTCCTAGCCTTAGCCCGGTTGTGCCCTAAACGAGCCCAGGGGCTTTGGCACCTAATCCCAAGATTTGGCTTACTAGTTTTTA
Source organism: Epinotia demarniana (assembly GCA_945867215.1). Classification (NCBI taxonomy): domain Eukaryota; kingdom Metazoa; phylum Arthropoda; class Insecta; order Lepidoptera; family Tortricidae; genus Epinotia; species Epinotia demarniana. Next base: position 17,966,022 of record OX244266.1, on the reverse strand, counting down.
CAACTGCATAAATACTCAGGCATTTATTATTAATTTTGCATAGAAACGCGTGGAGGCGTGGACGCTTTATCTAAGAATAGAAATAGCGTCTTGAAGTCTTTCCGCGTAGAACTTTTTTCATGAAGTATTATTTTCAAATATTATTATAAACTTAGTTTGAAATAATTCTTACCAACGAAATACCTTTTGTTTCCTTATTGTTGGCTAAAATTATGTTGATATCTCATAATGAGTGAAGTTGGAGGCCCAGCCGGTAGTCGGCCCTCATCCAAACTCAGCCGCGCTACTAATTGTAACTTCCTACCTGTTAGAACAGAACCTGCAAATTGCGTGAACTCCGTATAGTTCTAGCGTAAAATCCCTTCATAAAGCTACAATTAGTTGAGCATAATCAAGTGTAGTCAGAAGCCCAAAACTTTACGGTTAAGACTTAAGTTACGTTCACAGTAATAACTCCTTTTTAGAGGGTCGATATCGCAAACGGTTGAACAACTTCACATTTAATAGGTACGATCAATACGAATTTTCTATCTATGTTGGCTTATTTAAGTGATATTTCAGGTAAATGTCCCAATGCTCGACACCTTATCCTTAATGCCTAGTAGGCCAGTGACGGGTACTTACTGTTGAAGCAAATTCAACATGTAAATCGTAATGTGAATTAAATAGTATTAAATTCCCTTACTGCCAACATACGCGGGCTAATGTTGGTTCATTTTTATTATATCGTTGCGTTTCGGAACGATCGGTGTCACATCGAAGGTGTTGTCTACTCTGTGGACCGCTTGAATCTGGGATTTCGCTCCGGGAGCATGTACGAGGTACTTAATTAAGGGAAAATGTAGTTAAATTAGTCTAAACTATAATTTAGTGTTCATATTCAGTAACGTTGGTGAACGAATTACATTGTGTGCATAAAATCAAGGATTTTCAATTATTCGTCGTCACCTAACCTCAATCCACGCGGAAGCAGCCGGCGCGGGCGCAGCGTGGAGGGACGAGCTCGAGGAGGCTCTGAACTAGTGCGTACGGCTTGCCCGGAGAGCATCGGAACATCGAGGAGGATAAGTATAGGAGTATATGTGCACGTAAGTCCAGGGCTTCCTGATAACGCCAGGGCAGCGGCGGCTCAATCAGCTCACATAGAACCGGGGGCTTTCCGAGGTGAAGACCTAATTCATTGTACATTTGAGTGGACCCACGACAGGGGAAACCGGCCTTCCGAGGCGAAGGCCCAAACTTGTACATTTTTGGTGGAGCCCAAGAGGGGAAGTTTTATTTCAACGGCTCCTTTCATCACGCGATCTACGGGTGTCGCGACTGCCCAAGGGGGCGGCTCCACATCCAGGAACGGCCTGGAGAGTGCCTTCGAGGTGAAGGCAAGATCAGGCAACATTTTTGGTGGCCCATGAGGGGAACGAGCTAAGCACGATAGCTCAAGATATAGAACTATAAAGCACGATAGCTCTAGATATAGCAGAAGAAAACGACTCGCCGGATCAAAGAGGCGCGTCGTGGCGGTCAACGAAGGTCAAGACACCGAGCGGAGATCACGGATCAACCAGGCCAGTGTTTTTATAATGTCAGTTTAGAGTCAGTTCGCGTAGTTTTATGGTGAAAAAGTGAATTATCATAGAAAGATTGCGTCATCAAATTGTCAGCCATCTTGGACAAGTACGTGAGTGCAGCGGCCACGTGTCATATTTCCGGACATCGTGGTATGTGCCGGGCGGACATTTTAGTTTGTTAAAGGTTGTCTATTCATTCCGAACTGTCACATTTACGTCACTGCAACTCTTACATTCACTCACGTCATTCAAACTCAAACGTCACGAGTGACAGTTGGTTCATATAACTTGTTTACGAGTAGTTTCGTAAAGATTTAGTTCAATAATTCGCGGAGTTAAACAATCATCACTATTTCAAGCATTAGTTCAAGTACAAATAAACAAGCCGCTTCACTTTTAGTGCGGACGAGCGTGTAGCGACGTAATTTGTAAAGATATTGTGAATATTTCTTGGTTACATTCAGATAACCACATCTATTTAGTATTATTCAAGGAATAATTCGAAGTGTCAGCTGTTGTTTCATATTTGGTTATTGCCGGTCATAGCGCAAATATCAGTTGTTTGTTGCATTTGTCAATAGTTGTCAAGTAGCTGTTTAAGTTAATATTTCAATCGTTGTTTACAATATTGGTGTAGAATATTGTAAAGGTGTACCACTTATTACGTGAAAATGGCAGGTCAATTGCGAAAGGCTAAAATTCAATTCACATCAAAATATCAGATATTGACTGACCTGTTTGGAACGGTATCAGATGCTGGGCAGGGTGTGTCCGCATCAGTGGCTAGGAGGCACTTTAACCTTTTTTATCCTCAGTTTGTGGAAGCATATGAGACGATCTTGGGAGCCGGGACTGATGATGTCACTCAGGACGAGTTGGGACTGTTCCGGACGCAGTTCACCGAGGTTAACAAGTTCATGGTACGTCTGGACGAGCAGCCGGAGACCGCAGCGGGCCCCTCCAGGTTACCCACCTCACAGAAACTACCAGTGCGGATCCGGGCGCTGTTCGAGGAGCGCTATGGCAGTGACTCCGAGGTCCTGCCCACAGTTCAACAGCTGTTCCAACTGTTGGACGAGCAGTGTCGTGTGCAGCAAAGTGTGTCCCCGGAGGAAAGCGCAGGCTCTGCCCGGGTATCGACGCAGGTACCACCGATGCCAGGACGTCGGGCTCCAGCATCACGGATGCCGGTTATGGGTCAAGTAATGGCGGTGCAGCCTTCATATTCAGATCAGGTGAACCAATTTCATTGTGATTTCTGTCAAGGACACGACCACTCATTGTACCAGTGTGGCCGGTTTCTCAGATGGCCCCGTCAAGCCGTAGAACCTGGGCCAGGAAGGGTGGTCTGTGTTACAGATGTCTAAGGCATCATTATGCTAGGGAGTGTACCCAGCCTGGCTGGTGTGCTCATTGTGAATCATCACAGCACAACACATTGTTGTGCAATCAAGAGGCCGAGCCGCAGGCTCAAGGAGAGTCGGGTCGGTCCACAGGGCACCAGGGTGCTCCAAGGTCACCCACACCTAGGTGGACATATCATCAACAGGGTGAGGCTATGCTAGACCGTAGCAGTCATGAGCATCAGCCATCAGTACCAGGTACTACGCGCCAGGACGCCCGACAGGCACCAGTTCAAGTGGTGCAGCAGGAGGCGAGGTCGCTCCAAGGGGGTCGCTCTCCCTCACCTGTCACCTCACCCACGCTACCCTCAACTTCGGTTGATGCGCTCGTTCAAGATCAGCATCATCCGAGGCCACGAGTGGGGGAGCGCGCATGTCAGGCTCAGCAGGTATTTCATTCATTACGCTTCGGTACGCGAACCAATCCAGAGTTGTGAGAGCTTGGATTGGTCTATTCAGTCATGTCAGATTCCCGTTAGAATCAAGTAACGTCATTTCAAGTTAGGTCAAATCAATTCAGCTCAAATCAGAGTCAAGTCAGATTTCAAGTCATATTACGTTCATATTCACATTAGAAACATATGTCAATGTTACGAGCCACACAGATGGCAAGGGTCTTTCTTATTCATGTCAGATTCAAGTCAGATTTCAAGTACATTCAACTCAAGTCAGAGTCAAGTCATATTCGCGTTGGAAACATATGTCAATGTAGCGAGCCACATGGATGGCAAGAATCAGTTCATTCAATAAACTCATCAATATTATTTCCTTATGTCATTAGGAATTGGGTTATGTGACCAGGGAATGTCATTAAGGCATTGTTCAATAAAATTCAAATGGATGCTGCCAGGCAGACGTGGATGTCTCGAGTCATCCACAATTGTTTAACATGTTTCAGATTTGATGTTTACCGCATCCCCCGTTCTATAGCGGGCTTACCTACTGAACATGTCAAGCGTCAAGCAGTTGGTTCATTTTGGTGTAGCAATAAATATTGCCCGGTCATATTCATATTTAGTCAGGGTCAGTTTATTCAGGAATAAATAAATCGGTCAAGGCATACCTGTGTTTTTAATGTCTAGGAACAAGGTGGTTCAGCTCCAGTTGTGTCATCACTGAGCACCACGGCGGTCATCGCAGCCTACTGAGGTTGTCAGCAGACGCGGTTTGCCCTTTCTCATCAACCCAGGTCAAGGTACCAATTTATTTTCAAATATATCAGTCAATCTGGTTACGATGTCACTTTTGAGTATTTAAGTACCTAACAATCAAGTAATCAATGGTACAGTGAGGTAACTGAACATTTGGTTCAATTGACTCAGTTTTCATTTCAAGTAATCAATGGTACAGTAAGGTAAATGAATATTTGGTTCAATTGACTCGGTTTTCATTAAGAGTGTTGCACGCTCATTCAATTGACACCATAGTGGTGAATTGAGATCACATTATGGAAATTGTGTGGTAGTTTAAATTTAATTTTCCATTGTAAATAGTTACTTAAGAACTACTTACTGATTTTCTTATCATGTTGTTGTTATCATTTCTTGCAGTCTGATAAGAGACTGTACTTATTTTCATGTGTCAAATATTCTGTGGAACAATAGTTTTTATATTGTCATGTTATAGTCCGTGAGACAACTGTTTATTTTATCAGTTGTTATAATAATGGTCTAGGATCCGATTGTTTGCATTGTCATGTCATTCTACGTAGTCTAAGAGAAAACTGTTTAACTTGTCATGTTATATATAGTCTAGGATACAATTGCTTGCATTGTCATGTCATTATATCTAGTCTAGGAGACGATTGTTTACTTTTATCATGTGTTATATTATAGTCTAAGGGACGATTGTATACCATGCTGCATGGTCAGATACCACTTTCGATGATGTTGAGAGAACGAATCAGTCCTTTCCTTCTTTCCTGGCCGGGCCCAGTTAATGTTGAAGCAAATTCAACATGTAAATCGTAATGTGAATTAAATAGTATTAAATTCCCTTACTGCCAACATACGCGGGCTAATGTTGTTTCATTTTTATTATATCGTTGCGTTTCGGAACGATCGGTGTCACATCGAAGGTGTTGTCTACTCTGTGGACCGCTTGAATCTGGGATTTCGCTCCGGGAGCATGTACGAGGTACTTAATTAAGGGAAAATGTAGTTAAATTAGTCTAAACTATAATTTAGTGTTCATATTCAGTAACGTTGGTGAACGAATTACATTGTGTGCATAAAATCAAGGATTTTCAATTATTCGTCGTCACCTAACCTCAATCCACGCGGAAGCAGCCGGCGCGGGCGCAGCGTGGAGGGACGAGCTCGAGGAGGCTCTGAACTAGTGCGTACGGCTTGCCCGGAGAGCATCGGAACATCGAGGAGGATAAGTATAGGAGTATATGTGCACGTAAGTCCAGGGCTTCCTGATAACGCCAGGGCAGCGGCGGCTCAATCAGCTCACATAGAACCGGGGGCTTTCCGAGGTGAAGACCTAATTCATTGTACATTTGAGTGGACCCACGACAGGGGAAACCGGCCTTCCGAGGCGAAGGCCCAAACTTGTACATTTTTGGTGGAGCCCAAGAGGGGAAGTTTTATTTCAACGGCTCCTTTCATCACGCGATCTACGGGTGTCGCGACTGCCCAAGGGGGCGGCTCCACATCCAGGCACGGCCTGGAGAGTGCCTTCGAGGTGAAGGCAAGATCAGGCAACACTTACTTACGGGACGTTTACCTTATGAACTAATAGCGGCCAGATTAGTAGTTGATTAAAAGGAGGAAGGTTATTTCTGAATTGTTATTCTAGACCTTAACCTACTACAATACAACAATAAGACGTCGTCAAAGGTCACTCCAAGATTAGACTAAGGTCAAAGATTAGTCTAATTTTGGAGTAAACTCGATTCTTGTTTTTTGGCTTATTGACTTATTTGTAGTTACTGCTTTCCATCAGATTTCGTTCGAGAGCTCATTAAGTTTGAATTGTGTTTGATAATTAGCCTAGTATACCAATAGTTATTCTAACCATACTCAACCCTTTACCTGCGAATGTACATGGGGTCAATCAACTTTTTCTTGTCCCTTAGTTTTTTCTTCATTATCAGTTACCACAACATGAGTGTAAGTATTTGATAAAATCTATAAGTTATTATAGCCAGATAAACAATCTTTTCGAACATATACCTACGTGGGGTTTCCTTTATCTGGCATAATATCGATTGTCCGAAATACACGCCGCATAACAGTTATCGCAGAAACATTTTTAGCCGAATGATACTTTAGCATAATTATATACTTAGCATAACTATCATGTCGCATAACACTCATTTGGCAGAATTTTGAATTACAGAATAGTAATATGGCCGAATTTACTTCGCTGAATTTTACGTAGCAGAACGTATATTCCGCCGAATTTCTTGAAGCATACAACTAATATCACCGACTTTATTTTTGCATAATTTTATGTGCCAGAATATACGTTTTGCCGAAGCCGTATAAATATTGAACCGTGCTGCTCTAGGTGACAACTAGCGCGGAAAGCGTTCTAAGGCAGGTCGGTGTATGTACGACGAGCGAAGCGACGACCCTAAAACGCACGAGCCAAGCGAGAAATTGTACAATATCTATTACTACGGAATTTCACGAATCACGTAGACAGTAGGGAACAGGGACTTAGTGGCAAAACCGACTTGGATCGCGGATAGGTTAGAAGGCGAAAGCGGGAGCTTTGCTCCCGCTTCCGTCTTCGAGGTTATTTTTTTTATAAAAGAGCAGAAAACTATGACTATTATTCTTAACAACATTATGCCATTGTACGATTCTGCCAAAGAACGTTGTGCCAAATTACAGTATGCCAGCTAAATATTATGCGATACAAATTTCGGTGACACGATTATTCGATCATAAGACTATTATTACGATCGTCTTTATGCAAATGTGCTATTCTGCCAAAGGAAGTTATGCGAAATTACTGTATGCAACGAAATTTATGCGAAAAGTAGTTCTGCGAAATGATGATTCTGCCAAGGGCTGTTATGCAAAATAAAATGATGACAATCAATTTTATGCAACACATTAGTAACCCACCTACGTTGCATCTCGCAAAAAAACGTATTCTAGCAGAAAATATGATTGTCCATTGTGTTGGGACAAACCACTGTTCTCATACAAATCAAGGGATATTTTACGTCCGCTGGGCAACCGGTGAAATTGAAAGCAAAAGAGTTTTTTTTATACAGTTGTCATCTACTTTAAGTTATTTTGTGCTTAGGTACCTCTTGACTTAGGTAGTAGGTACTTTATCTGATTAAAGTGTTGAGCGTCTAAAGTTGTATTGTCGGGTTGTCCCCCGGAAGCGAGCATTTCTAAAAGCCATCACCAACGCTTTCTAGTCATAAGCCCCTCATTGTAATTGCTATGTGTCCCACTTTCTGAAATTAAAAAGCCTCTTTCAGTGACCCCAATTCATTTTCAGAGTAAGTACTCGAGTTTCATTTCATGTAACACTTCGCATTTAGTACGAAGCGTGAAGGCATTTCTCTCGGGGAATAGAAATAAACATTTTGCGTTACTATAAAAAACTATAAACTACTATAAACACAGATACGAATAATAATAGAAATAGCGTCCGTAGTATATTAAATTATAGTAAACAACAACAAATAGAGATCATAATTCAATACTTCAAACCATGATTCCTTGTAATGTGCACGGTGTGCACCTAATAATTTAATTGTGTACTTTTTCGGCTGCCATTTTATGATCCCCATGGACCATAAAATTGAACTATTATTAAGAACAACTGAGATTTATTTTACCTAACTTTTCTGAAAGTCAACTTTTCAACCGTCAAACTTGACACAACTTCCGAGCATTAAAATTAGCTTTAAAATTTAATGAGTTTGCGATAATCTACACCGCTGTTCGCTCTCTCGGTATCTTCATCATATCGGTCGACTGTATTATATCGGATGATGTAGTTGGTATAGAATAGAATAGAATAGAATCATATTTATTCATGGCAACAGCACATACATGTACATAAATCAAAAAAACAGAATGGTAGACAAATTGCCACGAAATGGTTCCATCTCAGCGTTGTGCTGGCCTGGTGGCCAGCGCTGGTCTTCCGATGGAACCATCCGGTGATTCCACGGCGTAACACATATTTTACACTCGTACAAAATAGTTATAATAATAGTAATATAAAACAAAACAAACCGTAAAGACAAATAATAAACTTTTTTATGAACGCAACATTTATAACCGCGCCAACCGACCCACTAGCGCCATTATGACAGGTGGATGCTCCCAGCAATTAAAACGTCAAACAAGACAGACATGTGACGGTGACGCGGGCGCAATGCCGATTTGACATAATTGAGGAGAAACAAGACAAATATATTTCAAGCTAATTGGCACAAAAACAAAGCCAAACTGATAGCAGCACATGAGCACAATAACAGCCATTTAAACTAGAGGGACATAACACAGAGGTAAGACAACATTATCATTTGAGTTCCTAAATACAGCTCGTGTCTAGCCTGTAAGTTTCCTGGCTCTTTTGGTGGTTGAATATAAAAGATTTGAGTTTAGTTCTAAAGCTGTGCACATTTCCTAGGTCTCGCAACGGCGGAGGGATGACATTCCAGCATTTAGTTGCTACGTACCGAAAACTACCACGGAAAGCCGCCGATGCGTGTCGGGGTGTCAGCAACGGTAGTCCACACCGCCGTGTTCTATGCAACCTAGAACTGCACAACTTTTCGAAGAGATACTTAGGAGCCTCGTTCTTAATTACGCCGAAAAGTAAACAGGCCAGATGTAGTTTACGCCGATGCTGCATTTTAAGGATGCTGTGTTTATTTAAAAACGGAGTAACATGAGCTCTCGAAGGAATACTAAAACAGAAACGAGCACAGGCATTTTGAACACGTTGGATGAGTCTTTTAGTTTTTCCAAGAAGTCGTGGCCCATACACTGCATCTGCATAGTTCAATTTGGACAATACTAAAGACTCCACCAGCCGAATGCGCAAGTTTTCGCTTATAAATTGCCTGATATTGTACAGCACTTTAAGTTTGTAGAAGCAATTTCTCACAGCACCAACCATGTGTTTCTCATAGCGCAGCCCACAGTCCATCATAAGTCCTAAATTACGTGCTTCATGCACTCGTTCAATAGGTTTACCCATCAAGTTAACATTTAAAACAGAACTGACACCATTCAGCTGTTGCTTACTGCCAAATACCAAGTATTTAGTTTTACTAGGGTTTAACAGCAAGGAGTTTGCAGCGGCCCAGGACGCTATGCTATCTAGATCCAAATTAAGTTTCTGAATGGCACTGTCAATTTCGGAAGGTTTGCATGATATGTACACTTGTATGTCATCTGCATAGATATGGTACCTGCAGTGTGTGATTTGGGACCCTACGTCTGCGGAGTATAAGATAAATAAAAGTGGGCCAAGAACGGATCCCTGTGGCACTCCTCTAGCAACACGGACTTTGTCAGAGTAACATGCAGAACCATCAATGAGACTGACTTTTACAACCTGGTAGCGATCATTGAGGTAACTGTCAAACCATTTAAGCGCACTTTCATCAAAACCATAATAACTTAGTTTGGAAAGTAATAGATTAATATTGAGACAGTCAAATGCCCTGGAAAAATCGAGCAGTACTAAAATAGTGCACATACCTCCATCCTGAGCACACAATATGTTGTCGGTGTAGATAGTGAGGTCGTATCATTGAGTTGTAATTTAATTGTTTGACTATTCTTGTGTTAATAATTATGTTTTATTTGTTATGTTACATTCAAACACAATGAAAATTGTCAATGAATTAAATAAACTGATATTGAAAACTGATGCCTGGGTGTGACGTCAATCACATTTATTTTGATTTACATGAAAGGTACTTTAAAAAAATCAGTAGGTAGTTATCTATGACACACTTTCGTCACCCTACCAAACTACACGCATTCTATCTATGATGGAGGTAATTAGCCAGAGGTAAGTGAAGCTGTACAAGTTACCTGTCATTAGGCACGATTCCACAAGTAGCTACAATAGTTAATCTAGGTACCTTTTACTTTTGAGACCTTCTGGCTTAGAGTGATACCTAAATGATAATGTAGCTTTGCGAGCTACGCTGTGAGATCCCCAGACGCACATCAAAGGACCATGGACACAGAATGGTAGCCTACAAAGCCTGTGAACTGTGGAGTGCGGACGGATGCGATAAACTAGTCCAAGACAGTGTTATTTCATCAATTATTCTTATTAGTTATTCGCTCAGTACCTATCGTAAACTTACTAGAATAACAAGACGAGATGATTTTATTTATATTGGGAGCTAGGTGTTAACGTTATAGTGGAAGCCCCACAAGCCCAATTTCAGGGTCTCTATTGTTTCCCATAAAATTTGAGATCCGATTTTTTCAGTCCATAACGTTTACCACCATAATTTTTTCTAGTCATATTGTCGATAGTCATAAAATTTAACAATATACATTGGAGTTCCGATTTTTGCAGGTCATCATTATTGTTAGTCATAAAATTGGTTAGCCATAACGTTCAATGTCCCGGTGGTATGCAATTACATAATGTTACAGGCAATAATCTAGTTTGTAATAATTATTGTAAGGTATTTTTTCGCAAGTCATAATGATTGGTAGTCATCTGATTAGTTTGTCATATCATTCAATTTCACGGTGGTGTCACTCTTCATAATGTTAGCCCATAAACACACTCCCGGAAAAATAATAAAATACATGTTTTTTTTACTACCGAACTACCGATGTTTTTTTTACGCGTTCTTCCAGACTGCATTATAACATACCCACATACCCATTAATTATAATTAATGTGGGTACTTTGGCAAAAATAAAGAGTGATGCGATTGAAAGATATTTATGCCGCTCACTGTTTTGTTTAGTGGTCAGAATACGTTAAAATTAGTATGTTTTGTTTTGAAACTTTTTTCTCTAAAAACAAAAAAATGGCCGAAATATTTGACCCGAAAGTTAGGAAAAATATGTACTGGTCAGAATTTAGATGAATGTTGTGTCATTATTGGTTCTGGCGCTTCGCCGGCCGCTGCCGCGGCACGCTCGCTTCGCTCGCTCGGCTCGCGCGCTTAGGGTCACGGTACAACTAACACTCCTCCTCGCTTCGCTCGTCGTCGTACCTACACCGACCTGCCTTAGAAGTCCAGTATCCTGGCCATTTTTAATTTCGAGAAAAAGTTTCTAATAAAACATGCTTATTTAAACGTATTCTTTACGAAACAGTCATAAACCCTTCGCGCAGTAGTACCTAGTACCCCTTTCAAATGTATGTCTAGAAATGTTTCTGAGTAATTATCTATATGACTTTGGATGTTATAGATTTGGTCTCTTAGACGTAATTCACTTTAGGCATTAAAACGATATGAATAGCAATCATTAGTACGTTGAAATATATGCCTTAGAATATTTATATAGTATTTTATGCAACTGTTGTATAAGTAGGGTCTTAAAACGCGAGTGTCGTGAGTTGCGATGCGAGCCTTGGCGAGCATCGCAATTAAAGACGCCACGAGCGTTTTAAGACCAAGTTATACACCGTTGCATACAATACTTTTTCTACGACTAATTTTAAATAAATAGCATTTGACTTTTCAGGCAGTAAGTTTTCCGTTACGTCTATTACTACTCACGCAATTTCCTCAGCGGTGCAGTTATTTTCTTCTTCGTCCATTTTAAAAGGAACGTACACATTTTTCTTCACTTCACAAACACGAATCAAATCTTAAGTAAGTTATTATGTTATTAATAATAACGAATAGTTATCACATTTCGTCTTTTAATTTTGAACTGGAACTTTGGTGGGAAATTAGAAATATGACACATTGACACCTCTTGTTTATGGTCTGTTTTGTTTTTTTATGTCCTTGCACTTGCCATCCGAACCAAACTGAATCCGGATCCGAACCGAATCGGATCGGTTTATATTAATAAATAATACCAATAATTGGTAAAATATGTATATTAACACACAATGCATGATAATTTATTTTTATTTTAGTAAATAATTTATGTTTTACAAATATTTGATGGTAATTAAAACTTCTTTATTTCGAAAATTTTGCTTATGAAGTTGGCACCACTGCATTAAAGTGGCTGATTAAAAAAAAGTTAGATGATTAGACATCGTAGTAAACAGTGCTTTTATGGAAAATGTATGAACCAAAAAAGTACACTAAAGTGTGTGTTTAGGATTTAGTAACCAGGCTTTTGTCGGGAGCTTAGAGTAATCCATCACTGAAGGCTCCTTCAATGCCAAGCGAATCTCGCCCTTTAAGAATAGCTCCGTCCCGAACACTCGCGGACCAGTAGGCAAATGGCTATCGTCGCGCGCGCATCCCTTACCGCCGCAGAGACTCACCACGGTGCTTTCGTGGCTACTTTCACTACTATCTAGTCTATCTACGTGCTTTACGTTACCCTGTGCTGAACCCAGATCTGCAGGCTACTAAGACCTAGGCATAGCAGAAGGAGAACGGAGCTGGGCTTTCATCCTAACACGAGCAGCTGCCATTGAGGTTCACAAGGTGAGTGGGTTGCTCATTTCTATCGGTAATCGCCTTGATTACTCTCTCCGGGGAATTCATGCGTTCCAACCCCCCTTTCGCTGTGCTAACGAAGAATACTTAACATATTTGTGTTCCTTCTATACCGGATATATTAATTCGAACAAAATTTTGTATACCTATGGATTACAGTGCAAACTATACGAATAGCATTCTTTATTAGCATACTATTTCATTATTGATAAAAATATTTGATGTACTATAAGTATTTCAAGGCAATTTGTTCAAATACTAAAAAAAAAAGGACGTAACCGCCGTGATATTCGTATGAACTTACGACCTTTTATCCGAGCAGAAACTTGTTTACGAGTTAAAGTGGTTTCTTTCGCTGTCTTAAATCATAATTTTTAATTGTATGTTCTAGTTACACGTTTAACGGTGTAACATTTGCTGTTTTGTTAGTAAATTTCACAAAAAATATACTATATATTGTGCGGGTCACAGGGTAGATATTCGGTGTTTCAAATTCCTTAGCGCGCACACGACGTGTTGCATAATTTGGTTGGTTGCATATTGAAGTTACCTAGTTTATCATGATTGAGTTATAAGTAACTTTTATGTTTGTACATTACGTTCGTGTAAATTGTAGAATTAGAGAAGTTTGTTAAAATTTGTATGTAAGTACGGGAACTTTTTTCTGTAGTTAGTTTGAAAGATAGTGCAGTACGATTTTTGACCGTACCTTTAATATACAAGGTCTAAAATTCTTTCTCGCCTGTTGTCGAGTTATACTTGTAGTAAGATAAGTACCTAATTGTGTTGATCACTTTTGTTTAACTTGCGCGCGCTTTAATAAATTACACTATGAACGAAATGGAAAAATGCCGCCGTACTATCGCTCTTAAGCGTTTAAATGACGCTTATATTTGTGCAAAAAGATGTACAACGAACCCGGAAATGCAACCGCGCTTTAAGGTGCATTTAACGAGATTGGAAAGTTTAGAAGTGTTATTTGACGACAATCATACGAAAATAGTAGCTTCTTTAAAGGATCCTCAGGAGATCGCGGATAATGAGGAGATACGACAGGGGTTTGACGAGACCGTAATAGACATTCTGTCCATCAAATCGCAATTGTTTCCCGAGGCAACACCTCAAGTGCCTCGTGTCGCTTCGCCCGTACCCGCAGGTAGCTCGAGCAGCAATACGGGTCATATTCGCATGCCGCCCATACATATACCTACTTTCGAGGGTGGCTATAAAACGTGGATTACTTTCTATGATCTGTACCGAACCTTGGTACATGACAAACACGAGATCTCTAAAATTGAAAAGTTTCAATATTTAGTCTCGTCATTGAAGGGTGAACCGTTAAACCTAATAAAAGCATTTCCTATATCGTCCGACAATTACGATATGGCGTATGAAACTTTGGTGAAGCGCTATCAGAATAAACGCCAGCTAGCCTTTTTAGCGTGGCAGTCTATTATAACTGTTAAGTTACAGAATAACACAGCGCAAGCCTTTCGGTTTCTTTTGGACACATTCCAAGAAAACTTAGCAATTTTGAAGTCATTAAACCTGCCCATCGATAAATGGGACTTTATAATTTTCTATACGCTCTTATCGAAATTAGAACCAACCATTCGTAAAGAGTTTGAGATGACCGTCACGTCGGAGGACATCCCGACCTATCAATCTTTGGAGACCTTTGTGGAGAACTACTGCAAGGCAGTGGAGCATGCCGGAGCGAGTACATGTTCAGCTCATAACGGAAACATGCGGCCAGCCGTCGTGAACACCATGCGATCCGACCACGTCACGACACCGCCACGACGCTTTAGGCAAACGACTTTGGTGGGTAACCAGTCTACTTCTTCGGCACTGCCTCCGCCTCCGCCTTGTCAATTCTGCTCCAAAAAGCATTTTCTCGCACATTGTCCGGACTTCCAAAACTTAACGGTTGCGCGTCGATCACAAGTAGTTGGTGATAAACAGCTTTGTTTCAATTGTTTGCGCATAGGTCATGTAGTGTCAAACTGTCCTTCACAAGGTTCGTGTCGAACTTGTGGTCGCCGTCATCACTCATTACTACACTTTCAAGACACAGTAGATCGCAAACCAAGTTCATCCAATCCCAACGCCACCTCTAATGCCTTAGGTGTGCAGGGGCTGTCTACAAATACGTCGTCAAATAAAACTGTCCTACTGTCAACGGCTCAAGTAGATATATTGGATAGATGGCGCTCCTTTCACGCCGTGCGCTTGTTGATTGACTCTGGCAGTCAAGCCAATTATATTTCCCAAGGCCTAGCAAATCGCCTAGGTTTACCTGTCTCGAGTAACGCGCCGTCGGTTTTTGGCCTAGGTAACGCTTCCACGTCTGTATTGGGTACCGTCCAATGCACTATCCGTCCCGAGAACCATCAGGGCAACGAAATATCTTTCGAGGCAATTGTAATACCCCGCATTTGTCATGACATGCCGTCAGTCACGGTAGAAACTAGCTTTTTAAAGAATTTAGGGTTCATTAGACTCGCGGACCCATCTTTTCATATTCCGGGACCAATTGACCTCCTTCTTGGTTCCGAACTTTGGAATGAGATATTCCTTCAGGGTATGATTCCGGGTGGGAATGACTCCCCTGTTGGTTTAAATACTATATTTGGCTGGGTCTTTTTGGGGCGCTCTCGCTGCCTTGAGAGTATACCATCTTTATATTCCAACCTTTCGTCAGTCCAAACGCTTCACGCGTCACATAGCGACTTGGAAAACGATTTAAAACGGTTGTGGGAGATTGAGGATGTGCATCACCCCGAAGAAATGCTGTCGCCCGAAGATGCGGTTTGTGAACAGAATTTTCTTTCTACCCACAAGCGTGAGGGCTCCGGAAAATTCGTTGTTGAGCTGCCGTTCAAATCTGTTGAGCCGACTTTCCGTAACATGCGGTCCATCGCTGTGCGCCGCTTTAACAAATTGGAAATGCGTCTATCAAATGATGCCGCACTAAGAAAGTCGTACAATGAGTTTATGCAGGACTATCTGGACATTGGTCACATGTCAGAGGTGCCTCCCTCTGACCAAAATACCTCTGGTGCCTATTACATCCCACATCACTGCGTGCTGTCACCATCAAGCGTAACCACCAAGTTACGCGTCGTGTTCGATGCTTCCGCTCGTGACGGCGAGGGTCTGTCACTAAACGACACACTGCTGACGGGACCGAAGCTTCAAAAGGACATTTCCCACATACTTTTGCGATTTCGTTTACACGAAGTAGTGTTTACTGCAGATATTCGTCAGATGTACAGGAACATTGTGATGTCAGAGAAACATCGTGACTTTCAGCGCATCGTGTGGCGTTTCCATCCTGATGAGGAACTCCGGGACTACTTTTTAAATACTGTCACATACGGGGTCTCATCTTCTCCCTTCCTGGCCTTGCGGACGATTGAACAGCTAGCTGTGTCGGAGAGCCAAGCTTTCCCGCTGGGGGCGGAGGTACTATCTAGAGACACGTACGTGGACGATATTCCCACAGGTGCGTCTTCTGTTAGTGAGGCTCTTGAGCTGCAAAAGCAATTAATCGCGTTATTAGCCCGAGGAGGCTTTGAGCTCCGCAAGTGGGCAAGCAATCGTCCGGAACTGTTAAGCCAGATCCCACTTGAGCATTGTGTGACTCAAGCAACGTCGTTCGATGCAGACTATAATTCTGTTGTGAAAGTACTTGGTCTAAACTGGGACTCAGCGTCTGATCAGTTTAAGTACAATGTTAATGTGTCTCAAAATCAATGCACGAAGCGGCAGATACTGTCAGAGCTGGCTCGTGTATTTGATCCGTTAGGGCTACTCTGTCCTGTAATTTTTTTGGCAAAATCGTTGATTCAGCGTCTTTGGCTGTTAGGCTTAGATTGGGACCAGAAGCCTCCCGAAGATATAGTAGAATTCTGGTGTCAATTTTCTTCCCAATTGAGTGCTCTATCACATTTTGCTGTCCCACGGAAGATAACGCACTCGCGTGCAGTTGCCTATCAATTGCACGGCTTTGCCGACGCTTCTCTGTCAGGCTATGCCAGTGTCGTCTACTTGCAAGCAGAACTAGATGATGGGACCTTTTCTACCCATCTGGTGTGCGGGAAATCTCGTGTTTCCCCTACCAAACGGATCAGTCTTCCACGTCTGGAATTGTGCGCTGCCGTCCTTCTGGCAGATTTAGTGCACGCGATACTTCCTCATCTATTGTCTTTGATCATAATCAAGAATATCTTTGCTTGGTCCGATTCGACTATAACTCTTTCTTGGATCGCATCTCACCCATCCAAATGGAAAATTTTCGTTGGCAATCGAGTCGCTAAGATTCAACGAAAATTGCCCTCAGCACAATGGAACTACATAAGCACCCATGATAACCCGGCTGATGCAGCCTCGAGAGGCATGCTTCCAAAGGCAATGCTGGAACATTCACTTTGGTGGAATGGTCCGAGTTTTCTGTCCCTCTCGTCTGATCATTGGCCTCGGTTAAAAACTCTTCCCCCATCAATCGACGTAACTACAGAATTACGTCAAGAAGAGAAGAAGTCAGCCCTCGTTGTCACCAACGAGACTGACTCGATACAGCAGCTTTTACTCCGGTTCTCTTCCTTGAAGAAAATCCTGCGAGTAACTGCGACTGTGCTTAGGTTCCTGAGTCTTTTGCAGAAGCAAAGAACATATTCTGGTCCAATATGTGAACAAGAGCTGAATCAAGCGCTTCAAACTCTCGTCAAGTCTTGTCAGCAAGATTGTTTTGTTAATGAGATCAATAATCTCAAAGATAACAAGCCTTTGCCAAAGCCTATGAAAAAATTAAGTCCTTTCCTCTCACAGGACAACGTGTTGCGTGTCGGAGGGAGACTTCGACACTCAGATTTGGAGTTCGATGCAAAGCATCCCGCTATTTTGCCTTCAAATCATCGACTTTCGTCGTTAATTATTGATGATGTGCATGCAAAGTCGTTGCATGGTGGTGCACAAATGGTGCATTTCCTACTGTCTCAAAACTTTTGGGTACTTTCTGCTCGGCGTGCTATTGCCAAACGTCTTTCTCGTTGTATCCCGTGCTTTCGGGCTAAACCAACGACATCTCAACCCATCATGGGGGACCTTCCCCGCGTCAGGGTTACTGCTGTCAAAGCCTTTCAACGTGTGGGCTGTGACTACGCTGGTCCTTTTCATGTCATCCTTGGTCGCCGTCGCCGAGGAGCGCGCTCTGACAAGGTATATCTTTGTCTGTTTGTCTGTCTGTCGAGCAAGGCCCTGCATCTGGAGATTGCCAATGATCTTTCGGCTGAATCTTTTATCGCTGCCTTACGTCGCTTCGTTGCTCGCCGGGGCCGGTGCTCCCTGATAATGAGCGATTGTGGGACCAACTTTGTCGGTGCAAGAAATCAGCTAGCGGGGCTGATGAAGGCTGCCGCTACATCACAGACCATTGAATTTTTGACGGTTCCGCCCTCTTCCCCCCACTTTGGTGGAGTCTGGGAGGCCGGGGTACGCTCAGTTAAGGGACACCTTGCCAAGGTAGTGGGAAGTCATCTGCTAACGTTAGAAGAGTTCCATACCGTCCTCGTGCAGATAGAGGCAGTACTGAACTCACGTCCTTTGTGTGCAGTCAGTAATGATCCAAATGATTTTTCTGTCCTGACGCCAGGCCATTTTTTAACGCTTTCTCCTTTAACGTCTGTCCCGGACGATAATAATGAGACCACAAAGATTTCATTACGGAATCGTTGGCAATTGTTACAGCGCTTACATGCTGATTTTTGGAAGCGTTGGCACCGTGACTATTTACATACTTTAAATCAGAGAAACAAATGGACAGACAATTCTCGGGCGGTGAGAGTTGGTGATTTAGTCATCATTAAGGACGACAACCTTCGACCGTTGTTGTGGTCGGTGGCACGCGTCGTCAACGTGCATCCAGGTCAGGATGGGATAGTACGGGTGGTAACAGTTCGTACCGCAGATGCTGAATCGCGTAATAGAGAATTTAAACGACCCGTCGTCAAGCTCTGCGTACTTCCTATTAGCAATAACTAATACTTCAAAAACACACTGTCTTTATACGTTTACGCTACTTTAGTTTGTTCTTTTGCCACTAGGGTTCATTTTACAGCTTTTAAATTCTGTCTCGTTGTTTTACTTATTACTGCTATTAATTTAATTCATATGCATGTTATCTATAATGAAACTCTTGTAACAAGAATGCTATTCGGCCGTCTGTCACTGTGCCACTTTAGGCGATTCTTTTTTTTAATTCCTATCATTTCTGGAAATTGAGATTTCGCAGCAGGGGGGAGTATGTTTAGGATTTAGTAACCAGGCTTTTGTCGGGAGCTTAGAGTAATCCATCACTGAAGGCTCCTTCAATGCCAAGCGAATCTCGCCCTTTAAGAATAGCTCCGTCCCGAACACTCGCGGACCAGTAGGCAAATGGCTATCGTCGCGCGCGCATCCCTTACCGCCGCAGAGACTCACCACGGTGCTTTCGTGGCTACTTTCACTACTATCTAGTCTATCTACGTGCTTTACGTTACCCTGTGCTGAACCCAGATCTGCAGGCTACTAAGACCTAGGCATAGCAGAAGGAGAACGGAGCTGGGCTTTCATCCTAACACGAGCAGCTGCCATTGAGGTTCACAAGGTGAGTGGGTTGCTCATTTCTATCGGTAATCGCCTTGATTACTCTCTCCGGGGAATTCATGCGTTCCAACCCCCCTTTCGCTGTGCTAACGAAGAATACTTAACAGTGTGCGTTTATGGGCCATAGAGCATAGAGTTTTTCGACGACTTATTATCGGTGTCATTGTATTTGAGCTAAAGCCTATATAAATGACAGATAACGGTACAGGAGTAGAAAAAATAATTATCGATAGACCTTTGATCGTTATGGACATCAATTTCTGACTTTTGTGATTATAATACTTAATATTATGGGTCATTAATGTTAGAACTACAAAACTTTATACTTAACAAAGATTATGACTACTGATGTTTATGTCTATAAATTATATGGATATCAATTTCTGACTATCGAAATTCGGAACAATAAGTTTATGGGAAATAAAGGGACCCCCCAATTTCATAAGAAAACCGCAAATCGATGTACAGTTTAGCCGTTTGGCATACGCATACTAGAGGTCAAAACAATTTTTTTGACCCGCAGTTCCTAAAAAAAATTCCTTTAGAGGGGGAGTGCCGAATCATTTTTCTTTTTGTATGGAAAAAAAAATTTTTTTTCAGAAACCTATCGTGTGCAGTATCTTATGAAAGGGCTTTTCGAGGCGATTCTAAAAATATACCACATCATCACATTTTAGCCATATTTTTTTAATTAAAACAAAAATAATTTTCGAAACATACCAAGTTTGGGCTCCTCCAGACACGATATGGCAGATTTTTTTAAAATTCAATATACCACAAATGATAATTGATATCCCCATATCTAACCTCAAAAAAGCAAATTTGAAAATAACTGCATTGTTTTTTTTTTAATTTTTAAATATTACCAAGTGACACAGTTCTACTTTAATACCTATTTTAATCTCTTGTTTAGGGAATTTTTTTTTGGAACTGCGGATCAAAAAAATTTTTTTGCCCTTTTGTATGTGTGTGCCAAACGGCTAAACTGTACATCGATTTGCGATTTTTTTAAGTGTAGGGCTACCACTATTACTACAGTATTAAACAACCTACTTCCACATTTCAAAAATAAAGACGCGAAGTACTACATCAATTAGGGAAATCAATTGAAATAATGTAATGCCGAATACAAAGATAAATTGGAAAACATTTTAGATATGGAAACAAAATATTTGCTCCCAGCAAATGTGGTTAAGTCTGCTCACAGTGACATTCATTGCGCTGTAGGGACAAATAGTGACTCGGGTTTGCAGCGGTCAATTAACTAGTAGGTAATGTAAAATATGGCGAAGTATTTAAGGTATGCGTTTGTTTTGATTTCCTGTGGTCTACTGCGCGGCTTCCCAATATCAAAACCCAGTCAGGGTCAATTTTATGGAAGATCGTTTTATTTTACATATGGTCGCCTTCCAAGTAAGTCGTCACCCATTTACAAAGACACCAGATTAAAAAAAATCCGCAACTACCACCATCCAATGTGGGATCTTAAAGTAGCAGTTTTCATTACATCAGTCATTTTATAAAGTTATTCAACATAGATTTTAATTCTGAATAAAACCGGCCAATTCATATTTAACCTACTTTAGGATCTCACAATTTGAAATAACAGCAATTGTTATTGGCAGGCCAATAAAGCAAAGAAATAGAGTTTAACACTTGTTCGTAATGTTATTTTGTTCCCATAAATACATATTTGGATTTTGCATAGAACTTGGCACTCATTTAGATCTCCATTCTTTTTGCGGCGAAGCCTACAGCCAAGAATAATTTTTGTATCGAACTTGGCTCTCCTTTTTTACATTTATGTTTTTGGTGGAATATCATTACTTTTTGTAAAGAAAACTAGGCAGTGTATAATTAGTGGTGCCCCGCGCCGCCGACGACACACCGTTGACCGGTTGTTTAGCGCGTATTACAAGTTTTTTGTATGGGGACACCACTTAATTTTTGACTTAACTTTATTTTCATA
This sequence comes from Epinotia demarniana, assembly GCA_945867215.1. Taxonomy (NCBI): domain Eukaryota; kingdom Metazoa; phylum Arthropoda; class Insecta; order Lepidoptera; family Tortricidae; genus Epinotia; species Epinotia demarniana. Next base: position 17,944,830 of record OX244266.1, on the reverse strand, counting down.
TTTCTGTTATATAGCAAAAATAATAATACATATATTGGGACAGTTTCAAATATCTGCTTGTAACGGTTGCAACGCTACAATTAAAAATACTTTTTTTTGTATGGGGACCCCCCCTATTTTTATTTTATCTTTAGATTTTTTACTATGCTTACACACAATTACCGGGCTGGATTCCAAATTTCATCCTTCGAGGTCATTTGGAAGTAGGTTAGGTTTTTGGTACTATATGTCAGTCAGTCAGTCAGTGCTAAAATTTACGACTTTTTTGACCTTCATATCTTTATAACCGTTTGAGCTAGTTTCATGAAATTTGGGCTTCTAGATGTTCTTATGGATATAATTAAACACACGTAATTTTATGCGTTTACGTTAAAGAGGTTTTGAGTTATAGGAGGGTCAAAAGTGGCACCAAGTGGTTCGTGTAATATTACACTCGGCGCTGGCTAGCCAGTTTCTTTGCTTGAACTTGGCTTGACACGCTGCCGCGTGTCTAGATCTAGAATATTTTTATCCCTGTGTGGTGTCAGGGTTAGAATAGCACCACCCCCTTTCTTCCTGTGGGTTTCGTAAGAGTCGACTAAGGGAACAGGGTTAAAGTGTGTTGTGGGCGATGGGCTAGCAACTTGTCACTGCGATATCACATTTTGTCGATCTTTTATACCCACATTTATGCTAAAAGCGGTACTGGAACACACGTTTCATGTGCTCTGCCTACCCCTTTTAGGGATAAAGGCGTGAATGTTTATGTATGTATATTTCGGAAATCTTCAATCCTCTTAGAAGATGAAATTAGGAGGAGGTCATTGATATAAGAGTTCACGCGGGCGGATTCGTGTTCATAAGCTTGTGCCTGTTACCGGGAAATAGATACGCCAGAACTGTATTGAGGGTGTGGGACCTGCTTTCGTGTCAGATGTCAATTTTCAACACAACGAATCCTCAAATCAATAAACGGTCGGCAACGCGCTTGAGATAATTCTGGTGTCGCAAACGTTCACAGCCCACGGCGTCTGCCTCCCATGAAGCAGGCACCAAATTAGTTCACCACTGTCGCGTCGTAATTAAAAAAATGTAACAAGCAGGTCTGGTTCATTGTGAAAATGAATGAACAGCAATTTTGCATGCATTGTTGATACGGAAATTATTATCAAACTGCATACTGTCCTGAATCTAACCGAATAACCAGGCAACTGATTGAATGCGATAGTTTGCTGTGACTAATAGAAGCGCGCCGTAGATTCAATTGGGAATGCCAACTAAATGAAACAGCAATAAGTTTCCGGAGTTCCTACCTTCAAGCGGCAATAATAATACTGAAGCAAGGCAATAATAATACTCAAGCAATTAATATTATTGCACTACGTGATCTCATTCTACTGGATATTCTTATTGTGCTTACAAACGTAATCTTCTGATGTACATAATCTTAATGGAATAATATCTATACTATCCTACTCAAGGTTTGGGGTTTTAATTTAGGTTGATCCGTTGCTTAATCTTAATACTCCTTCCCGTATTTTCTAATATCCTTACAAAAAACAAACAAAATAATTAACTTGAAAACCGCCTGCCCTTTAATCTGAACTGAAATGTAACTAAATCACGATTAAACGGATCAATCGATTTGGATGAAATTTTGTAAGAAGAAAGTTTATAGCCTGGATTAAAATATAGGATAGTTGTTTAAAACAGGCCCACGCAGACGAAGTCTCAAGTGGCACAAAAAAATGTTACCCCGAATGTAAGATACACAATGCCCGGGGTCTAATTAAGTAAATGCTTTCTAAAAACGATTTTTCTCTGGCATTGGGTTATATGCCCGCAGAAAGTCAACATCTATGGAAAATTCAATTAGGTACGTGTAACAAAGCGTTTTCTCGAAAGAGACCCGTAATTCTATTTTTATACCCATATTTCTGATTGGTCATCACAAATCTTTACAACAATATCGTAAGGTACCTACCTACTCTGCCTATTTAAACTCAGCGGCACCGGTTTTAAAACATGTTTTCCTTGTTGTAAAAAACGTAATCAATATTTTATTTTCAAGAAAGGTTTATTTATGTCTCGGAGATGATGAAACATTCAACGCCCTCTTTTAATGAGATCGTAAATAGATGAACCACCCCTTTAACAATACGCCCATGATCCGATACATAGTTACTTCTCAAAATGCTAATTCGTTTCGAGTAATTTAACCACTTATATGCTTGGGTGCGGACCCGTGCCTAATATTAGAACCTATTTACATGTCAATCATATTTTGATGAGACTATTTTGGCATTCGCATACTAGCGGCTAAAATGTATATCCCAATGTTAGGTTTTTATCTCGCTCTGGTTCAAAATACTTTCGCATAACACAAGCATGACATGAGGCATTGATTGGGCTCCTAGCTCCCAATGACCTTCGATCTGTAACTGTCCGTTTTTTGGTGTGTTTTATGGCTTATCATGTTAACAATAATATCGTTTACCGAAATAGTATCCCATATTTACTTAAAAACTCACAGTCTTCGAAATATATGGCACTAAACTTTGGCAATTTCAGGCCATATAAACACTTGTGTTTGGAAGTAACTTTTGTGAAAATGAGTTGAAAATAAATAAAAGTCTCGTACGTTATTAGGGACGTCAATAAAGAACAGTTATATATAGATTGATGATGATGATATGTAGATTGCATATAAAAAAGTGCATAAACTATACATACTTATATAGAAAACAGATATTTATTCGACCATTGGAGGAAACAATCATAAACATTTGTTTTTTCTCGTGCAAACGTAGATAAAGTATTGAAAATAAACGACGATGTTTGTGCCATAAATATATCATAGTTTTGACGGAGGAATATCAGATCAATACTGGTCAAAACTCGACAAAAACCGCGTGGCGCCCCTTATCAGTGCCATATGAGTTAGATCGCGCGCCCTCACAACCACATACATCACTACACACTAGAGACATTCCCTGTTTCTGTAATAGAAAATTCGAGCTCTACTAAAATCTAGAATAATGTAGTGATTTTGAGCCCCGTCAGTAACAAAGGAGGTGAAAATATACATCCATCCTCTACTTTGATCCAATAGTGCTAGCTTATGTAATTTATAGGATGTCTCTCAATTACTCTCGCGTGCTCTCCATATTACAGCTTTAACGACAGGCAAAATTCTATCCTTTTGGCCGTATAATTAATCCATTATAATAGTAATAATGCGTAAATTTAACCATTGTCTGTGTAAGGCCGCCAAACATTATCACTTTGTGCCCTTGGCGGGTAAATGATGCTAATGGTAAGATTGAGACTCGACTGGGGAAGGCACTAAGCTGCTATGTAAGTACCTCATTAAGCTCCATAGCCCTTGAATCGCGCAAATTATTAATTACCTTAAACATTGTTTTTACAGAGATTAAACTGCTCCTTGAAAACAAATGAACAGGGCGCCCGTTAATCAGGCTGTGAAAATGTATTTAATCATTTCAAAATGATTTATCAGGAAAATCAGGACCGAGTACTATTTTTGTTTTCTTTTAAAACTTGTTGTAACAAGTGAAAACTAAAGATTTTTCGGAAAACCCGACTGTGTTTTTACAAATATTGCCTATGCCACTCCTACGATTCAGAAGAATCCAACGACACCTGATATTTTGAAATTCTTCAAACGGTTAAGGCTGCAGAGCGTGCCAAATAATAAGACGCACACACATACATACTTACATACGCTCGAAAAACATAACACTCCTCTGCTGCGGCAGTCGGGTAAATTCTCGGTTTTTAGGGTTACCCAAAGGGTAAAAACGGGACCCTATTACTAAGGCTCCGCTGTCCGTCCGTCCGTCCGTCCGTCTGTAAGCAGGCTGTATCTCATGAACCGTGATGATAGTAAGACAGTTGAAATTTTCACAGATGATGTATTTATGTTGCCGCTATAACAAAAAATACATAAAAAACAGAATAAAATAACTAAGTAGGTATTTGAGGGGGCCCATACAACTTCGTGCGCGAGTCCGACTCGCACTTGGCCGGTTTTTTTTAATGATTTCACAATGATAATAATAACCTAAGTTTATTATCCTGTGTCTTACCTAAACGATATACTCCAAAGTTCCAAACTATTAGAGAATAGCACCGAACTGCGAAGTCTCCAAACTCAAACGTACTTATTTTGTATCCGTATTTGCGTCCGTATGTCGATTCCGATGTCTGTCTCGTTTGTTTATGTTGTCGGTCTGAAATCATAGATCATATCTTCGTCTATCAATGTCCTGGCGTCCTGGAAACTTGGGCAGTATGGTACAGATATGTAGTGCATAATGGTTTCCCATCGTTTTTCACGGAAACGTACGAACGTGTCTTACTATTTCAGTCAGTCTCGGTACAAAAACTACTGAGGCTGTTGGAAGTAGCATGACAAATACGAACGTTTCCGAGAAAAAAGGATGGGAAACCATTATGCACTACATCTGTACTTAGGTACCTATTATGCGTGTATAATATAATAATACTAGCTTTTGCCCGCGGCTTCGCTCGCGTTAAATTCGGGGTAACACGGTTCCCCTTTCCTGATTTAGAACACAGAAGAGAACTCGGAACAGAATATATTTTAATACGCTAAGTTGTAGACGATATTATATGTCTTTCCATTTGGGGATAGAATGTAAAGATTCTGGGCATTGGACACACGCGAACATTTTAAGTTCACCCCAGCCACCTTTAATGTGTCCTTGCGCTTTGTAAATGGTCATAGCGAAAGTAAGCTTAAGAGGAAATTGTAGCCTTTTCAACTGGAACGGGAGATCTGTGGAAATTATTGGGATTCGTGGGATCATTACATTTTCACCCTTTCCTACGCCGGTTAAGATAGTGGCGCTAATGATATTGCATATCCAAGTTGTGTGACACGAAGTCGCGTCCCATTACATAATCTCGGGGCATCCAAATTTTGCATAAGAATGACTGGGACGCCTAGTTTTAATTGAAGCTTGTGTGAGGGTACACCTGACAGCTCAAGCGAATTTAAAAATTCTACGGGATATGATGTGATCTGTTCTGTATCCATAATACTGTGTGTTCGCCTTTGTACTTTGATCTATTGTGTGACATGTATATTCCTAAACCTGTTATTGTGTACAATAAAGTGCTTACATACATACATACATACTGTGTCTCCTGGTACTTTACACAATATGTCTGAATTTATTTTGTTGACAACATCATTTTTTGGTGCTAAAATTGCTCTTTAACATAAATATTGATTTTCGTGTATATTGTTTTTTTAAATCTGGGTTAACACTTGCAACTAATTCTGAATCAATTTGCACTAATTGACAAAAATCTCCCGTCAGTGTCCCTCAGCCCTCAGAATCTGTTTCTAACCGACCATCTACTATTTTCAATAGTGTTTGGCATAGTTGCCGGCATTTGTGTCATCATATAGTTGCACTCTCATATTTGTAGTCAAAGTGAACTTTCTTACGGTGGCCCATAGAGTGGACGACTTGAGACTATGCTTTAATTTCGTCTGCAGGTGTCTTCTTCTGAATGACTGGTAACGTTTGGCGGAAATCACCAGCCAATAAAACCACCATCCCTGCCATAACATCGATACTGTTGCGCAAATCCTGGAGCGTTCGATTTAGTGCTTCTACCGCTTTTTTGTGCGCCATAGTACTTTCAGTCCACACTAAGAGTTTGCACTGACGTAACATAGCACCCCATGCGCTATTTTTACTAAAATTACAGATTGTTTGAATTAAATTACCTTATTATTCGTTTGTATCACCTGTACTAATTTTGCGGCGAGTCTCACACAAATTTCAAAGATAAAATAAGGCAGGTATTTTTCGTTGGTTAACAGAGACTGTGTACCAATTTTTAGCTTCCTACCTTGAAATCTGCGAATAGTCCCATATAAATTTTCACCCCGTTTTTCAAAGAGTTGGGGGCAGATTAAAAAAAAATGATGCACGATTTATTTTGTTAGTCACAAATAGTCCGAAGCGCGTGGCGTTGTACGAAGGAACTGATTGAGGGATTTGGTGCCCGAACCGGATTGTTCCGATAGCTCAGTTGGTTAGTAGCAACGGGCCTTGAATGCCTGTGGTCGCCGCTTCGAATCCGGCTCGGAGCATTAAATTTTTCCATTTTTCCTTTCATTTAAAATTTACAAATAGTCCGCTTACCAATTTTTTGCTTTCTACCTTGAAAATTGCGGAAAGCTGCATATAAACTTCCACCCCCCATTTTAGTGAAGTGGGGGGTAAGAAAGAGATAAAAAGTACCCTTTGTCACTCTCCATCCCTTCAACTATCTCCACTTAAATAATTTACTTTAAAAACAAAGTTTTAACCGACTTCAATTTAGTACTCCGCCAAGCCACGAGAACATTTCCTATTTTTTTACAATTTACCACATGAACTGATTTCCGATAGCAAATGCGTTAATTACTATAGAAAAAAACCGAATCGCTGTATGTGGGCCGATAATATTTGAGGACTTCCATCGATTCCCCAAGATCATCACCCAGGCACTTCATTAGTGCCTATTTCATTGGAATCTTATCAGAACCTGTGACGTACTTTTGCACTTTTAAGTACATAATTGAGGAATTCGATAAGTCATCTGTGGTCTTCATCATCAATTCCTCGCCACCAAATTTATGATTCCGGCTGTAAATACACGATTTATAACAGAAAATACCAAAATCACTACACGCGTGCCAAATAAAACTGAGGAGTCCCCTCAATTCATCATGGATCCCATCATCTAACTGAATTTTGAAAAAAATGGGACCCATCTGGAAGTATATACATACGAACAAAAAAAAATTTTTCGAATCGGCTCATCAATGACGGAGTTCTGAGGTAACAAACATTGGCCATTGTTTTGGACCATCATTTCACCCCCGATGTCATCCCTTTAAGTGATGATTTCGAGGTAAAAACCATCCTATGTTTTAAACCAGGCTATAAACTATATTCGTACAAAATTTCATTCAAATCGGTTCAGCCGTTTAAGCGTGATTGAGTAACAAACATCCAAACATCCAAACATCCAAACATCTAAACATCCAAATAATATTAATATCTATAATAATCTATAATATTAGTAGGATTAAGGATTAATCCTCTCTGGATTGTTGTAAGTACACTAATGTTTAAATTTGGTGTATTTTTTTATCTTAACGTTATAAATAACAATGATTATTTGAGGCCTTTTATTGAAGGAATTATAAACTAAAGTAAAACGTTTCAGTAGGCAGCTATTATTTTATGTTAATTTTACGTTTTGGACACAAAATAATGGTAAATATTATAGCTGCATCTTCCCTATTTCAGATATAACTGTACTACCTCCTTTAGATTTCTGTCGAAGTCAAGTCTTCTTATCATGCGACTTTATTTTTGCTTATTTTAACCCATTGATGGCCAATGACTAACATATGAGTCATGCCTCTACGTGCGATTTCCGCTACAGAGCGGAAAAACGCTGCTACGCGCTCCAGCGTGGCACACGTTCGTAACAGAACAATATCTGAAATGATACTGGCTAATTATTTTTTTAATTCAAAGATTTATTATAATAAGTACCTACATATTAGTGTACAGATTTAGCTCGTGCCCAAATAAATAATAAATAGGATAAGGTTGATGTACATAAGCTCCGGTTGTAAGCACAAGTTATCTTCGCTAAGCTAATTATTTATTACCAAACCTTCAGTATCCGTCAATTTGTCTATCGTCCACAAGGATCTTTAGTTGTGATACTCAGTAATTGGCCAAAGGCCATCTTAGTTATGACAAGTTACTACTTGTACTCGAATTACGAACTACCGTTCGTAATTCGAGTTTAAGGTATTTTATCAGAGTTTCGAAGGGTTGCTACGCATCCAGAGGTACATTTTCATTAGGGACGAATCCAATACAATCAGGATTATCAACATAGGCTGCAACCATATTGATTTGAATCTCGGCGATTGACGCCCCTCCCAGCTGACCCAATCGCCGGATTAGAATTCACAAAGCATTCCGAGTAATGTAACCAGTTCTATTCATTTAATTTAACTGGCCTTATATTATATCCATCTATATTATCATAGCTTAAGCACAATAGGCTGAAGTCTGGTTAGTAATTTGGGAACAGAAGGAATGGTCTCAAGTGAATTGGTGGAATACGCATTGGTTTGAAAATGTTTGCAGTGAATAGAACACAGGATATTGCCTAAAAACATTTTTACATCGGAATCATACCACGTCAATTGTTTTTTAAAAATACACACTTTTTTGCGAGATTTTCTGCAATTTTTGGGTTTTTCTCCTCAAAATTACGATCCCTTTCCATCCCAATAGGAGAAAAAGTGTCGCACATTTTCCATACATTTTTGAATTTTCCTGTTGTGTTACCGTCATACAATGGCCAATTGTAACACAATAGGAATAATATTCTCTGACATTTTTTTGTTCTCGCAGGATCGATAGAGCTCCTTATTCCCCGGGAAATAGCATTAAAACTCCTAGCTAGCTCTGTTTACAAATTAACGATAGTGGCATTTTTTAAGATACGCTTTTATAGAAAACAGTAATTCGACATAGGTATGTAAATCAATCACGCCGACAAAACAGTAGAATAAAACTTGTGAAACATTTATTTATGGTGGACCTCCCCTACACCTGAAATGGGGATGTAATTTTTTATCTCATTGAACCCATAGTGTTGGATATCGTTGGATAGCTTGTTCAAAAATATTATGGATTTGGTGTAACCATTTTTCAATTTGGGCTTTTTTTTCGTGTCATGTGTATAATGAATTGAAAAGAAAAAATATCGCGGCTAAGTAGGCACAACTAATGACCGAGTAATAGTCGACCGACTTAAAATGTACTTAAAAATGGGGTACTTTCGTACAAGTTGGGCCGACGCAACCGCACCATTTAGTTGGAGCGCGCGTGTCGATGTAACTAAGACAGACAGGTAAATACGGAACCTTACACTGCGCGTGGCCCGACTCGCACTTGACCGATTTTTCCAAATCAAAATTGACATTTAGATCTACCTAACGTACGTATCAATGAGTTACCTGTTCCACGTGCAGAGGGTTGATCACGCGCATTGTACGCGGCGTCGTCGTCAGTTAGATCTAAATGTTGCGCGAACAATGCGTTACGTGAACGACCTACTGGACATAATATCAACTGACATAATAAACTAAACTAACCTATTATTATTATTTATTTGTTGGTTTATGGGCCTTTGTTTGCCGCTTCGACCAGTAGGTGATCTATTGTGGCAGCCCCTTTATTATTAGATTTCACCGTTAAGACCCGTTGCCTCTAGGAAATTCCAGATTCTTTGGGCGGTGATATGTTGAATCTCTTCTGGGTTGCACGACGTGTCGACATACCCATTTGAAACAGGTGTTTGTTTAGTTTGCCCTGACTTTAACTAACCTAACGCGCGCACTGAAAAGTAATCAAGATACTTTATTACTGTACAGGAAAAAAATGATTTCGGGATTATGCATACATGCAAAGAATAGGTATCTGCTACTGACAGACCATGAGCCTTCTAGCTAGTATTAGCTAGACTTCGTGTACACTGTGACGATATCGTCACTATGACTTAGCAAAGATACTCCAGGTGTATTTGTTACTGTCATATTAGTTTCGGCTCCGATAAGTTTCTCGAAGCGATATTGATTCTGTTCTTAGTGTAATATACGCTGATATTGTCATTAATAATGTTTGATCTTTATTTGCTTGAATAGACCGTTATCAGTACTTAATCAATTTGTTGCTATGTAATAATGTCCTGATCTATCATAGATCAGGACATTATTACATAGCAACAAATTGATTAAGTATTGATTAAGTACTGATTAATCTCTCACAGATAGATCATCTATCTGTGAGAGATTAAAATTGATTGAAATTAACTTATTTATTTTCATTTAACATTAATGAAGATGTTTGTTTATTTCGCTTTCAAAATGATTTTAGTCCAGTCGGGAAACTTTACAATCTTTAATTGTACCTACCTGTTATCTACGAGTAGACATCTTATATATGCCTAACAAACTACTTCTTTTTTAATATAAGAGAAAGCTTGAGTTATCCGCAATCCAATTTCTTAAAAAATCTTTTAAAGTGCAAACTAATTGATAATATTAATTCGGCACGCAAAGTATCAGAGTAATTAATATATGCTTTATGATCGGTGAGTACAAGTTACTTAATGACTTGTACCTACGTGATTTGATTGTATACAAATATAGTCTTTTAACTTAGATAAAAGGCAGAACTCAAACTTACTGTTACCAATGATTATTGAGATTGCCGTACTTAGCTACTGAAAATATATCACCAACTCCCTCTCTAAATTGATGCGTGGACATATATCATCTCAAACTGAATACAAAATTAAAAAGAAACCTCACAAGCGAAGTAAAAAGGTTGTAATCTGGGGCACGGAAGTGCCCCCGAAAATTCCAGCAAAAGAGCGGCACGGCCGTTCCATCCTTTTCTCGTAGCAGCTCAGGCCATTTTCGACCCCCCAATAACTTCGTTGTGGATAAAACTAGATGCCTGAATTTTCAGTAACCAAGCAGGCATTGTATAAACACGGTATATTTCAAATTTCATTCAATTTTAACCAGTAGTTTAATCATAATAACTAGTTTTGTTTCTTAATTTTGTCACACACTGACTGACTGACCGATCATCAAAACTCTAAGGCACTTCTAACAGACACAGAAGCTTCAAATTTAGAATACAATTAGTGTGTAGTGTATAAATCAAGGGAAAACTAAAATTTTGCAATTTCGGTCCAGTTTTCTAGATACAATACCAACTGCATACATTACTTTGTAATCCCATATAAATATATAGGATTAGAAAGTAACTTTTGCACTGAAAGGGACAAAAAAGAAAAAGCAAGAATGGAACTGCATTCATAATTCGTATGTATTGATAAGACAATTACCTACAAAAAGGGTATTATTGTAGGTACTACATTTTCATAGAATTTTGCTTGATAGAAAATGTTTCCCATATTATTATTTCATAGAATGATCATTTTCTAATGCACCTACTTTGTAGAAGCTTATTTCATTTTTTTTTTTTTGTTGAGATTATTAATGTTTCGAAATTCATGGCATCGATTTATAGGTTATATATTATTGTTCCCTATAATATTTAGTTTATAGAATAGTTTTTCTAAGCCTGTATATTCATAGAATTTTGTTTGTCATCTTATTAAGATTAATATTTGCGTTTCATAGAAGGATAGGTTAAAGAAGGAAATGGGAGTTTTAATAACAAGTTTTTCCGCTCTTTTATAAAAAAATAACCACGAAGAAGGAAGCGGGAGCTTTGCTCCCGCTTCCGTCTTCTAACCTATCCGCGATCCGAGTCGGTTTTGCCACTAAGTTCCTGTTCCTTGATCCTTGTGTACTTGTAATTTAATTGAAGTTCATAAGAATTTTTGAAAACAAAAAAAACTGGAATTAAATATTATATGAAACGGTTCCTATGAAACAATAATCTATGAAATTTGTGTATACGAAACAAGAATACACGAAACATAATTCTACAGTTTGATAAGTTTCTGAAGTAAAAAAGTTTGATAGTAATATACATTGAACTGAATTTCTTTGAAGTATGTTTCAACCAAGTGAATAGTCTATGAAACAATAATATTGGAACTGAAAGTACCTATATGAACCAAATAATTTATGAAATATTTTCTGAGAAACGGAATTCTATGAAATTTCTGTCTGTGAAATAGGGTGACACCTACAAAAAGAAGTGAGATCCCATAAAAACATTCCATGTAAAAAAGAGGCTAAATCTTGAAAGGCTTCCACCGTAAAATGTTGTGAGATATTAGCACCAAGTCTAGTATTAATCTTTATTTGCTAGCTAAATAAAATTTTGTGACTTTGCAATCACACACTACTACATAGTATTCATCATCATCATCATCATCATATCAGCCGAAAGACGTCCACTGCTGAACATAGGCCTCCCCCAAAGAGTGTCAAAGTGACCGGTCCTGCGCCACCCGCATCCAGCGGACTCCCGCAACCTTATTTACCAGGTCATCAGTCCACTTTGTCGGGGGCCTACCCACGCCGCGCCTTTCGGTACGTGGTCGCCACTCGAGAACCTTTCCGCCCTAACGGCCATCGGTTCTACGTGCTATGTGCCCCGCCCACTGCCACTTAAGTTTAGCGATCCGGAGGGCTATATCGGTTACCTTGGTTTTGCTGCGGATAGCCTCATTTCTGATGCGATCACGCAGAGAAACTCTCAACATGGCCCTCCCCATTGCCCTTTGGGTGACTTTGAGCCTTCTTATGAGGCCCTTAAAGCGACCACGTTTCAGTGCCATATGTCATCACTGGCAAAACACACTGGTCGAAGACTCTCGTCTTGAGACACTGCGGAATATTGGACTAAAAGATGTGCCGTAGCTTCCCGAACGCTGCCCAGCCGAGTAGGATTCGATGATTGACCTCTTTCTCGAAGTTGGACCTACCTAACTGGATACACACATAGTATTAGGTATGCAGAAATCCATAAATGCAGTAAAGTTGTGTGATTGCCAAGTTGCAGAATTTTATTCAACTAGCAAATAAAGATTAATAAGAATGCCCGAGACTTGGTACTACGAAATATCTCTCAACATTTTACGATGGAAAAGTTTCGAGACATGGCGTCTTTTTTACATGAAATGTTTTTTATGACACATTTACTTATTTACGTTAAGTATTTATAAGTTACGCTGAGGGAGCGAAACAAAACACCTAAGAGTAAATTCATGCATGTAGGTACCTACCCCCCTCCAGGGGGAAAACCATTAATAATATATACATTTTCCCTGAGAGAGAAAGCTACAAAACAACCACTCATAACATCTTCAGAGAAGGTACAATTGTAATCTAACTGTACAAGGATCAAGTCTCAAAGGATATTTTGCATTGTTATAATTTAGCGATAGCGAACCCTTCTTCGCACGACGATCCCCGAAATTGTTGCTGGAATCTGTATTAATACAAACAGCTTAGATAATATCGAGGCCTTCAGGTAACTTTAATACTTCACAGTCAAGTTTGAACTCGCTTGACTCCCAACCCCAGCAAACTCCGAACCCCAGCAAGGTCTACATTCCCGTCTGCATTGGAAGGTCAGCAGGAGTGGCTTCCGCAGAAACGAGTGCCTATAGCAATACTGGGAACGTCGCAGGTGAACCCGGGTCACAAACACGAAAGAGATATAACGCAGCTGCCGTCTTTAGGAAATAAATACAACGAGAACAATATTTTTTTGCTATTCCGCTAAAAAACGTGCTGGTCTATTAGTGAAGATAAGATGCAACTATTTGCGTATAAACATGCAAAAACTTACAGCAAACCACCACCAATGAGATGTTGCTTGCGCCACGTCCACTGAGCAAATCAGAGAGAGAGTTTGCTCAGTGGACGTGGCGCAAGCAACATCTCCTGCCAGCATCTCCTGATGATGCCTCGTAGAGAGGCGAAACCCGAGTCGAGGTTTTTGTCATTATTGGTGCAAATGCGTTGCTTATCAGAGAAAAAAGCCAAACCGCTGTACGTGGGCCGATAATATTTGAGAACTTCCGTCGATACCACAAGAACCACCTTTGGCACTTCATTACCCAAGTAACACAAGTCAGCTGAATATTGTTTGAATAATAGAGCAAACGGTATTGTAAGCTGAAAACTGTAATAAAAAACTGTATATCCTCGGCATAATAGCAATATAACATCTGCATAGTGGTTGTGAAAGCTTAATAACAACTGTGTAAAGGCTGTAACACCCTTCGAAGTTGCACCACGTCCGTAGGAATTACCCATCGCTATCCTACACGTGACCCCTGGGTGGTGCTAAAAGTGCAACAACCTGGTAACCGTACTGTCTTTTCCAGTTTTTAGGAAAGTAAACAAAAACATTAATTTGATGCACTTTTTACGTATATATATTTTTTGCTTCTTCTGCATAGTCATGTGATAAAAAAACATTCACCATTTGTTTTGTTTGCTACAAATAAGTGTTCATGGTATAATTAACGTTGCGTTGCAGAGTGTTTTGAATCTTAATTCCTTTAAAATAAAGTAACGCAATGGCGTCCAACCTTTCTGTATATAAGCTGCTGTCAAAACATTTATGTGGCAAATTTCTGAATAAATGTTCACATGTGTCACCTTATTAAGCTACTATTTGGATAATGGTGGTTTTACAGCAACAAATTTTGAATAATAATTGTATTATTGACGATTTATTCTATATTTTTAAGCCTAGTTCTATATATTAAGGGTTCTTTAAATTATAAATTTAAACTAAATACACGCGTGAACACTGTTCGAGCGAGACAAACTATATCCCCGCACGGCTACTATCACAAGACGGCGCGCGAGCTCTGTCGATTTTTCTCGCACTATCAGTCTCTCTCTTATTAGAAAACTTGACTCTCTCTTATTAAAAATCGAGAGAGCTCGCGCGCCGTCTTGTGATAGCCGTGCTGTTCGTCGCATCCCTCTTTCCCACAAGTCAAGCTCGGCCTTTGGCTTAATCGAATCGCCGCTTTACTTTAGGCACAGATGAAATACAAGTTACTTCGTAAAAAGCTCCTTAAAGATTCCCACCGAATGATTTGAAAGATACCCAGGCGGATATCCGGCGGTTGCCGACCGCGTTTTAATACAGTGCAATTTCCACAAATATATTTCCACGCCGCGATTCGTGGTCTAGTTTCATTAGGCGTGACGGGTGAGCTGAGGCACATGAGCATGTAAAGAATAACAGCCCATAGTCGACAAAATCCGGATGGAGCCGGTCAGATGCGTTGACAGCCGAGCGTAGGCGTCCACGACCGCGAGGAGCCGACCGCTCTCAAATCAATTCAAATATGAAATAGATTCAGTATGTCAATACTCCCCAGCTCCTAGGTTTTTAATGCCAATTTTTCTGGGCGCTTGCAATAAAGTTCTCGGGTCTGTACGTACAACCCCAGAGAGCCTGTTGTTAACAACAGTTGGAATATTTATATTAAAAGCCCATCGTCTGAGAATATCGCATGAAATATTTTTTTTGTACTCGTCGATTAAAATCTGTGTATTAAGATTTCATAGAGAATACTGCAACGTCACTCTTTTCGTCATTGAATAGTCTATGTTAGTTCCGAAACAACCGAAATAACTTTTTCGATACGCTCTAGAGAATCGAAAAAAATTTGAAAATAGAACTTCGTATTTCAATAATATGTGTCCTTGATCCGATACAAAATTGCCAATCTATGGCGTTTCAGTACGATGCAGCGTCGCGTCGTCTGTCAAAAATCTACTTAAACTGGCTGCTGTATCCAGGGCATGAAAAAAATAAAAATAAACTACGCCTTGTGATTGGCCAATCACAGCACAGTACTGCAACATTACGGACGCCGGTGGTGTGATTATCTATGGATTATCTTGTGTAAAAGAAGTCGGATATTAGAACTAGACGATATAGTACTTACGAAGCGATATTTAGTTTTCGTATTAATGACTTAAATGATTAATTTTAATGAACTCGTACAAAAAGTATTGTTCACAATACTGTCATAATCAAGCTTTTTAATCTCGTACCTTACTTAGGCCACTCAGCAAGCTTCGTGGCCTAAACACGGTACTTGACTAAAAAGCTCTCTATTATAACACGATTGTGAAAAATACTATTTTGGGCCAGTCTGATAAATGGTCTTGATAATCATTATCACTACTAGACTAGGTACATTTATTATTAAATGGTACTGAACCCTCTTCAACGCTGACTCAACCTTTTAATAATATAAATAACCACCCCACGCTCAGTATTAAGCAGTAATCTGCAAAATAGCTTATAGAATTCGTGGAGTTAAGATGCTATAACATAGGTATAAGTGTTGTTTGGAATTTAGTTATTCAGACGTTATTTTTATAAAAGAGCCAATAAACCCTATTATGCAGCTACTGGATAATTGATATAATGTAGAGCTTATTACAGCTTCCGGTAATACAATCAAACCTTATTCCAATTACAGCTATAAAAAAGAAATTGTAATCGCTGGTATACAGCTAGTTGTTGCCACGGACACTTATATTCAGCATTTAGTGACCACAATTACATGTTTCTTAGTACCATCTGTCTACTGTCTCACAACACATAACATACACAGCTAAATGCTGCCACTGGCACCATTTTACAGCCATTAGCGACCTCAAATACTTTAAGCTGCATAATAGTTGACAAGTAGTGTTAGAAAAAGGTGTTATTAAGCTTTAATATGAAATACCAACACTATACAAAATTTACTCAGCTAAGTTTGTCATAAAGGCCCACGTATTTTTTTATTCCGAATTTAGTCATTTTCAACGCCAATATACAAAATATATAGATGTTTAATATGAATAAGATGTTAACATTACTACATTATTCTGCTTGTGTGTTGCTTGGGATAGTTGCTATTTCAACGGAATGTTATCAGAATCTGTGACGTTTTGTACTTTTAAGAACATAATTAAGGAATTCCATAAGTCATCTGTTCACTCCACCTCAATTCCACTCAACCTTTATGATTTGCGGGTGTAAATATACGAGTTATAATAGAAAATACCAAAATCACTACTGCACGCGTGCCTAATATAATTGAGGAGTTCCCTCATTTCCTCATGGAACCCATCATCCAACTGGTTTTTTTTTAAATGGGATCAACCTGCTCGTCTATCATGGGACGGCCGCGACATACTCTCGATTTTTCACGCACTGTACCTCTTGTTCTAAGGGTTATAATAAGAGAGAAACGGATAGTGCGAGAAAGCTCGCGTGATAGCCGTGCAGGAAGAATTGTACGAATCGGCTCATAGATGACGGAGTTCCGAGGTAACAAACAATGAAAAAAAAAAGTCGGTTTTAAAGTCGGTTAAACAACATCTATTTTGCAATGGCATTCTTGGCTATAAACATAATATGCAACTGTTACCTTGAGTTATGAATGAGTGAAATGATAATAGTCTGAGCCTATATTATATTTCAAGATAAGCTGATCGCGGAAATATGACGTTTGCACCGCAGTCATGATTGTGCTGCTTGATGTGAAATATGTCAGTGTTACGCGAGACTGATTTATCGCTGCCGGCCACACGACCCCGTGCCGGACTCGACACGATATATACGCGCCATGTACGTACCTACACCAAATTCACTTCCCGACAATGCCACTAATCTAAGAAGTAAAACGGTTCAGAGATAACTATAAATCCAGGTATTAATAGCCAAGGGGTCGTCGGTAATTATATCGGCAATATATATCGGATTTATGTGCAAAGGTTACGGCTCCGCTGGCGAGCTAAACGCTGTCTTGTTTATTTTCAGGATGAAAGAATATGGTTCACTATGGGGACTAACCTCGGGAAACCATTAATTCATATTTACTACCCTCGCATTTATGAAACATAAATGCGGGTTTACGAGAAGGTGGAAAGGCTGCAGGCGTATTCTCTAGCATCGTTCAGTTTATGGGTCACCTTAAATACAGGTTTAATTATTGGTATATACCTGTAGAAAGATTTATAGCGGCGTATAATTAAAGGCCGGTCAAGTGCGAATTGGCCACAAAATGTTTCTCCGTATTTTGCCATCGAGATGCTGGATATTCTCGATCTAAATAACTAATATATCTACAGTATTACAACTTAAATTCAATGCATAATTTAAACATTTTTGTATGAGGACTCTAAGTACACAAATAGGTATAACATTTATTTAAAAGAACGAGTGTTTTTCGATTTGGAAAACAAAAACGCCCAGTGTGTTCTAACAACTAAAAACTTAGGAATAGCAGAAATCAACTAAATTTGCGTTTTTTTATAATTAAGTATCCACACACGATAAATTTACCACCCCGGTAACCAACTCCGCTTGTGCAAAAAGAGAGTCCCTGCCCACTCGGCAAAGTTATACAATATATTAAGTTAATAAACAGATAAGCATTTTCCCCTGCACCGAAATAATGCAAAACTAAAATAATAAACTACATTTAAAAAAAAACTTATTGTTAGGTATCGTCTAGATTTAAGTCTAATACATTAACACACGCGCACACAAACTCACTTTCTTACACACACACACGACATTAGTTTCTTTTGGCTGGAGTGAACAAGCTAAGCACTAGTGTTAATACTAAATCAAACCATATTAAGTAGCTTCTTTTCACTCCTCCTTACATAATTTAAACTTAAACCACTTGTTTTTAGGGTTCCGTACCCAAAGGGTAAAAACAGGACCCTATTACTAAGAATTCGCTATCTGTCCGTCTGTCTGTCACCAGGCTGTATCTCAAGAACCACGATAGCTAGACATTTGAAGTTTGTGCTGCCCTAAGGTAGATATTTCTTTTGTGCATGAGTGTTCCGCAGAGCAGAGAATATGCTATGTTGCCGCTATAACAATATATACTAAAAACAAATTAAAATAAATATTTAATGGGGCCATACAACAAAGGTTTTTTTTGCTGTTTTTATAAATAATTGTACGGAACCCTTCATGCACGAGTCCGACTCGCACTTGGCCGGTTTTATTTATTACAACTAATCTGCTTAACACTTTCGCAACTAAGAACCCGCCTAGCGGGCGCCTACGCCGTATAGTCGCTTTCCGCTACATACGAGGTTTTCCTCGTATGTAGCGGAACCACAGGATGCGCTACGAGCGTAGCGCGTAGCGATTCTTGGTAGCGAAAGTGTTAACAGTAGACCTTATGATACCCTAATAAATCGTTTTATTATGAACTGCAACCCTTCAGGGAGTATAACTTACAAAACAAATCAAATTTACATTTTGTTCCGACACGTAACTACAAGTAAAGGCGAGCGCGCGTAGCCAATATCAAAATGATTTCAATCCAAAACGTGTAGTCAGACCTTCCAGTACAACGGTTCTCTTAGGAGTTCGGGGGAATTCTAAAAAGTGAACAATGATAGTTAAAACCATTCAGCGTTCAGATTCCCCGAAGTGATTAAATCTTCGAAAATAAAATAGACGCCAAAAGTTGACCGCGTTTTAATGACCTGTGCTCTCGTGATTATACGGGATTTAAAGCTCATTAATATAGCGTTATAAAGAGAATTTTATCTTATCTAATGAAAATAACCCAGTTCAGAGTAATCTATTAGGCGGAGCGGGCACATCACTAAATCATAAAAACATAAAGCTATTAAATTTGTTATCTGAATACTTCATAAAGTTAAATTTATAATTAACTACGCTAGATATCGCATTTTGAAATCGTATAGATAACTAATCGTATCAACATTTTTCTTCACACATACGAATGGTATGTTTTAATCGTTTAAGCAAAAAAGACAGAAAATGCCGAATAAAGGGAATCAAAAGATAATCCAATGTTCGGATTAAAATGCTCTTTGACTTTACATCTAGCGTCTAAATTATACACAAAGATTACACTGAATTATTTGGCGGTACATATTTACTACTTACCGCACCAAAGCTTGTCATAGAAACGGATTATAGCGATTCGCGTTTACTAGGACATTTTTAACAACTTGTATCTTATTGAGATCGTGTCAAAATTCTAAATGGCCCTTGTTTCAACTTCCATAACTGTACAATGTACATTCCGAAATAAACTCCTCACTAAATCCTTTTTATCACATCGCACTGTCGGGTTATCATTGCGATTTATGTGCCTTTCTCCTGAAAGTGATAATCACCAGCAGCGTTTATGTAACTTTTAGTTTCAATGTTTACTCTGGCCAGCATCCTGTTGACTGCGAGACTAAAAGCTTTTATTGAGTTAAGTCGTTGCCAGCAGCTGTAGGTAGGTGGACATATCGAGTGACACGCTGCAAACAGCCCGAGCTAACGAGGTAATTAGTTTGTTCTGCGCCGATGCTACGAGCACCTAATCACAGCATTTCCACCATCACGGCTGCAACACGCGTGGAGTTTGTACCTACGAGTACATTGTACTAACATATTGTAGCGGAAACATATTATGCTGTTTTCCAATCGTAACAATTCTGCTTTTAGTATTACCTAGTGTCCTAAAGGAATACAATCTAAATATTAATTTAATGTGCTCGTCAGCAAAATTTTTACGTTATGCATATTTCTTACTCAAGTAACTAATTGATATCAACACTACAAGTTATTTTGTTTAAGGAAGTCCTACTTCTTCAAATTGTGTACATTATACAATATACATACCGGTCGTAGAAATTCTAACACAAATACTGATCGAAACAAATGGGATAACTACCTAGTCAAATGAAAAATAAATACGAAAGCGTTACCCTTTGAAATGAATACTTAAATATTTACCCATTTCAAATACGAAATTGAATATTCCGTTTTTCAAATACATCATTTGAATAAGCGTTCATTTTAAATAGATATGTTTTATTATCTTAACGGAACCCCTGAAATACATTTAACATACCCAATATGTTAATACAAGGACAATATAATTGCTCCCGGGATATCTTAACTACCCTGCAAGGTATATTTTGTTACATCCAGTAGCTTTTCAATATGATACCTAACGGACATCGCTTGTGGTGCATTTTATTGGCCGGCCCTAAGCACCCTCGAGATTTATTCTGGATTCTTTACGTCCTAATACGGCATTGAAAGGCGCGTCATAACCTCATAACATAACCGTCTTACGGTTCCCAGTATAAGGACATTGATATTTTATACGAGCAGCGACATTAAGTCGGTAAATAAAGCAGGTAGATGCACACAATAATCTCATGGAACGGGGGTTTTACTTGGATAAGTATAACATAACACATGTTACAATATAGATTGCGCAGTTCTATTAGAGAAGAATCCTTTTAAATCCTATAAAATGAACAGAGGTTTTAATTGAGTTCAGCGTGTATCTATCTAGTATACCTATCTAATGTATGTATTTTATCGGTATAAGGAAGAAAAGGTAATGTTTTGAGGATTACGCAGTAATGGCGACCGCTGCAAGTGATGACGATCCCTCCCATATTCAGCTTAATTTCGCGGATTTCCTACCCACATTATTCGGACAGACGACCCGAATCTTTGGAGAAGTTAAGAGCACAATATGTGGTGAATAAGACTTAAGCTATTGAAATATGCGTTTAATTCCATATTTCACTGTTCTCCAAGATTTAATACTTACTTCAAGTTAGTTTATCGTTGGAAAATGTGGTTAAAGAGTTATATTCAACTTTGATGAACTCGTAATATGCGCCGTATTACTGTGATTGAGCAAACAATATTATCTATTTACAGCCACACGACTAATTTGGTGAATAAAAACCTACATTTTTTAATTTAAGGATTAGGGTTATTAGCTTGTTTTTATAAGTACCCTTCAAATAAACAAATGCATATAGGGTTAAAATCTAAATTGTTTAATAGATATCCCAATTTGCATTTTAATCTGAATCAATTTTGACCCTCTATACCTACAGCGCAACCGCACGATTTTTATTTATTACGCCGTAAAACATGACCAAATCTAGCATGCCGGCTCGGTCGCTATTTCATTCATACTTATACGTTTGCGTTTTGTTTCAGGTGGCTGTCCGAGTGCGCGAGCGCGCGGCGCGGGGGGATGCCGGTGCGCAAGGGGCTGCTGGCGCCCCAAAACACCTTCCTCGACACCATCGCCACACGCTTCGATGGCACACGTAAGTCACGAGGGCATTCCCTACAAACTTTACCACATTGCGTACAGAGCTACGAATCTTACCACGAAAATCAAACTTCGAATATCACTGACACTTGTATAACTCGAGCGACGGAGATTGAGAATATAAAGCGAACTTCGATATTTGATTTTTGTGGTAGCGCCCCAGTTTAAATTTGTCCATAATTAACGCAGGATTGTGATGCGTTTTTGTAGATTGAACGATCTGTACATCTGTCGTCTGTCATTTGGGGCCCTTTGGAAGTACGAGTATATCCAAGTTTTTTTTACCTGAAAAAATGTTTCTTGTTAATGAGACATGGATTTTGGATTAAATTACCATTGCACGCACTTAAAAGCTTTTTCTCAAACATGTAATGAAATATTGACGTTGTGTTCTTCATAATGGGATTCGAAGAAGTGTCACGTTTCGGGCGCAGCGAGACGAAAGACCCGTAATGGCATTTCATACAAAATTGCAGGTCTGCTAGATGATCTTTTTTAATTTCCATTCCACAATTTTTGCCACAGGATCACGGCGTCCAGCCATGAAAATTAAAGTTTGATTTCTTATAGTTTTTGAAGTGAAAACTTCTTTAGCGGCGCTGCGCGTTTTTGTGATGGGGAAAAATTGTTAAACTCGCGACAGGTGTAGGAGCGTACGAGGTCAGGTGACGTGGCCAATTGCCGGAATACAAAAAGCGGGAGTTACGCTTCAAAACGCAGATTTTTAAATGAAAATGCGGATTTGCAGAATACGTTTATTAGGGGTTTTTTTATGTAAGACGTGTGGAGGGGGAAGGGGGGAGGGGGGTGTGGTTTTTTTTGCATAATTAAAATTACTCAAGTTATTTTTAAGCAAATCGCAAGTTTTCACTTCTGCCGGCAATCCCGGAGTTCAACCCGGACTTTTTTTAAACTTATTTCATTGCATGTTTGAGAAAAGCACTATAGTTGCCGGCCTCTGTAGTAATGTACTATTTCTACCACCTTGTATCTGATGATATGCATGATAGAGCTAAGCACTTTGAATTCATATATGTAGGTTTAGGGTAGCCGTATATAATACTATAACATATCTATGGTCCGTTTTTCACAGTATCCTCTCCACCTACCACACCTTTTCTAGCCGCATAATACCGCGATAATATTACGATAAAATCACGGCAACGCGTCATGCGACAAATATTGACTTTCACGGTAGAGTATTTGTGGTAAGGGAAAATTCCACAAATGCACTTTCCATTTTCAATTTTCAAAGCCACGGCGAGCGGTTGACGACACAATCGCATAATACCCTGGCGAGCAATAGCTGTGAGTATATCGCTGTGAAGAATCCAATGTACATGTTACTCCTTTCAATCTCCGTTTCGTAAACGTAAATAAAAAAAAATTAACCCAAAGCGCCGGCGGACATTTTCCTACGAATAGAACACGAACAAATGTAGATCCGCAAAGCAAATAGACCCTACTTGGATATTTTGCCAGCGAGCGATATTCATAGTACCTGCTACCCTATTTGATATAGGGTAGACCGAGGAAAAGCGGATCAATGGGTGAATGGGAGGAATTTAAGAATATTTATTGAATTTAAATGTTCGCACGTCCAACAGTAATCAATCAGCATCTCGCTGTAGCACAGATTTTTCCGCACTTACAAATTTACAACCAGCCTTTATGGACGATATTAACGACTCCTCCGTAGAGCACAGTCCCTAGACCCTCTTTTGCCCAAAAATAGATTTCGTTTGCGGTAACATTAAAAACGGGTTTTAGGCGTTAATAATTACTTATGGTTTATTGTAGGTACATGCAATATTGATTGTTGAGGGGGCTATTCGAATCATCTGATTTAGGGGGATTAGAAAATCACAAATACCACAATTATTACTGTATATCTCCTATTTTTTTTTCTAAGAGAACAACACGTATGATAGAACCAATACGTGCCAATACAAACATACTTTTTGTCTACTGTAAATCAAAGTCGTCAGTAAGGTAAGTGTCCCTATCTCCAAGTGCTTAGTACGGATGTAATATTTGACTCTTTCGATATTAATTCACGACAATAGCTGTCAATTATTAGGCATTAAGCTGTTAACTATTGGGTGGTTAACCTTATCTTTAACAATCTAATTTTAAAAAAAACTGATTTTAATGCGACATTTATTTAACAGTCAAAAATGGTTCCGATTCGCCCCGGCCTGCCTATATGCCTGTGTATTCAACCCGGCGCGTAAGGCACCTTACTTGAGAAAAATCAGTTTAACTGGGTGAGACCGTAATGTTATTTAAAATGTATTGTGTTGACATTAACAGGGAACGCCTAAAAGTGTTGCTTTGCGATATAATACATTTTTCGCTGTTTATTTCTTGCAAGTTGGTATTATTCGACCGTGGTGGGTAACATGATAATGGAACTGCTGTCAGTTCATATAAACTTTGACGTATTTTTATGGCAAAACTGTCACACCCTGTCCGATTCTAATCGCTTTTAGATAAAAATGATTTATTGCTCTGCGAGAACATTTCGAACAGAGAATTAGAAATCTGACAAAACAACGTCTATGTATCGAAATAATTACCTTAATGTATGTACCTTCCGAAACCTTAATCCGCTTACGTAATTATTTGCATAGTTTTCACATAGAAATATGCGTATTGTACTGACATATTAAGTTTTTCTCTAAGCCTCGATTCCATCTGTTTTTATGAGTGAAGAATCCTAAGAATATCACATTTGTTACATGTTATAGGTACTTATTCCTATTTTGAATGAAAGACTTTTACATGAAACACGCCGAGGAGTAGCAGTTTGTCATGTGGAATCGGAATGAAGTTATGTTATCAATCATCATCAAATCATCGCATCATCAATAAGGCATTAGTACGTCGTCACGTACTAGACGACTCTACTAAGGGCCGGCGCTCACTGACGGCGTGGCATGGTATGGCACGGCAGATTGTGCTGCGGTATCCCGCGGCGATCCGTGTCATGCCGTGGCATCCCGTGGCATCCCAGTGCGTCTTCTTCCTCCAAGCCCGGTGCGCGGAGGTGCGGGACCACCATGCCACGCCGTCAGTGAGCGCCGGCCCTTAAGCATTATTACTTCTTCACGGACCTTCTAAGTAGAACTATCTTCTATTGTTTGTCCTTTGGATTAAGTTGCGTTGTATTGATTGTTGACTTGACAGGTGACGGGTAATAGATTGAAAAGGGTCACAAACTTGAAAATCATATTTCAGCGTCGCTTTGTCGTCGGATCATGTCAAATTAACTCTAATCCACTAAAGGCTAAGATTATTGTGTGTCGGTTCTTGATTAGTAAATGAATAAGAATTTGTGCCTTTTTATTATAAGTGAAGTTATTTTGTGGTACAGTCAAATGCAAGGCAAGAACCCTTAGGCAACCAATATAGAACCACGGGGAGAAAAATTGCAGCCTATTTTTGGTTCTAAATTGAATCCAAGTTTGTATGCACCCATATTTTTTTTAGATTTGACTGTATGAAGTAAAATGTTTCGGTACGTAATTATTTGCATACTTCTGACATAAAAATATGTGTATGTAAACTGCCTTTTTATGTCATTTTCTTAAAGTTGAACCCTGTCAACGAAGTCCACGCTTTGTTATCTATTTTTTTATAAGTCTACACGAAGATGTCACAGACAAAAAGAAGTCTTACTTTTATCTTGACATAAAAAATATGGAATCGCTTTTTCGAATGATCATAATGTCTTTAACAACGAAACGTAAACTTACTAATTAGGCCTTTGCTCAGAATTTTTACTTTAGTATAATAAAATCACACAAAAACAAACAAAATAACAATGCTTTTTACACCAATTAGTGGCAATAAAAAAATGTCTGACGTGGCTGGAAATATCAGCGTAAGTTACCTTTTTTCCTGGCAACTCGGTAAACAACTCGTCGTCTTGGGTACGAGTAAGCAGAAAAACAAACGAATCGACGTGATAAAGGAAATAATTAAACCAGCAGTAGGTCACAGCCGCGTCGACTCGCAATGGAACGACGAACTTGAGTACTTTATTGCGAGCTACGTAACACGACGTTATTAATATTACAGTTTCTGGGTAGGTCTACCTACGGCTTTTTCGAGAGAATCGTTGCTTGCTTTTCATTGAAAAAATTCGTAGTTAGAAAATATATAAGCCGTCCGAAAGCTTTGCACGATGTACGGAAAAATGAATTTAAATAGGTTATTGAAGATTAATCTAAAATATTTTGCTTTCACAATATGCAAGAATAATGCGCATGGCTCTCGGGAAACAGCACAGACGCGCCTTCTGTCTTCACCATTCACAAAAAGAGGCCAAATGCGCGTCGGGCCACGCGCAGGGCAGGGTTCCGTTCCGTAGTGCCCGTCTGTCACAGAATACGGACTTAAAAGGGGCTTTTGGGGTTTTTATTATAGCTTACCCTCGTAAATAATCGTAAATATGATTATTTTTATAACACATCAATGTATAGGGTCGTTTCGCCAGTTACGCGACCACCTTCTGTTAGCTACCACCTGGTCACAAGGTTTTTGAAGATAACGTGCCATGAAAAAGCAACTCTACCGTCCACGGTAAAAGGTTCAAATTCCAATGTATATGCCTAAATAGTATTATTTGTTCTTTTGGTTTCGTGACGCATTGGTTATTACTGTAATGGCACGTAAATGTATTTGTCAATAAATAAATAAATATGCACCCGAAATGAAGTGCATTTCTTACCAGTTAACTAGTTATGTCTACTACTCGTTCACTTTTTTCACGTCCCCAGTAGTAGCCATTTAGCCGGCAGGGGGGGGGGGGGGGGGGACACATGACTCGAACAAAAATTAGGGCTTTAAATCCCAAACGCATAACCGAGTTGAAAAATAGTTTTACAAAACCCATAATATTTTTGAACAGGCTATCCAACGATACCCCACACTATAGGTTTAACGAGAAAAAAATACATCACCAATTTACATGTAAGGGAGTTACCCCAAAAAAAAATTTTTTTCATGATTTTATTCTACTGTTTTGTCAGCGTGATTGGTTTATATACCCACGCCGAATTGCAGTTTTCTAGTTGTACAGTCAGCATCAGAAGTCACTATACAATCCAGGTGCTCAAAGAGAGGTTAACGTTTAAAATGTCAAAAAGTTGTTGACTGTCACGGTAGTATTTACTTGTGAGCACTCAACGTGTCACAAATATCATAACAGTCGCTTTTCAATAATTTATATACTTACAAAAAATCATTGATACCTTAGCTGTCAAAAAACCACTGGTATCTAAGCAGTCAACGTGTCAAATATATCTGAACATCATGGAAAAATAGACGTTTAAAGCATACAAGTATGGTCGAATATGGAATGAATAATAGACATGCTAATTTCAGGTAAGCGTTTTGACAATCATCGAAAGCAGTACAGTCTTGTCATCATATACATCCATCTCACGTTTTTCTCTTCAATCATTTGACAACTGTAACTTATTTACTTTTCAGCAGGATCATTGAAACGCCTGAGACATAGCGAAAGCTAGATGAAGCCGAATTTAGAGCCATTTGTCAAGGCATGTTAAGGTCTCATCCATGTTCATTTGCTTTTCAAAGCAGAGAACACAGATTCAAGTTTCGGTGGAGATGGAGACTCACGTAGAGATAATAGTTTTTTTTCGGGTCTAATTTTTATTTTATGGCTGTTTATTCTCAATTTTTTTCAACATACACACTAGAATAGGCAAAATATGTTAGGTAAAATATACAGCCCTAAAGCGGCGTTCTCACGAGGCGATTTTAGTTGATCAACTTTTAATTGATCAAGAAAAATCGGTCTGACTTGCGTTCTCACGCTCGCTCGCACTCGATAATAGGACCGAACGGGCGTTATGATTATTATGATAAGTTGTTGTTTGCACGGTGACGTCATCAAATTGAACCGACTCGCCCACAAAAGTTGAGGGTAAATTGTAGGGTAAATGTACAGTCAGTAGCAAAAGTAGCTAAGCAGGTCAAGTGCTCAAAATGACCTACGCCCGACTCAAATGTCAAGAGGATAAGGACTGTCTAGATCATTTTGAGCGTGTTATTTTGCGTATTAGCTACTTCTGCTGCATATAAGGAAAGAAAACTAATCAAATTTAAACTTCGTCATGTCTCATGTCTAAAATTCACGAATTAAATGACATAATTGGCGACATGTTTCGAACTCTTCGGGAGTTCTTGAGGTTGAGTGTCTTCGTTGTTTGTTTTGAAGAAAAACTCCCGAAAAGCTCGAAACATGTCGCAATAAATCCACGGTTAAATTCACGAATTTTAAATGTCACGACATGCGACACACTCAATTTTTACGTTAATCATATGCGTCACATCATTTGAAATTAGGTAAAAATAAGACATATTTTGGCGATTTTTTTCTATCGAGGCACAAACACACAAAAAATTTGTAGATTTTGTATGTTCTTTTTCCTGGGATTCGCTTTAGTTTGTCATAGGTAAATATTCAATCTAAGAACTCTGATTTCGCGTAGTGCCCCCTCTAGTTGCCAAAAACATGACGTCTTCCGCAGGCAGCCAAGAAAGTCAATAAATGCTCTGGAAAAGGTGACATAAATGTACCTAAGACGTCAGGAAGAAGCTGTATCGCGAGTACAAAAAGTACAACTATAGAAATAAAAACGAAATATATACCATTTTTCAAGGATGCTATTTATTTTACAAACAGTACTACTTTTAACTTATAATATCAGATTGTTGTCTTTTAATGTTGAGAGTTTTTTTCGTTACACCCCTTAATGCATTTAAGTATCAAAACAACTACGGCATATTTTACGAATACATTTTAAAATATAAACCGGTAGAACCTAGGTAACTTATTTATCGTCTAACACTTGACCATAAAATACTTCTTTAAGAAAGGAGGTGTTACATACTCAAATTCAAGTGCCTTCTTAGAAATATACTGAAGTATTATGACGTCAACTCGTAGCTGTTGCAGTATTTTTTTTAAAGTTAATCACATAAAATTTTGTTGCTTAGTTACCATTGAAATAACAACTGCTTAGAAACTGGTGGCACCCTGGCTGCTGACGTTACGTGATTGGCAGTGCGTGTAGGTATTTATGACGGCTGCTTGAATTTGAGTGCTTAGTTACCACTGACTTTCTGACCGTTATTGTCATTGTAATAAAATAAGGGCGTATGCGTAAAAGAACAACTCAGAAGTTAAGATATATGCGACGAACTGAAAGCCTACGTGAAAATGACAACTTAGATGTTCATATTTTAGTGACGATTGCAGTGTTAATTTTTTTTTGGACTCCTTGCCCGCTCCGGTATCTCTGATGCTGACTGTAAGAGTTACTGAGCTAAGCCGAAGACGGACGCACAGACAGACGGACGAACATGGCGAAACTATAAGGGTTCCTTGCTGACTACGGAACCCTAAAAAGCTAATCCGAATAATGGTCCGAACATTAAAAAATATAGAATACTAACTATTTCTAGTATAGATATATTTGAGACATTGTAAAGTACCGAAACATAAAGTTCTATGTAAGATGCGATGACATTCCCTCTTCAGGAACTATAGTAATAAGAATAGACTCGTTCAGGCCCATTAATAAAGTCTATTAAAATTTATAATAATTTACCTGACTCTATAAATAATAAAAGACGATAATAAGTACACGATCACAATCCAATTACACGCTAAATGAATTATTAGAAGATAAATTATAAACACTCAGTAAGGCCTTCTCTCCCTAACATTGCAGTTCCCAACAGTCTCACAATGATTTCTAGCTTTAAGTAAACACCTGTACCTACTTTTGTGATATTGCAATAAATTAATATTAAGTTTGAGAGTACAATATCGTTTATTTAATTTCGAGCTCAATAAATCACCAAGCTCTTTACTTTTCTTTATTTTTACAATGTTTTCATAAAGTGTAACCGATAAAAATGAAAAAAGGCAGTACAAGTATTAGGTACAGTGAAAAACGCCCTTAACCTCTTTTAATGGGGAATCCACATTATAGCAATTTGTCACAGCAACCGCGTTTAAAGTGAATGAAATGAACATTTGCTGTCTCTTTCTTTCTTATAGCTGCGTCTCTAGGTTGCTGTGACTTATTGCTTAGTGTATATACCCCATAACTCACCAATGGCTTGACCACACCCACAGTATAATTAAATTTTAAAAAAGTAATGTAAAAACAACTTCTCGCACGATATGAAGATAAATACAAAGAGTATAGTTTATGATCAACTGTATTAGAAATTAAAAGTATCTACTATATTTTTTCCTTCATGTTCCAAAGTCGTGCCGTCGAGGTACAAACGGCATGAGAATCTGAAGGAATCCCAGAGCCGCCTAATCTCGCTATGCACGAATTGGAGCGACGCGCGTAGGTAGGGTGCCGTCGGAATACTTATTATACCTACTTACTATAAATGTCTGTGGAATGTGGGTACCAAACATACACACAGATAGGTATATCAAAGTATTTATGTCTCGTTATTCCAGGTACATTGAGCCAGCCTGTATGTACCTACATTGACCAAAACATGTGGATTTTATAAAGTCAGTTGGACAACATGTTTGTCAATCCAGACTATCAATCAAACCCCTTTGTTAGGCGAATCTCGCACTGAAACATGTGGAATTGTTGATATATACTGGTATTAATATCCACGTGCAGCAGGTAGTTACTAGGTATTTAGTATTATTGCCGACTTTTGTGTCTTTAGTATTTCTAACTGGTAGTTAATACCTTATTATTTTCACTAATTGGGACTTCATCGCGTAGAATCAATTAATTAATTTATACTCAAATAGGAGACGATTTAAACTCAGAGGTAAATAAATAAGTAACTAATATGATGAAAAATTATGTGCGAGAATCTGAGAATCGTAAAAGTCTAAATCAATACCTATTTGTAATCAAAGAATATTTATTGGTAATAAAGTATATATAAAGACTAAAACTATGACAAATATTAAAAATCAAATTAAAAACTAAAAAGTATTAATAAAATTGGGCCCTCTTGGCATTGTCCCCAAGATGCTGGCAGCGTTTCCTCGCTGGATAGCAATATTAATGCGCTGGGCCAGGAAGCTGCCAGATTTTCGGTCCCGATTTTGTAATTACATTCGGTTGAAGTAAAAAATATTACATATTAATTCATTTGTTGTACCTATTATCAGACCTTGGCTAGGGCCATCCTCATAGTTCTATGTAGGTACATCCGTAAACTTTTTTTCTACCTTATCCTTACAACGAACACGTAAGTAGGTAAATATGTAAAAATCTAGCCGAAGAAACGGTTATTTAACTTGTCCAATAATGACAGGTCATCTAACCTGTCATTGACTTGCTTGTTTAGACTTGTAAAATTCTAACTTGTAATGTCATAAGGCTGGCCAGGGGGCCTAGACAAGGTTACAATCGACAAGCGCTAACGCCAATAGAAAACTAATATAAAATGTATGGGAATGACAGATGTTAACGGAAAGTGTTTCGTCGGCATCTGTCATTCCCATACATTTTATTATTTTCTATTGGCGTTAGCGCTTGTCGATTGTAACCTTGTCTACGGCCGAAGGCCCACTGCAGTTGTAAAAATGACAGCGAGTGACTTTGTTAAATGGACGCGACGGTGAATGTGTCTAGCAAGTTTAGTATAAAACAAAACGACACACTTCGATTTTGG
Source organism: Epinotia demarniana (assembly GCA_945867215.1). NCBI lineage: Eukaryota > Metazoa > Arthropoda > Insecta > Lepidoptera > Tortricidae > Epinotia > Epinotia demarniana. The sequence continues at coordinate 17,913,393 of OX244266.1, read as the reverse complement.
AATCTCTACCTACTCGTATCCATTGCAAATTGGTTATGAATGTACATTTATATATTCATATTATTATTTTACACGGCTCTAACGCGATATTTATTTACCTTTATTTCTGACGTTTCGACACGGCTTTTGACCGACTAGACAATTGGTAAAATAAAGGCGGGTAGTGGACTTTTCGGATCTACCCTACACAATTTTATCGATTTTTGCAGGGTAGTGAAATATTGTGCACCCATATCTCCATTGATAACTTGCTGGGACGACAGTTATCTGCAACCATGGCCTGTGCAACTCGTGTCGAAACGTCAGAAATAAAGGTAAATAAATATCGCGTTGCGTTAGGGCCGTGTAAAATAATAATATAAATATGTGTTTAAAGCGCGAGAGTTGGAAAGTGTTATAATGTAAATTTACTTATTACATAAGGGGATGTAAGAGGTTGCCGTCTGTGTTAAAGGATCTATGTGTCTGGTGCGGGTGATAAATTATAATTTAACTAAAGTGAACTGCTGCATTTGGTTATTTTTATTATGTAGGAACGTTAATAGTTATTTAATACAGTTCATTTACTTACAATAAAAAGTTGTTACTTGTTACGTGTAATAGAAGCGTAGTTATTATAGAAATATTGTTATTTGAATTAAACTTGTAAGAGAGTAGCCCTGAAATTCTAGATAACTCCATAGCTTAATTAGCTCCGTTGTTGCATGCCCCGCCAGATTTTTAATAAATTGTCACATATAACAATGGGCTTTGTTTTGGTGATGTTATTAAGGTTTCCTGAATGTTGGTTTAAAAACCATACCTACTTTTAAAAAAATATGAATTTTCTTTGTAATGAGATGAATAGACAGATTTTACACTGAACTTTCCATGATGCTTATAAATTAAAATTATGACACATCCATAATTATTTAGAAGCCTGAAACATATATGTATTTTTCTTGCAATAAGTCCCTACGTGTAAACAATTTAGTACATTAGGTACAACAGGTATACATAGTGTGTGATTAAACTAGTCAATCTTGTCGATGTTTGTCCGCAAGTTATCTGAGTTTTGTGTTACTTCATTTATCAAATGGGTATCAAACAGGATGCAACTTGCAGGTTCTGCCAGGAGACAGAGGAAACAGCAGTGCACATTCTCTGCTCCTGCGGAACACTCATGCCCAAAAGAAGTATCTACCTAGGGCGACACATTGTGCACCCAGAAGAGGTACAACATATCACCGCCCAAAGAATCTGGAATTTCCTAGAGGCAACGAGCCTTAACGGTGAAATCTAAAAATAAAGGTGCTGCCACAGTAGATCACCTGCTGGTCGAGGCGGCATGTAAAGGCCCACAAATCAACAATAATAATAATAATACTTCATTTATAATTGGTTTTTGTTGAGATGAGAATCCAAAACATTACAAAAATGGCGCTAAGAAAATTTTATCAGTTAAATCTTTTCTCCTATAAGGAGATCATAAATTAGAATCTAGATTGAAAAGTTCTTGGAAATGATATCCTGGATAATAAGATGAATGAATGTTCTAATGACGTGCATGATCTTATTTAAGTTTGATTGCACATTATATGGAAAGGGATTGGCGCCGGCGTCATTAGCTGGCTCGTTATTTCTGTGCCTGAGCTCGGCGCATTGACCGACTACGTCAGCAGAATTAGCCACAGATTCGCCAATGTGCACAATATTGCAGTCATGACCGCAATAAAGTTATTTCTAACTAGTGTTTTCCTGCGGCATTACCGGTATTTATACCGATAATAAATTCCTCTTCCGTTGGGCTTTATGTTTACACTGGCGACCGAAATTAGATGCAATATAATTTGTCGTATATCGTATGTATATTCGCTTTTAAAACAAAACGGCCACAAGTAAAGCTTTTGCGCTGTTGTTTTATGATATATTAGATTATGAAAGTCGTAAAAATGGAGATATCCCTTTTGATATGCCGGGGTCAGATCACTATTTATTTAAAAGCCAGGGCTGAAGTCACATGCGTGACTATCATTGCCGTTTAATCTACTTTCATTGCCCTGTTTAAAGAACATTGTTTTGTACGTTTTTGAAGTGGTTGATTTAGCTTCCAAATCGGTCCTCAGCTAGAATAGGTACGGGAAAGTTGAAATGATATGCGGGTTGTCTGTATACCTACATACCTATTGCATACACCCTCTGTGGTAGACATTTTATTTGTATGATTCTAGTTATGACTAAAAATAGATTATTGATTTCAGGAAAGTCTGTTAGGACTTCGGCACATTCAATCTTGCGCTCCAATTCACGGACAGACACAAATAAAGGTCATAAAATGAACTGCGTCGATTCAACCAGTCATTCATACTTACATATTAGGAGTTTAAAATCCTGCCGTATCTCAACCCCCTTATATAGTGGACAAAGATTAATTACAATGGCACTTGATATATTATTTATTTATTTATTTTACATATGTACTTGTTAATTAGAATGGGATTGAAAGTGACAGTTTTGCCATATAAATACCTCGAAGTTTGTATAAACGGACAGCTACTTATTCAATTTCCAAACTTATCCCGATCGAATAACAACATGAGTGGAAAACAAAATGCCATGCAAGTTCGACTATTCATAGGAATTGGGTAAGTAGGTATGGGTTCATAGTAACTGATTTATATTTGTTACGACCCTGTGTTAAAACCGCACTAACAACTATAATATTCTTATTTAATTTGGAGTACTCAATATATTTTAGTTATAAATAACGTATAAGGTCTGAATCACTATTTTGACAACAGTTGTTAAGTTTACTTTTGACCGCTACCGCAGACCGCGCCAGTTTCAGCCTCTCACAGACTGAAGCGGCCTGCGGCGGCGGTCATTAGGAAGATTAATTCCTGCCCCACACTGGCGTGGCCTTCGGCGGCGGTCAGCGGTTAAATATGACAGCTAATTAGAAGTTTACAATTAACCGCCACCGCAGGCCAGCGTCAGTGTGATTCAGGCCTTACTCGGTCTCAAGGCAAAAAAACGCAAATGCAAACGCCATTGCTCTGTGCGATTTTGACGCCAAAATACATGCGTTCGATTACTAATAAACCAGTATCTTATTTCGACAACGAGCAGGGGCTCATCCACGTGACTTTCTCTCTCCCTCTCTCTTAATGCATGGGTTGAAATAAAACCGAGGTAGAGTGGACGCCGAGTACAGGTCGTATAAAATAACAACGTCATAGACTTATTTTATATAAATTAATGGATATTATGTTGGCACTGTTGGCAGCACTGTTTTAATACTAAACTAAAAAAAAGTTGCCCTGAGGAGTTATTATCCTGTAACGTGACATGTACCGTATTTGTCAGTTGTGCGTTGTGCGGTTATTCTGGAGGGGTTTCATACACACAGGTAATCTATATATATATATATAAAAGAAGACTTCCTGACTGATTCATCACCGCACAGCCGAAACTACTGGTAGAAGCTTGAACTTAACACCAAAACATCCTTTTATAACGTAGGCACAGGATAAGATGGGATTTTTGGTAATTTCACCTCTAAGGGGTTTAAATGGGGGTGAAAAGTTTGTATGCGGGAAAGTTTTTTTTAACTAGAGACTTGAAACTTTGTAGGAAGATTACTTATTAAGATTAAAAAAGTACTTTCAGCGTTTTAGAAAACTCCAACCCTAAGAGGGTTAAATAAGAGTGCAAGTTTTGTATGGGGGAGACATTATTTTTTGAAGTAAAGACTTGAAACTTTGTATAACAATTACTTATTAGGATACAAAAAAGTACTTTCTGCGTTTTAGAAAATTCTACCCTTAAAGGGGTTAAATAGGGGTGCAAAGTTTGTATGGAGGGAACTTTATTTTTGGAGCTAGAAACTTGAAACTTTGTAGAAAGATTACTTATCAGAGTTATTACAATACAAAAAATAACTGTCAGCGTTTTAGAAAATTCCACCCCTAAGGGGGTTAAATAGGCATGCAAAGTTTGTATGACGAAAACTTTTCCTTTTGAGCTAGAAAGTTGAAACTTTGTAGACATATTTGAATACAAAAAAGAAATTTAAGCGTTTTGGAAAAATCTACCACTGAGGGGGTTAAAAAAGGATGAAAATTTGTATGGGGGAACTTTGTTTTTTAGCTAGAGACATACAATTTCGTAAAAAGATAACTAATTAAAATATAAAAGAGTACTTCCAGCGTTTTAGAAACATCTATCCCTAAGGGGGTTAAAAAGGGGTGCAGTGCAGGGTTTAGATGAGAAACTCTTTTTTGAGTTTGAGACTTAAAATGTTGTATAAAGATTTCTTATCAGAATAATAAAATAGTTCGTTCAGCATTTTGGAAATGTTCCACTCCTAATGGGGTTAAAGCGGGATTCCAGGTTTATATGGTGACCAATAAAATGTTATACTAAGTGATTTGTAACTTGGGTCTTAGCCTGTTTATTAAAAGCCTACAAAACTTTTAACATGCATATTTTTTGAAATTCTTTCCCTATAAAAGTTAAAGGGGGTAAAAAGTTTTTTATGGAGAGCAAGACATTTTTAAAGTAAGAGATTTGTAACTTCTGTTTAAGACTCTTTGAAATTGATTCCATAAGTGGTTAATAACGTTCATCCGCTAAATGGGCAAAAAGGAGTTGGAGGTTTGTACGGGGAACAAGAACATTTTAAAGTAAGGGATCTGTAACTTCGGTTAAAGACTAGCCCCCTTATTCATAAAACTTAAAATGCCTCTGGTAAATAAAATGTGCGTTGTCCTTTTTTTTGAACACAAATGTCAAAGTGACAGATAAGGACAAACGAATTTTAACGCCATTTTAGTCAAAAAACAGGCTTATAGGACGTTTATGAATGCGGCCCTAGGTAACAAATTACAGCGTTTCTTAAAATGCATCCTCTAAGGAGGTTAGTAAGGGTTGGAAGTATGCATGAGGAACAAGTAAATGAACTGAGGGAACTCTTAGGTCATCCTTCAGTGCTCTGCGTGTCCAATACAACAACGCCTTCAGGGGGATGTTGGGCCTGCACTGGCGATGCAGCGCATCAGGGATGTTCGCCGAATGGAACACTGACGGCTTCCAAGCCGTGCTGCGCAAGCGTGTGGCGTCCCTGTGGAGCCGCGTGCGGGGCAGTACCAACACTCTCCTGTAGGTGGTTGCAGAAAGGACGGACAGTCCTACTGTCACTCATTGGATGAATATGCATGTGATGTCCAATGAGCACTTCATTTTTTATTAACTTGGATTAAAATTATTATTATTATTATTTATTTTTTTATCTACTAACTTATAATTGTAATTTGTAATATGTAAAATTTGTACTTATGGATACCCGATGTGCGAAATAAACAATTTCATTTCATACATACTATAATAGCTTCCGCCCGCAACTTCGTCTGCGTGGGCCCGGAATAAAAACTATCCTATAATTTATCTTCGTGCAAAATTTCATCCAAGTCGGTTGAGCCCTTTAACCGTGATTGAGTAACAAACATCTAAACATCCAAACTTTCGCATTTATAACATAGGGTGGTCAGCCATTTATTAGTCAAAATACATAATCCGACTGCGAGCAAAAAAAGGTAATTATTTCATTTAACCATGCGGATTATTTTGTTAGTTTAAAAAGTTAATTTTGAATAATCCAATGATTTATTCTCTAACACCGTCAAATGGGGACGGCGGATGGGGATGGAAAGTTCTACGTCTTTTAAATAAGTTTGCTTTCAAAACTGTTCAGAGGCTCTAGTATAAGTTTTACCCAAACAAAACGTTATGACCACGTCCGCGTTTATCTATCAAATTCCATACAAATTGAGGGTAAAACGCAAACGCGATCGTGAAGTTTTGTTTCGGTAAAACTTATACTAGAGCCTCAATACGCTTACCATGAGTTTGAAAATGACGGCTTACGCTAACGAGTATCGAGTTTACTATCTGTGCATCCCGCTCGTACTGTCAAAGTGCAATAGAGATGCACAGATAGTAAACTCGATACTCGTTAGCGTAAGCCGTCATTGTCAAACTCATGGTAAGCGTACAGGTTGCCCGGACTAACGTGAGTAAATCTGCTGGACGGAGATAGGCAAAAACTTCCAGTAATGTAGCTTTCTTTAATACATTACGCAAACATATACAATTTAAGCACAAACGTCTGTTAAGATATTTATATTTATAAAAAACCGGCCAAGAGCGTGTCGGGCCACGCTCAGTGTAGGGTTCCGTAGTTTTCCGTCCGTCACTGTAAGGGAGGTTTTCCGTCCGTCGCCGTTACTTAAGCGGCTTAAGCGTTAAACAAGCAATACTTAGCGAACAATAGGTACAAGCAATACTTAGCGAACAATAGGTACAAGCAATACTTAGTTAGTTACTTTAACAATTTTATTATTAGACAACGAACGACCAAAGACAACTAAGACAATTCAAGCACGACAAATTTTCGACCTAATGTATGGGCGCACCTGCTCCGAGATAAGATAAGATAAGATAATTTTTATTGGTAGCATACTGATACACGTCAAATACAATTTGTACAATACACATACAAATTCCACATTACAGAGCAGATACTTATTTCATCATAGTAATGTCAGTTGTTCTGAATAAAAATAGAATAAATTAAACAAATTATTGCATAGGAAGTGGCAATTCCATAATTTTGTTGAAAGTATAAAAGGTTTTTGTGAGTAGCCATGATGGTGCATTTCTTATGTTTTCTGGGAGGCGGTTGTATATCGTAGGGCCTGTGACGTACACAGACTGCTTTGACCTTGTTAGTTTGTGAAGCGGTGCAACTAGACGGTCTCGGTGTGCGTTGCTTCGTAAGTTATGTGAGGTCACTATGCCTTTGCGTTTAAATTTATTTATATTTGTGATGGTAAAAGTTGCGATCTCAAGGATTACTAAGCTTGGTAGTGTTAGTATGCGTAGGTTTTTGAAGTGGTCGCGGACTGATTCAATACTGCGGATACCTACGATGCCTCGCATTGCGCGCTTCTGCATTCGGAAGGCACGGTCAAAATCCGATGCTCTGCCCCATAGCTCAGTGCCGTATGATAGTATCGAGTGAATGGTGGCGAAATACCATGATCTGACCGTGTTTCTGCTGGCCGTCGATGCAAGGCGTCGCAGTGCGTAGCATGCTCGACCTAGCCGTCCACATACACCGTCGATGTGTTCCCGCCAAGACAACGAGCTGTCCAGCACAAATCCAAGGAGTTTGGTGGTCACAACTTGTTCGATTTTTGTGCACCCCGCGTGGATCTTAAGGTTAGTGCTAGGGTGGCCATTTAGGCTGACTCGTAGGAAGCAGGTCTTTTCCTTGTTAAGCGCTAGACCGTTCTGCGCAAACCAAACATGCAATCAATTAATGGTGTCATTTAAAGCCCCTTCGAGTAATTACTTAGTCTCAACAAACAATTGTTCGTTCGGAGCTGTGATCACTACGGTCACATCGTCAGCATACATAAACACTTCGGCCTCATCGAGCGCCCCCGGTAAATCGTTGAGAAGTATTGTGAACAGTGTATTAGATAAACAAGAGCCCTGCGAGACCCTCATTATGCTGCTTTGTTCTGCAGATCGTACTCTTCCTCGATCTCCTACTACGGTTTGGGTTCTGTTCCTCATGAAGGACACTAGGTCCACGGAAACCGTAGTGATCAAGCTTGGCCTCGACGAGACTGTGGTCCGCGGTGTCGAAGGCGCGGGAGAGGTCGCAGCACAGCACGGCCGCCTGCTGCCCGGCCTCGCGCGCCCTCAGCACCGCCCACACAACCTCCGACCCCATTAAATCAGGAAAAATCTTAACGCCGCCATGTACGATATGAGCGTTCCGCGTACAGCAACATCTATCGGCAAATTAAGAAAACTATTGCGCGCGAGCTTAAAGTATGGAAGATGATTTTTATGGGATAATTCTTTATTGCGCGAACCGATTTTCACACTTTTACTTTATTCGAAAGCACGTCATTTCATTTTGTAGAAATTACAGGTACAATAAACACCTGCTTATAGGGTTCAATTACAAACTTAGTTCAGAAATTATTTTGTAATTTTTTTCAAAAACTATTCAATTTATCAAGTACAAAATAATTTTCCTAGAAAGTTTTTATAAAGTTCTACTTTTGAGATTTTTTTCATATTTTTATAATGTATGGTTCAAAAGTTAGAGAGAGGAACACTTTTTTTTTACTTCTAGAGCGATTATCTCCATTAATATCCAATATCAACATTATGGAAAAATAATTGTGCCAAACCCATATTTATTTTTAAATACCTATCCAACAATATATCACACTTCAGGGTTGAAATGAATAAAAATCACTTCCCACTTTACGTATAGCTACCGTAATAAAACATTTTTTTCCACTTTTTATGGTACCACTTTGACGGCGTGATTGATATACATATAAGTACCAAATTTCAGCTTTCTAGTGCTAATGATTACTGAGATTATCCGCGGACGGACGGACACACATGGCGAATCTATAAGGGTTCCTAGTCGACTACGGAACCCTAAAAACGGAGTTCTTAATTTAAATATAGGTAGCAATTTGAACTAATGAACTCATCGCACTGTTGCCTTAGTGGCAGCCACTGAATAGTCCCCTGTACTGTGGCAGCCGGCATGTACTTGTAGCGATGAACTTAAATCGCGGAGAGAGCCGCGCCTGCTTACGCTTATTCCCATAACGGATTTAGATGAAAATTTTCGTACAGATAATTTGAGACCCTTGGAAGGATATAGGATAGTTTTATCTCGAAAATCTTCCCTTAAAATGGTAGAACTTTTAAGGGAAGAAAATGGTAGAACTTTGTTTGGGTCGGCGATAATTAATGTTCCGCCTACAATCATTGAATAGCAACCATTATTCTAAGACGGTAACAAGTTCTACGCGGACGAAGTCGCGGGCAACAGCTAGTTTTATTATAATTCTAATAAGGTAGGTACACCAACTGTCAAAACTTATATCACTAGCAGATTTTCATTGCTCTAAATGGGTAGGTACATCCATTAATACCTAGTTCAAATAAAATTGTTGAGCAATAATTAGCTTTTCTGTGATGTTTTGAACTCTACTGCCATTTAAATAGTTAGTTAGACGTTCTATTTTTAGACGCCTGCATCAAATGAAAAGAATCGCGTGTTAAAGACTGCGCGACAACCCGTCAAAGTGCCCGAAGAAACGAAAACACTAGGTACTCGAGGACCGGATGAGACAAGAACGGGGGAAACTAGGTATTGAAAGCCATTCAGCTTAGAACCCGGTATTCATGCATGCTCTCCAGCGTACCTAAAAATAGATTTATGTAAGAGTTTATTATTTAAGTTGTTTTGGCAGTTGACTTGTCTTTCATACCAAACAAGGTGAATGCGAAGAAACTAGGTCCTTTAATTAAACGAATTTAATTTATTCCAGATAAAAGTCCATAGCTACCTACAAACAACATGCATCATTCATAATTATAGATTCATTCATCTTTTTAATGATTTCTCTTCTCTTTATACCACTTTTACAAGAGTTTGTATGAAGATGCTGTTTCGCGAAACTCGCAGCACACCCGTAACTTTCGAGCGCCACTTGTTGTCCAAATTAAGACACTCAAGAGTTATTGGTAGGTAACGAGTAAGGTAAAAAATAATGATGGTTTTTGTATTAGGGTTTTACCAATATAAAATAAGAGAGTACCTATTGAAATATTAAAAAATATTGACTACTCTGAAATAGTTATTAACGATGCAAGTGCCGAAAATAGGAAATTCGCAACGAGTGGTGATAAATTAAAACAAGACCGAAGGGAGTGTTTTAAATCGACACGAGTTGCGAATTACCTATTCGCACGTGTATCGTACAACGTTTTACTGTGCTCTTTAAAGTTTCGACATATGCACGAAAAGTGCTCTTTTCTCTCCCTTCGGTCGTGTTTTAATTTATCACCACTCGTTGCGAATTTCCTATTTTCGGCACTTGTAACGTAATTAACTATTATGATACAAGTGCGGAAAGTTGGTAATTCCCAACAAGTGGCGATCACCAAAATAACGACCGTGAGGGAGTGTTTTTGATCGACACGAGTTGGGAATTACCTATCCGCACGTGTATCATACAAAATTTTACAATGCATCATGCGAGGAAATTAAAAATTATACAAAAAACGTGAAAATTGAATTGTCATGCAGTTAATTAAGTGGGATGTGAACTATAGATAGGTATGTAACAATAGTTGACCCAAATGGTCATAAATCAGTTTTTATTATTAAGAAGTTTGAACAAGGCTGATACAATCAGTCGGTTACACATAATATGAATTGACAAAGGGACAAATACAGGCATCAGAGCGCTCTTGAGCTTTTGACAATAAAGTCGTGAATACTTGAACAATTTGTCAATATGTCATCAAATATTTTCGATCTTAATGACCTCCTTGAGTTTTTTTTACAAACAAGTAAATAAATACATATAGGGGTCCCCCTATATGTATTTATTCCATGTCCATTCTTACATAAATTAATATGAGTACCAGACCAGACATCAAACAAAAGTAAATCAAATTAATAAATCGTCTAAGAATAACTTATACCCGTACCTATCTGCTTTTAGCTTTGCTGAAACTTATTAAAATTTACTCCATCTTCAACCCCGTGGAAGCCTTTGTTTCTGTTTGCTTTCACCCGAGGCACACGGGATAGCCTCGCCCCGTCTGCGATGAAAGCGAGATGAGTTGGTGAGATCTCCCCCTCCCTCATCAATCTCAGGCTTTTTGCTAACGCGATCAAGTTTGCGGACGCCTGAAACTGAGGTTCATACGTTAGGGTCGTTCTTTTTTACGCGGTTCCGAAAAGCTGCGTTACGTCATATTTAAGAGGTCTCGATATTAATTTTCCTTCGTAGGTATTATTGTTATACTTTCAAGCATTGATAAAATCCTTATGGATTTAGAGTGATAACCGCCGTGATCTCAAGATACCCCCGTGGGTATCGGGCGTAGCATGGTTCCCATTTAATCATTTATCTACTTATTCACAACGATGAGTGATAAAATGGACACCGTGCAGCCCTGTTATACCATCAAGTTGTTAGTACTGATTTAGTTGGAAACAAGACCTTATTAACCTTTTCACCGCCAAACACGTGAAATCACGTCATCGACGATTCGTGACACCGACGCCAAAGACGGCTTTTGTGTCATTTTTTTTAATTTTTTTTATTTATGAAAACCTACTCTGAAATGACCCAATTTCATGTTGGCATTATTTCTTTATCCATAATTTTTTTACCCTTGTGGCGTGAGGTGGCACGGCATGTTGCTTTACCATCTGGCGGTGAAAGGTTAAAAAAAAAAATCTAATTTTTGGGCCAACGGTTAACCACTCTAAAGCTGTGTATCAGTAGCGCAATTATCTAGTGATCAAAATAAACTAAGCAAGTAAGCACACAGGTATGTCACTAGGAAAAAGGATTTCATTTAATTCTAGATCTCGATTAGATGTTTTCTAGATATATCGAAAACGCCAATTATGACGCCTAAAATTCAAAAATAGACCGCGTATGTGCAATACATATTGAAATCAGAACACAGTCAAGCGACTTAACTTGATATAAGGTAAGACCATTGTTCTTGTCATTTCGCTTCGCCGCATAAATATTTGATTTCAAGACGTCGCAACTCAAATGTACCCATTTTTGCTCTCTTTTACGATTTCTAATTTAATTTTAGTATTAGTATATGTATTTTGTAAAGATATTACTTCGCTAACTTTCATTTTAATCAAAACGTAACAATTAACCGATGGTTATTTTGGATATTATTACCTACCTCCTTCTTTGCTTAGTAAAATAATAGTTTTACAACAATAGGCCGCCGCTATGAGAATTTAATATCAGCTGGAATGGCAAAGTTGATTCAACTTTCGACATTATAAGTACGAGTTTTCGCAGAGGGAGTTTACCCGTAGGTATATATTCGTTACTTGACGGAGGTGGTGCGTCCTGAGTCAACCGAGGGCAATCAAAACTTTAGCCGTGTTTATAATACTTCTACTCTTCGCTTTTTATTGGGTATGTTTGCATTCAAAGCAACGAGCAGTTTCGTCTATTATTGGTAGGTAATGCATAGCATCATGTTAAAACAAAACACTCCTCTCCAATTTAAAGCAATCCGATGCCCATACTTAATTGTGAAAGGGGGACAAACATAATATATATATATCTCTTTATCTGCGATCTATCCGTCGTTGTCTACAGAAGATGCAATCGACTAAGTGATTTTAAAGTCAGCAATAACACTAAAAGGGCGGTTTAAATTAAAACAAAAGAGGTCTTCAATTTTGCGGGCCCGCCCAAAATCAATCTCGTTTTGTGTACTTTCTTCAAAGGCTTTCACCAAATTGGCTTCAGCAACCATATGTTTAAGCGACAAAGTTGAAATAAAATTATAAAGTTACGGTAAATAAAATTATGAATCAAAAACTTTTCGACTAAATTTAATATCATTTACGATACCGAGATCCGAGTTACGCCACTTAACGGGCGAAATGACTAAAGATAATTTTAAATTCGGCCTGCCGTGAAAATTCCGCATATTTTCAATTTCGAATGAATCAATCTTGACGAATATTATTAGCTAAGACCGCAAGTCTTCTTCAACCGCCACGATTAGATTAATTAAACTCCAATTCGAAATTAAAGGAAGCCAAACGACTCGCGCACCTGTTTTCTTACCTACCTCACATAGAGCTTTCTCTACTAAGTGGGTACTTATTTTGATAATGTGTTTTGTTATAGACGAAGTTTCGTTATATAATTTGAAGAAATGAATATAATCAGAAGAAATAAATAATTTAATGAGGTCAAATGATTCCGAAAATTAATTAATCTTCGCAGTCGGATAAAAACTATTCTAAACGGAAGCTAGAATAATAAGTAATGTACTTTTTAAAAAAGTTTCACGTATTTCCGTTCATGGGAAGCTAAGATCATTCGTGACACAAAATGCTTAGTTTGATACTGGCTGATTCTTTTTTTAATTTAGAGACTTATTATAAGTGAGAGATAAATAAAAACGTGATGACCGAAATGATCTTGAGTCACTCCGATGTTTATTTTTTTCATACTTATTGCAATGTTTCAGATCACATTCTGCCAAATCTTGTGTATGTCCCCGCTATTGCCAACTTAATGAAATGTATGTTGCAAACTTGCAACACGTCTATCATGCGACGGCCGCGACATACTCTCGATTTTTCTCGCACTATATTTATTTTCTAAGTGTTCTAATAAGAAAGACTCGCATGATCGTCGTGCAGTCATTATAAAAGTAATTTTCTGTATGTTGGCCAATTTCTGTGTCACTATATTGGCTGAATGTCAACTTGAAGGCGCGAAGTACGAAGTTATAACACCGCCTTAATTACCTTAATGACGCTGACGCGCTTGATAATTAATGTTTATAAAAGGCCCGTTCTGTACTGATTTAATACATACTGTTTATTGCTGAGGGTTGAAGTGTGTTGTGGGCGATGGGCTAGCAACCTGTCACTGCAATATCACATTTAGTCGACCTTTTATACCCACATTTATGCTAGAAGTGGCGCTGGAACATACGTTTCATGTGCTCTGCCTACCCCTTTTGGGAATAAAGGCGTGAATGTATGTATGTATGTATGTATGTTTATTGCTGACAAATCAGCGTGGCTATCACAAGACGGCGCGCAATCTATCTCGATTTTTCTCCAACTATCCGTCTCTCTCTTATTAGACAACTTAGAAAGAGACGTAAACGCCAACTAACGACCCGTCAAATTGTACGAGTAACTATTTTTAAAGTAGGTACCTGCTGTCTGTGCCTGGTTAAATTATACCCAATTTGACCCTTAAACATAATCTGACAGATTTTAACCATTAATTCAGAAGCGTAACTGGAGAACAGATTGGTATAATATACAGTAGGAAAACGCTAAAATACCTACAATTCAAGATATAGATACATTTTTCATCACTAATAAATACTTAGTATAAAACAAAGTCGCTTCCTGCTGTATGTCCCTATGTATATGTATAGTCCCTTAGACCTTTAAAACTACGCAAGGGATTATAATGCGTTTTTTTTAATAGATGGTGTGATTCAAGAGGAAGGTTGGAAAAAGGGGTATTGGGAGTCAATTAAGCGGAAATTTAAATAAAAAAATATTAAACTATTAAATCTTTATTACAACCGCCTCATAACAAAATCTACTTAATTAGCTATCATTTAAGATCAGTAGTAATCGATTTGGTAATCAACTTTGGAAAATACAAAAGTTTAAAAAAAAAACAGATTTGACTCCGATTGCACCGAGGTGAGGGTAATTGGAGTCACCCTGAGGGCAATCAGAGCCAAAGAAAATCTAACACAAATCGCAAACAGTAACCTTCGGCTGACTCGAACGCAGTGCGTCTGTATCTCATGTGGCTTATGAGCATAAGCCACATCAGGTACATCAGTACCAAACTTCACTATTTTGTCCGAATATTTTCTGTATCGTCGACGTCATCATCCTCATCTTCCTCGCATAAATCCTCAGTTCCCACGTCTGATATGGAGGTATCATTTGATTCTGAAGACAGTCTGCCGACCAAGACGTCGTCCCAAGGTCGTCCCTTTATTATATCTTTTTCGTACACTGGACAATGGAATATCTTTAGTTTAGCAGCTTTTCGTATGGAATATCCATACTCTTCAATAATGTGTATCGCATTTTTAATGTATCAGAAGACCAGGAAGCCTTTTGTGTAATTCTCACATCTACTTTCGGCATCTAAAAACAAAGATAAATGAGCATAAATTGTTAAGGTAATTTAATCTAGATGCTGCGGGCAATTGGAGTCACCCGAGTCTCATTACCCACAACAACAATAATGAGGAAAAATATTAATAGAAAAATACACCTTAATTACTCACTTGATTTAGGTTTCACATCATACTTTTGAATGTCCGGCTAAACGTGTATAAAAATTACAAGCAAATAGATCAACAAATGTGGCACTTACCGCTTTTTATGCGTGGTTGAAAAATTACATCGACGCAGCGCGAAAACGAAACACTCCTCTCATTACCGTAGTGGCAGCCATATAGGTTATAGGTTATAGGTATACGCGGGCTGGGTTTCCGCAACTCGACGTCATATTTGCGCCTATTTTGCGTGTGGGTTGGCACTACTGTTATTCGTGCCAGCCCAGTTCCACCAGGAAGCCTAGCAGACCCTTTATGTTGCCGACGGCCTCCGGTAGAGACCCCGGTGTTCCGAGGTGCTTTGCCCGGTGTACTGCCACCCCAGAGCACGTCAGGATGACGTGGGCGGCTGTCTCTTCCTCTTCCATGCAGGCTCTGCAGAGAGGACTGTCTGTAATACCTAAGGTGAAAAGGTGTTTGTTTAATAGTGCATGACCAGTTATGGCGCCTGTCAAGAGACGGAGTACCGGCCTCTTTAGCTGTTTTAGCTTCCTTGACAATCCGGGATTGATTGTCGGCAGGGCCTCCCTGGTTTGCCTGCAGGTGCCTAGGGTGTTCCACATTTTTTGGTGTTCTACCTTGGTGTTTAGTCGCAGTGTGCTCCGCAGCCATGCAGGGGGTAGAGGGATCGTGGGTTCCGGTCCTATGGCTTCTGATTCTGAGCCTTCTCTAGCCAGTGCATCCGCTGCGTCGTTACCGCGTGAGTTGCTGTGCCCTTTGATCCATTGCAAGGTTATGTCGCAGTTAGTACATACCTCTGATAGAATTTTGTGGCACTCGTGTATCAGCCCAGACGTTGTTGTGTGACCTTGCAGGGCTTGTAGTACAGATCGACTGTCGGAAAGTATGCGGATGGGATATCCTCTTACCTCCCTGGAAGCGATTGCATGAGCGGCCATTATAATACCCATACACTCTGCCTGGAAGACTGAGTTATGGATACCTAATGGTGTCGAGATTCGTATGTTTAGGTCCTCCGAGAACACTCCCGATCCGGTGCCTGACCTTGTCTTGGACCCATCCGTGAATATTCTTAACTCCCTGGGGTTAAGTCCTTCCTGGGGGGTTTCGTATAGTTCGATTTTGTACTTCTTGTCGAAGACGAACTGTTTTGGGATGATGTCGATTGTTGCCTCTATGAGGGGTTCCCTACCTACAGCCTCGTAGAGTATCTCGGTATGTGGAACCCTGGGCGGTCTCCAGAGATGCTGTTTTTCTAGCCGTATGGCTGACGCCAGGGCTTCTTGCCTGATGAAGAGGTGTAGCGGCGGAATGTCCATGATAGCTTCCAGGGCTGCAGTCGGTGTGGTCCTCATGCAGCCACTGGCCGCCATGCAGGCCAGTCTCTGGAGATGTTGTAGTTTAGCTTCGACCGTGGTTAGTATGGTGCGAGGCCACCACACTACGGCTCCGTAGCTTACTATTGGTCGAATTATCGCTTGGTAGAGCCATAGAGTGATCCTGGGGTTTAGTCCCCAAGTCCTACCTACCATTCTGCGGCATTGCCAGAACGCGACTGTAGCTTTTTGGATTTTTTTGTCGAGGTGGCTGCTCCAGTTGAGTTTGGCATCTAGTATTACACCCAAATACTTTACCTCTGCTGACAGTTGGAGCTCTGTATTGAACAGTCTGGGTAAGCGGTAGGTCCCCAGATTCCGTTTGTAGGTGAACATTACCAGCTCCGTCTTCCTTGGGTTGACTGTAAGTTCATTGTCGTTGCACCAGCGTTCCACTATGGCGAGTGCGGAACGGGTGACGTCGCACACTGTACCTGCGTGGATGCCACTTGTGAGTATAGCTATGTCGTCAGCATACCCGATGGTGTAGTGATGACTGTTGTTTAGCTTGGTGATTAAATCGTTAACCACCATGTTCCAAAGTAGTGGCGAGAGGACGCCTCCCTGGGGGCACCCCTTCGCTACCCTTGCCTGCTTTGTTTGGTCTTCCCCGAGCCTGATGACTCTTAGACTCAACATGTTGTTTATCCATTTCGTCATAACCTCACTCACTCCGTGTCTTACCAGTGCTGCGGTTATGCTGGTGAATTTAGTCTTATCGAAGGCTCCCTCGATGTCGATGAAGGTGCCTAGACACATTGACTTGTTTTTGATCGCGTCTTCAGCCTGGGTAACCACCGCATGAAGCGCAGATTCTGTTGATTTACCTGAACTGTAGGCATGTTGGTTCTGATGCAGAGGCACCCGCACGAGCGCTCTCTCCCTCAGATGTCTGTCACATAGCCTTTCCAGCGTCTTCAACAGGAAGGAGGTAAGGTTTATTGGTCTAAAGGATTTGGGGTCCGTGTAATCTCCTTTACCTGGTTTGGGTATGAAGATAACTTTGACTTCTCTCCATTGTCTAGGCACAAACGTATGTGCTAGACAGGCGCCCAGGACGATGGTGAGTCTGTGCGTCAGCAGTGCCCCACCCCATTTTAACAGGGCGGGGAAGATCCCATCTGGCCCTGGTGATTTGTAAGAGTCAAAGCTGTCGATGGCCCATTGTGTTCTTTGTGTGGTTATTACCTCGCTGGCCAGTCTCCACCCCTCCTCTGTGGGGGTGGTTACCTCATCCAGTTGCCTAGTTGGACTTGATATCACGCAGTCCGGGAAATGCGTTTGAACCAGGACGCGCTCTGTTTCCTCTGGCGAGTTGGTGAGGGTGTCATCAGGTTTACGTAGGGATCCTAGAGTTAAGGCTGTATTGCTGGAGAGAACCTTCCTTACCCTGTTGGCCTGTGTAGTGGACTCAATGTCGGTACAGAAGTTACGCCATGAGCTTGTGCTCCTGTATCTGAGCCGCCTTTTATACCTGGACTTGGTGACCTTATATTCGTCCCAGTCCTGGTCTGCCATAGTGTTCATTGCCCTGTTGAGTTGCTTCCTCATTTTTTTTAGGTAATTTAATCTAGATGCTGCGGGCAATTGGAGTCACCCGAGTCTCATTACCCACAACAACAATAATGAGGAAAAATATTAATAGAAAAATACACCTTAATTACTCACTTGATTTAGGTTTCACATCATACTTTTGAATGTCCGGCTAAACGTGTATAAAAATTACAAGCAAATAGATCAACAAATGTGGCACTTACCGCTTTTTATGCGTGGTTGAAAAATTACATCGACGCAGCGCGAAAACGAAACACTCCTCTCATTACCGTAGTGGCAGCCATACTGGCGCGAGCTTCTCACACCGATAGCAAGGGGTCAAGAGCGGGGTGGGGCGGGCGCGTACGCGTCACTAGTGTTTGTGGTTTTGTAGATGTGTGGGTGATTCCCATTGCCCACTGATTCCCATTGCCCGGTCTTCCCCTATATGTATAACATAGTACCCGTGCGAAGACGGTAAAGACGGGATCACACTGACGCGGCCTGCGGTGGCGAATTAATATTATGACCGCCACCGCCGGCCGCGCCAGTCTGTGAGAGGCTTAATGAAGATTAGTGAAGATGAATAGATGGGAACGCTGAGTGATGTTAACGTTTCAGAACGACCACGCAACTTACACGCGACAACGCACTATCCGTCTCTTTCTTATTAGAACACTTAGAACAAGAGGAATAGTGCGAGAAAAATCTAGAGTTATGTCGCGGCTGTGCCATGATAGACGTGCAGATGCGATTGAAATGTAAAAGAGATAATACATCGCATTGCGGTCCTACATCGCCGTGTATTCGTGCACCATACTATGATACTAATGAAAATGACATACCTTTCAATAAACGTCAATCTGGATTAGATATATAAGCCATGAATATTCTTTCGTGAAGTATTGGACCGTGATAAGGGCCTCCATCTGGCAACTGAAAATCCCATTAAGATTTATTATCCATACGAGTATGGAGCGTGAGATAAATTTAACCTTGATGAAGTGGTTTACCTATTCTCCTTTAAACAGTTTTTATGGTTCCTTAGCCAAAATGGCAAAAACGGAACCCTTATAGTTCCGTCATTATAATTTTTAAAGTAGGTATTTATAGTAAGACTTTAGGGCAGGGATGGGAATTGGTAATCACTTATTTTAAAATACGGTCCCTACTTATTCATAAAATATCTTGTTATTATTTTAATATCATTAATTTAATTGATATTGGAGTATAACCTGCCCCTCTGCTTAGCGTTCGTGGACTACGAGAAAGCCTTCCATTCGATTGAAACCTGGGCTGTACTACAGTCTCTACAGCGGTGCCAAGTTGACTATCGCTATATCGAAGTGCTGAAGTGTTTGTACGAAAACGCCACTATTATTTATTATTTATTTATCTATCGCATACAATTAACACTAACAGTCAAGCCTTACGTGCTAATAGCGTTTCATTTAATAATAGCTAACATGCATTATTTAATGTCAGGTGCAGTGAAATTATTAGTATAGGTACATTCAATTTACACATTACATTAGAATTTAGATGCTAATTAATTACATAAAAGAGATTGAGAGAACAAAATAATTGATTAAATGTCATGGAAAGATAAATAAATCGAGGAATTACAATAATGGTTTAAAGTCACAATAATACAATTTAGGATAAAGTCAAAACATTCTGATAATAATTAAATATAGGCAATTAATAAGGCAACTTATAAAGATTATAAAGATTAAGTTGATCCAAAATAAGCAATGTCAAGTAAGTAGTTCATTATTCTAGCATTATATATTTTTACTAGGTACTATTTCGCGTTTTAGGTAATGGAGCTAGTGGTAACGATTGATTCGATGTAGCGATTTGATTCAGCTAGGAATTTAGTTTCTGTCGTTAAAAAAATGTCTAGTTTGTTGTCACTGTCCAGGATTGCGTTAAGTAACGTTAGTGCCTGGTGAAGAGGGGACGCAGCAAGCAGGTGTGTCCGGCCTGGGGGTACAGCGAAGAGACCATGGCTACGGGGCCGTAGTTGTTTCGCGGAGAGACGGGGGACCCGCAGTGTCATTTGTAGTAGTAATGGTGGATTTGTTACTTGTCCTCGAATTAATTGAAAAAAATATTTAACTAGGTACATAGTTCTACGTGACTCTAATGATGTGTAGTCTACCATACCTAAAATGAATAGGGTGGGATAAATAAAGGGATAAAAACCGTATAACTTCTTATAAAGGAACCTTATGAAAGATTTTTGGACTTTTTCTATTAAAGTCGTATAGTGCTTTTCGTGGGGACTCCAGATAACTGCGTTTGTTTCGAGTTTACTTCGAACGAAAGCGTTATAGAGTGCAGTTATAGCATGCTTATTATTAAATAGTTTCGCTTGGCGTATGACGAATCCCAGGCATCTACGGGCGTCGTTACTGGTTTTTGTAATGTGCTGATTAAATGTGAGCTGAGTATCAAACCACGTTCCTAAATCCTTAACTTCCTTGACGCGTTTTAAGGGCTTGCCCTCTATGACGTAAGGATGGGTTATAGGTCGCCGAGCTCGCGTATATGTAATAACCGAGCATTTTTCATCGTTAAGGGACAAGCTGTTATCACGCGCCCAAGCGCATACTCTGTCTATGTCAAGTTGCAGTAAGGAAAAATCTTGATCGCTGTTAATTGGCATAGCTAATTTAAGGTCATCCGCAAATAAGAGGCAGGACGAATGTCTTAGTACTGACGGTAGGTCGTTAACGAGAATCAGAAACAGGAGGGGCCCGAGACTACTTCCCTGTCCGATTCCTGAGGTTACCAAAAATGGAACAGATCGCGCGCGCCTTCATATTGAACATATTGGTGTCGTTCCGAGAGGTAACTAGCTACGAACTCAAGTAGATAGGTACCAAAACCTGCAGCAGATAGCTTCTTGAGCAGCACATCGTTATCAACTTTGTCAAAGGCTTTCTGAAAGTCAAAGTAAGCTATGTCTACTTGCCTACGTTGGTCAAGATTATTAGATATGATGGAAACGATATTAAGTAGATTAGATGTGGTTGAGCGCTTCGGTAAAAATCCATGTTGCTCGTCACAGAACCAACCATTCAACTGCTTATATTATACACTTTTGCGTAAATTGTTGTCTCGAATACTTTCCCGAAGATGGATAGCACGGCGATCGGTCATGATGCACTATGTCAGTCCGACTCCAGGACCAGAGCTCGAAACCTATTCCGCTGCAGCGGGGAGTCAGGCAAGGAGATGTTATTTCTCCAAAACTGTTCACCGCTGCACTGGAGGACGTTTTCAAGACTATTGACTGGAGAAGGCTAGGCATCAACATCAACGGCGAGTACATCACTCACCTTCGGTTTGCTGACGATATAGTAGTCTTGGCTGAGGCCATGGAGGACTTAAGTACGATCGATGATTGACACTCTTTGGGGAAGGCCTATGTCCAGCAGTGGACGCCTTTCGGCTGATATGATGATGATGATGATGAATAGATATTGTACCTAGTTAATTCGTAAGTGCTTAATATTACCTACGTAATATTAGGCAATTGTAATGCACAAAACCCGGTCTGAAGATGCGAAACCGGAAGTTTCAAGATAAATGTCTATTTTATTGACATCCCAAAAGCTGAAGTAGAGAAGTCACTTAAAATTTTCTAAACTCATAAATTTCATAATGGATTGGTGGCGAAAAGTTAAAAAACTCAGACCGTTTATACTCATCGTACCTACTTAAAATTAACTGCTGCGCTGGCTGCCGTCTCTCTATAATATGTACTTCCATGTTATCAATTACCATCCAAGTTAATGGTAAACAATATATAGTTCCGTCGTTATATCGTTCAATCCACGAAAGCACGAATCACTCTTACCTTCGCTTTGGACAAAACACAAACAACAAGTCGGTTCTTTTGAACCACATGTAATCATAGTAACTTCTGTTAACATTTAAATAAATAAATAAATAAATATTAGGGGACAATCTTACACAAATCGACCTAGTCCCAAACTAAGCACAGCTTATACTATGGGTACTAGACTACGATAAACATACTTACATAGATAAATAAATACTTAAATACGTGCTCCTCACACAAATAAATGCCCTTACCGGGATTCGAACCCCAGGACCTCTTTGCAGGCTTCGTAGGCAGGGGGGTCACTACCAACTAGGCTAAAGCGGTCGTCAATTTGATTGTATAAGTATACTAGGGTATTTGATTGTATATTACCTATCATTAGGGTGGTGTTAAATGATCCCATAGAAAACTGTCAAACTTGCCACTACACGTGTAAACGTCAAGTTTGACGGTAACGTCATGAACACAATGAGACAAACGCAAGAACGACCCGTTGCTGAAATTGCACTTTAAAGCGTACATAGGCGTTGTTATATACATTGGTATATGTAGGTTTATATATATATATATATATATATATATATATATATGTATTTATGTAATGAGTCTTTCTTATAGTTAAGTTATTTATTTTCTATTTTTCTGTTTCACCTACTCAAATCATATGATTATTTTGCATCGTCTCCACCACACAAAGGTTGTTTGGAAGAGAGCGCTTTTTAGCGATAAGACCGCATGTTGTCTACCATTGTTGATGTTTAATTTACCTCTGTTTCTACTATGTACTATTTCTGGTGAGCTATTGCTCACACTATATTTATATTATATCTATATTTATATTGTATTGTATAGGCCGACATTCGTTCTCAAAGTTGTCTTTATTTGACAGACAGCAACTTCGTGCTGGGCAACGCGCAAGTGCCGGCATACCCGATCGTTTACTGCTCCGACGGATTCTGCGACCTGACCGGGTGGGCGCGGGCGCACATCATGCAGAAGGTATTGAACGGCTTTTGCGTTGATTCCAAACTTATTCAGACAAGCTCAGTGGCGTGCCATGGGAGAGGCCTAAAGTCCGGCAGTGGACTGACACAGGCTGATGATGATGAGGCGCTACCACGGAAATCGGAATTGGAAGTTCGTCTGTCTCCCTCGCTATCTTCACCGAATAAGCAAGTGCGATAGAAATAGACATTCACAAATGAATGTAATCGCGTAACTTTACGAATGTGCGATACTTATCAACAGTAATTTCTTAAAGGTCTTCCGGTACGTGGACCACGTACCTACCGGAAGGCGCAGCGTGGGTAGGCTCCCCACAAGGTGGACTGATGGCCTGGTAAAGGTTGCGGGAGTCCGCTGGATGCGGGCGGCGGAGGACTGGTAATTGTGGCACTCTTTGGGGGAGGCCTATGTCCAGCAGTGGACGTCTTTCGGCTGATATGATGATGATGAAAATCACAGTTATAAACCCCTAACGCCCGTTTGTTCATTTATGCAATTATTGTGCTATCGACATGCAATTAGTGAACCGATCAAGTCCGGTAGCGCATTGCGATTCCAAATGAGCATTTGTTTATGTTTTTTATTAGCAGTAGTTGTAAAACTGTTGACGATTGCAGCTTCCAGTCAAACCGTTAAACTATTTACTTAGTCTCTACCAAACCATCATCATCATTCTCCTAGCATTTTCCCGGTTTTACGCTAAAGGAGCCCGGAATCTGCTTCAGCACCTAATCCCAAAATATGGCGTAGGTACTGGCGTTCACTGTCATATGACCTTCCAACCCAGAAGGAACACTAGACCTTGTTGTACGTGATGTAACTAAATCATCAACTTTGTTTAGTCGTAACTGTCGATATGTATTATAGTATTGAAACCTTTATTCATAGGGCTGTGCATGCAAGTTTCTTCACGGCGCGGACACGAGGGATGAACATCGGCAGGAGATTGACGCAGCCCTGGACTCTAAACATGAACTCAAACTAGAACTAATATTTTATAAGAAAAATGGTAACGTGTTTTTCTAAACAATAACAGTCGGGGAAGCACTTAAAGCTTACAGAAAACATGTCGTCTACCTGTCCGTTTGAGTCTATCCAGTCTCATCCTTAATATATGATACTTATTAAATTGTAAAGAGACCCCATTATTTGAAGCTTTTAATTAACTTGCTCTTTTCGTTTGTAAAGTAGGTTAACACTGTAATTATACTACTTATGTGAATAAATATGTAAGTTGTCGCTAAAAAATTGAAAACGTATCGGGACACGCGAAATGTAGGGGCTTTTAATCTACTGTTTTGTCGGTGTGATAGATTTATATATCCATGCCGAATTACAGTTTTCTAGTAGTAAGGGTTACTGAGCTAAGCCAAAGACGGAAAGACGGACGGACATGGCAAAAACTATAGGGGTTCCTTGTAGACAGGCGGCTTGCTTCGCGTCTGGAGCCGAGTAGAGCCTAGAGAGAAATATGAAGTTTTACGGACAAGTAACGTTTCATAGTATGAAAAACAATTTTACTATCAAAACATGTACGACTAGTATAATTATAAATTTAAGTAAATCGGAGAAGTGACTATTATGTTATGATCTTATGATAATAGTACATTACGTAACTAGGGCGGTGAATTCGTGAATGCCCCAGATCGCAGGTATTTGTGGCCCGAACCGAAGGTGAGGCCATAAACATGCGCTCTGGGGCTTTACGAATTACCGCCCGTGTTGAGTACAAAATTTTACGTCTTCACCTGGCCACAATGCGAGTTTTCCCGTATGCGCAGCGTGCAGTAAAACTCGCATTATGGCCAGGTGTGACGTAAAAATAATTATAAAACACAATATTAGGATATGAAAATGATTATTGTGATTATCAATTCGAATGGTTATGAGTTACGATAGTTATGAATAAGAAATACTATGACTAATGAAGTAATGATTCTTGTGGTGTAAAGTTTTATGAAGAACATTTCCGGAGTTCCAGTAATATGACAAAAAAATTGTGAACAAAAGCGCCCCTAAATTCAGACAATAAAATCTATTTCAGTTGGCATCTTTTTGTTGCTCAGTTGATCAAACTGGAATTATGATGAATATGAAGGATTTTATTAAAAAAATTAAATAACTTCTGTAAGTAACGTCGAGTATCCTACTCTAAGTACTCTCTCCTGCAGCAGCGCTCTTTAAATTGATGTCTGAAGCAAGGTAATCTACCACAACTTTTGGCGCTCAGTGCACTGCATATCACTCCAATTTTGTAGCACTTCACTCGTAATTTAATTTGCAAAAATCACGTTAAGTGATTTTTATCTTGTAATATATTAGCAACACCAATGATACAAATATTTTTTAAATGGCTATTATATATACCATTGTAAGGTAACACAGAACAACTCACAATATAAAATTCTGTATGCTCCTTGTCGCTATAAAAGAACTTTTTTGTCCCCGAATTTCATAAATTTCAGCATTCACGAATTCATTCAGCACTCCTTTACTTATTGCCTACGCGCCATATTTACGTAATGCTCACTCAATCTCGGCTTTCGCCGTAGCTTCCACTTGTTTTCATTTCCCGAAATAAAATTTCACATGAATATGCCAGCTCGTAAGTCCTGCCCTTGATTACTCATTGATTCACCCGTGTGGTGTCGGGTTAGAATAGCACCACCCCCTTTCCTCCTGTGGGTGTCGTAAGAATCGACTAAGGGAACAGGGTTGAAGTGAGTTGTGGGCGATGGGCTAGCAACCTGTCACTGCAATGTCACATTTTGTCGATCTTTTATACCCATATTTATGCTAAAAGTGGTACTGGAACAAAAGTTTCATGTGCTCTGCCTAACCCTTTTAGGGATAAAGGCGTGATTATATGTATGTATGTATGTATGTCATATCAATTAAAAACGCACGTATCATGAGTCAAGGCTACTTTGATTTCCACTTCAAAAGGTAGGTTGGATGTTTGATTTGGGTCGGATGAGGGAAGCAATTTATAAAATTACGATCCTTTCTCTTTGACGTCGTCAGTTTCATTACCTACGTTTTTTTAACGAGGGAAATAACATTCCCTAATGAGTGTCAGGAATAAATTTTCAGGTTCGTGAAAAACTAAACCAGACTGGATTCTTGCGATACTTAATAGCTATGCAAAGCTTCGTCCACGCCACAATCGTAAACAAAAACCAATAAGGGGTTTACGATTCCATTCGACAAAATTAAACTTTTACAAGCTGGTGCTTCACGTTCTGCGCACAGCTGGGGTACTATTTGACGTTGGCGCTGCCTCTTTAAATGACTGAGATGAATGCAAGAAAGCTTGCATATATATTATCTATGAAGGTATTTAAGCTAACCATATTTAATAGACCGTGGGCCCACTCCTAATACACATACGTCACATGACAACATGATAAAAGTGCTAACTTTGACACCGTCTGCCAAGTACTTCCGGCCATTTCAAGACTGTCAGACTCTGGTTTACTCTCTCTACAAATAATGTGTTATCACATGACATCTCATCTGACATCAACCTATCTATACAAATTTTGACTAAAAGTGAAGGATTTTCAAACTTTCATGCAATTATTTTTTTCTTGCTCTGCACAATTTTTCGACCTGCTGCCATGCATTCTATCATCGACGTAGGTGTATTCGAAGTGGGCCCACGGTCTATTACTATGTACACCTTCGTCTAGTACCCATAGTAAAAGCTTCGCTTAGTTTTAGGATTAGGTTGATTTGTGTAAAATATTTCTTTATTTTATTTTGTCGGTATCGTAGGCCTAACACGTAACAAAATATGAAAAAGAATATATTTTTCATCTTAAATTAAGCCATCGGTGATATCCTTTAGTAAAACGGGGAAGGGATAGACTTCCTCTCGCATAGGTACTTACACGAGTAGTTAATGCAAGGACACGCGTTTCAGCTTCTGAATATGAATTGAGCCGTACCGAAATTACCATTTATTTCTGTTCACAGGTTCTCCCTTTTGGTGTTTACTCGACATTGTCCCCATTAAGAATGAGAAACGAGAGGTGGTTTTATTCCTCGCCTCGTTTAAGGACATCACTAACACCAAGATGGCCGCTATGACCACTAATGAGGAGTTTGACAGCGGTGAGTACCCTCGACATTTTACTTGAGATCATTGTAAAGAAACTGCAAGTTACAAAGATTTACGCGTGAAAATATTTCTTTGTTCCCGTCCCCTTGTTTTGAGGCGTTTGTGAATAAAATACTACTGACTAAAATTGTTGACGGTTGTTCATTTGCGATAACCTGTGCTGAGCACGTGTTCTAGTGCTATGGGTTGATATCGTTTGCTTGAGTTCCCCATAGAGTCCCGTTGGCCGTAGCGAGTTGAGCATCACGGCACGGTAAAGTTCAATTTGGAGTGTTTGTAGTCCTAGAACTAGGTAGATTGTAGTTAGAGTAAACGTAGTGAAGCACAAGTCGGCGTGCCACTAGACTTTTCAATAAAACTCTTCTATCTGATTATTTCATGTAGGTCACTCTACTAAAAGAAAACAATTGTCTGCTAATAAAATCTCAAGTTGCAAATAGCGTAAAGTACGCATTTTTATGAATGAATGACGTACACTCACACACATTTTATAATATCTTATTATTATGTAAGTTGGTTCGTGTCTTGTTTGAAACCACCCTGTCTTTCTATTTTATGATATGCCGTTATCTTTTTCAATCTTAAATATCTAATTCACGTATGTCGCCAGTACATGCAAAAACAGTACTGCAGTTTTAATCACAAATACTTAGCTTTATTAACATTAACACTTTATTAACTTACCTGAATAGATCTTGTTCTTTATTATTCCACCCGTGTTAAAGTATAATGATTGAAACAAGTATGTAAGACAGTTACGATATAATCTGTTTGTAAACATAATCATTATCATTTTACACAGCCTCGCTAACATACTAAGCCGGTTGTTTAATACAATATCTAAAGTAAGCACCAGTTGAAAACGAAACAAATGTAAACAAACAATGTATTGGATTTGACATATTAAATATCATTCGACATATTAAATGTAAATTCAATACATTGTTTGTTGATATTTGTTTTGTTTTGAACTGATGCTTACTTTATAGGTAATATTTTTGTATTGGAATACCACAATTGGTTGTAGTGTTTTGAAATACTTAATCGTGCCTTTGTACTTTAATATGTACTACTATCCTTGCCTTGGAACCATAACCATTATCCTTTAACACAACATCGCTAAAATACTAAGCCGGTTGTTTAATACAATACCTGCAGGTAATATTTTTGTGTTGGAATACCACAATTAGTTTTAGTGTTTTGAAATACTTAATCGTGCCTATGTAATTTAATATTTATTAGTATCCCAGTGCATGGATCATAAATTCTGTTCATGGAAACTTCATTAATGTAGTCGTTGTTCTATTGAACCATAAAATACTCGCATGATAATTCGTGTCTATCTGACTTTTTGGCTTTATCATCTAATACTGCTATTGTTTACTCACTTTTATAACACACACGGTATTGGACATTTTATGACCACATAGCGCACAGTTCATTTGTACCTGTAATCAAGTAGTTATTCATAATATTGTTTGTGAGTGATTCTTATTATCGCCTTCATCAGCTTCGCTGGCGACATTTCCCATTGCAGGGTTTTCGTAATAATAACCTAGAAAGAGAATCATAGGTAGAAACTTTTTTGACATATGAAAGTGTTTTGTTATCACGCAATATAACTTAGGTAAAAACATTTGTGCACCGAAACTTGTCAAGCTTAACAGATATCTTTATTGGAAATAACTATGAATTATGGTTATCCTTTAGGCTTGATAATATCTTTCCGAATTCTCTTTCTAGAGTCAGTTTTATTTTTCCAAGAAAATCCTGGATGGTATATTAATAAAACACGAATAAATGGTCATATAGTCCGCATAACTTGTTTGTAATGATCGAGTATTGCCAAGATGGTAACAGGGTGGTTTATGCGTACAGGAGCCGCGGTGCGGCCTTCGGCTGGCGTGGTCACTCTAGCGTTATCCCCATTTGTACCCGCAGCGGCACTCTTGGGCGCCCGGTTCCGCGCTGAATCTAGTTGCCTACTTCCAGACCCGAATGGCAATTTGGACCCAGAAGCGCCTTCGCCCACCAACATGGGCAGGCGGCGATCTAGAGCGGTCCTTTATCAGCTTTCAGGACATTATAAACCGGAAAAAACGAAGAGCAAAATTAAACTTAACAATGTTAGTAAGGTAACTTTGGAGTACCTACCTGTTTCACATTTAACCGCCTATGCTTCAGGTTATGTCACACAATGGAAATGTACTTATCCTTTCAGAACCTGCTTCACTCATCCGACCCGCCGCTGCCCGAGTACAAAACGTCCGCAATAAAAAGGTCTAAATTTATAATATCACATTATGGCGTATTCAAAACATTCTGGGACTGGCTGATCCTTATAGCGACGTTCTACGTTGCGGTCGTGGTGCCGTACAACGCCAGCTTCGTTGACGAAGGTCATCCTAGGATCAGCGTCACCAGTGACGTTGTGGTCGAGGCTTTATTTATCGTCGGTATGAAATATTCCTTGCTACCTAATCTTCTTTGAAACTTTTAAGAGCCCTCTAAAATATTTATTTATGTTTCAGATATAGTACTCAACTTCAGAACAACTTTTGTAAGCAAAAAAGGAGAGGTGGTGTCGGATTCTAAGGCAATAGCTCTTAATTACATAAGGTCGTGGTTCGTGGTGGACCTCCTGGCCGCGCTTCCCTTTGACCTACTTTACGCGTCCGACGTGTACAGCGGAGCGGTAAGCTGACTCGCCCAGACGACTAATTAATTTAAGCATAGTTATTTAAATTAATTATCGCTTAAACTAAGAACTCCTCTGGGCCATTTCGCGCCCGGTTGAGTCGGTCACGTTTGAGAATTACAATGTAACTTGATTTAAAGCGCATGTGAGCGTAACTAGGGCATAAAAATTGCATTAAACTATGTTGCAGGAGTCGACTCACGGGAATGTGCATTTAGTGAAGCTGACGAGGCTGCTCCGCCTAGCGCGGTTGTTGCAGAAGATGGACCGGTACTCGCAGTACTCGGCGCTTATTCTGACGCTTCTGATGCTGTCCTTCTCGCTCGTCGCGCACTGGCTCGCCTGTATATGGTTCATTATAGCCGAGAAGGAAATTGAACATCACAGGAATGAAAGCTGGGATCTAGGTGTGTTAAACATATGTGTACTTAGATTCGTCTTAAAGGCGATCGTTCGATTTTTTGTAAACTACGACCACGTGTAATAAACAGATAAGGCGATCATCACACTGCCGCCGCAACCCGCTGCTGCGAGCGGAGCCGCGAAGAAATTTCGCCGAACGGAGACATGCAGTGCACTGTGAAGTACGGTGCGGAATTTGTATACAAACTGAGGTACTGGCATAGAATGTCGCGAACCGTCGCTCCGCTCGCCGCAGCGGGCAGTGTGCGATGCGCTTTAATGTCTTCCGCGCACGAGAGACAATAATGCAACATAGGAATGGTTTTTTTGGACAAATGACGATTATTGCCTGTATCCTATTTGTTTCCATGTTTTTTTATGTAAGTATGTTACAATACCGTATTATGTCGTTTGGTATGTTTGAGTTGACTGAGGTAACAGTATCAAAGATATAAATCCTCGTTAACAAACTTTTGCCCGGTCAGTTGTTTTTATTTCACTATTTAGCCGCGCCTTTGCAGGTTCATCGAAGTTTCATCTTCCAGTAACCATTAGCGAGACTATATTAAATCGATATTACCGGCATTGACTAATTTTACGGAAGGGGAAATGTAGGTCGTTTGAAAAATATATCAGGTACCTAAAGGTTGACTTCGACATTGCACTAGTGTATGGCATGGCTTTATGTCCAAATTACATGGCTTAAATTCCAATGAAGAACACCCTCTAAAGTTTTAATTTAACACTGATTTAACCCATATATAGCTTTGACATAAACCCACGCCATAAACTAGTGCAAAGTCCGAGTACTATAGCACGTTTATCTTACTGCAGTGATTAAGCACATAACGTTGCATGAAAGCTTTTTCACTCAAAGCTAAATTCTGTATAACTTTCACAAAACAGGAAAGTAAGATTATCAATTTAACTCGGAAATAAAATCTGTGACTTTGGCTTTTCGAACATCACTTTAGACATTTCCCCTTTATACTAAAAACCTCTTGCAATATTTATGAACTAAGATACAAAATGTCTTTACTCGCCACTAAAAAAGAACAAGAGTTATTTGAGAAAATTCCCGCTCCATTCAGCTAATGCTATAATTCTTAATCAACTTCGAATTAATATTTAATAAGTACGTAACCGTAATTTGCGAGGGTTTTACTATCAATTACCTAACTCGTGTTTTATTTACAAAATATCGTTTCATTAGGTACACCATAATAATAACATTAAATCATAAATCATTTTAGTTCCCTACTTTACTTGACACTTTCGACTTTGATTATATACAGGCTGACCAAAATGTTAGGGTGACGGCACCAATTATGGACATTAAAATGGTGTATTTTTTTCGGTAACGAAATGTAAGAAGCACATTTAGACATAACTACAAAGACCGTATATACTACGAAGATTTAAAAAAACATATTTTGAAACTTGCTAAAACACCAGTGATGTGCAGCAAAAATACAGTAATGTGGAGGACCATTACTGTATTTTT
The DNA here is from genome assembly GCA_945867215.1 of Epinotia demarniana. Classification (NCBI taxonomy): domain Eukaryota; kingdom Metazoa; phylum Arthropoda; class Insecta; order Lepidoptera; family Tortricidae; genus Epinotia; species Epinotia demarniana. Next base: position 17,881,950 of record OX244266.1, on the reverse strand, counting down.
GCTGCACATCACTGGTCATCATTCATGGACATTACCAATTATGAACATCCAGCTATCGACACGCTACCACCGTTAATGGACATCCTAGGTGGACAGTAATTGACGCCAGATACTTGTAAAATAATAAAGAATCAAGTCATATCTCAAATCAACTTTTCTTCATATAATTATTGTTTTTCACATCTTATTTAAATTCTTTATTTATTAAATTCTTATTTAAATGTGTCCTTATTTTGAGCATAATCAGTCTTCCGTGACACATAGGGAAAGCGACGCACCGTAATACTGGCATTCCTCTTCCTCTGCACTGCGGTCCCACCAATACCATTTCAGCGAAACGGCCCCACAAAGTCCGCAGGGGGTAGGGAGAGTGGCGCACCGTTATACCACCATGCCTCTCCCCATGCGATCCCGCCTCAGCCGCAGAAGTAAGGTAGAACGGCGAACCGCAGTACTGGCACTCCTCTTCTTCTGCGGGGGACCGCTGGGTTGGGATCGATTGAGGGGAGGGATACCCAACGCATCCTGACCTGACTTAGACAAGCCCGCTATTAGAAGCGCCCTCCTTAGGCGATCCAGCAACCCAAACAGGCCCTGGGTGCCTCTTAGCTTCACCGTGGGTAACCAGTCCACAGGCTTAAGCCGACAAGGTGGGCACCCTCGAGGGGGTTATCCTTGCCTCCTGCCACAGACAATCTCTACATATAGATCCGTCATTTAAAGCTGATTCCAAGTTGCTCCTCATGCAAGATCTTTAACGGATAGCATTTGTTTCCCTCTGCCCGAATTGCTGATTTCTATATCACAAACCTAAATGTTCTATACTCGTACCTATAACTTCCCCCGGCCGTATAAATACAAACCATAAATACCCATATATGTTGATTCTAAACAGGTTAATTTTCGATTAACCCGAAGCGCGAATGTACTACGTAGAGGTTATTTTTAACGCGTGTAATCGATTTTCTTGTTATACAGGGTGGATAAACAATTTGGCAGAGCGGCTGAAAGTGCCGGTGCCTGAAATCTCTCACAGCGAGAGTTACGTCACAGCGTTGTACTTCACCTGCTCTTCGCTCACCAGCGTCGGCTTTGGGAATGTCTCTGCCAACACTCTGCCTGAGAAAGTCTTTAGCATACTCACTATGCTCATTGGAGGTAACATCCGTGTGTTGGGATGTACTTTTATGCGCGTTTTAGCGTTAAACTTGACATGTCTGTGGTCGTCTATAGGTATGTTATCTTCCAAAGCTCCACCATAGAATAGGAACAATATGGCATAACAATAATAGATGATAATCTAAATGAATTTAAAACTGAGACACGAGCGCAAACACGAGTCTGACTCGCGCAACGAGGGTTCCGTACAAACTAACAATTAACTCGAGCTTAAATTACTTATTTTAACACAACACAACAGAATTCAATTTCATACAACGAATAACTTTTACACCAAGACCAACGAACTACCAAGACAATTGAATCGCGATCTTTTTTGACCTCCTATTGAAACATACCCGTCTAGTGGTAGCCCTACGCTTAAAAAAACCGTAAATCGATGTACAGTTTAGCCGTTTGGCACACACATACTAGAGGTCAAAACAATTTTTTTGACTCGCACTTCCTAAAAAAATTTCCCTTAGGGGGGGGGGAGTGCCGAAACATTTTTCTTTTTGTATGAAAAAAAGATTTTTTTTTCAGAAATCTATCGTGTGTAGTATCATAAGAAAAGGCTTTTCAAAGCGATTCTAAAAATATACCACATCATTACATATTAGCCATATTTTTTTAATTATAACAAAAATAATTTTCGAAACATACCAAGTTTGGGCTCCCCAAACACGATAAGGCTGATTTTTTTTAAATTCAATATACCACAAATGATACGTGATATCCTCATTTCTAACTTCAAAAAAACAATTTTGAAAATAATTGCATTAAGTTTTTTTTTTAATTTTTCAATATTACCAAGTGACACAGTTCTACTTCAATACCTATTTTACGTGACTTATGGAACTGTACTGCAGATACGGTACATATTAATCATAAAATGATACGTAGTATCCGTATATCCAACGGGAAATACCTCTTTAACCCTTTAACTGCGCCTTTTCATCAGTTGGTATAGTTTGTTTAGTTTTTGTCACAAAATATCAAGGTTGGACTCTTGCAGATACGATATACCCAACTAATTAGGTTAGATATCAAGATATATCACAAATGATCCGTTATATCTTGATATCTAACCCCAAGAAATCAATTTTGAAATAAATTCATATAGTTTTTATTTTTATTTTTTTGAATGATTAAATTGCATACTTAACTAGGAAATGATTTTTTAAAATAAAACCTAAAATACGCTAGATACAGAAAAATTTATACTTTTCCAGTAATATTATTAATGTTTACCTTAATCACAAGTATTTTTTTAACATTTTTCGATTGGATAACTTCGGAGATAAGGGGGGAGGGAATTTTTTTTAACATTTTCCTTTATAGATCGAAATTTAACCAATGTAGAAAAAAAATAAAAACTGTTTAAAAAAGTGCATTTCAAGCCTTTTCATATGATACCCCACTTGACCTAATAGTCGAATTTGTTTTTTGCCCCCTCAAAAACAAAACAAAAAACACGTTAGATATGGAAAAAGTTAAACTTTCCCAGTAATATTTACGTTTATCTTAATCACAAGTAATAATTTCAAATTTTAATTTTCCATGCACGTGGATAACTCTCATTTATAACCATTCCATATTTCAAATTGAAAGCTTAAGTAGTTCGTGAGATATTTCACTTTGTGACAGACAGACAGACAGACGGACGGAGTCGCACCATAAGGGTTCCTTTTTTACCATTTTTGGTACGGAACCCTAAAAAGGCCCACGAGGCATTGTACCGAAGATGCTGGCGGCATTTCCTCGCTGAATTGCAATATTGATGAGTTGCGCGAGAAAGCCGCCAGCTCTTCGGTCACCAGTCAATTTTTACCCTTTGAACGCCGAGAGTCACTAAAGTGGTCGAGTGCTGTCGTGCCCACCACGCCAACAACCTTTAAAGTGGTTATGGCGGACACTGTCAAAACAATTTTCTTACTGTCAGATAAGTTTCATATTCGCTCTTTAGCTGTCAAGATGCTGGCGTGTACGTCACATTCTAAAACCAAAATTAAAAGCGGTCAAAGGGTTAATAATGTAATGTAAGAGGTTGAATTGGAATTATTTGTATCAAAACTGACTGAAACAAATCAAATGCATTCTAATTGACTATGATTTACTTTAGCCCTGTTATTTATATGTATTAAATATATCGTCTACTATGGGGCTAGGTCGATTAGTATAACATCTTCTACTAATATTTATAGGTATATCAAATTTCTTTTAGAGATCAAATACAGCTCATTCTTAGCTCTTAAGAGGGTAGACAAATAAATCAATTTTTGCAGCGCTTTAAAATTGGTTGTTTTGCATGATACTGGATCATGATACAGATAGGCAAGAGTTCTAGTTCAAAGGAGGAAAATGTTGGCAATTAAATTGTAAGACGAAACTCAATGATTGTAATATAACCTTGTAAATATGAATTGTAGTGTAGCAGAGTCAATACCATAATAGTAGTTTATGCGACTGATCCATAATAAGAGGCTTTAAAATATGAGTGTGGTTTTATGAAACGAGCGTCAGCGAGTTTCATAATAGGATCACACGAGTGTTTTTTTAAGGCCTAATTATGTACAGTTGCATACACTACTTTATCTACTCACATAGCATAAGTAGTAGTAAGTAACAGCAAAAAACCAACAATAAAATGACAACAGCAATGGCGGCAATTCGATCATCCGTCGTGACGAATGGTTTTTTTTAAATCATAGACAAACGAATAAAGTCCCTATACCTACTCATATAACTCAAATGTCGTGCGGTTTGTATAAAAAAACTTACTGAATTGACGTTTCGTATCGATAACTGTTTTAATATATATGGATACTAGAATACAGACCCACTTGAGTTTTGACAGCTGTTCCAAATTTAAACTCATAACGATACAACCTACCTACCTACTACCACAGACAAGAAAGTTCTCATAGTAAAATCGGTTGTAGTAATGCTGGTCATTGCCTACAGTTTCTGAATGCATTTTAGAGCACTTGTGATATGTGTGTAGATAAATAATTTTATAATAACCGTTTTCTCCACCCTGTAGCACTAATGCACGCTGTTGTGTTCGGTAACGTAACCGCCATTATTCAAAGAATGTATTCACGTCGGTCCATGTACCAGACCAAGTGGCGCGACTTGAAGGATTTCCTCACTATCAATCAAGTCCCGAAGGAACTGAAGCAACGCATGCAAGACTACTTCCAGACGATGTGGTCACTCAACCACGGGATTGATATTCACGAGGTAAGTGAAAGTCACCACAGAGCAAATTACGCCTCAATTCTGTTCAATTCTTTCACATCACAAACTCGTTTCAATATGGTTCACGCGCACGATCGTTAGTTTGATTGAGGTGCGTGGAAGTAATCGTGCGAAACGCATTGAAATTATTGAAACCAGACTGTGAGCGCTGCTTTAACCAGGGAACAAAAATAGACCTGCAGCTTAATCCTTGATAATTCTCTCAAAGGACGAACGTTAATGTTTTTAAAGATCTCGACGTCTTATATTTAAAAGGATTACACAGTTTTTTCCTACCCTGCAATTTCCTTTTTTCTCGGCAAATCTCAAGCCTGTTTGAGAGATGGATGTAAATTGAATGCCACTGTCCAGTCGCTTTGTAGTCGCAAACGAAGTGAATATAATTCGCATAAAGCTCGTTATAGTATTTGTTTTATTTTTTAGACTCTAAAGGAATTTCCCGAGGAGCTAAGAGGCGACGTTTCATTACATTTGCACCGAGAAATACTATCGCTTCCAATTTTCGAGTCAGCGTCCCAAGGGTGCTTAAAGTTACTATCGTTGCACATACGTAACAATTTTTGCGCTCCTGGAGAGTATCTCGTCCATAAAGGAGACGCGCTGGCATACATTTATTACATCTGCAACGGTTCGATGGAAGTAATGCAGAATGATATGGTCGTCGCTATTCTGGGTCAGTACTCAGTATTAATGAAATTATCTTGTAGAGTTCTTTATTACGTTTCAACTTTCACACATTTGCTTCTCGGTAAACAGGCAAGGGAGACTTGGTTGGCTGCGATATGAACACCCATTTGCATGCTTACATTATGGGACAGTCTCAGAATAACAACCAGGATTCGGTCATCGTGAAATCGAGCAGCGACGTTAAGGTGGAACTACAATTTTATTACAATGATATCTGTACTTGACTTGACTTGTGTATCTGTCCTCCATTGTTTAACGTGTAATGTCTACTGTTTCAGGCTCTCACTTATTGTGATTTAAAGTGCATAGCTATGACTGGCTTAGCAGAAGTCCTACGGCTCTATCCGGAATATCAGCAAGAGTTTATTCAAGATATCCACCACGACTTGACCTATAACTTGCGGGAGGGCTACGAGGCAGAACAAGAATCCGACGGCAACGGGCATCCTTCTCTCACATTACCCTCCATCTCGGAAGACGATGAAAATATCGCAGAAGAGGGCCTCTCTCCTAAAATAAAAGTGCCACCTCCTAGCATCACGAACAGTCCTCGCCATCTTAAGTTCAGGTTATCATTGAATCTGATTATGTAGCTAAGATAAGATAAGGTAAGGGCAAGTATTTGTGAGACGCACGAATATTTGTCCACAAATCTTTGATGTTTTCAATGTAGGTACTTTAGTATACAGTATATCGTCGTCTAGTGCCTGACACATACGACAAGCCTTATTGAGAATGCCGTGCCATCGATTTGTGTAACATTTTAATTTTAAATCATAAAAATTATGCACAGGACCGAAACGAGTGGCGGAAAAAAGGGGAGGCCTTTGCCCAGCAGTGGGACACAATATAGGCTATAAAAAAATAAAAAATGCTTATAAAAACGTTCTAAATGTTTGCTTATTTTATGTGAGTAAGTAAACTAGTCATTATCCACTAGGTACCCGCCCACGCGCACACCCGTGATATGATATCCAGTCAAATTGTTACAAACAGTAACACCGAATTAGTTAAGTAACTCGGCAATTGCAAATCCTATTAAATTCACAACTCACGATTTCGTATCGACAGACAAAATTACTTGCCTTCTAGCAGTTGTATCTGCTATATCACAATGTATACATTATCTGAAATGATCAAAGCTGTTCGAACAGTTAAATCCAGTTAATTAATACGCCTCTGGTTTAGATAATCCAGATAAAGGTACTATCGGCTGCAATAATGCATGGACACCTTACGGCCCAGTTTCGCTTGCATCGTTTGACGTCTGCTGCTCACATAGTTGCCCGTGGTGCGCAATAATTAAACTAGATGGCGTTACCGCGACATACCGGGGAAAATAAGCATGCTATTATTAGGCACATTAAATACCTATAAATGGACCCCTGTTATCACCAGAAATGTTCTCCTATTATTATAATCATTAACAAGGCTACTAAATGCTAATTTATAATAGCTGTATTTAAGTGCGATACCACGGGTATCTGAATGCTATATTTCCACAGGTATCTAGAATGTTGAGATAGCTCAATGGATCAAGAAATGTGGTCATGGCTCAGCAGCCCAAAACGATCGAGGTTCGAATCCAAGCTATCGGTTTATGTTTTTAAATTTTTGTATATTTTTTGTATTTCTACAGATGAAAGTTCTTTATAATATACAAATATTAGTCATAAAGAAAATGAAATATTCATAAATTAAATACTTAATCAAAACAGCTTTTTATGTTGAAATATGTTTATTTTCTTCACTACAGTTCTGTTAAAGCAATTTTATAATACTACCTAGTAATAGTCACCTATAGCAACTTTGTTACATTTTTATTGAGGTAATAGCTTAAGTTTCATTTCCGTAATTGGAAAAAGATTGAAGCTTCACCCCAATAAATATAATATTGACAATATACACTTACAACCGGGTTATCTAACATTCAAATCAGCAGAACGCGAATATAACTATCTATACCATATGTGAGCGTTCAAACCATGAATTTATTGCGTTATTGATTTGAAAATAATCATAATAATTTTATTTGGGCTTTCACCGTTACTTAGACTTGTTTGAGAAGTTCAATAATATCACATTTTAAATAGTAAAGGAATACAAAAAAGAATGCAAACGGCATAATTACCTACCTACTGCAACAATATATATATATTTAATTTATTTAGGATAACCCGGTTTATAAAATATATATATATAAATCTTAACGTAATCCGCACTGTTTGGCCGACAGCATCTTCACTTTTTTTTAGTAGGTAAACTACGCGACCATTATCACGACGCGTATTAAATTTTACACCATAAACTTAAATGGCCGTGTTGACTGGATTTAATAAACTTCACTTTTTCACTCTTCACTTAGACAGTTAAATATCATAGGCCAAATCACAACCTTGTTTTCTGGGCTTCTGTTAGAGACCACGAACTGGGCATTCGCTTGTTTGGAATGGAATGTAGGTTGTCCGCTTAAACAAATTTTATTCATAATTAGGTCATCTTCACAGCTTCATAATGCGCGGTATCAATGAGACCATCGTTCCTCTCGTGCCCATAAAATAACCGTTGTTCGCTGTAACAACTGTATTCGTAAATACACAATAAGAAAAATGTAAGATACAAGTATGCACTAAGGTATACCTAAATATATTTATTATTACAAAACATATATAAACACAACTTACGTTTACATTATATTTTACCAATTAATTGTGATCTTTTAACTAGGTCAATCGAGTACTCATTGCTACGTTTGTATAGAAGGAAATCGAATCGTAAATGGCCGACCTACGAACAAAAAGTAAATGCAATAAGAAATTGGATGGTAGTTATATATTACAATACAGTCTACCCTCCTCAATAATTCGTAGTTGTGATGCGACGAATATTTGCATACAAAATGAAACTGATGACGAATTTCAACCAACTTTACGACTGTCATAATGGCCCAATGGTAACTAGACAGGATTAAGACGTCCTATAAGATACCATTACTCGAAAGTTTCGAGTTCAAATCTGCGCCCAGCCAAGTTATGGTGGGATTAGTGTTTTTGTAATTTATTCAATGTTTGGATATTTCCTCGTGGCGCAGAACACGAACATAAGAAAAAGATAATAAATCCACAAAAAGTGAGTTGTGACAAACAAAAAATTGGCAACGTGGTTGACTTGATAAATATAATCTAAAAATAATCAGTCATACAGTTTTCACAGACAAGAAAAACGTAAATTATTTTTTTGCCAAAAAATTGCTTACAACGCCATCTAGTGAAATCTAGCTAATCCTCTGAGGTTTAAATTAACATCCATAACTATATTACACGTCAGATGGCGTAGGATTCGGCGACAAGCAATACTGTTTCTGGAATGACCATGCACTTATGCTGTCTGCTGTACATGACAAACGTATTATAAACTAGTTTCGTAAATAGAATTAGACAATTAATTTCACACCCAAAATTAATTTAATTTGTTAAATACCTTAGGGAATAAACTTATGGGAAGTTTATTCTCTAAGGTATTTTGTGGTGAGAACTTGACCTAGTTAGAAATAAGTGTTTTTTTCTATTGTTTACTCATTTATTATTTTGATATGTTCCAGAGCAGACAGCCAGCGACTCACGCATAGGGAATTGCGGGAGAGAATAGAAAGACAGCGTTCTGTTGCAACACCTAAAATTACGAAAGCGGATTCATTGGAGGGATTAAATTTAGAAGTGTACAACACGCGGTCCTCTGTTGATAGACTCGACACACAGGTATCGAGCTTGCATCATGACGTCGCAGCGCTCAGCATGGAGGCAAGTCAAACAATGATATCACTCTCACCATGCATTAACTATATGTTGACCCATTTTATCAGAAATGACGAGACAAGGAATCGGTATTAGATAAGGGTATCATTTGATAACAAAACCAAATCGTTTTATTTTTGTCACATTTTATCAGTGGCTGAAAATGTGTAAATTTTATGTTTTGCTACACACAGGTACGGCATGCAATACAAGCGTTACAGGAAATGACGGCAGTGCCAGCCGGGTGGCATTCTGCGCATTCTAATCCTAATCTACAGTGGAATACGCCTCCAAATCAACTAGCTCGCAGCTGTAGCCATCCTCCAGATGTATTTTACTGGGATCAGGTAAATATAGCACGCATATCTGAAACTCCAGCGGGACTGTTCATGTTCGAGTTTAAAATAATGCAATTAATTTCAAACAGCAAGAGCGGCCGACCACACCTGACCGCCTGAAAGTACATCGAAGCACGCAGACCGAACCCTTCCTGCATTCCATCACACAGTACATTCTGGAGCATCCAGCCACGGTGATGCTTCTGCTCGGCCTGGAGCCGGTGACGACGCTGGCCCCGGCGCCGGCCGCGGTCGACTACTACGACACGCGGGGGCGCCGCCTCAGCACGCTCGAACAAATCGCAGAGTCCGAGAACGGGAGCCGGACCCCGTCCAGCACAGCCAGTGAAAAGTTTGAACTCAACAGAAGCCTCAGCGAGAGCGTCAAAGACATTGATATACAGCCTGAAGTGAAGAAACTGGAGAGGCAAGACGTGAAAATAAGTAATATGAAAAGGAATAGGTATTCTGCTAGCGACCTATGCGAGGAGACCGAGCGCCTGCTTACGCCCAGCTCCTCGCTGCCAAGTTCGCGCAGCCTTAAGTTTAATATTAACAGTTAAGTTTAGAAAAAACAATTCCATTTTCGCAATGTCGTGTTTAATATTGTGCTCATTAGTCTTTAGAACTTTAATGTAAATTATTTACCTAATGGATTTAATCAATCTTGATTAAATCAACTTTAGGTCAATGTGATGATGTTTCGAAACGTAATGTAGGCCTCGAAGAGACTCTTATAGATGTAGTACATGACTAAATGTGTACACTTATATCAGATTATTTATAAGCCCAACTTTATCTTTGTTTAACAAAGTTTATTGTGTCTACTGATGGAACCTCGTTCGTTGATTTACATGTATGTACATATCACTATCGCGATTATTTAACTTATTATTAACAGTGGATTCTATTTGAAAAATCTCTAGTCAGTTGTAGTAGACTTAAATAAGAGGTACCGAGAAAGATGTATGCTGAATGTATAAGACAGTATAATTTATAAGAGTCCTTACGATTAATTTTTAGTTAATTGCTATCAATTAAAGTTGAATAATTTTATAATTAGAAACGTTGAAAGGAAATGTATTTTTGATCGAATCAAGAAAAATCATATCTGTAGCTGAATCATGATACTCGTATACAAGGTTGATGACCCGATGGATTTTAACAGCATATTCCTAAGCAACGTTTCAGGCGGCTTAAAGACTTCTAACGGTCGATTTGTCCACTCACTAAACGAATCCTAATCCCAACAAAGCCTGGTTACTTTGGGTCGTAAGGTCAGCTAGCAGTCAACCCCCAAAACCTAGTGCCTACGCCTACGAGTATATTGGGATTAGGTAGCAATCGGTCTGGAACTATGTTAGCTTACGCTAGGATGAAAGAGCTTCTTAAACATATTTCAAATAATCTTATTTCAACGTAAGCTGGATTTTGCTTAGTTTACGAGATAGGTATTGGCAGAACTTTATATACACACTAGCTTCTGCCCGCGACTCCGTCCGCGCTGAACTCGTTTATATCGCAGCTCCATACAAACTGGTAGCCCTCCCCATTTCACCCCCTTAAGGGATGATTTCGGTAATAAAAACTATCCTATGTCACTCTCCATCTCTTCAACTACCTCCACTTAAAAAATCATGTCAAATCGTCGCTCCGTTTTGCCGTGAAAGACGGACAAACAAAAAACACACACACACTTTCCCATTTATAATAATTAGTAAGTAAGTATGTGGAAGTATGGATATTAGTATGGATTTCTGGTAGGTATGTGTGGTAACTCAGTCCAAAAAACTCTTTTTATCGAGACGATGTCACCCTGTAGCCAAGTCTTTCTACCCGACTTCAAAAAAAGGAGGAGGTCCTCAATTCGGTTGCGTTTTTTTTTAATGTTTGTTACCTCAGAACTCCGTCATTGATGAGCCGATTCGTAATTTTTTTTGTTTGTAAGTATATGCATCCAGGTTAGTCCCATTTTTTTCCCATTTTTTTGGATGATGGGATCCATGAGAAATTGAGGCAACTCCTCAATTATATTAGGCACGCGCGTAGTGATTTTGGTATTGTCTGTATTTACATCCGGAAATAATAAATTTGGTGGAGTGGAATTGATGAAGAAGACCACAGATGACTTATGGAATTCCTCAATTATGTACTTAAAAGTGCAAAAGTACGTCACAGATTCTGATAAGATTCCGTTGAAATAGCAACTAATGAAGTGCCAAGGGTGATCCTTGCGGAATCGACGGAAGTCCTCAAATATTATCGCCGAACATACAGCGATTGAGTTTTTTTCTCTAATTTTAATAATAATAAACCTGAGGAACCCTTTATAACTTATGGAATACGTGGGTAAAATCCATCGGGTGCGCCCCGGTACCTTGAGAAACCGAACGGCTCCAATGTGTACTTGTAATATTATCTAGGACAATACATAATCTGTAGATAAGTATCTATTACCACAACTGTCTTCGCATCGAGGTATTTAGGTGTACGATTTAAATAATCTTTAGCTAGAGTTAACACTAAGTTACACGGTTTAAATTTGATCTCTAAATATCAAAACTAGTAATTCAATAACTGAATGTAAGTATTTCAATGGTATTTTCTATGTGGTCTTCCTGTCAATGTATAATTTACATTTTTATGAAATTGAACTGAAAACTAAGTAAAAATTTGTATCTCTAAACGATATGACGAATATGTACGATTTGCCAAATAAGGAAATATATGCAATAACAAGAACGTGCCAAAAGGAAAAAAATACTTAACAGATATCAAAACCAGCCAAGTGCGAGTCGGACTCGCGCACGAAGGGTTCCTTAATCTATAAAAAATCGGCAATAAAATCACGCTAATTGTGTTTGGGAGCCCCGTTAAATATTTATTTTATTCTTCTTTTTAGTATTTGTTGTTATAGCAGCAACAGAAATACATTATCCGTGAAAGTTTCAACTGTATAATTATCACGGTTCATGAGATACAGCCTGGTGACAGATGGACAGACAGACGGAAGGACAGCGGCGTCTTAGTAATAGGGTCCCGTTTTACCCGTTGGGCACTGAACCCTAAAGATTAAATGAAAAGAAGTTGTTGAGTTTCACAAAAAAAATATTCGTTACCTATTGTTACTTAGTGAGTTCATTAAAAATAATCGTTTACTAACGAGAGCAAGTTGATTGGATTAAAAAGTTTGCTTTATACGAATCGAGACTTGTTAGTCATAATAGTATTCAATTTCAGTCTGTCCGTGTCTGTGGAGGGCGAACAGAGCATAGTATAAACCATAAATAAACAATCCAAAGATTACATCTACAACCGACTCCTAGATGATGACGTTATAAACCATTTCCCTTTCCTACACATTTAAAAGTATTATAACTACCAGACCCCGTATCTTGGTAGGCTTTAGCACACGATAAGTGACATGATAGAGCGTCCGTCACTGGCTGACACCGTTCGATAGAACAAGACGACGCTCCTATCTTGTCACTTATCACGTGACCATGATACGGAGTCTGATTACACCTAATAACACTGTTCATACAACTATGATAAATTTACTGAATAAGTTCCATAGCGATTTACTCTATATACAAGTCCACGTTATAGGGATCAATAAAATTCAATAGTGTTTTCCCAGCGCGATACACTTTAAAGTGAAGTCCATGTATGATTTCACTAACATCGAATGCCTCCGGAAAACGGTGTCGGCTCAACCTTTATGTTTGCAGAATAGTGCCATGACTAGCGCCAGTTTCTAAGCAACCACTTACATTTCTAAGGGGACTCGCCCCGGGTGAATCACCTATAAACATGCAAATTGGCGGTATTTAAGATCAAAGGATGTCACAGCCACGTTCCTGAAGCCCTAACATAACATGTGCATATAAGGGTAGGGCATTTACTCTTGACTTTATAACATTCCTTGAATAGTCTCGAAATTTTCTATTTTAATACCGTTCTTACCGTTTAATGGGGTAACTTGGGACATGCGCGGTCAGGAAAATATTAATGTATTGTGTGGCAAATTTTAGGAATAGGTAAACTGAGTTCTTTAGTTAAGACTCGTTGCGCGTCTTTCCCACAATATCTACAGTTTTTAACCGGGAACCAAGGGTTACAAGAACTTACGCATATGCGAAATATCGCACGACAGTGCTTGCATGTGCATAAGTTTTTGGTAAAAAAGTGGTGTCCTCTCATTTGACGGTAAAATAAGCAAATTGTCTCTAGGTATATAGATTCGTCGGTCTTATTTAAAGCTATGAATGCTTTTAAAACTTGCCACAAGTTGAACGAACGCCCAAAAACCATAGTGGAATAAAATAAATCGAGCCCGAAATGAAAATTAATGCATCTGGACACGTGACGCTTGATAAAATGAACCTATCTGCTCACCTGCCTCGGGCATTTTTTGCTGATTTGATTTGAATACGTACCAATCCCCTAGAGTGCTTTACGCTATTCAACAAATGTCAGTGTATATCACGGTGTTTAGTCTCCATTTTACACCGTGTCCATACCGAAACATCGTGCTTGTTATTTTTTAACACGGCTGGCGGATTATCGATTCAGCATTCCCCATTTATTTTTGATAGAAAGGGAATTTTAAAACGTTTGTCCGTTTTCCATAGAAGTAACTAATAATCTATTGGCTCCGGTTACTTACAGGAGATCTGATTCTACAGTAATATGATCGAAATACCAATAGGTACGTAGGTATATACCTTACGGCGCAATTGCACATTTTTGAGACTTAAGACTTATTTTTACTGTCTAAAACGTGTTTTATGTCATTTCGGCGATCCGTAAGGATCTTCCTGCGTAGCTAATACATATGATCACGTTCATGCCCGACATAAAACATGCTTGCTAATATGTAACGGATGACTCCTTGTTGCCCGACTTAAACGTGATCATGCTAGCTACGCTCATGGCAACAGACCTGAAACTCTTACCAAAAAAAAATCAGTCTCCTAGTTCCTTTGCAAGTCAATTTTTCACGCTAAAGTTCTATGAACAATGTGTCCATAGGACAACTCAAGAAACGAGGAACTGGGAAATTCTGCCAAAATAAAATCTTGGAAATAGTGTAAAAGTTACTAGCCAACACAGTCATGAGAAAAGGAATTAAAAAACTTGGAAAATCTAATATTTTGAGTAAAACGTGACGCAGCAAATTCAGTCGACTGAATACGAATTTTGAACATTAACTGAACTTGGCCATGGTTGCATGTTTGAGATCTTGCCGACCCAAACCCACCCTTAATACCTAATTATTGTTATAAGAATGGAAACGCTTACTAGAATAATTGAGTAATATTCGAGAGGACGTTGTACAGAGCCTGTGAATGTGATATGAAGAGGAAACAAGTGCAGTGCCTAAATCTTCATTTATGTATGTACTTACTTGTTACTATTATTTTTAATAAGACCTTGAATAATATTTTACTATGCATATGAACTACGCGCGTAAACATTTTGTACATAGCCAATGTTACGATGAATCTATATCTTGTAGTACAAACAAAGTATTAGTTATTGAAAGTTTAATAAAGACTAATCGATGTTAATTTGTTTTCGTTGTTTTTACTTACCTACGACCCTACGTGCTCACAATTCCTCACCAGTTTTCGATGTAAACGTTTTACAGGCGAGCTGACTTGGAGGTGAAAGGCGAAAACCTAAAAAAAATAAAAATCTTACTAAGCAGGAATGAAAAACATGCTCTAGCTATATCTAAATCGTGGTGTTTAATAAAACGCAGTTAGGTAGGTACGTAGCAGGAACGAGCCTCCCCGTTACAGCACCATCTAAAAATCGATGGACTGTTTCCGTTTAGCAATGTTTTGAAAAATTCACTTTATTCAGCATATAACAATATTCATTTTCCGGTTATTTGATTTGGTGGTTACGAGACTCGGGGAGCATGCAGTCAAATTGCATTTCACGCTTCGAGACCGGTGCGGTGCGCACACCCGTTAACTAGGTGTTGCCGACATTTTTAATTTATTTTCTGGGAAATAAATTTATTTCCGGTTAAGATTTGTATGTGGAATGCCCAATTTCATCCAATGTTAGGGACGCTAGCGTAGCTAAGTGTTGTCGTCTCAGAAAGACACCAATGCACTGATTCGGTATTCAGTGAAAACGCGGTCGCTTCATTATGTAACTTCGTCTCAGTCCAGAAAATTGAGAACTTTCGTATAAAATTATGCTATGAAACACGGGCATGTAATTGGTTTGTTTTCTTTATAGTATATTAAGTTGGCTCAGTTCGGATTGCACAAGGCGGTTCCACAACACTTCGGGAGCTCAAGTACCGCGAGCCACCCGGTTGCGTCGTGGACACTGCCAAGCTACGCGTCATTGCTCTGAATATAACAAGGTAGGTAAAGAGTAAGTAGCCGGTAGTATAGTAGGTATCCTACAGGACTATACATATTATACGTATTATATACGTGTTAGAAAAAACATCGCATAACCGTTTAAGGGTATAACAGGCATCGTGTTCTGATGAGAAAAATGTAAGAAAAAAATTATAATTTTGACTCGTTTTTTTACATAATATAAATTACAAAAAATACTAAATGTAAATATTTTCAAAATTGCTTTCTTGGAGTTGGATATGTCGCTATTGCATATCATTTTAGGTATATTTTTCAAATAATGATTCAACCGTGTCATATCTGGAGGAGCCCAAACTTGGTATGTTTTGAAAATGATTTTAATTTTAATTAAAAACAGATGACTGAAACATAATGATGTGCTATAATATTTTTAGAATTGGCTAAGTAAGCCCTTTCATTAGATACCACACACGATAGGTTTCAGAACAAAAATTATATTTTTCCCATACTAAAAAAAGATGACGAAAAAAAGAACTCTCCTTTTTTGTTTTTTTTTCGTGCTACTGGTCAAATTTATTCGTATGGCCTAAAGATCAATCGCTCCGATTTCCATGCTTTTAACACCATTTCCAGCATATTTTTGCGCACCGCTAGGACTAAGTAATGCCGGTAATGCCCCTATTTTTGCGTTACGGTTTTGCCTTACTTTTATAACACGTATAGCTAGAACCCTATACATAACATAATTTTTTACGCGTTCGATACCGTTAAAAATGTTATCGTGTTCAATTGATTGAAAATGATTAAGAAGGAAGAATTTTATAATATGAAAGCTGATCTGTTTTATATACTTACTTAAATAAGGGAGAAAAATTTGAACTCAACTTACTTGAATATTAATTAAATTACCTCGCAACATGTGTAGTTCTCGTCCATAGGTGTAATGTGTAGATGTAAATATTATGTTTAAAAGCTAGGGGAATTTAAGTAGCTCTAGCAACATTACAGGGGGGTTTAATGAGAGTAGTGCAGCGAGCGCTCGCAACCGTAAAGCGTGCTATGGGAGTAGTTACAGGAGACCTACATTCGGCTTCGTTACATTTTACCTTGTAATTGAATACGTATGACTTTGTAGCACCGATCGTTCTGGACAGAAATGTTCGTTACACTAAATTACGTATGTACCTAAATACTTCCAGTGTGAGTAGGGGACAGTAGGTAGGATTCCTATACTTTTTTAAATATTTTTAGTGTGAGTGCTGACCAATGTACCGACATTAATTTAGGAGATCACTATAAATAAATGTTTGCGGACAATCTTAGGCATAACTACAACTTGGAAAAGTTGAAAAACGCCCGATATTTTCATTTCAATGTCCAATATCTGAAAAACGGCTGAACAGATTTACATGAAACATGTCTAAGAACACTGGGGATAAAATTATCTAAGACACAAAAAACCGCATTCTAATCGGTCCATCCGTTTGGGAGCTACGATACCACAGACAGATACACAAATACACAGACAGACAATTTAAACTTATGTAAAACGCCCCTCTCTTTGCGTCGGGGGTTAAAAAAGTCCCAAACTAAGCATAGCTTTGTACTATGGGTAGGTACTAGATGTCGATAAACATACGTATTGCAGCGTTAACTCATCTGCAGAACAACACTGTCGGTTAAACCGCTGAATTTTTAAATTACTGATTTTAGTTTCTGCGCCATCTAACGCATATTACTTGAACCTTTTTCCTTCAGGGTTCATGGTCACTTGTGTTTTCTGTTATCGTTGTCAGTGTCTCTAGGACTTTTACGTCTTCCCGGTAGGTGGCGTCCACAACTTAAGACTCCCTGGTACGGCCTCGGTACATGCAGTACTCTTAGCGTATTTGTACTGGTGGGATTTAAAAGGACAATTTGAATTTTAAAAAGGCAATTCGATTTTTCAAATATGATTGGTGCTAGGTTCTTTTCGAAGGTCAGAGAAGCAGTTGACATTGGTCAAGTAAACAACTATTGTGATTCGAGACTGTTGTTTTTATCCCAGCTTATAACTAGAACTAAGGCTAAGAACTAAGGGATAGTATTCTTCGTTTTAAAAACTCAGTGGCGTTGGAGTGAATCTCAAGCAACGAAGATTCTGGCCGCCAGCACCAAGTGCTATTGTGTGAAGGAAAAGGAGGTTCCTAATTCACAAGCGTCGTCTTACATCGAGTGTGATTGTATTCAAAGGCCAGCCGTCGAGGACGTGCTGGGTAAGCATTGGTGGTATAAGTCTCTAGTCAGTTCATAGTCGCATCAAGAAATATCGTAGATCTTACCTTTATTTTTGTCGTAGCTTTCTGGTGCGGGTACTCAACCCAGCGCTTGCCCTATCGGGGTACGAGGACCCACTCCGTCAGGTCGTTACCCTGTTTAAGAAGCTTGTGCCCACGATTCCTGCGTGCTATCACTGCGTGTTTTTATACTCCCGGAATGCGGAGTTCATTCAAAGGAGCCTACCTGAAGTGGATCAACGGTTCGTCGCAGCGGCTCAACTAGCTAAGGAGCTCAGGAAGTCTCAGGGAAGTCAAGTGTCAGGGAAGTCTCCGGAAACCTAATAATCGTCTACCTTCTGTTAGTTCTAATTAGTTACCTATGTAACCGCGATTTAGATTTAGTGACGCTATTGTGTACACCCACGCTTGCTGATCCTTGCACGAACTGAGCGCAGGGCGCTATCCTTAGTTCGGGATATCAACCATCCGGTGGCACAATCTCAAAATTCTTAAAGGCATAAGCACGCCAACGCGGTTCATTCTTTTCGTTTCTTCTTCTTTCGGCCATCGTTATCACGATCACCCATACACCCATCTCATCTCACATCATCAGCAGTCCGGTGTTGCATTACCCACCTTCGTATTTGAAGGTTTTTACCATCATCAGATACGTTTCTTTGACGTATCGTGCCCTGTGCCAGGGATCTGTACGGTTCGCGAATCCGTTTGTGCTACTTGTACCTAATTGTAATAACCCATTTGGGATCGACTTGGTTGCCGCGAGCACGTCGTCGGGATCTTATAACTTTATGTTTAAAATGTATAAATGTTTCGGTTAGAACTATTAAAATTACGATCGTGATCTTCTTAGTGATCTTTTATTTTATTTTTCACTACAGTATATAGATAAATATGTACTTAAATACATAGAAAACATCCAAAGCTGGGTCCACATTTGTATCATTTTGCCGATCTCGATCACGCGTATCGTATCGAGATAGCGTATCCTAAGTATGGACGCTCACTTTGGGAACATCGTATCACTACCATCGTCGCGTGAAAAAATGCGTCCATACTAACCGTAGCGTAGCAGCGTATCGTATCATAACGCCGTATCATTAAGTATGGACGCTCACTTTGGACACACCGTATCACTACCATTGTCGCGTGAAAAAATGCGTCCATACTTAACCGTAGCGTAGCAGCGTATCGTAGTGTGGACGCTCACATACGCCGTGTCGGTCGTTGTAAAAATACTAAAGCATATAATAAATAATCTATAAATATAAAATAGAAAATATCTACAAATATCATATATAAATAATCTGGGTTCTAACCCAGAGTCTTCAACTTGGCCATTTTCTGCTTCTCTCGCCGAAGAGCCGCAAGTAGGTACTCAGTTTTCTTTTTGGGTTCGTCCGCCGGTCGATTCATTTCGTGGCTGAATTCGTCTTTTTTTACGGTTCGATTATAGTAGTTATGCTGGCAGAGGTTCCATAATACTTCTTTGGTCTTGTAGGCCTCAATTAATCGAATTACTGTCTCGTTATCCATATTTTAATGTCACAAAACAATACAAACCGTAACTGTTTGTAGCTGCCACAGCACTGCACTGGTCTGATCGGTGCCCTTTGATGATCGGGGAAAAACCGCCTCGAGAGCGATCACGATTCACGGCGTATCGCGTATCAAATCCTAACTTCTTATCGTGATACAGTATCAAAACACGTCCATACTTTCTTGCGAGTGTGCGGGGTATAAAATAAACGCGTGTCAACATCGATCCCGAGCGATCAGATACGGCGCGCCGCATGATCGTGCTGCTTTTGCGTCCACACTAGCAATCTTGATACGCGACGGAGATACGATACGGCAAAATGATACAAATGTGGACCCAGCTCAAGGCTCAGGAACATTCGTGCTCGTCACACAAATAGATGCCCTTGCCGGGATTCGAACCCAGGACACCTCTTGCTTTGTAGGCAGAGTCACTACCAATTAGGCTAAAGCGGTCGTCAATTATCATTAGTAACTTTGTGATAGATATATATGTATCTATAAGTAGATCGTTCTATGAAACTACGCCTTATGGCTACCTACGCAATCCGGGCTTGTAATCCACAACTGTTAAAATCTATTTGGATTTGGTAAGTGATCATTATCTGGAGAAAAGATGTGTGGATTGATACTTATCTACTACTATAGTATCATCATCTCGTTCTAGCAAACGGTGTGAGCCAGTGACTGACGCTCTATGTTGTCACTTATCGTGTGGTATGGCCGACCATTATACGGGGTCAGATCGTAACGTGTGCGCGTAGACCAGGTCGCTACGTGTGCGCGTAGGCCAGAACGCTACGTGTGCGCGTAGGCCCAGTCGCTATACGTGGACATTAAAGGTCATAGCTTACTAGAGTCACCCGTCGCCCACTCCTCACCGCCTCGCCTCGAGCGGTTAGGTATTCTTTATATGGATTTGTACGGGCATGCGCTCACTCCATCAACTCCGTAGTTAGGACATTTGCGAGGCGAGGCGGTGAGGAGCGGGCGACGGGTGGCTCTAGTGAGCTATGACCTTAAACTACTCTGACCATACTGCGTTTATACAGCCATCTACATATTTGCTCCTGAAAACTAAACGATTTTGCCATTTCAAGCCCTTTCTCTAATAAAAGAAAATAACAAAAAAACATTAAAACTGCAGCGTACCAATCAAAACCTCCAACAGACGCATACTACGTGCTACCCCTAATCAAAGTTTTTAACCGAGAGCAAATTTCGAACAAACTCTTAGTTTTTGCCGCGTCACTGGAGTTTCGCGTAGCAAAGCCTCGGCGAAAGGTTTTTAAGCGTTCCTTATCGCTGGTCAACTATGCGGTTCACAAACTGCATCACCTCGCCACTTACCAGTATAAATTAATCCAGAGATTCGCAACAATTATGCTTCAGGGGAGATCAGACGATGACAAGTTCAGCGAGTTGTCAGTAGTCATTGTGAACACCATGCCAGGACTTTGGCGGGACTTTCGGCTTGGGAGTGATAAAACAGATCGAGTAGAACAGGGATCACTTCGCTCCGGCGATTTATGGGAAAAGTGAAACGGATTATCTTAATTTGCAGCCTTTTAAGATTATGTGTGTGTACAGTGTTTCAAAGTATGGAAAACTATATATTAAGATATTTCTTTAGCACATCCAAACAACAATAGGGTCTAAAGTAGTAAGTATGGTTAGTTTTTCGAATGAAGTGAGGGAAAATTGTTCGAGGGATAGGAGTAACATGGCTTTTTCACTTTTCATGCTCGAAAAGTGTGTCATATTAGAGCAAGCTGGGCTAAAGTCGTGCATTTAGCCCCTAGCATGGACCAATACAAAGCTATACGTGAATCAGAATGATCGCCTTTTGTTTTAGTTAAAATAAGCGAAATTACCAGGCATACCTCTGATATATTTTTTTATTTTTTAATAATAGTTAATAATAGCTTTGTTTCCCACTTTGTGTTCTGCATATTCTTAACCTAGTTTTTTTTTGTGTATTATTTTTCTTTTCCTTTCTTTATTTTGTGGTCCCTATATTGTGTGGTCCCTATATAAGGTCCCTGATATTATTTAGCAGCTAATATATATTATACCCTAATACTAATATATATATATTATATACCAGTAGAGGATTATACGAAAAAAATGGCCCAACCTGAAACGGAGAACTTCGTTCGGTTCGCTCACTGTTTATCACATTTAAAGGGATTTCTTACGGCGTTTTCGACACATCTCCATAAAGTGGCATATCTAAGTAGTTAGTCGACGGTACCTACCTATATAAGGCCGCGGTATGGATGCCAGCGAATAGCAGGGCGACGAGCGGGGCGGGCGTTAATAGATTGAACTGGATCAAATGTATGAACTGCCGCTTGTCGCTCCGCCTGCCCGCTCGCGTTCACACCGCGGCCTAATCCACTTCAGTAAAGTAATAACAGGATGAGTTACACGGAATTCCAATTAACGGGAAGAAGCCTATTAAATACAAATACAATCTAAATTGTAGGCAGACGGAATAATGCGGATTATAATATTAAAGTTAGATCAGTTACTCGTAAACTGTAATTAGACTAATTAGGTACCGCTACCTATATCTGACGTAGATGATGCTCAAAAATATCTAAGATGACAGTCGAGCCGTATCCGATAATTTAGGGCGCATTATTCTGTCATTATAATTAGTCCCTGGGCGACCGAGCTCTGCTCGAGTGAAAATAAAGAAAATACGCAGAATACGATTATTCCAAACATAAGGCCCATCAGCTAGATCGAACTGTCGCCCCCGTAAACCCACATAATACAAGTTTCATTTAAATCGTTAGAGCCGTTTTCGAGAACGTGATTTCAAATATATATTTATAGGTACCTACCCATACATATAATTATAGACAAATATTCCTCGTTTAATATTATAAGTCCCTGGGCGATCGAGCTCTGCTCGGGTAAAACTAGAGAAAATAAGGAGAGAACTTATTTTCCCAGACAAGACCTAGCTATTGCTCGTTGAATAGTATAGGATATAGTCCCTGGGCCCACCGAGCTTTGCTCGGGTGAAAATATGGAGGAAACTGATTTTCCCAGACCTGCGACGTAGCTAAATCGATAATTAACCCCCGTAACCCCTACATTCCAAACTTATTCGAAATCGTTAGAGCCGTTTTCGAGAACGTGATTGCAGAATGCATGAGAAACCTGTTCAGTATTATCATCTTATTCGCATTTAAACATTCCGGCTCATGACCCGGAAATCACACAGCGCAGTACCTATATATATTTTTATATACAAATATTGCTCGTTTAATAGTATAGGATATAGGATTATTACACTTGACTCTGACTGTCTCTGTTAATGGGTACCTATCCCATATGTCTGCCACGACTCTATTTCTGGCCGTGATGACATGTCTGATGTGACTGTACAACACAACCTTAATTATGTGATGCCTTGGTTCTCATTATAGTTATTGTAGGTGACGGGATAAAGAAAACACGTAATTTTGGAAATACAAGGCAAAACTATGGTGCGAGCGAGTAGCCAACGCGGCGAATACGGTTTTTGGAAATGCACTGACTCGCGGTATACTATATGTGCTGCGCATGACTTGCGCTCGCTACCCACCAACGTTTTATTAATCTTTAATGTCTATATGTGACACGAGATGGCATTACATATATCAAATTATACTTCTTATCTTAATTAATACTCTAAAATCATTTGCGTCGCCTACAGTTATCCAAGGAATACAATTAGATTTGTCTCACCATTTTCAATGCCAGGAACCCGCTCGGTAACGCCCTGCTCTGCGCATTAACTCTACAAAGTGTTCCTGACTTAGTCGGCCGTGGTTATCCCGGCTTTGACACTGAATGTGTTAACAAAAGACCCAAGGATTTAAACCAGCGAACACTTGCAGGTCATAAGTTACTTCCAGCTTAAAGGTTAAGAATGAGCTTGACAGACTTCTCCGACACGAAAGATAAACATGTTTACAGTACATATGGTGCTACTTTCCTCCATATGTCGAAACTTTAAAGAGCCATTTTCCAGCCCGGTTAAGGATCTTGGCCTAGTTACGCAACGCAACGCAACGCAACGCAACGCAACGCAACGCTTTCCTGGAACGGCCAACTTCTGGAAATATGTCGGAAGGTCTCTGGTACGTTGCGTACTCTCTCTATAGAGAGTATACGAGTTTTCTTCCAGTAAGTACCAAAAACCTACCTGTGCAAGCTTTGATGTTACCAATTATTGATTACGCAAATGTGTGCCTTACCAATATCTCACAGGAGTCTCTAAATAAGTTGGATCGCCTCCTTAACAATGGCATACGTTTCATCTTCGGTCTTCGTAAATACGACCATGTATCCTTTTACCGCAGTTAGCTCAACTGGCTTTCAATTCGTCGTCGCAGATCTTTGCGTACCCTCTGTACCTTATTTTCTATCCTGTTTGAGCCTTCTGCTCCAGGTTATCTAAAACAGAAATTCGTCTTCGTAACTCCGCGCCCCGGATGTGAACTGCGTTCCTCCCGCTTACTCAAACTTACAATACCTTCTCACCATACTTAATTCGCAAATCGTGTCGATTTAAAACACGACCGAAGGGAGTGTTTTAATTTATCACCACTCGTTGCGAATTTCCTATTATCGGCGCTTGTATCGTAAATAACTATTTTCATACATTAAGTAGGTATGTTGGTGTCGTGTCGGTAAATGTGAAGCCGCTCAAAGCCATGCCCGTACCACCGTGCGGTGGTGGTAAAGCGTATAGTTGACTTTATTTAACGTGGCCTATTTCTACTAACTACCTAAATATATTATATATGTTATTCATATTTTCGTATTGACGAGAGACATCATTCGGTTCTTGACACGTTTTACACCGTGTATATCTGTGACAATATTACATTAATGTTTTTTGACGCTTAATAGAGACCGTATAGGTATTAATTTATTTATTTTTATTCAAAAACAAAGTAAATTACATTTTATACCTTACATAAAAACTCGCCAAACTGTGACGTTTGATGGCGAGAAACGCTTATGTTTTATACCTACTATAGTAATTTACTTAAATCTAACAATTTTAATGTGACTTACATTTAAATTCTTATTTAGTACATTTCCCCTATAGATAGGGATAAGTTTGCCTCATATATGACATGTTTTTAACCTGTTTCTGTGTACATTAAATAAAGTGCATTGCACTTAACAAACTTAACTTAAAACTAGGCATGCTCGTAAGTGAGTACTTATCCTTGAAGTTTTATTTTAGCTAGCTAGTCGACAGTGACTCGTTATCAAGGAGGAAGCCATTTAACTTTGATTTTAACACAGTTTTGCTTACTTTGGGAGTTTCTCTTAAGATATTAATTTTGTTAAATATTTTTGGTACAATATATTTATACATTCTTTTACCATAATAGTTTCTAGTTTTCTGTTGTACAATTTTTTTTCTCTAACCCTTCTTGTATTATATTTATTATTATTGTATAGGTAAATCTATAAGCAAATAAGAATTAAATATAGGACGCTCAGAGACCGTATACATCTCTGGGACCCTAAATGAATATAATTAACTTCTTGTTAATTGTGATACAGCGACTTTATATCGAATGTAATAGATAATATAATCCATACTAATTACAAATTTACTAATCCATACTAATATTATAAATGTGAAAGTGTATGTGTGTGTTTGTTTGTTTGTCCGTCTTTCACGGCAAAACGGAGTGACGAATTGACGTGATTTTTTAAGTGGAGATAGTTGAAGGGATGGAGAGTGACATGGGATAGTTTTTATCCCCGAAATCATCCCCTAAGGGGGTGAAATAGGGGGGTAAAAGTTTGTATGGAGCTGGGATATAAACGAGTTCCACGCGGACAGAGTCGCGGGCAGAAGCTAGTAAGATAATATTTTGCAATTTTGTTTTGTTTTCATTTACTGATATTTAGTTTGTTTAACCGTTTATATCGCTTCTTAATTTGCAAAGGTTCAAAGCGGAAAAAAGTACATATAGCGGTATCTGGTAAGTAGCGGCAAATTAACCGAGCTCAAAGGGTTTTTTGCCTCGGTGCAAAGACTTTGGGCTCAACTCCTGAAAGCGATTTACGATACTTATTCAGAGAGGCTGGCATTGATGCGCCACCAGGAAGTGTAAGGTCAGCAGTTGCCTCTAAAGGCAACTGCTGGCTCTAGATAACAGACCAATAGATGAAATATTAGAAAGAGGGAACTGGAAATGTTTCCAGACCTTCAAGAATCACTATTATCGTAGTGTACAAAGGCCAGAAAATAATATTAGCACTTATATGCTTCATAGTAATTTCAGCAGTGTCTGAGCCTTGTTGATTGATAAAGATTTATGTTTAATTTAATAAAAAAATAAATAGATTCCTATTTCATTATTTCTCATCTCTCACTTATAATAAATCTCTAATTTGAAAATGGAATCAGCCAGTATCAAACTAAGCATTTACGTGTCCCGAATGATCTCGGCTTCCAATGAACGGAAAAACATGTAGATTTTTTCATAAGTACATTATTACTTTAGCTTCCGTTTAGGATAGTTTTTATCCAACTGCGACTGTTAATTAGTTTTCGGAAACATTTGACCTCATTAAATTATTCAGTTCTTCTGCTGGAAATCATAGCTGCCATATCCGTCAACTGTCAGTGACGTCAAAATGGCGGACTTGCCATATCTAAGTAACAGTAATAATAAATTTCGATCCGGTGTTGTGATAGACCTTCACAAAACGCATATTAATTTCTAAAGCATAAAAAAATAATCGATTCTGATATGCAAACTTATACGCGCTAAATTCGTATTGAGGCGTAATTTCAATAAATGTATCAACAAATTTCAACAAAATAACGTCAAAAGTCTGACTCTTCCTTTTTTTTTAATGGCATGGCCTAGCGTTGTCTCGCGTTCAGCCAAAACGTCTAGGTTTATGAGTTTCTGCAAGATTACGCGCTGAGTATTTGTCACGATACTTAACGGCTATCACAAGATGGCGCGGGAGCTCTCTCGATTTTTCTCGCACTATACGTCTCTTTCTAAGTTGTCTATTACGAGAGAGACGGATAGTTCGAGAAAAATAGAGAGAGCTCGCGCGCCGTCTTGCGATACCCGTGCTGGTTTGTCAGTATTTATATTTATCAGCAATAAACAGTAAAACTATATTAAATCAGTATAGAACGGGCCCCTTTTTTTTAGACACAGGAATCGGCCAACATACAGATAAAACTTTTATCATAAAGCCTGCAATACACATTCCTTAAGTTGACAATGGCGGGAACATACAGAAGATCGGCAGAATGTGATAGTGCGATCTGAAACATTGTAATACGAAAAAATAAACATATTACTTTAATATTTTTAATAATTACATTAATTACCTTTAATAGAAAGGGACTCGGACTCGCGTTATGGTTCTAGAACTTAGTTAGTGGTTAGGTATAGCTTGGAAAATATAAGTTCAGACGTTAAAAAAGAGATCTTTTGTTCCGCGTAAACACTTACCGGTCAATGGGTACCTACTCCGGGTACTCGAAAGGATTATTGAATCTATTTATAAATTCTATACACATCTTTACCTGAGAGTCGGAGTGACTCAAGATGATTTCAGTCATCACGTTTGTATTTATTTAATATAAAACAGTGTTATATTATAAATATGTAGAGAAGAAGATATATAAACATTTAATGCTGCAGCCTGTGTCCTATCTGTTGGATCTATAGCCACAAACATCTACTAAACTAAACTAAACATAAAACGAGTTTTGTCCCTTTCTTACTAATTTAAATATCAAAGAAAAAAAAATTAACGGCATTTTAGCTAAAATAGGTTTGTTCAACGTTTTACTTTAAAGGTTAAATTAGAACTGCATGTGTCCTATGTCCAAAATAAGAAATTCGTTAACTCCCACCACATTACCATGCAAAAGAAGTCGCAGGTAGGTACAGCTAGTATTGAAATATATTAGTTATGTTACACTAGTATAGATGTACTTATTTTATATTGGTACAAGCATTACTGTACGCTTACCATGAGTTTGACAATGACGGCTTACGCTAACGAGTATCGAGTATTCTATCTGTGCATCTCTATTGCACTTTGACAGTACGAGCGGGATGCACAGATAGAAAACTCGATACTCGTTAGCGTAAGCCGTCATTGTCAAACTCATGGTAAGCGTACAGATGATGCTATTTAATACTATTTGATCTCAAATGTTAACTAATGTGATTGTTGATCTCAATTTAATTGTTAAGAGGCAGACGCTCTTCCTAAGCCTAAAGTAGAGGCTTATATATGATTATTAGATTGTATTATGTATGCACATTTCATTCAATATAGGATTCACATAGCGTATGTGTTTTTCTTTTCAACCAGCAGATATCAAACACGTCTTCATTATAGAGACGTTATGTGTTTGGCAATGTACATAATTAGAATCTTTTTCATTCCAACAAAACGAAGTATTATGTACTAAACAAACACATAACGTCTCGGCAAGGGCCTTGCTGTTGAAGACGCTATGACATGACAAACGTCAAAGGAAGATGACAGCGCGCTTTTGGTCAAGCGCGAGCAGTCATTATAGCTGAGACATAGAGAAAAACACGGTAATCATCGATAAAGGTATATTTTTAGCGTTTATTTAGGAAAGCTTCATACGCATTCTTCATTATAGAGACGTTATGTGTTTGTTTAGTACATAGTACATGTTTTGTTGGAATGCAAAACATTCTAATTATGTTTGAAAAACGAACACTTGTTAGCTATGCGATTAGGTATGATTCTATGGATAGGACTATATGAATAGAATAGAATAGAATAGAAAACGTTTATTCGTGACACATACAAAACAATAACAAAAGTGAACACAAAAACAAAAACAACAGGTATGCCACGAAAAGGCCCCGACTCAGCATGGTGCAGGCCTGTTGGCCAGCGCTGGTCTTCCGTCGAAGCCTTTAAGTGAGTGGGTGGGAAGGCAACACAAACAGTATACATCGCAAACATGAAAACGGAAATAAAATATATATATATAATATATATAATAAACAAAAAAAATATATAAACATAGAATCAAAAAGACGATCGGTTGACAGTTGCGCGACATCAGCTGTGAACGCGACCATAACTCGCTCTGTCAATGTCTCAGCCATAGACAGCGCGAGCCGGGCGACGCCAGGAACAGCAATTTCAACCGAAACCGAATGCACAGTTTGTGAGTTTGATCATAGTAACATACAAATGGAATCAAACACAAGCTTAAAACTAATACATTATGGCGTTAAACTATACGGCAACAAGCACAGCGGATGGGACATTACATGATGGTGAGTTAATTTCTCAGGCTACTAACATTTCTTGAGTGGCATTGGCGAGTGTTTTTAAGCCTTTACACTAGAAATAATGTAATAATTAATTACTCCCTTACAGGTTCCTGACGCGGTGGACAATT
Source organism: Epinotia demarniana (assembly GCA_945867215.1). Taxonomy (NCBI): domain Eukaryota; kingdom Metazoa; phylum Arthropoda; class Insecta; order Lepidoptera; family Tortricidae; genus Epinotia; species Epinotia demarniana. The sequence continues at coordinate 17,853,084 of OX244266.1, read as the reverse complement.
TTATGACATACACACTATAACATAATACAATAGAAAAACGAGCACAGATGAACAATATATATAAGTGTTATTATATATATTATGCAAATATGCATGGCAATGCGGAAGGGACGAAAAACACGACAGTAAGTTTGTTAAGACCAATATGAGTTTGTTCAGAAATAAGCAATTGTAATATTAGGTAATTATAATGTAGTAGTCTAATTAAATTATATTGTATTCAAAATTTAGGAATGTATAATTAGGTAATAACCTGTAGCCAATAAGTAAGTAAGTAAGTAAATGAGTAAAAATTGCATGCTTCTTCAAGCAAAATGACCCCACTACATTTTTGCAAATAAATATTCTTATTCTTATTCTTAAGCATACAAACAGTTAATCCGCGGTCTTAAATATAACTGGTTTCTAGTATCAGAGCTTCCTCACTTTTTTGGTGTTTCAGCATGAACATTTTGAGCTGAAATTTGAAACCATAAATGTTTTGCAGGTTCCTGACAGGAGGGGGGATGTTATTCCAGCATTTAGAGGCAACATAACGGAAGCTACCCCTAAATGCTGCACTAGCATGCCTTGGTGTTAACAGTTGAGTCGCACACCGCCGACCACCACGGGACCTGCTGACAGACAACTTCTCAAAGAGATATGCTGGAGCCTTATGGTTGATTACTCCAAAGAGTAATGAAGCTAAGTGAAGTTTACGTCTGTGGTGTATCTTCAGAATGTTGTGCTTATTAAGGAATGGGGTCACATGAGCACGCAGGGGTACATTAAAACAAAAACGTGCACACGCATTCTGGACACGCTGAATAAGTTTTTTAGTTTTAGCAAGGATACCAGGCCCATACACTACATCAACATAATTTAGCTTGGACAATACCAGCGCCTCCACTAATCTAATTCGTAACGTCTCATTAATGAATGGCCTAATTCTATACAGCACCTTAAGCTTGTAGAAACAACCCCGAACAGCATTGGCAACATGCTTCTCAAAGCGGAGCCCAACATCCATTATGAGACCTAAGTTCCGTGCCTCTGACACCTGTTCTATGGGCTCATCTGCTAGTGTAACCTTAATGGAGGGACTAATACTACCCAGACGTTGTTTGCTACCAAAAATTAGATATTTGGATTTACTTGGGTTAAGCAAAAGGCAGTTTTCTGCGGCCCAGGAAGCTATGCTATGAAGATCTGCATTAAGTTTTATTATAGCATCGTCAATCTCACATGGTTTACATGAAATGTAACCTGTAGATCGTCCGCATAGATGTGGTACTTGCAATGGGTGATGCGTAACCCAGTGTCAGCAGTGTAAAGGATGAACAGAATTAGACCAATAACTGATCCCTGTGGTACACCTCTGGATAGGCTAATTGGCTCTGAGCAGCAATAGGAACCATCACTGAGGCCGATCTTTACGTACTGACTTCGGTAATTAAGGTAACTGTCAAACCATTTTCGAGTATTGCTGTCAAATCCATAGAAAGCTAACTTAGAAATTAGGAGGTTAATATTTAGGCAATCGAAAGCCCTAGAAAAATCTAGGAGCACTAACAAGGTGCACATACCATTATCTTGAGACTGCAAGATGTTGTCAGTGACATCGAGCAGGGCAGTTGCAGTGCCTCTTCCTTTTCTGAATCCGGACTGCACATCCGGCAAAATCCCACTCTTCTCAAGATAATTTGTAAGTTGGAAGCATACTGCTTTTTCAATTATCTTAGAGATGCATGGTAAGATGCTGATAGGTCTTAAGTCCTTAAGCTCAGTTGCGTTAGAGTTTTTTGGTAAGGGATGAACTATGGCCATCTTCCATTTATCTGGAAAAGTGGATGTTAAGATAGAGATATTAATTATGTCTGTGAGTAAGTCAATTGTATGTGGGAATGTCATAATAAGCATGTTCAAATTAATACCATCACTTCCCTCTGCATTGGATTTTAAATTTCTAATAATTTTTAACATGTGGTCTGAACTAATGGGTACTAAACTGAAAACAGACTTGCAATGCCTGTGGTGCTCAAAGTAAGTTAGATGTGATATTTTGACTTCGTTACTACCAGGCAAGCTAAGGAAGTGTTTATTTATTAAAGATGGATCATTAAAGGAAGTAGGCAGTTCGGAGTTGTTTTTAGGCAGTATAGTAGATTTAAGATTTTTCCAGAGTGATTTAGAATCGTGAATTTTATTATTAATGTTATGACTAAAGTAGGCTGATTTTTCACTGTAAATAGCTTTAGTTACTGTTGATTTTAGCTGTTTATAATAGTTTTTTTTGCTTTCAGTCTGGCACTTATGGTACTCCGCCGCTGCCATGTCTCGCAGCCGCATCATAGTCTTGACAGTGTCAGTGATCCACGGGTACGTGGACCTCCTGATAACAACTGTTTTGAGGGGCACATGAGAGTCAAATATGGAAAGTACTTGTTGTTCGAATGCTGCAGCCATGGAATTTACGTCCCCCAATTTCGACATTACAAGCCATCTCACACACTGCAAGTCCACATCAAGATCATCATGGTTTACATTTCTTAAAGGCCTGTAAGTGAGACGGAAGGGCTTAGGTTTGATCAGCTTGAACTGGAACTCGCAGGCTACAAGGCAGTGGCCATAGAGTGAACTCACATGATCTACATTTATATTCTTTGCTTGTAAGTCTGTACATACTACGTCAAGCAACGTCTGGCTGGTGGCAGTGAAGTGGGTTGGAAGAGAAACTAACTGCGTCAAGTGAAAACTAGTCAAAAAAGTGTGTAATTTTGTAATTTTAATGTCAGTGCTATTAAGTAAATTAATGTTAAAATCGCCAAGCAGAATTAAATGATCAAAAACAGGAATTGAACTAATGGTGTCAGAGATAGCATCGAAAAATAGGTCCGTGTCTGCCCGTGGGGGACGGTAAGCCGTGCCAATGACCTACTTTTTATTATTGAGGGTCAGGGTGATCCACATCTGTTCAATGGAACTGTGCAACGGGTCGACCGGGTGAGACCAAGTTCGAGCATTGACACCGCGTTTTACATAAAACCCAACGCCACCCCCACGTTTGCCTTGTGGCCTAGGTGTATGGCGTAACCTGTAACCCGCAAGTGCCGGTGCTCGACCCTCCTCCCCCTCTCTTAGCCAGGTTTCATTGATGGCCAGGACCTCAACATCATGCCGAGTGACAGCCGCTATTAGGTCATCGTGCTGTGTGCCTAGGGACCCTGCATTAAACAATCCAACCTTCAGTGACTTCGTAGCCATTAAAATGGTTTAAAACTAAAATTGCCGATAAAAAAGCTGTTTGTAGAAGTGTGTACGTGTAAATATCTAAATGAATAATTAATTGTCCCATGTTGTTTTAATAATTTATAATTTCTGTCCGCCAAGTAAATAAAATTTTATAAGAAATAAAGGTAACATAAATATAAAATTAACAGGCCGCCAAGATGTACGAAATCGGTAAATAAAGCATGCGCAGAACTTAAGACTAACACTAAAAATAGAAGTGAGTGAGAGTGAAGAGGAGTGACGAGTGCTACGAGTGCTACGACCTCAAACCGAGCCGGCTCCAAAAACCCGCGAAATGTCTGCTTCCGACCGGAAGTAAAACACTTGCTTGCCGTCGGTCTGCCGCGCATGCACACGGCCTCTCCTGGTCCACGAGTACTTCCACTGCGCCTTGCGGCATTCCTCGCGCAGGCGGTGGAATAAGAGGCGGTTCGTGCGCGTGACCCGTTCGTTGACGTAAATACGTCGCGGGGTACCCGGCAAATCGGCGTCAGCAGATGTGCAGGAGCGGCGCACCCGGGCCGCCCGCAGCAGCTCGTCCCGCAGCTGGCGCCGCGCCAGCCTCACGACGATGCGGCGCGGACGGCTCGCAGCCCCATCAACCTCGGCATCCGCCCCGCCCCGGTCGAACGCGCCGACACGCTCGGCGAACACGACGTCACGCTGCTCCAGGGTCACACCTAGCTTGGCAGCGAGGACCACGACAGTATGAACGACGTTCTCCCCTTTAGCCTCAGGAACATGCCCTAAGTCTAGGTCGGAGAGTAACGCGTCCTGGTCGCGGTCATTCAGTTCGAGTTGCAGCCGCTCCACTGTCTGCTGCAACACGAGCACCTCACTGCGCGCTGCGACTGTCTCCGCCGCCTTCCTCTCAACCGCATCCAGTCTCTGTTCGATACTATCAATGCGCGCGGTCAGCATCGTCATGGAGGCCCGAATATAGTCCTTATCCATCCAGCAATATTAGTTTTAGAGGCTTGTTTAACGCCTCCAGTTATAGTTATAAATAACTCATGAATATCCTGAACAGTGGAACGCCTAGGTTCTGTTAAAGTTATCAATAATTTGATATGTTTTACCGGACAAATCCTTTCCTCCGGATGGGCACTCAAACACCAACCCGACTGTCTTCTGGTTGCTGAATCAGTCTTGGACCCAAAAGCTGGTCAAAGGATAATCTTGCTTTCTGATTCTATAAGGCTCTCCTTAGCTATTTGTAAAAGAGTCAGATCATGTATTCTCCTTCCTAAAGCTAATAGTAATATTATAGCAGTTCTCCTGGCTGTATCAAACAATGTGTTCTTAGATGTAGTTAACAATAGCCAGTCATATAATATCTTAGTGTCCCAGATGGGGAGTTTCTGAACTTATTGGTTTAGCAGTAGAAATAGATTTTAAAATCTGTTTCACTAATAAACATTTGGACAACATCCCTGAGTTAGCACAATAGGTTGCTATCGCTGACTTGTGTAATCAGATTGTATAGTAAGCCAGATTATGGGTTAGGTGTAAGTTTGCTAAGAATCTTGCCACATTATGTCTACTTGGAGATTTACTGTCTGTATTACTGTCTTTACACCACTCTGTCCATTTCCTTATTGCCGGTGCATAAGTGGTCAGAGTTGATGGTCTCCAGCTCTTCTTTAGGAGTTCCCTCTCTTGAGCATTCCATTCGGATATTTGTTTGCTCCACACCCAATCTTCCAGGCCTGTAGCTCCAGGAGATCTACTTGGGGAGGATGATATCCTGTGGTCCTGTCTATCAGTACCCTCTGCTGTAGGTTCTGTATCGGCAGGGGTTTCTGTAAGGTTCGTGCCCGAAGATCCGGCATCCAGTAGCACTGATTCCACACCGGTGCAATCAGTATGAATGTGCCCAAGGCATTGTTCAGGTGATGCAGCACTTGTGGCATTATGTTGGGAGGAGGAAAGATCCATCCTAGTTGGTACTTCCACTGGCGACTGAACGCATTGCAGAATTCGGCTAAACCATCTTTTGAGTCTAGTGTTACGTACCTTGGCACTACTCTTGTTTCTGCAGATGCGAACAAGTCGATTTCTGGCTTTCCCCACTTTCTGAAGATGGCTTCCGTAGCATCGGGGAGCAAATGCCACTCTGGAAGAGGCTTCCCTCGTGATAACCGGTCTGCAATACTGTTGTACCTCCCCGGGAGGTAACAAGCCGACAGTGATACCTGCAGCTGGTCGGTGAGTGTCAGCAGTCTGGTTGTTAGGTTCAGAAGTTGTAGGGACTTCGTGCCCCCCTCCTTTCTGATGTAAGCAACGAGGGTGCGGATGTCGGTCTGGACTAGAATATGAGCACCGCCGAGGTGGTCCATCTGACTCTGTATAGCTGCATATACTGGATACATCTCCTTGAGATTCGAGTGCCATGAGCTCTGCTTCTTGTCCCATGTTCCTGATAGGTGCAGTCCATTTTACTGGGCTCCCCACCCCGCATCCGCTGCATCGGTGGTCAAGAAGTGAGTTATGTTCTTTATTTGTAGAGGCACTGACGTATGGTGCAAGGTATTTTTCCACCAATGAATCTCGGCAAGGACTCCTGATGGGATCATTCTCTTTTGTCTGGGCCGGTTTTGGCAGAATTCTCTTAGGAAAATCTGCATTCTTCTGTTGTTTAGTTGGCCCTGTGAACAACTATATTTGCAAAGTTTAGATGGCCCAGAAGAGTCTGTGTTTCTAGAAGAGAACATCTGCCTCGCTACTCTAAACTGAGTAGTCTGGCTTGAATCTTGTGCACCTTCTGTTCCGGCAATGATTTCCTGTTGCTGAAGGTGTTCCAACATAGACCTAAGTACTGTAGATCTTGAGTTGGTTCTAGAATCGACTTTGAGAAATTTATGTTCCAGCCTAGTTGTTGGAGAAGAGTCACAACCGCCGTGGCTTGAGACTTCAACTCTGAACAGCTCTGGTTTGCCATGAGGTAATCGTCCAGATATACTATCACTCGATACCCTCTGGCCCGTAGGACTTCCGCAGTCCAGTTTGAAAGGGCTGCGAAGGTTCGAGGTGCTGAAGAAAGGCCGAAAGGTAAGGCTGTCAGCTGCAGCAGTTCCCCATTGTACACAACTCTGAGGAATCTTCTGTGTGACTTAAATATTGGAATATGAAAGTAAGCCTGTGACAGATCGATCTTGATCATATAATCCTGTTCTTATAGAAAATCCGGGATATCTCCCTGAGATACCAGCTTGAACTTTTTGGTTAAAACATGCTGGTTCAGGCCCCGCAAGTCGAAAATGGGTCGGACCCCACCATCTGCTTTTTTGACCAAAAACATCTTTGAAATGAAACATGGGTTTTTGGTGGGTGGAGGTTCCAAGACCTTCTGAATTTTCAGTTGTCTTATTACTTTTGTCATTTCCGGGGATACTCTTGTTAAGAATCTTCGTTGTTGTAATTGTGTTGGATATATTAGAGGAGGTCTGGTCTTGAATGGAATCCTTGAGCCTGTTACAGTTTTCATGATAAATTGATTTGCTCCAAGCTGACTCCATATGTTTCTGAAAGATTGTAGACATCCCCCCTGAAAGGATTGATTGTCACTTTTTCTTGGCTGAGGCATTGTTAAAATAAAAGGGCTTATTTTGCTTAAAGCCTTGTTTCTTGTTCTTTCTCTCACGCTTTGGATTAGTATAGTAACTCTGATTGTCTGAGTGAACTCTCTTAGAGCCTGAGTTGTCATATTCCCTTACCTGCTTCTCAGGTTGTCTGGTAGTGTTAGTAGTTGAAGGCATTTTCTTTGCTTCTTTGACATAAGTCGGGGTATTTAGCCATATTTGAGTCCCTCCGAGGGACTGGATCAGAGGTTTCATAGCCTCCCGACTAAATAAAAACTCATTACTTGGTGATATATTTTTAAGACTTGCCTTCAAGTTTGTATTTGATACCTCATTGAGGATTCGGTTTCGGCGGATCTCGATACATTCAGTTCTCTTGCCTGATATAATCTGTAGTGTAGTTTCATAATTCTTGTTTATTGCTGAACCAGATCCAAAAATATAGGAAGGACACCTTTTCATATAGAGTGTCAGCATTGAGTTTGTTGCAGCTGGACCAATCTATTAATTCTTGTAATCCTTCCTTCAATATGTGTCTTTTTGTTAGCACCGCATTCATTAGGCCTGCTAACACATTTTCTGATGATGCAAGATAATCTTTACCCTTATTGAAGTGTGTCAGATCTTCAGTGTGTAGCTAGTACACTGTGAGTTCTTGTAACGCACTGCCTGCCAAGCGGGTGAATTAAACTTGTGCAGCTTGTCAAGGGCTCTCAAATTTTCTGGTTCAGCTGGTTGGACAAGGGTACCCTCCTTAATCTCAGTGTTAATCTCGCCTAAGTCAACAATCTTAAGTGGACTTGCCGAGGCTGAACTAAAAAATCATCAACTTGTTCGCGCTGAATTGACGGTCCCTCTCCGCTAGCCGCTTGTGAGTGCAGTAAAATATTTGTTAAGTAACTCACCTGATTAATAATCGAATCGACTCGAGGATCGAACGACGCCTGCGGAACTTGCTCGCCGTGAGCTTTCCGAGGCCGTTTGTTGGGAGGTGGCGTCGGTGTTTCATCCTCCGAGGATGAAGACGATTCCTCTGAAGAGTCAGAAGACAAAGACTGCCCTTTATCCTTCTCCGGAACGGGTTCCGCTTGCTTACCGTCACTGGAGCTCATCTTTTACTGCACTTTAACACTTATTTGTAACTATTTTGAAAAAGTTTTCTCGGTAACATGTTAATTCTAGCGGGAAAACATACGCTATGACATGACAAACGTCAAACGAAGATGACTGCGCGCTTTTGGTGAAGCGCTAGCGGTCATTCTAGCTGAGACATAGAGAAAAACACGGTAATTATCGATAAAGGTATGTTTTTAGCGTTTATTTAGGAAAGCTTCATTTGCATTCTTCATTATAGAGACGTTATGTGTTTGGCAATGTACATAATACATGTTTTGTTGGAATGCAAAACAAATTATGTTTGAAAAACGAACACTTGTTAGCTATGCGATTAGGTATGATTCGAATAAGTATCGTAAATCGCTTTCAGGAGTTGAGCCCAAAGTCTTTGCACCGAGGCAAAAAACCCTTTGAGCTCGGTTAATTTGCCGCTACTTACCAGATACCGCATATAGGTACTTTTTTTCCGCTATGAACCTTTGCAAATTAAGAAGCGATATAAACGGTTAAACAAACTAAATATCAGTAAATGAAAACAAAACAAAATTGCAAAATATTATCTTACTAGCTTCTGCCCGCGACTCCGTCCGCGTGGAACTCGTTTATATCCCAGCTCCATACAAACTTTTACCCCCCTATTTCACCCCCTTAGGGGATGATTTCGGGGATAAAAACTATCCCATGTCATCTATCCCTTCAACTATCTCCACTTAAAAAATCACGTCAATTCGTCACTCCGTTTTGCCGTGAAAGACGGACAAACAAACAAACACACACATACACTTTCACATTTATAATATTAGTATGGATTAGTAAATTTGTAATTAGTATGGATTATATTATCCATTACATTCGATATAAAGTCGCTGTATCACAATTAACAAGAAGTTAATTATATTCATTTAGGGTCCCAGAGATGTATACGGTCTCTGAGCGTCCTATATTTAATTCTTATTTGCTTATAGATTTACCTATACAATAATAATAAATATAATACAAGAAGGGTTAGAGAAAAAAAAATTGTACAACAGAAAACTAGAAACTATTATGGTAAAAGAATGTCTAAATATATTGTACCAAAAATATTTAACAAAATTAATAACCTAAGAGAAACTCCCAAAGTAAGGAAAACTGTGTTAAAATCAAAGTTAAATGGCTTCCTCCTTTTAAGTGCCTGACGTTATATCATTTTAATAAGTAGATAATTTTGCAACGACGCTAAGCAGCAAATTGTGAAACAGGAAATTTTTAAAGTAGGTAATAACACCTCGACTTACAAGTTCCTGCTTCTTTATTCCTGATTTCCGTGAATCGGCAAAACAATTGGCTGAATCCACTTTATTTTACCAGCGCCATTGTTCTCGGTTTCATGCAACTTTTTCCAATAAAACAGAATAATGGAATGGCTAATACTTTTTCCATTGACGAGTTAAGTGGTATATGAATACTATTTAAAGTCACCAGACTACAATTTCCTATTGATACCTAATAAATACAGAAAAGTACCTGTACATTTATGTTGCTCTTTCGTCTGAAAACTTGAAAAGTGCTCAGGGTAATTTTGTCCACATTCCTATTAAAAGTTCATATCGTCCACAATGCCTTGTCATCGGTGCCAGAATCTCAGTTTGCTATTTTGTTCATAGGTGGTAAATTTGTCGACCACTTCTTGACTGACCTTAATTCCTATAACTTCTTTATTTTTCTTCTTCTTAATATATACAACAAAGTAGTTGTGGCCGACACGTCGCCTTGCGTCGCGTCGCGAGCGACTCTTGTCGCAGTGGGGCGACCCTTGTCGCGGGGCGACGGGCGACTTTATCGCGTCGGCTGAGTGGGTTCGTACGCCTAGAGGCTTCAAGCGTACGCCACTCGCCAGACACCTAACAGACCGTGCGTATATGGGGCGACCCTGCAACGGCCTTCGATAGCCCGAAGGCCAAGACTCCCTAACCAAGGGTAGAAGAAAAGAAAACAAGACTCTGATAATAAAATGAATGTATATTATTGATTGACTTATCAATTAAACTTTCCCTACCACTGCCCTATGTGACTTGTTAACAAGTCCCTGCTTGCCCTATCACTTTCCTACTGATTACTTAGTTGTTGCTTTCTCAAGAGAGCCGACTGAACACAATTTGAACTGAGAACTGACTCGTTCTTATACCAAAATTAGGTTTACAACTCGTCACGATATCCTCGAGCATAATTTCGGCTTCTAATTTTATTATTGACCCAAATCTTACATAATTGATTGGCTATTACGTAATGCCACGCCTATTTTAACTATAATTTTTCGTTATCACAAAATATTTTAAACAAGGTTACTTCTAATGCACTAATCTTTGTTTACCTATGATATCGTGACTCTAACATATGTTTACAAACAATAATAGACCTCGTAAGGTGATTTTCAGGAAAGTTACAGCAAGTGGAAAATGGAAATATTTATTTTCAAATCCTTTTTTACTAGGTTTTCTTGATTTCTACAATATAAAACGTTAATAATACTGATATAAAGTCTCCCTAACAGTTGGAGCTTTTTATGACCTACCTAACGACATATAAATCTAGATTCTACTGTAACAGGTTGCAAAATGGTCGCTTTGATTAACCAGAATGATAAGCCGAAATTACGTAATAAAGTTCTTAATCAAAAATTAGTATGGAATAATAACGACCAATCAGCGCCCGGCGGGCGGAGCTTGACGTGTGCTCTCTCTACGGTCAGACACTCGGATATACACGATTTCTTAGTGGCTTTCATTATGGTAATGCTTTCTTAATACAGTCTCAAAATATGATCTTTAAAACATGTTTTGGCCTATATGCCTTAGGTATATACTCGTTATATTCTTTTGGGTGGTAACTAAGACTTTTATTTATTCATTTACATTATATTTATTCATTTTTGCCTATTAATTCCTTTGTTATTGGTTAACATGTTATTATGTACTCAAAGCTATGTAAAATGGGGTAAATAGTGGGATTTCTTTATTTACTTATACAATCTAGGTCATTACAGTCTAGACATTGATTCTGTTACCTCTAAACGTGATCTTGCGGTCCCATCGTTCACAATACCCCCCCTTTAGTATGAGACAAAGTCTCATGCTATAATTGTTGCAATGTTATTTATCACTTTACGTTATTGTTCACTGAATCACTTTCACTTGTAGTTAGCACTAATAATCTTGATGTAGGTGAATTGGCTTATAGCCACCACTCTCCGGGTTTATAAGGTTCTGGTGCTTCCGTTTCCGGTGGTATAGTTTTTATATAGATATTTTCTTTATCTTCATCTACTCTTTTAATAGGGACTGAAATTTTCAGACTCACTCTTTCCTTTTTCTTTTGTTTGGCTTTCTCGCATGCTGCCTCGACGAGTGCAGTAGGAGGTCGAGCGATATATACTTTGTTGCTTGGTGGCGGGTGTTGAAGGCGTTTCTTACGCCATTCCGCCCATGACTGGCTCGTGGTTTTCTTTGACGCTGCTGTGGTGGTGTCTTTTGCCTCGACGTGGTACGTCCAGGCGTTTGTGAACACGGTGGAGTTGGTGTTTGTAGGTGCCTTCGTGGCGCGCAAGTTTTCGTTGTTGCTGACTGCTGCTGCATATTTTGGAACTGGTCCCCGGAATGGGACCCTTGGTATTTCTTTTGGTTTTGGACCCCGCGGGTCTATAGATCTCTCTTCCTCATTAATTTTTCTTCTTAATTCTTGTAACCTTTTCCTCCAATTTTCTTTCATCTTTTCCACCTGTCTTTCCATATCTTCTCTTTCCTGCGCTATCTTCTCAATTTCCCGCTGCAATTTCTCCACCGTGCCCTCCTCCAGGTCCCTTCGTGGTGCTCGCTCTTGTGGCGAGGCCCGGCAGTGGGCCCCGTAGAAGTGAATGGACCCGGAGGAGGTGTTGCTAACGTTGACTTCAGTGCTGTCGCCGCTCTTAAATTGGACCTCCGTAAGAGGTGCTGATGTTTGGGCGCTGCCGGTGGGCTGCACCTGCTCGCGCCCTCGCCTCGGGCGCCTTCCGGATCTGTTTTCCATTGCTACTCGCGCCTGCAACCGCCGAACAGGGCCCCGATGTAGCCTTTCGACGTCCCGTACTTCCGCGCCCCTGACGGTGACGGACTAACGCCGAGAAAAATCAACTTTTTGACGACCTATTCATTAGTGATCCGGATTGAAGGACCCTTATGGCGAAACGACTGTTTTTTGTGTAGGCGGACTGACACTGAAGTTAAACTTGAACTAAAACTGACTCTAAAAACAAACTAAAAAATACTGCACAAAACTGGATTTTAAAACAAACTGGAGAACTAACACTGAACTGGAACTGGATACTGGAACTGGATACTGAAGACTGCTGATTACTAGTAGATTTCGAGACTTGAGCCGAGCGAACACAATTTGAACTGAGAACTGACTCGTTCTTATACCAAAATTAGGTTTACAACTCGTCACGATATCCTCGAGCATAATTTCGGCTTCTAATTTTATTATTGACCCAAATCTTACATAATTGATTGGCTATTACGTAATGCCACGCCTATTTTAACTATAATTTTTCGTTATCACAAAATATTTTAAACAAGGTTACTTCTAATGCACTAATCTTTGTTTACCTATGATATCGTGACTCTAACATATGTTTACAAATAATAATAGACCTCGTAAGGTGATTTTCAGGAAAGTTACAGCAAGTGGAAAATGGAAATATTTATTTTCAAATCCTTTTTTACTAGGTTTTCTTGATTTCTACAATATAAAACGTTAATAATACTGATATAAAGTCTCCCTAACAGTTGGAGCTTTTTATGACCTACCTAACGACATATAAATCTAGATTCTACTGTAACAGGTTGCAAAATGGTCACTTTGATTAACCAGAATGATAAGCCGAAATTACGTAATAAAGTTCTTAATCAAAAATTAGTATGGAATAATAACGACCAATCAGCGCCCGGCGGGCGGAGCTTGACGTGTGCTCTCTCTACGGTCAGACACTCGGATATACACGATTTCTTAGTGGCTTTCATTATGGTAATGCTTTCTTAATACAGTCTCAAAATATGATCTTTAAAACATGTTTTGGCCTATATGCCTTAGGTATATACTCGTTATATTCTTTTGGGTGGTAACTAAGACTTTTATTTATTCATTTACATTATATTTATTCATTTTTGCCTATTAATTCCTTTGTTATTGGTTAACATGTTATTATTTACTCAAAGCTATGTAAAATGGGGTAAATAGTGAGATTTCTTTATTTACTTATACAATCTAGGTCATTACAGTCTAGACATTGATTCTGTTACCTCTGAACGTCATCTTGCGGTCCCATCGTTCACAGTCGTGTTAGTTACAACATTTATACCTAACTCCAGAACGGCTGGACCGATTTTTACGATGTTTGATTTGTTGGATTTGTCTTCGCTCCGAATAGCAGAATAACTACATAAACATTAATAAAATAACGAAATAATCTTTTTCTATCATAGATTTTTTGTGGCGGTACTAAGTTCGCGGGGTCAGCTAGTAATGTATATAATTTACTTTAAAAACAAAGTTTTAACCGACTTCAATTTAGTACTCCGCCAAGCCATTCCACATTTTGGTTACAATTTACCACTTGAACTGATTTCCGATGCCAAATGCGTTGAGCATATAGAAAAAAACCTAATCTCTGTATGTGGGCCGATAATATTTGAGGACTTCCGTCGATTCCCCAAGATCATTATCACCAATGGCACTTCATTAGTTCCTATTTCAACGAAATCTTATCAGAACCTGTGACGTACTTTTAAGTACATACTTAATTGAGGAATTTGATAAGTCATCTGTGGTCTTCATCAACAATTCCTCGCTACCAAATTTATGATTTCCGGATGTAAATACCTACACGAGTTATAAAAGAAAATACTAAAATTACTACACGCGTGCCTAATAAAATTGACGAGTTCCCTCAATTCCTCATGGATCCCATCATCTAACTGAATTTTGAAAAAAGTGGGACCCACACCTGGAACTGTATACATATAAACAAAAAATTTTTTTTCGAATCTGCTCATCAATGACGGAGTTCTGAGGTAACAAACATTAAAAAAAGTACAACCGAATTGAGAACCTCCTTTTTTTGGAAGTCAGTTAAAAATAGGTTTTATAGTTTCGCTGTCCTAATCAGCTTGACCGCATGTCCGATAAGTGTCTACCGGTGGTGCTTCTTTTTATAGCGTTTTATAATCCTGTTTAAAGAGCCCATTTCTTTAACGTATTGATTTTCCTACTTAGTACTACACCTCTACCTAGTAGCAAAGTAGGTACCTAAAGTACCTACAATCAGGACAGTCGACCCTTTAGCAATGGGGGTGAGTTAGTAGAGTGGAGAATTTAAGAACGTGTAATATGTGTAAAACATGTCAAAATGAAAAAAATAAGTAAAGACCGCTGACCGCAGAACGCATCCAGTGTGGCAATAATCCTTAATCCACACCTTAGAGAGCAATAAAACGCACTATAGTTCGCGAAGCGCAAAAGATCCTGGCTAACCCTGAACTACCGGTACGGACTTCGCAAATCCGCCGTTGCAGCGGTTAAAGTCGCGCCATCCTCCGAATCTCACTGCCATGGAGCGTCTAGGTAGGTTTTCAAATATCGGAGCACTGGAAACAAGAATGAGCAGAAAATCCACCGAGACAAATCTGAACTAAAGGTGGTGGGCTAATGGTGTAATGTGCCCATAAGGCCACAATACACCATTGTGAAGTTGCCGGGGCTCTCACTACCGTGCCAGCTAAACCGACTGCGAACCGGCTGTGGTCGCCGGCGTGCGAGTGCGGCGCCGCCGAGTAGGACGTCGTGCAAATCATCAGGTGTCATCAGCGCGTGCCCGCTCACCTAGTACAGTGGGCAACTAGAGGACTTGTTCACCTTGGACAACGAATAGGTACGCTATCCTTTGGGTCTAGCAGCTGAATATTAGATTATAAGAACGATTGAATTAGCCATACGGATAAATAAACATGCACATTACTAGGAGACGCCGTTTACGATCGTAAATCTGGGTAGACCCATTCAGCTTGTTAAGCGGGCATAAAATAGTAGGTACAGCAATGATGTATTTTTATATTAAGTCACGAGCTTTAATTTGGGACCCATTTCCATTAAATGGTGTTAGAACATTCATGATGCAATAAGGTCGAAACTTTAGTTTGATAGTGTTGAATGTCAAGTTAAGACATTAGTTATGACATATAATTCTTATCGAATCGACCCTTGAAATAATAACCTCTTTGCAAAACGTTATCACTACGGTTTTCTAATTACGAACATATGTCGTGTCAGTGTCAGTGAAGAAAACAGATGGAAGACAGGACCAAAAACCCCCCTTGCCCAAGTAACAATTAATCGGAATACATCGGAAATGATCGTTTGCCCTCGCTCCAGTTGACGTAATTGCACGGTTGCCCCTAGAAACGTAAAGTTGTCGATGGTAAACATTATGACATTGACATTGCGTTAAAATATTAGCTCTAAATAGCGTAAGTTTGCTACACGATATTCAACCTTAGGTGGATCCCAAATTAAAGCTGGTGACTGTACCTACATTTAGCCCCTAGGATATCTTCCCTACTGCCTACAGTTTACGAGATTTGGGACTGGTCTTTGGACAGTTCCAATATGATGTAAAGAGTGATGTGGCTAGAGTAAATCGATTGTCATAATATCCGATTACGATTGATGATGGCTAATAAAAGGAATCGATTGATTACTGTGTAATAATTATTTTTAGGAAATCAAATAGAGAGCCTATACACTGTCGTCTGCTAACACAAGTGTCCTGTAAATAAAGGGAGAGACTGATAGTGCGAGAAAAATTGAGAGAGCTCGCGCGCCGTGCAGAAATCAATGCCATATTTTCAAATGCAACATTTTGCACAATCAAATATGTCGGTTTCGATCGATGTGATTTTATTTCGTATTATCATAACAGTAATTAAATAATACATTGTTATTTTCCTATTCACAATTATTTGATTCATATCGATTTATTTCTAAATTGACAGACTCCAGACGATTAAAGCAGTATATCACTAAATTTAAAAATAAAAAGTCGTAGGACGTAATGGTTTGCATACCGAGTTTTCAATGCTAATTTCTATACAAATAAGCCGTAAAAAAATATGACAATAATTTTATAAGTGCTAAAAAGAGCGTGCATGGAGATTGAACTTTGTTTTGTAACTCGGAAGCTATTAAAACTTTTTTTATTATTTCGATGAGCAGTGCCAATTTACGTTATATGGGTGTCGCGATGTGTCAAAAGACCAGTTCCAAATCTCGAACACTGTACCTACTTTTACATATATTACGAACAAATGAAATACACAGGCAATTAGTACCTACTAATACTATTGCCCCCATTTTGTTGTTTCAACTGCCCCGTCATCCTCTTTGTAAATATTAAATTATGATGAAAAATATCGGAAGCCCCTGGCTAGTAATAAGATATAATTAGTATAAAATCAACTAGAATATCCTATACTCATATAATAGTTTAGGTACGCAATATTTACAAAGCGATTATTGGTTTTGATTTAAGTAGGTACCTACTACGAGATAGAAAAAAATATAGCCTCAATAATTCTTACTCCATGTGGTGAAAAAGCAATGATATATTAACCTTGTAAAATATCAAATGGGTTCGATGCCGCGAAACTTATGGTTAGACAAGTCACGTCACTAAAGCCGATATAGTTTCCTTCTTGGAAACCCCGGCGATACCACCAATAGTTTAGGACATAGAGTCTGGCCAGCGAGTCGTGACCACAGCATTTTTATCAAATTCTTTATATGGCAACGATTTTACCTATGAAATAAACTGTCAGTCATAAGTACCTATTAATCCGCCATACATTCGTGTTACCAGCATGCGTATTTTTATAATTTGCCGCCATTTTCCAGGGTCACGACTCGCTGGCCAGACTCTATTAAGCTTGTTTCAAATGACCCGCGTTTCTAAAGGACCCTAGTCTCCCCTACCTACCTGCGGCGAATAACCAAAATTCAAATTTAAATATTATGAATACATTTAGAACAAGAAGAAAACATGAATCGTTAAATTACGTCACTTTATGGACCGTCAGGCAAACAGCTGTTTAAGTTTCTTCTTCAATTTATTTTGATATAAAGCCCTTTGTGGCCCTTATTAAACTTAGGTACCCTAAGTATGGATAAGGGCCACATGAAATCGAATTCTGAGACCTCAAACTACACACAAACCGAGTTTTTGAGTTATTTTTAGGTCGAATTATCACTTGCTTTTGAATCATAGGTATCTATAGACAATCACAATTAATCAGAAAAACAGAAATGGACTTTGATAAACTGAGGTAGTTAACCGAAAATTGCTTCAAAAGTTACCTCATTCTCAAAATGTGCGCGTATAGCTCTAAATAAATATATAATAAAAATAAAAACAAAACATAAATAAGAAAATAAGTTCGTGGCCCTTCATACACTTATGAAATATATTTTCTTTTACCTGCATCGGCAATGAGACTATTTACCCACCCTATTGGATGTGGCCCTTATGAGGCTCTTGAGACTTATTTTAGTACAAGTTTCAGCGTATATTTGTCAAATATTAATATGGAAATTTAAATTATTTAGGTAGGTAACTTCAGTGAGAACATTAAAATTGCCTTGATATATAAACCCGAAGCCGAAAATGGGGAGGCATGGAAGGATATTGCCTCCTTCGGTGACCAGGTTATGACGCCGGTCATAAACCTATGGTAATAATAATACCACGTGCGAGCGAGCCGGTAGCATACAAATCTCGATAACTGTGATAGAAAGGGAAATATCATTCGCTGTCCTTCTTATAGTTCCACTTTTTTTTATTTGCCGCAACTGATTTAGTATGAAGTTGTGGCACATAAACTTACCCACCCAAATTGAGTAGGTTGTTTATGGCAAGTCATCAGCCATTCTAAGACCAGAGGGGCTACCGCGAAGTAAAAACGATCTTCGTTCGAGTATCTCCCTCTCTGCCGCACTTGCTGGTTCGAGCGACAAAGACGGAGATACACGAACGAAGTTCGTTTTCGTTTCGCGGTAGGCCCTCAGTTCTTAATCCCTCATTGTGGCATCACGTATAGCCTGTCCTGAGTATCATAGATAGGTCCATGACGCCGATAGAGCCGCGGATCAGCCGGTGACCACCGGGAGGCACAGCCAGGCGCTACACGGATTTACTGCCTCCTCCGCCGTAGTGGGACCAGTTCTAAGTATAGGGAAACCCCCAAAATTTATTGTTTTTTTTCTGTTTTTGTGTGAAAATCTTAATGCGGTTCACAGAACACATCTACTTACCAAGTTTCAACAGTAGGTATAGTATACTTTCGGAAAAAAGAGACTGTGACATACGGACAGACAGACAGACAGACATGACGAATCCATAAGGGTTCCGTTTTTTGCCATTTGGCTACGGAACCCTAAAAATGGTCCCACTGGGCTGCATGCGCTGATGTATCTGGTGCGTAATGTCTTCGACCACGACCAGCTACCCTGACCCTGTGGGCCGCCCGTCGGATGTCGTAGGTATGCGGAAAGCGATCCCGCAACGCCCCTGGCGCTCCTTGGGGTTTTAGACGAAAGGACGAAGCCTTTTGACGCGGCTAGTCCATCATACCCGCCCTGCGCCCCCTGGTGGGCGGGGTGCGTAAAGGCATTTCCCGTATTATGTAGTTTGAGGTCTCAGAATTCGATTTCATGTGGCCCTTATCCATACTTAGGCTACCTAAGTTTAATAAGGGCCACAAAGGGCTTTATATCAAAAGAAATTGAAGAAGAAACTTAAACAACTGTTTGCCTGACGGTCCGTAAAGTGACTTAATTAAACGTTAAAAAAAACATTCTGCGGCGCGACTAAATCTACATAGCATAAGTAGGTAGGTAAATACCACATTGATGATTTTAGAATTCGTTATTTAGCAATGAATAAATAATGAACAACGAAAAATGTTAATTACGAGTACCGTCGTTCTTGAGTCACAAATATGAGACAATTAGCATCTACGAGTACTTAAAACTGTTTGCATATATTTTGTTCAATTACCGATTTTCTGTTAGGTAGTAGATGAGTATTATCTTGCCGTACGTAGTCCTTAAAAATTTGCCTGACTCGCTTTTGATATGCGATATTTTAGACTCGAGGGAGAGTTCTAGAAGAGGTATAACAGCATTCCTCGTTTGTATCAATTAAGTAGGTACGTCAAATGGCATTAAAAGTATGCCATTTCACATTTGAAGTAGGCACCTATACCTACTTAGTTTCCTCTTTTAGTAACCTAGTTTTAGTAACTACTAAGTAACGCACTGGTTTGTCATTATTTAGACTTAAGACTGTATAGGTAGGTAGGTACAACATTAATTATATTAAAAAAACTAATTATCTAAATATATAAAAGAAGTCCTGATCTACCATCTACGCACAGCCGATACTACTGGGACTAGAAACTTTAAATTTTCACCAGGACTTCCTTTTATGACGTAGGCAACGGATAAGACGGGGTTTTTGGAAATTCCATCCCTAAGGAGGTTAAATGGGGGTGCAAAGTTTGTATGGGGAAATAATTATTTTTTTAACTAGAGACTTGAAACTTTGTAGAAAGATTACTTATTAAGATATAAAAAAAATAATTTCAGCGTTTTAGAAAATTATACCCCTAAGGAGGTTAAATAGGGGTGCAATGTTTGTATGGGGGAAACATTAATTTTTGAACTATGAACTTGAAACTTTGTAGAAAGATTACTCATTAGAATACAAAAAAGTGATTTCTGCGGTTAAGAAAATTCCACCCCTAAGGGGGTTAAATAGGGGTGCAATATTTGTATGGGGGAAACATTATTTTTTAAACTGGATTTTTGTAACTTTAGGTTATTTTTATAACTTGGGCTAGGGACAAAAAGGGATTTATGAAAATACCTCCCCTAAGGCGGTCAAATAGGGGTGCAAAGTTTGTATGGGGGAAGATCACTAATTAGAATACAAAAAAAGGAATTTCTGCGTTTAAGAAAATTCCACCCTTAAGAGGGTTAAATATGGGTGCAAAGTTTGTATGGAGGGAACTTTATTTTTTGAGCTAGAAAATTGAAACTTTGTAGAAAGATTACTTATTAAGATACAAAAAAAGTGATTTCAGCGTTTTAGAAAATTCCACCCCTAAGGAGGTTATATAGGGGTGCAATATTTGTATGGGGGAATATTAATTTTTGAACTATGAACTTGAAACTTTGTAGAAAGGTTACTCATTAGAATACAAAAAAAGTGATTTCTGCATTTAAGAAAATTCCACTAAAATTTAATAGGGGCGCAGTATTTGCATGGGGGAAACATTATTTTTTATACTAGAGTTTTGTAACTTTAGGTCATTTTTATAACGTGGGCTAGGCACAAGAAGGGCTTTTCGGAAATACCTCCCCTAAGGGGGTCGAATAGGGGTGCAAAGTTTGTATGGGGAAATCTTTTTTTTTGAGCTATAGACTTGAAACTTTGTAGAAAGATTACTAATTATAATACAAAAAAGCTGTTTCTGCGTATAAGAAAATTCCACCCTTAAGAGGGTTAAATATGCGTGCAAAGTATGTATGGAGGGAACTTTATTTTTTGAGCTAGAAACTTGAAACTTTGTAGAAACATTACTTATTAAAATACAAAAAGTAATTTCTGCGTTTTAGAAAATTCTACCCCTAAGGGCGTTAAATGATGGTGGAATATTTGTATAGAAGAAACATTATTTTGTAAACTATAGACTTAAAACTTTGTAGAAAGATTACTTATAAAGATACAAAAAAGTAATTTCAGCGTTTTAGAAAATTCTGCCCCTAAGGGGGTTAAATGGGGATGCAATGTTTGTATGGGGGAAACATTATTTTTTGAACTAGAGACTTGAAACTCTGTAGAAAGATTACTTATTAGAATCCAAAAAAAAGAAATTTCTGCATTTAAGAAAATTCTACCCTTAAGAGGGTTAAATAGGGTTTCAAAGAGGGAACTTTATTTTTTGAGCTAGAAACTTGAAACTTTGTAGAAAGATTACTTATTAGAATACAAAAAGCAAAGCAGGCAGCGTTTTAGAAAATTCTACCTCGAAGGGGGTTAAATAGGGGTGCAAAGTTTGTATGGGGGAAACTTTTCCTTTTGAGCTAGAAACTTGAAACTTTGTAGAAAGATTACTTATTAAGGTTACGAGAAACTGAAAGAGCATTCAAAGCTCAAAAAAAATGCATAAGGGCATTAAGTGTTATTTCAGCTAGAGAGTCATGTAAGCCTGTTTTTAAAAGGCTCAACATCCTCCCCTTACCATGCATGTACATTATAATAAATAGATTTGCATGCCTACTTTTATAAGGAATGGACATTATATGGACATTATTTACCATTTACCATACCATATTTATACGTACATAATTTTAAGCAAATAAACAAATTTCATTTCATTTCATAAGATACAAAAAAGTAATTTCAGCGTTTTAGAAAATTCTACCCCTAAGGGGGTTAAATGGGGGTGCAATGTTTGTATGGAGGAAACATTATTTTTTGAACTAGAGACTTGAAACTTTGTAGAAAGGTAACTAATTAAAATACAAAAAAAGTAATTTCAGCGTTTAAGAAAATTCTATCCCAATGGGGGTTAAAAAAGGTTGAAGGTTTTGTACGTGGAACACTGGATTTTTTAAAGAGATGTACTCTTCATTAACCTGCCTCCATTTCTCGATTTCCAGTGCTGAGTTTAAGATTGATTTAATAGCCTTACGATGTTTAACTTTTTTTTAATCTCACTCATAATAACTAAGTTCCCTATTTTCTAGCTCCAAATCCATGCGTCGCTCTATATCTTGCAGAGTCATTTTTGCCAAAGATTAAAATTAGATGAAAGCATCAGGTAACTGACGGAATAAGTATTATGCATTCTGCAAACATTTCCCGTAATCTGATTGGAAAATCTTTAAAAATTCTTTAACAATCGCATATTAGTGTCTGCCACTGTTTGAAATGTAATATGTCTAGACCATATTAACTAAGAATAAAATTCACTTACCTATTTTATATCTTTGTCATCATCAAAAATCTACGCGGACGAAGTCGCGGGCGGCCGCTAGCCTTCAGATAAAATTATTAAAATTACAAACAGATCAGATAAATGGTAACAAAAAAGAGAAAATAGAAATAAGTAGGTAAAGCCTGACCAGAAATAGCTATATGATAATTGTCAAGAGGACGCTATTATTCTCATTTATATGGCAACAGTTCAGTTTAGTCTGAACAATGTGAATTGGTGACTCGTTATTTTGACTTACTTTTATACACCGTAATCAATATAGGTCACACATAGGTCAAAATCCTCGAATTGCATCTTATTTTTTGTGTACGGTTTATTTTCTTTTTGCGACCTAAAACCAGAGGAGGAACGACCTTCTCTCGTAATTGGTGTCCTTCGATACATTTGATTTACCTAGAAAGTGTATTAATGAAATATTAGGAGAACAATATTTCTTTGCTATTCCGCTAAAAAACGTGCTGGTCTATTAGTGAAGATAAGATGCAACTAGAAATATTGTTCTCCTAATATATCATGGACTTCCGCAAAGTAACGCCTGATTCAATAAATTATTTGTATTAATGAATATAAGATTACTGCAGATATTTATATTCAATTTAGTCGTATCATAACCAAAACTTATGTACGCTTGGTAATTGTCAGAGACTAAGATTGATCGTCGATATTAATAATCGTCATTATTACAATTGATCGTTACTATTTTTCAAACACAAACTTATTTAACACTACAATAAGACATTAACCAATTTATTTTCATTCAATTCAATTAACAACCAGTCCATAATAATAAGGTACCTGCGGCAAATAAGGGCCGGCGTATAACAAGAGCCACTTCTACAAAAACACACTTCCAATCGATTCTAGCCGCGTACGCACACATCCTAGAGGACCAATAAGAAAGCTTATTTCCGCGGCCACGTGATCGTACGATCCACCATTTTGCCAGTAATCAGAATGCGTACAGGCAGTTAATAGTCTGCGTCACAGGATAGTAAAAATCTCTCCACATAAGTGAAAAAATATGCATAACATAACTTTTATTTGTAATAGCTGCTGTTTAATAGTAAAGCGTAGTGATTAGTGTTAACTAATACAGGTAAGTTTAATCGCTATATTAACATTTAACAATCTTACGTCCAAAAGTTTAAGCTTGGTGTCAGAGTCTAATAAGGACCACTTAAAAGGTTGGTTAGAAGGGCCAGTCTAATACAACATCATAATGTTAGATCTCATTAATCTAATATGGGCCACAATTTTTGATATAAAAAAGTTCAATTTTTCTTTGTTTTGTTTAAGATTTAAAAAGTGTTATCAACAATTACGTAGCGTCACAAAAGCTACTGATGCTCTAACTTTCGCCCGAAAACAAAAGTGGAAATGGGTAGGACACGTAGCGCGTCTTCAGGACGAGCGATGGACCAACAAAATTACATCGTGGAAGGGACCAAAAGGAAAACGGCGCAAGGGAAGACCCTTCACAAGATGGGAAGACGACATCGTGAGAACTGCTGGTTCCTCCTGGATGCGAATAGCACAAGACAGGGAAAAGTGGAATCTTTTGGAGGAGGCCTATACCCGCTTAGGGGTTCATTCAGAATAAATATAGTTCTCAGATAACAAAAAAAAAGTAAAATAATAATAATAATAACATGAAATAAGGCGTAGGGATGTGATAAGGCGTAGGGATGTGACGGCCCCATCGCCCATCAGATTTCTGGTGCAATCAGTCAACGTAAGGCAGCTTGTGGCGGGCTGTTAGGGAGTAGCGACCCTACGTACCTGAGTGCTCCTGGGGGTGTCCTGTGGTCAGGCTGAGCCGATCGGGTGGTTGGTTGGACAGGCCCTCCGCCTCTGGCTTGCCTTTACTGGCCGTCCAGAGTGGAGTCGCAAGAGCTGTTGCTCGAGGGTAGATGTGGACACCTAAGTGGCGAGTTGGCTATATGTTTAAAGTCCAGTGCCACCTCTCTACCCCCCAGCTCTCTGACCGGTGTTGCCCTTAGGCCATTTTTTAATGTCGCTATTAATAGGGGCCCATCTAGCAGTTAGCGAGTCACCGTCTGCCAGAGATAAAGATTGAAACAGTTTTATTAGGCAGGCGTCCGATGTTTCACCCAATAGCCCAGCCACTAGTCCATCATTTCAACCCAATAACCCGTTTTATTTAGATTCCATCAACCATAATAGTCCCTATACACCCCAGCGGGTGCTGTCTCTGTGTGCGTCCCATGACACGGGCAGGGACAGCATCCGCTCGGTGTACTCCTTGCATTTCATTAAATTGTCAAAAGGGCCTCTACGTGTTGGCTCAGTTGGTACTTTGTAGGTACCTAGCTCCACGCACGCCTCCCAAAGGTCCGGGACATCGTTGTCCCGTGAACGGGAAAGACATTAATATAAGAAACAAAACTAACAAGCAATAAAAACAAATACCGGGTGGAAAGGCACGACGATCCCTTCCGCAAAAGGGGGATTGTTTAGACTGAGTACAGTATTTCCTCTAAAGAAACTAGGCTCATATTCATAACCCTTTTGAAGTTATAGGCAGTTAACTTTTAATGCAAAATACTGCAAGTGACCACCCTCATTAGGGTCAGTAACATTTTAACAATTACACAAGAGTCAGTGACCTTTATCAATACGTATAAACGATAATTAGTACGTATAGTAATAGTAGGGTTGTCACAGAAGAACATTAATTAATTTTATTGTTTATAATAATTGATATAAAAAAAAAACTAAACATTACGAATCGATTTTCCATCACTTAAACTAACCCCCCTTTGCGGGAAGGATCGTCGTGCCTTTCCACCCGGTATATCATATACTTACTTAGAGATTTATTTTTTATATACAATAGACACTAATTTAATAGTTTTTTAAACTTTTTTAAACTCGCTAATTTGTAATGAAATAAAGGCTTTTTTATTTTATTTATTTATTATCAACAATTTATTTAGAATTACGAAAATTATGTACGAGTATATATTATTGTATTTGATACAATAATATATTATATTATATTATATTATTTTGATTTGATTTGTTTTATGTGACAATATTTTAATAAGGCCTATCAGGATTTTTCTAATAAAAAAGCTTATTAGCCGAAAGCTTGATTTGTTAGAAAATCATAATTGACGTCGGCGGAAAACAGAAGACGGTATGTTGTTAATGATAAAACTAAACTACACTCGAGAGCAAAAGTTTCGGGTCACTAGTATTTACTTCAATATCTTGAAAACGAATAAAGCTATCGATCGTATTGAAATAAATTGAACCTTATAGACAATTTAATGTTACTAAACTAAATTACATTTACTACTGACCATTTATTTTATTATGTTTAAAACGACAAATTAAAAATGGCGTCATTTTGCTTGCAAAACCAAAACTGAAAATATTGATCTTTTTATATTTACAAGTAGTTTTAACACAGTTTAGTACTTGGTATTACCCCCACGTGCTGTCTGAACTGCTGCAATGCGATTCGGCATGCTGTAGGTACACCAAGTTTCTGAAACACTGTTCAATGTTCTCCCATTCCTCTACCAATGCATGTTTCGAGTCACGAAGCGTAATTACGAGATCCTCCTTTAATTAAAGGAGGATCTCGTTGTCTTACACGTCGTCCGAGCTCGTCCCAGGCGTGCTCGATCGGGTTGAGGTCGGGGCTACGTGCTGGCCACACCATGGGACGAATATTCACCTTATCAAGGTAGTCTTGCACTACACGAGCAGTGTGGGGACGGGCGTTATCGTGCATAAAGATGGCATTCTCACCAAGTCTTGCCATAAATGGACCGACGTGCTCGTTGAGGATTTCATCCACGTATCTTACGCCATTAAGAGTACCGCTTTCGATCAGTACAAGCTCTGTTCGGCTTTCCGCAGAAATTCCAGCCCACACGAGTACCGAACCACCGCCGTATGCCACCTTTTCTTCTATACAGGCTTGCATAAATCTTTCTCCTGGTCTTCTGTACACCTTTGCCCTTCCGTCGTGTGTATACAGCATACATTTTGATTCGTCCGAGAACCCGAAATTTGACCAATTTTCAATCGTCCAATGCGAGTGTTCGCGTGCATAAATTCGTCTTGCTATACGATGGTGCCTCTCGAGTTTCGGACCATTTGCGGGTCTAAATGGTTTCAAATTACCTTCAGCAAGTCGCCGTCTTACAGTCCAAGCAGAATGGTTGCTTCTACCAAGCCCTAAAAAATTATGAGTCAGTGCTGTTCCCGTAAGAAACCGATTTCGCAGCATAGAGTTGACTAGATATCGATCTTCCCGTGCCGTCGTACACCTGGGTCTGCCTGTTGTTGGTGTGCGTAGGTTCGAACCAGTCTCTAGAAACCGCTGGCGAACACGCTGAACTGTAGACTGACTGCTCCCATTTTCCAGGATCGTGAGGATTCTCGTGCATTCCTCAGGTGTGAGTGACATAATTACTACTTTAATAATGACTATTGGATACCTGGAAGACTTCTTATAAATACATTTAATGACAGAACAAAAACAAAAGCAAAAACAGTTGCGAAAAATAGAAGTTCTGATTTGAAAAAAGGGATCATTATGTTTATAACTTTTTTAATGCCATTACTTCACGCCAGCCAGTAAGTTTTTATACGTGTAACGAAGGATTATTAAATTGTCTATAAGGTTCAATTTATTTCAATACGATAGCTTTATTCGTTTTCAAGATATTGAAGTAAATGCTAGTGACCTAGAAACTTTTGCTCTCGAGTGTATATTTTGATATGGTCTTTTTTAAACTACCTGATTTTAAAAAGGCCGATTTGTGACGTAAAATTATAAATGAAATTCAAAAATGTTTGTACTGTTAATAAAGCAAATATTTGTCTGGTGTAATGTTTTTATTCATATCGCTTAGACATTGAATATATTTAGTTTTTAATTAAGGCGGCCCTTATTTTACGCAGGTACCTTATGTTGATTTGTTTATCTGTGAGCTCTGATGTTAATTAGGAAATGTTTCCTAGCGAAATAGTTTCATTTCTCGAGCGTTTAATTTCCAGCAGTTTATTACATAATTTACAATGTT
This sequence comes from Epinotia demarniana, assembly GCA_945867215.1. Classification (NCBI taxonomy): domain Eukaryota; kingdom Metazoa; phylum Arthropoda; class Insecta; order Lepidoptera; family Tortricidae; genus Epinotia; species Epinotia demarniana. The sequence goes on along the minus strand of OX244266.1, from coordinate 17,825,928 downwards.
TCGCTCTTGACATTGAATAGTTTTGGGCATTTTTGTAATTTATCTATTAAAATTCAAGACTTATATTTCAAGAGTATTATTCAAGTAAACCGCCATTATGACACAGACAACAGTGACAACTTGTCATTTAAATTATTGCCAGTCATGGACCTATGCTACACGGGACAGGCTATACGTGATGCCACAGCGAGGGACGGAAAATCTCCTATGCAGCTAAATTAAGAACAGAGGCCCGTTTCATGAAGCAACAAGTTACAAATTACTAGCGAAAGTCTCTTTCTATCAACTTTTTGCTTCATGAAACGGGCCTCTGGTCTTAAAATGGCGGATGACTTGCCTTAAACAACCTACGCAATTTGGACGGGTAATGATTTATGTGCCACAACTTCATACAGATGTGGCAAATAAAAATAATGAAAAAAAACCGGTCAAGTGCTAGTCTGACTCGCGCACCGAGGGTTCCGTACAAACTAACAATTGGTTTTTTACATTTTGCTTCATAGATCAAAATTTTACCAATGTAGAAAAAAAAGAAAAACCTGTTTCAAAAAGTGCAACTCAAGCCCTTTCATATGATACCCCACTTGACCTAATAGTTGAATATTTTCATTTTCCATGCACGCGGATGACTCTCACTTGCAACCATTCCAAATTTCAAATTGATAGCTTAAGTATTTCGTGAAGTATTTCACTTTGTGACAGACAGACAGACGGACGGGGTCGCATCATAAGGGTTCCTTTTTTACCATTTTTGGTACGGAACCCTAAAAAGTGGAACTATGAGAAGGACAACGAATGATATTTCCCTTTCTGTCACACTTATCGAGATTCGTATGCTACCAGCTCGCTCGCACGTGGTATTATTATTACCATAGCCTGTCCTGAGTATCATAGGTCCGTGTTGCCAGTGTAAGAAATTAGTTCCAATAAAATTCCGCAACATGGCGCATGATCATACATTTCTGGTCAGGCTTAGATATGAATTGAACTGTAATCTATGGATTCATGTACCAAATGATTCTTGTTTACTGCAAAATTGAGCACCGAAACGACACTTCTCACTGCTAAATTGGAAAAAGACTCCCAAGGAAACTCATTTATTTTAGGTTTAGAAAGAGAAAATGAAAATTTGATCTTTTTAGCCCCTAGTTTTAGAAATGATTATTTAAGTAGTCAGTCCTTGCGCCCTAGGCTCTAGCCTTATTAGCCTGTGGGTAAATCAGGCCCTGGGCGCCGCATTGCAACAAATACACGAGCACCACGTCTAGAGTGCAGTAGGCAATAGCCGAACGGAGCCGGCCAGGTGCGTCGACAGCCGATTACAGCCGTCCACGTCCGCGAGGAGCCGTTCACGTCGCAAGTACATTCAAATATGAAATGTATTAATGCTTCAAAATCCTTTGGCAAATTGTACAATGCGGTCAGGCGCGCTCCGGCCCGGCCCAGTTGTTGAGAATCCGTAAGGCAAGTATGGTGGATTTATTACGTGGATATGTAAAAGTGCAAAGTAGTGGTAATTGTCGTTTATTATATTTGTACATCTCTGAATACAGATCTATCACCATACATATAGCGAAAATAATGTGATTATTGCATTGTACGCCTAATCCGTATGCATAAAGTACTGTATATGTATAATAATGTAATATTATATAGAACGTTATTTTAAAATAGGTACCTCTGTTCGTTTCATTATACATTAATTGTACCTATTTACATTAAAACCACCTACAACATGCAATTTTAACAACATATGATAACAAGATGTAGGGCCAAAATAGTCTACCTACCATAACTATTTTAAAATAAAAATATTCAACCTAAAACTCCATACGATATTTATTATGTCGACATTACGCCTAGAATACAATTAGTGTCGTTGTCGGTAGTGGTGATGGTTTCAGCAGAAGGCCAATGTCATATGCCTATTATATTTCTACTAATGCCATTGCTTTTAAATCACTATAGCAGTTCCTCCGCAATGTGTTCATCTGTTTTCAGGAACCATGAAGTAAACCTGAAACGCCGACAAAACCAACAAAAAGCTGCTCCCTTATGAGATAATTAAAAAATCTAAATGTTAACAGCCCTTATTCATAAACAATAGTCAAACCTATTTGAGCTAAAACACTGTATAAAGATCGATTTTCTGTGTATTTTGACATTTATGTTTATGAGAAAAGGACTAAACATATTTTAGTTAACAGAGGAATAAAGGAGTCCTTAGTTTACAATTATTAAAAATGAAATATGGAATAAAACTTAATTAGAAACGTGAATAATAACGAACACAGAAAAACAAGAAGTGCCGTGAGCAACACTGGTGAAGTTCTAGACAAAAAATATCTAACACCGTGTTTTCAATCTAAATACTGGAACCAATGTGTATGAGCCAAGAAAAGTATACTAAAGAATTTATTATGTATATAACTGAGAAAAGAGGCAAGACTTGAGAGCTTTGCGAAGTAAGGGTTATCTATCATACTTTATCAAATCCTGCCCTTTATTCAAAACTATATGTTATTTAGATTGTCGATAGATTTTGTATTTTTGTTTCCATTAGGACATTTGCAAAATTATAATCAAGTAATTTCGGCGACACTATACCCTTAGTTAAGTTTTGTAACTATTTTTTACACCTCAAACTATGTTAAAAATTATACAAATAAAAAATCTAAGGGAACGACTTAATACGCATTCTCTACGGTAGTGTTACAACATATACAGAAAAATCGCATATTCCTAAACATATATTTAAAACATATTGCAATATATTATTGTGATCTGTCATCTAAACTTCGTTAAGCTTTACTGGCTATAGATGCAATTAAATATGAGCATGGTTTGACGCTATAGCAGGTTGATATGAATTCTACACTATTAAGTATATCAATAAGTATTGTGCAGAACACATTCACTCTAAACGTACAGACATCAAATCACAATAAAATACTCTATATACAACTTCAGAATTGAACCCAGTTCTGTTGGTTGGCTGGGGTCGTCGCCTGTTGGCTCGGAGCACTAAAATGAAAGAAATAAAATATCAATAAATAACATAAATTGCTTATATATGTCCGCTGTATGCTGCCCGCCCTTTCATTCACGTATTGCAAAGGACCCAGGCAAACCCGCGGGATAAAATATAGCATATAACAATTCAGAAACTACATTCTACATCATCATCCTCCTAGCGTTATTCCCGGTGATGCCCCTAAAGGAGCCCGGGGTCCGCTTTGACACCTAATCCCAGGATTTGGCATAGGCACTAGTTTTACGAAAGCGACTGCCATCTGACTTTCCAACCCGGAGGGAAAACTAGACCTTATTGGGATTAGACCGGTTTCCTCACGATGTTTTCCTTCACCAAAAAGCTAACGGTAAATATTCCGTACATAAGTTCCGAAAAACTCATTGGTACGTGCCGGGATTCGAACCCACGACCGCCGCTTGACAGCCGCATGCCTGAACCACTAGGCTACCGTAGCTACGACCTATACTACATTCTACACGGAGGTAATAGTACATTATTGCAGCGGCCGGGAAGTAGCAATGCGTGGATGAGTTGATCAATAGAGACGAATCCACTAATTGCCGTTCCCGCCAAGGCAGATATAGTGCTTTTCTCCAAAAATGTGAGGAAATCAAATAATATTTTCAATTATCTTAAAATAGCGAGTATGTCAATAACCTATCAAGTTCCCGCCCAACTTATTTTTTTAAAGTATGTACACGGCATCGGCATGACTTAGTGCTAGTTTCAATATGCATACTTATAAAAATTTGAACCATTAGAATCGGTCACAATTATGTTTAATTATGTTTTATGCAATTTATGTGATTAAAGATTAAACGGGATTGCAATCGAAACGCATTTCAGTTCGTTGTTAGTTTTATTTCGATACATATTTTTATTTCTTTAATGAAAACTATTTGAGACATTTTTAAAAACGTCTCTTCGATCACATTCGAAAGTACGCGTTTTGTCTATTACCTTTAAAAAAAAGAACAAGGCCGCGCCAGTGTGATGCAGGCTTTAAGCAGCACGTCTACCACGCGACGGCACGCGAGCTTTCTCGATTTTTCTCGAACTATCCGTCTCTTTCTTATTGGAACACTTAGAACAAGAGGTAACGTGCGATTAAAATTGAGAGTATGTCGCGGCCGTCCCATGATAGCCGTGCAAGCTTTAAAGGGGCGTAATTTGTCACAGCAACTTGTAATAAAGAAAGAAAGAAACAGCTTGGAAAGAGACAGCCATACACTACTAACTACATACCAGTCTAACTATAGCAAGTTGTTGTGACAAATTGCAAAGTCCTTAAACGTATGAGCACTTGGCTGTTTGTTGTGATTTTTCTTAGTCAAAGCATATAGTTTAAAGGTAAAAAAGTACACAATAAAGGAATTTCATACATTTTCCTGGCCGCTAAAACTATACAGTAATGACTTATTTAACTTTTTAAATTTGCGTTCTGCAGTAACGAGGAACTTCGCGTGCTATTTTTGCTACAGTAAGGCGAACATTTCCGAGCATATTGGAGAAATAGTTATTTGTGTCACAAGGGAGCAAAATAGTATATTTACGGCGAGGGCAGTGTATTGAATCCTGAGCGTAGTGAGGGATACAAGTGTTTACGCCCGAGACGAAAATAATTTTGCTACCGAGTGACACATACTATTTTTCACACCGACTATGAGGAAATTTAAAAAAAGCTATTGTTAAAATATATCTAAATTATCTTAATTTTTATTCCTAATTTTTAAATATTACGAAATATTTATAAATTTTTATACAACATTGTTATAGTTAAAACTTGAAATATGTTCGTTTTAGATCGACTACGATGAAATTACAATCGATTATTTTATTAACATCTGTGTTCAATTGGCACATTGCGTACAAATGTTCCAATGCCAATGTATAAATTAAAAAAGTAGCTTGAACAGAAAAGTAGCGTTTTGGTCCCTCTCGTCGTGGAGCAAAACTTACTTTTCCGAATGAAAGGTGTGAAAAGGTATTTTTTCAATCGTATACAACATGTCTCCAGCCTGTGGACACAGAATGAACACCCTCGTAATACTACTTCTCACAAATGCTGTGAAACAGTTTTGGTTTTAATTAGAAGTAAAAATAAAAATCAAAATATTCTAACAAATTGAATTCCAGATAACCGACAGAAAAAAGTAGCATACTGTATCATTATTGACACGAATAAGATGACAAGAGATGCCTGTGTGAGTATGACATGCATGTCAAAGTCAAAAGCAGGGATATGTGTGCGTGTGTAGACAGCAGGCAACACACACGATCGGAATTGTCACATTCACATTAATCAATGTCGTTTAAATGACACTGATTAAACTTTTTAAAAGAGAATCATGCAGTTACCACAGAGTTACCATACACGTCTAAAAAGTTTCCACTTGAAAATAGTTATTACAGTACTTCAAACTCTTCAAAAGAGATTGCATATGTCCCATAAATGCGTTTTAATCAACACAATGTAAATAGAGGGTGCTCCAAAGGCTAAAATTTTAAATCCATTGTTTTCTCGGTAAATACTAAATACTAGACCGATTGTTTAATACTTTGCATATTGGTCAAAAATACCCTAATAAACGTGTAGTGTTCGTCTATGTCCACAAGCTGGGGACACCCTGTATACGGTTCTGGACATTACCCAAATCATACAAACTTACAAAGCTAAATTCTCACGGAGAAAAAGGATCCCAGTGCAGTTTGCACTGGCGCCATAGTTAATGACGCCCCAATACACATACGACTATTTACGGTGTAATATTATGTACGATTCTCACCGAACGGGCCGGGCCGGAGTCACAGATTATATAGTTCTACCGGAGCGCATTCTATATCAACATGCAGTTCAAATTCATATTGATCATGGACGACGACACAGTGATTATAATTGCTAGTTTTCTATATCCTAACGAGTTAACAAAAGGAAAAAAACAGAAATGAAGGCGGAGATGGTGGACAACGACATATTTTAAAAGCAGAAACGTTTACAGTGGAAGTAAAATAATTGCAAAAAAAGAGAAACGTTACTCTTTTTTTGCTTTTGTCGTTGTCCATGATCAACATGCGGTTATCAAACCTGTTCCACTAGTAACGTTGGCTACCGCACGACGCACGTTCGTTCTGGACGCATTTTCAAGAACCAACGAACGTGCGGGAGCGTGCGGTAGCCAACGCCGAATATCTTTCGTTGGCGTTCGTTGATCTGGTGTGTACGCAGGCTTTGCCTGCGTCAATGATACTGCCACGCAGCGGGTTGCCGGCACACGCTAACGAACGGTCATAGAACGGTCGTTGGCGTTTATTTAATCGTCCAGATAGGGCCAACGATGGCCGGCGAAAACCATTCGTTGGCGTTCGTTGGCTTGGTGTGTACACACCAATAAGATACCCCACACCATGACATTACCAGGAAAAAAAATATAACGTTACGTGAATACACAATTTTTTTTTTTAATTCTTTCGAAGCTAAAGGCTGACAGACGGACATTGCGAAACTATAAGGGTTCCTTGTTTACTATGGAACCCTAAAAACTAAAGGCACAAAGTCACAAACTTTACCACATATACCATACCAGTACTCGTATGTTAAGGTATATAGACGCCTGGTCAGAAACAGGCAGGCTGTCTGAAGATGGAACTTTAGGTTACTCTCCCTTTACTTGTATATAATAGTATCATAGAACACCTCCACTAGAAGCCTAATGTTTCTCAGTTTGTTCGCGACTCGAGTCACCAAGCGTTGGTGTTGTTGCGCTTATTTAATCCGCGGTCGCCCGCCTTTCCGTTTAGTTGCGTCCATGTTAAGAGTCCGCAGTAAGCTCGATTCTCCATACAAACGTAGTTACGCTCTCATTTTAAAACTCCGTGTTGGATTGTAACGAAACTTTGCATGTTCAATGAAATGAGGTATATCTATGCCTGAAATTAGTTTACGTAGCTTCAGATACCATAATAAAAAAAATAAAGCGAATTTAAGTTTTTCATACAAAACTAGTTTTTGCTGTATTTACTTTGTTTTATAAATTGGAACCATATAAACTAATTACAGACATAGATATACCTCATGTCATCGTATATGCAAAGTTTCGTCACAATCCAACACGTAGTTTTAAAATGAGAGCGTAACTACGTTTGTATGGGAAGGTGAAATTCGGCCGAGCTTACTGCGGCCTCTTAACGACCTGTGCCGAGTGTGCATGACTCTCACAAAAAAAAACAAAATAATAGGATTTTCGCGGCTAATTATGGGCTTTTGTAGTGTGAGGTGGTGCGGAAAGTCGTCAAAGACTTCTAATTACAAAAAAGATGGAATTTCATTCCACAGTTGAGTCAAATTCAATATTTCATTGAAAATATTTATAGCCAGCGGAGGCCATTTTATACTGGCCGGTGCGAATACTGAGGTACAGACACACTATGTCTGTCACTTTTCACCACTTTGAAAATGCAATATGCTATTCCTTTCTTACGAAAACACGTCACGACTAGTGATGTCCCGATGATGCTATGATGGTCAACCGACAAACCACGTGCTTTCGTTCGTATCGATTTGAAGAAATGTAACAAAAATACAGATTTCTCGTTTATTTTGGTTTGAGTAGTTATTCTGTAGATTAGAACTTAAATTTAGTTTTATTTATTGTTCGTTATTTAAAGTAAATAGTGTAGTATATAATAAGTATTAGTAGTACTAGTAGTAGTAGTTACTTTACTGTTTTAGTAACTTTTTAGAATGCTCTTGGTGAACAGTTGCGTCTAGGTTTCAGGATGGGCCTGATGATAAACTTTGGGAAAGTGCGAGGGTACTCGTAGTTGATTTGAGATAGATATAGGTTGTGCGGGCTTTTTAGAATCCTCTCGGGGAGCAGTTGGGTCCAGTGCCACAAGATGAGCCTGATGATGAACTTCGAGAAAGTGCGAGGGAACTCGGAGTTGGTGTGAGATAGATATACGTTGTGCGGGCTTCTTAGAATCCTCTCAGTGAGCAGTTAGGTCCAATGTCACAAGATGGGCCTGATGATGAACTTCGAGAAAGTGCGAGGGAACTCGGAGTTGGTGTGAGATAGATATACGTTGTGCGGGCTTCTAAGAATCCTCTCAGTGAGCAGTTGGGCCCAGTGTCACAAAATGGGCCTGATGATGAATTTCGAGAAAGTGCGAGGGAACTCGGAGTTGATGTGAGTTAGATATACGTTGTGCGGGCTTCTAAGAATCCTCTCAGTGAGCAGTTGAGCCCAGTGTCACAAGATGGGCCTGATGATGAACTTCGTGAAAGTGCGAGGGAACTCGGAGTTGGTGTGAGATAGATATACGTTGTGCGGGCTTCTTAGAATCCTCTCAGTGAGCAGTTGTGTCCAGTGTCACAAGATGGGCCTGATGATGAACTTCGAGAAAGTGCGAGGGAACTCGGAGTTGGTGTGAGTTAGATATACGTAGTGCGGGCTTCTAAGAATCCTCTCAGTGAGCAGTTGGGCCCAGTGTCACAAGATGGGCCTGATGATGAACTTCGAGAAAGTGCGAGGGAACTGGGAGTTGGTGTGAGATAGATATACGTTGTGCGGGCTTCTAAGAATCCTCTCAGTGAGCAGTTGGGCCCAGTGTCACAAAATGGGCCTGATGGTGAATTTCGAGAAAGTGCGAGGGAACTCGGAGTTGGTGTGAGTTAGATATACGTAGTGCGGGCTTCTAAGAATCCTCTCAGTGAGCAGTTGGGCCCAGTGTCACAAGATGGGCCTGATGATGAACTTCGAGAAAGTGCGAGGGAACTGGGAGTTGGTGTGAGATAGATATACGTTGTGCGGGCTTCTAAGAATCCTCTCAGTGAGCAGTTGGGCCCAGTGTCACAAAATGGGCCTGATGGTGAATTTCGAGAAAGTGCGAGGGAACTCGGAGTTGGTGTGAGTTAGATATACGTTGTGCGGGCTTCTAAGAATCCTCTCAGTGATCAGTTGGGCCCAGTGTCACAAGATGGGCCTGATGATGAACTTCGAGAAAGTGCGAGGGAACTCGGAGTTGGTGTGAGATAGATATACGTTGTGCGGGCTTCTTAGAATCCTCTCAGTGAGCAGTTAGGTCCAATGTCACAAGATGGGCCTGATGATGAACTTCCAGAAAGTGCGAGGGAACTCGGAGTTGGTGTGAGATAGATATACGTTGTGCGGGCTTCTTAGAATCCTCTCAGTGAGCAGTTGGGCCCAGTGTCACAAGATGGGCCTGATGATGAACTTCGAGAAAGTGCGAGGGAACTCGGAGTTGGTGTGAGATAGATATACGTTGTGCGGGCTTCTTAGAATCCTCTCAGTGAGCAGTTGTGTCCAGTGTCACAAGATGGGCCTGATGATGAACTTCGAGAAAGTGCGAGGGAACTCTGAGTTGGTGTGAGTTAGATATACGTTGTGCGGGCTTCTAAGAATCCTCTCAGTGAGCAGTTGGGCCCAGTGTCACAAAATGGGCTTGATGATGAATTTCGAGAAAGTGCGAGGGAACTCGGAGTTGGTGTTAGATAGATATACGTTGTGCGGGTTTCTTAGAATCCTCTCAGTGAGCAGTTGGGTTCAGTGCCACAAAATGGGCCTGATGATGAACTTCGAGAAAGTGCGAGGGAACTCGGAGTTGGTGTGAGATACGGCACCATCCTAATTAGCCGAATGCCTTTTTCGTGTTTTGTTTGTTTTATTTTAAAATGGGAACAATAAATACAACTTTTAAAGGAATAATGAGACTTTACTTATTATTAAACTGCTCCGAAACTTTCCATAAAAAATACTGAAGTATTTGTAGTTTAATCTTTAGAACCAAAAATACTAAATGGTCAGTATTTTTTTAAGCACACTTTTAAGTATAGATAGTTTAATTACCATTTTAATATGTACAGTAAGTACCTACCATGATTTATCAGCAAAAAATTACGGTAGCAGTTAGGATTCCTAACTTACTGTGTATTAAAATGGTAACAAAACTATCTATACTTTACCTTAACTTAAAGATAAAAGTATAGTAAGTAGTTACTTACTTTACTTTAAAATGTACCTAAAAAATTAGGATGCTTGTACGTGAACATGTCCCATCACTACGCATTCTGTTAGCACCCGCCCTTCCCCTCACCTTCTTCCTCATGCTTTGGTGACTCGCGTCGAGAACAAAATTACAAACATTAGGCTTCTAGTGGAGGTGTTCTGTGAATAGTATAGATGATCGTTGTACGTAGGGTTGCCAACCATACTATATTATAAAGTATTGTACTATATTTTGACCCTTTGTACTATATACTGTTGAAGAAATATATACGCGAAAATACTATATTTTGGGGGTCCCCACAAAGTGAATTACCCAGGGGGCTGTCCATATATCCATAAAGGGTCCATTCAAGGAATTATCAGGATGTTGATAAGGGCGGGGAAAGGCAAAAATCGGCAAAAAACGATGACTTACCTAATATGGACAAGCCTCAGGTTTCATTTAAATTTTACTAAATAGCAACATTGCCCAGCCAAGTACTATTCTTTTTTAGTGTGCTATATTTTACTATACATGCCCCAAAAGAGTTGGCAACCACAGTTGTAGGACTCACCTAGCAGAGTTATAATCGCCCCATTCCGAGTTGGTAGCAGGTGCGGCCGGCACGGCGGGCACGGGCGCGTGCTGCGGCGACGGCGGCGGCGGCAGCCGCGAGCCGCCGGGCGGAGGCGGCAGCAGACCCCCGCTCGTGGCACCCGCGCGGCGGGGCTTCGTATCTGAACCGTCCTTTTTCTGGAAAAGATGACATGATTTTTCGTTATTCAACAGTTTTACTTAGTTCTGCCCAATTCAACTAGTAAATTAGGAACTGGATCTTACTAATATTATAAATGCGAAAGTTTGGATGTTTGGACGGTTAGATGTTTGGATGTTTGGACGGTTAGATATTTGGATGTTTGTTACTCAATTACGCTTTTAAAAATTTCATCCAAATCGGTTGAGCCGTTACAACCGATTTGGATGAAATTTTTCACGAAATTAGTTTTTAGCCTGGATTAAAATATAGGATAGTTTTTACCCCGGATCTACGCAGACGAAGTCGCAGACGGAAGCTGGTTTTTCATAAACAGTAGTTAACAAGTTAAACAGTAACAGGTGGGGATACTGTGGTTTTTAGTTAGGGAGCTGGCGAGCAAAATTTCGATATGATCAGCTCACAAGGCAGACGTTATTAATAGTGATATTTATGCCCTAAGAAACATCAAGGACCTTGTCTGCCACCATGGTGGCGCTGCGTTGTAAATTTACAGCATTTCAAAAATGTTAAAAAAAAGGTGTGCTTATATTATGCGAACACATCTGCTTCTGGGGCTGATGATCACAGTCATCCTGGAAACACAAAGAATCGAAAAGGCAGACATCCAGGGCTCTAACTTTTGTAGTATTCAATTTTTTAATTTATTTTTATGATTAAAAAAACTGTATATGAGGTGCACACTTGGCAGATTTGAATTGTTCGATCAAAAACAATGAGAAGAACCACGGAAAAATAGTCTGCTAACATGTTGCCGCTGCGTTGTCTATTGACAGCAGTGCTCCAAAAATGTAAAAAAAAGGTGTGCACACGTCTGCCTCTTGGACTGATGTTTGAATTCCTTATGAAAACCTAGAAAATCTATGAGGCAGACGTTCAGGCCTCTGATATTCCAAAGGCAGACCATTTGATTTTTTTTTACCCAACTCTCGCGCCAAATCAAGCAGGTATAAATTGAATTGATCAAAATGCTAGAGACAAGACCACATCCCGCCTTCATTCTTGTTTTTTTTTTAAACGTGGAAGGAGACATGGATGAGAGCGCCGACATGGATAATTGGCAAGGTTTCTCGGATACCAGCGATGACGACGCTTGCTAAATAGTATCGTTTTTTTTTTAAATTCATTGCAAAAAAAATGGAGTCTTAGTTAAAAATCTATGTATTTTACACAAATAAAACGTGATTAAAAAAAGTTAAAGACTGATCCTATCCAGATCCTAATCCTATTCAGATTACATTCAAGCATACAATTAAAAAAAAATACTTTCTAATAAAAGTTCCAAGCGCATTTCGTTTCTGGTTGGCATTGAGAAAAAATATGATTGCATAGATTTCAGCTCCAGAAGTTTAATCGTTACCGTGAGTTTAGAGGATAATATTAAACAAAATTATGAGAATAAAACAAAAAAACAACAATAATCCCATGCAATACCTGCTGTCTCTTGATTCCGTGAATTTCAAACAGTTAATACAGCTGAAAATCAGTGAGCAAAGTGTCTGCCACATTTTTTTTCGAATCCACAGAGTCATAGTGAATCGAATGGGCGCAATGAGAACCGCGTGCAAATGACTCTATAAAGCTTTTTTTTTACATTTTTACAACTCCGTCCCATCATAATGCAGAGTCCTGAATGTCTGCCTCTTCGATTTTCTTCGTTTCCAAGATGATTGTGACCATGAACTCCAGAGGCATACATGTGCAAATGATTTAATATCCCGATTTTTTTAAGCAACTTCAATCCGCTGTAACGCGAAAACGCAGCGACATAGGACCTTAATTGATTGGACTGAATCAATTCGTAACGATTTAAACTGCAATCCACCTCGATGTGAAACGTGCGCAAATCATATACCGAAATGCTCGCCAGCTCCCGAACTATTTGGAAGACTTGTGTTTTATCTAAATTTTACCTACCTTAGTAATAGGTTCCCTGACAACTGCCAGCAAGCAATAATAACACTCACTGTGAACCTCAACAAAATCAAACAACTTTTTTTATTACAAATGGCATACTAAATGCGTAAGACCTCAACTTTGCTTCACAACACAAGGTATTACAGTACATATGATGCTACTTTCCCGCACTTGTGCGGAAAAGAGCACTTTTCGTGCATATGTCGAAACTTTAAAGAGCCATATGTACAGTAAAACGTTGTACGATACACGTGCGAATAGGTAGTTCGCAACTCGTGTCGATTTAAAACACTCCCTTCGGTCGTGTTTTAATTTATCACCACTCGTTGCGAATTTCCTATTTTCCGCACTTGTATCGTAAATATATTTTGTGTGTGTAGTGAATGCTTGAGGTTAATATGAGACGATGGATGCTAGGTGCTCAATTTAACGAGTTGACGACACATTGTTTTATTTTACTGTAATACCATGTAATCATGTTGACAGGGCAGATGCACAAAAGATCCCACTGAGTGGTAGTGTATCCCAAAGGGCCCTCATCTTGATAAGATATGATCACCCTCTAAACCCATTATAAATTCTGCACATACTTAGAAACTAACACTGATAATGATGAATTTTACATTGGATACCCATATTCAAAGGATTATTTTGACATTTCTACGTCTATCCACTGTAATCCATGGAAAGCACAGGGCATGCATATAAAAGTTCTAACATGAGGTACAGTTAATATGTTGTAGAGGATATACTACTCAGAATATCATCATCATCCATATATTTTTGTCCCATAGCTGGGCACAGGCCTCCTCTCATAGATGAGAGGCAATGGGGCAAAAAGTTCCCACACTGGACAGTGGGTTGGGGACAAATATGTCAGAATGATAATGGACGGTTTAATATAACATCAACATATATTATATTATCCTCTTATAATTTATTGGCAGAAGTTCATATTGCGAGTAAATGTAGCAAAGGGTATTGAAATAGTTAGGATGAGACTTAGAATGAATAGCTGTGTCCACACCGGGCGAACAGTTCGCCCGAGCGGCTCGCCCGAGCCATCAAAAACGCTCGCCCGAACGGTTCGGGCGAGCCATCAGAAGGCTCGGGCGAGCCGTCAAAAGACGCGGCCGCAAGCGCTCGGTCGGTGTGGACGGGCGTTCGGGCAAACGCGCGTGGCTCGCCCGAGCCAAATCGGCTCGGGCGAATTTACATACCGTTAGTTGAGCTCACGATCGCAATGAAGCCGCACGTGCGCACAGCTGTCGCTGCGACAACTTTAATATTGCTCCTACATTTAGTACGAAATCGAAGGAAATGTATAAAAAAAAAGAAAAAATGGTGGGAAACAAACCAACGACCCGTCTACGATAGCCCGCCATACCTACATCAACTTTTTTTTTCCTGGAGCCAATTTACCTACTATTTTACTTACTTTCAAACGAGCAATAGGTACCTATTCGTATTAATACTTGTAATCACGTTCTCGGAAAAAGCTCTAACGATTTCGATGAAATCTGCAATACACAGGTTTTCGCGGCCGAAAAATCGATTTAGCCAAGTCTCATATGTCACAACTCATATTTATAATCGCTTCCATTCGCTTTTTTTCCGCCGCTACATAAAGTAGGTACAGTCAAGGTCACCAATATGTATAGGTACACCACAAACTTACAGAAATATGTATACAGACCTTGTTACTACGGAAATAAGGATGTTGTATATACATTTTTGCAACTTTGGGTATATACATATCTTTGACCTCGACTGTACATACCTGTCAGACATTTATTTTCTTTGTCAAAACTTGGATAGCTACCGATATTTACAACTGTCCTACAAAGCTACATGGATATAATAGTACACTCTGTTTAAATAAAATAAGTAGGGCAAAAATCGCCCTTGCCTTCTTGCGAGCGGCTCGGGCAAACCGTTCAGGCAAGCATTCGGAGGCTCGCCCGAACGGCTCGGGCGAGCCGCCGATCGCCCGAATCACGTCTACACCAGGCGAGCATGTTTGGGTGAACGGTGTTCGGGCGAGCCGTTCGTCCAGTGTGGACACGGCTAATAGGGTGGGTAGATAATAAAACAATCTGATAATATACAGGAAGTATCATACCGTAATTTTCATGTTAATCTTAATTGTTTCCCCATCCTTGAATCCAAGGTCCAGTAGCTGTGGTTGGGACTGCGGTCCTTCCTGCTCTTTTCGCAGCCATTTGAAATGATCTTGAAGGGCCACATTAAGGTCAAACGAATCAGACCTGTCACCAAATCCCAGTCCAATGTAAGCACTGCGACCTGTAATCATTGCGGCATGTTTAAACGTACATGCGTAAAACGAATAAATAATTACATATAGAATGTTTCATATGCATACCATTATCGTCCTGAATCTTGACAACAAAGTAACGCGAGCTATCTGTCACGGATTCGAGAGCCACCCCCGGATATTTATCGATAGGGCATTTCGCAAAAAGCTGGCCAGATGTTTTATCTTCTAGCTTCATTACCAATTCCTCCCCTTTTGAAACGAGCCTCATACGGCCAGTCCATTGTGGCTCTTGCAGGTTCCAATCCGCTGCCCTGAAAACACCCACTTTTTATCTAGCACTTGGGAATAATTAAGTACGAATCCGTAATTTAATCACATACCTATATCCTCTGTTCGTAGTTTTGGGGGGTACTTTAAAAACAAACACTTCGTTTTTGACGAGTATTACACTTTCGTATGTATCCATTTTAAGTATTAAACCACAGTATAAATCAACCTTCCATACAAAAAACAATGTTTTGTTTCATTCGATACGATTTATTTAGGATATTTGGCCATGTAAGTACTGACGAACTGACTGACTGACGTGACGTATGTATGTATATAATATAAACTTTTTTTTCAACACTACAACGGTAACGTTTCTTTCAGCCTACCACACGATCAATATAATTTTATGCTAGTAACATTACAATTAAGCCGCCTGCAAACCGCCCATAAACACTAATGGTAGGTACACACTGAGCAAACGAATTACCAACGAACGCGAACTTAACGCGAAGCATTTACGTGACAGCTATTTGAGAGTGAGATACATTGCCGTTCGTTGGCTTGGTGTGTACCCACCATAAGGCCTGCAAGACACTGGCGCGGCCTGCGGTGGCGGACAATAGTAAGGCCTGCAACACACTGGCGCGGACTGCGGTGGCGGACAATAGTAAATTTGATAGCGGTGGACAAGTTTACTATGGTCCGCCGCGGCCAGGCCGCGCCAGTGTGATGCAGGCTTTAATGGGCAATCCACATTAAGTGATATTTCTCTCGCAATATACCTCTTTTTCTAATAAGAGAGAGACGGATAGTGCGATAAAAATCGAGAGCTCGCGCGTCGTCGCATGATAGCCGTGTAGAGTCTGGCTAATGAAAGTTGAGACTGAGATTTTCTATAAACTTTTTAAATGGCAACAACAATTCAAATGTCAATTGCGTCAAACGTCACTTTACTGTCGTTCCACTTGTGTCATTTGGGAAAAATATTGCGGGACTTTTGAATGATCCTTGGAACATGGCGGATCGTGCTCCAGACATTTTTTTTCATTTTCTGCATTCTGCTGTTTAATGTATAGTTTTGATAGCGTATTATGCAATAAATGGCAAACATGACGGCTACAGTTTATGAAGAATTTTCCTGGAAATGCGAATAACCAATTCTTGGGCATCATTCAGCGGTTCGTGGTCGCGGCCGCCATTATACTTTGTACTGCTCCAGCTATCACTCAGTGCATCGTGAAGGCCTTTCACCGTACATCATGCATGTGAAATGTTTTTTTTATTTTTGATTTCTATACACTGTTTTTGGCTAAGGCCCTAGAGGCTGCCATTTCTCTAATAAATAAATAAATAAAATATTGCGGTTTTCTTTAACGTTTTCGGTGTTAAATATGAACAAAACTATTAAAAGTAATACGCGTCAGTTACTTTTTACCATGATTAGTAAATACAAAGAAAAACGAGAAGAGCGGGAAGAGATTTTGGATAAGAAAGCAGCGTACTTACGTACGATATCGGATTTCTTAGGTTAGTATGCCATGATAATTTTTGATACTTTATTTGCAACATATCTAAGAAAGTAACTGTTTCCAAAATACTTACGGATTGGTATTATTTTTCTTTCAGAGAGTAATATGGAGCTTGTCGAAGGCGTGGAGGAAATACAGAATGCCGTTCAAAGCAAGAGTCGTGTATACGAAATCAAAATCAATACCTGGAAGAATTGTCGTCTCTTACCGGTAATTATTTCCATGAATAATCTTGGACAACTCGACTTAATCTCAATCTAAGCAAAGCTGTGAATATTAAACAAAGTTATACACATGTTAATTACATAGAAAACATTTAACACTTAGGAACAAATGCGTGTGCTCATCGCATAAATTAATGCCCTTATGGGTATTTAAAACTCGGACTTCCAGCTTTTTATAACGAGAGGCACAACCTGCTAGTCTAAACAAGTCATCTAATATCTATCAACCATGTAACCACATACTTTTATTTTGTTTTGCAGAAGTTAGTGTCTCTACTCTCAAGAGAATAAAATATGAAGGTGGAATCAACAATAATGTGTGGAATACTCCA
This sequence comes from Epinotia demarniana, assembly GCA_945867215.1. Classification (NCBI taxonomy): domain Eukaryota; kingdom Metazoa; phylum Arthropoda; class Insecta; order Lepidoptera; family Tortricidae; genus Epinotia; species Epinotia demarniana. Next base: position 17,808,564 of record OX244266.1, on the reverse strand, counting down.
GGCAAAAAGCGGCCCCATAAGCCTACGGTGTCAAATTTAGATAGCTTTGACATAGATGCTATTAAAATCACTGAATTTTATACTGTCAAAAAGGAGGTACCAACACTGCGGAGTCTCCTGGCAGAGTTGCGGACTAGCATAAATTTCCTTGGCTGCAAAGAAACCCTAAGGCGGATTTTAAAAGCAAACGGGTATGAGTTTCAAAAAAACCAGAATGAACGGTATGTTCTAATGGAACGCTACGACATTGCTGCATGGAGACATAGATTTCTTCGGGAGATTGCAGATAAGCGTGCAGCAGGAAAACAAATTGTTTATTTGGATGAAACATATGTGCACAAAAACTACAAACAAGACAAAGATCGAGAGACAAGAGACAAGAGAAAGAATCACAAAAAAGATGAATTATTAGTATTTGTTGATAAATACAAGCCAGAGCCAGTGTATGAAGCCGATCACATACTTCAGCAACATGGCCATGAAGTTTTACGGCTGCCTCCATACCACTGCGATTTGAATCCTATCGAGCTAATATGGAGTCTAGCAAAAAGGAAAATTGCCAAGAAAAACATAGGGTTATCTGCACAAGACACAGAAAAACTGATCCATGATTCTTTTGCAAACATAACAGCAGATGACTGGAAAAAAATGATCAATCACGTAATTAACGTTGAAAACCAATATAAAGACAGGGATAACATCAAAGAAGACATGATAGATAAATTTATTATTAATGTGGGAAGTAGCAGCTCGACCACTTCGGAGGATTCGATGGAAGTTGAGATTTTGGAGAGTGATTTTAATTATTCTTCTTAAATATGCAATAAAACTGGTACTTGTGGCAGTCATGGCACAGCTGTATACATTATATAATATATAATATAATTTAAGAAATTATGTATACTCGAAAACCTAGTGAACTTAATAATAAACTTATCTGATCTTATAACACGAAGTTAGAGTTTTATTTCATATACCTAACCTGTAATAACCTGTTAACTTACATATGTTCTACAATAAAAATTATTTCTTATTCTGATTCTGTACTTTTTCCGCTTTAACCCCTCATAAAGGTGCAAATGGCATAGCATAAAGCGAGAGCCATGAGCAAGGATCCATAAAGTTAGTAAAAAAACACTTTTTCTTAGACACACTAGATTAGGAATGATAATGTAAATTACTTTTAAATCTATAATCGGTCTAAAGGGTTTTTTTTACTGTTAGATGGTAGCCATGCCAGAACTTGAATGGGATCAAGTTTTTAGGTCATATACATTATACTAGGATACTATCTTACCAACAATTTGCTCTTGTCTTAGCTACACTAAGTAGTAAGAAAATTAAAAATAAAATGTTCAAGTATCATTATCGTTTTTTCGCACTATACTCGGTGTTGCAATACGTCGATTTTTTAAATTTGCCGCTACTTTCTAGTCTCTACTTTCATTAGCCAGACTCTAGCCTCCGAGATATGCCCTCACTTCTACGTATTAATACTCGTATACATCGATGGAATGGTGATAACCATGATAATATCTTTGGCCACCTGCAGAGGTGTAATGTAATGTGCGCGGCACAGATACTAATTCCACGCGCCACAGCTAGTGGGTAAGGCGTGAAGGCATTAACCGCTGGACCAGGGTGTAGGTTAGGTAAGGTGGTAATCTCGGTCATGAAGTTGACGTATCCCGTAAGTTGTGTATTCATTGGGATGTTGGTGAGACCCACCATACTGGTCGGCAGTGGTACGTAGGTCATGGTGGAATTCTCGGTCATGAAGTTGGCTTACCCGTAAGGTGTGTATTCATTGGGTGTTGGTGAGGTTCCACCGCTAAAATGCTGTATATGTGTATATGAGGATGATCTCCTGTGTGTGGTATATTCCCGGAGACATCAGTGGTTTGGTACTAGAAGCGGTGGGCATAGTGACATGAAGTCATAAATTCATCTTTAAACAGGTCGTGAGATGTGACATCGCAGCAGTGTCCTGACTGCGCCTGAGCCATGGTGGGCTAGAGATGAGGTGTTAGCCCTTGAGGATATATGTTCAAGGTATGAGCCATGTTGCAATTACTTAGAATCGACACATCACCGTTTATAGGGATAGAGCAATATTAAATAAGGCGAAGCAGAGATAACATTTAATAAGATACTGAAATCAGACATAAAATAAACCTAATTGTAGAGCACAGGCAATTTATACCATTTATGAACGCCGTCGGAACCCCACGTCGGCGACACCACTGTTGGAAGCTGTGATGCTACCTCATGATTAAATACTTTTTAGAATGTTTTATCTTTATTGACTGACGGTGTCACTCAACTCGTTTTCGCCTATTGAATTAAAACGTAATGGTTTTATATAATTTTATGTTTAATTGCTAGTGCCACAGTTTTCCCCATCAGTGGTAGCAGAGCGTGGTTGTGGCATATAGAAAAAGCATATTTAAAAACATAAAAGGTGAGAAAGTCAAAGAAAATGAGCTCAAATTTCCGAAGCATAGAACCGCTGACAAAATCGAATTACGATACCTGGTGCTTACACGCACAGGCGATTCTCATTAAAAGCGACTTATGGGAATACGCTAGTGGTGAAAAAACTTTAGCGGCGACTGCGACTGCCGAACAAAAAAGGGCGTTCCTAAAGGAAGACTCAAAGGCGAGGTCAGAGCTACTTTTACTCATATCTCCACCAGAACTAAAGCTAATTAAAGGCTGCAATACTTCAAAGGAGGTATGGGATAAACTAAAGTCAATTTATCAAAGTTCTGGGCCAGCACGAAAGGCCACACTTCTAAAACAACTAGTTTTAAAGAAAATGAACCCTCAAGAAGATGTAAAAGATCATCTCAATCATTTTATGGATGTAGTGGGTAAGCTGGAAGATATGGATGTCAAAATTCATCCAGAATTATTGAGCATAATGATGTTATACAGTCTACTTACAACTTTCGATAGCTTCCGCACAGCAATCGAATCGAGAGATGTCCTACCAAGTCCTGACAACCTAAAAATTAAAATTGTAGAAGAATATGAAGCGAGAAGGCAAACCGAACCTCAAACTTCAGAAACCTTTTACGTTAAATCGAAGAAAAAGGGATTGTTTTGCAAGAAGTGCAATAAGAAAGGGCATTCTACTGAGGATTGTTGGTCGAAGAAGAGGCCTGGTAATAATAAAGCAAAAGGTGAAGAAAAGACTTACAATATTTGTCTGACAACTGGATCCTCGAAAACCAAGGACGGTCTATGGTGTTTAGATAGTGGATGTATATCCCATATGACAGGAGAGAAGCACCTGTTCACCAACCTGACCCCTGAGGCCGATACCTTAAGATTAGCTTCAGAAAAGCACACTACTGAAGTTCAAGGAAGAGGAAAAGTTGAACTCTTCACGGAAAATTGCAAGCACAACTTAACTGACACACTATACGTGCCTGAATTATCAACTAATTTGCTGTCAGTAAGTAAAATGACAGATAACGGCTTCAAAGTTTTATTTGAAAAGGAACAAGCCACTGTCATAGAAGATGGAAACATTTTTTTAAAAGCTAAAAGAAGGAATAGCCTATATTATCTTGAATTTGAAGAGCCGGAAGAGACAGCAAACTTCACGCCTGGTGCTGAAACAGACATGATGAAATGGCATAAGAAATTAGGTCATGTCAACGAAAGAGACCTAAAAGCAATGGCGAAAAATGGAATGATGCGAGGACTCGACTTTAAAGAAAAATCTTTGGGTACGTGTGAAACCTGTATCAAGGGAAAATTTACTTCTCTACCATTCCAAAGCCATGAAGAAATAATCTCTACCGAGCCACTACAGATAGTATACAGCGACGTTTGCGGCCCCTTCGAGAATGAATCGATGGCCGGATCTAAGTATTTTGTCACCTTCATTGACGATTATACTCGATACTGCTGTGTCTACTTTCTAAAAGAAAAGAGCGAAGTAATAGAAAAATTCAAGGAATATAAGAACAATGTTGAACTCTTCCATAAGAAAAAAATTCAAAATTTGCATTCTGATAATGGAGGCGAATACAGATCTAAAGCATTTGATAACCTTCTTAAAGATAGTGGTATAACACGTAGACTAACCGCTCCCTACACACCACAGCAAAATGGCTGCAGTGAGAGAAAGAACCGATCACTCCTGGATAAAGCAAGATGTTTAATGCTAGATTCCAACGTCCCTTCGTACCTGTGGGCAGAGGCAGTGAACACTGCAAACTATCTGATAAATAGAAGCCCTGCGAGAGCTCTAAATGGAAACTCCCCTTATGAAAAGTGGGTGGGAAGAACACCATCAGGAAATCACCTACACGTGTTCGGTAACAGAGCATTCGTCATGAACAAAACTCGAAGAGGAAAATTTTCAGCCAAAGCTATGGAGGGTGTATTTTTGGGATATGCGAAAAATGCAAAAGGCTTTAGAATATACATGCCGGAAAAGAATGATGTCATTATCAGCAGAGATGTGAGAGTAATAGAAAAAAAGCACTATACGAATACTCCTGCTGTTGAAGGAAAAAATCCGGAACCAGAAACAGGAAAAATAGAAATAGAATTGACAGGAAAAAATACTAATAATAACTTACGTTTTCAGGAACCTAATCTCCCTTCTTCCAGCTCCAATCAATATCCGCCAGCTGATGTACCCTCTACCAGTGGACGACCACCAAGAGCAGAATCCAATGTCACTTCTGATGATGAATCGTATGAAGAATCTCGGGAAGAGCCAATTGAACGACCTGCAAGTGAAAGACCACAACGAGTAGTGAGGCCACCACAATGGACAAAAGATTACGAGCTCAGTCGATGCGTAACTATGTTGATGTCTGAAAATAATAATGACTATGACTGCTCTTTACTGACGTATAAAGAAGCTGTGTCAGGCACCGGCAAGGAAAATTGGGAGAAGGCAATACAATCTGAAATGGATTCACTACAACAAAATAACACGTGGGTATTAGTCGACAAATCAGAAGCCAGAGGACATAAAATCTTGTCCAACAAATGGGTATTCCAGATAAAAGATGACGGAAGGTACAAGGCTAGATTAGTCGTACGCGGCTGTGAACAGAAGGGAAACTTAGATTTCGAAGAAATATATAGCCCAGTCGTAAGTCAATCTGCCCTGAAGACTTTACTTGCCGTTGCCGCATCTAAATCTTACCACTTCATGACATTTGACGTCAAGACTGCATTTTTGTATGGCGAACTGAAAGATGAAGTTTATATGAAAATACCTGTTGGCTACAATACTGGCTACAAAAACACAGATGTTGTGTGTCGACTGAAAAAATCTTTATACGGTTTAAGACAAGCTCCATTCACATGGAACAAGACTTTTACCCAAGCGATGTTTGAGTTGGGTTTCAAGACAATTAAAACCGACAGATGCGTGTTTATAAATGAAGATAAGTCGATAATAATTGGATTATTTGTCGATGACGGGCTAGTCATAGGAAAAGATAAGAAAAAGATTCAAAGTGTCATGGCAAAACTTGAAACCAAATTTGAAATGAAGAAGAATGAAAACCCAAGTACTTACCTGGGTATGGAGATTCATAACTCCAAAGAAGGAATAAAGCTGACTCAAAAATGTTATACAAACGAAATACTGGGAAAGTATAATATGAAAAATGCAAAGCCTTGTGAGACGCCTGGAAGCAATGATGTAAAGTCGATACAGCAAACTGCCCAGGAGAAGGATTACCCCTACAGAGAGGCAGTGGGAAGTTTACTATACCTGTCCACGCGAACCAGACCAGACATCGCACAAGCTGTTAACCTAGTCAGCAGAAAAGTTGAAAACCCCACTAAGGAAGATGTCACACGAGTGAAGAAAATATTCAAATACTTAGTTGGGACGAAAGATAAGGGCATACTATTCAAACGAAACAGCCCTATCGAGAACATCGATGCTTACAGTGACTCGGACTATGCTGGAGATCCGCTGACGAGAAGAAGCACATCTGGCTCCGTGCTAATGATAGCCGATGGACCAATATCATGGGCATCCAAGAGACAGCCTATAGTGGCCTTATCGTCAACTGAAGCCGAGTACATAGCCGCAGCCGACTGCTGTAAAGAGGGACTATACCTAAAATCTCTGTTGAAGGAAATAACCGACTCTGAAGTAAAAATAAATCTACACGTTGATAACCAAAGTTCGATTCAACTTATAAAGTCCGGTTCCTTTAACAAGCGATCGAAGCACATAGACGTGCGATACCACTTCATCCACGAACACTTCGTGAGTGGACTGATCAATGTCAGCTACTGTCCAACAGAAATACAGCTAGCTGATATAATGACAAAGCCGCTGTCAAAAGTAAAGTTTGCAAGACACTGTGCAACACTAATGTGTGGATAGTGCCGTGTCTTAGCTACATGAGTGAACATCAGGAGAAGGTGTTGGAAGCTGTGATGCTACCTCATGATTAAATACTTTTTAGAATGTTTTATCTTTATTGACTGACGGTGTCACTCAACTCGTTTTCGCCTATTGAATTAAAACGTAATGGTTTTATATAATTTTATGTTTAATTGCTAGTGCCACAGTTTTCCCCATCAACCACAACCTTGAAAAATATTACACAGCTAGCCAATGAATGTTACTTCCTCTTGAATCATTCGAATTTAAGATAATGCTTATAGGTAAGTGTAAAAAAAAATCAGAAAAATACTAAAAACGTGTAAAACGCACTCCCGTATTGTAACAACTGAGTCGTAAGTATCAAGAATTATTAAATGAATTGTATCAAATAATAAAGTTAAAACTATAGTTAAATCCTTGCAATCTTCATTTCTTAACAAATATGTACTTATTTCGTGTAAAAGTATCACAAAGATGCCCAATTTTTACGCTCTAATTCTTCATACGAATTAGTATGGAGCGGCCGGCTCACTACAAGTGCGACCGCTCGCGGCGGCCGCGTTCAGTCGGCCGCGAGCCTCCGGAGCGAGACCACGTCGCTTGGCGCCGCATTGACAGATTGCGATCGAACCGTGTACTTACACAAAATGAGTACACAGTGGTTCAAACGAAAATTATTCTTATGTTCATTGATTAACATATTTAAATCACGTAGAACTTAACAACATGCTTCCTCGGTTTGATCATAAAAAAGGATTGGGTAGTAATTAGCACCTATAGAGTATAATTAGATGTAATTGACATCTAATTACTCTATAGGTCGCATCTCTCAACAGATTCTCGTAAAATTTTGTGAGCGAGTCCGATATTTAACTAAAGTGCAAAAATGATTTCGTATGTCCGGCTGTCCGGCTGTCACCTCTATAGGTCGCATCTCTCAACAGATTCTCGTGAAATTTTGTTAGTGAGTTCGATATTTAACTATAGGGCCAAAATGGTTTATACCAACGTTCGCCCGAACCGAGCGCGCAGCCTATCTAACTATGTGGACAGTTGTTTTGTTAAAGCAATGACGCGTAATTCAATGTTGGAGAGGCAACCAGATGGCTAACGGTATTTGAGCTCCCGAAGTGTTGTGGAACCACCCTGTGCAACCCGAATTGAGTCAACTGTGAGTGGTTCGGAAATAGGAGAAGGGTTGTAAAAAAAAAATGTCGCGTGGCAACCGATTGAAACGCGGTAGCCTGAAAGTGTGTACGCTGTCTATATAGTGGAATTTTTATGCAATCCCTCCTAGTGTGACCGGAGCCGAGTAAACGAGCGAAGAAAAAAAAATAAAAAATTGGCAGGCAACCGCTTGAATACAAAATTCGACAAAATGGGAATACGCCAAGAATACGCGCAATAAAAGGTTTTGCAAATGCAAGGCCCTCAGATGGCGCCAGCATAGGTTTTACCGTCACTCCACCCCTTCCTACTTCCATGGTCCACCCACAGACTAATAAGAATACAGACGCGCAGTATAAAGCAAGACGATGTTTCATATAGTTGTCTCTGTCACTGCTTATGGTCAGCTGATGTGAGTTAGAACGAGACGAATAGTATGGTATTTTGAGTCTATTGACGACTTGTCTCCAAAAACTGTTAACCACGGTGTTAAATGCTAAACAATCTGTCAAAGTCAAATCAACGTCAAATCTCTTGTGAATCTTGAGGAAAGTTGGTTATTTCAACAATATTGTGTTGAAAAACTAAATATTTCTGTAATAAGTTAATGATTTAAGTTGTATGAAGTGGCACAATGGCTTGTGCAAAAGACCGGAGAAACAATCGGATTTCATCGGTAAGAATCATTTGGTTATTTTTCAAATATTTCATGTACATTACGCAATATAATGGTCTGGGATTACAGCAGATGCTTGATACTATCGGATAAGTACTTTTTACATGGATCAAACTTGATATTTTTGGGATTTTTAGTAAAAATACAATTGTTGTAAACATGGGTAGTGTTGTTACCATGTATATATCGATATTTCGTCGACATGAATTATTCATGTAGGCGTTTAGACAAAATATTTTAATGTTACATGTCTTAACTGTTAACTTCAGGTTTCCGGTAAGTAATAATCTTCGAAAAAAATGGATTGACGCAGTAGGGCGCAATAATTGGACGCCGAAAAAACACCATAGAATATGTTCGAAACATTTCGAAACTAACTGTTTCATTATTATTAAAAACATAAAACACTTGCTGCCAGATGCGATACCTACAGTTTTTCAGAGGCCGCTTGAGGTAAGTTGGTATAGTGAGTTTTATTTATTTTAGGACTTGACATTTCTGAGGTCCCTCCAGATGAGTTCGTTTGATTTAAGTTTTGTATATGCAAAGAACTTGTTAAGTACATTGATTTTCTTTATATTGTGATGTGTGGGTTTAGTCACACGTACACACATATCCCTCAGCCTGAAGGGCTATCGAGGGTTTCCTAGTTAACTCAGACGGTAAGGAGCCTAGCAGGAGCAGGAGTAAATAAGAATAGCGGTCGGGTTAATAGTTAAGAGCCCCATAACATTTCGCGCTAAGCTAGTTTTGAGATTTTAATGCGACGTTGCGACGTCGCTCGCTCTATGCGGATGCAGCGTAGCGCGAGCGATCTGCCTCATGTTCTCTCTCGCTTGCACTACGTCGCGACGTAATGATCTTTTGAATTTGTATTTTTTCGTTAAATTAAAGTAAAGCCGGACTAGAAACAATTTACATATGGCTATAATCCATACTAATATTATAAATGCGAAAGTGTGTCTGTCTTTCTGTCTGTTACCTCTTTACGCTTAAACTGCTGAACCGATTGAGGTGAAATTGGGTATAGAGATAGTTTGAGTCCCGGGGGAAGACATAGGATAGTTTTTATCCCCAAAATCATCCCCTAAGGAGGTGAAATGGGAGGGTGAAAGTTTGTATGGAGCTGCGATATAAACGAGTTCCACGCGGACGGAGTCGCGGGCAGAAGCTAGTGTGCATATATATAAGTCATGCTCATTTTATAGTCAAAAATGAACACGTATCAAAATAGTCAGGGTAGCGTGTATTGGCTTCGAGTTAATATTTTAACCCATTCGTTGATGAGGCTCAAATATTCCATATAGTTAGGACGCCTCGACGGCAACCAAGTTGATATAATGGTAGTAAGGTAGCGTGTTTTCGTTTTATTAATGGCAGTAATGCGGGTAGCGTCTCGTTAGTTATATACTTATTTATTATAATTTACTGTACTACTACACATATCATAAATAAAATTTGTAAGTAAAACCATACGAAAGTATGCAATCCAACAAGACCGCACTATAAAATCAGTACAAATCATGTCATCAAACATTTTCATAAAATTTTTGATTGAATTCTGTTGAATCGTTCGGGCAATATTTTTAGACTTCAAATCAATACTTCACGAAGCCATTTGAACATTTCCATTCCAAATTACCGCATGAACTGCTTTCCGAAAGCAAATGCACGATTTAAAAGTACCCAAATCAACAAGATTTGAAGATTTACCTGATTTTCTCCATGATACCATCGTCAGATCCTGACCTAAAAACCATTGGACCACCTAGGACCACCTTTTCTAACAAAAACCATCCTAATCGGTCCAGGGGTTTAGACCCCTGGACCGATTAGGATGGTTTTTGTAATCGAGGAGTAATCGAGGAACATACATAAAAAAATAAAGAGCCCGCGGAATTGATTCGTTTCAGAAGTCGGTTAAAAATAAATGTGTTCCACGAAAGTTCCACAAAATAGTGAGGGTTATAAAGTAACTTGTCTGACTACCTATTTATTTGCATAATTGAATTTGTAGCGAATATATATATTAAAAGTTGAATGCAGTTTATTATTATCGTAGTGGTGTAATGATTAATTTTTGCATAGTATGGATAGAGATACAATTTACTTACGAGTATCGCATATTACGAATATATTAACAGTAAATATCGATATCGATAACTTGTAACAAAATATCTTTCTGTGCACTAAATCTCGAGCGAGCGAGTGAGCGAATAACATCGTGCGAGCGAGAAAGCGGAGACAATGACGTATGAAGACCCGTCAGATAACATGGATCCATCCCTTTCTTACTCGTCGTTCAGTACGTAAGTGAGAAGAGATCGGATGTATGGAAAACGTTCATTTTATTAGGGCCTATCTGCCTTTCTCTGTAATCTGTGGGTCCACCCTACCAAAACTGTGAAATTCTTGTTTTTTTTTTTCGGAAGTTCCTTGTTTAGAATCAAGCCGTTTAAGCCAAATCCCATAGAAAAAGGCTAGTGATTAGGTAAAACCTTTGATGGCGCCATCTAGTCAAACATTTGACACTAGGCAGTATGGCCCATGGTCTTAGCCTGTCCGAATGGACGAATTTAAAAAAAAAAAAAAACAAACATTTGACAGTTGCCAACCCAACCCCATTGGCTAAATTGTAAATTGGCTAATATGCTGTGAGTTGTGACTGTGGTTTCAAACAAGATATCTGAAAATTAAATATATTTCTTTTTAATTTAGCTGCGAAATTGTTGAATATATTTAATTACATCGACCAAACTTCTTAAGAAAAGAGTGAGTACAATTGTTTACGATACTCTATTTTGATGATTAGGTTACTGTTAAGAAAAGAAACTTCTTAAGAAAAGAAACTTCTTAAGAAAAGAGTGAGTACAGTTTACGTTACTCTATTTTGATGATTAGGTTATTGTTAAAATCACACCAATTACGAATAATTGGATAAACATGTATGACTATATTGGTTAAGTTATTCGCAGGTAGCTTTGATTCATATTACAATTTTATGATAGGAGTGCATTCCGTGTTAAATATTTACAAACTAATATCATGTTACAATGTAAAGTTTGGCACTGACATCAAAAAAAACTTTTTTTGGATTATTAATACTACCGTTAAATGTATTTCATTAACATGATAATTATAATAATGTAATTTTAATTCCAGATCTAGCAGACATTGTCAACTTTCTCATAATGGCATATAATGTAAGTAAACTTGTGATCATTACATTTTATTGAACATGTTTTTTTCAACTCAACTCATACACTTAAATGGTTAGGTACCTCCCATGCTCACTGTCATGTAGAGAGCAATTGTGCCACCATATTTGTATGCACTCCATCCTGGTAAAAACCCAATAAACAACAATACATAATCAGTTATTATCAAAAGGTTGCTCCGTGTTTTATATTGTGTATTAACATGATTTTAATGTAAAAGCAAAAGGTATATTCCTGACCCCCTAGCACACTAAGTTTTATGTCAGACATAAAGCATTCATCCCGTTCTGGCAAATATGTGAGTGCAAGAGGGACAAAAGCTATGTCCGACATAAAACCTAGTGTGCTAGGGGGTGTGGCCCACATTCTTGTGCTACTCTTATCAGTTTACTGTAACTTACATTGTCTGTTGAGTCTTTTAATAATCCTGGGTTAAAACACAATAGTTTAAGGCCACAGGACATCTTTTGATGTTTAAAGTATGGCCATTAATACATACATATTAACTGGTACCTATTCAACTACTGGAGCATAAAAGCATATGAATTTCCCATTAACAGGGCTTTTAGTCGTTTATGTTGGAAACTAATAAAGTAATTTTGGCTCTAGATAAAGCTGCACCTAGAATTTTTATCTGCTCTGCCCTATCATCAACTGGTAGAGAATGCTTTTTAACATTAAGTCCATCATTTGAAGCATAAGATTAGGATTAACATTAAAGTACATTAGTCTGTATAATATTATTATATTGAGTACAACTCAAAGGACTCCTTACCAAAGGCCCCAAAATATTTTTTGAAATATATTGTATTTATTAAAAACCGGCAACACAGTCGAACTGTCTTTGGTGTGGCCAGGTAAGTGCATGATGTGACATCATGCACTGATGCATGATGTGCATGAACCTAGAATACTGTACATGTTGCCACAGTGAGGGACGGAGAAGCTCTTATGCAGCTAAATTAAGAACTGGTCCTAAAATGGCTAATGACTTGCCAAAAACAACCTACTAAATTTGGCCGGGTAATGGTTTGTTGGGCACAACTTCATACTAAATCAGGTTGTGCCAAACAAAAAAAAAGAGAAATATGACAAGGACAATGAATGATATTTCCTTTCTGTCACACTTATCGAGATTTGTATGCTACCAGCTCGCTCGCACGTGGTATTATTATTACCATAGCCTGTCCAGATTATTCTACGTTCATGATGATGTGACATCATGCACAATGTCATCATTGATGTCATTTACATAGTCTGTATTAAGGCTGCAACACACTAGTGCGACCTGCGGTGGCGGTTAAGGCCTGCATCACACTGGCGCGGCCTTCGGTGGCGGACAATAGTAAATTTGGCAGCTAATGACAATTTTAGCACTGTCCGCCGCGGCCACGACGCGCCAGTGTGATGCAGGCTTAATAGTAAATATAGGAGACGCTACACAGGCCGAAATCGGCAGCACTCCTCAAAAAGCTAGTATGGAGTGACTTTGATTTGGTTGGAAGCTTTGTTCCAACACTTATCTACCCGTACCGAATCACATGACGGCCGGCATGCAGTCCTGCCGATATCGGAGAATGTACCGTCTCATTATGACACCTAATGATATGTTCGCGACAGTCTGTAATGGGGTGTACAGATTACGTGATTTTACCCCAATTTCTTAGTACAACATGTCGATGTCATAATTGGGTGCAGCGTACAGATTTAACAATCCGACCACATGTGTATGCAACTTAGTACAACTCGTTTGACAGTTGGATCAGCAGTGCAACCTCCAGACGATAGCAATTGGTCAGCTTCTGATAAATTGGGGCTGACAAATCATGACATGTATACACCCCATGAGCGGCTCGGTGCAATCATTATTATCATTCTATTACACGCAATATTGAACAATTATCAATTGAATATTCAAACTTATAAGAAAACTGCGTACAATTTAGATATTGCGATCATATTAACATCCAAATGTGATAATATAATGGATAATAATGAATAAACGGTGTCATCAAGAACAACACAATATCGCAATAAGTCATTTAATGCGCTATCCACATTATGTGATAATACCCCAATTTGTCAGTACAACATGTCGAAGTCAGAATTGGGTGTAGCGTACAGACGTAACAACTGCAACTACAATTTCATTCAGTGTGGCCAGTTAACAGAAGGAAAGCGAAAATTGGCACATTCAAACGGTCCTGCGGAGCGGACTGCAAGATTGTTACTAACCGATGAGATAGGGCAAGACAGCACGTCTAACACACAGCCGCGACATACTCTCGATTTCTCTCGCATGTCCTAATAAGAGAGAGACGGATAGTGCGAGAAAAATAGAGAGAGCTCGCGCGCCGTCGCGTAATAGCCGTGCAGCACACAAAAATCGAGAGTATGTCACGACCACCTCATGATCGACGTGCTTCACGTGCTGTCTCGCCCTATCTCATCGGTTAGTAACAATCTTGCAGTCCGCTTCGCAGGACCGTTTGAATTCGGCAATTTTCGCTTTCTTACTGTTAACTGGCCACACTGAATGAAATTGTAGTTGCAAAACACCGGTTTAAAAAAAATTACAAAATTACAGTGTAAAATATTTAGGCTTATTATTTTCGCGGCGACAGAAAAATTAAAGAGCAGCAAACTATTTGCAACTAAAATAATAACTTGTCAGCGATTAAATATTTTGGCAATCATTTATATTAAATGAGCTTTAAACTAAGGATATTTTAAAATTCAAATAATGGCAGCTACTTTAAGGTAGCAGAAATAATAAACAAGATTACTGAAATCATACGCGAGGTACTATAAATAATGACTTGGCGACTAACCGACTCGGATCACGGATAGGTTAGAAGACGGAAGCGGCAGCTTTGCTGCCGCTTTCGTCTTCGAGGTTATTTTTTTTATAAAAGAGCAGAAAACTTGTTTTTTTTTATGACCTTGATTTATTTTATATGCAATCCATTGAACAATTAGAGTAGGCCATTTTCAACTTTTTATCCGCTGTCATGTTTCCGCTCAATTCAGTTAATTCAGTCGCCAAAACAATAACTCGATGCTAGTTTATATTGAAACAAAGCCGAAAATTGATTACTTATCTGCTACTTTTTACTTTATACTAGTCTCCGCAATTAGTCGCCAACTTATTATTTTTGCTACCTCCTTTAATTTTTTATAAATCCCTAAATCATATTAATTTGTCGCCGCGTTAAATACATGCCAAATATTAATACAATGTTCTTTAGCATATATTTTTAAATTATCGTTTAAATATATTTGTATGAAATTTGTGAGAAAAATAACTTGGCAGATCATTGAGATCATGCAAATTCCATGGTCCAAATTGTGATTTTCATGCAATTAGTCCGTACAACTCGTTTGACGGTTGGAACATGCATCCACACTATAGCAATTTGTCAGATTCTGATGAATTGGGGCTGACAAATCACTTAATGTGGATGGCCCATAACATTATGTCGGGCAACACTGATGTATGCGTTTCCACTGGTTTCCACCCAAACAGAAAATTTCCGATAAAATAAAATGGCGGATGTGGTTCGTTCCGTAGATATGTCGATTTGTTTATTACGGTCCTTGGTTGTTACTATACAATGTACAATTTCTACGAAGTGGTAACAAGTGAAATGAAATAAGTCTAAATCTTTGTGAGTGTTTTTATTCGGAATTATGTAAGCACAAAGATGAATCGACGTTCGAACTGACCAATGAATCGCGAAGCTATCCAGATGTATAAAAATGGGAGAATCGACTTTATTATTGTTCGTTACTCTATTCTTATGGTCACGATGTTTGGTTTTCGGTGAAAACAATGAATGTCCATCAAAATGCGATTGCCTAAATCAATACGGAGATTGTATAAGAAAGAATTTAATATATGTGCCAAAAATTCCCAAGTGGGTGGAAGAGTTAGATCTCAGCAACAACAAATTGAATGGAGATGCTGCCGAGGGATTCGACAGGTTATCGAGTCTGAAAGTTTTAAAAGTCGATAACAACTCCTTGCATTTTATACCTAACTTTCTACTGCACAAAAATCTGCATGACTTGAGTCTAAATATGAATAAGATTGGCTCCATTGATACGGGTCATTTTCCCGTTAACAGTTCTATCAGAGTATTAAACTTAAATAATAACCACATAAAATTTATTGCTGAAGAAGCTTTGAACAATTTGACCAATTTAAAAGTGCTGAAATTAAACAGGAATGACATCACATCGTTACCCAACCATTTGTTCATGTACCAGTCCAATCTCAGAACTCTTGAGCTGAATCATAACAAACTTCGCAACATAACTGGATTTCTTTTCAAAGGGCTGTCCAACTTGACAACACTAAAAATGAGATATAATAACATAGACAATATAATGGATGGTGCCTTTTTTGGATTTAAATCGGTTCACCTACTACAATTGGACCACAACAGAATAAGAAGGATATCCAAAGGTTGGATGTATGGCTTGGAATCACTGGTAAAATTGTCCATGTCTAATAACTTGGTGTCAGAAATCAATGAGGGCAGTTGGGAGCTGTGCACAATCCTAGAAAGTTTGGATTTGTCTCACAATTACTTAGTTAAAGTGGAAGGGACTACTTTCAAATATTTAAGGAACCTTCAGATACTAAACTTGAACAACAACAATATTTCTGTGATAGGCCATGATGCATTCAGCCTGATGTTTAACTTGAATACATTGCATTTAAACAACAACAAAATATCATGGACTGTAGAGGATATGATAAAGCCATTTAATAATTTACAAAATTTGGTTTCATTTAGTCTGGCTGGAAACCACATAAAATCAATTAACTCTCGAGCATTTGAAGGTCTATCAAAAGTAATAGACCTAGACCTGGCTGGTAATAACATTACCTCAATTCAGCAACATGCTTTTGATACAATGCCTAAATTGAGAAGACTGCATTTAAATTCTTCATCATTATTATGTGATTGTAACTTACTTTGGATAATTAAATGGATAAGAGATAAGGCTGAGCAGAAATATATAACAGCAACTTGTGCATACCCAGATGAAGTGAGAGGAGTTGCAATATCCAAACTGAAAGAAGATAATTGTGGAGATTCTCCAAAACCAAAAGTAATACAACATCCTAAAGCCCACCTTGCCATTAAAGGACGATCTGCAAATCTCATTTGTACAGCCACTTCAAACCCTTTTAGTAACATGACATTTCTTTGGAGAAAAAACAATGGCAATATTAGTAATCCTCTTGTATATGAAAACATTACTGTCACCGGTCAACCTCGAGCCACATCAGTTCTTGTAATACCAAATGTTACCCATGCAGACTCTGGTAAATATCAATGTGTTGTCAGTAACAATTTTGGTACAACATATTCTTTAAAAGCAAAAGTAACCATAGTGACTTTTCCTCGGTTTACAAAAGCTCCTCTGAACATCACAGTGAAAACTGGAGAAACTGTTTCACTGAACTGTGCTGCTACGGGTGATCCTACACCAGAAATATCATGGCAGAAAGATGGTGGCAATGATTTTCCAGCAGCTAGAGAAAGAAGAATGAATGTGATGCCCACTGACCATGTGTTTTTCATTGTCAATGCAAAAACTACTGATATGGGTATTTACAGCTGTGCTGCAAAGAATGTAGCTGGCATAATAACTTCAAATGCAACACTGACAGTTCAAGAAGAACCTTCATTTAAGACTGTCACAGAAAACAAAGAAGCTATAAGTGGTGAATCAGTAGTTTTACAATGTATGATATCTGGGTCTCCGAAACCAGTTCTGAAGTGGTTGAAGGATGGGGTGCCAGTGGTACCTTCTGAGCGACATTATTTCGCTGGAGATGATCAACTCCTTATTATAACTTCTGCTGAACAAAGTGATGCTGGCCACTATGAGTGTGAGATCACTAATGCGCTAGGAACAAAAAAGGATATGACAGAGTTAAAGATCTTGCCGCCTGTAGCCATTATGGTGAATGAAAAAGATATGACAGGTATTATTATTATAACAGTTGTGTGTTGTGCAGTGGGGACTTCTATTATTTGGGTAGTTATTATATATCACACAAGGAGGCGTATGGCTTCAGCAGTGCCTTCATTTCCTGGCGAAAGTTTAAAAATGACACAAGTGGTGCATAGTGATAGTGAATTGCCTCAAATATTTCCAGACAATATTTCTGAGCATTCATCGTGTAAAGACAGTGGGACAGGAGACTCGGCTAAACAGACGAGCTTTGATGGAGTGCCTATTGATAAGAGTGAACAAGTGCATTTTGAGCCTGTTGTATGTCAAAGTTATTCTCCAGTGCCAGAAGCACATAAACTTCTTCCTTCTTCCTTTAAACCATCCATTCAAGTGTGTGTAAATACTTCTGTAACACCAGCTACTTATAGTTTTTCTAGTCACAGTATTAACAATTAAGTTTATTAAGGAGTTTGAACCATAAAATTGTATTACTGAATGCATTTTTCACTAATAATTTTCTAGAACAAATGTAACTTTAATTTCAATAGTGAGTGACTGTTAAGGAAATGATTCATTTGAGAAAGTAAAGATGTCCAGGCTGAATGCTGCCGTCCCATTAACACCTTACCATTGGCTATGTAATCACTGGTTCAGTACACCATATACAGTTACTAACTTACAGTTACCAATGGATAATTGACTACTAAATTATCCATTGGCCATGCTCAGCTATGCTATGTGTTTTGTAACCAATAACAACAGACAAGCTTACTGATGAGTTCTTAAAAATGTCACAAGTTTGATTTGGTCAATAATGCGTTTTTATAAAGAATGATGGAGGGACATTTCTCATATATTATAAAAATTAGTGAAAAGGCATTCAATATCAGGCAGCTATAAGTTGATAAGCTTAGTACAAATAAAACAAACTTGCCAGTATTGGTTTTAATGTAAAAGACTGAATCTGTCATTGTTATTTTTTTAGTATTATTTAAAACTAATATAGACAATTATATAGTAACAGTAACACAATGTATATACTTTAACTTTGTCATGTGTTACCTTCCAACTGAATGTTATTAACGTAAATACCTTCTGATCCCAATACATGAACTGCATTAGAAATGTAAAAAGATGTGCCTATTTGTTGACTTGACAATTTATTGATTTAGGTATAGGTATGTACTACTGCAATTTTGTAGATGAGGAATATTTTTATCCTTTGTTTATTTCATATAACTCTAGTGCCGGCCACCGAAAAAAAATACTTCCCAACCATTTGAAGCATTTCGTAATATCGGGGTATTGGTGTCGTATTATGAAATGTTCAGACCAATGTGGCCTATCGTTTGGAATTATTTTTGTTTGTTGGCCTGCACTTTTACTTTAAGGCTTAACTTAGCATTGTTCTCCTTTATAAACTTAAAATGGGTAATTTTAATTTCAGACTTTTTTTTATTCCAAGCACCTTACCTAAAAACTGTTCCAGAATAGTGCAGGAAAATGCGTTTGTTTCTTTTGCATTATCTTTATTTTATATGGTTATGAATTAGAACAATGTTTTCTTTTCTGCACAAAATTTTATGTTACTTACATTATATATTAATTTATTTATGTTACGTTGTTGAGATATCCTTCCGAAAATCCGCTCTTTTATGTAGGTATACTATATACTGTACTAATCTATAAATACATAATTGAATTAGGTAATGAAATATGAGAGAAATATAATGTAGATAATTCAATGCCATGTAATATAGATTTTTGAGCCCTTTTCAAATATCATTGATCTCTACATTTCCTTATGCAAAAAAAATAAAACAGTTTTTCAAATGAGAATGACACACCCATCGAATAAAATATATTCATATTTTTCTTTCTTGTCAAATTTAAAGTTCATAGCTCCCTTCATTCCTTATTACATTTATCATGTTACATTTAATTTCCTGGATTACGAATACTTCGCCGAAAATAATTGGTTAACTACTTATGATAGTAATATTACTTGATATTAGAGATAAACATAGTTAAATACTAGATAATAGGTAAAAAAATAACAATGTAATATTAAATAATGACTTCTTAATAACGTGTCTAGCTAAGTTTTAGTAAGATTGTAAAAAGTAGTAGCTACTTAAGTTATTGATGTTAATTATTAAATAATATAATTATTTTTTCACTTCTCATGCTCGAAAAGTGTGTCATTTAGCCCCTAGGGAAAATATGTAAACATATTTGTGATTTTAAAACATTTTAATTTGACCAATCAAAATACTTCAACGTATTAAATCCACCAATCACAACTGTTAAAAAAACATTTGTGTTCGCTATCAACTAAAAAAAATACAGTTATACAGGGTGGAAAGATAAGTCGGGCCCTGGAGGGAAACTACCTTAAATCCTTAATTACTTCAAGAAAACATTCCTTTATTTTTAAAAAGAAACAAAACTGCATTCAAAGATTTTCGAAAACTCGCTTGCCTCGCCCGGGACTAGAACCAACAAAAAAAAAAGTCATCGCTATTTTATTACACTAATTAAAAGGATTATTATTCAGGATAAAATTTCCCTAACAAACATTTGGTCTTAAGAATAAAAATGATCGTAAAAACTTACACTAACTTTATTTTACTATCAATTTGTTACGCTTAAACTATTTAACTGATAAATTGTTCGAAATCAGCCCCCTCGTTCCGGATACACAAATTTTGAAATTCATTTCGTGAGTAGTCTTCAGCAAAGTGTTGTGGTCTAAGCACCTAATAACATGTTCTACCGCAACCTGCAAGAGCTAACTTGCACGGTTTCATAACAGGTTTCGTAAATAACATTTTTTACATGACTCCATAAAATGAAGTACATGGGCGTCAGGTCTGGACTTGTTGCTTTGCGACTCTTCTTCTTAAGACCAAATGTTTGTTAGAGAAATTTTATCCTGAATAATAATCCTATCGATTAGTGTAGTAAAATAGCGAGTGTTTGTTTTTTTTTAAGTTTAGTTGGTTCGAGTCCCGGGCGAGGCAAGCGAGTTTTAGAAAATCGTTGAATGCAGTTTTGTTTCTTTTTAAAAATAAAGGACTGTTTCCTTGGAGTAAAATGCAGTGTTGCCAGGGCCCTTGAATCGTAAGTTACATTTCGTTTCTTGAAATGTTACATTTTTGCTGCAAAAGTTACGTTTTTCATTCTCACGTCTACAAAAATTATCTTAGTACACCATAAACCTTAATAATAAATGTTACTTAAGAGTTACGCGAGCGGGTCAAAAGTTACGAAAAATGTAAGAAATGTAACCATCTGGCAACGCTGGTAAAATGAGCCAACTTAAGGATTTAAGGTAGTTTCCCTCCAGGGCCCGACTTATCTTTCCACCCTGTATATTAAAATCAACCAATCAGGAAACAGAATAAATTTCAAATATTAGGCGTTTTTATTCCCGAATTCACAATCATTATTAAAATTAAACGACTTTGGCCATTTATGGCCGCGTTCAAGCATGATTGGCTGCATACATGGCATAAGCTATTAGATTGAGCGGGATAGAGTGCAGTCTATCTCGCTTTATCCCATGCACCGTATGCTGTCCATCGCGCTCGGCCGTTTGGACGCACTTAGATATGGTCAGTGGGGGTGCCGTTCAATTTTAATACAAACATTTTGCATATTTATATTTAACTACTTTTAAAACTCATAATAAACATTATATATAGAAACAAAATCCATTATATTATTCGTTATAATGATTAAATTACAGAATGTTCTACAATCATATGATTAAATTACAGAATGTTCTACAATCATAAAAACGTTGTTTATAATGATCATTAGGAATAATTTTACTTGTTATAACATACAGTTAGTATTATGATTAAAATGTAGAACTATATTTTAACGAATGATCGGGTGACATACTATAATATGACATAAATTATAAAACAACTTAAGTACATATTCTACCTTAAAGCAGGTCGCCGTTAGGTACGACGACGAACGAGCGAGGAGGAGTGTTAGGTAGAACTGCGACCCTACAGGTGCCTACAGCGCGCGAGACGAGCGGTGGCAAAACCAACTTAGATGGCGGATAGGTTATAATTATAAGACGGCGGCGGCGCCGTCTTCGTGGTTATTTTTTTTATAAAAGAGCGGAAAAAACTTCTTGACGTCAAATATCTCGGCCATTTTTTATTTTACTAAATGATTTTTCCTACAAAACATGCTATACTTTTATATTCTTTGAACATTATGAACTTGGTTTTATTGGAAAAATAACGTTATGAGCATTATATAGTATACAAGGTGATCTGATTGCCTGTTATGCAAATACATTACTGTGCAACTTAATTATTATTACTTCTGAAATTATGCAATTTGTTCTTATTCATTTTGTTTTTAAATTAAATAATCATTTCATCATCATAAATTTAAGAGCTTAGCTCTTGTCGGTGGAGTAATTTCCAATCTGATCTACATTCTGCCTTTGCCTTTAACTAAAAATAATCATTTATGCATTTCAAAATTATGCAGTTCGATTTATGCAAAATGAATAATCGAATATAGTTGTTATTACAGGTCGACACATGTAAAAAGAGCCCTGGCGGCCATACTTTTTATATGGCCGCCAGGGCTCTTTTTACGTGTGTCGACCTGTAAAAACATTAAACACCCGGTCAGTGGCGTTTAAATAGTGGTGCCAATATTTTGAATCTGCGCCAAAGCAGTTTATAAAAAAAACATGCCGCAAAAGGCCAAATTGAACAATCCCTTCGCCGCCATGGAAATTATTATTGATTTTGGATGATAATCTTTGTTTTTGCTATTTTCTCGTAGTCGAAGTGAAAAGTAGAATGTATAACTCTGGTCTAAAAGCCATATTACCCCTCGAACAATTTTCCCTCACTTCGCTCGGGAATATAGCCATGTCGTGGTAATATGGCTTATTTTATTTAGACCCTTGTAAAACAATCTACTGTTACGATTCATGCAGTTGTGGACACAAAATAAATGAATATAAATAACGGTGTCTATTCATGAGCTTCCAGGATTCAGGAAGGCCAGCAGGATCCATGAATCAGCAAAAGTTTGCAGAAAAACATATATTTTTTTATAGTTGGATTAAAAAGCCAAATGGAATAAACCTGAAATTTAACATTAAACTCCTTTCCTTGGGCTTGGGCAGAATTCATAAATTTACAAATAGATCATTTATTTATGTATGAATTCAAACCTATCTACTCGGGCGTTATACGAATCACTAAGTTGGCTCTTTGAAATTATATGAATGTTGCAGTGAGTGGTAATTAATGTAATGATAATGAAATCAACTTTACAATATTTACTGTCCTGGCAACCTGGTTAAACGATGTTTATTTAGTCCAGAGGGGCTACTGCGAAGTGAAAACGAACTTCGTTCGAGTATCCCCGTCTCTGTCGCACTTGCAAGTTCGAGCGACAGAGAGTGAGATACACGAACGAAGTTCGTTTTCGTTTCGCGCTAGCCCCTCAGCTCTTTCTCCTGATTTTTGCTTTTGTTCATTGTGGTTTTGGGTCAAATATAATTTTTCATTTATTTGTAAAGTTACCCCGGGTTTGTTGGCATTTGTACGGTTAAGTACCCACTATTAACAGTCATACAGGACATTCAGCTCAAAAATAACTGACCCGGTCGAACGGCAGCCTGTACCTTAGTCATTCATAAATGTTCATCAAACCTATTGTACGTAAAATGCTGTTCTTAATTGTTTGTCTCTGTCACTTTGACATTCGTGTTTGTGAGAAAGAAAGGGACAAAACCCGTTTTATTTAACAGTGATTTGTTAATATTATGATATTTGTGATCCCTAATACAATTATTTATCACGCATACATTTAAATTTCGCAATTCAAGTGGTACAGTCGGTAGCAAAAAATATCTAAACAGGTTGTTATTGCCGTTACAAGAGAACCGGGTACATTTAGTTGATTGTGTCATTAGGTATTCTCTAACCGACACATTGAGCCTAGAGTGAGTTATTCATATTTAATTTGTATAACGTTACTAACAATAACGTTTTTCTATTAGGCATATTGTCTTTGTCTTTGAATAATAAAATTAATAAACTAAAGGTTTTGTGCTGTTTGGCAAAATTACGTGTCTTTTCTGCGCAATGGTTTTCCTACCTATGTGGAATTGTTTCCCAGAATTCGACACGTCGGCAGGTATCTATATTAATAATTTGTGGCTCACTAGCATCACACCTACGTTATGTGTAGTAGGTAATATGTAGTCACTTCTAGAATATATATTATATTTGTTTCGGAACTTACGTCTACGGAGTAAGATTCAAAATTGTATGCATATTTTTAGAGTTGAATGCATACACCAATGCTAATGATAATAGGCATGATCGCGTTTACCTCCGACGTAAAGTATTCGTCGTTTACGCATATTTAGATAGTGCGAGAAACACGAATCCTTTATGGCCGACATTTAGCGTGACCATGCTACCTGCCTCGCCAGCGTTAGCATTCGCCCCTTACTGGTAAATATGTAAGTGCAAGTGGGACGAATGCTTTATGTCCGACACAAACGGTAACAGTCGATCATACTAGGTAGGCGGAGCGGGAGCAACTATTATATTAATCTGTGGCGGGAGGAGAACTAAATATGTATAAAAAACAATTGAACGAATAAAACTAATGTGATGAAAGGCCTTTATTGTCTCATAATTTTATATACTTATTCATTATTGCATTAACGCGATTTTGAATGAAGAACTTAAGGTTTTGTATTGTTTATACGATGTATATAAGAATAATAGCGTAAGGGGACTATTTATACTTTATAATTAAACAATAAAATAAGTTTGACTCGATACTTTTTTTTTGTTTTCCTAATAGGTCGTTGCCTTGCAATCCAAAAAATAAAAAAGAATTAGTCTAGAGTAGGTAAATACCTACTCTAGTCTGTTATACCTACTTTTATTTTTATTTATATTTCAGTTCCCCGTTATAATAAAATCCGAACAAAAATGAGAAAGGAGAGCTAGGTTCAATATATCCATACTAATATTATAAATGCGAAAGTGTATCTGTCTGTCTGTCTGTTACCTCTTCACGCTTAGGTAAACCGCTGAACCGATTTGGATGAAATTGGTATAGAGATAGTTTGAGTCCCGGGGAAGGACATAGGATAGTTTTTATCCCCGAAATCATATCCTGAAATGGGGCGGGGGGGTCAAAGTTTGTATGGAGCTGCGATATAAAAGAGTCGCGGGCAGAAGCTAGTCATGATATAAGTAACTAGCTAAGTCACTGTGAGAGTCAGAATGGGGGGTGTACCTAAAGCGATATAAAAAAATTGTATACAAAAAAAATGTACCCAATTTGTACTATTTAGTACCACATTTAAAAAAAATTGTAACGTCCCGTACACAAAGTTATTACGAAATTAAGGTACACCCGCCATTCTGACAGTCAGGATGGCGGGTGTACTTCAGTATGCAGCGTTCCTACCAATTATTAAAAAAAAATTATACACCAAAAATTTGTACCAAATTTGTACTCAAATGTACAATTTACATTCAGGCAAAATAATTCGTGGTTTGCGAGTTATACACATTTCAAGTTTTTCTACTGGCATGGCACCTTGTGAAGCTCGTGTAACTAGAAGGAAGACTTTCGGTTTGTTTGGAGGTTTTTATTTTATATTTATTTATTTAAACTTTATTCATCATCATCAACATCATATCAGCCGAAAGACGTCCACTGCTGGACATAGGCCTCCCCCAAAGAGTGTTAAAGTGACCGGTCCTGCGCCACCCGCATCCAACGAACTCCCGCAACCTTTACCAGGTCATCTTGTGAGGGGCCTACCCACGCTGCGCCTTCCGGTACGTGGTCGCCACTCGAGAACCTTTCCGCCCCAACGGCCATCGGTTTCTTCGTACGCGTTCCAAAGGGCTATGGGCTATGTTGGGATTTTCTCTGCGTGATACAACATAAGTGGCAGGGGGCGGAGCACATAGCACTTAGAAAGTTATGGCGGACTTAATGCCATAAGTTATTCTCTACCAGTCAACCATTGGGCTTAGCAGAAACAATTTGTGCAGGCATTTAAAATTCATTGAAAACTAAATCCCAGATAAACGGTTATCAAATACATACTACACATAGGTGTACTAAATTATAAACACTACCTACAATATGTACATATAACCGACGTTTTCTGATTATGGTGTCCAGGAGGAGTTGAGGGAACTCCTCGAGTGCAATAGGCACGCATATGGCGATTTCAATAACTCAGTAAGGTGGATGGGGTAGATTTGGGATGATGATGATTAAAACCATTCATTATAAATGTAACCAGTGACAGGGACTCGAGCAGTGAGTCCGAGGAGCCAATTGAGTTTTTGGAATCTGATTTTGAGTATGATAGTTAGTTATAGGTAGAATAGTTTTAGATTACAGCTACGGTATCCTAGCGGTTCAGGCTTGCGGCTGGCAAACGGCGGTCGTGGGTTCGAATCCTGGCTCGTACCAATGAGTTTTTCGGAACTTGTGTACGGAATATCATTTGATATTTACCATTAGCTTTTTGGTCAAGGAAAAACATGGTGAGGAAACCTGCATACATCCACGAAGAAATTCAAAGGTGTATGTGAAGTCCCCAACCCGCACTGGGCCAGCGTGGGGACTACTGCCCGTTCCCTATCATCCATGAGAGGATGCCTGTGCCCAGCAATGGGACGTATATAGGCTGATTTATTATTTTAATTATTAGTTCTAGTTTAGTTCAGAGAATGATTATCTAGTAACTTCTTAGAAATAAACGATGAGGAAAACTGAAGTGTTGTTTCTTTTTCCAAACCCCTATTCTTTTTCGAATTCCTATCTAACGATACCCCATGATAGAGGCAGGAAGCAAAATAAAAATCTACGTGTACGGGAGTCGCCTAGTCCGCGGAATTCAAATAACGGGCGGGTGTCCGTTTCTCGCGCGCGGGTCGATGAGTAGACGAAGTATTTGCTATAAAATGTATTTTTTTTTCTCCTAGCGTTATTCCCGGTTGTACCCCTAAAGGAGCCCAGGGTCCGCTTTGACACCTAATCCCAAGATTTGGCATAGGCACATGTATATTCATGCCAAATTACAGTTGTCTTGTACTAAGGTCTCTGAGCTTAGCTGCGGACAGACAGACATGGTGAAACTATAAGGGTTCCTAGTTGACTACGGAACCCCAAAAACAGGTTTTAAATGACGTGCCTTGCCATATCTACATATTTGAAAATTAAAAAAGTCTCAGTATCACGTTTCGATGGCCAGACTCTTAACACTTCACTACTCTATCACTCGCCAACAAACTGTGAATACAGTTTGGCGAGGTAAAATCTGTACCTTACATTTTAAGTATTTTTTTGAGATCAATAAATAATAAAAAAAAAACTTGTACTTAATACAAAAATATCTTACTTCTTCCTTCATGTTTTAAGTCCACTATTGTTCGCGATGATTAAAATAGAATGTTTCGTGTTGTATTAATACAGATTAAGTGTTGATTTATGTTAATAAAAAGTATGAATATGGTTGGTTGATTGAACTTTACTGCATTTATACATTTTTGCATACCTAAAACTATGTAGGTAAGTATTATTTGATTGTCAAGAGCTTGATCGTGGGTCTGCTACGAGAAGTAGGTACCTTCCAATAGGGGTGTAGTCTAGAAAATTATTATTACTCCAAAAGAAAGAAGGAAAAAAATATGCCTAGGGACGAAAATCCCATTCAGATATCTCAAAGAATTACGAAGCTACAACCGTTTTAATATTCCTTGTTAGAGAGAGAAAATCCAAACAGTGTATGACGTCACATTATGGGATGCTGCCGGGGTACCACATCGACGGCGGCGCCGCACACGAAGGGGCGCTTCTGAAACTTCCGGCCAATTTTAAGTGCGATAATCTTCTGATCCTCACTCAGCACAACTTTTTCGACCGAGTGCTATGCATTTTATCGTGCTGTCATGAGGCAGGCATTTTGGGAGCGGGCTTAGGGACTAATATTATTGTGATTTAGCGCTCGGCCGTGCATTGAAGACTCGGAGGCGTTAATGCATAAGCCTACCGCTATGCAGTACCAACTGAAAAGACTGCGGCAGTCTTAAAAGTTCGAGCTTTTTAGGCTCGGCTAAGCTCTTGCTCTGTAATTATTGTCACCATGAAGTAATCATCATTTTACCTACAAAAATATTTACGAGCAATAGTAATTGAAGTAGCAATTCAACTAATCCAACTTTGTGCAGTACCTACGTCATTAAGGAGTTCCATAGGTCGTCTGTGGTAATCACCATCCCAAATCTACCCCATCCACCTTACTAAGTTATTGAAATCACCATATGCGTGCCTATTGCACTCGAGGAGTTCCCTCAACTCCTCCTGGACACCATAATCAGAAAACGTCGGTTATATGTACATATGTATTAGTGTTTATAATTTAGTACACCTATGTGTAGTATGTATTTGATAACCGTTTATCTGGGATTTAGTTTTCATTGAATTATAAATACCTGCACAAATTGTTTCTGCTAAGCCCAATGGTTGACTGGTAGAGAATAACTTATGACATTAAGTCCGCCATAACTTTCTAAGTGCTATGTGCTCCGCCCCCTGCCACTTATGTTGAGCGATTCGGAGGGCTATATCGGTTATCTTGGTTCTGTTGCGGATAGCCTCATTTCTGATGTAATCACGCAGAGAAAATCCCAACATAGCACATAGCCCTTTGGAACGCGTACGAAGAAACCGATGGCCGTTGGGGCGGAAAGGTTCTCGAGTGGCGACCACGTACCGGAAGGCGCAGCGTGGGTAGGCCCCTCACAAGATGACCTGGTAAAGGTTGCGGGAGTTCGTTGGATGCGGGTGGCGCAGGACCGGTCACTTTAACACTCTTTGGGGGAGGCCTATGTCCAGCAGTGGACGTCTTTCGGCTGATATGATGTTGATGATGATGAATAAAGTTTAAATAAATAAATATAAAATAAAAACCTCCAAACAAACCGAAAGTCTTCCTTCTAGTTACACGAGCTTCACTAGGTGCCATGCCAGTAGAAAAACTTGAAATGTGTATAACTCGCAAACCACGAATTATTTTGTCTGAATGTAAATTGTACATTTGAGTACAAATTTGGTACAAATTTTTGGTGTATAATTTTTTTTTAATAATTGGTAGGAACGCTGCATACTGAAGTACACCCGCCATCCTGACTGTCAGAATGGCGGGTGTACCTTAATTTCGTAATAACTTTGTGTACGGGACGGTACATTTTTTTTAAATTGTGGTACTAAATAGTACAAATTGGGTACATTTTTTTCGTATACAATTTTTTTATATCGCTTTAGGTACACCCGCCATTCTGACTCTCACAAGTCACTGATGTGTTCTTTTTTTAAGACTGTTTCTCAATAATAAATAAAAAAAGTACCTATATGCCTTGGTTGTTGACTTCAACGACAAAGAGTCGGGTAAGAAGTGAGATCTGTGGGCGCCAAGAAGAGTCCTGAAATTTATTTATAACAACATAAAATATTTTAAAACAACTTGAAATATCATCTCTTCTTATAACTTGGGATAATATATTAAAGCACAAGGTCTGATTTGGCTAGTTTTCATATACGAATTATATTATAGCCTTGTAATAATAATAATAAATATGTGTTTGTTAATCTTATTTAAACCAAAAAAAATAATGCTTTCCTAATAGGCTGTTTCTTACCAATCAAAAAAAAAGGCTTTAACCTTTTCACCGCTAGATGGTAAAGCAACTTGCCGTGCCACCTCACGCCACAAGGGTAAAAAAAAAAATAATAGCCCGCCGAAATAATGCCAACATGAAATTGCCAATTTTCATAAATAAAAATAAATAAAAAAAATGTCTGCAAATGCCGTCTTTGGCGTCGGTGTCACGAATCGTCGATGACGTGATTTCACGTGTTTGGCGGTGAAAAGGTTAAACATAGACTAGCTAAGTATTTAGATTTCAAGTCGCGACGCCTGGGTTAACATTGGGACTTAAGCCCGTTTTACTATAATAGTGTAAGAGGGACATACCTATGTAGCATATATGTAGTCAGCAGCAGAGGAAAGAACGAAGAGTCCTAATATTCACCACGCTTACCCTAAGGGTGGGTATCCTGAGCTGTGCGAGGAAAAAATCCACCATGGGGAAGAGATGCGTGAGCGTGGCTAGCAAATTGCTGTATTATTTTCTCGAACACCACTCCGCTGCCTCAGACACACACAGCTCTGGCCACTCATCCTAACCGTCAACTTGCCTGTGATGATCCAGTTACCTACTATGCGTCTGACGAAGGGGTCTGGTCAAGTTACAGCAGGAAGCTCATTCACAACTTAATTGCAAAGGGAACTCCAAACAGAAACAATTTCGAGTTTCCTTAAATACAAAAACTATTAATATAATTGAGTAATGAATGTTTTACTAGGTTGTCGAGATTGACATACGTTACCTCCCTACCTCAATAAGTAGCTGATGTATGTTCAAAGCGCAATTGAACTTTTCTTTTAACAGAAACTTCGTACAATTTCAGCCCAGCTACGGACAGCAAAGTTACGGCAACCAGCCTCCTGGCCACTTGGAAGTGGGACATGGTCCATACCCGTCCATGGGTCCTGGCGGAGGCGTCTCGCCGCAGGTCCAGCAATGGTTCCGCGCTGTCGACAAGGACCAGTCGGGATTCATTACTGCTGACGAACTCAAGGCGGCGTTGGTGAACGCGCAAGGGCAGACGTTCTCGCATACGGCGTGCAGCTTGATGATTGGCAAGTATTTTTGATGCGTAAGTGCATTTCCCTAACGTTGAAAATTATCGTGGGATTCTGAAAACCATTTACGATTTAGTAATCCCTCCCTGATGCTAGCTAAAAGATTGTGTGAATAAATTCATCATGTATAATTAAGCTAAGTAGGTATTACGTAGATGTTAAAAAGTAAAGTAAATAGTCGACTAACTTAAAAATTTACCTACTTAGTTGGGCACTTTAAAAAGCAAACTGAAAAATACCAATTCCTATAGCTATTTTCATTAAGTATTCAAAATTTATTTTTCTAGATCGCAGCCTAGTCGTGGCAATCTCTGTAAATAAATGCATTAACCTAATTCCCCATTTCTAATTTTCAGGGATGTTCGATAAAGATCGCTCGGGTCACATCAACGTGGAAGAGTTCGACAAATTGTACACGTACGTCAACCAGTGGCTGGCTGTGTTCAAAACTTACGACACTGACCAGTCCGGGCATATTGATGAGCAGGAGTTATCCAAAGGTCTGTTTTTTTTAGTACTTAGTGTTCAAATAGGTTTATTCAAAATTATTTGTTACAATACTCAAATACCTAAATGGCACGCTTGTACAATTTACGGAATTACTTCTTTGTAGCTGTGTTCAGGCTTACCACAAGCTGGTTATATGGTTTTTCTATGCCATTTTATCACTGTTTATCGTTGTGTATATAAGACATCCTCGCCCTCACATAAGTACCCGACAGAACGTGACGGATATCTTATCTACAACGATAAGTGATAAAATGCCAACCATCTCACGCCCGTAGAGTATACAAGTTTTTCGGGAACTATAGCGTCGTGAAGGAATCCACAGTGATTGGCTCAGGCTCTATTAACAAATTCACTGCCCACTATTTCGTAGCGCTACGCTCATACAGCAACCGTTTGTAGAGGAAAGCGCCCACCACGGGTTCTTGCTCTTGGCACTGCGTGAAAATTTCCAGGGCTGGTGGTCTTACCTACAACTTGCCTTAGGTGAATCAGGTCACGACGAGCAATGATCTACCCCTCGATTACGCTTAATTGCCACGAATCTCAGGGTCAAGATGGGGTGAGTGGTGCTCGCATAGTGTAGTCGCGGCTAGGAACGGTGTTCGTTCTCCCCTGCTCGTCGTAAACGGCTACTAAACTTCAGGACTTTCATTTTGAGATCCTGGAGTCCTCCGCTCGGAAGCGCAGATGTTGGCCGCCGCCGTGGAGTATTAGATAGGGCTCGTCCATAAATTACGTCATTTCAAAATAGGGAGCGGAGAGGGCTGGCCATTGGATGACGATAGTCATTTTGGTGAGAGTCAGAATGGCGGGTGTACCTAAAGCGATATAAAAAAATTGTATACGAAAAAAATACCCAATTTGTACTATTTAGTACCACATTTTAAAAAAAATTGTACCGTCCCGTACTCAAAGTTATTACGAAATTAAGGTACACCCGCCATTCTGACAGTCGATGGCGGGTGTACTTCAGTATGCTGTGTTCCTACCAATTATTATTAAAAAATTATATACCAAAAATTTGTACCAAATTTGTACTCAAATGTACAATTTACATTCAGGCAATATAATTCGTGGTTTGCGAGTTATACACATTTCAAGTTTTTCTACTGGCATGGCACCTAGTGAAGCTCGTATAGATATAGATACTTTCGGTTTGTTTGGAGGTTTTTATTTTATATTTATTTATTTAAACTTTATTCATCATCATCAACATCATATCAGCCGAAAGACGTCCACTGCTGGACATAGGCCTCCCCCAAAGAGTGTTAAAGTGACCGGTCCTGCGCCACCCGCATCCAACGAACTCCCGCAACCTTTACCAGGTCATCTTGTGAGGGGCCTACCCACGCTGCGCCTTCTGGTACGTGGTCGCCACTCGAGAACCTTTCCGCCCCAACGGCCATCGGTTTCTTCGTACGCGTTCCAAAGGGCTATGGGCTATGTTGGGATTTTCTCTGCGTGATAACATCAGAAATGAGGCTATCCGCAACAGAACCAAGGTAACCGATATAGCCCTCCGAATCGCTCAACTTAAGTGACAGTGACAAGTAGCACATAGCGCTTAGAAAGTTATGGCGGACTTAATGCCATAAGTTATTCTCTACCAGTCAACCATTGGGCTTAACAGAAACAATTTGTGCAGGCATTTAAAATTCATTGGAAACTAAATCCCAGATAAAGGGTTATCAAATACATACTACACATAGGTGTACTAAATTATATACAGTAATACATATATACTTATAACCGACGTTTTCTGATTATGGTGTCCAGGAGGAGTTGAGGGAACTCCTCGAGTGCAATAGGCAGGCATATGGCGATTTCAATAACATAGTAAGGTGGATGGGGTGGATTTGGGATGATGATTACCACAGACGACCTATGGAACTCCTTAATGGTTGTCTATTGTTTGCCCGACATTCATATACTATAATAATCATTTGCCCGAACTTCGCTTGCCCGAATGTTTCGTTTACCATAATAGTTAATTGACATACTCTTGTTTACCCGAATATTGGATGTCATAATGATACGAATGCCATACGTATTGTTTTCCAGATTATTGTTTGCAATAATATTATTTTATAGAATATTTAAACGCCATACTAAACATGCATTCGGATTCATCTTTGTTAATTTGCTAGATTTTCCGCTCTTTTATAAAATAACCTCGAAGACGAAAGCGGGAGCAAAGCTCCCGCTTCCGTATTCTAACCTATCCTCGATTCGAGTCGGTTTTGCCACTAAGCCCCTGTTCCCTACTGCCTACGATACAACACTACCTTGGCATTAGGTAATCTCAGAGAAAAGTTCATTTTTACTTAGTGGCAAAACCGACTCGGATCGCGGATAGGTTCGAGGTATTTTTTTTAAATATTAGACACTGCAATACGTACCCACTTTATCACATAAGAATATTGTGGATGTTGAGATGGAAGGCACATGATATTATGGCATGTGATAGTTATGGATTACAATGATTATGGGAAATGAGATTATTGATATTGATATTAAGGAAAACAAAGATTCTGGCATATAATTATTATGGTAAACAATGAATATGGCATACTAAATTATAGAAAACAACATTATGGCAGTTGTATATTATGGCAGATAAAATTCGGGCAAATGAAATTCTGGCAAGCAAGAGTATACCCTCCTTAATGACGTAGGTACTGCACAAAGTTGGATTAGTTGAATTGCTACTTCAATTACTATTGCTCGTAAATATTTTTGGAGGTAAAATGATGATTACTTGATGGTGGCAAATTACAGAGCCAGAGCTTAGCCGAGCCTTAAAAGCTCGAACTTTTAAGACTAACGCAGTCTTTTCAGTAGGCTTATGCATTAACGCCTCCGAGTCTTCAATGCACGGCCGATCGCTAAATCACAATAATATTAGTCCCTAAGCCCGCTCCCAAAATGCCTGCCTCATGATAGCACGATAAAATGCATAGCACTCGGTCGAAAAAGTTGTGCTGAGTGAGGATCAGAAGATTATCGCACTTAAAATTGGCTGGTATTTCAGAAGCGCCCCGTCGTGTGCGGCGCCGCCGTCGATGTGACACCCCGGCAGCATCCCATAATGTGACGTCACACACTGTTTGGATTTTCTCTCTCTAACAAGCAATATTAAAACGCTTGTAGCTTCGTAATTCTTTGAGATATCTGAATGGGATTTTCGTCCCTAGGTATATTTTTTTGCCTTCTTTCTTTTGGAGTAATAATAATTTTCTAGACTACACCCCTATTGGAAGGTACCTACTTCTCGTAGCAGACCCACGAACAAGCTCTTGACAATCAAACAATACTTATCTACATAGTTTTAGGTATGCAAAAATTAATAAATGCAGTAAAGTTCAATCAAACAACCGTATTTATACTTTTTATTAACATAAATCAACACTAATCTGTATTAATACAACACGAAACATTCTATTTTAATCATCGCGAACAATAGTGGACTTAAAACATGAAGGAAGAAGTAAGGTATTTTTGTATTAAGTAGGTACAAGTGTTAGAGTCTGGCCATCGAAACGTGATACTGAGACTTTTTTTTTAATTTCTAATATGTAGATATGGCAAACCTTTATGTTCTTGTAGGCACGCCATTTAAAAACCTGTCTTTGGGGTTCCGTAGTCAACTAGGAACCCTTATAGTTTCACCATGTCTGTCTGTCCGCAGCTAAGCTCAGAGACCTTAGTACTGGACAGCTGTAATTTGGCATGAATATACATATCAATCTCGCCGACAACGTAGTTAAATAAAAAACTTAAAATAAAATTTATTCCTCCTGTACACGTAATTTGGGGAAGATTTTTATTTTCCCGCCTCTATCATGGGGTATCGTTAGATAGGAATACGAAAAAGAATAGGGGTTTGCAAAAAGAAACAACACTTCAGTTTTTCTCATCGTTTATTTCTAAGAAGTTACTAGATAATCATTCTCTGAACTAAACTACTTAGAACTAATGATTAAAATAATAAATCAGTCTATATACGTCGTCCCACTGCTGGGCACAGGCCTCCTCTCATGGATGAGAGGGAACGGGCAGTTGTCCCCACGCTGGCCCAGTGCGGGTTGGGGACTTCACATACACCTTTGAATTTCTTCGTGGATGTATGCAGGTTTCCTCACCATGTTTTTCCTTCACCGAAAAGCTAACGGCAAATATCAAATGATATTCCATACACAAGTTCCGAAAAACTCATTGGTACGAGCCAGGATTCGAACCCACGACCGCCGTTTGACAGCCGCATGAATCGCTAGGCTACCGTAGCTGTAATCTAGAACTATTCTACCTATAACTAACTATCATACTCAAAATCAGATTCCAAAAACTCAATTGGCTCCTCGGACTCACTGCTCGAGTCCCTGTCACTGGTTACATTTACGAGTATAATGAATGGTTCTAATCATCATCATCCCAAATCCACCCCATCCACCTTACTAAGTTATTGAAATCGCCATATGCCTGCCTATTGCACTCGAGGAGTTCCCTCAACTCCTCCTGGACACCATAATCAGAAAACGTCGGTTATATTTATTAGTGTATATAATTTAGTACACCTATGTGTAGTATGTATTTGATAACCGTTTATCTGGGATTTAGTTTTCAATGAATCTTAAATGCCTGCACAAATTGTTTCTGTTAAGCCCAATGGTTGACTGGTAGAGAATAACTTATGGCATTAAGTCTGCCATAACTTTCTAAGTGCTATGTGCTCCGCCCCTGCCACTTAAGTTGAGTGATTCGGAGGGCTATATCGGTTATCTTGGTTCTGTTGCGGATAGCCTCATTTCTGATGTGATCACGCAGAGAAAATCCCAACATTGCCCATAGCCCTTTGGAACGCGTACGAAGAAACCGATGGCCATTTGGGCGGAAAGGTTCTCGAGTGGCGACCACGTACCGGAAGGCGCAGCGTTGATAGGCCCCTCACAAGATGACCTGGTAAAGGTTTCGGGAGTTCGTTGGTTGGTGGCGCAGGACCGGTCACTTTAACACTCTTTGGGGGATTCCTATGTCCAGCAGTGGACGTCTATCGGCTAATATGATGTTGATGATGATGAATAAAGTTTAAATAAATAAATATAAAATAAAAACCTCCAAACAAACCGAAAGTCTTCCTTCTATACGAGCTTCACTTAGGTGCCATGCCAGTAGAATAACTTGAAATGTGTATAACTCGCAAACCACGAATAATATTGCCTGAATGTAAATTGTACACTTGAGTACAAATTTGGTACAAATTTTTGGTGTATATTTTTTTTTAAATAATTGGTGGGAACACTGCATACTGAAGTACACCCGCCATCCTGACTGTCAGAATGGCGGGTGTACCTTAATTTCGTAATAACTGAGTACGGGACGGTACAATTTTTTTTAAATGTGGTACTAAATAGTACAAATTGGGTACATTTTTTTCGTATACAATTTTTTTATATCGCTTTAGGTACACCCGCCATTCTGACTCTCACTCATTTTGGGAGGGTCCATTTCAAGGAATAATAGGATGATGATAGGGGGATCAAAAATCGACAAAAAACGATGATGTCATTTATGGACAAGCCCATATTTAGAAGATAGAAATACCACATATCCTGGTCATCCCCCGAATACGGATACTTAGAGCATTAAACCAACCGGAGTGGCAATTGACAGGCGTTCCCCTCTGCCAAATACGTATGACCAGTGGTCATACGTATTGTATGGACTGACGTTTATCTGACGTAGCTATTTTCACGTTCCGCATACATTTGACGTTCCCCTCCCCCGCAAAAATCGGCAGACTTTTTATGTATAGAAAATGACACATGTGACCACTCCTGTTGGTTTAATGCTCTAAGTACGGATACCTACATGATTCGCAGGCCGCCACCACCGACAAAAGGGTGAGGAGAGTCGGTACGTTTAATAGCATAGCAAATTTACTAGCTTGTTTTTATTTATTAAAACCTGACCTGACCCCAAGATTTATAGCAAGTGTGCGTAATCCGACGTCAAATGTAAGAAAAGGCTCGCCATACATATAAATGTATAGTTGTCGCGATATTTCTCACATCTCGCGCATCTTGTAAAAATGCTAGCCGTCCAGCATACGCGACACCTAAGGCCTTATGATTGACAATTGATTTCTTTAATTTCAGCTTTGAATCAAATGGGATTCCGCTTCACTCCAGACTTCATCAACTTTTTGTCAAAACGTTCGGATCCGAAAGCAGGCAAAGTGTCCGTGGACGAATTCATTGTACTCTGTGTGCAAATACAGCGGTTCACAGAGGCCTTCCGTGTGCGCGACACCCAACAAAATGGAACAGTCACCATTGGATTTGAAGATTTCCTAACAGTTGCTCTGAGCTGTTCCATTTAAAAGATTGCGATCTGGGTATGATGACTGATCTATTAGATCTGAGGGGAGGAAATGACAAATGACAAACGGATATCACAATTACACGCTTTTATTAAGGCAAACAAATGTATGGATGAATACTGAACATTCAGTTACCATGCAATGCAAATCGTCTTAGCACCATCTAGGCTTCTTATAAGAATTTCAATGATGCAAATGAATAGTCACTTCGGATAGTAAAATATGCAGACTTGCTTGACCATACATTGCCTGCTTAGAATTCCAATGTATCTGTAAGTAAATAAATTATTTTTGTAATAAATAGTTTTTTTTATCTGTAGGCGGTCGAATGAGGCACGGCGTGTCTGCATCGAGGCACGTTCTTGTTTGAACTAAGCTGTAAATTCGTTGGCTATTTACACGCAATTCGTCCGCCGCATACGCGCCGCCGCTAGGAAACTCAGTGCCGCGTGTCAAAGTCCTTCCCACCTAATTATAAAGCATACTGCACTGTCCTAATTTTCTCACTGACAATGGAGATGCAACATTAATTTGGACTGAGAAGCAGCTGAGTATTTAACTTCAACATAGTGATCTGTCCCTCTTGTCAGATAACATTAGGAAGGTGTAATATCGATGGGTTGGTGACATTAGAACGATCGCAAGTCACTCCCGGCTGGATAAGACTAGCACAGAACTGGGATGAGAAGAAAACTTGAAGAAACACATACATGGTCAGCAGTGGATGTTTACAGGTTTTTACAAACAATCTTTAGCTACTTACTTGTGTCATTTTTTCTTCTAACTGCCTCAGATTTTTCCAAAGAAAATACAACTTCTTGGAAAGTTTTGACTGCTGTTCGCATATTGGCTGACTCCACCGCATGATTTGCGGAGCTGTCATCTAGTAACGCATTAATGGTTGGGACTTCATTCAATTTGAAACTTGTTACATTATTAGGATTAAACACTACAGAGACTTTTCCAGTCTTTGGATGTATACTGAAGGGAGACTTCAACAAGTGATTAAATCCCTTGGTGACATTTACATCTAGCCTGGGATAGCAGTACTGTATTTTGATCTCTTCCAGTAGGTACTTCATTTTGCGGACGGCACTTCCATTCTGAAAATACGAAATACATCATTTATGTTCATATGATTATTAATTAATTAATGTCCAATAACATATAAATATAAACATGTCGTATTGGTATAAGGTTGAAAAAACTTAAATGTCAACTTGAACTCACTTCTCTACAATAGCTTTCAAAAAGGCTTGTAAAAGTATTCCATTTATCCAGAGAAGATGCTGTGCTTTTCTCCAAATTCGATTGAACCTGTGTTTTTAATGTTTCATCTGGTATAATTTTCAAGAAGTTTTGAAATCTTTCTGGTGTCCCAAAGAACTCCTGGTCTATGACAACTTCTCCAAAATATCTGTCAATTACAGTCAAGGCTCTCCTGAAAGTAAACAAAATCAACATTCATCCCCGTTTTCCCGGTTGTGCCCTAAAGGAGCCCGGGGTCCTATCTTAGAATTAGGTGTAATAACACCTAATTCTAAGATTTAGCATTGGCACTACTTTTTACGAAAACTACTGCCATCTGGCCTTCCAACCTTATGGGGATTAGTCCGGTTCCCTTACGATGTTCCTTCACCGAAAAGCTAACGGTAAATATTCCGTACATAAGTTCCTATTCCATAAGGATTCGAACCCACGACCGCCGCATGCCTGAACCACTAGGCTACCGTAGCTATTCAACAAAATGTTTTTTTTAACAAAATCTGCATTTACTAAGTATCATGAGAGAGAGGGATCTATTTACTTATTATCTCTAGCTCTGGTAATCCTCAAATCAATAAAGTGTTGGCAAAACATATAGGGCATCTGATGAGACAAATGAGACTTTTTAAATTTTATGTCATAATTTTGTTGTGCCTTAGCCCCCATGAGTCCATGACACTTTCTGCTACCAATATCTAAACACCAGTAGTATCCTGTGGTAATTCCTCTACACAAAATTTGAGAATATGTTGACAAACGGTCCTGTTCAGAGAATGCCATCTAGTAAAACTACTATTTACTCAACACAAATATTTCTATGAAATTAAATGAGCATTTTAAATATGTTTTTATTTAATTATGAAAAAGGATTCCTATTTAAAATGCATTATAAAATAATACTAGCCTATGTACATACTGACTATAAAATAACAAAACTATAATCTACAAATAAAAAACCGGCTCTAGATCTGTACGTGCGGCAAGGTGCCCATAAGGCTGGCGGCATTGCCGCGCTGGATAGCAATGCTGAACCGTTGCGCCCGATAGCTGCCCTTTGGTCCCCACTTGTTTCCGCGACACGCTTCGCGAGCTCTTTGAACAGTGCCTGTGCTCCGGAGGAGACGAGCCCGCTCTGTGGGGCTGCTGGTAGCTATTTCGTATTGATTATATCATTTTTTAAAGAACTACAAAATTTTGTGGAACTGAAAATTGCAATTTTTACCTGATGCTTGAATGCAAATTGTCATTTCCAAGGTGAACCTTTTTAAACTGGTTGTCACCTCCCATAATTAGGCAAAGATAATCTGCCACTGCAGCTCTGCCTGGACTGTCTAAGGTCCTGGCTTCATGGTCGGACACCCAACAATGGATTCCTCTTCTGCCAGAAAACACCCATAGAATGCTTTGGAAGCCAAAGTCCTCTGGAATTTAGACATCAAACTAACATTAATTAAGTTAAATTGATAAACTAAAATGAGGAAATATTGCAGTTTAGATACTTTGAATATCAATAATTCAAACAACTATAATAGTACATTACGTAACTAGGGCGGTGAATTCGTGAATGCCCCAGATCGCAGGTGTTTGTGGCCCAAACCGGAGGTGAGGGCCATAAATATGCACTCTGAGGCTTTACGAATTGCCGCCCGTGTTGAGTACAACATTTTACGTCTTATCTGGCCACAATGCGAGTTTTCCCGTACGCGCAGCGTGCAGTAAAACTCGCATTATGGCCAAGTGTGACGTAAAGTAAATGGCACACAACCGGGTGTCTATCATTTTATCGAAACGCATTACGTCGATTTACATTTCGCCGAAAACTATTCCACGAATTTCATTTCGTTGTATTTGTTGTTCACATAATCTTCAATTCATAGTTTTTTATTTCATCGAACAACTTTTCACCGTTAATCGTTTCGAATTTGTCTCAAATCGTAGCGTAACGATTCATCGAATTTACTTTTCATAGAATAGTCAGTTGTGTATAGTATAAATTTATCGAAATCAATATTTCATTTTTCTACCAAGCTGTTTACCTATAGGTCATTTCGTCTAAGTATATAATACCTGATGGATAAAATGGGTCCACATTGACTCATATACGCTTCGTATACGATGTAGACGTAATGTTAAGCCTAAGTAAGTGATATTAAAAAAACGGTTCTGGCGCTTCGCCGGCCGCTACCGCGGCACGCTCGCTGCGCTCGCTCGGCTCGCGCGCTATAGGCTCACAGTTCACCTAACACTCCTCCTCGCTTCGCTCGTCGTCGTACCTACACTGGCCTGCCTTAAAGTAGAATAGGAAGGTAATCCGATATCCAGAGGGAGAGGTGGGTAGGCTTAGAGCTCTATGTATACGTCCAAAGTCACTGTGAAATGTACCTACTCAATTCCTTGAAAGGTAAATATTATCAAGTGACAAACACAGATCAACGATTTTCTATGTAATAATAATTTTGGGAACTGAAACTTATGTTAAAACAAAATTATAGTAACGGTGATTCGATGAATGACTATGTCGATGAACAAATAAAATATTAAAGTGAAATTCGACGACTTCATTTTTGTGTAAATGGTAATTCGAGCAAATGTATGAGCAATCTAACGAAGTTCCATGAATGATTCCTGTGTGATGATGAAATTCTGCGAATAGTGTTATGGGAAACGATAATCAATGAAACTATTTTCGGTAAAATGATGGTTTCCCCACACAACTGCAGTAGTGTTATATCAATAATATTTAAACACCCAGCGATGTATAGATCCAGATTACATAAATGTTATAAATAAAGATTTGAGGACAATCTTACACAAATTGATCTAGTCCCAAACTAAGCTAAGCTTGTACTATAAGTACTAGACAACAATAGACATACTTATATAGATAAATAAATACTTAAATATGTATAAAAACATCCATGAATCAGGAACTAAGGAATATTCATGCTGATCACCCAAATAAATGCCCTTACCGGGATTTAATTTGTTACCTTCTGAGTGATCATATCATATATAGGCATGTATAGGCCCTTATAAATGCTAGAGGTACTCAACAGGGTGCAACATATCCCCAAAAATGATCTTTAGTAACTCCCATAATCCCCTCTTGGGCTTCCCTGTAGGACCTTTAGAGGTAAGTAACAGCTGGAAATAACCCTTTTACTGTACAGTAGTGTCATTTTCAATTCAATGCTTTTGTACCATTGAGCCTGCAGAGCATTGTCATTTTCAATATGATGCTTTGGTACCATTGACTGTCATTCCAAGTCCATTATAACAGCGCACTGGAATGCTTAAAATTGTGATAGACCCTCTCATGGTAAATATTGCATTGAAGTATACATTTTCTGCAAACTACTTATCATGAACATTAAGAACAAAAATTGTTTACAGACCTCTCAAAGCTTTATCCAAGATTTCACAGGCAATAATCATAAACTTCCAGCATTTGTCACAGACTTTAGCTTCCTGGCAGCATGTCCTCACTTCGTCATAGTCTGTCAAATCAATATCAAAGACAAGCTCTCTAGACAGGACCACTGCATCATGACGGCCAACAGAAGGTCTGAAGATTAAACGGCATAATAATAATTACAGTTATATATAATAATTGAATTTTTGAAAAGTAGTTTGGTTGATTAGGGGTAAATCTCTGGAACTACTCGTCCAATTTACAAAACACAACATAAACAAGCTACACATTCACAGACTTGTCTTATAAAACAAGGTGTTTGAAACAGAATGGCATGCTGACCTTTAGGTAGTTCATAAAAATGTCAGTCCTTCACCAATTTATGATGGGTGCTGATGTTGACACTAATTCTATACGGAAAAGAGAGATTACTCACTTGGTATTATACACCGCACCAATATCCAATTTAAAAGGGCACTTTTTCTGAAGCAACATTTGAAATTCTTTTTGATTGCTTATAGACAAATATCTCAAGTACACATCATCGGCCAGCGTAAAGGACAACTCCCTGTGGGACAGCGGCAGTGGGCTGCTTCCACACGATAGCCAACGACAGAAGACGTTTTGGGGAAACAGTCTGGTGTAGTACACGGGCAACATGTCTGATAACATGGTTTCATCATTTTGGCCAACCTGCAATAAATCGTGTCTTAAATACATATATAACTAATAAAGAAAGAAATTATGTGAGATCCGTACCATCGTTAACGGTCTAGGAAACTATGTTATTGCCCGAAACTATCAACACTCAGTGGACAATCTGGTTGAAACTTGGTCGTTAAAATTCCTAGATATAATCCTTACTTTATTTAGATATATTAAACTCGCTGTACAAGAAAAAATAATAAAGGAATAATATGTTAATGTTAAGTGTTCTGGCGCCAAACCAATAAATAAAAAATAAAACCAATCTGACAACTCGACAAGTGTCAACTGACACAAATGACAGTTGGTGAGGTGACAACCATTTGATGTTACCAGCTTAACTAGAATGCAGGTGTTCTCCGAAAAACCAATCACACTAAACACGAGTAAAGTCATCCTTTACTCGCGTTTAGGTCTCAGAAAAAAGACAGACGGAGCGTTACGAACAGTCAAGTGAAGTCAAACCACATACAAACAAAACCAAGCTACATCAAGTTTAGCACACGCTCACGCACACATATACAAACAAAATTGCACAATACTCTTTAGCACGTGTCGCAATGCTGTCAAGATCATTTATTTCGAGTTTTATGCGATTTAATATGTTTAGCGTGTGCTAAACTTATGGGGCTTGGTTGAAAACCGGTTGCCTTCATTAGGCTGTTCGTAACGCTCCATCTGTATATTTTCTTGGTCTGAGTGTTTAGGTATTCCAAACATAAGATTTTCATTTTCCACCTGGACTCGTGATTTATAGTTAACCTAGTATTTATCATAGCATGCGTATCGCGGATTATGCGATAATCGTAAATCATACGTGCTTATAAAGTAAGTATAGGTGTGAGAGGCACGAATGCTTTATGCCAGTGCAATCATGCTATCTACCAATGCTAAGGGCGCTAGCGCGCGCTAGGGGAGGTTAGTGCTAGAGGGCGCTACGTTAATGATTGCACCCGGGCGCGACATGGGCTAGAGACGCCTCTGATTCTATCTTTATAATTCCCACTATTTATGAAACTTTAAACCGGTCACACTGATTTTTATTAAACATGTTCCGCGCATTTCATAAAACGCGTAGGTAGTCCAATTATGTTACAAGTACCAAATTAAACGCGTGGATGACCATTTTTGTAAAAGTAAAAAAGTGGGTAGTTCAACAAAACAATCGATTCCGAATGTTTG
Source organism: Epinotia demarniana (assembly GCA_945867215.1). Lineage (NCBI taxonomy): Eukaryota > Metazoa > Arthropoda > Insecta > Lepidoptera > Tortricidae > Epinotia > Epinotia demarniana. The sequence goes on along the minus strand of OX244266.1, from coordinate 17,764,880 downwards.
TAGATCCTTTAATCTTTGTACGTCGTGCTGTGTTTTGCTGCTGTTACAATATAAATTTATCATACAATAAAAAAATTGAAATGAGTTTTAAAAGAGCGATTGATATAAAATACTGTAAGGACTTATTTGTATAGATTTTATTCATGTAAATGATATAGTACCAAAGTTATCGGAAGAAGTAGGTTATCAGTTTCGCCAAAGCTCGGTATTTTTGCAACAATGGATTTTTTTCAATATGACACACCATCACTGCATTCAACTATTTGCCACTAGTTTATTTTCTTGCAGCAAACACGCTTAAATGAATTACATGATCGATATATGATCGATTTTTTTTGACAGTAACTTTACTTTTAAATGGTTTTATGTACGTTTTCAGTTCGAGTATTTGCTGGAGTCGACACATTAGAGAAATGGATTTATAATATTACTTGTGCGGCTCTAGAATACCCACTTATAACCACATTCATCACAACAACTGCTGGAGTAATATTTTTCGCGATGATGTTGGTGTTACTTGTAATTTTTGCTGGAGTAATTTGTTTAATAAGTATTATATTGTTAATAGAAGGTAAGTAATACTTAGATTAGCATGTATTATACTATACTTTAACGATTTACTAAAAAAGTTCATATTATAATGAAGAATTGCACATTTTCAGGTCTTATTTTGGTGATACTAATAGTTGCTGCAAGTTTGGTAACAATTATTTGCTCATATGTTTACGTTGTTTGTGTTACTTTGAGCGTTTATTTTAAGCCCGAAGATAAAGAACCCATCAAGGCAATGAATTATACCTAAGATTTTTTGAATTTACATTCATGAATGGTTGATGTACTTTAACTTATAAATTAAAAATAAACTATAGTCTTCATTAATTATTTTAACAATACCTATTACTCGACCATCTTTTCATTCGCAAAACGGAACGGAATACGGATGGGATCCGAAACAAGCTTATGAATTCTGCTACGCTGTTTTCCATACAGCAATGATGCCAATGATATAAACTAGTTTTCTTCGGGGTGATGAGTCTTCAATTCGGACTAAAGCAGCTGTCAAATAGTGGAACTCAAATTATGTCATTCATGCGCTACCTACGGTCAACTTGTGAACGAATTGTACTGGAGTAACGTAAAAGGCGCAAAGTAACAATACACAAATCTCGGAAAGCGATACAGTTTGGTGCTATGTTGTTATAATGTTATGTTTAACGTGATCAGTTCAGTGTTAATTAAGATATCGTTGCTGGGATTTTCGATCTGTGTTCCACATTGTTCAATGAGGAGAGCTGAATGAGATGGACCGTCTTTTGGCTCCAGCAAGATCGTAGCTTCATCGATACTGTAAATAATGATTGTAAGTCTTATTTCATTGTTTCCTAACTAAGTAAAAGGTTCTAACGGTATAAATATATTCCTCGGCTGCATGCGGTATACACACCTTCCTAGGGCTTGTCGATAATTGAGAGTTCAAGAGGTCAATGAAGTAATTTCTTCATCGTAAAACCTTTATTTTATAATGGTATTTAAATTATAGTGGTATTACAATATTAGTAATTTATTTATTAATCGCGAAATTTTTCAAAATTTACACCACAGTTTCAACTCTTACAATATTGCTGTTAAGCCTCACATAATCTAAAATTAGCCATGGTGGCATTTAATTTGCATGCTAAAGAGGAAACAATGCAATGTAACTAAATCTTATTTGTAGTTGATTATAGAGAACCTCAAAAGACAATGTAAAATGGTTGCCTGTTTTCTTCTTGCATTTAGTTAGGAAAGATTACATTTGGTGATTTGAAACCAAGGATAATACAATTTGATGCTAATGTCCTATAGACATACATTCAGAAATGTGTCTTCACCTTGACACTCTTATTACATCACTTAAGACTATTTTGCATAGCTCATAGTAGGTGTCACAAACAGGTGTTAATGTATTGATTATGTACCTATATACATACGGTATGATGGCACGGTCATATACAAAGACGACCCGAAGAACATATTGCCAAAGCAGCCTTACACTTGCCGACGATGAAGGGTGGAAGTGGCAGACCCCCCACCACTTAGTGGACGACAATCCAAAAATACCTTAAAAAAAAAAAAACATTGACAAGAACCTAACAAGGAACCGTGCCACCTGGAGGCTAAGGACAAGGAAGGCCGACCCCAAATATGGATAAAGGTCCACGATGATGATGATGTACCTATATACATAATCAAGGTATCTTATATCTTCATCCTGCATCATCTAAAGTGATAAAGTCAAATAATAGTATCACAGCCGTAGCCACTATACATAATCATGGAAATGCAATTGAGACACCATGCCTACTAATAAATAATCTTTAAAATAAATCATACTTGGTTTTCTATAAGTTTCACAAATTGTCTGTTTACCTGTTAGCATCTATTCTACATTTTTACTGTGTAGTCATCAGTCATCACTAGCGTTTGGACAAGTGGTGGCAAAATTCCACACAGAGAGTAATGCAGTTGTTGTTCTTTACTAACTTTATGAATGAACAAATTATTCCTTTTATTCATATTTTTAGAGAAGTGATTATTTATCATTTATTTTAAATTGTAATTATGGCTTGCAGTACAGGTTTGAAATGTTTGTGCGAAGATAACCTAACGCAAGATGTCCCCAAACAGTGGTGTGTATCAGATATAGTTCTACTTTATAAAAAAGGAGACCCACTAGACATTGGCAACTATAGGCCAATTAGCCTAGTATCCAGTATATACAAACTCTTCACATCTATAATGTTGACCCGGATATCACAGAAAATTGATGCCAACCAGCCGATTGAACAGGCAGGATTTCGTGTTGGATATTCAACCATAGATCATATACATACACTACAACAAATACTAGAAAAATACAAAGAATTTAATCGTTATCTATATATCGGATTTGTAGACTACACAAAGGCCTTCGATAGCATAACACATAACTCAATCTGGAAGGCGCTTAACTCCTGCGATGTTCACCAAACATATATTAACATCATACACAATGTCTACAAAGTATTAGCAGAGTAAGACTGGAAAGCAAAGGAAAAGAAATACCAATAAAGAGAGGAGTAAGGCAAGGAGACCCCTTATCTCCAAAACTATTTATAGCAGTGCTAGAAGGTATCTTCAAAGCAATCAGCTGGGATGATCAAGGACTCTGGATACGTGGCAAACATCTGAGCCACCTGAGGTTTGCAGATGATATTGTTATTTTTGCAGAATCCGCCAAGAAGCTTGAACAAATGATGCAAACCCTGGCAAGCAAGAGCAAGCGAGTCGGCCTATATATGAACACAAACAAAACCAAAGTCATATAACAATTGATGGCAACCAAATTGAATATGTAACAAGCTATGTCTACCTCGGAAAACAAATGTCATTTAGTCTAAAAAGCAATGAAGAAGAAGTGGACCGAAGGATAAACTGCACATGGAGAAAATACTGGACCCAGAAAGAAGTACTCAAGGGAACATATCACCCAAAACTGAAAAAAGTCATTATGGACACGTGTATCCTACCTAGTTTGACGTATGGGTGCCAAACATGGACTTTCACTAATAAAGTAAAAAATAAAATTAGCTCATGTCAACATGCTATGGAAAGGAGCATGTTAAAGTTCAGGAGAATTCACAAAGTCAGAAATGAGGAAATAAGGAAAAGAACAAAGATTGTGGACGCTCTGAAACAAACTCTACGTCTAAAATGGCAGTGGTCTGGCCATATATCCAGACTACAAGACAAAAGATGGACCATACAAACTACTAAATGGATGGGACCAGAAGGAAAAAGAACAAGGGGAAGACCATATAAACGGTGGGCCGATGATATCATCGAAATAGCTGGTAAAAATTGGACGGAGAAAGCTATAGATAGAGATACATGGAAAGGAATCGAGGAGGCTTTTACCCAATCGGGATCAGTGTAGAAACACACACTAACAACTAAAATTAACCACTTTCTTTTATTTTTTATAGTCTAAAATAAAAATGTAATCACATTTAACTACCTAACTGTACTCACTAACAAAACTAACACACACTTGAAATGTAAAAAAAATCTTCACTGAATAAATAAAGCTTTAATAATAATAATAATAATAACCTAACGCAAGAGAATTATATGAGAAAAGTAAATAATTTAATTTTTATTCATATAGTCATAAAAATACCTAGGCGACTCTACTACCCTCAGTGTGAAATCTGCCACCACTTGTGCGGACCCTGGTCATCATCCTTTCTGTTATGTCTGTTTAACTTTTGTAAAAGTACAACCATATTTCATTCAATAGGTACATAATTTTGAATGAATTTAAATACTATATGGATGCGAGAGCCAAATGTGAAGTGAGTGGAACAGTTTTTGTAACAGTGTTGCACTGGGCTTAACTTATTTTTTTATTTCAGATTTTAACATTCAAGAAAAAGGCTGGGAAAATATATCCTTTACGCTGGCTCTGTAAGTAAATATGTATTACTATAGTTGTACTATGTATTTATAACTTTATATTAGATCACATTTCAGCACTGAAAAAGAAGTTGAAAGAAGAATAAAACTCACATGGAGTAAGTACTGGTCCCTGAAGCAAATTTTCAAAAGTAATATGTCTATAAAATTGAAAACGAAAGCCATGAACATCTGCCTACTTCCATGTCTCACTTATGCATGCCAAACTTGGCCCCTAACAAAAAAAACGTTGTCAAAACTTAAAGTATGTCAGAGAGGAATGGAGAGAAGTTATCTAGGACTGAAACTTAGAGATTAAAACTTAGAGAGAAAAACAAGTCGATCAGAAAAGTAACCAAAGCCACAGACGCAGTAAAACAAGCGCTACGACTCAAATGGAAGTGGGCAGGGCACACACAAAGAACAATAGACAAAAGGTGGACAAAGATAGTAACGGAATGGTACCCCATGGACAGCACACGGAGAAAAGGAAGACCACTCTCAAGATGGAGTGGTGATATCAAAAAGACAGCGGGATGCTATTGGGGAAGAAAAGCTAAAGACAGGGATACCTGGAAAGCTTTGGAGGAGGCTTTCACCGCTATAGGCGGTCCTTATACAGAAGAAGAGTGATAATTTTAAATCAGTGATGTTAAATATTGATATTTATAAGTGAAAGAAAAAACAATCAATTTAAAAACTATAAATTTTATTAAATAAGTGCACAAAATGTATTTACAAACTCTGTTTAAGGAAATAAAAGCTTATCTTATCTTATCTTATTAGATCACATTTCTGTAACACAAAGTTATCATGAGTAAAATAAAATCGAGTTCACCAGGAATGATTTGGCAACTTAGCCTCAATAGAAAGACTGTTTTGCATACAATTCTAGTTGTATGACCACTACTAGTTAAACATCTATATATATAAAAGAAGGATACCTGATCTACCATCAACGCACAGCCGAAACTACTGGGACTAGAAACTTGAAATTTACACCAGGACTTCCTTTTATGACGTAGGCAACCGATAAGACGGGATTTTTGGAAATTCCATCCCTAAGGGGGTTAAATGGGGGTGCAAAGTTTGTATGGGGGAAACTTTATATTATGAACTAGAGACTTAAAACTTTGTAGAAAGATTACTTATTAAGATACAAAAAAATTAATTTCAGCGTTTAAGAAAATTCCACCCCTAAGGGGGTTAAATAGGGGTGCAATGTTTGTATGGGGGAAACATTAATTTTTGAACTATGAACTTCAAACTATGTAGAAAAATTACTCATTAAAATACAGTAAAAGCAATTTCTGCGTTTAAGAAAATTCCACCCCTAAAGGGGTTAAATAGGGGTGCAAAGTTTGTATTCAAAACTACTGGGACTATAAACTTGAATTTTTTCCAGAACTTCCTTTATGACGTAGGCAAGGGATGAGACGGGATTTTTAGAAATTCTATCCCTAAGGGGGTTAAATAGGGGTGCAAAGTTTGTATGGGAGTAACATTATTTTTTGTACTAGTGACTTGAAACTTTGTACGAATATTACTTATCAAGATACAAAAAAAGATTTTTCAGCGTTTAAGAAAATTCTACCCCTAAGGGGGTTAAATAGGGGTGCGAAGTTTGTATGGGGGAAACATTATTTTTTGAACTAGAGACGAAACTTTCTAGAAAGATTACTTATTGAGATACAAAAAAAGGACTTCCAGCGTTTTTGTACATTGCACCCTAAATGGGGTTAAATAGGGGTGCAAAGTTTGTATGATGGAAACTTTTCCTTTTGAGCTAGAAACTTTAAACTTTGTAGACAGATTACTTATTTGTATACAAAAAAAGAATTTAAGCGTTTTGGAAAAATCCACCCCTAAGGGGTTTTAAAAAGGGTGACATGTTTGTATGGGGGAAACTTTGTTTTTTAGGTAGAGTAAAAATTTTGTAGAAAAATTACTTATTCAAATATAGAAAATGTCGTTTCAGTGACTTAGAAAACTCCACCCCTAAGGGAGTGACATTGGGGTTTAGAGTGAATATGGGGGAAACTTAGTTTTTGAGCTAGAGACTTAAAACTTTGTAGAAATATTACTTATTAGATTACAAAAAAAGGATTTTTTGCGTTTTAGACTATTCCACCCCGACGGGGGTTAAAAGGCAAGGGTTGTATGGGAAACGCTTTTTTTTAGTAAGATACTTGAAACGTTGTAGAAAGATTACTTATCAAATAAAAAAGTACTTCCAGCGTTTAAGAATATTCTATCCCTAAGGGGGTTAAAAGGGGGTGCAAGGTTTGGATTAGCAAAACTCTTTATTGAGCTGGAGACTTAAAACGTTGTATAACAATTATTATCAGAATAAAAAAGATCTTTCAGCGTGTTGGAAAAAATCCTCCCCTAAAGGGTTTAAAACGGCATTCAAGGGATGGAGACCAAGAAAATATTATAGTAAGAGATTTGTAACTTCGGTCTTATAGCCTTTATCTTAAAAGACCACAAAACTGTTTTTTTTTGAAATTCATCCCCTATGGGGGCAACATAATTTAGACTGCTTGAAATGGATTCCATGAGGGCTAATTAGCTAAAAGGAGTTGGATGTTTGTACAGGGAACAAGACAATTTTTAATTCAAAAAAATAAAAAAGTAAAGAAAATAAATAAATAAATAATTCAGGGATCTGGAACTTCGCTAAAAGACTAGGTAACTAATTACAACATTTCTTGAAATTCATGCTGTAATTAGGTTAAAAAGGGTTGGAAGTATGTATGAGGAATAAGTATTTTTTGAAGTAAGGGAATTCATAGGTCTTTTATACTAATTATATGGTAAGCCAAAATAAATAATCCGACTGGTAGCAGATAAGTAGGCAAGGATAAATTAGAACCACGACCCTTACAGAACCGAACAGCTTCCAGTTCCCATAACCGAAAAGAAGGTAATGTTTCATTTAAACTGCGGATTATTTTGTTAATTTATAAAGTTTATTTTAGATAATCAAAATCATGTATGCTCTAACAACACCGTTAAATGGGGACAGCAGATGGAGATGGAAAGTTCTACGTCTTTTAGCATTAGATAGGATTTCATAACTATACAGGTAGCTCGGACTAACGTGAACTACTGAACAGATTTAGGCAAACATTTCCAGTAATGTAGCTTTCTTTAATACATTATAAAAAAATATACAATTTTGTCAGAAATGTCTGTTGATGATTCTTAAGATATTTATATTTCTAAAACCGGAGTTTTCAATTTAAATTTAGCAATTTAAACTAATGAACTCATTTCACTGTTACCTTTTACGCTTAATCCCTGAACGGATTTAGATGAAATTTTCCGTACGCTGAATTTGACACCCTTGGAAGGATATAGGATAGTTTTTATCTCTGAAATAATCCCATAAGATGGTAGAACTTTGTTTGGGTCGGCGATAATTAAGGTTCCACCTACAATAATTTAATACCAATCACTTTTCTAAGATACAAGTTCTACGCGGACGAAGTCGCGGGCAACAGCTAGTAATCTACAAAATATTTGTCAAAATGACATTTGCCCTGTTGTGTATGTATGGTGATGCAATATGAACAATGATGATTCTCCTATGCCAATTACTTAATGTTTCATATACAGATTTGGACATAATAATCCAGCTATAGGGACCAAACTGGATTAATAATGCCTAAGACAGAGACAAGTGGAAAGACATGGAGGAGGAACATACATAGATACTCGTCAGCGGTCCCTTTAGTTTAAAATAGATAGTAATAAAACAACTAATATAAACTTGTAATAAATATATAATAGTCGGGAACAATAAAGGCTTAAATAAATAAGTAATTTACACATTATTTTCGTATAGAAATTGAATTAGGCTGTAGATGAAGTAGTCAAGTAGTTTAGCCATAATATGTAGGGATAGGGTAGGGTGCGTTCTGTGGCGCCCATTCAGAACCTCAAATTCGACTCTTGCCCGTGATCTTGCTTGTGAACGCGAGTTCTGTTTTGTGTGCTAATTCCACGATGATACGTAACTTACACTCAAGTGTAAAAATATGGGTCCATATAACTTACTCATAAATATGTCCCATCACTCTTATGTCAGCGAATTAATGTTCTGGTGCATATTTATGAGAGGATTAAATCCATACATATTTATGCACTTGACTGTAACTGCGCAATGAGAAGGATTAGGTCGTTTAATCGTTGGTTTATCTCTGTATCTACAGGTTGTATGATAATACAGATGCCGTCAAACTTCTTGAACACTTGACCTTGCCTGCGCAAAGGCGAATTGTACCTGCGAGCTGCCCCCCCACTTCGTCCCGCATGTTCAAGAAGTTTGACGGCATCTGTATTTATGTACAATAGTTACACCGGCATTTGTTTCGCAGGAGTGGTCGTCAAGCTGGCGGCCCTTCAGGATGCGACTCGCGCGCCCTCGCTAGCACCGCGCGAAACACGCCACGTCGCTACACTTACCGGTAAGTTCACTACTTACATATGTCTACAATACCTTAAAGTCAAGTGAAACAAACCTTTCACGCGGGTCAGGGGAAATTTGATCTTATGCCAATGTCATAAAGCAGTCTCTGTAGGTCAATATCATAAAGCAGCCCATGAAAGCTTTTCGCACGTATCTTGTACCAATGTTCCCGAGCACACACGCACACAAGTACGACTATCCCGCTTTCGTGATATAAATCTTCAGCGATAAAGATGGTGACGAAATGCTTTTATGGACTTGTAGAATAGCAGAGGGATCATTTTCGGTACTCGGTACTGGTATTTGGTAGCGGAAGTTAATGTTGTGAGAAAACATCGGCGTGTCATTTGCATTCAAACACTTCCCATTCGACGATTCTGAACACTATTGTTAAATGATTCGACGATTGTGATTGCGTTTGTAATCAAGTAATCAGTAACATTGGATGACTGATCATCGTGCCTTATACATCTATAAGCAGCACGTACGTATGTCCAGTCGACGTAATATATTCTTATACTTTCGCACTTCATTGACTTTCTTTCATTGTCATAAAGCGATACACTCAGTTAAGATCGCAAATTTCGCTAAAAGCCCTATCCCTACACAAACATAACAACACATAACATCAACACAAAGCAGTCAGCGTCAGATAGTAACAGCCAAGGTAGGCAAATATTTCGGTACACGTCGTTTTTTATTACTTTAGAATAAGGGTGTGTACTTCGTAAGTATTTGGCTGCTCTGGCTGCTACTAACTATATGACGCTGACGTACCAATACCTGCCTAACGCCCCGGCCACGACATTGCGCGAATTGCGGCGCGGCAAGCGTTTTATCTGTTCACTGCGCGGTCGAGACGCGCAACACACTGGTTAGTTCGGATCACACGCAATGGATTAGAAAAACCGCTGCCGCTGCCGCCGCCGCTCGAAGTCGTGGCCGGGCCGGGCCGCAACAAGTTAGCTTGTAAAAGTTTGAAGTAATACGCGAGATGCCGGTGTTTATTGAAGTGTTAGGTAAGTTAGCCGGTACTGGAATGACGAATTACTATTTATAGCGTCCTATGCTTCAGTCTACAGTGCGTAAGCATTCGGAAAACTAAATAAAACTCGTATAAGGCAACAATGTTTTAAAGAACAAGTACAGAGGGGCTTGTTTTATGAATGGGGCAGGTTTCTCATGACCTAAGGTGTTATACTGATATCTACAATTAATAATAATAATATAGGTATATGAAACAAAGTCGTTTTGGCTTGAAAATGGAAAATGGCTTGGCCGATTTTCATGATGTTAGATTTGTCTTCTCTCCAAATAGCAGATTAACTAGTTAAACGGAAAAAATATATAAAAAAAACTACTTTTCTCGTACGTTGTAAACAGGCGATACGAAGTTGGCGGGGTCAGCTAGTTAAGAATAAATAAAATTAAGCTTACCATACCCGTTATCATAATCATGTGTGACTATGACGGGGGGTGGGTAACAAGCTCTCGTTATGAATGGGGCTGGTTTGTCACGATCTAAGTTGCCATGTGACTGGCTGTGTGCCAGCCCGTGGTTATTCTGGGCGGGCGGGCACGCGCAGCCCAGTCTAGTGCCGCGCGTCCGTCGACGACGACTCTAAACTCGCGAGCAACTAATTTGCGCCACGTTTGCCTTTCTTTTTTCTTTCTTTTCGCCGACGTTGTTGTTGATGTTTGTTGACACTGGCAGTTTCTGTGGTCAATTTTAATTGGTCATTATTTAGAGAGCGTAAGAAATTACTAATCAAAAGCATACATTTGGATACATTATTTTAAAGTTTTGTTATAATTAGGTGCAATAACTACTTATGTTAGTTTCTTTTTCTTGATGTTTTAAACAAATGTGCTGGGCTTAGAATAGTCCTCTCGTGGCAAGGACTTGTGTGAAGGCTGAGCAATGAAAGGTACTTCAGAAGTTTTCGGATCAGCACGGCATGCCCCCTAAATACATACTATGCATATCTCCACTCAATAACACGAGAACTAACTTTTCAGTGTAGTTTGAAGAATGTTGGAATTCTACTCATTCATTTGCGCTAGTAATTGCGACATGAGTGTTATGTGGTTAACTCTTCATAAATGTTGCAATGCAGTTAAGGTTACATGCGTAACGAAAGTAGGTATTAATTGTTGTCTTTCATACTTCTGTGTATGTACCCTACTTTATGTTTAGGCAATATCGTGTGCATTATTTGTACGAGTAAACATCAACATCGATTGGCATATTTTATAAGGCAGTGATAATAATTGAGAGTGTTATTGAGTGATAACTTAATTGAGAACAGAGAAATTGAATGTCAAGGCAATCCCTATTTATAATTTTTTGTTGTACATTAGCTGAATATGTTACATAACCGTTGCTTTCGGCTACGTTTCGGTGCACATAGATCTATTGCTATTTTCATAGAATATATCTATATTTAACTAGCGCGAATATTGCGACGAAAAATTGATGGAATTATGAACAAAAATACAATGAAATGTCATTGAAAAATCTTCATCTTCACATTCCCCTACTTCGACATCCTCTGGAAATTGGTCTTTTATTAATTAATGACGTATTCCGAGGCAGTATTTGTTGAGTCAATAATACTTATACCAAGTTAACAAGTAGTAGTTACGCTCGTAAACACGCTCTCGAAGCGTGGCTGCCAGACCAGCGACAATTACATAGTTGAGCGAATTATGGTCTATCATAATTCGTCAGGCCCTTTATGATGTGTCATCAGTCATCAAGGCCAGAACCGTTACGTCACGAAGCGACCCGCCGGAGGTGACCCCGCTATGGTGCCGATGCCAACATATTGACGACATCCTTATTTTTATTGGTAGATCGACTGAGTGCGTCGACCGTACTGTGCCGCCTCCACAGCAAACTGTGCGTGTGGCCTCGCACTGTTTCTATTTAAAGAGCTTTTGACTTTTGACAAAACTACTTCATAATACATAATACTGAGCCTCCGACTTTCACTTGCAGTTTTATAATCAATATCGAATCCAATTAATCTGCTCCTGTACGAATCATGATTACTATCGTCTTTAGATAATAATATTTTACTTTCTTAGTTATCTGCCTCAGATAACATTAATGGTATCGCTAATAAACGTCGCAGTAAAAACAATTGCGACTAACTCAAAAAAGTTTATGCTATTACAAAAAAAAAATATTAGAGTTGGCAATTATTCCACGTTTCCCTACATGTAGGAATAATAAAAAATATCTCGAAACGGTACCTATTTCAATGGACACACAGGAGACAAAGTATAGGTTGTGTGAAGGTCATATACAGATAAACAGACGAACACCCCATTAATGTTGCGTTGGGGGTTAAAATACAGAAGCACAATCGCAACATTATAGTTGTAGAATTGCCAAAGGAGACGTATAGCACTTACCATTTTTTTTACGAATCTGTTGTTTTGCAATCGTTTGTCTTGTAGAAAACTTACCTAGGCATGCGTCGATCGTAAACCTTATCGTAATAAAAATTTAAGACTGCTGCTGATTTGGGAGCCAGGGCTGCCCAGTTTCCATTTTATAGTTTCCTTGATATGAACTTGAAGATTTTCTCTGATAGCAGTCTTTGTCATAATTATATATATTAATTGAAACGTGTGTATTGCAAATTGCAAGATTCGCTTCAATTAAATTAAACAATAAAAGCTTGTAAAAAATTGGCGACCTTTTCAATTCGACAGGAATAAACCCGTGTGCCTTTGAAACAACTGCTGGTTGTCAAGCGTATTGATCACCGTTATCGGATCTGATGACGTGGAACTTTATCTACTATCTAGAGCTCATTACATCGCTTGATTACTAAGAGTTCGTTTAACATTGCACGTTCGCCGACGTGCTTGTGGAAGTGGTGTTGTTTGTTTGTTGTGATGTGTGGGACTTTTGGGCCGGGCGAGGAAACCTGAACAGCTGACTGCGGTACAAGTATGAACGGGAAGGCGGCTCGCTTGCGCCCGCGACCTAGGCGTCGGGACGACCTGCTTGAAAAGAAACAGGACTTATTGCTCGCATGGAGCGACGGTGAGTTTATCAACAGCAATAAGTTACGTTCAATGCAATATCAACCCTAACGCTCTTTAATTAAGCTTGTATTTGTAATCCACTCAAGTGGCTTGTATGTAACTTCTTGTAATCCAAATTTTTATTTGTTATGCAGGACGTGGTAATATTATTCACAGAATAACGGATGAGTATTTAGTTTTATAGGATACGTTTAATGTGAAACTATTAAGAAATGTAAGAAATGTAAACTATTAATAATGGATGATTTTTAGGGTTCCGTAGTCGACTAGGAACCCTTATAGTTTCGCCATGTCTGTCCGTCTGTCCGCGGATAATCTCAGTAACCGTTAGCTCTATAGAAAGCTGAAATTTGGTATTAATATGTATATCAATCACGCCGACATAGTGGTAAAATAAAAAGTGGAAAAAAGGTTTTATTAGGGAATTTCCCCTATACGGTAAAGTGGGGAGTGTTTTTTTTTTCATTTCAGGGTTGAACGTACGTGTGATATATTGTTGGATAGGTATTTAAAATGAATATGGGTTTATTAAAATCATTTTTTGATAATGGTAATATTTTCGGAGATAATCGCTTCAGAAGTAAAAAAAAATGTGTCCCCCCCACCTCTAACTTTTGAACCGTTTTAAAAGTATGAAAAAATCTCAAATTAAAACTTTCTAGGAAAAATATTTTGAACTTGATAGTTTGAATAGTTTTTGAAAAAAAAAATACAAAATATTTTCTGAACTAAGTTTGTAGGTACTTTAACCGTATAAGCAGGTGTTTATTGTACCTGTAATTTCTACAAAATCACAATGAAATGACGTGCTTTCAAATAAAGTAAAAACGATCAAAATCGGTTCACGCAATAAAGAATTATCCCATAAAAATCATCTTCCATACTTTAAGGTCGCACGCAATAGTTTACTTAATTTGCCGATGTAGGGCTTGCATTCCCGAATTTCGGACCTATTTTCCGATATTACAATTCCGGAATTAGGACACCCTCAATATCGGAAATTCCGGAATTAAAACAAATATAGTTTGTCGTCCAGTTGAAAGCTAATTATGGGGGGTTCTCTGGATCTTTTAATGTTCTATTTAAAAAATGATAATACTATTAAAAAAGTTATACCATTTTCATTTTGCTTAGTTGATTTTTTAAAACATGTGATGCCTGATTTAAAAATATTACGTATAATGTTAACTGAGAGTACTTTTACATTACATAACTGGTTTATTAATTTAATTTTGTTGCATTTTTTAAATAAGGGTTGTGATTATGTACCGAACAGGTTCAAAATCACAACCCTTATTTAAAAAATGCAACAAAATTAAATTAATAAACCAGTTATGTAACGTTACATATGATTATCATATGAATATGATGAATGTAAGTAACTTCGTATTGTGTAGTATTCGTACATTTGTAGTTTTTTATAACAACGATTACCTCTGTAGTGTGATAACATTCGTGTGTTCTTTAAAGAAAAAGGCCACTCAGTAATTATTTACGTTTGTTGATTATTATTAACTAAATATTGATTACTATTTCTGGTTTTATTTTGCTCAAAATCCAATCCCAACAACATAAGGGAATAAAATCCTTAATTCCGGAATTGAAGGCCAATCTCGAAATTCAGTTCCGGAATTGGAAACCGTCCGATATTGCATCCCCTACGCTGTACGCGGAACGATCATATCGTACATAGCGGTGTTAAGATTTTTCCTGATTGAATGGGGTCGGGGCAGGTGCGCCCATACATTAGGTCGAAAATTTGTCGTGCTCGAATTGTCTTAGTTGTCTTTGGTCGGTCGTTGTCTAATAATAAAATTGTTCGCTAAGTATTGCTTGTATTGTTCGCTAAGTATTGATTGTTTAACGCTTAGTGGGGACACTTACTGTGACGGACGGAAAACTACGGAACCCTACACTGAGCGTGGCCCGACACGCTTTTAGCCGGTTTTTATTTTTAGAAATTATCATCTGCATATTTAGTAGTAGGCAGGTCTTTTCTAGTGACAAGACTTAGAGCAGTTCAGTTCATACCTCTATGAATTGCTTCACTGTTACCTACACACGGATCCCCAGTAGCAGATAGGTACGTTAATAAAATAACGAATGTACAATGTTATCTTCATCCTACACAATAGACTCAATAAAGCTTGTGTTATGGGTATTATCCGACGATATATTTTATAGATATCAATACTTAATGCATATAAAATCAGGGTTCGCTTCGCAGTCAGGGTCACTTATCATTAGGCTCAACCAGTCATCCATCACATTACTATTGCAATGTTACAACCTTTGGTTAATTAAAAGACTCGGGACCTGAGATGTCCGTGAAGTTAGCGTAACAAGTTCCAGCAGATCAAGTTTTTGTTGGAGTTCTATTCGCATCCAACATAGTTCTATAGTTCCTGATACTTTTTAGGAATAGTTCTGGCCGCACACCAAAAAAAATTGGTACTATGGTTTTCAACCAAATGATATGCTAACTTCGCGTAGCATATCACTTTCTTCTGAATGGGCTAATAATTAGTATTCTGTATTTATACAAGGTTCACAATAGTTCCTGATACTTCTTATACATAGTTCTAGCAAAAAAAAAATTTTTTTTCTTTAATTAATTTACCCAATGATATGCTAACTTCGCATGTGATATGGTGATAGTTTTTGAAGAGTTCTAGGCGTATTTAAGGTCTCGATTAATAGCTCTAGCCCTGTAGAGTACAGAACTCCGGAGTTACAACCTAAAGTGTCACAGCTAACCTTTTTTTTTTGATTTTGTCATTGTACTATAAGATCATGAACTATTTTCAAATGACCGTAGCTCGTTTGCAGACAAAAAATATAGCTATACCATTACAGAATAACGAATTCAACATCCTCTAGCCTGTTACAATCGTTATTTAGCTAAGAAAATAAATTGTATCTTTGTAGAGTTCAAACAGATGATATGCTAACTTCACATGTGATATTCTGATAGTTTTGGATGAGTTCTAGGCTTGTTTTTGACTTTAAATGACATGTCTAGCTGTGTTGAAAATAGAACTCTAGAGTTCCAGGCTCTAATGTCATCCTAAAATTATTAAAAAAAAGTGCCGATTTTGACTATTTAGGGCTATAGAGTATAATGATATATTCGAGCGTTCCTTGCTTGCCCGCGGGATTAAAATGGTAAAGCTTTATTGATGTACGATAGAGAACACTACATCGCTAGACTGTTACTATTTTTATTCAAGCAGAAAATAATTATCATTTTGTTAAACTCATACAGATGATACGTTAACTTCACATGTGACATGCAGATAGTTTTTGAGGAGTTCGAGGTCTATATTGATATTGTGTTGACAGCTCTATTACTACCTAATAGAAAATATAGGAGTTCTGGCCTCTACAATGACTGTAAAGGCAGAAAAAAATATGGTTACAAAGAAGAGTTCGTCATTTTGAGTTTTCTTAACAAACAGGTGTGATATGCTGATATTTTGGGAAGAGTTCTAGTTCTATGTCGGCATTATTTTGATAGCTAAATTAACGATCTTTCAAAATAAAAGAGTTCCGGGCTCTACGACATCAGTGCAGGTAGAAAAAGGGTACCTAGTAAGCTTCCACCCGAAATTGAAGTAAGTCTCCAATCAGGTGTGCTATGCTGATATTTTTCGAGCAGTTCCAGGTCTCAATCAAGACTTATCTTATAGCTCTGATAATGGTCTGTACAGAACTCAGGAGTTCTCGGCTATATGGAGTATAATAGCGTACAAGTAATTTTTTTACTTAGTATAGGTCGAAAATTTGAAATTTATAACAATCAGGTGTGATATGCTGATATTTTTAGATGAGTTATAGGTGTATGTTAGTATTATTTTGATAGCTCTATTAATGCCCCTTTTAAAACAAAAGAGTTCCGGGCTCTACAAAATCAGTGCAGGAAGAAAAAGGGTACCTAGTAAGCTTCCACCCGAAATTGAATTAAGTCTCCAATCAGGTGTGCTATGCTGATATTTTTCGAGCAGTTCCAGGTCTTAATCAAGACTTATCTTATAGCTCTGATAAAAGTCTGTACAGAACTTAGGAAATCTTGGCTATATGGAGCATTGTAGCGTACAAGTAATTTTTTTACTAAGTATAGGTCAAAAATTTGAAATTTATAACAATCAGGTGTGATATGCTGATATTTTTAGAAGAGTTCTAGGTCTATGTTAGTATTATTTTGATAGCTCTATTAATGCCTCTTTAAAAAAAAAAGAGTTCCGGGCTCTAAGAAATCAGTGCAGGAAGAAAAAGGGTACCTAGTAAGCTTCCACCCGAAATTGAAGTAAGTCTCCAATCAGTTTTGCTATGCTGATATTTTTCGAGCAGTTCCAGGTCTCAATCAAGACTTATCTTATAGCTCTGATAATGTTCTGTACAGAACTCAGGTGTTCTTGGCTATATGGAATATAATAGCGTACAAGTATTTTTTTTACTAAGTATAGGTTGAAATTTTGAGTTTAATAACAATCAGGTGTGATATGCTGATATTTTAAGAAGAGTTCTAGGTCTATGTTAGTATTATTTTGATAGCTCTATTAATCCCTCTTTTAAAACAAAAGAGTTCCGGGCTCTACAAAATCAGTGCAGGAAGAAAAAGGGTATCTAGTAAGCTTCCATTCGAAATTGAAGTAAGTCTCCAATCAGGTGTGCTATGCTGATATTTTTCGAGCAGTTCCAGGTCTCAATCAAGACTTATCTTATAGCTCTGATAATGGTCTGTACAGAACTCAGGAGTTCTCGGCTATGTGGAGTATAATAGCGTACAAGTAATTTTTTTACTAAGTATAGGTCGAAAATTTGAAATTTCTAACGATCAGGTGTGATATGCTGATATTTTTAGAAGAGTTCTAGGTCTATGTTAGTATTGTTTTGATAGCTCTATTAATTCCCCTTTTAAAACAAAAGAGTTCCGGGCTCTACGAAATCAGTGCAGGAAGAAAAAGGGTACCTAGTAAGCTTCCACCCGAAATTGAAGTAAGTCTCCAATCAGGTGTGCTATGCTGATATTTTTCGAGCAGTTCCAGGTCTCAATCAAGACTTATCTTATAGCTCTGATAATAGTCTGTACAGAACTTAGGAAATCTTGGCTATATGGAGCATTGTAGCGTACAAGTAATTTTTTTACTAAGTATAGGTTGAAATTTTGAGTTTAATAACAAACAGGTATGATATGCTGATATTTTTGGAAGAGTTCTAGGTCTATGTTAGTATTATTTTGATAGCTCTATTAATGCCTCTTTTAAAACAAAAGAGTTCCGGGCTCTACGAAATCAGTGCAGGAAGAAAAAGGGTATCTAGTAAGCTTCCATTCGAAATTGAAGTAAGTCTCCAATCAGGTGTGCTATGCTGATATTTTTCGAGCAGTTCCAGGTCTCAATTAAGACTTATTTTATAGCTCTGATAATGGTCTGTACAGAACTCAGGTGTTCTTGGCTATATGGAGTATAATAGCGTACAAGTATTTTTTTTACTAAGTATAGGTTGAAATTTTGAGTTTAATAACAATCAGGTGTGATATGCTGATATTTTTAGAAGAGTTCTAGGTCTATGTTAGTATTATTTTGATAGCTCTATTATTGCCCCTTTTAAAACAAAAGAGTTCCGGGCTCTACGAAATCAGTGCAGCAAGAAAAAGGGTATCTAGTAAGCTTCCATTCGAAATTGAAGTAAGTCTCCAATCAGGTGTGCTATGCTGATATTTTTCGAGCAGTTCCAGGTCTCAATCAAGACTTATCTTATAGCTCTGATAATGGTCTGTACAGAACTCAGGTGTTCTTGGCTATATGGAGTATAATAGCGTACAAGTATTTTTTTTACTAAGTATAGGTTGAAATTTTGAGTTTAATAACAATCAGGTGTGATATGCTGATATTTTAAGAAGAGTTCTAGGTCTATGTTAGTATTATTTTGATAGATCTATTAATGCCTCTTTTAAAACAAAAGAGTTCCGGGCTCTACGAAATCAGTGCAGGAAGAAAAAGGGTATCTAGTAAGCTTCCATTCGAAATTGAAGTAAGTCTCCAATCAGGTGTGCTATGCTGATATTTTTCGAGCAGTTCCAGGTCTCAATCAAGACTTATCTTATAGCTCTGATAATGGTCTGTACAGAACTCAGGAGTTCTCGGCTATGTGGACTATAATAGCGTACAAGTAATTTTTTTACTAAGTATAGGTCGAAAATTTGAAATTTCTAACGATCAGGTGTGATATGCTGATATTTTTAGAAGAGTTCTAGGTCTATGTTAGTAATATTTTGATAGCTCTATTAATGCTTCTTTTAAAACAAAAGAGTTCCGGGCTCTACGAAATCAGTGCAGGAAGAAAAAGGGTACCTAGTAAGCTTCCACCCGAAATTGAATTAAGTCTCCAATCAGGTGTGCTATGCTGATATTTTTCGAGCAGTTCCAGGTCTCAATCAAGACTTGTCTTATAGCTCTGATAATAGTCTGTACAGAACTTAGGAAATCTTGGCTATATGGAGCATTGTAGCGTACAAGTAATTTTTTTACTAAGTATAGGTTGAAATTTTGAGTTTAATAACAAACAGGTATGATATGCTGATATTTTTGGAAGAGTTCTAGGTCTATGTTAGTATTATTTTGATAGCTCTATTAATGCCTCTTTTAAAACAAAAGAGTTCCGGGCTCTACGAAATCAGTGCAGGAAGAAAAAGGGTATCTAGTAAGCTTCCATTCGAAATTGAAGTAAGTCTCCAATCAGGTGTGCTATGCTGATATTTTTCGAGCAGTTCCAGGTCTCAATTAAGACTTATTTTATAGCTCTGATAATGTTCTGTACAGAACTCAGGTGTTCTTGGCTATATGGAGTATAATAGCGTACAAGTATTTTTTTTACTAAGTATAGGTTGAAATTTTGAGTTTAATAACAATCAGGTGTGATATGCTGATATTTTAAGAAGAGTTCTAGGTCTATGTTAGTATTATTTTGATAGCTCTATTAATCCCTCTTTTAAAACAAAAGAGTTCCGGGCTCTACAAAATCAGTGCAGGAAGAAAAAGGGTATCTAGTAAGCTTCCATTCGAAATTGAAGTAAGTCTCCAATCAGGTGTGCTATGCTGATATTTTTCGAGCAGTTCCAGGTCTCAATCAAGACTTATCTTATAGCTCTGATAATGGTCTGTACAGAACTCAGGAGTTCTCGGCTATGTGGAGTATAATAGCGTACAAGTAATTTTTTTACTAAGTATAGGTCGAAAATTTGAAATTTCTAACGATCAGGTGTGATATGCTGATATTTTTAGAAGAGTTCTAGGTCTATGTTAGTAATATTTTGATAGCTCTATTAATGCCCCTTTTAAAACAAAAGAGTTCCGGGCTCTACGAATTCAGTGCAGGAAGAAAAAGGGTACCTAGTAAGCTTCCATTCGAAATTGAAGTAAGTCTCCAATCAGGTGTGCTATGCTGATATTTTTCGAGCAGTTCCAGGTCTCAATTAAGACTTATTTTATAGCTCTGATAATGGTCTGTACAGAACTCAGGTGTTCTTGGCTATATGGAGTATAATAGCGTACAAGTATTTTTTTTACTAAGTATAGGTTGAAATTTTGAGTTTAATAACAAACAGGTATGATATGCTGATATTTTTGGAAGAGTTCTAGGTCTATGTTAGTATTATTTTGATAGCTCTATTAATGTCTCTTTTAAAACAAAAGAGTTCCGGGCTCTACGAAATCAGTGCAGGAAGAAAAAGGGTATCTAGTAAGCTTCCATTCGAAATTGAAGTAAGTCTCCAATCAGGTGTGCTATGCTGATATTTTTCGAGCAGTTCCAGGTCTCAATTAAGACTTATTTTATAGCTCTAATAATGGTCTGTACAGAAATCAGGTGTTCTTGGCTATATGGAGTATAATAGCGTACAAGTATTTTTTTTACTAAGTATAGGTTGAAATTTTGAGTTTAATAACAATCAGGTGTGATATGCTGATATTTTAAGAAGAGTTCTAGGTCTATGTTAGTATTATTTTGATAGCTCTATTAATGCCCCTTTTAAAACAAAAGAGTTCCGGGCTCTACGAAATCAGTGCAGGAAGAAAAAGGGTATCTAGTAAGCTTCCATTCGAAATTGAAGTAAGTCTCCAATCAGGTGTGCTATGCTGATATTTTTCGAGCAGTTCCAGGTCTCAATTAAGACTTATTTTATAGCTCTGATAATGGTCTGTACAGAACTCAGGTGTTCTTGGCTATATGGAGTATAATAGCGTACAAGTATTTTTTTTACTAAGTATAGGTTGAAATTTTGAGTTTAATAACAAACAGGTATGATATGCTGATATTTTTGGAAGAGTTCTAGGTCTATGTTAGTATTATTTTGATAGCTCTATTAATCCCTCTTTTAAAACAAAAGAGTTCCGGGCTCTACGAAATCAGTGCAGGAAGAAAAAGGGTATCTAGTAAGCTTCCATTCGAAATTGAAGTAAGTCTCCAATCAGGTGTGCTATGCTGATATTTTTCGAGCAGTTCCAGGTCTCAATCAAGACTTATCTTATAGCTCTGATAATGGTCTGTACAGAACTCAGGTGTTCTTGGCTATATGGAGTATAATAGCGTACAAGTATTTTTTTTACTAAGTATAGGTTGAAATTTTGAGTTTAATAACAATCAGGTGTGATATGCTGATATTTTAAGAAGAGTTCTAGGTCTATGTTAGTATTATTTTGATAGCTCTATTAATCCCTCTTTTAAAACAAAAGAGTTCCGGGCTCTACGAAATCAGTGCAGGAAGAAAAAGGGTATCTAGTAAGCTTCCATTCGAAATTGAAGTAAGTCTCCAATCAGGTGTGCTATGCTGATATTTTTCGAGCAGTTCCAGGTCTCAATCAAGACTTATCTTATAGCTCTGATAATGGTCTGTACAGAACTCAGGAGTTCTCGGCTATGTGGAGTATAATACCGTACAAGTAATTTTTTTACTAAGTATAGGTCGAAAATTTGAAATTTCTAACGATCAGGTGTGATATGCTGATATTTTTAGAAGAGTTCTAGGTCTATGTTAGTATTGTTTTGATAGCTCTATTAATGCCCCTTTTAAAACAAAAGAGTTCCGGGCTCTACGAAATCAGTGCAGGAAGAAAAAGGGTACCTAGTAAGCTTCCACCCGAAATTGAAGTAAGTCTCCAATCAGGTGTGCTATGCTGATATTTTTCGAGCAGTTCCAGGTCTCAATCAAGACTTATCTTATAGCTCTGATAATAGTCTGTACAGAACTTAGGAAATCTTGGCTATATGGAGCATTGTAGCGTACAAGTAATTTTTTTACTAAGTATAGGTTGAAATTTTGAGTTTAATAACAAACAGGTATGATATGCTGATATTTTTGGAAGAGTTCTAGGTCTATGTTAGTATTATTTTGATAGCTCTATTAATGCTTCTTTTAAAACAAAAGAGTTCCGGGCTCTACGAAATCAGTGCAGGAAGAAAAAGGGTATCTAGTAAGCTTCCATTCGAAATTGAAGTAAGTCTCCAATCAGGTGTGCTATGCTGATATTTTTCGAGCAGTTCCAGGTCTCAATCAAGACTTATCTTATAGCTCTGATAATGGTCTGTACAGAACTCAGGAGTTGTCGGCTATATGGAGTATAATAGCGTACAAGTAATTTTTTTACTAAGTATAGGTTGAAATTTTGAGTTTAATAACAATCAGGTGTGATATGCTGATATTTTTAGAAGAGTTCTAGGTCTATGTTAGTATTATTTTGATAGCTCTATTAATGCCTCTTTAAAAAAAAAAGAGTTCCGGGCTCTAAGAAATCAGTGCAGGAAGAAAAAGGGTACCTAGTAAGCTTCCACCCGAAATTGAAGTAAGTCTCCAATCAGTTTTGCTATGCTGATATTTTTCGAGCAGTTCCAGGTCTCAATCAAGACTTATCTTATAGCTCTGATAATGTTCTGTACAGAACTCAGGTGTTCTTGGCTATATGGAGTATAATAGCGTACAAGTATTTTTTTTACTAAGTATAGGTTGAAATTTTGAGTTTAATAACAATCAGGTGTGATATGCTGATATTTTTAGAAGAGTTCTAGGTCTATGTTAGTATTATTTTGATAGCTCTATTATTGCCCCTTTTAAAACAAAAGAGTTCCGGGCTCTACGAAATCAGTGCAGCAAGAAAAAGGGTATCTAGTAAGCTTCCATTCGAAATTGAAGTAAGTCTCCAATCAGGTGTGCTATGCTGATATTTTTCGAGCAGTTCCAGGTCTCAATCAAGACTTATCTTATAGCTCTGATAATGGTCTGTACAGAACTCAGGTGTTCTTGGCTATATGGAGTATAATAGCGTACAAGTATTTTTTTTACTAAGTATAGGTTGAAATTTTGAGTTTAATAACAATCAGGTGTGATATGCTGATATTTTAAGAAGAGTTCTAGGTCTATGTTAGTATTATTTTGATAGATCTATTAATGCCTCTTTTAAAACAAAAGAGTTCCGGGCTCTACGAAATCAGTGCAGGAAGAAAAAGGGTATCTAGTAAGCTTCCATTCGAAATTGAAGTAAGTCTCCAATCAGGTGTGCTATGCTGATATTTTTCGAGCAGTTCCAGGTCTCAATCAAGACTTATCTTATAGCTCTGATAATGGTCTGTACAGAACTCAGGAGTTCTCGGCTATGTGGACTATAATAGCGTACAAGTATTTTTTTTACTAAGTATAGGTTGAAATTTTGAGTTTAATAACAATCAGGTGTGATATGCTGATATTTTAAGAAGAGTTCTAGGTCTATGTTAGTATTATTTTGATAGCTCTATTAATCCCTCTTTTAAAACAAAAGAGTTCCGGGCTCTACGAAATCAGTGCAGGAAGAAAAAGGGTATCTAGTAAGCTTCCATTCGAAATTGAAGTAAGTCTCCAATCAGGTGTGCTATGCTGATATTTTTCGAGCAGTTCCAGGTCTCAATCAAGACTTATCTTATAGCTCTGATAATGGTCTGTACAGAACTCAGGAGTTCTCGGCTATGTGGACTATAATAGCGTACAAGTAATTTTTTTACTAAGTATAGGTCGAAAATTTGAAATTTCTAACGATCAGGTGTGATATGCTGATATTTTTAGAAGAGTTCTAGGTCTATGTTAGTAATATTTTGATAGCTCTATTAATGCTTCTTTTAAAACAAAAGAGTTCCGGGCTCTACGAAATCAGTGCAGGAAGAAAAAGGGTACCTAGTAAGCTTCCACCCGAAATTGAATTAAGTCTCCAATCAGGTGTGCTATGCTGATATTTTTCGAGCAGTTCCAGGTCTCAATCAAGACTTGTCTTATAGCTCTGATAATAGTCTGTACAGAACTTAGGAAATCTTGGCTATATGGAGCATTGTAGCGTACAAGTAATTTTTTTACTAAGTATAGGTTGAAATTTTGAGTTTAATAACAAACAGGTATGATATGCTGATATTTTTGGAAGAGTTCTAGGTCTATGTTAGTATTATTTTGATAGCTCTATTAATGCCTCTTTTAAAACAAAAGAGTTCCGGGCTCTACGAAATCAGTGCAGGAAGAAAAAGGGTATCTAGTAAGCTTCCATTCGAAATTGAAGTAAGTCTCCAATCAGGTGTGCTATGCTGATATTTTTCGAGCAGTTCCAGGTCTCAATTAAGACTTATTTTATAGCTCTGATAATGTTCTGTACAGAACTCAGGTGTTCTTGGCTATATGGAGTATAATAGCTTACAAGTATTTTTTTTACTAAGTATAGGTTGAAATTTTGAGTTTAATAACAATCAGGTGTGATATGCTGATATTTTAAGAAGAGTTCTAGGTCTATGTTAGTATTATTTTGATAGCTCTATTAATCCCTCTTTTAAAACAAAAGAGTTCCGGGCTCTACAAAATCAGTGCAGGAAGAAAAAGGGTATCTAGTAAGCTTCCATTCGAAATTGAAGTAAGTCTCCAATCAGGTGTGCTATGCTGATATTTTTCGAGCAGTTCCAGGTCTCAATCAAGACTTATCTTATAGCTCTGATAATGGTCTGTACAGAACTCAGGAGTTCTCGGCTATGTGGAGTATAATAGCGTACAAGTAATTTTTTTACTAAGTATAGGTCGAAAATTTGAAATTTCTAACGATCAGGTGTGATATGCTGATATTTTTAGAAGAGTTCTAGGTCTATGTTAGTAATATTTTGATAGCTCTATTAATGCCCCTTTTAAAACAAAAGAGTTCCGGGCTCTACGAATTCAGTGCAGGAAGAAAAAGGGTACCTAGTAAGCTTCCATTCGAAATTGAAGTAAGTCTCCAATCAGGTGTGCTATGCTGATATTTTTCGAGCAGTTCCAGGTCTCAATTAAGACTTATTTTATAGCTCTGATAATGGTCTGTACAGAACTCAGGTGTTCTTGGCTATATGGAGTATAATAGCGTACAAGTATTTTTTTTACTAAGTATAGGTTGAAATTTTGAGTTTAATAACAAACAGGTATGATATGCTGATATTTTTGGAAGAGTTCTAGGTCTATGTTAGTATTATTTTGATAGCTCTATTAATGTCTCTTTTAAAACAAAAGAGTTCCGGGCTCTACGAAATCAGTGCAGGAAGAAAAAGGGTATCTAGTAAGCTTCCATTCGAAATTGAAGTAAGTCTCCAATCAGGTGTGCTATGCTGATATTTTTCGAGCAGTTCCAGGTCTCAATTAAGACTTATTTTATAGCTCTAATAATGGTCTGTACAGAAATCAGGTGTTCTTGGCTATATGGAGTATAATAGCGTACAAGTATTTTTTTTACTAAGTATAGGTTGAAATTTTGAGTTTAATAACAATCAGGTGTGATATGCTGATATTTTAAGAAGAGTTCTAGGTCTATGTTAGTAATATTTTGATAGCTCTATTAATGTCTCTTTTAAAACAAAAGAGTTCCGGGCTCTACGAAATCAGTGCAGGAAGAAAAAGGGTATCTAGTAAGCTTCCATTCGAAATTGAAGTAAGTCTCCAATCAGGTGTGCTATGCTGATATTTTTCGAGCAGTTCCAGGTCTCAATTAAGACTTATTTTATAGCTCTAATAATGGTCTGTACAGAAATCAGGTGTTCTTGGCTATATGGAGTATAATAGCGTACAAGTATTTTTTTTACTAAGTATAGGTTGAAATTTTGAGTTTAATAACAATCAGGTGTGATATGCTGATATTTTAAGAAGAGTTCTAGGTCTATGTTAGTATTATTTTGATAGCTCTATTAATGCCCCTTTTAAAACAAAAGAGTTCCGGGCTCTACGAAATCAGTGCAGGAAGAAAAAGGGTATCTAGTAAGCTTCCATTCGAAATTGAAGTAAGTCTCCAATCAGGTGTGCTATGCTGATATTTTTCGAGCAGTTCCAGGTCTCAATTAAGACTTATTTTATAGCTCTGATAATGGTCTGTACAGAACTCAGGTGTTCTTGGCTATATGGAGTATAATAGCGTACAAGTATTTTTTTTACTAAGTATAGGTTGAAATTTTGAGTTTAATAACAAACAGGTATGATATGCTGATATTTTTGGAAGAGTTCTAGGTCTATGTTAGTATTATTTTGATAGCTCTATTAATCCCTCTTTTAAAACAAAAGAGTTCCGGGCTCTACGAAATCAGTGCAGGAAGAAAAAGGGTATCTAGTAAGCTTCCATTCGAAATTGAAGTAAGTCTCCAATCAGGTGTGCTATGCTGATATTTTTCGAGCAGTTCCAGGTCTCAATCAAGACTTATCTTATAGCTCTGATAATGATCTGTACAGAACTCAGGAGTTGTCGGCTATATGGAGTATAATAGCGTACAAGTAATTTTTTTACTAAGTATAGGTTGAAATTTTGAGTTTAATAACAATCAGGTGTGATATGCTGATATTTTAAGAAGAGTTCTAGGTCTATGTTAGTATTATTTTGATAGCTCTATTATTGCCTCTTTTAAAACAAAAGAGTTCCGGGCTCTACGAAATCAGTGCAGCAAGAAAAAGGGTATCTAGTAAGCTTCCATTCGAAATTGAAGTAAGTCTCCAATCAGGTGTGCTATGCTGATATTTTTCGAGCAGTTCCAGGTCTCAATCAAGACTTATCTTATAGCTCTGATAATGGTCTGTACAGAACTCAGGAGTTCTCGGCTATGCGGAGTATAATACCGTACAAGTAATTTTTTTACTAAGTATAGGTTGAAATTTTGAGTTTAATAACAAACAGGTATGATATGCTGATATTTTTGGAAGAGTTCTAGGTCTATGTTAGTATTATTTTGATAGCTCTATTAATGCTTCTTTTAAAACAAAAGAGTTCCGGGCTCTACGAAATCAGTGCAGGAAGAAAAAGGGTACCTAGTAAGCTTCCACCCGAAATTGAATTAAGTCTCCAATCAGGTGTGCTATGCTGATATTTTTCGAGCAGTTCCAGGTCTCAATCAAGACTTGTCTTATAGCTCTGATAATAGTCTGTACAGAACTTAGGAAATCTTGGCTATATGGAGCATTGTAGCGTACAAGTAATTTTTTTACTAAGTATAGGTTGAAATTTTGAGTTTAATAACAAACAGGTATGATATGCTGATATTTTTGGAAGAGTTCTAGGTCTATGTTAGTATTATTTTGATAGCTCTATTAATGCCTCTTTTAAAACAAAAGAGTTCCGGGCTCTACGAAATCAGTGCAGGAAGAAAAAGGGTATCTAGTAAGCTTCCATTCGAAATTGAAGTAAGTCTCCAATCAGGTGTGCTATGCTGATATTTTTCGAGCAGTTCCAGGTCTCAATTAAGACTTATTTTATAGCTCTGATAATGTTCTGTACAGAACTCAGGTGTTCTTGGCTATATGGAGTATAATAGCTTACAAGTATTTTTTTTACTAAGTATAGGTTGAAATTTTGAGTTTAATAACAATCAGGTGTGATATGCTGATATTTTAAGAAGAGTTCTAGGTCTATGTTAGTATTATTTTGATAGCTCTATTAATCCCTCTTTTAAAACAAAAGAGTTCCGGGCTCTACAAAATCAGTGCAGGAAGAAAAAGGGTATCTAGTAAGCTTCCATTCGAAATTGAAGTAAGTCTCCAATCAGGTGTGCTATGCTGATATTTTTCGAGCAGTTCCAGGTCTCAATCAAGACTTATCTTATAGCTCTGATAATGGTCTGTACAGAACTCAGGAGTTCTCGGCTATGTGGAGTATAATAGCGTACAAGTAATTTTTTTACTAAGTATAGGTCGAAAATTTGAAATTTCTTACGATCAGGTGTGATATGCTGATATTTTTAGAAGAGTTCTAGGTCTATGTTAGTAATATTTTGATAGCTCTATTAATGCCCCTTTTAAAACAAAAGAGTTCCGGGCTCTACGAATTCAGTGCAGGAAGAAAAAGGGTACCTAGTAAGCTTCCATTCGAAATTGAAGTAAGTCTCCAATCAGGTGTGCTATGCTGATATTTTTCGAGCAGTTCCAGGTCTCAATTAAGACTTATTTTATAGCTCTGATAATGGTCTGTACAGAACTCAGGTGTTCTTGGCTATATGGAGTATAATAGCGTACAAGTATTTTTTTTACTAAGTATAGGTTGAAATTTTGAGTTTAATAACAAACAGGTATGATATGCTGATATTTTTGGAAGAGTTCTAGGTCTATGTTAGTATTATTTTGATAGCTCTATTAATGTCTCTTTTAAAACAAAAGAGTTCCGGGCTCTACGAAATCAGTGCAGGAAGAAAAAGGGTATCTAGTAAGCTTCCATTCGAAATTGAAGTAAGTCTCCAATCAGGTGTGCTATGCTGATATTTTTCGAGCAGTTCCAGGTCTCAATTAAGACTTATTTTATAGCTCTAATAATGGTCTGTACAGAAATCAGGTGTTCTTGGCTATATGGAGTATAATAGCGTACAAGTATTTTTTTTACTAAGTATAGGTTGAAATTTTGAGTTTAATAACAATCAGGTGTGATATGCTGATATTTTTGGAAGAGTTCTAGGTCTATGTTAGTATTATTTTGATAGCTCTATTAATGTCTCTTTTAAAACAAAAGAGTTCCGGGCTCTACGAAATCAGTGCAGGAAGAAAAAGGGTATCTAGTAAGCTTCCATTCGAAATTGAAGTAAGTCTCCAATCAGGTGTGCTATGCTGATATTTTTCGAGCAGTTCCAGGTCTCAATTAAGACTTATTTTATAGCTCTAATAATGGTCTGTACAGAAATCAGGTGTTCTTGGCTATATGGAGTATAATAGCGTACAAGTATTTTTTTTACTAAGTATAGGTTGAAATTTTGAGTTTAATAACAATCAGGTGTGATATGCTGATATTTTAAGAAGAGTTCTAGGTCTATGTTAGTATTATTTTGATAGCTCTATTAATGCCCCTTTTAAAACAAAAGAGTTCCGGGCTCTACGAAATC
Source organism: Epinotia demarniana (assembly GCA_945867215.1). Lineage (NCBI taxonomy): Eukaryota > Metazoa > Arthropoda > Insecta > Lepidoptera > Tortricidae > Epinotia > Epinotia demarniana. The sequence goes on along the minus strand of OX244266.1, from coordinate 17,735,503 downwards.
AGTGCAGGAAGAAAAAGGGTATCTTATAAGCTTCCATTCGAAATTGAAGTAAGTCTCCAATCAGGTGTGCTATGCTGATATTTTTCGAGCAGTTCCAGGTCTCAATTAAGACTTATTTTATAGCTCTGATAATGGTCTGTACAGAACTCAGGTGTTCTTGGCTATATGGAGTATAATAGCGTACAAGTATTTTTTTTACTAAGTATAGGTTGAAATTTTGAGTTTAATAACAAACAGGTATGATATGCTGATATTTTTGGAAGAGTTCTAGGTCTATGTTAGTATTATTTTGATAGCTCTATTAATCCCTCTTTATAATCAAAAGAGTTCCGGGCTCTACGAAATCAGTGCAGGAAGAAAAAGGGTATCTAGTAAGCTTCCATTCGAAATTGAAGTAAGTCTCCAATCAGGTGTGCTATGCTGATATTTTTCGAGCAGTTCCAGGTCTCAATCAAAACTTATCTTATAGCTCTGATAATGGTCTGTACAGAACTCAGGTGTTCTTGGCTATATGGAGTATAATAGCGTACAAGTATTTTTTTTACTAAGTATAGGTTGAAATTTTGAGTTTAATAACAATCAGGTGTGATATGCTGATATTTTAAGAAGAGTTCTAGGTCTATGTTAGTATTATTTTGATAGCTCTATTAATCCCTCTTTTAAAACAAAAGAGTTCCGGGCTCTACGAAATCAGTGCAGGAAGAAAAAGGGTATCTAGTAAGCTTCCATTCGAAATTGAAGTAAGTCTCCAATCAGGTGTGCTATGCTGATATTTTTCGAGCAGTTCCAGGTCTCAATCAAGACTTATCTTATAGCTCTGATAATGGTCTGTACAGAACTCAGGAGTTCTCGGCTATATGGAGTATAATAGCGTACAAGTAATTTTTTTACTAAGTATAGGTCGATAATTTGAAATTTTTATCAATCAGGTGTGATATGCTGATATTTTAAGAAGAGTTCTAGGTCTATGTTAGTAATATTTTGATAGCTCTATTAATGCCCCTATTAAAACAAAAGAGTTCCGGGCTCTACGAAATCAGTGCAGGAAGAAAAAGGGTACCTAGTAAGCTTCCACCCGAAATTGAAGTAAGTCTCCAATCAGGTGTGCTATGCTGATATTTTTCGAGCAGTTCCAGGTCTCAATCAAGACTTATCTTATAGCTCTGATAATAGTCTGTACAGAACTTAGGAAATCTTGGCTATATGGAGCATTGTAGCGTACAAGTAATTTTTTTACTAAGTATAGGTTTAAATTTTGAGTTTAATAACAAACAGGTATGATATGCTGATATTTTTGGAAGAGTTCTAGGTCTATGTTAGTATTATTTTGATAGGTCTATTAATGCCTCTTTTAAAACAAAAGAGTTCCGGGCTCTACGAAATCAGTGCAGGAAGAAAAAGGGTATCTAGTAAGCTTCCATTCGAAATTGAAGTAAGTCTCCAATCAGGTGTGCTATGCTGATATTTTTCGAGCAGTTCCAGGTCTCAATCAAGACTTATCTTATAGCTCTGATAATGGTCTGTACAGAACTCAGGAGTTGTCGGCTATATGGAGTATAATAGCGTACAAGTAATTTTTTTACTAAGTATAGGTTGAAATTTTGAGTTTAATAACAATCAGGTGTGATATGCTGATATTTTTAGAAGAGTTCTAGGTCTATGTTAGTATTATTTTGATAGCTCTATTAATGCCTCTTTAAAAAAAAAAGAGTTCCGGGCTCTAAGAAATCAGTGCAGGAAGAAAAAGGGTACCTAGTAAGCTTCCACCCGAAATTGAAGTAAGTCTCCAATCAGTTTTGCTATGCTGATATTTTTCGAGCAGTTCCAGGTCTCAATCAAGACTTATCTTATAGCTCTGATAATGTTCTGTACAGAACTCAGGTGTTCTTGGCTATATGGAGTATAATAGCGTACAAGTAATTTTTTTACTAAGTATAGGTTGAAATTTTGAGTTTAATAACAATCAGGTGTGATATGCTGATATTTTAAGAAGAGTTCTAGGTCTATGTTAGTATTATTTTGATAGCTCTATTATTGCCTCTTTTAAAACAAAAGAGTTCCGGGCTCTACGAAATCAGTGCAGGAAGAAAAAGGGTATCTAGTAAGCTTCCATTCGAAATTGAAGTAAGTCTCCAATCAGGTGTGCTATGCTGATATTTTTCGAGCAGTTCCAGGTCTCAATCAAGACTTATCTTATAGCTCTGATAATAGTCTGTACAGAACTTAGGAAATCTTGGCTATATGGAGCATTGTAGCGTACAAGTAATTTTTTTACTAAGTATAGGTTGAAATTTTGAGTTTAATAACAATCAGGTGTGATATGCTGATATTTTAAGAAGAGTTCTAGGTCTATGTTAGTATTATTTTGATAGGTCTATTATTGCCTCTTTTAAAACAAAAGAGTTCCGGGCTCTACGAAATCAGTGCAGGAAGAAAAAGGGTATCTAGTAAGCTTCCATTCGAAATTGAAGTAAGTCTCCAATCAGGTGTGCTATGCTGATATTTTTCGAGCAGTTCCAGGTCTCAATCAAGACTTATCTTATAGCTCTGATAATGGTCTGTACAGAACTCAGGAGTTGTCGGCTATATGGAGTATAATAGCGTACAAGTAATTTTTTTACTAAGTATAGGTTGAAATTTTGAGTTTAATAACAATCAGGTGTGATATGCTGATATTTTTAGAAGAGTTCTAGGTCTATGTTAGTATTATTTTGATAGCTCTATTAATGCCTCTTTAAAAAAAAAAGAGTTCCGGGCTCTAAGAAATCAGTGCAGGAAGAAAAAGGGTACCTAGTAAGCTTCCACCCGAAATTGAAGTAAGTCTCCAATCAGTTTTGCTATGCTGATATTTTTCGAGCAGTTCCAGGTCTCAATCAAGACTTATCTTATAGCTCTGATAATGGTCTGTACAGAACTCAGGTGTTCTTGGCTATATGGAGTATAATAGCGTACAAGTATTTTTTTTACTAAGTATAGGTTGAAATTTTGAGTTTAATAACAATCAGGTGTGATATGCTGATATTTTAAGAAGAGTTCTAGGTCTATGTTAGTATTATTTTGATAGCTCTATTAATCCCTCTTTTAAAACAAAAGAGTTCCGGGCTCTACGAAATCAGTGCAGGAAGAAAAAGGGTATCTAGTAAGCTTCCATTCGAAATTGAAGTAAGTCTCCAATCAGGTGTGCTATGCTGATATTTTTCGAGCAGTTCCAGGTCTCAATCAAGACTTATCTTATAGCTCTGATAATGGTCTGTACAGAACTCAGGAGTTCTCGGCTATGTGGAGTATAATAGCGTACAAGTAATTTTTTTACTAAGTATAGGTCGAAAATTTAAAATTTCTAACGATCAGGTGTGATATGCTGATATTTTTAGAAGAGTTCTAGGTCTATGTTAGTATTGTTTTGATAGCTCTATTAATGCCCCTTTTAAAACAAAAGAGTTCCGGGCTCTACAAAATCAGTGCAGGAAGAAAAAGGGTACCTAGTAAGCTTCCACCCGAAATTGAAGTAAGTCTCCAATCAGGTGTGCTATGCTGATATTTTTCGAGCAGTTCCAGGTCTCAATCAAGACTTATCTTATAGCTCTGATAATAGTCTGTACAGAACTTAGGAAATCTTGGCTATATGGAGCATTGTAGCGTACAAGTAATTTTTTTACTAAGTATAGGTTGAAATTTTGAGTTTAATAACAAACAGGTATGATATGCTGATATTTTTGGAAGAGTTCTAGGTCTATGTTAGTATTATTTTGATAGCTCTATTAATGCCTCTTTTAAAACAAAAGAGTTCCGGGCTCTTCGAAATCAGTGCAGGAAGAAAAAGGGTATCTAGTAAGCTTCCATTCGAAATTGAAGTAAGTCTCCAATCAGGTGTGCTATGCTGATATTTTTCGAGCAGTTCCAGGTCTCAATTAAGAATTATTTTATAGCTCTGATAATGGTCTGTACAGAACTCAGGTGTTCTTGGCTATATGGAGTATAATAGCGTACAAGTATTTTTTTTACTAAGTATAGGTTGAAATTTTGAGTTTAATAACAATCAGGTGTGATATGCTGATATTTTAAGAAGAGTTCTAGGTCTATGTTAGTATTATTTTGATAGCTCTATTAATCCGTCTTTTAAAACAAAAGAGTTCCGGGCTCTAGAAAATCAGTGCAGGAAGAAAAAGGGTATCTAGTAAGCTTCCATTCGAAATTGAAGTAAGTCTCCAATCAGGTGTGCTATGCTGATATTTTTCGAGCAGTTCCAGGTCTCAATCAAGACTTATCTTATAGCTCTGATAATGGTCTGTACAGAACTCAGGAGTTGTCGGCTATATGGAGTATAATAGCGTACAAGTAATTTTTTTACTAAGTATAGGTTGAAATTTTGAGTTTAATAACAATCAGGTGTGATATGCTGATATTTTTAGAAGAGTTCTAGGTCTATGTTAGTATTATTTTGATAGCTCTATTAATGCCTCTTTAAAAAAAAAAGAGTTCCGGGCTCTAAGAAATCAGTGCAGGAAGAAAAAGGGTACCTAGTAAGCTTCCACCCGAAATTGAAGTAAGTCTCCAATCAGTTTTGCTATGCTGATATTTTTCGAGCAGTTCCAGGTCTCAATCAAGACTTATCTTATAGCTCTGATAATGGTCTGTACAGAACTCAGGTGTTCTTGGCTATATGGAGTATAATAGCGTACAAGTATTTTTTTTACTAAGTATAGGTTGAAATTTTGAGTTTAATAACAATCAGGTGTGATATGCTGATATTTTAAGAAGAGTTCTAGGTCTATGTTAGTATTATTTTGATAGCTCTATTAATCCCTCTTTTAAAACAAAAGAGTTCCGGGCTCTACGAAATCAGTGCAGGAAGAAAAAGGGTATCTAGTAAGCTTCCATTCGAAATTGAAGTAAGTCTCCAATCAGGTGTGCTATGCTGATATTTTTCGAGCAGTTCCAGGTCTCAATCAAGACTTATCTTATAGCTCTGATAATGGTCTGTACAGAACTCAGGAGTTCTCGGCTATGTGGAGTATAATAGCGTACAAGTAATTTTTTTACTAAGTATAGGTCGAAAATTTAAAATTTCTAACGATCAGGTGTGATATGCTGATATTTTTAGAAGAGTTCTAGGTCTATGTTAGTATTGTTTTGATAGCTCTATTAATGCCCCTTTTAAAACAAAAGAGTTCCGGGCTCTACGAAATCAGTGCAGGAAGAAAAAGGGTACCTAGTAAGCTTCCACCCGAAATTGAAGTAAGTCTCCAATCAGGTGTGCTATGCTGATATTTTTCGAGCAGTTCCAGGTCTCAATCAAGACTTATCTTATAGCTCTGATAATAGTCTGTACAGAACTTAGGAAATCTTGGCTATATGGAGCATTGTAGCGTACAAGTAATTTTTTTACTAAGTATAGGTTGAAATTTTGAGTTTAATAACAAACAGGTATGATATGCTGATATTTTTGGAAGAGTTCTAGGTCTATGTTAGTATTATTTTGATAGCTCTATTAATGCCTCTTTTAAAACAAAAGAGTTCCGGGCTCTTCGAAATCAGTGCAGGAAGAAAAAGGGTATCTAGTAAGCTTCCATTCGAAATTGAAGTAAGTCTCCAATCAGGTGTGCTATGCTGATATTTTTCGAGCAGTTCCAGGTCTCAATTAAGAATTATTTTATAGCTCTGATAATGGTCTGTACAGAACTCAGGTGTTCTTGGCTATATGGAGTATAATAGCGTACAAGTATTTTTTTTACTAAGTATAGGTTGAAATTTTGAGTTTAATAACAATCAGGTGTGATATGCTGATATTTTAAGAAGAGTTCTAGGTCTATGTTAGTATTATTTTGATAGCTCTATTAATCCGTCTTTTAAAACAAAAGAGTTCCGGGCTCTACAAAATCAGTGCAGGAAGAAAAAGGGTATCTAGTAAGCTTCCATTCGAAATTGAAGTAAGTCTCCAATCAGGTGTGCTATGCTGATATTTTTCGAGCAGTTCCAGGTCTCAATCAAGACTTATCTTATAGCTCTGATAATGGTCTGTACAGAACTCAGGAGTTCTCGGCTATGTGGAGTATAATAGCGTACAAGTAATTTTTTTACTAAGTATAGGTCGAAAATTTGAAATTTCTAACGATCAGGTGTGATATGCTGATATTTTTAGAAGAGTTCTAGGTCTATGTTAGTATTGTTTTGATAGCTCTATTAATGCCCCTTTTAAAACAAAAGAGTTCCGGGCTCTACGAAATCAGTGCAGGAAGAAAAAGGGTACCTAGTAAGCTTCCACCCGAAATTGAAGTAAGTCTCCAATCAGGTGTGCTATGCTGATATTTTTCGAGCAGTTCCAGGTCTCAATCAAGACTTATCTTATAGCTCTGATAATAGTCTGTACAGAACTTAGGAAATCTTGGCTATATGGAGCATTGTAGCGTACAAGTAATTTTTTTACTAAGTATAGGTTGAAATTTTGAGTTTAATAACAATCAGGTGTGATATGCTGATATTTTAAGAAGAGTTCTAGGTCTATGTTAGTATTATTTTGATAGCTCTATTATTGCCTCTTTTAAAACAAAAGAGTTCCGGGCTCTACGAAATCAGTGCAGGAAGAAAAAGGGTATCTAGTAAGCTTCCATTCGAAATTGAAGTAAGTCTCCAATCAGGTGTGCTATGCTGATATTTTTCGAGCAGTTCCAGGTCTCAATTAAGACTTATTTTATAGCTCTAATAATGGTCTGTACAGAAATCAGGTGTTCTTGGCTATATGGAGTATAATAGCGTACAAGTATTTTTTTTACTAAGTATAGGTTGAAATTTTGAGTTTAATAACAATCAGGTGTGATATGCTGATATTTTAAGAAGAGTTCTAGGTCTATGTTAGTAATATTTTGATAGCTCTATTAATGTCTAAAATTTCAAATTTTCGACCTATACTTAGTAAAAAAATTACTTGTACGCTATTATACTCCACATAGCCGAGAACTCCTGAGTTCTGTACAGACCATTATCAGAGCTATAAGATAAGTCTTGATTGAGACCTGGAACTGCTCGAAAAATATCAGCATAGCACACCTGATTGGAGACTTACTTCAATTTCGAATGGAAGCTTACTAGATACCCTTTTTCTTCCTGCACTGATTTTGTAGAGCCCGGAACTCTTTTGTTTTAAAAGAGGCAATAATAGAGCTATCAAAATATTACTAACATAGACCTAGAACTCTTCTTAAAATATCAGCATATCACACCTGATTGTTATTAAACTCAAAATTTCAACCTGTACTTAGTAAAAAAATTACTTGTACGCTATTATACTCCATATAGCCGACAACTCCTGAGTTCTGTACAGACCATTATCAGAGCTATAAGATAAGTCTTGATTGAGACCTGGAACTGCTCGAAAAATATCAGCATAGCACACCTGATTGGAGACTTACTTCAATTTCGGGTGGAAGCTTACTAGGTACCCTTTTTCTTCCTGCACTGATTTCGTAGAGCCCGGAACTCTTTTGTTTTAATAGGGGCATTAATAGAGCTATCAAAATATTACTAACATAGACCTAGAACTCTTCTTAAAATATCAGCATATCACACCTGATTGATAAAAATTTCAAATTATCGACCTATACTTAGTAAAAAAATTACTTGTACGCTATTATACTCCATATAGCCGAGAACTCCTGAGTTCTGTACAGACCATTATCAGAGCTATAAGATCAGTCTTGATTGAGACCTGGAACTGCTCGAAAAATATCAGCATAGCACACCTGATTGGAGACTTACTTCAATTTCGAATGGAAGCTTACTAGATACCCTTTTTCTTGCTGCACTGATTTCGTAGAGCCCGGAACTCTTTTGTTTTAAAAGGAACAATAATAGAGCTATCAAAATAATACTAATATAGACCTAGAACTCTTCTAAAAATATCAGCATATCACACCTGATTGTTATTAAATTCAAAATTTCAACCTTTACTTAGTAAAAAAATTACTTGTACGCTATTATACTCCATATAGCCGAGAACTCTTAAGTTCTGTACAGACCATTATCAGAGCTATAAGATAAGTCTTGAGTGAGACCTGGAACTGCTCGAAAAATATCAGCATAGACACCTGATTGGAGACTTACTTCAATTTCGGGTGGAAGCTTACTAGGTACCCTTTTTCTTCCTGCACTGATTTTGTAGAGCCCGGAACTCTTTTGTTTTAAAAGGGGCAATAATAGAGCTATCAAAATAATACTAACATAGACCTAGAACTCTTCTAAAAATATCAGCATATCACACCTGATTGTTATTAAACTCAAAATTTCAACCTATACTTAGTAAAAAAATTACTTGTACGCTATTATACTCCATATAGCCAAGAACTCTTGAGTTCTGTACAGATTATTATCAGAGCTATCAGATAAGTCTTGATTGAGACCTGGAACTGCTCGAAAAATATCAGCATAGCACACCTGATTGGAGACTTACTTCAATTTCGAATGGAAGCTTACTAGATACCCTTTTTCTTCCTGCACTGATTTCGTAGAGCCCGGTACTCTTTAGTTTTAAAAGGGGCATTAATAGAGCTATCAAAATAATACTAACATAGACCTAGAACTCTTCCAAAAATATCAGCATATCACACCTGATTGTTATTAAACTCAAAATTTCAACCTATACTTAGTAAAAAAATTACTTGTACGCTATTATACTCCATATAGCCGACAACTCCTGAGTTCTGTACAGACCATTATCAGAGCTATAAGATAAGTCTTGATTGAGACCTGGAACTGCTCGAAAAATATCAGCATAGCACACCTGATTGGAGACTTACTTCAATTTCGGGTGGAAGCTTACTAGGTACCCTTTTTCTTCCTGCACTGATTTCGTAGAGCCCGGAACTCTTTTGTTTTAAAAGAGGCAATAATAGAGCTATCAAAATAATACTAACATAGACCTAGAACTCTTCTTAAAATATCAGCATATCACACCTGATTGTTATTGAACTCAAAATTTCAACCTATACTTAGTAAAAAAATTACTTGTACGCTATTATACTCCATATAGCCGACAACTCCTGAGTTCTGTACAGACCATTATCAGAGCTATAAGATAAGTCTTGATTGAGACCTAAAACTGCTCGAAAAATAACAGCATAGCACACCTGATTGGAGACTTACTTCAATTTCGAATGGAAGCTTACTAGATACCCTTTTTCTTGCTGCACTGATTTCGTAGAGCCCGGAACTCTTTTGTTTTAAAAGGGGCATTAATAGAGCTATCAAAACAATACTAACATAGACCTAGAACTCTTCTAAAAATATCAGCATATCACACCTGATCGTTAGAAATTTCAAATTTTCGACCTATACTTAGTAAAAAAATTACTTGTACGCTATTATACTCCACATAGCCGAGAACTCCTGAGTTCTGTACAGACCATTATCAGAGCTATAAGATAAGTCTTGATTGAGACCTGGAACTGCTCGAAAAATATCAGCATAGCACACCTGATTGGAGACTTACTTCAATTTCGAATGGAAGCTTACTAGATACCCTTTTTCTTCCTGCACTGATTTTGTAGAGCCCGGAACTCTTTTGTTTTAAAAGAGGCAATAATAGAGCTATCAAAATAATACTAACATAGACCTAGAACTCTTCTTAAAATATCAGCATATCACACCTGATTGTTATTAAACTCAAAATTTCAACCTGTACTTAGTAAAAAAATTACTTGTACGCTATTATACTCCATATAGCCGACAACTCCTGAGTTCTGTACAGACCATTATCAGAGCTATAAGATAAGTCTTGATTGAGACCTGGAACTGCTCGAAAAATATCAGCATAGCACACCTGATTGGAGACTTACTTCAATTTCGGGTGGAAGCTTACTAGGTACCCTTTTTCTTCCTGCACTGATTTCGTAGAGCCCGGAACTCTTTTGTTTTAATAGGGGCATTAATAGAGCTATCAAAATATTACTAACATAGACCTAGAACTCTTCTTAAAATATCAGCATATCACACCTGATTGATAAAAATTTCAAATTATCGACCTATACTTAGTAAAAAAATTACTTGTACGCTATTATACTCCATATAGCCGAGAACTCCTGAGTTCTGTACAGACCATTATCAGAGCTATAAGATCAGTCTTGATTGAGACCTGGAACTGCTCGAAAAATATCAGCATAGCACACCTGATTGGAGACTTACTTCAATTTCGAATGGAAGCTTACTAGATACCCTTTTTCTTGCTGCACTGATTTCGTAGAGCCCGGAACTCTTTTGTTTTAAAAGGAACAATAATAGAGCTATCAAAATAATACTAATATAGACCTAGAACTCTTCTAAAAATATCAGCATATCACACCTGATTGTTATTAAACTCAAAATTTCAACCTTTACTTAGTAAAAAAATTACTTGTACGCTATTATACTCCATATAGCCGAGAACTCTTAAGTTCTGTACAGACCATTATCAGAGCTATAAGATAAGTCTTGAGTGAGACCTGGAACTGCTCGAAAAATATCAGCATAGACACCTGATTGGAGACTTACTTCAATTTCGGGTGGAAGCTTACTAGGTACCCTTTTTCTTCCTGCACTGATTTTGTAGAGCCCGGAACTCTTTTGTTTTAAAAGGGGCAATAATAGAGCTATCAAAATAATACTAACATAGACCTAGAACTCTTCTAAAAATATCAGCATATCACACCTGATTGTTATTAAACTCAAAATTTCAACCTATACTTAGTAAAAAAATTACTTGTACGCTATTATACTCCATATAGCCAAGAACTCTTGAGTTCTGTACAGACCATTATCAGAGCTATCAGATAAGTCTTGATTGAGACCTGGAACTGCTCGAAAAATATCAGCATAGCACACCTGATTGGAGACTTACTTCAATTTCGAATGGAAGCTTACTAGATACCCTTTTTCTTCCTGCACTGATTTTGTAGAGCCCGGAACTCTTTTGTTTTAAAAGAGGCAATAATAGAGCTATCAAAATAATACTAACATAGACCTAGAACTCTTCTTAAAATATCAGCATATCACACCTGATTGTTATTAAACTCAAAATTTCAACCTATACTTAGTAAAAAAATTACTTGTACGCTATTATACTCCATATAGCCGACAACTCCTGAGTTCTGTACAGACCATTATCAGAGCTATAAGATAAGTCTTGATTGAGACCTGGAACTGCTCGAAAAATATCAGCATAGCACACCTGATTGGAGACTTACTTCAATTTCGGGTGGAAGCTTACTAGGTACCCTTTTTCTTCCTGCACTGATTTCGTAGAGCCCGGAACTCTTTTGTTTTAAAAGGGGCATTAATAGAGCTATCAAAACAATACTAACATAGACCTAGAACTCTTCTAAAAATATCAGCATATCACACCTGATCGTTAGAAATTTTAAATTTTCGACCTATACTTAGTAAAAAAATTACTTGTACGCTATTATACTCCACATAGCCGAGAACTCCTGAGTTCTGTACAGACCATTATCAGAGCTATAAGATAAGTCTTGATTGAGACCTGGAACTGCTCGAAAAATATCAGCATAGCACACCTGATTGGAGACTTACTTCAATTTCGGGTGGAAGCTTACTAGGTACCCTTTTTCTTCCTGCACTGATTTCGTAGAGCCCGGAACTCTTTTGTTTTAAAAGGGGCATTAATAGAGCTATCAAAACAATACTAACATAGACCTAGAACTCTTCTAAAAATATCAGCATATCACACCTGATCGTTAGAAATTTTAAATTTTCGACCTATACTTAGTAAAAAAATTACTTGTACGCTATTATACTCCACATAGCCGAGAACTCCTGAGTTCTGTACAGACCATTATCAGAGCTATAAGATAAGTCTTGATTGAGACCTGGAACTGCTCGAAAAATATCAGCATAGCACACCTGATTGGAGACTTACTTCAATTTCGAATGGAAGCTTACTAGATACCCTTTTTCTTCCTGCACTGATTTCGTAGAGCCCGGTACTCTTTAGTTTTAAAAGGGGCATTAATAGAGCTATCAAAATAATACTAACATAGACCTAGAACTCTTCCAAAAATATCAGCATATCATACCTGTTTGTTATTAAACTCAAAATTTCAACCTATACTTAGTAAAACATTACTTGTACGCTTTTATACTCCATATAGCCAAGAACTCCTGAGTTCTGTACAGACCATTATCAGAGCTATAAGATAAGTCTTGATTGAGACCTGGAACTGCTCGAAAAATATCAGCATAGCACACCTGATTGGAGACGTACTTCAATTTCGAATGGAAGCTTACTAGATACCCTTTTTCTTGCTGCACTGATTTCGTAGAGCCCGGAACTCTTTTGTTTTAAAAGGGGCATTAATAAAGCTATCAAAATAATACTAACATAGACCTAGAACTCTTCTTAAAATATCAGCATATCACACCTGATTGTTATTAAACTCAAAATTTCAACCTTTACTTAGTAAAAAAATTACTTGTACGCTATTATACTCCATATAGCCGAGAACTCTTAAGTTCTGTACAGACCATTATCAGAGCTATAAGATAAGTCTTGAGTGAGACCTGGAACTGCTCGAAAAATATCAGCATAGACACCTGATTGGAGACTTACTTCAATTTCGGGTGGAAGCTTACTAGGTACCCTTTTTCTTCCTGCACTGATTTTGTAGAGCCCGGAACTCTTTTGTTTTAAAAGGGGCAATAATAGAGCTATCAAAATAATACTAACATAGACCTAGAACTCTTCTAAAAATATCAGCATATCACACCTGATTGTTATTAAACTCAAAATTTCAACCTATACTTAGTAAAAAAATTACTTGTACGCTATTATACTCCATATAGCCAAGAACTCTTGAGTTCTGTACAGATTATTATCAGAGCTATCAGATAAGTCTTGATTGAGACCTGGAACTGCTCGAAAAATATCAGCATAGCACACCTGATTGGAGACTTACTTCAATTTCGAATGGAAGCTTACTAGATACCCTTTTTCTTCCTGCACTGATTTCGTAGAGCCCGGTACTCTTTAGTTTTAAAAGGGGCATTAATAGAGCTATCAAAATAATACTAACATAGACCTAGAACTCTTCCAAAAATATCAGCATATCACACCTGATTGTTATTAAACTCAAAATTTCAACCTATACTTAGTAAAAAAATTACTTGTACGCTATTATACTCCATATAGCCGACAACTCCTGAGTTCTGTACAGACCATTATCAGAGCTATAAGATAAGTCTTGATTGAGACCTGGAACTGCTCGAAAAATATCAGCATAGCACACCTGATTGGAGACTTACTTCAATTTCGAATGGAAGCTTACTAGATACCCTTTTTCTTGCTGCACTGATTTCGTAGAGCCCGGAACTCTTTTGTTTTAAAAGAGGCAATAATAGAGCTATCAAAATAATACTAACATAGACCTAGAACTCTTCTTAAAATATCAGCATATCACACCTGATTGTTATTAAACTCAAAATTTCAACCTATACTTAGTAAAAAAATTACTTGTACGCTATTATACTCCATATAGCCGACAACTCCTGAGTTCTGTACAGACCATTATCAGAGCTATAAGATAAGTCTTGATTGAGACCTGGAACTGCTCGAAAAATATCAGCATAGCACACCTGATTGGAGACTTACTTCAATTTCGGGTGGAAGCTTACTAGGTACCCTTTTTCTTCCTGCACTGATTTCGTAGAGCCCGGAACTCTTTTGTTTTAAAAGAGGCAATAATAGAGCTATCAAAATAATACTAACATAGACCTAGAACTCTTCTTAAAATATCAGCATATCACACCTGATTGTTATTAAACTCAAAATTTCAACCTATACTTAGTAAAAAAATTACTTGTACGCTATTATACTCCATATAGCCGACAACTCCTGAGTTCTGTACAGACCATTATCAGAGCTATAAGATAAGTCTTGATTGAGACCTGGAACTGCTCGAAAAATATCAGCATAGCACACCTGATTGGAGACTTACTTCAATTTCGAATGGAAGCTTACTAGATACCCTTTTTCTTGCTGCACTGATTTCGTAGAGCCCGGAACTCTTTTGTTTTAAAAGAGGCAATAATAGAGCTATCAAAATAATACTAACATAGACCTAGAACTCTTCTTAAAATATCAGCATATCACACCTGATTGTTATTAAACTCAAAATTTCAACCTATACTTAGTAAAAAAATTACTTGTACGCTATTATACTCCATATAGCCGACAACTCCTGAGTTCTGTACAGACCATTATCAGAGCTATAAGATAAGTCTTGATTGAGACCTGGAACTGCTCGAAAAATATCAGCATAGCACACCTGATTGGAGACTTACTTCAATTTCGGGTGGAAGCTTACTAGGTACCCTTTTTCTTCCTGCACTGATTTCGTAGAGCCCGGAACTCTTTTGTTTTAAAAGAGGCAATAATAGAGCTATCAAAATAATACTAACATAGACCTAGAACTCTTCTAAAAATATCAGCATATCACACCTGATTGTTATTAAACTCAAAATTTCAACCTGTACTTAGTAAAAAAATTACTTGTACGCTATTATACTCCATATAGCCGAGAACTCTTGAGTTCTGTACAGACCATTATCAGAGCTATAAGACAAGTCTTGATTGAGACCTGGAACTGCTCGAAAAATATCAGCATAGCACACCTGATTGGAGACTTACTTCAATTTCGAATGGAAGCTTACTAGATACCCTTTTTCTTGCTGCACTGATTTCGTAGAGCCCGGAACTCTTTTGTTTTAAAAGGGGCATTAATAGAGCTATCAAAATAATACTAACATAGACCTAGAACTCTTCTTAAAATATCAGCATATCACACCTGATTGTTATAAATTTCAAATTTTCGACCTATACTTAGTAAAAAAATTACTTGTACGCTATTATACTCCATGTAGCCGACAACTCCTGAGTTCTGTACAGACCATTATCAGAGCTATAAGATAAGTCTTGATTGAGACCTGGAACTGCTCGAAAAATATCAGCATAGCACACCTGATTGGAGACTTACTTCAATTTCGGGTGGAAGCTTACTAGGTACCCTTTTTCTTCCTGCACTGATTTCGTAGAGCCCGGAACTCTTTTGTTTTAAAAGAGGCAATAATAAAACTATCAAAATAATACTAACATAGACCTAGAACTCTTCTAAAAATATCAGCATATCACACCTGATTGTTATTAAACTCAAAATTTCAACCTATACTTAGTAAAAAAATTACTTGTACGCTATTATACTCCATATAGCCGAGAACTCTTGAGTTCTGTACAGACGATTATTAGAGCTATACGATAAGCCTAGACTGAGACCTGGAACTGCTCGAAATATATCAGCATAGCACACCTGATTGGAGACAAACTTCAATTTTGCGTTTGAGCTAACTAGATACCATTTTTCAACCTGCACAGATGTCGTAGAGCCCAGAACTCTTTGGTTTTAAAAGGGGCATTAATAGAGCTATCAAAACAATACTAACATAGACCTAGAACTCTTCTAAAAATATCAGCATATCACACCTGATTGTTATAAATTTCAAATTTTCGACCTATACTTAGTAAAAAAATTACTTGTACGCTATTATACTCCATATAGCCGAGATCTCTTAAGTTCTGTACAGACCATTATCAGAGCTATAAGACAAGTCTTGATTGAGACCTGGAACTGCTCGAAAAATATCAGCATAGCACACCTGATTGGAGACTTACTTCAATTTCGAATGGAAGCTTACTAGATACCCTTTTTCTTGCTGCACTGATTTCGTAGAGCCCGGAACTCTTTTGTTTTAAAAGAGGCAATAATAAAACTATCAAAATAATACTAACATAGACCTAGAACTCTTCTAAAAATATCAGCATATCACACCTGATTGTTATTAAACTCAAAATTTCAACCTATACTTAGTAAAAAAATTACTTGTACGCTATTATACTCCATATAGCCGAGAACTCTTGAGTTCTGTACAGACCATTATCAGAGCTATAAGACAAGTCTTGATTGAGACCTGGAACTGCTCGAAAAATATCAGCATAGCACACCTGATTGGAGACTTACTTCAATTTCGGGTGGAAGCTTACTAGGTACCCTTTTTCTTCCTGCACTGATTTTGTAGAGCCCGGAACTCTTTTGTTTTAATAGGGGCATTAATAGAGCTATCAAAATAATACTAACATAGACCTAGAACTCTTCTAAAAATATCAGCATATCACACCTGATTGTTATTAAACTCAAAATTTCAACCTATACTTAGTAAAAAAATTACTTGTACGCTACAATGCTCCATATAGCCAAGATTTCCTAAGTTCCTTACAGACTATTATCAGAGCTATAAGACAAGTCTTGATTGAGACCTGGAACTGCTCGAAAAATATCAGCATAGCACACCTGATTGGAGACTTACTTCAATTTCGAATGGAAGCTTACTAGATACCCTTTTTCTTGCTGCACTGATTTCGTAGAGCCCGGAACTCTTTTGTTTTAAAAGGGGCATTAATAGAGCTATCAAAACAATACTAACATAGACCTAGAACTCTTCTAAAAATATCAGCATATCACACCTGATCGTTAGAAATTTCAAATTTTCGACCTATACTTAGTAAAAAAATTACTTGTACGCTATTATACTCCACATAGCCGAGAACTCCTGAGTTCTGTACAGACCATTATCAGAGCTATAAGATAAGTCTTGATTGAGACCTGGAACTGCTCGAAAAATATCAGCATAGCACACCTGATTGGAGACTTACTTCAATTTCGGGTGGAAGCTTACTAGGTACCCTTTTTCTTCCTGCACTGATTTCGTAGAGCCCGGAACTCTTTTGTTTTAAAAGAGGCAATAATAGAGCTATCAAAATAATACTAACATAGACCTAGAACTCTTCTTAAAATATCAGCATATCACACCTGATTGTTATTGAACTCAAAATTTCAACCTATACTTAGTAAAAAAATTACTTGTACGCTATTATACTCCATATAGCCGACAACTCCTGAGTTCTGTACAGACCATTATCAGAGCTATAAGATAAGTCTTGATTGAGACCTAAAACTGCTCGAAAAATAACAGCATAGCACACCTGATTGGAGACTTACTTCAATTTCGAATGGAAGCTTACTAGATACCCTTTTTCTTGCTGCACTGATTTCGTAGAGCCCGGAACTCTTTTGTTTTAAAAGGGGCATTAATAGAGCTATCAAAACAATACTAACATAGACCTAGAACTCTTCTAAAAATATCAGCATATCACACCTGATCGTTAGAAATTTCAAATTTTCGACCTATACTTAGTAAAAAAATTACTTGTACGCTATTATACTCCACATAGCCGAGAACTCCTGAGTTCTGTACAGACCATTATCAGAGCTATAAGATAAGTCTTGATTGAGACCTGGAACTGCTCGAAAAATATCAGCATAGCACACCTGATTGGAGACTTACTTCAATTTCGAATGGAAGCTTACTAGATACCCTTTTTCTTCCTGCACTGATTTTGTAGAGCCCGGAACTCTTTTGTTTTAAAAGAGGCAATAATAGAGCTATCAAAATAATACTAACATAGACCTAGAACTCTTCTTAAAATATCAGCATATCACACCTGATTGTTATTAAACTCAAAATTTCAACCTGTACTTAGTAAAAAAATTACTTGTACGCTATTATACTCCATATAGCCGACAACTCCTGAGTTCTGTACAGACCATTATCAGAGCTATAAGATAAGTCTTGATTGAGACCTGGAACTGCTCGAAAAATATCAGCATAGCACACCTGATTGGAGACTTACTTCAATTTCGGGTGGAAGCTTACTAGGTACCCTTTTTCTTCCTGCACTGATTTCGTAGAGCCCGGAACTCTTTTGTTTTAATAGGGGCATTAATAGAGCTATCAAAATATTACTAACATAGACCTAGAACTCTTCTTAAAATATCAGCATATCACACCTGATTGATAAAAATTTCAAATTATCGACCTATACTTAGTAAAAAAATTACTTGTACGCTATTATACTCCATATAGCCGAGAACTCCTGAGTTCTGTACAGACCATTATCAGAGCTATAAGATCAGTCTTGATTGAGACCTGGAACTGCTCGAAAAATATCAGCATAGCACACCTGATTGGAGACTTACTTCAATTTCGAATGGAAGCTTACTAGATACCCTTTTTCTTGCTGCACTGATTTCGTAGAGCCCGGAACTCTTTTGTTTTAAAAGGAACAATAATAGAGCTATCAAAATAATACTAATATAGACCTAGAACTCTTCTAAAAATATCAGCATATCACACCTGATTGTTATTAAACTCAAAATTTCAACCTTTACTTAGTAAAAAAATTACTTGTACGCTATTATACTCCATATAGCCGAGAACTCTTAAGTTCTGTACAGACCATTATCAGAGCTATAAGATAAGTCTTGAGTGAGACCTGGAACTGCTCGAAAAATATCAGCATAGACACCTGATTGGAGACTTACTTCAATTTCGGGTGGAAGCTTACTAGGTACCCTTTTTCTTCCTGCACTGATTTTGTAGAGCCCGGAACTCTTTTGTTTTAAAAGGGGCAATAATAGAGCTATCAAAATAATACTAACATAGACCTAGAACTCTTCTAAAAATATCAGCATATCACACCTGATTGTTATTAAACTCAAAATTTCAACCTATACTTAGTAAAAAAATTACTTGTACGCTATTATACTCCATATAGCCAAGAACTCTTGAGTTCTGTACAGACCATTATCAGAGCTATCAGATAAGTCTTGATTGAGACCTGGAACTGCTCGAAAAATATCAGCATAGCACACCTGATTGGAGACTTACTTCAATTTCGAATGGAAGCTTACTAGATACCCTTTTTCTTCCTGCACTGATTTCGTAGAGCCCGGTACTCTTTAGTTTTAAAAGGGGCATTAATAGAGCTATCAAAATAATACTAACATAGACCTAGAACTCTTCCAAAAATATCAGCATATCATACCTGTTTGTTATTAAACTCAAAATTTCAACCTATACTTAGTAAAACATTACTTGTACGCTTTTATACTCCATATAGCCAAGAACTCCTGAGTTCTGTACAGACCATTATCAGAGCTATAAGATAAGTCTTGATTGAGACCTGGAACTGCTCGAAAAATATCAGCATAGCACACCTGATTGGAGACGTACTTCAATTTCGAATGGAAGCTTACTAGATACCCTTTTTCTTGCTGCACTGATTTCGTAGAGCCCGGAACTCTTTTGTTTTAAAAGGGGCATTAATAAAGCTATCAAAATAATACTAACATAGACCTAGAACTCTTCTTAAAATATCAGCATATCACACCTGATTGTTATTAAACTCAAAATTTCAACCTTTACTTAGTAAAAAAATTACTTGTACGCTATTATACTCCATATAGCCGAGAACTCTTAAGTTCTGTACAGACCATTATCAGAGCTATAAGATAAGTCTTGAGTGAGACCTGGAACTGCTCGAAAAATATCAGCATAGACACCTGATTGGAGACTTACTTCAATTTCGGGTGTAAGCTTACTAGGTACCCTTTTTCTTCCTGCACTGATTTCGTAGAGCCCGGAACTCTTTTGTTTTAAAAGGGGCATTAATAGAGCTATCAAAATAATACTAACATAGACCAAGAACTCTTCTAAAAATATCAGCATATCACACCTGATTGTTATAAATTTCAAATTTTCGACCTATACTTAGTAAAAAAATTACTTGTACGCTATTATACACCATATAGCCAAGTACTCCTGAGTTCTGTACAGACCATTATCAGAGCTATAAGATAAGTCTTGATTGAGACCTAAAACTGCTCGAAAAATATCAGCATAGCACACCTGATTGGAGACTTACTTCAATTTCGAATGGAAGCTTACTAGATACCCTTTTTCTTCCTGCACTGATTTCGTAGAGCCCGGAACTCTTTTGTTTTAAAAGAGGCAATAATAGAGCTATCAAAATAATACTAACATAGACCTAGAACTCTTCTTAAAATATCAGCATATCACACCTGATTGTTATTAAACTCAAAATTTCAACCTATACTTAGTAAAAAAATTACTTGTACGCTATTATACTCCATATAGCCGACAACTCCTGAGTTCTGTACAGACCATTATCAGAGCTATAAGATAAGTCTTGATTGAGACCTGGAACTGCTCGAAAAATATCAGCATAGCACACCTGATTGGAGACTTACTTCAATTTCGAATGGAAGCTTACTAGATACCCTTTTTCTTCCTGCACTGATTTCGTAGAGCCCGGAACTCTTTTGTTTTAAAAGAGACATTAATAGAGCTATCAAAATAGTACTAACATAGACCTAGAACTCTTCTTAAAATATCAGCATATCACACCTGATTGTTATTAAACTCAAAATTTCAACCTATACTTAGTAAAAAAATTACTTGTACGCTATTATACTCCATATAGCCGACAACTCCTGAGTTCTGTACAGACCATTATCAGAGCTATAAGATAAGTCTTGATTGAGACCTGGAACTGCTCGAAAAATATCAGCATAGCACACCTGATTGGAGACTTACTTCAATTTCGAATGGAAGCTTACTAGATACCCTTTTTCTTGCTGCACTGATTTCGTAGAGCCCGGAACTCTTTTGTTTTAAAAGAGGCAATAATAGAGCTATTAAAATAATACTAACATAGACCTAGAACTCTTCTTAAAATATCAGCATATCACACCTGATTGTTATTAAACTCAAAATTTCAACCTATACTTAGTAAAAAAATTACTTGTACGCTATTATACTCCATATAGCCGACAACTCCTGAGTTCTGTACAGACCATTATCAGAGCTATAAGATAAGTCTTGATTGAGACCTGGAACTGCTCGAAAAATATCAGCATAGCACACCTGATTGGAGACTTACTTCAATTTCGGGTGGAAGCTTACTAGGTACCCTTTTTCTTCCTGCACTGATTTCGTAGAGCCCGGAACTCTTTTGTTTTAAAAGAGGCAATAATAGAGCTATCAAAATAATACTAACATAGACCTAGAACTCTTCTTAAAATATCAGCATATCACACCTGATTGTTATTAAACTCAAAATTTCAACCTATACTTAGTAAAAAAATTACTTGTACGCTATTATACTCCATATAGCCGACAACTCCTGAGTTCTGTACAGACCATTATCAGAGCTATAAGATAAGTCTTGATTGAGACCTGGAACTGCTCGAAAAATATCAGCATAGCACACCTGATTGGAGACTTACTTCAATTTCGAATGGAAGCTTACTAGATACCCTTTTTCTTGCTGCACTGATTTCGTAGAGCCCGGAACTCTTTTGTTTTAAAAGAGGCAATAATAGAGCTATCAAAATAATACTAACATAGACCTAGAACTCTTCTTAAAATATCAGCATATCACACCTGATTGTTATTAAACTCAAAATTTCAACCTATACTTAGTAAAAAAATTACTTGTACGCTATTATACTCCATATAGCCGACAACTCCTGAGTTCTGTACAGACCATTATCAGAGCTATAAGATAAGTCTTGATTGAGACCTGGAACTGCTCGAAAAATATCAGCATAGCACACCTGATTGGAGACTTACTTCAATTTCGGGTGGAAGCTTACTAGGTACCCTTTTTCTTCCTGCACTGATTTCGTAGAGCCCGGAACTCTTTTGTTTTAATAGGGGCATTAATAGAGCTATCAAAATATTACTAACATAGACCTAGAACTCTTCTTAAAATATCAGCATATCACACCTGATTGATAAAAATTTCAAATTATCGACCTATACTTAGTAAAAAAATTACTTGTACGCTATTATACTCCATATAGCCGAGAACTCCTGAGTTCTGTACAGACCATTATCAGAGCTATAAGATCAGTCTTGATTGAGACCTGGAACTGCTCGAAAAATATCAGCATAGCACACCTGATTGGAGACTTACTTCAATTTCGAATGGAAGCTTACTAGATACCCTTTTTCTTGCTGCACTGATTTCGTAGAGCCCGGAACTCTTTTGTTTTAAAAGGAACAATAATAGAGCTATCAAAATAATACTAATATAGACCTAGAACTCTTCTAAAAATATCAGCATATCACACCTGATTGTTATTAAATTCAAAATTTCAACCTTTACTTAGTAAAAAAATTACTTGTACGCTATTATACTCCATATAGCCGAGAACTCTTAAGTTCTGTACAGACCATTATCAGAGCTATAAGATAAGTCTTGAGTGAGACCTGGAACTGCTCGAAAAATATCAGCATAGACACCTGATTGGAGACTTACTTCAATTTCGGGTGGAAGCTTACTAGGTACCCTTTTTCTTCCTGCACTGATTTTGTAGAGCCCGGAACTCTTTTGTTTTAAAAGGGGCAATAATAGAGCTATCAAAATAATACTAACATAGACCTAGAACTCTTCTAAAAATATCAGCATATCACACCTGATTGTTATTAAACTCAAAATTTCAACCTATACTTAGTAAAAAAATTACTTGTACGCTATTATACTCCATATAGCCAAGAACTCTTGAGTTCTGTACAGATTATTATCAGAGCTATCAGATAAGTCTTGATTGAGACCTGGAACTGCTCGAAAAATATCAGCATAGCACACCTGATTGGAGACTTACTTCAATTTCGAATGGAAGCTTACTAGATACCCTTTTTCTTCCTGCACTGATTTCGTAGAGCCCGGTACTCTTTAGTTTTAAAAGGGGCATTAATAGAGCTATCAAAATAATACTAACATAGACCTAGAACTCTTCCAAAAATATCAGCATATCACACCTGATTGTTATTAAACTCAAAATTTCAACCTATACTTAGTAAAAAAATTACTTGTACGCTATTATACTCCATATAGCCGACAACTCCTGAGTTCTGTACAGACCATTATCAGAGCTATAAGATAAGTCTTGATTGAGACCTGGAACTGCTCGAAAAATATCAGCATAGCACACCTGATTGGAGACTTACTTCAATTTCGGGTGGAAGCTTACTAGGTACCCTTTTTCTTCCTGCACTGATTTCGTAGAGCCCGGAACTCTTTTGTTTTAAAAGAGGCAATAATAGAGCTATCAAAATAATACTAACATAGACCTAGAACTCTTCTTAAAATATCAGCATATCACACCTGATTGTTATTGAACTCAAAATTTCAACCTATACTTAGTAAAAAAATTACTTGTACGCTATTATACTCCATATAGCCGACAACTCCTGAGTTCTGTACAGACCATTATCAGAGCTATAAGATAAGTCTTGATTGAGACCTAAAACTGCTCGAAAAATAACAGCATAGCACACCTGATTGGAGACTTACTTCAATTTCGAATGGAAGCTTACTAGATACCCTTTTTCTTGCTGCACTGATTTCGTAGAGCCCGGAACTCTTTTGTTTTAAAAGGGGCATTAATAGAGCTATCAAAACAATACTAACATAGACCTAGAACTCTTCTAAAAATATCAGCATATCACACCTGATCGTTAGAAATTTCAAATTTTCGACCTATACTTAGTAAAAAAATTACTTGTACGCTATTATACTCCACATAGCCGAGAACTCCTGAGTTCTGTACAGACCATTATCAGAGCTATAAGATAAGTCTTGATTGAGACCTGGAACTGCTCGAAAAATATCAGCATAGCACACCTGATTGGAGACTTACTTCAATTTCGAATGGAAGCTTACTAGATACCCTTTTTCTTCCTGCACTGATTTTGTAGAGCCCGGAACTCTTTTGTTTTAAAAGAGGCAATAATAGAGCTATCAAAATAATACTAACATAGACCTAGAACTCTTCTTAAAATATCAGCATATCACACCTGATTGTTATTAAACTCAAAATTTCAACCTGTACTTAGTAAAAAAATTACTTGTACGCTATTATACTCCATATAGCCGACAACTCCTGAGTTCTGTACAGACCATTATCAGAGCTATAAGATAAGTCTTGATTGAGACCTGGAACTGCTCGAAAAATATCAGCATAGCACACCTGATTGGAGACTTACTTCAATTTCGGGTGGAAGCTTACTAGGTACCCTTTTTCTTCCTGCACTGATTTCGTAGAGCCCGGAACTCTTTTGTTTTAATAGGGGCATTAATAGAGCTATCAAAATATTACTAACATAGACCTAGAACTCTTCTTAAAATATCAGCATATCACACCTGATTGATAAAAATTTCAAATTATCGACCTATACTTAGTAAAAAAATTACTTGTACGCTATTATACTCCATATAGCCGAGAACTCCTGAGTTCTGTACAGACCATTATCAGAGCTATAAGATCAGTCTTGATTGAGACCTGGAACTGCTCGAAAAATATCAGCATAGCACACCTGATTGGAGACTTACTTCAATTTCGAATGGAAGCTTACTAGATACCCTTTTTCTTGCTGCACTGATTTCGTAGAGCCCGGAACTCTTTTGTTTTAAAAGGAACAATAATAGAGCTATCAAAATAATACTAATATAGACCTAGAACTCTTCTAAAAATATCAGCATATCACACCTGATTGTTATTAAATTCAAAATTTCAACCTTTACTTAGTAAAAAAATTACTTGTACGCTATTATACTCCATATAGCCGAGAACTCTTAAGTTCTGTACAGACCATTATCAGAGCTATAAGATAAGTCTTGAGTGAGACCTGGAACTGCTCGAAAAATATCAGCATAGACACCTGATTGGAGACTTACTTCAATTTCGGGTGGAAGCTTACTAGGTACCCTTTTTCTTCCTGCACTGATTTTGTAGAGCCCGGAACTCTTTTGTTTTAAAAGGGGCAATAATAGAGCTATCAAAATAATACTAACATAGACCTAGAACTCTTCTAAAAATATCAGCATATCACACCTGATTGTTATTAAACTCAAAATTTCAACCTATACTTAGTAAAAAAATTACTTGTACGCTATTATACTCCATATAGCCAAGAACTCTTGAGTTCTGTACAGATTATTATCAGAGCTATCAGATAAGTCTTGATTGAGACCTGGAACTGCTCGAAAAATATCAGCATAGCACACCTGATTGGAGACTTACTTCAATTTCGAATGGAAGCTTACTAGATACCCTTTTTCTTCCTGCACTGATTTCGTAGAGCCCGGTACTCTTTAGTTTTAAAAGGGGCATTAATAGAGCTATCAAAATAATACTAACATAGACCTAGAACTCTTCCAAAAATATCAGCATATCACACCTGATTGTTATTAAACTCAAAATTTCAACCTATACTTAGTAAAAAAATTACTTGTACGCTATTATACTCCATATAGCCGACAACTCCTGAGTTCTGTACAGACCATTATCAGAGCTATAAGATAAGTCTTGATTGAGACCTGGAACTGCTCGAAAAATATCAGCATAGCACACCTGATTGGAGACTTACTTCAATTTCGGGTGGAAGCTTACTAGGTACCCTTTTTCTTCCTGCACTGATTTCGTAGAGCCCGGAACTCTTTTGTTTTAAAAGAGGCAATAATAGAGCTATCAAAATAATACTAACATAGACCTAGAACTCTTCTTAAAATATCAGCATATCACACCTGATTGTTATTGAACTCAAAATTTCAACCTATACTTAGTAAAAAAATTACTTGTACGCTATTATACTCCATATAGCCGACAACTCCTGAGTTCTGTACAGACCATTATCAGAGCTATAAGATAAGTCTTGATTGAGACCTAAAACTGCTCGAAAAATAACAGCATAGCACACCTGATTGGAGACTTACTTCAATTTCGAATGGAAGCTTACTAGATACCCTTTTTCTTGCTGCACTGATTTCGTAGAGCCCGGAACTCTTTTGTTTTAAAAGGGGCATTAATAGAGCTATCAAAACAATACTAACATAGACCTAGAACTCTTCTAAAAATATCAGCATATCACACCTGATCGTTAGAAATTTCAAATTTTCGACCTATACTTAGTAAAAAAATTACTTGTACGCTATTATACTCCACATAGCCGAGAACTCCTGAGTTCTGTACAGACCATTATCAGAGCTATAAGATAAGTCTTGATTGAGACCTGGAACTGCTCGAAAAATATCAGCATAGCACACCTGATTGGAGACTTACTTCAATTTCGAATGGAAGCTTACTAGATACCCTTTTTCTTCCTGCACTGATTTTGTAGAGCCCGGAACTCTTTTGTTTTAAAAGAGGCAATAATAGAGCTATCAAAATAATACTAACATAGACCTAGAACTCTTCTTAAAATATCAGCATATCACACCTGATTGTTATTAAACTCAAAATTTCAACCTGTACTTAGTAAAAAAATTACTTGTACGCTATTATACTCCATATAGCCGACAACTCCTGAGTTCTGTACAGACCATTATCAGAGCTATAAGATAAGTCTTGATTGAGACCTGGAACTGCTCGAAAAATATCAGCATAGCACACCTGATTGGAGACTTACTTCAATTTCGGGTGGAAGCTTACTAGGTACCCTTTTTCTTCCTGCACTGATTTCGTAGAGCCCGGAACTCTTTTGTTTTAATAGGGGCATTAATAGAGCTATCAAAATATTACTAACATAGACCTAGAACTCTTCTTAAAATATCAGCATATCACACCTGATTGATAAAAATTTCAAATTATCGACCTATACTTAGTAAAAAAATTACTTGTACGCTATTATACTCCATATAGCCGAGAACTCCTGAGTTCTGTACAGACCATTATCAGAGCTATAAGATCAGTCTTGATTGAGACCTGGAACTGCTCGAAAAATATCAGCATAGCACACCTGATTGGAGACTTACTTCAATTTCGAATGGAAGCTTACTAGATACCCTTTTTCTTGCTGCACTGATTTCGTAGAGCCCGGAACTCTTTTGTTTTAAAAGGAACAATAATAGAGCTATCAAAATAATACTAATATAGACCTAGAACTCTTCTAAAAATATCAGCATATCACACCTGATTGTTATTAAACTCAAAATTTCAACCTTTACTTAGTAAAAAAATTACTTGTACGCTATTATACTCCATATAGCCGAGAACTCTTAAGTTCTGTACAGACCATTATCAGAGCTATAAGATAAGTCTTGAGTGAGACCTGGAACTGCTCGAAAAATATCAGCATAGACACCTGATTGGAGACTTACTTCAATTTCGGGTGGAAGCTTACTAGGTACCCTTTTTCTTCCTGCACTGATTTTGTAGAGCCCGGAACTCTTTTGTTTTAAAAGGGGCAATAATAGAGCTATCAAAATAATACTAACATAGACCTAGAACTCTTCTAAAAATATCAGCATATCACACCTGATTGTTATTAAACTCAAAATTTCAACCTATACTTAGTAAAAAAATTACTTGTACGCTATTATACTCCATATAGCCAAGAACTCTTGAGTTCTGTACAGACCATTATCAGAGCTATCAGATAAGTCTTGATTGAGACCTGGAACTGCTCGAAAAATATCAGCATAGCACACCTGATTGGAGACTTACTTCAATTTCGAATGGAAGCTTACTAGATACCCTTTTTCTTCCTGCACTGATTTTGTAGAGCCCGGAACTCTTTTGTTTTAAAAGAGGCAATAATAGAGCTATCAAAATAATACTAACATAGACCTAGAACTCTTCTTAAAATATCAGCATATCACACCTGATTGTTATTAAACTCAAAATTTCAACCTATACTTAGTAAAAAAATTACTTGTACGCTATTATACTCCATATAGCCGACAACTCCTGAGTTCTGTACAGACCATTATCAGAGCTATAAGATAAGTCTTGATTGAGACCTGGAACTGCTCGAAAAATATCAGCATAGCACACCTGATTGGAGACTTACTTCAATTTCGGGTGGAAGCTTACTAGGTACCCTTTTTCTTCCTGCACTGATTTCGTAGAGCCCGGAACTCTTTTGTTTTAAAAGGGGCATTAATAGAGCTATCAAAACAATACTAACATAGACCTAGAACTCTTCTAAAAATATCAGCATATCACACCTGATCGTTAGAAATTTTAAATTTTCGACCTATACTTAGTAAAAAAATTACTTGTACGCTATTATACTCCACATAGCCGAGAACTCCTGAGTTCTGTACAGACCATTATCAGAGCTATAAGATAAGTCTTGATTGAGACCTGGAACTGCTCGAAAAATATCAGCATAGCACACCTGATTGGAGACTTACTTCAATTTCGGGTGGAAGCTTACTAGGTACCCTTTTTCTTCCTGCACTGATTTCGTAGAGCCCGGAACTCTTTTGTTTTAAAAGGGGCATTAATAGAGCTATCAAAACAATACTAACATAGACCTAGAACTCTTCTAAAAATATCAGCATATCACACCTGATCGTTAGAAATTTTAAATTTTCGACCTATACTTAGTAAAAAAATTACTTGTACGCTATTATACTCCACATAGCCGAGAACTCCTGAGTTCTGTACAGACCATTATCAGAGCTATAAGATAAGTCTTGATTGAGACCTGGAACTGCTCGAAAAATATCAGCATAGCACACCTGATTGGAGACTTACTTCAATTTCGAATGGAAGCTTACTAGATACCCTTTTTCTTCCTGCACTGATTTCGTAGAGCCCGGTACTCTTTAGTTTTAAAAGGGGCATTAATAGAGCTATCAAAATAATACTAACATAGACCTAGAACTCTTCCAAAAATATCAGCATATCATACCTGTTTGTTATTAAACTCAAAATTTCAACCTATACTTAGTAAAACATTACTTGTACGCTTTTATACTCCATATAGCCAAGAACTCCTGAGTTCTGTACAGACCATTATCAGAGCTATAAGATAAGTCTTGATTGAGACCTGGAACTGCTCGAAAAATATCAGCATAGCACACCTGATTGGAGACGTACTTCAATTTCGAATGGAAGCTTACTAGATACCCTTTTTCTTGCTGCACTGATTTCGTAGAGCCCGGAACTCTTTTGTTTTAAAAGGGGCATTAATAAAGCTATCAAAATAATACTAACATAGACCTAGAACTCTTCTTAAAATATCAGCATATCACACCTGATTGTTATTAAACTCAAAATTTCAACCTTTACTTAGTAAAAAAATTACTTGTACGCTATTATACTCCATATAGCCGAGAACTCTTAAGTTCTGTACAGACCATTATCAGAGCTATAAGATAAGTCTTGAGTGAGACCTGGAACTGCTCGAAAAATATCAGCATAGACACCTGATTGGAGACTTACTTCAATTTCGGGTGGAAGCTTACTAGGTACCCTTTTTCTTCCTGCACTGATTTTGTAGAGCCCGGAACTCTTTTGTTTTAAAAGGGGCAATAATAGAGCTATCAAAATAATACTAACATAGACCTAGAACTCTTCTAAAAATATCAGCATATCACACCTGATTGTTATTAAACTCAAAATTTCAACCTATACTTAGTAAAAAAATTACTTGTACGCTATTATACTCCATATAGCCAAGAACTCTTGAGTTCTGTACAGATTATTATCAGAGCTATCAGATAAGTCTTGATTGAGACCTGGAACTGCTCGAAAAATATCAGCATAGCACACCTGATTGGAGACTTACTTCAATTTCGAATGGAAGCTTACTAGATACCCTTTTTCTTCCTGCACTGATTTCGTAGAGCCCGGTACTCTTTAGTTTTAAAAGGGGCATTAATAGAGCTATCAAAATAATACTAACATAGACCTAGAACTCTTCCAAAAATATCAGCATATCACACCTGATTGTTATTAAACTCAAAATTTCAACCTATACTTAGTAAAAAAATTACTTGTACGCTATTATACTCCATATAGCCGACAACTCCTGAGTTCTGTACAGACCATTATCAGAGCTATAAGATAAGTCTTGATTGAGACCTGGAACTGCTCGAAAAATATCAGCATAGCACACCTGATTGGAGACTTACTTCAATTTCGAATGGAAGCTTACTAGATACCCTTTTTCTTGCTGCACTGATTTCGTAGAGCCCGGAACTCTTTTGTTTTAAAAGAGGCAATAATAGAGCTATCAAAATAATACTAACATAGACCTAGAACTCTTCTTAAAATATCAGCATATCACACCTGATTGTTATTAAACTCAAAATTTCAACCTATACTTAGTAAAAAAATTACTTGTACGCTATTATACTCCATATAGCCGACAACTCCTGAGTTCTGTACAGACCATTATCAGAGCTATAAGATAAGTCTTGATTGAGACCTGGAACTGCTCGAAAAATATCAGCATAGCACACCTGATTGGAGACTTACTTCAATTTCGGGTGGAAGCTTACTAGGTACCCTTTTTCTTCCTGCACTGATTTCGTAGAGCCCGGAACTCTTTTGTTTTAAAAGAGGCAATAATAGAGCTATCAAAATAATACTAACATAGACCTAGAACTCTTCTTAAAATATCAGCATATCACACCTGATTGTTATTAAACTCAAAATTTCAACCTATACTTAGTAAAAAAATTACTTGTACGCTATTATACTCCATATAGCCGACAACTCCTGAGTTCTGTACAGACCATTATCAGAGCTATAAGATAAGTCTTGATTGAGACCTGGAACTGCTCGAAAAATATCAGCATAGCACACCTGATTGGAGACTTACTTCAATTTCGAATGGAAGCTTACTAGATACCCTTTTTCTTGCTGCACTGATTTCGTAGAGCCCGGAACTCTTTTGTTTTAAAAGAGGCAATAATAGAGCTATCAAAATAATACTAACATAGACCTAGAACTCTTCTTAAAATATCAGCATATCACACCTGATTGTTATTAAACTCAAAATTTCAACCTATACTTAGTAAAAAAATTACTTGTACGCTATTATACTCCATATAGCCGACAACTCCTGAGTTCTGTACAGACCATTATCAGAGCTATAAGATAAGTCTTGATTGAGACCTGGAACTGCTCGAAAAATATCAGCATAGCACACCTGATTGGAGACTTACTTCAATTTCGGGTGGAAGCTTACTAGGTACCCTTTTTCTTCCTGCACTGATTTCGTAGAGCCCGGAACTCTTTTGTTTTAAAAGAGGCAATAATAGAGCTATCAAAATAATACTAACATAGACCTAGAACTCTTCTAAAAATATCAGCATATCACACCTGATTGTTATTAAACTCAAAATTTCAACCTGTACTTAGTAAAAAAATTACTTGTACGCTATTATACTCCATATAGCCGAGAACTCTTGAGTTCTGTACAGACCATTATCAGAGCTATAAGACAAGTCTTGATTGAGACCTGGAACTGCTCGAAAAATATCAGCATAGCACACCTGATTGGAGACTTACTTCAATTTCGAATGGAAGCTTACTAGATACCCTTTTTCTTGCTGCACTGATTTCGTAGAGCCCGGAACTCTTTTGTTTTAAAAGGGGCATTAATAGAGCTATCAAAATAATACTAACATAGACCTAGAACTCTTCTTAAAATATCAGCATATCACACCTGATTGTTATAAATTTCAAATTTTCGACCTATACTTAGTAAAAAAATTACTTGTACGCTATTATACTCCATGTAGCCGACAACTCCTGAGTTCTGTACAGACCATTATCAGAGCTATAAGATAAGTCTTGATTGAGACCTGGAACTGCTCGAAAAATATCAGCATAGCACACCTGATTGGAGACTTACTTCAATTTCGGGTGGAAGCTTACTAGGTACCCTTTTTCTTCCTGCACTGATTTCGTAGAGCCCGGAACTCTTTTGTTTTAAAAGAGGCAATAATAAAACTATCAAAATAATACTAACATAGACCTAGAACTCTTCTAAAAATATCAGCATATCACACCTGATTGTTATTAAACTCAAAATTTCAACCTATACTTAGTAAAAAAATTACTTGTACGCTATTATACTCCATATAGCCGAGAACTCTTGAGTTCTGTACAGACGATTATTAGAGCTATACGATAAGCCTAGACTGAGACCTGGAACTGCTCGAAATATATCAGCATAGCACACCTGATTGGAGACAAACTTCAATTTTGCGTTTGAGCTAACTAGATACCATTTTTCAACCTGCACAGATGTCGTAGAGCCCAGAACTCTTTGGTTTTAAAAGGGGCATTAATAGAGCTATCAAAACAATACTAACATAGACCTAGAACTCTTCTAAAAATATCAGCATATCACACCTGATTGTTATAAATTTCAAATTTTCGACCTATACTTAGTAAAAAAATTACTTGTACGCTATTATACTCCATATAGCCGAGATCTCTTAAGTTCTGTACAGACCATTATCAGAGCTATAAGACAAGTCTTGATTGAGACCTGGAACTGCTCGAAAAATATCAGCATAGCACACCTGATTGGAGACTTACTTCAATTTCGAATGGAAGCTTACTAGATACCCTTTTTCTTGCTGCACTGATTTCGTAGAGCCCGGAACTCTTTTGTTTTAAAAGAGGCAATAATAAAACTATCAAAATAATACTAACATAGACCTAGAACTCTTCTAAAAATATCAGCATATCACACCTGATTGTTATTAAACTCAAAATTTCAACCTATACTTAGTAAAAAAATTACTTGTACGCTATTATACTCCATATAGCCGAGAACTCTTGAGTTCTGTACAGACCATTATCAGAGCTATAAGACAAGTCTTGATTGAGACCTGGAACTGCTCGAAAAATATCAGCATAGCACACCTGATTGGAGACTTACTTCAATTTCGGGTGGAAGCTTACTAGGTACCCTTTTTCTTCCTGCACTGATTTTGTAGAGCCCGGAACTCTTTTGTTTTAATAGGGGCATTAATAGAGCTATCAAAATAATACTAACATAGACCTAGAACTCTTCTAAAAATATCAGCATATCACACCTGATTGTTATTAAACTCAAAATTTCAACCTATACTTAGTAAAAAAATTACTTGTACGCTACAATGCTCCATATAGCCAAGATTTCCTAAGTTCCTTACAGACTATTATCAGAGCTATAAGACAAGTCTTGATTGAGACCTGGAACTGCTCGAAAAATATCAGCATAGCACACCTGATTGGAGACTTACTTCAATTTCGAATGGAAGCTTACTAGATACCCTTTTTCTTGCTGCACTGATTTCGTAGAGCCCGGAACTCTTTTGTTTTAAAAGGGGCATTAATAGAGCTATCAAAACAATACTAACATAGACCTAGAACTCTTCTAAAAATATCAGCATATCACACCTGATCGTT
Source organism: Epinotia demarniana (assembly GCA_945867215.1). Lineage (NCBI taxonomy): Eukaryota > Metazoa > Arthropoda > Insecta > Lepidoptera > Tortricidae > Epinotia > Epinotia demarniana. The sequence goes on along the minus strand of OX244266.1, from coordinate 17,702,336 downwards.
AGAAATTTCAAATTTTCGACCTATACTTAGTAAAAAAATTACTTGTACGCTATTATACTCCACATAGCCGAGAACTCCTGAGTTCTGTACAGACCATTATCAGAGCTATAAGATAAGTCTTGATTGAGACCTGGAACTGCTCGAAAAATATCAGCATAGCACACCTGATTGGAGACTTACTTCAATTTCGGGTGGAAGCTTACTAGGTACCCTTTTTCTTCCTGCACTGATTCGATTTTTCTTGCTGCACACCTGATTGTTATTAAACTCAAAATTTCAACCTATACTTAGTAAAAAAATTACTTGTACGCTATTATACTCCATATAGCCGACAACTCCTGAGTTCTGTACAGACCATTATCAGAGCTATAAGATAAGTCTTGATTGAGACCTGGAACTGCTCGAAAAATATCAGCATAGCACACCTGATTGGAGACTTACTTCAATTTCGAATGGAAGCTTACTAGATACCCTTTTTCTTGCTGCACTGATTTCGTAGAGCCCGGAACTCTTTTGTTTTAAAAGAGGCAATAATAGAGCTATCAAAATAATACTAACATAGACCTAGAACTCTTCTTAAAATATCAGCATATCACACCTGATTGTTATTAAACTCAAAATTTCAACCTATACTTAGTAAAAAAATTACTTGTACGCTATTATACTCCATATAGCCGACAACTCCTGAGTTCTGTACAGACCATTATCAGAGCTATAAGATAAGTCTTGATTGAGACCTGGAACTGCTCGAAAAATATCAGCATAGCACACCTGATTGGAGACTTACTTCAATTTCGGGTGGAAGCTTACTAGGTACCCTTTTTCTTCCTGCACTGATTTCGTAGAGCCCGGAACTCTTTTGTTTTAAAAGAGGCAATAATAGAGCTATCAAAATAATACTAACATAGACCTAGAACTCTTCTAAAAATATCAGCATATCACACCTGATTGTTATTAAACTCAAAATTTCAACCTATACTTAGTAAAAAAATTACTTGTACGCTATTATACTCCATATAGCCGAGAACTCTTGAGTTCTGTACAGACCATTATCAGAGCTATAAGACAAGTCTTGATTGAGACCTGGAACTGCTCGAAAAATATCAGCATAGCACACCTGATTGGAGACTTACTTCAATTTCGAATGGAAGCTTACTAGATACCCTTTTTCTTGCTGCACTGATTTCGTAGAGCCCGGAACTCTTTTGTTTTAAAAGGGGCATTAATAGAGCTATCAAAATAATACTAACATAGACCTAGAACTCTTCTTAAAATATCAGCATATCACACCTGATTGTTATAAATTTCAAATTTTCGACCTTCACTTAGTAAAAAAATTACTTGTACGCTATTATACTCCATATAGCCGACAACTCCTGAGTTCTGTACAGACCATTATCAGAGCTATAAGATAAGTCTTGATTGAGACCTGGAACTGCTCGAAAAATATCAGCATAGCACACCTGATTGGAGACTTACTTCAATTTCGGGTGGAAGCTTACTAGGTACCCTTTTTCTTCCTGCACTGATTTCGTAGAGCCTGGAACTCTTTTGTTTTAATAGGGGCATTAATAGAGCTATCAAAATAATACTAACATAGACCTAGAACTCTTCTTAAAATATCAGCATATCACACCTGATTGTTATAAATTTCAAATTTTCGACCTATACTTAGTAAAAAAATTACTTGTACGCTATTATACTCCACATAGCCGAGAACTCCTGAGTTCTGTACAGACCATTATCAGAGCTATAAGATAAGTCTTGATTGAGACCTGGAACTGCTCGAAAAATATCAGCATAGCACACCTGATTGGAGACTTACTTCAATTTCGAATGGAAGCTTACTAGATACCCTTTTTCTTCCTGCACTGATTTCGTAGAGCCCGGAACTCTTTTGTTTTAAAAGGGGCATTAATAGAGCAAACAAAATAATACTAACATAGACCTAGAACTCTTCTTAAAATATCAGCATATCACACCTGATTGTTATTAAACTCAAAATTTCAACCTATACTTAGTAAAAAAATTACTTGTACGCTATTATACTCCATATAGCCGACAACTCCTGAGTTCTGTACAGACCATTATCAGAGCTATAAGATAAGTCTTGATTGAGACCTAAAACTGCTCGAAAAATAACAGCATAGCACACCTGATTGGAGACTTACTTCAATTTCGAATGGAAGCTTACTAGATACCCTTTTTCTTGCTGCACTGATTTCGTAGAGCCCGGAACTCTTTTGTTTTAAAAGGGGCATTAATAGAGCTATCAAAACAATACTAACATAGACCTAGAACTCTTCTAAAAATATCAGCATATCACACCTGATCGTTAGAAATTTCAAATTTTCGACCTATACTTAGTAAAAAAATTACTTGTACGCTATTATACTCCACATAGCCGAGAACTCCTGAGTTCTGTACAGACCATTATCAGAGCTATAAGATAAGTCTTGATTGAGACCTGGAACTGCTCGAAAAATATCAGCATAGCACACCTGATTGGAGACTTACTTCAATTTCGAATGGAAGCTTACTAGATACCCTTTTTCTTCCTGCACTGATTTTGTAGAGCCCGGAACTCTTTTGTTTTAAAAGAGGCAATAATAGAGCTATCAAAATAATACTAACATAGACCTAGAACTCTTCTTAAAATATCAGCATATCACACCTGATTGTTATTAAACTCAAAATTTCAACCTATACTTAGTAAAAAAATTACTTGTACGCTATTATACTCCATATAGCCGACAACTCCTGAGTTCTGTACAGACCATTATCAGAGCTATAAGATAAGTCTTGATTGAGACCTGGAACTGCTCGAAAAATATCAGCATAGCACACCTGATTGGAGACTTACTTCAATTTCGGGTGGAAGCTTACTAGGTACCCTTTTTCTACCTGCACTGATGTCGTAGAGCCCGGAACTCTTTTATTTTGAAAGATCGTTAATTTAGCTATCAAAATAATGCCGACATAGAACTAGAACTCTTCCCAAAATATCAGCATATCACACCTGTTTGTTAAGAAAACTCAAAATGACGAACTCTTATTTGTAACCATATTTTTTTCTGCCTTTACAGTCATTGTAGAGGCCGGAACTCCTATATTTTCTATTAGGTAGTAATAGAGCTGTCAACACAATATCAATATAGACCTCGAACTCCTCAAAAACTATCTGCATGTCACATGTGAAGTTAACGTATCATCTGTATGAGTTTAACAAAATGATAATTATTTTCTGCTTGAATAAAAATAGTAACAGTCTAGCGATGTAGTGTTCTCTATCGTACATCAATAAAGCTTTACCATTTTAATCCCGCGGGCAAGCAAGGAACGCTCGAAAATATCATTATACTATAGCCCTAAATAGTCAAAATCGGCATTTTTTTTAAATAATTTTAGGATGACAGTAGAGCCTGGAACTCTAGAGTTCTATTTTCAACACAGCTAGACATGTCATTTAAAGTCAAAAACAATCCTAGAACTCATCCAAAACTATCAGCATATCACATGTGAAGTTAGCATATCATCTGTTTGAACTCTACAAAGATACAATTTATTTTCTTAGCTAAATAACGATTGTAACAGGCTAGAGGATGTTGAATTCGTTATTCTGTAATGGTATAGCTATATTTTTTGTCTGCAAACGAGCTACGGTCATTTGAAAATAGTTCATGATCTTATAGTACAATGACAAAATCAAAAAAAAAAGGTTAGCTGTGACACTTTAGGTTGTAACTCCGGAGTTCTGTACTCTACAGGGCTAGAGCTATTAATCGAGACCTTAAATACGCCTAGAACTCTTCAAAAACTATCACCATATCACATGCGAAGTTAGCATATCATTGGGTAAATTAATTAAAGAAAAAAAATTTTTTTTTTGCTAGAACTATGTATAAGAAGTATCAGGAACTATTGTGAACCTTGTATAAATACAGAATACTAATTATTAGCCCATTCAGAAGAAAGTGATATGCTACGCGAAGTTAGCATATCATTTGGTTGAAAACCATAGTACCAATTTTTTTTGGTGTGCGGCCAGAACTATTCCTAAAAAGTATCAGGAACTATAGAACTATGTTGGATGCGAATAGAACTCCAACAAAAACTTGATCTGCTGGAACTTGTTACGCTAACTTCACGGACATGGACCTGAGGGGCTACCGGGAAGTAAAAACGAACTTCGTTTGAACGACGACGAAACGAATCTCCGTCTCTGTTGCACTTGCGTGTTTGAGCGATAGAGAGGGAGATACTCGAACGAAGTTCGTTTTCACTTCGCGGTAGCCCCTCTGAGTGCATATTTATAAATCCGATAATATACCTACGTACATAATTTCCAGCTTGTGTCCGTCACATGGGGATGTTGAAGTTTCCTCATGCGTAACTTGTTTTGAGTGTGCCCTTGCATTCAGTGGAAACATGATTAAATAGTAGGTACATATAGACGTGATGCCTTTCCATATCGTTCACGACTGAGCTACTAATGATTAAAATGCATTTATATTGGGGCTTGCCGAACAGTCACCATGAGTCGGCATAGGAAGTGGGATTGTTAATATTAAGACAGACAATTGTTAATTTGGTCATGCCATTTTGTTCGCGAATATGTATGTATTAGATACATACATATGTATGTGATGCATTTTCCGGACAATGTCTTAACTCTTTATCTCAGACGGTCCTGAATGCAATTTGCCTAGTTGGAGTTTTGCCCACATTGCAGTTTGACCACCGAGCATTATGCCTAAAACGCAAAGTGACCACTTATAGGTAGGTTAGGTTCGTTAGGTTTCTTCAGATGCCCGAAGGGCAACGCTCCGCGGGGCTCAGTCAATACCGCTAACGTAACCTCAAAACGACGAAAATGTGATGTAGGCATTTTGCGTTTTAGGCATAATGCTCGGTGGTCAAACTGCAATGTGGGCAAAACTCCAACTAGGCAAATTGCGTTCAGGACCGTCTGAGACCAACCCCTTTATCTTATGTATTATGATATTTATTGTTTACAATGTCGCTAAAGTTAATGAACTCTCGTTAAAGACAACGTGGGCACATCTTATTTACGGCTGGGTCATCAACAACGCAATCTGTATTACAATAATTTACTTTAAAAACAAAGTTTTAACCGACTTCAATTCAGTATTCTGCCAAGCCACGAGAACATTTCCACATTTCCTTCCCACTTTACCACAAGAACTTTGATCATTATAGACAAAAAACAAATCGCTGTACCTACGAGTATGTGGGCCGATAATATGTGAGGAGTTCCGTCGATTCATCAAAAAAGGTAACTCTGAGAACTTTGGCACTTCATTAGTTGCTATTTCAATGGAATCGTATAATAATCTGTGACATACTTTTATAGATATAAGTAAATCATTGGGGAGTTTCAGGAGATTTGAGATTGTTTCACATCTCTGGTCTTAATCTTCAGTTCCACTTCATATTTGCGATTTCCGGTAGTAAATACACGAGTTATAATAGAAAATAATACCAAAATGTGCGTGATGCCTAATATATTATAGGAGATCCCTCAATTCCATATGGATCCCATGATCCAACTGGATTTTTGAAAACAATGCGACCTATCTGGATTTACATACATACAAACAAAAAAAAAACCGGCCAAGTACGAGTCAGACTCGCGCACCGAGGGTTCCGTACTACAAATCTATAACAAGCAAAAGTTGTTGTATGTTTATTACTAAATGAAAATGGAATCCGTAACATTACAATGTGGAAAGCTGAGGGAGCATAAATTTAAACAGGGTCACTTTATCAATTTAGAAATCATCCTTTAGGCCTTGATTTATTCCTTGCGAGTAGTTGCGAACGCCAAAAAAGGCGGATTACTTATATTGCTGTTTCTTTTTATTGCGTTGATATAAAACTGAGTTCACGGGAAAGTACCTTTAGGTTTTGATACCCTTACGTATACCTACGCTGGCCCAGTGCGGGTTGGAGACTTCACATACACCTTTTTCAGTTTTAAATTATGCGACTTATATTGCTATTTCTTATGATTGCGTGGACTTGTAAAACTTTCGTTTTGCTACAGCTGAAAGGTATTATGGACATGAGTATTTGATATGAATTTCAATTTAATACCTCTAGACGTGTTTACGAGGAAAAACGTAGTAAGTTTAAAATTTCAAAAAATGTTTTTTGTATGATTTTACTAAAAACGTCTACTTTTCGTAATTTTTCCTTTGTCTGTGCTATATGGAGTTTCTTCGTGCCAAGTTTCAAGTTTCTGTGTAAACGGGAAGTACCCTTTAGGTTTTGAGTTTCTTGCGGGTACTCCGTTTCAAACTATACGACTTAAATTTCTATTTCTTTTGATTGCGTTGACATCCAAGTTTGGTTTTGCTACATCTGAAAGGTCCTATAGCCCTGAGTATTTGACATGAATTTCAATTTAATACCTCTACGCATTTACGAGGAAAAAGGTAGTAAGTTTAAAATTTCAAAAAATGATTTTTGTATGATTTTAATACAAATGTCTTCTTTTCGTAATTTTTCCTTTGTCTGTGCTATATGAAGTTTCTTCGTGCCAAGTTTCAAGTTTCTGAGTTAACGGGAAGTACCCTTTAGGTTTTGAGTTTGTTGTGAGTACTCAGTTTCAAAATATGCGACTTAAATTGCAATTTCTTTTGATTGCCTTGACATAAAAGTTTGGTTTTGCTACATCTGAAAGGTCCTATAGCCCTGAGTATTTGACATGAATTTCAATTTAATACCTCTACGCATTTACGAGGAAAAAGGTGTTAAGTTTAAAATTTAAAAAAGCATTTTTTTGTATGATTTTACTAAAAATGTCTACATTTCGTAATTTTTCCTTTGTCTGTGATATATGACGTTGCTTCATGCCAAATTTCAAGTTTCTGAGTTCACGGGAAGTACCCCGTAGGTTTTGCGAGTGTCGAAAAACTCAAAAATTTGCAGCATAAACGATTGTATCTTTTGATTGCGTTGGCTTTTAAGTTTGATTTTTTCACAGCTTCAAGGGACAATAGTCTTGAGTATTTTATATAAATTTCAGCTTGATACCTCCACTCGTTCCTGAGAAAAAGGGTCTTGACAGACAGACAGACAGACGGACAACAAAGTGATCCTATAAGGGTTCCGTTTTTTCCTTTTGAGGTACGGAACCCTAAAAAAGTACGGATCGGTGCATAAATGACGGAGTTCTGAGGTAAACAACATTATAAATAATAAGAGTAAGATATTCTACGTCTCCCTCTGGCCAGATAGTAGGATTACACCGCTTGCTGCCCCTCTAGCACGCTAGGTTTTATGTCCGACATAAAGCATTTGTCCCTCTTGCACTCGCATATTTGCCAGAATGGGACGAATGCTTTATGTCATGTCCGACATAAAACTTACTACGTACTAGCCCCCCTGTTCGTGATCGTATTCGGCGAATAATTAAAATTAAATTCCTACTCGTAATACGGATCTACGAAAAAGACCAGAAGTCTACGTAGGTTGGTGTTAAGACTGCATTGCACGTATTTTGTATAAGGAACGTCATATTTCGTATATTATTCAACTATGATTTCTGTTGGTAAAGTCTGTGTATAGATGTGTCGTAATGAAACTATTTTTGAACAAGTGGCTCGATTTGAATCTGACACGTCGGATACGTCCTGCCCATTTTCTGCCCAGTAGAGGCATTAACCACATTGGCGCTTTCTCCCAGTTTGTATGCAGGAGATGGCCGTGACGCGAATGCCCAACGCCATTAAATCAACTTGGGTTTCTAGAAGGGTTTAAACTGCGTGCGCGTACGCAATTGGGAATTATGGGAATAGGTAATTAGGTATACAATCGTTATCGTTGGCTAATCATAGTAGAACGATATTTCATACAGCTTGCTCTGTGAAGAGAATCGTATTATGCGATGTGTTTTGAACTTATAGGACCGTACATTCTAAAACCTTTAGTGTGGTTCAGGTTTTGAGTTGATCCGCTAGTATGGATTATTTATTCCTTGAAGGCCCACATCACTTTCAAGACAATATATTTTACTGTGTATATTGGTTCAATAAACTATATTTTAATTTTACTACATTTGGTCCATCTGGTCCGATATTGGAACCCGAACGTTTGTGACGTTCGGGTTGGTTAGCAAGTCTGTGAGAAAACAACGCAAATCAATCCAGTTTATCGGCGCGATAAAATGGTCTTTACGAGTAATTGATGGTGGTTCAAAGAACAGTCTCCAATGAAACCTCATCTCAAAATTGACAATGAATCGATTGAGGCACCAACTTTTGCTTCTTTAGGTACCTATAGCTGAAGTTGTTTTATTTATGACTGGTGAGATTGTAGGCGCTAAATCTATTGGTTATGCTTTTGCGGCTTTTAGATTTCGTCCCTACTAGAGCTTTGAAAAAAATTAGATGCGCCTTTGTGGATAAAACGATATATATATAAAACGCTCTCATTAACACGGGTGTAGACTCGAAAATTATTATTACTCCAAAATAAAGAGGCAAAAAGATATGCCTAGTGACGAAAATCTCATTCAGATATCTCAAAGGATTGCGAAACTACAACCTTTGAGAAAACGCTCGCACTAAGACGTCACAATCTGCGAGCGTCATAGTAATGGCAATCGTTTCATATGAAGTTGCGTTTTGCGGAAAAGGGACAGAACCTACCCCTACTTAAAACTTTAGACACATCAATTTGTGATTTAATTTAATCTCTTGCGTTGCTTTTTACCCGACTGCCCGAAGGAGAGGAGGGTTTATGTTTTTCGAGCGCATGTATGTATGTATGTACTTTGGCACGCCCTGCAGCCTAAACCGTTTGACGGATTTCGACATATGAGGTGTCGTTGGATTCCTCTTAATCGTGGGAGTGACATAGGCTATAGAATTTTAAAAAAGCAGTTGGGTTTTTTGGAAATTCTGTTGTATTCACTTGTTTCTCCATTTTACTAGGTACATTTAATCCTTTTTCGAGAAAATACCACATTATTGATTATTTTATTCAGTTTCTACACCCCTATTCCTGCTTGTCTAGGCACATTACAATTCACAACGAATCTCTTTGTAAGTCAAACCGGCTATCACCGACCGTAACTAGGAACGTTTACGCGCGGCGCGGATCGTGAACTCGAAGACCACAATACAGATTGCTTTTAATTTTACACTTTAATTCAGAACACGTTGGCTACAAAATCCTTCATTAGGTACTTTGAACTGGTTTTGTAATCTTTGAAATCCAGCTTAGTGGGTCTCCACATCTTTTATAATGTAAGTGAAGGGTAAATCAGGCTAATAAGATAAAAAACTAAGAAAACTAAAATAAACCTAGTTAATCATAAACAGTGGTTTGATAATCAAACTATTCATTTATATTCAAAACTGCTGCACATAAGCGACTGGTAAATGGTTTGTTTGTATTTTAATTTGAAATTGTTGTATGAAATTGACTTGCTTATACTCGTTTTAATAATTTTGATATATTCGTCGTCAAACTTTTCTAGTAAAATCGGGGGAGAGCCCCCACTCGAGTCTTTTGATTGTACTATAACACCTATCGATATCGATATATACAAAATAAAAGTAAAATAAATAAATTGATAACTTTAATAAATCTATATTTATGCTTAATGTTTTGGCACCCTGTACCTTATTCTATATAAGATTAGAAAAATCGTGCGTAAAGCGTGCTACACACTTTAAACATCATGCGATTTCAAGGAAAATCATTTTGGACCGCAAATACATTGGTATTGTTATGCTTTTCAGGCATACATACCATACCAATTTGTCCGTTAAAATTCTGATGTTATTTATAATTATGTATGAAATTAGGTAAATATACTAGATGATATTTTTCACTATGTAATACTGGTTTATTTTCTTTCCGCTATCCGAAGGTTGCCTGGATGAGATTGCTTTTAGCAATTTGACCGCCTGTTGTATTGAGGTGTGCAATAATAGTACATTGTGATACAAGTGAGGTATGTTGACAATTACATCAGAGGCGAAATTGTTCACGCGAACCGCAGATGAGCGTGATAAGAAAGCCGAGGATGTATAGTATCAAAGCTGACGCGTTTCATATGACGTTTTTCAACACACTTTGCGGGGAAAGAATCATTTTCATAAGATGAAAATCTTATAGGCCTGCCAAGTTATTTTCTTTACTTAATGATGACAACAGGTTTTTACCCACAATTGCACATCGCCAAAACTTTCCAGTGGCTTCCATTTTATTTATCACTTTTCTAGTCACATGAGTCAACATTTTGAATAATAACCAAAAACGTGTGTATGCAAATGTTTGTGAAATAACCTATAATGGCGCGCAACAGTTTTTTTTTCGTGAAGTTTGCGCAGTGCGCGCGCATGTGTTAAGCCAGACTTGGATGAAATCTCTAAACAGCCAATACAAAATTAAACAAATATTTTCGTTTTAAAATGTTATCTTTATTAATTCATGTAAAATGTTATCAAAAGTGAATAGTTTTACTAAATTAAACGTTTCTATATCATATCTAAAAAGAAATAGTCAATTAATTAACAAAATAGTACATTACGTAACTAGGGCGGTGAATTCGTGAATGCCCCAGATCGCAGGTGTTTGTGGCCCGAACCGAACCCATAAATATGCGCTCCGGGGCTTTACGAATTACCGCCCGTGGTGAGTACAAAATTTTACGTCTTCACCTGGTCACAATTCGAGTTTTCCCGCACGCGGGTTGCAGTAAAACTCGCATTATGGCCGGGTGTGACGTAAATAATTTAATTTGTTTAGTCGAGTAAGAATCCATTTGCTGTGAATTAAAAAAAAGGCTGTACATTCTGTACAACCCGGTTAATTTAAGAATGCACCGTGTTCATGCATATATCTTGCTCTTGCTGCAAGGTGCCAACGTGACTTAATCGGGATATAACCATAACACACAAGTGTTGTAATGTTATAAAACACGCATGTTTAATATCCAGGGGATCGATTTTTGAATCTCACCAAGTGACTAAATCTCACCGATGTGATTGATTTCCGAAAGTTCGTATTTTTGAAACTCATCGGTGACTTACATTTGTCATACCTATGATATCGATTTACGAGTGCCCCTACCCACTCGTAATTGAAATCACCATGCGATTGTTTTTGACAGTTACCGTATGTGACATCTGCCAAGAATTTTTCAAAACTTTAATTTTCGTTTACATGACACTGACAGATACGCTACGTTTTACGTTTGAATTTGTTTTAAGTTATAGGATGAGAAAATAAAAACCGATATCAAGGACAACATCTGCGTAAAAAGGAACGTAATGGGAAGATTGTCTCTGACTGACATTGTAAAATTTCTGCATGTTGGTAAACAGCGTGTGACTTTCAAAAATACGGCTTTTGGAAAATGGTGACATTAAAGTCATCGGTGATAATATTAGTCACCGGTGACTTTGATATCACCAGTGAGATTCAAAAATCGCACTCCAGGACTATGAGCCTAAGAGCGGCACAATAAGAGGTACGTTACGAGCAATTGTGTTGAAAAGAGTATTTGTATTATGTATAATAATAGTAATAATAAATCAGCCTATAAACGTCCCATTGCTGGGCACAGGCGTCCTCGCATGGATGAGAGGGAACGAACAGTCGTCCCCACGCTGGCCCAGTGCGGGTTGGGGACTTCACATACACCTTGGAATTTCTCGTGGATGTATGTAGGTTTCCTGACGTTGTATTATGTATATTGTATTGTATTTTCCTACTCAGCATAAAACAGCAAAGGCTACTCAAAAATCATACAAATGTATTATGTATTGTTACTTGAAAGCTTGTCTTGCATTGCAATATGAAATATGCATTACTACCCCGCTTTGTATAAGTAAGCGATACTAGTGTTTACTTTTTACTTTGCAAACAATCTTTTTATAGAAGTTGATTACCTTTGTCTTACAATACAAGCTTTTGCCTTACTCATCATAACACGGTAACCCGATTTTAACAGTGATTGAATTGAATTATTCGAGGTTGATTGCCGAATACATATTCAGAAGTGCAAGATTGCACCCCTGACACGCTGTCTAATCTTCTTAAAAAAAAAGACGGTAACGTTTAGATTGTCTTTACAAAACATTGTCAGCAAATAATTAATCCTAAACTTATAATATCTCCTAGTTAGGAGACGATTTTCATGTTGATTTTATTCACAGCAAAGTTATTCAAATAATTTTGCCGTGAATAATTCTTATGTGAGAAAATCGAATGAAGATAACTTATTCTTATTCAAATAAATGTAATCATGATTTTTTATTTAAAATAATATTCCTTGAATAAAAATGTAGTTCGGATATTCAGAACGGAGATAAACACAACGCATTTGGTATTGGTATAGACATAGAGGCACTAGTAGACGCTCGAATCTTGTCTATTTAAACCTATCGTATATAATCAAACCTTTTATACTTAAGTACATAAAATATTGCAAGTTGGCTTTCACATAGATTTGTTACTCGATTTGTTTTTGATATAGCAACCATACAAATACAAGATAGTAATTTGGTAGAATGCAGCTGCTGCTCTGACAGACGGACGGAACCAGAGGAATAACGGAACTCCTCAATAGCTACTTGTATACCTTTCGAATTTGGGTTCATTTGTTTTGTTTTGACGAGTTCTATACGTCACACTTGATGACGATGGTCTGATGATGGAGTCAGGAGGTGGATAGTGGAACTCCTCAATGGATACTTCTATTCCCCTCGAGTTTGGGTTTATGTGGTTTGTTTTGACGAGTTCTTTACATTAAACTTGATGATGATGGTCTGATGATAGAGTCAGGAAGTAATTAGTAGAACTCCTCAATGACTACTTGTATGGGTACTCTTCGAGTTTGAGCTCATTTGGTTTGTTCTATTAATTTGATGACAATAGTCTGATGATGGGGTTTTATAGTAGCCTATGAGGAGTTCTACTATACACCTCCTGACGCCATCATCAGACCATCGTCACAAACTAACCAAATGAACCCAAACTTGAGGGATATAGTCATTGAGGAGTTCCACCATCCACCACCTGATTCCATCATCAGATAATCGGCACTAAGTGTAATGTATAAAACTCGTCAAAACGACCCAAATTAACCCGAAATCAAGGGGTATACAAGTAGACATTGAGGAGTTCCGCTATCCCCCCTCCGGATTCCATCATCAGACCATCGTCATCAAGTGTGATTTATAAAACTCGTCAAAACAAACCAAATGAACCCTAACTGGAGAGGTATACAAGTAGCCATAGAGGAGTTCCACTATCCACCTCCTGACTCCATCATCAGACCATTATCACCATGTGTCATGTAAATAACTCATGAAAACAGACCAAATTAACCCAAACTTGGCCTGAAATTTAATGAAATCAACTTATAACATTTTACCGACGATACCACAAAATTAACTTTATTTGAATAAAGTTTTATTCAAATAAAATGTTAGTTAGAATAACCCCATTTGTGGAATAATTATTCCGTATTTCATTCCTTATTTAAAATAAAAGTAGCATGATTTATTCACCCTCATGTTATTTTAAATAACTTTATTCAAATCGATTTGAATAAGAATAAAAATTCTGTTCTTATTCTTATTCTTATTCAAATAATTTTTTGCCCAACTCTGAACTAAATTAATATCGGTTCACTTTACTCAAGCGACATCTACTGAGCATTTTTTGCCTTCATTGACGTATTCTTGGCGTGACAGCCCTAGCGCTACACGTGCTGTGTGTGAATGAATACAAGTTATACGATAGACAGAGATGCACAGAGTAGGCACGTTTCTTATGCCTAAACGTCGTTTTTGCTAGGAAGTGCAATTTCTGTACTTGTACTATTACTTATTCTGTGATACTACGGATAATAAACTTCATGCGCCGGAATCAACAATGCTGTATCAAATTATGTCTCTAAGGAAAATACTTTTTTTTCTTATTGCCGTTGCCATTGAGTCTAGCTCTAGGCCCTAAAGCCATTGATAACATCACGATTGCTACCTAAATTAAAAGTAAAAAATTAAGTATCTAGACAATAGGTATTACTTACAAAAAGATTAGGTACTAACGACTAAAACACATATTAGCCTCTAAGATAGTACCTATGTTATGAAAAAGGAAAAATGCAAGGACTGATGCATGATTCAACGATATTGTCATCAGCATCGATAGTGGATTCTCTTGTGAAAATATTTTGTTACATCACTATTCCATTCATTTCCCGTCTATTCCCACGTAGGTACGATAGATGTGTAACATATTTTCTTTATATTGAAACCGAAGCATCTGCGACCGGTTTAACTTTACTCAACCTTCAAGTCGAGTCATGCACATTTTTGCGCATCATTCCCTTTATAATATATGTATTTCGCAACGGACCATGGCTGCGGTACAAAGCCGCCTACCTATTTTGCATCGAACACGATTGATTACAGAGGACGAGTCTATTGAGTATGTACATTAAGTGGAAAACTAGATTGTAGGTACTGGAATGCATTGTAAGTTCCTATGCAGGGTGCATTCCCCCGCAGACGTCGGGTGGCTGACCGGGGGAACTATTGATTCTGTCTGGTGGCGCTCGCAAGCTCCCAGATCCATACTAAATGCAGAATGGCGCCGCCAAGTGCACTATACGCCTAGATAGGTGCTAATTACGCTTTTAATTTAAGTACTTTTCTAGTCACGACACCGCTTTCGGACGTACATTGATTCTTTATCTCGATCTCTACGACAGGTTTGAAAGTGCAGCTGTTGTCTATTGCCTTACCAATGCACGTTTCGCAGTCTTCGTCGGGTTTTATAGCCAATTTTACAGCAAAATGTTATTTTCTGCCAACTAATTAGACGTTTTATGACGTGGTATAGATACTTATAATTTATGAATAGTGATTGCCATGGTTATTAGTGTTTATTACTTTAACATTATTTCATGTTTCCATGATATCGGCAAAGTAACTAACTTAGTTAAACTTAGTAAAGCTTTATGGACACTTAAATACCTATAAAAGTTTGGAGCCGAGTCGATAGATCACCATTTATAATATTTTGTAATCATTTGTAATACCAATCTTTCCGCCATCTCTGTTCTGAATGAAATTTTCTCTTTGTCTACAGAAGTGTGCAATAGCGAGGAGGTGCCCGAGGTAGAAATTGTTAGTCTTCTACAAGAACATATACCGAAGTATCGCCTTCGAGCCGATAGTCTCACACAATTTGGAGGTAAGCTATTCTTTAATTACTGGCCCGCCTCTCTTTTATCACGATAAAGTTGCCATCACGGGCCCGCTGCTGTCCGGTTATCATAAGACGGCGCGCGAGCTGTGTCGCGGCGATATGATAGACGGTTCTTTCTGACGGTTCTAATTAGAAAGAGTCGAATAGTCTAACTCGCCGCGACGCACCTCGCGCTCCGTCTTGTGATAACCGTGCGAAGGTATGTACGGTATGTGCGTCTCATAAGAGTCGGTAACAGGTATCTAGTCCCGTTCAAGGATGTTCGTCGCTATGATAGGAAAGACGCGCATATTTCAATAGGTGACATCAAGGTATTTCATGTAAGTCTTCTGAGAACTGTATGTAATTAACTATATAACAGTAAAGATTCCAACTTGATAATGCTAGTTCCAACAGACGTTCATCAAGAAATTTCTCTCGGGCTCTAATGCTTGAATCGTGTTTATCTGCAACAATATAACGTCACATCATATGCAATGATTAGGTAGATATTTGCGAGACATGAATACTCAACCACGGTAAACGATATAATTCATTAAGCGTATTTGAAACCGAGTCTAGAAAGGCTGCTACTTATATGTAGAGAGGCACGTCGAAATGTAATACTAAACCTATGTAGAACTAGCGGGGGCCTTTTTTTAATAACAAAAACTGAATCATCAAAACAAACATTATACTTAATTATCGAACTTGCTCACAAGATTTCACGAAAATCGGTTGAGAAAAGCGACCTGTAGATGAGAGCAGACAGACATCCCGAGATGAACATGTTCGGCCTAGCTCTCGCTCGTTCGAAAATGAATTTGGAGAGCGAGAAATCTGAAGCGCTTTGATATCAGATTCTATAGTAAACATCTTTTTCCCACGGCCTATTTCGTTTTGAAATATATTAAGGTTGCTTGTGGAAATAGAACATTAATCCTTCTGTCCTGGTTTAGTTTCAATGACTCCTTGTAAACGCTGTAAATAGGTCGTAATCGTATTCGTTTTTGTGGTGAACCAACCGCTTAGGCTTTCTAATTTCTAGCAATTCAATATTTCTGTACATAAAGTAGGTCTCGGCAAGGAAAACAATGCCAAAAGTAGTTTTCCCAATATCAATTGTTTATTGAAGATTATTGAAAGGCGATATTTTGAATGCGACGGTTCAATAGAGTTGCACGCAGCACGACGCTCTAAGCAAGTCTTTCCTAACAATATCTAAGTAGATTGGCAAGGCCTCGCGGCCTGTTCAAATTGAACAGTTCAATAGTTCACCAAATGTCACTCATAGATCAAACGCAGCGAGGCCTGCGCGAGACGTAATCTTGCTTTGTTTCTTTATGTAACTTGTGATTTAATTCCTCAACAAATCGTGTGTTTTAATGCCCAGTCTGAGTTGATGTTTCTGTACACTAAAGTGAAAGCAAGTTCTTAATGAACATCCTGACATTTTATTATACGCATTCCACTGTTAATGATTCGCTATAATACACTAAAGATCAATAAAAACGGGTCGTCCTATGTGGAC
Organism: Epinotia demarniana; assembly: GCA_945867215.1. Taxonomy (NCBI): domain Eukaryota; kingdom Metazoa; phylum Arthropoda; class Insecta; order Lepidoptera; family Tortricidae; genus Epinotia; species Epinotia demarniana. The sequence continues at coordinate 17,685,565 of OX244266.1, read as the reverse complement.
GGTTGTTTTGTTCGGCGATTATTGCCATATATATGTATAGTGGGGCAGAGTGCTCGAACAAATTGTCGAAAATGTGGACACGCTGGACAAAAGCACCAATTTTTTTTCAGGCACTTATGTGAGGTCCATATCTTTAAGTTTTTGATAGGAACCATCTCCTCCGTCGGCCATCTTTAATTTTATGGCGGCCATTTTGAATTTTTGTTAATTTATTAATATCTCGGGAATTAACGTAGAATGTTAAGAAATTAAGATTGCAAGGACTTTTCTATAGTTTTAACTTTATCATTTGATGAAATTCATTTAATAATTCTTGATACTTACGACTCAGTTGTTACAATACTGGAGTGCGATTTACACGTTTTTAGTGATTTTCTGATTATTTTGCACTTACCCATAAGCATTATCTTAAATTCAAATGTTTCAAGGAGAAGTAGCATTCATTGGCTAGCTGTGTAATTTTTTTCAAGGTTGTGTAAAATCGTTTACTATATAATTCTCTTACATTCCCGACCTTCGATGGCCGTTGCCTACCCTTAAGAAACAATTAGTTACTACATCTTAAATCATCATTAATCATCCTCGTAGCGTTATTCCCGGAGAAGGAGCCCGAGGTCCGCGTTGAAACTTACTAGATCTCAAACAATAATAGATTTATTCCGAAATAACATTAACCTAGCCTAAAATAAATAAATACAAGTAGGTAAGAATAAAACTAGTAATCGAATCCTAAAATGGACCCCTGTGGCAAAGTACCAAGGACGCTGGTAGCATTTCCTCGCTGAACAGCAATGATTATGCGTGATTATTTTATTATAATGTAATAAATAAAATAATATAAACATATGAAGTTGAGGTTGTCAAGGTTTACGACGTTTAAGTTATGTCACGTAATCACGTTACGGCTCTTTTAACGGAAGATTTTCCTAGAACTTTTTCATAAAGCCTTGCAAAACCTACAGATAAAAAATTAAGTATTTACTTTCTACCAGGTAACTATCGTAATGGACATCTGGTTTTTTAAAGAGTACAAGTAAGGGTGCAGTAGTAGTTTACTTACGGAAAATGAATGTATTTTATCTTTATTTGATACTCGAGACCAATATTGGAACACGAAGTGTTTTTGTTTTAAATCAAAGTACCTACATTTATAAAACCAGATTTTTTTTCATACCATCTCAGTGGCAAACAAATGTACTGCGCGCCTAGCCTATATAATAGTAATAGTGAAAGCCCCACAAGCCCAATTTCATAAGAAAACCGCAAATCGATGTACAGTTTAGCCGTTTGGCACACGCATACTAGAGGTCAAAACATTTTTTTTGACCCGCAGTTCCGAAAAAAATTTCCCTTAGGGGGGAGTGCCGAAACATTTTTCTTTTTGTATGGAAAAAATTTTTTTTTTTCAGAAACCTATCGTGTGTAGTATCATATGAAAGGTCTTTTTGAGGCGATTCTTAAAATATGCCACATCATTACATTTTAGCTATATTTTTTAAATTAAAACAAAAATAATTTTCGAAACATACCAAGTTTGGGCTCCTCCACACACGATATGGCTGATTTTTTCAATATACCACAAATGATACGTGATATCCTCATATCCAACCTCAAAACAGCAATTTTGAAAATAATTGCATTAAGTTTTTTTTTTAATTTTTCAATATTACCAAGTGAAACAATCAAATAAAAAAAAATCATAAAAAAACTATATGATATTATTTCTAAATTGCTTTCTTGGGGTTAGATATAAAGATATAACGGATCATTTGTGATACATTATATCTTGATATCCTTATCCTTATATATTACCTTGATAATTTGTGACAAAAACTAACCAAACTATACCAACTGATGAAAAAGCGCAGTTAAAGGGTTAAAGAGGTATTTCCCGTTGGATATATAGATACTACGTATCATTTTATGATTAATAAGTAACGTATCTGCAGTACAGTTCCATAAGTCACGTAAAATAGGTATTCAAGTAGAACTGTGTCCCTTGGTGATATTGAAAAATTAAAAAACAAATACTTAATGCAATCCTTTTCAAAATTGCTTTTTTGAGGTTAGATATGAGGATATCACGTATCATTTGTGGTAAATTGAATTTAAAAAAAATCAGCCATATCGTGTCTGGAGGAGCCCAAACTTGGTATGTTTCGAAAATTATTTTTGTTTCAATTAAAAAAATATGGCTAAAATGTAATGATGTGGTATATTTTTAGAATCGCCTCGAAAAGCCCTTTCATATGATACTACACACGATAGGTTTCTGAAAAAAAAAATTTTTTTTCCATACAAAAATAAAAATGTTTCGGCACTCCCCCCCTAAGGGATTTTTTTTTAGGAACTGCGGGTCAAAAAAATTGTTTTGCCCTATAGTATGTGTGTGCCAAACGGCTAAACTGTACATCGATTTGCGGTTTTTTTAAGCGTAGGGCTATCACTATAAGCGGTTGCGATTCCTTATAGAACCGTAGTAGTTGCCAACTCGCAATTTATTAAATAATAAAAAATATATACTTTAATATTTATAGAAGTAACGAAGTCTTCGCATTTGAGATTGACTTATGCCCTGTAATGTTATACCTGTAAAATGTGTAAACGAATAATTATCAGTATAAGTACATTGCGCTTTCAATCATCTGTCAATTACTGTATCCAATGTTGGTACAGTCAGCATCAAAAGTAGCTGCGCCATTGACGTCTTCAAAAGCTATTATTCCCTTTTAATAAAGACTTTTGACGTCTTCGTTTGCCCAGTTACTTTTGATGCTGACTGTACACGGTTTACATACCAGAACGCGTTGGTGTAGTATTGAAACTATATTGGAATCGCATTAGTTGGTGCGTATAATCGAATCCCAACAGCAGCGCGTTCCAGAATGGTGTCCCAGGAGTGTTCCGTTCCACTAAGTCCTGCGGGCACGGTTTCCGGCGCCGGCGCCGGGCTATAAATACTGGTGTCTCACCGCTCGAGTCATCGCCCGGCCGCCGGGACCCGTCCCGTGCATACCGGCTGTCAACTTGCTGCATTTAGATGTCGCTTCTTGCAAGGGTGCAGGTCAATCTACTGTGAAACGCCAACTTCGTTTGTCTATCTCTGCACTTGCACATGCAAGTGATAGAGAGGGAGATATTGCGAACTTCGATTTTCGTGGTAGCGCGGCTGGACCGGGGTCATTTTGCTTTTAAAGCCATTCCTATTCGTCTGAAATATGTGCCGTGTGACGCGAATGAATGGACATAACGATACCTGATCCATTCATTTATTACTGATATATTGACATTCATCTGATGCGCTCCGACTTCACGGCTCCTGTTGTATAAGGCGATCCAGGCGTCAGCGCTTGCGTCACGTCAGAAAAGTATGAATCCAGCTTAAGTAGATACCGCCATTACCGCCAACTGTAATTCTGCTTATAAGTACTACAAGTGATGTGATATCTCTCCTTGATCTCCTTTCACCTTGAATACTCTCAAATGGGGTAACGGGACACGCGCGTGGGTTCAAGAGACACCATCTGATGAAGAGACGTCATAATTCTACCAGCAGTGTACCACTAGTGTCTGCTGGTAGAATTATGACGATTGTTTTTTGTGTATACATACCTGTCCAATATAAAAACTGCGCTAAATACGTGCAGTAATTATTTTCAACCGTGTTTTTTGCATACATCACATTATATAACGGCTTATATTAGGCACTTATTACGTCTAATGTCTAAGCCAATTATTTTTAACTCTCCGTTACTAACGTGATTATTGATCGTTTCAATATACTGGCGCGTTAACTGGCTTAATGGTTTTTGTCTTATAAGGTTGTATAACTACTGGTCTTATACTAACTTCATCATCATCATCATCATCATATCAGCCGAAAGACGTCCACTGCTGGACATAGGCCTCCCCCAAAGAGTGCCAAAGTGACCGATCCCGCGCCACCCGCATCCAGCGGACTCCTGCAACCTTTACCAGGTCATCAGTCCACCTTGTCGGGGGCCTACCCACGCTGCGCCTTCCGGTACGTGGTCGCCACTCGAGAACCTTTCCGCCCCAACGGCCATCGGTTCTACGTGCTATGTGCCCCGCCCACTGCCACTTAAGTTTAGCGATCCGGAGGGCTATATCGGTTACCTTGGTTCTGCTGCGGATAGCCTCATTTCTGATGCGGTCACGCAGAGAAACTCCCAACATGGCCCTCTCCATTGCCCTTTGGGTGACTTGCTTGTATGTAAATGTAGAGTGTGTTGTCTGTTTCGTTTATCTTTCTAAAATTTCTACAAAAATCCTTGTATCTATTAAAACGAGACCCACCCCTACCTCTATTTTTTGTTTTTTTCCGTTGGGGGAATGCTTTGAAGGGTGTGTGGGACTCCCGCGCAGAAGGCCCAGATCACTCGCTAAACCCCCAACGATTGTCCAACTATGTCGCTGCCAAGGAGGGCCAAGGTTCGTTTGACGCATTCCACTTTGATCCTCGCGACTGGCCCGTTTGTGCAGCCACAACCAGGGAAAACCTACCCCTACTTATACGCTATAAACATAATACAATAATTTGTGTCGTGCTATAGTGTGTTAGATCAGCAATGACAAAACGTGGGGCGCGTCCTTTTCTGACGAACAATCTATTCTGTAGTTTAGAAAATTATAAGGTGCTGTGAGAGGCTCAATGTTACCATTACCACACATAAGACCATGAAAGTATGTAATCGTTTATATTGTGATCTTACGGAATACTGTCGGTTTTAATAACAATCTGTACTGAGAGATCACTCGCAGAGTACGAGTAGCATGATTCAGTGCTCCCGTGACGTCATTCATTCCGTTTCAGGGCCGCTTACAAATTGATCTTATCGTATTACTGGGAACAGTCACCGACCGTTCATTGCGATTATAACATGTATTCATCCACGCACGTTTTTTAAATGCCAAATGTGATTTCGAATTGGAATTTCTGTCGCATTGATATTTATATATAATTGATATTTCGCCGAGTTTCATCATCAGCAATATGTTACGATTCTGTTGATGAATTTACTAAAGTCGTGAGCCACCTTTATGATGACTTGATGACATCAGTCTTTGTTTTGACATGCACAATTTCTGCCACTGATTTGTATCAGTCACTCAAAATTCCGAAGGAACGTAAAATACTTGCTACAATATTTAAATTTACTTGTAAGTTGCCCGCAGTACGTTGGAATATTTATGATAAAATGTTGTCTTGCAGGCTACGAGAACCAGGACTGGTTCATCCCGTCGCCGGCGCTGCCAGTCAGTGACAACGACCTCGCCCTCACTCCCGATCAGATCAGGGAGACTCTTAATTATTTCCGTGAGTATTCATATAAATTTTCACTTAGCAGGAACGTCTGGTAACTGATTATAATGTTGTAAATTTAAATAGCGAGAGTGGCGTGGCGTCAAATGTATCGGTATGGCTACCTAATTAAAACTAATTCAATATGGCTATTGTTTAGGCTTTTTTGAAGATGAGTCTATCTTTGTGAGAACTGTAGAATAAAGAGTTTAACCTTCTGAAGCAGGCAACTCGGCGGAAATTGAGTTATAGACTCTTCGCCATTCTTAGCTGCAAACCGCGTATTTTGTTAGTTGAAAGTAAGTTGTGGAGGTGCGTTTTAGAAAAAGGTGTTAGAATCCTGTCTCGCGCGAGTAGTTTCCCTATCTACCTATACGCACCATTCAAAAAAAAGGGCCCGCTATACTAGAATACTTTTATCAGTTAGCCAATTGCATATTGCACTACATATGTGCTGCAAGTCATTTGACATTTGCATATCTAGTTACATTGTAAGTAACACTTTAAATGTGAAAGCGAGTTCATTTAGTGGCTCGCTGATTGAGTTTCACACGCCTTAATTATTCCATCTATTAGAACGTTTGGCGATAATGTTCATAGGTTATGAGCTTATGAGTTGAACAATAGTGGGAATGGGATGGTTTTCAACTTTAAACCGTCATGGTGAACGTCATTGGGACAAAGTGTGATCGATAGTCTTGTCATATCGAGGGCGCAAAAACTAATGTAATATTTTTTTTTGCTTTGATATCGAACGGCCTTCAACTTTCCACGACTAGCAGGTTTTACAAAGAAAACAGTCAAAAGAATCGTTTTCACTCTTGACTATTTAAACAATTTTAGGCTTTCCGTCTGTAAACTTTGAATGTGGCGCAATGTGACTATTTTTTGCATGTTGCTTGGGGGTGACACGTAACTCCATCCCTTCGTTGTGAAACTTGATCCTCGACGAAAGGTTGCGCGGGGCGGACTCAATTGTTGTGAAATCCGAATAGAAGGTTGCGCCATTGCCCTTATAAGTAACTCTTTATCGATTCTAGCCAAAATATTTTTTCTTATTAAAACTTTTTATTCGTAAGTCTCGTCATGTAAACGTTTCGTATGCATTTCCTTTTTATATTTTGCCTATCCATAAATTACTTTCAACAATTCATTTACCTACGGTTATAAACTACACTACTAATGTTAGGTTAAGGGAGTCCGCTGGATGCGGGTGGCGCAGGAACGGTCACTTTGTTGGGGGAGGCCTATGTCCAGCAGTGGACGTCTTTCGGCTGATATGATGACGATGAAGGTTATTATTATTAAACGTATGACAGTCATTAAGAGAAAGAAGTTCTGTGTTTATTTTGTAACTATTGTCCGATTCAAAACTGCAGACGACCTTTTACAACACCAATATCATTTTGATGGCTTTCATGCTATGCACTTGTGTTTGCATTGTGTAAAATTAAGTTCCGCGACCTTGGCATTAATGGAAGTATAGCTACCACTTTAGGCAAGGCACACTCACAACAGCTGTCGTAGGTATATGCATAAGTGCAAATTGATGTTTTAACTCTTAACAAATTACGCATAAGACGCATAAGAATTTGCTCATAAAACAACGTTTAGCATCATACGGAAATTGAGATTTTTATCTCGTTTCGCCTCTTAACTATAACTGCATTAAACAGACTTCATTCAATTTGGCCATAACCAGTGCTAATGTTCAATAAGCAGCAACGTTACTATGAATGCCGTAGCCGCATAATGTATAAGTGTATCTTACGTAACGCAGTGGCCGCGGCGGGCGGTCGGTTCGTTGTGAGGACCGGCTGCACGCGTGCGCGGGCCGCGCGGGAGGCGCGCGGCGCCCACAGTGCCGGTCGCGCCGGACCGCGCGCCACGCGTACCGCCGCCGATCAATACCGCGCCGCGCAACCCGAACCTCTAAATACGGAACACTGGCTAGCTGCACCGCTGCACCCGAAACGCGGACCGACAGCCCACATTCAACGGCATGAGCTCTTCATGTGCTCGATATCGAAACTCGTCATTGTTATTTGCCTGTAAATGAAACGCCCTGCGATTTTAAGATTGGGGTTTTATTTTCATTATACGGTATTGAAAGTATAATGTAGATGCCGAGTCGGCGTACCATCGATTGAGGGTGGCGACGGGACGCGCGGCGCCGCGCAACAGCTGCCGCAGCAGATCTGTTATCGTGAGGGCATTTACTTACTTAACGTTAATATTGCCTGAGTATATTTTATGTAATACAAACTATATCTTAAATGAGATACGTATGCATACATTATATATATGTAATTATCTAATTATATTACAAAATACGCAACTGGTTTGTGCGCTTGGATTTACATTTATCCGTATCACTATAAACGAGTAACTTCACTATGAGTGAGCATGGGGTCCAAGACCTATTTAGTTACTCTGTTACTTTAATATTACACATTATATACGCTTCTTCTTTACTTAGAAATTTCAATGTAGTTGGGTGTGTTCACGTGAGGTAGTTTGGTTTATATTGATAATATTTGTAGATAGACAATTATTGATAAGTATACAAGTAATTTTAAACCCCGAAGCCATATGACGCAGAAGTTGCCATGAAAAATCAAAACAGTTTACCAGTTAACGCTATCGATTCTTACTATTTTAATGAATTTAATTGAATATTTGATCTGGTGTGGCTATAAGTATAGTAGATTAAAATAGTCCGACAAAGAGTAAGTATGCTCGTGCACCACAAAGCGACATCGATCGTCACGTTCGATTGGCTATCGAGATAGAATCCACGCCGAGAACTCGCTTCTGCAAACCAATTGTGAAAAATGGATGAAAGGAAAATATAGGAGACTATTTCAGTTGTTCATTATAGAAAACTTAAAAAAGGGAACAGCCTTCAAAAAACTAACACACTGAAAAGTAAAAAATATTTTTTCTATCCTTATCCGGTCTCTATCCTCTCTGTATTATCTGGGTTTTTATTTAGTTTTTGAAGTCGGTGCCTAACCAAAATGCAGATTACGACTGGATGCAATTTCGGTCAATTAACGAACGCGCTTTTATTATTTCTTCGAGGCATTACTGGTTTGGTACATTCGCAATATTATTTTCTGTTTGGCAGCTTTGTTTTTGTTGGTATTTTCATAGAAGAAAGCATATAAGAGTTCGTTCACTCGTTGGATTAGCCGTGTTTGTTGTATTGAAATCCCCAAACAAATAAAAGTCTCTATCTCATAACATCGGTTACCCGGATTCAGAAGAAACCCGGGGTTCTTTTGTAACCTAATCCCAAGTGCACATGTTTTTGCAGAAGCGACTCCCGTTTGACCTTTCAATCCCTCCAAACAACCAAAACTGCAACTCGATAATCAATCAGTTCCAAAAACAGATAGCCCTTTACGAGAATCGGTTGAGAAATGCGACCTTTATAAGACAACAGCGGGTAAGCGTGAGACATCTGGACCTACAAACGATTTTCGGCCCAAGCTGAAGCATAGAACTTCGTTCGCTTCGCTCGTCCGTTCGATAATTGTGTATGAAGTGGATAAAGGCCCCTGTTTCTAGTTTATCGTGAGTGATGCGTATACATGACCTAGATTAACAGTTTATATTTAGATGCGATTATTTTTATCCGCGCAATTAGTACCATTAGTATTATCATGTTTGTCAGTCCGCCAAATTCCCCGCGAATAGTAGGTTCATTACTTGATTGCAGTTCAATTATAAAGTTGAAGGCCGGTTAATAAAGTAGTACTGGCAACACACCTATACGGATGTATTTATGTTTCGCATTTTCATTCGTACAATATAAATTGCCTTTTCACTTTAAGAAAACGCTGAACCGAGTCATATGAACTATAAGTACGTATGGAGATAGTTTGTGTGAGTCCTTGAGAAGTACCTGGTACCTGGACACATACCCCGGAAATCATTGGGGTGGACGTTGCATTTTAAAATGTCATATTAATATTAGTAGATTTATTTTCATTATTTTTGTAGCAGGCTATTTTCGGAACGTCCGTCCGTCTGTTGATGCCATTTTGATGGATGGCGTGAAAGAAGAGAAAAACTTCCGCGACGGACGCGCGCCCTAATTTGGTTCATGGTATGGCGTCTGTCAACGAATTTGTCACCATTAAAGAAGATGAACGGTATTTGAAAACCCGTAAATGTCACGGAGCTGGTCTGAGGACGAAGCTCAAATGTCGTCATAGGAACTATTTTAGTCTTCAATACTACGCTATTGAGTTTAGGTTTTTTAGAATCATCTCGCAATGAGAAGAACAATTCAATAAAATCTTGAATATTTTATTGTCTATTTAAAGCTTGTAAGTTGTGCACAAAATCGCAGTCTCTTCAGGAAACTATAATTATTGTCTAATCTATGTACCTCGATAGTTCGCGTCGCAGCTGTTAAATACGGGTTCAAAGTTTAAGGTTAGCGAGCATTTTCTCATGGGTAGCATTTTTTATGAGTGTGGAACCATTTACCCTTTCATTGCGAATAACGAGTTAGTAACTAGCTAGTAAGGAGTAACTTCCTTATTTAACATTGAACAGGTTACATCTACTTTTCTTTGATTGTTTTTCCGACGAATGTAGTTTTGATATAGGCATATTATTTTAATTTAAGTGCTCTGTGATTTATTACGCTTTACTGGTGAGCAGTTGATACTATAAATATCTCATAATTTTCTTGAATCGAATCAGTCCGGTCCCAAGAGTAAACTTGAAAAAGATGAGTACAATATAACATTCAAATAGCTTGCAGTTAAATGCTTATTGCATTATACTTCGTTCTATTTCATTGCAAATTCTATTTCATATCGGGCATTCAAAATCAGTCGTAATTATAGTGGGTCCTGTACTTTCAAATGCTAATTGCCGAAACATGAACGAAATTCAGTGCATGAATAAATTATATAATGCCGCAGTGCTGCCGGCAGGTTGAGGTGGGCTCCAATCTCTCGCGACCTGTCTTGCACGTATGATGTGCATCGTCCATGTTATGCCAACAGTTTGGCATGTCAGTTTACTTACATTATCGCGTTGATTCGATTCGTACCGCCCGTTAGTTGTGTGGCCAGTTATTGTTATGGCTCGCGCGGAAGTGGACGTCGGTTTGCGCGTGGTCGAAATGCAGATTGGTTAGCTCGTGTGTCGCGCTCGCGTGCTGCCGGCTGCAGACGGCTGCACTTGATCGTGAAAGTTACCGGCCTCAAATGCCGGGACCGTTACTAAAAGAAATCGCCTTGTCTCAAGTTAACTGAAGATGTGTCTTACCGGTGGATTTGTGCTTTACCATGACACTCAATAGACGCTAAACTCATGTGTATTATGTGACTTGTACTGATAAGTGATAACCTCTTACGTCATTTGGTGTCGTCGTCATCACAGACTGTCAGTGTTATTTAACTAACACACTTTTTTCACACATTTAAATAACTTAAGACTGAAAAACTCATACCTATATCCATAAAAGATGACTCATAAGGGATGAACTTAAGCTATTTTAGGCTCGAGCCTCAAGAAAACCACTGAGAAAAAGATGACTAATCATTTTTTTTTTAATTTCAGTCGCCTTATATTGGATTACCTCTAATCGGACAGCATTAAAATTGTCATTTGTTAAATAATGTATCATTTGTTGGATATAGGTACCTACCTATTATACGAGTATGTCTGATAATATAATTTTCTCCGTGGTTTTTTTTTTCAATAACACGGAGATATTATAGCAAACAAAATAAACTATAATATGTCATTATTAGACTGCGATATGTAGGATTGTGAATTAATTGCCAATTTTTTTTCTAATTTATTATTAGGTTACGTTCCCAAAGGTTCAAAAGCATCTAATAACAATAAAATCATCTTCACGTTAGAATTATATTGGGTTTAATCACGGCTCCGTCGTAGCGTGAACGTTAATCGATTGGATGCCATCCAAGCGATTACACGATCCAATTTATTTTCTATTTGGAATTTGTATTCCAACACCACTATCCGTATTATTTACTCAGTGAAGTAACGAAGGAATATGGGTCAAGGTCTCGCCATCATGTCTCTAACCTTGAGAAATTGCGAGGCAATGTTAGAAAATGGAGGTTGCTAGGGAAAACTCACTCTACCCCCTTTCTTACTGCGCAGATACGAAACCTCTTTCACCGAAATGATCGCATTTTCGTTTGACTTTTTAGGGTTCCGTACCAAAAATGGTAAAAAAGGAAACCTTATGGTGCGACTCCGTCCGTCTGTCTGTCTGTCTGTCACAAAGTGAAATATCTCACGAACTACTTAAGCTATCAATTTGAGATTTGGAATGCTTATAAATGAGAGTTATCCGCGTGCATGGAAAATGAAAAATTTAAATATACATTTAAATTTACTATGAAAACTTACGAATTTGAGGAGGGGGCATAAAAAAATACAACTAATAGGTCAAGTGGGGTATCATTTGAAAGGGCTTAAGTTGCAATTTTCAAAGCAGTTTTTCTTTTTTTTTCTACATTGGTAAAATTTCGATTTATGAAGGAAAATGTAAAAAAAATTACCATTCCCCCCTTATCTCCGAAGTTACCCTAGCGAAAAATTTGAAATTATTACCTGTGATGAAGAAAATGTAAATATTACTGGAAAAGTATAACTTTTTCTATATCTAGCGTATTTTTTGTTTTGTTTTGATTTTGAGGAGGGGGCAAAAAAAATATGTTCAAGTATTAGGTCAAGTGGGGTATCATATGAAAGGGCTTGAGTTGCACTTTTTGAAACACTTTTTCTTTTTTTACATTGGTAAAATTTTGATCTATGAAGGAAAATGTAAAAAAAAATATCATCCCCCCTCTTATCTCCGAAGTTATCAAAGCGAAAAATTTGAAATTATTACTTGTGATGAAGATGAATGTAAATATTACTGGAAAAGTACAACTTTTTCTATATCTAGCGTATTTTTTGTTTTGTTTTGATTTTGAGGAGGGGGCAGAAAAAATATTCAAGTATGTATTAGGTCAAGTGGGATATCATATGAAAGGGCTTGAGTTGCACTTTTTGAAACAGTTTTTCTTTTTTTCTACATTGGTAAAATTCTCTTTTAAGGAAAATGTAAAAAAAATACCATCCCCCCTTATCTCCGAAGTTATCAAAGCGGAAAATTTGAAATAATTACTTGTGATTAAGATAAACATAAATATTACTGGAAAAGTATTTTTTTTCTGTGTCTAGCATATTTTATGTTTTATTTACAAAAATCATTTCCTAGTTGAGTTTGCAATTTAATCAACTTTATAAGTATTTTTTCGTTTACAAATTCCTATAAGACTATAATAGAAATACTCTCTTCCAAATAAAACAAAAATAATAGAGATCGGTTCACGTGATAAACAATAACCGCTAAAAGACCAACATACATACTAAGCCGATTGCCCTTGCACGTTAGTAACAAATGGGGCCGATAGATGGCGCTGACCCCATAGGCGCTGTTAAGATTTTGCTAGAATTAATGGGGTTGGGATTGGGACGCGTATATTTATTTTCAATAGCAGGTCAAAAAAGATCGCGATTCAATTGTCTTGGGGTAAAAGTTACTCGTTGTTTGAAATTGAATTATATTGTGTTGGGTTAAAATAACTAATTTAAAAAATATTGGGACATTTACTTTACCTTGAGTTAATTGTTAGTTTGTACGGAACCCTCGGTGCGCGAGTCAGACTCGCACTTGACCGGTTTTTATTATTCTGTGACTTCGTGTTGCCACTGAATTAATGAGTATTCAAGGAAAGAAGACGTTTGAATAAGTTCTTAGTACGGCACAGTATCGTGACTACCAAGTGAAAAAAATGATGACGCCAGTCGTTGAAGGTCGAGTTTTTCTACGAGATCCGAGGAAAATGTTTCTTTCGATTGCAATGTCAGGCTGAATACGATTTCCTATAACCGTGCTATCTGCAATCTAAACAATCCAATGCAGAGTAAGGTTTTCAAGTAACTTTTAAATGGCACGAACAGCTATTTATTACTCTACTTAAACTAAGTGTCTAGTGTTTCGACGACCTATCACGATTATGGAACGGAGTTCAAATTCTTGCCAAATCTAGTGAATGTACTGCGACACGGTCGCTACATAAGAATAAGAACATTATATTCACTTAAAAAACCCTTGTTTCACAAAAATCTTCTTCTGCCAAACTGCATGAAAACAGGAGTGGTCGCATTTGTCATTGAACGACCGAGCGAAGCGAACGAAGTTCGGAGTTTAACCTTGGTTAGAATTCGTCTCTGCAGGTCGCATTTCTCAGCCGATTCTCGTGAAATATTAGCAGGTTTAATAATTATACAAATAAGTCGATTTAGTTACAAAGTACAGCACTCGGCCACTATTTTTAAGGTTAAATCAGATCACCGCAGTCTCATTATTAACATTGCCTTCAATGATAGGTCCTAGAGTAATTGCTATTGTGAAGTACATGTGAAAGGTCCAGGTACTCCAACAGTGGTCTAGCGATCGAGCAAGGCTGTGTGACGTCACTTGCTGAATCACGTGCGGGCGTCGTCGACCTTATAGGCCCAACCGCTGTGGCAATTTCATGGGCATATTCGCGTTGTGCAAAAACTACGGCAGCCATCGCAATAGATGTTGTCCAAGTCAAATTTATCCCACGGATGATAAAAAATGGGCCAAGGCCGGAGCTTCCAGAAGTAGGTAGCATTGTACTCTGTGATATCTGAAAAGGTGTCAAGTTTGACACTAGATTATTGATAGATTTAACGTACTGTACTTATAGAAAACTACCAAATAAGGGTTTACAGATTCCTTGTAAATGTACACGTTGAAACCCGCATATGACAGCAGACACATACAGCAGTATGTTTTTATATGACGGCGACACCCGACGACGTCTCTAGCTAAAGGTATTTCATAGAAATACATAGAAATAGAAATCAGTAGTGTCGCTGCTACACGTTGTCTGCTGCTGCAGTCTGCTGTCTTTAATTCAATCTCCACATAGCAGCGCCGCTGGTCATTACCTTCAGACTTGATCGGGTACACTTATTAGTTATTATTATTTGAGCGATTAAAATATTACGAGTAGCATGGATGCATTTGGTAACAATCTATTATCAAGCGCTAAAAACCGGTGGCTACGCGTGCCTAGCTTAGACTAACCTTGCTTGAATACTTGAGATTTAATGTAATATGAAGTTTATCAAGCGACTACCTATTCTATTATGTAACGTGGAAGTTTCTGTACGTTACAGTAGCTGTAGCTAGGTACAATTTGGTTGTTAATTCTTGAGTAATGTGCACAGATTTTACTTCACGGTCGAGATTCGTGGCCAGTCCTAAATGCGTTAAACACGACTCCTGGCTGGACAATTTAACAAAGATACGAAGCATGTTGTATCGTTTCTTGTTTTGAACAACTACTTATTCAGTGTCGTTCCGAACAAAATACCTAGTCCATTAGCTTAATTCGGTACTCAGCGTTCCAGCTGTCCGTGAAACTAGAAATAAATGTTTTCTATTAGTACTTACTGACAGAGGAAGAGGTACAAACACTCTAATTAGTAACAAATACGTGTCTAGCTTTAACGTGTCAAATTATCATTTATACTTGATTTAGACTTGCCTAAGATAGCACAATTTTTTTCTTGCCATTGATAGTTCTATGTCGGGTTTATAGTTAAGCCCCAATTCAATCGAGCGATTTTGTAGACAGAGTTAATTTTACTGGAATTATATTTGTTAATACAAACATGTTACAAAAGAAAGTTTATAGACTAGAATTGAACAATAACTTCAATAAGATCCAAACAAAAAATATTGAATAATATCTTTATTCTGTATAACGATTGTGCCTCGTATTGTCGGTAGGTAGTGCGGTTTTGGAATAGCAATAACATGTACATTTATTTCCTATTGTTTTCATGTTATGTTTACATTATCACATTTGTTGACTTGCTTATTGATAAATATATATACATATATATAAACAAACCAGTCATGATCTTCATATACTTACATAGGTACTCATTAGGTACATTAAACCTCTCCTTTGGTAATATTCAGCGAAAAACGTTTACTCGATTTCATGTTTTCTATGTATGAAACTCATGAATGACAGCTATGTTAGCAGTAAAATTTAATTATGACGGCTATAAAAAAACACGAGTGCTGGTAATTTAATCTCACCACTTTCATTATATCGCGGCGGGCGACTGTTGGCGCGCCTTGCTTTGCCCTCAATTTTACATGAAATCAAACTTCGCGTTGAAAATCTGACAAATTGCGCTATGTAGATCTAATATTTAGTGAACATAGTGTTTACGCTTTAAATTATCTTATCAGCGTGATTCGTGATTAGCTCGTTAGACGTTTTAAAATTATGAAGCGACGATACCTGCGGCTCAGTGTGGTTTTAGTTTCAGTGCAACTATTTATACGCCCCCGTCGGACGTCAGACGGCCTTTAAAATCATATTGGGCGGACGTTTTCCAGGCGGTGTTTCCAGCCGTTTATTACTTTAGTCGGGCGTGAATATGAATTCGCGTTTGACTTTTATAGACACAAAGTTATTAAAAGATTATCTAAGAGACATAGTGCTAGTTGACGGTGTAGTGTAAGGACTGTTGTGTTGGGAGTGCATGGGGCGGTGAGAGGGGCAGGGCCCGATGGTCGGCGTCGCGCGTCACGGCGGAGGGCTGCGCGTCGGGCGCGAGGTGCGCGGGCGGCTCGCGCGCCTCGCCGCCGCCCGGCTTCGATCGCGAGCTCTTCGACGAGCTCAGCTTCCTGCCCGACCACGAGCTGCGTGAGTGCCTCGGCGAGTACCCGGACTTCCTCTACCACGTCGCGAGGGACAGGTTCGGGAGGCTCTACTTCCGAGTCATCAGGACGTTGCTCCTCGACCGAGGTATGCCCGCGGCAAGCGCCGACCTCCATCTCATCGCTTAGACTTATCCACTCCGCAACGTTTCACTTGTTCATTCCAATTGGGACACTGCTAAAGCGCGTTATCATTATGGAGCCTCCACTTAACTTTAACGTTATTGTATTGAACATATACCTATTTTGTCGCTTAGTGAGGGCGCTTAAAATGTTTAATTACCTTGACCCACTATCTTATTTCTCTCGTGCTTACCTAGAAAACACTGATAGACGTGATAGTGTCAGCAGTATATACTTGCATTACATCATAAGCATTTATTAATTCTAATGTAGAAGATGAATTGCAGTATGTAGTTATGTTACATGACAACATTATAGTTATGATAAGAGTCGAATACGGGAAATGGGTGGTAAAAAGGTGTGTTTTGCGACGTGTGAGAGACACTATGAGCGTCACAATCGATATCCGTTGTAATCTCGGAGTTAAGTAACAATGAGAAAAAGCACATCCACCACATTCAATGGCCTCGTTGCCTCCTGTAATCTGTTCCCACGCTTAGAAAGCAAACTCGCTACCGTTTTTCGTTGGTAATAAAATTATGTGGCACTTTTGTTTTAGGGTGAGGTATTGTAAATCATTGTGTATATTATATCTGGTTACGGGATAAACAATGGTACGTTGCATAGTAACAAATCAATTTGTTGCGATTGGGGATCAACAAAGTATGCAGACGGTAGTTATCGTAAGTCGATTCAGCAGTGAGTCTATCTGGATGTAATCTACAATAAAACAATAATTATTGAAGTGACTCGTAATTGGAGTGTTAATGTATCAAAACGCAACTTTTTATCAGTACTAACTATTATGCGTTAAGTACGTCTGCAGTTGTGTCTTTTGCTGGTACTTGAATTTTCCCACATGTGTGTAGACAATCGAGTAAAACAGTTTGTTTTGCTCGCCCTCCGCCGAGCGCCGGTGCACCGCCTTGGAGCGCGTAGTCGCCAGCCTGCTCGGTTGCCCCGCGCTAGTGTTTGTCGCCACGGATCACCTTGTTTATCGATGTAACACCTCAGACAATATCGTTTCCGAACTCCAGTTCACGGATAATGTAACAGTGCAGTCCGCTCCGTTCAACCGTTTCAATGAATACGCCACGCGCCGGTGTAGATTATACACTCCCTGGTCAGTATCATTATTGCCGTATCGAGTCATTAGCATCGATATGTAAATAATTTGGTGTTTATCATTATCTTATCGAAGCTCGAAGCCGGTTACCGGACCGCCCTGAATCTTCATTCTGTGTTTACGCTCGCGTGCGTTTCACTTGTAAAAAGTCCGCACCGTTTTGGTACCCCGTATTGTGTTCATTGAAGATTGTTTATTCGGTTCAGTTTGTTTTGCTTTTTTATCGGATGAAGGATTGTGATAGTTTACAATTACCCTGCTTACTATACGAGTTATAGTACTGCATTGCAGGTGCTTAAAACGGTTAAAACGTGTTCGGTGGCTCATACACGGTGTTGTGAGTGTAGGTAGGATTTGTATTACAGTGCTTGATTCAAAGTGGTTAATTGAAGGATTACGTATGGTTAAATTAATAAACAAATAAATCAGAAATGTATATTCATATGGGTTTTACGAAAATACAAATAATTAAATTCACTAAATAGTACTTGACAAAGTATAGATCAGAAATATACGTTACTACCTATTTTTCAAAAACTGTCTTATCGATATTTACTTCCTTCCACAAATATTTAATAGTGTTTTCTCAAACATGCAATGAAATATTGATGTTGTGCTCTTCATAATGGGCTTCGAAGTGTCACGTTTCGGGCGGAGTTCCGTAAAGGCATTTCATACAAAATTGGAGACCTAGCTGCAAGATGGTGTTTTTTAATTTCCATTCCACAATTTATGGCACAGCATCACGGCGTTTAGCAATGAAAATTTAAGTTTGATTTTTTGGAGATTTTTATTTATTTATTTCATTGCATGTTTGAGAAAAGCACTTACATACCTCGGCGTGAAAAGGTGCCTTGCTACGCTCGGCCGTCTATATGTACCTACTCGGCCGGCAACCCCTTACTTCCCGAACTCTGTAGTAATGTATTATTATTATTCAATAAAGTTTAACACATTGGACACCGCGTACCCGACTCTCGGGCACTCGTAAACTTTACTCAGATGCCGGCATACCCGAGAGTCGAGCACGAGCTATAAACCCTCACGCGACGCCAATTCTGTCGGTTTTTGGGGTATTGTTCGGAATTTTGCCTGGTTGCGAAAGTGTTAAACATCTACCCAGTATTTTGTAAAGTAACTTTGTCCACAGTTCTATGCAGCAACAGGGTGAGCCAAATGACAAAAACCTACAATGACATCGAAGCAGTAACACGGCTCTTAGAAGAAGTAAGCACCCATTGTGTTCTCTCTTTACATACTAGCTATAATTGTTATGTGTTCTTATGCATGTTGCAGGTAGGTAACATAAGTTTTCTCTTACCGGCTGATTATTGGTTGTGTAAGCTAATAAAGATCTGCCTTCCGTATCTTTGTTCTTACTTCTGTGGTTGTTCTACGTATCGATAACTTAAATCCATTTGCCATCGAATATTGCATGGAATTCGTATGGTTGGACTTATTGGACTATACCAACTCACGTTTTTCCTATCTTCCAATTTCAACGCACTTGTTTTAAATTCTAATGAATGCCAATTTGATAGTAATCCAATGTAATTATAGTCATATAGCGTTTTGCCGCCGTGATAGATGCGATAAGAGATTTTACATATTTAACCGCTTTCTTTATTATAAGAATGAAGGACGGCAAAATACCTAATAACAAATCTACATGCAAATGCTAAACTCTGAATCACCTAGGCAGATTTAGTTTTGAAATTGTAAACCACAATATTATTTTTATGGCATCGGTTGGCATTCAAAACTGTACGCAATACTGCTGTATCGAGACATAGCTGATAATGAACTGAATCATTGCAACGTGCCTTATAAACCGGTAAATTAACAGGCACCCCCCAGGGTGCAGGTAATTTATTCACCACTCAACTAAATGCGGAACATTCAGCGTTACATTTTATGTCAGTACCTATAGTTGGGTCAATTTATAATTGGTCGTGGATCTAGGACACTGCGAGATTTCAGAATTTCATGAAGGCGTGTTATATTTGTTTACAGTACATGTGGTGCTACTTTCCGGAAAGAGCACTTTCCGTGCATATGTCGAAACTTTAAAGAGCCATATGTACAGTAAAACGTTGTACGATACACGTGCGAATAGGTAATTCGCAACTCGTGTCGATTTAAAACACTCCCTTCGGTCGTGTTTTAATTTATGACCACTCGTTGCGAATTTCCTATTTTCGGCACTTGTATCGTAAATAACTATTATCGTGTTATACACACGTCATGATCAGATTATATCACTGTCCAATTTCGCGAACGATTCGCTAACACAGAAATATATTAGCGAATCGTTCAGAATGTGAATACCTTTGCTTATGAATTGCATATTCCGTTGGTCTGTACGTACTTGTGTAATCATCCACAATCATCGTGAACTGAAAGTTGGTCACTGTTTAACATCAGAATTTTGTCAATGATTGTGTGATATTGAGTAGCCTTAATAATTTGTATATACTTAAGAGTATAAGAATGTTGTAGCGATACATCGCTAAGGCTTTCGTAATGTATCTGTACTCGATCGGCCTCTCTTATGTCATGCCTTTTATGGGAGCAGCAGCAGCAATGGTTACAGCAAACTGTTTTCTCCGAATGCCATTACTTACCGAGAGCGCGAAGAATTCACAGCCATAACTTGAATGAAAATAGCCGCGCAGGTTCTGATGACTTACCAAGTCGACGTCACTCTTTGTTTTATTATAAGTCCCTTTAAATCTTTGTATTCTTTGTTGCAGAAAGAGAAAGACTTGGAGTTGACGGCCCGCATCGGAAAAGAGTTGCTGGCCACGAACGGCGTATTGGAAGCGCGTGTCAACTCTCTCGAAGGTGAACTGCGGAGCGCCAGAGACCACATCACCCAGTTGAGGCACGACCTCACTGCAAAAACCGATTTACTTCAGGTACAACATTAATTCAACCTGTAAACGTCCCATTGCTAATGAAACACCTCTACTTAATAAGTCTAGTGATACCGTTCTCAAACTGGTTGAATTTTAATTGGGAACTTCATAACAACTAAGAAAAGTTTTACCCGACTGCCAAAGGAGAGGAGTTTTATCTTTTTCGAGCGTATGTATGTGTATGTCTTATTCTTTGGCACGCCCTGCAGCCTAAACCTTTTGACGGATTTCGACATATGAGGTGTCGTTAGATACCTCTTAATCGTGGAAGTGGCATAGGCTATAATATTTGAAAAAAGCAGTTGGGTTTTTTAAAAACTCTTTTAATTTCACTTGTTCCTGACATAATTTACACTGTATCTGTGCACTCCTTTGAATTGGAATATTTATTCATTTGTTTTAGTACGAGCCAAATATGAAATAATAGAAGTCCATTATGAGTAAGGGCTACAATTTAAGTAGACTAACTGGATCCCCACCCACATTCGACACTCCCTCTATATAATTGTATACCTACCATACCTTTTGTGATCTGCCCTTTATATACGCGCTTAGTCATATAGGGTGGGTTAGAGTCATGCCCGCGGGTCATTCAGGATGGAATACATTTATATGAAACATTTTTTTATGAGTGACCTTATTCTGCGCAACATAGCGTGCAGATTACAAATGTGTATTTTCTTGTTTATATACAAATTATAGTAAACCAACGTTATTCAGTTCTTAATGTTCTTATTCATGACTATTGTACACGCTGTAGTAAGTTATAGAAATCCACGTGCTAGTTTCTACGAACGGTTGATGTCACACAATTGACATAGTTTTTCTGTCGTAATTTTCGTGTAACATATTTTTCACACGCCCAAAAACACAATTATAAAGCATTTGTTCTCTTTATAATCTGGGTTTTAATGACTTCCGTAGCACTAATGCCGTTAAACATTTGCGTGTGTCGACGAAGAGCTGCATTGTAATTATTGATCGGGCTATTCCGTAGGTAGTCTTTAAGTATGTAATTACTTTATTAGATGACGGTAAGGAAGAAAGCGATTATAGTTCACTCGGAGCACTGTTGTTTTTTACCTGAGACTGCTTGTTCATTATTATTCCGGACTGTAACGTTTAAGTGTTACCTGTATTATTAGAGCGTAATTATATCTCGCAGCACGGCTATCACAGCGTCCGTGGATCCTCGCCCGCGAGCTGTGTCGCGGTGAGATAGATTACCCGTCTCTTTATAATTAGAGCGGTTAGAAAGAGATGGATGGTCTATGTAGCCGCGACAAAGTTTGCGGGCCGTCTATTGATAGTCTTGCAGAACCTTGTCTAAACAATCAATGGCTGAACTTTTCAAAGTTACTACCTGCTATTTGCCACGAAATGGTAGGTAGGTATGTAAATAATAGCATTATAACATTAGAATCGAAACAATATACGATGTAAAGGGTAACGACATGGTGGGAAGGGAACATGCGTAAGTGAATGGCAGAGCAAAACAAAAACGTCTTGTTGGCCGTCTCTCAAAGAAAATCCTAGTTAGAGTTATCGCGATGGTCTACTTTGTTTATTGATGGCCTAGCCTAGCCGTTCATGACTTGCTAAAGCCCGTCACAGACGTAGCAATAATATATATCAATATACCAAAATATATATTATATCTAGGCATCTTACGATATATTTTACGTACTAGTTTACAGAGTCCACACACGCAGCTATAATATATATTTTGGTATATTAATATATCTTATAGCAAGGCATCTTAAGATACCTTGCTATAAATATATATTATAGCTTAATATATTACGATATAGTTTGGTATATTTCGGGCACTATAAAGCATGTTCCTTTTCTGACGTGACTTTGTAGGTAATATATCTCCGTTTCTTTCACAATGTAGGTGCTAGACAGAGAGCGTACGCCCGCATCGTGGTCGTTAAATCCATATTTCACTTAGAAACACCCTGTACTTATTAAAATCGTGCGCTCGCTAGGACAGCAAGGAGTGTTATGATTACAAAAATATATATTTTGGTATCTTTGTCGTGTGTGGTGCTTAGCTATAATATAATATATATTTTGGTATCTTACGGTATATTAATATATATTATAGCTACGTCTGTGACGGGCTTAAGACGTTTTCATTTATTTTGATTTAAATAGATAATAATGATTAAATAAATATTAGTGGACATTCTTACACAAATCGAACTAGCCCCTTATTGAGTTCAATAAAGCTTCTGTTATGGGTACTAGACGACGATATATTTAATTACATACTTAGGAAAAATCCAATATCTACTCAGAAATAAATATTCACGCTCATCTCACAAATATTTGCCCTTTACTTTACCGGGATTAGAATAGAACCTAGGGCCGCCAGGTTCATAGCTAGGGTCACTGCCCTCTATCCTAAATCTGTCGTCATCCGAATTGCAACAATGAATGACTCGTCTGTTCTTGGTGCAATCACATCGGTCGATAGGTCCCGCATGCGGGGTGCGGGAGATTGCTGTAACGCTTGCCACAGCTCTTGCATTCGGGGAATCGTTTGCGTCAGTCATTACGAATTGACGGCTGGTTGCATTTTCTTAGCGCATACCTTAACTGATCAATTACATTGTTCGACATATACGGTAAAGGAAACTGAAGCACGAACCTTTTTATGCCTTATTGTCCTATGATAATAAAGCATAATAACTACAACTTAGAAAAGTTGAAAAACCCCCGACATTTTCATTTCAAAGTCCAATATCTCAAAAACGGCTGAACAGATTTTCGTGAAACATGGCTAAGAACACTCGGGATAAAATTATCTATGACACAGAAAAAACCGCATTCTGATCGGTCCATCCGTTAGGGAGCTACGCTACCACAGACAGACACACAGACAGATACCTTAAACTTATAACACCCCTCTTTTTGCGTCGGGGGTTAAAAAAGACAAGAGCGAAAAACGTACGTGTTTCTATTTCCATGACTGTACATGTACTTAATGCGGGAGAATCATTTTCAATAGTTTTTTCATTTATGATAGTTAATACCTACCTACTTTATTCATTCACATATCCCAGTATAGTTTTGAAAACAGGTTATTGATCTTCAATTCCGTATAGTGTACATCTTGAATAAACAACGAAGCAGGGGTAGAGGGAATGCATGGTTGGAATGTTTACATAGCCGGTATTGAATATGCCCCTTTACTTCACCGTGATGGTAGCCTATATGTGTGGATCACCGGCCGCCGTTGTTTTCTCCATTTCTTTCGAAATTCGAGTTTATTAGGATAAGGCCTCAATGAAACGGACCTCCTTAAGTTGTATGAAAAAGGGGTTAGTTATCACAGTAATTCTGATACTATTAATAGCGTCCCAAAATTCTAATGAAATGAGCCTTTCATACAATAACACCCAATTTATCCAAATCTTAGCTTTTGTAGTTCGAAGGTATCGGACTTCAATATTCTTATTGGATAACGATCAGCATGTAAATTACATATACCATGTTGATCGCTTAAGTGTTGTGAACCTTGATTGTACTATATCTGCCCTACTTTTCTGAACCGCACTGCAGACTGCAGTCGTAACTTAATACATACAACATAGTACTACTACAGGCGTCGTTAACGTTGCACGGTTGATTAATCGCATACTGCACGATACGATATGAGGTTAGTTCTTATATCATTGATCGCCGTTGCGGACAAAACTTGCGTTACGTTGTCGTGCCCGCAAGTTCAAGAGTTATGGCTGCGTTACCTACGGAGACAGTCGTTTGTTCGCAAGTTCGTAACGGGAAGGTTGTTCAGGCCTCTTTCTAAGAGATGAATGACCTGACTAAGCGAGGTTCTCGTGATGGTTGTATTTCAATAAGGCACATACACGTGTTAAATCTATCTCTTTTTGTTAGTCACGCGCTGCTTGAATAGTGCTAGACGTGATGTGTTTGGAAATTTTCTTTCACGTTTTAAATCTATAAACTACTTTGTCGTACGGGGATGAAAGCCAAAAGGCTTACAGAAAAAAATCATGTGCAAAATGTATATCAATATTATGTGTCCTTTGTTCCCAGATTCTGACCAATGATACAGAGGAGGTTCTCACCCCGTCGGAGCAGGAAGCGGCTCAGGAGGCCGCCCTGCGCAAGCGCACCGGCGCGCTGGAGCGCGAGAACCGAGCGCTGCGCGACGAGGCCGCGCGGCTCGCCGCCGGCGCCGACTGCGCCGAGCTGGCCGAGCGGCAGCTTCTGCGGGACATCGCGCATCAACTCGGTGAGGACTGGCATATTTTAGCTCGGCCGACCCTTCAAAACTCGAGCCGTTAAAGCTTAATTAGACCAGTGTTATAACATGTGATGGTGTGTGTTGTGTAGTCAATGTGATGGTGTGAGGGCTATGTTGGGAGTTTCTCTGCGTGGTCGCATCAGAAATGACGCTTTCCGCAGCAGAACCATGGTAACTTTTAATTATAAAATAATGTTT
This sequence comes from Epinotia demarniana, assembly GCA_945867215.1. Taxonomy (NCBI): domain Eukaryota; kingdom Metazoa; phylum Arthropoda; class Insecta; order Lepidoptera; family Tortricidae; genus Epinotia; species Epinotia demarniana. The sequence goes on along the minus strand of OX244266.1, from coordinate 17,660,770 downwards.
AAATAATATTTTGGTTCAGACGCTTTCAGGCAACATGTCTTGTTGAAGTTGGTTACTAGGCTGAATCAATGATGGAAATTAATCTGTACGCGGATACTTATGGAATCTAGTAATTACTTATTTAGTAGCGGGCATGTATTTCTTAATCTTATTGAGATTAATTCTGATACATTTAACACGTGTTTTATTTGGGCTCACATAATATATGTATTTACGTGCGGAGGCGGGTGCCTTATTACCTCAGACTGCGAAGTGCACTAGTGCATCGATCCTTAACCAGCTCAAAATAAAAACTCGTTTCCTTATTCTGCACGGCTGTATGGGACGTGCAGGACAGAAACCATTGGAGGCAGGTCATCCGTTACAGATGCAACCCTCATGCTGACCACGATCCTCAGAAATAAGGGCCCGACACACACACACACACACACACAGAGAGAGAGAGAGAGAGAGAGAGAGAGATATGTATTTATTATCATGCCCTCGGCTGCTTCATATGGCACTCGCAGGGATGCATTATCAAGTAAAAGTTGTTCAAATACTTATCATGTGTCGATATCTTATCTTGCTTTGTTCTAAAATTGCTGGTATCACAAGTTGAACCTCGATCCGTTGTATAAACACGATCAAGTGGGAAACTAACGTTTGTTGACATAGGAGGTTGTTTTCACAGCACAGCCAGTTCAGTGAACTTCCTAGTACTTGGATTGGTGTTTCAAGTTGTCCTATCAACTGGGGCAGAAACTTTTGGAGTGTTTGACTACTACTATACTATATTGAACATTGTGGTGTAGTTTGGATTTAGCAAAGATTCAAATCTTATATTGTGTAGCTAGTAGATAAATAAGGAAATTGATATATATATATAGCACCTTTTAATTGTAATCAAACAAATAATGACACTGGGACTGCTGTGGCATGAGTGTAAGTAGAAAATAAAGATGAATATTTGTATTTTTTGTATGAAGTCATTGTTGAGTTCCCACTTCATTATTCGGTGAATCCTATCATGTCGCGACTGTATCTAAAATAAGAACGCTGATGAACTGATAGGATGTACCGTCATTATTTAAATACCAACTTTGTAGACAAGATCTTGTAGATAAATTATATTGGTATACTGAAGATTGTAGTGTAAATGTTTTCTATTAAACAGATAACAGGCAGAACTGTCACTTAGGGCCTGTTGCACCCAGCTATGATTACAGACCTATCAACGTTAAATATGGCGCCTGTCATCCCGTAGAAATTTGACACGCTCTCCATACATTCAGATTTTAACGAACACCGCTTATAATTACAGTCAGTTTGGTGCAATAGAAATAGAAATAGAAATATTTATTTGCTGGAATACGGTACAATAGGATCTTAAGTAAAATAGTTGCAGAACCAGTATTCAGTCGACATTAAAATTCAACATGCAAAATATTTGTTTTTTTTTTTTTGGCATTCAATTACTAACAATAATCATACATTAAATAATCCAATTAAACAATATGTCAGTGTAAATAATATTAAAATATGTCATACAGATTCAATACTACATATAAACATTATGCCAATTAATTAAGAATTAAACATCAAAATAAAATTTACAAAATAAACAGACGTTAAGAATAAAAACAAAGCCACTGAAGAAAAAAAAAAAAAAACCTAATCATTTACTTATCCATTACAATTTAAAAAGTCATTAACACTATAAAAACAATGATCTTGCAGCCATTTGGTCAGCCTTGTCTTGAATACTTTACCATGCAAGATTCTTAAGTCATTAGGGAGTTTATTAAATAAAACAATACACATATTATAAGCATTTTTCTTATAGATATCGGATCTGCAAGTTGGCCGATATAGCAAATTTTTATACTGGGCTCGCAGTTCTCTTGTGAACATTTCGTCATGCTTCTTGAAATAATTGGGATGGGTTTCAGCAAACACGCATGCCCTTAAGATGTACATTGAAGCCAAGGGGAGAACTTTGAACTTTTGGAAGAGTGGCCTACAACTATCGTCAAACTTAGCATTACCTACTGCACGTAAACATTTTTTCTGTATTAAAAATGCCCTCTGAATATCTACAGAATTACCCCACAGCAAGAGTCCGTATTTAAGAGTAGACGACACATAACCGTGGTAAGCAGTTAGTGCGGCCTGGGTAGACACAGAATTTTTCAGTCTTCTTAAGGCGAAAACGAACCTCGCTAATTTAGAACAGACCGAGTCAATATGATATTTCCAATTTAAATGTTAAGAACTTTGCAACATGGGTCTCACTAATGGGGGTATTGTTGAGATTAACAATCAGGTCTATTGGATTCGATTTATATAAATGAAATTGTATGAAAGAGGTTTTATCAATATTTATATTAAGATTATTACGATCAGTCCATGTACTGACGTCTGCTAATGCTTTATTGATATCTGATTCATACATATTTTTAACAGTTTCCTTTACTATTAAGGTTGTGTCATCTGCAAAAAGTAAACATTTTTGCGATGTTGCTTGGGGAAGGTCGTTTATATATAGTAAGAACAACAAAGGTCCTAAATTACTTCCTTGTGGCACCCCTGACTGATTGACACGGTACTGTGACCTATAATTTTCCCTTACAAGATTTTTCCCCTGTATGGCCACTCTATAGATTTCTGTGCATTGTTCTCGGTTGGCTAAATAGCTCCTCATCCAATCAAGAACGTTACCTCTAAATAGAAATAGAAATAGAAATAGTTTATTCGTGACACATATACATAACTAAACAAACAAAAAAAAATCAAATAAAACATCAATATTATTAGTGTCACGAAACGGCCGCAACTCAGCATTGTTGCTAGCGTAGCCAGCGCTGGTCTTCCGTTGCGACCATTCGGTGAAAAGTGCACGGCGATAACGACCCGGTTACACGCACGGATCACAATCACAATTACATAAATCCTTACATAACGTACAACTTTAAAAATAATAATAATAATAATAAATAATAAACAAAGAGAAAGAATAAAAAAAGAGAGAAATAAACAAAAGTAATCAAAAACTTAACACAAATTAGTGCGTACAGGTCCTTATTTCACTACCTTAAGATTCAAGCTTTGAAAGTAGTTTCGTGTGGTTGACACAGCAATCCACCCTTAGTCATCGATATAGGTTTGCAGAAGATACAAGAAGACCGAAGACAGAAGATTATAGTCTAGTTGGCACAAGGTGGCCTTGCAGCGTGTTTTCATTAAGGTTTGCACCCTGTCAGACCATACTTGTTCTAACTTGTCTTATTGCATCAGTTGGAAGAAAGAACGCTGCTCAAGAAACTGCGGATCTTCGGCATGCTCTTTATATATTTATTTGGAGAACAAACATGACGTACCTACCTATGTACATCGCAAAGAAATAAATAGCTAAAGCTAAGTAATGTCAGCTTAGTCCTTAAATATGAAAAGTACTCCAACCTAATAATAATTAATAATAATAAAACCATGCAGCTACTTACTAGAAATAAAGTACGTATAACTACCTATGTGTAAGTTACTTATGTAAAAAAAAACCACAACCTGTATCACCTTGTCGCCGATATAGTTTGCGATGTATTCCTTTCTCGCCTCTTATGCTGGCTTTACTTACAGCTTTATCGAAATATTTCCGACTGATGTTACCTATAAAATTTTATTCACAAATATTTGTAGTAACTTTTATAACTTATGCTTTATGACCGTGGATTGACGAGATCTCCGTATGTTTCTGTGTGTGTGTGTGTGTGATAGTATTTTATATGTGTTTTTCCGGGAACAGCAAGTCGCATTGTGGCCAGGTGATGACGTAAAATTGTGTACTCACCACGGGCGGTAATTCGTAAAGCCCCAGATCGTCTTCACTTCCGGTTCTGGCTACAAACACCTGCGATCTGAGCCATTCACGAATTCACCGCCCTAGGTACGTAATATAGTACATTACATATAGGAAATAAGGAAATAAGGTGGCAAATTTGCTGGTTGATGTATATCCCATCGCTGTAGTACTTATTAAGGCGCCGTAGGTTCAGCGAAGTTAAGCGAACAGAGATTTTGAAACAATATAATGCGTTTGTTTATGATAATATGGTTTAAAAAAAATACGAATAGTAATCTTGAGGCTTTTCTGCAGGGAAATCAGTGTTTAGAAACATGATTAGGCAATTTTCGCTTGATAGAAAAAAATCACGAACATAGGTCTAAAAGGGTCTAAAATACACTTCAAATATTTCTTACAAATTATGCACAAAAGCTAAAAATATTAAAATGGCTTCTAAAAATCGGCAATATGATGTTTGAGAGAAATCAGTGTTTACTTTTTTATTTATTTAAACGGCAAAAAATATAAAATTAAATAACATGATTTCCGCGCTTCCGAGCATGCACTTCCATCTCGCTCACGCTTATGCTCAGTGAGAGGGAGAGAAGACCATGAACCTGCGGCGCCTTAAGTATTATTGTACCGTTGTTTGCCCAAATAAACATTAAGCATCGTTCTACCCACGAGGCCGCGTCCCATTCCACATTGTGTACTAGTTTGTTTTCCCATAACGTAAGTCCTCGTGGAACGATCTGTGTTTGTTTATGAATGCATAGTAAGGTTATTTAGCAAGCATGTGATTGTCTACAGCAAGTGCGAACTCTGAGGCTGGTGTCCTGGGCTCGGAGCTGACGGAGGAGCGGCAACGCTCCACGGATTTGCAGTATCAATTCGACTCGGTCAATGCCAGACTTGCTGCCACTGAGAAGAATTTGCAGCAGGTACTGTATCATTGTATAATCTAGCGTTAGCCCGGGGTTCGCATTGACCTTTTTGTTTGACGCTGGGGAAATGTGTTTATCCACCTCGGACTCAACGAATCGAGTCCAAAACCTAACCTAGTTCCAAGGTTTGGCTTAGGCTCTATATCTACATCTATACTGTTATTATAAAGAGTAAAAGTCTATGAAAATGTAGCTTTGTAAGTTTGTATTTAGGGGGTAATCTCCGGAAATTAGTTAGTATAGGTTCACATGAACACGATTAACTTTTACGATAATGCTGTTCGTCATGAGTTATGCGTAATCCGCGTAAGTAGCGTACGATAACAACTTTCGCTACCAAGAACCCGCCTATATACCCGCCTTTCCGCTATATACGAGGATAACCACGGGATCGGCTACGAGAGTAGCTCGTAGCGATTCTTGGCAATTAATGTGCTAAGTGTACGCAAATGTGTACGGTCGAAAACATTTACCATCAGAGATGAAAGGATTCTGACTATGAAGTCAGAAAAAATTGAAAACGACTAATGTCAAAGGTAAACAATAAGGGCTAAAAACGGCACGTGTTTCAGTTTCCTTCACCGTACATAGCCGAGTTGGGACTTTGTGGCCAGGTGAAGACATACAATTTTGTACGCAACACGGGCGGTAATTCGTAAAGCCCCAGAGCGCATATTCATGCAATCTGGGGCATTCACGAATTCACCGCCTTAGTTACGTAATGTGCTAATTATAGGTTGGAAGTGGATACATAATAGTATTGTATGCAATCGTTATATAATGTATGCTTTTTCAGTCGAGTACCACGTTTAGGCCACGAAGCTTGCTGAGTGGCCTAATTAAGGTAAGAGACTTAAAAAGCTAATTATATAACTATTGTATGCAATACTTTTTCTACGAGTCAACTGAACTGATTAAACAAACTTGGTATCTATTGAAAACGAAGTGCAACCAACGGCTTTTTTCTTTTTTGTGCGTTGATGTCTATTTACTTTTTGACTTTCTCATGACGGTGTCCTATTGGTCAAATACATTATAGTTCAGTAAAGGCGCCACGTGATTGGTCAATTTCATTACAGTTGTCTCAACAGTTACGAAATGTTAAGTTGGGAGCTCCATAGTAAAAAGTATGTCATTTAAGTTTGGTGTACGAAATCTTAATTCGAACATTAAGGTCGACGAGTATAAAAACGAATTAATATTATTGAACGTGTAAAAGTGTGTAGGTCACGGCGTATTTGCTGTCTTCAAACAAATAACGTGGTTCCCTGAACTATCTCTTATTAATCTAGAACACACGTGCTGATACGATCGAGGAAGTCATACAAATGAGGCAGGCAGATGTTGAAAATATTTATAAGGAGGGCCTTGAGTGAAGCCGATTGAGCGATAACACGAAGGGTAAGGTTATTAGATTAGACGACGTCTAGACATTGCGTTATATATTTCGGCCCTAGCTTGTGTATATTTGATATGGTCTTTATTGTCTCGTAAAATATACGGATTTTATTGTTTTGACGTTGAACGTTGAAAATGATGGGTTGATGGGCGCAAGGTTTTAAATATGAGTATCTATCTTTATATATAAACATAAAAGTCCCGACTGACTGACTGACTTAAATCAATGCCCAGCCCAAACCGTTGAACCTAAGATCTAAATCAATGGAATTTGCTAACTATGTAAACAAATAATGTATTGAAATCGACATTTAATGTCAATTTCAGTATGAATGTTCTTGATTTTTTGTCAATGTGTAGTTTATACAATGTATGTACCCACTAAGAAGGGATTTTAGAAAATTACACCCTCAAGGGGGCAAAAAAGAGGTTGAAATTTTGTACTAAATTGTTCCAACTACAATGATAATAAATAACAATCAGATATATCAATCACACAACAGCGTCGCCATGACCGATCTCATATACATAGATATTTGTGTTTAGGTTTAAGGTACAGCCTAACCACAAATATCAGTACACTGAAGAAATTCGAGTATCCGTAGGTCGGCTCGTTTTAACGAGGGTTATAAAATGGGGTCAAGGTCGGGCGGTGAGTAATGAGCTAATGAGCGTTATTTCGTCCACAGATCACTGCGGAGCACGAGCACACGTTGCGGATATTAGAAATAACTAGAGATAACCAAAATGCGCTGGCGTCCGAGTTGGCCGATACTAAGGTAAGTTACAACTCATTGCCATTAACATATACATGTAAAATATGGTGTACGTGCACCTCCGTTATCTAAATGTGTGATAACATTTCTGTGTAGGTTCCTTTTGTTTATTCTGGTTTCCAGAAGTTTCTGATTGCAATTCTGCGCTTTTATGTTTAAAATAACATGTATAAATAGTTAACTAATATTGACTGGAATATAGGATTAGTTTCCTCAATAACTTCAGCAAGAAGAAGATAATATTTTCTCGAGACTAACTATACTTACTAAGACATAAGAAAAGTACATATTTATCTAGAACTAACACGGGACATGTTAAAGTGTGTCTTTTTAAATGTAGTTAAGTGACTAGATATTTTAATGTTACTGTTACTCTCAACGCTATAATATAATTATAAGATAATATAAGACCACACGACACGTCTCGCTACGTATTGTGTTGCTATGTTATTGTTTTATAAGTCTCCATTATTACCTAGTCTTGCGCGCCCTGAGTGAGTAATTCTACCTCGATGTCAGTGCGTTAATTGCTCTTAATATCGAATTACTCTAGGTGTGTCCTATACAAAGACAATGGCACTCCGAGGGCGCCGCAATGAGGGAGCGGTCTAAGGTAGCCTATTACACTATTCAAAGTATACAATGCTTTAACAGTTTTCTTCTATTCAAATATTTTTTTTACAATATTCCTGTAAACAACCGTTTGTTTTCTAAATAAAAAAAAACGAAAAATAAACAATTAAAGTAAATGGTAAAATTAATACACAAAATACTTAAAAATAACAGAATAAACTTAGGTTTCACTACTTCATCATCATCATCATCATCATATCAGCCGAAAGACGTCCACTGCTGGACATAGGCCTCCCCCAAAGAGTGCCAAAGTGACCGATCCCGCGCCACCCGCATCCAGCGGACTCCGGCAACCTTTACCAGGTCATCAGTCATCACTACTACGTTAGCCGTTAATGCCTAACCCCCATATACATAAAATTTTAAATGCCTCTGCTAAATAAAATGTGCTTTGTCCTGTTCTTACAAACACAAATGTCAAAGTGAGAGATAAGGACGCTTATATGACGTTTATGAAAACGGCCGTTAAGAGTTTACTTTACTAGGTTATAGCTTCAGCCTAGTAACAGTTTGTTTTATATTTATTTATTATAAAACTCATTGTTTAGTTTTATCTCGTAATAATAATACCGTTTAGCATTATTTTAAATGCAATAAAAGGTTTTACTATTGCTATAACCAGCGGTAATAGTTATGCATTCGTTTAGATTATTATTTAATGGCTTATTCTACATTTTATATGGTTTGTATTACTGTTCTATTATTGTGCGATATATGTTTTACGATTTACAGACACGACTGTGCCGCATTTTTGAAGATTACTTAATCAATACTTATATTATAAATGGGAAAGTGTATGTGTGTGTGTGTGTGTGTGTCTGTTTGTTTGTTTGTCCGTCTTTCACGGCAAAACGGAGCGACGAATTGACGTGATTTTTTAAGTGGAGATGGAAAGTGACATAGGATAGTTTTTATCCCCGAAATCATCACCTAAGGGGGTGAAACTTCTTAATAACATAGCGTTTTTAACAATTCATAAAAAGTACCTGATTTGCCTATCTCAGTATACCGTTCCTTTTTGTATGGCGCCAGCCAGGGTGCCGGTTAATGTACGGCCCAATAATCAGCGTCCACTATATCTCTGTTTCTTTTTAACTCATGCAAAAAGAGAGAGAAAGATAGATGAACGCGGATTATCGGGCCGTACATTAACCGGCACCCCAGCCAGCACCCCCGAGGTTTTACCTGAGAATTATGTTTGACTGTGGATGGACTCCACCCGACACGACAGAGTGTAGTAGTATACCTCTCACGTTATGTACAAATGGTTCAGGAGCGGTACTGCGAGGTGGCGGCGCACCTGGCCGAGGCGCAGGAGCAGCTCCGGCAGCTGCGCAAGCGCGGCGAGCCCACGCGTGGGCTCATGCCCAGCGTGGCCGCCGCCGCCGGCCTGCTGCCCGCCAGCCTGCACCGGGAGATGCACTCCTCCATCTACTCCGAGCTCAGCATGGACTCCGGCATCGGCATCGGCGACCCGCTGCAACAGTCAGTACCTATCCAACTAGTACAGTCACCATCGAAAGTAGCTACGCGAACGAAGACTGGCATTTTCAATAAAACGTGTACCCAATTAGCGTGAGTTGTTAAATAAAAGTTAACTCTAAGTCAGTTTTGTAACGAAAATTAGGCTTACAAATTATTAGGAAATGAACTTATTTCACATTTAAATAACGTTTATACCCATATCATTTCAAAATTTAAAATAAAAAGGTATTTTTTATTGATTTTCAATACTTAATTGTGGTTACAAAACTGACACTGTGTTAATTTTTATTTAACAACTCACGCTAATTGGGTACACAAATTATTGAAAATACCCAGACGTCAAAAGTCTTTATTAAAAGAGAATAAAGGTGTTTTGACGTCTTCGATTGCGTAGTTACTTTTGATGCTGACTGTACATATCAAATGATGCCTCGGTTGACAAGTTTGTACACGTGCCCGATTCCTGGGTGCTCCGTATGGTGTTCAATATGGTTACCTATCTGAAATAGTAAAAATGGTTTCCCGACTGTACACTATCGTTTGTCCGAATTTTCATTTTCGGAATTATTATAAAACAAACCTAAGCAATACCTGATTATTTCTACACGATAAGTATAAAAAATAAGCTTTGGAGTCTTCGAGAAAATTGGTTGTTTGCCGTAATTAAAATTCGAACACGATCGAGTTGGGAAGTTAAATTTAGTGATTGCGATAAGATGACGTTTAATATAGCATCGACAGCTGTTTTTCCATTAAGGTGCAACGTCACTGACGAATTCCATACAATTTTCGTTCGGACTAGACGTCTAATCTATCGATGTCAGGAACTTGAAATTGTGATATTTAGATAATATATGACCCTCTTCTCCCGTAGTTTGAATAAATACACGCAAAAACCAGTAATATTCAAACAATAGCCATTTGAAATTCATAAAATTTTACTCCGAGCCTTGTATGTGTGCGTGAGTTAGACACTGTCCGTGTAAATGACATGGCCGCGTCACAATGACAGCACGTTGCCTAAAACCTTCACTAGATGTCTTTAATATCAAACAAGATTAGTTAGATAGCGGAGTGAATAGTAGTAATTATAATCACCAGACGGTGACACCATCGTACAAACACTTTTAGTTTGTGGTGAAAGAGATAGCATTATTTTTATCTTGCTACGCTGCTCATTTTGGTAATGACGTAAGAGCAATGTCATTTGTTTTTGATAGACTGAATTTCAAGCAACAATGAATGAATTTCAATGCTTTGCTCTTTAGCCGTGATAGACCTACTTAAAGTCCACGGAACGATAACTATGCATAGGTACATTTTGCGTCTTATTAGAAAGAAGTAAGATCCAATATTGAAACGTAATCTGTGCTACCGAACGTATACATATATAGGTTTTGATCAAATGACATACATACATACATACATACATTCACGCCTTTATTCCTAAAAGGGGTAGGCAGAACACCTGAAACGTATGTTCCAGCGCCACTTTTAGCATTAATGTTGGTAAAAATGTGATATTGCAGTGATAGGTTGCTAGCCCATCGCCCACATCACACTTCAACATTGGTCCTTTAGTCGACTTTTACAACACCCACGGGAAGAAAGGGGTGTTGTTGATCAAATGAACCGTTTGAATTTCCAACTTGCAGATTATAAGCAAGTTTCGATTGAGTGAATGTTACGTAATGTAGCATTAAATATAACAGACAATTATTAGGAGTGTAAGTACCTGATAAATTTAAACATTCGCTTTAGTCGACTGCACATCGATTGACAGTAAATTACCTACTGCAACCTATTTAGGAATCGACTGTTCAACTAGAATATTAGATTACCCCCAAAATGTAAATTAACTAAGTCACAATTTTTCTTCTTTACGAGTACAATGTTGTGAGGGTAGAATTATACACTCGTAGGCATTCTTCGGTGCAGGGACTGATGCCAGTTACGACCGGTGGTTAGGCAAAGTGGTTAGGGGACAGCATAACAGTGCCGCAACCAGTTAGAAATGTCCATTACCGGTATTTTTTAAAGCCTTGTGATATCTTTTTAATACCGGTTTCAAACCGGTATTATTTCGATACTTACTTAGATATTTTTTTGTTCTTAAGCGGGTCGACCTTGCCCTCCACGCCGAAGCCGAAATATCGGTTACCTTTGTAACTTTTATGAAACCGTATTTACGGTACCGAAAAAAATGACTAAATGACATTAAAAATGACGAAAAAAATAAGCTATGTCCCGGAGAAACCCGATATATTTAATTAATTATGCTATTATTAACATACTAGGTACAGATAGGGAATGCAAACCACCATCATGGAATCCCGAAATCCCGGAATCTCCTACCGATTTTTCCAATATTCTAATACCAGAATTTAAAAGGACCAATGTCGAAATAAGTGTATTATTATTATTTTTATCCTGCTAGTATTGTAAATGCGAAAGTTTAGATGTTTATATGTATAAATATTTGAATGTTTAGATGTTTGGATGTTCGTAACTCAATCACGCTTAAACTGCGCAACCTTATTGCCTGCCTAACCTCTTAAAGCCCATGGGCCTATTCATGGGACTTATTCTGTCGAAGGCATTTAAATTATATTCAACTGGAATAGAGCTGAATTTGTTTTGTTTCGGGCACTTTTCAAAACAAACGAAAGTCAACTCTATTTCCAACACAATGCGATTCCAATTCCAGTGCCAATTTGTAATATATGCTGAGCCTTAGGAGGAGCCTAGATTAAAATACAGGACATTTTTTTTATCCCAGGTTCATGCAGACGAAACCGTGAGTGGAATCTAGTTTTTAATAAAAAAAATTTTTACATGCATTTGTAAAAAAAGGAACGCATAATCTAATGTAGTTAAATTTATTTGTTAGTTGTTATTGTCTGTCCTACGTAATTTTTCTACTGAAGAATAATCGCTTTTCCACTCTATTGTTGCTGGTGGTAGGAGCACTATTTGAACTGTTAGAAGGTAAAATAGGCTTCCGCTAGAATGGGTAACTTCTATGAATGAACGTAGAACACCGTAAATGGGGAATGAAGGAAAAAAATGTTTTTTTTTTTCTGCTAAGTTTTTTCTTTTTTCTCAAAAAAACGTAGTTTTTAGGGTTGTTAACTGATTACACAAACGTTACCTGAAATAAAACTTGATTACTAAACCTTTGGTTGTAAACATGAATGTTAAAAAAATATTATGCATCTAAAAAAATATACTGTTACTACTATCGGTTCAGGGAGGGCACTAATTCTATTGTATAGACAGTTTCCAAATTTACAATGACTCCCTGAACAGATAAAAGCAGTGGTCGAAAACAGCCCCATAGGTATTTTTAAGTAAATAGGTTGGTTTTGCTGTGAGTGTTTAATTTTATATTAGGTAATATACCACTAGTAATGTTTGGACAAAAAAATAAGGTGTAAACCTTCCAATAATGTAAATCCAAAACACAAAAACACAAATGTATTGTTTACACTTTTAATTTCAGACTTATTTTACAAGAAAAAGTGAACTTTATAGTGCTTTATTTTAGCATTAGAAAGAAGGATAAAGCACAAAGCACGAGGTCTTTTATATAAGACACTTTATGCCACACAGCTGTGTTGTTCCACATACAAGTGTTTTTTTTATTTATATCTAAATAGTACTTACAACAATCAATATATTTATTTTGAATGTTTTTATTATTTAACTCTATAATTTTAAATTTCGTTATTCAGTTCTCGAAAAGTTGCTTAAATAAAAAACCTAAAGAAGAAGAGGTTTGAAACGATCGCTTCGTATTTTTCGCTATCGAAATTGTCAAAATTGAAAATCGTATCACGTTCTTTTTCTTGTTTTCTTGCTAATCAACAAATTATTGAATTCAGATCACGAGATTATTAAACGAGTATCTATTTGTTAATTAATATTAAGATTTTATTTTTCGCTGTGTGTGGTGGTGTGCGGACTGGATGCTACCAGATGGAGTGGATCGGACTGGATCGATGGAGCTACCAGAGGCAGGCCTAAGTGGCTTGCAAAAAAAACCGACTCGTTCTCTCCCGAACGTTTTGCCTTCAACAAAAGCAAAGAGGCAGAAACAAAGTCCATTAACAACAAATGAGAAACGTTGGTGTTCAACATTTACAAGTTGGTGTGTGAACTTTGCAGCAATAATGAATTTCCGTGTAACAAACCGTGTCTGTTCAATATTTATCCCAAGCAGAAAAGGTTGACGACAACTTCATCTTTGTTTAGCGCATTTCTAATCCTAAAAAAATGCACTATAATTTGCAACCAAATCTTGATAGGTATTATTATCGAAGCCCCGGTAATCCCGGTATTGAGGTCCAATATCAAAATTCAATGCTACCAGCATTGAGGATCATCTGATATTGAAGGTATATATCTATTTCGTTTTTGACGATTATAATAATGACTTCGTGTAAATTGGCATAGTAAATAATATATCAGTTTATATTACGTTCCACTGCTGGGCACAGACCTCCTCTCATGGACGAGAATTAAATGAAAAAAATAACGGTATCATAATTATACCGGTTTGGAAAAGGAATAATAAAAGTTTCAGTAAAATTAAAAATAAATACCGGTAACCGATATGTATTTCTACACGGTTCCGGATCCGGTACCGTTACGTTGGCGGCGCGGCTAACCTTTACAATATAACGCTATTGTAATGGAATACCGATTCCATACCGGTATAACGTAACCGAAATCAGTCCATGCTTGTAAGTCAGCCTTTGAAAACAAAAGTGTTCGCCAATTGTTAAAAACTGAATCGATAACAATATCCATATACTTAATTGAACGAGCGAGCGAGACGAACGAAGATTTTCATTTCAGCTAGGCAATTATTCCAGATTTCCAGATTCGCGTTTAAAAGATCTTTACTTTACGCAAGTTGTTTGCTAGCAGAGCCGTAAATTTTTAGTGTTTCTGTTCTCGATCTTCGTCTGTTTATATATATACATATATATTGTATGAAGGTATTTATATGTATTTTATTTATTTGTCTATTGTCGTTATTTATTATGTATGTATAACCACTGTGTGTTTATATCTGTAGTTGCACCGACCAAAATTTGTCTGCTTTGCCCAATTGTTGACTGGTAAATGCTTACGGCTGTAAGTCCGCCTTTTGTACGATAAGTTGTTCTTTTGTTCAAATCAAAGATTAAATAAATAAATATTCTTTCGTATGTCCGGCTGTCTAGACTTCTCCTCTATATGTCGTAGGTAGCTATATTTCTCAACCGATTCTCGGGAAATTTTGTGAGCTGATTTGAAGATTATACACGGAAATTTGCTCTAAGGAGTCACCCAGACCGATTTTAGAAAGAATAAAAACTGCATTTAACTTAGTACGCAGTCAAATCTGTCTAAAAATCCGAGTTCGTTTTTTGCGTATAAAGTTAGCTTAGGCATAGTAAGTATACCTAAGTATACTTACTATGCCTAAGCACGGCTATGTCCCCCCAGTAAGCATCACCAGTGAAAGATTTTTTATAATCGGATAAGTGGTTTCGGAGGTTATACCGTACATACAAACATACAAATAAATAACACTTTACAATAATCGTTCCGGTAGCATAGTGGTTCAGGCATGCGACTGTCAAACGGCGGTCGTGGGTTCGACAGATAAGTTTCATCTCATATTTACCTAAACAAGACATTCAATATTTTTTTAAGCAAATGCCCATAACCCAACCATTGAAGATTAGTAATGAATGAGTGAAAGCATCATAAACGTATAGAAACGTAAACGCGTGAAAAAGTTGAATTCGAATTTTGAATTTTGACGTTCATCGAAAACAGTACCATATTGTCAAATGATATATTTCTCTCTTTCTGATGCGGTCTAGGTCCAGATTCGAGAGACTGGCCACTAAGAGTTTTGATAATATATACAAACTCGCCAATTATTCACAAAGCTTACTAAATTCGTCCGTCCGGTAACGCAAAATTGTTACCAACTTTGAGGTCATTATTTTAGACGCGAGTCACGGGCGAATACAAAACATTTTGTGAATAATACGTAGCCTCTCTGATTGTAATTATGTAGTACCGCATCTGCGGGTGAATATGGATATAACAAATCAAAGTACCAATATACTTCCTAAGTATAGATACCTTATTCCTTATAATGTTAGATTTTTGTAAGGAAAAATACCTCTTTTATCTTCCTTTATAAATATTGTAGGTACTTACTAGTGTTATTTCGATTATTTAATGTGTTT
The DNA here is from genome assembly GCA_945867215.1 of Epinotia demarniana. Taxonomy (NCBI): domain Eukaryota; kingdom Metazoa; phylum Arthropoda; class Insecta; order Lepidoptera; family Tortricidae; genus Epinotia; species Epinotia demarniana. The sequence continues at coordinate 17,645,460 of OX244266.1, read as the reverse complement.
CAAATGGAACAATGTAAAAATTTTTGTTTATCAAAATAGTTTTCATGACGCGAATGACTTGAAGATTTACGCACGATTTGTCTAATATCATGTGGAATAGGGTATAGAATAGATAAAGGTAGTACTTTGATTTTTCAACAGTAAACCTACGGATACTCTTGAATCATGATTTTCCAATTAAATGAAGGCGTAACATCTTTTTAAATGAAATACCTATGCATCATAATATTTACGTAGTATGTAACATGACAGAATAGGTCCGCCAAAAATATAGGGGGTTTTCTGGATAATCTAGATACAAATCATGCTTATCAAGAAAACTTAAACAAGTTAAATATGAAAAAAAAAATTTTTGCACATTACAAGTAAATCTAAGTTAGTTTAGACGGTCATATTGGTTTAGAAATCCAAATTGAAAAACAAAAAAGATGTACGTTCATCGGGATTTGAACCCGGTTCAACGATGGCATTACAGACAGATTTAAGCAAAAGTGTTTAACACTGCGCTACCGCATGACATTAGATAACGAGTGAAAAAGTCAGATGCATTCGTCGTACATTCTAGAGTGCCAGACACAAGTACATTTAGTTTCGCTATTTCCTAATAGAGGCGCTCCTGTAGATTTAGTTTTGCGCCCTCTAGTTTGATTTATGCAAAATGTTTGACAATGACAAACTTCGAAGTGACATTTAGCTACGTTAGTCTGCGTAAATTCACGAAAAAGCACTTTTATGCATATTTTCGGACTACATTTTAAAAAGAAACATTGTTTAGTGCAGATTGATTGCGATTCATACGTAGCAAGCTCTTCGGCTTCCGCAGTTTGAAACACATGTTGGTACTCGTCACGGTTTTGCGTAAAACAATGAGCAACCATCGAAATTATATATCGCGACATCTGTTAGCAACAGCTCGACAGGAACCAGTGACGTTGAACCTTAAGAAATGTGAAACTTCCCTTGTATTCAAATTCTGACAAATATAACAAAGCAAAGAGATTCAAAGATTCAAAGATTCAAAGATTTATTTGTCCAACATAGGTAGTTATTAGGTATTACATTTTTCCAGTATCACTATGTGGCGCCTTGCGGCATACAAATATAGTTATATTTTTGTAACATGCTTCTGCATGCAGCATGCTTCACAAATAATTTACATTAGGTAGTCAACATATCACAATATATATATATAAATACAAATTTAAGTTAAAAGTCCGTTAAAATGAAATATAAAATATGATGTAGTCAGCATTATTAAAAATATAAAGAATAGAGTAATTGGAATTAAGTACATATGTCAGCTAAAAATTGATTAATTGAGTAATAAGCTTTTTTTAATAGAAATTCTTTTAATAGTTTCATATCAACATCATATTCACCAGTTCCAACAATAGTCTGTGGTAGTTTATTAAAAATCTTGTGGGCCATTCCAATTATGCTTTTTTGCAATAACGCTGTACTACTTGAAATTGCTTTTAATTTATTCTGAAGGCGGGCACTTTTGTATTTACCAAATTGGTTTCGATTTTGGATCACAAAATTTACTATTTCATATATGTACAAACAAGGTAATGTGAGTATTTTTAACCTAATAAAGTGTGGTTTGCATGAGTCACGCTGTTTGATTCCACAGATTGAACGCAGACATTTTTTTTGGGCTTTAAATGCATTTTCCCGATTTGTGGAATTACCCCAAAAAAGGATACCATATCTCAATGTGGATGTAACATATGCGTGGTACGCCGTTAGTAAAGATGCCTGATTGGACACTTTTTTAAGATTGTATAAGGCATATGAAAATGAACTAAGTTTTTTACATATAATGTCAATGTGGTTTTTCCACGTCAACTTATTATCTACGCTAAGCCCTAAAAAACGACTAACATTAGTTTCATTTATTCTATGTCCTTTATAAGCTATATTTAAACTAGTTGGCTGCAATTTTTGTCTAAATGTCATTATATTCGTCTTATCCAGATTAATTTTCAAATTATTCGTTGTCAACCATTGTATAATAATGTCTAATGTTTTATTTATGTCTGCTTCATATGTTTCTAAATTTTTTGCTGCGAATACCACTGTACTATCGTCAGCGAAGAGAACCATGGGATGTTCGATAGCTCTTGGTAAATCATTTATGTAAATCAAAAACAATAAAGGCCCTAATACACTTCCCTGTGGCACTCCGTAGAGAACGTCTCTGCGACTAGATGTGTAGATTAATTCTGTTTTTGTTTCTAAAGACAATCTTTTTATTTGTGTCATTTGTTGTCGATTACTTAAGTAGGATTTTATTAAACTATAAACATTGCCACGTATTCCATAAGTATACAGTTTGTCTACAAGAATATTATGATCAACAAAGTCAAATGCTTTAGACATGTCCATGTATAAAGCACACACAGGGACTTTTTTATCCATATTTATTATTACACTTTGCAGCAAATCAAATATAGCCATGTTGATGGTTTTTTTCTTACGAAATCCTTTTTGTTCAACACAAAACAAATTTTGACACTCGAAGTATGTATATAAACGATTGTATATAACTTTTTCAATGATTTTAGAAAATATAGATAACAACGCAATGGGCCTATAATTAGCAATGTTATTTTTGTCATCTTTTTTGTGAAGGGGTCTTATAACAGAAATCTTAAGATATGCAGGAAATGTGCCATGTTCTATACATAGGTTAATAATATAGCTGAGTACAGGAGAAAGAACTTGACATGCTCTTTTTATGATTTTTGTATGGATCCCATCATAACCGACACTATTCGTACTTTTAAGGCCCTGTATTATTAATTGTATGTGATCCGGAGTAGTGGGTTGCATAAACATTGAATTGCTATTGGATGTCATTGTATTCATTCTATTGTAATTTTGGTTGTCACTAGACTGATTAAATCGATATACTTGGTCAATGTAATAATTATTAAAAGCTTCTGCAATGCGTTTTGGGTGTGTTATAACATTTCCATTAAATGTTATTTGTTCAATGTTTTCTACAGGCTGCTTAGCTTTAGAATTATTAATAATTTTCCAAGTTGCTTTTGTCTTATTATTGGATGTATTTATATAATGGTCATTCTGTGCCCTTTGGGTCAAATTAATTATTTTTGCCAGTCGCTTGGAATAACATTTAAATAACATCTTACTATCAGGATCTGATGACAGTCTATATTTCCACAACATTTGTCTTTTTCGTCTACAGCAGAGTCTGATCCCTTTTGTAATCCATTTAGGCTTACAGGTATTAGTAATTTTTACTTTCTTAATTGGAAAACACAGCCTGTAGAATAATGTAAATGATGTGATAAAACTATTAAACGCTTCATTTGGGTCATTTGTAGCAAAAACATCATAAAAATTTAGATTGTCGATACAATTTATAAATTTCTTAATATTTTCATCACACATATCTACTTTTTTTATATACCAATGAGTGAGAGAACAAGTTTTCTTTACCGGACATTTAAGTAATTGTGCTGTGTGGTCCGAGAGAGCAAGTTCCAATACTTCTGTCTTGCTTCCTCTGATATTGTGGATAATATTATCAATACATGTTCCACTACACAGTCGGGTCGGTTGAGATATACCTAATTTCAAGTTATAGCTAAGTAAGAGATTTTCAAAATCCTTACAGTGCGTATTTCTTTTGAGGGTATCAATGTTGAAATCGCCACATACTATTATCTTTTTCCTGGTATAACAAATTTTATTTAATATATATTCTAGTTTATTTAGAAAAAGATTGATTGCCCTTGAACAGTTATTAGGGATTCTATAGATACAGAGTAAAATAATACCATGATCAGTCAATTCAATGCATGTGCACTCCATAACATTTGAGATTGAGGTTTTGTTGACTTCGTTTAAAATATTGAATTTTAGTCCATTTCGTATTAATATGCAAGATCCCCCATTCCTATTTTCTCTAGTGAAGCAAGATGCTAATCTATATTTTGGAATGGTCAAATGTACCTCGTCACCCGACTTCATATTATGCTCTGTTATACAGATAGCGTCGATTTGTTTTCCAGTTTCCATGAACTCTTGTAAATGAACACACAATATGTTTGCTTTGTTTATAATTCCATTTATATTTTGATGAAGAACATATATATTACTGTAGGTAACGAGTTCATTTTTTGCATTCCTATTAATACACGGATTATTTGACATCTGACGGTGGTTATTTATAAAAAAGTACAATTATTACTATTATTATTATAGAATGCTTCGTTTACACATCTTAATATTTTGTTTAGACATTGCGCTAACTTGTATTTTCCCCTGTAGTTAAGTATATTGCCATTATTTTGGAAATCAGTTTTTCCGAAATAAATAGTACTAGGTTGAAGCCATACATGTGACAAGTTTGTAAATTTACTATGCATTGCAGAGTTGAGCTTATTTACAAAATTGTTATAGTGTTCAGAGGAATAGTTTATCGAATAGGGTATGTCACAGATTATAACATTAGTATGTATAGATTTTTTCACAGTATCTTCTAAAAACCTTAATACAGTCTTTAGTGGCGTGGCGTTGTAATCGCTGCCTCCGCACATTATGATTAGACAGTCACTTTTTTTAAAATGAATTATTTTATCTTGCACATTTTGCAACACTCGCTCAGTTGTTCCGTGCTGTATTATGTCTGCAGAGAAGTCATAGTCATTCCTTCTCATCTTAGAAAGTGGTAGAAGTAATTCTGCACCGTGGAAGTCCGAAAGAAGCAGCAGTTTCGGCTTGTGTGGTCTATTTAAGGTGTCTGCTGTGTTCTTTCTTTTAGGAATGGTACTCTGTTCACATACCGTTTGATTTTTTGTTGATGCTGAGTAGCTTTTTTCAGAAGATGAAGTTTCAACAATCTTTTGTTCTAGGCGTTGAACAGTTTTTTCCAAGGCTTTGGTAGACTGCTGAATGCGGGAAAGAGTTATTTCTTTATTTATTAGTGCATCAGATTTCCGTTTGATTGTTTTATTAGTTGACAATAAATTACTAATTTTTCGTTGTAATGTTTTGATTGTATTATTTAATTTATTCACCTCTTTGTCTAGTTCCTTTATTTTATTTTCAGATTCCATATTTGCGTCTGTCGCTGAGTCCTTTAATGTGTTATTGGACAAATGGAGCGATTTCGAAGGAGTATTGTCCTTCAGTAGTGTGCTATATATACTAATCTTTTTTTTGTAGTCGTCAACTTGTTTCTGCAAGCAAGTATTCTCAGTATTTAAGTTCTGAATTTCCTCATGGGCGCTCGATAGTTCAAGTGTGAGATCTTCTATTTGCATCTTTAGGGCAACTATTTGTGAAGACTCTAAAGTAGATGTGCTTGGGAGACTTCGTGGGCTTTCGTATGTGCTTAGATCTCTAAGTGTGGAACTCATAATATCGTTATCTGTGAAAACTTGAGAGATATTATCTTGAGAACTCGATATTTTAGGAACATTACATTTCCTTCTAGTGATGTTGTCCGGGGATTTGCTATTTGTGGTATTACTTTTTGGTTTATTCAATGTCTTCGTTTCTGCTTTCGAAGATTTTGTCTGACAACATATACATTTCCAAAATATTTTGTCCTCATTTGTCATCGATCGAAATTTACTTGGTAAATTTTTTCCAGCGCAATTTAGGTCAAAACATTTGCAACAATTTGAGCATTTCATAAAGTCCTTTGTTTTTATAGTCATCTTACATTTATAACATGCAGTCGTTTTATTTGATTGTAATGGAGTCATTTTTGTGCTCGTTTATTGTTATGTAACACAAATTATTAAGTTTTAAACCAAATAGTAATATTAAACTAGTTGTTCACGTTGCCGTTGTCAAAAAGCAGTCGATAGATGGCGCTAGTTGTCCAGTAGTAATCGATACGCTGTCACGCTTTCAGCCAGTTCTTTGTAGTAGCAACACATATTTATTTTTCCTTGGTTGGCAGGGGTGGACAGCTGTCAAATGTCATTGTAACAACCAATAGGTTCTAAAAGACCACCTGTTTATACTATGTGATACTGTTTACTGACTTCTAAACAAACTTCCACTTTCCCGTTAGTTTTCAAAAATTCAAGTGAAGTTCAAGTTCAACGACGAAAACAACAGCTTACCTATGTGTTATTTGCTTGATATAGGCGTTAAGTTCGGTTTCGGAATGCGATAACTGAAGGTATGTTACTTAGGTTATGTTTCCATTGTACTTTCACTGAGTTTAATACGAGTTTTCCAATATTTTTCTATTAAATAAGCAGACGTTCGTATGATACGTGTTTACATGGCTAGGGTAGGGTTGCCAGCCTGTCCAGCCGGTATTACATTGTCCTGAATTTTGCATTCAGAATGATTTAACAAGCTGTACATACTTATTTGACAGTTTTGCAGTGAATCTACCTAAACATTATCTTATACAAGATAGCCTCTGCTCTGCAGATGCACTGCAAGTATATCTTTATTACAATAATCTCCTAATCTTTTCCCACAGATCGGGCATGTCGAAAGTGTTCGAAACGGTGCAGTGTGCGTCGCGGTGGTCCGGCGCGTCCGGCGCGTCCGGCGCGTCCGGCGCGTCCGGCGCGTCGCTCGCCGGCTCGGACCAGCCGGACGCGCCGCTGCGCGCCTCCTACCTCCTGCCAAAGCCCAAGCTTTCCAGTGACTCGTTCCTCGACGATTCAGATACGGACTCCGATGATCTCTATCCGTGAGTACATACTGTAAGATTACTAAGATCAGCACGGCAAGCACAAGTTTGCGCGGGTTGTGTGAATAGACGGGAAACATACTATACATTTACGTCTGTCTTTATAATCCTTGCCTTCGGCTTGCAAATACCTGTGATCTGAGGCTTTCTTTGTCTTACCTCCTTAAGTGAATAATGTATCCCTTCGGTCTAAGGGTAAACTGATAAGACGGAGATCATGTCAAATGCCCATGTTGTAGTATCAACTCCCATTACAATCTGACACTTTACGGTCGAAGTTGTAGACGATTACGTATACCCAGGACAGATTTTCCAGTTAGGTATAGTTGTCCAGAACTTGAGAAAGAGGTCAATCGTCGAATCCGACTCGGCTGGGCAGCTTTCGGGAAGCTGCGGCACATCTTTTCGTCCAATATTGCGCAGTGTCTCAAGACGATAGTCTTCGACCAGTGTGTGTTGCCAGTGATGACGTATGGCACTGAAACATAGTCGCTTACTATGGGCCTCATAACAATGCTGGGAGTTTCTTTGCGTGATCGCATCCATCAGTAATGAGGCTAGCCGCATCAGTACCTTAGTGGTAACCGATATAGACGAATCTCAAAACTTAAGTGGCAGTGGACGGGGCTCATTGGACGTAGAACAGATTGCCGTTGGAGTGTAAAGGTTCTCGAGTGGCGCCCACGTACTTATGCACAATTTGGATTTTCAGTTGATTAAAATAGAGTTTGAAACTCTGGGACACTTTATTTTTCATAAAAAAGAAACAAAAACCCACACGTTCTTATGCGAATTATTCATACTCTTGCCAGACAAGCGGTGTCAACAGATAAATGTATTAGCTTAAAATATTGGAAGTCTCCCATATTTTTTTTAATATTTCGACGTATTGTATAACGGTGTGCTCATTCCGCTATTTGATTTGGCATCTGTTGCCAAACGTATTATAACACTCAGTTGGCTCTAACTCTTAAACGAGGACGGGGTTAGTTTAGCAACAAATAATTGGTGTCAACGTAAAAATTGGCAATAATTCCTGGATGAAATCATGTGCCTCTTACTAATATTATTTCAGCGGAAGTTATATTTTTTACATGTCTGTGCCAAGACTGTTTTTTTATAAACAACTACTTAAAGCGCCAACTGTAGGCATTATCGTTTCATGATCTATAATGGTCACAAAGTACGAGCATAATGGCGATTCTTTAACTTGATTTGGGTCGAGGCAGTCGACTTGCGTGACTTCGTTACTGCACTGACATAACGCTTGTGTTTACGCCCTGCGTACTATCGACGATTCCGGCACCTTGTTATAACGATAACTGTGAACTCGTGTTGAGACTGAGTGTTGAATTGATATGACGATAAGAGACCAGATATATTGAATACATTATGATAAGGAATGCGTCTCACAGTATACATAAATTCTGCCAATTATTCACTATGAACGTCAACGAAATTAACTCGACTCAATTGACCCAATGTTAAGGCCGTTTTTAGTCTTGTCCTGGCTAGGTCTGCCTCCGGTCGTTAGCTGTAAAAAAATATTCGTGCGCTTTACCCATTTGCCGTCACTGACTTGAAGTCGAGTTTGACACCTTACCACAGAGTTCATACGAAGTCCAAAAACAAAACCATAGACTTAAGACTTGCGTGGCGTGGGGGTGCCACCTCGCATTTTTTCTGTGGCGTTATGGGTTAATAACGAATCAAGCGCGTATGCGGATTAGGCTTAACGACTTCGAGCAGCAGAAATCGGAGCGCGGGCTTTCGCTCTCACGCATGTTGTACCGCTGTCGGTGCTACCGCCGCTGGAAGTTGTGACCGACGCCTATAGCTCAAGGATGTTTGTACTGACCCACCGAAATTACATGTCCCACTGCTGAGCACAGGCCTCCCCCCTCTTTTTCCAATCATCGCGGTCTTGAGCAATGTCTGGCCAGCCTTTTAAAAAGGAGTCCAAGTTGTCACGCCATCGCCGACGAGGTCTACCGCGTCTCCGTTTTGAGTTTTGCGGCTTCCACTCCGTGGTCCCTTTGGCCCACAACTCATCCGGCATGCGGCAGACGTCACCGGCCCAGTCCCACTTTAACTTGGCCGCCTTCCGAGCTACATCTTCTATTTGGGTCTTGGAGCGCAGTGTGGTGTTCCGGATGCGATCCATTAGCTTTACACCTAATATGCTGCGCTCCATAGCTCGCTGGCAAACCAGGGACCCGCCCGGTATCCCCTTCAAAGGGTTTTTGAAAGGGTTTGCTTACCAAAGCCGATGCTCCTCAATACCCATTCATTTAGCACAATGAATGGGTATTCAACACGAGGAAGCGCTTCAACCCTTTCAAAAGCGCTTAAAATGCCTTTCGAAAGGGTTTTTCTATCAGTAGCGGTAGCGCCCCGTAAGGGAAACCCCTTCATACGGCTAAGATTGAGTTTTCAATCAATAAAGGACAGCAAGTGATTTGAGCTATTAAACGAACGACTGACCCGTTCAAAGGCTTTTTTCTGGGAAGGGGTGGGCAAACCCCGAGTTTGGACTTCTGCGCCGCCGTCAAAAACCAAGTCTGTGCACCAATAGATGAGAACTGGAAAGGATGCACATGTCCATGAGCCTACGTTTAAGTGACAGAGGTATTAGCTCGCCCTTCATTAGGTCTTTCATGGTCCGTCTATCGATCTCTTTCTCTTGTCGCGCCTGGAAAGAGACTAATTGGCCCAAATAAAGATAATCATGGAAATATGCTATATGTTCTCCGTTTATATAGTATATGTAGAAAATTTTGAGATTTGGTACGGTCACGTCTATAAATATACTTATATACTATTTTTAATCTGTTGTACAGCCTTTAGTTCCCAAATATGTGCATTTTTTAAAACTTGTCTGTACATCGACGTCTAGTACACAGCTTTTGTTTGAGAATGGTTTATAGGGGTGTAGACACTAAATAAAATAATCAAAAATGTCATATTTTCTCGAAAAAGGATTAAAAATGTAGTCAAATGGCAAAAACATCAACACGAGAGGTTAAATAATCACGAAGTTATAAGTTCTGTTCCTTTTTCGCAAAACGTAACTCCATATGAAACGATGGCGTTCGCAATGAACATAACTAATAGAAGGCAACGTGCCGTGCCCCATCGTGTTCGGCGCCGCCGTCGATTGTGTCGATTGCTTCGTAATTCTTTGAGATATCTGAATGGGATTTTCGTCACTAGGCATATTTTTTGTGCCTTCTTTCTTTTGGACTGATAATAATTTTGGAGTCTACACCCGTATTACTAAGATTAAGGGCCAGTTTCACAATCGCCGGATAAAGTTATCAATTATTGCTATTTTTTTCTCCCGTCATATAAAAGAAAAGTGACAGCCAACATTTATCTGACGGATATGTTTGAACTGGAGATTGTGAAACAGGCCCGTAGTGTAATGTTTATTTGTCGTTTTCCCCAGCGGTGGCACGGGCGAGGGCGTGCCGGGCGCGCCGGGCGCGGCGGAGCTGGCGGCGGCGCTGCGCCGGCTCACGCCGCAGGAGATCTACTCGCGCCGCGCCTCGCTCGCCGCCTCGCACGTGCTCCGACAGCGACGCAGCACAGGTAACTTGCGCTCACGGTGGCCTGATGTCTTCGGATCTAATGCAATAGGGGTGTAGACACTAAATAAAGGGATCGCTGGACGGACACTGGAGCCTAGGGTTGACGCCCGAGTCGCAGACGAGGCCGGATACAACGAGTCCAGCAATCCCTGTTCCGGCCGAGGATTGCATAGTGCTTTTCTCAAACGATGTGAGGAAGTATTAAAATTAAAATAAATACAAGGTACCATCATTTAAATAATAGTTCGTTGAAATTACAATCGGAACGAAAGTTCAGAAAAAAATTGTGTAATTTGGCACCTTTTTTATTTTTTAAACATGCCATTTGAACAAGCCGTTCGAGCGCCATGTTTAACCGCACATAAGTATAGTACCATAGATTTTGTTTTTTGTATGTCGCAAGTATGCTTACAGAGTCTAGTGGTGGTTGGCAGTATGTAATTTTTCATTGGTCAGTTTAATATTAGTAAGCAAATTTAAAAAGTTAGAGTGGCGGAGAATAATGTTTTCAGTTAGGGTTTTCATACATTAATGTAGGGAGTATTTCATATTAATAATGTACGGAGCCATAAACAGGAAACTTCTTGTCTTCATTTCGTGATAATAACGCATACATTTCAAAGCATGTTCGAGAAAATAATCAATAATGTCTTATTTTCTCGAAAAAGGATTAAAAATTTTATTAAATGGAAAAAACACAACGCAAGAGGTTAAATAATCACGAAGTTATAAGTGTCCAAAGTCGAAGGGGTATGTCCTGTCCCTTTTTCGCAAAACGTAACTTCATATGAAACGATGACGCTTGTGGATTGTAGCGTCACTAATAGACGACAACGTGCCGTGCCCCGTGGTGGTCTGCGCCGTCGTAGACGCGGCCTGCCGAGCGCGGGGCTGGCTCTGCGGAAGCCTCGCGGATTGTGACGTCACACACTGTTAGCGTAATTAGTAGAGTACAGTAGAGTACAGTATTAGTAGAGTAGATATCTGAATGGGATTTTCGTCACTTGGCATATTTTTTGCGTTCTATTAGAGTTATAATAATTTTCGAGTCTATACCCCTATTATGAGCGGCAAATTAGCATAAGTATCGTCATATTTGAATGATAAAAGCTTGCTCGCTGCGCGGGGCCTTAAAATAGGAGCAATGAGTACAGCGACGGAGAGCTCACAGAGGTGTCCCATGGTTACATTGTGGTTGATAATAGTACCTGCAGTAAGATTGTATGCTAACATTGGTTGTGTTGTACAGATCGCGACTTAAGCGAAGAGAGCGCGGTATGGGGCGCGGGCGCGGGCGGCGGGCTGGCGCGGTTCCGCGCGCCGCACAAGCTGCAGATCGTCAAGCCCATGGAAGGCTCGCTCACGCTGCACACCTGGGCGCAGCTCGCCAAGCCCACCATGTCAGGTAACCACTCAATATATCTCTACAGATCTTTAGTCTTAGAGCGGTTACATACGGTCACTTTTGCAACGATACAAACGCGCCACTGTGTTCAAAACGCGACCTTCCGGCCGTATTTGACGCCTCACGATTCGTGGGTCATATAATTACCATCTATAAACTAGCCACTTAAATTTACTAAAAGTTCAACACTTACCGAATGTGCCGGCGATTTCGCGTTCAGGACAGGCAGCTCAGTCAAAAGTAGGGTAAAGTCAAATGTCGAGTACCAGTTACATCTGCGAAGGCTTCGTGGAGGCCTGCCGCCAGCCCGCCCGGTCACGATGTAAGTCCATTCACTCCTCACCAAACTCGATACAAATATCACACTCGCGCCTAGCGCGTACAAATACTAATTTGTCTACCCAAGACAAGGTTTCCAAACAGATTTAACAAGTAATTCCAATTCTCTCACGGCTCCAAAAGTGAGGTTATATTACAAGTCGGCCATCACCCGCATGGCACTAATCCCCATTCACAAGTGTCAATCGTTAAACTTTTTTTTAATTCTAGGACCCACAGACGGGTCCGCACAGACTGTTTGTCGAATTTGTAGCGCTGCAAAAACTCTCCACGTGTAACCGCTCTTATCCACCCGGGCTCTACACCCGCCAAAACTGCTACAGTCTACAAAATGTTCCATCATGACAGTTCCGCGACTCGCCATAGCTCCAGATGGGAAAACCCATGCGGACTATCCCGACGCCGTGGAAAGTCAACAGTGATTTCGTTCTTATTAGTATACGTTCTTTAAACGAAACCAATGCGTTTTTCACATAAATCGTACGCCAATATTTGAAACGCTTAATCAAACTTGTTTGTTACACTACACTGTGTCTCTGCAGGTTTACTAGAGGAGCAAGAGGGCGTGGGCGTGCGCGGCACGCGGTCGGCACAAGCGCTTGGTCTCCGATTATATCGACTGTCGGACGTGGAAGAAGACGACGATATGCCGCGCCTGCCGCACTCCAGCCACATATACACCTTCACCAACAGGTATTATACTACGGGTTTGACTTTGAGCGGCGGTATATAGAGATAGAAGTGCCTCTCGCTCTCTCTGCTGCTATCGTTCGAAATCGCGGCCGAGCCGTCTAGGTGCTTTTACACGGACAATTTATTGATCGATGATGACACATTCACTATACAGGCTTCCTTCTCTAACCTATAGGTAAGAGTGAGTCAACGTACGGTTGACGGGCAATAATTGCTAAAAAAGCCCGTCTAAGAGGACCTTTAGGCCGTACTCAGCCTAGTGCTGACGTTCGAACGGCGAAAATTTAGTAATTTTACGTCACACCTGGTCATAATGCGAGTTTTACTGCACGCTGCGCCTACGGGATAACTCGCATTGTGGCCAGGTGAAGACGTAAAACTTTGTACGCAACACGGGCGGTAATTCGTAAAGCCCCAGAGCGCATATTTATGGCCCTCACCTTCGGTTCGGGTCACAAACACCTGCGAACTGGGGCATTCACGAATTCACCACCCTAGTTACGTAATGTACTATGACTGCATCGAGGGCGTGTATCTGTGTAGTGGTTTTAGGCGCGTTTCGTCCTTGTCATAACATTACTGTCTGAGGCCGAAACCTATGCATGTTTCTGTTGACCGTTACTTTGACAAACGAGGTATCGTTTGTCAATTTACCTTTGGCAAAAGGTCCATAGTTCAAGCCTCGGTGACGCAAAATAGTCTCAATGATTCTGATAAAAAAAACAAAATGGCGGTCAAAGACTTAGTTTACCCGACCGGACGCTAACAAACTAGTGTTGCTAGGCCTGAGTGGACGCCCCGCTCAGAGCGGGGCGTGGAGCGTCCATATGAATTGCATTTGTTTTATATGGACGCTACACGCGCCGCTCTAAGTGGTGCGTCCACTCAGGCCTTACTCTTAGGGTTAACACATTTATTGCTATACCTGTCCTCACTAAATGAATCTTCCGAGCTTCGTAACGAATGACACGAGCTACACTATATACGAATTACGAAGACCGCTGTAGTCTAGTTGGTAGTAACCCCCAAATAAGTATGTATATCGTCGTCTAGTGTATGAAATTCCTTTATTGTATACTTTTTTACCTTTTAACTATGTACTTTGACTAAGACAAATCACTACAAACAACCAAGTCCTTGCAATTTGTCAGCACAACTTGCGATAGTGAGACTGGTTAATAGTGTACGGCTGTCTCTTTCCAACTGTTGCAAGTTGCTGTGACAAATCACGCCCGTTTGTAGCCTGCTTTAAGTTTTCTTTTTTTTAATGGTCATAGACAAAACGCATACTTTTGAAAGTGATCGAAGTGATGTTTTTAAATATGTGTCAAATAGTTATAAATAAAGAAATAAAAATATTTATCGAAATAAAACTCACAACGAACTGAAATGCATTTAGATCGTTTAATCTTTAATAATTTTAATTGCATGAAACGTTTAACATTGTGATTTGTATGTATACCAGTTGAAACTGGCAGTATGAGTCATGCCGTATACATACTTTAAAAAAATAAGTTGGGCGGGGACTTGATAGGTTATTGACATAAGTACTCGATATTTTAAGTATATTGAAAATATTATTTGATTTCCTCACATTTTTGGAGAAAAGCACTATATCTGCCTTGGCGCGGGAACGGCAATTCGTGGATTCGTCTCTGTTGTCGGATTCAGCTTCGCTTCATCCAAAAATCAACTCATCCTCGAATTGCTTTTTCCCGGCCGCTGCAATAATGTACTATTATTGACGTTTCCAGCACGGTAATGCACCCGAACGACGGCAGCCTGGCCCTCGCGAGCAGCACTTGCGGCAGCAGCGTGAGCTCCGGCCTGAGCAGCCTGAGCTCGTCGGTGCTGGGCAGCGCGTGGAGCTCGCGGCTCACGTCGCGCCGCTCGTCGGCGGCCGGCTCGCCCGTGCTGTCGCGCCGGGACTCCTTCTGCGAGCGCCGGTTCACGCCCACCGCCACGCCCGCCAACAGCCCGAGGCTCGGCTCGCCGGACTCCTCGCCGCCGGCTACGCCCAGGCCAGGTCAGTGTTTACACCAAAATACCAGACAATAATAACGGCTGAAAAATCACGTTTGCTGTATTTGGAGCCCGCTTCAATATTTATTTTATTCTGTTTTTTAGTATTTATTGTTATAGCGGCAACAGAAATACATTACCTATGAAAACTTCAACTAACTATCACGGTTCATGACACCAGGCTATCGGTGACAGACGGACAGCGGAGTCTTAGTAATAGGGTTCCGATTTATCCTTTGAGTACGCTAACATGCGCCTCAGCGCTGAGTGCTATTATATGAGCCCGCACTAGTACCGAACGCAGGCCACTCCCGCGGCCGCTCAAACGCTCGTGTTGGTGGATGTGTATTTATTATTTAAATATATAGAATGATCATGAGCTTATGAGTCCGCAAGTAAGGTCGGCCGAATTTCACCTTCCCATACAAACGTAGTTACGCTTTTATTTTAAATCTACGTGTTGGATTGTGACGTAACTTTGCATATACATACAATGCCATGAGTTATGGTCTGTAATTAGTTTATATGGTTCCAGTTAATAAAACAAACAAAATACACCAAAAACAAGTTTTGTATGATAAACTTAAATTCGCTGTATTCTTTTTGGGGGCGCTTTGTTTCACCTATTTTTTTAATTCCTATTATTGGAAGTCCGAAAATGTTCTTCATAAAATTTTATGCCATAATAATCGTTAGTCCTAATAATTCTTATTCCTAACGATCGTAAGTCATAACTACTCGAAGTCATTATGACAATAATCATAAATTTCTCATACCCTAATATTTATTTTCATAATTTTTTTCATCATAACACTCACTTGTCCGTTTTATTTAAATTCATAATGACACTAGTCATCATCATCCTCCTAGCGTTATTCCTGGTAGTGCCCCTAAAGGAGCCCGGGGTCCGCTTTGACACCTAATCTCAAGATTTGGCATCGGTACTAGTTTTACGAAAACGACTGCCATCTGACCTTCCAACCCCGAGGGAAAACTAGACCTAGTTGGGATTAGACCGGTTTCCTCACGATGTTTCCCTTCACCGAAAAGCTAACGGTAAATATTCCGTACATAAGTTCCGAAAAATTCATTGGTATTACGAGCCGGGATTCGAACCCACGACCGCCGTTTGACAGCCGCATGCTTGAACCACTGGGCTACCGTAGCTCTAGTCATACATTTTTTAATCCTAAAATTGTTTTTCATAATATCTTTTATCATAAATGTCACTTGGCGTTATCGAAGTAAACAGACGCGTTTGTTTTTGTTGCAAGGCACAAGGCGAGGCCACAAGGCTCTAGCTCAGTGGTTCTTAAACTTCTATTAGGTATAAACCACTTTCAGAATGTCAAAAATACCGCGGACCCTTATTGAAGAATATGTTGATAAAAATCTCATGTTTCATTTGTCTATACCAGGGAACCTGTCCTATCCCACGACTCGCGCACTCATTACCCCCGCTGTCTCCCAAAGGCACAAATTTGTGCCCAAAATGTCGAAACCCCCGCTTCCCAGGTCCTGGGCAACGGCTGGACTCCGTGTTTCCCACGCGTAATTTGACACCGAACGCGCATACCACTTATGACGTGTTTATCGCTTGTGGGGCTGAGTGTTTATACTTGGATAAGAGAAGTGTATGTTTTTATGAAGAGGATGAATAAGAAATTGCTAAAAAGTAGAAAACATCAATAGAAATAGTAAAAACAATACCAAAATATCCAAACGCGTCTAAAAAGTAAGAGAAACCTTTGTGCGATATTTGTAATCAAACGGTAGATCTCGATTACTAATAATTTGAGTAATATGAAAGTAT
Organism: Epinotia demarniana; assembly: GCA_945867215.1. Lineage (NCBI taxonomy): Eukaryota > Metazoa > Arthropoda > Insecta > Lepidoptera > Tortricidae > Epinotia > Epinotia demarniana. The sequence goes on along the minus strand of OX244266.1, from coordinate 17,628,901 downwards.
ACAAAATAAACTTTCCAATGATGTATAATACTTAGAAGCTTTTCATATAAAAAACAACTGAAAATCGCTTTCAAAATTCACTTATCGGTAAGCAGAATTTGACGTTTGGATATCCCAAATTTGAATGGTCGTAACGCGTTTTCGTTCTATAGTGAGTGAGTGAATGTCTGGTATCAATCTTTAGGTTAGTTCATTCGCAATCCAATGAAAGTGAGCCCAATTGAATATAAATCGTGTGTATTTATTAATAAAGTTACAAATCGAGTGAAGAATTTGGGCACAAACTTGAGCCGTGGGAGACAACGGTGTACTAAATTGCGGGCACAAATTTGTGCCCATGGTAGTTGGCAGAATGTAAAGCGCTCGAGGTCGTGGGAGCTTGCGAAAATCTATTTTGGGCACAAACTAGAGCCTGTGGGATAGGACAGGTTAAGAGTGAACGAACTGGCCATGGACCGTTTTTTTTTAATTTACTTAGCGAAGCGTTTATTCAATAGAAAAAATAGGAGATATTACGAGTTGAAGTATGTTCTTAGTTATTATATTAGGACTAACAAAATTATGACGCGTGTCCATTATGAAGAAAACTATTATGATTAACAAAATTATGACTTCAAGCAAGTTCTTAGTAATGAAATTATGAAGAAAAGTTTTAGGACAACTGATCATTATGACTTTCGATGATAGTTACAGAAATTTAGGAACAAAAAAGTTAGGACGAAACAAAATTAGGACTAGCGCTGATTATGAAAAAAAATAGGATAACGAATTTTATGGTAGCCAATATGGACCCATTTTTTTACTATGGTATCTGAAGTTACATAAACTAATTGTAGACATAGATATACCTCATGTCATTCTATATGCAAAGGTTCGTTACGATCCAACACGTAGTTTTAAACTGAGAGAGTAACTACGTTTGTATGGAGAGTCGAGTTTACTGCGGACCCAATGACATTTGTGTGTAACAGGCGACGCTCCCCCCTCGCTGCACGCGTTGATCGCGTCCGGCACGTCGATCCTGCGGCGGCGCTACCTCATGTCCCCGGCCGGCGACGGGTCGCCCGCGCCGCTCGCGCTGCAGACGGCCGGCTCGCTGTACACGGGGCTCGTGCACCGCAGCCCCATGGAGCAGCTGACGTGTCTCAAGCGCACGCTCCGCTCGCCGGCCGCGCCGGAGCGGCAGGAGTCCGTGCTGGGTGTGCCGGCGCACCCCGGGGAGGGCGCGCTGGACGTGCCGGCCGGGGCGCGGGCGCCGCCGCGGGCGGGGGCGGGGGCGGGGGCGCCGCCCCCCCGGCGCCCCCGCGCCCCGCGCCCGCGCACAGACCTCGGCACCGTGGCCGCCCCGCCCCCGCCCCCGCCCCCGCACCCGCACCCGCACCCGCCCGCGCCGCTCCCCGAGAGGAACTCCTCCCCCCTCGGCACACTCAGCACCCTGCTGTTCGGCAGGAAAGGCGGCCTCCTATAATACTAGTGTTCTGTTCCTCGGTGCGAGTATTTGCGATCGTGCAATTCGTTGATTTTAATTTGTGAACAATCGTCTTGATATGAATGTTTTACGTTTTGATATCCTATTATGTTGTTTGTGAAGTCATTTTAATACGTTGACGTGTATTTTTCGTAGCGACTTATTTATCTTTTAGTAGCAGCTTTGTGCATTTATAGACTGTCCGCGGGGATCGAACTCGCGATCTCTGTTGTAGTAGGCTGAATTGATGATTAGCGGCATTTTTTTGTCTCTCTTCCTCTCTTTATAAAACATTCCTTCTAAAGAGCTCAAGTGTTTATTACGCTTTGTGTTTAATAGAGAGATTTGTCACGAGGACCAGGCGTGCACTTAAATAAATGTGTAGATAATTGAAAACCAAAATAATATTTTTTATGAGTGGATTTGAGTAAAACGATTGGATTAAATTTCGGCAATTAACAGATAACCGAATCGATCTATTATAAGTAGTTTCTTTCTTTGTTAATGACATCCCATCCAGAACAGTGTATTTTTTTTGGTTGTGTTATTTATTGAATAGAAATTGGAGATTTAACTCTAGGTTTTATGTAGACGCTTTATCGAGAGGTATAGTTACTTGAAGTGATCGTACTACGATAAAAATTATCGCGCTTATCATTATTATTTATATATTTCATAAATCATAATGTATCATTGTAAATATGTAACCAAACTTCCATATAAGTAGGAGAGTACAAATTATTTATGTTTTGTATATCGAAACCTAGTAATATGTATCATAGAATCTTGCTTGATGGTCATTACAGCAATGGCCACCTATTTTGTACCTTCATCCAGTTTCGCAACAAGTCGTTTGTTTGATTGTAAATACGGTAATAATTTATTTTCTCAGTGATGACGAGCTGTGGGCCACGTCAATTCATTTAGTTGCTTTAATTAAAGTTAATTAGTGGGTAAAATTTGTTACTACTAACTTAGGGTCTGAGTAAAATATTGGTGCATGCCATAGTATAAGTAGTATTGAATTCATAATAGTGGAGGTGAATCAGCAAATAGAATGAATGTGAATCAGTTGCAGAACTTAAACAGCTGTCTTCATTTGCCGTGTTTTAGTTAAATGAATAATCAGTGATTAACTTTACGTTCTGAAATTGGTGCTATATAGTTTTTAATTTTATTACTGATTTGTTTTTTTTTCAAATCAACATGTGATTAGGTGTCGTAAATTTACTGAATTATAATAATTTTCTAATAACCAGATTGGTATTGTGTTGTTTTCTGTAGCGCGTCTATTGATTTTTGATTGGGCGTCGTGGCAGTACGTGTATGTACATTCAGCATCACAAGTAACTGCGCAAACGAAGACGTCAAAAGTCGTTATTGAAAGGGAATAAGAGCTTTTGACGACTTCGATTGCGCAGTTACTTTTGATGCTGACTGTACCATCTGTAGTCAGTGAGGCTGTGAGGCGCGCGAGTGCGAGGCGATTCCGAACGAGGCCCCATTGAGGGCCACCCGAGCCTTAGGCACAAATAAACTGTAGAGTAAGTGCAATTTGTTGAGATTTGACATCAAAAATTATAATTATTGTATTATAATTACAGGAATATAATTTATTCGAAGATAACTATGCAGTTTCAATTGAACATCCTTTAATTATAGATTAAATAAAACAATTTTGGCGTAAGACTTAAATTGTAGGACAGTCAATGCAGAAATTAAAATAATGTAATTTTTCTACTATAGTCCGACCGCTTAACTCTGTCCTGGCCCACAAAGTAAATAGCGGCGGCGCGCGCCGGAGCAGAGAGTCCGCTCAGTACAAAGCGTCATTTTCGCCGCACGCACACAGACGTTACATTTACAGGCATACTTAGACGGGACTTGGACAGAGCTTAGTCGGGCTGTGCGCGCGTTGATCAATTGACGTCCCCGCCGGCGCCGCTACCTACGTAGGCACTTTGTATCACGTACGGCAAAATGAATAAACGATCTTATTACAGTTGCAGTGTATTTGGTTGTTTAAATACAACAAAAAACTGTGCCTACAGTTTTTTCAAATTTCCAAACGTTATTGAAAGGTAAGTTAAACTGTTTTCTCATGTTGGTAGGTAGGCCTAGTTAGGTAGGTAATTTTTGGAACTAGCCGCTTTGATAACGAAGATAAACCATTACACATTCATCTTATCGTTCGCTGGTAAAACGCCAGTATTTAGGTAGGTACTATGGTTTAGTTAAGTAGGTACCTAATTAGGTATAGGTATTCTTTGTTGGCGCTCTCGACCGCCGCCGGCCACATGTCACAACTCGCAGCGGGTCATACATCAATTTATTTACCAAGATACCTACGCTGGTTGATATTTAAATGTCATGTCATGTTGAATTTTTTTCTAGTAAAAGTTGTTAGATTTTCTTTTATCTTAAAAGCAGTGTTAAGTACTTACTCACATTTTAGAGACTCCAGTCATTAAACCCCAAATAACATTTTACTTGCAGTAACGTTATCTTTATCTAGGTGCACGGCAGTGTGCCTGCCAAGTTCAGAAGAGAACGCCGGTCATTATATCCCAAATGACATTTTACTTACAGTAAAGTTTTTTTGACGCACGGCAGTGTGCCAGCCAAGTTCAGGAGAGCGTGCCAATCATTAAACCCCAAATAACACGTCACTTTCAGTAAAGTTTTTGCACAAAATTACTTACCAGTTCATTTTAAAAATCAAATGTTTTCTTTTCAGACGAACCTTATGGTTAAGTTTAATTGATCGAGAAGATGTAAAAAACAAATGGTCTACATGTCTCCGAGTTTGTGAGTCCCACTTCGAAACCAATTCTTTAATAAAGATATCGAACCGAACTCTCCCGAAAAAAGGCACAAATCCTAAACTTTTGCTACCTGTTAAAAAAAATGAAAATATAGGATCACAAGCAACTGTGGAGACTAGCGAAGCTAGTACACAATATGAAAAAGATGAACGTCACTCCAGTTCACAAACAGCAGCTCACCTTTCTGCTAATTCTCCCCGAAAAAGAAAGCTGAAAAACAATATTCTTGAGTGCAGGAAGAGACTAAAAACAACGGCTGCACCAGAAACTGGTATTAACTTATTTCATAAATTGTGTGATAAGTTTCTTACCGAAAACTTATCTAAAGTTGTAAAAGAACAAGCAAAATTAAAATTTCATTCTTCTGGAAATAGGTACAGTACAGATTATAAAGTATTTTGCCTAAATTTGTTTTACACAAGTCCACAGGCATACAATCTCTTAAGTGAATGTTTACTAAATATGCCGAGCAAAACTACACTCAAGCGAATGTATATGCCAATTAATACAAAAGTAAATAGTCATATAATGGAAGTTCTCAAAACCAAAGCTAATAGTATGACTGATATGGAGAGAAACTGTTCTCTTGTGATAGATTCGATGAGCCTAAAGGCTAATCTATATTATAATATAAAAGAGGACAAAATTTATGGTTTTCATGAAATAGATGGAAAACAATCTCCAGAGCCAGCAACATATGCTTTAGTGGCAATGATACATGGAATTTTCATAAATTACAAGCACTCTGTAGGATTTGCATTATTATCCAAGTGTAAAAATTCTGAAGACTTATCAAAATGGTTAGATAAACTCATCAGAAAGCTTCTTGAAATTGGCTTCAAAATACGAGTATTAGTGTCAGACATGGGTTCAGACTTCACAAGTAACGCCAAAGAAAGACAAGTCAGCATTGAAACTCCGTTTTTTTTTGTGGATTCTAATAAGATTTTTTATATCTTTGATGCTCCTCATCTGAATTAACTTGTGCGCAATAATTTGATCAACTACAATTTCCAATTTGATAACTATGAAGCTAAGTGGGATCACATCATTCAGTTTTACGAGAAAGACAAAACTCAACAAGTGAGGTCTGCGCCAAAATTAACGGAAAGTCACATTAAGCCTAGCAACTTTGAAAAAATGGGATTACAAACTTGTGTCGGCATTTCGAAAAATTTTCTTTATTACTATTATCAAACACTCTAAACAGGGCAACTGCAGCGACGATCTGTCAGATATTTTGCTTGAAGGTAACAATTTGTACTCAAGTTTAGCTAGCGACGAACAACAATCAACTTCTAGTGAACAACTGACAAAAGTACCTGAAGTATCACAACAAGGAGAGATCAACAGCAATGCACCCATACCATCAGCGGATTATAATGCATTAGATATGCCCGAGAAAAACGCATTGGTTTACACATGTGGGTATTTATTAAAAAAATGTTTTGATCAGCACAAGGATTGCAGTCTTTTCAAATCGTATTTAAGTGAGGCCAGTACATTAAACTCGCAAGATACGACATTTATTCGTTACAAAGATTATTGTAAAGATGGAGGAAGCACTTTGTTGATTGTGCCGCAAGACAATTTTGTAAAGTTTGTTGAAGCATTGGAAGATAAATTCATATCATATTTTAAAAATAAATATTTAAACTGTAAAGTATTGAAGAATATTTATGAAGCAGTTCAAAATATATCTTTTGCAATGCCTTGCCCATGTTTCCCCATCATATATTTAAAGAAACTATATCTGAGAATGCGACTGTACTACACATTAAAATACAACAACCGCGCATTTAAGCAATGTCGCAATCGAAGAAAATACTTCTTTAGTCAGTAATGTATAAAACCGGTGCTTTTTTCAATAATAATACCTTATTAATCCATGTTGTTTTTATTTACCAATCTACGTTAGAAACACAACAAAGGTACATTTTTACTATTATAAATACACTTTCTTGTTTTGAAAATAATTACCACTATTGCCTGATATAGTACTTGCATTGTAAAGGATTTTCAATTTTTGAAGACGACAAGATAAAAAATCATCATTTAAGAAAATATTAATCCCATAAAAAACATTCCATGTAAAAAAGAGGTCAAGTCTCGAAACTCTTCCACCGTAAAAAGTTGTGAGATATTTCGTAGTACCAAGTCTCAGGCATTCTTATTAATCTTTAATTACTAGTTAAATAAAATTCTGCAACTTGGCAATCACACAACTTTACTGCATTTATTGATTTTTGCATACCTAAAACTATGTAGTATTGTGTGATTGCCAAGTCACAAAATTTTATTTGAATTTATTTGACTGCAAATGTAACTTTGTAATCCTAGATATTTATATGGGATTACAAAGTTATTTATGCTGTTAGTATACCTAGAAACTTGGACCGAAATTCCAAGTTTTTTCAGTTTTCCCTTGGTTTATACATTAAACACTAATTATATTCTAAATTTGAAGCTTCTATGTCTGCTAGAAGTGCCTTAGACTTTTTGTGATCGGTCAGTGAGTGAGTGAGTGAGTGAGTGAGTGACAAAATTATGAAACTTTGACTAGTTATAATTCTTAAACTACTGGTTCCAATTGAATGAAATTTGAAATATACCGTGTTTATACAATGCCTGCTTGGATACTGAAAATTTTAGCTTCTAGATTTATCCACAACGAAGGTATAGGGGGTCAAAAACGGCCTGAATTGCTTCGAGAAAAGGATGGTACAGCCGTGCCGTTTTGCTCGACTTGGCGGGGGCACTGCCGTGCCCCCAGATTACGTATTAGAAGTCCATAGACGAAATTGTTATTTAAAACAATTATGGAACGTGTAACCCTTCTAGATTTCAACTATTTTGGACTGAACTTGGCACCCTTTTTACATTTATGTTTTTGTCGAACTTTTTCACGTTAGTGTTTTTAGTGGGATCACTATCATAGTTATATCTTGTCAGCTACAAGTTGTTACGCTCTAGTCTTCGTCATGTGTGGTGTCGGGACCTCTAATGGATATTTGATGCTCTTTAACATGTAAGCAGTCTCTAAGGAATGTAAACATGATAAGATGTATGTATAAACGAATCGATGTATGTGTGTCTGTAAACTTATATTACCTACTCCTTTTTAAAATTCGGAATCAATACAGAAGCAACCCTAGTGAGTCGGGCCAGTTTAGGTATGTATTTTCAAGGACGGCGGGAACGGCCCTTCTGTTAATTCTTTATTTTGTGCCTGGCCTGCACGGCGCGGGGGTCTCGGGGGATGACGAAAACGGGGGCTGGGCTTCGCCTCCCGCATGACGCCCGCTTACCGTTTTCGTCAGACCCTGCACCCGCGCGCCGCGCAGGCGAGGACTGAGTGAAGCGGTTGGACTAATATCTTTCTATGACCTTGGTATGCCCGAACGTGGTTCGACGGAATCTTCTTATACTGCCAGAACGTGGATCCACGTTCAAACACGATTAGACTTTAATGTCAACGGGAAAATGATAAATTTCGACCAAAGGTTAATCAAAAGCATGACGGTTGCGTTTGTCGCGTGAGAATGACATGGTTAAGCATTCGGCTCTTTCTTACACCTGTTTAACATATCATTCATGACGTGATGCCTGTGGAATGCGCTTTCGAGTAAGTAAGTACCAAAGTATACCGCAATGTACACAGAATCCCGTTACTGCCGGAACTTGGATCTACCTACAAACATATCTATATTAAATGATCATCTGATCATCTATATTAAATGATCATCGGATCATTTTAGTACTTTGTCGCTCTTAACGTAACAATACTGCGACAGTTGGGATGCGTCAAACTAGTGAAAGTGACAAGGTACTAAAATGGTCAATCTACTTTTTCCGTTGCCTATACAAACATCCCTGTCGAGTTTTTTCATTTTCCCGTTGCTTTTATATGTAATTTGTTTAAACGCAGCATTAGAAGATTCCGTGGATCCACGTTCGCCATACCAAAGGTTAATTAATTATACGGGTACTAATGACAAAGCGTTGAAAAGGTTCTGAAACTGGTTCTAGTTTACACAACTAACAGATCCCTCTAGTAGAGTTTTGCCGTACTAACTTGAAACTTGTACAGTCTTCGTGGCACCTCCGTGGTTTCAGGCACCCCCAGGCACCCCTATAGGTATTTTATGTTCAGATGATCCGATAGATGGCGCTGACTGCTCTCCACAATTCAAATGAGAACGTCAAAGTTCAGCGTTTGTTTATTTTTTATTTCCTACATTAATGCCAAATGCCTACGCCACATAGATATTCAAAATAGTATCGTAATAACCTGAACGCAATCAAATCGATACATGATTTACTTCAGAAGTTTCCATGGTAACCAATACTTGTCAACTAAAACTTCGGAGAACAACAGCGATAAGACAGTGTTTTTCTTCCCAACAATGACGGAACAAATAAAGTTGATTGTGAAGGAGATAAACGCGAGTTTGGGGAGGAACTACGACTTGATAAAGTTCGACGCTTTGGACGAGAAACAGTTGTTGCAGCTGCTAGTTGATTTGCTCGTCGCTTTTAATGCTGGTGAAAAGGCAAGTACATTTTTACGGATGCATAGCTGATTGTGCAAGTCGCAAAATGTGCACTAATGCAAATGGCAGAAGGTGCAGATCGTAAAACGAGCAGGTCGCAAAATGTGCAATTCGTAAAATGTGCAGGTCGCAAAATGTGCAATTCGTAAAATGTGCAGGTCGCTAAATGTGCAATTCGTAAAATGTGCAGATCGCAAAATGTGCAAATCGTAAACAAATCACACTATACTCGTACACGCGGGTCCGATCCGCCGTCGATATGGGCTCAGCTTTAGAATAGTTGTCATCGAGTTCATGGCTCATTTTTTTTAATATAGATTCTACTCATTAAAAGATGATTCCTCACCAAATTTCAAGTTGTGAAAATTCATAATTTTTGAGAAAAAAATTAATAAAGTTTCCATATAAATTTCCATTACTGTGTATTTCGAGGAGATTTGGACTGACAATGACACTTGTGCGCGTTCCTTTTTACGTGTTGATATTGGTAGATGTTCTTTAGGTAACTTTAATCAATTACGGTTAATATTTGATATAGGTAATATCATAAATGTAGGGATCTGTTAGTTGTTTTAGTCCCGACGCATATGACCAAAAACGCAAAAGGCTAATTCGACATACTCTAAAGCAGGTCCGTGTAGGTACGACGACGAGCGAAGCGAGGAGGAGTGTTAGGTGTACCGGGACCCTAGCGCGCGAGCCGAGCGAGCAAAGCGAGCGTGCCGCGGCAGCGGCCGGCGAAGCGCCAGAACCGAAAATGTGTTATTTCACTTAGGTGTACGTACACCGACCTGTGGCGCTACTACGAACTTCGAAAGTCGAAGTTCGTAATACATGCATCCCTGTCACTCGAGTAAGGGAGTGCGATAGAGATGGAAATACCTCGAAGTTCGTGGTAGCGCCGCTGTCTTAGGTATTACGCGTAATAAAGATTTGGTAATTCACGTATTCGGAAAAACGGAGTTAAAAAAAAGTGTCAAAAATCACACGTAATGACGCCATCCATGGAAATTTATATGGAAACTTTAAAAAAAATTTCTCTAAAACTATGGGTTTCACAACTTGAAATTTGGTGAGGAATCATCCATTAATGAGTAGAATCTATTTAAAAAAAATGAGCCATGAGCTCGATGACAACGATTCTAAAGTCGTACCTCGATATGTACTGGCAATCCGATGGATTGTCTTTAAGAGCTAAATCTCCTAAATCTAAGTACGACAGATTCTATGTATTCTAGGTAAGTACAAAAGTCCAGGTGATTATCTAATATGAGGAAGTGAAGGTTTCGGTTCTTGAGGGTCGCAGTTCACCTAACACTGCTCCTCGCTTCGCTCGTCGTCTTACCTACACCGACCTGCCTTAGAGTCTCTCTGAAACTGCTATGAACTAGTATAAATAAAGATCTGCTTGCACATTTTGCGATCTGCCCATTATGAGATCTGCACATTTTGCGATTTGCTCATTTTACGTAGCCTGCACATTTCGCGACTTGCACAATCAGCTATGCATGCAATTTTACGATGATGATGATGCTCTTTAAGGAGACTCTACACGAGCGAAATCGGCCGAGTAAGGTCACAGAAAAACTATAATAGTATGGAGTGACCTTAATTTGGCTGGCCGCCGTGCTTCTGACACGTGAACGATGCACCTTACTCATACTCATATATATTTATTGCAAAACCATGGTTATACATATGGTGGTAGAAATCTTAAATGTTAAGTACAGTCACCAGCAATAAGATGTGCCACAACATAGCACGCATAAATATCTGACACGACTCTTATGTCTAATGCCATAAAGACGTGTCAGATATTTTTGCCGGCTTTGTTTCGGCAGATATTGATGCCGGTGACTGTACATGGTAACCCTGTAAGGGCGTGGCAATTTCTTATAGCTAAAGTTAAACTATACATGCATCATTTCCTTAGAGTAAGTACCTTATTTTATAAGCCTTTAATTATGTACATTATTTAGTTTTGTTAATATTGTTTTATTTTTCTTGCTCACTTTTTTTTATTTGCCACAACTGATTTAATATGAAGTTGTGCCACTCAAACCATTACCCGTCCCGTAGTAAGTTGTTTATGACAAGTCATCAGCCATTTTAGGACCGGTTCTTAATTTAGCTGCATAAGAGCTTTTCCGTCCCTCACCGTGGCAACACGTACAGCCCGTCCATAGTATTCTAGGTTCATGGCCCCAGAATGACAGCTCTAGCTACATTTCAGTAGTTGCTAATAGCGTTAACTTATAACCTGCATCAAGATATATGTTTCATAAAAAAGAACTCAGTGTTTTAGACCTTAAGCACCATATTAGCAAACCAACATCAAAAGATTAAATACTTTTTAGTTTATTGTGACATATAATGTGACTTGACTGCTCACGTCAAAACTTTAGCGTTTAGCGTATAGCGAATGAATGGTCGCGTTATAAATTTTATTTATTTCAACAGAAAGCACAAATACATCTGGTTTCTTTATTTTACAAGTGGGGAATAAACAGTTTCAAATATTTGTACAAATATTATATACAAAACAGTTGAGATTTCCGTAAGTAAATATAGTATACAGCTGACAGAGTCCATAAAAAGAAATCATTTTAGTTTCCTTGAAATAGATTCAGTTTGTTAAATAATTGTATTTTCGACCTGCCTTTACTTTAAATACTTTCTTTTTTGCGATGTAATGTTAGCGTACAGTCAAGTAGCGATCAGCTGTCGATTTTATTAAAACGGTCCTGGGTTTTGAACGTCACTCTCATGATCACCCGACATCTATAAAACGAGTATTACGAGATATAAGGTCAAAAATGAATGATGATGAAAGTTGGCAACAATTAGCGCATTTCCAAATGATGTGTTATATTATAGAATTTTATTATAGTTCATGAATGCTATTAATTACCTTTTGCAAGGTCATGTCTGTCTGTGTGTCTGTCTGTCCGTCCGTATGTCACAGGCATTTTACTCGAAAACTATAGGGTGTATTTGAATACAATTTTGAAGATAGGTATTTTGTTAACCGCTACATAGATATGTAATGAAATTACAAAAAAAGTTTTTTTTAGGCGTGCACTCCATACATAAAATTGAAACTCAAAAAAAAATTGCATGCCCACGTGTGGCACATCAATCGATAGGCCTTCCAAAATAAATAGGTTTCTCAGCAAATTTTTTGATTAAGTGAATAGAGTCGGAGATAATCGCCCCGAAAGTCACTAAAATTGTGTCCCCCTCCCCTCTTACTTTTGAACCGTGTATTTCAAAAATATGAAAAAAATCATGCAAATTGTCTTGAACAAGAGCGGTTCAAAGGTTTTCGAGATATTTCTAAAAAACCGCCTGACTTAAAGAAAAGGATGTAAGTGCCATATGATTTCAGTAAGGATACGACCTTATTAATAGGCACGGAACCCTTGTTGTGCGTGGTCCGACACGCACTTGGCCGCTTTTTTTATATTTTTGAATTGAAAATTTCGAATATATTTTTAAACGAAATATGTAAACATTGCACATAACTATGTATTATTTATCACTTACGCCTATTATGTTTATTCAAAAATATTGTAAATCCTTTTTGAAAAAAGCAAAAAGAATAAGTTTGTTCTATTTTTCCTGTTGTCTGCCAGTGTTTACCTTTTGTTTGTTATTTTAGTAAAAAATATGCATAGGTATTGTCTTTAGTTCATTAATCGTTATTTCGTAATAAAATTAAAATATGCCCTGTTACACTTACTTGTTTATTTGTTTTTTGAAAAATACATTTACGTGACATAACAAATACCTACACACAAATAATACTATTTAGGCGACGAAACGGCGTGGCCCCGTTGCATCGTCGTCTCCGGTGTAGGATTCGGCAGATTGCCCCGGAACCGTCGAAACACTACACTTTTCAGCCAGAAGGTCATCACGCCGCGGCCGCGGCACGAGCACCACAAACGAGCTGAAGTGCACGTAGTGGCGCGAACGCAGCTGGAACACCCTCAGCGAGATGCCGGTCTTCTGACGAACGTACTCCGCCACATCATGAGTCGTGGCGGAGTAATGCAGCCGCGATACATATAGCGCGATGCTTATACATATGTCATAAACATGTTACTTCACATTAAAACTTATTGCTGAAAATGTTTCTATCGGCTGTTGTGATTGAAAAATACTGGCCGTTTTAATGCATAAATTTAAGTGTCAAAAATGGGTCTACAAAATATCACAGCTTATATAACAGAGCAGTCAGATAAATAACAAATATTTAAATTTACCCACAAGTTGTGATAAATTTTAGACTGTGCGTGTGGCTTAGTATTTTTCTTTGAATATTTCAATACACAAGAATAATTTAAACAAGTCCATATAAAAAGCGTCAATTTCCGAGGTTCTATGGCAATTTTTGGGCTGCCGCTGTAAACACATAGTCTTACTCCATCTCCATACTACCCTTTAGTTTTTTTTTCATATGAGAAAAGGAACTGAACTGCGGCGTCGCTACGACGCTCATTTCATGCTTATAATGTCACATAACATTCAGCGAATATTTCATTATTTTGGGACATACATTGAATTATCTGTCGCAACTTACTCTACACCTAGTCTAGTCTAGTTGTCTAAATATATAGAAATGTGTAAAAATCGATTTTCAAATGAACACATGACAACTCCATGACGTCGGGACCGAAATGAAAGGGACGAATGTATCCCATGACATTACTGATCTCTTCTCGATGAGCGTCAAATTTGAATATTGATTTCTGTGTGGATATTTCTGACATTTCTGTTTACATATTTTTGACCGCTGTTTTGTACAAATGTTTATGATTATGACATACGTGGGTAGATATTTATGTTCTCCTTTTTGCCTACATATATTTGACTGACATTGTACATTTATTTATGGCCATGTAAATGTCCAGAACTTTTTGACTAATACATTGATCACATATTTTTTACCGGATTACCGTACAGTTATTTCTGGCTAATCAACTATACCGATATTTTTGACGCCTTGGGAACGTACATATATGTATGCCCTTGACTGTACTATATAAACCAGTTATCTTATCAAGATAACCATATTTTTAAACGCTTTTATTTAACTTGCAACGTATGTATCTCAGTAGGTATGTCCTTACAAGCTAAATTAGAATCACTTTCTATTTTACTCGTGTTGAAGAATGCATGCAAAATGAATCGTTTTTTTTTTTTTTTTTTTTATCCTGACTGTTGCTATAATAGGACGGACCCAATATAGCGGTCGAACTGCGTGGTTGGAGGGTGGCCTGGGGAAAATCCAGGGGAAGCCTCCGGCACGACCACGCGGGGAAGTTTTGTACACTGGAATACTCTAAGAGTTTTGCGCTCCAGTGAGATTGGTTGAACGGTATCAACCGAATCTGGGGTGTAAGTGGTATCGAACTACTGGGAGTTTTATCGCTAGTTCGCTAAAACCTAGCCTAGCTGAGAAGAGTCCAGCAAGAAACTCAGCTAGGCCCGACTTGCGTCGGACTGACTCTACCCGGTATGCGGCGGTACTGGGACGAAAGCGGACTGTATGTGTCTGTGTTGTCTCGCGGTGGACGTCCCCGCCGGCGGGAACGCTGAAGTGTACGCGATGTGATGGACGCCGAAAGCGCAGCTTTCCATCTTTCAATGGACGCTGTGATTTCGTCGTCCGGGTCCGTGAGTGAGTGTGAGACAGGTGTTTGTGTGTGTACCATGTATAAATACGAGACTTTTAATGCGGGGTGCAGGGCGCGGGCGGGTGTTAGGGCGTGGCTTAAAATACCTAATGTTGTCGCTTGGTAGGGCCTTAACATTGGTAATGTGTTTGATTTTATTATGCAAATTTTTCCGGACATTTTTTCAGTGTGTTGAATTTTGACGTATTGTTCACGGTTTTGCAAATATGATGAGAACCATTTGTGTGCCTCGCCCCTGACACCTATTCCATGTAATTTGTCCAGGAGTACGTGGTGTTGCACCCTATCGTAGGCTTTGTACATATCGAGGAGAATGCCTATTGCGTATTTTTTATTATTTAATATGTTCGATATTTCTTGCATGTATTTGTAGGTGGCTAAGATGGTGGATCTATTCTTCCTAAATCCGTTTTGCGATTCATGAAATACGTTGTATTTCTCACAAAATGAGTGTAAATCAAATATCTTTGCGGATGTAGGTAGGAACGAAATTGGGCGGTAGTTGTTGGCCTCTGTTTTTTACCCTTTTTAAATATAGGTTTGATAATAGATGTTTTTAAAATATCTGGGTATGTTCCTTCCGAAAAAGATTGGTTAATAAGGATGCAGAACGGTATTGTTAGCTCGTCAGCACATTTTCTAATTAGTGTGGGCGGTAACTCATCATTCTCGTAGCCCAATGATGTAATATATTGCCCGTAGCTATATAATTTATTTTTTAGGGATTTTATTATTTTGTTTACCTCTCTGGGTTCAACTGGTCGCACTTACAGTGAGTTGGTAATTGGGTCGAGAACAGGTAATCCTCGCGGGGGCACTCCCCCGTCGGGGTCTCCGACCGATGTAAAGAGTGCATTGAATTGGTTTGCTACTTGATAATAATTCGACGTCGTAAGGTTATTGTGGATCGTTAGCTCGATATTGTGTCTAGTCAGTTTATTGATTTTGTTAGTGCGCTCTTTTATTACGTTCCACATACATTTTGTTACATTCTCAGCTTTCTTTATTTCCTTGATATATAGGGACATGTTTTATTGATTGGGTTATAGTGCGTTTTAAAACTTTACTGTACATTTTGTAATGCTTAATAAGAATAGGGTCTTTTGAGTACATAGCTGGTATTTGTAGCAGTCTTTTGTTTTTGCACGAAGTTCTAATTCCATTTGTAAGCCATTTTTTTCTCGTTTCAGTTTTAATTCGATTTTTTTTATGGGTATGCAAATATTGAGGATGTTTCTTAGAGTGGTATCGAATATTTTGTAGTTTGATTGTACATTTTGGTTTTCTTTGAGGATGGTTGTCCATTGTATATTTTGTAATTGCAGTTTGAACTTGTTTATATTTGTGTCATTAAATATCCTTGTATTTACTATACAAACAGGGCTGGCGTTAAGTTGACTCGCGGTAGGTATATGTATATATATTTGTATTCTTGTGGTCAGAAAACCCAAAATCTTGTACATCGGTATTTAGTAAATTATCGGTAAAATTGATGAATATCAGATCCAGACAAGTCGAGCTATTTTTTTGTAATTCTTATTCTGTGATTTGTTGCATGAAATTATATTCTTGCATAAAAGTTAAGAAAGATGTGGTATGTTCGCCATTTTGTAATATGTTTACATTAAAATACAGCCAAATTGAGAACCTCCTCCTTTTTTTTGAAGTCGGTTAAAAATCGCCCCCGATCACAACATTTTTATTTTTATATTTGTTGGTTAATAATTGTAATAGTTGTTTTATTTGGTTATAAAAAACGTAGAGTCTGGCAAACGAAAGCGTGACCTGGGAAAACGCGGCAAATTCAAAAAAATTACGTGGTATTACAAATTTGGTAAAAAAGTGGTATTGCAAAACAATTGTGTAAACAAATTACTGAAAACTCTAACCAAAGAGATGTCAAATTCTTTCAAGCCTTTGACAGATTATAATGTTGCCACTCTTAAAAAAGTCCAGGTCACGCTTTCGTTTGCCAGACCCTCTGCTATTCTAGGTCTCTCTGCTATTCCAATAGACTAAGGTAACGGCGCCTATTACCGGGGGTATCAAATTTGGCTACCATTACCGCGGCATTTCAAAATACGCATTTTAAAAGCAAACCGTTCGATTTACAATAAAACATACTTTACACAAATGACGCCTTATTTAGTAGACTAACGGTCCTGTTTACGCAAATGTGTGTGAATGAAATAACAAGCTCGCAATTCGTCAGTTTCCGCGACGGCGGCATAGGAAGAGGTTGTGTCATACAAACGCGTAGCGTCACTGGTAAGTATACCCGAATCTTATTTATTATTTCACGTAATACCTATGACAATTGAACTAATGCTATGGATTTTAAATGGTTATTTATAGTTTTCTGTAGGACTTACACGTACTCGGTATATATTTTTTGGCCTGGAAATGCATTTAAATTGGAATATAAAATACAGCGGTGATAGACGCTATTTTTAGTTGGGGAAACTAATACCGTGGCATACCACGGTAATAGTTAAGTCGGCGATTTGCTTCTCTGTATCTTTTTTATATGTCATCGATTATAAAATCTCTTACAGTTATTCGAACCTTGATCTATTGACGCCATTAAAGAACTATTTCCGTGGTATAGAAAGTATTCAACAAACCCCTAATTTTTAACCAAAACTTTAGTACTGAATCTGCAGCTTCTATGGAAACCCTTATTTTGTCATGTCGTTTAAATATTGTAATAATAAACTATATTTACTTACCAGTTATGTGATTTTGGTTTTATACCAAGCTTGTAATATGTATGTTTGATTTGTAATGAAAATACAATTGTATCCTAACGTTTTTATGCATCAGATTTAGATTTTACAAAATTCCAAATTAAGTCTATTACCGATGGTAAGATCCCATAACACTCGGTAATAGTAACTATGGGAATCTTTTACCGACCTACTCAATATTTTTTGGGTCGGTAATAGGTTAAAAAGAAGTATCTATTACCGAGTGACATTTTGGTCTTCTCTTAAAATAAATCACATCTATAGGGTTTCGTTCGTACAATTATATTTATAATATTGAAAATTTCTCTGGAACATATTATTAAGATGTGCGGTGAACGGAGATAATCACATATCCCAGCAAAATTTGTAAATTAAATGAAGTCCTAAAACATTTGGGAAGCGGAAACGACACATACGTATAGATTACGGTGTTACTTATACAAAACGCAAAATGTTTTTTTCGAGTCATTTAGCCTATTAGTATGCTCAGTATTGTACTTATTAGGTTTTAGGGTTCCGTACCAAAAATGGTAACAAAGGAACCCTTATGGTGCGACTCCGTCCGTCTGTCTGTCTGTCACAAAGTGAAATATCTCACGAACTACTCAAGCTATCTACTTGAAATTTGGAATGGTTATAAATGAGAGTTATCCGCGTGCATGGATAATGAAAAATTTAAATATACGTTTAATTTTTCTATAAAAACTTACGAATATGAGAAGGGGGCAAAAAAAAAATTCAACTATAGGGTCAAGTGGGGTATCATTCGAAAGGGCTTGAGTTGCACTTTTTGAAACAGTTTTTTTTTTACTTTACCATTCCCCCCCCTTATCTCCGTAGTTAATCAAGCAAAAAATTTGAAATAATTACTTGTGATTAAGATAAACATACATATTACGGGAAAAGTTTATTTTTTCTGTATCTAGCATATTTTTTGTTTTATTTTCAAAAATCATTTCCTAGTTAGATTTGCAATTTAATCAACTTTATAAGTTTTTTTTTGTTTTGAAATTGCTATAAAACTATAAATAGAAGTACTCTCTATCAAATAAAACAATAATAATCGAGATCAGTTCACGTGATAAACAATAATCGCTAAAAGACCAACATACATACTAAGTCGATTGCCCTTGCACGTTAGTACCAAATGGGGCCGATAGATGGCGCTGACCCCATTCGCGCTGTTAAGATTTTTCTAGACTGAATGAGGTTGGGATTGGGACGCGTATATTTATTTTCAATAGCAGGTCAAAAAAAGATCGCGATTCAATTGTCTTGGTGTAAAAGTTCTCTCGCTCTCGTTGTTTGAAATTGAATTCTATTGTGTTGGTTTAAAATAAGTAATTTAACAAATATACTGGAGTCCCAGTATATTTGTAGTAGTCCCAGTGTAGTATACTTTACCTTGAGTTAATTGTTAGTTTGCACGGAACCCTCGGTGCGCGAGTCAGACTCGCACTTGACCGGTTTTTTTTATAAGTATAGTGTATTTTCGAGTTCTTTATTTATTTTTTCTTTGAATACAAAATACCGAATCCATACTACATGTAATGTAACAGTGATTTAATAAAAGGAAGGCTTTATCTGCTATGTATGCAAGCAGGACATCATTTTGTTGATTAATGTTTTATTTTTTATTTATTTTTATATAGTACGGTACCAAAGTCATGAATATTGTTTTAACCCTCGATATTGGGTGCCGAATTGTGTATCAGGTTACTATTACCGATGGTAGAAAATTGCTGTTCTTTTGTACCCTCGGTAATAAAAGCTAAATTCGCGGTAATAGAAACACATCCCATCCATTACCACGGTAATAGAAGAGTCTCCTTTCGTGGTTTCAATAATTGTTTTATCAAATATAATGAACTAAAATTGGTTCAGTTACGACTCTGAAAGTTCAATAAAGACTCTTTAATAAAAAAAAAAACTAGGACGTTAACGAGCTTTCATACCCATCATTTTTTATAATCATTTGAAAACTAACTCACGTACCACGGTAATAGGCGCCGTTACCTTATTACTAAAATTATGTCTAAGCCTTTTAATTCAACAGCGCCAATTTCTATAACGTGTTCGACCGTCATATCCTGACCGTGATGTCCTTTCTTTCGATATACTCCAATTCCTCTCGTAGCAGTCTAGCAGTATGCATACGCCGCCGCCAGTTGTAGTTCGCGCGAGAGTATGATGATGCCATGACATATCCATTGATCTGAACTAATTCATTTTTTTTTACGTGAGCCAAGTTTCGGAAATACAGATGGCATGATATTCGTGGTTTCCCTGATCAACAAATGCTTCTAGACTATGGACTACAGACAGTTTATTGTACATACTTTGCATGTTTTGGAACATAACTAGTAACGTTTGTTTCTTAGCTATGAAAATTATGTCTATTAGGATTAGGAGTGGTTTGAGTGTTGGACGGCGTTTTATAGGTGCTTAAGTAGTTTTCCTCGGTGTTTGGACTCGATACACTTTGGTGTCCCGCTTCGGCGGATCCTTTGGTAAGTGGTAATTTTCGATTGGTAGTTTCCGAACATACGTCATTGGTTGAGGGAGTTACGATGTTTGTTATGTGTGCGTCAGGTGCAGGTGCCGATGACTGTTGGAGGTGCTGCCGTTCTGGATAATTTACACGGGTCTCTGCGGTTGGCTTGTACACAGTGCCTTCTATGTATAGCACGTTATCCCGAATAACGGCGTGCTTTCCGTTTTTTCGTGCTTCTATAAGCTCTTCTCGGAGTCGCTTTTTACTTTCTAGGGCGTCTTTGCTGAGAACGTCCGTAACAAAATAACCGGTGCTCCTAAATAAATTAGCGTTATTTAATATATACTTTTTCATTCTTTGGCTTATCAGTTCGATGATCACTGGTCGACGATGTCCTTTTTTTTCCTATTCGTTTGATTGATTCAGTGAAGCCGTTGATTTCAATGTTTAATTACGAGAACAATATTTCTTTGCTATTCCGCTAAACAACGTGCTGGTCTATTAGTGAAGATAAGATGCAACTATTTGCGTAAAAACATGCAAAAAATTACAGCAAACCACCACCAATAATGACAAAAACCTCGACACGTGTTTCGCCGGATTCGGTATTTTGTATTCAAAGAAAAAATAAATAAAGAACTCGAAAATACACTATACTTATAAAAAAAACCGGTCAAGTGCGAGTCTGACTCGCGCACCGAGGGTTCCGTGCAAACTAACAATTAACTCAAGGTAAAGTATACTACACTGGGACTACTACGAATATACTGGGACTCCAGTATATTTGTTAAATTACTTATTTTAACCCAACACAATAGAATTCAATTTCAAACAACGAGAGAGAGAGAACTTTTACACCAAGACAATTGAATCGCGATCTTTTTTTGACTTGCTATTGAAAATAAATATACGCGTCCCAATCCCAACCTCATTCATTCTAGAAAAATCTTAACAGCGCGAATGGGGTCAGCGCCATCTATCGGCCCCATTTGGTACTAACGTGCAAGGGCAATCGACTTAGTATGTATGTTGGTCTTTTAGCGATTATTGTTTATCACGTGAACTGATCTCGATTATTATTGTTTTATTTGATAGAGAGTACTTCTATTTATAGTTTTATAGCAATTTCAAAACAAAAAAAACTTATAAAGTTGATTAAATTGCAAATCTAACTAGGAAATGATTTTTGAAAATAAAACAAAAAATATGCTAGATACAGAAAAAAAAACTTTTCCCGTAATATATATGTTTATTAAGATAAACATATATATTACGGGAAAAGTTTTTTTCACAAGTAATTATTTCAATTTTTTTTCTTGATTAACTTCGGAGATAAGGGGGGGAATGGTATTTTTTTTTACATTTTCCTTCATAGATCAAAATTTTCCTCGTGTAGAAAAAAAAACAAAAACTGTTTCAAAAAGTGCAACTCAAGCCCTTTCGAATGATACCCCACTTGACCCTATAGTTGAATTTTTTTTTTTGCCCCCTTCTCATATTCGTAAGTTTTTATAGAAAAATTAAACGTATATTTAAATTTTTCATTATCCATGCACGCGGATAACTCTCATTTATAACCATTCCAAATTTCAAGTAGATAGCTTGAGTAGTTCGTGAGATATTTCACTTTGTGACAGACAGACAGACGGACGGAATCGCACCATAAGGGTTCCTTTGTTACCATTTTTGGTACGGAACCCTAAAACCTAATAAGTACAATACTGAGCATACTAATAGGCTAAATGACTCGACATTTTGCGTTTTGTATAAGTAACACCCTAATCTATATAGTACAAGAAAATTAATAAAAACAGGGGAAATAATTCCTGTAGTTTTGTAAATTGGTACAATTATACCTACTGATGTCCAGATAAACATACTAAAAGTCCTCGAGGGTGGGGGCTGTGCTGAGGGTGTAGGGGGGGGGTTGAAGGTACCTTTTTTCAGATTTTCGTACATATCTCGAATATCTGTACGAAAAGCGTTATGATAACTTCAGACAAAAGTTTCTACATAAAATTTCCTACAAAATTGGTTATAAAGATTTTTACTCTACGATCAATACTTTGGGAGCTACAGGATGTTAAACTAAACAAAGACATAAAAAATTGTTGATTTAAGAAAACGTCGTTATTTCGTAGTTGTTCATCATAACACTTATAATTGCTTGAGATAAAAGTTTGTCCATAAAATTTCCTACAAAATTGGTCATATTTATTTTCACTCTACGATCGATACTTTAGGAGCTACAGGATGTTCAAGTTAAAAAAATAGTCGATTTAAGAAAACGTCATTTTTTCATAGTTGTTCATCATAATTCATTTTGCGTTTAGGATAAGCAAGCTCAGTTACCTGCTAATCAAACATACAATTCCCATGTCGATCCATTGAGAATTTCTAAACAAAACAAACAAATAAAGCTGCAAGACCACTGATTTCTCACTGACATAGTTGTTTCTTCGGGAAAGAGTGCAACTATGACCTGGTAATGTATGAAACAAGTGTAGGGTCTCTCCGTGTAACCCCAACAAAAATTGCCATTTCAAAATTTGCCACGGGGAAAAAGTTGGAGTACAGCCTGGCTAAACGGTCGGACCTAGGTCAGGGGTGCTCGACCAAATTTCATAGGTAATCGCGTGCAGTTTCTGATGACCAAAAAAAAAATTAAAAAAAGTTTTAGAACTTCAGTAAAATCGTAGGGGAAATAATTCGTGTAGCTTTGTAAATTGGTACAGTTATAACCTTGTCGTGTCCAGATAAACTAAAGTGGGGGCTGTGCTGAGGGTGTGGGGGGGGGGGAATTGAAGGTACCTTTTTAGATTTTGTAGGTTTCATCATCAGTTAGGTGCCCATGTGAAGCTGAATGATGCCCAGTTCGGATTCCGGGCTGGTTTATCCACTGAATCAGCAATCTACTGTCTCAAGCGTTTCTTAGATCTTCCTAAGGCCTTCGACCTAGTATCGTACGATAGCTTGTTGTCAAAATTATCGAAGGAAACAAGCATTCCGGGGGAGCTTGTGTCAATATTTAAATATTGGTACAAGAACCAGACTAATGTTGTGAGGTGGGCTCATCATATGTCGGATGTGTACAGATTGAGGTGTGGAGTGAGACAGGGTGGATTGACATCTCCGAAGCTCTTCAACCTGTATATGGACGGGCTGATCCATGAGCTCAGTAACACCCCTATAGGTTGTTCCGTTGGTGGAAAGGTTGTTAACAACATCAGCTACGCGGATGATATGGTGGTATTGAGTCCATGCATCAGTGCCTTGAGGAAGTTGCTGGCTATATGTGAGAGGTACGCTGCTGCCCATGGCCTTAAGTACAATGCGGCGAAAAGTGAGTTGTTGTTGTTTAAGGCCGGGAAGAAAACATACGACTTTATTCCACCAGTTGTACTTGAGGGCACAACTCTAAAAAGAGTCTCTTTAAGTACTTGGAGCACTGGGTAGCAGACACGGTATGTGACGATCTGGATGTAGAAAGGGAGCGCCGTGCGTTGGCGGTCCGCGGTAATATGCTGGCTCGTAGGTTCGCGCGATGTAGTGAGTGTGTAAAAGTTACCCTGTTTAAGGCATTCTGCCAATCTTTCTACTCGTGTGCACTATGTGTTAGCTATACGAAGCGGGCCGTCAATGTACTTAGGGTGCAATATAACAATGTGTTCAGGATGCTGATGGGGCTCCCTCGCTATTGTAGTGCGTCCGGCATGTTCGCGGCGGCGGACGTGCCGGGATTCCACGCAATCATACGCAACAGAATGGCGTCCATGATGTACAATTATAAGGAGTGCCATTGAGAAAGCGGAAAACCATCCTGCGGTTGCTGTTGTTGGGGAAGACGTGGATTTAGTAGTTCTTCTAACGGCTCTATCACCACCAGAGAAGCAAATATTCCTTGTTAAGCCAGGCAGAGGGAAAGTAGAAACCAAGACATTTTCATCACAAGAACTCCAAAAACTCTCATATTCTTGTTCCATTCTTTTCCTACATAGATTTAGCGGCTGCGACACAACCTCAGCAATTTATAGGATGGGCAAAGTGTCAATTGTTAAACTTTTTGAGAAAAAACCAATGATCAAGGATATAGCATCCATTTTCTATGACCCAACATCAGCACCAGAAGCCATAGCAAAATCAGGAGAAAGGATGTTATTGACGATGTTCGTGCACCCACTACTCAGCTTGATCTTAACAGACATCGATACTCGCTTTTTGTTAAATCCAGCACCAAGTCAAAAGCTGATCTCTCCTCTCTCCCCCCTACTAAAGGGTCAGCAAAATATCGTGCTTTACGAGTATTCCACCAAGTAGAAGCGTGGCTGGGTAACAAAATGCCTCCTGAAATGTGGGGTTGGAAGCGAGGAGCTGATGGAACCCTTAAGCCGCCACCACTGATCCTCTAGCTCCTGACACCGTGCTGAATTCGATATTTTGTCGCTGCAAAAATGGTTGCACTGGAAATTGCGGATGTCGAAAGGCCGGTATTTCATGCAGTCAAGTATGCATCGGATGCTTGGGTTCATGTACAAACGATGTACCTGTACAGTTTTTAGAAAGAGAAGACGGAGATTACGATGCCGAAGACGATGAGTAAAATAATACTTATCACGTACCAACCTGTTAATTTTGTATACTAATGGTTATACCTTTAAACTTGATGGTTTTTTATGTCTTTGTTTACTTT
This sequence comes from Epinotia demarniana, assembly GCA_945867215.1. Taxonomy (NCBI): domain Eukaryota; kingdom Metazoa; phylum Arthropoda; class Insecta; order Lepidoptera; family Tortricidae; genus Epinotia; species Epinotia demarniana. The sequence continues at coordinate 17,604,422 of OX244266.1, read as the reverse complement.
AACACCCTGTAGCTCCCAAAGTATTGATCGTATAAATATGACCAGTTTTGTAGGAAATTTTATGCAGAAACTTTTATCTAAAGTTACTATAACGCTATTCGTACAGATATTCGAGATAGGTACGAAAATCTGAAAGAAAGTACCTTCAATCCCCCCCTACACCCTCAGCACAGCCCTCACCCTCGAGGACTTTTAGTATGTTTATCTGGACACCACAAGGTGTAATTGTACCAATTTACAAAAATACAGGAATTATTTCCCCTGATTTTACTAAAGTCCAAAAACTTTTTTTTTATTTTTTTTTTGGTCATCAAAAACTGCATGCGGTTTCCTATGAAATTTGGTCGAGCACCCCTGACCTAGGTCTGACCGTTTAGCCAGGCTGTACTCCAACTGTCTCCCCGAGGCAAACCTTGAAATGGCAATTTTTTTTTGGGGTCACACGGAGAGACCCTACACTTGTTTCATACATTACCAGGTCATAGTTGCACTCTTTCCCGAAGAAACAACTATGTCAGTGAGAAATCAGTGGTCTTGCAGCTTTATTTGTTTGTTTTGTTTAGAAATTCTCAATGGATCGACATGGGAATTGTATGTTTGATAAGCAGGTAACTGAGCTTGCTTATCCTAAACGCAAAATGAATTATGATAAACAACTATGAAAAAATGACGTTTTCTTAAATCGACTATTTTTTTAACTTGAACATCCTGTAGCTCCTAAAGTATCGATCGTAGAGTGAAAATAAATATGACCAATTTTGTAGGAAATTTTATGGACAAACTTTTATCTCAAGCAATTATAAGTGTTATGATGAACAACTACGAAATAACGACGTTTTCTTAAATCAACATTTTTTTATGTCTTTGTTTACTTTAACATCCTGTAGCTCCCAAAGTATTGATCGTAGAGTAAAAATCTTTATAACCAATTTTGTAGGAAATTTTATGTAGAAACTTTTGTATGAAGTTATCATAACGCTTTTCGTACAGATATTCGAGATATGTACGAAAATCTGAAAAAAGGTACCTTCAACCCCCCCTACACTCTCAGCACAGCCCCCACCCTCGAGGACTTTTAGTATGTTTATCTGGACATCGGTAGGTATAATTGTACCAATTTACAAAACTACAGGAATTATTTCCCCTAATTGCCCAAATTCGGCTTAATTTTCTTGGATTAATACGTATGTGTCGTTTCCGCTTCCCAAATGTTTTAGGACTTCATTTAATTTACAAATTTTGCTGGGATATGTGATTATCTCCGTTCACCGCACATCTTAATAATATGTTCCAGAGAAATTTTCAATATTATAAATATAATTGTACGAACGAAACCCTATAGATGTGATTTATTTTAAGAGAAGACCAAAATGTCACTCGGTAATAGATACTTCTTTTTAACCTATTACCGACCCAAAAAATATTGAGTAGGTCGGTAAAAGATTCCCATAGTTACTATTACCGAGTGTTATGGGATCTTACCATCGGTAATAGACTTAATTTGGAATTTTGTAAAATCTAAATCTGATGCATAAAAACGTTAGGATACAATTGTATTTTCATTACAAATCAAACATACATATTACAAGCTTGGTATAAAACCAAAATCACATAACTGGTAAGTAAATATAGTTTATTATTACAATATTTAAACGACATGACAAAATAAGGGTTTCCATAGAAGCTGCAGATTCAGTACTAAAGTTTTGGTTAAAAATTAGGGGTTTGTTGAATACTTTCTATACCACGGAAATAGTTCTTTAATGGCGTCAATAGATCAAGGTTCGAATAACTGTAAGAGATTTTATAATCGATGACATATAAAAAAGATACAGAGAAGCAAATCGCCGACTTAACTATTACCGTGGTATGCCACGGTATTAGTTTCCCCAACTAAAAATAGCGTCTATCACCGCTGTATTTTATATTCCAATTTAAATGCATTTCCAGGCCAAAAAATATATACCGAGTACGTGTAAGTCCTACAGAAAACTATAAATAACCATTTAAAATCCATAGCATTAGTTCAATTGTCATAGGTATTACGTGAAATAATAAATAAGATTCGGGTATACTTACCAGTGACGTGACAAAAACCTCGACACGCGTTTCGCCTCTCTGAGCACTGATGTTGCTCAGTGGACGTGGCGCAAGCAACATCTCCTGCCAGCATCTCCTGACGATGGCTCGTAGAGAGGCGAAACACGTGTCGAGGTTTTTGTCATTATTGGTGGTGGTTTGCTGTAATTTTTTGCATGTTTTTACGCAAATAGTTGCATCTTATCTTCACTAATAGACCAGCACGTTTTTTAGCGGAATAGCAAAGAAATATTGTTCTCGTAATATATCATGGACTTCCGCAAAGTAACGCCTGATTCAATAAATTATTTTTCAATGTTTAAGATGTATCTAAACATATAATTGATTTGGGGGTACAGGTCCTGTTCGGTTTCTCTGTAAATTTCGTCCAATCCATATAACACAAATTTCCTATCACTATCCGAGTCTTTTGTGTTCTCTTTGATAGGGGTAGATGACAGTTGTTGCAGCTGCGATTTAAGTTTTTCGTTCTCTTTTTCTAAAAGTTGTATTTTATTATGGATGCTTTGCATTACCTGGGCTAGCAAATCTTGTTGTTTTATTAAAAAGTTGTTATTTTCTATTATTTATGATTTGAATGTTTGTATGGCTGTGTCTATTTCTGAATGGATTAGGAATTTCAGCTCGCTTATAATATTCTTATTATTTAATTGTAGTTTTGACTCCATCAATAAACCGATCTGATCTATTATATTATTCGATATTGGGCAATGTTGTTCTTGGTTGTTGTGTGTAGTATTTTAACCGTGATTGGTTGTTGTGTGTAGTATTTTAAAAGTGATCGTCTACCGACATGTCCGACCTGTCCAAATCAGTGTAGTTGTGGGGTCTGCGGACAGGAGTGTCATCATTTTTACGCCGTGTAGTATTGTTCATACAGGTCGGACACCGCCAAGACCTTTTCTGTTCCTCTTTATGTTTAGGCATAAATTATGGTGGGTGGACTTACATGCTCCACATTTTAGTAATTCGAGGTGGTTCTCGATTGCTAAGTTACAAGCTTCGCAGTTCATTGTTGTTTTGTGAATCCGTTATTGTAGGAAGATTCGTTAATGCATAGCCGGGCGCACCTAGACGTAGCGACTACTACCGTACGCACGTAACGTACAGGTACGAAACTATAAACCTTCACGTCACAAACACACGTTATTTATTAACACAAATTAACCACCATAAAATATACAATTCATCCCGGCTAAATATTTGACAACAACGAGCACACACGTATCCACACGGGCCGAATCACGCCGGAGCCTGCATGGAGTCCTGCCGATATCGGCCCGTGTAGCGTAGCTCCTTTAGATTAGGTACGCACTCAAACTTGAGAGCATTCAAGTTAGGTTTTAGGCCTGACGTTCTGACGGCTACTTACTTGTTTATACCTCGACACTAGGAAAACGCCTAAATCATTCAAGGCCCTCGAGAACGGACCTACCTATACTTAGGCGTTACGGGCGCAGACTAATACAGACCCGCAGTATAAAGCAAGATTATGTTTCATATAGTCTCTGTCACTTCTCATGGGCAGCTGAGCTTTGTTAGAATGAGACGAATAGTACGGTATTTTGAGTATTAACGACTTGTCTCCATCTACTTTACTGCCCATCACGTGCCATCACAGTGTTTATAGCTAGTATTTTATGCACCTGTTGTATAAGAAGGGTCTTAAAGCGCGAGTGAGCCTTGGCGAGCATCGCAATTAAAAACGCCACGAGCGTAGCACGGTTGCCATTTTATCATTTAGACACAATTAAAACAAGACATCCGTCAACTTCTGACAAGTATGCGAGTGCGAGAGTGACGAATGTCTTATCCACTACGATAAGTGATAAAATGGCAACCGTGCAACGCCTGCAGTTATACATCGTTGCATACAATTATTTTTAACCCCCGAAGAAAAAAGAGGGGTGTTATAAGTTTAACGTGTCTGTCTGTATATCTGTCTGTGGTATCGTAGTTCCCAAACGGAAGGACCGATTTGAAAGCGGTTATTTTTGTGTCATAGATAATTTTATTCCAAGTGTTCTTTAGCCATGCTTCATCAAAATCTGTTCAGCCGTTATTGAGATATGGGACTTTGAGATGATAATGTTCGGGGTTTTTCAACTTTTCTCAGTACTCTACTCTCGTTACTCTACGACATAAATAAATTGCATTATTTAAATTTTTCAGGCAGCAAGTTTTCTATTCGTTCTTTTGCTACTCACGCAATTTCTTCAGGTGTGAAGTTATATAAATTCCTACGACAATTTTAAAAGGAACGTACTCGTACACTTTTGTTTTCACAAATACGAATGGAGTCGTAATAAGTAGGTAGTTTAGTTTTCTTTCGTCTTTTCATTTTGAACTATATTTTGGTAGGAAATCTGAAATATTCCTCCATACCTCTTGTTTATGGTTTGTTTTGTTTTTAATTTGTTTGCCATCCGAACCAAACTGAATCCGAACTGTTTATAAATAATACTAAGAATTTATAAAAGATTTAAATTAACACACAGTAGATGATGATTTGTTATTATTTTAGTAAATAATTTATCGCGGCGTGGGTAGGCCCACACAAGGTGGACTGATGACCTGGTAAAGGTAGCGGAAGTCCGCTGGATGCGGGTGGCGCAGGACCGGTCACTTGGCACTCTTTGGGGGAGGCCTATGTCCAGCAGTGGACGTCTTTCGGCTGATATGATGATGATGATGATGAAATAATTCATAAGGTTGTATGTTATTTATTGAGTGTACATAAAAATATTTCGAAAAATTTGCTTAATAAGTTGGTAGCACTGCAACATAGCGGCCGATTATAAAAAAAAACTGTGGTATAGTGCATCCTTATTAGGATAAGAGGATCCGATGATACTTAGGACAAGCCGTATAATATGGGGTGATCCCTTTGTTTTACAGACAGAAATTTCATATAATTTTGTTTCGCAGAAAATGTTTCATATAACATTTGGTTCATGTATTTTTAGTTCGAATATTATTCTTTCAACTTTCATTTACTTGAACGAAACATTTTTCTGATAAGTACCATTCAATGATTTTATTTCCTTTTTTTAAATAACAGACTTATCAAACAGTAGAATTATCTTAGGTATATTTTTGTTTCGCAGACAGAAATTTCATATAAATTCGTTTCACAGAAAGTACCTTAATATTTGGTTCTTGTATATTTCGCATATTGTTGTTTCACCGCCTCTTTACTTGAATGAAACATATTTCTCAGGCACACGATTCAATTAATTTTAAAAACTAACTTGTTCATTTATAAACTTTATCAATTAAGAAGTAGAATTTTATTATGTTCTAATTAACATTTTCATTGATACAATCATTTCCAGTTTTCAATCAGTTTAGGCCTTAATTTTCGATTTCTACCCATTCTATTCTAAGGCAGGTCCGTGTAGGTACGACGACGAGCGAAGCGAGCAGGAGTGTTAGGTTGAACCGCGACCTTACAGCCAGAACCAACAGTTTTCAATAATTCTTTAATTACTTACTCCAATTTACGCAATGTAACATGATTCTACACAAAACGTTGCTTAAAAAAAGCGATGGTGAGTTAAACAGAATTCATAGTAGGTAGCTTTAAAAACATACCACCCAATAAAATGTTTTTCTTATTAATTGCGTTAATAAGAAAAACACCCCCCGTGTGGTGTCGGGTTAGAATTTCACCACCCCCTTTCTTCCCGTGGTTGTCGTAAAAGTCGACTAATGGACCAGGGTTGAAGTGTGTTGTGGGCGATGGGCTAGCAACCTATCACTGCAATATCACATTTAGTGGATCTTTTATACCCACATTTATGATAAAAGTGGCGCTGGAACATACGTTTCATGTGCTCTGCCTACCCCTTTTGGGAATAAAGGCGTGAATGTATGTATGTATGTATGTATGTATGTATGTATGTATGTAATTGCGTTAATATGAATACTAATCGGATAATTATTGTAATATGATTTGAAATTCTATAATATGAATATCGCAGTTTAAAATTTTCTTTACAAGAAAGAACTGTAATTAAAATTTCTACATAGTTACTATTCTGCGAATTGATGATTCGATGAAACGATAATCTGGGAACTCTGTTGATGCGAAAAAAATCTATAAAACTATTTTCTTGGCAATAAGTTCTGCAGCATTAAAAATATGTGATTTGAAATTCTGTGAACATAAATATCGAAGAAATGAAATTTCTTTGCAACAATAATCTATGGTTAAAAATTCTACAGAGCAAGTAGTCAGCGAAATGACTGTTCTATGAAATAAAAATATGAGAATCAATTTATGTGAAACGAAATTCTATAAAAATGTAGTCTATGAAATAACATACAACCCATATATGGTAATAATAATACCACGTGCGAGCGAGTTGGTAGCATACAAATCTCGATAAGTGTGACAGAAAGGGAAATATCATTCGCTGTCGTTCTCATGGTTCCACTTTTTAGGGTTTCGTAGCCAAATGGCAAAAAACGGAACCCTTATGGATTCGTCATGTCTGTCTGTCTTTCTGTCCGTCCGTATGTCACAGGTATTTTACTCGAAAACTATGGTGTACATATTTGAATAAAATTTTGTTGATACGTGTATTTTGTTAGCCGCTACCCGCTACATAGTTTTGTAATTAAATTACTAAAAAAAGATTTCAGTAACGATACGACCTTTTTAATAGGCACGGAACCCTTCTTCGTTGTGCGTAGTCCGATACGCACTTGGCCGCTTTTTTTTATTTGCCACAACTGATTTTGTATGTTGTGGCAAGTTTTCTATGTATTTAAGTGTTTATATCTATTATATGTACATATATGGTCGTCAAGCACCTATTTATTTTTTATCGTACAAGGCGGTTACACATTGGACCAGATTCTACATAATTTTATTTAAGTAGGTGTCGCTAATAAAACACTTTGCTATTCTATGAGCAGCTGTCATAATCAAATGACAGCGCTAATTTGAATCTGACGTTTCTTATTTTAGGCGATCTATGCAACTTACTTAGCTGCCTAAATGCTATTCTAAATATGTCGTTTTTAATCTGCCGCCTAAATTATGTCTAAAAATGAGACAATTTAGTTTTCGGCTATTTAAGCCATGTGCACGTAGAATCGGGTCCACTGGTTGTACAAATAATACAAGCCTTACTGAGATTACTATGGGACTAGGTCGATTTGTGTAGATTGTCCCCTAATATTTAATATTTATTTTATTACCTATATCTCCGTATTTCTATGATCTGTGGTCGCCACTAATGAATCGAGTTCGGTCGGGTTTCGAACATCTGAATGTGGGCCTTTCAAATGCCTTTTCATATTAACCATTTAATATTACCTTTACTAGGTAAAGGTAATATTACCTAAAACCAGTCAGCTCAATAGAAATAGCGGAGCATTCGTTTCAATACAGGCACATACTTATACCTAGGTAGATTTTGTATTGCGATCCGAAGCTTTAAAACACACGTAGAAAAAGTATGTAATAAACTAAATAGCTTTATTTTTCCATTACGCAAACTACGTCAGAGTGTCTCACAAGATGCTGCCCTCGTAGCATACCATGGGCATGTTATGTCTGTCCTCCACTATGGGTTCCTCCACAATTCCATAGATATGCCAAGAGCATTTGTTAAACAAAAAAAAAAACATTAGAGCCGTTTTCTCATTGAAGCCTGGTGGTTCATTCAAACCCGTTTTTAAATGCAACAAGCTTTTGTCATTACCGTCATTATACATTTTCGAAATAGCAGCATTTGTTCATGGCAACGAACATTACTTCAAACAGAATTGCGAAGTCACAAATTATAACGGCCGCATGTCCAGGCAAAGAAACTTTCTTGCTGCACCTAGAGCTCGCCTAAAACAAACTACTCGTAGCCCTTATTTCATGTGTATGAAGATATATAATAGGCTTCCTAGAGAGATAAAAGATTTTCCACTAAAACAATTCAAAAATAAACTATTTGTATGGTTATGCGAGTGGTGTGTCTACTCTCTAAGCGAGTTTTTTACTATTAAATGTAGAAATAAGGAAATTAAAAGTAGCCTAGATTATACATTTAAGTTAATTATAAGTAGTAGATTACAGAAACTCTATTTTGCTCGAGCTCAACCGCCAGCATAACCTGAGTTTATCATGTCTTTGCATGCTTACTCAAGCAGAGTATGGTGGACCATAAAACTATTGTAACTACCGAATGTACCCATAATTCCGCAAAATAAACATTTCATTTCATTTCAGAAGCTAACATAATTAGATTAACTGCCTCACCTAGGTATGCACCCTTTATCATTTGAATAGTAAACGAACCAATGGATGTAGACGCTGATTTAAGATTTCTGCTTGCTGAGCAGGTACTGAAGAATTCCTGCCCCCGTATCATGGTCGGCCTTATCACGCGATAAGTGACAAGATAGGAGCTCGGATCGACGCTCCTATCTCGTTTCATTCTATCGAATGGTGTCACCCCAGTGACGGACGCTCTATCTTGTCACTTATCGTGTGATAAGGCCGACCATGATACGGGGTCTGTAGAATATTTACGCTTTTTCTTGGTTTAAGTAAGTACGCTTAGTTCCATTAGTCGTATTTACCTAATATAGTTGGTTATTCTCAAAGCCTGGCAGACCTGATTCAATTTTGTTTCTACAATTCTTGAATCGTAACAAAGCGGAAGTAGTTTATGAGAATGATTAATTTGAATTCTCGTTTGCATAGGATCCAGTCTGTTTACTGTTAGAGTTTGTATTTACAGTATAAATGCGAAAGTTGGCGAGTCTATCCATAACGGACTTGTTTTCTAGAGGGTTCATTTCCTAATAAGTGATATAGGCTTTATCCCGGAAAAATCCATGGTTCCCGGAAGATAAACGCTACGCGTGTGGCTATAGATATTTGTATTCGTGTGTTGAATGGTAGGTCTTAGCTAATCTATACATATAAATGCCTATGTCCTGACTGACTCACTCATCAACGCACAGCCGTAACTACTGGGACTAGAAACTTGAAATTTACACCAGGACTTCCTTTTATGACGTAAGCAACAGATAAGACGGGATTTTTGGAAATTCCATCCCTAAGGGGGTTAAATGGGGGTGCAAAGTTTGTATGGGGGAATAATTATTTTTTGTAACTAGAGACTTGAAACTTTGTAGAAAGATTACTTATTAAGATACAAAAAAAGTTATTACAGCGTTTTCGAAAATTCCACCATTCCATTCCAGTTAAATAGGGGTGCAAAGTTTGTATGAGGGAAACTTTTCCTTTGAGCTAGAAACTTGAAACTTTGTAGAAAGATTACTTATTAAGGTTACGAGAAATTGAAAGATCATTCAAAGCTCAAAAAAAATGCATAAGGGCATTAAGTGGTATTTCAGCTAGAGAGTCATACGTAAGCCTGTTTTCAAAAGGCTCAATATCATGTACATTATAATAAATAGATTTGCATGCCTACTTTTATAAGGTATTGACATTATATGGACATTGTTTACCATTTACCATACCATCTTTATACGTACATAATTTTAAGCAAATAAACAAATTTCATTTCATTGATAAAAAAAGATTATGATGCAATGATACAAAAAAGTAATTTCAGCGTTTTAGAAAATTTTACCCCTAAGGGGGTTAAATGGGGGTGCAATGTTTGTATGGAGGAAACATTATTTTTTGAACTAGAGACTTTGTAGAAAGTTAACTTATTAATATACAAAAAAATAATTTCAGCGTTTAAGAAAATTCTATCCCAATGGGGGTTAAAAAGGTTGAAGGTTTTGTACGTGGAACACTGGATTTTTTAAAGAGATGTACTCTTCATTAACCTGTCTCCATTTCTCGATTTCCAGTGCTGAGTTTAAGATTTTTTTAACAGCCTTACGATATTTAACTTTTTTTAAACCTCGCCTATAATAACTAAAATCCCCATTTTCTAGCTCCAAATCCATGCGTCCCTCTATATCTTGCAGAGTCATTTTTGCCAAAGATTAAAATTAGATTAAAGCATCAGGTAACTGACGGAATAAGTATAGCATTCTGCAAACAATTCCCGTAATCTGATTGGAGATTCTTTAAAAATTCTTTAACAATCGCATATCAGTTTCTGCCACTGTTTGAAATGTAATATGTCTAGACCATTTATAACTAAGAATAAAATTCACTTACCTATTTTATATCTTTGTCATCATCAAAAATCTACGCGGACGAAGTCGCGGGCGGCCGCTAGTATAATTATATGTATGATACAGGAGAAGGGAGCAAAATTTGGTAGATATAAATTTTAAATGAAAGGAAAAATTGAAAAATGTAATGCTCCGATCCGGATTCGAACCGGCGACCACAGGCATTTATGTCCCGTCGCTACTAACTAACTGAGCTATCGGAACAATCAGTTCCTTCAGTTTAAAATTTATAATTTTTGTTAGCCGCTGCTAAAAACAAAAAATTATTTGGTAGATATAGTTTGTTCCAGTTAACATTACAAACATGCAGTTAACGTGGGATTTAACAATTTCTATTGTTTCTAGATATAAAAGGAAAAGATAATAAAGAGGCGTCATAAAACTGACCAAAGTTTACCAAAGTGTAATGGAGAGATACTATTCACGCGTAATTGTTTTACAACCCTGACTGAAGATAACGACGAAACAATAGATGTCGGTAATGTTTGATTTTAAGTAGGTACTTTTCGTCATGTTAACTGGGATTTAAGGCCGAGTCACACCGACTGCGTGTGCAGCACGTGTGCGTGTGCAGCACGTACACCACTGCGTTGTAATGTATGAATCCCCATATGACATGACACACCGGACGCGTGTGCGTCCACGTGCACGCACACGCAACGCGTGCGCACGCAGCACAGCTCCAGGCAGACAAACAGGCTGCGTGCTGCGTGCATGCGTACACGGAGCGGAGCGGCAACGTCGCTTCGCTGCGTGCAGTGATGACGTTGTATTGGTCGACGTTCCCTATGAGATGACACATCGGACTGGTTCGGACACGCACAGCTCGGTGCTGCGCGTGTGTACGCGCAGCTCTCTTGTATTTATTTACAAATTCGCTGGTGCGCGTGATGGTTTCCATCATGAATATGGAGACCAAAGGAAAACTAATTGATGTTGTTCGACAATATGAGTGTATTTATAACATTAGGTAGACACAAAGACTACAAAAAAGTGGCATACAACATTTTTATATGGGAACAAATCAGTGCATCAATCGGGAGTCCAAGCTTGTATGTTAAAGTCTTGTCGTGTTTTCAGATAATTTTACTCTAGATTTAAATACGAGACTAACTTATTCTCTTGACATGTGGAAATACCAAAACATCGAATATCTTCGTGTGATTCAAGTTCACGACATAAGTTGTGTTATTCACTGTGTTCTCCTCTTCTTCCGTCAATTTTATAAACCCAAACCCTTTTGGATGTCGCAGAAGTATCTTTAAATAACAGTAAGAGCAGTGCTTCTTCTTCGTCAGACTAACTGCTATCGAACATGATGCTAATATTATAAGTAATGGAATGCAAATGGCGGCTGGTACGCCGTGGAGCTGCAGCGTGCGCACGCATTGCGTGTGCAGCTCTCTGCAGCAGGTACGCCGTAGACACGCGCGTAGACGCGCGCGAATCCGGTGTGACAGGGGTGCTGTGCACGTCTACGCTTACGTTGACGCATACGTGCTGCACACGCAGTCGGTGTGGCTCGGCCTTTATAGGAAAATATTTTTTACCTAATTGGAATCCATAGGTACCTGCTATTATATCAAAATTATATGAAGAGTTACGATTTTAAGATTTTTATTGAACATAAAAACAAGCATATTTAAAACAAAAAGATCGTAAGCAGCTATTTACGCCCACCTCGGGACATAGGAAAATTATGTTCTGCAGTTATGCAATATTAAGTGTATGATTGTAACTAAACATAAACGTAAGATCGTCCATAACTTTCCAAGTGTCGATTCATGTATTGATGGTAGGTATTTGTATTTCTAAACATAGGTTAATACAACAAAAAGGCTCTGGCGCATTATTTGTCCGCGTGAATCGAGTTCCAACTGCTAAATTCACTTTTAACAATAGGAGTGAAAGGTACGAGTAAACGAGTTCCATTAAAGAAAACCTTAGGCTTATCCAGATCCGACAATTTAGAGACAACAACGGCAGCAACCGGGGAAAGCGTTGTTGCGAATACTGTTAGCAGCGATTGCATTGGTGCACTTGGCGTAATTACCGATGGTGTAAAAGGCAATGGTATGGGTGCAGTCGGTGAAAGCAGAGACTGTATTGATGCAGTTGGAGAAGATATGGACAGCATGGGTACAGCATTTTTTTGAAAAACTTTGTATTGGATTCTCGTCTAATATTGTGCAAATTTTCGAAAGTAATGAAGGGGGTGGAGAACTGTCATCACTACCATTGTTGTCTACATCGAGCTCGAGACTTGAGGGGGCATTTCTGATTCCGATTCAGATGATTACTCAATATATTACTTTATCCCTCGCTTTGGGACCAAAGCCAGTATTTGGTGGCTCAGTAAAAAGATGGCCGCGTACCTCCCTAAAATATACAAAAATACACATAACATGCAAAGTAGCGACCCAATGCACAGATTAAACCCAACTTTTATGAGACCCGTCTTTGCAATAATGTATTATTACATTATTAGATACGTAAAACGAATTAATCACACTCCATGAACCGGACAACGTAAACTTTAAGATACGTTGGAAGGAGACTGAAATAGTAGATTATACACCAAGGGGATAAAGCACTGTTTTATGTCACGGGAGCGAATTGAATCCCGAACGTAACGAAGGACTCATAATTTAACTCCTGAGCGTAGCGAGGGAGTTATAAGTTAATTCCTCAGCGAAGCGAGGGAATTAAGACTGAGTCCTGAGTGCAGTGAGGGGTTCAACCGCCCAAGACTAAAACAGTCTTATCCCCGAGGTGTATACTCTACTTTTCACACCTTATGCGAGACAAAAAAACAGGCTCAGTAGATAAATAATGTTTATTTAGCAAATTAAAAGTACATAGTAACATTAGACACGTTAGTCCAATTATGGAAAGATAAGGTAATGTTTTTATTTGGTACGTTTATTGAGGTTGAGTTGTCTAATTTGATAAACTCAGGAGTCAAAACACTTTCATCACTCGACATTTTCAATATTATTTTTGAAATTAAATCTTCTATAGGCACCTACAAGAACTCGATTTGTTCGTCACGCGTGAACAAATGAAGGCGCGCGACGTTCCAAATTCGAAAGCACAAGCCGTGGTCCTAGATTCGAAATTCGAATTTCGAACACCGCGCTCCTCCGGACCGGGGTTCACACGGAGGCAAACTTCATTTATTTTGTCAAATCAAGTAGGCCATGGCCTAGGACAAATTGTGTTTAGCAAAATTAAACTTTATTTGTATAGTAATAAGAATTATGAAAAGTGAAATCATATTATTAACCAGCGGGTTATAATGAAATTCAGTACAACATTATAACCCGGCTAATACCAAGGGATTTAATGTCTTGCTTTCGGTAGGGTTTACATGACCTATAATTCGGCATTTTCGAGCATGTGGTGTGAAAATTGTCATAAAGCTGGCAATGTATACCACAGGATACGCAGCACAAAAATGAAGAAAATCCATGAATGCAGTGTGCATTTTGAGATACATAACTTTTGAAGGTCAGTTAGTCACATGAAACATTCGTTATTTGTTACATATTTTATTCCTCCGAAACAAAAACTTTATCAGGCATATAAAAATAGTCACATTTTGTTCAAAATATACATCCAAACAAAGCTAAACCTTGTATTCTTACTATCTTGCGCGTGAGTATGTCGAACCCGGTTAATCTCATTGAGTTGACGTCTCGTTAGTGTTGATAACTTATTGCCAATTGCGGTTTATATGTTCAGAAATATGTACAGAAAATGAAATTATGAAAATGTTCAGGTTTACTCCAAATATTTAAGCAAAATATTTTTTTGAAGTGAATTGTATCTTACAAGATACCTTGTCTAGAAAAGGGTTAACAACATACTCGTACTAAAAGATGACGCTGGCATTCGAAAGTGAAGTATGTGTTCGATGGAATCCCGTAATAACATGTACTACTATTTAGAGTACTTAATTCTGATAATTCCCTTACAGCTGGACGCCCGTGATGATGACCCAGAGACGGTGTCAGTCCGTCTGCTAGAGATGCTAGGTAGCGTCAAATACCGGCCACCCGGCGACGACCCGCCGCGGTTCCGCGCGCAACTGTTAGCGGGAGATGCGAGCACCGTGCATCATGCGCTCTACTGGCTGCTTACTAATAAGGAGCAGGTCAAGAATACTGCTTATTTGGCCAAGTATGATTACCAAATATTTAATTGATGTTGAAGTTGGGGAGTTTCAAAAACAAATGGCAGATTAAGGTTAACTAAAGTGATGCTTAACTTGCTTAAGTCACATCTAACCTGTCGGTTTTGTTACTAAATGTATGCAATTGATTTTGACTGTCGGTTTTGTTACTATCCGTAACTAGCCGTTTAAGGGACATAAAATAATGAATATACCCAGTTGGTCTTGTAGGATGACCGGTGGTGAGAACGCTACTGGAGTGGGTCATTGGGATGTAAGTACTTTATTGGCCACTGACTATTTCTTTTTAAACATATGATCGATTTGATGGTGAGCTGAAATAGACGCATGCGATTACAAGAATCAGGAGCTCGTTGAATTGAGGATTTATTTACTTGATTGATATAGTTATTTAAAAATCAGGTTATGTATAGCCCTGAGTTTTTTAACCTAGTTAAAGTCATTGGTCGGGCATCAGGTTCTGGAAAGCCAGGGGTCTATACGACAAAATTTATTAAAATAAAATAGCTTTGAGTTACTGTTTCTCTGTCACGAGCGCCAAGTGGTGCCTCACTCGTCTCACTTTTGAATCGGTTAGTTTATATAGCTTAAACCGCGCAATGAGTTGTCTTTGAAATCGCACGATCACTCGGTGGTCGGTGAACCCATATCGCTGGAAACGCACAATCGATCGCTTTTGAAAACGTGCGATCACTCAGAGATCGGTAAAATCATATCGCTTATAGAATTGAAATAGCCTTTATATTTGAATTCGAATCACTTTCCTACACCTAGTTGAATGTTTTACGAGAATCTACGTTTGATTCTTCATTAGGTAGGTACTGTGGAATTGATACAAACATGTTTTTTCCTTCTGCCTGCAATTTAGTGAGTGCCTTCTATTTTGATCAAACCCATTGGAAATTGATTATTGGGCAAATATCGCTCTTCTCCGCCATGCAGACCAGTTGGTTATCTATTCCCGCAATCGCCATCTCGTCATTAATGCAATGCAAAATGCATTCAAGTCCACTCAGTCTAATATATTTTCTTTTATTTTTTTTCGGTTCGGTTTCTGTAGATAGGTCGTGGCAGGATACCCAAATGTATGAAGCTGAAAATTCAATTACTTCACGAGATGAGAGCAGTAAGTAGGTATTGTTGTTAAGTATCAAAATTTTTTTTTAGGAAGTACCTACTC
Organism: Epinotia demarniana; assembly: GCA_945867215.1. Classification (NCBI taxonomy): domain Eukaryota; kingdom Metazoa; phylum Arthropoda; class Insecta; order Lepidoptera; family Tortricidae; genus Epinotia; species Epinotia demarniana. Next base: position 17,588,778 of record OX244266.1, on the reverse strand, counting down.
TAAAATTCGTAAAACTAGTGCCAATGCCAAATCTTGGGATTAGGTGTCAAAGCGGACCCCGGGCTCCTTTAGGGGCACTACCGGGAATAACGCTAGGAGAATGATGACTCTAAATTTGGTATACTCTTGCTTGCCAGAATTTAATTTGCCCGAATTTTATCTGCCATAATATACAACTGTCATAATGTTGTTTTCTATAATTTTGTATGCCATACTCATTGTTTACCATAATAATTATATGCCAGAATCTTTGTTTTCCATAATATCAATATCAATAATCTCATTTTCCATAATCATTGTAATCCATAACTATCACATGCCATAATATCATTTGCCATCCATCTCAACATCCATAATATTCTTAAGTGATAAAGTGGGTACGTATTGCAGTGTCTAATATTAAAAAAAAAGTACCTCGAACCTATCCGCGATCCAAGTCGGTTTTGCCGCTAAGTAAAAATGAACTTTTCTCTGAGATTACCTAATAGTGAGAGAGATAATGTTGTATCGTAGGCAGTAGGGAACAGGGGCTTAGTGGCAAAACCGACTCGGATCGCGGATAGGTTAGAAGACGGAAGCGGGAGCTTTGCTCCCGCTTTCGTCTTCGAGGTTATTTTTTTTATAAAAGAGCGGAAAAACCAGCAAGTTAACAAAGATGAATCCGAATGCATGTTTAGTATGGCGTTTAAATATTATATTAAATAATATTATTGCAAACAATAATCTGGAATACAATACGTATGGCATTCGTATCATTATGACATCCAATATTCGGGTAAACAAGAGTATGTCAATTAACTATTATGGTAAACGAAACATTCGGGAAAATGAAATTCGAGCAAGCGAAGTTCGGGCAAATGATTATTATAGTATATGAATGTCGGGCAAACAATAGACAACCCTCTAAATTTGCGAAATCTTCACTTATAATGTTCAAATATTTCACTTATTTATAGTGTTCCATTTATTTACGTTATTCCGCAACGAAAATTTTGTTATTATTATGGAAATTACGTTTTAACTATTCATGATTTGATTCACCTTTCTAGACCTATTTTCCTTTTTTCTCAGTTTACGTGTATACTATAACATTAAGAGATATTAATATCCTTATTTTGATATAAAATAAATAACTCGCCATCTATTTAGGTTAGGGCAAAATATGAAAGAATTGTTTTCAAAGTCTTCCAAGCGAGTATTTAGAATATTGGGGATTGCAGAATTTTAAGAAAACGGACTAACTAGGACTTTATTATTAAGCTAGCTTTTGCCCGCGACTTCATCCGCGTTGATCATGTTTTAAATATAGTAACTACGTACACACTTTCTAGACCTTTCCATTCCCCTAGGTGAAGAATTTTGGGATAATAACTATCCTTTCTCCTTCCTCGGAATACAAAGTATTTTTAAAATCCGTTGTATATAAATACAATTTACTTTTCACGTCTCATGCTCAAAAAGTGAGTCATATCATATTAGACTTAGCAAGCGGAGCTAAAGTAGTACGTTTAGCCCGTAGGGAAAACATGTACATTGTATACACTAGCTGTACCTGCGACTTCGTTTGCATGTTAATGTATAGGAGTTAACGCATTTCTTCTCTTGGAAATAGGACACATGCAGTTCTAATTTTAACCTATCATGTAAAACTTTCAATAAACCTATATATTTTAGTTAAAATGACGTTAAAACCTGTCACTCTGATATTTAAATTATAAAGAAAGCGACAAAACACGTGTTATTTATCAGAGGTATTTTAAGTTTTATGAATAATGGGGTAAAAGTTTAGTAGATGTCTATGGCAATAGATCTAACAGGTAGGACACACGCTGCAGTATTAAATGTTTATTGATCTTCTTTTCTACATATTTTTAACACTGTTATAATTATTATATTTTAGTTATATTATAAAAACGTGATAGATGACTGAAATGATCTTGAGTTCTTGAGTCACTCCGACTCTCAGGTAAAGATGTGTTTAGGAATTAATAATAGATAATCCTTTCGAGTACCCATTGACCGGTAAGGTTTACGTGGAACAAAAGATCTCTTTTTAATTTGACAACAGACGGCCAATTTATATTTTCCAAAATATACCTAACTACTAGATAAGTTCTACAATTATAACGCGAGTCCGAGTCCCTTTCTAATAAAGGAAATTTTTAAAAATGTTAAAGCAATATGTTTATTTTTTTCATATTGCAATGTTTCAGATTGCACTATCACATTCTGGCAAATCTTGTGTATGTTCCCGCCCTTGCCAACATAATAATGTGTGTTGCAGGCTTTATGATAAAAGTATTTTCCTGTATGTTGGCCAATTTCTGTGTCCCTATTGTGGTCTCCATATTGGCTGAATGTCAACTTGAAGCCGCCTTAAGGAACAGCCACACTGGCGCGGCCTGCGGTGGCGGACAATATTAAATTTGACAGCGGCGGACAAGTTTACTATTGTCCGCCGCGGCCAGGCCGCGCCAGTGTGATGCAGGCCTAATACTGACGCGCTTCATAATTAATGTTTATAAAAGGCCCGTTTCTATACTGATTTCATACATACTGTTTATTGCTGATAAATATAAATACTGACAAACCAGCGCGGCTATCACAAAACGCGCGAGCTCTCTCGATTTTTCTACAACTATCCGTCTCTCTCTTATCAGAAAGAGACATATAGTGCGAGAAAAATCGAGAGAGCTCGCGCGCCGTCTTGTGATAGCCGTGCAGTATCGTGACAATTAAATACTAAGCGTGTGATTCAATCTTGCAGAAACTCAAATAGACTGGCTGAACGCAAGAACAGCGCTGTCGCCATGCCATTAAAAAAAAGGAAGAGAGTCAGACTTTTAACGTTTGACGTTATTTTGTTGAAATTTGTTGATACATTTATTAAAATTACGCCTCAATACGAATTTATCGCATATAAGTTTCCATATCAGTATTTTTTTACGCTTTAGAATTTAATATGCGTTTTGTGAAGGTCTATCATCACAACACCGGATCGAAATTATTAATATTCGATAGTTATGGCAAGCCCGCCATTTTGACGTCATTGACAGTTGACAGATATGGCGGCTACGATTTCAAGCAAAAGAAATTAATAATTCAATGAGGTCAAATGTTTCCGAAAATTAATTAATCGTCGCAGTCGGATAAAAACTATCCTAAACGGAAGCTAGAATAATAATGTGCTTATGAAAAAAGTTACATATTTTTCCGTTCACGGGAATCTGAAATCATCGGGGGACACAAAAATGGTTAGTTTGATACTGGCTGATTCTTTTTTTAATTTAGAGATTTATTATAAGTGAGAGATGACATAAGCTCCGCGCTCGGCCGTTTATGACGCCGCTATTAGACGGTCAGAGGCGTTTAATCGTGGTGTGAATATTTTGTATCTGTGTCAATGCAGTTTATTAAAAAGAATGGCGCCAAATTGAATAATATTTTCGCCTTGGTATAATTGTTGATTGTGGATGGAATCTTTGTTTTTACTATTTTCTCGCATTCGAAGTGAAAACTAGAGTGTATAACTCTGATCTACTTAAAAGCCATATTACCCCTCAAACTATTTCTCCTTACTTCGTTTGGGAAAATATCCATCTCGTGGTAACTAATATGGCTTACTTTAGACCCTTGTCATACAATCTACTATCAATGTCTCCTTATTAAGTCTCTCTGACAACATAAATGAACTATTATTACATTTACAATGTCTGTGTGACAGTGTGATGGTGTGATACTCTTTGCTGTCAATCCTTACAGTGCCTTTTCCTGTATTTATTTCTTCACTCCTGTATATAAATGACTCATCCTTGTTTAAATTTGAAGCCTACCTATACATTTTTGTCTTTAAATAATATCAAACTTTAATATTATATTTTACTAGGGTAAATCGCCAATACACTGAAAAAAAGGATCAACCAAACTAGTTTTGTTAGTTGAAAGTTTCGTTGTAGGGTAAACTTTAGTTGAATATAAATAACATTAACTACTTATACAATTAACAAACTGATGTTCTTACTGATAACCAGTAGTTCGCAAGTCCCTAGATTACGACATACTGGTAGCCAAAGTTTGGTTATAGGTAGTTAACCAATTTCTTTTTTCAGTGTGTACCTGGCCTCCCTTCAATAGCTGCCCCCTCCATACTATAAATTAACTCTGTGCCCCTACAATCAGAGTTGAATTAAGAATAACGTGGCCAGTTCTAGGGTTCCGTACCAAAAATGGTAACAAAGGAACCCTTATGGTGCGACTCCGTCCGTCTGTCTGTCTGTCACAAAGTGAAATATCTCACGAACTACTAAAGCTATCAACTTGAAACTTGGAATGGTTATAAATGAGAGTTATCCGCGTGCATGGAAAATGAAAAATTTAAATAAACTCTATGAAGGAAAATGTAAAAAAATACCATTCCCCCCCTTTATCTCCGAAGTTATTCAAGCGAAAAATTTGAAATAATTACTGGCGATTAAGATAAACATATTTATCACGGGAAAAGTTTTTTTTTCTGTATCTAGCATATTTTTTGTTTTTTCTACTCCTGTACCGTTATCTGTCATTTATATAGGCTTTAGCTCAAATACAATGACACCGATAATAAGTCGTCGAAAAAGTCTATGCTCTATGGCCCATAAACGCACTCTTAAGTGTACTTTTATGGTTCATACATTTTCCATAAAAGCACTGTTTACCAGGATGTCAAATTATCTAATTTTTTTTAATCAGCCACTACTATATTGCAGTGGTACCAAATTCCTAAGCAAAGTTTTCGAAATAAAGAGTTTTTATTTACCATCAATTACTTGTAAAACATAAATTATTTACTCAAATAAAAATAAATTATCATGTTTTGTGTGTTAATATACATATTTTACCAATTATTGGTGTTATTTATAAATATAAACGGATCCGATTCGGTACAGATCCGGATTCAGTTTGGTTCAGATGGCAAGTTCAAGGAAATTAAAAACAAAACAGACCATAAACAAGAGGTGTCAATGTGTCATATTTCTAATTTCCCACCAAAGTTCCAGTTGAAAATTCAAAGACGAAATATGATTACTATAATTCGTTATTAATAACTTCTGAAGATTTGATTCGTGTTTGTGAAGTGAAGAAAAATGTGTACGTTCCTTTTAAAATGGACGAAGTAGAAAATAACTGCACCGCTGAAGAAATTGCGTGAGTAGTAATAGAACTAACGGAAAACTTACTGCTGAAAAGTCTTATGCTATTAAAATTAGTCGTAGAAAAAGTATTGTATGCAACGGTGTATAACTTGGTCTTAAAACGCTCGTGGCGTCTTTAATTGCGATGCTCGCCAAGGCTCGCATCGCAACTCACGACACTCGCGTTTTAAGACCCGACTTATACAACAGTTGCATAAAATACTATTATTTTCAAAAATCATTTACTAGTTAGATTTGCAATTTAATCAACTTTATAAGTTTTTTTTGTTTTGAAATTCCTATAAAACTATAAATAGAAGTACTCTCTACCAAATAAAACAATAATAATAAATCATATGTAAATAATAGAAGAGATCACATGAACAGATTAAGAATAGGTCATTGCAATGTCAACCATATACATCTTATCACTAACGAAGCTAAGAAGCAATGCCTAAGGTGTAATAGTGATTTATCTGTCAAACATTTGTTAATCGATTGCCCAATGCATAATACGGAAAGATTAACTGTTAACCTTCCTGGATGCTTAAAAGATTGTTTAAATAATTCAGAAAACACTGTTAAATTTCTAAAACTAATCGATTATTATAAGTTGATTTAATGTTGTATTCTATCCCTATAGTGGTCGCTAATGACCACTGACACACACATGTTTGAGCGACCTTAAATAAATAAATTAAAAAAAAAAACAATAATAATCGAGATCAGTTCACGTGATAAGCAATAATCGCTAAAAGACCAACATACATACTGAGCCGATTATCATAACGTGCAAGGGCACGTTAGTACCAAATGGGGCCGATAGATGGCGCTGACCCCATTCGCGATGTTAAGATTTTTCTAGAATTAATGGGGTTGGGATTGGGACGCGTATATTTATTTTCAATAGCAGGTCAAAAAAAGATCACGATTCAATTGTCTTGGTGTAAAAGTTACTGAGACCACGTACTGGCAAGCGCAGTGTGGGTCGCCCACCTACGAGATGGACCGACGACCTGGTGAGGATCGCTGGATCTCGTTGGATGCAGGTGGCTACGGACCGGTCACACTGGAGTGCGATTGGAGAGGCCTATGTTCAGCAGTGGACGTTAACAGGCTGAAATGATGATGATGATGATGATGAAAAGTTACTCGTTGTTTGAAATTGAATTCTATTGTGTTGGGTTAAAATAAGTAATTTAACAAATATATTGGGACTTTTACTTTACCTTGAGTTAATTGTTAGTTTGCACGGAACCCTCGGTGCGCGAGTCAGACTCGCACTTGACCGGTTTTTTTGAAGGGTGGCCAGTAATTAACACCTTATAGTAAATCTTAATTCTATTATAGTTGAACAAGTTTATTTTAGTATGAGGTGGCCAGCAGTCGTGGAACGGTGGCCAGTTACTGGCAATTTACCCTACCTACCCTCCAAAATGTTCGAGCTATCCGTACTTACCTATTTTATTTTAATCCCGTTTTTTGTACTTTGGCAGAATGCGCCAAGAGCGTGATGCCATTAAAAAAATATATATATATTTAAATTACGCCTTCATGCGAAATTAGCGCATATAAGTTTTCATGTCAGAATCGATTCTTCTTTTATGCTTTAGCATTTGGTATGCGTTTCGTCAAGGTATAGACCTTCACGAAACGCATACGTGCATATTAATAATATTAAAATGATTAATACGTAAAAGACAAAGCAATTCCGTCATTTTGACATCACTGACAGCAGACAGCCATGACGGCGATTTCCCTCAAGAGATTAAATTAATAATTTATTGAGGTCAAATGTTGTGAATAATGTGTTAATTGTCGCAGTCGGATAAAAACTATCCCAAGCGGAAGTTAGAATAATAATGTACCTATAAAAATGTTTCACACAAAATTGTGTTCTACCGTTCATGCGAAGCTGAGCTCCTTCGTGGCAAAACAATATTTGAAATGATACTGGCTGATTATTTTTTCATTCAGAGATTTATTTTAAGTTTAGTTTATTAGCAGTGATCGTAACTTTTGTAGGGTCATTACGCTGGTTACGCGACCACCTTCGGTTAGCGACCACCTGAAGGAGAAGGTTTTTTTTCTATTGAGGATAACATAAATTCCACAGACCCTTTTGAGACAATTAGTTTTACATGCATTTTTGTTGTTGTTTTAGAATAGCAATCTACTAAAAAACTGATATCTTTTCAGTTCACCAACTCAGCTGAGTGGTCGCCAACCGGCATATGAAATTAGGTGGTCGCTAACCAGCGAAATGACCCCACAAGCATTTTTGGTGCAGCGTTAGTGTTGTTAACGGAACTGGTATAAAAGAATCTTAATGCTTAATCAGCGTTAATTACGTTAATGTTAACCTTTATTAACAATTTTGATTGATATTGTCTGTACCAATTCCGTTTAACAACACTATACGTTGCACCAAAAATGCTACAAAACTTTTGTAGCATTTTTGGTGCAACGTAGTTTGTTGGTGCAACTTTTGTAACAAAAGTTACGATCACTGTTTGTTAGTATTCTCAGAATTCCATAATTAATATTATGTATTTTTTAGGTACTTGAAAATACCCGATATTCCTACCGACGTCGCTCGGAATAATACGATCCAAGATTTGCTGGACCTGTACCAGAATCTAATAGACGAGTTCAAGGAGGTGCATAAACGCACTCGGTTGTTACAGAAGGAAAGTGCTTCGGAAATCATCAATGACATCAAGGAGATGGCGGTCGAGCGAGATATAGGTATCGACTTCCAATTTAATTACCGACTCGTTTTTTACTAGGTACTTACTTAAGGTCATAGCTCACTAGAGCCACCCGTCGCCCACTCCTCACCGCCTCGCCTCGAGCGGTTAGGTATTCTTTATATGGATTTGTACGGGCATGCGCTCACTCTATCAACTCTGTATGAGCTATGACCTTTAACGGCAATCCCATTTCAATATTTAGTTTAGCGTGTTTCAATAACGATACCAGCGAAATACGAGTAAAATAAGTACTATATAGATATATAGAAGTACCTATCGAATCCACTTTGATTTGAAACATAAACTGATTGATATGAGATAGTGTAGGTAGGTATGCAGGTATATTGTTTGTATCTATAAGAAATGATTAACTTTTAAATAATTTTATTATTAAAGTCGAGGCCTTTTACATTTTTAGATAAGTTTAACTAATAAAATAATCAATAAATGAAAAAAATATGAAGCCCAAGAAAATGTTGTAGTACGTTTTTTTTAGGATTAGAAATACGGTAAACAAAGAAGCAGTCGTCTTCAGCCTTTTCTGCTTGGGACAAGTATTAGATGTTACGAAGTCCTTAACAGAACGCGAACTTAACAGGCCTTTATTAGTTATTTTGTATTTTCCTATGTAATAAATAGAAAGTGCGTATATCCACATTTATTATTAAATCTACCTTAGGTACCCGGAAATTCATCCTTGCTGCAAAGTTCACAAACCATCTTGTGAGTTTTGACCACCATACGTATCTCATTTGTTGTTAATCGACTCTGTTTCTGTCTCTTTGCTTTTAGTGAAGGCAAAACGTTCGGAATTTATGGTTCGGGGGAGAACGAGTCGGTCTTTTTGGACCTGCCTCTGCAGTCTGCACATCTATAAGGGGACGGCCGCGATATACTCTTCATTTTTTTCCCACTATAAGTACCTCTTGTGTTCTAATAAGAGGGAGACGGATAGTGCGAGAACACAGCAAAAATAAAATCTTAATATTAATTAACAAATAGATACTCCTATAATAATCTCGTAATCTGAATTCAACAATTTGTTGATTACCAAGTAAACAAGAAAAAGACGTGATACGCTTGAACATTTGACAAAATGTCCAAAGCGAGAAAAACGAACCGATTGTTTCAGACCTCTTCTTCTTTAGGTTTTTTATTATGCAAGCTTTCCAGAACTGCATAACAAAATTTATAATAACAGAGTCAAAAAATAAATACTTTCAAAATAAATATATTGTTGTAAGTATTATTATGATATAAATAATGCAAACACTTCTATAATTTTCAAGTCGACAACAATAATGTAAGTCTTTTTTAATGGCTGTTTCAGATACTTTGACAGTTGTGTGACTTGTGTGGCATAAAGTGTTTTATATAAAAAACCTCGTGCTTCGTGCTTTATCCTTCTTTCTACTCGTAATGCTAAAAAACGCACTATAAGCACGTTCAGTATTTTTATCATTTGAAAATTAGCTTCAGTTTATAGGGCAGGTTAAGTTTATTATTACAACTTAGATACTAGGTACTGCGATTAACGTTTCGTGTTCAGTTTACCATATTTGGAAGCAAGGCTCTCCACATTCGCGCGCGAACGCGTGAAGTGAGTCAACTTCACATTGCCACGCTGCCGCTGTGGCTCCACATTCACGCTTTCACGCGTTAGCGCGCGAATGTGGAGGGGCCTTTACCTAAGACAGGATAATAATAAATAAGCGCTGTTTCTTGCGGCACAGTTCATATTTATAGCCAAAGTAATCAATCTGCTGTGTTTGAGGTCGCCGATGCTTTCCTTAATGGCATAAGTACTTACAGAACCAAAAAGCTGCTATTTTTCTTGCCGATGTGCCAGGATGTGAGAATGTTGATGATTACCACCATTAGTGTGTTAACTCGCATGTTCGTTTTTCCATTTTGTACCGCTTGTGGACCATGAGATATCTATCGTCTATGAGTGCAAGCTAGAATCCTTTTCCATCCAACTCTAACGTATGTAGTTACTGCTAAATGCCCGATAAAAATAACCGAGGATTTCAACATGCAAAAACATGCCCAGAGTACAAACGCCAACACGGTTAACTGACCATCCTGTATTTATATAGAACCTTATATAGAAAACGAGCGTTCGCGATCAATATCAAATTGGCTTCAATTAAAAATAAACGCTCATCTCAATCCATATAAAAATAAAGTTTGTATGGAGCTGCGATATAAACGAGTTCCACGCGGACGGAGTTTTACCTAGTTTTAGATAAAGGATTATATATTGTTTCGTAGGTGTCTTTTTATGCTTGTCTAATTAAGGGTCGGCAACGGCAATCGAGGGTCGGGAATGTAAGAGAATTATATAGTAAACGATGTTCCACAACCTTGAAAAATTTAAGAATTTAAGATAATGCTTATGGGTAAGTATAAAAAAAATATCAGAAAATCACTAAAAACGTGTAAATCGCACTCCCGTATTGACACTCCTGAATCGTAAGTATCAAGAATTATTAAATGAATTTTATCAAATAATAAAGTTAAAACTAAAGAAAAGTCCTTGCAATTTCATTTCTTAACAAATATGTATTTATTTTGTGTAATAAAATCACAAAGATGTCCACTTTTTACGCTCAAAATGTTCATACAAATTAGTATGGAGCGGCCGGTGCACTACGAGTGCGACAGCTCGCGGCAGCGGCGTTCAGTCGGCCGCGAGCCTCTGGAGCGAGGAGCGAGACCACTTCGCTTGGCACCGCATTGAGAGATCACGATCAAACCGTGTACTTACACAAAATGAGTGCACAGTGGTTCAAAATAAAATAGTTCTTATGTTCATTGATGAACATATTTAAATAACGTAGAACTAAACAACATGCTTATATTTTCCTCGTTTTGTACATGTATTTCTTGGTTTGGTCACAAAAAGGCTTGGGTAGTAATTAGCAATTATATCTAATTACACTAACTTAACTTAATTATACTAACCCATATGGGTTATCCCTCAATAGGTCGCGTCTCTGAACAGATTCTCGTGAAATTTTGTGAGCTAGTCCGATATTTAACTTTAGTGTAAAAATGCTTTCGTATGTCCGGCTATCCCCTCTGTAGGTCGCATCTCTCAACAGATTTTCGTGAAATTTTGTGAGCGAGTTCGATATTTACATGTCGTGAGGTGTGCAACGGAACGTCAAATCCAATATACGATTTGGGTGTGTTCGGAATGAGGTTGGCAGCACTGGTTGAGTTAGCAACACTGTCACATGGAGGTGGAGTGGGGAACACGTTGAAAAGCAACAACTTTAGAATGAGACGAGCTATAGTGCGGTTGTGCTCTCAACTTGGTGCCGACTTCACCACGTTCCGTGTTACAGAATTAGTAATCTGTTTTCATCCGAGTGGTTTGTGATTATTTCGCGCTATTTGCTAATCAATCTGATTAAACCTAAAGAGTGTAGATCGACTTTTATTTCGTGAAATATCATGGTTAACGAGTGGGGAAAATAATGAATCTCCACCTTTTCCGCCCGACCCTCCTACTAGTAGGGCAGTTTCAGGTAATAATGTGGACACGCTGGACAAAAGCACCAATTTTTTTTCATGTACGTGTTAGGTTCATAGCTTTAAGTTTTTGATAAGAACCAACTCCTCCGTCGGCCATCTTTAATTTTATGGCGGCCATTTTGAATTTTAGTTAATTTATTAATATCTCGGGAATTAACGTAGAATCACAAACTTTGTGTCTAAATATACATATTTGGGGTCAAGGAATTCAACCAGATATTTTTTAGTCGCGTTCTCTAAGGATATCAAACGGAACCCTGTTTCTAAGCTTCCGCTGTCTATCCGGCTGTCTGCGTATCAGCACTAGCTAGACTGTTAAAATTTTCACAGAAGTAGTGTTTCTATTGCTGCTTTAATATACAATCAGAAAAATAAAATAAACTAAAAATTAAACAGGGCTCTCATACATGAAACGTAATTTTATGGCGTTTTTTTTGGCCACCCATATTAATCGGTATATCTCTAGAACCGTGTACATATGTAGACACTTGAAATTTCCGTAGATTATGTAGTAAGCCTCTATACTGACGAGTAACAAAAATATAATAACGTTAATATATTTGCTACCGTGAAACTCAGCTAATGCATATACTATTATTTAGCAAGGCTAGAGGAGAAGAAAGCGTTAGTAGTTTTATAATTCTCAGGGTATTCAGCTCGTTGGTTCGGGTTGCCCTAATCAGGTTTAAATGCTTCTGCTATTTCAAGTTATAAGTCTGTTTGCAAGTTATGAGAGAGTATGCAAGTTTTCTAGACAGAACTGTATCTTAGCGAGTAGATAACTCCCAGAGGGCGCCACATAGTTTTAGCTAGAATAGCCTCCAGACAACTATGAAGGAAATAGCAGCACCAGTATGCCTTCAAGAGTTTGATAAAGGAAAATGCAGAAAATTATCTAGACAGCAAGCTATATTGTTTCCAAAATACTTAATATTATCGTTGAAAATACAAACAAGGGTCTTGCCCTCCTCTTAGGGTGCTATCTTAAGCTTAAGTTACGCTAGATTACGCAACATTGTAATTACAATTCACTTGAGTCAATGAAGAGCATACACAGTCTAGAAACAGGTAAGTAATAGAGCGCATTCACCTTTTAATCGTCCGGTCAGGACGACGAGGGGTCCAATACACCAAGAACACATCCAACACTGGCAGAAGAGCTGGCAATGCAGTTGCGATGATGCGCCCTTGTTGCTGAGCCGCTCCAGCGATCCTCAACAGCGTTTATGTCAGCCAGCATGACGATACGATGACAAATTCGCAATCCAAACGTCAGGCATCTAGGAGTAGGTAGAAAGCTCACGCCCACACAAACAGGCACATACGGAGGCGCATGACTGTATGCACGAACTTCGAAGCAGACCCACAGGCAGCCCGCAAACACGCAGTATTCACTAACGCCGGCGCAATGCTGAAATAAAATAACATTCGTTAATCCACTGCTCACACAACTTTCACCAAACTAAGCTCTTTACTTATGCTACAATCTTTCCAGACTTTTATCACGAGTACTTACCCGGTCTGTAGTTAAGTGTTTCAAGCCGTTTCAACGCTCGTCTTAGAGCATTAAAAAAAAATACTGTCACCACATTTTCTGTAACAAATAATATAGACATCTGTACAAACGGACACGAAATACAGCATAGAAAAGAATCCCAACCATCCAGACACAGCAATACTCACCATAATTTAGAAGATTCCCTTCTCCACAGAGGGACTTACATGGATATATATTTTTTTTAACGGCGCTTGGCCGAAGCGAGTGACCCAAAATCGAACAATACGGCGTGGTCCGATTCTGAATGAGAGGGAACAATCGGAACAATCCAACCTGGCAACCGTACTGTCTTTTCCAAGATCTCACGGTTCTAAATACTGATTTGCCATACGATAAATAAATAATCCAATCTATCGCTCAGCAGTGAACGACTACAGACAAACAAGTCCATCGGTTTCATTCGCGAATGGGGATTTCAAGAGAATGCGAACAAAACCCAAAACTTCCCTTCGAAACTTTTAAAACTCTCTTATAAATTCCGTAATTCTTAAGTAGTCGTCCAGCTTTTTAACAAAATAGTTAATTCAGTCTAATCACGAAACAATTGCTTGGGCGTTACCTAGTACACCTGTTAGTTATGTCTGTACGCAAGAGATGGCGCGTTCAAAGAGCATTGACACAGCTACTAATAAAGCCCTGTAGTTTCACTAGATGACGCTACTGGTGACAAAATATCCAGCCGTCGAAATTGACATGCTACATATTAGTGGGGCAGAGTGCTGATTGAGTGAAAAATATGTAGCTGAATTCCTTGACCCCTGCATGTTTAGACACAAACTTCGTGATTTTACGTTAAGAGGACACCGAGCTTCTGCCGCGAATTGATTTTAGGTATTCAATGCGCTCCGTGCATGTGTGCGTGAGGCACACAGGCAAGAGCGAGCGGCGCGGCGGCTGGAGCAGTGCGCCGATCGCCTACATAGATCGCAAAGAATGGCGGCAAATGGCGCTGTAAAATCATTCAGCGAGAGTGCTACCAATATTTACAAAATTAGACAACCAAACGATTTCAAATAATTGTATTGATAATATTGAAATTTAGAGAAACCGTTATGCAGATTTGTCAATTTTTGTTAATTTATAAATTTAACGTCCGTAGGTTCTAGTATCTGACAAATGACAAATTAATGATAAATGACAAATTAGTATTAAAAACACAATAGTATGGCTCAATAAAATTAACTCAATAATGTTAAATAACAGAACGGCTAAATAGAGTAAAAATATTAGTAGGCACCCCATTTTTCAGGGTTCCATAGTCAACGAAGAACCATTATAGTTTCGCCATGTCCGTCCGTCTGTCCGTCTTCGGCTTAGCTAAGTAATCCTTACTATTAGAAAACTGTCATTCAGCATACCCATAAATCAATCACGCCGACAAAACAATAGTATAAAACATGTTTTTTTTAAGTTTGCCTCCCCTACACCAAAGTATGGATGCAATTTTTTTTTCTCGTTAAACCCCTAGTGTGGGGTATCATAGGATAGCTTGTTCAAAAATATTATAGGATTTTCAAACCATTTTTCAAATCAGTGATTCGTTTGCGAGATATTGGGCTTTGAAGCCCTAATTTTTTTTCGACTCATGGAGGACACCATGGCGGCTAAATGGCTACTACTGGGTATGTGAAAAAATTCATGGCAGTAGTACATATAATTAACTAGCTTCTGCCAGCGACTCCGTTCACATGGAGCTCGTTTATGTTGTCACTCCATGCACACTTTCAACCCCCCCCATTTCATTCCCTAAGGGGATGACTAAGGGGATAGAAACTAACTTATTTCCTTCCCCAGGACTCAAACCATCTCTATACCAAATTTCACCTAAATCAGTTCAGCGGTTTAAGAGTGAAGAGTTAAAAGACAGACAGACAGACGGACACATTTTCGCATTTATAATATCAGTATGGAATAGTATGGAATGGATATGGATTTAAAAGGAAAACTATCATGGCTAAGTAGGCATAATTAGTAGTAGCGTTAGGATTCTGGTGGCAGTTTAGCACCAGTAATGCAGTGGAGTCGCAATAGGGTATATTCATGTATTTTTTAATTTTTTTAACCTATTCTATAAGTAATTATGTAAGCGGAAAAAATATAACACTCACAATATTATTATATAAGCTAAAAAAAAAATAGTTAAAACTACTATCATTTTCGGACGTTTAAAACGCCGCCATTTTGGCGCGCTCATTTTGTGACGTCACCGTGCACTTAGGATAAATTAACAACGAAGTGTTTGATTCACAGTTTTAATAAAAGTGAGTTATTAAAGCTTGTAAGATCAACTTATTGTAACGGAAGAGCACACAAAAGCTTATTATGAATATGGTATTGCCCCTATGTGTGAAAATAACATTAAAACTGCACCTGACATGATATATTTTCATATGCCCAAAGATGCAAATACAAGGAAAAATGGGTGTTAGGCGATGAGGAGAGATAATGTATCGTGCTTGAGCAGTTTATATTGTTGTGAGGATCATTTGGAAGTGAGTAGGTATTAAATATGTTTGGAGGTATATAAAATCTTTTTTATTACGACTCACAAATAATATAAACAATAACCTAACCTAAAAAAATAATTTTATACTTATTCATAATTCTATTCTGATTCCCAATTTTTTGTTTATTAGTAGGTATTACAAATATTATGATTTTTGTTGATCAACTGCTGACTAAGTGTGTTGATTTTGACCACGAACCGTTTTAGGTAAGTTTCTTTGTTTGCACTGTTGATCGAAGTTGAAAGAATTTAACTTTTACTGAGTGCGCTACACAAAGTTTGATTTATAAGCCTTGACGAAAACAACTTAGTTGGTTAAGTTCATAAAGATGTTCTCAACATGAATACCTATATACCTAATACCTACATATCTTTTATTATAAAATATACATATGTACTTGTTTTTTATTCCACTTATTTAAGAAGGAGACCTACGAGGTACTTAGTCATCATTCACACATCAATTTTAGGCAGATTATCCGACTGTGCCTTGACAAAAACGCTTCCAGTCATTGTAGCCAGTCTTTTTACACAAGAAGTCACTGCTTTCAGTTAATAATTCCCAAAAAACACTGATTATTTATCATAAACAGCGGCAAAACAATGCGAAAAACTTTCAATAATCATACAAACGACGTGTTGACAGTAGACACCGAGTGCACGGTGACGTCACGATTCGCTCCGCCAATAGCGTTGCGTTTTGGTAATTTGCGAGGGAATTTGAAAAATACTACTTTTAAATATTTAAATTTGTTAATAGAAACATGACCATTTGTAAAAATAATCATGTGAGCATATTTATTAAACAATAAAGATAACTCATGATTTTTTGTCCATTTCTGAATCAAATGCATATTCCCTATTGTATATTTTTTTATTCGAATAAATGAATAATTGAACAATAAATCTATATTACAGTACCGAACAATAATTTATAACATTTGCGTTTTATTGTATGAACGTGTATAGAGTAAACAATTTAGGTTTGTTGATACATCGCATATTTTACATAAATTATTGACGACAACTGCAATGCAATTACTGTAATTTTATAATATAGCATTTAAATAAATTTTACTTGTTTGCTAAATGTTTATGTATTCAAGAGCTTGAACAACTTGCAATTGGAATTTAAATTTCAAATTCTTGCACATTATCTTCTTCTGATGTTAAATGGTTTGCAAGACTATGAAAAACATATAGTATGGAAATTTGTTCAACAATATCTGGCGTTATACGGTTTCTAAACTAGTGAAAAATCCATTTATTTGGTGAGAACGATCTCTCTACATCCACCGAAGTTAAAGTAGCATGCTTTGCTTTCAACAATATATTATGTTTTTGTTGATTTTTTATGAATTAATTTACTTGTATGAATCCAATAAATTTAATAACCTGTACATTTCATTCAATCAAAAAAATATATTATATCAACGACTCCATTGCTCTTTGTTCACCCCAATTAACGTAACCAAATCGAGCGTAACTTGCGAGCTAGAAGTCGCGTAATTTCGGATCGCCCATAGCTGAACATTTCGGTTCGCCCATAGCTGAACATTTCGGTTTACCCATACATATATGGGCGGAACGAAATTACGCGACTCACAGCTCTTAAGTCACGCTCGTCTACCCTCACCCTTAGGGCACATCGAGAATGACGCTAGGAGGATGGATGTACATGGACAGGAATAACAGAAAACATCATTAACCTCTAAAGTCCAGTGCAACTTTTAGCACAAATATGCGTATAAAAGATCAACCAATTGTGTGTTATTTTCATGAATGTCAATGAAATTAAGTCAATAATGAATAGTAATTTATTGACAGGCATAAAATACTACAAATGCACGGGAGTGCCACATATTAACAATTACCCTTTATTATTAGTAGGTAGGTATAGGAACTGAGTATGCTTACGAAGAAACAGGAGTAGTTACTAGTACGTAAGCATATCTACACTTTATCTTTACCTTAAAACTCTCTGCATAGAATTATAAACAATAAATAAATAAGTACACCTCAAATTTGGACAGTACGGCGATTATCAAAATTCATTTCGAACGAGAATGTACCTACAGCTGTCACCCGCGCACAGTACCTCCCTGGGCACATAATCGGTAGATAAATGAGTTTTACTTACTTTTTCTTCATGCAAGCGTTTAGCATTCCTTTTTCGCCAACCTCTTCTATTCTTTGATTTATTTACTATGTTCCCCATAGTGAAAAACCCAAAATTCGTCGTTTAGTTTTAAAGTCCGTGCGTAAGCAAAAGCGACACGTCCTCCCCGTCCGACAGTCGAAGCAAGACTAAAGCGGATAGGGGGGAAGCGTGGCGGTTCTAGCTAGAATGGACGAAACGTGCGCGAATTTAATTATTTCCGTTGTATTTCTAAAATAATCCATATTCAGAAAATGAAGAGCGGATACGTCATAGGAAACATGAAGTTTTGTTATTATTCAAAAACTGTTGACCTTTCGTGAAGTATTTACGACGTACTAATGTTATATTTTCTTTATTAGAGGTAACTTTGGATTTCATTTCTGGAAAGTATACGTAATCGTATTTCTAAAGCGGATGACTCGAAAAAGCGTACGTACGACTACGAGCGAAGCGAGGAGGAGTGTTAGGTGTACTGCGACCCTACAGCGCGCGAGCCGAGCGAGCGAAGCGAGCGTGCCGCGATAGCAGCCGGCGAAGCCCCAGACCCAAATTTATTTAAAAAAAAACCGTAAAGTCGGTTTTGGCGCTTCGCCGGAATAGTTTAAAATGAAATGGAATGGTATGCATTTTGATTGGCCGACTTTACATGAAAGTCTGATTTTAAAATAAGTACTTAAGTAAAAATATTTTCCTTACATTTACCTATGAAAGAATCAATGTAAAATGAATAATATTTTTTTGTTAACTGTTGTTTTATTGTTCATTTGGAAAGTTCTCATTTCGGTGCTTGAAATGATGATGTAGTGCAGGGATGCCGCTGCAGATGCGATTTTTTTGACATCCGCGGATCCGGAGGCGGATGCGGATATTTAGGGGCACACATCCGCGGACGCGGATGCGGATTTTGTGGTCAAACACTCAAAAGCGTAAATAAACAACGTCCATTTTATGATATCAGGCAATCATCAAACACGTTGATACCAAATTACAATCGTTGCGAAGAAATCAAAAACGCGTCTGCTCTTGGCCACAGAAACGACAATATTTTTTCAAAATAATGTCGAAAATATCTTCTAAATGTCTTCTTGTCGTGTTACAATAAAGAGTATTTTTTATTATTGTTATCTAAAACTCGCGCAGTAAGCACTGTTTGGGCTTTTTTCTTGTCGTGAATTACGCTACATCCACATCCGCAAAAACTCCGCATCAATTTGCATGCGGATGCTGATGTTGAAATATGTGTGGAACTTCCGATGCAATGTCTGCAACATCCCTGATGTAGTGTATTTAGGATTCAGTCTTATAGCGACTTCCACCAAAAAAGTTTAACATATTTCTGGCGCTAAATCACGTCATATTCATACAAGTTCAGTCAAATTAAATAATGAGTAACATTTTTGATGTACATATGTCGCCCTTTAAAATATCGTACAGCAAGAACCGCTGCAATTTCGACCACCGAAATGAGATTGGACAACCGTTGTCAAGGTTACTGAATAAGGTAAAGTATTATTATTAAATTTAAAAAATAAGCTATATTTGTATTGTAGCTTTGTAGCGTAGCGTACAAAATAACCCTAACAACTCCCAAAGGCCCTAAAAAGCTAAAATTGGGTACATTGTAATATAATAAAATAATAATTATGGCAACCTAAGTGGCCGAAATTTATTTGTCTTAGAAGTCTGACAGTGTTCAATACCAAAATTTTATCCAGATCGTTAAAAAAATCCAGGATACTAATTTTGTAATTTTATATATTTATGCAAGAAAATGTAATTTTGCATTAAAAGCGTTACTTAATTAAACATATTAATTACTACACTTTTCTGCTGTAAATTACATTTCATTAATAAGTGTATTTTTTAAAACGACGGTTGGCCGGTGGTGCTCATCAGGTACTTACGACCTTCTTAATTGGAGGTTACATAGGTTCGTCATTGTTGTACACACTGCGTCATTGTAATCTTCACGTAACGTCATTGTTAAACGCATATCGTCACTGTGGGTGACAGCCTTTTTTTTGTTACTTCAAATATCTTCGTAAATATGGGTTCATATGTAATGCCTTCTTCATAACATTGGTATATTCAACGAACACTACTCTTTAAGTCTAAAAACACAACTCTGGCACTAAGTTGATGGCGGGACACGATATTAGTATGGGGAGAACTTTTCTGCGTGGATCCGCCCAGGTATTAAGATCAAATACATTTGAAGTAACAATTTTTATACTTGGTAACAAAATCCAAAGTTACAATTTTGTTGGCGAGTCCGACGACCCGCTGTGCATACGTGCATGTGTGCGTGTGCGGTGCGCGAGCCTCGATCGTTGTGTGAGTAGCGCTAAAAATCTTAACTTCGCGCGGCGCCACTCCGAAGCGGAGCCTTAACAAACCTCAATAGAAGAAAGAAGTTCTGAATTCATTTCCATGGTTTTTTTCTGGTATGTTCAGTGTATTTTCTATTCACAGTGATTAAACGATTGGAGAACGTGCAAGTTAATCTGATAGATGTTGGTAATAAGGAAGAGCTCATGAATACCAGCAAGGCTCTGAGACTCCAACAGGAAATGACTAGCACACTGGAGCACCAGGTACCTGAGTAGTACAGGTCGACACACTTAAAAAGAGCTCTGACGGCCATACATTAATTATCGCGCGCAGAGCTCTTTTTACGTGTCGAGTCGTGCAGGCGTAGCACGGTTGCCATTTTATCACTTATCGTTGAGGATAAGACATCCGTCACTCTCGCACTCGCATACTTGTCAGAACGTGACGGACGTCTTATCCGTGCGTGCTTAGGCGTGATTGAGTAACACGCATCCAAACATTCAAACTTTCGCATTTATTATATTAGTGGAATTCTGAAGTGGCCTGTAATATTAAACATAATTGCTTGTATATTATTTACGAACTACGAGTATGCAGGTCAGATAACGTATTTTATTCTTTCTCCAAGTATAAAGCTTTAACTTCACTCATTATACTCAACAAGAGCCTACAATGGCCTAATGGTAAAAGCATCCAAAGCTTACCGCTCCATAGAAAACGATTTGTATGATTCTCAGCTTAGGTTCCATAGATTTCTATTCTAGACAAATTCTACTACCTAAATCCTATTTTACACGCGTTAAGGGCATGCGCAGACTGAGTTTTTAACCCCCGACGCAAAAAGAGGAGTGTTATAAGTTTAACGTGTCTGTCTGTCTATCTGTCTGTGGTATCGTAGCTCCCTAATGGATGGACCGATTTGAATGCGGTTTTTTTCGTGTCATAGATAATTTTATGCCAACTGTTCTTAGCTATGTTTTATGAAAATCTGTTCAGCCGTTTTTGAGATATTGGACTTTTCGACTTTTCTAAGTTGTAGTTATTTACACGCGCCGTCGACGCACGATCTCCTACTACGTTGCAGATGGTAGAGTAGGGGAACTCGCGTCGAAGGCGAAAAAAACGCATTCTGCATAGGGCCAAATAATAAATAATTTATGTTGTTGTGTTGTAATGTCAGTATGAGACTCAACAAGCCCAGTTGCAAGCCGCCTCCGACCAGCTGAAGAGATATCTGAATGTAATACACGGCCAAAGCGCTGCTCCCAAAAGTGTTAACGACGTGCTCAAACACCTGAATGAGGAAATACAGGTATAAACAACTAAATTACTCCAGTGGTCCCATGGGATTCATTCCTATTTATAATTTGAGATCGACTTGCCAATCAGGCACATATGTATACACATACCTACTTATATTTTGCCATACACCTCATTTATTTAAAACGCATCCCATGCGTACTCTAGTTAATTAACCTTTTAACAGTTTGTGGATCCGAGGTTATATAAAGGGGAATAATAAAACGATCGAATAAAAAAAACTTAGCGACTGATGATGGACATACTGTTTTAATAACTTGAGCGGTATGGATTTGAGTAAGCGAAAAATTAACTAAACTAACGACGAATATTGATTATTTCATTATTTCAGAAATTCTATCCGTGCGACTACATTACTAAGTGAGCGACTACGTTAATAAGTGAGCGACTTGAAATAGCTCGCGGATAGGTAAGAAGACAAAAGCGGGATCGGAGCTCCCGCTTTTGTCTTCGAGGTTGTTTTTTAGGGTTCCGTAGTCGACTAGGAACCCTTATAGTTTCGCCACGTCTGTCTGTCCGTCCGCGGATAATCTCAGTAACCGTTAGCACTAGAAAGCTGAAATTTGGTACTAATATGTATATCAATCACGCCGACAAAGTGGTAAAATAAAAAGTGGAAAAAAATGTTTTATTAGGGGTACCTCCCCTGTATATACAAGTGAGGAGTGTTATTTTTTTCATTTCAACCCTAACGTGTGATATATTCTTGGATAGGTATTTAAAAATGAATAGGGGTTTAGTCAAATCATTTTTTGATAATTTTTATATTTTCGGAGATAATCACTCCAGAAGTAAAAAAAATGTGTCCCCCCCCTCTAACTTTTGAACCATAAGTTTTAAAAATATGAAAAAAATCTCAAAAGTAGAACTTTATAAAAACCTTTGTAGGAAAATTATTTTAAACTTGATAGGTTGAATAATTTTTAAAGAAAATTACAAAATAATTTCTGAACTATGTTTCTAATTTAACCGTATAAGCAGGTGTTTATTGTACCTGTAATTTCTACGAAATCACAATGAAATGACGTACTTTCAAATAAAGTAAAAACAGTGAAAATCGGTTCACGCAATAAAGAATTATCCCATAAAAATCATCTTCCATACTTTAAGCTCGCGCGCAATAGTTTTTACTTAATTTGCCGATAGATGTTGCTGTACGCGGAACGTTCATATCGTACATGGCTGTGTTAAGATTTTTCCTGATTGAATGGGGTCGGAGCAGGTGAGCAAGGTGAATACATTAGGTCGAAAATTTGTCGTGTTCGAATTGTCTTAGTTCTGTTGTCTTTGGTCGTTCGTTTTCGTTGTCTAATAATAAAATTGTTCGCTAAGTATTGCTTGTTTAACGCTTAAGTGGGGACACTTACTGTGACGGACGCTCTTGGCCGGTTTTATTATATAAGAGCGGAAAAACCTCTGCTCATTATAGTATTTTTGAAAGTGGTATTCGAAACACTTCATTAAATATAAAATGACGCTCAGTATAAAAAAAATACATTTACCAAATATTGAAAAAAATGCAGGACGTAATGTTGACACTCAAACAAATATTAGGTCGCTCAAATATTATGAAGCTTCTCATTTTGTATTTTAAGTAACTCAAATGAATGTTTGTAAGTTGCTATTCTGTTAATTTCTCGTCACTCGCAGTCAGTCGCTCACTTAGTAATAGTTACTATGACCTAAATTAATTATGTCACTTAAAAGTTTAATTTACAGTTACTCGTTTAAATACTACCCTTTTATAAATACTTGTATAGCTCTTTTTCCTATAGTTCGATTTTTTACCGTTTGTGACTTTTTATGCCATCTCCTTTCAAATATTCCTCTCTCATTTTAAATTTTACTTTGATATGCTTTTCACACTTTGACTAAATGATTCAACGTTTTCATAGCACGATGGCGATGAATAAAATATTTTGAAATATGGGAAGATTCCTATCTTTACTTCTTTTAACTAATATTTCAGTGCTCATTGAGTCCAATAGGTGGTTGAATTTTCATTTGCAATAACCCAGTTCCGCGGAATTCCTTTTTGCTTTCACTTGATGGGTGTGCGCCGTGCTAATTGAATCCAATTCATTAATATTGTTATAGTTGAACAGTTACCTCGTAAAGGAGAAATTGCCGCAGGAATCTGCAAACCTACAGAAAGAGCTGAATATTATGCAAACTGTAGCTATGGAACAGCACCCGACCAGGTCAGATTTAATGGCGGTACAAGACAAGGTACAGTTTCTTTTGTTTATTAACTTTTTTTACGCTAAGTTCTTAATTTAGTCAACATCCAAGTCCGACTGATTTATACAATGTATCACATTTCCTATTGTTACTTTAACACTTGTGACCATACAAGTATTAAAGTACCGTTAGGAAATACGCTTAAAAAGTATTTGTTTTAAAAATAACATTTCATGGTTATCCATGAAATGTTAACCAATAATAAGTGTTAAACAATAATAAAATTAGATGTATCTGGCTTCACAGTTGTTTTACCAAACTCTGCAAAGCAGAATAAAAAAATACATTTTGTAAGTCTTTCTTCCATCATTTTACCAGTTACGTATACGTTGTGCCCAATCCAACTAAATTACTACCGGGTGGTCCCATAGGGATAAACTTGGCCTAAAAGCCGCGTCTTTGTGACCTTAATCTTTGAATTCTGAAGATGGTGCGAAGGGAGATGAAGGTATATGTGAAGTCCCAATTCGCAAGACGCAAGTGTAGGTAGGTAAGTACTACAATACAACCCAATTTATCTATAAGAGGAAGCTGGAGCCGGTGGGGCGAATATATAGGATGATGATGTTGCTGTTTTAGATAGCGGTGGTAAACAGCGAGATTGAGCAACTGGTGCAGCGTCGCTTGGCGTCCTCGGGCCCGCAGGAGGACAAGCTTGCGCCGTTCCGGCAGCAGGCGGCGGTCATCCGGCGCAACAAGGACGCCAGCGCCGCGCGCGCAGGCGAGCTCGCGGCCGCCCTGCGAGACCATGAGGCCACGCTCGCTGACCTGCAGTCTCAGGTGATCTCTATCTATTCGAGGTTATTTGTGATTTATATCTAGACTAGCTGCCTGGCCCGGCTTCGCACGGATTACCCGTTTTCCCGTAGCGTACGTAATCTTTCCTCTATAATAATAATAATAATAATAATAAAGCCTTTATTCTCTACTACGTATACATTTTTCTTACATTCTAGTTATTACATGCGATTGTAGTTTTAGTAAGGCGATTAACAAATCTGTGTAAAACATTTTTTTTTTTGTAAGTATTATTATTTATATATCATGCATTATTATTATACTTCTTTTTCTATAGTTACATATTAGGTACCTTACCTACATGCAGTTTATAGTTACACATTTTTATTATTTTCATATTTAACATTTATTTAAGATTCTTTATATTTTCATTATATTTAATCCTTTCTAATTTAATCTTTTAATTGAAAGAGTAGTATACAGATTGATAGTTAGAGTTATTGATTAGTAATTAATTAATCTTAATCTCTTAATATTATCGTATTTTTTATTGTATTAACTTCGTAACATTGCATTAATATTTAATTATTTGTTATTTATTTGACTGGAAAGATTACAGTATTATACTAATTTATGGTATTGTTGTTAAATTATACTTATTATACATTTATTTATTTATCTTAATTTGGTTCTTCTTCTTTCCTTGTAGTAGTCGCCTCTAGGGCGTAGGCCTCCCCCATTTTCCTCCATATTTTCCTGTTTCTAGCTTTTGTCATCCAGTCTGGTCCTGCTCTATCCACGAATATATCTGCCCATCTCTTTCTTGGTCGCCCTCTCTGTCTTGTTTCTTCTCTTGGATTCCATTCCGTTATTCTTTTTGTCCATCTATTATTATCCATCCTGCATACATGTCCGGCCCACTTCCATTTTAGTAATCTTATAGTTTCAGTAACATCCCTTAAACCTGTCTTTTTCCTTATTGATGTGTTTTTGACTTTATCCCATTGTCTTATCCCTAGTATCTTAATAATCTTTAATCAATATCTTAATAATAATTTGTAATCTTTCCTCTAGTGTAGATTAAATAAATAATGGCAATTTATTCCGAAAAGTATAATTAAGGATTTTTGTTTTTTCAGGACCTACTAATGTAACCTAACTTAATGATTGATGGATGGATAAATGTTTGAAACGAATTATGTTGAGGTTTTCCCTCAGCGGAAAACGAGATTGAGAATTTTGAAATTTTAAATAAACGTTCCTCTCGGACAAGTTATTTTTAGGAGTTTGCACGTGTTCAAATCGTGTTACGTCGATATCGGAAGGCAAATAATATTTGTCGCAGTTCGCGAGACATATTATTATGATTCCCCGTGATAAGATTTTCCGGCCGTAGCCGATAGCATGGTTTATAAATAAACACGCCGCGGAAACTGACGAGCACAATAACTGCTGCTAAAATATCCTTTTATTAAATTGACAAACTGATATGTGAAAATACTTCTATACAGTAAACGTAAATTGTTACGAGCGTACTCTATAACAATAGGGAATGTGCATGTCATTAAGAAATGGACAAAAAAAATCATGAGTAATCTTTATCGCTTAATAAATATACTCACGTGATTATTTTTACAACTGATCATGTTTCTTTTAACAAATTTAATTATTTAACAGTAGTATTTTTCAAATTCCCTCTCAAATTTCCAAAACGCAACGCTATTGGCGGAGCGAAACGTGACGTCACCGTGCACTCTGTGTCTACTGTTAACAGGTCGTTTGTATGATTATTGAAAGTTATTGGCATTGTTTTGCCGCTGTTTATGATAAATAATCAGTTTTTTTTGGGAATTATTAACGGAAAGCAGTGACTCCTTGTGGAAAAATACTCGCCACAATGACTGGAAGCGGTTTTGTCAAGGCACAGTCGGATAATCTGATTGATGAATTGATGTGTTCTTGATGACTAAGTGGAATAAAAAACTACTTCGTAAGTTTATTACATAATTAAAGATATGTAGGTATTAGGAATTTTACATGTTGAGAACATCTTTATGAACATAACCAACTAGCTTGTTTTCGTCAAGGCTTATAAATAAAACAAATTTGTGTAAGTAGCGCACTCAGTAAAAATGATTAAATTCTTTCAACTTCGATCAACAGTGCAAACAAAGAAACTTAGCTAAAACGTTTCGTGATCAAAATCAAAACACGTTGACAGCTGTTGATCAACAAAAATCATAATATTTGTAACATTAATAACTAAAAAATTGGGAATCAGAATAGTTTTATGAATAAGCATGTTATTAAATTTTTAGGTTAGGTTATTGTTTATATTGTTCGCGAGTCCTAATAAAAAATATTTTAGGTACAAACATAATATTGAATAGTGGGTGTGCTATTGCAAGATACCTTGCACTTTTCGACTATGCGCTGAAACTTGGCACAGTTGATCCTTAGGTGGTCTTGAGTGGGATCAGACCGGGAGCCATCGAGAGCCACCCCGCATTTAGGGGGAGGAGAGGGGGGGGGGGGGGGGGGGGGGGAAGTTTGACTCTGCCGCGCTTTATTTAAAGCCATTTTTTTCTGAAACTATACACACCAAGGCAAGTATTATATCATTTTCGGATAAATAAAGGATGAGGAATCTATTTTATGAACCAACATAATCCATTTTGGAACAAAAAAATAAAATAAAGTAGAAAAACATATAAAGCCTAAATTATTTTTAATCTATATTACTAAAAAAAAAATAACTACATAAGATACATAAAAACAAAAAATACGACCATAAAGCCACATTAATTATGTTTTAGGAAATATATTATTTTGTATACAAATATGTTAACAGACCGGAAATAAAAAAATATGCGTGAGTCAGGGCGACCTCAATGCATGTGTCGTCCGTGAAGGAAATGAAGGGGTACAACACAGTTTTAAAATATGATAGTTGTCAATTATATGTGATTACTTTGGGTGTTTCGGTATTTAACATGAAATATTTTAAATGAAACTACGCCCTGTCAATTAGTTTATATGTGCTTATATAACACGCTCCACTGCAAAGACACTGCAAGGAATCCAATGACACCTCATATATCAAAACCGTTTGGACTGTAGCCCGTGATATAGAATTTTCATGTCCACAATCCACATACAAACATACATGCATACAAAATTACATACTAGATATGAGCGCCGCGCCGCCGCCGCCGACACAGCACCATCGGCGCGTCGATTTCTGTTTTGCGCGCGTGTCCGCTATTGTAGCCTATTTATTTTAAACTCAGTACTTAGCGAGTGTAGCGGCTCTCATGTGTTTTATTATTCAACGGTCAGGTTGGCATCTATTTTAAATAAATAACCCTTTAATTGTCAAATGTGAAGTTTCTAGTTTCGCATGTTTTAGGGTGGTTTCCCGTCGTATCTACCTTCGTCACCGACAAATCGATATCAAAAGTGTACCATGGAAATGATTCTAGCTATGAAAATGGTTCGGCACTGACGATTGTTCGTGTGATGCATTAGTTTTGCTGACTATCGGCGTTCTACGTCCAATGTACCCCGCTCACTGCCACTTAAGTTTAGCGATTCGAAGGGCTATCTTGATCGGTTACCTTGCTTCCGCTGCGGTAGCCCCATTTCTGATGCGATCACGCAGAGGAACTCCCAGCATAACCATCTCCCTTGACATTTGGGTGACTTTGAGCCTTCTTGTGAGGCCCATAGTAAGCGACCACGTTCCAGTGCCATATGTCATCACTGGCAACACACACTGGTCAAAGACTCGTCTTGAAACACTGCGGAATATTGGATGAAAATATGTGCCGTAGCTTCCAGAATGCTGCCCAGCCGAGTTGGATTCGCCAATTGACTCTTTTCGAAGTTAGATAGGAGTCTGGGAGTTGGTACTACATGTGCTTTTAACATGATCTTCGCTTTATCCATGTTCATTCTCAGACCAACTCGCTCGGAAGCTTTACTAAGGTCATCGAGCATCGTATTTAATTCCTCCATGGTCTCAGCCCAGACGTCATAGATATCGTCAGCAAAGCGCAGGTGAGTGGTGTACTCGCCATAGATGTTGATACCTAACCTTTTCCAATGATCCAGGGCTGAATGGGCCGAAGGCCTAGAACCACCGAGGTCTGGTATCGAAGACAGCATATGGTACACGGACGGATCAAAAATTGAATCCGGTACGGGAGCAGGCATAAGAAACTTGAAACTATAGACAGGCAAACCAGAGGGCAGACTAGCTATATACTCACGTGACAGTCAAGCGGCTCTTAAAGCACTTACGGCGCCGAAAGTGGAATCTAGACTAGTCTATATAATGGCGTCCAGGCACTGAACAAGCTTGGAAAGCACAATAAGGTGCAACTAGTTTGGATACCAGGGCACGAGGG
Source organism: Epinotia demarniana (assembly GCA_945867215.1). NCBI lineage: Eukaryota > Metazoa > Arthropoda > Insecta > Lepidoptera > Tortricidae > Epinotia > Epinotia demarniana. The sequence goes on along the minus strand of OX244266.1, from coordinate 17,560,047 downwards.
CTTCATCGGCAACGAAAGAGCGGACGAGCTTGCAAGAACCATTTGTGCTCTCGCAGGAAACCATAATTTCGGCCTCTAAAGCCTACGCCAAAATCAAACACCAACACGAGTAGGAATGAGGCGGGCTTAAGGCACTCTAAGCTCTTCATAGAAGGAGTGGACTCGGGCTGGACTGACAAACTCTGGAAATCCAGTAGTAAGCAACTCAGAATCATATCTGGGGTGTTCACAGGTCACTTCGGGAAAGGAATGAGAGGAAGAATCTCTTGGCCAAGATGGGATTCTCGGATAGTTTAGACTGTAGAATGTGTGGTGAGGAAGATGAGACTATCGAACACTTATTGTGTGAATGTCATGCCCTTGCCAGACAAATAATGAATTACTTCGGTAAAGGCTATCCGCAACCAAAGGCATTCAAGGTGCTTCCGCTGAGCTGCATCATCTGCTTTGTGGAAATGATGGAGCGAGCTTGGGTGTAGGCATAAAGGAGAGGGCAAATGCAGAAAAGATCCCACGAGAAAAATCGAGAGAGCTAGCGCGCCGTCTTGTGATAGCCGTGCCGTGGGTTATGTTTTTCGAGCGTATGTATGTATACATGTATGTGTGTGGATTGTGGACATGAAAATTCTATTTCACAGGCTACAGTCCAAACGGCTTGATCTATTATCTCTCCTTATCGCCTTACACCCCTTTTTCCTTATATTTGCATCTTTGGGCATATGAAAATATTTATTTATTTATTTATTTATTTATTTATTTATTTATACAAATTAACACTAACAGTTAGACCTTACGTGCTAATTTATAGTTTGTACATTTCATTTACATTCATTAACAATTAAACATTTCATTGAGTATAATAACATTGCTTCATTAAATATAATTAATTAAATAGATGAATTACATACAAAATACACATTATTGGAAATACATTTATGCACATTACATTACCATTGGTTATAATCATTTTATAGTTCAATTAATATTAGAGACCATTGCTCACGTCATTTAAATCTAGAAACTATTGGATGGAGCTGGTGGCTACTATACTTTCCAAAAAGCGACTCGCTGACCTCATAAAAGTTAGCTCGGAAGTGAAGAAAATATCCAGCTGGCTGTCGCTGTCCAGGATGTCATTAAGTAGGGTGAGAGCCGTGTGGAGCAGCGAGGAGGCGAGCGCTCGCGTTCTCGCGGGCGGGACAGCGAATAGGCCGCGGCGGCGTGCTCGCAGTCGATTGGAGGTGGCAAGAGGGACACGTAAAGATATTTGGGTCAATAGATGGTAATTAGTATAATATATCATGTCAGGTGCAGTTTTAATGTTATTTTCACACATAGGGGCAATACAATATTTATAATAAACTTTTGTGTGCTCTTCCGTTACAATAAGTTCATCTTACATGCTTTAATAACTCACTTTTATTAAAACTGTGAATCAAACACTTCATTGTTAATTTATTCTAAGTTCACGGTGACGTCACAAAATGGCGGCGTTTTAATCGTCCGAAAATGATAGTAGTTTTAATTATTTTTTTTAGTGCATATAAGAATATTCTGGAAGTGTTTTATTTTTTTCCGGTTACATAATTACTTATAGAATAGTTTAAAAAAAATACATGAATATACCCTATTGCCTTTTTTCAAATCTAGCTTTACTTTACTCGTAGAACTATTATATAATCTGTGGCTTTACCCACTAAGGCCGTAACAATGACATGTTGGCAGAAAAGGTTTTCAATCGTAATGTATTAAAGTATTATCAAATACTTCTTAATTAAATGAGTAGTACCTACTTACTTTAAAAAAGGTGCCATAAAAAGAAATATATATTCAAATTTGTCAATATAGCATTGCTAACCTTGCTCAATGATCTCTTTCTGTTGGTGGTTTTTTTCCTCCCACGCCTCTCCGCTGCCTCGCACAGCTCTGGTGAATACTCACCCTACTAGTAAAAGGACATATATTAGAAAAAACAAAAGGCATAATAATATGGCGTCTTTAACCGTCTTAGAGCCGAAGCTCAGTTCACGTATACATGACAAAGAACTTAAAAAAAGGTTTTTATTGTTTTTTTTCCAGCTGAGTGACCGCAGTGACCGCTAGCCACCATCTTATGTAGATAGGTACGAACTCTAACCGGGTGAATGAACTTCGCACCACGCGCCATACAAGATTTTTCAAGCTTAGTTACCTTTTATTACTAGAAACGTAACCAATTTTTTTTTCACGAATAATTAGTACTTTTTGGATACTTTAAGTGGGTTTCGGCTCTAAGACGGTTAAAAAAACACGTTGTGTTTATAGTATATATAAACACGTGGAAATGAAATTTGACCAAAATAAATTTGGTAAAACAACAGGATCCAGGAGGAAGGAGGTATCTCAGAAAAGTTCGAAAAACTTAACTGACGTGTCGGCGGTGTGTGTTACCACTACATTCAACAAAACATATTCAGCTTAAACAAATTGATGAAATAATTTTAAAAATTATGGAAACGATGAACTGAACATTTGTGTAATGGATCATTTGTGGTATATATTCGAATAAAATAACGAATGAATCATTTATTATTTGAAAATGCTACCGAATGATTTATTCGCGAATAAATCATTCGCGAATATTTTATTAACGAATGATTGTTTATTCGAATAATTATTTAAATAAAATATTATTCGAATAATGCCCAACTCTGATCAGAGGGCAGACCATCGGGTTGTTACTTGTTGGCAAGACGAAATGCATCAGTCAGCGGGCAAATATTGGACGAGACTAGCACAGATCCGTTCAAGAGGCGTTTACAGAAGAATACGGTCATGTTAGAAATGCTCTAAGTATCTTCGCACTTAGCAGATCACACTAAAACTCAATATAATTGGACAATGCATTGGAGCGTTTACGTGCGCGTTTTCATTCAGGCCGATGCATATGGAATGTGTGTGCATAAATGAAAGCATTCCACTTACGGGTCGCTGATTATGTTCTATTGAAAGAGATGCAAGTTAACGGTATAACGTATAAGTGCACACGTGTAGAATATATTCCCTATTCAGCGGGGCCATTAACAATTGCCTGCAATTCACAGCAAGGGTTCAGCTTAAACATATACAAGTTTGAAATCTTTTTGTTACTTGTCGCGCCACAGTGCTACGTTCACCAAGCATAGTGTCCTAATTAGTGTTAGGGACAAATACGACATCGATTCTATTGAATATGTTAGGTCGAATAGTGCACCGTTGTGGACGTCTGAAGATAGGTACTCTACATAAAGACATTAAGTACTCAGTGCCTGTTTCTATGCCATACATTATTCATCAATTAGAGTTGTTTTTATTCGAAACGAGAGCGAGATACATTTACGAATGAAATGTAACTAATAAATAATGATCTACCGTTGTTTATCGAAGGCGAGCTGCGATCCCCTCCGCTTTGTGCGGGCTCCTGACTACTTATGAGCCCCATTAACTATTTAGCCTGCCTGCCTACGAATGGTATAATTCTAAACAACTCGCATACCATTCTTTTGTGAGAGAACACTGGACATTCTTACGAGTAAGTCGTTCGTATAAATAACCTCAGATTTTTTCTAGATACAAAAATAGAAGAACCTCATTCGACTGTATTATTATGATTTAGCTCGTATCTTTACCATATTAGGGGTCTCACAGAAAGTTTTATCTATACACTTTCACTGCCAGGAACCCGCCTAGCGGGTGCCTTAGCCGTAGTCGCTTTTCGCTACATATGAGGAAAACCACGGGATCGACTACGAGCGTACCGCGTAGCGATTCTTAGCAGTGAATGTGTTAACCGACTTCGATCAAAACGGAAAATGAAATGGACTCGCATAATTTTTCTCTTGGACTCTTAATAAAAGCTATAAGGTATGTTAACTAGGTACCTTTGATTTTAAACACTAGTCATATCTCGATTCCCACAATAAAGTGAGTTATTATATTGTAGTTAGGCACGTGAGATGAAAATAATGTGATCTATGAACATACTCGTAACGTAGCTACCTAAATATAATGCAATCCTTTGTTTACGTAAATTTTAAACTTGGTATTTCTCTCCAGCGGTTTTTTAAAATTAGGTACCTACTGCAAGAATTTAAACGCTATTTAACACAAATTGCATTATTTTAACGCTGAATTACCATTGTCCTGTCTTGGAAGTAGTTTGTAATAACTACGAGTATGAGAGCAGAAGAGATTGATTATTAGTTAAAACCGTATCTATTTAGGAGTGTAGTTCCGTCAACATAGGGAGACGGCCATTAAAAACAAGCCTTTTTTTACAGTGTTTAAACGCATATTTTTTGTCACCAAAATGATGTTTCGAACCTACTTAATTAACCGTACATCTTTATATGAAAATACCCTGATGTGCTTTGTTATGAAACCGTATAAAATTGCTGTTTAAAATAGTCATCAAAAAGACGTAAATAACAAGCTAGCTACAAAGAAGTTGATTGCCCAAGGTGCACAATATCCAAGTGAATAATTGGAATGTATACATTGTTCAACCTCAAAAGTCAGATAGGTAGTCAGAGATATCGAGTTCCTTATCGCAGGAAAGATTTTCAATTTCCAATAATCGGTCATTATGTCGATGATCTGACAGATTCCGAGGATCGTTGCGTGACTTTGGCTCCGAGGGCGACGTCTTTGTTATCAAATCAATATATCTCATTTAGGCTATTAGACAATCTCGCTGTCGTAATAACAAGCGATGGTTGGATGGATTAAACTTGAAGAGTTTCGACTTTTTTAATGATGCTGTTTGTAAGTCAAATAATGTAAAAGCGCTCTAATTCTACGTTCTAAATATAAAAAGCAATTTGTTTTCAGTGTAGGTGTAATAATTTCTTCGATGCTTAAAAAGCCTTATTGTATCGTCATCGTCACGTCAGAGTTACGTTTGTGAAGAAATTACATCTTAAGTTTTCATTAAAAAATCTGATACCTAACTGACAAAATTGTGGTTTAGGTTCGTCAACTACTCGGTGACACCATACTCAGAGGAGAGGAGTTAAAGAAATACGTCAACACGCTACGCACTAAGAGCACTGTTTACAAAAGACAGAGAGCCAATCTATCATCGTTTAAGGTAAATTGTCCTGCTCAAACTTTATTCATCTGCCCGCTATTATTGAGGCTGCAAATATTTTCATGAATTCATTCAGAGATAAACTTGAACATAAATATGGTAATATATTATGTGGTATGGAATAAAAAACGAATTTGTGATCAAGGTGGAGGCGGGAATCTTAGTGCGGACGCTACACCTTCTGAGCGCCGCTGATCCCACCGTGGAATTGGCTTTAGTGAATCACAAGAAAACGAAGATTGAAGACGATGACGCCACCGAAAAAGAACTCAAGTCTGCGGATTTAGCTAAAAAGTCTTTACACGACTTGTCGCAGGTAAATATTGTGCAATTTTTAGACTAGTATTTTGTTGAAAATCTATATATATGGGTTTTAAACGCATAAGCATGAGGTACATTTTTTTAAAGTTACAATACACGCTATCAGTATAAGTTTGCGTCTTTGAGGTTGGCCTCAAGTCACCCGTATAGCCGCAAAACCTCTCTGACACCTCTGCGACGCTACTAGAAGCTAACATCACAGACGCAAACGTTAGTTATTTATGATACAAGTGCGGAAAGTTGGTAATTCCCAATGAGTGACGATCAGCAAAAACACGACCGCCAGGGAGTGTTTTTGATCCACACGAGTTGGGAATTACCTATCCGCACGTGTAGGTATCATACAAAATTTTACAATGCATCATTCGAGGAAATTAAAAATTATACAAAATATGTGAAATTTGAATTGTATTGAAATCTCATTCTCGCACGCGTGTTGGAATTTTGGCCCGAAATCCATTCCTGCACGGCTGCCCCCCTCCGCGCGGCGCCGTGCCGGCATGGAGGGCTTCCCGTGTTCATGTTGACCCATGTAAAGGCGCACTTTCAGAGCAAGTGCATTGTAATAGTACATTACGTAACTAGGGCGGTGAATTCGTGAATGCCCCAGATCGCAGGTGTTTGTGGCCCGAACCGAAGGTGAGTGTGACGTAAAATATGTGGCGTGTACTTACCTACTGTACAAAGGTAACTCAGAATAACAAATTGAATTAATTGAAGGTTTTTCACCGGTCAACAAAGGTCGACCATAGAATTTTAATATCACACTATAGACGATAAAATTTAATAGTCATTTGTTACAATTCTTGGCTCGGCTTGCCGTTAGAAAAGTAACGTCATAGTTCTAATTAGTATTGAATTTAGTTCAAAAAATGGAACGGGCTGGCATACGGGGTTTACCTCTGCTACTGTTGAGTGACTACTTAAAGGGGCGAACACAAAAAGTCAAAATAGGAGACTTCATAAGTAAGGAACTAGATATAACTTACGGTGTCCCCCAGGGCAGCGTTTTAGGGCCCACGTTGTTCCTCTTATATATAAATGACTTGACGAATCTCAAACTACAACGTGGGCACATCGGCTCTTACGCTGATGACACTGCAATAGTGTTTGATGGAGAATCCTGGGAGTCAGTGTTCAGAAATGCAGAATCTGGCCTCTGTAAA